>OY856368.1:5032500-7532500 GCA_963693475.1 Ectropis crepuscularia | reverse complement strand
TTTGGCTGCTGGACATATGGAATTAGTAGTGGTAGGACTTAGCAGAGTCCGCCTGGGGAAGTACCACACCTTTGCCAGTTATTCTACCGCCAAGCAGTAAAGTGCAAACATTACTGTGTTCCGGTTTGAAAGGCAATGTTTCGAGTGAAACTACAGGGCTTACTACTATAATCAGTTTCAGTAAAGTAGTAATTTCAAACTTTGAAAATGTATACAATTTGTATGCTCTTTCTTTTGTTTTTACTTTTTATTTATTGACGTGTAAATTGTACATTTATGAATAAAGTACTTTGACTTTGTTTCTTCTAGGTAAAACGCTCCATCGTAGATTGCATCATAGCTTAACATTAGGCGAGATGGTGGTCAAGTGTAAACCTATAAAAGTAAAAAAAAAACTAAGCACGAGAAATTAAGATAAAGAGTACCTATTCACTTCTGGCGTAATACATAAGTACACACAACCATGATTTGTCTTGCTGGTTAAATATCACGAAAAATGAGAAGATTTAAAAGATAAATAAATAAATAAATATTGGTGGACAATTCACACACAACACCATCTGACCCCAAACTAAGCAAAGCTTGTGTTATGGCGGCCAGATAGCTTGATATATTACTTATATAGTTTTAAATAAGTACATACTTATTTTACAAAGAAACACCCAGACACAGTGCAAACATTTGAATTCATCACACAAATATTTGCACTGGGTGGGAATCGAACACACGACCCTCGGCTTCAAAGGCAGACCTACTACCAACTAAGCCACGAAGCCAGTCGATGTTTTAAAACTGTTCTAAAGAGCTTTATTGTTCTAATCGATCTCTTCCAGGCAACCTTGCACGGATAGGGTACTTTATACAGTGACGTAGGCCTTAACATATTATCAGGAAACTTTCTAGTTCAAGTAGGTTCTTGTGTAGGAAAACGGGAATTAAGTGAAGTTACAATTACGTGGTTCAAAGTTGGACTCGAGCTTCAAGTTTGAAACACAGCTCTTTCAAATGCTCCCTCAACAACTTCGACGGCCTGTTTCTGAAGCATTCTGTCCACGTACTGAAACTTGTAGTCACGGCAATTATTGCAATTACACTTTTTTTTCAAATGGAGAAAATATAAAAAAACTTCTCACGTCTTCCGCATTCCAAATCAATCAGCACTTCTTCACTGCACAACTCAAATCTCCATTATTTCGCCTTAGAAATGTCTAATCACGTGGTGCAAATCGAGCGCTGTGATTGGTTGTTTCCGTTATAGAGGGATTTGGCATGCACACATGCAGTTATAGAGGATTTTGCTACTCAGCACAAAAAAGAAAGCTGAATTTAATATCATTATTGAGGATTTTGCAGGAAACAATGTAGCTCTCTCAGTAGAGGATTAAAGTCACTCTCCGATGGTACCAACACCTTGATTTTTGTGAAAAATCGTCATAGCGGGTTTTGCAATTAGACGCCTTATCTATATTATTACACCCTTCAACATCGGACTGGGACAATTGTCACAGTAAAACCGTTTGGATCGTTTTGGACCTTATTTCGTTCAAGCGAAGGTTGATATTCCCATGAACTGTTTTACAGTAGAATCGCGAGTCCGTCAACATCGGACGGGGACAATCGTCACAGTAAGACCGTTGCTGCTTTTGGACCTTATTTTGTTGACGCGAAGGTTGATATTCCATAACTGTTTTATTCACATAAGACCTATTGGATGTAGCTTCAAAACGAGACCGAGAACGATATTCACTCGGAACATTTTTTTTAAATTATCGCCAGTTCTAGCGCGTCGGTCTTGGCGCCATGACTATAACGTAGTGATTACTTACTCTGTGCCATGACGCGCACCGGGTTTTGTGGTGTGATATGTGTTGTGGGTGATTTATTTTGTGTTTTAGTGCTTGTTCCGGTTATATTTGGGTAAGTCGATATTTAATTAAACATTTTTGTGCCCTTTAGCTATCTGTTTTACTTATAATAACTAAATAATGTTTTTTAGATTTTTGACACCACAGATCGGAATTAGCCATATGGCTTACGAAAATGGCGGCCATTTTTCAATTGTCGTTCCTCACATTTTGCCTAATTGAGTATAGATTATTTTAATTATCGGTTCTACTAGTAAGTTTTAATAAGATTCCTGAATATATTTTCTATCGATCGGTATATAAATATAATGCCTAAATACCTAAATCGTACCACACGAAATGTTTTAAAAAACCGGTCCGAAACGGCACGCAATTTTTGTTCTGTTAGGTATTTTCAAAGTCGAAAATATCAAAATATAAGTATGAAAGCATATACTTTGTAGTTTCGATTTATAAGGGGTAGATATCACTGTTTATAAAAATCATAACAACCTATACATAAAACAATATACTTTCTTCACAAACACCCACTTTTTCAAAAGTGTAACTTTTTTCGACTGCGGGTGTAAAGAAAAATCTGTGTAAAATTAAGTAAAAATATAATACAGAACAATTATATATCGTTTTGTAGCTTATTTCAATAGCTTTATGATAAAGTAACTCAAAGCAGCCTAGATAGAACTTATCGATTACTAGGTATAAAATAATGCGCAAGGACGCACGCCGAGCGCACACGCAAAGTCTCGCCGATTTAGAGTGTACCAAAAAACGCGGGGAGCGGGGGGACTGTAAAAGGTTTAAAGGCCCGATTTTAAAGAGTTAACTAGCGATTCGCCTCGGCTGTGCCCGTTATACACATATAGTCTATAGCACTCAGGGATCACGTAGTACATAATATCCAACGGTGAAAGAATTTTTGTACTCAGTCCAATAGTTTCTGAGATAAGCGCGTTCAAACAAACATGTTATTCGACTTTATAATATTAGTATGGATTAAGTTTTTGTAGTGGTAGGACTCTTAGCAGAGTCCGCCTGGGGAAGTACCACACCTTTGTAAATTATTCTACCGCCAAGCAGTAATGTGCAAACATTACTTTGTTCCGGTTTGAAGGGCAATGTTTCCGGATAAATTACAGGGCTTAGAGATATAACAACTTAGATCTCTGGGTGACGAGCGCAGTGCAGTGCTAGATAATGATTTGGACTATCATCTTCCAATAGCTGCGTGTTACTGTGCTGTTATGTGGCAGGCATGTTGCTTACCATCAGGCACATGACCTGCTCGTCTCGTCACTCTATACCATAAAAAAAAAAAAAGTTATGGCTGGTCTAGTCGGGAGAACGGCGCCTGCCGATCCGGAGACCCCGGGTTCAAACCCCACACGCACCACTGTCTCTTCGAAGTCATGTGCGTAATGCTGCTAACTTCAAACGGTGAAGGAAAACATCGTGAGGAAACCGACATGTACCTAGAATCTTTCGAAGTCATGTGTCATCATGTAAAAAATTAAAGGTATTGTTTTCAGTCAGAAATCCCAAGTCAAAAATGTTTTCACATTTTACCGTTTCTACAGAATGGTCCGTTATAAATATTAAACAATCATTTGGTGTTTGTATGTTTGTTTCTCAATAAAATTTAAACAGCTGAACGGCGGGTTTAAATTGGAAACACAATTGTATAGATTAGAGTCTGGAATAAAATTTAGGTTACTTTTGATCGCGTAAACATTATAAGAACGCAGGTAAAACAGTTGAAGGTTGCTAGTTATATGTTATTTCTTCTCTTTTAGCTTTGCTTAGTTTGGGTCTAGATGTGTTTTTATGTGAGGAATATCTAAACTAGGTTTTTGGAGTCTAGAAAATTCATTTAAAAATGTCTGGAATCGATCGAGAGACGTACCAAAAGGCTCATATAGGCAACGACACTCTTGTGGGAAATAGAGTTCAAAGTCTTGAACATCGCCGTAAAATTGCTAGTCTATCGGGTTTTTATCGGATACACTTCGGAGAGTGTGCGACTGATTTGCATGATCTAATACCACCTTGTCCTCTTTTCGATCGGAATGCTCGTAGCTCGAAAAAGCGACATCGTTTCATGGTTGATGTTCCAAAGACACGAACTAAGAGATTTGACTCTATTTCTGTGATAAGAACGTCTAAGCTGTGGAATAAGTTTTCTGAGTGGGTTTTCCCCGATGGTTACAATCTTTGTGTCTTCAAATCGAGACTGAATCGTTTTTTTTAGGTAAACACGCTGCATCGTCGACCGCATCGTCGCCTAACATCAGGCCAGATGGCAGTCAAGTGTAAACGTATAATATAAAAAAATAAAAAAAGTATTGTATAACTTAAATTACAGGAGACGGTCCTGTAATTTAAGTTTGACAAACGCCAAAAAAACATTTTAACTATAAAATGAGTAACAAAGGTTTGCGAATGATGGTAATACTACATTAAAATAAGAAGTTACAAATATATCAGACCCAGTGACCAAAACTGACACTAACAATACCATCAATTGTCAATCGTTTAATACGATAACAGCGACGTCGACGCTTGTTTGAGTAAGTTTGCTGTCCGTAGCAACGTCACCCAAAGGAGTCGGTCCCATTGTGAAGGCTAACCAAAGCCCAGCTGTTAATTTGAATTCGCCGAGTGGTCCCGTTGACCTCGTTGCGAGCCAGGAATGCAATATTACACCTGGGAACTATGGAATATTCGGAACGGAGGAATTGTTTGACGTTATCCAGAGCGGCAAACATGAGAATGGTCCGCCTTGTCAGCTTACTAATAAGTACTGGCCGGAAATATTTTTATTTGAATTTTTTATGCAGGACAAATACAAAATTTTCCTTTGAGTATCATTTTTACTTACTTTTTTTTTTGAAGTGAAAACTCCTTTTGGCGCGGATAGATTTTTCGTGGGCTGTGAATTGGATTTTAGCGTCACGCTCGGGTATGATAAGAAATCTTCGGGTAAACTCGGGTCCCTGGCGATTGGGCATCTAGAAATGCGTCAGCCAATGGGAAATGCTGAAAGGGCATGGCCATCTAGAAATGCGTGAGCCAATGGGAAATGCTGACGCATTTCTAGATGGCCATGCCAAGATGGCGAGGCCACGCCCTCCGGTTACACCCGTGTAGTTTCCAAAGTAAGCTATCAAATTCTGAGTTATAAGTTTTCACTTCTATCGGCAGTTCCTACTACTGCCAAAGGGATATAAATTCACGCCTTAAATTTTAATTCTAGATTTTAAAGTTTAAAATATAGAGCTAGAAAGATATTGGGTAGAAATTGCAATAGAAATTTTCACAGTATATGGCAATACAGCTATGTTTTTGTTCCATCAACAGAGCAACACAGCCTCGCAGGTCAATTAGCACGCATTCCCCGTGGCTGTTTTATTTGCCGACCCCTCATGCGATGGTTCACAACTTCACAGGCCGAATACCTATTGGGCTCGTTTTACAGGCTTGCTCTATTACAGATGGATAGGTAAATGATTTTACTCTACTCTAACCGACTCCATAAAAGGAAGAGATTCTCAATTGGGTTGTATGTTTTTTTGTATGTATGTTATAAGGCCGATTTACATCAGACGAGCGAATGCTCATTCTATCCCCACTGTATCAAATTCATTTGGTGTAAGCAAACGTAGAGCATTTTTTCGTTGTTCTGTTTGCGTTCGCAAAGATTCTATGGAATATCTATTATGGAAAACGCTAAGAACGATCTTTCGTTTACACTAAAAGATCGAGAAAGAATGCTCTTGTTCCAGCTCTAGCTCTATGTTCGTTCAGTTTAAATCTACCTTTACTCTAAACGGATAAAGCTCGGTGAACCAGGTTCTTTTTATTTGGTTGATAAAACTTTAGACTCATATTAATTTTATCGAAATCAGTGTAACATTTTTTGAAATATATTTATTTGACTAGACAACATATTCATAAAATTTTACTAAATTTCGTCAAGTGTCTGTCTCACTTTAATTTTAAATTGAAGTTGGCTTTCGTTTTTTCGCCGGAAATTAAGTTATTTAATCAAAGCTAAGCTTGTATTAAGCCGCCATCTTGCATCATTTAAAGCGGCTAAAGGTTTCATAAAAATCGTCGAGCCGTTTTAGAAGAGTACCTACATACCTATTTACACAAACATTGTAATACAATATTTTAATTAAAAAATGATTCGTATTTTCTGTACTTTTAAAAGAAAGGTTTAAATGCGTATTCCCTAAAAATCTCAAATTTTTTTTACGGGAGTAACTTAAGGGGTAACTTGACTGTAATAATATATGTTTGAGTTTCAATTTTCAAACTAATTACTTTAGTTTCTACCATCTTATAACATGAATGGGAAACCAACATTCTACAGCGTACTTAAACATTTATTAAATTTTATATTTTATTTTACGCTACCAGAGCCCCGCGGTGTCACCCGCGTAGTTGCCTAGCCTATGTGTTCTTCCAGACTATAATCTAACTGTGTTCTAAATTTCAGCCTGATCCGTTCATACGTTACGACGTGATTGAGCAACAAACATCCAAATCCATACATTGGCATTTATAATATTAGTAGGATCATCATCATCATCATCCACAGCCTTCTCTATCCCACTGCTGGGTATAAGCTACTCTCTTAGTTTGCCATCTGCCTCTGTCCTGTGCCTATCGAGTCCAGGTTCGACCCGTGATATATTAGTAGGATAGGATTTATAATTCAGAGGAATAGGGTACAATCCTAAAAAAAAACTAATTAGTCCGTCAGTTAGATTGCAAAAAATATTGTACACGTATTTTTGCTTTTGTTTCACAAACAATAAAATACGAAGATACAGCGCTTAGAAGTTTCGCGTGACGTCACTCGTGCCTACGATTTTTACTCACGAGTGACGTCGCGACCCCCCACTCTCGAAGTTTGATGTTCTATATCTTTGACGATTTTTAATATTTTGAAAAAACAAAAAATACGTGTCCCATATTTTTCCATGATCTAGCTGACGGACTAATTAGAATAGTGTACTTTTGACCCAGTCCGGTACCCTATTCTAGAATGTAACGGATTCTTCTAAGTTAGCCTATTATGGACCGTATCGTCGTTTAACAGCAGATTACATGGCGGTGCAATGCAAACCTTAATAGAAAAAAAAGTCTATATCAGGAAGAATAAGCCACGTATTGTCCAAGGAAAAAGTCCAACTAAAGCTTTTTAACAAAGTCAACCCACAAAAGCTGCCCAGCCAATATTAAAATATCTTATGCAAAGGTCAAAACAAAGACTAACATTCACCGGAAATTGCGATTACCCGCCAATCCGAGGGAGCACTTCGCAAACAGAGGACCGGAAACGCAATATTTAAATCCAATTGGGCCCGGAGAGGGACAATGGACACAACAAAGATGGGGTCTCTGCCAATATTGGTACTCGAAAGTCGGACAAACAAGAGAGCTCTCTAGAGTAGCCGGCAGGACGTCTACCTACTTGAAATATCTGATGATACTCAGATGTTCAAATTGAAATATTGGTGCCTATTCTTTTTAGAAACAAGCCCCAAACTATTGCTTAGATTTTTTTTAAATGAAGAGTGACGAGACGAGCTGGACATGTGCCTGATTGTAAGCAACATGCCTGCCACATAACAGCACAGTGACACGCAGCTATTAGAACTAGGTAATGAACTAGGTATAGAACTCTGTAGAGTCCAAATCATTACCTAGCACTGCACTGCGCTCATCACCCAGAGATCTAAGATGTTATTGTATGTTATTATATCTCTACTCTAAGCCCTGTAATTTTTCTGGATACATTGCCCTTCAAACCGGAACACAGTAATGCTTGCACATTACTGCTTTGCGGTAGAATAACTGGCAAAGGTGTGGTACTTCCCCAGCCGGACTCTACTAAGAGCTCTACCACTACTTGAGATATCTGATGATACTCAGACGTTCAAAGTGAAATATTGATGCACATTCTTTGAAGAAACTGGCGCCCAAACTATTGCTTAGACTGAGGCTAATTAGCCTGTATTAAATGAACCAGATAATATTTAAATTTAGATATTAATTGTTATGCATGAGCAGCCCACTAAATGTTCCCACTGCTGGGACAAGGGGCCTTCTCTCGCAAGGAGAGACCCAAGGCTATTATAATCCATCAGGCGGGCCTAATTTGTAAGTGTTTGTTTAATTAAAGAGTGACAAGACGTGTACCTGATGGTAAGCAACATCCCTGCCACATAACAGCACAGTGACACGCAGCTATTGGAACATGAAGTCCAAATCATTATCTAGCACTAAACTGCACTCGTCACCCAGAGATCTAAGATGTTACTTATATCTCTAAGCCCTGTTATTTCTCTGGAAACATCGCCCTTCAAACCGCAACACAGTAATGTTTACACATTACTGCTTAAGGTACATAATTATTATAATAGAAATAAAATGTACCTAATATAGTACGGTTCATATTATACTACCTACATAAACTTAAAATAATAAGAGATCTAAGATTTCCGACAGTATTGTCTAAAAACTAAGCAGTATCGTTAATGCACGCAAGTTAAATCACTATCACAAATTATACCCCAAGATTATGTATTCGAACTTTTTTAATTCGTAACAGTATTTAATAGTTCAAGAGAAAAAGACGCAATTTGAAAAAGCCAAAAAATTTAAAAAACCGTTGTTGTCAATGTCAAAAGACAGAACAACGAGCAGCAACCTGTCGTGAATGTCAAGTTGTTACATTTTTAAAATTGACCAAAATGAATCTTAGAAATTAAATTGCCGATTATTTCCGTTAAGTTAAATAAAAATTAAACGATCAACAATGAAGACCAGAAAATAAATAAAATCTCCATCAACCTAAACTTAGTAAAACTGACGAAGTTGATTTAAATTCAATGTAGTTTAGGTTGATATGGTATCATGCCACCTTATGGGCCTATTCTAGGCTCGGACCGATCCCATTGCCAGACGAAGAAATGCGGTGATGATGATGATGATGATGATTACTATGATGACGATGACGAGGTCACAGATGATGAAAATGTTTATAATTTAGACGTATGTACTTCGACTAAAGGAATACCAAAAAAAACGGTAATTAGTTTTTTAGTTTTTTTTTCTTACAAAGCTGCAATTATTTCATAGTTGTACATTTGTCAGGCTTATAAGTTACGGCTGGTCTAGTCGGGAGAACGGCGCTTGCCGATCCGGAGACCCCGGGTTCAAACCCCACACGCACCACTGTCTTTTCAAAGTCACGTGCGTAATGCCGCTAACTTAAAACGGTGAAGGAAAACATCGTGAGGAAACCGACATGTACCTAGAATCTTTCGAAGTCATGTGTCATCCACCAACCCGCACTGGGCCAGCGTGGAGGATTATGGCCTTAACTCTCTCCTTGCGAGAGAAGGCCCCGAGTCCCAGCAGTGGGAACGTTTAGTGGGATGTTGATGATGAAATTTGTCAGGAGCTATTGTTGGCCTGCATCACAATTAATAAATTTTGTGATATCGTGGTGAAGGTCAGGGAACGAACTTTATTCTCGTGTTATTTGGCACATAGTATATCCTCAGTGGCCTCTGCTAACGAACATTGGTCTATCACACAAGGCTTATGGGGCTACTAGCAATTTTTATAGAGATACTTATGATTAAAACCTTGTTTAACAATTTTAATTTTAAAAGATGACAACCACGTTTCATTATCGGGTATATTTTATTTCAGAGAGTGTAACTAATTTGTATAATCTAATCTTGCTTATTGATCTAATATCATTTGGACTTATTTTATGCTTCTGGATTGCTTTTGTATCACTCAGTGCAAGATCATAGATAGATAGATCTACTCTCTTTATTGTACACACCAAAACGAAACAAAAACAATACAGTAATAAGCAAAAATTCGTGTGATGAAGACAATAATTATTTGTCTGGGTATTTTCATCTCTATCTCTATAATTAATAAAACCGGCTAAGTGCGAGTGGGACTACCGTACGAAGGATTCCGTACCATTAGCAAATAAACGGCGGAAACCTCTTTGGCTTTATTCCGAATTCCGTATACATTGACTATCGCAGTTTCCGCAGATAGGCTGTCATCCAAAACGCTTTACTAAAATTTTGATTTTACGTTGTGGTTCTAACGAAGAAGTCGATAGTGCATTTTATTCTTCTAGTGGCTCCATTTAGTTTGCTTGGGACGGACTAATCTAGCAAGAAACGGTAAAAAATCAAGTTTGTTGTATGGGAAATGGGAACATCCCAATATACATTTTATTTTATTATTAGTATTTGTTGTTTTGGTGGCAATAAAAATACATCGTTTATGAAAATTTCAACTATCTAGATATCACCGTTCTTGAGATACGGCCTGGTGACAGACAGACGGACGGACAGTCAAGTCTCAGCAATAGGGTTCCGTTTTTACCCCTTGGGTACGGAACCCTAAACACTATGAATTACGCAGGTGAAACCGCGAGGTAGTAATCAATAATTGTACTATTATTATAGTGAGAGATATTTTATCTTTGTTTCAGTTGGGCATTCGGATACAACATCTTGGGATCGCTACAAAAAAGCTGTTTTCAGACGTCGGTACATTCTGGTACAACACTTACAGGGACCCGTACGGATACAGTTGTGTAAAGTCTGTGCTGTATTTTGCGTTTGGCGTGAAGATGATGGACAAAGTGGCCGCATATTTGCAACCCTTACTATTAAGTGGCGCGATTCTCGAAGTGCCAGATCTCGTGTGCAAACATCACTGAGTTCCGGTTTGAACGGCAATGGCCCCAGGCATGATGCCATTTTAAAGGTGTTTGATCAAGAATCGCCAGAATGCTATACGCTTTATATAATTCAACACGCTTACATTGAATATGCTATTGATATAGATCTGAAGAATTAACAACCTTTTGTGGCGCCGGTTTCATTACGACATTTTTCTTCATTATTGAAGCTTTGGTGCTACCAATCTTGTCCATCTTCTTTAAAAATACTCAGAGGTGCAAATGGGATTGTCACCTACGAAAAAGCGATGACCGATGATGATAAATTGAATATTTTTACACTTAGCCACCACTGTTTTTTTAAAATGCTTTTTATTTTGACTCAATATTTAAAGATTCAAATATTTGTTACAATCCCAGTTCAGGACGTCTACTCTCTTTCCACTCAACTAAAACGTAATTTCGAAATAAACTCGCGACTTTCCAACTCTGATTCTACTTCGATGCATCGTTTCGTCCGTTTAAATATTCTAAGCCTACTTTAATTAGAGTATGCTTAGAGCATTTAAACGTCAAACAATGTTGTATCGGACGAAACGAAGTAGAACGAGAGAAGGAAAGTCGCGAGCCTTTTTTTGGAAATTACGTTTTCGTAGAAATAGAGTAGACGTCCTGACTTGATTGACTTTCTGATCAACAATAATGATCGTCTTGAATACATCGTCTCAAGAGTTTTATGGTTTTAGAAGTCTATTGGAAATTTGAATGTCTTGATATAAGTGTGTCTTGCTGTGTTTAACATAACGATTTCGTACTCTAAATGTTTAGAACCTGTTGAATTTTGTCGTTTGATGTGATAATTAAAATGATCCTAATACGTAAATTGTGTATGTTTTTTGCGCCTGTCTCCCGTGTTTTTTCAACTTAAATAGTAATAATATAATAATAGTAGTTAATTTATACACTGTAGAAGTAGGAGCGGGAGGTATACCAGGAAAATCTCTCTATAACCTTGACTTGTCCAGAAGTGCAGTAAGTTCTATACTAGAACGAGTATCTAAAGCTGCACTAGTAGGATCCTATCGGATTTGGCTGGGCAGGGAGAGAAATACGAGTAGTGAAGGTGAGTGTTGATGTACGTCACAAAGGGGCCCCTTTTAAACCACGCCCGAGTCACAAGTCTTGGGGTATACTCGAGATTTCTCTCTCTGCCACACGATGGACCCGGCACCCGCACGGTGAATCCATGGAATGCTAAGAAGTTCGTCTCTCTACACCTGAGCACCGTCTTGCCTGGTTTTAAGCAACGATATTGTCTATGATGGAGCGTGCTTATAGTCACTTTTGTAGTGGTAGGAATCGTCGCAGAGTCCGCCTGGGGAAGTACCACACCTTTACCAGTTATTCTACCGCCAAGCAGCCATGTGCAGACATTACTGTGTTCCGGTTTGAAGGGCAATGTTTCCAGAGAAATTACAGGGCTTAGAGATATAACATCTTAGATATCTGGGTGACGAGCGCAGTGCAGTGCTAGGTAATGATTTGGACTCTTCATTTTCCAATAACTGCGTGTCACTGTGCTGTTATGTGGCAGGCATGTTGTTTTCTATCAGGCACATGTCATGCTAGTCTCGTCACTCTATATTTAAAAAAAAACTTGGATGAAACCGATTTACTCTCGATTTGGCGACACCAAGATTATAACCATCGGGAAAAACCCACTCAGGCAACTGATTCCACAGTCTAGACATTTTTATTAAAAAAATAGAGTCTAACCTCTTCGTTCGTGTCATTGAAACATCAACCATGAAAAGATGCCGCTTCTTAGAGCTACGAGAAGTCCGATAGGAAAAAGAGCAACTATCGGAAAAAACATACCATCACCACCACAGTTACCATCGGGGAATAGCTATTTAGGCAACGTATTCCACAGCTAAGACGTTCTTGTCACAAATGTAGAGTCAAACCTTTTCGTTCGAGTCTTTGAAATGGCAACCATGAAACGAACAAACCGTAAATCTCTATCAACCTATACAATCCCCACTGCTGGGTCCTAAGCGGACCGCAACTAAACTAACCTTGTGGCTTAGTGGTTAGTAGCTCTGCCTGCGAAGCCGAGGGTCGTGGTTTCGATTCCCACCCAGTGCAAATATTTGTGTGATGAATTCAAATGTTTGCACTGTGTTTGGGTGTTTCTATGTATAATAAGTATGTATTTAAAACTATATAAGTATTATATCAGCTATCTGGCCGCCATCACACAAGCTTTGCTTAGTTTGGGGTCAGATGGTGTTGTGTGTGAATTGTCCACCAATATTTATTTATTTATTTTATCACGTTGAAGTTGATAGTTAACAGTGTAAGTGTAGTCCACGGCTTGAAAATCAATAACTTTTGATAAACGATTTGATATTGATCAAGCTTTAAACAAGTCTTAACTTTTTTTTTTTTTAAATATAGAGTGACGAGACGAGCAGGACATGTGCCTGATGGTAAGCAACATGCCTGCCACATAACAGCACAGTGACACGCAGCTATTGGAACCGAATGAAGAGTCCAAATCATTACCTAGCACTGCACTGCGCTCGCCACCCAGAGATCTGAGATGTTATGTCTCTAAGCCCAGTAATTTCTCTGGAAACATTGCCCTTCAAATCGGAACACAGTCATGTTTACATATTACTGCTTGGCGGTAGAATAACTGGCGAAGGTGTGGTAATTCCCCAGGCGGACTCTGCTAAGATTCCTACCACTACTAGTCTTCGACGGAGCGCGCTTACCTAGAAGAAACCGATCACTCTTGAATTGAAGAGACCAAAATTGTAACCTTTTTTTATTAACGTTTATGGGTTTACACTTTACCGCCGTCTCGCCTGATGTTAAACTACGATGCGGTCTACGATAGAGCATACTTACCTAGAAGAAACCGATTCACTTCGCATTTGAAGACACCAAGATTATAACCATCGGGAAAACCCCACTCGGGCAACTGATTCCATTGATAGACGGTCTTATCATAAAAGCAGAGTCAAACCTCTTCGTTCGTGTCATTGAAACATCAACCATGGAATTATGCCGCTTCTTACCGAGCTACATGAAATCTGTTAGGAAAAAGGGTAACCATCGGAAAAAACACACTCAGGCAATACATTCCACAGCCTAGACGTTTTTAATACGGAAACAGATTCAAACATCTTTATTTGAGTGTTAGAAACGGCTACTATGAAACGATATCCCTTGTCGAGCTACGAGCAGTCCGATAGATAAAAGAATAAAAATTAGATAATGCATTCAGCTGTGTTAATGGTAAGCAACATATCAGCCCATAGCACCACAACGCTACGAAACTATTTGAACGCAAAGAGTTCAAATCACTGTATTTCATTGCGCTGCGCTGATCTGAATTAAATTAAATACTTTGTAAGTACCCGAACTAGATTAACATATATGCTACTTTTTATCACGTTAAAGTTGATAGTTGGTAAACGGTGTAAGTGTAGCCCACGGCTTAACAATTATTAACTTTGTATTAACAGTTTGATATTGATCAAGCTTACAAAATAAAAATACTATAATAATATTTCTGTCTTAACTACCTATAGATTCTACCAACATGACAAATGAAAAAAAAAAATAATAATTGAAAAGTTGCTATTTTGTTGCCACAAGTTGTCAAGTGTTTAAGTTGCCATTTGAGGGCCTCGGCTCTCACAACGATCTTATTAATAAATAAATAATTATTGGTGGACAATTCACACACAACACCATCTCACCCCGAACTAAGCAAAGCTTGTATGATGGCGGCCAGATAGCTGATATAATACTTATATAGTTTTAAATACATACTTATTATACATAGAAAAACCCCCAGACACAGTGCAAACATTTGAATTTGTTAAACAAATATTTGCACTGGGTGGGAATCGAACCCACGACCCTCGTCTTCGCAGGCAGAGCTACTGCCAACTAAAGGCCGGTTTGCATTTTGATTACTGCGACTATGAGTGCGAGTGCGATTGCGAGTGCAAGTGAGTAATCGCGACTGATTACTATGCACTCGCAATAATCAATCAGTGTCCACACGTGTTTACTACTAATCACTCAACACCTGCACTACTCACTCGCACTCGCATTAATCAAAATGAAAACAGGCCTTAAGCCACGACGCCAGCCAAATTAATTGATTGATTATTCAATTTTCACAGTTCTATTTACCGCCAATAAAGTTTAGAATATAGGTCTGTGCTGATTGTCCAAAAAAAAAAAAGAATTCCCAGTCTAACGGTCCAACGAATAAAATCTCCAGTGACCCAAATCAACGTCAACAAATCGCAATTTTTCAGTTTTCTGCTCGACTTTTCCCACATTTTTTTTCAGGCCAACGATCAAAATACGGCGGCACTGAAATCCATTGGGTACGAAAGTATGCGCTGAAAATCCCAGGTCGTGGATTGAAAATACTGCTGGTACCTGAAGTTTTGGGTGAATTTTGTTGGTATCTGAATATTTTCACACTTGAAACTATAAATCCGAATCCTATTAATATTATAGTTGTGATGAGTAGATGTTTGTTTCTTAATAATGTTGGATAGTCTGATCGGACCGGGTAAAAAATTTATACAAAGTTTTGACGTGATTACGTCTTATATTTCGATGAAGCCGGCTGCCCGCCCGCAAAACATGACGTCATGTGCCGTTAACGCCGTTACCTCGCCGCCGGCGTTACCTCGCTCTAAGGCGTAGTTGAAGTTGTCACGTTCAACTAACGTCAGTAACCCGACTTTACAGACAACCATTTTTTTTTTAAATAAAGAGTGACTAGACGAGTAGGACATTTGCTTTGATGGTACGCAACATGTCTGCCATATAACAGCAGTGACACGTAGCTATTGGAACATGAAGAATCCAAATCATTACCTAGCACTGCACTGCACTCGCCACCCAGAGATCTAAGTCGTTATATATCTCAGCCCCGTAATGTCTCTGGAAACATTGCCCTTCGAAGCGGAACACAGTAATGTGTGCAGATTACTGCTTGGCGGTAGAATAACTGGCAAAGTTGTGGTCCTTTCCCAGGCGGACTCTAAGTTAGAATATTATAGTTTGTACCAGGACATAGGCTACTTTTTATCACATTACAATTACGGAAATAACAACGTGATAATCTCGCAGCAAGAATTTAAGAAAAAAAATTGGCAGTCATAGGAACTGCCGATAGAAGTGAAAACTTGCTGTTGCCCTGGTACTGGTACCTAGGGGCAAACGCAACTCTTTTATATTTCTGTTGTCCTGGTATCTGGAGATAAACGCTGCGCTGTTGGAGGTAGGTAATCGAAACTATTTAGTGTTTCTGTTGCCCTGGTACCTACCAGGCCGTTTTTACCGAGTTTACCCGAAGATTTCTTATCATATACGAGCGTGACGATTGGTAAATCCATTTCACAGCCCACGAAAATTCTGTCTATAGCGCGCCTAAAGAAGTTTTCACTTCAAAAATGGTTAGTTATATTGAGGTAAAATTACGAATAACGCGACTTCAAGACATAAAATATGATGAACCTTTTATTAATGTTGAGCCGTTGCTACATTTTGGCGTCTTGGGCGAGAAAGCTGTAAAACTGTGTTCTTGTATGTTCTACTCAACATTTCTTTAAGAAATGGTTTACAAAAATGTAGGTACGTATCTGTCTTAAAATTAATAATCGTTATATTATTAGGTGTTGAACTTACTTGTTACTGCGTCTCGTTTTAACGAATAAATTAAAATCACCAGTCATTTACCTGTGAAGAAACAAAAAAAATTAGATTAAATTCTTAATTTAGTTTATGTAGGTAAGTATAACTTTTACACTCATAATAGTCAGTTATATTAAAGTACAGTAACAAAATCATTTAAAATTTTCTAAAATCTTTAATTACCAATTCATGTTTACATTTATCCTATTAATATCATAAATGCAATAATTTGGAAGCTTAGATGTTTGTGATTGCGCAAATTATGTCTGAATGGATCGGGTTGAAATGTAGAACATAGTTAGATTAAAGCATATCATCAACAGCCCACTAAACGTTCCCACTGCTGGGACTCGGGGCCTTCTCTCGCAAGGAGAGCGTCAAGGCCATAATCCACCACGCTGGCCCAGTGCGGGTTGGTGGATGACACATGACTTCGAAAGATTCTAGAAACATGTCGATTTCCTCACGATGTTTTCCTTCACCGTTTTAAGTTAGCGGCATTACGCACATGACTTGGAAAAGACAGTGGTGCGCGTGGTTTTGAATCCGGGGTCTCCGGATTGCCAGTCGCCATGATCCCAAATAGACCAGCCGAAGCTTAGGTTAAAAGTACTTAGATTATAAGTTGTCTGGAACAGCATATCGGTGTTTTTTTATTGTGGACAAATGACAAGAACGGGAACCACGTGGGCTTGACTAATATATTATAAGTCTTCAGCATGTGTTAACTGTAGCTGCTCGTATGGGTTGTTACATAATTTTGATGTTATTCCAGACTATAATCTAACATTGATTAAAATTCAACCCGATCCGTTCAGAACTTCCAACGTGATAGAGCAACAAATATTTAAATATCCAAGCTTTAGCTTTTATAATAAAAGCCGGGTCACACAGAGGCGATCCGATAGCCATAGCGATCCGATAGCGATCCGGATCGTATCCGAGTATGGGATCGCGCCCGCTTGCTGTGTGTCAGGTTGCATACAAATTCGAACATTACAAAAATCCCGTCTCGGATCGCTATCGCTATCGGATCGCCTCTGTGTGACCCGGTTTTAATGGTAAGACGTTCTCTGAACGTCTAATAAGAAGCAATACGCTGAATAATATCACACAAAAAACAAAATAGAGCTGAACTGTACAGTATTATATACTATAGTTGTGTACTAAGGCGAGTAATTCAGTCTCATATCCAAAATTTTACTCAATTTAGTTTCAGTCTCCAAAAGCCGAGCTCCCATCGGCTATAGAACATAGTAGGTATGTCCGCTGAGGTTGCAAGTACTCGACCAGCGGTCAGCTCGCCACCGCTGGCCACGTAGATCTACGTGTACCTAGAGTTAGTACTTGGAATATTCTACTATGTTACTTGGTTCCATCCACAGACTTGATCTTAGATAACGCTAGTCGGAATCTATACGAAATTTGGCAAGTTGGTGATATCGGTTGTTGTTTGTTTGGTTGGATGTAGTAATCTCGGGAAATACTGGAACTACTAAATCATCATCATCATCATATCAGCCGAAGGACGTCCACTGCTGGACGAAGGCCTCCTCCAAGGATCTCCACAAAGACCGGTCTTGCGCCGTCCGCATCCAACGATTTCCGGCGACCTTCACCAGATCGTCGGTCTATCTTGTGGGAGGCCTGCCAACGCTGCGATTGTGATTGCCTGCCATTGTTTGTAAATGCTAGTACATTAATTATTTTTGAAGAAATTACTTCTTTTGGGGCGCAACAGGTAGATTTTTCGGCTGTGAATTGTATTCTTGCGTCACGCTCGGGAATTATAAGAAATCTTCGGGTAAACTCGGGACCATGGCCCTATGGTTTCTCCCGCATAATTTCCATAGTAAGCTATCAAATTCTGAATTATAATTTTCACTTCTATCGGCATTTCCTATGACTGCCAATAGACATTTTCACGCAACTAGCCCCAAAGTAAGCAACGCTTGTATTATGGGAGCCAAATAGCTGATATAATATTTAAATAGTCGTAGGTAAAAATGTATATACAACGTGGTGGATTTACCCCCAACAATATTTTAACAGTCCATTCTAACACTGATGTAGACTTCATCACCCAAGGTCTCTTTCCCCTCAGCACGGTAGATCACGAGATAATTCGAGTCAAAGTTTGACGTAAAATTCCCACCAAATCACCAGCTTCAACCCTAAAGCATGTACAGCAGACAAACGACCTTACCGCCGACGCTGTGACATCGTACAAAAATCCGTGCGGAGATCTGGCCATTAGGGGTATGTCAAATGAAATAACAACCAAAAAATTTAATTTTTTTTTTGGAAAATTTTTTTGAGCTTTCATGCCTAATTTTCACATACATGATTCAAAACTTAATGTAGATGAACTACCATAAATATTGTTGCACCTTTCTGCAACACCTTGTATAAATATATATATATTTTAATATCGAGTGACGAGACGAGTAGGACATGTGCCTGATGGTAAGCAACATGCCTGCCACATAACAGCACAGTGACACGCAGCTAATGGAACATGAAAGTCCAAATCATTACCTAGCACTGCACTTCGCTCGTCACCCAGAGATCTAAGATGTTATGTCTCTAAGCCCTGTAATTTCTCTGGAAACATTGCCCTTTAAACCGGAACACAGTAACGCTTACACATTACTGCTTGGCGGTAGAATAACTGGCAAAGGTGTGGTACTTCTCCATGTGGACTCCTACCAAGAGTCTTACCACTACAACAAAAAATACTTTATGATAAATAGAAACACGTAGTATAACATTTTTATTTTTAGCTAAATATTTTTTTAGTTTACATTTTTTAATCGTATGGGTAAAATAAACAAATCGTTGCCTAAACTCGTCGTGTAAAGTAATATGTATAAAGCGTCGTCTATTCGTTCTACGTCAGCGGTTGCGGTCAGATCGGCGGCGTGGCAAGTCACGTTCGCAGATGCATTTTCGTGTTCTGGGATAGAAGCTGTTACAAATTCATTGGAAAATGGTAAAGGATTTCCTTCACACTCGAAGTTCACACTAGAAAATAATATAGGGATGAGAATGTATAAGGACAAGTCTGTTGAATACATACTTAATCGGTTTTAAACATAGACATATGTATGTCGGTGATGTGTATTTACACAATTTTTCTCTACCAAAATTAAAACCATGGACGTTTAAAAAAAGTCGGACGTAATCTTAGAATACGAACACACTAGTTTTCTGTTAGCTGGCTTATTCCAAGCTTCAAGAATAATTACAGCGCTATTTTAAGGATATGAATGATAAAAATCAGTTATGTATTATAACCGTTATTTTAGACAATAATTGTCATTATTGTCTAAAAGCAATCTAAAAGGAACCGTTTTTGTCAACCGTTTGTCAAAACCATTGGAAATATTTTCAGTAGATTAACCGACCAATTTCGAGTGAACCGGAAAAGGTGACCGCACGATACTTTATGGGAGAATCCGTTGTTTTAAATAGCTCTGAAGCCGTTGGAGACACAAATACAAAATTTCGGGCACATTTACACGAGATTACTCACTAATCAAGTGCATCATTAAATTCTAGAAAGGCGGTACTTGTTAACTGGGCGAACGCACACGAGAATTGCATCCGCAATGAAGTAATTCGGAATTTCGGAGGACTAAATTTATCGACCATAGCTCAGCGTATTTACAAACTGAATAGGTCGTGAGCCACGAACACAGGCTGATGAGGGTAATGTCAGACTAAAACCTCCACTCCACCTATGCTGCTTACGGAGGGAACGTGGAGACACTTTCGCATTCTTCCGAGAAATCACTGCGGCTTGTCTTGCTCCGAGCCATATCTCTGGGCACAGAATAAATATTAGTACAAGTACAGAAGCCTCACTTACCGAAAACAATTATATAAATAGCGACTCTTGCTTGGACACAACAAAGTTCAATTCAGCTCGCATTAGCGCTCAATACCTGTCGCAATTTTCAACTTAACATTTGCGCTCTCTTCTAACGCGTAACTCTGTCCCTGTCTAGCGCGGAGGGTTGTCGACATATCTAATAACAATATGCGCGGGAAACGTGTTGCGCGAGCGCTCAGCCGTGCGTCCGACAACCGACTGGCACTTGTTAGGTACCTGGGAGGAACGGTCTAGTTGTAGGCTAAAACCGCGCGACCTTGAGCGAGTGATGATGCACTGCTCTGGGGCACACCCCCGTCACTGGCGCACCTGATACGCCATGACCACCTTAGAATGCAACTAGTATGTGGGTGTGATGTTATCACGTTTGGACATCCTTAGTTCACCTCAATAGGTCAGGACGTCTACTCTTTTTCTACGAAAAACGTAAATTTCGAAATAAACTCGCGACTTCCCTACTCCGATTCTACTTCGTATCGTTCGAACTAATTAGAACATTTAAACGTCAAACAATGTTCGATCGGACGAAACGAAGTAGAACCGGAGTAGGAGAGTTGCGGGTTTATTTCGAAATTACGTTTTCGTAGAAAGAGAGTAGACGTCCAGGTCTGAAAGTCCCAAATTCCACCAGTGGGAGGATGAAAAAGACTGCTTAAATAAGTATATCGACGGTGGAAAGGAGAAACACTTGAAGCGACACGTTGGTCGAAAATGAGTTATATACATATTTGAAATCAGCGATTTTTTCTGCGTCGTTTGGGCTTGGTTTTGTAGCGATCTGACCACTTTGATGTCGCTTCAAGTAATAGCCTTTTTAGGCTGAATTTGTTTGGATGCCAAATGAAGTGACATGAAATTACAGAAATTTTGGTTCATTTACCGCTTGAAGTACCGACTGAATGGTTAGATTGTTGTTTCATGTGTTTTTCCTTTTCTGTTTCGAATAGCATAGGTTCCTTAAATTGTTTTTCTTCGTCACAGAAAATACCAGTGAATACACTTAATGTGTTTTTGCTTACTCCTGTTGCGTGTGTGTCCAGTCGCTACACTTTTTTTTCCTTGCTTACCTTTCAACTATTTGATGGAGTTGAGGTGTTTTTCCTATTTGCTTGTTATAGGATGTTATGGATTTCAATTGTTTTGACAAACACTGGAAAAAGCAGTGGTGTCAGTTAAAATAAACACGCCCAAAAAAACCCACATAAATATTTAAATTAAACGACATTATTTTTTGTTTTCGAAATGTCGATTCATTTACTTTTGCTGACTTAAAAAATTAAGACGATAGTCGGTTAGAGTAATAATTGTTTATGACATAGTGTATTTAAATTGTTAATTATAAACAAGACTTGACGCTACAAGTAATGAATTTACGTAATTTTTATGTAAGTGGCGTCACTCATGTATGGAAATGTCAAGTGTCGTGGCGCTTCATTCATCGGTGAACCATCGTTCAGACACATCAGGTTTCATAGCATTGCAAAAAAGTTATCGGAAATTGACTCAGATACCTGAAATACTTCTTTTTTGTTTATTTATAATTTGGTATGTACAAATTTACTTATTAGGTACAAACAATTAAAATACAATACAAGTTGCCTTAGTGCAAGTATCGGTGAACATTTGTCTGAATTTCTTTGTGAACATAATGTAGATAATAACCTGTTTTTTTAAGTAATTGTGTTTATGGACCAAATAAATTTCATTTCACAACGCAAAGTATATAGTCGTAATTTTTTTACATTTAATATGGAGTAACGGGACGAGTAAGACATGCGTCTGATGATGGACAACACGCTTGGCCACAACAACACAATGCCAAGTCGTTACCAGCAACATCATGTTACCTAATTCTGAAGAACAAATTATACCGATAAACGGAGCTCTGACGCCTCAAATTATAAAACTACTTTACAAACATTTTGTATAAATAACCCAGACGAATTACAAAGATTTGACAAAAAATTGTGAGAGTTTTGCAATATCAAGACTGTCCCACGATGAATATTATGTTACACTAGCAGCGCCCCGCGGTGTTACCCGCGTAGTTCCCGTTCCCGTTGTTCCCGTTGTTTTTTTCGGGATAAAAAAGCTTATGAGTTCTTCCAGACTATAATCTATCTGTGTTCCAAATTTCAGCCCGATCCGTTCATACGTTAGGGCGTGATTGAGCAACAAACATCCAAATATCCAAACATCCATATTATATAAGATATTGAGGATTGAGGATGTTTGTAACGATTTACTCGTGTATCACAAGAAGCAACTTCAAATCGTCTGAAACTTACGTTTTGATAGTACCTATCTGAGTTTAGTGTTTCTATTAATCATTTAATTATACTTTTGTTTTGAAGATTTCGGTCAAGTGTTTGTCAAGTTGATTACCTAAGTCATAAGACTGAAATGGGTATTCATGATTAGAAATATTTCATACAGAATTCATTTATAGTTGTTAAAGTCTCTAATATTGAAGTTGGAATTAAGTTTAAAGTAAGTTTGCAATACAGAAACGAAAGCTTGATTGTTCTATGTTAACATTAAACAGGACTTAATCACGATCTAAATATTTTTTAATTACTTTGACGTTTCAGCAGCGTCACAACCGTCACGAGAAGACTGAAACAATTGCGGGTAGTTTCATTATGATATGAGGTGATCTCTATCTACCCTCATTTGGTCTTTAAAAATCGCAGAGTTACTACCACGGCACACAAAACTGATCGTATCACCAGCTTTCTTTAAACTCATTCTGCGATGCATAGATTTATTTGTGACAGGACGACGATGCACGACGCCGATAACGGAAAACCATCCTCTTTAAAATTACAATATTTTTATTTTATTTTTGAGGCTTCCGAAAATATTCTTGCGTACTAATGACGTTCGGTGGAGAGAACTGGTCTAGTCTGTTTTTATTTTACAGTGGCCATGTATTCGTTGATTTTTTCAGCAATTGTACGCTTTGTTTGACCGATACCTATAAGAACAGCTGCAATCTACCTCATACACACCTAGAGTCTGAAATGAATGATGTCTTTCGACATCCTGATATATGTCTCGTCATCTTGGATAAGGGAGTATAAAGGTATACACACTACACAGTTTTAAGAATACTCATTTAACAATGTCCTCACCTTATCCGTCATAGAGGGTGTTCGTTCTATCCAAAAAAGATCTCTACACCGACTGTAATTGACAAAGGTGGTGGTGATGTGACGTAGCGTGCATATACCGGTCAGTGTGCGTGAGTTTTCTATGGACAGAGTGAGACAACCAACTATCAGATTTAACTGTCACTCTCACGTCCAAGAACGGTAGAGATCAATCTACCTCCAAA
The DNA here is from genome assembly GCA_963693475.1 of Ectropis crepuscularia. Lineage (NCBI taxonomy): Eukaryota > Metazoa > Arthropoda > Insecta > Lepidoptera > Geometridae > Ectropis > Ectropis crepuscularia. The sequence goes on along the minus strand of OY856368.1, from coordinate 7,508,936 downwards.
TAAAATGTTAACCAAATGTATATCTATCAAGTTGAGATGCTCCAAAAACTAGTTTTTCGTCTGTCTCGTTTTAAGATACCGAAAACATTGTCCATGTGTATTATCTACATGTAAACTGCTGCTGATTGAAAGTTTGCATTTTTTCCCTATCCAAATGTTGGTTAACACTGGTACCTATCACGAGACTTCCCATAGCTACGCCATCTATTTGTAGGTAAAACTGCCCACGGTAAAAAATTGTTTCCATCTAAGCAATTTCTCAACAAAACTATCATGTTTTCCGGTAAGTAGTTCTCCTTCAGAAGCAGCTTTTTGCCGACTTAGAAACATTTGTTTACTGGAACTTTGGTGAAAAAAGATTCCACATCACAACTCATTTGTACCAGTAAGCTTACAAAACAATAAAAAAACACTTGTTCTATCTTAAAATTTTTGTTTCTGTTTGGTGTCTTTGAGAAACAAAGCAGGGACTTAACTTAAAAATATAACATTGCATTAATACATCGCTATCGCTTATCGTGTTCTTCCATTACTTGACATGGTATAGTTTTGTTCGTTAACTCGTTTTTCCATGACTCTGTATCTTATGCTCGATACGCTTCAGTCGTTTTTCCTACTAGTTATGTCATGCACAGCTTGTCGTTTAAAGTGTTTTTCCAGGTGTTCTTCTTAATACTGAACTGGTATTTAATGCGTTTTTCCTTGCGCTGTATTTGCTATAAAATAATTAAGCGACGCTTAAATCTTCTGACCATGCCAGCGTACTTTCGTAAGATTGCTGGTAGATGGTAAATAAAAAATAAAGAAACTATTTTTTTTTCTGACCCTCTAATTTCAAACAGTATTTTTTTATGATTTTTTTTCGGAAAATAAAAACTTTGATTGGCTCTCCTGTAAAGTTCTAAAATTGTCGCTTAAAGGGTTTCTCCTTTCCACCGTCGATATATATTATTAAGCAAGGTTTGTAATACGCCAGACAGAAGCGTTCAATGTAACACTCATAAAAAATAAAGACCACATCATATAATAAAATAAAGCGAACGACTACATTTCTAGCTCCGAAAAAAAAGTAAACTAAATAACAATAAACGTTTTCTAGACAGATATTATTGAAAAGGGTAAAACAAAAGACTGTTTACTCTATCCAGTAACCCATAAGGTTTATTTTAGTTTGCTGGAAAAAACGATTAGTGGAGGGGACATTTGGACACGGAATTTTGCGAACAATTTTATTTTAAAAGATTTTCTGGTCGTTTTATTATTGTCTTTATTTTATTGTTTTCGGAATAACGTGAGTACGGTACGATTAATCTAATTAATATTACTTAAACGAGAATGTCTGTATTAATGTTGTTGAATGTTAAAAAAAATACTGGCCTCGTGGCTTAGTTGGTAGTAAGTGTGCGGACCCGGAGGTCGTGGGTTCGATACCCATTCAAGGTAAAATATTTGTGTGATGGATCCAAGTAGTACTTGTTCTGTGTTTTTATAATATTTCTGTCCTACTAATATTATAAATATCAAAGTTTGAACGCCTGTTCTCGCAAGCGTGCCAAGTATTCTGGCTGAATTACCACGCTGAATGGCAATGCTTATTTAAATATATAGATTTGTGTAAAAATGAATGTTTGTCTGTATATAATCATGTAAGAATCGTAAATTATGCATTTGATTGTGTTTCATGTGATGATGTTTAGCAAAGTTTTTTTTTTTAAATAAAGAGTTCCGAGACGAGCAGTACATGTGCCTGATGATAAGCAACATGAGGAGCCAAAATCATTACCTAACACCGCACTGCGCTCGTCACCCAGAGATCTAAGTTGTTATATCTCTAAGCCCTGTAATTTCTCTGGAAACATTGCCCTTCAAACCGGAACACAGTAATGTTTGTCACATTACTGCTTGGCGGTAGAATAACTGACAAAGGTGTGGTACTACCCCAGGCGGGCTCTGCTAAGAGTCTTACCACTACAAATTAGATTAGTACAAATTAGTAAATAAAGTTGTTGTGCATGAGCCAAAGAAGGTTTCAGAGTTGGTACGACCAATTTTCGACAGGTGGCGTAGCATCGCGCGTAGGGTACCTACATCTAGTACGTTATTAAGGGCGTACCCCGAGCAAATGACCTTGAGTATTTCTTACCTTATCGCACACCGCAAGAAAGAGCAAGAGAGAAACAGTAGGATTTGTCGCTGTTTTACGCTCAAATTTTAGTATAAACTCTTTATAAAATCAGATTTCGAAAAAAAAAATCTACCTAAATGTTTGTAATGGAATTGTCTATCCGTTGGTGTAAGTACAAAATCAAAATAATGGAGGTTTTTCGAGGAGATGCATGATAACTACAATTATTTAATTTTTTCATGGTTTCGTTGTGAGGCGATTATTTCAACAATAAGTTCATTATTAAAAAAATAAAACTACCATTGTGAAGCCAAGCAGTTGTAGAAATTTAATGTATTTTTTGCCAGTTGATATCGGTTTTGGCTAATGAGTAGATAGCTCTGAAAACTGGACAAAAAACTCGTTTTGGTGGGGGACGCACCTTAAAATAAGAAAGTATTGTATTCTCCAGTTCGAGAATCTCGCACTTAACTAGTTTATCTGTACTAATATTATAAAGCTAAAGAGTTTGTTTGTTTGTTTGAACGCAAGGATCTCGGTAACTGCTGATCTGAATCAAATTATTCTTTCTCTGTTGGATAGTTCATTTATCGAGGAAGGCTATAGACTATTTAACATTACGCTACAATCAAAAGGAGCATGAATGAAAAATGTAACAAAAACGGGAAAAATATTGCTTTTTGAGAGCTTTCATTGCGTGACAGCAAATATGTCTATCTATTAAATGCCGCTAACTTAAAAAGGTGAAGGAAAACATCGTGAGGTAACCGATATGTACCTAGAATCTTTCGAAGTCATGTGTCATCCACCAACCCGCACTGGGCCAGCGTGGTGGATTATGGCCTTAACTCTCTCCTTGCGAGAGAAGGCCCCGAGTCCCAGCAGTGGGAACGTTTAGTGGGCTGTTGATGATGATTAAATGTCTATTAATTAAAAGTAGCGTCATTAGAACCTAAGACAACCAAATTTGTTCAAAATTTGTGCGACCAATATTCGATAGATGGCGTAGCAACGCACGCACGGATCAGCTAGTTATCAAATAAAATGTATTTGTCCATCAAACTTAACTGCTGTGTGTATCGCAAGAAACCATTTTACCCCGTTCATTCATATTGGACAAGTCAACTATGAAGCGAGGGTCGGAAGGGTTGGGCTAACCCGTGAATTGTGATCTTAGCCTGTTATTTTACCTATAAACGAGTATATACAGTGAGATGCTGCGAAATATCTGGTGTCATAGAAACTAGAACCCTTGTAAGCTTTGGAGATAAAGATATGTTTATTTGCATACGAGTACGAGTAGTACTCTTAGCAGAGTCCGCCTGGAGAAGCACCACACCTTTGCCAGTTATTCTACCGCCAAGCAGTAATGTGCAAACATTAGTGTGTTCCGGTTTGAAGGGCAATGTCTCCAGAGAAATTACAGGGCTTAGAGATATAACATTTTAGATCTCTGGGTAACGTAGTGCAGTGCTAGGTAATGATTTGGACTTTTCATGTTCCAATAGCTGGGTGTCACTGTGCTGTTATGTGGCAGGCATGCTGCTTACCATCAGGCACATGTCCTGCTCGTCTCGTCACTCCATTCTATAAATAAAATAAAATATTTGAGATATAATATGTTTTATCTCCATGCCCTGTAATTTCCCTGGAAACATTGCCCTTCAAACCGGAACACAGTAATGTTTTACATTACTGCTTAGCGGTAGAATAACTGGAAAAAGTGTCAAACGGACTCTGCAATGAGTCCTACTACTACTTTCTAATAAATGCCAAAATTTGGATATTTCTTGCTCAAAAAAATCGAAGCCGTCTGACCGAATCGAGTTGCAAATTTGGAACAGTCTGGAACATGGTCTGGAATAAAATTGACTCTATAAATTATCTCTATAAAATAAAGGCACCGGCGCTTCTACCGCCTAACTAAATCGGCAATCGCTTTGCTAATGCTGTCTCTATCATTTCAAGCGAAAATAAAAGAGAGAGAAACATTAAAGCTATGACATTTTTCGTTCGGCGGTAGACCCCCGGGAACAATGCGGGTGAAACAGCGGAGTAACTGCTCTGAAAACTGCAGGTCTACTACGAAAACAAACTCCGAATGATCGGATCCTACCGGACCGACAGCTGAATCGGATTGTAGCCTACCGCGAAAAACATTCGGATCGATACATCTCGGTCGGAAGTTATAGACTTAGGTCGGATGAGGGTCGGATCGAACGAAACGGCCGATCCTATCAACCGACAGATTGTCTTTCGAGGTAGAAAACGTCCATAAGTTCGGCCGATATAACGTTTATCGGACTTCGTAGTAGGCCTGCTGGTCAAAAAATCCGTTTTGCTGGGGGATGCGCCTTAAGCCGTAGATCGAGGAATGTTTTTTAAACCACTAAAAATTCTCAAAACAATTATTGCTTTAAAGTGCACGATCGTGCAAGCGATTTTCAGGAAAACCAGACTTTTCCAAATGTTTTCAGCATTTTTACTGAGTATTCTATTTAACTACATATATTTACCATAAATTACAAAAATTATTTACTTTTTTTTGGTAGTAAAGGGATAAATAAATTTGACCTAATTGCTGCATTTTGATACCTTAAATGACAGTTTAAGATCTCCAACCGGACTTTGGTAAGGATTTCTCTTCAAATGTTTGTTGTATTTATTGAAAATCCTCACAGAGCGAGTGAAATCTAAACTTATAACCCGAATACCATCTCAAACAGGGTCAAAGACGGTAAGATTGTAACTATTATAGGGTCTGTGGTCAAGGGTTGTTTGCGTAAGGGTTGATTGCAAATTATAGATGAAGCGTTGTTTGTGGTTTACATGCCAATTTTCAACTATGTAATAGTTGATTCAAATTTTGAACCGGTACCGTTATTAATACTTTGTCCCAGTTAGTTGTGTTCTTTTAAGGGTTCCGTAAAACGTAAAAACGGAACCCTTATAGATTCGTCATGTCTGTCTGTCCGTCCGTATGTCACAGCCACTTTTTGCTGTAACTATGAGAACTATACTGTTGAAACTTGGTAAGTAGATGTATTCTGTGAACCGCATTAAGATTTGTACAAAAAAAAAAAAAAATATTGTTACCCCCGGTACAAAGACCTGAAACTCAAAAAAATTTTTTTTATCAAACCTACACGTGTGGGATGTCTATCGACAGGTCTTCAAAAATGATATTGCGGTTTCTAATATAGTTTTTGTCTACACTGAATAATTTGCGCGAGAGACACTTCCAAAGTGATAAAATGTGTGTCCTCCCTCTATCTTCTAAAGTAAGAAAATGAAAAAACTAAAAAACATATATGATGTACTATGCAAACTACCAACGAAAATTGGTTTGAACTCGATCTGATAAGTAGTTTTTTGAGTACGTCATAAATACACTATTATTAAAACTTCGATCAAAGTTACAACGAACTACAAGAACTATGTTGTGTACTATGTACATATGTTATGTTACTTGCTGCAACGGAACCCTTCATGGGCAAGTCCAACTCGCACTTGGCCACTTTATTTGTAGTATGAAAAAGGGTCAGTGGAGATACATTATGACAGAATGCTTAATGTATTGTGAAAAGACGTTAGTTAGGAAATCAAGTATTTATGATAGGTATGTGAACTTGCAACTGATGACATATAATATTATGTAACTGACGTGACGTGATTTTTGGTTCAATAATGTAGAATGTAGGTACTGTTATTATGTGTCTGTGTCTGGTATATTCTATGTATAGGTAATAAGTATGTATTTACAACTATATAAGTATTATATCAGCTATGTGGCCGCCATCATACAAGCTTTGCTTAGTTCGGGGTCAGATGGTGTTGTGTGTGAATTGTCCACCAATATTTATTTATTTATTATTACTTGACATTATTTTGCATACCAAAAGGTGGCGCATGGAGGTCATCTTTATATAAGTTGTTGTGAACATCTTTGTAAACCCATAGACGCAAAAAAATGAATTGAATTACATTTATTCCATTTCTGTGGTATAATCATTCTAAGTGTTGTCTAATAGTGTATATTTGTAGTGAACATTTTACATATTGTTTTCAGCTATAATTTTCTTTTTATTATTATTATTATTGTTTTTGACGAATGATTGTGGATCATAAGATTAGGTATCTAATATTAATATCTTGACATGCCCATAATAATTCCGAGTAGTGCCAGTAGTCCGGTTGCTAGTTCGGTTAACCGAACTACTGCAACTTTTTAGTCCCAGTAGTTCGGTTGTACGTCATCACCGAACTATTGGCACTGCGGAGTGCCAGTAGTCCGGTTGCTAGTTCGGTTGACCGAACTACTGCATGATCTATTACCACCTTGCCCCTTCTTCTATAGGACTTCTCGTATCTCAAAAAAGCGACGTCATTTCATAGTTGATGTGCCAAAAACACGAACGAAGAGATTTAACTCTACTTTTGTGATAAGAACGTCTAGGCTGTGGAATACGTTCACTGAGTGGGTTTTCCCCGATAGTTACAATCTTGGTGTCTTCAAATCGAGAGTAAATCGGTTGTTTCTAGGTAAACACGCTCCATCGTAGATCGTATCGTCGCTTAATATCAGGCGGGATGGTGGTCAAGTGCGAACCTATAATAATTAAAAAAACTATTAATTATTTTAATTAAGCTTTTGCTTCTTATATTTGTGGTTTTCAAGTTGGTTAACTTTTTAAAGAAATAATAAATACATCTTTTAAGCGCAAAACAAATTTTAATAGCAAAAATAAATAAATTATACGCATTTATAATATACAATATCGTATAACGGCCCACACACGTAGCTAATGCGGAGTTTATTTATGTTTGTCTATTGTGGTTAAATCCCTACACACAATTTCATGCATTTGTTGTTGCCGATTAGGATTAGCTTCCACGTCCTGACTCCAGCATCAAGTCAGCTAAAACACTTCCGTAGCAATTGCTAGTTATCAGTTGCATATTATCGATAAATAGATAGATAGATATAGATACTCGCAGCTCAAATGGTTTGATATTCCAAAGACACGAACGAAGAGGTTTGACTTCACGAAAAGTGGGTTTTCGTGAAGTCAAACCTCTTAGTCTCGTGAAGTTAAACCGTAGTCCGCAGTGCCAATAGTTCGGTGATGACGTACAACCGAACTACTGGGACTAAAAAGTTGCAGTAGTTCGGTTAACCGAACTAGCAACCTGACTACTGGACTACTCGTAATATTCAATGTTTAACTTTAATTTAAGTGGCGTTAGTGTAATTCGTTATGTATAACGTACTAATTGAAATAAAATAAATAAATAAAGCAATGAGACAAGCAGGAATGTCACTGATGGCAACAAATACACCTGCCCATAACATGAACATTAAAAGTCCCTATCATGGCCTAGCACTGCGCTGCGCTCATCAGCCAGAGATATAAGATTATTTACATCTGCCTTATAATTTTGTCTTACATTGTCCTGCAAACCAGAACACAGTGATGTGCGCACATTACTAGTTGGCGGTAAAATAACTAGCAAAGGTCCCCAACTACTTCCCCAGGCTGACCATTATGTCGACGAGGCGGACGCCGATCAGGGAAATAAAGGAATTATTAATCACAAAATGTACCTTGGTTTAGTAATGTTTCTTCATGAACATAAATAAAACAGACTATCTAGACTTCTTTCGAAATTGAATCATCTCTAAGTCATACCCTACCATAAGATAATGTTCTATGTCATTTATTATTTTATTTTATTTTAAAAACCCTTGATTGCGGTCACTGTTGGTCTGAGATCTTTATTAAGAAAGATAAAATATGTATATTTGTCTCTTAGAGAATAATTTGTCCAAGATTTGTCTACACCAAGATCTAGAATTAAGTGAATACAGAATGCCAAGACTGCAATAAGGATGGCTTGTGGGCAGATGATTCCAGCTTCTGTCTTACCAAATTACCCCGTCTTATCTATGATAATGCAATATTGTACCTACCTGCGTCTGAGTAACTTCATCATTTGCTAAAACAGCAAATTGTATTAATCTCCAAGAAGTATGTGTACTTCAAGAACTACAATTTTGTTTTACTATTTGTAATGGTATGTCTAAAGTGACTGGAACAGTAAAATTATGTCTAGAATATATGTATAAGATAATACCCAAAAATACTACTTTTCCGAGATTAAAAGTAGCTTCTGCGTTATTTCAGACTGTAAACGCACAGTGCTCCAAGTTTCAACCCGATCCGTTAATATGTTCCTGCGTGATTGAGCAACAAACATGCAAGTATAACATTAATTAACATTTATAATACTAGTCGGAAGTAGGATTAGAATATACCTATTAGGACCTACCTATTACCTATTAGGATGTGCTTCGCAGTTTTACCCGCGTAGGTTCCTGCAATTAAAAGTAGCATGAGTGATATTCCAGACTGTATCTGAGTGTATAAAAATTCCTAACGTATATTTTACTCTCACTTTTGTACTAAAAGTAAGATATAATTTATGAATTCTAGAGTTAAAGATACGTTATCGGAGGCTCTAGTGTATTCGTATTTCGCCTAGTGATGTCAAACGCGAGTGAAGTTACGATATTTTACTGCGATTGCGTACTCGTACAGATCTCATGATCTGTTAATGACCTTTCTGTTTTATTACACGCCATGAAACGCGATAGAGATGGGACATTATTCTGCCGGCTTTACGACCGGTGAAAAAAAACAAAACACTGTAGAAATGTCCACCATTTTTAGGGTTCCGTAAAACGTAAAAACGGAACCCTTATAGATTCGTCATGTCTGTCTGTCTGTCTGTCTGTCTGTCTGTCTGTCCGTCCGTATGTCACAGCCACTTTTTGCCGAAACTATGAGAACTACACTGTTGAAACTTGGTAAGTAGATGTATTCTGTGAACCGCATTAAGATTTTTACAAAAGTTTTTTAAAAAAACAAAAATTAGGGGTGCCCCCCATACTGAGAACTGAAGCTCAAAAAATTTTTTTTTCATCAAACCTACTCGTGTGGGGTGTCTATCGATAGGTCTTAAAAAATGGTGTTGAGGTTTCTAATTTAATTTTTGTCTACACTGAATAACTTGCGCGAGAGACGCTTCCAAAGTGGTAAAATGTGTGTCCCCCTCTAACTTCTAAAGTAAGAGAATGAAAAAACTAAAAAAAATATATGATATTCATTACTATAAAAACTATCAACGAAAATTAGTTTGAACTCGATCTGATGAGTAGTTTTTTTTAGTACGTCATAAATACACTATTATTAAAACTTCGATCAAAGTTACAACGAACTACAAGAACTATGTGTACTATGTATATTATGTTACTTGCTGGAACGGAACCCTTCATGGGCGAGTCCAACTCGCACTTGGCTACTTTATTTAGTAGGATATTTCGATGATGCACAAAAATTTACGACGTGCCAATTTGGATAAACAATAATTATTCTTATATGTATTTTATTATATTCTGTTGGTTTATATATATCGATTTCTCGCCTGTATGTAAGCGACGATGCAGTCTATAATGGAGCTTGCTTACCTAGAAGAAACCGATTTACTCTCGATTTAAAAACACCAAGGTTGTAACTATTGGGGAATACCCATTCAGGCAACGCATTCCACAGTATAAACGTTCTTACCACAAAAGTAGATTCAAACCTATTGTTCGTGTCTTTGGAAAATCAAACATGAACACAATTTTTTTTTTTTTTTTTTTAATATAGAGTGGCGAGACGAGCAGGTCATGTGCCTGATGGTAAGCACCATGCCTGCCACATAACAGCACAGTGACACGCAGTTATTGGAACATGAAGATTCCAAATCATTACCTAGCACTGCACTGCGCTCGTCACCCAGAGATCTAAGTTGTTATATCTCTAAGCCCTGTAATTTCTCTGGAAACATTGCCCTTCAGACCGGAACACAGTAATGTTTGCACATTACTGCTTGGCGGTAGAATATTTGGCAAAGGTGTGGTCCTTCCCCAGGCGGACTCTGCCAAGAGTCCTACCACTACAATATCATGGCAAACAAAAACTGTAGAAAGGTACACCACATTTCAATTGGATATTTCATTGATTTACAAAAATCAGTGATGTGCCGATTCGGATATACGTTGTATTGTAAAAATATACTATTTTATGTTTCCACTGGGGCTGGGGTCTTTTTGGGTCAGGAATAAGTCAGGGGCATTATTTACCAAGCTGACCGAGTATTGGCCAACATGCTGGATTCCTCACGTTTTTTATCACTAAAGCCGTTGGTGATGTGCTACTACATCTCATCATCATCATCATCAGCCGCAAGACGTCCACTGCTGAACATAGGCCTCCCCCCTAGATTTCCACAACGAACGGTCCTGCGCAACCTGCAACCAGCGGTTTCCAGCGACCTTTGTGAGGTCTACTACATCTACATTTAGAAAAAACTCAGAAGTTCAGGATCCGAATCTATGAAGTCAGAATTGTAAAATTGGATGTTCTGGCTCTTTATTTTTCTTGTTGAGTTTGTTAAACTATTATTAAAGTACTACAGCACCTTGCAATTTTAGCTGCAAGTTATCGTTATTGTTATTTTTCCAAGATGAAAAGTAGACTGTGATTGTCTTGTTTCGGTTTTTTACTTTTTCTATGGATTGTTTCTTTATTTTATCTAGAATTGAAATTTGGAATATATTTTAACGATTACTTCAATGTTTTCCGAATTTCAATCTCCTCTCTTAAACTGTTCCTACGCAATCGAGCAACAAACATCCAAATTTTCCCGTTCATAATATTAATAGGATTACAAGGTCTAGAGGTTTAATTTACAGTATACGGTGTTAATATAAATCATCCGGTATTATCCGGCATAAATGTACATCTGCATCACTAAAGCCTTTCCCTGGAGGGCCTTAAATCCGCCATAAACCGGCGAGACGCAGTAAAGCAAGCAGTAACCGTAACACAATTATACAAGCCCCAGTTACGGGCCAGGGAAAGTTGCGGGGAATAACTAGGTTATTCATTTACTTACTCCAACTTTTCTTTCCTAATTTTCGCGAGGCGCTCTGATTAATATAGATTTTTTTGAAGTGAAAACTTGTTAGATCGTTCGACATTTTTTGAGATGGGAAAAACAATTGGCGTATTGACTCAACTAACTGAAATAAAGTGAAATAATTACTTAAAAACTTCCCGTGATATCTTCACGGTCTACATGGTTCTACAGGGTCTTACTTAATCACAATTTTGGACTTTCCTAAAAACGTTTCATACAAAAAATGGGGAGTCATAGGAACTGCCATTAGAAGTGAAAACTAATAACTCAGAATTTTATAGCTCGCTTTGGAAACTACGCGGGTGAAATCAGAGGGCGTGGCCAATAGTCATGGTCCCGAGTTTACCCGAAGATTTCTTATCATTCCCCAGCGTGACGCTAGAATTAAATTCAGAGCCAACGAAAAACGAGGGTTAAATACAGTCAACTAACAACTTTAAATTCAGATTTAATGAAGTCTTACTATTTCATTGGACCAGAGCTATCAGTTGCTTTACCCATCTATACTAATATTATATAGCTGAAGAGTTTGTTTGTTTGAACGCAAGGATCTCTGGAACTACTGGTCCGAATTGAACGATTCTTTCTTTGTAGGATAGTCAATTTATCGAGGACGGCTATAGGCGATTTAACATTGCGCTACTATCAATAGGAGCCGAGCATGAATGAAAAATGTAACAAAAACAGGGAAAAATATTGCTTTTTTGAGAGCTTTCGTTGCGTGACAGCATATGTCATATTTAAAGGTTGCGTCATTAAAACCTAAAGTAACCGAATTTGTTCAAAAATTGAATTGGTACGATCGATTTTCGACAGATGGCGTAGCAACGCGCGCGCGTTCAGCTAGTTCTTATAATATTTACGAAAAGGCTGTAAAACGGCATAAATATACCGCAGTTATCCTTTCCACGTCCGTCGATATCCTAAGTAAATAACCAAAGTACAGGGCGAAAACATGCGACATTGAAGGTTAATAATATTTGCGTAGCAGACACTTCATAAATGTTATTGAAATATCCTACTTTTCCTTCATTTGGCGCGCCTCAGACAGATTTTTCGTGGGCTGTAAATTGAATTCTAGCGTCACGCACGGGAACGATAAGAAATCTTCGGGTAAACTCGGGACATGGAGCATGGCCATTGGAACTGCTAACGCATTTCTAGATGGCCATGCTCATGGCCACGCCCTCCGGTTTCACCCGCGTAGTTTTTCTCTCAAATTCTGAATAAAATAAGTTTCCACTTCTATCAAGAGTTCCTATAACTGCCATTTTTTTGTAACATAGGTTTCATCTTCCAACATAAGTTTCAACCGTAAAAGGCGGTCTTTCTTTAGTAAAGTTTTTGAAATAGGTATATTTACATAATTTGAAGTATAAAAATAAATCACTCCTTTTCCTCAAGAAGAAACAAATCAACGAAAGTACTGATAAAACTACAAAGAGATAAACGTAAAAGTAAGAGATTGATAGAGATGTCAAGGGATTTAAAGATCAGTGCCCCCCGAGTCCGTCAGTCACTCGGCATAAAACATGCCGTCAGTCTCGGAGGGACGTGACTGATCGTGTGTGCGACGCTTTATTTTATCTTCAATAAAACTCGATTCATTGATGGACGTGTTACGTACTGATACTGTCGTGCTAAAGTCATGTTTACACGTAAGAGACCACGTTTTGAAAGTGTTTGTTTCACTACATTGTATTACTACCTTTAAGTTGTTTTAAGTGGGCCTATATGTATTAGCATTACAATTTTTGTACTAATTTAAGAAAGCATAACGTTTTTAAGACTAATGATAATTTGCCATAACAACTTAACGCATAACTGTTTTCGCATAATGTTTACTAGCATAACCATATACCGCATAACGATAACTTACTATAATGTTTAAACACATACCATATTAAGCATAAACATAACTTAGCATAATGTTTAAAGGCACACATTGAAAAAACAGACGGTACACCTAAAAAATGTGCACTTTTTGACTCCGGGTGGTCTCCCGCCAGAAGCTCTGCGGTCAGCCCTGAGTGTCGCTTCTCCATACTCGACCTGCGTTCCACTACGGAGGTCGCCGGCTCGCTTCGCTTGCCATCGTCCCCCTTAGCTACGCTTGGCTCGCTTCACTCAGGACCTCCCTTGAGCTTCTGGCTCCTGAATTTTTCATATACACTCTAGGGGTAGTCGCGACAAGACTAGTTGGAGTCAGGGTACTACAAGTCGGATCTGGGTTCTATGTAACCTGGGTCTATATTTAGTAGCACAATAAATAAATAAAAAATTCCTATGGACTATTATGCGTCTCATCAATAGTCGAATCGAAAGTAGTACAATAGATTGTTATTCTTAAAACATATTATGCCAAAAAACTATTATGCAAGAGTTGCATTATGACACTATTTATTATGCTACATTCATTGTGGCAAAGTAAGTTAGGACAAAAAAAATGTGCGTTATAAATGGCACCCATTTTAAGTTACGCCTGGTCTAGACGGGAGAACGGCGACAGCCGATCCGGAACCCTGGGTTCAAATCCCACGCATACCTCTGAATTTCGAAGTAAAGTAATTCTGCTAACTTAATAACGGCGAAGGAAAACATCGTGAGGAAACCGACATACCTAGAACCTTCCGAGGGCATGTGTTATTCACCAACTGAGATAGCGTGGCGGATTATGGCCTAGACTCTATTCTTGTGAGAGGTGGCCCCGAGTCCCAGCAGTGGGAACATTTAGTAGGCTACTTAAGCAAGTAGTTTCGAAGATGAGAATCAATCAAAGTTAATAGCATCTGCTATACCTACTACTCGAATCAGTGGCGAGCTCATCAGAATTCAATTTTTTTTTTAATTATCGTAAATGTACATTAAATCATTAAAAAACATTCCACTTACTGCCACGTATGTACTCGTATTTGACAATGTAAATACTCTTTTGTTTATAGTTAAAGTCTATGGTCAAATTGAAATTGAAAATTGAAACAGATGAATATTAATTGGTCGAATTTTGATACAACAATATGCAAACGAAATAAATGGCCGAGTGAATTCACGATATTAAAACTGTTTCGAGCATCATGTTCAGGCGTAAACTGATACAAAAGCTGACACAAGAAACTTTGATAAAAGAGTACATGACAGTCTAGACGTGCCTTATTTCAATCATTTGTTTAAGATTTACACAAGTCCGTTGTTCTACCGTCAAACAGTTATGTAAAAACAGCACTGTGTACCGGGCTGAAGGGCGAAGTTTCCAGTAAAAATTTACAGAGCATAGACATAAAACACTTTATATCTCTGGTGAAGAGCGCAGTGTAGTGCTGGGATTACCTAGCACTAGCAATAATTTGGACTCTTAATGTTATAATCGTGCGTGTCACTGTTTTGTCATGGGCAGGAATGTTGCTTATCAGGTACATGTCCTGTTCGTTTCGTCCATCTGCACTACACAAAAAAAAAAAAAAATATTCGAACGAATTGAGAAACCTACTTTTTTTTAAAGTCGGTTAAAAAAAGCCAACAAGGTGTCAAATTGTTGAGCAAAGTATTCGAGCATTTAACTATTGTAGTCTTGAAAAAGTAAAAAGCTCGTTTTGATATTTCAGAAAGATCCTACCTAAAATGTAACTAAAACAAGTAAAAAACACATAAAAAACTACACTATAAATATTTATCTAACTACTTACACTACGCATATTTGTTTTATCCATAGACTAATAATGAAGGTCTACAGATAATCAAGATGTTCAAGCCCACTACCAGTCGGAAGCGTAGATGGTACTCATAATCTATTTTTCTTAACAGAGGCTCTAAAAAAATACATTAAGGTTGTTTACATAATACAGTTTTTGGGGCGTTAAAAATAACAAATAAGAATTTAAAAAAAAAAATTGTGACTAGCAGTTCCCGTTCCCGTTGTTCCCGTTGTTTTTCCGGGATAAAATAATCTATATGTAAAAATAATTTAAAGACTATAATCTATCTGTGTTCCAAATTTCAGCCCGATCCGTTCACACGTTAGGACGTGATTGAGCAACAAACATCCAAACGTCGACATTTATAATATTGATAGGAAGTAGGATTACCTATATATTGTGATTATAATGTACCGATTAAATATGAAAATAGAGGGAGTAATTTGAAGACTATTATACTCGTAGTAAGAACAAAATACGAGTCATATCAAACCTTACATGCACCTCATTACCTCAAATGCACGACTACGTAGTACCTACTCTTATTTGATACATTTTCTCATCCACAGCTCAGCTCCATCCAACGTATTTTTATGCAAGAAAAAGATTTAATTTAAAGATATCGGTGCTTCGTTCGCGTATACGAGATTGATGAAATTTTCAGGTATTCACATAGAACGGGTTTTATTTTAGAATTCAAATACATTGTATAAAGTTTTCATCGAAGTTTGTTCTGTAAATCAGTTTTGACGGTAAGTTTTTAAAGTAGAGGTGTTTTCTGATATGAATATTTAAATGTTATCTTATACCTTTAAACGAGCAATTCTTGTATATATTGTATATAAATATAAATAGAATCTGAATCTTGGAAACGGCGCGAACGATTTTCATGAAATTATGTATGCAGGGGGTTTCAGGGACGATAAGTCAATCTAGCTAGGTTTCATTTTTAGGTTTTATTTTGAATGATAAAACATTGCAATTTATAATATTAGTAGGATGTAAATGTTTGGATGTTTGTTGCTCAATCACGTCGTAACATCTAGACAGGTTGGGCTGAAATTTGGAACACAGCTTATAGCTTGAAAGAACACGTAGGGTACTTTTTATCCCGATAAAATAACGGAAATTGGAAATCGCGGGTAAAGCAGTGAGGCGCTGCTAGTAAACTATATATTTGGTAGGCATTGTATTTGGTTGGTTATATCTTTCGCTTTCTCATATTTTGACTATTAGTGGTTGCCTGGAAGAAAACGCTATAAGCGATAAGGCCGCCATTTATGGCACTAGTTATAAGTTATTTTATTTGCTATTGTTTTTTCACTGTATTAATATGTTAGTGTGCATAATAAAGTATTTCTGTCTGTCTGTCTGTCTGTCTGTAGGCAAGTGGTTGAAATTCGATCACTAATTTATGAATCGAAGAAAATTCTTAATTTGAACACAGACTTTTTCAATCATTTTTTTAATGTGAAAATATTTAACTGATTTCCTTACATCAATTTTTTTTCAAGCTAAGAAACAATGACTCTCTGCATATCTGAGAGGAAGCTGCTATTTGATATAGGTAATCAATTAGTTTCAGTTTGAAGGTAAATGTTTCCTGAGAAATAACAGGGCATAGTGGCAAATCATCTATACTAATATTATAAAGCTGAAGAGTTTGTTTGTTTGTTTGAACGCAAGGATCTCGGGAACTACTGGTCCGAATTGAACGATTCTTTCTTTGTAGGATAGTCCATTTATCGAGGAAGGCTATAGGCTATTCAACATTACGCTACTATCAACAGGAGTCTAGCAGGAATAAAAAATGTAACAAAAACGGGAAAAAATATTGCTTTTTGAGAACTTTCGTTGCGTGACAGCATATGTCATATTTTAAAGGTTGCGTCATTAGAACCTAAAGTAACCAAATTTGTTCAAAATTTGAATTGGTACGATCGATTTTCGATAGATGGCGTAGCAACGCGCGCGCGTTCAGCTAGTCTTATTATAATATGGGTGACGAGTGCAGCGCAGTGCTAGATAATGATTTGTACTTTTCATGTTACCTACTAAGTGGGTAGGTATAACTGCATGGCAATATGATATTATAGGCAAACCTATTATTTACTATCAGGCTTATTTACTGCTCTTCACTCTACGCTACAAAAAACAATACAGACACCTTTCATATTTGAAATAGTAGAATGAAGATAAGCGAAATGCAATTTAGTTACAGCGTGTATGAAAATTGTGTCGCATAAATTCTGTCTGAATTTTTATGAATGTATCAAACGTTGTTGACACGTTCTATTTCCTCGTCCGCCGTTGTCCGAAATATCGCCGACGTGACGCTGTTATGTGACATTGTTAAATTCTAACGCATAACCTGATGAAACGAGATAGGGCTGCTATCTATGGGCTACTTTTTATCACAAAAACAACCGGAATGAAAACTGCGCGAATAAAACCGTAGGGCGCTGCTGGGAGATAGATATAAATGAGTCCATACGTTTTTTTTTATAGTAGGTATAGAGTGACGAGTCGAGCAGGACATGTGCCTGATGGTAAGCAACATGCCTGCCACATAACAGCACAGTAACACGCAGCTATTGGAACATAAAAGAGTCCAAATCATTACCTAGCACTGAACTGCACTCGTCGCCCAGATATGTAAGATATTATATATCTAAGCCCTGTAATTTCTCTGGAAACATTGCCCTTCAAACCGGAACACAGCAATGTTGCGCCTTACTGTTTAGCAGTAGAATAACTGGCCAAAGGTGGGGTTCTTCCCCAGGCGGACTCTGCTAAGAGTCCTACCACTACTACGTATTACTTATGCATAAGTAAAATAATACTCCGGGAGGTGGCGCAAATTTTTGGGTTGGTATTTGAGGCAAGGTGAATACTTGTTGCATGCCTCTCCTATTATACCCCAACATGAAGCTGCAGACCTGGTGGCTGAGTTTCGGAGCAAAATGAATCCCTAAAATTTTAAACACCTGGTACGTAGAAAGTCCCTAAAATGGTCCAAAATGGTTTGTCTTTTTGAGAATTTAATTTTTTAGTCGTAAATGATACCGCACTGAAATTTAAATTTGCCAGTAACTCATTTTTGATATATGATGGCATGGCAAAACGTTTTTGCACGCGTCTGTAATGTTAAAACTACGGCTAAATCGTCTGACTTATTAATAATTTTATTTGTTGAAACATTTAAATATAATTAAAAGAAAATGCCTCAAACATACATATACATATGACTGTATGATACAATGATAAAATGTTTTATTGGCCTGTGAAGGATTGACCTGTATGTAAAAGTACATAAATCAAACATTTTTTAATCATTTAATTTCTTGTAACAGTAAAGTATAATTTAGATATGCAAAATGCAAACGAATTTAAAACTTTTTTTTTTAAACCACAGGAATTAACTTTACCCGCTACTCAGCAGCCAAGTTACACCTCCGTATTAGGGTATAATATAGGAGAGCTATATTACAAGTTTTCAGAGTTTCAAACCAAAAAATCGGTGCCAGCTCTCGCACTATGAACCTGATCCAATACTCGTAGTTGACGAAATTCGCGCCAAAAAACGAGTTTTCAGCCAATTCGTTTCCAGCCAGTTATTCCCGCCAGCCCTATAAGAAACAGTAAACAAAACGCAGTAGCTCGTTAAAAAGGGATTTGGCGCCGCGCCGCAGATCCGTCAAAATTATAACAAAATTCCCGACTTCGCTTCTTTCCGAACTTTTGGCAGCTCTATGAATTATATCGTACGGGTATTTGTTCTCAGTCACACTTCTGAACTCGAATACAAACGGCTGTCGAAAGTTGGACTGAAATATATGATTAGTTATTTGGCTGCTGAAAAAAAAACTTTTGTTTTGACTATCGACGATGTAATAATACAAAAAGTAACCAGTTTATTTTGGATATAATAGTTATTTGTTGTATAAAAGAGCGAAGTTGCTTTTTAACCGCGTGCTCAATTTTGATGACTGAGCAAGCGAAAGAATCTATAATTAAATCACGAGCGCAACGAGTGATTCTAAAATTAGAACCCTGAGCGTAGCAAGGGAATCAAAAGAGCAAAAGGTGAAAAATCTTTGCACTCGAGTGTAACACGTTACTTTTCATCCCACATTAGCGAGGAAATGACACAATGCTTTGCGCATTATTAATAGATCCAGTCAATTCTAGGGCTAAATAAACTTCATCGTCGGTAGAATCACTTATTTTCGGTTTTTCACTTGTTTTCAATTTTCATGTTTTCAACCTAAGGTTTAATTTTGAGTTTATTTAGCCATGGTTTTACAATACTACAAATATTAAAAACATGTATACATTTTCCTAAATAAATCAACGTTGTAATACTCGCCAGTTAATATAGCTAACAATTTATCAACCTTACCATTGTAGAGTAGGTTTCGCGACGAGAACCCAGTCGCCAAAAGGCAAACTTTGTTTAATAAGCGTGGTCCAAAATACCGGCAAAGTTGTATACGCGGGCTTGGGAGACGAAATTTTTGATGCTGTAACTTTTAGGAATTTTGTGATACTTTTAGCACAGATTGGGGTAAAACAGAGGAATAACTACGGATATTTTTGAAGTGAAAACTTCTTTAGGCGCGCCTAGACAAATTTTTCGTGGGGTGTAAATTGAATTCTACTGGCACGCTCGGGTATAATAAGAAATCTTCGGGTAAACTCGGGACCTTGGCGATTGGGCATCTAGAAATGCGTCAGCCAATGGGAAATGCTGAAAGGGCGTAGCCTCGCCATCATGGCATGGCCATCTAGAAATGCGTGAGCCAATGGGAAATGCTGACGCATATCTAGATGGCCATGCTATGATGGCGAGGCCACGCCCTCCGGTTACACCCGTGTAGTTTCAAAGGTAAGCTATCAAATTCTGAGTTATAAGTATTCACTTCTATCGGCAGTTCCTATGACTGCCAATTTTTTTATGTAAGCTGTTCTGTCATACTCTTGCCTGTTGGGATCTCTTTTGGTATGATAATATGATACCGTGTTCTGGTGTGTAGGGATATCCGTGGTGTAGGGCAATGTCTTCAAAAGATTATTTTATTATATTATACTATATTGTATTACCTTTAATATAAGTAATTTTTTGGTTGTTTAGATTATAACTTTCATTTAAAAATTCCTTAGATATAAAAACTGTTAATGTAAATTTAAAATTCCTTAGATATATAAAAACTGTTATTGTAAATTAAGATGTTTGTTTTGAATATTTTATAAATGTGTAACAAATTTTTAAAATTTCGCATGCCTTTTAGGCTGAAATTGTGCACCACCAAACTATAGTATTTTAAGACCTTATTTGTAACCACAATTTTTGGCGAATAAATTACTTTGACTTTTGACTTTGAAGGAATAATGGAGCTTAGACAATATTTTTCTCGAGGCTTAGATCTATATACAGCATTAAATCTGTGGGGGATGTGGTTTATTACACATTTTAAATGAAAAATAGGTAGGTAGCTCACATGATGTGTTATAGTTAGGCCGTGGTCTAAAACCAAAGTCGGACTAGACTGATACATCACGTGAGTTACCCGTGTATTCATTCAAAATAACTTTAGTGTGTCAAATTTGGATGTTGGTGTGCGCGCGCAAATCGACATCTTCCTAAAAATTCACTCTAAAGAGACAATTGTCAGCTAACTTCAATATGTCGTTTTAAATATGTCTGTAGTGGTAGGACTCTTGGCAGAGTCCGCCGGGGGAAGTACCACACCTTTGCCAGTTATTCTACCACCAAGCAGTAATGTGCAAACATTACTGTGTTCCGGTTTGAAGGGCAATGTTTCCAGAGAAATTACAGAGCTTAGAGATATAACAACTCAGATCTCTGGGTGACGAGCGCTGTGCGGTGCTAGGCAATGCTTTGGGCTCTTCATGTTCCAATAGCTGCGTGTCACTGTGCTGTTATGTGGCAGGCATGTTGCATGTTGAGATATAACAACTTAGACATTTGGATGACGAGCGCAGTGCGGTGCTAGGCAATGCTTTGGGCTCTTCATGTTCCAATAGCTGCGTGTCACTGTGCTGTTATGTGGCAGGCATGTTGCTTACCATCAGGCACATGTCCTGCTAGTCTCGTCACTCTTCATTAAAAAAAAATAGACGGTTTGAGTGTATCATTAAAAAGCCACTCATATTATTATCTTCCAAGAGCAGCAAAAGAAGTTTTTTTTAATAGAGTGATGAGACGAACAGGTCATGTGCCTGATGCTAAGCAACATGACTGCCCATAACTGCACAGCGACAGGCAGCTATTGGAACACGAAGACCCCAAATCGTTACCCAGGACTGCACTGCGCTGGTCAAATATACCTCTATATCTGTTTTATCTCTATGCTCTGTAATTTCACTGGAAATATTGCCTTTAAAACTGGAACACAGTAATATTTTCATATTAGATGCTGCTTGGCGGTAAAATAACTGCCGGACTCTGCAAACACTCCGACACTACTACAAAACTTTAAAAAAAGTGAGGCCCGCTTATTTTTTGGTCAAGCCTCAAGTGGGACGTTAATCTAAAGGCCGATTTACATCAGGTGAGCGAATGCTCATTCTATCCCCACTGTATCAAATTCATTTGGTGTAAACAAACGTAGAGCATTCTTTCGTTGTTTTGTTTGCGTTCGCAAAGATTCTATGGAATATATAATATGGAAAACGCTAAGAACGATCTTTCGTTTACACTAAAAGATCGAGAAAGAATGCTCTTGTTCCAGCTCTAGCTCTATGTTCGTTCAGTTTAAATCGGCCTTAACGTAGAACAATTCAGGTTCTACTGTCTAGCTACAATTATTCAAGGCTTTGCTGCTGCTTTGTTTTTCAATTAGGCGAGTAGTCAAAAGGTGTTGCTGAAAAAATAGTTTTTTTTTTTTTATAGCATAGAGTGACGAGACGAGCAGGTTATGTGCCTGATGGTAAGCAACATGCCTGCCACATAACAGCACAGTAACACGCAGCTATTGGAACATGATAGTCCAAATCATTACCTAGCACTGCACTGCGCTCGTCACCCAGAGATCTAAGATATTATGTCTCTAAGCCCTGTAATTTCTCTGGAATCATTGCCCTTCAAACCGGAACACAGTAATGTTTGCCCATTACTGCTTGGCGGTAGAATATTTGGCAAAGGTGTGGTACTTCCCCAGGCGGACTCTGCTAAGAGTCCTACCACTACTACGTTTAATTTCAATCACGAATATCTTACACACAATTAGACAAAACTATTATCATCATCATAATCAGACAACATTCGTCCACTGCTGGACATAGGCCTCTCCAATGATACGCCACTCAGTCCGATCCTCGGCTTTACGTTTCCAACTGCCACCAGCTGCCTTCCGTAAATCGTCACTCCACCTAGTTTCAGGGCGTCCTACACTACGTTTGCCGATTCGCGGTCTCCACTCCAGAACTCGTCTACCCCAACGGTTATCGGTTCTGCGACAGATATGACCAGTCCACTGCCACTTCAGCTAACAGCAACTCAAACAACAAGACAACACTATGATGTGGTACAATACAACTAACTATAAATTTATTACATTACGGTTATACATTTACCTCACAATAAGTATTACTGCTAAATAAATACATTACAAGAGCAAAGGGCAAAAATTGGGACGAATAATGTTAGTTGAGTCTCTGAGATACCCTCATCAATGGTTATAACGCAGTTGGTTTATTTTGAGGGGTTAACTTTTAAACTTTGTTCCGTAAACACTCGTTATGAGCACGTCTGTATTCATTGGAAATACCTACTTATTAAACAAAAATATTGGAATGGATTTAATTTTACTCGCAAAAGGCTGTAATGAAAATAAGGATTTCAAGAAAAATTGGCGCTTACAAAGGTATGCCATTAGGCTTGTATTGCTTTGAAGAGCGAGGCTCAGTAATCTTCAGGTGGTTACATCCTGGGCATCAAACCACAACTTACCCTGGTGGTATTTTGTTGTTTGATGGCTAATTTCAGCCGGGATGAGACGAACTTTTGTGCACAAACTTCGCCCTCTCGAGGATCGCATGTAGAATTGTAGATGTCGCTTTGTGGACTAGAATAATTTGGAACGTTACATGACTTATAGCTCTATTTGGCTGAGTAAAAGTCCCCTCACGAGGCGAGAGACCACCGGTGGGCTCACCTCTTCCTGTTGATTTAAATCAAAATTATAATAAGTTTGAATCTAAATTTGTTTAACTGTTTTTTTATCCATGTTGTTGAGAAGTTAAGAAGTAAGGTAAAGCGTTTTGAGGTCAAGGTAAGACCACCAGCCAGGGCTTTCAGAGTCGACGATAATGCAGCCCAGTAGAATAGGGGCCGTCATATTGCTAGGAGGGTATCATCAGCAGAAACACTTAGACACTGAGACTTGGCAGAACTGCGGCTATTCCTAATCCCTAGCCATGGTCGTGACGGCTGATCTGTCCCTGGTGACCAGAACGCTCAACAGTGAAAGGTCATATAAAGCAAAGGAGTTTGAAAAAGTCTCTTTCTTATCCGTGGTGGCAGAAGCGGACACAGTAATGAGCTTGAAAGCCCCTCCGGAAGCCTCCTTCCTTCTTTCTAGGAAGCGCCTCAGACTGCCCGATCTAGGGTGCTTTTTGTCTCTATTTGTAGGGTCTGGGGCTTCAGATTTTAAAGCCAATCGGCAACAGCAATAGCCTCGGTACCATCTCCACAGCCACATTGCGGCACTAACTTGGCCGCTTCGCCGTAGACGTAGTGGCTTGCGAACGGCTCCCCTTTCTGGATTGACTTTGGACTATATTACTCCGCAAAATAGAAATATTATCGGGGCAACGTTCCAAGTCATTCCAATCTTCCCAACGAGGTAGAGGTCTACACATTCTACAAGCGACCCTTGAAGGGGCAAGGTTTGAGTTCGAACTGCCAACAGCAAACCCATATTTAAAATTAACAAAAAATATTTTATTATCATTGGTTATGTTTGTGCAGAAATTTTAAAATGTGGTTCCGACTCGTCGAATACCGGTGTATTTTAGAACCCAGATTACGACACAAAATATTGCTTCGTTTAAAACTATCCCATCGACGAGCAAAATAGTTCCGTAACCATCCAGACATAACGACCCGTTTATTCTGAAACGAGCAAAATGGCCATAACAACTTTATCTTCCAAGCCATCCATCAGAGAATAAACTCAAAGAAAACAACTGTCTTTTGGACTCTCGTAACAAATCGGAACTGTCATGGCGGCCTTTTTAGCGCGAAATATCATTTTTCCCGCGTAAAATATTGCAACTGCTATTATGACTCGCAAAGAATTTAAAAGGTTCTGTCGACTTGAAAGAAAATTTGGGATTTTTCTGTGAATTAAATGGCCCGTATTTTAGATCTTACATTGTATTTTAAGATTAAAATAAACCTATATCTTGCATACCTTGGAAATATGTGGGCTTTTCTTCTTTTCTTATTTATTTTCGCGTATCCTGTTTATAATAAACAATTTTTATTTTAATAATGGTTGTAAACCTTTACTAGGTAGTCATTACTATTTATTCTATCAACATTAATGGTAAAATTATGGTTCTGTTTCATACTTTGTAGAGACATTTTGCAAATATGAAAGGCAGTTAGGTGTTAAAAGACTTTTTTATGAAAGCTAATCATTGCTATGGTTTTCTGTGTCAAATTTAAACATTTCCAGTATTTATTTGAAAAATTGGAAAACGCATTTCAATAAAATTAATCCCATTGAAACGAGGCCGGAAGCGAAGTCTCTCAAAAATTAAATTCCTCCACTGAATGAGTTAATACACAGTTAAACCGAAACCGGCGTGTTTTTAATTAAAATTATTCACTAGGCCGATGCTTTGACCATGCCATTCGGAACGAATTTCATTCATGCCAATAACATAACGGACCTAAACGCCTGATTCCATATCAGCTAAACTATAAATTTAGAACGTGTTCCGAAACACAATAATCTATACTAATATTTTAAAGCTGAAGAATTTAAATATAAATTCGAGTTTCTTTGTTTGAACGCGCTAATCTCAGGAACTACTGGACCGATTTTAAAAAATTTTCGCTGTTGGATATGTACGTGATTAAGTGCTGTAGGGTATAATTATATACCACGACCGAAGCGGGAGGGGACCACTAGTTAACATAGTAAGTGTTTTTGACCCGAACTACCGTATTCCAAGAATTTACTGACCAGCAGGTCTACCGCCTAACTAAATCTGCTATGGCTTTGCTATTGCTGTCTCTATCATTTCAAACGGAATAAAAAAGAGAGAGAAACATCAAAGCTAAGACAGTTTTAGTAAGGCGTTAGGCCCCCAGGGCCCAGTTACGCGACCCAATAAGCTATCAATTTTTTGAAGAAAATTTAAAAATTAAAACGGATATCGTCGACGTTTGTAAAGTCAAACGATTACAAAGAAATTAACCTGAGTTTATAGATAGTGCAATTCACAAAGACGCGCCCCACCAATTTTCGTTTCCACCAATCGCGTTTGCTCCGAGCGTCAGTCGCGAACCATTCACCAGTCATTGTAGTGTGCGTGTGCATTCATAGGTAATTAGTGTGTACCGATAACACTCAAACATTGACGGAAGCTTGCACACATATACTATAAACGGTTAGGAGGAATAGTGGGGCGCGTCTTCATGGATTGCACTATCTGTAACCATATCATTGCAAATGTTTTAATAAACGCATACGTTGGCCAAAAACCTGATACATTTTTGAGCAATAAATTCTAATGATTGAAATTATGAATGACATTGTTTTTTATAGCATAGTGTGACGAGACGAGCGGGACATATGCCTGATGATAAGCAACACGCCTGCCACATAACGGTACAGTGACACGCAGCTATTGGAACATGAAGAGTACAAATCATTAGCTAGCACTGCACTGCGCTCGTCCCCCAGAGATCTCTTAGCCCTGTAATTTCTCTGGAAACATTGCCCTTCAAACCGGAACACAGTAATGTTTGCACATTACTGCTTGGCGGTGGAATAACTGGTGTATCATTAGAATTAATCTACCTACATAATATCTATACTAGTACAGGCTTCTTGCTCAACCCTATTAATACAATATACTCGTACCTGTTTCTAGTACACCGGTACACTTTCAACATTGAGTTCTAAACTTACAAACACTCTATTCTTCAACTTAATGGTCCGTGTTGAGCTGGCAACGTTCCCGTTCAGGGATGGATTGAGGATGCAGCTGGGGCAATGTTAAAACACAATAGATAGCAGTTTCGTAGCTAAGCCTTTTGTCATGTCCGCTCTTTTGTGATTTCGTACTTGCATGACCCTAAAGTTTGTTGGTCTGGTCTTTTCTGTGCCCCTTCAAGGTTTTCTCAGGGTCTATTGAGCGCTTACATCCGTTTACTCACACACGGCTGGGTATTATTATAAGTTTCAGAGAACACGTCGAAATAGTTTTGCTGTAACTGGATTTTGCTTAGACAAAGAATAAGTAAGTAGATCAGGTTTTTCCGCATGGTTCCTTTGTGACAAACGTAAGCAGATGAGGCGTATACTAGCTATGGAAACAAAGTGATGTGCCGTGACAAAAGTATGACACTTCCACAAGAGCAATAAAGAAAGAGCGATGAGACCCGTGCTTTCGGTGTAAAGCGTTTGTTCTGACTCTATACGTAGTATATTATTATGTAAATTCTTTGGGATTTTGTTTTTCAATACAGATAGTTTGTATTAGGTACGTCTGTTACAATTTTGTTATTTGTTTTTGAAATTTGAATCGTGCTCTTAAAACTAAATACATGCGTATATTATTGCATTTCAGGTTTAAATTGGCGTTTTTCGAGAAAAGCAAATGGGTTTACCTAATTGGATCTTATTCCATTTTCTTCTGTAATTTTGTGATACTATAAGAAAACACCATGTCCATTTAATTTGTCTGATGTCGTTACTGTTTTTATGGTATTAATCAAAATGGTTTGTGTCATAACTAGCACCGTTCCACGGTTTTAGCCGCGAAGTTCTCGTTGGCATTATTTTTCCGAAATAAAAAGTATATAATCTAATTGTACTCTAAATTTCAACCCAATCAGTTCAGCCATCATCTGACAGCAGGATAACAAGCGCATGTTGCAAATATTCAAACTTTCGCATTTATAAAATTAATAGGATTGACCCTACCAACCATCCTTAGTCCACCCCAGTGTACCGCAGTCGTCTCAACGGGCTCGCTTGCCAAACCACCTGTGTTTCCTCGAGCAGGGTTTTAATCTCCCCATCTTAGATACTATCGGTTTTCACATACTAACCTTACCTATTTTCGAACAAGTACAACCAACAACAGAGTTGCCGAAGTTTCTTACAGCAAGTTTAGGAACACAAATTTGGCCGCTTTTTTGTTATCAAATTTTACGTGTTTTTTATGTATCGTATTATAAAAAATGGCTCAATTAGGGAGGAAAATCTGATCAGTCCGAGATGAAATTTTAAATTCGGTTGGATTATAGTCTGGATTAATGTAAAGGCTACTTTTGATCACAAGAAAATAATGGGAACAGTTACTGCGGGAGTAATACTACGGAGCACTGGTAGTGTTACAAACATTAATTAAAGAATATTGGTAGACATGCATCCATCAACACTAAATAATCCCAAATAAAGCAAAACTTGTAGTATGGCGGCCAGATAGCTGATATTATGTATAATAAGTATGCGCTATGAGCTATGTATAATAAGTATGTATTTAAAATTATATAAGAATTGTATCAGCTATCTGGCCGCCATCACACAAGCTTTGCTTAGTTTGGGGTCAGATGGTGTTGTGTGTGAATTGTCCACCAATATTTATTTATTTATTTATTAATTAATACTTATATAGGTGCCGGTAAACAAGTTGACCCCATGAAGTTAGCTGCGCATGACTGCGCAGAAACGTTTTTAAGGTCTCTTTGGTGGAAGTGCACATGCGCGAACTTTTCCCTTCCACGTCAATTTTGGGTCAACTTGTTCGCCGGCCACTATAACTACAATTTGTTAATTATAAATACATACCTTAGATACACAGAAACCTACACACACCTAGGCCTAGACACAACCGAAAAAAATTAGATTACATTTTTTCACCTCCAGAGGCTTAAAAGCCGGGTCACACAGAGGCGATCCGATAGCGATAGCGATCCGATACCGAATATGGGATCGCGCCCACTTGCTGTGTGTCAGGTTGCATACAAATTCGAACATTACAAAAAATTCTGTCTCGTATAGCTATCGCTATCGGATCGCCTCTGTGTGACCCGGCCTTTAAAGATGAGATTCGAAAAAAATATGGTGATCGAATTGATAACTCCGCCTCTTTGGAAGTCGGTTAAAAATACATCCTTCGAGAATTTATGTCATCCATATCAACCTACACTTTGCCAGGTTGTTGGATTCTTGACTGTCTTACTCTCCCTCCCTTTCTCTCTTTATTCATATTTATGCAATTATTTAATAAATTAATTCTATCAATACATTTTTGTTGCTGGTTGTCCATTAATGTATGTAGCTAAAAGCGCTGGTGTTAGGTTTTGACGAGACGGAATTTCTTAGTGGGCTTAAATTTTTTATCACGTGTTACATTAGCATAAAACATTTGTAACATAATTCGTAAATGAAATATATTATGTATTTTGTGCGCATGAAAACTATTTGGAAAGTAAATTCGAAATTAAGAATGTAGATAGCATGGTTAACGGTAGTTTTTAGGGTTCCGTAAAACGTAAAAACGGAATCCTTATAGATTCGTCATGTCTGTCTGTCTGTCTGTCCGTCCGTATGTCACAGCCACTTTTTGCCGAAACTATGAAAACAACACTGTTGAAACTTGGTAAGTAGATGTATTCTGTGAACCACACATTAAGATTTGAATAAAAAAATTTAAAAAAAGAAAAATTATGGTTGCCCCCCATACTGAGAACTGAAACTAACATTTTCGTCTACACTGAATAATTTCCGCGAGAGACACTTCCAAAGTGATAAATATAATGTGTGTCCCCCCCCCCTAACTTCTAAAGTAAGAGTATGAAAAATCTAAAAAAAATATATGATGTACATTACTATGTAAACTACCAACGAAAATTGGTTTGAACTCGATCTGAGCAGTAGTTTTTTTAGAACGTCATAAATACACTATTATTGAAACTTAGATCAAAGTTACAACGAACTACAAGAACTATGTGTACTATGTACATACATATATTATGTTACTTGCTGCAACGGTACCTTTCATGAGCGAATCCAACTCGCACTTGGCCACTTTTTATATTATTTGACAATAGCTAATGTAGACTCGGTGTTTCATTTCTTAGATTATATTCTTATTATGATGACTAGCGCTCCACCTCCACCATAATACTTATAGTACTCAGGAATCACGTACATATCTATCGGTGAAATCATTTTTGAAATCGGTCCAGTAGCTCCTGATATTAGCGCGTTTAAACAAAATACATCTTCAGCTTTATAATATTAGTATAAGTATAGATTTGTATGTTTACCAACTTTATAATTTCTCAGGAAACTATAACTGTTTGGCGGTAGAATAACCGGCAAAGTTTCTGGTAGGTATTTATCTATACTAATATTATAAAGCTGAAGAGTTTGTTTGTATGTTTGTTTGTTTGTTTGAACGCAAGGATCTCTGGAACTACTGGTCCGAATAGAAAGATTATTTCTTTGTAGGATAGTCAATTTATCGAGGAAGGCTATAGGCTATTTAACATTACGCTACTATCAACAGGAGCCGAGCATGAATGAAAAATGTAACAAAAACGGGAAAAAATATTGCTTTTTGAGAGCTTTTGTTGCGTGACAGCATATGTCATATGTGAAAGGTTGCGTCATTAGAACCTAAAGGAACCGAATTTGTTCAAAATTTGAATTGGTACGACCAATTTTCGATAGATGGCGTAGCAACGCGCGCGCGTTCAGCTAGTCTATAATATAGAGGCAGGGGTCGGCAACATCCGGCCCGCGACGATCTTGAATAATTTATTCACGGCTCACAAACATCCTTTATATTATGTATGTCACAATTGCCAAATATTTATTTATACACCTAAACAACAAAATAAATGTATGAATACCGCTAATTATGTTATCAAACAGTTACGAACAGTTCAATCATGAGTGCGCATGGGGTGGGGGGAGGCGAGCTACAAATGAATTAGTAGTGCGGCCCGATTTTATACTTTTTTCACCTTGTGACCCATGGCTCCTAAAACGTTGCCGACCCCTGATAGATATAGGCTATAGAGTGACATGACGATCTGGACATGTGCTTCATTAAGCCACACGTTTACCCACATTAGCGAAGTGACACGCTAGCTATTGGAACATGAAGAGACGAATTTTTTTATCTAGGACTGCACTGAACTTGTTACCCAGAAATTTACGTTGATCTATCTCTTTGCTGTGATTTCTCAGGAAACATTTCCGTTCAAACCAGGACACAATAATGTTGAGACGTTGCTGCTTATTAAACTTAATGTTGGTGGTAAAATAACTAAAGTGTAATAAGTTTATTAAATCCCACAAGTAAACACTGCTATAAGATTTTTTATTGAGATTCCAATCCCCAATGTAATTAGATAATACGTAAGTGTTTTGCGTACCGAATTAAAAAAAATCGGATTCGAAAATTGCTTAAGATATTCTGTATCGGAATATCGGAAGCCCAAAAGGTTAATAAATTTCGCCTTATTACCGATCAAGATAATCATTTGGGTAGAGCCTACACAAGCCCATCAGACCGGAAAATGAAACGTCTAGACCACAGGTTCCCAAAGTTTTTGTCCCGTAAAGTAGGGATGCCAATTCTATAATGATTTCGAATATAATTTTTTTGAAGTAAAAACTTCTTTAGGCGCGCCTAGACAGATATTTCGTGGGCTGTGAATTGGATTCTAGCATCACGCTCGGGTATGATAAGAAATCTTCGGGTAAACTCGGGACCATGCCTATTGGCCATTTAGAAATGCGTCAGCCAATGGCAAATCCTGAAAGGGCGTGGCATCGGCATCATGCCATGGCCATCTAGAAATGCATCAGCCAATAGGAAATGCTGACGCATTTCTAGATAGCCATGCCATGATGCCCAGGCCACGCCCTCCGGTTACACACGTGTAGTTTCCAAAGTAAGCAATCAAATTCTGAGTTATAAGTTTTCACTTCTATCGGCAGTTCCTATGACTGCCATTTTTTTTATTTGTAAAAGAGTTATTAACATGCAATTTACTGCAGTCGTACACGATAAAATTAATTCATATGAAGTACACGGCGTATGACCAAATTATTTATATATTTTTTTTAAATGAAGAGTGACGTGACGAGCAGTATCATTTCCCTGATGGTAAGCAACATGCCTGCCACATAACAACACAGTGACACGCAGCTAATGGAACATGAAGTGTCGAAGTCATTACCTAGCACTGCACTGCGCTCGTCACCCAGAGATCTAAGATATTATTAAATCTTAATTAATTTCTCTGGAAACATTGCCCTTCAAATCGGAACACATTAATGTTTGCTCATTACTGCTTGGCGGTAGAATAACTGGCAAAGGTGTGGTACTTCCCCAGAAAAACTCTGCTACCTACCACCTAAAAAAATGTTCTTGAAAATGCTTCCTACCACCACTAAATAACCAAATATATATTTTTTTAATAAAGAGTGACTAGACGAGAACGACATGTGCCTGATGGTAAGCAACATGCCTGCCACATAACAGCACAGTAACACGCAGCTATTGGGACATGAAGAGTCCAAATCATTACCTAGCACCGCACTGCGCTCGTCACCCAGAGATCTATATTGTTATATCTCTAAGCCCTGTAATTTCTCTGAAAACATTGCCCTTCAAACCGGAACACAGTAATGTTTACATATTACTACTTAGCGGTAGAATAACTGGCAAAGGTGTGGTACTTCCCCAGGCGGACTCTGCTAAGGGTCCTACCACCACTAAATAACCAAATTAATTAGGTTTAATAACCAAATTTTGGGTAAGCGCACAAGCCGCAAGGCTCAAAATTTACATAATTTACTGAAGATAACTAAGAACAAACTCGGTAAATAACTGACAACGTGAAAACACACTAAATTATTTACAAAGTTTCTTGTCTTTCCCTATTTTGTTTTGATAGAATAAATAACTAATATAAAATAGCAGTACCTGGGTGACCAAATTTTACTAGGTTTATAAATACTGAGTATTACTTAGGTGTAGATAAAGAGCTCCCAGTAATAGATTTTCTCAAAAAAAAAAAACTTTAAATGAAAAAGGAGGCGTCAGGATTCAAACCCGGATCTGTTATTTTGTGATCACTTAACTTCCCGTCTGAGCTATTATACTGTCGCGCAATGTCGCAAAATGTACCTTTGCTTTGTAATGTTAATTTACCAGTTTTTCACTGTCTCAAAACGAAACCAAGCTATAGATCGATTTATCGCCCTTGAAAGTACCCTACCACCTATCCCCCATACAAAATGTCATAAAAATCGTTTGAGCCGTTTCCGAGATCCAGATTTTATTAATTTATACAAGAATTGCTCGTTTAAAGGTATTAAACGAAAAGGTAAAATTAAAGGTTTATTAGACGTAGCAATTTGGAGTAAGGTACATCTTCTAATGTTATGACTTTTTTCTTTAAAATATAAATTATTATTATTAAGAGTTTCTAGAAAGCAGAAATATAATTAAACGTGACAGATCAGTATTTTCTTTTTGAAATGTTCGTATAAATCGTTAAATACGAACCTAAGTACTTCAATGCGTAAAACAGTTTTTTTTTTGCAATTTGTGTACGAGTTATAGGCCAGTAGTTAAATAGCCAAATAACTAGTGATAAGTATTTTCGAATGCAATACGCGTCCGACACTTTCTCGAAATTATAAGTTAACTCAATTGAATCGATTGGGCCTATGCAAATCGGACGGCAAGAGACCGGATGGGTTGACTCTGGTGCCCTGGAAGAACGGGAAGTGCTTAATTTGGGACGCCACTTGCGTCAGCACTGTCGCCGCCAGCTACCTAGGTCGCGCTATCCACCCACCATCGGCCGCGGCAGAGGATGCCGCTGATAAGAAGAAGCGAAAGTATGGTATGTTGGTGTCGCAGTACGAATTTGTACCTGTTGCCGTGGAGACCTTGGGTTGTTGGGGCGCAGAAGCTAAAGGGTTCCTCTCAGAATTGGGGCGCAGGCTCAGGGAGAATACGGGTGACTCCCGCTCTGGTGCTTTCCTGGAGCAAAGGTTAGCCATTGCCATTCAGTGTGGGAACGCGGCGAGCATAATGGGCACTTTTGCGCCGGGAGCAGTTAGAGGTGGGTTATTCGGAGATTAGTTTTTTAATTATTATTTTAAAATTATTTTAAATTTTACTATTTTAGCGCCCCCATTTTTTATTGAATCGATAGCTTTTAATAGTTAAATATTTGAAAAAAGCCACGTGCGATATGTTAAAATATTTAAAAAATTGCCTTTCAGTATGCTTCGGCACTTGTAAGTACAGAGAGCTACAGGATTGTGAAATAAATAAAAAAATTGGCAGTCATAGGAACTGCCGATAGAAGTGAAAACTTATAACTCAGAATCTGATAGCTTACTTTGGAAACTACACGGGTGTACCGGAAGGCGTAGCCTGACCATCATGGCACGGCCATCTAGAAATGCGTCAGCATTTCCCATTGGCTCACGCATTTCTAGATGGTCATGCCGTGATGGTTAGGCCACGCCCTTTTAGCAATTTCCATTGGCTGACGTATTTCTAGATGGCCAATAGCCGTGGCCTCGAGTTTACCCGAAGATTTCTTATCATACCCGAGCGTGACGCTAGAATTCAATTCACACCCCACGAAAATTCGTTCTAAAAGCGCGCTTGCGCGCCAAAAGAATTTTTCACTTCATAATACTTGGGAGGTGTCAAGGGACATTCTGATGTAACGAAGTTGTACAAAATATTGTTTCTGTTGCCCTGGTACTGGTACCTAGGGGCAAACGCAACTCTTTTATATTTCTGTTGTCCTGGTATCTGGAGATAAACGCTGGGCTGTTGGAGGTAGGTAATGGAAACTCTTTACTGTTTCTGTTGCCCTAGTAACTACCTGGCCGTTTTTACCGAGTTTACCCGAAGATTTCTTATCATATCTGAGCGTGACGATTGATTAATCCATTTCACAGCCCACGAAATTTCTGTCTATAGCGCGCCTAAAGAAGTTTTCACTTCAAAAATTCTCGCCACTCTTGAGAACATGCGATATCTTATTTCGAGTGAAACGGACCCTAAAGTTTGGAAAACTTTGATCTAGCTAGACGCTAAGTCCCCAATGAATACTAATCCTAACTCCTTCTAGAACTACCAAATTCTTGCCCAAATACAAGCATTCAAATTTTCTTTGTGTTGTAAATATTAAAATAATCTATCGCACATTAAAAGGTTACTAATCAAGTCCTATTAAACTGATAGAGACGCTTTTTTCTTATCATTATAAACAACTTAGTATAATATGTCTCCTATATAGTTAGTAGTGTTCTATGAAAATAATCTACTAATATTTGCCATTAATTATTATTTACCGTTACTATACCGACAATACCCCACTATCCAATACCAAAATACCCCAATGCTTGAAGACAAAAGTCTTCAATTAGTGCGTGTTGCCAGTGATGGCTTATGGAACTGAGACGTGGTCCTTAACTGTGGGCCTCATAACAAAGCTCAAAGTCACACAGCGAGCTATGGAGAGAGCTACGCTCGGAGTCTCTTTGCGCGACAGAATCTGTAATGAGGGTATTCCCAAAGAACGAAAGTAGCCGACATAGCTCGAAGAGTAGCTAAGCTGAAGTAGCAATGGGCAGGCCACATCGCTCGCAGAACTGACAACAGGTGGGGAAGAAAGGTTTTCGAGTGGCGACCGCGAACCGGAAGACGCTGTGTTGGATGGCCTCCCACTAGATGGACAGATGATCTCACAAAGGTCGCTGGAAATCGCTGGTTCCAACCAGGTTGCGCAGGGCCGTTCGTTGTGGAAATCTAGGGGGGAGGCCTATGATCAACAATGGACTTCTAGCGGCTGATGATACCGACAGTAACATAACTGACATAGCTCAGCGTATTAGCAAACTGAAATGGCAATGGGCCGGTCACATCTGTCGCAGACCCGATAACCGTTTGGGTAGACGGGTTCTAGATTGGAGACCGCGAATCGGTAAACGTAGTGTAGGACGCCCTGAGACTATATGGAGTGACCATATACGAAAGACGGCTGGTGGCGGTAGGAAACGTAAGACCGAGGATCGGGCTGAGTAGCGTATTATAGGAGAGGCCTATGTCCAGCAGTGGACGAACACGGTCTGATGATGATGATGATGGTGAACCGTTATTATAAGGCTAACTTCAAAGGCTTTCATAATCAGGTTGGATCATGGCTATTATTTGCAGAAGACATCTTCAGGAAACTCCTCAATCAGCTGTCAGCTCAATCAATCCTTACCACAGCTAAATGGATCCTGCGCCTTAGTGTTGGCGACCAATCTAGTGAAGTAATTTGTATTGTGTTATACATTTAAATTATTAAGTTTAAATTCAGTTACCAGATTCTATTTTAGAGGTTAACCATTAAAATACTCACGTGGGTCATGCCATTATATTATATTTAGCCTATAATTATGCAAAATAACGCTATGTCACATCATACGGCTGGCAATACTTTACGCGTATAATTAAAAGTGCTTAATTTTAGCCGTCACGGATTTTTTTTCTTTATGAGCGTTATTTTATTTTACTACGTTCATAGTAAAATAGCCAATTTATCTTGGGGTATGTAGACCCCAAGCTAGAACGAAGTTCATACACTATAACTACCTATTACCAAGGATAGCCGGAAAAAAGTATACAGCGACAAATCGCGCCAAATCGGACCTAAAAAAATCTATCTAGTGACCATCCGTTCAAAACATGTAAAACCCAAGGAAGCTGCAATCAATTTTATTGGGATGGATCGGCTAAGTATAAGCTGGAGACTCTGGAATCGATTGAGAAACGTGCCAAAAGGCTCATAGCTTCAAAGTCTTGAACATCGCCGCAAAATTGCCAGCTTACCGGTTTTTTTTCGGATACACTTCGGAAAGTATGCAACTGATCTGCATGATCTAATACCACCTAGCCCTTTCTTCTATTGAACTTATCACATCTCAAAAAAGCGACATCGTTTCATGGTTGATGTTCCAAAAACACGAACGAAGAGATTTGAGTCCATGTGTGTGATAAGAACGTCTAGGTTGTAGAATGCGTTGCCTGAGAGGATTTTCCCCGATAGTTACAATCTTGGTGTCTTCAAATCGAGAGTGAATCGGTTTCTTCTAGGTAAGCACGCTCCATCGTAGATCGCATCATCGCGTCATCAGGCGAGATAGTGGTCAAGTGCGAACCTATAATAGTTAAAAAAAAAATCGACCCATAAAATAATTTTACCAGCAACAAAACACAGCCTATGATAAATTATCTTAAAAATCTTAAGCCACTTTCAAATACCCCGGAAAAAGTAGGAAAAACCGTGTATATTGTGGCACGCGGCTTTTGCCCGTCATAAAATAGATCGAGACAACATTTCCCAGCCCGCAAACTTTTCCCCCAAAGTGTATCTTCAAGAAAATATTAAATGTCACTTACTGTGTTCTTTTGTCCCTTGGACAAAACAATTTCTGGGATATAATTCACTCTGTAGTGTTGGGGTATGTGTGTTTTTTGCCGGATTCGGTCGGAAACCTACAAATTATTTTTTGATAAGTCTAAATTACTTAGCACTATTCTGCACTCGTCACCCGGAGATAGGAGAGAGGGAAAATAATTGAGCTCTTTTTCAAATTTGCTTTAGCATTGTGCTTCAAACTGGAAAATGTTATTGTAGTAGTGGCATGTTACTGCTTGGTGGTAAAATAACAAACAAGTATTTGGGTATTACTTTGACATTTAAGATTAACTTTGGCTGTTTCATCGCTTCTATGAGTACATAAGGTGCCAAAAAACTAGGCGGGGACCTAGTTTTTTGGCAACTGACCCCTCAAAGAAGCAAAGGTAGTTGAAATCTGGACAGTTACTGAAGTATGTACGAAGCCAATTTGGGAAACGTAAGACCAAGGATCGGGCTGAGTGGCGTATCGTAGGAGATTCCTATGTCCAGCAGTGGAAGAATACAGGCTGATGATGATGAAGTACCAGCTGGAGGCTCTGAAGTCAATCAAGAGACGTACCAAAAGTATTATAGGAAATTACACTCTTGTTCTGAAAACACATCATAATCTTGAACATCGCAACAAAGTTGTTAACTAATCGGGTACAATTTGGAAAGCGTGCAATTTATCTGCATGATCTTTTTTCGTTTTTAAATCGGATCCGAATTGTCTTTTTTATATGGAATAACTCGAAGCTTGAAAAGTGGCATCGTTTCAAGCTTGAAAAAAACAGGAACCACCAAACTGCAAGTTAGTTAGTTCTCTCTTTAGTTTTCTTTGAAATAAAATATACGTTTCAAAAACAAATTCTATTTCAGTCAAGCAACATATCCGAACGCTCTTTTACAAAAGTGGTCGGAAAGCATTTAGACAGGTACATCACTATTTCTTTGTAGCCGGTGTATCATTTGTTACGCCGTGCTCCTATCTCCGTTATTCTGTCACGCATTCCCTCACTGTCTTTGTACCTATTGTTTTTATTCAGTAGTTTGTTTTTTGATACCTTCTTGTATTAGCGAGGTTCCATTCAGCGAGCATTTGTCAGATTTTTTCTCGCTGCCGCAGAAAAACTAACAACACACAAATAATATAAATCTTTTTTTTTATTATTTAATTTAAACACTCCACAGACTCCGGGGTCCGTGACTTTTGTCATTTCAATAATCTTTTTTTATTTACATGGTTCTTGGATTAGGAGAAAATAAGGGAGGGAGTATGGGGGTGGTGAACATTTTAAACGTAATTCTAAAGCTAGTCAGTCCGATTTCGTCTGTTGAGCCGATCACTACCGGTTGGGATTCCGATAGTAATCGACTCGACATCGTCTTTTGCCTAAGCCGCCTCCTCCTGGCCCAGAGCCTCCACTACAGCCGCATTTCTGTCTCTAATGGCCATCTGCAGGTTGAAATCTTGAATGGTCTTTGGTGATGCAGCCAACGCTCGCCGCACGAACCGACCGATGGCGTCGTCGGTGTCGTCAATAATATAAATCTTCGTTCGCTTTCTTAAATAACATTGTATTGATTTGCTAAAAAACAAAAACTGACTACAAGTTAAAATTAAATTCACACACTCTTCATGAAGGAAACTTTTAGTTTTTTGACCATTTTTCAAAAACCCATTTCGATAAAGTATATGGAAGTACAAATGTATATGTGAGACCTCAAAACTATGGTCTACCAAACCACAAAATAGATTTACAATTGGCGGCAATATTGTGCAACATACATACAAAAACAACATACAAAGGAATTGATTTGAACAAAAAATTTCGTCTTCTAAAGTTTCATCGATGTCAATTGGTTTGACGTATAGTTTGACAGACGTTTTCGTTATGGCGGGCGTCGCTGAAGTTATTTTGCTATTTCTCATTTATTTTAACGCATCATAGCATATAGATATTGTAAAAATCAGGGAATATTTTTAAAGTGAAAACTTCTTTAGGCGCGCCTAGACAGATTTTTGGGCTGTGAATTGAATTCATTCGTCACGCTCGGGTATGATAAGAAAGCTTCGGGTAAACTTGAGACCGAGGCTATTGGCCATCTAGAAATAAGTCAGTCAATGGGAAATGCTGACGCATTTCTAGATGGCCATGCCAAGACGGCGAGGCCTCACCCTCCGGTTACACCCGTGTAGTTTCCAAGGTAAGCTATCAAATTCTGAGTTATAAGTTTTCACTTCTACCGGCAGTTCCTATGACTGCCAATTTTTTTAAATTTGAAGCGAAATGAAAGAGTATTAAATTGCCATTACTATTTTCAAGAAAACATTAAATGGGACTTAACTTACTCTGCCCGTGTTACTGTAGTGTGTTTGTTACTGTGCCCTTTTTCTACTAGAAAAAGCGTAGCCAAAAAAAAATATAACGCTCGTGAGTACAACGCTACTCTTCCTCTTCAGTACAGTTTCTGCGTAACCCTGTAAATCAAAGCGCAGTATTTATAGATCACTACTCTTCCTCTTCAGTACAGTTTCTGCGTAACCTTCCACATCATAGCGCAGTATTTATAGATCACTACTCTTCCTCTTCAGTACAGTTTCTGCGTAGCCCTGTAGATCAAAGTGCAGTATTTATAGATCACTACTCTTCCTCTTCAGTACAGTTTCTGCGTAACCTTTCAGATCAAAGCGCAGTATTTATAGATCACTACTCTTCCTCTTCAGTACAGTTTCTGCGTAACCTTCCACATCAAAGCTCAGTATTTATAGATCACTACTGTTCCTCTTCAGTACAGTTACTGAGTAACCTTTCAGATCAAAGCGCAGTATTTATAGATCACTACTCTTCCTCTTCAGTACAGTTTCTGCGTAGCCCTGTAGATCAAAGTGCAGTATTTATAGATCACTACTCTTCCTCTTCAGTACAGTTTCTGCGTACCCCTGTAGAACAAAGCGCAGTATTTATAGATCACTACTCTTCCTCTTCAGTACAGTTTCTGCGTACCCCTGTAGAACAAAGCGCAGTATTCATAGAACACTACTCTTCCTCTACAGTACAGTTTCTGCGTAACCTTTCAGATCAAAGCGCAGTATTTATAGAATACTACTCTTCCTCTTCAGTACAGTTTCTGTGTAACCCTCCACATCAAAGCGCAGTATTTATAGATCGCCTTGAAAGACGTCAATATTTTATTTGACGAAGCGAAAGATTGGATATTTTTATTACATCCATTTCACGTTTTGAAACGATCTTCCCGGAAAATTATTCTTTTCAAATACTAACAATAAAAGTGAATCAAATTTTCTGTTTTGCTCAAAGTAGCAAATAAAATACAAGTTAGCACAGAAAGTGTGTTGTATATTGGAAAGGACGATTTAAACTAGGATAGAAAGGAGAGTCGCCATGGTGTCGAGCCCGACATACCTCAAATGTATTTCCCCCACATAAAAAAAAATAAAAAAAAGGATAGAAAGGAGAGTAAGTTCCCCTGTATTTAACTGTCTATGTAATAAACAAATTTTCTCAGCAAAAAAGCCCACCACACCGATTTTGATACAATTTAATTGTGACCATCTCCAAAATTTTACCTACCAAACAAAAAAGCCATCAAAATCGCTTCATAATTAGCGGAGCTATCGCGAAACGTACCTACAATAGACAAATAACATTCAACCAAATTGTGAAACTCTTCTTTTTTTAAGTTGGTTAAAAAGACAGGTTTGATTAGTTCAAACAGTCAAATGATGAGGTTATGTTGTAATGTAATTTCTTACCTCAGCAGTGAAT
The DNA here is from genome assembly GCA_963693475.1 of Ectropis crepuscularia. NCBI lineage: Eukaryota > Metazoa > Arthropoda > Insecta > Lepidoptera > Geometridae > Ectropis > Ectropis crepuscularia. The sequence continues at coordinate 7,468,586 of OY856368.1, read as the reverse complement.
ATGGTGGATTAGTATCACTGTCGTATATAATAAATCAAATTTCCGTTACTTACAAGACGTGATATCTATACATACTGTTACATTGCTTACGGATTACAGCTAAACAGAACTATTCTTCCATAATGTTTATGTAACCTCTTTGGAACTTTTTTACTAAGAATAAACAAACCGTATGCAATGTCAGTTAAATTCGTTTTTATTTGACATTGAGGATTGAACCGTCAACTACAGAATTTTACTTTCGGTTATTCTAATTCGTTATTAGAAAATTAATTTAAAAGAATTACTGCTCATAGTAATCTGCGAGCATAAGGCCCCGTAATTGGGTAAGTTGTGCATTATGTAATATTATTGTTTCATTTGGCAAAGAAGTTAGAATGCTATAATTTACCATTTTTCACCTACTTCAGCGCATCGCAATTCTAGTGTCTGATTAATTTACATAGTCCTTTTCGCTTGTTTTAAACCGTGACTGCATCATCCTGGAACGCTAAATATTTTGCATATTTATACGCGCTACTCATAACATCTGGCGGAAATGTTGCAGTCATGGTGGAGAAATTGGACATTTTCATAATTGCCCAAAAATGTCATTCCAGGGACTTAAGCTCACCTATAAATCACGTGAACGCTTTCACGTATTTCTTACTCGCCGGCTGAGCTACTCCAGGAGAGACACTTAAGGTGTCACGTCATTGGTGCCGGAACTACCCCGCACCGAAGTTAACCAGGGGAGTAGTGCTTATCAGCCAGTGCAGTTGCGGACTATTTATAGTTTATTTCCTTTTGTTCTTTTTGCATATTTTGTTCAATTTTAAATTTTCTAATTATAGTTTCTCAAAATTCAACTTTTATTTTTTTAACTCGTACTAAATTTAAAATATTTCTAATACGTCTAGAACGTATCAATGGCGCCCAACTCGTGGTTAGAACTTCTTGCAGCTGCACTGGCATGATTTTATGTAAATATTTAGTTTTCTATGGATGATGGCTGCATGTGTTTGATGTAAGACGAATTTGTTTCATGTGTTTATGTTCAGATGTATATTTATTGTTATTTTTTTGAATACACGAAACAATTCGTTCCTAATTTGATTCTGTAACGACTAGGACTATTTCACCTTTTATATGTTTTAGTTACATTGGTATATATTCTACTTACTTTAGTTATCCACATAACTAAAGTACATATACATACAAACAAATGCACAGCTTACCTATATATCAATAATAATTGTAGTTATTCATATATAATTAAAAAAAAACAACTAAAATATTTAAAAATGTCCAGAAAAATTAAATTCTTATCTTTACAAAAGTCCGAATTAGAGTACGAGGTAGGAATTAGAGGTGAAACACCTACTAATAACGTATCCGACCTCAGGAAGCAGATCATAAAACAGTCTAAAAGTATTCCTACCGAAGATATTTTGGAATCTCATTTAGAACCTTTAGAAGATTTGGCTGGGGTTAAGGAAAGTTTACTTAAACTAAAGGATAGCCTAATAATTATCAAAACTAAATTTGATAAAAATCTATTTACTCGGTCTGAAAACTTGGCACATCACATCTACCATCGATTGTCAAGGATACAGCCAGAGAGTTTGAAAGAAAGTGAAATCCTAAATTCACTTACCACTAATTTACGAGATTGTTACAATGAACTAAGTAATCTTGGCGCTTCGACATCTATTTCTTCCATGAATCAAGTACAAGAACAGGAGGAGTTACCTCAAACTAGTATTTCAGTTACATGTGATCGGGGAATGTCTATTGATTTGGCTAGGCTTAAATATGATGGTAAATCATGCGTCAGAGCTTTTATTCAGAGAGCTGATGAATTTATGAAGGCTAGGGATATTAAACCACAACGCATTCTATCTTATGCTGCAGAAATTTTTACAGGGGATGCACTACACTGGTTCCGTAGCGTTCGTGATTCAGTCAATTCTTGGGAACAACTCGTGTTGCTATTAAAACAAGATTTCGACCAATTCGATTATGACTATAGACTAATGAGTGAAATCAGAAGTCGTACCCAGGGCGAATTGGAATCAATAACTATTTATATAGCAATAATGGAAGGTATGTTCTCCCGATTATCTACAGCAATTCGGGAAGATGAAAAAATAGAGATACTTCTACACAACATCAGGCCCCGTTATGCTAGTACTCTCGCGTGTTGTCCTGAAGTAAATACAATTTCAAAATTACGGACTACCTGTCGTAATTACGAAAACTATCAAACCAGGGTCTCACATTTTAAAGAACCCCCTAAAGTTACTTCTGAAACACTTGCACCGGAATTTGCCTATAATAATCCTACTACTAATAATGTTCCAAGTAATAACAATATAAACTTAAACTATTGCAACGCAGTCGATTCCAACCACCAAAATACTAAGAAACTCTTATACTGTCCAAGATGTCGCACTGACAGCCACTCTTTGAAAACGTGCAAAGAACCTAAGTTTCTTATATGTTTCAAATGTGGCCTTAAAGGAGTCCGCTTTCCGGATTGCCATAACTGTAATAGTACAACCAATAGTAATCCAAAAAACGGATAAAGGATTGTAGCACAATTTGTCACACACAGCCAAATGATTGGTCTGATTGGCTTGAATTCCTTCGTAAATTTTTTAAAACCTACAATGTAGCTACAATCAAAAATTATAGACCTACTAATGATCCTAGACCCTTCGTGAAAATAAATATAGAAGCTTTGGAGCCTTTAGTGCTTCATGGATTACTAGACTCCGGCTCTGCAGTTACTATTATTGGTAATAATTTGCATCATGATCTAATTAACCATGGCTTAGTCATCAGTAATTCAGAAAATATTACTATTACGGCTGCTGGTGGACATTCTATGACCTCAATAGGTGTTATGTGTCTACCGGTAATTTTTAATAACACACGATTAGTGATTAAAGCTCACGTGGTTCCAGAAATAAAAACTAGTATTATTTTGGGTATGGATTTCTGGAACAAATTTAATATCTTTCCCAATAATATCAAAGATATAGAATTACTGCCTTCTAATGACCCAGTTTTACTAGACATAGAAAGGCCTAAAACGGAAACCTTTATAAACTCATACGAAAGTCTTAGAGATGTCCAAAAGCAAATAGCGGATGACATACTTAGTAAGTTTACGGAAATATCATTTGAAAAAAAGGGACTTGGAAGGACAAATCTAATAGAACACCGAATAGATACGGGAAATTCAGAGCCTATTAAACAAAGGTACTATCGTATATCGCCAGAAAAGACAGATAGACGAAATGTTAGAATTAAATGTATTGCAATCCTGTGAAAGCCCATGGTCTTCACCTGTTTTAGTCGTTGATAAGAAGGATGGCAAACCTCGGTTTTGTTTGGACAGTAGAAAATTGAATGCAATAACTAAAAACGATGCATATAACTTGCCATATATCTCAGAAATACTAGACAAATTGAGAGATGCTAAATATTTGACAAGTATAGATTTATCTAAAGCGTTTTGGCAGATACCTATAGCTGCCGTAGACCGCGAAAAGACGGCATTTTACGTCCCTGGAAGAGGAACTTTTATGTTAAATGTCACTCCGTTTGGATTTTCAAATGCTCCTGCTACACAGCAGCGTTTAGTCGATGCTCTATTCGGTCCAGAGTTTGAATTAAATGTATTTTGCTACCTTGATGATATAATAATAATTAGTAAAACCTTCGAGGATCACGTTAACATTCTGACTAGAGTTTTACAAAAACTAACGAAAGCTAATCTAACTATAAACCTATCTAAGTGTCAGTTCTTTAGAAGGCAACTAAAATATTTGGGATATGTGGTTGACCATAATGGCCTCCGCACCGACCCTGACAAGGTCGAAGCCATTCTAAACTTCCCTACTCCTACTACAAAAAAAGAGCTTAAGAGATTTCTGGGTACTGCCTCGTGGTATAGACGTTTTGTGCAAAATTTTAGCACTATTGCTGGTCCTCTAAATAAGTTAACGTCTAACTGAAAAAAAGCACCACTTTATACGTGGACACCCGAAGCGGATAACGCATTTAAAGTTCTAAAAGCTAGTTTTACTGATACTCCCGTACTGGCGTGTCCTAATTTTGACTGCGGTTTCGAAGTCCACTGTGATGCAAGCAATTATGGAATTGGAGCAATGTTATGTCAAACTGTAGATAGCGTCGAACATCCTATTGCTTACATGAGCAAATCCTTCACTGGCGCTGAGCGTAACTATAGCGTAACAGAACGGGAAGCACTGGCGGTTTTGATTGCCTTAGAACACTGGCGTTGTTACTTAGAAAATGGTAGAACTTTTGCTGTCTATACTGACCACGCTGCGTTAAAATGGTTTCTTACTCTAAGTAACCCTACTGGTCGTCTTGCTCGATGGGGAATCAGGCTATCATCCTTTGATTTTGAAATAAAACATCGTAGAGGAAAAGACAACGTTATTCCTGATGCTCTTTCTAGATCATTCCCAGTCGCACCGATTGCCTCAGTGCAAAATACGGGACCTACTACTACAGATCCTTGGTATTTGGCAATATATAATGGGTGTCTAGCTTCACAGACTGGGTTTCCAAATTATAGGGTTGAGGCTAACGTTCTGTATCGGTATATGAAAAGTAAAAAGCCACTTACTTCAGAGTTTTCCTGGAAGGAAGTAGTTCCAGAAGAACTGCGTAACGAAGTAATGGGCAAAAATCATTCTGATCTACTTGCAGCACACTTTGGTATTTACAAGACATACAGACGCTTACTTTTAAAATACTACTGGCCGGGAATGTATGCTGACGTAGTAAAATATGTAGGTGAATGTTCGACATGTCTCGCTTATAAACACCCATCTCATGCAATTCTAGGCAAAATGGGGAGGCCTAAAAACTGTTCTCGCCCGTGGCAAACTATATCAATAGATATTATTGGCCCACTTCCTACTAGCAGAAAACAGAATAACTATATTCTTTCTGTTTGCTGTTGCTTCTCTAAATACTGTTTAATATTTCCTATGCGGCAGGCCACTGCAGTTAATGTGTGTAGAAATCTAGAGCATAATGTTTTTCTTGTACATGGGATACCACAGAATATAATTATGGACAATGGTTGCCAATTTGCTGGTCGAGAAATGGATAAGCTTCTTAAGAAATATAAGGTACCACATATTCATTTTACTCCTAAATATACTCCACAAATAAATAGTGTTGAAAGATATAATCGGACTATTATCACAGCTATCTCCACTTTTGTGGAAAATGATCACAGAAGTTGGGATGTCAATGTCCCACAAATACAATTTGCCATAAATAATTCTGTTAACGAAGTAACTGGTTTTACACCTTCTTTCTTGGTTCATGGAAGAGAGCTAGTAACTTGTGGTTCTCACTATGTAGATAATGATAATGCTAATGAAATCATCTTCTTACCTCGAGATATTTATGCTGAGAACCTTGGTCACTTGGCTAGCATATTTAATGACGTTCAAGCAACTCTTTGGCATAGTCATCAAAAATCTACCCAACGTTACAATTTACGACGTAAAAATGTAGAATTTAATATTGGCGATATAGTATGGAAACGCTGTTTTTTCCAAAGTGATAAAGACGCACGCTTTAGCAAAAAACTTGCGCCTAAGTTTGAAAAATGTAAAGTCAAAGATAAAAAATCACCGTTAGTTTACGTTTTAGAAGATATGTCAGGCAAAGCCATTGGCGCATGGCATATAAAAGATTTAAAACTTAAATTATAAGCTATTACGAATAAAAAAATTATGTGTAGCATGCACATCTAAACATAACCGGTTTGGCTAGAAAGAACCAATAAAACTATTCGTTCTACAACTGCATCTAAAACATGTCCGAGTTCGAATTTTTCTACTACGAAAAATTCTTGCCTAGGAGGGGGTGTACTGTTACATTGCTTACGGATTACAGCTAAACAGAACTATTCTTCGATAATGTTTATGTAACCTCTTTGGAACTTTTTTACTAAGAATAAACAAACCGTATGCAATGTCAGTTAAATTCGTTTTTATTTGACATTGAGGATTGAACCGTCAACTACAGAATTTTACTTTCGGTTATTCTAATTCGTTATTAGAAAATTAATTTAAAAGAATTACTGCTCATAGTAATCTGCGAGCATAAGGCCCCGTAATTGGGTAAGTTGTGCATTATGCAATATTATTGTTTCATTTGGCAAAGAAGTTAGAATGCTATCATTTACCATTTTTCACCTACTTCAGCGCATCGCAATTCTAGTGTCTGATTAATTTACATAGTCCTTTTCGCTTGTTTTAAACCGTGACTGCATCATCCTGGAACGCTAAATATTTTGCATATTTATACGCGCTACTCATAACATCTGGCGGAAATGTTGCAGTCATGGTGGAGAAATTGGACATTTTCATAATTGCCCAAAAATGTCATTCCAGGGACTTAAGCTCACCTATAAATCACGTGAACGCTTTCACGTATTTCTTACTCGCCGGCTGAGCTACTCCAGGAGAGACACTTAAGGTGTCACGTCATTGGTGCCGGAACTACCCCGCACCGAAGTTAACCAGGGGAGTAGTGCTTATCAGCCAGTGCAGTTGCGGACTATTTATAGTTTATTTCCTTTTGTTCTTTTTGCATATTTTGTTCAATTTTAAATTTTCTAATTATAGTTTCTCAAAATTCAACTTTTATTTTTTTAACTCGTACTAAATTTAAAATATTTCTAATACGTCTAGAACGTATCAATACAGAAACCGAACATAAGTTAAAATCCTAGTTCCAGATATTTTCTTTGTAAAATTTTGTGCACGGCACAACGGCATAAGAGCGCAGCGCGATGAGTCAATTTTTTTTTGTCATAGTCTAACTTCATAGAAATAAAACAGAAATATATGTACATTAAGGTAGTAGGTATGTATTGATTACCTACTCCCACCAACAGTACTCAACGTATTTTAAACTTAAAATAAGTTTTCATTTAAAAACAAAAAGTATAAATTAAACCCTAATATTAAAAAGTAAAAACGCAAATACAATCTAAAAACCAGCCCTATTTTTTTATTTAAACACAACCAAGCGTTTCCAAGCGTCGAAAGCGTTTATCTCTGAAACATTTAATTTTATCTTACTAAATAAATACTCTTTAGGTATCCAATTAAATTTTATCGTTGAATAAAAACGTCGCTGCTAACTATATAATAAAAATAGCAAAACATAACAATAAAGTACTGAAATCCGGCTTAAGCGTAAATTGTAGGAGAATCTAAATGAAGTTTAGTAAGTATGTATTTTAGGTCACTCGCTTGTTGTCTAATATTTACTCGTTTTTCAATCAATGATTATGATCAGTCATAAACTTGGGCAATGTGATCGTCAAAACACCATCCAAAAGTGCCCTCAGACTGCCTTATCAAGTTTACAAATTACATAAAAAAAACATAATTTATTTCATAACCAACTAAGCTGTTACAAATTCAAGGAACCTTTGCTTTAGTACTTAGTACTGTGTTGCAAAAGGCAGTGTCTTTCGTTAGTTACTAAGGTAAAATAACAAGTAACGTATGTAAACATTTTTTACACATATATAACATAATCAATATTTTATATACATATATATTATAAACATTATAATATTATATATTAGTTACAGCTAGTCTAGTCGGGAAAACAGCGACTGCCGCTCTGGAGTCAAATTCCACATGCAGCATTGACTTTTCGAAGTCATGGGTGTAATGTAACTAAATTAAAACGGTGAAAAAAACGTTGAGGAAACTGACATGTTCTTAGCATGTTTCGAGGTCATGTTTTTTTTTTAAAATAAAGAGTGACGAGACGATCTGGACATGTGCCTGATGGTAAGCAACATGCCTGCCACATAACAGCACAGTGGCACGCAGCTATTGGAACATGAAGAGTCCAAATCATTACATAGCGCTGAACTGCGCTCGTCACCCAGAGATCTAATTAGATCTCAAACCAGAACACAGTAATGTTTGCACATAACTGCTTGGCGGTAGAATAACTGGCAAAGGTGTAGTACTTAGGGAAGTACCGTATTAGAATTACCGTACAGTATTACCGTAGTATTAGTGTGTTCCGGTTTGCAAGGGCAATATGTCCAGAGAAATTACAGGTCTTAGAGATATAACAACTTAGATCTCTGGGTGACGAGCGCAGTGCGGTGCTGAGTAATGATTTGGGCTCTTCATGTTCCAATAGCTGCGTGTCACTGTCCATCAGGCACATGTCATGCTCGTCTAGTCACTCATAATTTAAAAAATAAACATTTATTCAGTAACCAGAACGGTGTTATAAATAACAACCCTAAAACTCTTCAATATTCTAACAAACGCGAATTTCAATTTATTTTACCGCACAAAATCTAACTCATCAATTTCTATAATCCCTTAATTGAAATTGATATTGGGAAACATGTCTGCCATTAACTTGAAACGGCGACTTTTATACGAGCACATGTACAGATATAAATTGACAAAGATTTATACACCTTTGGTTTCGGACTGCTACAAGGCGCAAGACGTGCGTTTTTTGACAGTATGGGCACATGTGCACATTTTATAGATTATTAAAGTAAGGTAGATTAAAGTCTGGAAGAATACATAGGCTACTTTGAATCCCGGAAAACAACGGGAACGGGAACTTTGCGGGTAACACCGCGGGGCGCTGCTAGTAATACAATACAACAAATAGGGTACAATCCTCAAAAAAACTAAGTAGCACGTTAGTTAGATTGCCAAAAAATATTGTACACGTATTTTTTCTTTTGTTTCACAAACAAAAAATGACGAAGATACAGCGCTTCGAAGTTTCGTGTGACGTCACTTGTGAGTACGATTTTCACTCACAAGTGACGTCACGACCCCCCACTCTCGAAGTTTGATGATCTATATCTTTGACGATTTTTAATATTATCAAAAAACAAAAAATACGTGTCCAATATTTTTCCATGATCTAGCTGACGGACTAATTAGGATGGTGTATTTTTGACCCAGTCCGGTATCCTATTACACACGTTCACAAGATCTTGTTGGCTCAAACCTTTGAGCTGACCGACTCATAGATCAGCTCAAAAGTATACAGAGGATACACGTACTCTGTGGCTCAGTAGTAGAAAATGTGCTGTAGGTAGAGTCACGGTAAATGAGCCTTGACTCAACGAGTCAAGAACGAGATCTAATACCACCCTGTCCTTTTTCTATCGGAATGCTCGTAGCTCGAAAAAGCGACATCGTTTCATGGTTGATGTTCCAAAGACACGAACGAAGAGATTTGACTCTACTTTTGTGATAAGAACGTCTAGGCTGTGGAATACGTTGCCTGAGTGGGTTTTCCCCGATAGATACAATCTTTTTGTCTTCAAATAGAGAGTAAATTGGTTTTTCTAGGTAAACACGCTCCATCGCAGGCGAGATGGCGGTCAAGTGTAAACCTATAAATGTAAAAAAAAACTCATACTTTTATGATCTGTATATTTGAACCGGCTCAGATCTGAGTTAATAAGTTTTTTTTTTTATAAATATTAGTGGACAATTCACACACAACACTATCTGACCCCAAACTAAGCAAAGCTTGTGTGATGGCGGCCAAATAGCTGATATAATACTTGTATAGTTTATTTTAATACTACATTTACATGAGTTATTATAAATAGTAGACTACCCATACTGTAGTTACAGTCACCGATATCACAGTCACAGTACGAGACGTAAACATCGAAGCGAGACAGCCGGCAGTAAAACGTTATAGCTGTTTTGTGTTCGCGCTCATCCGATGCTATATTAGAACATAAATTTACTAGTATAATATCGAACTGAGGCGTAACTTTCTTATAAAAATCGCTGACCGAACGCGGAGTAATTTTTAAGTTATTTTTCTTAAGAGTGCGCCTAATGCCAGGGATAAATCAGTTTTCACCCGCGCGACGCGTTTCTTAATGCGATATACATAAAGTCGAGAATAGCATGACACAGTTTGGAGGAAAAACCAATATTAAATCAGGAGTCCATTTTTGACCAAGTTTTATTAAATTACTCAATAATTAAACATAAATTTAAAAAAGTGTTCGGTTACTTTACTAGAACGTACAATTATGAATTTTATTACCAAAAAATAATGTGGGGTCATCGCTGATAATTTCGAGTAGGTACTCGAATTAAAACGGGTTTTTTCGGTGTCATTTTTATTTTTTTATTGTAAAAAACTCTGATCTATTTTTAAAATTCTCTTCGGTTATTGTACTTCTTCTTGATTGTACCCACACGTCAGTATTTTTTTTGTCACAGTTTTTAGTTTCTTTACTTCAGTGAGCGGCGTCGAAAATGTCCTTTTTTAGTTTTCTGGCACTAGGCGCCCTCTTAAAAGGCCGATTTACATCAGACGAGCGAATGCTCATTCTATCCCCACTGTATCAAATTCATTTGGTGTTTTGTTTGCGTTCGCAAAGATTCTATTTAATTAATATGGAAAACGCTAAGAACGATCTTTCGTTTACACTAAAAGATCGAGAAAGAATGCTCTTGATCCAACTCTAGCTCTATGTTCGTTCAGTTTAAATCGGCCTTTAGAAGATAATTTTTGTAATATCCGGACTCTTTGCAGAGCGTGTCCGGAAAAGTACCACGTCTTTGCCAGTTATTATATTAATTATTCTAATGTGAAAATAGTACTATGTTTTGGTTTAAAGTGTAGTGCTTCAAGAGAAATTACAGAGCAACAAGCTAAATGATCTTTAGTCTCTGGATGACGAGATCAGTGGTGTGTTAAGGTGCGCTTATACGGGCGACTAAAATTGCTCAATTCCAGTCAATACTCGTCAACTATGACGTCACGACTACATCAAGCAATTTACGGCAACGGCAACAAGCATCAATACTGCGCAATACAATATTGAGCGATATGGCGCAACTTCATCAACTAGGCAATACTGTCCTACACGAGCATTTCAGTATTCGCTCGCTATGGACGACATTGTTCTTGCTGCGGCGGCTTGTAGCGCCACCCGACCTCTCGCTCTCCCCGCGGAAGCAAGACGGCAAGCCGCAAAACAAACAAGTGCGAATGAGATATATACAAAAATTGCTAGGAATTTCCAAGCCCATTGAATATTCGTCAATTCGTATCGGCGACATTGATCAATATGAAATATCTGGAGCAATTAGAAGCAATATCGCCGAAATAATTGCCGCATTTTCTTAAGCTGAAATTTAGCTGAAAGCTACACTGTGTATGTGAACAAACATTCTATTGTTTTTCATCAAACGTTACGTGTTACTGGTGGTCTAGTCGGGATAATGGCGACTGCCGATCCGGATACCCCGGGTTCAAAACCACACGCACCACTGTCTTTTCGAAGTCATATGCGTGATGCCGCTAACTTAAAACGGTGAAGGAAAACAACGCGAGGAGACCTACATGTAGCTCCATCTCGCACTGGGCCAGCGTGGTGGATTAAGGCCTTGACTCTCTCCTTGCGAGAGAAGGCCCCGAGTTCCAGCTGTGGGAATATTTCATCATCATCAGCCCGTGTTCGTCCACTGCTGGACATAGGCCTCTCCTATAATACGCCACTCAGCCCGATCCTCGGTCTTACGTTTCCAACTGCCACCAGCCATCTTTCGTATATCGTCACTCCATCTGGTCTCTGGGCGTCCTACACTACGTTTGCCGATTCGCGGTCTCCACTCCAAAACCCGTCTGACACCCCAACGGTTATCGGGTCTGCGACAGATGTGACCGGCCCATTGCCACTTCAGTTTGCTAATACGCTGAGCTATGTCGGTGACTTTAGTTCTCTGACGAATTAGTTCATTACGAATGCAATCCCTCAGAGATACTCCAAGCATAGCCCGTTCCATAGCTCGCTGAGCGACTTTGAGCTTTCGGACCATTTTGACTGTCAGTGTCCACGTTTCACGTGGGAATATTTAGTGGGGTCTTTTTGTTATGTTAAGTCATGCTCGTTCCATCACATTATTTTGCAAAACAATAATATTATTATGTAAAAATTAAGTAAACACCAACCAGCAAAAAGTTAGAGTCCTTTAACAAATAATCTGTACACAAGTTTAAGAACTGTCGGAAAACTTTTCCATATTAAAGTTTTTCATAAAATTCAGATTTCAGTTCAACAGTTGGGCAGTTGGACGTCCCAAACAAACTTGATGGCGTACTTCGCATCCGCTTGCGAAACTTTATATTTTTCTCGAGAGATATCACTTTGCTTGTGTAAGTTTCTGTCTTCTGTTTAAAGGTATAAGTTTGGTTTTTGACTACTACTTCATAGTGAGTACCAACCTACCAACATATCATTGCGATAAGATCCTGGAAAAGACTGCAAATAACCATTTGTACATTTGTCCTCGATTACAGAATCATAGTACAGAAACCATGTTAAATACAAAAATTATAAAATAGTACTTACATCCTTTCTCCCACCGATATTATTTTATATTTACCAATTATATTACTTATTTTGACATTTGCAATGTTTTAATTTTAATTACATTATGATATAAGTGTGGTAAGTTAATAATTACAGCTTAGACAATATTGCTAGCTCGAGCCGTCGGCGATAGCTATTTATAATTAGCAGACGCTGTGATTATCAAAGCGCACGTATGTCATACGACGTTTTATAACATATTTGCGAAGAAATAAATAATATACAGACTTGTTTCTCAAATAAAAACAATACAGTGAAAAAAAAGCGCGCAGAATATTTTTACTTGTTCACAGGTTAGCAATACGCGCGCATTACCGCTTTTTTTTAAGCAAAGGCACAAAACCAACCATTATGACATAAGTAATAATGTAAATAAACATTTGTTGTGATTTGTAACAGATATATTGTTGTAATGTATGGTCAAAATTAATTAAATTAACGAATTAATCATTTATTGTATTTTATCTTCCAAAGTTAATTTTATTCATAAAATGTGGACCACTTTTTTGATATAAAAACTCTTTGCTAAAATTTAAAAAGTACCGTTCGTTTTAGACCGAGCATTTTGATGAACCGTGCGTTTTACATTACATTACCGCACAAGTAGATAATAAGAGAGAGACGAACTTCTTACCATTCCATGGATTCACCGTGATGGTGCCGGGTCCATCGTGTGGCAGAGAGAGAAATCTCGAGTAGATCTAGCGTGCATCATCTCCGACCACACCGTCGCTTACCATCAGGCGAGTTGGTGGTCAAACGCGGACCTATACGCCTTAAAAAGTCTTTAACGTGATTTAAGAAGTTTTTACCTCAAAAAGGAGAAATACATCAAATAGAAAGAAATAGGAGAACCGATATTTTTGAAATGAAAACTTCTTTTGACAGACATTCGTGGACTGTGAAATGAATTCTAGCGTCACGATCGGATATGATAAGAAATCTTCGGGTAAACTCGGGACCTTAGCCATTGGCTATCTAGAAATGCGTCATCCAATGGGAAATGCTAAAAGGGCGTGGCTTGGCCATCATGGCATGGCCATCTAGAAATGCGTCAGCCAATGGGAAATGCTGGTGCATTTCTAGATAGTCATGACATGATAACCAGGCCACATCCTCCGGTTACACCCGTGTAGTATCCAAAGTAAGCTATCAAATTCTGAGTTACAAGTTTTCACTTCTACATGACTGCCATTTTCTTTCTTTTTAATTCAGTTCAACGCAAAACGGCCTGTTGCAAACATTGTAACTGTTCAACAATTATCACCCTTGCTATTATCTCCAGCAAATGTTATCCAAATCTTGAATCCTCCGATAAATCATTAAACCCGTCGCGTTACAAATGGTCGTCTAATAGCCCAATTAGGGCCTAAAACGCTTTGTCGAGGGTCTTTTTGCAATTAATTTCCATTAAAAAGCTGCATAGCCATAAAATGACGGGCTGTGTTACGCTTTATCGGTTTAAAACACCTTTATATTAGGATAATGCCGCTGTTAAACGATTGTTTTAATAGATTTTAAGAGCTATGCAAAGGAAAAGTTTGGGATTTATGCTACGAGTCATTTTTCACTATTTGTTACAGTCACCAGTCAGTTTCCTCACGATATTTTCCATCCCGTTTTTATATCAGTAGCATTACGCGCATGACTTCAAAAAGACAGTGGTGCGTGTGGAATTGGAACCTAAGGCTCATCATCATCAACAGCCCACTAAATGTTCTCACTGCTGGGACTCGGGGCCTTCTCTCGCAAGGAGAGAGTTAAGGCCATAATCCACCACGCTGGCCCAGTGCGGGTTGGTGGATGACACATGACTTCGAAAAATTCTAGGTACATGTCGGTTTCCTCACGATGTTTTCCTTCACCGTTTTAAGTTGGCGGCATTACGCACATGACTTCGAAAAGACAGTGGTGCGTGTGGGGTTTGAAACTTAAGGCTCAGGATCGGCAATTGCCGTTCTCTCGACGAGACCAGTCGTAAACTTTGTCTCCACGCTTATCTAGATAACATCTATGTATTTACTCTAGATTTAAAATACTCAGAAAGGAAACATCGGGACTCAGGTAAGGTGTTCCACAGTTTTACAGTGGAAATGATTACTTGGTATTATCCAGACAATCATACTTCTATAAATAAATATTTAACACAAATTGAATAGCTCTTGCATAAAATCATCCGCCTGATTGTACTCCAATCAGGGCGCCGCGTTTCGCCCACGTCATTACACGCATGGACGGCACTATGCAAATGTCACTCGGAAATAATTCAGTTTGAGTCGAACGGTGGTAATATTATTTGTCGAAGCGTGATTGCAATTATAATTAGTATGATATTACAGAGATTGGCTAGAATAATTCGCACACCCATTAATTCAGCTCTTGAACTCTACAAAAGGTGGCTTGAAAATTGTGTTTCAAATCACAAAACTACTGATACTGAGTGCTTATTGTTGACATACACGTTTGAATTATGATTAAGTGCAATAATAGTCCTAAAGGACTGAGAGTGAGAAAGAGTATAGTTCGATGTATCTGTCCAAGACTATAGGAACTTTTAATAATAATGTAATATTTAAGTTAAACATAATTTTTTTCTCAAATTTAAGAAATAAAAATTAAGAAGGTACAGTTTTAGATTTCTGTACAGTTTAGTCTACCTAATAGTTAGGTACACCACGTGCATGAAACTCAATTAAATTCAATTTATTTTCATTTAGGTACTGTACCAAGATGTCAGGGTCTCACACTTCACCGTATAACGACTCCCTTCTTGTAATTATTATTAATACTAAAGGTGGTATGATAAAAAACCAAGATAGTTTTAAAAAAATTGAAAATAATATGTAAAAATACGAGTATATCTGATTTTCAAATTTCATTCAAATGAATTAACTTGTTTGTAACATTGATTGTTTTTTTAAATTTAATTTAAACACTCCACAGACTCCGGGGTCCGTGACTTTTGTCATTACAATAATCTTTTTTTATTTACATAGTTCTTGGATTAGGAGAAGTAGAGGAAAATAAGGGGGGGAGTAGGGGGGGGGGTGAATTCAATAATTGGAAATACATTAATTGGATTCAAAGAGCACACAAATTAAAATTCAATAAACACACGTAACAAAATAGAGAACGAACCAAGTAATTTATTAATTCATTTTTAATTAAAATGCTTTAATCCATCACGCAATCAATTCGAACGAATTCCACCTCGACGTGCGAAAATTTTCAAATAGGTTTTAGTTAAAAACTTTTAGTATTGAAACAATCGGTTGAAATCCTTTAATCGACGAACTTTCGAATCGATTGATGGTCATGTTGAAAGTTTTGACACGTTTTCCATTTTATTAATCGAATGTACGAAATTTTAGATATAAAATCGGTATGTGGGTATTAAACTGAGCTTCATAAACCTTTGTTGGGACGTGTGTCAATATATTTAGAACGACATTTTTAATACAGAACTTTTGCCACTACATACCTACACCAATATCCACGCGCTCTTTGTCTAAAGGCCGGTTTGCATTTTGATTAGTGCGATTGCGAGTGCGAGTGAGAAATCGCGACTGATTACTATGCACTCGCAATAATCTAACGGTGTCCATACGCGTTTGCTACTAATCACTCAACACCTGCACTACTCACTCGCACTAATCAAAATGAAAACAGGCCTTTAATTTTCATGTTTAAAACTAGCTGAACCGTGCGCGCGTTGCTACGCCATCTATCGAAAATTGGTCGTACCAATTCAAATTCAGAACAAATTTGGTTACCTTAGATTGTAATGACGCAACCTTTAAAAGATAGACACAAACATGCTGTCACGCAACGAAAGCTCTCAAAAAGTAATATTATTTTCCGTTTTTGTAACATTTTTTATTCATGCTCTGCTCCTGTTTATAGTAGCGTATATAGTGTTAAATAGTCTAAAGCCTTCTTCGATAAATGGACTATTCAACAGAGAAATAATCTTTCAATACGCACCAGTAGTTCCTGAGATCTATTCGTTCAAATAAACAAACTCTTCAGCTTTATAATATTAGTATAGATGAGTGATATTTGATAAAAAGAGCAGAAAGTTTAGACCTAAATTCAATGTAGTAGGTATATGGGTCACTAACAAACCGATTTCTGTAATCTATACCCATTAACAGGTACCTATGGCGCGTGTGACAGACATCATTTTCCTTGTTTTTTTTTGTAATAAATTATTTCGAGACTCGTAGGACATGTGCCTGATGGTAAGTAACATGACTGTCCATAATAGTAAAGTGATCATGCCGCTATTGGAACACAAAGAGTCCATGTATGTTCAAGAGTGTAACATGGGCTCCTTTATCTCTATGCTGTGTAATTTCTTTGGAAACATTGCTCTTCAGATTGGAACAGTGATATTGGATCACACTGATATATGCACATTACTGTTTTGGCGGTAGAATAAGTAGCAAAAGTGTGATACTTTCCCAGGCAGACTCTGCAAAGAGTTCAACAATCAAATAATAAGACAAAAATAAACCTAAAGTAGACCTTACACACTTAAGTTTGTTTTTTCTTCTCTTGTTTGACATGTAACTATTTGTTATGAATAAAAATCTGAATCTGAATCTGAATCTAAGACACATTTTACATTCGTAATCAAGTCACTTTTGTTTTAATGTTGTTACTGTCTGTTTTACTTTAAATCAAAATCAACGAGAAGGCAATAAAAATACAAAAGCAACAATGATATGCAATAACACCCCTTAGTGCTTGGTAAATAGACCTAAACTCGTAAATTGAAGACTATTTCACATCTGCAGTAAACTCGCTTCTAGCGACCAATCTCCTATTACGCTATCATTGTAAATTGTATTGAAAACAGTACACGTTTGAGTTCATTTTTGAATGTTCACTTTACTTGTGCAGAATCTTTGCAGTGTAAGCTACCGTGACCTTTAATCGCTTGTTCAAAATGTTCCAATCTACCCCAAATATTGAAATGAGGTGCGCAATATCTTTTTTATTACACAATTTTGTAAGAATATTGTTTATGATAAAGAAAGCAATAAAGGTTGAAGTGGGGAACGTTTTATTTTTCAAACATTGAAGACTTTTAAAAAGGTGGGGGAACATGTTGATTAAACTCTAGAACAACATCCTGCTGAAACACAAGACGTGGGCGTAATAGGCGAGACGTCTAAAAAACTAATTATTCCGTCAGTAAGATTATAAAAAAATGTTGTACACGTATTTTTTCCTATGTTTCACGAACAAAAACTGACGAAGATACAGTTCTTAGAAGTTTACAGTAACGTTACAGAATAAATATTAGGACAAGTACAGAAGATTCACTTAGCGAAAAAAATTATATTTATAAATAGCGACTCTTGCTGGGACACAACAAAGTGCAATTCAGCTCGCATTAGCGCTCACTGCCTATCGCGATATTCACCTAAACATTTGCGCTCTTTTCTAACGCGTAACTCTGTCGCTGTCTATAACCTTCCGTTATGTAGGTAGTCAGCATTGTAGCACAGATTTATATAATAATACAGGCAATGCAAAAAATGATAATGCTTTGTTTGTTTTTTGACTCATGCATCCATATACAACACAATATCAGTGCACACTAACACTCTATTCATCCGTACCACCTATTGTTTTTGTATATTTTCATGTGTTTTTATATTATGAATGTTTTATTTTGGCACAATAAACGTTTTCATTTCATTTAATTATTTCAATATGCACGCGATTTTAATTTGCGCGGGAATCGTGTTGCGCGAGCGCTCAGCCGTGCGTCCGACAACTGACTGTCACTTGTTCCGTGGGAGTAACGGTCTAGCTGTAGGCTAAAAATGCACGACCTTGAGAGAGTGGTGATGCCCTGGTAACGTCACGTTATGGTACGATTTTTACTATCGAGTGACGTCACAACCCCCTACTCCGGAAGTTTGATGTATATATCTGTAAATTTTTAATAATTTGGTAAAACAAAAAATACGTGTCCCATATTTTTCCTAAATCTACCTGACGAACTAATTAGAATGGTGTATTTTTGTTCCTGTCGTCATCCCAATTATGGTAACTGAACATTTTTCACGGATAGAACACATCCGAATAAAAGGCAGAAATGAAAAGATGATGGAGATTTTAATCAGCCGACTATTATTTTAACTTTTTGAAGTGAAAACTTCTTTAGGCGCGCCTAGACAGATTTTTCGTTGGCTGTGAAATGAATTCTACCGTCACGCTCGGATATGATAAGAAATCTACGGATAAACTCGGGACCATAGCCATTGGCTATCTAGAAATGCGTCATCCAATGGGAAATGCTAAAAGGGCGTTGCCTGCCATCATGGCACGGCTATCTAGAAATGCGTCAGCCAATGGGAAATGCTGGTGCATTTCTAGATGGTCATGCCATGATGACCAGGCCACACCCTCCGGTTACACCCGTGTAGTTTCCAAAGTAAGCTATCAAATCCTGAGTTATAAGTTTTCACTTCTATCGGCAGTTCCTATGACTGCAATTTTTTTTCTCATCGTATAAATTAAGACAATTGTTTTACTAATGTAATGCTAGTTTGTCTAGGTCAAGTTTTAAAATCTTTTGTATCAGCTTACTTTGCCTGCAAACAGCAATAGAAATTGTTGTATTTGTTTGTGTTTGATGATGTCATCATATACAAACAAATGATGTCATCATCAAATACAAAAAAAATCGATTGATGAGACTTTGACATTTATTATATTAGTACGATAAAAGAATCGAGAAGTGTCCGTATTCATCACACAAATGTATGACGTCAATCGTCAATGTCTGAACTTTTTTGTAAAGCTTTTACAGTATAAAAATAGCTGAAAAATCGCTAGAACTCAACATATTCAAGTTATATTGAAAAGCTTGTTGCATTAACATAATCCAGCGCGACATAATGAATATTTACACTGCTTTCTCACGGTTTGTTATATTCAAATCGGGTGTCCCGTTCCGACCTCATTTACATCGTGTAGATGCGCCCTTAGAATGTTTAATCGTTTGAAACGAGAACGACTGATTTAAATTATAATTTTTGTTATTTTTTTGATGGACGATTTACAATTTTTGAAACTTCTGGCGCGTTTGCCTTTGTTTTTGTTCACTTGCTTCAAACTGCGTTTTTTGCGAGGAATTTTTGAGAGAAAAAGAAAGAACAGTGTCGCGAAGAGACTGTTATTTGTACATTTTTTTTATATCATAGAGTGACGAGACGAGCAGGTCATGTGCCTGATGGTAAGCAACATGCCTGCCACATAACAGCACAGTAACACGCAGCTATTGGAACATGATAGTACAAATCATTACCTAGCACTGCACTGCGCTCGTCACCCAGAGATCTAAGATATTATGTCTCTAAGCCCTGTAATTTCTCTGGAATCATTGCCCTTCAAACCGGAACACAGTAATGTTTGCACATTACTGCTTGGCGGTAGAATATTTGGCAAAGGTGTGGTACTTCCCCAAGCGGACTCTGCTAAGAGTCCTACCACTACTAAACAAGTACGTACAAGTACGTTCATATAAATTATATGCAAATAAATATAATATTAATTACAGTTAATGTACACATATATAAAAAGGCCACTAAATGTTCCAACTGCTGGGAGTCGGAGCCTTCTTTCGCAAGGAGAAAGCCAAGGCCATAATCCTGTAAGGTGGCGCTGACCTAGTGCGATTTGGTCGATGACACATGCCTTCGAAAGATTCTAGGTACAAGTTGGTTTCTTGTTTTTCTTCGCCGTTTTAAGTTAGCGGCATTATGCACATGACTTTGAAAAGACCGTGGTGCACGTGGTTTTTGAACCCGGGGTCTCCGGATCGGCAATCGCCATTCTCCCGACTAGACCGGCCGTAACTTAATTTTGTGAATTCACGTAATATCACACATGCGTGTTGGCATGTTTAGAGACAAAAAAATAATAAAAAATTGGCAGTCATAGGAACTGCCGATAGAAGTGAAAACTTGCAGTTGCCCTGGTACTGGTACCTAGGGGCAAACGCAACTCTTTTATATTTCTGTTGTCCTGGTATCTGGAGATAAACGCTGGGCTGTTGGAGGTAGGTAATCGAAACTCTTTACTGTTTCTGTTGCCCTGGCACCTACCTGGCCATTTTTACCGAGTTTACCCGAAGATTTCATATCCGATCCGATCCATTATCATATCCAAGCGTGACGATTGATGAATCCATTTCACAGCCCACGAAAATTCTGTCTATAGCGCACCTAAAGAAGTTTTCCCTTCAAAAATTGTACTCTATACCTAAAAAAATATAATAGATGATTGTTCCAACATTTCGATTGTGCTTAAGCAACACAATCAGCCAAACATTGA
The DNA here is from genome assembly GCA_963693475.1 of Ectropis crepuscularia. NCBI lineage: Eukaryota > Metazoa > Arthropoda > Insecta > Lepidoptera > Geometridae > Ectropis > Ectropis crepuscularia. The sequence goes on along the minus strand of OY856368.1, from coordinate 7,447,771 downwards.
ATAATTGATATTGATAATATTGGTAGGAAATAGGTCAGTAGGTTGATAACAGTTTCAATATTTACGTAGTAGTTTCACTCCACTCACCTAACGTATAAATATCTAAAACGATACAACAGCCTAATTTTTCACTAAAGAACATTATCCCTAATTTAAATCGGTCTCATTAATCTAAACAACACACGGTAAGTGGTCCTCTGCACGCGAACATTCGGCTCGTCGTTACGGCGTGTGTAGCTGACATTATTAGCTAGGAATAGGGGAGTGGCGCGATTACCATTCGAATAAAAGTTTCGATTATCAGATAATTTATTAATGAATCGAATTCTCTATTCTGTTAATTTAAAAATAGGTCGCGCATTTTGTATGGTCCTTTACGTCTTGGGTAATCTTTTAAATTGCCTATCTCATATAGCATAGAGCTAGTATTATTAATTAGGGTTTATTTACTGTGGCGTTGATCAACTAAATCATTTAATCAAGGTAAATATCTCGTTATTAAGAATCATACTAGTATAATGTCAGTTAATTATCATACCGGCATAGCTTTAAGCAATGTTTTAGGGTACATTATATGCATATGAATACAAATAATACGGAGTTGCAACTACGAGTACATTCCACGAAGTCATTAAAAAGTGTAGCTTAAGACCCACAACGGGATAATATTCTCAGGAACCATACGCATTTGAACGGCCTGCTAGTAGTAACTCTTAGCTAATAGTAGTAATAGTAGCTAATATTAGTAGATGCTAGTAGTAACTCTTAGCTAATAGTAGTAATAGTAGCTAATATTAGTAGATGCTAGTAGTGACTCTTAGCTAATAGTAGTAATAGTAGCTAATATTAGTAGATGCTAGTAGTAACTCTTAGCTAATAACGTCCCAAAGACTCGATAAGATTGACTAACAGATTTTTCTCCGCGTTCAATAAAATAACGTTTGGGATTTGAAATATGCAACCCCTTCGGAGTCGATTTTTCCAATGGGTGGGTACATTCTTCTAGAGATAGTTGAGGTCAACAGTGAATCAGTAAGTATGCTTCACCAAAGACCACATCCTGGCTTTGTTGTTCGTTAAGTTGAGTTTATTCGCGAGATGGCGAACAACTGCAAACTTATTGTCGTTCGAAAATCAGGATCAACATGAGGTTACAACAGTTAAATATTCTGACATGTTAGGTAAAAATATAAGCAGAGAAATTTACGGGAACGGTAACTACGCTAATATAAGCACGGGAAAATGGTAGCTAAGAAATACTCGTAAATATATGTATTTAAAATAGAAGCATAGGTATATGAAGCTTAAATTTAGCTGAAACGACTTTTTTGCCACAGCGATAGATTGCTTGACTAGCTCTAAATAAATTTGGGGATCAATTGAGCGAATTACGTGTTCCTGAGACATGTAATAATAGCCAGTTTAAAACCTTTACTTGACCTTTTTTGATATCAACCTTTAAAAATAATTCGAGACTCGGATTACGCAAACAGAAGGTAATCACAAATTTCAATTTCATCGGCTTAGACCCAGTGTTATTTGGAATCACAAAGCCATTATCATAGCCGTTAGAAGAAAATTCGAATAAATAAAATATTTTCGATTAAATTTTAATCGAACAACATTCGAGTTAAAATAAATGTATCCGTGTAACGTCTCTAATGTGTGTCGTACTTAATTAACCACGATACACCATATGAGTGATGAATGTTTCGAACTATTTGTAGTAATGTTTTCCGGGTTTTGGCAGTTCTATTTGTGAACGAGTGAAAAATATACCACAATTAACCGATTCGACGCGGTAAATAAACTAAAACGGTTGGAGTAATCAAGATTATTTGGAACATTAAATTTGATTATCTGGTTAATTTAAATAACGATGTTTGTTTATTTAAAGAGTGTAATATTTTGTTGTAGGAAGATTTCTAACAGAGTTCACTTGGATATGTTTTCTACTAGTAATGTTGAAGGGCAGATGTTTCCAGAGAAAGAACAAGGCAAAGAGATAATAATTTTATTATCTGTGCATCTCATATCTCTGGGTGATAAACAAAGTGCAGTGCTACGCATTGACGTAAGTTACGGCTGGTCTAGTCGGGAGAACGGCGCCTGCCGATCCGGAGACCCCGGGTTCAAACCCCACACGCACCACTGTCTTTTCGAAGTCATGTGCGTAATGCTGCTAACTTAAAACGGTGAAGGAAAACATCGTGAGGAAACCGACATGTACCTAGATTCTTTCGAAGTCATGTGTCATCCACCAACCCGCACTGGGCCAGCTTAATAGATTATGGCCTTAACTCTCTCCTTGCGAGAGAAGGCCCCGAGTCCCAGAAGTGGGAACGTTTAGTGGGCTGTTGATGATGACGCAGTGACTTGAAAGTTCCATGTTTCAACAGCTGCGTGAGGCTGTACATTTATAGACAACCATGTTACTTATTACCGTCAGACGCACGACTTTGTCGATTTTAGGGTTCCGTACTCAAAGGGTAAAAACGGGACCCTATTACTGAGCCTTAGACCGTCCGTCCGTCCGTCTGTCACCAGATTGTATCTCAATAACGGTGATTTGAAGACTAGCTAGTTGAAATTTTCACAGATGATGTACTTCTATTGTTGCTGTAACAACAAATACTAAAAATAAAATAATATAAGTATTCCATAAGTATTCCGTATTGCATAAGGGAAGCTTCCATACAACAAACTTAATTTTTTACCGTTTTTTGCTCGATTAGTCCGTCACAAGCAAACTAGATGGCGCCACTAGCAGAATAAAACGCGCTATTGACTTTGTCGTTAGGATCCTAAGCTAAAGTCAAAATTCTAGTGAACTTTTTGGATGAAAGCCTGTGTATGGAAACGGTGCTAGTGTATGTATACGGAATTCGGAATCAAGCCAAAGAGGTTTTACCCCGTTTATTTGCCAATGGTACGGAACCCTTCGTGCGGGAGTCCTACTCGAACCTGGCCGGTTTTATTTGACTTTACTAATTAAAGAAATTGTTTCTTGATCCCCGTCTTAAGAACAAGGTTATCTTAGTTTGATATGTTTGTATTTGTCTGTCTGTTAACAAATTTGAAGCGGTGTAGGTATTGCGTTAACGTGATGAAAATTATTCCCATTTTAATTTTCCAAACTTTCTAATGCGGTTATCTCAGAACGCAATTTTTAGACTTGATTGATTTTGGCTTTACGGAGACGATAATATATCTTCAACAAATATCCCGATAATTAATAATAATACTAGTGTAATTAACAACTGTGACTACTATAAACGATCTATCACACCAACAAGTCGAAAAACTACTCGGAGGTCAACTTACCATTACTTTAACTAGATGAAAACTTTTACAAGTATTTTCCATAAAAAGGAATAATCGTGAACACAAACTATTATTATTGTTAAGTTATGAGCTACCTTTTTGTCATAAAACAAGAAAATTGTGTCTGATATAAAATATTATTACAAAAGTCACAGAGTCACAAAACCATTAATATAACTCAAGCCGTGCTTGTTTTCTGAGCACTAAGATTGCGTCGATAAATCGGTCACCTCACGGACAAATTGGTCTGTTTACATAAAAATCCTCCCCAAATATTAACAATTCGAACAACACCCTCGTTTCAGGGGTGGGCCGGCTTGCGTACACTGCACGTAAAAATGTTAGACCGCTTTGAAAAAATATCACAAGATGTTAGTGAATACTATTTAAAATACAAAATGTAGGTATTACTACTATTTTTATTTAGCATGTATATTTGTGATCTATTTAATGATACGCGTATAATTTAATGCGTAATGCCGCTAACTTAAAACGGTGAAGGAAAACATCGTGAGGAAACCGACATGTACCTAGAATCTTTCGAAGTGTCATGTGTCATCCGCCAACCCGCACTGGGCCAGCGTGGTGGATTATGGCCTTAACTCTCTCCTTGCGAGAGAAGGCCCCGAGTCCCAGCAGTGGGAACGTTTAGTGGGCTGATGATGATAATTTAAATCGAAATGTAGCTAAATATAATATGTTTATAGGCTATGAAAACTAACGTGTTTATTACACATTTTAAACAAATACACGGGTAACCGTGTATTTGTTTAAAATGTTTATAGGCTGCATAAGGATTTATTAACTACATGCTTTATGTACTTAATTACAAAAAGCACACAGGCTATAGAAATTGCAATTTAGAAGCTTTTGGGGAACGTAGGTCTTCACAAACTAAGGATTATGATAATTTTTTTCTTTAGTCCTTTAATTTTTTCACTATTTCGTGTTCTTTTTCAAGCATAGACAAATTTTATGTGCGGAATAAAAATCAAGCAAATACTGATCATCATATCATTGTCAGTGTAAATAATGCTATCAGCCAATGTTGCAAGTCGATCGCTTATACGTATAACCAAATACGTAGTACCAGACAAATTGATGTCAAATTGTCAAAATAAATTTCTTTAAAAAAAAAAATCCGCGAAGCCCGATCTGATTTCAATCAGTAAGCCATGCACTGATTAATGATATCATATAATAAGATAATATAAGATAATAAATACACTGATTTAAATCAATCAAAATATTATTTGTTTGTTCAGTTAGACCACTTCGTCGTAAATACGTAACGGCTAACTCGTTTGGCGCGAACTGTACAGAAATGAATTGGACCGAAACCCTTTTAATCAGGCTTCTGAGGGTTGACTGACGAATTGTAGTGAATAGCAAGTTTGCAGAGTTATTAAACCCCTATAAAGGGCGGATTGAAACATTTCACCATGGACGTAACTGACGCTTATTCTGTGGCAGATGCTTCACGTTACGTCACTGTGGATATCTTATATATAAAATTCTCGTGTCACAGTGTTTGTTTCCTTACTCCTCCGAAACGGCTTTACTGATTTTAACCAAATTTTTTTTTCATATTCTGTAGGTATGAGAATCGGCTACTAGCTATTTTTCATACCCCTAAGTGACAAGGGTTGTTCACTAAGGCAAAACTACGTTTGCGGGGTCAGCTAGTAGAATAATATAAATTGGTCAATCATTAACTTTTTTTTTTAATTTTCAAAAATAAAAGGCTTTCAATATTTGAGAAATCCTTGCAATTTATTCTACTAGCAGTGCCCCGCGGTTTTACCAGCGTAGTTTCCGTTATTTTTTTGGGATAAAAAGTAGCCTATGTTTTTCTCCAGACTATAATCAATCTGTGTTCCAAATTTCAGCCCGATCCGTCCATACGTTAGGACGTGATTGAGCAACAAACATCCAAATATCCATACATCCATACATTGATATTTATAATATTAGTAGGATTTAGGTATATTATTAATCGCGCCAATATATGTAATGTATGTATTATTTAAAAACACTTATTGTAAACAACTGTTGATTTATTGATTTTTTTTGTTCAATTTCGTTATATTCTATCTCAAAAATCTTTGATATTTTTAGAACTACAGTTCAGTTTTTTTTTATGACTTCGTAGTTCTTATACTTTACACGCACAACATCATCTAGACCTACATTAAACAAAGCTTGTGTTGTGTGGAAGCCAGACAGCTGATATAATAGTAAACTTAATATGTACAATAGTAAAAACATACTTATTATACAATAGTTTCATACGCGCAGTTCTCAATCCAATTATTTGCCCGGGATAAAAATAGCCTATGCGTTAATCCAGACCATTATCTACTCGTATGTACCAAATTTCATTCAAATCGCTTTATTACTTTTTGCGTGAAGGAGTAAAAATACATCTATACATTCTTAGAAACTCTCCTGTTTATAGTAGGTATTAGTAGGATAGCAAAATCCAGGCACAAAACAAATATTTGTATTAATCATACATATTTATATTTCCAAATATCACACCTGTACTTGCAAAAAAAATTATCGTGTTCTGGTTTGAAGGGCAATGTTTCTAGTGAAATTACAGGGCATAGAGATAATAAATCTTATATCTCAGATATAGATGGTTACTCCATGAATCCAAAAGCACATCATAAACATAAAATTGTATTTCCTAAATGCAGACTACACAAGACCATTAACTCTTTCAAATGTAATGGTATTCGCTTCTATAATTTAATCCCTACACAAGTGGAAGGTCTTTATGAAACTAGGTTTAAAATTGAAATAAAAAACTACCTAATGAGCAAAGCATATTACACTGTAGATGCTTTTGTAAAGGACAGCAATGTTTGGAAAAGGAATATGTCAAAATTAGAACTATTGAGTAAGGTAAGTATGTATTCATTATTTGGATAATTTGATTTTTCACAATGACAAAGCATTTTTACAGCTGCACCTAAATGACAAGGCCCCTTTACAGCTGATTATTTTTTATTTGACATTATTCTTTGGTATTATTTTATCATGTACACAGATAATTTATGTATATTTTTTTTGTAAGTGACGTTACCAAGTGTCTCTTGAATTAATGGTTCGAATAAATAAATTGAATTGAATTGAAATACTGTCTGTCGTCGATCGTTACTGCGTGTGGAGGCCCCCTATTTGTGGAGGCCCCGGGGCGTATGCCCCGTTTGGCCTCCCCTAAATCCGGCCCTGCTGATACTGGTAACGATTTGGAGTTCTCGTGTTCCTAACTGCATGTCACTGGTGTTATGTGGAGGCCCCCCATTTGTGGAGGCCCCGGCGCGTATGCCCCGTTTGGCCTCCCCTAAATCCGGCCCTGCTGATACTGGTAACGATTTGGACTTTTCGTGTTCCTAACTGCATGTCACTGGTGTTATGTGGAGGCCCCCCATTTGTGGAGGCCCCGGCGCGTATGCCCCGTTTACCCTCCCCTAAATCCGACCCTGCTGATACTGGTTACGATTTGGACTTTTCGTGTACCTAACTGCATGTCACTGGTGTTATGAGCAGTCATGTTGCTATCAGGCACATGCCATACTCGTTGTGACACTCTATATCATAAAAAAACACTCAAAGAAGCATTTTGAGGTCTCACTAGGTCCATAGTTTATTACACATGCCAAACTCATTAAATAAATTAATAATCATAAACCACATACAACAGAAACCGTATTAAATTCAGTTCAATAAATAATAATTATTAAAGGAATGCCGTGGTTTAATGTCAATTCAGTTATAGTTGAATTATTGTTCGTGCGGTTACATCAGCTCTGAAGTTACTTCCGGTAATTCGGTCAGTGGTCGCCCGGGAACTTATGAGGAAACTGGAATTCGTACTTTAACAATTAAAAAAAAAATATGATTGTAATTTTTTTAACGTAAATAATACAATTGTCAGAAAAAGTATCAAAATGAGAAATTATCTAGATTGTCGTTGATTCTTAGAGCACACCAAGCACAATAAATGTATTAAAAAAACACAGAAGCAGTTGCCGTAGCCGAAATCAGCTGGAAGACATCATCATCATCATCTAGATTGTTGAAATGAGGTTTCGTCCATATCTAGAAAGCATAAATAATTTGATGGAGATACATTTAAAGAACTAAATTTGTAATAACTTTAGAATGTTCGCAATTTCAACTCATAGTCGTAATCGTACGGCTCTTTTCAGATCACACCTTTTAGGAACAGTTGCAGCCTAGTCACAGGGGGGGGGGTAACCAATAATAAACAACATGTCGAGTAAAAAAGACTTTACTAGTAGTAGCACCCCGAATTTTACCCGAGTAATTGCCTTTCTAATTGTTTTCCCGCGTTAAAAAGTAGCCTATGTAATATTAAGGATTTTCAACTTAATGTACATACAATTTTTGGGGAGGTCATGTCACCAAGCTTTTGTTTAATTTCCAACAGCCCAAGGTTTCCATAACAAACAAAACGAGGTCGTAAAAAGTCTATTATGACCTACCTATCATTCATTTTTTGATTAAAATAAAAAAATGGTTGTTTGTAAAGTCGGTTTACTGACGATAGTTAAACGTGACAACGTCTTAAGAAATCAGTGCGCTGATAGCGCGAGTAGTGATACCGCTCGACTCGGCGGGTGGCGCCCTCAGCGCTCAGCTTCGTCCGCATGGCACGGAAGACGAACTAACGGTAACGGTAACGTTACATGACTTCACCGAATTATAAAACGGTATCACGTCAAAAAAATAGTACGAGGATTTAAATGAGAAACTGAAAGCTTTGGATCGGGCATATAAATACAAATATACAATTGTACAAATTCAAACACTTTCCAGTTTGATTGAAACATCGTTGGCATCGCCACAACGAAATGTCATGTTAGGTGGTGCCAATAACCCAGGGATTGTTTCATGAATTATTAATAATTTCCCAGTAAATAAGTTTTTTATAGCTAACCATAAAATGATACAGCTTAATGGATTTTAGTTGGGAAAACTTGGGAAGGCTTTCAAGGGTTTCACTAAAATGTTGGTTCGTTATTTTTCTCCGATATTTATGATGAGTTAGTCAACATCTAGTTATTTATGAGATGCGTGATCAATGGTAAGTTAAGATTTTCTTAATATTCCAATTTTTCGAAGTTTAAGAACCAACTTCAACATAGGAGGATGTTCTCAATTTGGTTGTATGTTTTTTTTGTATGTATGTTACACGATAGCTTTTTTTTTTAAATAAAGAGTGACGATACGAACAGCACGTGTGCCTGAAGGTAAACATCCCTACCACAAAACAGCACAGTGACATGCAGCTATCGAAACACGAAAAGTCCAAATCATTACCAAGCATTGCACTGCGCTCTTCACCCAGATATCTAAGATGTTATATCTCTAAGCCCAGTAATTTCTCTGGAACCTTGCCCTTCAAACCGGAACAGAATAATGTTTGCACATTACTGCTTGGCGGTAGAATAACTGGCAAAGGTGTGGTACTTCCCCAGGGGGACTCTGCCAACAGTCCTACCACTACATATTGGCACTACAAAGTGGCTCCGCTAATTGTGCATACATTTCTATGTTTTTATTTTGTTTGGTTCAGAGGTGATCATAATTATACATTTTATCGAAATCACTGTAGTGGTTTTTTAATATGAACAAAAACAACTAAAATTTACTTTCGTTACCTCGATGGCTTAAAAAGGGCGGGAAAATACGTGACGTCTGGCGAGACGTCACGTATTTTCTGATGAACGAAATATGGACGATTGAGTAGAGTTAGTTTGTACTAAGAACACATGCTTACCCGCTAACTTGCTTAGACGGCCAATTTTGAGATATGGGGCAATAAAGGTACATAAAAACACTGCTTATTTTACTAATTTTATGTTTTAGGCAATATCCTTACAACTAAGGCTTCAATACTGCCAGACACTTTACGTCGGCCGTTTTGCTTAAAAAACGCTTTAAAACTCCCAAAATAATGACTTAAAATCACTTAAATTCAGATTTTCCATTAAAACGGGTTCCGTAAAACGTAGAAACGGAATGGATTATGCATTCGTCATCTCTGTATGCCCGTCCGTAAGTCACAGACACTTTTTTCCTAGACTATAAGAACTAATAACAACCTGTTGAAACTTGGCAAGTACCTACCTAGATGTATTCTGTGGACCGCATTAAGATTTTTACACAAAAATATAAAAAAAACAATTAATTTCGGGGGTGCAGGGGTACTTAGAACTGAAACTTTAAATATTTATTTTCAGCAAACCCATACGTGTGGGGCGTCTATGGATAGGGCTTCAAAAATAATGTTGAGGTTTCCCATATCATTTTTTTCTATAATGAATAATTTGCGCGAGAGACACTTATCTATCACTATTCGTTGTTAACAACCAAAATAAGTTGACCATAGCATATCGCGCCGCTAGCGATTCTAGGGGTCAATAAGATTGGTTGTTTAAACTACTTACGATACATATAGAGACGCAGTTTATTACCAATTTCAAGGTGCTCAGGGCACATCGATTGGTTTCTATTAATGAATTAGGCTAGTAGAGTCTTTAATCCTTATGCTATAGCCCAAGTCAGGTATCCGAGGAAAACCGCTATGGGTTCCTTTAAAAAAAAAAACTAATATCGCCCCTCGGTTTTTACCACCTAGTTCCTGCTCCCCTTATTTTTTGCGATAAAAAGAAGCTTAGCGGCTTATAGAAACGTTCCAACGTTTTCACGTAATAGACAGACAAACATCAAATCATCCAAACTTTAGCATTTATATTAGTACCTGGGTCACCGAGCTTTGCTCGGTTTAAATACTAAAAATACTTAGATACTCTTAGATTTTCTTTAAAAAAAACTTGAAAAAAAAAGAGCAGCCGTCTGGATTCGAACCCGCAGCTACTAATTCGTGACCGCCACGAACGCCCGACTTCCCGTCTGAGCCAATTATGCTGTCACGTCACGCGGCGAAATTTACCTTCGCATTCTAATGTCTAATGTGACAGATTTTCATTGTCTAAAAACGCGCATAATATGCGTTTTTTAAAAATGAAACCTAGTTAGATCGATTTATCGTCCCCGAAACCCCCTGCATACATAATTTCATCAAAATCGTTCGGGCCGTTTCCAAGATTCAGATTCTATATATATACATATTTATATAGGTACAAGAATTGCTCGTTTAAAGGTATAAGATATTTATATAGGAACAAGAATTGCTCGTTTAAAGGTATAAGATTAAGGCCGATTTAAGCTGAACGAGCGTAGAGCTAGAGCTGGAACAAGAGCATTCTTTCTCGATCTTTTAGTGTAAACGAAAGATCGTTCTTAGCGTTTTCCATATTAAATATTCCATAGAATCTTTGCGAATGCAAACATAACAACGAAAGAATGTTCTACGTTTGTTGACACCAAATGAATTTGATACAGTGGGGATAGAATGAGCATTCGCTCGTCGGCCTTTAGACGAAAGAAAACAAGGACAAAAGTCCTTTCAGAAAAAATACTAGATACGTATTCAACAAGTCTTATTCACATAAAATCAGGACTAAAAACAGGAAGCTATCAAATAGAGGGAGGTCTATAACAGGAAACAAAGAAATTAATGTAGTGTGACGCACTTAACCGCACCTGACGCCTAATGGCGTCTACATTTCACTGGGTTCTCTGGTGGCTTACCTACTTATATAGTTGTTCGATTTCAGATCAAATAGAATGAGTAAGTTTTTTTTTTAAATTGACGAGACGAGCAGGACATGTGCCTGATGGTAAGCAACATGCCTGCCACATAACAGCACAGTGACACGCAGCTATTGGAACATGAAGACCCAAAAACATTACCTAGCACCGCACTGCGGTCGTCACCCAGAGATCTAAGTTGTTATATCTCTAAGCCCTGTAATTTCTCTGGAAACATTGCCCTTCAAACCGAAACACAGTAATGTTTGCACATTACTGCTTGGCGGTAGAATAATTGACAAAGGTGTGGTACTTCCCCAGGCGGACTCTGCTAAGAGTCCTACCACTACAAAAAATACTTTTTGGTCATATTCAAATAGTCCATTAAATGTTCCTTGGATAGCTGGGATAAAAAATAAGGATTTAAGTACTTTCTTTCAGTTAGTTACGTTGTTACGGTGGTCTAGTCGGGAGAACGGCAGCTGCCGATCCAGAGACCCCGGGTTCAAACCCCACACGCACCACTGTCTTTTCGAAGTCATGTGCGTAATGCCGCTAACTTAAAACGGTGAAGGAAAACATCGTGAGGAAACCGACATGTACGTAGAATCTTTCAAAGTCATGTGTCATCTGCCAACCCGCACTGGGCCAGCGTGGTGGATTATGGCCTTAACTCTCTCCTTGCGAGAGAAGGCCCCGAGTCCCAGCAGTGGGAACATTTAGTGGGCTGTTGATGATGATGATGACTTTCTTTCACAAAAATTATCCAGTCAAGGGGTATCTTACTATTAATATTATAAATGTCAACGTTTATGTTTGTTGCTTAAATACAAATACGAAAATCTTTATTGCTGTTTGCATAATAAGATAAAATAATATTACAAAACATTTTAAAAGTTGACCCATACTAACTGGTCTCATCGAGAGGCACGCTATATGTCTGGCATAACTGTTTCCATTGGTCTGAATTGATTGAATGATAAAAATAATAGTCAGATGATAAAATTCTTCTTCTGCTTCTTTTCATTTGTAGCTTTTAATCGGATTATTATCATTAAATCAATCTGAACGAATCTAGTTGAAATTCGGAACACAGATTGTAGGCTGGAACAAAACAATAGGGTACCGGACTGGGTCAAAATTACACCATCCTAATTAGTCCGTCAGCTAGATCATGGAAAAATATTGGACACGTATTTTTTGTTTTTTCATAATATTAAAAATCGTCAAAGATATAGACCATAAAACTTCGAGAGTGGGGGGTCGCGACGTCACTCGTGAGTAAAAATCGTACTCACAAGAGACGTCACACGAAACTTCGAAGCGCTGTATCTTCGTCATTGTTAGTGAAACAAAAGAAAAAATACGTGTACAATATTTTTTGGCAATCTAACTAACGGGCTACTTCGTTTTTTTGAGGATTGTACCCTATTGCTTTTTATCCCGGAAAAATAATGGAGGCGGGAACTACACGGTTAAAAGCGTTGACGTATTAGAACATTCATCGGACTAAAGTCAAGGTCATATTTCAGCCAGTTGTGACGACGAATTAGTACAGGGGCACTTGGTAAAATTCACAGAAGTGCAGACGAAATTCAAACCTAAACCCTCGCATTTGTGAATTCACGACGAACGCGTCGTAGCCACGACAATTCAAGCCCAGTATAAGAAATTTCAGAAGACGGTATTCAAAACAAAGAAAAAATTGGCAGTCGTAAAAACTTATAACTCAGAATTTGATAGCTTACTTTGGAAACTACACGGGTGTAACCGGAGGGTGTGGCCTGGGTATCAGGGCATGGCCATCTAGAAATGCGTCTGCATTTCCTATTGGCTGATGCATTTCTAGATGGCAATGGCATGATGCCGAGGCCACGCCCTTTCAGCATTTGCTATTGGCTGACGCATATCTAAATGGCCAATAGCCATAGTCCCAAGTTTACCCGAAAATTTCTTATCATACCCGAGCGTGATGCTAGAATCCAATTCACAGCCCACGAAAGATCTGTCTAAGCGTGCCTAAAGAAGTTTTCACTTCAAAAAGAAAAGCAAAATCGTCACTTCGCTACGCCTCTATAAATATAAGTATTTCGGTAACGCGAAACCATTAGGTTTCCCAAAAACTGCTCAGCGCAATTAAATAAGTTTCACTTCTACAGTTAATCTACAATGGAGTAAGTAAACCTTGCGTCGAATTATTCGAAATCCACAAAAATCACCAAACTTTACTAAGCAACAACTATTATTTATTCGTTATTACGTTAGTGAGTGGCATTTCAAAGTTTTTCCATTACATTTCAGCTTATTTAAGCTTATTTCGAGCTAAGATCTCATCAAAACAGCATTAGCCCGCAAATGGCGGGTTATCGTCAAGGTCGTCATTGTGTGCCGAACTGCTCAGCGTGGCATTATACAAGCCACGGTGAGGTGGAATGAAACTGGAGTTTTGTCGCTGGGTTCCGTACCTTTTTTGTGATTTTTCTACATTTGTCGCTTTCGTCGTTGGGATACTAACAAGTAAGATTTGTTTCTTTTTTTAACACGCCCTGAGTCAAGAACTTGTGCATGTTCAGACTTTAACGCAACTCTATGTGCGTGTTTGTGTCGTTGTAGCTCTCAAATGGTAGGTTAGGTTAGGTTAGGATAGGTTACTGAAACTGATTTGGGTTTTTTGTTTGAAAGATAAACATAACAATATTTTGTCATAACTACCTCATTTTGGGTATCAATTGAAAGGACTTTAATAGTAAACTACTATACAGTATGACAAATTTCGAACCCAAGACGGAGGCTACCACAAAATAATATCGGGTATTTTTATATTATTACTAGCGGCCCGTTCCGACTTCGCTCGGATCATAACCCAGACTCTGTCTGCAGCCCCATTTGCTGGGCTTATTTGTGAATCTAAACAATCCTCGAATCCACTTGTACACACAAAAAAAACCATTCAAATCGGTCCCGCCGTTTAGGAGGAGTTCACTGTCAAATTACTAAAATGGCTATTAAAAAATAGGGGTTGATGATAAAAGGATAAAAATTTAGGGTATTTTTTAATGCGACGTTATAAAAAAATAAAAACAAAAAGTTTTGTCCAAAAATAAAAATAAAATAGTTTAAAAGGGTTGTTCACCCCGAACAACCCTTTTATCACTTAGGGGTATGCAAAATAGATTCCCAGACCTACTGAATATGCATATAAAATTTGGTATAAATCAGAAAAGCCGTTTCGGAAGAGTAAGGTAACTAACACTGAAACACGAGAATTTTATGTATAAGATCTAGTTAGCTATCGATAATATCCTAAAGTCCGTTGACGTTGCATGATGCTTGGAAACTAGCGTTTACCATCAATGTTTTATTCACACCATGATTTAATAATTCATTATGTTGATTTGAATCCCACCTGCTCTTTTGAGTATTTTTCAAAGTGCATATGTACAAGATTGTCATAATCACAAGGTAAGGCTAACATTTAAAGAAATCATCGTGACGAAATCAGCATATTGCAGAAACTTGGACGTCATGCGTTATCTACCAACCCGCGCTAGGCTAGCGTGATGGGAACATTATTTAATGAACTGCTTACATATTTTATTGTTTGTATTAAATACATTAATAATGCTGTCACAAATATTGTTTCTCTCATATCTTTTTTTCGTTTTTATTCGTTTTATTTGCTTCCATGTTTAGATATAAGGTATAACTCATTATTGTGAACCAAAAAACATACATTTTACAGAAAAACATACTTATATGACCTAGCGCCATAAATAGCGGCCTAATTGCTTAGAACAATCTCTTCCAGGCAAGCAGCGTTTTTTTTTTAATACAAAACTTTCAGTCAATCGCTAATCTGTATCAAATAACTTCAAATTAAATCAAAATATGACACGTATTACTGGAATCCATTGGAGCGCTCGTAAATGACATAACAAATCGTTTTCCGTCTCCGGGAACCCTAAAATAAATCCTATAGATCATCAGGGCGACGCCATTGCGCGGAAATACGCGAGTCACTGAAAGTTATGTGTTGCCGTTATCTGATTCGGGCGGGAAACAAACATTCTACCGTTCTAACGTGTTTTAATATTACATTTTTTTTGGGAATCCATGACACTGGCAATTCAGGCCACGTTATTTAGGAAAACATCATTATCATAAGCCTATCCTAGTCTAATTTTTTGTTGCAGATAGAAGGATAGGATGTTACGAACAGGGCGTGTGCCTGATGGGAAACAACTCGCCTGCTGATAACAGCACAGTATCACGCTGTTATTGGAGCATTTTAAGGAGTTCAAATCAATTACCTAGCACTGTACTGAACTCGTTATTCAGAGATATTGGACGTTTTATCTCTATGTACTCTTAGCAGAGTCCACCCGGGGAAGTACCACACCTTTGCCAATTATTCTACCGCCAAGCAGTAATGTGCAAACATTACTGTGTTCCGGTTTGAAGGGTTATGTTTCCAGAGAAATTACAGGGCTTAGAGATATAACAACTTAGATCTCTGGGTGACAAGCGCAGTGCAGTGCTAGGTAATGATTTGGACACTTCATGTTCCAATAGCTGTGTGTCACTGTGCTGTTATGTGACAGGCATGTTGCTTACCATCAGGCACATGTCCTGCTCGTCTCGTCACTATGTATCTAAAAAAAAAAAATGTTTTGTAATTTCTCTAGAAAATTAGCCTTTCAAACTGGAACACAGTGAGTTTTGCACATTACTGCTTGGCAGTAGAGCAAAGAGTCCTGCCTATCTATCACCGCAGCGAATCTTGTCTTTGAATCAAATTTATCAAAAACAAAGAAGTAGTTAAGCTTAGGTACCTACAGCAGGCCCCTACGCCTTTTTTAACATAAGCCATCCACTAAAATGTTCCCACTGCTGGGACTCGGGGCCCTCTCTCGCAAGGAGTGAGTCAAGGTGCAAGGTCATAATCCGCCACGCTGGCCCAGTGCGGGTTGGTTGATGACACATGACCTCATGGACGTACAAAAAAATTGGCAGTCATAGGAACTGCCGATAGAAGTGAAAACTCATAACTCAGAATTTGATAGCTTACTTTGGAAACTACACGAGTGTAACCGGAGGGCGTGGCCTGGGCATCATGGCATGGTCATCTAGAAATGCGTCAGCATTTCCTATTGGCTAATGCATTTCTAGATGGCCATGGCATGATGCCGAGGCCACGCCCTTTCAGCATTTCGCATTGGCTGAATTTCATGGCAATTCTAAATAGCCATGGTCCCGAGTTTACCCGAAGATTTTTTAACATATCCGAGCGTGACGCTAGAGTTCAATTCACAGCCCGCGAAATATCTGTCTAGGCGCGCCTAAAGAAGTTTTCACTTCAAAAACGTCACGCGTAGTCTCGCTAAAACAAAAACTGTATCATTAGAAAGAGTCGGCCACATTTGCACGTATGCGTTGTCAGGTTGTCACTGATAGGCTGACACACACATATACACAAGTTTGCGCGTGTAATGTGTGTGCTGTGTTGCGTGTCAGCCTGTACGTGACAGCGCATACGTGCATATATGTGGCCGACTCTATAGACACAGTTATTGTTTTAACGAGACTACGTCCGACTTTTGTTATACGTCCATGCATGACCTCGAAAGATTCTAGGTTCATGTCGGTTTCCTCACGTTTTCCTTCACCGTTTTAAGTTAGCGGCATTACGCACATGACTTCGAAATGACAGTGGTGCGGATTACACCCCACCCACAAGTAAGCTTTTAATAAGGCCCTGTGGTTTTTGCACCAGCCCAAGGTTCCACAATCTTCGGCCGCCAGTTACGGCTGGTCTAGTCGGAAGAACGGCGCCTGCCGATCCGGAGACCCCGGGTTCAAAACCACGCGGACCACTGTCTTTTCGAAGTCATGTAACTTAAAACTAACTTAAAACGGTGAAGGAAAACATCGTGAGGAAACCGACATATACCTAGAATCTTTCGAATTCATGTGTACTAACTGTGTCTACCAACTGGCGCACTGGGTCAGCGTGGTGGATTATGGCCTAGACTTTTTCCTTGCGAGAGAAGGCCCATAGTCCCAGCAGTGGGAACATTTAGTGGGCTGTTGATGATGATGATCCGTCTCGGACTCCTAGAGTTGGTGGAGATTATTTTAAGGGAAAAAGGTAGCTTAGGTTAATAGGGCCCTGCACCACGACAAGTTACCATACTAGGCTAATATGATGATATGTATGTGTGATATAGTGTGTGATCACAGAATAAATATTAGTACAGAAGCCACACTTACCAAAAACAATTATAAATAGCGACTCTTGCTGGGACACAACAAAGTTCAATCCTGCTACCAGCTCCCAATACCTGTCGCGATTTTCAAATAAACATTTGCGCTTTTTCTCACGCGTAACTCTGTCCCTGTCTAGTGCGGAGGGTTTACGACATCTCTTATAACAATTTGCGCGGGAAACGTTTTGCGCGAGCGCTCAGCCGTGCGTCCGACAGCCGATTGGCACTTGTTCCCTGTGAGAAACGGTCTAGCTGTAGGCTAAAACCGCGCGACCTTGAGCGAGTGAGGGTGCACTGGTGTGATACAGTCTCTAGAACTAAAGCAAAAGGCAGGGTACTCAAAACATTGTAACAACTTACTTGGTACTACCGAAATAAATTATGTTTTATGTTTATATGTTTTCGGCCATATGAGGCAAACTGCCACAAGCCCCGACAACATAAAGATAAGTAAGATAAAAATAAGCTCACCATTCTTATGCTGGTAGTAGGGGGTGCCGGTGGAACAGCTGCTGGCTGTCGAGGAGCCCTGTGGTCCGCGGCCCTCTTCCTCGGCCTCCGTTCCCGGCTCCATCATCACACCATAACACTACACTACCTGGAACAATGGAGAATGTTCACTAATTTTGAATGTTAGCTTTATGTATTCTTCGTTCAAAATAATAAGTATACGTGAAATAATTATTTCAATACGTCAATTAGTTTCTAAGATATAGATTTTAAATTGAACGGTCCGCGTTCAATGCGCGTGACGTCATACCACAACATTCTCTTAGTTCGTTCACAACTGGAAGCGATGAAACAAAACAAAACACTGTGTAAGTAAACTACTGCTAGCTACTACAGCTACTACAGCTGGCAACTCGCGACTAAGCGGAGTGGAGCGTTGTGTAATGACGTCACACGCGGTAGATATTTTTGCGACATTTGAATGCTTTTAAAACTACAACTACTGGGTTTCTTACTAATCCTATCCTACTAATATTATAAATGTCAATGTATGGATGTTTAGATGTTTGTTGCTCAATCACGTCCTAACGTATGAACGAATCGAGCTGAAATTTGGAACACAGATAGATTATAGTCTGAAAGAACAGATAGGCTAATTTTTATCCCGGAAAAACAACGAGAACAACGGAAACGGGAACTACGCGGGTAATACCACGGGGTGCTGCTAGTTGAAAATCCAATCGAATTTTCGCAAGACTACAGAAGCATTGTGTATTTTAAACGTTTTTTATTTAAAGTGCTGTGTATAAAGAACCGTATCAGAATAGGAGTCAGAACAGTCTAACAACTGTGCCAACTTCCGCTCAGCTAACATTAAAGGCCTGTTCACACCGGAGCGGTATTCGCTGTCGCCTGTGGTAGCGAATACCGCGTGGGTAAGCGGTAATATTACTGTTCCCAACAAAAAATACCGCCTGCCCAGGCGGTAGCGAATACCGCTCCGGTGTGAACAGGCCTTAACAGTTATGTGGCAGGCATGTATCATGCATACATGCCATGCTCGTCTCGTCACTCTATGCTATAAAAAAATATACTCTCAAATATGGGCTTTATGTAATGCCTGTTAAGATATAGATTACCTTGGCAACACAAATTAGCAAACCGCACGCTGACAGCCGTTTGCTAATTTATGATGCCAATGCAATCTATATCTTAACAGTCATGACACAAAGTTCACATCGGAGTGTATTTTATTAGTCGGGCGAGTGCGGAGTCGCTTAGGCAGGCGCAGACCTTAAATCTACGCTCATTTTACTTGGGTCGTATCGATAATATTATGTTTGTATGAATCCTAGTACAATAAAAAATGTCGAAGTTTGTATGTTCGTTTGGAACTTCAGAACGAATCAGGTTGTATTTTGGAATTGGTACAGTTAGATTATTATCTACATAGACTACTTCTTATCCCAGGAAAATAACGGTAACATAACTACGCTGCCGCTGGCAAAACCGCGGGTGCCACTAGTGTTACACTATGGGCTTAGTACACATTTTTGTAGTGGTAGGACTCTTAGCAGAGTCCGCCTGGGCACAGAATAAATATTAGTACAAGTACAGAAGCCTCACTTACCGAAAATAATTATACAAATAGCGACTCTTGCTGGGACACAACAAAGTTCAATTCAGCTCGCATTAGCGCTCAATACCTGTCGTGATTTTCAACTTAACATTTGCGCTCTCTTCTAACGCGTAACTGTGTCCCTGTCTAGCGCGGAGGGTTGTCGACATATCTAATAACTCTTCATGTTCCAATAGCAGCGTGTCACTGTGCTGTTATATGGCAGGCATGTTGCTTACCATCAGGCACATGTCCCGTTCGTCTCGTCACTCTTTCGAAACGAATTTTCTCACGAATTTCCGTTATCATTATCTCAATGTCAGTAAAATCGATAAAAAAATTTATTAAATAACTTTTTGCACACACTACTATTTAGCCACAAACTATATAAGGCTTGAATTGATATAGCTAGCCAAATAACTGATTTAAATACAGACATATGTTTTGAATTACTAATTAAAAGGTACTTATAATAGGTACTTACATTAAAATACCTAGACAAAAACATCCGTATTCATCGTACAAATGTTTGTTCTTTGTCGATCGATATGATTTTACTGTTATAACTCTCTTTTATTAAACAGCATTTATGTTCGAAAATAAATTAGCACTTGCCCACACTGATGTTAAGCAATGATACGGTCCTTGATGGACACACCGTCGTCTTCGACCACACCGTCGCTTACCATCAGGCGAGTTGGTGGTCAAACGCGGACCTATTAGCGATAATAAAAAAAAAAAAAAGACAGGGTAAGCTAGAAAAAATAATAATATTGTCAGACATAGGAACTGCTGATAGAAGTGAAAACTTTTACCTCAGAATTAGTAGCTCACTTTGGAAACTACGCGGGTGAAACCGGAGGGCGTGGCCATGCTGACGCATTTCTAGATGGCCAATGGCAATGGTCCCGAGTTCACCCGTAAATTTCTTATCATTCCCGAACGCGAATTGAATTCACAGCCCACGAAAAACTCTCTGCGGCGAGCCAAAAGAAGTACTCACTTCAAAGAGACTTACAGATAAACAGATAATAAACATCAGGAAATGTCTCAGGAAAATGGAAAACTCAGCATTCTAAAGCTTAGAGGTTAGAGGTCTAAGAAAGTGGGGTCAAACCTCTTCATTAGTTTCTTTGAAACATCTACTATGAAACGATATCACTTTCTAGCGCTACGAGCAGTCCAATAAAAATGATAAAGTTGTATTATATCATGCGGATCAGCTGCACACTTCTCAAAAACTGATATAAACACTAGCCATGTTGAATGTGAAGTAAAAATGAAGTTGTCATTTTAACCGTTAAGTATGTTATCTATGGAGCACAAGGATAACTACCGCGTAACTAAAATTTTGGATTTTATATTGATTTGTATTTATTTTCACCAAAAATTAAAAACAGGACTTTAACACAGTTATGAGCATTTTACTAATGTGGTTTTTGTTAAAAAGATGAAGGGACAGCGCTTACCTTAAATCTAATTATCCGAAAGCAATCGAAACTCTTTTGATTGAAACCTCAAAAATCAATTCCACACCAAAAATTAGAATTCCTAATTTGAATTCTGAAAACGCGCCCGAAAAAAACACATTACACAAATTCCCAATTCAAATTCGGCCAGCATTCCCGACGGCGCGGGGCGTTCGAAAACCGTGCCGTATTCAAATTCGCAGCGATTCGAATAAAAAGTCGGCTGCTTTCGTTGCGCGCCGTGCAATAAACTGACGCTGCGTTCGGTTTTTGAACGATTCTATTTTTATTTTCAATAGGGTTGTCTACATAAATATAGGCATATTAGAAAAAAACATTTACTGATAATATCCATCCGCTGAAACATTTTTCCTCGTGTTCTTTAAAAGACTATAAGGTAAATATAATGTAAATTCAAGAAAAACTTTTCAAACACAAAAAGTTATATCAGAAGCGTAGTACATGTAGTTTTTCAAGCGTCTATAAAGTTTCCAGAAACTTTAGTAATGTTGTCTTATAAGTTAAGGTCAAAGGTTACGCAAAACACTACTTGTATTTAGCCAAAAGGAAAAATTCTAAGCAACATAATGAAACACATGAATGAATATAGGTTGGTGTACTATTTATAAACCCATATTTAATTTAATTTTAATTTATATTGACAGCAAGATAATATCATGAGTTTCACATATTTACCAAGTCTAGAATGAATTTAATATTTATATTTAGTATTCTAATTTTTACGAGACGAGATAAGTACAGACGGGAAATTTGTCTGGAATTATTACCAAGTATGATTTTTAAATGAACCTACGAGGTTACATTTATTGTGATAATAAAAACGTAATATCATAGCAATAATCATGATGACTGTGCTAGTAGTCGTAAAAAAGACAAAATAATAATTAAAAAACTAATCTCCGAATTACCCACCCCTAACTGCTACCGGCACAAAAGTGTCCAAGATGCTCGCCGATTTATATAATGAATTATATTTTGCAATAACCAATAAAAAATTATATGTAAGAAAGTCCTGACAATAAGTAATTTCGATCTCGATTAAGTCCTCCGTATGACAGTAATATATTTTATCTTTTATATTCCCATAAACACCATCTATAGAACAACATTGAAGGCAAGTTATCTCTTAAAATAAAACCTACATTCAACGCTTTGCAGCAGCTGTGACAATATACAATGTTTACGATATTCGACAACCCTGCTGGTGCGGTAATAAATGTTATTTTTGAATGTATTTCATGCTAATGCGTGTTTTGAAGCTCAGTTCCTAGCGTATTGTACAATTTACATTACGACCTCAGTTGTAAGTATTCTGTTTGATGTTTATTGCTGGCCAGTTACTTTTTTTTGGAATAGCAACTTTGAAATCCTTTTTGAATTTGGAAAAAAAATGTTATTATATTTGGTTAATTAATGCTTCACTTTGTAAGAACTAAAATGGTCTGAATGTTGTAATAACGTTAAGTACTTTAGTATTTTTTACAACGAGTAACTAATACTAGTGTTGTTCGATCTTTATGAAATGGCTTGAGACTACTACGACCGTTGAACATCGACGACGGAAGCAGCCACACATCCTAAGAAGACCTCGTGAAATCAAGATTCGATACCACCTCTGAAGATCTTCAGAGATCACTGAATCGTGGTACCCTAGCCGGAAGCAGTCAAAAGGTTGGTGGAAAATCTTTCTATCCTTCACTGCCTTGTTTTTGAAAAGATAATTGCTCCTCACCTCTTCTAAGTTTATGTAAATTATTTTACGGTCACATTTTACAGTTACAATTTATTTTACAAGATTGTGTACCGTAAATATATAAATAAATAAGGATATGCTTATGATTTCTTTTGCATAGAAACAACGATCTCAATACCCCAAATCCCAAAATCCCAAACACTTACTTTCATCCCAAACTTCAGGGCGCACGTAATCATGTCATTGTTGGGAAAAGTGAGCTCACTCTTACCGTTCTAGTCGTTTACAGGAAACTATCAACGCTGGTCCTTTTTACCTATCACTATTCGTTGTCAACAACCAAAATAAGTAGAATCATAGCATATCACACCGCCAGCGATTCTAAGGGTTAAGTAGATTATTTGGGTGTACACTACTAACACATAGAGACACTTTATTACCAATCTCAAGGTGCTCAGGGCACATCTGTTGGTTTATATCGATGCATAGAAACTAGTGTTCTTAGATAGGGTCTATCTCAACGATTTGTGTACTTTTTCCAGCTATAAAAGCTATGAACATATTATTTGCTTCTTCATTCAGGTCGGATCTGGTTAATCGTTCTAACGTGATCGAGTAACGAAACAAAATAGTCGTATCCAGCTTGAAACCTCCATAAGTGAAGATAGCTCCACATTTCACCCCCACCCCTCTTTCCAGCACCACTACTACCAACAAATCGTAATATACAACATCTAAATTCCCAAACTTTCGTTATTTCATCATATCAAATATCACTACAGTATAAATTTGTATCCACAAATGGGTTGGATTTCATGTTCAGATATTTCGATGATAGTTTTGTTGCTCAACGGTGTCTGAAAGTGCCTGCAATTTGAAACGTAAAATGACTTTAGATTTGAATTTAACCTATCCCGAAAAATGCGTATTGTAGTTGCAGTTTTCTTGTGTTTTTGTGTTTGTCTCTCGTGATTGACACAATAAACGTTAAACTATAGGAAAAGTAAAAGTTCAACCTCAACTTCAACTTTTGCTTTATGGCTTTTATTGTGGTTTAGCATCACAATTTCGTCAATGTCACGTAGAAAGATAGACCGCCAAACGAAGAGATTGGTAGACAATAGTGCTTTTGACCGGTAAATTTTGTTCAATGTATTTAGTGAATTTTTGTGTTCCCTCTTTTCTAAAAAAGAAAAGGGTTAGTTCTAACAACAGACAAGGACAAGACAACACACACATATATTTATACGTATCAGAAAAGTAAAAGTTATTTTGTCCAACAATCACGTTAGTGTCCAAATCCCAAAATAAGTCAAATTGGATCTCTAGATAATTTCTAAGAAAGAAACAAACAACCAACCCGAAAATTTATTTATTTATTTATTTCACTTGCTGATATGTGCTTACAGCATAGCCAACACGCACATACAGCCACAATACAAAAATAAAATATTACACATTATTACTAAAAACACACAAAAAGAACATATCATTTTTAAATGATTTCAACACTACAATTAGATTAAATACAAACAAAATTTAAATTAATTTAATTAAACATTATTTTTTTAAAATTTAAAGTGATAACTTTTGACTTTAAATCCTACTATATATACTATATATACATATATTTATATGTGAATGACTAAGTTTAGATGATTGTTGCTTAATGACGTCAGACGGGCTGAACGAATTCAGTTGAAATTTGAAACACAAATAGACTAAAAGTTTGAAATAGCACATACATAGATTCTTCTTCATTATGGAAGAATCATAGACACGGGAACTACGTGTAAAACTGCGGTAAAATTAATATAAATAGATTATTTATTAGCGTGAATTTCTATGGCAAAAATAATTCGTCGAGTATATTTTATTTCTAAGATTCCAATGGTGACAATGCAATGATGATTTCCGCGCGTCGTTCTGAATATTGCGTCCATTTGGCAAACTTCCACGACACTCTTTTATGAAAATGAAAAGTTATTCTTAATGTTTTCATTAGTTATAACACCTAGGTAGGTACAACTATCACTCTTCACCCAATAGTTTTGTCTCACACTAGCTTTGTGCCCCACTATTTTATGTTTTGTTCGTTGGTTTTAGAATAAAACAGCCCAAAGACTTTTTCATGAATGAAATGTTTTCAAAATGACGCAGGTAAGAAACTATTTAAAACAATTATAAAAAGGCGGTTTCAGAAAGAAAATAATATGATATGAATACCTGTGAAACGTACTTTTGAATTTTGTCAAAAGTAGTACCAATATTTCATTTTCTTAAAGCCTTTTTGCAATTTGATTAGTAGGAAACACGTGTTGGCAGCGGTTGATTAGTGCGAGTGTGTAGTAACTTGCGTAGTGAAGCGATTAGAAGCGTGTTCTATTTTTTTTGCGAGTAGCCTCCTCCCGCGCGTTTTTCCTTCCCGTAAACAGTAGCGGTTACCATATATACGAATTTCTCCGTATTTATACAGATTTTTGATGTGCGACACTGATTATTTCATATTCTTTGATTCGCGTATTTTTATTGGGATTTCAATCGAAAAAACGAGTCATATCGAGATAGACACGAAACATAATTAAAATTAACAGCTGTACCTTACAACTAAATTACAAAAAAAAACATTAGTCTCTTTGGGTTTGTTGGGGTGTCCTCAGTACCTACGTTTACTGATTCGCGGTCTCTTTTCCAGAACCCTTCTTCTCTAACATTCATCGGTTCTACAATTTATAAACATTAGCAAATAGTTTATATAGCATTCTATAAAAATCTATACTTTTCAAAAAGTAAAAGGCTTACTTTACATGTGACGAAGACCCTTAAATTTAACTTAAATAAAAAAATACTATAAAAAATAGATATTATATAGTAGAAAGCATAAATATTTTTTGTACTATGTTTATCCTTTGATACAAATTGAAATACGTGCTTTTTTACACTAAAACATTTATAGCGTTAACCCTATAACCATTTTCAATACAGCTAAAAAAATTAGGTTAAACCATAACAAAACAACCCATATCAATCCATAAAACATTCTTCCGCTCCAGATATTTGGAAAAGAGATTATATCAGTATATCTGCGAACGTATGAATAATAACATCGACATGTGCCGCGCTCGGCGATGCGGAAGGGCTCGTGACAGTGTGTACATAAGGGTTAACATGGAAAAGACGCTGAAATCAGCATATATGAGATGCACGCTGATATTTTAACAAACAGTTCTCAATGGCCCAGTTCCATAAAAAAAACATTTTGTAAAATTTAAAATTCTAACCGTAGTTTTTTTTTTATATTTAATTTAAACACTCTAGAGACTCCGGAGTCCGTGACTTTTGTCATTACTATAACCTTTTTTTATTTACATAGTTCTTGGATTAGGAGAAGAAGAGGAAAATAAGGGGGGGGGGGGAACATTTTAAACGTAATAAATATTCTAACCGTAGTCTCCATGTACATTTTGGAACATTGTACATTTGTGCGAAGAAATCCGCGATTCTTCACAAGACTGACTGAGTGGCGAAATTACCCTACTAGATCCAACCACAAACTCAATCTGAATCTACCACATTCAAAACTACCATTGCATAGCTCGGGTCCAAATTCAATGTCAGTAAAAATATACAACAAATTGCCTTATAAACTAAAACAAATAAATTATGAAGAAAAAAGTTTGTCAAAAAAAAAATTCAATCAATGTCAAAGGTCACAAAAGTAATGTCACAAAGTCTTAAGAATTGAATATAAACCTTAAAAAATATATTACTCGAGAAATCGTACTATACAATAGACGAAAATCTTACCGATAAATCAATCATTATTATAGAATGAATCAATCCGCTCCGCACGATACAAATTATATTGCCACACCCAATCAGGGTCATTATGGTAACTACATATAACATGTACTTATAAATAAGACCAACAAATGTACCATAATATTAGCATTAAATGATTGAATATTGATATAATATAAAATAAAAATAGTGTAAAGGAATATAGTAAGTGGTAGTGGTATGATTCTTTGCATAGCCCGCCTGGGGAAGTACCACACCTTTGCCAGTTATTCTACCTCCAAGCAGTAATGTGCAAAAATTACTGTGTTCCGTTTTGAAGGGCAATGTTTCCAGATAAATTACAGGGCTTAGAGATATAACAACTTAGATCTCTGGGTGACGAGCGCAGTG
The DNA here is from genome assembly GCA_963693475.1 of Ectropis crepuscularia. Classification (NCBI taxonomy): domain Eukaryota; kingdom Metazoa; phylum Arthropoda; class Insecta; order Lepidoptera; family Geometridae; genus Ectropis; species Ectropis crepuscularia. The sequence goes on along the minus strand of OY856368.1, from coordinate 7,421,047 downwards.
CAGTGCTAGGTAATGATTTGGATTTTCATGTTCCTATAATAGCTGCGTGTCACTTTGCTGCTATGTTGGTTACCATCAGGCACATTTCCTGCTCGTCTCGTCACTCTATCCTATAAAAAAACAGCATATATAAGATGCACGCTGATATTTTAACAAACAGTGCCCGATATAAAAAAAAATGTGTGAAGTAACGAATATAAAATAGCACCTTGAAATTGGTAATAAGCTGCGTCTGTGTGTGTAACGTAAGTGGTTTACACACAACTAATCCACTTGACCCCTAGAGTCGCTAGCGGCGAGGTATGACTACGACTATGTTGTGTCTACTTATTTTGGTTGTTGACAACGAATAGTGATAGGTAAAACGTCTGGAGTTCACAGCTTCCTACAATCGAATTAAACGGAAAGAGTGAGTTGACTCTTCCCAACGATAACATAATTCCGTGCGCCTGAAGTTTGGGAGGGCGCATCCATTGATTTATATCGATGTTTAAAACACTAATTGTCACCGCTACATACCACTGCCCAATTATTATAGTATATCGATGACGCAAACTTATAAAATTATCCCTTCCTTAAAAAATATTGAAGGAACAAATGTATTGTTTTTTGTCGTCTCTGGGTTCATTTTTTCTTTGTCTAATATAGATAGCACACAAGAACAAAAATTAATAATACCGTAACCTAGATGACCGGACAGACAGACGATTGTTGTATTGTCTTGGGTAAATTTAAACCGAAATAGTTGGCACTCGACGAGTAACCTCAGTTTGTGAATGAACTGGAGAAGTGATGCATTTGGTTGTTGCAACAGTATGGGTAACAGGTCAGGTAAATTACGGTTAGTAATTGAATTATTATCGTAATACAATTTTATCACCGTTACTAGCTGAATCGTGCGTTGCTACGCCATCTTTTTTTTTTTTAATAAAAAGTGACGAGACGAACATGACATGTGCCTGATGGTAAGCAACATGGCTGGTACATATACAGTGACACGCAGCTATTGGAACATGACGAGTCAAAATCTTTACCTAGCAGTGCACTACGCTCGTCAACAGAGATCTAAGATGACAGACAGACGATTGTTGTATTGTCTTGTGTAAATTTAAACTAAAATAGTTGGCACTCGACGAGTAACCTCAGTTTGTGAATGAACTGGAGAAGTGATGCATTTGGTTGTTGCAACAGTATGGGCAAAGTCTATTAAATCATACAGTCATTCTACGAAGCCGTCTAGACGGGGCAATCGTGTGGAGCGTGCGCGGTGAGACGCGGGTAGCGCGCTCCTGCATTGCCTACATTAAATTGTTAGTATTTTTTTTTTTAATAAAAAGTCACGATACGGGCAGGACATGTGCTTGATGGTAAGCAAAATGCCTGCCACATAACATCACAATGACACGCAGCTATTCGAACATGAAGAGTCCAAACCATTACCTAGCACTGCACTGCGCTCGTCACCCAGAGATCTAAGATGCTGTATCTCTAAGACCTGTAATTTCTCTGGAAACATTGCCCTTCAAACCGGAACACAGTAATGTTTGCACATTACTGCTTGACGGTAGAATAACTGGCAAAGGTGTGGTACTTCCCCAGGCGGACTCTGCCAAGAGTTCTACCACTACTAAAACTACTACTAGTATTGCAGGAGCGCGGCTCAGGGGCTCTACCGTCTAACTAGAACTGTCATAGCTTTGATATCGCCCTCTCTTTTCTTTTCGCCTGAAATGATAGAGATAGCAAGTAAAGTCATAGCCAATTTAGTTGGGCGGTAGAAGGGCTGGCCTACGTCTTCCGTATGTTTTAATTTTATGTTGGTGCCACGTTTTTAAACATTGCGACAACCCTACCCGTGTCTAGACATTATCGGAGTTCCTCTCAAGATCAAAGGAGATGAACTACAGGTAGTATTTCTTTATACTGTGGTATGGGCACAGATAAGAAAATAGTTACTTCGTAAGTAACAAGCAGGTGCGGTCGCAGCCTCAAATTTTGGGGTGGTCACCAATTATTATTATGATTCAAAGCAGCCTCAAGTTTTGGGGCTCCCCAATAATTATACATTATGTTGGGTAAAAATATTGGCAGTCATAGGAACTGCCGATAAAAGTGAAAACTTATAACTCAGAATTTGATAGCTTACCTTGGAAACTACACGGGTGTAACCGGAGGGCGTGGCCTCGCCATCATGGCATGGCCATCTATTTCTAGATTCAGTCAGCATTTCCCATTGGCTCACGCATTTCTAGATGGCCATGCCATGATGGCCTGTCCACGCCCTTTCAGCATTTCCCATTGGCTGACGTATTTTTAGATGGTCCCGAGTTAACCCGAAGCTTTCTTATCATACCCGAGCGTGTACGAATGAACTCAATTCACAACCCACGAAAAATCTGTCTAGGCGCGCCTAAAGAAGTTTTAACTTCAAAAATAATTTAAAACTAGCTAGCGCCCCATGATTTTACCCGCGTAGTTTCGTTTCAGTTGTTTTTCCTTGCAAAAAAAAGGCCGTAGATTGCCGTAGGTACAAGCTTTAACTGTGTCAATGTTAAATATAAATAATACATGAAGAATTACTTTTATTTTGTGTGCTCAATACAGTGTGTGTACCTGTCCACATAAATATCTATGATGGCAACGTAGGCGATGGATTTGCTTGGCTAGAACATTCAATTTCGAGACTGCACAGACAGATGACGGTATGTAATACGTCCTTACTGTCTACACAGAGCAACTATGACACTGACGTTTCTTCTACGACATGACGTCAAAGGAAATGGAAAATTGAAAAAGAACAACTGTTTTATTTTTAAGTGCTTTATGACGCAAGCTACACTATCGTCAACTAGATGGACAAAAACATACAGAAACTATTGACTGGCCTCGTGGCTTAGTTGGTAGTAGCTCTGCTTGCGAAGCCGAGGGTCGTGGGTTCGATACCCACCTAGTGCAAATATTTGTGTGATGATTTCAAATGTTTGCACTGTGTCTGGGTGTTTCTATGTATAATAAGTATGCATTTAAAACTATATAAGTATTATATCAGCTATGTGGCCGCCATCATACAAGCTTTGCTTAGTTTGGGGTCAGATGGTGTTGTGTGTGAATTGTCCACCAATATTTATATTTATATTATATTATTGACTATATTTTTACGACGTAGATTTCATTTGTATTTTTAACGAGCTACGTATAGGTCATTTTCTTTATAGTAGGGGAGCCCAAGCAGGGATTTCGGGATTTACTCCAGCGTCAAAGATTAATATACAGGTACCTTGTACCCGGCTAAATACCTCAACCATATAAGTATGAGGTCAATAAAAAAATACCAATACAGGATACAAAAATAATTATCAGAAATTCTGAAGCGCGTCAGATTAAGGTATGCTGAGTTTGTTACATGCTAAAATATTCCACTAAACTGACAATTTGAGAATGATGTCAAGAAAAGGGAGGGCTACAAAGTTGTAAAACTAAAGTCATTTCGACAAAATTCATTTCGGTAAACTTCTGGTAGTGGTAGGACTCTTACCAGAGTCCGCCTGGGGAAGTACCACACCTTTGCCAGTTCTTCTACCGCCAAGCAGTAATGTGCAAACATTACTGTGTTCCAGCTTGAAGAGCAATGTTTCAAGATAAATTACAGGGCTTAGAGATATAACATCTTAGATGTCTGGGTGACGAGTGCAGTGCAGTGCTAGGTTATGATTCGGACTCTTCTTGTTCCAATAGCTGCGTGTCACTGTGCTGTTATGTGGCAGGCATGTTGCTTATCATCAAGCAAATGTCCTGCTCGTCTCGTCATTTTTATTAAAAAAAAATATTTATTTATTGTTATTTTTTATAGCATAGAGTGACGAGACGAGCAGGTCATGTGCCTGATGGTAAGCAACATGCCTGCCACATAACAGCACAGTAACACGCAGCTATTGGAACATGATAGTCCAAATCATTACCTAGCACTACACTGCGCTCGTCACCCAGAGATCTAAAGTCTCTAAGCCCTGTAATTTCTCTGGAATCATTGCCCTTCAAACCGGAACACAGTAATGTTTGCACATTACTGCTTGGCGGTAGAATATTTGGCAAAGGTGTGGTACTTCCCCAGGCGGACTCTGCTAAGAGTCCTACCACAATAAAAAAAAAACAATTTATGTTATTTTAAGGAAAACGAAACATTTGTGTGACAATTCCCACAGGCTAAGACAGGTAAATAATAAACATCAATACAGCTGATTTTAAATATTTGAAACTGTATAGCCGCTCCCCCCAATCGATGAAAAGGTAACATTAAGTATTTTACATTTTCTTCGTCTTGTCATCTAAGCTTTGCAATCCGATAGGTCTTTATGACTCTCAAGTAAATGTTATCCAAAAATGTTTAACAAACCTGCTTGTTTATTCCAGCTAATCTCCGAGTTGATCCATTATGGACTTTCACTACCACATATGTTACGGCTGGTCTAGTCGGGAGAACGGCGCCTGCCGATCCGGAGACCCCGAGTTCAAAACCACAAGCACAATTGTCTTTTCGAAGTCATGTGCGTAATGCCGCTAACTTAAAACGGTGGAGGAAAACATCATAAAAACATGTGCCTAGAATTTTTCGAAGTCATGTGTCATCCACCAACACGCACTGGGCCAGCGTGGTGGATTATGGCATTGACTCTCTCCTTGCGAGAGAAGACCCCGAGTCCCAGAAGTGGGAACATTTAGTGGGCTGTTAATAGTATGCTACTACCAGATAGTTGATGTTCTAAGACATAAAATTTGAATTTGTACTCAAATTTCACATCTGAGAGACTAAAAAATAAACTGAGACTCCCTACAAATTCTACAGCGTTGTTTAATGAAAGCGTATTGTGTATGTCACCTATATTGTATAATCATTTGCCTAAATGTCTAATTGACACAAAAATTACTCACAGGTTTAAGCACAAACTTAAATGTTTTCTTCTAGATAGGGCTTATTATAGTGCTAATGAGTATTTGAATGAAAAATTTTAATCTTTTGACACGGAATCTTCTTTTGACATTTATAGATGATATTTTAAACTCATTTGTTTTCTAAAATGCTGACATATCAATTGCTTATTTATTATCTGATACACTGACATTGTTTTATAATTTTGACATTTAATTATGACTAAATGATTTCCGTGCTTTAATTATTATTTTGTGTGCAATTTATGTATGTTTACTTCATGGTTTCCGAATTTTAGCTATTTTCTTGTTTGCAATGTATAAACTGAACTAATGGTTATTTTATTTTAAAATGTGATGTTATTTTGCATGCCGAAAGGCAGATTATGGCGCTCTTAATGTTCTGTTTACATCTATTTTGTGTACCCATAAACGCGAATAAAGATTATGATTATAACTTAGGCTACTTTTACTTCAGGAAAATAATTACGGCTCCGTAAAATAAAACCCTTGAAATGCAGGCAAATCCACACGCACAGCTAGTTTATAATAAAATAGAATTGCAAGAACCATAAACTTGGTGCATTAATCCCCCCATAAATAAACTAGCACATAGACTAGAAATATCTAAAATCTTAAGGTTACGCGGTAAAGATGTACTAACCGCATTTTGTCTATTGAAGTGGAAACTTATTTTGACATTTGGACACTGTCAAAGAGTGCCAAACGGGCAGCCATCGCGCGCGTACACTCTCCTTGAAAAAGGCCGCCGGACGCGGCCGAAACTCGAGTCGGATTGACCGACCTTATTACGCACGTGAGTTACCCGTTTACCGAATAAAAATAGTTTTTTTTTTAATAAAGAGTGATGAGACGAGCAGGACAACTGCCTGATGGTAAGCAACACACCTGCCACATAACAGCACAGTGACACGCAGCTATTGGAACATGAAGAGTCCAAATCATTAACTAGCACTGCACTGCGCTCGTCACCCAGAGATCTAAGTTGTTATATCTCTAAGCCCTGTTATTTCTCTGGAAACATTGCCCTTCAAACCGGAACATAGTAATGTTCGCGCATTACTGCTTGTCGGTAGAATAACTGGCAAAGGTGTGGTCCTTCCCCAGGCGGACTCTGCCAAGAGTCCTACCACTACAAAAATGAGATGATGAAGATGTAATGACAGAATACAAAAGTCTTAGTGAATCGTAATCTGAATGAATTTTTATTATCTCTTGGAGTCTTCTTGTCACTTCGACAATTTTGGCGCGACCGAATCGTCGGAAAGATTATTATTGTCCGATCCGGAGACCCCGGTCATGTGCGTAATGCCGCTAACTTAAAACGGTGAAGGAAAACATCGTGAGGAAACCGACCTAGAATCTTTCGAAGTCATGTGTCATCCACCAACCCGCACTGGGCCAGCGTGGTGGATTATGGCCTTGACTTTCTCCTTGCGAGAGAAGGCCCCGAGTCCCAGCAGTGGGAACGTTTAGTGGGCTGTTGATGATGATGATTATTGTCCTGTGTAATTTTTCCAATCCCACTAATTATTTATTATAAAGGCGAAAGTTTGGATAGTTCCATGTTTATTGCTCAATCACGTCAGAAAAGTCGAATAGAGCGGGTTAAAAATTGAGAACACAATTAAGTTATAGTCTGAAATAACACATAGGCAACTTTTCATAGTAGAAAATTAACGCGAAAATTTAATTTCTGTGTAATCTTTAAAATCACGCTAAAATTGTAAAGGTGAACATTGCGGTGTTTGTGGGTGTGTATGTTTGTTCCCTCTTAATGGCTGCTCAGATTTTAATCTATATAAATATATAAAAGCGAAAGGTCACTCATCACGAAATCTCAGAAACTACAAATGCTAGGAGTCTGAAATTTTGCATGGAGGTGTATTTTGGCACGTAGGCGCTCACTAAGATGGGGTTTTGCGAAATTCAACCCCTAAGAGAGTGAAACAAGGGATGAGCGGTTGTATGAAAATTCGTAATTTTCAACGTTATCAAATTTTGTATCTAGACACTTGACACTAAGAAATTAAATGTTTTTTCTATTAATTTTGTAATTTCGAACTGTACGGGGTGAAATTGGGGTTGAAATGGGGGATGAATCTCAATATGAAAGTTCCCAATCGTTGAAGATCAAACCATGAAACTCTGTTTATAGACACTTGATACGAAGCAAACCAAGGTTTGTTCTAGCAATTTTGTAATTTCAAAGTGTACGGGGATGAAATTGGGATTGGAATGGGGTTGAATGTCAATACGGAAATTCCCAGCCGTTGACGATAAAACCATGAAACTTTGTATATATACACTTGACACGAAGCAAACAAATGTTTCGTTTTAGCAATTTTGTAATTTTGAACTGGACGGGGATGAAATTGGGGTTGAAATGAGGGTTGAATGTCTATATGAAAGCTCCCAATTGTCGAAGATAAAACCATGAATCTCTGTATATAGGCACTTGACAGCTTGACACGAAGCAAATAAATGTTTGTTCTAGCAATTTTATAATTGCTAGAATTATGAAATTTTGGTTAAAATAGGGAAAAAATTTCAATATGGAAGTACCCGATCGTTGAAGATAAAACCATGAAACTCTGTATCTTGTGTAGGCACTTGACACGAAGCAAATAAATGTTTGTTCTAGAAATTTTGTAGTTTCGAACTGTATGGGGATGAAGTTGGAGTTGAAATGGGGGACGAATGTCTCTTACGCTTTCAAACCTAAACAACTGAACCAATTTTGATTCAGTTGTTTAGGTATTCGGTGAAATTGTATAAAATTGATTTATCATAAGCTGTTTTAGTAGCCGTAAATGTGTCTGGGTATACAAATAGGTACTGTCTGAGTTAACTTAGTAGTTATTTCGCGTGGACGAAGTCGCGGGTAACAGCTAGTGTAATGATATATTTACAAGCTGAACGTGCACGCGTTGCTACGCCATCTATCCAAAATTGAGCGTACCAATTCAAATTTTGAACAAATTCGGTTAGTTTAGGTACTAATGACGCAACCTTTAATATATGACATTTTGCTGTCACCCAACGAAAGCTCTCAAAAAGCAATATTTTTTCCCGTTTTTGTTAAATTTTTCATTCATGTTCGGCTCCTGTTGATGGTAGGTAGCGTAATGTTAAATAGCCTATAGGCTTTCTCGATAAATGGACTATCCTACAAAGAAATAATCTTTCAATTCGAACCAGTAGATCCAGAGATCCTTGCGTTCAAACAAACTGACCTTGGCCTTGACTGGCCTTGTGGCTTAGTGGTTAGTCGCTCTGCCTGCGAAGCCGAGGGTCGTGGGTTCGATTCCCACCCAGTGCAAAAATTTGTGTGAGGAATTCAAATGTTTGCACTGTGTCTGGGTGTTTCTATGTATAATAAGTATGTATTTAAAACTATATAAGTACTATATCAGCTATCTGGCCACCATCGTACAAGCTTTGCTTAGTTTGGGGTCAGATGGTGTTGTGTGTGAATTGTCCACCAATATTTATTTATTATTTTTAAACAAACATACAAACAAACAAACTCTTCAGCTTTATAATATTAGTATATATTACTACAATACCATCAATACGTTACCGTCAAAAACTGCTATTTAAATAGAAAGTCAAATCAAATCAAATCAAATCACTTCTTTATTTGCGAAAATGGGTAGGTACAACAAGGTCTTAAATAATAGGGAATATGCATGTAGTTTAAATTGGCTTGATTTTTTTTTCGTAGTATCTTTAATGTCCGGCCATTATGCCTAAATCATTATTTTATCATTTAGTTAGTTATTAATTGCAAAAAATATTAATTAAAAAGTGCAAAATAGACGAGGGAAATTCAAATTTGCGAAACGCATCACTATTGGTCGAAACAAAAGTGACGTCACATGACATGTTATCTGATTTAACGGTGTCGATATTCGTACTGTGCTAGTAGTGTTTGAGAGAAAGGTCGTGTTTATTTGTATTTATTGTAGTGTTTTGCATTAGATTGTGTAATTTTAGCATTCTGGTGATATTAGGGATCATCTAGGATTATGACTAAAAGTGGTTTTGTCAAAGCATATTCGGACAATCTACCGAAAATAGATGTATTCATGATGACGGCATATATTGCATCAAAGCCAGATTTTATGTTCGCTGAGGTCAGAGGTGTAAAAGCTGCAAGGTAATTATTAAAAGACAATAATTATAATCTATTACGTAGGTTTTTATGAAAAAGTTTATGCAATCAGCCGTAGGTAAGTACCTATAAATAATATTGGAACATGGAAACTGCTGATCTACTGCCTATATTATAATAATTTATAACTAATACATTTATTCATATTCATTAAGTGTATTACGTTAAATAATTTAGTCGTGAATTTTTAACAACAATAAATCATGTTGAATTTGACAAACATTTTTTTAATCTGTATCTGTAACAAGTAAGCATACTTGTTACAGATCTTGGTAGCGATTCTAAATCCATTCGGTTGCATCCGACACGGAATCTCATCTCTCGGTCTCTGTCATACTAAACAGATAAGACAAAGACCGAGATACGAGATTCCGTGTCGGATGCAACCGAATGGATTTAGAATCGCTACCCTGAACGAGAATCATAAGGTGAATAGATATGATCGGCAGTAGGCTATGTTCAAGCTTGAAATTCATAAAAGGAAAGGAAATTTACAGTGCACCTAAGCAGAGCCTTGTGCCAAAAACATCAAATGCTGAAAGTTTCTTGTCTGTAGTAAAAAATAATTGTAAGATTTGTTTAAAAATGATTGTAAGTGACACAGATAATCGCGTAATCAAGTTTTATAAAGAGTGAAACAATGTTGAATAGGTACTTCAATGTTGATAAGTTACGGCTGGTCTAGTCGGGAGAACGGCGACTGCCGATCCGGAGACCCCAGGTTCAAAATCACGCGCACTACTGTCTTTTCGAAGTCATGTGCGTAATGCCACTAACTTCAAACGGTGAAGGAAAACATCGTAAGGAAACCGACATGTACCTAGAATCTTTCGAAGTCATGTGTCATCCACCAACTTGCACTGGGCCAGCGTGGTGGATTATGGCCTTGACTCTCTCCTTGCGAGAGAAGGCCCCGAATCCCAGCAGTAGGAAAATTTAGTGGGCTGATTATGTGTACAATGTGAAAAGATACTTCATCTCTTCTCATTACTTTACACCATTGTTTTCGTGTTTTCGCATATCTCGGAACAGCAAAAAACATTTTATCGGATGTACTTCTCATAGTGATTTTGCACTTTGGTACAAGGCGATACCTATAAAATGTTTTTTTAGCTTTTCCCATCGTTTTAATAGCTAGCACAACTCAAAAATCGTGACGGGGTCACATATTCGATGATTTACAATTTACCCATAAAAGCAAAACAATACCTACTAACCTTCTATAATCTTGTTGTCGCTACCGGAGAAATCCCCTCCCAATGGCGCAATATCACTGTAGTCCCTATACCTAAACACAATGAGTCATCAACGACATTAAAACTACGACCGATCTCACTAATATCATGTCTTTGTAAGATTTTGCATAATATGATAAACAAGCGATTAGAATGGTTCGTTGAAAAAAATGAATTACTTTCGCCATTTACCACAGGTTTTCGCAGCGGACAGTCGTGTCTGGACTGCCTAGTGCGCTTAGTGACACAGATTCAATTGGGATTCACGAATAACACTCCTACAATCGCATGTTTCCTCGACATTGAAAATGCATATAATGATATTTTAATAGAAAAAGTAACTGAAATTCTAGACGAGATAGGGATAGGCAAATTATACTGTCAATATTTTTGGAATTTTTTGAGTCATAGATGCCTTCAAATCAAAGACGAGTCCGGTCTTTCTGCCGATATGTGTAGATATACTAGTAAAGGATTAATGCAAGGCTGTCCATCTTCCCCTATATTATTCAATATTACAACAGCTAAAATCTGCAAAGAAATTAATTTTGTTTACATATGTCAATACGCTGACGATTTTGTTCTATACCACAGCGGCATCGATTTACTTCAAAACGCAATTATGGTTCAGAGGGCATTACATATTTTCGTTAAAATAATTAGTGACTTGGGCCTTAACTTATCGGTCACGAAATCTAAATTTTGCGTATTTAGCCGAGGAAGGCGAAAACAAGCTATAACGATTAAATATAATAACTTACAAATGGAACGGGTTGAGATATATAAATACCTAGGAATGTGGTTAGATTGTTCGCTACTTTGGCGAACTCATATTAATGAAACGGTGAAGAAAACACAAAGGTATCTTAATCTTTTTAAAGTATTGACCGGTCCTGATTGGGGTATCCATCAACTGCATTTGCGTAAATTGTACATTTCATTAGTCAGAAGTAGATTAGATTATGGTTCGTATTTATTCGACAATTGTGCAAAAATTCATACATATAAATTACAAAAAATACAAAGTCAGGCCTTGAGAATAATAGGAGGATTTATTAGAACTACTCCAATACACACGATGGAAAGTGAACTCTGTGTACCGCCACTGCATTTAAGAAGAAGATATTTAGGCACAAAATATTGTTTAAAGATACGAGCATTAACAGGTAACGAAACAATTGCATTGTTATCCCAGTTACATTCCCATTGCTTTTTATCAAATAGTAGATACGGGTACTGGTCTAGAAAAAGAATTCCTTTGCTTGTTAGCATTTTTGATACAGTTAAAACTGAAAATATACACTCATCTTCTCCACTTGATACCTTCTGTTTGAACTCATGGATAAATGACTTTAATTGTGACGATATCATTTCTACTAATTTAGATTGCGTTAGAAGTTCGAAAAAAACTTGTAACACTAATATAATGAAATTTGAGATCATTAAAGAGCTTAGTGATAAATACTGCAACTGGAATGTTCTATATACAGACGGTTCAAAGGGCAAAGATGGACGAGGAGCGGCTTTCTATGACCCTACAATAAACCCAGATAATAGTGTTAACAATAATTGCTTCAGAATTGTAAATAATTATAGTTGTATAATGTCAGTGGAACTCATAGCAATATCGGAAGCACTCTCTTATACCCAAAATAACGATCGGCGTAAAACTGTTATTTGTACCGACAGCAAAAGTGCACTCCAACATATCACACGTTGCACCTTTGGTAAGAGAGGAGTATCAACAGCTTACAAAATCATATCGCAATTGCAGGATTTATATGATAAAAACATTCAGATTAAATTGCAATGGGTCCCATCGCATATCGGACTGAGAGGTAATGAAGAGGCTGACACACTAGCAAAAAGAGCAGTTTTAGAAGGAAGGGAATTTAATATATTACCAAATTACTCAGAGTTGTTACCTAAGTACAAAAAAGAATGTTACAATATTTGGAAGCAATATTTTAATGAGAGGTCAATTGAAAAGGGAATATGGTACAAGACTATTGTGTGTGAACCTCCACATATACCATGGTTCGCGAATTTGAAATTGTCACGTAAACATTTAGTTATAGCCCATAGGTTAAGGACAGGCCATATGCCATTAAAAAAATTTGCCTATTTAATGGGGAAGGCAGATTCACCAAACTGTGACACATGTGGAGTGGAGGAGGATGTACATCACCTATTGGTGGAGTGCGTCCGCCTCCAACGCGAGAGAGGGTTACTTGAGGTGAGCTACCAGCTGAGTAGCCTCGACGTGGCAAGATTTCACCAAGTGCTGGCCGAGCCTGCGTCAGACGCGGCCAGAGACCTGTTCAGATATGTGGCTCACCTCAACTGACCATCCTACATGCTGAATTAGATCTTTACGCCTTACTACCTTAATACCACAATTGTTATTAATAATGGGACCGTCATGTGATTAGTCATAAAAGTCCCAAAAAAAACTGATTAAAAAAAAAAAAAAAAAAAAAAACTCAAAAATCGGTACATAGTAACTGCAACACTTCTAGACTTGTAGTAAACAAACACAGAGCATGGCCTGTGACGTCATGCCAGGCGCGGGAAAGATGGCGGCGTTCAAACAGGTAAAATTGTGTCGATGTTTTCAATATTATTTTAAAAATCAATGTGAACATTTGCAAGAGTATTTATATTTTTTATTGTGTTATAATAATGTAATAAGTGAATTAAAAATATAAAAAAAAATCATGCATATTCCCTATTGTTTAAAGAACTCCACAATCAACCTTACGGCATGCAAATTTAAAGTTGTCTGAGACAAATAATTGACAAGCGTTGAACAAAACTGATTTGAAGCCTTCAAAGACTGACTACTCCACATCACAGACTAAGTAGAGAGATACGAATACCATTTAATACACTAAAAGGCATTGTCAGTAGCAAGTACAATTTCAAGATGTAAGATCAATAACTATTTATGTAATAATGTCAAATTGGTATCAATTTATATAATAATAATGGTGTGAATTATAATACTGTGAATTATACTTCATAACGTAGGTATACAAAATAATGTCAGGCTTACAAAATAATATCAGTTTTACAAAATAATGTCAGTTTACAACATAATGTCAGTTTTCAAAATAATGTCATTTTACAAACAATGTCAATATAACTACAGTGAAAAAAAATGCGTTATTGCTAAATGATGTACAACAATAGAAACTACAGCAATAATATAAAGAAAAAAAATGGTTGTCTGTAAAGTCGGTTTACTGACGATAGTTAAACGTGACAACGTCTTAAGAAAATACTGATGGAATTTGTGTTTAGCACCATCTAGGTAAAACATTCTGAAGCTTTTTGAAAAGCTGTTCAAAGCGCCATCTCTGGGTACATCATTGTACTAGCACAAGTTCTTAACTTCATATCGTCGCTTTTCTAAAACATGGACAGACTCCTTGAACGTAATACACATTTCACTCACTAGATGGTGCGAAAAGTAATAAGGCGAGGTAACACGGTAACGTTACATGACGTCATGTTTTGCGGGCGTGCAGCCGACTTCATCGAATTATAAGACGTTACCACGTCAAAAAAGAAAATACCTAAATATTCGAACTATCAGTCAGATACTCATTTATTGTATAGTATGCTTTGTTTGCCAAGTAACGTTTCAATTTATTTTTAAAAAAGGCACTTCACTGATTGCAACTAGTCCTACTAATTTAATAAATGTGAAAGGTTTAATGTTTGTAGCTCAATAAAGTCAGAACGCCTGAACAGATCAAGTTGAAATTTGAAACACAGGCAGAGTCTGAAATATGATTTAGGTTATTTCAGACTATGTCATAGCATCTATCGCAGGCTTATTGTCATGTCAATATTTTGATGTTTAATGTTCAATCACGTCGTAACGTATGAACGGGTCGGAATGAAATTTGACACACAGTTAGATTATAGTCTGTAAGAACACATAAGCTACTTTTTATTCCGGTAAAATAACAGGAACGGGAATTACTCGGACAAAACCGCGGGACGCAGCTAAGGTATTATAAACGAGATATATACGTGTCCCTTTCTGACGAACCTCATAAATAAACGTTCAAAATACCTAATTTATTGGTGCAATTCTCATTTAACAGCCGTTATGATTGTCACGAGTGGATCGTGAGCATTCTCTTAAGAGACATTTGGGCTTTATTGTTTGGAAGTCTTCCAAACGTCTGGGATTACCTACTACATTCTCATCATTGTTTTCCGAGACTTATAAGTTTCACTTCGTGATTTTACCCGCGTATTTCCCGTTTCTGTTACTTTTATGTGGTAAAAAGTAGCTTGTACGTTTTTTCAGACTATACTTTATTTGTGTTCCAAATTTCAACCCGATTCGTTTAGCGGTTACGACGTGATTTAGCGACAAACATCTAAACATTGACATATACAATATCAGTAGGTTTGGTATTAGTAATTTCTAATATTATTAAGAAAATGTATCGTAAAACATAATACAATTTTGACAGTTTTTGGTACCACATATTTAATTGGCCACAGAACAGTGTCGCTATAGTCGTAAACCACAGTACAAATTAACAGTAACATGGTTAGTTTCATTGTTGGCCACCAAGCTACGTAAGTTTGTGAGTTTATGACTAAAAAAGTAATAATGAGTCGACGGACTACTATGAAGCTAGCTTCACCTTCCTAACCTATGGTTGGAAGAGTTAACGTTATTTTTAGGATTCCGTAAAACGTAAAAACGGAACCCTTATAGATTCGTCATGTCTGTATGTCTGTCCGTCCGTATGTCACAGCCACTTTTTGCCGAAACTATGAGAACAACACTATTGAAACTTGGTAAGAAGATGTATTCTGTGAACCGCATTAAGTTTTTACAAAAAAATATTTAAAATAAAGAAAAATTAGGGTTGCCCCCCATACTTAGACTGAAACGCAAAAATTTTTTTTTCATCAAACCTACACGTGTGGGATGTCTATCGATAGGTCTTCAAAAATGATGTTGAGGTTTCTAATATAGTTTTTGTCTACACTGAATAATTTGCACGAGAGACACTTCCAAAGTGGTAAAATGTGTCCCCCCCCCCCTCTAACTTCTAAAATAAGAGAATGCAAAAACTAAAAAAAATTATGATATACATTACCATGCAAACTACCAATGAAAATTGGTTTGAACTCGATCTGATGAGTAGTTTTTTTTAGTACGTCATAAATACATTATTATTAAAACTTCGATCAAAGTTACTAAAAAAACTATGTGTACTATGTATATTATGTTACTTGCTGCAACGGAACCCTTCATGGGCGAGTCCAACTTGCACTTGGCCACTTTATTTTTAAATGACGATGGTTCGATAGTTTCAAGCACTTCGTTAACTCAACTGCTAAAACTGTTGAGGCAAAACGAAACGAAAGGCTGAGACAATCATCGACATGAAATCAAAAGATGTGCCCTAAACACCTTGAAATTGTAAACAAACTACATCTCTGTGTGTAGTTTGAGTGGTTTACTACAACCAAACTACTTGACCCCTAGAATCACGAGCGGCGAAGTATGTTGCGGTTCTACTTATTTTGATTGTTGACAACGAATAGGTAGGTATAAACGTCCGGCGGCGGCGTTCACCGTTTCCTACATCCGACTAAAACGGAAATAGTGAGCTCACTCGTCCCAACGATAACGTTATTCCGTGCGCCTGAAGTGGGAGGGCACATCCATTATTTTATATCGATAGAGACAATAGACTTGAGCACATAGGCATTAGACAGAGGTTTGACTCTACTCTTGTGATAATAACGTCTAGACTTTGGCATGCGTTGCCTGAGCGAGATTTTCGCGATGATTACAATCTTAGTGTTTTCTAATCGACAGTGCTTCTATACACTTATACTACTAGTGCACTAATTTACTATGTTTTGTTTATTTTTGCCGTGTATTTTTCTTTATTGGTGTGTAACATCAGGCGAGGTGGCGGTTAAGGCTGGTCTAGAAGTTACGGTCGGTCTAGTCGGGGGACGGGAGAACGGCGACTGCCGATCCGAAGACCCCGGGTCGAATCGATCGAGTCTTTTCGAATTCATGTGCGTAATGCCGTTAACTGAAAACGGTGCAGGGGAACATCTTGAAGAAACCGACATGCACCTAGAATCTTTCGAAGTGAAGTGGCATCCACCAACCACCACTGGGCCAGCGTGGTGGATTACGTCCGTGACTCCCTCCTTGTCAGAGATGGCCCTAGGGCCTTCTCTCTCTCAGTGAGAACATTAAGTGGACTGTTTATGAGGTAGCGGTCAAGTTTAACCTACAAAAAAAAAGTTCAGTGACTTGATTTTATATAAAAAATTGAGTTTTAGAATAAATGTCAATATTTTTTCAATGACTAGGTTTGCATTTGACCACAACTCACCTGAAAGAAGATAAATATAAAGTGTTAGGCCTACTGTCCACGCTCGCGTCTTTTGTCGAATGCATGCATCCTACGAACAAACGCAAGACGTGCGGCTGTCGTGTCGTTGTCGCTTCGTGGACACAGACTTCATTATTTGTACGCAAGATGCAAGCATTCGTCTTGCATCCGACAATTGTCGAAATCGTGCGGATGTCGTGCAGCTACGTGGACAATTGGCCTTAGAGATTGAGCACGTACGCATACGAGTAAATTAATTTTTGTCATGAAGAGACGCTTTGTTTTTATAGGAAGCCTCGATGTGATGTGGAGAAAATGAGAAAATGAGAAAGAACATGCCACTAGAATTTATGTTTGCATTATATATGCAAACAAACACCTTAGCGCACATTATATATTCTTTGCGCTGGCAGTGGAGACTTTGGGCCCGTGGTCGTCCGATACCAAAAGTTTTACTAAAGATCTTTCGAAACGTTTGATCCTAGCTTCAGGGGATCCCAGAGCTGGCGCCTACTTTGCCCAAAGGCTCAGTTTATACAAAGAGGCAACGCTGCCAGCGTTCTCGGTACTCTGCCGCGCTGTAATGATCTCGACGGTGTGTTCAATTTGTAAATTTGTTTATTTTTATTTTTATAGTATGGTATAATAATTTTATTTAGATTTTTATAAATATATGTAAATATTGTAAATAATTCTGTACATAATAAAAAACAATACATTGCATAAAATAGGTAAAAGTCTAAATAAACTATTTTTGATTTAAACACACTTTTTACATATCGGAGGTAATGTAAGACTTAAATTCTTATTGCTATTTATCATATATTGATGTGTCATGAGGAGTCTAACTCTCCCAAGTGTAGTAGTAAGTAGTGGGTGGACTCTGCAAGTGTGTTACTTCCACAGGGGGACTCCCCTGTAACACATAAATAAATAAATACATTTATTTATTTGCAAAAATGGGTAATTACAATACATCTTTGTTCATTCCAACTCTTTAAGCTCTTCTACCGCTAACCAGTAATTTATTAACACCACTGTGATCTTTCTGGTTAAAAGGGAAATGTTTCCAGAGAAATTACAGGGCACAGAGATGTATCACCTTAAAATCTCTGGGTGAAGAGCGCAGTGCCGTCCTAGATAAAGATTTGGTTTCTTCATGTGCCAATAGCTGCGTATCACGATGCTACTATGGACAGGCTTACCGTCAAACACAAGTCTTGCTCGTTCCCACACTCAATACTATAAAAAACTAGCACCCGGTTATGAGTGTACCGAATTATATCAGCTATGATTCTGTGCGTGGTTAAAATGTTGAATTTAATATTAAATTAAATTTTGTAGTGATAGGACTCTTGGCAAACCACACCTTTGCCAGTTATTCTACCGTCAAGCAGTAATGTGCAAACATTACTATGTTCCGGTTTGAAGGGCAACGTTTCCAGAGAAATTACAGGGCTTGGAGATATAATATCTTAGATCTCTGGGTGATGAGCGCAGTGCAGTGCTAGGTAATTATTTGGAATCTTGATGTTCCAATAGCTGCTTGTCACTGTGCTGGTATGTGGCTGTTATGCTGTTATGTGGCTCATGTTGCTTACCTCCAGGCACATGTCATCATGCTAGTCTCATGACTCTTTATAAAAAATTGGCAGTCATAGGAACTGCCGATAGAAGTGAAAACTTATAACTCAGAATTTGATAGCTTACTTAGGAAATTACACGGGTGTAACCGGAGGGCGTGGCCTGGTAATTATTGCATGCCCATCTAGAAATGCAAATACGTCAATATTTCCCATTGGCTCACGCATTTCTAGATGGCCATGCCATGATGGCCAGGTCACGCCCTTTCAGCATTTTTCATTGGCTGACGCATTTCTAGATGGCTAATAGCCATGGTCCCGAGTTTACCCGAAGATTTTTTATCATACCCGAGCGTGACGCTAGAATTCAATTCACAGCCCACGAAAAATCTGTCTAGGCGCGCCAAAAGAAGTTTTCACTTCAAAAAATAAAATAAAAAAATACAGCCAACTTTATAGAGCGCCAAGATGTACAATAAAATTTGCATATTATTTTCACTCTATTACATTCACTTGAATGTTTTGTAACGTGGAAATTTTTACTGTCGTTTTATTATTACCGTTCCATGCCTAAACGTTTTAATGAAATGTCTAAAAACATTGCTAGTATCTACTGGTCTATTACTGGCTACCTAATACAAAGGTATATTGTCTGTCTGTCTGTTGTATTAAGTTTAGAATTTAATGGAGCGTAAAGTCTATTCAAATGTCACTAAATTGTATCGCATAGCTCATTGCATACATAATCTATATCGACAGATGGGGTTTGTGCGTAACTGATAAAGTACATCTGTTTTATCGTCATCATCATCATCATGAGTATCCACACTCGTCCACTAATGGAGATAGGTCTCTCCAATAATACACCACTCTGTCCGATCCTCCGCTTTATGTGCACAAAACCACGAATTCGCATCGCATCGCAAATATCTGCAAATTCACTCGAATGCATCGCAAAAACTTCCGATTTAATTCGCATCGCACATTCCTTCGATTTACATCATACTTGGTGTCACCGTTTTAGTCAGCTCTGAGACAGAAGAAGAGAAAAACGCTCTTCAAATGAAGATAAATGCTCATTCAAAAATAATCACAAAAATTATCTTCTTCTATTCTCAACCCATAATACTTGCGAGTAAAATAGTTCCCATCAGCATTCATAATCGTAATAAATGGATGAACCCAAAATCTTCTTTTTCTTTCATATCTATTCAACAATAACGGCAGTGCAACAATCTTTTTGCGATCCATGTTACTTACGCTTTCTAAAAACACGTCCAAGACGGCTGACTACCGTTGAAGGTATGGTTACCCTAACTAACGGTTTGCTGCACGAAATCGCATCGGAGCAATTCGCATCGCAAGTTCCTGCGATGCGGCGTCGCATTGCATCGCGGTTTTGTGTGGGAGCCTTAACTAATACCAGCTGCTTTTCGTAAATCGTCACTCTATGTTGTCTCAGGACATTTCTTTCTACGCATACCAAATAGCGTTCTTATATCCAGAACACGTCTACACAACGGTCAACGGTTTTGCAACAAATATGACCAACCCACTGCCACTTCAGCTTGCTAATACATTAACGTTTTACGTATTTTCTAGTAAGCTCTAAAAACTAGCAAAATTTTTCTAATATATTATTCGAAATTATTTCACAGATTCAAATTCAGATTCAGATTCTTTATTGGTAACATACATTACATTACACGTCACAAAAATAATTCCCATTACATACAGTAATTTATTATTAATAAACAAATTGTTACTATTCAACTATTAAACAATAAAGTTCAAGTTTAAGCAACATTTCACAAATTTTATTAAAATACATTTAAATTGAATGTCAAATATATTCATAATATGTTGTTTGCTATTTCTGTTCACTGCCACGAGTAACTGGAAAAGCATTTAAAATCAAATGAAATGCTGAGTAATTACTTAGGCCCTTAAATATTGTAATAAAGTTTTATGCAGAAGTCACAAGCAGACACTGTTAAATAAATGTAAAATCTCCCCTCTTTTTACATGGAATATTAAAATGTCTTTTTCCTTCAAAACACCATTACGAAAAGTCATCAATTCCACCAGATTTTATACCAAAATTCTAAGCATACTTTGTTTTACAACAATGTTGCTGAGATAGTCAAATAAATATTTGAACTTACAAACACAAAGTCACATTCGCTAAAGAATTTACGATTTGTAGACGAAACTGCGGGCTCATCCTAGTCGAACTGGGCATAAAGACAGAAATCATAAAAGTTTTACTGTCGGGCCGGCGTGGCAGCCGCCTGCGGTAAATTAACGTTGGCTACCGGCCAATACCTCGAAATATATAGTTAGCATGCTGCGAAATGGAAGTTAAAAACTGGATAAATTTAGGCTTTTTCCCCATTTCGACAACAAAGAAAATTTGTCATTAGTGTTAGACCCGATTAGTTTAGTCTGGCCTAAGCTAAAATGGTCCCTCCGAAGGGTCTCAGCTTCTTTGAAAGCGGGGGAGGTCAGTAGCTGAGACCTGGTTACGCATTTCGACAACAAAGAAAATTTGGAATTGGTGATAGACCCCTGGTCTAGGCTAAGCTAAAATGTTCCCTCCGAAAGGTTCCTGCATCTTCGAAAGGGATGATGTCAGTACCTGTGGCCTGTTTACCTACGGTGAAGCTTAGGCCTACTGTCCACGCACGCGTCTTTTGTCGAATGCATGCATCCTACGAACAAACGCAAGACGTGTGGCTGTCGTGTCGTTGTCGTTTCATGGACACAGACTTCATTATTTGTACGCAAGTGGCAAGCAAGATGCATGCATCCGACAATTGTCGAAATCGTGCGGATGTCGTGCAGCTACGTGGACAATTGGCCTAAGAGAAACTTACGGTGAGGCTGCTCGTCTTGGCTCTGTCTCCAAGCCCACGAAGACACGGCCATTGCACTGTGTTTCGACAGAGGCGCGAATGAGTTGGGTCGCGATGTTTGGAGATGGGCTTCGGAGTTTTGGGGGAAAGCAGCAGCGAAAGAAGACTACCAGTATAACTCTGCCTAGCTCTCCCTGCCTATCGTGTCTTGACGGGGTCGTTTCCTTTAGATAGGTGGACTTCACTTGGGACTTCAGAGGACGAGGAGCGCTGGTATTGCGGTACGTTGCTCTGTATATTGTACAGCTGCAAACTTGTAGCTGGCAGGACCAGAGACCCGACTTGCACGTGATGCGACAACCAACGGACCAACGGTGTCTAGACGGTTTCAATTCTTCTTACTTACCTGTAAAGATGGCCCCCGAGGTGATCATGGCCTATCGTGGGTTTAAATGCGCCGGTAAGAGGAGTGTTTTCCATAGGAAAGCCCGGAGACAGGTAAGCCGCGGCCGCTCGCCAAAGAATGCGAGTGCGGTCCCGCGTGCACACCGTAAACGTCAAAGATTTAACCCCGTGTACGTTTTAGTCGGTACCCCTTCTAAAAACCCATACCCTCGTTACCCCTACACCATCTTCGTCTATGTGGTCGACTTCAAAAGAACTCAATTGTCTCCCCAGGCGGAAGGCTATGCGTAAAAAAATATAATGTTACACGTTTTAAACTAAACGAACATAGAGCTAGAGCTGGAACAAGAGCATTCTTTCTCGATCTTATAATGTAAACGAAAGATCGTTCTTAGCGTTTTCCATAATAGATATTCCATAGAATCTTTGCGAACGCAAACAAAACAACGAAAGAATGCTCTACGTTTGTTTACACCAAATTAATTTGATACAGTGGGGATAGAATGAGTATTCACTCGTCTGATGTAAATCGGCCTTGAGGTTCTAATATGCCGATATTTAAAAAAAATCGGTAATATATATATTATAGATACAGGGTGACTGGTAATCAACCTGCATTCCTTTAAGAGGATGTTAAGTACATAAAATACGTTAACTTTTGTTCTTTAATTTTTAAAAAATCGTATCTTTTTTTCACTTACAAAATAAAATAATGTAGGTATTTGCCCGGTCTAAAAGAACCGAATTCTACGTAACAAGAGTGCATGCTCTCTTTCACGCACGATAAATGATGTACCGAAGTGAATAAATACTACATAGTCGCTAAACAAATCTAGAGAGGACAACAAACGCAATTAGTTTTGTAGTGGTCGGACTCCTAGCAGAGTCCGCCTGGGGAAGTACCACACCTGTGCCAGTAATTCTACCGCCAAGCAGCAATGTGCAAACATTACTGTGTTCCGGTTTGAAGGGCAATGTTTCCGGAGAAATTACAGGGCTTAGAGATATAACAGCTTAGATCTCTGGGTGACGAGCGCAGTGCGGTGCCAGGTAATAATTTGGGCTCTTCATGTTCCAATAGCTGCGTGTCACTGTGCTGTTATGTGGCAGGCATGTTGCTTACCATCAGGCACATGTCCTGCTCGTCTCATCACTCTTTATTTAAAAAAAAAATCGGATATGTATTGATTTTGAACAGAAGTTGTTTGTATATATAGATCATACCCTTAAAAGTCGTCCAAACTACCGCAGTGTCTCAAGACGAAAGTCTTTGACCAGTGTGTGTTGCCAGCGATGATATACGGAACAGAGACGTGGTCGCTTACTATGGGCCTCATAAGAAGGCTCAAAGTCACCCAAAGGGCAATGGAAAGAGCCATGCTCGGAGTTTCCCTGCGCGATAGAATCAGAAATGAGGAAATCCGCAGGAGAACCAAGGTAACCGACATAGCTCAACGAGTTGCTAAACTTAAGTGGCAGTGGGCAGGGCACATAGCTCGCAGAACCGATGGCCGTTGGGGCGGAAAGGTTCTCGAGTGGCGACCGCGTACCGGAAGACGCAGCGTTGGCAGGCCCCCCACAAGATGGACCGATGAGCTGGTAAAGGTCGCCGGAAATCGTTGGTTGCGGGCAGCGCAGGACAGATCTTTGTGGAAATCTTTGGGGGAGGCCTTTGTCCTGCAGTGGACGTCTTTCGGCTGACATGATGATGATGATGATGATACCCTTAAAAGGGTCCAGGCTGATAACCAGTAAACCCATATTTATGTATAGATAACGCACCGCGGTTTCACCTGTGGAACCATAGCAACGGAAACTTTCGTGTCTATTTTATAATATAATTTGTCACCGAATACACTCAAATATTTCCGCGCAAACAATTAACAAGGTGTCCAAATGTCACACTCCGGGGGCTCACCCCGGTAACCTCACCTTTGAAACTGTGACTCGCTTTGTCGCCTCAATTTCCTGGAAACTAAATACAATTCAACGCGGGCCTGACGTGAAATTCTCAGATTTTTACCCAACTTTTGCAAGAAATTAATTGTTATTGCAATTATTTATTTCAGCCTGTTTTGTACGGATTTTTGTGCAGACGAGTTCACGCGAGTACTCGTATGTGCGTATGTGTAATATTTACAAATGTTTTTATTACATACCAGCTGAACGTGCGCGCGTTGCTACGCCATCTATCGAAAATCGATCGTACCAATTCAAATTTTGAACAAATTCGGTTACTTTAGGTTCTAATGACGCAACCTTTAACATATATGACAAATGCTGTCACGCAACGAAAGCTCTCAAAAAGCAATATTTTTTCCCGTTTTTGTTATATTTTTCATTCCTGCTCGGCTTCTGTTGATAGTAGCGTAATGTTAAATAGCTTATAGCCTTCCTCGATAAATGTACTATCCTACAAAGAAATAATCGTTCAATTCGGACCAGTAGTTCCAGAGATCCTTGCGTTCAAACAAACAAACAAACTCTTCAGCTTTATAATATTAAGTATAGATTGTATCAGTGAGAATGTAATGCTAACGCATTTCTAGATTGCTATGACCATTTGACCATGTCCACCCCCTCTGGTTTCACCCAAATAGTTTCCAAAGGGAGCTGTCAAATTCTGAGTTAAGAGTTTTCACTTATATCGGTAGTTCCTATGACTGCCAATTTTCTTCTGTGTATTGACTAGTACATTTTTCATTACAAACATTACAATTTATGCATATAATTGAGTTTACAATTTTTTGTATAAAACTTACAAACATGTGGTGTAGAAACCCGCCATATTGGTGGACAATAGGGTACCGGACTGGGTCAAAAATACATCATCCTAATTAGTCCGTCAGCTAGATCATGGAAAAATATTGGATACGTATTTTTTGTTTTTTCATAATAATTAATTATTAAAAATCGTCAAAGATATAGACCATCAAACTTCGAGAGTGGGGGGTCGCGACGTCACTCGTGAGTAAAAATCGTACTCACAAGTGACGTCACACGAAACTTCGAAGCGCTGTATCTTCGTCATTTTTTGTTTGTGAAACAAAAGAAAAAATACGTGTACAATATTTTTTGGCAATCTAACTAACGAGCTACTTCGGGTTTTTGAGGATTGTACCCTATTCACTTACAACACCATCTGACCCCAAACTAAGCAAAGCTTGTACTATGGCGGCCAGATAGTTGATATAATACTTACATAGATAGTTTTAAATACATACTTCTTATATATCTTTATACTTCTACAACAACTAGAGTGCTCGAACAAAAACTAAAACACTAATCTAACACGAGGAAAAACTCACCATTACTATTGAGAGCTCACTGAAACTAAAATGAGATAACAACAAAATTGTATTTTTGAATCCGTCAGCTTCAAAGTGAATGTCGCCGACAGTTTCGCAGTGGTGCTCGGCCGTGTCTGCACTCGCTAATGAGGTGACAGCTCGAAACACTCGTCTCTTTACACCGAACCGTGTACACAGAGCTTTATGTTTTCCTAGTCCTCCATCTGCCTAGTCGCACAAAACAAGTTTTTTATTTGATCGTGGAACGGTTATGGCAATGCCTGGTCGCACAAAAACAATTTTTATTTTGTTATTTTTTAGTTATTTGAAACGGTTTTTTAAATAACGGTTGAAAGAGCGAAAACGGTTATTCATCGCAGAAAATACAACGTGTTGTTCTGCTGTTATTTTTAACTCTTGTGTGATGTGGTCCAGTATAACTTGAGTTTACGCGTTTTTAGTGAACGCGCTTGACAGTCTAGGCTGTCCATATCAGATGTGGGTTACTAACGTGGGATGGGTTGGGCCAGGCGGTTACTTGGGGGGGTGCGTGGCTCTGGAACCTCCACGTGGTGCACCCTGGGCATCACACAACAACTTGTCTCGGTGGCATCTTGTTGTGTGATGGCAAATCCCGGCCGTCGCTGGGAACTTCCACACGCGCTCCTCACCCCCTTGAGCAGTGCGTGTAGAGGTTGGGGAGACGGACTAGAAGATTTGGGAAGGTTACTCGGCTGATGTATCGGCCAAGTAAAATTCCTAAGTCTTCCAGATGAGGGTCCTCCACGAGAACTCTGATTAGCAGAGTGCTCAGTGGAAGGACAAGAGCTGCGAAACGGCCATTAAGGCGGAACCGCGGCTATCCTTAGCCGCGGTGTTGAGGGCGGATCTCTCGCTGCCGATCATCATTGCCTTGAGAGGTGAGGTGAAATGTTTCTCGGCAGTGAGAGAACCTGTGAGTTGGAGGAACGACCAATAGCTAGCGCTCCTCCACTGAGGCGGAAGCGGACACGGGGGCGAGCCCAGAGAGTCGACCCTCTGGGCTCGCACGCCGTCTCCACCGGAAGGCCTGGGACGTCGGACGTTTAGGGCCGTCCGGCACCCTACCTAGGGATAGGTCTTCGAGGAGGTGACGCGCTGCTGATTTCAGGCGCGTCGCTGGAGCCAAATACGGGGGTACTGACGCCCTCCGCGAGGCGGGTCCACAAGGGCGATGGCAAGGGTCAGGGTCGTTGACGGGAATGCGACACGTGATCCCGCGACCCAGACCCCTGGCCATGCAGGAGAAATCTGGGGGGGGGGGGGGGGGGTTTAGTCGTTAGGGGCACCATGTATGTCGTCGTCAAGGTGTCAAGCCCGACATACCTCACCATGTCCCTGCAAGGTGGGGATACGTAAATGTATTTCCCCGAAACAAAATCTTTTTTTTTTTTTTTATTTAAAATTTTACAGCTCCACAGACTCCGGGGTCCGTGACCTTTGTCAATCATTTTCTTTTTGTTACATGAATCTTGGATTGGAGAAGAAAAGGAAATAGGGGAGAGTAGGGAACATTTTCTTGCTAATTCTAGGACTATTTTATTTTCTAAGTCGCCTCCTCCCGGCTCAGCGCCTCCACCACGACTGCATTTCTATCCTTGAAATGCAGTCGTGCATCAAGGATCAAGTCGGTTACTTGAACCAAAACGATTTTTAAACAACGGTTGAAAGAGCGAAACCCGTTATTAATTATGTCCTGTAGGTATGTATTTGCAAATATATAAGTACTATATTAGCTATTTGGCTCCCATAGTACAAGCTTCGCTTTGTTTAGGGTCATATGGTGTTGTGTGTGAAATGTCTACCGATATTCATTTATTTATTACGATAACCTCAACGCTGGGATAAAGCAATTTTTGAAGGCAACAAACTAATCATACCATGTATATGTATGGTTTGATCGGTATGTTCAATGTGTATAGTATGTACGGCAATCCTACTGATATTATAAATGTCAATGTATGGAGGTTTGGATATTTGGATGTTTGTTGCTCAATCAAATCCTAACGTATGAACGGATCGGGCTGAAATTTGGAACACCGATAGATTATTGTCTGGAAGAACACATAGGCTACTTTTTATCCCGAAAAAACAACGGGAACAACGGGAACGGGAACTTCACGGGTAACACCGCGGGGTGCTGCTAGTAAAATATATATTGTACGTGTGGCATGAAAGATTTGTATGTTAGTTCCTTTTTATTGCTCCTAAAAATAAAAGTCCTACTTTGACATTTAAGAAAGATGACGTAATTTGGAACGATAATAACTAACATAACAAAAAATAATTTCAAAGTAGTTTTAAAAACATAAGTTGGTGGTACGAAAACTGGTAAATAATGTGGTGTTTCCTCAGGCGAACTCCACAAAGAGTGCTACCATTACAAAAATCGATATTTCCATATTTGGATTTGTTTAGCAAGTCAATCATTTAAAAAAAACAGAGCAAACCAGTCTGAAATTTCAGATTTATTATAGTCTAAAAAATATATAGTACTTTTTATTCCAAAAATGTAACATTCTGCGGAACTTTTTTTCTGAGCCTTTTTTTTAATTCTATGCGTACAAAGTACTGGCTAGAAGCTAGTAAATGAATAAAAATAGTTGGCCTTTCCTCACTTAACACTAACTAGTCCCAATTTAAGCAAAGGTTAGGTATACCTAACTTTGTTTTCCGTCGCCCTAGAAAACTTACGGCTTTGTCGGTCACGCATACTATGAATGAATGAACCTGTACCACAGTCTATTAAATCATACAGTCGTTCGACGAAGCCGTCTAGACGGGGCAATCGTGCGGGGCGTGCGGAGTGAGACGCGGGAAGCGCGCTCCTGTATTGCCTGCATTACAATGCTAGTATTGCAGGAGCGCCGCTCAGGACTGACGTCTTCCGTATGTTTTAATTGCATATTGGTGCCACGTTTTTAACCGACAACCCTACTCGTGTCTAGACATTATCGGCGTTACTCCCAAGATCGAAGGCTACTGGTAGTATTTCTTTATACTGTGCTTGTACACTGTACAGTGTACGGCGGACGGTATCTCCAGAAATAAATCCGAATTGATTCCCAATAGACAATATCCCAAGTTATCCGAACCGGATTGGCGGCAGAGAGTCGTAAAAAAGAAACCAATTAATCAATGGCTATTAAGAAGATTAAGCACCTATCTGATGAGATGGGATTTACTTAAAATACCTTTTTTTTATTTCGTTTGTTCATAAATCAATAATAGATTTATTTTCGACCTATTTAAAAATAAATGTGATATGTATAAAGCCATAGAGGTTATTTGGATGTACGCGCTAATATCAGGAATTACTAAACCGATTTCAAAAATTCTTTCAGGGTTGGATAATTATGTATACTCGTATATGCATATTAGGCATATATATTATTCCTGAGTGATACAGGCTATCTATTATGTATAACGGGCGAAGTTGGGACAGACCGCTAGTCTACCTTAGTAGCTAAGTTTAATAAAAGTAAATTAATAATGGCAACTCGATTTTAACTTTTTAATTTCAAATTTAGAATGATACAATTAGAAAAAGAAACAATTTAAGATATGTTTTCTTTCATTGTTAAAATGGCGCTTACTAAAATGTTTTTGCAGACAATATTAAATGAGTATATGATTTTTCTGAAAAATGTTTTAGTTTTTATTTGTCTCAAAACTTGTAAACACACGAGGTAATATTGGGGTAGGTAATATTGACCAAGATTTGGCAATAATATTAGCAACACACTCGTCCAGTAGTGGTAGGACTCTTGGCAGAGTCCACCTGGGGAAGTACCACACCTTTGCCAGTTATTCCACCGCCAAGCAGTAATGTGCAAACATTACTGTGCTCCGGTTTGCAAGCAATGTTTCCAGAGAAATTACAAGGCTAGGAAATATAATATCTTAGATCTCTGGGTGACGAGCGCAGTGCAGTGCTAGGTTATGATTTGGACTTCCATGTTCCAATAGCTGCGTGTCACTGTGCTGTTATGTGGGAAGCATGCTGCTTACCATCAGGGACAGGCCCTGCTCGTCTCGTCACACTATACTAAAAAAAAACAGGCATGAAGCTATTTGAATATGACTGTACTGACACTAACGAGTAGGTACATAATATTCAATATCACTTTATAGGACTGCAGTGCCCGCGTTAGCGAAGATAATGGTTTATCTCTTTGCCGTGTTTTTTATCTGCCAACATTGACATTCAAAACGGAGCGCATGCTGCAGGCACATACTATACATAGCGGTATGGTAACTGTCAACGGTGTGGAACTTCTCCAGGCAGACTCTGCAAGGACTCCTTGTACCACAAATTGGTACGAAACCGAAATTCTATCGGTTGTTAAAATAACAACTAAACAATAAACTGATCAGTTACATTCACAATACCGTTTCTTTGGCAACAAGTTAGCCGTGAATACCATTGGAAAATGCTTATCTTCTTCTTCTATATATAAAAGCGAAAGGTCGTCACGAAATCTCAGAAACTACAAATGCTAGAAGTCTGAAATTTTGTATGAAGGTATCTTTTAGCACGTAACCACACGCTAAGACGGGATTTTGCAAAATTCAACTCCTAAGAGGGTAAAATAGGGGACGAAAGTTTTACACGCATAGGAGAACTTTTAATTCAAAAGTTTAAGTTTGAATCCTTAGTTAGGCTACAAACTTAAAATTTCGCACACGAATTTCTCTTTTAATGCAGGCATATTTTAATGAAGGAATAAAAAAATGCAATTTCCAAGGGGGTGCCATATGGGATAAAAGTTCGTATGAAACTGTTAACTCGTTGTGCATATAAGGGATAAAAATTTCAATATAAACACTTAGGCCTTACAAAACGCGAGCGAAGCCGCGGGCAAACGCTAGTACAAAATATACCTCAATAAATATCAAAAGAAATATATTCCGTAGCAATTAATATCCGAGACCAACAAAATAAACTGGCCTCATCTCATTCCGCAGTTTCGCTGGACAAACAAAACAAAGATATAAATAAGTATATTTTTCTCAGACGTCACTGACACGAAGATTGATTTAAACATTGTGGATGTGGATCACAGATTCATGTAAATACTGGATTAGACTCACGGTTGGTGAGTTTTAGGAATGCCTAATAGACTACAGGCCCGTGAATAAAATTTACTGGGTAAATGAACCACCAGGAGACCTACGTACGATATGAGTGAGTGATGTGACTATGAGTGATAGCTCCGCTAATTTTAAACAGATTTTGATGAATATGTATTGTTTTGTAGACCATAACTCAGAGGTAGTCCTATATAAATTGTATCGAAATTGGTGTGGCTGTTTTTGAAATATGTATGTACAAAAAACTAAAATTGCCTTTCATTTATCTAGGCGACTTCGTGATAACTTCTAATGAAATTTGATCGTGTGTCTGAATTTTACTTTAAAATGATTCAGCTTTTGTTTTTTTTGTTTCTGAGCAAAGAAATGATTGATTTGCAAAATCTGTCCAAAATGTATCCACGTTGGATACACTTTGGACTTTTGACTCAATTATTTAACAGAGTACCTATCAGAGTATTGGCTGGCGCAAACGTTTGGAATAGGGCAGTAACCGTTATTTAGCAGTTACCAAGACAGTATTTTTATCAACACTAGTTGACGTTTATTGTTTAATAAAATATCTTGTTTAGTTCTTCATTAGTGCTTTTGACACGTGAGACTGACAGACATACGAATAAAAGTAATATTGCAATATATATAAAATTAAATGTGATTGTTTTGTGCTGCATCACAAAGAGGATAAGGATTAATAAATAAATAAAATGAAGCTGCTTATCATCAGGTGGGTACATGCCTTGCGTTGTCTGTCACTCTTCAGTACATTAGTTTTTTTTTTTTCGAAAAAAAAAAACATCATTCGACTGCAATACCTATATATAAAATTAAATGTGATTGTTTTTGTGCTGCATCATAAAGACGATTAATAAATAAATAAAATGAATGCTGTTTATCATCAGGTGGGTACAGTCCGCGAGGTATAAGCTGAGCTTTGCATTAGTGTGAGTGATCACATGCATACGCATCTATTACCAAAAGTAGAGTCAGACAACAAACTCTTAAACAACAAGCTGACATTAACTATCCAGGATCAATATGGTCATTGCGAAAAGAAGTATCTCTTTTAGGATTCAAATGGTCAAGGACAGAGAATAACAGAAAATTTTTAATGGAAAAGCATGAGATCCGTCACCTACGTATAACTTGTTTACTTAAAATTTCCGAATACCGTATTCAGGGCAGGCTATCGTTTATACCGATGAAACATATATTGACACCACTCACACTTCATCAAAATCATATTCAGATGGCAGCACTTCTGGTTTGAAGAAACACCTTATTAAGAGAACATGGTCACAGCGTCCTGCGTCCGACTGTACTTTTGGTGATCACTCACACTAATGCAAAGCTCAGCTTATACCTCACGGACTGTACATGCCTTGCGTTTTCTGTCACTCTAAAGTACCTATATAAGTTTTTTTTTTCGAAAAAAAAAAACAAAATTAGACTTCAATTTAAAATTAAATTCAGACATATGACAAAATTTCATAATAAGAAAAAAATTTAGTTTTTGCTTGATATTTCAAACACGAAAAATAAACTAAATCTTGTTCTACAAATTGCGTGGTACATTGTCCCAGTCCTACGCTCAGAAATATTTTATCCTGGCTATCTCTGGGAGCGAAACGAGAGTATTTTTTTCAGGAATTCGTTGGGTGTTTTTTTAACTTTAATAGGTTTACACTTGACCGCCACCTCGCCTGATGTAAAGCGACGATGCGGTCTACGATAGAGCGTGTTTAAATAGAAAAAATCGATTCACTCTCGATTTGAAGACAAAAAGATTGTAACCTATTCCACAGCCTTGACGTTCCTATCACAAAAGCAGAGTCAAATATTTTCGTTCGTGTCTTTGGAACATCAACTATGAAACGATGTCGCTTTTTCGAGCATTCCGATAGAAAAAAGAGCAAAGTGGATCGTGCAAATCAGTCGCACACTCTCCGAAGTATATCCGATAAAAAACCGATAAGCTAGCAATTTTTCGGCGATGTTCAAGACTTTGCAGTCTTTTTCGCACGAGGGTGTCATTGCCTATGAGCCTTTTGGCACGTCTCTCGATCGATTCCAGAGCCTCCAGCTGATACTTAGCCGAACCATCCCAAAAGTGCGAACAGTTCTCCATACAGGAGCGAATCTGTGCTTGGGCGTTTCATCAAAATAAAGCTATTCATGTTAAATTAGTTGGGTAGTAATCAATTGTACAAAATGTACCAGGGATCCTGGACTATGTCGCCCTATGGTAAAATTCGATATTAATTGAATAAAACAAACAGTATTGTATAATTATTATATATCGTTTTTGGGTCAAATACATAAAATGTTTTTTTTAATTCTGCCCATGATAGCACATTGTCAAGGAGCTATAGGAACAGGAAGAGCCTTACAAACACCATATATATTAAACCTCGTGACTGGCCTCGTGGTTTAGTGGGTAGTAGCTCTGCCTGCGAAGCCGAGGGTCGTGGGTTCGATTCCCACCCAGTGCAAATATTTGTGTGATGAATTCAAATATTTGTACTGTGTCTGGGTGTTTCTATGTATAATAAGTATGTATTTACAACTATATAAGTATTAATATCAGCTATTTGGCCGCCATATTACAAGCTTTGCCTAGTTTGGGGTCGGATAGTGTTGTGTGTAAATTGAAAAACAAAAAAAACACGGAAAAAATATTGTTTCCGAGTGAAGATGTCCAATTCTCCTAGTTTAATATAGTTGGCTCTTAAACAACACCACGAATAGAATATCTGCAGGTGCTCAGATATTATGCGAGAGATGACTTCATTTGATACCAAACTTCCTATGACAGTGGATATCGTACATTATTAGACTGTCTACATTTTTATTTCGTTTTACAAGTGAACTATTATTTAGCTGCCTTGAGTATTTTTTGGTCTAGCACACTATTGGCACTCAACCTTGCCACACCATCACACAAGACCTCCTTCTATGGAAATTCTTTGTGGAATTCTTTGCCGGCACCTGTGAGACAATCGCAGTCCTTGAGCGTTTTTACGAGCAAAGTAAAAGATTTTTATATAACACAATGCAAGACAGTCGACACTAGCAAATTGTAAGTTGTAGCAGTGCTGTTTTTAAACTAGTTATAATTGTTTCGTGTTCTGTTCTTGAATCACTGTTCTTAATATTCCTCACTATTTTTGGTATTTTTATTTGTTATTCGTATTTATGTTAGTATTAAATGTTGTAGTAGCATATTTATAAATTTATATTTATTATTTTATTTTAATAATGTATATTTAGTAGTATTATTTAAATTAACGTCGCTCCCCCTGCCTGTATTTGTATGTAGGCTATTTTCCTTGTGTTGGTTGCCTGGAAGAGATTGCTCTCAGCAATAAGGCCGCCACTTGTGATACTAGCTCTTAAGTCTGTCACTGTAATTATTTTGATTTGTTTATCTACTATTATAATAAATTGATTTGCATTTGTCGCCGTATCTACAGTCGATGTGGTCTTTGATGGTCCGGGCTTACCAAAAATAGACCGATTCACTTTCAACTCAAATTGAAGACACCAAGATGTAATCATCGGAAAAAATCTGTTCAGGGAACGCATTCCGCAGCCTACAAGTTCTCATCAGACAAGTGGAGTCAAAAAAATATCCTCGTTCGAGCCCTTGGAATGTCAACCATGAAACGATATCGTTTTGTTTAATAGAATAAAGGACAAGGTAATATTAGATCAAGCAGATCAGGTACAACTCTCCGAAACGTATCCGAAAAAACCGACAAGCTTTTTGCGATAATGATTTGGTACCTTTTTAGAACACGAGTGCACACTGTACAGCATACTAAATGTTCCCACTGCTGGGACTCGGGCTTCTCTCTCGCAAGGAGAGAATCAAGGCCACTCATCAATCCACCTGACCCAGTCCGAGTTGGTGGATGACACAATACCTCGAAAGCTTCTAGGTACATGTCAGTTCCTCACGGTGTTTTTCCTTCACCGTTTTTAAGTTAGCACCATTACGAACATGACTTCGAAAAGACAGTGGTGCGCGTGGGATTTGAACCCGGATGCTCCGGATCGGCAGTCGCCGTTCTCCCGACTAGACCAGTAGTTTGTAGTGGTAGGACTCTTGGCAGAGTCCGCCTGGGGAAGTACCACACCTTTGCCAGTTATTCTACCGCCAAGCAGTAATGTACAAACATTACTGTGTTCCGGTTTGAAGGGCAATGTTTCCAGAGAAATTACAGGGCTTAGAGATATGACAACTTAGATTTCTGGGTGACGAGCGCAGTGCAGTGTCAGGTAATGATTTGGACTCTTTATGTTCCAATAGCTGCGTGTTACTGTGCTGTTATGTGGCAGGCATGTTGCTTACCATCAGGCACATGACCTGCTCGTCTCGTCACTCTATGCTATAAAAAAAAAAAACCTGCCGTAACTTGCGTAAGCTGCAATTGACAAAAAAACTCGGGAGGTTTTACGGCTTTACCGTAGTCAAGGAACAACAAATATGGCGAAAGAACTTTCCCGATGTATTAAGAAGTCCATTAGAATGCATACTCGTAGTAATAAACAAAGAATCCCATGTCCATAACCTATGGTTTGCTCAGTCCCAGGTGGCTCCAATTGATGGTACACCGCTGTGATAAATCGGTAGGGGGTCCACATATGGGAATGGATGTTGAGGGCGCTTGCAACGACTTTTTAGTTTATAGACGAAACATGTGTTGTAGTGGTGGGATTATTTGCAGAGTCCGTCTTGGAGGAGTACCACACCTTTGCCAGTTATTCTACCGCCAAGCAGTGCAAACATTACTGTGTTCCGGTTTGAAGGGCGATGTTTCCAGAGAAATTACGGGGCTTAGAGATACAACATCTTAGATCTCTGGGTGATGAGCGCAGTGCAGTGCTAGGTAATGATTTGGACTCTTCATGTTCCAATAGCTGCGTGCCACTGTGCTGTCATGTGGCAGGTATGTAGCTTACCATCAGGCAGATGTCCTGCTCATCTCGCCACTCTATACTATACGCTAAAACGACGGGGTTTTGTAAGCTTGACGTGTGTGTATCTATTTGTTTGTGCCATGTTAACTCAATGAAAGGATAAACTGACTTATTTTTTTTTTTAAAGTTATATAGTCAAGAGTGTTCTAAAATGATGTTCAGTGGCAATCGATCCAAGATGGTCGCCGCTACAAAATGGCGGATTACATATTTTAAACGATTCCCTCAATATGGGTATCTAATGAAAGAACTAAACCGACAATAGCACACAGTTACCCGTGAATTAATTTAAAATTTGCAATAATCTCGTTAGTTTTTACTCTAAAATTTTTAGTATTAGGTACTAAGAAGAAAATGAATTGCCTTTTTAAATGTGTTTGTATTTCTTTCAACCAATATTTCAAATTCAACTTGTACCAAATCTCTTAAACCATTCTGTTTTTATAGTTAAAGATTTGGATGTTCATTTTCTAGTAGATACATACAGTCTTAGTAATGGAAAAAATTACAAAATGTTCACTTTACCCTTTTCTATAATAAATAAATATGATATAAAAACTCAAAAACCCGACTGCGTAAAAAGTGAACCAAACTACGTACTCGCATACTAATTTTAAATCCCTATTCAACGATACCCCTCTTGACATATTTTGGTGATCTTCATTTTTTTAGTTTGGACAATATGGCGTCCTGAATCCGCCATATTAGACTTACACTAATGTCATGTCTTTAGTGTCACTCGACAGGTTATGAGGAATCGATTGACGTGTGAATCATAAAAATCGGCCCAGGCGTTTGGTCTGTATAGTGCTTCAAAGGAACATACATTCATAGACTATTAAACACATTACCACTCCTTTGCGTCGCGCAGTCGGGTAAAAATAGACATTAACGGTACTCATTAGTAAACTTTTAAAGTGTAATACCGCAACATAACATTGTAAAATGACATCGGCACAATTGTAGCTCTGCCGTCCGCAAACTACAATGCCGTTAAGTACCAAAATGTAGTTTCGAGATATCGCGGGAAAACTGTTTCTAAATTTTAAAATTATGCCATTTGATAAGTGGAATACATATTTCCATAATTTTGATACCTTTATATAGAGCTGAGAAAACACTTTGAAATGATAGTATTTTTAAGATGTTAAAGTGTGCGAAATAAGAGTTATAAGCGTTTTTGCATTCTAGTCTTGTAATTTTGTCTTAAAATCTTTTCAAAACCACCACTAAAATGCCGTTATGTATAGTTTAACGGCATTTTAGCTTGTTTTTTTCTTTAATTTCATTGGATGGTACTTAACTATAGAATTTGAAATCATTCCAAAACTAAAATGCCGTTATATCATGAAACATCCTAGATTACAATGCGGTTAAAGTCATTTAACCGCATTTAAAACTAGCAAACTTCATAAATTTGTTTTAATCGGTGATTTCAGAGCCTTTTACAACACTAAAATGCGATTAAATGCAAAACCTTTACATTTAACTGCAATTAAGCTAAGCATGACTCACAAGATATTTAAGAAAATACAATAAAAGTGATGATTTATGTGAAATAAGTGAACAAAAAATGACATTAAAAACTAGATATTTATTGGCATTAAAAAATAACAAACAGCATTTTTTGTTAATCTTTTTCGAATACAAGCCTAAGTATCTAAAAATAAAATTTCTCAAGAGTTAAAATTTAAAATAACAAGGCAAAATTACAAGGTAAAATTACAAAATTTTAAAATTAAAATACTACTTTTATTGCCCTTATTTACAACAGATTTTCAAGAATCTACAATAGATATCAATTGTTTTTGTTTTATTTTTGTCACAATCACTTAAACTTTTCGATAAATATTCCTACAAAATAATTAATAATACCTAAGACTCAAATATTTTTCTTGAGTCTAAATATTGCTTTACTAGCATTATCATTCTTTGTCGTCGGTCGACAAGTTCTTCCAAAACAATAGCTTATGTGTTGGCGCTATGTTGCTCTATGAATTGAACTAAATTAATCTTCCGCTTGGTATTTCTGCATTTTGCTTTTGACTTGAAACGAAGTTTTATAATTTCTGGTATTTTAAGTATTTGCCATTGAAGAAAGCAAAATAATAAAAATAATCTTTCTGGCAATAATTTTTGTACCTACAAACTATTACAATAAAACTCAGAATCAGAGTAAATCCACATGTGCGACATATTGTTGAGATTAACTCAGGGGCTTCATTTGAATTCTTCTTTCTGAAGCGTAACTTGGTACAACAACGAAATTATTTGGTGCTATAAACTTCATATTTACTTTTGAGTTGCTAACTCATACTGTCTCATCAAAATGGTCAAAATCATATAACTTACCTTTATTGCATTTCTAACTTTACTTTATGATCTTCTTGTTCGCAACTCATGAAACTGTGTTCAGATTTGAAATAATAAAGCGTAATTTGTTATATGTAGATGATTTTGCTTTAGTAAATAAATGACACTGAGAAGAAGTGAACATAATAGTCAATTTTATTTTGTGCACTGCAACTGCATTGCACTGTTGACAACCCAATTGTATACATCAGATCTTTCTCTTCGATTCAGTCGTAACTTTTATTTTCCAAACTGTCAACTGCTTTGTGGTCGTTGCATAAACATTAAAGTAGACAGGTTCTGATATTCACCAATTTCTGTCATGTGTCTCCGCGTTTGACAGAGAGATGAGAATACTGACAGTTTTTTGAGGTTCATTAATTGAGCTTCTACGCTTTTCCAACCAGCCTTCGGTTTATTTTTCTGTATTCTGTATAACGGCATTGACAATGTTTTATACATCGTTAAATGGTACCGTTTTTAAGCTAGTTTTCTGTAGGTATTTATTAATGATGTTGTGGTTCTTAAAGTCAGACTTATGGTTACGTTTAGACTTATGCTTAATGGATTTCTTGAAAATAGTAACTAAAATTTTCACTTGAATCAGCTATCTTAAAATCTTTATAACGTGCAGGTCATCTGAATTGAAATCACACTGTAAACTTGATTGTGAAGTTTAAAACTTCAACAGATACGGTATGGTGCTATCATCATCTGGCTGTAATATTTTAAGTTAACTCTTCAAACTGAATGTTTGTTTTGATGATTTTGTAGAGAATTACTTTACTTTACTTTCCTTGTAAGTCTATTAAAACTTGATAAAGTTTAGATTTGAGTTGAGTTTGATTAGATAGATTTGTGATTTTAATTAAATCTAAAGAAAGACGAGTACTGTAACATAATTTATACGTCCCAAAATGTATCAATGACACTGGAAGAGTGGGAACAAGATGTAACATAAGGATAATTTCCGTTTTTTTTCTATACAAGATCTAGTTTGACTCATCTAGATGTGTTTTAAGCCATCGTAATAAGTTGGAAAGCATCGAAAGCATCTGCAGTTGATATCCTTCTCATACAATCGTACTGCATACGCAAGAACCTGTAACGGCATTTAAGTTAAGTAATGTGGCATAGCTGCGTTTTAGTCTAGTATTGTAAAAAATAAATAATGTTTATCACATAGTTAAAGTAGCTTTGTGATATTTTCCGTTTTAAGTTTACAAAATTGGATACGAATTTACTAGTCTAAAAAGCCGTTAAGTATGTTTAACTGCATTTTTGTGTTGTATTCAAGCATAACGGCTTTATAGCGTTGGACAAATACAATATAAATTATAAATGAAGCTTTGTTTAAAAACATTTAAGTGCTTTAACGGCACTATAGCGTACAAAAGTCAGTTAACGGCAATTAAGTAATGGAAAATCAAAGAAAATTTCAGCCAAAAGTAACGTTAAAATACCTTAGCGGCTTTTTAGGTAAGTATTGTTATTTAACTGCGTTTTAGCGTTGGAACCATACAAAATAAAATGACTTAACGGCATTTTTAGTTTTGGTATCTTAAAAACTAACATACCTAGAGAAACACGGGTTACACAGATCGATAGATATTTTTTTTCTGATTGTAGTGCCATTTAAATGTCCAAATTGACCCGATGTTAGATAACGGCATTTAAGCTTGCGGACGGCAGAGCTAATGTGTTACCAGAAACATCATTCTTTGTGTATCTACGCCGTTATTTATCTCGGGGTGGTCTAGAGAACAAACCTCGAGCCGCACTCAACACAATCAAAGTGAATTGAAAGGAATTGGGTGTATGCGCCCTTTTATTTGGGGAAATTGTAAATTTTACACCTACTGAATATTGCAGGGCCGTCCAGATGGCGATACGAAAGGGACACCTCTTTTTTCTGTGTTACTTATTATAAGAACATCGACCTTTATCAGTTATTCAGGGAGAAAACTTCCGAGTAAAAATCGGCCAAATGCGTGTTAGAAAATAGAATCGTGTAGTGAGGATTAGTCAAGCCCCAAGAGGCCAAATTTGGGCAAAACCGGTTTTGGGACTTTGAAACCTTATTTTTTCATGATATACATACTCGATTATTAGTTTATTTTGATGCCTAAGAGATAGACGATAATATTAATTAGTACATTGTCGTTTACAGACACACAAAATTTGGATTAATTTTTTAGTACCTAATGATTTTTTGTGTGACGTCACGACGCCGGCCGCGTCGCGAATCGGGCTTAATGGGAGTTGTTTTTGAGATCCTTTAGCTACATTGAGTCCTTTTTGGTCCTTCAGTGACGTGAATCAGTTAAAATATAACTGATTCACGTCACTGAAGTACAAGTACTAAATTTACTCCACAATGGACTAGGACAAAACTGTGTAAATGCAGCTTGAAGATCACCAACTTTGCTTTAAATACACACGTATACAGGGTGTGTACAAACAGAAACCCACAAATTTTGTATCATATGTATCCTCGTAAACTACAAACTCTACCTAGTTTATATCACACAAATTCATTTCGGCGCACTCGCTCACACATGCACACACCCTCACACACACACACACACCCTCACACACACACACACACAGAGACACACACACACACAAACACACACCCTCTCTCATATGCGCATCTCGCGTACTGATTTCATACACACTTTTTTGTTCTTTTAGTTTTTACTTTTATGTACATTCAATGTGTTTATTTAGACAAAAATTGAAATCTATAATATAAAAATGAATCGCAAAATGTGTTGGTAAGCGCATCACTCAACAAAAGCTGGACTAATTTGGACAATTCTTTTTTTTAAATGTTCGTTGAAGTCCAAGGATGGTTTTTACGGCGAGAAAAAAACAAATAATTGTCGGGAAAACCCTGAAAACAGCCCATTTCTTTTTCCCATACACACGTTTTCTAACTAAAATGTTAAGGGAATTTGAGCTTTATTGCTATGTGATAAAGTTCATATTAAATAAAGCGCTTTACCATACAAACGTTTTCTAACTAAATTGTTAAAGCAATTTGAGCTTTATTGCTAAGAAATAAAGTTAATATTCAATAACAAGCACTCACTTATGTCTAAGCAATATATGTGTGTTCCTAACGTCAAGGAGTCAATTAGCACTTTATTCCCGCTGGCTGTACAAAGTTCAAATTCCATCATATCTATCAAAACAGTGTGCGTGTGTGCGTTGCAGAATAGGAGGATGTCGCCGGATGTCACCGTTCCGAAACTCACTCAGAAGAAACTCAACAAAAGAGATGACATCGCGAACCAGATCAAATTGAATAGTAACAAAACGTAAGACTCAAAGATCATTCGTAATGATTTTCAATTTGGTCGGCTTCACGACATTATTTATTTTGATTTAGTTTCGGAACGCGATGTAAAATGCGTCAGTTTTCACGTCATTATATCAATCAAGTGTCAGTCACGTGTCAGTCAAACACAAACCGCGTAACAACGTGTTTTATTATTTTGAATTATTAATTTAATATCTGTGCAAAATTATTTAAATACACATGGGCTGTGGAGCGTAGTATTTTTGGAGTAAAACTAACGGACAGAAGACGAAACACCATACTGCTTTCCAAAACCGGGATAGCCGATGTGACTAAAGAAGCAGCCAATTTGAAGTGGGATCGGGCAGGACATATTTGCCGCATGTCGGATGATCATTGGAAAGACTGGACTGTATTAATCATAGAAAAGAAAAAGTGGAAGGAGGGTATGGAAGCCGTTGCCCAACATTGGAACAAGACCGCCATATGATAAATAAATATTAATACATATTACGTAAATGAGATAGATGCAAATGAATTAAATTCCAAAATTCAAGAACAAATTACAGGCGAACTGAGGATTTATAAATTAGTTGATTCGGTGACTTATCAAGATGATGTCGTCAACTACTATCCACCGGAATTTTTGAACTCGCTGGATTTTCCAGGATTGCCACCTCACATCTTCATTAAAAGTTGGATCGGTAGTTAAAATATACCGGCACACGGTTAGCTATAAAAATACTGAACAACGTGATAGAAGCAACTATACTGAAAGGAAAGTATAAAGGACAAGACATTTTTATACCACGAATCCCAATGATTCCAACTGATGTACCATTTGAGTTTAAACGACTACAGTTTCCAGTGCGGCTTGCTTCTGCTATGACCATAAACAAGTCCCAGGGCCAACCATAACACGCTGAGCGCCAAGCCCTATATGCAAATATACTACCAAATTTTCACAACTTTTAATTTTTTTTTGTGTTGTGAGTTGTGAGTTAAAATAGTATAGAAAATAATCACACCCCCTCCCCCGTCGCCCCTTTTTTACCGGTGTGTATATTTTTTGATACACGTGGCCTGGGAAATACTTTAAGGTATATAGATAAACTATTCCCCAGGCCATGTGTATCAATAAAGAAACACATTTCCTAATGTTATTTCTCTTTGTTTCTCTCTTGAATGCACATTTATTATTCAACCAAATAACATCTCAAGAAACTTACTATCACTTAATTTAGGGAACAAATAATTAAAGTTTTACTAAAACGAACTGCTCAGTCAGCCGGAGATGAAGTGCCACCAGCCCCTAGTATGACAAAAAGACCGTCTAATAGAAAACATTATCTCATAAAAAACAAAGTTGAAGAGAAAATTGGACGCTGAAGATGTGGAGAGGTGCTATAAAATTATGACAGGAAAATTATTGTTGGCAAGACTTTCAGAGCAGCTCAAACAACTACTAAATGCTTTGTATGTGAAAGTTTTCCGTGTCAAAACTGTTTCAATAATATTCATTGATTTTTTTTAAACTTAAAAAATAGATTATTTAGTTTCTAAATATCTTTTTTTTTGAATAAAATTATTTAAAGGTGATTTTTATTTATCTCTTAATATCTCCTTAACTCATTGTCCGATTCCCAACCCAAAACCACTGGGAAATTGTATAAAAAGCGTGAGCATTTCGGGTACACACTGCTTTAAATGAAATGGGGAGTGTGTATCATAAACTATACTCACTTCTTATGACAGTGTGTAATTGTGTATCCTAAACGATATACATGGCACTGAGCGTGTTATAGTGTTTGTGGTATTAATCTAGAAACCCATGTTTCTCACATGGTCAATTGAATGTTGCATATGGCCCTCCGGTGATCGAAAACCAGCAGATTCGTTTGTCTATGTGCCAGGTAATAAAATAAAAAACATCGTATATCACACAGCACTACAATGAAAATAAAACTTTTGATAAGATTGAAAAGATTTTTGGTAGGTAATAGCTTGATTGACAATAAAAGGATTACTTACTTTTAAATGCGTACTAAACGTTGAAGTAAATATGTTATTAATAAAATACTTAATGCGGTTCACATTATACATCTCTTACCAAGTTTCAACAGTATAGTTCTTAAAAAGTGGCTGTGACATACGGATGGATAGATAGACATACATGACGAACCCATAAGGGTTTAGTTAGTACCTACGTTTTACG
This sequence comes from Ectropis crepuscularia, assembly GCA_963693475.1. NCBI lineage: Eukaryota > Metazoa > Arthropoda > Insecta > Lepidoptera > Geometridae > Ectropis > Ectropis crepuscularia. The sequence goes on along the minus strand of OY856368.1, from coordinate 7,378,176 downwards.
GAACCCTAAAAATGGATCTTCGAAATGTATGTACGCTCATAAGTTTTCAATGACCAAACCAAATAGGATGATTCTTTCTTTGTTTTATGTATTTGTTATTGTCGGGACAAGATTTGTACAATAGAAAATTTAGAAAATGTAGACGAAAAATATAATATGGTGGTATGAAGTTCACCGGGTCAGCTAGTTATAAATAAAATTATAAAATTAAGTATCAATTGTAAGGGTGGAGCATACTACTCATCCTAAGTCTACAGGGCTTTGCCCTTTTATTAGGGAGTAAGTTTACTCCAGTATTCACTTGTGCCAATGTTTATATTCGCTATTCACGTAAGTTAAAATGTACCTCTTTTTATGAATACACTTTTTAATTATTTATTTTTATTTTATTTATCTGACAATGCGTCGTTAAAATGTAAATTAAACCTTCCCCTGCCGTAAGTATACAATCTCACGCACTTTATTTAAACTGAAGCATTTACATTTTTACGATAACATATACCTACGTAAAAAAACAACAAACGCCTACACACATACACAAATATATACACGCAGAGTACTACACAACGCAAACCCATACATAGACATACATAGTAGCGCACATACTAACGCCATTTTTAAATAACCTGACATCCCACGTCTTCGCAAAACCTATTATTTAGCCCAGGGAAGACGTCGACAAGACTAACTTAATAAAATATTATGAGGACGCTTCAAGACCTGGAAGTTATCTCATATAGAGCACTCAGAATACTAGGTAAGTGTAGTAAATGTGGCAAAGTTTCGGAGATATAAGTTTTAGTTGGAAACTTTGCGCTTTGGCCTTGTTTTTCATTTGATTGTCTTGAATATTGATTATTGAAAAAGTATCTTAAGAAGCGATAGGTTTTTGTTCTTTATAAGTTCCATATTTGCTGTAGGCGCAAGCGTAAGCGTAACTAAATGTTCCTACTGCTTGGACTCGAACCTTCTCTCACTAGGAGAGAATCAGGGCCATAATCCACCATGCTGACCCGATGTGAGTTGATAGATAACTCATTACCTCCAAAGATCTTCGGAACATGCCGGTTTAATCCTACTAATATTATAAATGGCAATGTATGGATGTTTGGATGTTTTGATGTTTGTTGCTCAATCACGTCCTAACGTATAAACGGATCGGGCTAAAATTTGGAACACATTTAGATGATAGTCTGGAAGAACACATAGGCTACTTTTTATCCAGGAAAAACAACGGGAACGGGAACTTCGCGAGTAACACCGCGGGGCGCTGCTGGTACCGAGATATTTTACAAAAAAATTGGAAAATGTAAAAAACACGCATCATTAAAAACCTTCAGTGAAATTGAATCTTTTTTTTTTGATCCCTTACCATCATTACAACCTCATTACTTCATCAAACGTTTAAAAATAGAACAAAAGATAAAACCTCAATTTGCAGATTAATCATAATTGACGGTGTCACCAAAAAAAGAAACAATTTTCAAATCCGGAAATCTCACATTCCAAATTCAAACTCAATCGCGCCATTAATTTGGCGAAAAACGAAGCTCATTCTCAGCCTACCCTCATTAACCTTTTTCCGCGAACGCCATTACGATCCATATTGACTTAAGAACAGAATTAAGAATTCATTTCACCTAAATCGTTCATATTGAAATGGAAAATGTATAATGAGTTTTCTTTTCAATGAAAATTTAACTCTGTTTTACAGACACTAAGGTGTATTGTACGTTGTAATTTAGAAACTATCTATTTTAAACGAAGCAGTGGAACGAATAATAGTTCTTCTTTCTGTTTTAGTTTGGTTGTAATGTTTTCTTTAGAGAAACTCTGCAACGTTTCAGTTAATGAAAATTGATTATTTAATTTACAGAAAATTCGATATTTTGTCACAAATGAAAAATAAAGTGCAGAAGTGAACCATCACCTTGATCAAAATTATGTTGGTAAAAGGCATAATATTTCCTTAATAGTTGTCTTTTTAGTCTAGTGATAAACTTGTACATAAAAAATTAGAGGATAAGATGATGTTATCATTTTGTGACCAAGTCATAAAAAATTACAAAAATAAAAAATTGCCAGTCATAGCTTACATGCACACGAAAACTATTTAACTGATCATCATGAAACTGTGTACCCATATTCTTGAAGGTATTAAAAGTGGTAGGACTCTTAGCAGAGTCCGCCTGGGGAAGTACCACACCTTTGCCAGTTATTCTACCGCCAAGCAGTAATGTGCAAACATTACTGTGTTCCGGTTTGAAGGGCGATGTTTCCAGAGAAATTACGGGGCTTAGAGATACAACATCTTAGATCTCTGGGTGACGAGCGCAGTGCAGTGCTAGGTAGGTAATGATTTTTTTTTTTTTTATTCTTTATTTTAATAGGGGCTTTTAGACTACAAGTCTATGCCAGCCCCATCGTAACCTAATAAAGCATATTTACAATATTTGGAATAAATACTAACTATGAGGATATAATCACCCAAAGGTAATGATTTGGACTCTTCATGTTCCAATAGCTGCGTGTCACTATGCTGTCATGTGGCAGGTATGTTGCTTAACATCAGGCACATGTCCGGCTCATCTTGTCACTATTTATTTAAAAAAAAAAAAGTTACAGGTTCCTCTTATCCCGTGGAAATAACGAAATCGGGTCCTGCGCAGGTAAACCCACGTACTGCAAGTAAACTAATAAAATAAGTGTGCGAAATTACATACTCCGCACCATTTTCGTAAAAGAGACTACAAAGTTGTCGTTTCACGTATTAATATACAGATTAGATATTCATATTGAAAATTACCGCAGCATTGAAGTGTGTTGGAAAAAATTGGATTATCCGTTTTTCATCGCCTCGCGTTTATTCGATAAGTCTCGGCTAAACTCGGCAATCTTGCTAAACTCGTAAGGACTTCGGAAATGAGCATAAAGTAATATTTTACGTGGCGGATATACAAGGTTCCTCAGAGAAAGTGCACGTTTGCATGTCTTTGGTACGCAGAGGTCTTATTTGTTTCAATAAAATGTAAACTAACTTAAAATTTGATAGTTCGCTTTGGAAACTACAACCCGGAACCGGTGAAACCGGAGGGTGCTTCTAGTCCGGAATAAATTTTCTAAGCATTGTCATCTAGAAAAGATGGCTCGCTTCTCACCATACAAAAGATTTTAACTTGACCCACACAAACTAACAAACTAACTGGCTGGCAAAACAATTTGTTATAGTCTTTATTTTATACAATTGACGACTGTACAATAATTGTCTTGATTTATACAATGAAAAAGTAATAAGGAAATTAAATAATAGTCAGCTAGTTAAAGTCTTCTTTTCATTTCTGGGTATTATTCGGTTTTGTTATTGATGTCATCTGATTCTTAATTGTTATTACTTGTAGCTTCAGAACACTTGAGAACTCGAAAAAAATCGAGTCAAGTGTCAAAAATGTTAGTTTACATTTCAAGTACACAAATTATAAACAAAAGATAGCGCTAGAAGCGTCTTGAAACGCTCCTGAGAACAATGGGCTTAAACACGTACAAGTACGGCGGCACTTCATATGCCAAAGCGTACACAACACACTTAGATAACCTGACACCCGTTTTCCCGCCAAAATTGTAAAACACAAATACCTATGGGACTAAAAAGTGGTTAATGAGTCTGTAGTTTAAATTCTTCAATCCACTGATTAAAAATTAATTGCTATAAGACAGCCAACAGGCACCCAGCCACCCTCGGCAGGGAAGATTGTTTTTATTAGTGAGCGTGTCGTTTTAAATGTTGAACAGTTGCTTTTTATCGATAAAATTGCTTACAAGACACAGAGGGTGGAGGAATATTTGTTTAGAAATAAAGATTATGTATTTTCCCCGTGCATTCATATACAATAGGTTGTTGGTCTAGATATTTTTGAGCATTTTTCTGAAGCATGCTCTCAAATATGCGCTTGGGTAGAGACACACATATACTTGAAGTCGCCAAACACATTTTTAACGTTGAATGTCCGATTTCGATCGTTATGAGAATCTGCTATTTTGATCATCTGATATTTCGAGAATCTGATATTTTGAGAATCTGATGTTATGCGAATAGTCAAGAGAGGAGAGAGGAGCCAAAATTTCGACTCCCGGCATCGTAGTGTGGCAAGAAGCGATGGCTGCTGCGCGCATCTGTAGTGGTAGACCTCTTTACAGTGTCCGCCTGGGGAAGTACCACACTTTTGCTGGTTATTTTGCCGCCAAGCAGTAGTGTGCCAACATTACTGTGTTCCGGTTTGCAAGGCAATGTTTCCAGATAAATTACTGGGCTAAGAGATACAGCATCTTACATCTTGGGGTAACGAGCGCAGAGCAGTGATGGGTAATATTTTGGACTCTTCATATTCCAATAGCTGCATGTCACTGTGCTAATTATGGGCAGCCATGTCGCTTACCATCAGGCACATGCACTGCTCGTCACTCTATACTATAAAAAACATTTAACAGTATTTCAAGCTTCAAATACTCTTTCTGTACAACGCAGTATTGTAATACATTTTTACAACGCCATTTTATGTAAGCTTGTCTGCTTACAATGTGGATTTAACGAGATCCCTCACTACGTGACTTACTTTGGAGACTTGGGGATCCATCAAAACTGGTTTAACCAAAGTTAAATTTTACTAGAATAGTGGTATCAATTCTGAAGGCACACTTTAACGATTAATAGACAGTTAAAATATCGCCCTTGGAATAGATTGGCTAATTGGACTTTAGCGCAACTGTGTCTATTTTATAGACACTTGTACAGATACTTGTACTGGTATAAGAAAGAACAATGGCAGACTTTCATACTTCAAAATAGTTGAGACGAAATGTAAGCGTCTATACATCAAAAATATCTTAAAATGTTGAACGTCAGTCCCTGAGTAAGATATGGAAAGATTTTTGTCTTCAAAAGGCCTAGAAATAAAGATATTTACGTTCGAAAGTTTATTAAATTCGATAAGTCACAGACTAAATAGAGAGATTTGACAGAGATACTCTGTATTAGTGGCTGACATTGACATGCTAGAGACACAATATATTTTTTTAATTTGAGTTTGGCTATGGATACTAGTTCTTCAGCCGCAGTGACATAAGGGAATTTCTGATATTGCCATAACATTAAAATAGAATTATACCAATATTTTAACATTGATATTACTAATATTACGGAAAGAAGTTTTAATGAAACTTATATCCACTACTATCTTTTATTTTTATAACTACTAATATTCTATATACTAATGATAACCAACTCGAAATAAAATATATTTTTTCCGTCATTATTGTTTTACAATTACTTCCAAAATAGTAAGATATATATGGTTTAAGAAGTATATGGTCACATTGAAATGGTGTACTAGGTTATTTTAATCATATGAAAACCCAATAATTTGTAATTTTTTTTGTGGCTTCTATTACTACAAATATTTATTTGAAAAATCTTAGAAAAAACAATAAATTCATTTCGTATAAACGTTATTTCTAGACGCTACCATGAAGCTTACTATTATTTTGCCATTGTTCTTTGTATTGTTAAATACAAATGTAAAACTTTGTGGGTATTCTTTGGGACGAGTCCGACAAATTGCCTGATGCGAAAACTGTCGGCGTTTTTGAATGACGACATATTGAAATTTTCGGGGTGGTGGACACTTCAGACGCACCATGATTTTTGTCGGACAAATGTACCACATTGTTTTAATTAATTTTACTCAACAAATTTAAAAAATCTATCTTGTAAACATGGGAAGTCATAATGACGTAATATCGATCTTTTTAAGGTAGTGTACACCCCATACGCCTGCATGATTTTTAAGTAAATAATAATAGTCCAGCAACTTTGTCGCCTGAATGTATGGAGTAGGATGCGTTAAATCCGGTAGATCTGATTTTTTGCAGACTTGTTTATGATGTTGGCCTAATGATTGTCCCAAGTTTGTGACCTCGAGCGACGAACGCAATTTTGTCAAAAATCGAAAAATCCGCGAAAAAGTCGTTTATTTTTCAAATTTTGGGGATCATAACCCTAAAAGACTAGTTTTTGTAAGAACTTTCTTATGGCGTTTATAAAGTAGACTAAATTTGCTACAATATGATACTAGAATTGTCTCTGTACACCCAATAGTTTCTGAGAATAAGTCTTTCAAAGTTTATAATTTTTTTCGTACTTCGCAATTTTTAGCAATATTTTAACTCCTACTTGACCACTTTGTGGCACAGTTACGGCGGTTTTTAACCCCCGACCAAAACAAGAGGTAATATAAATTTGACGTCGAAGTCTGTCTGTCTATTAGACAGACACACATACAGGTCTGCCTCTATGTGTATCTGTCTGTGTGTGTATCTGTCTATGGCACCGTAGAGCTGAAACGGATGGGCCGATTTCGATGCGGTTTTTTTTATTTGAAGATAAAGATTTGTGTTGATGTTTTGAGTTATTTTTGGTTAATATCAATTCAAGATGGCCGCCTCCACCAAATGGCAGACCAAATATTTCATCACAATTTACCTCAATATGGGTATCAAATGTAAGGGCTTGACTAGTAAACTACTATGCACTTTGACAAATTTCAAATCCATGATGGCCGCAACCACGAAATGACGAAATACGTTTATTTTTTCACAACTACCTCGATATGGTATAAATATAAATTTGTCATAGTGTATAGTAGTCTACTAGTCAAGCTCTTTCATTTGACATCCATATTAAGGCATTAGTGAATAAAAAAATTATGGAGTTCGCCATTTTGTGATTTGAAATTTTTCGTTATACTGTATAGTACTCTACTAGTCAAGCCCTTTCATTTGATACCCATATTAAGGTAGATTGTGATGAAATATTTGGTCTGCCATTTGGTGGAGACGGCCATCTTGAATTGATATTAACTAAAAATAACTCAAAACACCAACACAAAAATTTTTCTTCAAAAATAAAAAAACGCATCGAAATCGGCCCATCCGTTTCAGCTCTACGGTGCCATAGACAGATACACACACATACAGATACACATAGAGACAGACCTGTATGTGTGTCTGTCTGATGGACAGACAAACTTCGACGTCAAATTTGTAACACCTTTTTTTTTGGTCGGGGGTTAAAAACCGCCGTAACTGTGCCACAAAGTGGTCAAGTAGGAGTTAAAATATTGCTAAAAATTGCGAAGTACGAAAAAAATTATAAACTTTGAAAGACTTATTCTAGAAACTATTGGGTGTACAGAAACAATTCTAGTCTCATATTGTAGCAAATTTAGTCTACATTATAAACGTCATAAGAAAGTTCTTACAAAAATTAGTCGTTTAGCGTTATAATCGCCAAAATTTGAAAAATAAACGATTTTTTCGCGGTTTTTTCGATTTTTGACAAAATTGCGTTCGTCGCTCGAGGTCACAAACTTGGGACAATCATTAGGCCAACATTATAAACAAGTCTGCAAAAAATCAGATCTACCGGATTTAACGCATACGGTGATGTATAAAGTTACTGCACTATAATAAATATTGGTGGACAATTCACACACAACACCATCTGACCCCAAACTAAGCAAAGCTTGTACTATGGCGGCCAGATAGCTGATATAATATTTATATTGTTTTAAATACATACTTATTATACATAGAAACACCCAGACACTTTTTGTCGGACAAGTTGACAAGACACTATTTTAAATTAATTTAAAAATGTTGGTTTTCTTGTTCGACTAAAATCCAGTTACGTATGTATTATCCATACCCGAAAATTTCGATATGACGTCATTAAAAAAGGCATCAGCGCCAAAAGTTTTCATATTGGAAAGTTTGTCAGTTTCGTCGTAAAGTAGGCACCTGTATTTTGTAGCGGTAGAACTCTTAGCAGAGTCCGCCTGGGGTAGTACCACACCTTTGCCAGTTATTCTACCGCCAAGCAGTAAAGTGCAAACGTTACTGTGTTCCGGTTTGAAGGGCAATGTTTCCAGAGAAATTACAGATATTAAGAAATATAATATCTTAGATATCTGAGTGACGAGCGCAGTGCAGTGCTAGGTAATGATTTGGATTCTTCATGATCCAATAGCTGCGTGTCACTGTGCTGTTATGTGGCAGGCATGTTGCTTCCCACCAGGCACATATCCCGCTCGTCTCGTCACTCTATGCTATAAAAAAAATTGTACCAATAATATTTTTGGTAACTGTTATTTGACTATGATGTTACGTGTACCGTCTAGTAGCTCCCCGCGGATTTACCTGCATGTTTTTCTGACGTGATTGTACAATAAACATCCAAACTTTCTCATTAATAATATTAGTAGGTTTGAACCTTGCTCAAAAATGTTGACTGGATTTTGGCTCATGTTGCTTTCACGCTGGACACGCTGGAAATTATTTTATTGCGTTACATGTACTTTTTTACTAACATTTCTTCTAAATATACTTAATATTACAAAAATAAAATTGCATACTTAATACTCTTTACTAGGCATGGCTTATGTTGCAGAATCTAGTATATTTCTTTTTATTTGTATTGAAAATATCCAAATAAACATACAACTTCTATTATATCCGCGGTTTCGCCCGTGTAGTTCCTGCCCGATGCCTGCAGCACAGTGGCACGCAGCTATTGGAACATGAAGAGTCCAAATCACTGCGCTTGTCACCCAGAGATCTAAGTTGTTATATCTCTAAGCCCTGCAATTTCTCTTAAAACATTGCCCTTCAAACCGGAACACAGTAATGTTGCATTACTGCTTGGCGGTAGAATAACTGGCAAAGCTGTGGTACTTCCCCAGGCGGACTCTGCCAAGAGTCCTACCACTACAGATGCGCGTGTTAGAATCTCTTAGGATTCTGTGCTGTTATAACCTAATTTATATCAGGATAGGCTTAATTCTGTGAGCTTGGATGTGAATGTGCTGTTAATTACTTAAAAGATAGTAGGATGAATAGAAAACCCAATAATTGGTATTTAAATGTTATTAATTCTTTATTATGCCACTTTCGGTGCATCCATAGACGACAGGGTAAGAACGTGGTCAAGAAAACTCTGCGCCATCACATACATAATTTGTACACAAGTAAATCTTAGGCAACAGTTATAATACTTATCTTTGCTTAATCAACCGTTCGCTCGGCAACAAGAATAATACAGAACAATAAAAGCAAGAGAGAACACAATAAGTAAGGGACAACAATATATATAAAGAGACAAGAGAGCTGAACAGAGCCACGATCACTTTTATTCGTTATCAAGCCCACTCGCCAATAGTCATAGCGCCGCCCCTCCAACTAAACAATAACAAGTTATAGCGAAATAGGCGGTGGATTTGACAACGTTGATTTACTTATATGTTATTATACTTTATACAATCAACATCAACATCAACAGCCCACTAAACGTTCCCACTGCTGGGACTCGGGCCTTCTCTCGCAAGGAGAGAGTTAAGGCCATAATCAACCACGCTGGCCCAGTGCGGGTTGGTGGATGACACATGACTTCGAAAGATTCTAGGTACATGTCGGTTTCCTCACGATGTTTTCCTTCACCGTTTTAAGTTAGCGGCATTACGCACATGACTTCGAAAAGACAGTGGTGCGTGTGGGGTTTGAACCCGGGGTCTTCGGATCGGCAGCCGCCGTTCTCCCGACTAGACCACCGTAACTTATAATATACAATAATACTTACATATTATTTATTAATTATATTTAACCGTATTATTTATAACATGGTTATACTTATTATATAATTTCGGAAATACATCAATTCCTTTTTGGATTTTGGATCCAAGGATTTGACACGTATAAACCACCCATTTAGTCAATTTTAACGTTAGGTGAAGGATTCCAAGGAATCCCTAATCTTACGCGCGCAGCAGCCATTGCTTTTTGCCCTAGGTCCACGTTTGCGCCGACAAACTTATTCAATGATGAAAATTGAACTTAAATAGTATTTTAATACGGTGGAAAGTGGGTTAACACATTGCTTTAGATTATGAAGGTCAAGGAAAAGTAAATTTTATTAAAAAACCGTTATAAGCCAGGTACTTCCCCCAGGTATGAATCGATTTTATCATTAACTGATTATGTCAGGGGGGAAATGACCCCTTTCGCCACCTTCTTTCGTCCCCCCTTCACCCCGTCTCGTCCCCTTTTTAGCGGAAACAGGAAATGCGACTTTTTTGTATTCTGTAAGCGAGCAGGAGTTTGATTAATGGCTCTTTCCTTTTGTAAGCTGTAAATATTGAGGTATTATAATTTTAATAGCGCCAGAAACTTTATTGTTGGCTAAAAAATATTTCTTTTTTTTTGTGGTTCGATTTTGTAAAATGCACAAACGATTGAAGCGAGTTTTCTAGAATTTTTAAAATGATGCATCAGGTACAAATAAATTATTATAACTAGAAGTCCTGGATTTGCTCGGATATTGTTATCAAAAAGAAATGTATTTCGCAATTTTGTGGAGCCGGCCATCTTGAATTTGAAATTTGTCACTGTCAGTTTTACTTAACACGCCCTTTCATTTGATACCCATATTGAGGTAGGTTGTGAAGAAATATTTTGACTGCCGTTTTATGAAGGCCATTCTAAATCGAAATTAACCAAACATAGCTAAAAACCTCAATTAACCTTCAAATAAAAAAAACCGCATCCAACCAACTGGTCTATCCGTTTGAGATCTACGGTGCCATAGACTGACACACACACAGATACACAGACAGACATACTTACATTATAACAAAAAACTATTCAGATCTACTTAGAATATAACAAAATCAGAATTAAAATCAAACTATATTGGAACTATATTTATCGATTAGGTACCTACTTATTACATACCACCTCATGATGTTTGGAGTTATTTTAACATATTTATTATAAATAACCTAAGTTTTGCCTTTTTCATCGTAGTCAAGACTAAATCAGTTTTTTTTCAGTATTGAGTGACGAGACGAGCAGGTCATGTGCCTGATGGTAAGCAGCAAGCCTGCCGCATAAAAGACAGTTGTTGGTACATGAAGAGTCCATATAATTACCTAGCACTACACTGCGCTCGTTACTCAGAGATCTAAGATAGGTATTTATATCTTTAAGCCCTGTAATTTATCTGGAAGCATTTCTCTTCAAACCGGAACACACTAATGTTTGGACGTTACTGATAAGCGGTATAATAACTGGCAAAGGTACTTCCCCAGTCTACCATACAAAGCTGCCATACAACTAAATGTTTTTAGACTTCAAGTAGGTGCCACCTACTATCGCAAAAGTGCACAGGTACTTCAAGACTAAAAAGGTATTCGTGCACCAAGCACATATTTGCTCTTGTGTACAGTACTGTGCGCATCTTTGGGATGGTTCGGTAAAGTACCTAGGTAGGCTGGAGGCTCTGTAATCGATCGAGAGACGTATCAAACGACTCACAGACAACGGCACCTTTGTGTTTTTGAAAATGACTTAAATTTTTCTACTATATCGCCACAACGTTGCTACGAGTAGTTTCAAATTAACCTCACTGTTTTTTATTCTCTAGGAAAAGTGACATCGTTTCATGATTCCACAGACTCACAACGAGAAGGTTTACCTTCAGGTTTATGATTGAAACAGCTAGGCTGTGAAATGCGTTGCCTGAATAGGTTTTCCCGATGGTCACAATCTTAGTATCTTCAATTCGAAATTGAATGGGTTTGTACAACGAAGGGTTCTCTGCCGTAAACTGATCCATTGCTTTAGATTAAGCCATAGAATAGATAATACAGATAGAACGGACACTCCCCACCCCCCGCCAGTTTCAAGCTTCCTACCCCGCAAGAACGCGAGAAGCACTCAACGACACGACATAGATGACACGCACACATGCGTAAATGCGTTCGAACGACATATGCGAGTTGTGTGAGTGTAGGTATGTCAACTGCACCGTCTGTATAGATTTTAGGCCGAGTGTCCGGGGTGTGATTAAGCGAGAAGCCAAAGCTATTATTGACGTGATAACGTCTTATAATTCGATGAAGCCGGCTGCACGCCCGCAAAACATGACGTCATGTAACGTTACCGCCGTTACCTCGATTATTACTTTTCGCACCATCTAGTGAGTGAAATGTGTATTACGTTCAAGGAGTCTGCCCATGTTTTAGAAAAGCGACGATATGAAGTTAAGAACTTTTGTAGTAGTAGCTAATTTGTGCGAGGCTAAGAATGCTTGGAGGCTGGCTTGTCCAAACAACGATTTCCCTAGATGTCTGTCATCTCAGAGACAGTGGGATCGACCGATCTGCGATCTAGCACGGAACTCTCTTCTCGATACGTGTCCTAGTATCGCGGATCGTGCTCGTATCCTTGCTGTGTCTGTGTGGGAATCGGGCCTTTGGTTACAAGCTTTGCCATCTTTCAATACCGGTAGCCTATTAGATCCAACTGCATTTCGTCTAGCTGTTAGCTTGCGCTTGGGTGCGAGGTGCTATGAAGCCCATCGCTGCCATTGTGGTACTGCCGTCGACCAACTCGGTCACCACGGTCTCTCTTGCTCGAAAAGCGCAGGTCGTATTGGCCGCCACGCCAGCCTGAACAACATCATACGCCGGGCTTTTTCCACCGCCAATGTCCCAGCCATACTCGAACCGAGTGGGCTTGCGCGTGACGATGGCAAAAGACCTGACGGCATGACTGTTGTGCCTTGGAAGTTGGGTCGGCCCCTAGTGTGGGACGCAACTTGCGTCGATACTCTGGCACCATCACATCTTCCAGAGACGCATTGTAAGGCTGGTGCAGCGGCTAAGTCAGCTGAGCGACTCAAACGGCGCAAATATGCAACCCTCGGAAGAGGTTACATATTTGAGCCCTTTGGGGTTGAGACATTGGGTCCGTGGGGGCCGGGAGCTCACCTCATCTTCAAAAGCCTTTCCGAACGCTTGGTCGATGCGACGCGTGACCAAAATGCTGGCGTTTATTTGGCCCAACGCATAAGCATTGCCATTCAGCGTGGTAATGCCGCCAGCATGCTGGGTACGCTTCCGATTGGTAGTGGGCTTGAACATCTTGATTATCTGTAGACCTTCATTGGTCTATGGATAATTCAGGTGTGCTTAGTGTAAGTAGTTGTTAGGTATGTAGCGTAGTGTAGTTCTCATTGTATTTTAGTTTTGTTAATAAAGGCTCTGCCCCCTTCTAATATAAAAAAGAACTTGTGCTAGTACAATGATGTACCCAGAGATGGCGCTTTGAACAGCTTTTCAAAAAGCTTCAGAATGTTTTACCTAAATGGCGCTTAACACAAATTCCATCAGTATTTTCTTAAGACGTTGTCACGTTCAACTATCGTCAGTGAACCGACTTTACAGACAACCATTTTTTTTTGTAGAAAAGAAATTGAGAATTGAAAGAATAAGTTTTAAAATCCAAGTCTATAATTGCCTCACAAATCTTCATACTCGCTTCCATCGAACATTCTCGAGCAGATTTTTCACGTTTTAATATTGTAAAAGCAAAATCGGTCGGAAGCAAGGCACACCTCGCCTGCTACGGTCTTATCTAACCCAGTTCTTGAAAAAGGCGATTTACTTGGGAACTTGGTGTGTGAAAATTACAATTTTATGGCTGAAAATCTCTGCATGTAAAATATAACTTTTCTTAACTTTTGTGGTGGTAGGACTCTTGGCAGAGTCCGCCTGGGGAAGGACCACACCTTTGCCAGTTATTTTACCGCCAAGCAGTAATGCGCAAACATTACTGTGTTCCGGTTTGAAGGGCAATGTTTCCAGAGAAATTATAGGGCTTAGAGATAGAACCACTTAGACCTCTGGGTGACGAGCGCAGGGCAGTGCTAGGTAATGATTTGGACTCTTCATGTTCCAATAGCTGCGTGTTACTGTGATGTTATGTGGCAGGCATTTTGCTTACCATCAGGCACATGTCCTGTTCGTCTCGTCACTCGTAATTAAAAAAAAAATGCATTATGGTGAGTCGCTTTTTTCTCGAATTTAGTCGAGAAGAGTGGCTGATGTACGTGTCAAACTCGTGAATGGGTCCTGCTTGTGATAGTTGAATTGCTCGATGCTCATACGTTTCATAGAATTTCAGTCGTTACACTATCTGGACATTTCAAGATCTAGTTCAAAAGCGATGATAGATAGATAGATATTCTTTATTATTACAAAAATACACAATTATCATTATAATATAATAATAAATGCTACATTCGTAACTCGTCAGTCTAATACATTTTATAACATTTGTTTACAATTTATAATATTTGTTTACACATTCTTAGATTCAAGTGTACATGTTAAAGTTTTCAATATAAATAAATGATTAATTAAAAGTTGTATAAAGGCTTTTTATAATAAATAGTGAATTTGCTACGTATAAAAATACGCTTTGTCAATTATCTCTCTCTTACAATATAATGTTTGAATCAATTCCAGTCAGTCTTTCATAAAAAATTAATGAATAAAATAATTATTTAAATTAGGCAGGACGAAGCATTTTATAATTGCTGTAGTCACTGTTTAAGTAGTCTTTGACTTTATATAAGGTTTTTGACAGCAATAGATCCCTAACATTCGAACAAAACACATCAAACGACGTACTTTCCTTAATAGAATTTGGTAGTTTATTGTACAGTTGTTGGCCTATCACTGATGGATTTTTGGTTGAATTGTGTAGTCTATGTTTTACACCTAACAAATTATCCTTGTTGCGAAAATTAGATTTTGTATAATCTCCGCGAGTCTGGTAGATATGGATATTTCTGCGAACATATTTGACTATCTCAAAAATGTATAATGCTATAGATGTAAGAATGCGTAGACTCTTAAAAATATCTCGGCATGATTCCCTATATTTGGCATTAACGAGAATTCTTACCGCTCGCTTCTGCATTTTTAATATGCGTTCATTATCGGTAGAATTACCCCACAGCATAATGCCATACGACATCACTGAGTGAATATAAGCAAAATAAACCTCCTTAAGATAACATTTCGTAGCCATGGGTCGCAATTGTATTAGTGAGTAAATTCCTCTGGACATTTTACTACATGTTGTGTCTATATGGGTTTTCCAAGTGAGGGCCGAGTCTATTTCGAACCCAAGTAATTTTACCAAATTCGTACTTTCAATAGTTTCAGCGTCTTGAAGTGTCGGTATTACAAATACTGGCTGTTTTGGAGACACTGAGTTAAAAACAATTACATTTGTTTTATCTGCATTTAAATTTAGGCCATTGTTAGCAAACCAGATTTTAAGATGTTTCATATTTAAAGCAACATTGTTTTTAAGTTCATCGACATTTTTACCATATACCACAACAGTAGTGTCATCAGCATATTGGATCAGGTCCCCTTTCAGTGGTATTGCAGCCATATCATTGAGAAATAGAATAAACATAGTATTTCCTACTGAGGAACCTTGTGGAACGCCAATTTTTAAGGTCTTCGGGTGTGATTTAATTGTCTGTCCTTTAACTTTTATTTCGACTATTTGCACACGATTAGTTAAAAATGAAGACACCAATTTTTCACTCTGACCTCTTATTCCGTATCTTCTTAGCTTGTCCACTAGCAATTGGTGATTGACTGAGTCAAATGCTTTTGACAAATCTATAAAGATAGCAGCTACTTTTTGCTTTTTATCAAGAGCAGTAATAATTCTATCAATAAAGTCATGTGTAGCTGTTGAAGTCGACTTACCCTTTCTGTAAGCATATTGGGTTTGAGATAGCCCCCTATGGTTCTCTAAATGTTTCATTAATTGGCTAGACATCAGGGACTCTATTAATTTTGAAATAGTAGGCACAATGGTAATGGGTTTATAGTTTTTTACATCCGTCTTTTCTCCTTTGCCTTTATAGAGTGGACTCAGACGACATACCTTTAGAGTGTCAGGATATATTTCAGATTGCAAAATGTTGTTAACTAAATACGTCAAATGATCCGACAGAGGTTGCATTATTTTGTAAAGCAATCTCCCTGAAATGTCATATATATCTTTAGTCTCAGATGAATTAATTTTCTTTTTCGCTAAACTCAATAGGTCCGTAGGGTAAATACATTGAAATTTAAAATTAGGCAATTCTTGCACAGCTTCATTCAAGAAATCAATGGCTTTTTCTCTGTCTGGAGGATACTTAATACTTATTTCATCGCCAATTGAAATAAAGTAATTATTTATGTAGTCAGGAATAGTATCATTTTTTATGTGTAAATTTGTCTCATTATTAATTAGTTCCCAATCCCATTCTTTTATGTTTCTATTTGTATCTTCTTTTATTATTTTCCAGATCTCTTTCTTTGGATTTTTTGAATTTGATATTCTATTTTCAACATATTGTTTTTTTCTATCTAATATTAATTCTTCTCTTAATTTTACTTTTTTATTTATAATGTCCTTATTTATGATTTCAGGATATTGTCTCTTAAGCTCATACAAGCCATTAATGTCTCTCTGCATTTTTATAATATCTTCAGAAATCCACGGAACTGGTTGCCATTTTCGTTTCAGTTTCAGTATGGGAAGAAATACATTAATATTCCATCTTATCTTAGACACAAAATCATCAAAAGTTTGCTCGTCGTAGGAATCAAATAAGGTGTTCCAATCATATGATAACATCGCGTTACAGAAATTTTCAATTTTTTCGGGATTCAAAATACGTTTCTCAATGTAATCAGTTTTATTTACTTCTAATTTTTTAAATCCAATACATACTAACTGTGCATCATGATCAGTACGATCCATTGCAGCTGCTATTCCTTTTATGGTAAAACGATTATTCTCAATATTAGTGACCACAAAATCTACAGAAGTTTTAGAAGAGTTCTCAATTCTAGTTGGAAAATTCACAATGTTTTTAAAAGAATAAGTTTCTAAAATATCTAATATCGATCTTTTATTGGCAGAGCTATTCAGAAAGTTAATATTCCAATCTCCTGCGAGAAGAACATCGTCATACGACCTCTCATGAATCAACCTAAATAATTTATCCATAACGTTTTCAAAAACAGCAAAATTACCTTTGCCCGTCCTGTATATACCAATTATAATCAGTTTTTTACCTTTTTTATTAACTGTGACTTCAGCAGCAGTCAATTCGCAGTGATATTCAACTGCTAATTTGCTTATTTCAGTTATTGGTTTAGTTTTAAGTTTATTTGTTGTAAATATTGAAACACCGCCATGTACGTGAGATTTCCTAATAAAGTAATTGACATGACAATAGCCGTGTACTACAATACTGTCTACATTGTTTCTATTCAACCATGTTTCGGACAAAATTAATATGTCAGGTTTATACGTAGCAGTGAGACTATTCACAGATAGTACCTTGTCCACAGATGTGGACCTAACGCGATGTAGTCATATCGAGATTTAGTCTTAAATCTATTTAGTCAGAGCCGCTATCTAGTCATATCGAGATGTAATCATAAAGCTTCTAACGCAATTTGAAAGTTCCAAACAGTTTAAATTGTGAAAAGAGAGTCTAGGCTGTGGAATGTGTTTCATGACTGGATTATTATTACATTTATTAACGATGGTTGCAATCTTGGTGTCGTAAATCGATCAGGAATTCGTTTCATCGGCTCCATCGTAGACCGCATCTTCGCTTAAAATGTCAGTCAAATTCGAAGATTATATAACGGTCAAAAAAATATCTAAGGCCAATTGTCCACGTAGCTGCACGACATCCGCACGATTTCGACAATTGTCGGATGCAAAACGAATGCTTGCATCTTGCGTACAAATAATGAAGTCTGTGTCGACGAAGCGACGATGACACGACAGCCGCACATCTTGCGTTTGTTTGTAGGATGCATGCATTCGACAAAAAACGCGTGCGTGGACAGTAGGCCTTAGTTTTATTCCAATATCTATTACTCAACTTCAACTCTTGATTAATGGCTATTATTGTGGCTTAGCCTCACAACTCCGCCAAAATATTACTCATACTTACTAATCTTTTTTTTTCTAAAATTATTCCCCATGTCACCTTGGATCGTAATACAATATAGCCTAATTTATTAAGTCTAGGCTAATGAGTAATTTATATCTAACTTAAATTGCTACATATAAAAAGGTGCCCATCAGTCAGCACTTTTTTATTGGTTAAGGGGAAGGATACTCATCCTAAACTTGTTATTTTAATTTTCCTTTTTTTTACGGTTGTTACGGCAAACAAACTTATTTAGAAAAGAAAATGAGCTTCAAGACAAGTTTAGTAGCATAACATAGGCTATAGACATGATCAACTTTGAAGGGCATTTAATTTATCTTCATCTATTTGGCAATATAGAACAAATTGTCATAGTATGAGTAATGCTATGAATATCTTCAGACGAGAGACCAAACAAAAACATTTTTATTAATAAAAAAAACCCTACTTAGAGTTGGTATCGCAATACTACTTATACATAATTTGTTTTAATTCTCTTTTTTTGCTTTCAGTTTTATTTTTATTAGCATTTCAAAGGATTTTACATGTAATTAGATAATTATTTTCACAAATATACCTACAGCTCCTTACTATACGGGTTGCAAAAATAATTATAGACGGGAAGATGATGTAAATTAATAGTACTCATAAAGTCTGATAGACATCATCAGAGACTGGTGAAAGGATCTATAAAGTTATTTTTAAAATTTCAAATTTTAAAAATAACTTTATCATAGGCATCATAGGCTAAAATTAAGTTAAAAAAAGAGAAGGAGTGCGAAATTTTTTTGTCCTTTGTTATCAATTAATTATGCAAGTTTGTTTTTCCAAAGAATGGCATAAAAAGACTTACCACTGTACACAACTTAAAATGTAAGCTTAACATTGTCTTTATGAGTTATTTTAAAGCATTTTTAAGCATTGAACATTTTTACACAAACCTCCTTGACTTGGCTCAAAAATTGCCCAAGTCATCCACGTGCACATTTAGGACCGAGAAGTATACCAGCAAAATCTCTCTATAACTTGCTAAAAGTCTTTGGCTTGTCCAAAAGTGCAGTAAGTTCTATACTAGAACGAGTATCTAAAGCAGCACTAGTAGGATCATATCGGATTTGGCTGGGCAGGGAGAGAAATACGAGTAGTGAAGGTGAGTGTTGATGTACGTCAAAAAAGGGCCCCCTTAAACCTACGCCCGAGCCACAAGTCTTGGGGTCTACTCGGGATTTCTCTCTCTGCCACATGATGGACCAGCACCCGCACGGTGAATCCATGGAATGCTAAGAAGTTCGTCTCTCTCTCAATGTTCGAAATATAGTGGTTAAGGGACTGACAAAATGTATTGAATATAAACTTATAACTAATTTACAAAAAAATCTAAACAGCATTACATATTAACGGTTATCGACTAAAGTTGTAGTAAAACATTGAAATACTTAAGAACAATATTATATTATGATTTAATTTTAGTGATTTTTTAATGTAACTAGTTTTCTCTAGAGCCACCAGCTAGCTATTTCAAATTACAAAATAGATAGATAATGTTTAAACGACACAGAATACAACAATACATTGTGAAGCTGCGTGATAGCGATAAAGCTGCCCTTATCGCTGAAAGCGATATCTGCCATGCAACCTTAGGATGGAAAATAATATTTTAACAAGTCAGAGTTTGGGAAAATAGCATGTCTTATTCTAAAGGAAAAACATGATCATACCAACAGACTCTGCCCCCGTTATTGTAATTACAGTAAGTCAGAAAATTTAACACGCGGGAAATCGCACTTTTGCTTAAACTTTTTAAAATTTGTGTATCTCAATAACTATAGCAGATAACTCAGATATTCAAACAGACAATAAAAGATATATTTACGTAGATTTATTCTTGATAAATTTTATTGACTTAATGCTAGTGCTTTTGACATAATTTTAATTAATGTATCTCTATTTACTACTTCTGTTAGCTCAAATAACACTTTCTTAAACATTTTTACAGTAACTCGATAACATACTGTAAATATGTTTAGCAAAATGTCCGGTCTATTTAACTTACTGTAACTATGTTTACTATAACTTCTATATAAAACGTATGAATCCAGTGCTTTTGTGAAAAATTTTGTGTTTTGATCTTTTATTGATATCATCAGTAAAAGTAAAATAAAGTAGAGAGACAGATTAGTTATTTAATTTAGCACATATTTACAAACATCATATTTTTTTTCATATTTTGAGAGTTTTTACTTACCATTTTGTTACTTACCATTCAGTTTACATCTATGAAATAATCTTCCTAATTAAGTTATACAATATAGTATAGTAGCAGCTTTTTTAAAAAACAATATTTTTATAACAGAATTTTACATTTATTGAGCAATTAAAATTTCACTTCATGTTATAATAAAATTATTATAATGTTTAGTAAGAACTCAGTCTTTACATTAGAATGAAATATTTGAGAGATAAAATAATCTTATTTGTTAAATAAACTTTTCTAATTAATAACAGTGTCGAAAACTACTTTATTTATGCTTTATTAAAATTTATCTAAATGCTTTCCAAATGACCCTCCCTGACCAGAGTAACTTGGTAAGGTGGGAAAGGCCTCTGAAAAATGTTGCTATACTTGTGGAGAGGTAATACGTACAGCAAAGCACATATTGGTGGGATGCAAGGTGCTCCTTAATAGGGGTCATTACTCACAGCGCCATGACAGAGTACTTGAAATCATACGTAAAGCCATAAGCCTTTCAGTAGCTAGAGTCCAAAAAGGATTGACGACAAACAAAAGACAAATTAACATTGTAAAAGAAGGCTCAACTTCAAACTCCAAGAACAAGACTTACTCAGTTCTGGGTACAGCACCTGATTGGACTATTTTAATGGACACGTGTGAAAAGCACTATAAAATCCCAGAGGATGTGGGTGTTTCGTCATCCAGAACGGACATTTTTCTTTTTTCTAGAGCTACGAAACGCATAGTCCTGGTAGAACTTACCGTACCGTGAGAAACTGATATACCTAAAGACCACGCGATGAAACGAAATAAGTATTACAACCTTCTATACGAGTTAGCAAAAAACGGCTATGTAATTAATTTAAACGCTGTACAAATAGGAGCGAGAGAGGTATACCAGTAAAATATCTCTATAACCTGCTGAAAGATCTTGGCTTGTCCAGAAGTGCAGTAAGTTCTATACTAGAACGAGTATCTAAAGCTGCACTAGTAGGTTCATATAAGATTTGGCTTTGCAGGGAGAAACGCGAGTAGTAAAGGTGAGTGTTGATTAACGTCGGAAAGGGGCCCCTTAAACCTACACCCGTGTCACAATTCAGATGCCGTGACTCGGGATTTCTCTCTCTGCCACACGATGGACCCGAAACCCACACGGTGAATCCATGGAATGCTAAAAAGTTCGTCTCTCTTAGACTAAAATGTCCCCTTTCAGCTTGAACGTATGTGATGTCTCTTGTAGATACGCGGTGAAGAGTTCCGTATTTTATGTTGCGAGACGCTTTCTTCATAGTCATAAAAATCAGAGAACATCATTTCTTTAACAATCGTTTTCATGGAATTCACACTTTTAACACGTGCAACATAATCATCAAAATCATAAACTTTCGTGTTACGATCCAAATATCAAAACATAATTACAGTAACCATCGAATTTACTGTTAGATTGATATACATAACTTATTTTTACTTATACAATGTATTTAGCATACAACACTTAAGTAGTTTTACTTTGCTTAGCATTAAAAGGTGTGTTCGTCTATGGTGAAGATTTTGTTATCATAGTTACAGTATGTACATGTGTTCACTCACTTACTTGAACTATGCTTACGGATTGGCATTATTTTTACGAATCTCACAAACTATAAGGAGTGTAACTATACTAACTGTGATTATATGTTGAGTGAATACTATAATGGTAATCTCAGTAAGCTTAGTTACCGTACATATGATTAAGAAAATAAAAATAAATAAAAATATAAAATAGTAAGTTTAATTACCGTCTTTATTTTCAGGAACGGTTGAATCTTGATAACATTTACTGTGATTGAGCTTATGGTATCTTTGTTAATAATTAAGATATCCAAAAAAGGAAAGATATTCCTAGTAGGTTTTAATTTAAGTATTACAGCGCTGTAAAAAAAGTTATAACACAAGTAACATGACTTACTGTATTTATTATAACGGGGGGGGTAGTTAGTAGGTAAGAAGAGTAAGAAAGACACATAGGTACATCGACATTACTTTTTTTGTTCTTTATCACATTGTAAAAAAATAAAGAGTTATAAAATTATGCATTGACTCCCAACCTACTTACTCGGTCATGTGACACGCAACTACCAAAACATAGGGTGTTATTTTGTATAATTAGCCCTCGTGACACGGGAGATGGTGTGTTATGTTTATTACAACACAATTTTTTTCTAGTTGCTTGAACTGTTGTGTTGTTACGCCTGCTTAATTTACGTCATAGTGATTATAGCTTTATTCGTGTTTTAAGCTTTTACTATTTTTTCAACATCAAAAAAAATGTGAGCATCCTTTGTTTGAACCACAGTCTATTACATCATACAGTCGTTCGACGAAGCCGTCTAGACGGGGCAATCGTACGGGGCATGCGGGGTGAGATGCGGGAAGCGTGCTCCCGCCATTGCCTACATTACAATGTTAGCATTGCAGGAGTGCGGCTCAGAGCTGACGTCTTCCGTATGTTATCATTTTATTTTGATGCCACGTTTTTAAAAGCATTTTTGTTTGCCACAACCCTACCCGTGTCTAGACATTATCGGCGTTTCTCCCAAGATCAAAGGCTATGAACTACTGGTAGTATTTCTTTATACTGTGATTTTAACGCACATACCTTTGCATTAGATAGGTCCATCAGCTAATTAGTTCTTACATTACAAGCGTCGCATTTAACCTAAGTGTAGTTATTGTATTGTAGTGTAGTTATTGTAGTGGTAGGACTCTTAGCAGAGTCCGCCTGGGGAAGGACCACACCTTTGCCAAATGTTCTACCGCCAAGCAGTAATGTGCAAACATTACTGTGTTCCGGTCTGAAGGGCAATGTTTCCAGAGAAATTACAGGGCTTAGAGATATAACAACTTAGATCTCTGGGTGACGAGCGCAGTGCAGTGCTAGGTAATGATTTGGAATCTTCATATTCCAATAGCTGCGTGTCACTGTGTTGTTATGTGGCAGGCATGTTGCTTACCATCAGGCACATGACCTGCTCGTCTCGTCACTCTATATTAAAAAAAAAAAAAAAAAAGTGGTTATTGCACTCGGATAACTTTAGTGAGTGAATCCAGATGCAAATTTTGAAGCAAGGTTGGTTGACTAAATTCAAAAGCAGGTATATAAGCAAGTTAGAAGCCAGAAATCCTCGTTTCTGAATTTAGTATGCTAGACTTACTGAATGCTATTTATTACACTTTAGTGAATTTAGTAGCGACTAAATTCAGTCGACTAAATTTAGCCAAGTGTTTTTTTAACTTTTATAGGTTCACATTTGACCGCCATCTCAGCTGATAAGTGTAAAGTGACGATGCGGTCTACGATAGAGCGTGCAAAAACAAAACCGATTCACTCTCGATTTGAAGACACCAAGATTATAACTATCGGGAAAACCCCACTCATTTTCACAGTCTAGACGATCTTATCATAGAAGTAGAGTCAAACCTCTTTGTTCGTGTCTTTGGAACATCAACCATGAAACGATGCCGCGTTTTCGAGCTACAAGAAGTCCGATAGAAAAAAGTGCAAGGTGGTATTAGGTCATGCAGATCAGTTTCACATTCTCAGAAGTGTATCCGATAAAAATGAAAATGAATGCAATAAGCCTTTTAGTTTGGAGCTAGGTATGTAACAAATGCCCACCAAAATGAAAATTTCTTTAGCTACGTTTTACAATTTAGTAATGGAAGATCTTATGGGTTCGTGTTATCAATATCTTATCTTATCTTATACCTTTAAACGAGCAATTCTTGTTTATAAATATGTATGTATATATATATAGAATCTGAATCTCGGAAACGGCTCGACGGCTTTTCATGAAATTATGTATGCAGGGGATTTCGGGGACGATAAATCGATCTAACTAGGTTTTATTTAAAAAAAACCGCATATTATGCGCGTTTTTAGACAATGAAAAACTGTCACATTAGACATTAGAATGCGAAGGTAAATTTCGCCGCGTGACGCAACAGCGTAATTAGCTCAGAAGGGAAGTTGGGCGCTTATAGCGGTCACGAATTAGTAGGTCCGGGTTCGAATCCGGACGGGTTCTCTTTTTTTCAATTCGTTTTTTTTTTTAAAGAAAATCTATTTCTTGGAGTCTTTTACCTGTAGGTATCTAAGTATACTTAGTATTTAAACCGAGCAAAGCTCGGCCACCCAGGTACTGTCTATGGTGAGCGGCGGCGATGACGGTGGCATAACGGTGGTAGAACAGTTGATGGGGACTGACGCGTATTTCGCGAATGGGGAAAATCTCGTGAGTTTCCGTCACCGACATGCTTTATAGCAGATTATTTAGTAACTACCACATCAATGTACTTATGTAGCGTACTACATAAGTGCTGCGCAGTTCAAAAATTCAAAAAAAATTGGCAGTCATAGGAACTGCCGATAGAAGTGAAAACTTATAACTCAGAATTTGATAGCTTACCTTGGAAACTACACGGGTGTAACCGGAGGGCGTGGCCTCGCCATCTTGGCATGGCCATCTAGAAATGCGTCGGCATTTCCCATTGGCTGATGCGTTTCTAGATGGCCATGCCACGATGGCCTGTCCGCGCCCTTTCAGCATTTCCCATTGGCTGACGTATTTCTAGATGGCCAATTGCCATGGTCCCGAGTTTACCCAAAGCTTATCATACCCGAGCGTGACGAATGAATTCAATTCACAGCCCACGAAAAATCTGTCTAGGCGCGGCTTAAGAAGTTTTCACTTCAAAAAAAACATCTGCTTCGGACTGCACGCCCACGGCAGAAATGAAAACTAAAATAAGGAATAACTAACTATTGAATAATTTTAATCATTGAAAATAAAAACGATTTGGTAGGTATATAAAATTGAATATAGTAAACACACGCCAGAGGCACAGATTGGGCTGCAGGGTTAGTTTCCATGGCCAATAATAATCTCCAAAAAAAGAGACAGTGACAGCAGACAGAAAGCAGCAGGTGATTATCTTTCTCGCTCTGGCACACTCGGCAGTCCCGAGTTTATCCGAACATTTTTTTCACTTCCGAGCGTGACGCTGAGCTGTTTTCACAGCCCACAAAAATCTATGTGCTAATCAAAAGAAATTTTCACTTCAATAAGTATTCACTTCTATCGGCAGTCTCGAAGACTGATATTTTTTTGTATCTACATTTAACAGTAAGCTCAGCTACCAATTACTTTTAGCATCCATTTAAAATATAGTTGTGTCGATTACAGAATTGAGTTTGGCCACCAGCCCATTGTAATAACAATATATCAATAAATTCCACGTATTATACGCTCTATATTTGTCATCATTATCATTACAATAATGACTGGCGAGTACTGGTAGGACTCTTGGCAGAGTCCGTCTGGGGAAGTACAATACCTTTGCCAGGTATTCTACCGCCAAGCGGTAAGGGGCAAACATTACTGTGTTCCGGTTTGAAGGGCTATGTTGCCAGAAAAATTACAGGGCTTAGAGATATAACATCTGAGATCTCTGGGTGACGAGGGCAGTGCAGTGCTAGGTAATGATTTGGGCTCTTCATGTTCCAATAGCTGCGTGTCACTGTGCTGTTATGTGGCCAGCATGTTGTTTACCATCAGGCACGTGTACTGCTCGTCTCGTCACTTTATTTAAAAAAAAATTACTGGCGAGCCGGTTCGAAATTATAGCTGGTCTAGTCGGGAGAACGGAGACTGCCGATGCGGAGCCCTGGGTTCAATTTCCACACGCACCTTTTCGAAGTCATGTGCGTAATGTCACTAACTAAAAAAACGGCGAAGAAATACATCGTGAGGACCACGTGAAGACCGACATGTACCTAGAATCTTTCGCGATCATTTGTCATTGACCAACCCGCATTGGGTCAGCGTGGTGGGTCATGGCCTTGACTCTCTCCTTGCGAGAGAAGGCCCCGAGTCCCAGCAGTGGGAACATTTAGTGGGTAGCTTATGAGCCGCCTCGATTCCTTTACAAGTCGTTTTTAACCCCCAACATAAAATACCTGTGTGTTATAAGTTTCGCGTGTCTTTTTTTTTTTTTTTTTTTTTTTTTTTTTTTATTTAAAATTGCTACTCCACAGATTCCGGGGTCCGTGACTTTTGTCATTTAAAATCTTATTTATTTTTACATGTTTCTTGGATAATCAGAAGAAGAGGAAAATAAGGGGGGAGTTGGGAACATTTTAAACCTAATACTAGTTAGTGTTCGTCTGTTGAGCCGATCACTACCGGTTGGGATTCCGCTAGTAATCGACTCGACATCGATTCTCTGCCTTATTGCCATTTGCCTAAGCCGCCTCCTCCCGGCCGAGAGCCTCCACTACGGCTGCATTTCTGTCCCTGATGGCCATCTGTAGGTTGAACTCTCGGATGGTCTTCGGTGATGCAGCCAACGCTCGCCGCACGAACCGACCGATGGCGTCGTCGGTGTCGTCAGCGTAGTACGTGAAGGTCCCCGTGTGCCGTGAGATTGCAACAACTGCATGGGGCACGCTCTCGTGCAGCTTCATGTTTGCCTTTGTTTTTATTGCGATTACCGACTCATATGTCAGTCCCTGAGCTTCATGGATGGTGAGGATACGTGACCCTGTGCCTGACCCATAACCCTGGTTTGTCAGGGTCTCTTTCTCCTCTTGAGTGTGAACTAAGAAGAGGGTGTTTGGTAGGGTGTTGGGTATTTGCGCTCCCTTGTACCTTTTCTGCTCTAGGGACTTTATACGGGATGCTGAGGAGTACATACCTGAGTATATTTCCCTCAGCGCATATGCGACATCCATCGGATTGCGATGTGTGCAGAGCAACTCCTGGCTGATCTTTGTTACCAGGTTTGGGCGGTGATACCTCATTTCGAAGAGATTTTCCCTGTCGATATAAGGCAACTGATTGACGTCTCCGATGAGGACAATTTCACCAACATCAGACAGCCTTGAAGCCATCACAATGGCTCCAAAATGGTTCATGAGAGCTTCGTCCACCATGAGGCGACTGAAGCTTTCTCTTCCGAAACCATTTACCAGAGCAGAAGCCATGGTTCGCACTCTGGTTTTGACCAGGTTTCCGATACGGTGCGATAGCTTTTCTCTTAGATCTTTTGCTGCCTCAGTTGTTGTAGTGATGATGGCGTCCTTGTCCACATCAAAGTGTCTAATTACCCATGTTGTCTTTCCACATCCTGGAACTCCGTTGACCCACTGTATTCGCGGTACCTCCCAGGTTTCCCAACCCGCTTTGACGTTTGAGTTCCCTTCGATGGTTTTGGCCATCTCAAGGATCCTATCGTCCAGCATAATCTTGGTGCATCGGGCGGTAACTACGATTGGGTCGTTTGGTGGTGTCGCATAAACTGGCATTCCCGCGCGCTCTGTCTCTTTCTCGTTCAGTGTCACGAAGCCATTTTCTACACTGTAAGCTGCCATATACTTTCCTGTCATGGTTCCCTTGATGACCCGGGAAGTGACATTATTGTAAATGGCTGCTTCGGCCTCCTCGAGTTTCGCCTTTAAGAGGCTTTCACTTCCTAGCCTATAAGACTGCATGATGTTTTCGCAGGTCTTGAGGTTGACTTGTCTTGTCGCTCTCAGTGTGGCTAGGAATTCGATGAAGGCGTTACGTGCATGACTCCGCGGCTCCGAAGCCATGACATAGCGGGGCGGTTCAACCTGTCCCATGTCGGCTCTCGTTCGGCTCGTTTGTTGCTGTGAAGCTACGTTGGGGGTTCTTGACGTCAAGGGGGGTGATGAGTGGGATGAGATTCGGAGTATGCTCCTTGCTGCTGCATTGAAGGCAGTCACGAAGGTCGTGTTGGTGCCTCGGCTGCCGCTTTGATTGGCTGCGGCTTTTTCCGTGGCTGCCCTCTGCTGTGCTCTTTCGGAGCCGGTTTGGATGGTCGAACTAGGAACAGGATGTCCCCAGCTGTCAGTTGCATGTGTTTGGTCGTGTGAAGGGGCTCTGAGGAAGCTCAGATTTTCTCCCCTGTCTTCATATACGACTACCTCATGATGTTTAGAGGCCTCAATGCAACCCAGCCGGTCTGCGACTCGCGCTCTTGAGTATTCGATTGCCATCGCATCCACGCTTATCACCCGGGGTGTTTCACCTGCATTTCTGCTCAGATGTTCGAGCAGCGCACTTGCCTGTGTGAAAGGGGTCCGACCTTCCGAGTACTCTATTAGTGCAATCGTTTTGTTTTTCGATCGCACCAACCGAAATCGGTGGCCGTCCACCTCGCACACTGGCATGGCGTCATATGTTTTCCGCTTCATTGTGACTTTTGCGGTACTCCCATTGAGCAGGCAAGACAATCCAGGTGACAAACGGGCTCGTTTCCGTTCCCAGGCAAAGCAAAAGCTTATTCCGAATCTTTCTTTGTTGCTGTCCATGAAGAGAGCCACTCCGCGGATACGGATTCCTGCCTCTCCTCGGTCTGCATTCTCCAGTAGTTGTTGGATGGAGGTACTTTTCGAGGAACTATTGAGAGGTTGGGCGGGAACCACATTCCGCGTGGCGTCCACGGGCAGCGGGTCAGGGTGTGGTGGCGAGGGGAGGCGTGTATTTGATATTGTGGAGTTTCTCTTGGCCGCTATGCGGAATGAGCTCTCCATGAAGGACAGGAGCCGTGTTCTGTTGTCTGGATCTGCTAAGATGTTATGGAGATCCGAGACAACCAGCTTCCTGTCGATCATAGATTCGAGTTCATGTCTTGCGACCATGAATCGGGGACAATCGATTAGCACGTGCCAGACCGTTTCGGGTTGGTCGGGGTCACACTCGCATGCAGGACCGCTCTTGAGCTTAAATCTGTACAGGTATTCTGCTATTCCTCCGTGTCCCGTCAACGCTTGTACTTGGAAGGGAGTCAATTTTATGGTTCTCAACATTCGATATGCGTTTGCTATATCGGGGAGGAACGTTTGGGTGACTTTTCCAGTGTCCGAGGTCTCATATCGATCTTGCCATTTCTTGACCGATTCTTCGCGGATTTTGCGTTTGACGTAGGACAAAGGGATCCCCTCGTAATCCCTGGGTGATTCCGTGAGAGCTGCCAATTTGGCTAGTTCGTCAGCTCTTTCATTGCCAACGGTGCCCACATGCGCTCTCACCCAGAAAAGACGAAGAGATCTCCCTTCAGCATTTATCTGTCCAATGTTTTCCTTTATGCACTTTGCCAGGGGGTGACTCGTTTTCGGGTTACTTAGCAGTTCGAGTGAAGATCTGGAGTCACTCAGGACATTGACTTCTGGGTCCTTGCTTTCTAACGCCATTTGAGTTGCCCGGCAAAGAGCATAGAGTTCCGATTGAAAGACTGTGCATTCGGAGTGGAGCTTGAAGGTCGAGTTCTTGACCTCTTTGCCGTTCTCCCACCATGTTAGAGCAGCTCCAACTTTACCTTCAACCTTACTGCCATCAGTATAAATTTGAGGTCCTTCTGGAAGATTGGAGGTGTCTTCTAGGAGCTCGTATTCTACGGGTACCAGCGTGGACGGATGGGATTGGTCCAAGTAGTTAACGTTCCGTTCGAGTTCCACTTCTGGTGGGAGGTAGTCTTGGGAGAGGTTCTTTTTTACTCTGTACAAATTAGCTGCTTCCTGTATCCTCAGATCCAGGGGGAGCAAACCGGAGAGTGCAAGTGCTGATTTCAGGGAGACAGTACGGTATGACTTACAGATTTTCTGGGCAAAACCTCTTTGGATTGCGTTCAAGTGAGACTTGTTCTCCTCGAGGTCTGCCGCTTGTGCCCATACACTTGAGGCATACATGATTATAGGTTCCGCCACAGCGACGTATATAGTTCTCGTGATTTCGCCATTCAATCCCCAGGTCACCTTCGCTGCACATGCTAGCTGTCTATAAATGTTCGCCACTTTTTTACATTGGGCGGTCACATGTGCTTTAAAGTTGAGCCGTCGGTCGATTAGTAGGCCTAGCAGTTTGACTTCCTCGACCAGATCAAGCCGGACGCCGGACATGACTATGTTTGGAGGTTCGTACTTCAACTTTTTTGTAAAAAGCATTGCGTTGGTTTTATGCGCTGCAAAGTTGAGTTTGTTAATTTTACCCCATTCCACTGTCATGCTCAACGCCCTGCTCGCTTGCTGTTCGATGATGCTCGGGCTGCCTGTAAACATGAGAACGACGTCGTCCGCAAATGCTTGACAGTATACTCCCTCCGCTTCCAGCATTCGTAGTAATGAGTCTAGAATCACATTCCAAAAGGTTGGTCCACAGATGGACCCTTGGACGCATCCTTTGGTTGTGTCCTTCTCATAGACTGCTCTTGCATAGTTGACCTTGATTTTACGGTCGCTGAGGTAAGAGTTTACGATGTCGTAGAGGTTTGTTGGGCACCTCTTCTTCGCTAATTGATTTTTGAGGGCGGGCCACCATGCATTGTCGAAGGCACCCTCTATATCCAGGGAGATTAGGAGTACGGTGTCTTTACTGTCAACTCCTTTTTTGATGTGCTCTACCAGGTCATAGAGGGCGTCCTCGGTGCCTCTTTGAGGCATGAAGCCGTACTGTTTCCTACTGATGGTTGGGAGGAGATGCCATTGGAGTCGGTTTACCAGAAGCTTTTCGACGATTTTTCCGGGAACGGACAGAAGACCTATGGGGCGGTAAGATTTTGGGTGTGTGTAATCTGTCTTACCGGGTTTGCGTAATATGACCACGTGCGCCTCTTTCCATTGCTTGGGGAAGTGTTTTAACGACAAGCATTTATTTGCTATCGCCAAGAAAACCTCCCATTCGCAACGTATAGCTGCGGCGCATATATCAGCGGTTAGCCCGTCCGTACCAGGAGCTTTTTTTGGATTCAGAGTTCTCAATACTGATTCCAGTTCCGCTGATGTGAAAGGTGGATCATTTTCCGGTAAGTCCATAGGTGTTTCCGTGGTTCGCTCCCGTAGCTCTGTATGACACGGTTGGTCTGTGCTCTCAGAGTCGTCGGGATAGAAAGTTTTGGCAAGTAGTTCTGCAGATAGCTGCGGGGATAGAGTGTTACCTTCGGTGTCTCTTAGGAGTATTTCTTCCTGTCTTGTCGAAGTGTTTCTCATCACTCTGTAGATCTTGTCCCACATACTTTCTTTCTCCTGATTGGTGCAGAACTCTTTCCAGCTTTCCGTCTGAGCTTGTTTGACTTTTTCCTTGTAGTCTTGCCGAGCAATTTGGTACTGTTCGACTACAAGTACAACTCTGTCAGGAGCGGCATTCCTGATCCTTCTCTTTCTTCTGAGAACTTCTTTCTTCAGATTTTCGAGCGTTTTTGTATACCATGGAGGGGTTGGATTTCCCTTCGACGAGCTCACCAATGGAATGGTGTGCTCGCAGGCTTCATGTATACCAGCTATGTAGCTCGTAATCATCAACTCAAGTTCTAGTGAACTTTCACATTTCTCCACTGATTCCGGCGAGATGTTTCTTTCTTTTAGGGAAGATTTTAGCTGTGACATAAAGTTTGGCCACTTTGCCTTCTTGGTGTTGTATTTGCGTGTTGTTATTGACCTCGGTTGTTCGAGAGCTTTAACTAGACGCAAAGTGAAGGTGATTGCATTGTGGTCAGATGTTGTAATACTTCTGTCAACCTCCCATTCCTCGATTTTTCCCAGGAGAGACCCGCTGCACGTAGTTACATCTACTACGCTTGTGCAGAGTTTGCCTTCCCTGACGATCTCGAAGGTTGGTGTATCGCCGGAGTTGAGAATGTACAAGTCCATTTCGTTGAAGAAAGAGTTTACGGCTTCTCCTCTCTCATTTTGATATGCGCTTCCCCACCAGTGGGACCATGCATTCACGTCACCAGCAACAATAAGGTCTTTTGTCGCTAATTTTTCACTGAATACTTTGATCCTGCTGAGGTAGGCGTCGACTTTTTGGTCTCCTTCTAAGTAGACAGAAATCACTCCCAGTTTTAGGCCTGTGCCGACCAATAGGACAGCCGCTTCCGTTTCGGTGACAATTTGGGGGTCATGGATTACCTCCAGCCTATCGCCGAAGACTATAATGGCTGCCTTAACTGGTTTTTGCCTATTTAAACTGCACTGAATAATGCGAGTTCCAGGATATTGTTTCATCGCGCCTTTATTTCCCACATAGGGTTCTTGAACAAGGGCAACTGAAACTCCCCTTTCTCTCGCAACCTTCAGGAGTTCTGTCGTTGCATTCTGGGAGCGCTGCAGGTTTGCTTGGATGAAGCGCAAACCTGGTTTGCCTACTCTTTGGGAGACTGAGCCTCGTTCCTCATGAGTGCCCTTAGCAATAAGATATTCGGGACCGCGCTATGCCATCCCATTTTACCCTTTCAGGGCACTCGCTACTAAAGGCGTTGTGAGCGAGTTCTCTGTTGGGGCTGTTGGGATGAGCAACCGCGCAATTTTTGCATTTGGGTGGCAGGTCTTCTTTTCTTGCCTTGCATTGGGTCCAGGAATGGGCTTTTCCGCAATGACTGCAGGATTCATCCCTTTCCCGGCAGATCGCCTTTGTGTGACCGAAACCTAGGCATTTGGTGCACTGCACCAAAGGCGAGTGGTCTGCCACTGGTCTCCGCTGGAGCCCAATGTAGACTTTTTCGGCGTCCAAAAACGCTCTGTGAATGCGAGGTGAGACCTCGATCACTGGATGGCACTCATGCTGGTTACGCGCCCTTTTTCTGTACCGAACTCTAATCACGCTCTCTTGCAAATTAACCCCTTGTAGCAGATGTTTATTCTGCGCCAAAAGGTTTTCCACTATCTCGTGGTCTTTGTGGTAAGCCAGGACGTCTCGGATGATGATTAGTGGATTACCCGCTTTCGCGGTCTCCACCTTTAGAGTTTTGTCCTGCTGCACGCGATTTCTAACCAGACCAAGGTCTTCCTCTGTGCTGCAACTCAGGATAACTTTCCTGTTTCGACCTTTGCGCACTCGGTCAACCCTTGCTCCGGTCTTTTTCGTGTCCAGTGCTACCGCTATTCTGTCTATTAGATTTTCGGCCGTCGTGGGAGATGTGGGATTCGCTGTTGTCACGATAAGAGTGTGGTTTGGTTTTGGCACAATTGGCTTAGCTGCCATTTTCGCGTAGTTGGGCTTAGATGGTTTGCCCGTCTCCGCTTGGCAGATTTCGGCCTCAATGCTTAGGGCTGGTGGGGGAAGAATTAATTTTTCCTGCCGCATCGTCCGGAGTTCCGACGATACAGCTTCTAGACGTTCTGTAATAGGCTGCACGTGCTCATCGATGTTTATTCTGATTGGGGCGGAGGATGGGGGTGGCGTTTGTTTATTTAGAATTTTTTCAATCGTACTTAGTCTGTCCGAGTAATTTGGGGGAGTAGGAGGTGGAGGAGTCGAGGCGAGCTCTTTCAGAATTTTGGCGTTTTGGTGAAGGATATCGATGGTGTCTGCCCTTTCTACGTTTGAGTCTCTCCGAAACTCGTCGACCTGTCTCCGAAGAATTTCAATCCCGGTTTTTAGACCGAGATAATCGTTCTGCAGTGGAGTCAAATCGACGGAGGGGTTTTGACTTTGCGCAGGTAACTTAATAAAACCACTGATATCCCTCACCGCTTCGGCCGTTGCTTTTATTTGTTGGTGGGGCTCTCTCGACTCAAAGCTCTGCCAGTCTCTAACGGCTTTGATTTCTTTTTGGAGTTCGCTGAGTGTTTCCCTGGCCAGAGCTACCTCCTTCGTTAAGTCGTTATTCATTCTTTGTACTGATTTGGTGTGAGCCCTTTCCACCGAGAGCAGTTCCACGGCGTGTCGAGTCCGCTCCTGTTCGAGTGAGGCGATGTGACGATGTCTGGACTCTGCCAGGGAAAGGACAATCTCGAAGAGCGTCTGGAGGCTCTCGATCGCAGTTTGTTTAAGATCCCGTCTTTGATTGGTGGATTGTTCGAGAGCGTCCTTCCCCCGGAGTAACGCGTCGTTTGCCACTTTCGTGGCGCTGTCCATCTCGACCCCCGTTCGCTTTGAACAGTGTGCGATCAGCATACTGGTCCTTTTGCATCGGGAGGAGGTCGGGAATGACGATTCTGACACGCTGTCCGTTTCTTCATCCATCGTCAACTCTTTTGGAGGTGATATTCCACACTGTTTCCAGTTCTGGACTCTATCTATTGCTGCTAATTGCTCTGGGCTCGACTCTGGCACTGATGTTACCGGCACAGAGGTTTCACTTACTGTTCGTGAGCACGGTGGCGATGGTGCTTTGTTAGATGATCGAGTGCAGCAGGACTCTACCTCGGGGACATCCACGGGCACACCAGGGTACCCCTCCCGGTGTTGCGTCGGCGGCACCACGTCTGACGCGCTGGTCTTAACATTTTTTTTTAAGATGCGCTTATGTAAATTAGACGCTACTGACCTTACCGAGAGCACCCTTGGTCGTCTGGGTGCATTGGCAGTGGCTGAAGTGGGGCAGGCAGAAGTGGAGGGGGCGGCTTTTTTGGTTGTGTCGGACATTTTACAGAATTTCTTAATTAGGTTGTATATATTTATGTTTTGTATGACAGAATTTGATTGAACGGAATTGGGTAAATTTAAATTATACTACTATTATAACAACTTATACTACTCGCGTATGATCCCTTTCTTCTTCGTCTTCTTCTTCTTCTCCAAGTTAAAGTTTGTCAGTGTTCTTGCGTACACGCTCGTTTTAGATGGTGTTCGGGCTGTCCAGTAGGTGTCCAGTCACCAGCAGTCAGTTCTTCCGCCGGGGTTGGCGATGATGATGATGTTCTCCCAATGATGTTTTACTTGGCGGGGGGAGGTGTCGCTGATGACGTGCGTCGAGTCGCCGGCGCCGGTCGGTCGTGCAGCGATAAGAACGTGTCGGCGGAGGTTTTCTATACCGAAGAGGACGGACGTGACTTTTGTCCAAATACAACTTTGCGATCTTGTAATGTTGAAACTAAACTAACCTTTATTTTCGGCTGTTCGTCCGGTATTTTTGGTGATTCCTCTTTATCCCTGACGTCCTGAGGGCTGTCAACACGGCTCCGGGCTCGCTGAACTGTAGCTGGTTCACTGATATCACTGGGCTGCTCGTAGCTCCAAAAAATCCGCTTGTATTGATTTTTATTTACAGAGCTGATGTTGAGCGTGTACGTGTTAGTCGGTCTCTCTCGGTCGGTTAGTTTCGCGTGTCTGTTTGTGTGTGTGTTTCTGTAGCACTCTAGTTCCCGAACGCAGAACTGATTATTTACCTTGGTTAAATCGTGAAATATTATTTATTTGGAGTGTAAGTTAAGCTTGTTAGGGAAAAACCATTTAGTAAACAAATTTTACGTTCACTAAGTCGCAGGTAGATGCTCCAAAATAAAAATTCTGGTCACAAAAAACCATCACACATAACACATCACATCAAATCATTAAACCTCACATACCTTTATAACAAAAAGTTTATCATATCACTTAAGTAATGTTGTTGTTATTGGGCATTAGATTAAAAAGACAACTTTTTTGGCAAAAAGAAGCATTTAACTATTCACATCATGTAATGTACAATGTTTCCAAAGATAAGGAAATACAAGTTTGCTTAACTTATAAGGACAACTTATAACAATTTAAGCATAATAAATTAATTAATGCGAAAAACCCTACGTCGAGATCACCAAAACGTGGTGGGATTCCCACAAAGCTGGCAGTGTTGCCATTTTGGATTCCTAGACTTCATTTTTGGGAAAATAAAAGGCGAGGACCAAGCGCTTCGAAAGGTCTTTTACTTTCTTTTTATTATCATAACACAAATCCATATTTTTATATTATTGGACATATCACACACAACACCACCTAGGTCCAAAATAAATAAATAAATATTGGTGGACAATTCACACACAATACCATCTGACCCCAAACTAAGCAAAGCTTGTACGATGGCGGCCAAATAGCTGATATAATACTTATATATTTTTAAATACATACTTGTTATACATAGAATCACCCAGACACAGTGCAAACATTTAAATTCATCACACAAATATTTGCACTGGGTGGGAATCGAACCCACGACTCTCGGCTTCGCAGGCAGAGCTACTACCAACTAAGCCACGAGGCTAGTCGACCAATAAAGAGTATCTATCCATCTAACCCCAAAATATATAGAAATGGCTGATATAATTCTTATATTTTTTTAAAGAAATGCTTAGTAAACATAGAAAACACCCAGGCACAGTGCAAATAACTCTATATTTATTCATCACACAAATATATTAGGTATGTAACTGTTCGCGTGTTGCCATTCCCAAGTAAATAACAATAAAAACAATACAAACCAGTTATCACATAATAATTTCTGGTTCAATGTCTTGGCTGCATTCTAACTATTTCTTATTCATTTCAATTACAATAGCTAGACTTGTTGATGTAACGTATAGTGCTATTAAAACGCAATTGCACTTGGAATAGAACCAACCCGGGGATGGACTTAGGATGACAAAGGGCGAAAATATAATAATCTTTTTTCTGGACTTGAAACATTATCTGGCATCTAGATGTTATCTGAGGCAACTGAGATATGTCTATAAAAACATGTAAAAATTAAAATCTTATATATAAAATTCTAGTGTCATAATGTCAGTTACCTTACTCCTCCGAAACGGCTTTACTGATTTTTACCAAATTTTATATGCATATTCAGTAGGTTTGAGAATTGGCTACTATCTATTTTTCATACCCCTAAGTAATAAGGGTTGTTCACACCTAAAACTTTTTTTTTTAATTTTCGGAATTTTTTTTTTGTTTTTATTTTTTTATAATGTGGCAATAAAAAATACATACCACCTTAAAATTTTACCCTTTTATCACTAACCTCTATTTTTTAATAGCCATTTTAGTAATTTAATCATTTGACAGTGAACTCCTCCTAAACGGCGGGACCGAATTGAATGATTTTTTGTGTGTGTGTACAAGTGGATTTGTGGATGGTTTAGATTCACAAATAAGCCCGGCAGATGGCGCTGCAGACAGTGTCTAGGTTATGATCCGAGCGAAGCCGTAACGGGCCGCTAGTAAAAACATATTATGTTTTCTCGATTTGAAAATATATCTAGCTTCTACTGCATCCAGAGGTCATCGGAGTAAATCTGAGACAACTGTTTAAATTTATATCTAACTAAAAACAGACAGAATTAAAGAATACAGAATATGCCATAAATTAGGAAAATTTAGTTTCCAAGTCGTTTAAAAAATGCTAACCATATTTAAGTAAATGTAGAGAGACAGATTCAAGTAAGCAAAAACTATTGTAAAATGATCCAAATACGAGTATTAACTTTTGCACAACTAAAACCAAATGTCTTGTCTAAAAGATGAATAAATGTACTTTGCTTAAAATATTTAAAACAATGTTACGAATTCTATAAATGATTTTG
The DNA here is from genome assembly GCA_963693475.1 of Ectropis crepuscularia. NCBI lineage: Eukaryota > Metazoa > Arthropoda > Insecta > Lepidoptera > Geometridae > Ectropis > Ectropis crepuscularia. The sequence goes on along the minus strand of OY856368.1, from coordinate 7,340,688 downwards.
GTGACGTTGGATGTTTGTTGCTCAATCACGTCACAACTGATGGGGTTAAAATTTTGAACACAGGAGCTTATAGCTTGGAATACTTAATACATAGTTGTCCAAATTGGCCATACTGTTTGTAGCTTGCCCTTACTGACTGTACGGTAACGGACTCGCGTGACCCCAATAAGATAGAAACGCTAAGTCGAGTCAGCATCTCGTTCATAAATTGTTTATTTTATAATAATTTTACTAACCTTTTACTTTTACATATTATTTACATTTCCACTAACAAATACCACCTAAGCTATTTCACAACTCTTTAACGTCAGAGAACTATGTATATAAACAGCATTAATTTATTAAATAAAAGATTCATCACTCAACTTGTGTTTGGATCACTACTCCACCTACACCTCCGAGAAGACAGGCTAACCAGGCAGCCTCGGGACTGGCAGCAACAGTACCAGTCCCTCATCACCACCAGCGGCAGGTCAACTTGGCGACCGCCAGCCGTAAGTCCCCGTTACTCGGGACGATCCGGCACCTCCGCCCGTGGTGAGTCAACTCGGCGACTACCACCCCGAACGCCCCGTACTGTGGACGTTCGGATCACACTCGCGGTTGGTCAACCTGGTGACCACCGCTCGGACGCTCCCGTACTGGAGACGTCCTCTTACTGAACTGCAGTACGGGTCCGGTCGGACTAGTACCGGACTCTGCACCATCACTACCCCGAACGCCCCGTACTGTGGACGTTGGGATCACACTCGCGGTCGGTCAACCTGGGGACCGCCACTCGGACGCTCCCGTACTGGAGACGTCCTACTACTGCATCAAGGGTCCGGTCGGACTAGCACCGGACTCCGCACCACTACTACATCCAGGGCAGGCCATCAAGAGGAGGCCTGCCAAACAAGTCAGACAAGCGTTGAACAATACGTTGTTAAGCGCTTGTACTGACTTCTCTGGCAATTGTTAGTTTATCGACGCTTCGATACGCTAGCAAATGTCCGACCGGACCACAATTGTACATTTGGTCCTTATTGTACATTTGGTCCTTCGAGAATTTTTGAACCAACGTAACTCAAGAAAAAGATAACATGGAAATACCAGAAGTTAACGAAACATTACGTACAGAACTGTACGCCAAGCAACACGATGCCTTACAAACCCAGTACTCTCCGAAGTTATCAGCATTAATAATGCTGATTGAAATGGTGAAAACGCCGCTACAACGAGCAGAAGAAGAGTTACACTCAGGAAACATGTGTCAAGAGTATGCACAATTTTTATTGTCAGACATCGAACATGGATGGAGACACGTACAACAGTATCATGCCAGAATATTAGAACATCAAACGGATTATTATCAGCATAAGTACTTTCAACAAAACGTGTATGATGAATTTCAAACAGAAACGTTTTTGATTATACAAAAACTTAGTGAGTTAATAAATGGTGGAAATACTCACATAACGATCCGTCCCAGTAATCGGAAGGTTGAGTGGACACAGAGGTTACCTCTATATGAATACGAGTTACCAATAAATCACATTCCTGGAGTGGAAACGGAAATTTTAGAAGAAAATTTGGTACAACACACTTCTCTTATAAAAGCTCCAGTTACGATACCTGGAGCTCAAGAAGTTTGCCCAACACAAACGACAGAATGCACGAAACTTAATGAAGAATTAATAGCCCAAGCAACAGAACCATCAGGAATTATTACCAATATTATCATCAGACCTATAGAAGTAATCAGCTGGTCAACAACTGCTACAACACATCCAGTCGACGAAATATCCAGAATATGTAACGCACGCAAGAAACGTGACGCGAGAAAACTTTCGTGGAAAAGTGCGGAATGGCTGAAACATACTCGTAAAACTACACCTTCACCCAAAGATGTCCCAGATTTACGTGAAAGGGTAAAACGTCAATTTCACAGTAAAATCAAACCAAAACATGAAAATGAGTTATCAGATACATTTTCAAGTCGTCTTAAGATGGGATATTGGTTAAGATTTAAATTTAAAACTAAATGCATTCGTTTTCCTGGAGTTGTGAAGAACATGCAATTACATAAAATTGCATTGTTTATCTACTTTCTACCAACTACAAAACAAGCTGCAACACGAACCAGTACTACGTCGTCATACATACAGCCCGCAGCTACGCAGAATTCCTGACCGCCATCCACTCGAAGACAAGCTCCAACAATCAAGATGCTGACAACGTGGTTACCCTAACAGTAAGAGCAAGACAGTCGAACATCGCAACTGTAGACAACCTGGAGTTATCGCTACTGAATAACTCGTAACGATCAGTTTTTAGAGGTGGCAAAATGTCCAAATTGGCCATACTGTTTGTAGCTTGCCCTTACTGACTGTACGGTAACGGACTCGCGTGACCCCAATAAGATAGAAACGCTAAGTCGAGTCAGCATCTCGTTCATAAATTGTTTATTTTATAATAATTTTACTAACCTTTTACTTTTACATATTATTTACATTTCCACTAACAAATACCACCTAAGCTATTTCACAACTCTTTAACGTCAGAGAACTATGTATATAAACAGCATTAATTTATTAAATAAAAGATTCATCACTCAACTTGTGTTTGGATCACTACTCCACCTACACCTCCGAGAAGACAGGCTAACCAGGCAGCCTCGGGACTGGCAGCAACAGTACCAGTCCCTCATCACCACCAGCGGCAGGTCAACTTGGCGACCGCCAGCCGTCAGTCCCCGCTACTCGGGACGAACCGGCACCTCCGCCCGTGGTGAGTCAACTCGGCGACCACCACCCCGAACGTCCCGTACTGTGGACGTTCGGATCACACTCGCGGTTGGTCAACCTGGTGACCACCGCTCGGACGCTCCCGTACTGGAGACGTCCTCTTACTGAACTGCAGTACGGGTCCGGTCGGACTAGTACCGGACTCTGCACCATCACTACCCCGAACGCCCCGTACTGTGGACGTTGGGATCACACTCGCGGTCGGTCAACCTGGGGACCGCCGCTCGGACGCTCCCGTACTGGAGACGTCCTACTACTGCATCAAGGGTCCGGTCGGACTAGCACCGGACTCCGCACCACTACTACATCCAGGGCAGGCCATCAAGAGGAGGCCTGCCAAACAAGTCAGACAAGCGCTGAACAATACGTTGCTAGGCGCTTGCACTGACTTCTCTGACAATTGTTAGTTTATCGACGATTCGATAGACTAGCAATTGTACATAGTACATTATTATCTTATACCTTTAAACGAGCAATTATATATATACCTTTAAACAAGCAATTCTTGTACCTATATAAATATGTATATATATATAGAATCTGAATCTCTGAAACGGCTCGACGGATTTTCATGAAATGATGTATACAGGGTGTAGGGACACATTTACGATTACGCTGCGTTTAGCCAGTCAGTGAGTCAGTCATAGTTACGCTCGGATCGCGGACGCACGCTGGGAATAAACACCAGTCAAGCGTATACCATCTTTCATTTATTGCCTAAGAATATACCGTGTAGGAACACTTCTTCGAACATTGACGAGTGCTTATTAGACATTAACATATATAACATCAGCCATACCTACAACACACAGGTGACGTGTGGCTGGATACGTTAAAAGGGGATTTTGGGGACGATAAATCGATCTAACTAGGTTTCATTAAAAAAAACGCATATTATGCGCGTTTTTAGACAATGAAAAACTGTCACATTAGACATTAGAATGCGAATGTAAATTTCGCCGCGTGACGCGGCAGCATAATTAGCTCAGACGGGAAGTCGGGCGCTCATAGCGGTCACGAATTAGTAGCTCCGGGCTCGAATCTAGACGGGTTCTCTTATTTTTTCAATTCTTTTTTTTTTTTAGAAAATCTATTTCTTGGAATCTTTTATCTGTAGGTATCTAAGTATACTTCGTATTTAAACCGAGCAAAGCTCGGTCACCCAGGTACTAATACATAATCACTGAAAAGTTGCAGGAACGGGAACTACACGGGTTAAAGGTAAAATCACAGAGTGCTGCTAGAAATAGAATATTTCAATCTTGCCCCATCACTCATCCTTAGTACGTGCCCTTTAACCATACGTTTCCCGAAGCAATTGACCTACACAACTCACAACTCAGACTAGAATAGAAAATGCAGTTGTGAAGTAAAATTGCTCAGAAATAAAAGTCCTGCTATTGTTTAACGTCAGCTTATCCCCTGCTGGGCAAAGATCATCTACGATACACAACTTAGGTCTTTTGACGTGATAACGTCTTATAATTCGATGAAGCCGGCTGCACGCCCGCAAAACATGACGTCATGTGCCGTTACCGCCGTTACCTAGCCGTATGACGTCGTCAGTACCATTCCATCAGTATTTTCTTAAGACCTTGTCACGTTCAACTATCGTCAGTAAACCGACTTTACAGACAACCATTTTTTTTAATAATCTTTCAGTTGTCTTCCGTATATCGTCAATATATCGATACCGTTTCATGGTTAACATTCCAAAGATTTGCATGCCGAGAACAGATTCCATTTTTGTGATAAGAACGTCTAAACTGTGGAACGCGTTCCCTGGGTAGATTTTTCCCGATTACAAATTGAGCGTCATCAGTCGAGAGTGAATTGTTTTTTTTTCTAGATAAACACGATCGACCGCAGAGCGTAGCATCGTTTAATAATATCAAGCGAGATGATGATCAAGTGTAAACCTAAAATAGTAAAAAATAATGTCAGGATTTCCAACTCTATTTTAAGGACTCATGATCTTAATTTCAACATCCGGATAATAAATATTTATAACCATTATATAAATAAATATGAATATAAATAAAGATTTATTTATTATAAAATTCATTTATTTCAAGTAACAAGACTCATATTCATAGATACAACTTAATTTCGTCACTTTACATTATATTCAATAGTCATTCCATTATTCATTTTTAAATTATTGTACAGCCAAACATTTTACATACCTAAATATACTAAAATAAACATTCATATACTCAACAAGTCTCATTTAAGTCAAAGAGTCAAACAGTCACCCTTGGAAACTTTTACAATTAGATTAAGCAGTAAAATTATATTATAATCAATTCTAAACCAATTTAAATTAATGTTAATTGAGGACAGCAGGTCTAGTCGGGAGAAAGGTGACCGCCGATCCGGAGATCCCGGGTTCAAAACCACACGCACCACTGTCCCTTCGCAGTGCGTAAAGGAAAACATCGTGAGGAAACCGAACATACATGTTTGGTTTCCTCACGATGTTTTCCTCCTAGAATCTCTCGAAGTCATGTGTCATGTATTGTGTTATGAGTTGTTCGATAAATTTGATATATGCCGGGCACTCTCATTCTCTAATTATTTTTTAAACTATTTTGTATTATTAGTTATTGGCCAGAAACCATGGTGACGTAGTGGTTAGACCATGCAAAACACAATCGTAAGGTCAATTCAAATCCTGCATCTCTCTTCTTACGAAAAAAAGCCCAGAGTCCCAGCTGTGAGAAAATTTAGAGAGCTGGTTATTCGTCTGTTAGAGTGAACCGCATTAAGCATTTCATACAAAAAAAAAGAAAAAACAATAAAATTTGGGGGTGCCCCATAATACTTAGAAATTAAACTGAAAAATAATTTTTTTTAGGTATGATAGGTTTTCAAAAATGATATTGTGGTTACCAATTTTTTTTTCTTAATAGTTTAGTTTGCGAGAGAGACTCTTCTAAAGTGGTAAAATATGTGCGACGTGCGGCTGTCGCGACGTTGTCGCTTCGTGAACACAGATTTCATTATTTCTACGCAAGATGCAAGCATTCGTCTTGCATCCGACAATTGTCGAAATTATGCGTATAACGTGCAGCTACGTGGACAATTTGGTCTAATTCGTTGCAGCTGCAATTCCTTTGAGGAATTCCGAGTAGTTATTTCCATAGCTCGTTGACTTCGAACATAAAAACTATTATACAATACGAGTGATGACCTAACTACAGTTTCTACGCTATTTGTAGGAGCTACAAGCAATTAAAATATAAGCGGTATTTTAAGTATTAATATACTGACTATCCAAGATTATCTTTGCTGCCTAACATTACCTCTACTGCCTATGATGACTTCTTCTGTCTAAGATTATCTGTACTTATTGGATGGTATGCACTGCATAAGGAAACATTTACTGCCTAAATTACCTCTGTAAGTGCACTGATGTTTGACCAGTTTGTTTTAAATTTAGTCCTCTTGGTATCTACTTGTATCATTAATAAATCATTATTCCTTAGTTATTCGGGCTATTGAAATCAAATAAAAATCAATTTTAGTTAATTTAGCCCGTAAAAACTTAATAACGCGGAGTAACTCTATACGAACATAATTAAGTTTCTATAGGCTAAACAGCCTAAAGTTATACAGTTGATCTAAATTTATAATTACAGTTAACAAGATTTTTTTTTAATTTGGTCGCATACAGTCTATAATTACCTCGGCTGCCTGGATGACCTGAATTACCTGAGATGACGTTGACTGCTTGGATGACCTATACTTAGCTTATAATGACCTACACCGCCTAGATTGCCTCTACTGCCTGACTTACTTATATCGTCTAGGTAGTATCTAAAACAAACACGTCAGCTCTATATATTAGTAAAGGTATATTTCTGTGTTGCCCCAAATTTCGTTATCTGATTTATCCTGAGCGTTACCGTTCTCAAATCCACATGATATGATTGACTTTTCTATTATTTCGTTAAACCAACCGGAGGAACCCTTCAGAAGGTAACTTCCGTCAAATACCAGACAGTAATGTTGAGGAAACTGTCTTGCGTGGGATTGCCCTTTGCGTTCCTTTGTTGTGAATAGAATCGAGAGAAAACTAAACTTTGTGATCGTAAAGTAATGAAGCAATGGACGCGTTTCTTGCTTTTTACGATTTCCTATTTTTGAAGTGAAACTTCTTTAGGCGCGCCTAGACAAATTTTTCGTGGGGTGTAAATTGAATTTTACCGTCACGCTCCGGTATGATAAGAAATCTTCGGGTAAACTCGGGACCTTGGCGATTGGGCTTCTAGAAATGCGTCAGCCAATGGGAAATGCTGAAAGGGCGTGGCCTCGCCATCATGGTATGGCCATCTAGAAATGCGTGAGCCAATGGGAAATGCTGACGCATTTCTAGATGGCCATGCCGTAACTATATTTCTGTTAATGTATTGAGTGCTCAGAACCAACTATTCTTAGCAAAGATTGAGTGACGAAATGAGCAAGACATGTGCCAGTGTCATGTCTTTTTATATTATTATAGATTGACGAGACGAGCAGAACATGTTGCTGGTAAGCAACATGCCTGCTATATAACAGCACAGTGACACGTAGCTATTAGAACACGAAGAGTCCAAATCATTACCTAGCACTGCACTACGCACGTCACCCAGAGATCTAAGATATTATATCTCTTAGCCCTGTAATTTCTCTGGAAACATTGCCCTTCAAACCGAAACACAGTAATGTTTGCACATTACATGTAACGTCATGTTAGCATGTAAGCAATATACCTGTCCATAACATCATAACGGCACACAGTTTTAGGAATATGAAGCGACTAAATCATTAGCTAGCACTGTACTGCGCTCATCACCTAGACCACAGAATAAATATTGGTACAAGTACAGAAGACTCACTTAGCGAAAAAAATTATATACTTAAATATCGACTCTTGCTGGGACACAACAAAGTGCAATTCAACTCGCATTAGTCATCATCATCAACAGCCCACTAAACGTTCCCACTGCTGGGACTCGGGGCCTTCTCTCGCAAGGAGAGAGTTAAGGCCATAATCCACCACGCTGGCCCAGTGCGGGTTGGCGGATGACTCGCATTAGTGCTCAATGCCTATCGCGATATTCACCTAAACATTTGCGCTCTCTTCTAACGCGTAACTTTGTCGCTGTCTGGCGCGGCATGATGCACAAGGGTTGTCGATATATCTAATAAAAAAATAAATTAACCTTCCGTTATGTAGGTAGTCAGCATTGTAGCACAGATTAATATAATAATACAGACAATGCAATAAATGATAATTCTTTGTTTGTTTTTTGACTCATGCATCCATATACAACACAATATGCACGCGACGTAATTTTACGCGGGAAACGTGTTGCGCGAGCGCTTAGCCGTGCGTCCGACAACCGAGTGTCACTTGTTCCGTGGGAGGAACGGTCTAGCTGTAGGCTAAAAACGCGCGACCTTGAGCGAGTGATGATGCCCTGCTTAGACACCTAGAGATATAAAATGTTTTATCTCTATCCCCTGTAATTACCTACACTGGAAACATTGCCTTACAAACCGGAACACAGTAATGTTTCTGCATCTATTGTTTTGTGATGAATAAAATTCTGAATATGGTTTTGTATTGTAGTCCATGGAAACGTCACATGTATTAGCCTAAGAACATTACAATTTAGACGATTTTTTTTTTTTTTTAAATAAAGAGTGACGAGACGAGCAGGACATGTGCCTGATGGTAAACAACATGCCTGCCACATAACAGCACAGTGACACGCAGCTATTGGAACACGAAGAGCCAAATCATTACCTAGCACCGCACTGCGCTCGTCACCCAGAGATCTAAGTTGTTATATCTCTAAGCCCTGTAATTTCTCTGGAAACATTGCCCTTCAAACCGGAACACAGTAATATTTGCACATTACTGCTTGGCGGTAGAATAATTGACAAAGGTGTGGTACTTCCCCAGGCGGACTCTGCTAAGAGTTCTACCTTTATTCCTCCCTCCTTTAGTCCTTTATTGTGAAAAGGCACTTGCATACTCCACATCCATTATTAAAATAAGCAAATAAATGAAATAAACAACATAATATCGTGTCACAAAATAGTAGGTAATGTAAATAGTATCAAATCCTCATAATTTACACAAACACCCAAACACAAAACAAACATTTGTTTTCATCTCACAATCTAACAAATTATTTGTCTTGGGTGGAAATCGAACCCAAGACCTCCATAACTGCAGGCAGTCTTATAACTAACATAGTCTCGTGGTCAGTCACAATTTAAAAACCTCAATTATTCATTCGTAAACTTCAATTATTTCATGAAATACATACGTACAAACTTAGTGAATTAATAATTTAATCCAAGTATGTTATGTAAACCACAATTATCACTATGAAAGCGAAACCTTCACATTTTACGTCCCCATTATACCCTCAAGGTACCCAAAAATACCTCTAAACCACTTTATAACCATACTCAACCACTCATAACCGCATCTAACCACTTATAACCGGCTATAACCGGTGTAAACTTGAAATTTCCAAAGGCGAGCTTAGCCCGATCTCTCCTGGCGCCATTAGGGTCGCTTCCGGGGGCATTTTTGCTACATTTTGTATCAATTCAGGGGATGGCCGGCTTAATGGACCTGGCTAGAGGGTCACTACTAATGGTTTGTAACTGGATTCGGATAGGTGATCTTAATCATTTGATTCTCTCTAAGTAAATCGAGTTAATAGTTTCACTCACAAACAAGTACTTTACAACAAGAATTGGGATGATTACTGATTCAAAAATACATCGTTCTAACTAGTCCATCAGGTAAATGATGGAAAAACATGGGTCACGTATTTTTTGTTTTATCCAATAATTAAAAATCGACAGGGGGTAGTGACGCCACGTCTTTATAAATATCTTATGTAGACGTGATGTCACTAAAAACTTCTAAGCGCTAAAGTATTTTTCGTCATTTTATGTTTGTGAAACAAAATAAATTTATGATGTAACTGACGGACTAATTAGCTATTTTTAGTTCGTTTTTTGATGGTAAATAACTTAAGTGTGTTGCCAACCATGAAATATTCTTATTGTCATTCAATTTTCGTTCAATTATACTTCAGCCTTGTAATAAATTATTAGTTTGTATTCCATACTACTAGCTTTACGTTAAAAATACGATTTGATCTCTAGTTATGGACTGCAAAAGTCCGCCGAAAACTTTAGTGTTTTAAGAATAAATTCAGTGAAATAAAATACCTATACAACAGTGCTTGACTGCGCCACAAATGGTGCGTTGTGCCATCTTCCCTACAATTATTGATAAACGTCAAGAAACCAAGATACCGGGTGTAGCTTATCACTTATATATACTAGGTACTTCAAGGTAAGTCAAAGGAAGTTTATATAATAACTTAATTTATTTTCTACGAAATTAAATTTAAAAAAATTAAATTCTGACACTCAACCAAATTTCAATCACCAGGTCGTCTTAATATTACATAAAAGTAAATTTTAGTTTTTTGATAATAATATGTCATTATAGTGGACCATTTCTAAGCCATTATACCAAACTAAAAAATAAACATCAAAATCGATTCACAATTAGTGGCGCTGTCGCGTATCATATTTTGTATGTACAGTACCTGGGCGACTGAGCTTTGCTCGGTTTAAGCACTAAGTATAGGTACTTAGATACCTACAGATAAAGGGCTCCCAGTAATACATTTTCTCATAAAAACTTAAATATAATATAAAAAAATATAAAAAAATAAGGAACTTGAAAAAAAAAATCAAGCAGCCGTCTGGATTCGAACCCGAATCTACCGGTTCGTGACCATGACTTCCCATCTGAGCTATTATACTGACGCGCGTGGCGGCGAAATTTACCGTCGCATTCTAATGTTAATTGAAACAGTTTTTCATAGTCTAAAAACGCGCATAAAATACGTTTCTTAAAAATGAAAAGGTATAAGATACAAAAAAACACATACAACTGAATTGAGAACCTCCTCCTATTTTAAAGTCGGTTAGAAAACTACCAATCGAACATCAGTAGTATCACAGGAAAATAATATAACTACACTTATTTCCCTCTGGCGTTTTATAAGGTCCACTGTCCACGCACGCGTCTTTTGTCGAATGCATGCATCCTACGAACAAACGCAAGACGTGCGGCTGTCGTGTCGTTGTCGCTTCGTGGACACACACTTCATTATTTGTACGCAAGATGCAAGCATTCGTCTTGCATCCGACAATTGTCGAAATCGTGCGGATGTCGTGCAGCTACGTGGACAATTGGCCTAAATTGATATTATTTTTACCAAATTTGCTATCGCGTTAAATAACAGACCAGCAATTTTGTTGTCACTGTTTTTCATTTGTTTTTGTTCAATTTTGAGATATTGGTTAGTTTTTATGGAATGTATTTTTTTTTAACTTTTATAGGTTAACACTTGACCGCCATCTCGCCTGATGTTAAACGACGATGTGGTCTACGATGGAGCGAGTTTACCTAGAAAAAAAACGATTCACTCTCGATTTGAAGACACAAAGATTGTAACCATCTGGGAAATTCCACTCAGGCAACGTATTCCACAGCCTAGACGTTCTTATCACAAAAGTAGAGTCAAATCTGTTCGTTCGTGTCTTTGGAACATCGACCATGAAACGATGTCGCTTTTTCGAGCTACGAGCATTCCGATAGAAAAAAGGACAAGGTGTAAATTTGTATACCATCTATATATATACACCATCTGTGTATTTGTGTATTGATCTTTCTTTTATAAAGCAACAACCATTGCAAATACTATTGAAACTGTTAAACTCAAATCGAGAAAAAAAAACAATTTTCATAATTTGTGTTCGGCACATAAGAGACTTTACATGCCTTTACAATAATGAATTAATCGTTGAATTATTTATTTACGTGTCGTAATTTTATTATTCAGATTTAAGTTTAATATTTTTTGAAGTACCATATATAGTAACGGAACGAGCAGGACATGTGTCTAATGGCGCCTCACGCAGCTATTGTAACATGAAGTTTCCAAATCACAACCTTTTAGCACTGCACTGCGTTCGTCGTTAATATGATAATATATCTTTATTCCCTGTGATTTCTTTGAAAGAATAGTCTAGTAATTTTTTTTTAAACGGGGGCAGAGCCTGTATTAACAAACCTAAAATACAATGAGAAATACACTACGCTACATGCCTAACTACTTACACTAAGCACACCTGAATTATCCATAGACCAATGAAGGTCTACAGATAATCAATATGTTCAAGCCCACTACCAGTCGGAAGCATACCCAGCATGCTGGCGGCATTACCACGCTAAATGGCAATCCTTACGTTTGGCCAATTTAACGCCAGCATTTTGGTCACGCGTCGCGTCGACCAAGCGCTCGGAAAGGCTTATATGAGTGGTGAGACTCTTTGCAGAGTCCCAGCTGGGAAAGTGCCGCAATTCTCCCAGATATTCTACCGTCAAGCAGTAATTACTATACAAGGTGTTGCAGAAAGGTGCAACAATATTCATTGTAGTTCATCTACATAACGTTTTGAATCATGTATGTGAAAATTAGACATGAAAGCTCAAATTTTTTTTCCATAAAAAAAAGATTTGTTTTGTTTGTTATTTTATTTGACATACCCCTAATGGCCTGATCTCGGCACGGATTTTTGTACGACGTCGTGGCGTCGGCGGTAAGGTCGTTTGTCAGCTGTACATGCGTTAAGGTTGAAGCTGGTGATTTGGTAGGAATTTTACGTCAAACTTTGACTCGAATTATCTCGTGATCTACCGTGCTGAGGGGAAAGAGACCTTCGGTGACGAAGTCTACATCACAGACTAAGTAGAGAGATACTCTGTCTACATCAGTGTTAGAATGGACTGTCAAAATATTGTTGGGGGTAAATCCACCACGTTGTATATAGTCATTATTATCTAGGTTTGAAGGACAATGTTTTATATAAAATTACAGGGCAAAGAAATAAAATCATTAAATATCTATCCGTGAGGCGTATAGTTCAATAGAAAGCAGTAATATTTGGATTCTTCGTATTCATACAGGTGCTTCGCACTATGCTGGTTTCGGGAAACGAGCTGCTTACTATCTGGAGAATGCATTGCTTCTCAATCTACATTGAATATAAAAAAAATTTGGCAGTCCTAGGAACTGCAGATAGAAGTGTAGTTTCGTGTAGTTTCCAAGGTAAGCTATCAAATTCTGAGTTATAAGTTTTATAACTCAGAATTTGATAGCTTACCTTGGAAATTACACGGGTGTAACCGGAGGGCGTAGCCTCACCATCTTGGCATGGCCATCTAGAAATGCGTCAGCATTTCCCATTGGCTGATGCGTTTCGAGATGGCCATGCCATGATGGCCTGTCCACGCCCTTTCAGCATTTCCCATTGGCTGACGTATTTCTAGATGGCCAATAGCCATAGTCCCGAGTTTACCCGAAGCTTTCTTATCATACCCGAGCGTGACGAATGAATTCAATTCACAGCCCACGAATAATCTGTCTAGACGCGCCTAAAGAAGTTTTCACTTCAATAAATAAAGAGAGTATAATTAGAGATATCTGCTAACGCATACAATGAAAACGTTTGTGGAGTGACGTAAGTTAAAAAAAATACGAGGTCCTTCACGCCAAACCTCAACCTCAAATGTTTTATGACTTTTTCTTAAATGGCACCTTTACGAAATGCTATTAGCCAGAAAAATACGGGCATAGGGAGGCGATTGCAAACCGATTTAGAATTCAATAATCTACAATCGGATCCTATTCGATTCCACACGACTCGATCGTTATAGCCTGTGGAAATATTTAGAATCGATTTGGAAAAGCAATTGTTATCATGTGTCGAGGATCGAGGTGACTGAACTAGCATTCTGGAATATCAGAAATAAATAGGGTTTCCGCTTCTATCAGTTTGTTGATTTAGCAGGTCAATGGAAACAATCACAGGTAGTACCTATGTTGTGTTAACACTGTAGATTGTTTAGGGCAATGGGATTGTTAGTAAGTTGATTACTATCTAAGTAAGTAAGGCTGGAATATAGTAGTTGGTGATGCCAATAGTAATTGTAGTGGTAGGACTCTTGGCAGAGTCCGCCTGGGGAAGGACCACACCTTTGCCAGTTATTCTACCGCCAACCAGTAATGTGCAAACATTACTGTGTTCCAGTTTGAAGGGTAATGTTTCCAGAGCAATTACAGGGCTTAGAGATATAACAACTTAGATCTTTGGGTGACGAGCGCAGTGCAGTGCTAGGTAATGATTTGGACTCTTCATGTTCCAACAGCTGCGTGTCACTGTGCTGTTATGTGGCAGGTATGTTGCTTACCATCAGGCACATGTCCAGCTCGTCTCGTCACTCTTTCTTAAAAAAAAAACAGAAATAAATAGGGTTTCCGCTTCGATCAGTTGTTGATTTAGTAGGACAATGGAAACAATCACAGATAGGACCTATGTTGTGTTAACTCTGTAGATTGTTTAGAGCAATGGGATTGTTAGTAAGTTGATTATTATCTAAGTAAGTAAGGCTGGGATATTTTGATAAAATAAAAAATACGTATCTCATATTATAAGTAATATGGGATACTTATATTATAATGGCATATTTGTATAGTAGCCTCTTTTAGTATGATTGTTTCTCCACGTTTTTATTACTTTGTCATTTTTCAGTCATGGGTTAATGTATTGTTTATTTACCACTCGGAGTATATTATGGTCATTTTGTCACTATAATAAATATAATGAAAATAAACATTTATAAAAATCCAAATATTATAGTTTATCTTTGAATTTTAAAACTAAAAATTACCTACCTTTCAAAATTCTACGAAGCAACGACCGATTGTTAATCGAACAATATTCTTTGAGAGTCTTTCAAATATTTCGCGGTATCCTTGATAACATCATGATAGCCGAAGCGGAAGGCTATGTAGGAGGAATCGCTCTCTCGGGTAAAATTTAATAATGCATTACTCCGTGTGGGAAAAAGTTTCCCTTCATCTCGGGGTAATTCAGTAGGGATGGGGTAGCAATAACTTAGCACGGTTGGACGAATTTCAGTATTTTATCAAGAACTTCTGCATCTCTAGAAAGATTTTCTGGAGAATACCTGAGGCGAGAAATTTGGAACAAAGTTAGAAACTAATTGCCGTATCTCGAACAATTGCCAAAATCCGTGGGGGCTTAGTGACTAGATCGTCGGATTTCAGTATTAACTAGTATTGTGCAAACAACGCTGTATGTTCCCAGATAAATTATAGAACATAAACCATCAAATAAATAATTATGTATGTAGATCTGGTGACAAGCGCGGTGCAGTGCAAGGTAATGATTTGGACCTGTCATGTTCCAATAGCTGTGTCGTTTGTTGCCTATCATCAGGCATATGCCCTGCTCGTCCCGTCTCTTTATACTTTTAATATAAAAAAAGAGATCGTAGTTTCTCGCGTTCAGTTCTAATTGTTCCATGTGTAGATTTTGTATTTCTGTACGAATTTGTCATCGCAATGACTTTTAAACTAAAAAATACAGCTTTTGAGGGCATATTTATTTGCTAAGCTTGATTTGGCTAGCGTAGCAGGTTTTGACATTGCCTCTTCTCGTATGAGAGAAGACATTTTGGAGTCACGGCAGTGGGAAAATTGGGTGGGCTCCTTTATTCTTGGATTTACGTAGTTTGTCTGAGGCTTTACTCACCTTTACGAGGAGTGAAGGTGAGTGTTGATGTACGTCAAAAAGGGGTCCCTTAAACCTACGCCCGAGTCACAAGTCTTGGGGTCTACTCGAGATTTCTCTCTCTGCCACACGATGGACCCAGCACCCGCACGGTGAATCCATGGAATGCTAAGAAGTTCGTCTCTGCTATCTGCTAGTCACAAAGCTTACGCACTACAACAACACTACTAAACACTACTTAAAAACCTTTTTATTTTGTGAATATGAAAAAATCTAAAACAGATTAGACAAATAGATAAAGAAATTTACTTTTTTTTATTTAAATAAAACATAGGTAAGAAAAAAACTTCAGAAAAAAAACAATGAGAAAAATTGAGCTTTAAACAGTTTTTGTAATACGGTATTAAAAGATTCGATAGCCATTATGACTAGATAAATAAACTGAATATCACTATGAAGATCTTTCGGTATCCAAAGGAGTGTGGTATAAAATTATACAACCGAACCTAACTCGGGCGCCATGGTATCCTAACGCTGATATGAGTAGAACAGATATTGTAACGGCGATGAGACTTCGTGCTGGGCACATTCCACTCAACAGCTTTTTACACCTGATGGGTAAAGTCAACTCACCAAACTGCACTGAGTGTGGGCTGGTAGAGGACGTATGTCACGTGATAGCGGAGTGTGTCCGGAACGAGGCTGAAAGAGTCGACTACGGGACCCTATACAACATCAACACGGTTGACACGGGTTGGTACTGTGACATTCTGGCGGATCCCCTATCAGTAAGAGCTAGAGCATTATATGGACTGGTTAATAGGTGCATTAAACGAAGGTTTGATGCGCAGATTAACCAGTAAGTACAGATTGTTAAATATTGTATGTATCACTATGAGGGTGACATAGTCATATATGACTAAACCCTCTATAATTTAATAAAGATTAAAAAAAAAAAAAAACTGAATATCAGAAAGTTTTCAATGAACGTAAATATTTGCATTTTTAATAGGTTATTTAATTCATCTGTCAATCAAAAAACGCGTTTATCTAATGACGTTTGCAGGTTGACAACAAAGTTCTCCACAGCAAATGCCAATGTTGACTCGTCGCTCTCTATATCGAGTTTCGGAAACTCCACTGTACATTTTTCCAAGAAAACCGAATTCCCGTCCCACCTCTACTACCCGTCGCGCGGACAACGCGATATTTCTTAGAGAAAAAACAGGAATTCCTGTAAAATGGGATTGAAGAAATACAGCCTTTGTTCGGTTTCTCTGTTCCTATTATGTGAGAGGATTGGGGCTGTACATACGATACATTTTATCAATGATAAAATTACACAGAGAGGTGACTGCGTTCAAAAGTAACAGGTTATTATTCTGAGCGTAAAATATAATTCAAAAGTTCTAAATAGATGGCACTGATTCAATTGATAGTGTCAAAGTTCAAGATGCGTTCCAAATTAAAAGTGTTTTATATTTTTTTTTTTACAATTTTCATTGCTAATTACTATGTATTGCGTCAGATGTGAAATACAATAAAATCAGGCATTAAAAAAAATCACACGGGTAATTATGCAATCACGAACTGTCCTACTGATTTTTAAGACTTTTACTGGCTTTAGGTAAAACTTAGGGATGTCAAGATACTATTGGTAACTTAATTTCAGGCCGAGCGGCAACCTTTATGGTGCAATTTTGCTATGCGTTATTGTTTTTTTTCATAACTTTTTATGGATTGTTATACTAATTTAATGTTTCCGAAACTAAATTATTTGCATACCCAAAGGAAAATGCCTGAGATGATTTTTACTGCCTACCAAAGTTTTAGCTTAGAAGGTTCACAGCTAAGCCATTTCTACACTTTCCGTGACTCAGTAATATAAATATTGGTGGATATTTCACACACAACACCATCTAGCCCCAAACTAAAGAAAGGTTGAAAATAACTATGGGAGCCATATAACTGATATAATACTCACATTTTATTACATAGGTACATACTTGTAACACATAGAAAACACCCAGACACAGCACAAATATTTATATTTATCACACAAATATTAATCACGGAACCGCTCTCGCACCCGACCATGACCCTGTCACAAACGTAGCCATTATTTTAACCAATGGTCATCAATCCCATTCAACTAAACACAAAGCATTAGTTAACCATCTGTCATTGAATTCCTCTGTGCGCATAAGGTATTGGATTGTGTTGTGATTTCTAATCCGTGTGAGAGAAGTAACTCGTTTCTTCAGTATGTTACTTTTCTTTGCATTCCACGTTGGATTTACTTGGAACTTTTATTCAGGGTTATGCAGAAACCACTGCTGTGTATTAAACTAAAAAGGGTGTTGTATTCTCTTATTCGAATCATATCGGATCTGTACAATAAAATTTAAGATAAATAATTACATATTAGAAGCTACAAAACATAAGAAAAATACAAAATTAACTTAAGAACTGAACAATAACAGCTAGACTTTTTAATTGGCAGATTTATCGCTTAAGGCGATCTCTTCCAGGCGTTTAAATAAAATATATTGCTGTTATCCGCATAGATCCAGATCCTTGAATTTTTTTGCATATTTTTTTTTAAATAAAGAGTGACGAAACGAGCAGGACATGCGCCTGATGGTAAGCAACTTCTTGTTTTGTTCATATAAAAGCATGGATGTTAATGTTCGTCATAATGTTTTTCGTTATTATCCCACAATAAAAAGAGAAAAGTAGACGAAGTGTTTTAAATTTTTCTTGTCCAAAATTTGGGTCGGCTCTGAGTTATAATTACAGTTTTATTATTTTATAGTGTACGTGCCTGATACTTGAATAAAGTAAAGTCATCATCATCATCAGCCCCAAGACGTCCACTGCTGAACATAGGCCTCCCCCCTAGATTTCCACAACGAACGGTCCTGCGCAACCAGCGGTTTCCAGCGACCTTTGTGAGGTCATCTGTTCATCTAGTGGGAGGTCGTCCAACACTGCGTCTTCCGGTTCGTGGTCGCCGCTCGAGAACCTTTCTTCCCCATCGGTTGTCAGTTCTGCGAGCGATGTGGCCTGCCCATTGCCACTTCAGCTTGCTTACTCTTTGAGCTATGTCGGCCACTTTCGTTCTTTTGCGTCATGAATATCCTCATGACGGATTCTGTCGCGCAAAGATACTCCGAGCATAGCTCTCTCCATAGCTCGCTGTGTGACTTTGAGCTTTGTTATGAGGCCCACAATTAAAGTAAAGTGCCAACCGATAAATACGTACTGTCGGACATTCCTGAACAACACTACAGTTGTTTCAAAGGAAAAAAAATAGCAGTCATAGGAACTGTCGTTACAAGTAAAAAATTCTAACTCAGAATCTGATTGCTTTCTTTGAAAACTACGCGGGTGAAACCGGAGGGCGTGGCCACGAGCATAGCCACGGTACCGAGTGGAATGCTAATAGCTCGAAAAAGCGACATCGTTTCATTGTTGATGTTCCAAAGACACGAACAAAGAGATTCGACTCTACTTTTGTGATAAGAACGTCTAGGCTGTGGAACACGTTGCCTGAGTGGGTTTTCCCCGATGGTTACAATCTTTGTGTCTTCAAATCGAGAGTGAATCGGTTTTTTCTAGGTAAACACGCCCCATCGTAGACCGCATCGTCGCTTAACATCAGGCGAGATGGCGGTCAAGTGTCGGTCAAGCGTGTGTGTGGTGTGTAGGTCAAGCCTATAAAAGGTAAAAAAAAAGTTTACCCGAACATTTCTTATCATTCCCGAGCGTGACGAATTCAATTTGTCCACGAACAATCTCTCTGTAGCGCGCCAAAAGAAGTGTTCACATCAAAAAGATATAAACCCCGTTTCAACGGCATTAAAATATCAACGGCTGAACGGTTGGGAAGACCTGAATGACATATAGAAACAATCTCGCGTCTCAATCGCTCTCCAGGTCGGTGATAGGACGCTAAACGACGCGATGACAGATCACAGGGCCGCCGAACACGACGCTATCTCATGCTACAGGGACGGAGTTAGGGGACTTTTAAGAGGGCCAAATGATGTACATAGTTATCTCACTTATATGTATTATAAAGATGATTGCTCACTTATTTCAAATTAGGAGCATGTTCCGGTTTGAAGGGCAATGTTTCCAGTGAAATTACAGGGCTTAGAGATATAATATCTTAGATATCTGGGTGACGAGTGCAGTGCAGTAAAGTGTTAGGCGATGATTTGGACTCTTCGTGTTCAAATAGCTGCGTGTCACTTTGCTGTTATGTGGCAGGCATATTGCTTACCATCAGGCACATGTTCTGCTCGTCTCGTCACGCTGTATTATAAAATATAATATATAATTATTATCTAGGTATGTATATATATTATGTATGGCTATAACTATTATGTAATATTATGTGGTGGTGGTACCCTTGACAGAGTCCGCCTGAGGAAGTACCAAACCTTTGCCAGTTACTCTAATGTGCAAACATTACTTTGTTCTGGTTTGAAGGGCAATGTTTCCAGAGAAATTACAGCGCTTAGAGATACAACATCTTAGATATCTGCAGTGCTAGGTAATGATTTGGACTCTTCATGATTAAATAGCTGCATGTCACTGTGCTGTTATGTGGCAGGCATGTGGCTTACTACTTGGCACATGTCCTGCTCGTCTCGACACTGTATACTATAAAAAAAATTAGGAGCATCCTGGGGTTTTATCCTTGTGGTTACTGTTTTTCTAATTTTCAGGCGACCAAAAGTTGTTCATAATATGCTGTTATAGACTATAACCTAACCTAGGACACTGTTCTTTAATTTCGTCGTAAGTCTCCACGACTATCAATTTACTTATTGTGTGCATATTTATTTTACAAACAATCAGAATTTCCCTTTTATTGCCAGGCTCCACGACTGCCAATTTTTAGTCTTGCATTTATAGATTTTATACTATAACTAGCTGAACCCGCTACTTCGTTCGCGTACGTTGATCTTGCGGCCTTATTAGTACATTAGTAGTACTTACCTAAAAATATTTGGATGGGTGGCCATTACACAAACCGAGTGAATTTATTTTTCCACACAAAAATATTTTTATTCGAGTTGAGCAACTTCATATTTTATATTTTTAGCAACATCAAACATACTCGTAGTAAGGTTGTGGAGTATCGAACATAGCCGCAGCGTTAAGTTTGTAGGATTTTTATAGGATACATTACGAAGAGTAAGTACTATGTAGCTAATGTGCGTGATCTGATTTTTACCTAATTGTTTAATAGGTAATAGACTTATTAGCCGATGTGATATTTTAGACTCTAAGCCATGTTTGTTTCAAATGTCATTCTAATTGGTAATGTCGTTCTGTTGTTAATATTTATTTCGTTAGGGCCCATGCTTTTTCCGAGATGATAGGTAGTATATATGAGACTATAAACTATCTGTGTTTCAAATTTCAACCATATCATATCTTTACATAATATACATATAATGCTTGTTAAACACTACATTTAGTATTTGGATTGCAATAATATCCGAAGGAACAAAAACTGACTTCAATTATTAAATTATCATTTCACGTCAACTAACTTCTAGTCAAGTAAAAAGTTCACTCGACTAATTTAAGAAGCCAGAACTACGTCGTCCAGATAAATAGATAGGTACTGGTGGACAATTCACACCCAAAACTTTGGCTTTTTCCACCGCCATTGTCCCAGCCATAGATAGGTACTCAAACCGGAGTGGTCTTACGCGTGACGATGGCAAATGACCTGACGGCATGACGTTATTGCCTTGGAAGTTGAGTCCGCCCCAAGTGTGGGACGCAGCTTGCGTCGATACTCTGGCACCATCATATCTTCCAGAGATACATAGTAGGGCCAGTGCAGCGGCTAATTTAGCTGAGCATCTCAAACGGCGCGGGGCGGGTTGAGACATCGCATCGTGCCTGTGGGGGCCGGGAGCTTACCTCATCTTCAAAAGCCTTTCCGAGCACTTGACCAACGCAACGCGTGACCAAAATGCTGGCGTTTATTTGGCCCAACGCATAAACATTGCCATTCAGCGTAGTACTGCCGCCAGCATGCTGGGCACGCTTCGACTGGTAGTGGGCTTAAACATCATCTTGTCATCCAGTTTTTGTTAATATTTAAAAAACCGCCTCCCTGTTTTCCATATATACATGGTAAAAACGGGACCCTATTACTGCGACTTCGCTGTCCGTCCGTCCGTCCGTCTGTCACCAAACTGTATTTCAAGAACGGTGATAGCAAGCCAGTTGTCATGTTCACAAATGATGTATTTATATTGCCGGTACAACATTAAATACTAAAAACAACATAAAATAAATATTTAAGGGGGGTGCTCCCGTGGAACTTTGTTTTTTTTACCGTTTCCTGCTCGATGCTAATAATAGTGACAGGTAGACGCTTCAACTGTTCACACAATTTTTCGTTTTATGTTCTCTTTAAATAATTAATTAAAATTAATGATTAAGGAGGCTCCCATACAATAAAAGAAGTTTTCGCCGTTTATTTGGGAATGGTACGGAATCCTTCGTGCGTAAGTCTCACTCGCACTTAGCCGGTTTTTTAATACCTAACATAGCATTCAGTAACCTAACATACTAAATTCAGAAGCAAGGATTGCATCCACAAACACCAACCGCTTAACTTTTAAATGTAGTTCGACTTTGGTTGATAACATTATAGTACCTGGGTCACCGAGCTTTGATCGGTTTAAATAAGTACTAAAAATACTTAGATACTCTTAGATTTTCTTAAAAAAAAGAATACTTACTTGAAAAAAAAGAGAACCCGTCTGGATTCGAACCCGCAGCTCATGATTCGTGACCGCCACGAACGCCCGATTTCCCGTCTGAGCCAATTATGCTGTCACGTCAAGCGGCGAAATGTACCTTCGCATTCTAATGTCTAATGTGACAGATTTTTATTGTCTAAAAACGCGCATAATATGCGTTTTTTAAAAATGAAACCTAGTTAGATCGATTTATCGTCCCCGAAACCCCCTGCATACATAATTTCATCAAAATCGTTCGCGCCGTTTCCGAGATTCAGATTCTATATATATATAGATATATACATATTTATATAGGTACAAGAATTGCTCGTTTAAAGGTATAAGATAATAAGATTACATGTATTCCTGTTTCTGTGACATTACACATTTTCTAATAAGTCTCAGATCGTGTTTCGTACCATGAGCTGCCATCTGTAGTTGTGGAAAAACATTAGAAAGTCATTGTCATATGACCTGACGATATATGTCACCGATGTCACCGATGGCGGATTTGAGTGCGGTTTACCAGGGATGAGCTTCGACTCCGGTAAGTCGGAACTTCCGATTACAATTACACCTTCGGTTCCGATTTGGCTTCGAATTTTTTAAAACGGAGGTTACAATCGGAGGTACATTGTAAAAATATTGCAGATAATCCCTTATTGTGGTGGATAGTAAATGGAAATACAAAATCCCAACTTCCTAAATCAATTGCTCGTCAATGTTTACCGTGTTCACGTGTTTGGCAAAAAAAAACCCAATAAAAATGTCACTTCTAATAATCCTGCCTATGCCTCCGACTTCAAATCCGACTCCAATAAATCAAATTTTAAAACTCCGATTCCGCTTTCGGTTCCGGCAAAATGACCTCCGTCACATCCCTGTTGTTTACAGTGTCACAGATTACTTCGAAGTTAGTATGTACCGAACTTATTATTACCGTTATTATTTAATTTCTATGTAATTTCCAATCCACCTGACCAATAATTTTGATGGAACTATATAAAAAGTATGTTCTTTCTAACAAAATAAGAATTAACGAAATTGAACAACGCAAACATGAGTTACAACCAAATACACATTCTGACTTTCAACCCTTCCTGCAAGAAAACCGTGCAGAATTTGAGGATTAAAAGTAGACAGCTACCATCTACTCAGTATGATCTTAAATCATGTCAAGTTTCATTCGAATTGAATCAGTAGTTTCGGCGTGATGAGAGTTCCCTATACACACAGACAGACAGACAGACAGACAGACATGAAAGAAAAAAAATGCAGTTTCGCCATCAGTATCGACTATGGAGTGTCCCCAAATTTTTTTTTTTTCAAAATATCTTCAATGTACAGAATTCGACCCGCTACAGTTTTATTATAAGTATAGATAGATAATAACGTCTAGCAAGAAAAGTGAGCCAAATTATACTGAGCGATATTGGTTCGATCTGTTAGAAACTACCATCAGTTGTCAAGGTCAAGCGCTAGTGCATGGGTCTCCGACAATTAAAATCATTATGATGGTTTATGTGGTCCTTCACTATACAATACTCCACACTTCAGTACATACTGCTTAGCGCCGAAATCAATCTGCTTTTTGCCTCATTTAAGATGAAGCGTTTATGTGAAGATTATCGATCCAGGCGTTACTAATCTATGGATTTTACAATTAATCAGGATATCACTTATATTGGCAGTATTCAAGACTGTCATTTTTTTCTTTTGCATAATTGTATAACGAATAATCCGGATTTCACTTTCACCGGCAGTATCTACGACTGTAAATTTTTTGTTTTGCGTATTTATTTTACATACAACGGGGGCGAGTTGCCCCCGCCCCGTTCTACAGCCAACCCTGATTCCACGCAAGGCTGATGGATGAAAGCGTCAGCAAATAATGTCAGCTCAGTTGCTCCCATCCATTACGCAGGCTTTGTGGAGGAACGGCTGCCGGCAGCGACAGGGTTCCGATGACATGGCCTATCAGCGCACATGTACCTTATAATTGCTTGCACAGTCACTTTTGATGGCATATTTTCCCAAATCGATCGAAAACGGCGGTGATATGAATACGACGTAATCCTCGGGTCTTCCCTAAATCTTTTCGATGTGTCTTTTTTTCTTCTTATGGATTCTATTCGGTTATATCACCACAATTTTGCCAGTGTCCCGCGTGGGACATTCGGAGAGTCTTTAATTTTATTTTAATTCCTATTGGTTGACACTTCTTGACCGCCATTTTGCAGCGACAATGCGGTCTATGATAGAGTAGGGTTTAAACCTACAACCTAACAATTGTAAATCGCACTAACCGCTATGTGTTTTCTGGCCGATAACCACGACAAAAAAAGTTCAGCATTTCAGAGAATGGGAGTGATCGGTCTTACCTGTATAACCACAGATAACTCTCCGGAATTTAACCGGATTAAGACCTTTTATTTGTTTTTTTTTTAATCATAATTTTCGAAATTCAATTTAAAAAATATATAAAATGAAACAATATTATTAATAAGACATATTATACTACGCAAGTAATTGTAAGTTTCCTAGTGACTAGTCTTCAACTTCAACTTTTTCTTATGGCTTCCATTCGGTACTTGTTACCGTAACTTCGCCAATGTCTAGCGTTTCATCATTAGGATACGTCTTTTGAGGTTTTATTCACTGAAGAAGTAGATGTCTTGCTTCAGATGATCGGTGAACTTCAGGTGGTCTTGAGTTTGATGATAGGCTTCTGGCATATGTTCGGTGAGGAAGCAGTACTGTTGCTTCTGATGATCGGTGGAGTGCGGATACTTTGGTTAGTGGTTACTTCTAAAGGACAAACACAAACATGACATCACAAAATAGACATAATAAGATAGTATTTCTTATAAAATATATAGAACACATTTTACTAAGTATACATACATAACATAAAAATATGTCATAGTTTAATATTATTTTTATGAATATATTTACTAAGGACATACACAAATGGGGAAAAAACAAGGTAGTGACTAGTCTACGATATAAATTAAGATGATACTCCTTTCTCTGCACTTTGCATCCATGGGTTGGACTGACACTGACGTTTGGCTGTTGTGCGTCAGTGACGTCAACGACAACATTGTCGATTTTTTTTTTCTCTTTGTCGTTTTTTACTGTGCGGTCAGTTTGTTTAGCCATATCGTATTTCATAATGGTAATTTTAAAAAACATAGATACTTATTATCTTTGCAAATTGTTTATTTGTATTATTATTGTTTGTATGTTGTATCATTTCAATAGCATGCTTTTATTTTTTCTCTCTTTTCTGTTATATGGGCTTATAGGCAGATGAGTATATCGTTATTTTTTTTTTTCTTTTTTGTTTTTGTTATTATTTACAACGAATTTTTGGGACGTTGAATCCAGTTTTGTTGTTGGTCTTGGAAATAATAATCGTTTGTTTTTTTTGTGATTATTACTCTTATATATATTTTAGTATTGTTTTAATTTGAATTGTGTTAATTAATTTGTTAATAATTTATTTGTAAATCAGATATTATCGGTACATAGTTATTTAAAGTACAGTTAAATTGCTACACAATGGATATATTGTCAGATAACGGTGATTACTCTATCAGTTCTCATAACCTTTCACCATTCTCTGAAACCTCGAGTACTGGTGACGATAGTTTTGATAGTATTCCTACACTCTCTGATATGATTAATACCCAATTTTCGAATGTCTCCAAAAATTTTAATGCGATTCATATAAATGCTCAAAGCATTCCGAGTCACATCAATGATATGCAAACATATCTTGGTGATAGAAACATTCATGCGATTTTTGTCTCAGAGACCTGGTTAAAGCCTAGCCTTCCCTCTATTTCTTATTCTCTACCCGGGTTTCGTCTTATACGCAATGACCGCACAGGCAGTCGTGGTGGTGGAGTGGCCATATATCTTCGATCCCACATTCCTTTCTCCATAATTAGTACGTCAGTTCAACCACCTCCTTCTGATGCTGGTGAACATTTATTTATTGAGATTATTCTTTCTCATACGAAGATTTTGCTTGGGGCTTACTACTCTCATTCTCTGCATGTAAACTATTTCCTTTCTTTTGAAAATCTACTAGAGGATCTCTTGCCACAGTACCAACATTGTATTATCATGGGCGACTTCAATACATGTCTCCTAAAACAAGATCACCGAACTTTTTCCTTGCAATCTATCACTAACTCATTTAACATGCAAATTCTTCCTTTGAACGCCACGCATCATTTTCCTGACTGCACCCCCTCGCTACTTGATTTAATTTTAGTTTCTTCACCCAGTCACGTCGCCAAGCATGGGCAGTGTTCTGCTAGTTTTTCTTATCACGATCTCCTTTTTTTGTCCTACAAAGTTCGACCTCCCAAATCCAAACCTAAAATTATTCTTCAGCGCAATTTTGGTGGAATGGACAGAGAAGCATTTGAAGCGGATGCTCGAGATGTTGACTGGTCACCAATTTTTGAAGCCGAATCAGTTAATGATCAAGTTGAGTTTTTCAATTCTAGTTTAACCAAGTTATACGATAAGCATGCTCCTTTACGACCTACAAAAATAAAACACCTTCCAGCTCCATGGCTCACCAACGACATCAAGCTGCTAATGCATAAAAGAGATTCTGCAAGATTCAGATACAAGTGTCATCCTACTGATCGTAGTAAGGCAACATATGTAAAAGCTCGAAATCGATGTAACACTTCTTGTAGAGATGCTCTAAGACGTCACGTTCACAATTCTGTCAATAATGATGATCCAGCTAAGGTGTGGAAATTTCTGAGATCAATGGGAATCGGAAAATCTAGGATGGATGGTATACCCCGGGATATTGACCTCAATTTGCTTAACCTCCATTTCTCATCCTCTTCGAATATTGATATCCAAACCAAAACCAGCACCCTTCTTTCTCTTTCCACCTTGCCTATCCCAAATAATTCACCCTTTCTCTTCAACGAGTTTTCTGCTGACGAGGTCAGAAAGAGCGTCCTGTCTATCACTTCTAACGCAGTCGGTCTCGATGGCATTAGTCGCAACATGCTGGTCCCTTTCCTTGAACACTTCCTTCCTGCTCTTTGTATCATCTTCAATACATCTATTTCTACTGGTGTTTTTCCTTCTGCTTGGAAGGACGCTCAAACTATTCCCTTGTCAAAAAAACCCAACCCTAAATCTTTCTCAGATTTTCGACCTATATCAATCCTCCCGTTTTTGTCTAAGGTTCTCGAACGTTTAGCCCACAATCAGTTTAACAAGTACCTTTCCAGTCATAATTTGTTAAATCCTTTCCAGTCAGGCTTTCGTCAGGGGCACAGTACGGTCAGTGCTTTGGTTGAAATCACTGATGACATCCGTTTTTCAATGGAAAATCGCAATCTCACTGTTTTGGTCCTCCTTGATTTCAGCAATGCCTTCAATACCGTCGATCATGATGTTCTCTTGGCTTTGCTACGCTCCTCTAATTTTTCTTCTTCTGCTACTGACTGGTTTAACAGCTATCTCTGTGGTCGTCGACAGCGGGTTCACCTTGAGGACGCTTCGTCCTCGTGGTGTCTGACGTCTGCCGGTGTTCCCCAGGGTGGTGTCCTATCTCCTCCACTTTTTTCCTTCTTTATCAATTCCATTTCCCTTAACTTTTCGTCGTCCTATCACCTGTATGCTGATGATCTTCAAATTTATTCCCATGCTCCCCTTTCCAGCATTTCTGAGGCAATAAACACTGTTAATGTCGATCTGGCTAATGTTTGTAAGTGGGGCAAATGTTATGGTCTGCATGTAAATCCTAACAAATCGCAGGCTATCATCTTAGGTAGTTCGAGACAAATATCCTGCATTGATTGGTCAACGCTTCCAAAAATTGATTTTAATGGCGTAACAATACCCTACAGCAGCTCTGTCAAGAATCTGGGCATTACTATAGATCGTTGTTTGAGCTGGGGTCCGCAGATTCAAGCTACTAGTAAAAAATTGTATGCCGCGGCAGGAGCATTAATGAAACTGCGTAACTTTCTTCCAACTTCCACTAAAATTGCGCTTGTCCAATCCCTCCTACTTCCTATCCTTGACTATGCCGACATTTGTTACTTGGATCTCACAGAGGAACAGTTAAACAAGCTTGAGCGCCTTCAAAATTTCTGCATAAGGTTTATTTTTGGCCTGCGCAAATTTGACCATGTATCTCAATTTCGCACTAAGCTCAAGTGGCTTCCTATCCGACTTCGCAGAAATGCACACATTCTGTCATTTTTGTATTCCATTCTGTTTAATCCTGCCTCCCCGTCATACCTTAAGAAGCGTTTTACCTATTACCACGAAATTTCACGTCCCCGTCCTTTGAGAGCGGCAGTAGCGCTTAACCTTGTCACTCCATCACACAGAACATCTTTCTATGAAGATTCTTTTTCCGTCAAGGCTGTTCGCTTGTGGAATGCTTTGCCGGCCTCTGTAAGACAGTCGCAGTCCTTAAACGTGTTTAAGAGCAATGTAAAGGAATTTTACTTTTCACAATGCACGGCTGTCGTCACCAGTAAATCGTAAGTAATGAAGTTGTCCGCTGCTAGTTATAGCGCTGTGTTTCATGTCACATTGTTGTTATGTGGGTAGATATTAATTAGTCATCATTTTTGTATTCGGGGTTATGGGTCTTCAATTAGTAGTTACACTTAAGTTGTACTTAACTATGTTGTAGAGTTATTATTGCTATTGTAAAATTATAGTTACTTACCTTTGGATGTTTATGTATATTATGTATTAATTTGTTTTATATAGTATTTATTTAGTAGTATTGGGAGAAATGTCACCTTGCTTCGCCTAACCATGTACGTAGGCGAATTTCCTTTAAGCTGGTTGCCTGGAAGAGATTGCTCTAAGCAATAAGGCCGCCATTTGTGGTACTAGTTCGTAAGTGTTTTACTGTAATATTTCTGTTTTTGTGTCACAATAAAGAGTTATCTATCTATCTATCTATCTACTCACTGTATTAAGTTTTTGGTTGACAATGCATTTTGCAGCTAAGTTTGATATATGTGTTAATATGTTAATAAATGCTTATCTTATCTTATCTTATCTTATCAATATAAAATATTAAAAAAAATATATTCACAAAAAAAATTATAATATTTACATTTTTTTTTTTATATTATATAATCATTTAAAAAAATATGATTTCTTTAAAATTAAAAATATTACCGATACTCATTCACACCTTTTATAGGCAGGCATGTTGCGTACATACCCTACTTGTCTCATTTTCTTTCACCTTACTTATATTATAAACGCAAAAGTTTGGATGTTTGTTGATCAATCACATCGGAACATCCGTACTTTGACATTAGAAATAGTTAATGATTTTATCTTTTCAAGCACATGACTCGACAAGCCTCCCAAACGCCCTAAATTCGGAAAAAAGCATAGCTACAATATCTCGTCTCGTTCAATCAAGAACATAGCGTCAAATATCAATATTAGTGAAACGGAACGCAATATCCTGCTAGAAGTTATGAAGATTGAATCTTCCTCTACGCGAACGATCTCTGGAAATAATATACATTGATAGATACCTAATAAACTTCGCTGAATTACATCATATCACACTTCATTTGTTTTATAAAGCGTATAATAAATAGTCCACTTTGTGTGCCACTCCTAGGACTTTGGGGCTATCTTTTTGTAAAAGTGAGTTGAGGCTGTAGCACTGGCCAAAAGCAGATTAAAAACAAATTATTTAAAATGATTAAAAATGTATAAAAGGTTATCAACAAATTTTCAATTTAATTTTCGTTGACAGATGGCTTCAGTCGTGAGTTTTCTTTTTTGGAACTTGTCGGTTTTCTCGTGATTGTTTCCTTCAACGTTGCAGTTTTGCCCGTTCCAGTAATTTCCCCGCTGTAAAAATAGCCTATATGTTATTTTAGATTTTAATCTACCTCTTTTAACCCACTTCTGTACCAAATCTCATCTAGATTCATTTAATAGTCTTTGGATGAAAGAGTAACATACTTCCATACATACAAATTTTCCATCCATCCATTCATACAAACTTTCGAAATTGTAATATTAGTAGGATAAGGTAATGCAATTTTGTTTTTCAATATCATCATCATTATCATCTATTCTATAGCCTGCAGACGTCCACTGCTGGACATTCAATAGACTTCCATCTGATAACTGGTAGGAGGATTATTTGTAGAGTCTACCTGGAGAAGTGACATACCTTTACTTATAGTTATTCAACTGTCAAACAGTAGATAATATGCAATTATGTCAGTGTACAGGTTTGTTCTAAGACCAATGTTTCCAGATAAGTTACAGCGTTAAGAAACAAATCATCTTATATCTCCGATTGACAAGCGCTCTGTTGTAGTGCTAGGTTACGATGTCTACTCTTTATCTTCAAAAATAGCTGTGCTAAACTGTGCTATTTTTGGGGACCGTGTCACCTCCGTCCGTGGGGAAGCACCTGTACACAGAAACCCCCCACACGTGGTCCCTGGGTGGTGCAAATCGGGTGACAAAAATACCGGTGGTAGGCTTTGGCCGTGGCTGGTGACCACCCGCCAGACTGAGTCGTGCCGCCAAGCGGCCTAGCCGTGTTCCGGCATGTAGTCTGGTGACGCCGTTAGGGAAAACGGGTCAGAACAGTTGCTGCATAACTGCAAGACCAGATAGTTGCACACCAATACTTTACATCGGGAAGCTAGTCATGGAGGGTAGCGGGATCCGAGGCACGGTTTTTGCCGCGACCGACCGCAGATAGTTGGGGGCCCAAGTAGTGAGCTAGCCACTCATGAAAGGCTGCCCCGCCATCTAGCGAAAAATCCCGGGATGCGCTATCCTGCCGGTTGGCGACCGGATGACAAGGCCAGATAGACATCCCCGGGGGGGCTCGGGCGTCCCCGCAGTCTCCAGACTAGTTTCCCATTGGTGTATTTGTGTTGTGTGCTGTGACCGTTGGTTGGCAGTGTGCAGCCTCGTTCTACTTCCGTTTTCCCACCGACAATCACTCTCAAAAAATAATATGACAAGTAAAAACAGAAACATAGTGAAACAGCGGCTGTACTCCTTGTCTCTCAAAGTGCACCTCACTAATATTCGAGGTCTGCACTCTAATATCACCCCAGTCCACCATCACCTCGAGACTGAGCAGCCGTCACTCTTGTTTCTTACGGAGACGCAGATAGGATGTCCGTCGGACGTGGCGTACCTAACCTATCCAGGGTATAACTTGGAGCACAACTTCAAGCCGCGTGCTGGAGTGTGCCTGTACGCCCGTGACGATATCTGCTGTCGGCGTCTCCGTAATCTTGAGGACACCAGGTTCTCTGTTTTATGGGCGCTGATAGACACAGGCATTGACAAAATTGTCTATGCCTGTGTCTATCGGTCGCACAGTGGAGATCAGGAGACAACTCGGCTCACCGATTATTTGAGTGAGGCAGCGGACGCGGCTCAGCAGAAGTACCCATCAGCCCAATTAGTGTTACTGGGGGATTTCAACAGCCACCATAAGGATTGGCTGTACCCATACCGGGACACTGACCATGCTGGGCTGGAAACGAGAAAGCTTGCTTTGTCGTTAGACCTAACCCAGCTGGTCCAAGAGGCGACACGGGTACCAGACGTTGAGTCGCATACTCCCTATTGCTTAGACCTTCTGCTGACAACTGATCCAGACCGATACTCCGTGGCGGTATATTCGCCGTTAGGCAGCTCCGACCACTGTCTGGTGAAATCAGTATCCGTTTACCATCCGCCCGATCTCAGCCCCAGAGGCAACCGGCGGCTATGGAAATACAAGTCAGCAGATTGGGACGAAATGCGTTCTTTCTTTGCATCTTACCAATGGCAGCCACTGTGCTTCTCTTCTGGTGACCCGTTAGCCTGCGCGGATGCTGTGACTGATGTAATACGTACGGCTATGGAATATTTCATTCCATACTCTGACGTTTCATTATCCAGCAAAGCTCGCCCATGGTTCGGTTCTCAATGTAAAAGTGCTGAAGCATCTAAACATGAGGCCTACCTAGCCTGGGTTGATGCTCGACAGCGTAAGGCAAGGGATACACACCGCAAAAAGAAAGCGTTTAACAGGGCTGCTAAGGCATGCAAAAGGGTTCTTCAGAGGGCTCGATTTGACCACATTAGTCGAATAGGGAACAAACTAGCTTCGTATCCTGCGGGTAGCAAGGCGTTTTGGTCCCTAGCTAAATCGGTCGAATCGAACTTCTGCCGCTCTTCACTGCCTCCAATGCTGAAACCTGATGGGGCGTTGGCTCACACCGCAATGGAGAAGGCAAACTTGTTTGCATCTCAGTTTGCGGAATCTTCGCGTCTAGATGCTGGTAGTGCGATACCTCCTACTCCACCTGGCAGTCCGACTTTGATGCCGGAAATGCATATTCGCCAAATGGAGGTTCGTAAAGTGCTACGTAGGACGTGAATAAAGCCAGTGGCCCGGACGGAATCCCTGCCCTAGTGTTGAAGGCTTGTGCACCTGAGTTGCCTCCTGTACTAACGCGCCTGTATAGACTCTCTCTCCAAACTGGGCAAGTACCGAAATCGTGGAAGCTTGCTAACGTGCAACCTGTGCCCAAAAAAGGTAGTCGTGCTGACCCTGCCAACTACAGGCCCATCTCGGTCACGTCCATACTCTGCAAGACTATGGAACGTGTCTTAAACCGCAGGCTCCTGGCATACCTAGAATCTAACGACCTCCTCAGTGACCGGCAATACGGGTTTCGCCGAAACCGGTCGACTGGGGATATTCTGGCGTATGTCACTCACATCTGGAGTGAAGCTATCGAGAAACACGGGGAAGCACTTGAAGTCTCCCTGGATATCTCGAAGGCTTTTGACAGGGTTTGGCATTATGGCCTTATTAGCAAGCTTTCTAGTTATGGTTTGTCTCCAGGTTTTATTGCATGGATATCGGACTTCTTGAGAGATCGGTCCATACGAGTTGTCATTGATGGCTGCTCGTCGGACCAAATGGGTATCAATGCCGGAGTCCCTCAAGGGTCGGTACTCTCTGCGACGCTTTTTCTGCTACATATCAACGATCTGCTGAAGCCCGGTATCTTTGGGTACGCAGATGATAGCACCGTTGTAGAGAGTTACATATCTAGCGCGAGAGCCAGCGGTCAACAGAGTAAGGTATTGAGAGAGAGTATGGTCGAGCGTTTGAACTTGGCCCTTGAGGCAGTCTCTGAATGGGGCGAAACCAATCTGGCCAAGTTTAATGAAGGAAAGACGCAGGCGTGTCTGTTCTCCGCAAAAAGGAGTCAATTTCTACAGACTCCTACTTTTCGAGGTGTATCCGTGCCGGTTACTGATCATCTTGAGCTTTTGGGTGTTACCCTGACATCTATACTCAACTTTGGCTCATATATCGAGTCCAAGGCTAAATTAGCTGCCAAAAAACTAGGTGTCCTCTCAAAGGTGCGAAAGTACTTCAAGTCTGAACAATTGCTTTTATTATATAAAGCACAGATTCGCTCTTGTATGGAGTACTGTTCGCACCTTTGGGATGGATCGGCTAAGTATCAGCTTGAGGCTCTGGAATCGATCGAGAGGCGTGCTAAAAGGCTCATAGGCAATAATTCTCTTGTGCGAAAAAGACTGCAAACTCTTGAACATCGCCGAAAAATTGCTAGCTTATCGGTTTATTATCGGATACACTTCGGAGAGTGTGCATCTGATTTGCATGATCTAATACCACCTAGCCCTTTTTTCTATCGGACTTCTCGTAACTCGAAGAAGCGGCATCGTTTCATGGTTGATGTTCCAAAGACACGAACGAAGAGGTTTGACTCTACTTTTGTGATAAGAACGTCTCGACTGTGGAATGAGTTGCCTGAGTGGGTTTTTCCCGATGGTTATAATCTTGGTGTCTTCAAATCGAGAGTGAATCGGTTTCTTCTAGGTAAGCACGCTCCATCTTAGACCGCATCGTCGCTTAACATCAGGCGAGATGGTGGTCAAGTGTAAACCTATAAATGTTTAAAAAAAAAAAGGCATGTTTCTTACCATCAGGTACGTATCCTGCTCGTCCCGTCACTCTAAATACTACTCTATCATACTACGAGTAGCAGGAGTAGTATATAAAAAAAATGTTGTAATTCGCTTATAAATGGATTTTTACGTTTAATTTCGTTGTGTTTCTGAGGCGTTTTTCCTGTAGGTAGCTATGATTGGTGTTCTGTAATTATTTAAGATTATCTCAGAGCGTCGCTTCATTAAAGCAGGAAGCTGCCCCTAGTACGAGAGATGAAGCGGCCGCACTGACAATTTGCATCCCAAGACGATTTCGTTTGTGGTCCAATACACAAAAGTTAGCTAAAAATTCTAAAGGAGAATAAAAAAAATTGATGTCCTAAATTACAAATACTATATAATTGTTTTGTTTAGCTAGAATATTTGCAAGATATGGTAGAGAAACAAAAAATAATAAACAATGTCACATTCAGCATAATTAACAGCCAAATAATTGTCCTTTAAAAAAACTAAGTAAAACATTTTAAAACTGCCTACCTAAACGTACCTACGTTAAGCTAAATTTAAATGTAATTTGAATCTTTTTTTATTATTTTTGATCTCATCTACTATTCACAGCTATTGAAATACATTATATTACTGTTGTTTTTTTAATGAAATTATGAACTAAAATCGAACAGTAAAAAAATATGTAGGTACTCATTTTCACAGTAAATTAAGTTCTCATAATGTTATGCTTCTATTTTTTTTGCGTGGGTAAATCGTGCTTAAAATTACAAAATGCACAACAAATATCAATTTCGTTTCATTATAATGTTACTCACCAATTTGTCGTCTTAACCATATCAAATAGATTCTGATAGTGCTGTAGATTCGTACCTGAAATCAAAGGAAAGTAGCATGTTTAGCAAATTAAGTGATAGCCGTAATAATATATTCGTCCTCGTCCATAGATGACACTAATATACATATTTATTGCAGGATCACAAGGGACACGAGGACATAACCATACCAAATCGTACACGTCAAATTGTAAACATAAATTATTATATTTATAAAATAAAAAAATTGGCCCTAGCTGCTGCTTTATATGCTTTGCTGAATCCACCGTTAATTTTATTTGCCCTTTGTTATTCTAACGTGTGCCAAAAATTGCGTATCGTGCAACATCTAATTTACCCGATGTTATTTTTTTTTTCTATTTTTTATTTTATATTGTATCGAGTGACAAGACGAGCAGGGCATGTGCCTGATGGTAAGCAACATGCCTGCCACATAACAGCACAGTGACACGCAGCTATTGAAACACGAAGAGTCTAAATCATTACCTAGCACTGCACTGCTCTCGTCACCCAGAGTCCTAAGACATTATATCTCTAAGCCCTGTAATTGCTCTGGAAACATTGCCCTTCAAACCGGAACACAGTAATGTTTGCACATTACTGCTAGGCGGTAGAATAACTGGCAAAGGTGTATATTGTATTGTATCAGTGACTCCCTTCCAAAATTTCAGGCTGTGATCGCGCCTGTTGTTGGCTATGACTTGGACCCTACACAAAGACGCAGCGTGGGCCGGTAAAAGAAACAGTGGGGGCCATCCGCACCTCCAAAGAATACAAATTGCCACCAATGATGGAGCGCAGACGGGAATGGTCTAGACCCGGGAACGTTCTACGGTAAATATCACAGATTCTATGAAAAAAAAGAATAAAAGGCACGTGGTTGGAATGCTGAGAAGTTGAAGTCGATTCATGCGAATTTTAGCATTGTAGTCCAATGAAATAAGTTCTAAAACAACATTTACAAAAAAAATACAGCTGGGTAGCTGACAAAAAACTGTAACACATTTTTGAATCATTCAAACTACATTAAATATATCACAGAACAAATTAAATGTATTGAGCCCGCCCATCTGAGTCATGGTCCGATGTCCGAGCCATCCCGAGTCTCGCCCATCTGGGATTTGGAATTCGTCATAGTCTGGTATATCGTCGTCTTATCCTATCATAACCTATCTATGTACAAAATTTCATACAAATCCTAGTAGTTATTTCATGAAAGAGTAACAAACATCCATACATACTCACAAACTTGCGTATCCTACTAATATTATTCGGTTTGATTCCCACCCAGTGCAAACATTTGTGTGATGAATTCAAATGTTTGCACTGTGTCTGGGTGTTTCTATGTATAGTAAGTATGTATTTAAAACTATATAAGTATCACACAAGCTTTGCTTAGTTTGGGGTCAGATGGTGTGGTGTGTGAATTGTCCACCAATATTTATTTATTATAAATGTGAAAGTCTAGATGTTTGAATGTTGCGGATGTCTTGTAGTCTAGTCAACAAGTGCTTTTTAGGTCAAAAAAATTTCTCCTTCTCTGATCATTATGATTGAGGTGTCATTCGATTTGTAATGGAATTTCTATATTTTTTGAAAAATTTCTAAGGCCGCTCGCAAAAATTGCAATAGCTATAAACAATTTAGTGACCGGCAGGTCCGAGACAACCCGTTTTCCGTTTTCCGTCAAACCCCCAGGGCAACCGTTTTCGGGCGTACTTTCAACCCTCTGGAAAAGTTATAAATATTTATTGTACAGTTCCAAAACGCAAAATATTTTTTTGGTGAATATCCTCTTCTTTTTGAATCTTTTATTAAACTGGAAGTATTTTAAATAGTTTTTGACATATTGGCAAATAACGAAACACTATTTTTCATTCTCACTAAATTGTTTATAACTATTGCAATTTTTGCGAACGGGCTTAGAAATTTCTCCAAAAATATCTAGATTTAATTCCAAATCGAATGACACCTCAATCATAATGATCAGAGAAGGAGAAAATATTTTGACGTAAAAAGCACTTGTTGCCAAGACTATCAAAAGTCTGCTCAATCACGGCAAACGGATCATGTTGAAATTTGTAATCATAGAATATTGTTTAGAATAACACATAGACTTTTTGACCCAGGAAAATAATGGGAACGGTAGTAACCCGAGTGAAACCACAGGCAGAAGCTAGTTTATTTTATTAGTAAGATACAAGTTACGCCTGGTCTAGTCGGGAGAACGGTGGCTGCCGATCCGGAGACCCCGGGTTCAAACCCCACACGCACCACTGTCTTTTCGAAGTCATGTGCGTAATGCCGCTAACTTAAAACGGTGAAGGAAAACATCGTGAGGAAACCGACATGTACCTAGAATCTTTCGAAGTCATGTGTCATCCGCCAACCCGCACTGGGCCAGCCTGGTGGATTATGGTCTAAACTGTCTCCTTGCGAGAGAAGGCCCCGAGTCCCAGCAGTGGGAACGTTTAGTGGCCTGTTGATGATGATGATGAAGATACATGTATAAAAAATACAGTAACGATAAATGGTACGATAATGCTAAAACTAAATAGATGAAATCTCAGCTAAATGTAATAATTTCCTTCATTATAATTAAGCCATATTAAGTAGGCATCCAACGGTAAGTTTCTAAAGTTGGGTGATTCTCAGTAATAGCAGGACACTTCGCTACTTTCTGGTCAAAATATAATTTTAGCAAAGTCTCCCAAAAACCCGATTCGGTCGTTCCAGGTTATATGAGTCGAATAATAAGATGGTTTCACATAGGCATGCGATATGTTAAGTTTTAGCCGGATATTCGGCAAAATATTAGGGATATCTGTGATACATAGGGAAATAAATCTGTGGCATATTTATTTTATGGATTTTAAGCTTTTGCAATTAGATTTCATATTAACAATACAAAACTTAATCTCAGTCTAAATCATTATTAAATAACAAATAATGTAAACAGAGATAATTTGAACATATTGGTCGCAGTTAGATAGGAGATTAGGTCCTGCGTAGTGTTTTAATTATTTAGTTCATTTATTTACTACTTTTTTAATGTTTAAGCAGATAGTTTTCACACAGTTCTATCTCCTAAGTACGACTGTAGATGAAAAGCATATGAAAATGAGTTTATCATTCTTAATTAATATTTTTGAAACATATATTTGCCCAGAAACAAATACCCAAGTTTTTTGCACAACAAATTTATAACTATCCTGGGTGGGAAATAAACACGACTCGTATCTGTGTAGGTAATTAACCAATACGTTAAATGAAGTTGAGAAACACATAATTAGAAAAGTGTCTCTTATTTAATCATAGTATTGTATACGTGTGAATTCTACTTTCCTTAACCTGCGTATTCCAACATTTACAAGAAATATTAAAGTGTTGTTGTACTTACAAGCATTGTGCAAAACTCAAAAATTGCATTCATTAAGTTGCTTGTCATATTGTAGATGAATTTCTAACAGTTTATCGATTTTTCTGTTATCTTTAATTCACTGGTAGGTATTTATCACTATGGGAGATCGATCAAAGATCATGCCACCCACCATATTCGCGCCAAAACTTAAGTCGGACTAGGCCAATAATATCACACGTGAGTGACCCGTGATTTAATTAAATAAATTGACTATCCGGCTAAAATCCGGCCAAATAAGCGGCCAACTCTCAACGTAGCGGTTTAAACGACTCCATCGCGAGATTATCCCAAAATTGAGTCGTTATACCTCGTTGCGCTCCAGCTCAGACCGATTACAAAAATGGGACCTAAAGTCGAGTGCACACACTAACTAAACTAATATATGATATTTGTGATGTGAGGATATTTGTGGACATTCTTCACACAACAACATCAACTCCGAAATATATGCAAATTGTGTTATGAAACTATAGGAGGCATATAAATGTAATAAATAATAAATATTGGTGGACAATTCACACACAACACCATCTGAGCCCAAACTAAGCAAAGCTTGTATGATAGCGGCCAGATAGCTGATATCTCATAATATTCTATATCCTGCTAACATTATAGATGCCGAATTTTGGATGTTTATAGCTCAATCATATCGGAACGTCTGAACAGCTCGGGTTTAAATTTGGTCTGTATAATATCACATAGACTACTTTTTATGCGGTGAAAATAATAGTAACAGCAAATACACGGGGCACTTCTAGTACTTATCATGCATGATAACACTCAGATATAGAACTAATATTTGTATTTCTAACTTAAATATTTTCTTTGGTTGGGAATCAAACCCTGTGTTTGGAATTAAACTCCTTCAAAAGGACGGGGCCCAGTCCATTTTGATGAAATTTGTTGCGTATGTTCGAATTAAATCAAAAATGGTTAAGATTAAGAGGGCGCCTAGTGCCAGAAAACGAAAAAAGGACATTTTCGACGCCGCTCACTGAAGTAAAGAAACTAAAAACTATGACAAAAAAAATATTGACGTGTGGGTACAATCAAGAAGAAGCAAAATAACCGAATAGAATTTTTAAAAAAAGGTCAGAGTTTTTTACAATAAAAAAATAAAAATGACACCGAAAAAACCCGTTTTCGAGTACTCGAAATTATCAGCGATGACCCCACATTATTTTTTGGTAATAAAATTCCTAATTGTACGTTCTAGTAAAGTAACCGAACACTTTTTTAAATTCATGTTTAATTATTGAGTAATTTAATAAAACTTGGTCAAAAATGGACTTTGATTTAATATTGATTTTTCCTCTAAACTGTGTCATGCTATTCTCGACTTTATGTATATCGCATTAAGAAACGCGTCGCGCGGGTGAAAACTGATTTTTCCCTGGCATTAGGCGCACTCTTAACAAAAGGTCGGATTTTTTATTTATAACTATGTCTAGGGCAACATCTTGTCAGGTCCAGTATAATATAATGCAATGTAATATGTATAACACCTGTATATATTTAACCTCAAAGGATACAGAGGAACACATTAATCTGCTTTCTCATAAGATTATTGTATTATTGCGTAAATCTGCGACACAACTAGGGTCGGCCACTAAGCCTAACAGATTAATGCACAGTAACAACACACCTTTGAAGCTATATGAAGGGGCTTTATCGTATTTTTATGAATTATCGTTAAAATGAGAGGTCAGTCAGGTTTTTCATAGGAATAGCTAGATTTCTGAAATTTTTGGTGATATTTTGTGAAATGAACTTGTCCTGACTTCAAAAATGCAGAATTTCCAAAAGTGCAGTAAGTTCTATACTAGAACGAGTATCTAAAGCTGCACTACTAGGATCATATCGGATTTGGCTGGGCAGGGAGAGAAATACGAGTAGTGAAGGTGAGTGTTGACGTACGTCACAAAAGGCCCCTTTAACCTACGCCCGAGTCACAAGTCTTGGGGGTCTACTCGAGATTACTCTCTCTGCCACACGATGGACCCGGCACTCGCACGGTGAATCGATGGAATGCTAAGAAGTTCGTGGTCTGTCTCAGGGTATTAGTTACATGCATATCATATTTGTCTTATTGTAAGCATATGCATTAATGTCTTCGCCCAAAAACAAATATTTACAAAAATAACCTGACTCCAGTACACGTATAGACGTACAAATAATATAATTACACTATTTTTTTTTTTAAATAAAGAGTGACGAGACGAGCAGGACATGTGCCTGATGGTAAGCAACATGCCTGCCACATAACAGCACAGTGACACGCAGCTATTGGAACATGAAGAGCCAAAATCATTACCTATCACCACACTGCGCTCGTCACCCAGAGATCTAAGTTGTTATATCTCTAAGCCCTGTAATTTCTCTGGAATCATTTACGGGACATTTAACGTGGTTTGTATGGTGGAGCGAGCTATTTTGATGCAGTTTCATGAATTAAATTAGTGAACAACCGTGATAAAGCAATTAAATGAATGTTTTCAGTTATGGATATATGTAGTCAATTATTACTAGCAGTGCCCGCGATTTTACCTGCGTGGTTCCCGTCGCTTTCTCGAAATGTGCCATTTCAGTCTGTACTCTAACAGTACCTATTCCAAATTTCAATTCGAATTTAAAGAGCTTTGTCTTTGGATATCTATGGGTATTCAAGCTCAATTGATTTTAAAACACAAACCCAAAAGAAAACCAATTTTTTGCCTTTGACCAATTACAGTATTTCGATCAAAACATTGAAAAAAAACATCATTTATTAAACTTTTATAGGTTTACACTTGACCGCCATCTCGCCTGATTTTAAGCGACGATACGGTCTACACTGGAACGTGTTTGTATATAAGAAACCGCATCACTCTCGATTTGAAGACACCAAAATTATAACCACCGCACCGGGAGTTGGTGGATGACTCAAGATTTTTCCCTACTAAACCAGTTGTAACTTCAATATTTATACATTAATCATAAATTAAAAATTGTAATTTACGTAAATATCATTCAAAATAATTTTGAAATCCAAGTATTATTTAAAAAAAAAACTCCACTTATTACTTAGCAGGGTAAAAGATAATTTAATTTTTTACTAGTTAAATATATTGTGTAGCTATATTCTGTAATTCGCATCAGTGTAGCTTAGGACTTAGAGGTATTTACATAAATTACGTGAATAAAAAAATAACATCATCCAGATAAGATACAGGGCTTAAATGGCTAGCACTAAAGTTTTGTATCATCATAACATTTTTGTTATTACAAAGATAAAATCTGTGATACTAAAAATGAAAATATTTTTTTAAAAAAATTTCATTCCATTTCTGAAGTAAAGACTTCTTTTGGCGCAGCACATACAGATTTTTCGTGGGCCATGAATTAATCTCCAACGTCATGCTCGTGAATGAAAGAAATCTTCGGGTGAACTCAGGACCATGGCCATCTAGAAATGCTTGTTATGCGTGTTCCCATGGTTACACATTTAACCATGGATGATTTAAGTCTAGATGGTCATGCTTAGAAAACTTATTTAGACGACAATGCTTTGCAAATTTATTCCAGACAGCAGTGCATGCCGGTTTCACCCGTGTAGTTTCCAAGGTAAGCTATCAAATTCTGAGTTTAAGTTTTGACTTCTATCGGCAGTCCCTATGAATGCAATTTTTTTTTGAAGTCGTGGTGTTTCTATAATGTACAAGTCACAATCGTGTGCCCTTAGGTTCGAACCCAGCTGCACATCTGAGTATTTTTCCAAGTGCATATTTATAGCAAGTTTGTCATTACCACTGGTTTAAGCGGTGAAGGAAAACATCATGCAGAAATCGGTGTTACACCTATTTCTAATCCATGCGCACTATTATTTTTTCGAAGTCGTGAGGAAACCGGCATGTTCTAAAAATCATTAAATTTGAAGTCAGATGAAAATGCGTCAACCGCACTGGGCCAGCGTAATGGGTAATGACGTTAACTCTTTTCTTGCGAGAGAAGGTCCCGAGTCCCAGCAGTGGAAATATTTTTTTATTTCAATGAACTGCTTCTAGTTCTGCTGTTGGATACTTAATGAAATGATTAAAAATAAACTTTTTGAAAAACTATGATGGAGGCCTATGTCTAGCAGTGGACGTCTGTAGGCTGCAGATTATGATGATGATGATATTTGGTAAATATATTTCTATCAAAAAAAAAAATATTACACACTATCATGCATTTGCAATGGCTCATAAAACGTACACAGTAAATTTTACAAAAAAATAATGCAAACAAAAGATGTGAAATTTTATGTTCTACAATAATGATGTGTTTTCACTTTTGCCCTAAAAATAGCATAGTTTCCGATATATTGATCAATACGTTTTTTTCAAGATGGCGCTTAAAGCTCACCTGGATCTGTCAGCATTTTGTAATTTTATGCTCAGTAAGTAATCCTAAACCTTTAAAAAAAAATAGATCAGAAATTTACTGTTAAGTTGACCAAAGAAACGTTTATTTTTACTGGCCTATATAGTTATTGACTGTTTTACCTACAAACTTAGAAAATTAGAATTAATTTGCCTACAAGATAATAATACAATGAAACCAAAGAGTTTCCTTATCACACTCTAAGCTTGCAAAATATGATGCAAATTGGGCATCTTATTGCAGAGTAGTACTCTGCAATTGCCTAATTTTCCCAAAACAGCCAGCAGTTTAGTAGTCATTGGAGAATAAAGAAAACACCCTGGAATTGTGAACGGGAAATGTTACCGTATATTTTCGTTGTAATATTGGAATTGTAAATAACACACGGAAATGAGTCTCGCGATAAACATCAAGCTGAATATCATTTAAGCGCCGTCTCTGCGGACGTTACTTACTATGGCTCTCAAAAAATTAAACGCCCGTTTAGATGTTTTAGAAAGTAATTTGGAACCAAACTTAAAAAAAAAACATATTGTTTTTTATAAGTTTTGTTCCAAATTACTGATTGATTACTAAATGCGTGGCTTGTTGGTTAGTTCACAGCACACACTTTGAATTCACAATCGTGAAATCGTAGGTTCAAATTACCGATCTTCGTGGTTTAGTTCAAGGGAGTTCGATTCCCACCCAGGACAAATATTTGTGTACTCTTCGTTATATTATTGTTCTCTGTTTCAATGTATCCTATATATCAATGTGGTACCTGTATATTAAATATAAGGTAAGTAATTTACGTACAAGTACATAATATAAGCTATTGGGCTCTCATAACATAAGGTTATCTTA
The DNA here is from genome assembly GCA_963693475.1 of Ectropis crepuscularia. Lineage (NCBI taxonomy): Eukaryota > Metazoa > Arthropoda > Insecta > Lepidoptera > Geometridae > Ectropis > Ectropis crepuscularia. Next base: position 7,296,920 of record OY856368.1, on the reverse strand, counting down.
GTTTGGGTCTAAGTAATGTCTGAAAACTGATTACCAATTATTTATTTTCGATAAATCTCACAAAATTAATAATTTGCAAATATTGACGTCCGTCGTTTAGTCTGCTTGTGAAGATATGCCTTTATCTGAAGAAAGAAAACAAAATAAGAAGGCATTCCTTACAAATGTATTTTTTTCAGGTCATTTTATTAAATAAAATTACTCTGTGACCGTAAAAAAAAAATGGCAATTGGGTTTTTTTATTATTTGTCTTATTTCTGGCCAAATAAAATTATATGAATCCAGTGTTGAGTACGGTATGTCTGGTTTCTCTGGGGTTTTTTCAAACTACAAATGGATTTTTCAAATATAGTTCGTAATTTCGCCATAGGTGGTACAGTCCGCTAGGTATAAGCTGAGCTTTGCATTAGTGTGAGTGATCACATGCATACGCATCTATTACAAAAAGTACAGTCACACAACAAACTCTTAAACAACAAGCTGACATTAACTATCCAGGATCAATATGGTCATTGCGAAAAGAAGTATCTCTTTTAGGATTCAAATGGTCAAGGACAGAGAATAACAGAAAAATTTTAATGGAAAAGCATGAGATCCGTCACCTACGTATAACTTATTTACTTAAAATTTCCGAATACCGTATTCAGGGCAGGCCTATCGTTTATACCAATATACAATTGATACTGCATAATAAACAACGATTTATTGAATATAAAATTGACACCTTATTAAGAGAACATGGTCACAGCGTCCTGCGTCTGACTGTACTTTTGGTGATCACTCACACTAATGCAAAGCTCAGCTTATACCTCGCGTTGTATACCAATGTTTTATTGTAGTAGAAAAACATTACGAAATTAAATATTATGAAGAAATTATCTCATTAGCTGAATTGACAAAGCACTCTTACCGTACGTAAAACAAGCTTTATCATAATCACAATCAAAAAGTAATGGTTCCACATTAACCGACTTCTAAAATGGAAGTTCTCAATCTGGTTATGCTTTTTTCGAGAATACGTTTTTTCGTTTAGTTAATGCGAGTACTTCAGAGGATCGCTCAAAGAATAAAAATGTCGAAATTGGTGTGTCAGTTTTTGAGATATCAAAAAAAAAAAACTAAAAATAGCTTTACGTTATCTGGACGACGCGACGTCATCGTAGATTTCTCAAAAATCATAAAACTTTGCAATAGGTTTACGTGTGGCCATCAAGCAATCAAGCAAGCAATTTTCTCATATACGATTAGCGCTCCGCCCCGGTTTTGGTCGTGGTACATAAATATATTATAGTCTGTAGCACTCAAGGATCACGTATATTTCCAACCGTGAAATATTTTTTTTTAAATCGGTAAAAAAAAAGACAATTATTGGACTCTTTTATGTTTTTTTTTAAATCGGTCCATGAATAGGCTGCTTGTACTTGTGTAAACCGCAGGTAACACCGGAGGACGCAACTAGTGTTTAGTAAGTACGTTCTACCTACTTACTAAATACTAGAGATGCGCCGAGTAACACTTTTGCCGAGTAACAAGTAACGAGTACCGAGTTTTACTCGGTTCAGTTTTTTTTCAACCGAGTACTCGGCCGAGTAACTCGGTTCAATCAAATTCCTATTTCAAGCGTTAACAAGTACAAACAGGTTACATTACTAGATACTAATTCACTGGTATAATTTCGATTTTGATTTATAAATTGAGATTGTCAAAGATTTTCTAAATTAGTAATAAATACTTTTTGAAGTGAAAACTTCTTTTGGCGCGCCACAGACAGAATTTTCGTGAATTAAATTCTAGCGCCACGCTCGAGCATGATAAGACATCTTTGGGTAAACTCGGGACCATGGTCATTGGCCATCTATTATTATCATATCTATCACTAGGCCATGCTCCCATGAGCATAGTCCACGCCCTACGGTTTCACCCGCTTAGTTTCTAGAGTAAGCTATCAAAGCTAAGAGTTATAAAGTTTTCACTTCTATCGGCAGCTCTATGACTGCCAATTTTTGATTAATACTATTGTTTTAATGACATCTACCCAAATATATTACTTTTCTTAAACTGAGTATACTCGGCATTCAAACCGAGTTATCGGGCCTAGTACGAGTATCAAAAAATCCGCCGAGTACGCCGAGTACCGAGTATCAACCGAGTACTCGGCTCATCTCTACTAAATACTATGAATACCTGCGACGAATGTTGTTGGTGAGTTTTCGTGCTATCGATTTTGTTCTGGACGTGGGGGTACACAAATAAGTTTTGCCTGCCTGCCTGCCCAAGTCTAGATTTAATTAGTAAATTGTTTATATATTTTATCGAATGTATGTTGATTTACATTGTATTTATGAGTTACTAGCAGCGCCCCGCGGTGTTACCCGCGTATTTCCCGTTCCCGTTGTTCCCGTTCCCGTTGTTCCTGTTGTTTTCCGGGATAAAAAATAGCCTATGTGTTCTTCCAGACTATAATCTATATGCATTCCAAGTTTCAGCCCGATCCGTTCATACGTTAGGACGTGATTGAGCAACAAACATCCAAACATCCATACATTGCCATTTATAATATTAGTAGGATAATTTTGGTATTTGCTTAAAATTATATTATTTATATGTTTTTCGAGAATGTTAGCACTAGGAGAAACCTATGCGAGGTTTAAAAGTGCTGATTGTTTTTTTTCTCATTTTTTGTAAGTTATGAATGAATCAATAAAAAATAAAAAAATACTACGTAATACGTGCGTATCTATATTATTATATACCCTTAAGTTACATTTTATCCCGATAACTTTGCTGTTTTTTAACCGCAAGTAATATTGAGGAGCGCAACTAGTGTTAGTACAAGTGTTACTGAGTTTGGTTATATTTTTCCTAAAAAGATAATTTATTATCTTTTACTAGATCCATGAACGTATAAAAAAAGTCGGACGTAATCTCGCTAAAATAAAAACTGTGTCCATCGAGTCGGCCACATAATATGCACGTGTGCGCTGTTACATACAGGCTGACACGCACACATCAGTGGGTCATTACACGCGCAACTTGTGTTTGTGTGCGTGTCAGCCCATCAGTGACAACCTGACAACGCACACGTGCAAATGTGGCCGACTCTAATGACACAGTTTTTGTTTTAGCAAGATTACGTCCGACTTTTTTATACGTCCATGACTAGATCTCTAAATGTTTTATCTAGAATATTTACGTAGGTAATAACCTTAATAACTGATTGATTACTAAATGCGTGGCTTGTTGGTTAGTTCACAGCACACACTTTGAATTCACAATCGTGAAATCGTAGGTTCAAATTACCGATCTTCGTGGTTTAGTTCAAGGGAGTTCGATTCCCACCCAGGACAAATATTTGTGTACTCTTCGTTATATTATTGTTCTCTGTTTCAATGTATCCTATATATCAATGTGGTACCTGTATATTAAATATAAGGTAAGTAATTTACGTACAAGTACATAATATAAGCTATTGGGCTCTCATAACATAAGGTTATCTTAGTTTGGGTCTAAGTAATGTCTGAAAACTGATTACCAATTATTTATTTTCGATAAATCTCACAAAATTAATAATTTGCAAATATTGACGTCCGTCGTTTAGTCTGCTTGTGAAGATATGCCTTTATCTGAAGAAAGAAAACAAAATAAGAAGGCATTCCTTACAAATGTATTTTTTTCAGGTCATTTTATTAAATAAAATTACTCTGTGACCGTAAAAAAAAAATGGCAATTGGGTTTTTTTATTATTTGTCTTATTTCTGGCCAAATAAAATTATATGAATCCAGTGTTGAGTACGGTATGTCTGGTTTCTCTGGGGTTTTTTCAAACTACAAATGGATTTTTCAAATATAGTTCGTAATTTCGCCATAGGTGGTACAGTCCGCTAGGTATAAGCTGAGCTTTGCATTAGTGTGAGTGATCACATGCATACGCATCTATTACAAAAAGTACAGTCACACAACAAACTCTTAAACAACAAGCTGACATTAACTATCCAGGATCAATATGGTCATTGCGAAAAGAAGTATCTCTTTTAGGATTCAAATGGTCAAGGACAGAGAATAACAGAAAAATTTTAATGGAAAAGCATGAGATCCGTCACCTACGTATAACTTATTTACTTAAAATTTCCGAATACCGTATTCAGGGCAGGCCTATCGTTTATACCAATATACAATTGATACTGCATAATAAACAACGATTTATTGAATATAAAATTGACACCTTATTAAGAGAACATGGTCACAGCGTCCTGCGTCTGACTGTACTTTTGGTGATCACTCACACTAATGCAAAGCTCAGCTTATACCTCGCGTTGTATACCAATGTTTTATTGTAGTAGAAAAACATTACGAAATTAAATATTATGAAGAAATTATCTCATTAGCTGAATTGACAAAGCACTCTTACCGTACGTAAAACAAGCTTTATCATAATCACAATCAAAAAGTAATGGTTCCACATTAACCGACTTCTAAAATGGAAGTTCTCAATCTGGTTATGCTTTTTTCGAGAATACGTTTTTTCGTTTAGTTAATGCGAGTACTTCAGAGGATCGCTCAAAGAATAAAAATGTCGAAATTGGTGTGTCAGTTTTTGAGATATCAAAAAAAAAAAACTAAAAATAGCTTTACGTTATCTGGACGACGCGACGTCATCGTAGATTTCTCAAAAATCATAAAACTTTGCAATAGGTTTACGTGTGGCCATCAAGCAATCAAGCAAGCAATTTTCTCATATACGATTAGCGCTCCGCCCCGGTTTTGGTCGTGGTACATAAATATATTATAGTCTGTAGCACTCAAGGATCACGTATATTTCCAACCGTGAAATATTTTTTTTTAAATCGGTAAAAAAAAAGACAATTATTGGACTCTTTTATGTTTTTTTTTAAATCGGTCCATGAATAGGCTGCTTGTACTTGTGTAAACCGCAGATAACACCGGAGGACGCAACTAGTGTTTAGTAAGTACGTTCTACCTACTTACTAAATACTAGAGATGCGCCGAGTAACACTTTTGCCGAGTAACAAGTAACGAGTACCGAGTTTTACTCGGTTCAGTTTTTTTTCAACCGAGTACTCGGCCGAGTAACTCGGTTCAATCAAATTCCTATTTCAAGCGTTAACAAGTACAAACAGGTTACATTACTAGATACTAATTCACTGGTATAATTTCGATTTTGATTTATAAATTGAGATTGTCAAAGATTTTCTAAATTAGTAATAAATACTTTTTGAAGTGAAAACTTCTTTTGGCGCGCCACAGACAGAATTTTCGTGAATTAAATTCTAGCGCCACGCTCGAGCATGATAAGACATCTTTGGGTAAACTCGGGACCATGGTCATTGGCCATCTATTATTATCATATCTATCACTAGGCCATGCTCCCATGAGCATAGTCCACGCCCTACGGTTTCACCCGCTTAGTTTCTAGAGTAAGCTATCAAAGCTAAGAGTTATAAAGTTTTCACTTCTATCGGCAGCTCTATGACTGCCAATTTTTGATTAATACTATTGTTTTAATGACATCTACCCAAATATATTACTTTTCTTAAACCGAGTATACTCGGCATTCAAACCGAGTTATCGGGCCTAGTACGAGTATCAAAAAATCCGCCGAGTACGCCGAGTACCGAGTATCAACCGAGTACTCGGCTCATCTCTACTAAATACTATGAATACCTGCGACGAATGTTGTTGGTGAGTTTTCGTGCTATCGATTTTGTTCTGGACGTGGGGGTACACAAATAAGTTTTGCCTGCCTGCCTGCCCAAGTCTAGATTTAATTAGTAAATTGTTTATATATTTTTTGCGGGTAGGAGGCCGCCAACAAACAATTATCCTCCGAGAAATATTTTTGTTTTTATTTGTTTTTCCAACGGTTTTCTTATTACTCTGGAAAAGTTTCGAAAAAGGCGGTCTCTGTTAGTCAGAACATATATCAGTTATCGTTAGAAGAAAAGTGCACGAAGAAAGAAAATAAAATTATTGTCACCACTAACCGCTATCAGTTTGAAAGGAGTCTTGTTGAGGGATCGCTTGGAAAAGTATATTTTCGTGACGTGATCGTAACCAGAAGTGTCGTGTGCCTAACAGTGCTTAACTTGTCAAAGGCCTGCAGTGAAAAGAGAAAATACGGAAAATTTCCTGTTTCTCCGTTGTAATTTTACGCGTGGCGCCATCTTTGATTTGGGTGCCGCACTAAGTCAACTTTTACAATACTTCGATTCCTGATGTCGACATTTTACTCGTTCGGAAGCACACAGTTCAGAAGTTTTCTTGCAGTGACGATAGAGGGAGCAGCCTGTCCGAGCGGAGGGTGACACAAATCATTATTAATTGTATTTACCCAGCAGCGGAAACCAAGGAGGACCTCAACTGAAAAAACGTTACTCTAGTCTTTCAGTAGTTTGTCTTAAAATCCATGATTGTGCTGTTTTGTTTAGTTTAAATATTTAACACAATTATTATAATAACTATTACATCGCGGTAGTGTGCATTTTAATTTTGTAATTTTTATTTTTTTGAATTGATTTATGTGACATTCTGTAATTGCCATATATTTCTGCAGTAATCAATATGTTATGTTGTTCTTGTTGAATTTTTGATTTTTGATATTATGGTACTTTAGTGATCATTTGTATTGTTATAAAATAAGTCCCGTTAATATCTATTCTAAGTTTTGTGATATCGTTTTTGTTCGGTTTTTGTGTTGTATATATACATCGTATGTGCTAAGCGAAGTGCATAGTTATTGATTTGCTTTTTATTGAGTAAGAGACTATTTTAAATTAACTCAATAATCGTTCGTTTGCTCAAGTGACATGATTTTACTGTATTTCGTTTTATGTTGTTCAATTATTCATTATTCAATAGCCTGAATTGTGTTCTAACGATAATTCTCAAATTTTTATTTTATTTTTAATGAATAATTATTTTTGTAGATTCTATTGGAATTTTAGAAATTTGGATATAGGACATTTGACTATATGTTTTTTTTTTTTTTTTTTTTTTAGGAATTTTATTTGATATAGGAATTGGACTATATATTTTATTTGATATAGGAATTTTGGCTATTTATGTGTAATTTGAATAACAGTCTGTTCTAGAACTTGTTACTGTTTTAATTGTAATATTTAAGATTTTTGTGTGACTCGTTAAATTATGACTAGTCTCCCACGCGCGCCATGTCCTTATTGTCCCGACTCAGGCAAGCTATACAGCGTGCCGCACGGGCTCCGCGTCCACATTGGCCGGATGCACAAGGGGAGCTCTTCCCAGGATCCCTCATTGGGCCCCATTGCAGCTTCTCTGCCATCCACTCCTTCATGTGCTCAGGTGGCGCCCTCAAGCACCGGAACTTCAACGGGTTTAAAGCTGGGAGATTTGGCTTCCCTCAAGCATAAGACGCGGGTTCTCAAACACGTGCCAAAGGGTGCGAGATGTCTTGCGGCTGGAAAATTGGCGACTTTGATTGACAGTTGTCTGGAATCAAATGGCGTGGAGGACTGGCTGTCTTTGCTGTCGTTTGCGTTCACAGCCTTGCGGTTGCCGGATCTAAGTGACAAAAAAGTATCTCTTACGGCAAAGGTTAAAGCTAACATTGAAAATGTCTTAGCTGATTTCTCAGTTGAGGATATACCCTCGAAACCGCCATCATTGTATAGGGCGGTAACGAACAAAGTCTACGACGGTGATATAAAGGGCGCAGCGCGTTTGCTTACTTCAGACTGCTCCTTTGCACCTTTCACTCAGGATACGTATACCACTTTGAGAGAGAAGCATCCCATTTCTCCGGGACCACCTAACATTCCCCCCGCTCCTGATCCAGCGTTTCCTGGGCTAAGCGTGGATTCTGAGAGGGTGTTGATAGCCCTTCAATCTTTTGGAAGGGGTTCGGCATCGGGGTTAGATGGGCTACGCCCAGAGCATCTGCAGGAATTGGTTTCGCCTTCGGCCGGCGATAACGGGCCAAGGCTGTTGGAGTCCCTAACCAGACTCTGCAATTTTCTACTGAAGGGACGCCTTAACAAGGAAATTTGTCCCTATTTGTATGGGGGCACTCTGTGCGCTCTTCGGAAGAAGGACGGGGGTGTTAGACCCATAGCGGTTGGCAACACGTTTCGTCGACTCGTGGCCAAACTCTGTTGTCGAGCTGTTAGGGACTCAATGGCAGAGTACTTGCAGCCCCATCAGTTGGGTTTTGGTACTCGACTTGGCTGTGAGGCTGCTATTCACGCGACCCGTAGTTTTGCTATGCGTGAAGGTAGCACTGACGTTATTCTTAAGCTTGATATTAAAAATGCGTTCAATAGTGTAGACCGGTCCGTTTTTTTGTCAGAGATAAAATCTTTGGCTCCTGTCATTTATCCATTCCTACACCAATGCTATTCGGATCCTAGCAACTTATTTTTTAACAATAGTTGCATAATCTCTCAGGCAGGGGCACAGCAAGGGGATCCTCTCGGTCCTTTGGTTTTCAGTGTGGCGATCCACAAGACAATTACCTCGCTCCAGGCTCCTCTTAATATTTGGTATTTGGACGACGGTACTATCGGAGGAAGTCCAGATGCCGTTGAGAGGGATGTGAAGATCCTTTTCCCGGCACTTAAACAGCTGGGTTTGGAAATTAATTCTGCTAAGTGCGAGTTCTTCTCTTGCAGCAGAACGGCGGAGGAATCCAGCAAAAGGTTTGCCGCTGTCATACCGGGACTTAGGATAATGGATCTGAGTTCCTTCAGTCTCTTGGGTGCTCCCATTTTTCCGGAGGGTGTGGCTGACTGTTTGGAGGATAGAACCCGGGTGATGATGTCACTAGCCACCCATTTGAAACATCTTCCTGCACATGTCGCGACTGTACTTCTAAGGAGTTGTTTGGCGATGCCCAAGATGACTTATCTTGTCAGAGCAACCCCATGTTGGAGGTGCCCTGAGGGGGTGTCGCGCTTCGACGGTGCGTTGAGAAGTCTTCTGGAAGACATACTTAACGTACAGCTCGATGACCAGCAATGGTGTCAGGCCAGTTTGCCTGTTCGGTTCGGGGGTTTGGGGGTTCGTCGACTACTGGAGACCGGTCCTGTGGCTTTCGTCGCCTCGTCGCACGGAGTTGCGAAGCTTGTTACTAGCATCTTATTTCATAATGGTAGCTTGATTCGCATTCCGTATGCCGAGGAGGCATTTCAGTTATGGTCATCTCTGTGTCCAGGTGTCGGCGCGCCGGATAAGCCAATGGTTCAGAGGGCTTGGAGCGACTCGGTTTGCGAGGGACTATTGTTGCAGCTGAAAGCGGATGCCTCAGGGGCAGATTTGGCCCGTTTAAATGCTGTAGCGAGGCCTGAATCGGGGGCATGGTTACATGCTTTACCCTCTCCACACTTGGGCACCTTAATGGATGACGATTCGTTGAGAGTTGCGGTGGCTCTGCGGCTCGGTTGTATCGTCTGTGAACCTCACAGCTGTGTCTGCGGGGCCAAAGTCGAGGGTAACGGTCACCATGGCCTCAGCTGCACTCGATGCATGGGTCGCAGACCGAGACATCATGCTATCAACGACATCCTGAGGCGGGCTCTTGTGTCGGCAGAGATACCCAGCATTTTGGAACCCGCTGGACTATCGCGCTCGGATGGCAAGCGACCTGATGGCCTTACTTTGATCCCATGGCAGAGGGGACGCTGTCTCGTGTGGGACGCAACGTGTGTAAGCACGTTTGCATCCTGCCATCTCGCCGCTACCGAGCAAAGTGCCGGCGCAGGAGCGGAGGCGGCTGCCAGAGCCAAGCACCTCAAATACTCGTGTTTGGGGTCGGCGTATGATTTCGTCCCGTTTGCCGTTGAGACTGCAGGGCCGTGGTGTGCAGAGGCTCGAAAGTTTATGCTGGACCTCGGACGGCGTTTGCGTGAAAGAGGGCGCGATTCCCGGGCAGGCTGGTATCTGGTTCAGCGGATTTCCATGGCGATTCAGCGGGGCAATGCGGCCAGTATTATGGGGACCTTTGAGCGACACTCGGCGCGTGGGGGAGTTTTTATTTGACCAGTAACATGATTTGTCTTGTTACGTGCTTTGGTATTATTGTTTTTTTTCTGTGTCGACTTTGTGTTGTATAAAATTGAATGTGTTTAAATGAAATAAATGATTATATTAAGATTTTTATCGAATGTATGTTGATTTACATTGTATTTATGAGTTACTAGCAGCGCCCCGCGGTGTTACCCGCGTATTTCCCGTTCCCGTTGTTCCCGTTCCCGTTGTTCCTGTTGTTTTCCGGGATAAAAAATAGCCTATGTGTTCTTCCAGACTATAATCTATATGCATTCCAAGTTTCAGCCCGATCCGTTCATACGTTAGGACGTGATTGAGCAACAAACATCCAAACATCCATACATTGCCATTTATAATATTAGTAGGATAATTTTGGTATTTGCTTAAAATTATATTATTTATATGTTTTTCGAGAATGTTAGCACTAGGAGAAACCTATGCGAGGTTTAAAAGTGCTGATTGTTTTTTTTCTCATTTTTTGTAAGTTATGAATGAATCAATAAAAAATAAAAAAATACTACGTAATACGTGCGTATCTATATTATTATATACCCTTAAGTTACATTTTATCCCGATAACTTTGCTGTTTTTTAACCGCAAGTAATATTGAGGAGCGCAACTAGTGTTAGTACAAGTGTTACTGAGTTTGGTTATATTTTTCCTAAAAAGATAATTTATTATCTTTTACTAGATCCATGAACGTATAAAAAAAGTCGGACGTAATCTCGCTAAAATAAAAACTGTGTCCATCGAGTCGGCCACATAATATGCACGTGTGCGCTGTTACATACAGGCTGACACGCACACATCAGTGGGTCATTACACGCGCAACTTGTGTTTGTGTGCGTGTCAGCCCATCAGTGACAACCTGACAACGCACACGTGCAAATGTGGCCGACTCTAATGACACAGTTTTTGTTTTAGCAAGATTACGTCCGACTTTTTTATACGTCCATGACTAGATCTCTAAATGTTTTATCTAGAATATTTACGTAGGTAATAACCTTAATAACTATTAATTTTCTCTTTCGGTTGTCCCTTAGGGGAAAACCCTTTACCGTCGTCTCAGGAACAACGGACAGTCAACTTACCCATTATATTTTATGCACAAACGTATCGTTATTTTACTTCTTACTATCGGGCTGCTCGTAGCTTGTATAAGCGACATCGTTTCATGGTTGACGTTTCAAAGAACGAAGAGGTTCGATTCAACTTTTGTGGTATATACGCTGTGGAATGAATGAATGAAAACTCTTTTTTGTTCACACCTTAAAATAGTACATTAAACATAGGAATATAGTAAAACTAGTGAAACAACTAGTGGCCTTATCGCTGAAAGCGAGTTCTTCCAGGCAACCTTGGGGTGGACATATAAACTAGGAGAACTTAAGGCGTGGTGCGCAACAAAGACTATTACTACGAGACAAACATACATCCTAATAATATTACATACAAATACTTAAGCTATACAAAACACACTAATAAATACAACTAATCATATACATACCTAAACATACGTACTATAAATTGACAAAATGATAACATATAAATCCTTTGATGACAAATACAAGTGGGTAAATAACCGGTAACAGATAAATATGCTTATAACAGTAAAGAATAAGCATCTTAACCCGCCATTGGTGACGCATATGTCTGAGAGACCGGGTCATCAGAAAAATTCGAGTAACTTCTTTGCCCGTCGTCGATTTGGATTTCGAGTAGCTGCCTCTTTTTAAGTCCCGCGCCAATATTATCACTTGCGACTTTGCCACATACGTATGTTCTCCAGTATAGGGCCAACCCGGTCCGTGAGACCGGTGTCACCAAACGTGTAAGTAAAATATTTATAATTATTTTAGCACAGAATTTTAAAAACATTAGAATTACATCAAAAATAACTACTAGAGTGGCTATTACAATTGTATTGTATCTGATTAATGTAATTTTTGTATAAATTTAAGGACACATGTTAAAAAAATCATCACAGATTTGATTATCAAATATGAAAACCTCGTTTCAATATGTCTTCCAAAAAAAAAAGCGTTGCATGTAGGAATTTTTGCCAGACGTGTTATCTGATAAGGAAAGCCTACAGGAACCTTTGGATAGCGAAACTGAAAGCAACGTCAAACATAAAATCTAGCATCACACCGAAATTTTCACAAGGAAGAAAATTAGAGTGACTGTAAATCTTACGACATAACTCTTGATAGTCACGTGATACATGTAGGTTGGTAATTATATTATCGAAACTTAATACTACAACGCTGTCATTTTATAGGAAATTAGGCGTGAAAGCTATTGAGTCTTATTTGAGAGAAAGAAATACCCGCAATTTAACTTGCAAAGGCTGTTTGAAGAAAAGCTTGACGATTGATAATAAACCTAATCTTGTCGTATTTTTTTACGTATAAGTGGATGCCATGAATGTGGGCGGTAGAAAAATAGAAAAACTACTTTTATTTTACTAAAAATGCGCAAAATATTTGTGTATTAAGTATGTAATGTCTTGTTGTAGAAGTTGTATGGCCTCTCAACAAGAGTGATTTTTGAGATTTATATTTATTTTTTTGTTAAAAGGATATGTATTTAAATTTATTTTCTAATACTTTTTAATGTCCTTAAATATTAAAATGCTGATTTAAGTCGAAAAAGTTAAACATACCTTACCAATATTTTTTTCTGTTAACATATACGAAAAACGTGGTATTTTTTAGTGTCGGAAGTAAAATTATTTTATAAGTAATATAAACCTGTGACGAACAAAATATTTATGTTTCATTGTCAGAAATATGCTTATTATTAAACTTCAAGTAACTAAAAGTAGAATATCTAGTTCATAGTTTTTTTTTTTTTTTTTTTTTTTATATGTCCCGATATAAAGACCGGGCTCTCTGACTTATCCCTAACATATGGTGGGTCAGGGGTTTCTTATCTTACTAATTTTACTGTCTATCTTATGGCTAGCTCTTAACATAGTTAGACTAATGATATTTATTACTAGTTCTTAGATCTAAGTTTTGTGAACAGTTCACTTTGAAAATATTATTTTGTTAAACTAAATTGTACCTCTATGTCTATTGGGTTGGTATAGATATATACTATATAATATTTATGCAACCCAAATTAGTAACTATTTATTTCGTTTTACAACTTTTTTGCATATTTCTTCACTGAACTCTATAAACTTAGTGCTAATATTTTTATCATTTATTATTTTGCTCATGGTGTTGACAGCAATTACTTGTCCTATCTTTTGTTCTGCTTCGTGACGCTCTTTTCCATACACTGGGCATTCGGTTATTATATGTAGTGGTGTTTCCTCCCTGTCCGGGTCGCAGATGCACGATGGGCTATCCTTCAGTTTGAACCTGTGTAGGTATTGGGAGAAACCACCGTGCCCCGTCATTATCTGCGTGAGTATACCGGTTGGTTTTATTTTCCGAACGGTTCTAAAAGCTTCCGTTGGAACAGGGAAAAACACTTTGGTAACTTTGCCGGTTTCACCAGTTGTGTATCTCCGATTCCATTCGCCCAGCGTCTCTATTCGGATTTGACGCTTGACGAATGAAATCGGGCACTTGTCGTAGTGTGGTCTACACCTCAGCTGAAGAGCCGCCTGCTTTGCCAGTTCGTCTGCTCTCTCATTCCCCTCAAGCCCCGCATGTGCTTTAATCCAGAACAATTGAACCTGTTTTCCTTGTATGTCAATTTGATTTAAATTTTTGCGAATATCTACTGCAAGGGGATTAAGAGAGCCAACGTTAACGACGGTTTGTAGCGCCGACTTGGAGTCGCTATAAATTCCAAATTTATGGTCCCGACTTTTCAGTATCTCATCCGTCGCTCCGTGGATCGCCAACAACTCGGCCTGGTAAACGGTACAATAAGACGACAGCTTAAATTTTCGGTGCCTAGTTTCAACAGCATTGCTCCAAAGAGACAATGCTGCTCCAACTTTGCCGTCAATTTTGCTACCGTCCGTGAAAATTTTGATCAACTGATGGTCTGTCTTTCCTACTTGTTCATTGTTTACCAGGCATGTGAACTGAAGGTCGACATACAGGGACGGATGCGGGATTACACTGAACGCGACTCTTCGTTCGATCTCTCGATCTCCCAGTGCCGCTAGAGACGACCCCCTCTTTGCTTCGTACAGGGCAGCTGCCTCCTGTATCCTGAGATCGAGGGGTAGTATCCCCGCGAGCACCAGTGACGAGTTCAAAGAGACCGTGCGGTAAGCTCTGCACAATTTTTGTGCAAAGCCACGCTGAACCGCGTTCAACTGTTTTTGAATACACCACTTTTTCGTAGCCGAACTCCAAGCCGCCGCCGCGTACATTACAACCGGCTCTACTACTGATGTGTACATTGTACGGATTATCTCCGGGTGTAGGCCCCAGCTGATTTTTGCGGCTCTAGATATTTGCTTATAGATGTTTAGCGCTTTTACGCACACTTTTGATACGTGTGTATTGAATGTGAGCTTATCATCTACCCAGAGCCCCAAAACTCTCATCTCTTTTGACATTTCAATAGGGACCCCGCCCATGTTCAGCAGTGGAGCGTCGTACTTTAGTTTTCTTGTTATTAACAATGCGTTGGTTTTATGGGGTGCGAATTTCAATTTGTTTCGTACGCCCCATTGCTGCGCATACGCGAGAGCTGCGTTGGCACGTTGTTGTATTTCTAGAGCAGTATTCCCATCAAAAACCAACACCACATCATCAGCAAAAGCCTGGCAGTAGTCACCTCTGGCCTGCAGTCCCTTCAACAGAGGATCGAGGAGCAAGTTCCAAAGGATGGGTCCACCAATGGATCCCTGGACACATCCTTTTGTAGTTTCCTTGGTAACTTCCTCCCCAGCGTATCTTACCCTCACCTTTCTGCTGTTGAGGTAGCTATCCATTATCCTTCGAATGTTTAAGGGACAATTTTCTTCCGCCAGCCTTGTTCTAATTGCTGGCCACCAGGCGCTATCGAAGGCTCCCTCTATGTCTAATGATACTAACACTACTATTTTTCTTTGTTTTACTTTGCTTTTTATTATTTCTATCAGATCATAGAGGGAGTCCTCAGTGCTCCGTTGCGGCATAAACCCGTACTGGAGGGAGCTCAACCGGGGCACAAGATGCCATTTCATTCTGCAAATCAGCATTTTTTCCAATATTTTTCCCATCACTGGCAACAACCCTATGGGTCTGTAGGATTTTGGCACTGTGTAATCCGATTTATTTGGCTTTCTCAGGATTACTACGGTGGCCTCCTTCCAGATCTCCGGGAAGTATCCCAGTTCCAGACATTTGTTGGCCAGTGATAGGAAGATACCTGGCTCGTGATTTATAGCTCGCTGGCAGATGCTCGCGTTCAGTCCATCGGACCCCGGAGCTTTTTTAGGATTAAAGCTTTCCACGGCCATTTTAAGTTCAGCTGTTGTAAATAGAGGGTCATGGTTACCAGCATGTCCCTGCACATTTAGGTGGTCAGCTGCAATCCTAATCGTTCTGTGTTCCGCACTATCGTCCTGGATCCGGTCTTCGGGATAGAATGTGTCTGCCAATAGTTTGGCGGACTCTATATGGGACAGAGTCCGTCCCTCGTTAGTTAGGGGTAGGTCTTCATGTTGTTGTCGCGTTCTTCCTATCACTCTATAAATTCCTTCCCACATACCTTCCCGATCTTGTTTTGTACAAAAGTCCTTCCAGCTCTGGACCTGGGCTTCCTTTAATTTCTGTTCATAGTTATTTTTTGTTTGTAGGTACTCGTCGACAACTCTGGCTCTACGTATGGGTGCCGCGCACCGAACTCTGCGTTTTCTGGTGGCAACTTCCTTTTTCATTAATGCGAGCTCCTCGGACCACCATGGTAGGTTTTTGAAAGTCTTAGATTTTAATTTGGGTATACTACTGTCGCACGCCTCTGTGATTATGTTTGTATATATTTTTATTTTATTTTCTAATTCCGTACTTTCACCAATGTTATTAAACTCAATTTCGTTTACTTTATGATCTGCTAGTAGCTGGTTCATTTTTGAACGAAAAAGACCCCAGTTTGCCTTTTTGCAATTGTATTTCCTTGTTGTACTTTTAACATGTATTCCTTTTGATCTGCTTAATTTAATTTTAAAAAGAATAGTATTGTGGTCCGAGGTTGTCATTCCTTCATCAATGTGCCAACCTTCTACTAGGTGCAGCATGCCCGGTGTACAGGCCGTCACGTCCACAAAACTGCTATACAGCACTCCACCTCGGACTGTGAAAAAGGTAGGTATGATGCCGTCGTTGAGCACCTGCATGTTTAAATCTTCTAAAATCCCTGCCATAGTCTCACCCCTGTCGTCGGTGGTCGTGCTACCCCACCATATACTCTTTGCATTCGCGTCACCACCGATTATTATATTCTTACCAAATCTATGTATGACTTTCTCTAACTGTTCTAAGTATGGCTCTACTGGTTTAGGTCTGGGTTCAAAATAGAAGGATACAACGAGGATTTCCCAGGTGCGGGTCCTTATTTTCACCACAACGATGTTTGCCGTTGTATACTCTGGATATTGTATGACATCAAGGTCGCTGTCGAAGACGGCTATTGCTGCTTTAACCGGGTCATTACTATTAGTATCCTGGAAAATCCTCACTCCTCTATAATTTTTTACCCTACCCTTCCCCCCAATATAGGGCTCCTGGATTAGCGCAAAAGCTGCACGTTTATTCTGTGCTTCCGATATCAGTTCTTGTGTAGCGCTTTTTTTCCTTTGAAGGTTAGCTTGGGCAACGAGGTACGGCCTTGCGTCTGCAGGGACATTGTTTACTGTTGGGGCGCCCTTAGCAATACGCTATTGCCGCTCTGGCTAACGCGTCCCACTTCTTCCTTATTGTACACTCTGAGCTAAAGGCATTATGGTCATTTTTATCTACCTTGGCACGCGTGCAGTTACAGCACGAGGGCGCTACCCCCGCGAGCCAGTCCGCACACCTTGCTCTCATGTGTGGGCCGCCACAGTGGCTGCATGTCTCTACTGTTTCCGTACAAAATCGGCGACCGTGACCATAACTGAGGCATAGAGAACATTGCACCAGCGGTGATTGGTCTTCAACCAGTACTCGCTGCAGATCGATATGCACTGCTCCGGCTTCAAGCATTCGACGCCATATTTTGGTAGACACTCTCAACACAAGATGCATTGTGTGCGGACTCCTCGTGCGCTTTTTGAAAGCTATTTCAGTTCTTTGCTGTGACTCCTCTAAGTCTTTAAATATGTTTTTATTTTGGTTTTTCAAAGCTTTTAAGATGTCTTCGTCGCTATTTATTTGGAAAACATTTTTCATGACAATCAGAGGGTTCTTATTTTTTATATCCTCTACCTTTAACTCCGGTGTCTTTCCCAGCCTGTCTTTGATTTGTCTTTTTTCTTCCTCTGTTCTACACCCTACTATAATCTTCCTGTCTTTGGCCTTTCTTATCCTTTCTATCTGTACTCCGCCCTCTTTAGCATTTATAGCCTCTCTTATCTTATTTAATACTTGCTCTCCTGAATCTGTCTCGTCCGTTGCGGTAACCACCACCGAGTGAAGCGCCGTATGCAATGGTAACTGCATACGAGGTCCTATCACCGCATCGGCGTAGGTTTTATTTTTCATTATCTCCGACAGGCTGTCTAATTTTTCGCTATTTTCTTTTATTAATTGTGTATGCTTCGCTATGGCTTTTTCCCATTCTTTATATTTTTCGTGGATACTGCAATTTACGTCTATTTTCTCCTTTCCAATTTTTGTTTTTGTTTCTGGTTTAGGGGTAACACTAGTATTTTTGTCGAGGTTTGACTCTTTTACGATTTGGTAAAGACGGTCCACATCCTGCAGGACTGACGTTTTTACATCAGTTTTTAAATATCGCGACATACTAATGTGCTGTTTTATCCTTATTTGAAGCGATCTAGCTTCCGCGGCTTTGTCGCCCGTCTTGGTACCTGTTGCTTTCGGGGAACTCACCGTGAATTCCAGTGATGGTCGTCGCGCAATCGGTCTCTGTGTTTCGTTAGAGGGACTTTGATTTGGCAGGTTTCCGCCTAGTTCATCGCTTCCGTTTTCATCTATACTTCGTCTTTCAATTCTTGGTCTTAATCTGCTTTGCTCTTTTTCAGGTCCTGGCAGCGTCACTGTAAGGTTCGGGTCATCGGAAGTCTTCGGCGGGCTACGAATCATCTTTTGCAATTTATTTACCGCCACGCAATTTAGGTAATTGGGATTTGAGTGGTAAATACTGCTCTATGAGTTTTATTTATTTGGATAGTATTAGATTAGTAGTTTTAATATAGTGCTACCAAATTAAATGATGTTGTGATATGTTATGTGTTGAATTATATATGGTACAGGGTTTTTACCAGCAAAATCCTGCCAGTAGATGGTCAGAGCGCCACACGGGCCGGTCACAAGAAGGGCAAGATAGGCTTAATGTATAGGGTTAAGTCTATTCGCCAAGTCGTTATTACTAAATAAATAATATATAAATATAAAAATATAGTTTCTAAAATTAGTCACACCATTAGCCAACAATAAATGATAGTTTATACACTTGTCTTAGATTTATACTTTAATTACACTATACTTAGTTAAGTCAACGATTTACTTAAAGTCATATTATAACATACAAACTTAGTACGGAACAATACTGCGACATAAATATCAGACAATCACATAAATATACCTAGCCGAAATAGATTAAAACGTCGATAAAAAATTTAGAACTAATCTGTTTCCGCTGAACTTGTAATCGCGTTTTAAGGGACTACAACGCCATCTAGTTTGCACAACGGTAACTGTTACTTACTTAATATTATTTTTATTAATTTAATAGCTGATTTTACTGTTTTAAAATAAAATATATTTGTAGAAAGCAAATTTCAAAGAAAAATTTCAAAGTGCTATGACTTGATAAAAATAAGTGTCCAGAACTAACCCGCTTTTTTCCAATTTCGCCGATTTTTAATACGAACGAGTTTGCCTCGGCGCTTCCGACGTTGCTTGATAAGTCTTTTTCCAGAAATTTGGTTGGGGAATCTCTTCCAGGGCTTCCTGGAGTTTTCTCTGATTCTCTCCTCTTCTGGTTAGTGTAGTTATGGTGATTATTTTCGACGCCTGCCGCTAAACTTTAATAGCTCAGCCGGAGACGCGCCGCTTCGCAATTACAGACACCCGGGTTCGCAACCCAGCCGCTACAATCTCAAGCGCCCTCAACTTGCGGCGCGGACACTATTGTGCACCAACCTCCCAACCACACGTTGACTCGGCACGCCTCGTAAAACTTCGGGCTCCGCCTCAGGTCTTCGGTCCTCCGAGAAGTGCAGGGGTACACAATACAAAATGGCCGCCGAGGTGCACGGAGGTTCCCACAAGATAGTAAGAGAGGAGTCGATATTCGTGTCAACGAGACTAATTTTAATAAACAAATTTCAAGAACAAAAATTTAGAAGCGTCCACCTTCAACAACGATAAGCGGGCGAGTCCTCTAGTTCATAGTTGGTCAAATCTTAGATTGAAAACCCCGGTCTGAAAGACCGGCGTCACCAATGTTGTAAGAGAAATTGACGTCACCAATGGCGGGTTAAATTGTAAGTAATAAAAGCAAGTAAAAAAAATGGAATGCGTGTGGAATGCGTCGTCTGAGTGAGTTTTTTCGCGATAGTTACATCTTGATGTCTTCAAGTCTAGAGTGACTTTTTTCTAGGTAAGCACGCTCCATTGTACTGCATCGTTGCTTAACATCAGACGAGATGGCGATCAATGCAAACTTAAAATTGTTAAAAAATAAGTTTAACTGTTTATATTAAAGAGTGATGGCACAAGCAAGTCAGGCGCTTGATGGTAAACAATACGGCTGCCCACAACAAAACAGTATTACACAGCTATTTAAAAACAAAGGGACCAAATCACTTTTTACACTGCTGTCGTCGTACAGACACATAAGATAATATAAATAGCTCCATGAGTTCTTGGCCTAAGTCTGCCGGCAAAGGCGAGGGTCATGGGTTCGATTCCCACCCAGAGCAAATATTTGTATGATGAATACAAATATTTGTTCTGCGACTGGGTGTGTGGGTGTTTCTAAAGATAAGTATTTTATCAGTTATCTTGCTCTCATAGTATCTACAAGTTTTGCTTAGTTTAGGGTCAGATGGTGTTGTGTGTTGGGAAAGTTACGGCTGGTCTAGTCGGGAGAACGGCAGCTGCCGATCCGGAGACCCGGGGTTCAAACCCCACACGCACCACTGTCTTTTCGAAGTCATGTGCGTAATGCCGCTAACTTAAAACGGTGAAGGAAAACATCGTGAGGAAACCGACATGTACTAAGAATCTTTCGAAATCATGTGTCATGCACCAACCCACACTGGGCCACCGTGGCCTTTATTTACCGATTATGGCCTTAACTCTCTCCTTGTGAGAGAAGGCCCCGAGTCCCAGCAGTGGGAACATTTAGTGGGCTGTTGATGATGATGGTGTTGTGTGTGAAATGTCCACCAATATTTATTTGTTTTATAGGTAGACTCAAAAAGATAGCTTACTTTGGAAACTACGTGGGTGAAACGGGAGGACGTGGCCCGAGTTTCCCGAGTTTACCCTTTTCACTTCAAAAGTCCTACCACTAAAAATATACTTATGTTCTTATGAAACCCTCATGTGGAAGACTCCAACTCGCGCTTGCCAAGTTTATTTTAATCAAACCGTCCAATTTGCCGTTTATTCTCCTTCCCCAAAGCCTTTTGCATTATTTCCCGCCATTCGCTAAACGAGGTAGGTTATCGTGTGCACCTTTATTTTTAAAAAGTATACATTATATTAAAAATGTATGAATTCAGAACACAATTGTTTCAAATTTTAGATCACTCGTATGGTTAAGATTACAAAAAAATTGGCAGTCACAGGAACTGCCGATAGAAGTGAAAACTATTAACTTAGAATTTGATAGCTTACCTTGGAAACTACACGGGTGTAAACGGAGGGCGTGACCTCGCCATCATGGCATGGCCATCTAGAAATGCGTCAGCATTTCCCATTGGCTCACGCATTTTTAGATGGCCATGCCATGATGGCGAGGCCACGCCCTTTCAACATTTCCCATTGGCTGACGCATTTCTAGATGCCCAATCGCCAAGGTCCCGAGTTAACCCGAAGATTTCTTATCATACCCGAGCGTGACGGTAGAATCCAATTTACACCCCACGAAAAATCTGTCTAGGCGCGCCTAAAGAAGTTTTCACTTAAAAATGGTACCCGTTATACATTTAAGATATCATGTAAGTAAATTTGTAGGATTAGTAGAAAATAGCCTAACCTATGTACTGTTATAAATAAATAAATATTGGTGGACAATTCACACACAACATCATCTGACCCCAAACTAAGCAAAGCTTGTATGATGGCGGCCAGAGAGCTGATATAATACTTATATAGTTTTAAATACATACTTATTATACATAGAAACACCCAGACACAGTGCAAACATTTGAATTCATCGCACAAATATTTGCACTGGGTGGGAATCGAACCCACGACCCTCGGCTTCGCAGGCAGAGCTACTACCAACTAAGCCACGAGGGCAGTTATAACATAATGTAGTGGTAGTAGTGTAGTAGAGTAGTGGTAAGACTCTTGGCAGAGTCCGCCTGGGGAAGTACCACACCTTTGGCAGTTATCCTACCGCCAAGCAATAATGTGCAAACAGTACTGTGTTCCGGTTTGAAGGGCAATGTTTCCAGAGAAATTACAGGGCTAAGAGACGTCATATTTTAGATCTCTGGGTGACGAGCGCAGTGCAGTGTAATGATTTGGACTCTTCGTATTCCAATAGCTGCGTGTCACTGTGCTGTTATGTGGCAGGCAAGCAGGCATGTTGTTTATCATCAGGCACATGTCCTGCTTATCTCGTCACTATACTATAAAAAAACCTAGTTAACAAAAAAATAAGCAGTAGAAACATTATCACGCCGGAAAGGTCGCCACTAACTCATTCTGCGCTTATATTATGAACATCGTTAGTTTCACTCTTGACCAATGGTCTTCACAAATTTTTGGCTTGGTTACTAAATCTATGATTTATTTAAATTCAAAATAACTCACAATATACAAAACACAATATAGTATAGTATATAATACTCACAAATAACTTACAATTATTGGAAGCGTGCGTAAACTCGAAACATGACTGCCCTCGTGGCTTAGTTGGTAGTAGTTCTGCCTGCGAAGCCGAGGGTCGTGGGTTCGATTCCCACCCAGTGCAAATATTTGTGTGATGAATTCAAATGGTTATTTTTTAAATATGGAGTGACGAGACGAGCTGGATATGTGCCTGATGGTGAGCAACATGCCTGCCACATATCAGCACAGTGACACGCAGCTATTGGAACATGAAGAGTCCAAATCATTACCTAGCACTGCACTGCGCTCGTCACCCATAGATCTAAGATGTTATATCTCTAAGCCCAATAACTTCTCTGGAAACATTTCCCTTCAAACCGGAACACAGCAATGTTTGCACATTACTGCTTGGCGGTAGAATAACTTGCAAAGGTGTGGTACTTCCCCAGGGGGACTCTGCCAAGAGTCCTACCTTTTTTACACTGCACTTTTTTTTGTTTGCCCTGTGTCTTGGTGTTTCTGTGTATAATAAGTATGTATTTAAAACTATATAAGTATTATATCAGCTATCTGGCCGCCATCATACAAGCTTTGCTTAGTTTGGGTTCAGATGGTGTTGTGTGTGAATTGTCCACCAATATTTATTATTATTTAAAAACTCATTTTTTTTTATAAACAACGAAGCACTCACCTCGTTCTTGCCCCATCATTACTCGCTGAAAAAGATAACTCTTTATAAAGTCATTCGAGATATTTGGAGCGTAAAATAAAAAAATATGTACAAATGGAATTCGCATTCTGTGTTTTAAAGGAAAATGAGGCTGGTTTGGGTAACGGCTCTAAAAGGACGGATACACCGAAAATTGTTTCACGTTTTATTCTGAATCTATTTGATCACGTCGCGAAAAAGACTTGAGTATTTTTGTTTACTTTTTATCTGACTATGCAAAAATAATTTCGTAGATGTAGCTAAAAGGTAAATCTTCGAGCTCTGTACTATACAAAAGATGTGATATTCCAGATTAAAATCTATTAAAATATCAGATTTCAGACTCATTCGTTTAGTGTTTCAAAGATCAAACATCGAAACCTCCAAAATTTCTCATTTATAATATTACTAGCAGTGCCCCGCGGTTTTACCCGCGTAGTTCTCGTTCCCGTTATTTTCCCGGGATAAAAAGTAGCCTATGTGTTATTTCAGACTATAATCTAACTGTATTCTAAATTTCAGCCTGATCCGTTCATACGTTACGGCGTGATTGAGCAACAAACATCCAAACTTCAATACTTTGACATTTATAATACTAGAAGCGCCCCGCGGTATTACCCGCGAAGTTCCCGTTCCCGTTGTTCCCGTTGTTTTTCCGGGATAAAAAGTAGCCTATGTGTTCTTCCAGACTATAATCTATATGTGTTCCAAATTTCAGCCCGATCCGTTCATACGTTAGGACGTGATTAAGCAACAAACATCCAAACATCCAAACATCCATACATTCACATTTATAATATTAGTAGGATAGGATTAGTGGGATTATGATACTGTGGATGATAATTTAGATTTAATGACATTTTTTTGAATACTTTACATAATGACATTCTTTGAATAATATGAACTTATACTAGAATAAGAATAATTTACAAAAAATACTAAAAATAGTATATAGGTACAGCCTTTTGGGGTCGAAACTTTGGCATCTTGGGGACCGAGTACCAAGAGAATTTATGAAGACTTATCCAAACGTCTTTGTGATGCATCTCGTCACCAAAATGCAGGCCTTTATTTTGCTCAGTGAATAAGTATCGCCATTCAACGTGGCAACGGGGCCAGCATTAAGGGGCACAATTCCCACTGGCACTGGTCTTCTAGATTAAGTTCATGTACATTTTGTAAATAAATAAATATTATGTGTATATTTTTAATTAATACTTTTTAATCTTACGTGTATATACTATTTAGATTTTGTTTTTACAAAATACACATTTATACATGTAGTAAAAAACTTTACGAAAATTGTGCGAACAGATAGGTATGAAATTTCATACACTATTGAGAAGGAGTGCAGAGTGCTCTTTTTTTTTAAGTATGCATACACATTATTCACACCAACGAGTGTTTGAGAAATCCGCATATTCTTGTGTTTATTGTTGAAGTCTGTGAAATTGAAAACATTCAAATTGCTTTATAGTCAAATTTCGGCCTCTAGGCAACAAGCAGTATTAATAAAATCACGATGACAAAAATAAATATAGACTACAGGCCCGTGAACTAACTGTATGAGTCAAATGAACCACCAGGAGACCTATGTAGCATGATAGAAGGGTATAAAGTAATATAAGAATCAGCAATCAGCACTATGCCGTCACTTGGGGGGGGGGGGGGGGGGGATGCAATGAACGCAATGATCGAGATCATTTCTCTTTGTCGCATGATTTTTGTGCGGCATTGCGAAATAATGTGGAGTAGATGGATTAGAAAGAGGTAATGTGACCCGTAAATTTTGTTCACGGGCCTGTAGTCTATTAAGAGTGACAGCAGGATGGTGAACCATTTTACTAAACTAATTACTTACGCTTAGAACATTTAAATTATCCAGAGACCGATAAATTTCAACCTTTTTCATTTATGTTTTAGAATAAAGATAATGCCAGTAACAGAGAACCCTTTACACGCATCGAATAACTCTAACACTAGACTTATCTCAACCCCAACACATTAGCTACATTAAAACGTCCCTATTAAACTTAAACTAAAATAAACTGATAAGTTTAACCCGTGCCTTTGACACCCGGGTCAAACCGTACCCGATCCGGGGGAACCTTTGTGCCCGTACCCGGATGAACATGGGTTATGTGATAACACTGATAGGAGAATGATCGCTTAACATACAAAAATAAAGGAAAGGTCCTCTATTTTGCATCTGAATTCACTTTGCATACAAATACAATTGAATAAATTCAACAAGAACTACTCGTCGTTGCCTTCTCTTCCTTTAACTGAAGAATATTATTATAATATTAGCCTTACTTATATTATAAATGTGAAAGTCTGCAAAACAAACGGCTTAAACTGTTTTTTTTTAAATATTGATGAACAATTAATACACAACACCATCTGACCCCAAACTAAGCAAAGCTTGTAATATGGCGGCCAAATAGCTGATATAATACTTAATATATAGTTGTAAATACATACTTATTATATATAGAAACATCCAGACACATTGGAATTCATCACACAAATATTTGCACTGGGTGGGAATCAAACCCACGACCCTCAGCTTCGCAGGCAGAGTAAGCCACGAGGCCAGTTATTAGTTAAGTATTAATGTTTATTAATTAGTCTTTATTCAAATAATAAAATAAATGCTTTCATAACAAAAGTATACATTGTATTGCAACTTATTTCCAATCACTAAGCAACTATCTAATCTCCAGTAATACCTTAGAGAGAGAAATAGAAAATAACAAATAGATGCATCGAGTGACCTAGTTCGTTTATGTCTCTCTCTACAGTTCGTCCATCCATAATAATAGTCTTGGACGTAGTCGGTTCGTCGTAGAGCGCTCAATTCACTTCTCGGTCCTGTGGAAAACTAGTTTGCTCTTTAATTTGTTTATTTCTGAATACTTCATTGGATAGAATTAGATTTGATTTAAAAAAATACAAAGAATTACAATATAAGTGAATATTTGTATCCACGAGACATAAAATAACTACTTAAAATTGTATCTAATAAAAGTATAAAATGTATTGTTTCGGTTCTCAACCAATTAAAGTAAAATCAGAAAACATTTTTTCTAAACCCCAATCCACGCATACTCAATGGCCCCACGTAATGTCAAAAGTTGTGCTTTTTCAGATGTATTTAATGGTTGGTAAAAGGAATATATGAGACCCATGTATGAACAACTGTCAATCCATCGATTTATCGTGCAACGCTGCTCTACAACAAAAGGAACACCAGGAGAAATGCTAATTTAAAATGCTTTTCATGTAATTAAAGTAATAGTGATAATTCCTGCTTTATGAAATGACTTACAAAATTTCACTATTACCACTTTGGTTAATTCTAATATTATATAAAACTAGCCGCGGTGTTACTCGCGTAGTTCCCGTTGTTCCCGTCGTTTTTCGGGATAAAAATTAGCCTATGTGCCAGACTTAAGTCTGACTTTAATTTAGTTAGCGATAAGGTCTCCCATTGTTACTTTGTTTCTGTATTTTGTTTTATTATTTAAGTGCAATAAAAAGTTTATCTATCTATCGATAATCTATCTGTGTTTCAAATTTCAGCCCTATCCGTTCATATGTTAGAACGTGATTGAACTACAAACATTCAAACATTGACATTTACAATATTAGTAGGATAGTAGGATAAAACATAACATCAACAGTTTTCTTTACAACACTAAAAGTAATGGCAAATAAATATTCAACAATATCAACTCTTGGTAGCTTATTAAAAAGTAAATTAAGTTTCCAAAGTCTCAGAATCGATGGAAATCTTTGCAAAGTTCGCTGTACCACACCTTTGTATTTTACCGCCAAGCAATTATGTGTAATTATTACTAGTGTTTTAGTTTGTAAACCAACATTTCCAGAGGTATCAAAGGCAAGAAGATAATTCAGATAAATCTCTGTGGGTCACAATTGCAATGCAGTGCCAGGTAGTAATATGGACTTTTATGTTCAAATAACTGCTTGTTAGTAGCTATGTTGTTATAAGAAAGCGTGTTGCTTATTTTCAGAAGTATATTATATTTATAATAAAATAATCGTAGTGTTTTCGCTTAAAAACTTCATTGTTTCAGGCGAGTACATATATGTTTATTTAACTATCTACACCGTTGGTGTAATCTACCGCTGAACAACCACTAAATTTAACAGGATAAAATGCGTACGTTTCAATTCAACTTATGTACTTATTTTCGTACTTAATTTGATTCAAATCCATTGAACCGTTACAAATGCAAATACACAAGCTGTCCCATTTATATAGTGTGATTATAATCTCAGATCGACGATCTAGTTCAAAGCCAAAGGAGCGGTCTTTCCATCTATGTCATTCACAAACTACCCATCACTATTCCACGTTTCATTGTAATTCTGAACATGGTTGGCGTTGAGCGTGTTAATTCTCGTATCGACTAGCGACCGTACAATCAGGGAAATAATAATTTCCACCCGTTTTATTCTCAAGTGGCGAAGACAGAATTAATTTATTTTATTCTCTCTAGAGAATTCCTTTGAAAGTGGATTGCAGCTCTCAGGATATAAATTAGAAAAAATAATTGAATTTTGGAATTTAGAGCTAAAACACGATGACGATGTTTTAATAGTGGAATAACTTGAGAAAATTTATTTTTTACAAGAATAATTGGACGAAGTCATAGCTTAGTGGGCAATACATTCACAATCGTGATGCAGTAAGTTCGAATCCCACCGGCACCGTCGTGAGGAAACTGACATCTTCGGAAACGTGCATCTTTCGAGGACATGCGTCATCCGTCAACTTGCACTTGGCTGGCCTGATGGTTTAAAGGTTTGCGAAAAAAGGCCCGGAGTCTCAACAGTGGCGACATAAAGTATGCTGCTTACGCTATGAAAGCTGAAGCGGCTAGTACTATAAAAGCCGGGTCACACAGAGGCGATCCGATAGCGAGACGATATTTTTTGTAATGTTCGAATTTGTATGCAACCTGACACACAGCAAGCGGGCGCGATTCCATACTCGGTATCGGATCGCTATCGCTATCCGATCGCTATCGCTACCGCATCGCCTCTGTGTGACCCGGCCTTAAGTGGGCATAGTAAATATAATAGAAAGTACGTATGTAAAATGTACTTAATTTATGCGCGTAAGTATAGCTATTTGATTAGTAGAGCCCTATGGCTTCTGTAGTAGCCCTAACTTCGATGGGCAGTAGAGGCCACATGACGTCAACTGCCATAAGACCCTTTCAAAAAAAAAAATGGATGTCTGTAAAGTCGGTTTACTGACGATAGTTGAACGTGACAACGTCATAAGAAATCAGTACGCTGATAGCGCGAGTAGTGATACCGCTCGACTCGGCGGGTGGCGCCCTCAGCGCTCAGCTTCGTCCGCATGGCACGAAAGACGAACTAACGTAACGGCGGAACGTTACAGTTTTGCGGGCGTGCAGCCGGCTTCATCGAATTATAAGACGTTATCACGTCAAAATCTGCCTAAATCGCTACTAAAAGTTTAAACTTTTAGTAAATACTTCGGTCTAAAAAAGACTACATATATAAGCTCCAGAAACTTCGATATTACCAAAACTCAATTTACCCTATCACAAATAGATTCGCTCCTATTTCATTTAACCTAACCTCGATTTTACGATCGCCGTCCAATTCCCTTTTTTACACAATCTTCGAAAACATCAATAGTTTAAAGGAGTTGTACCTTTTGCATAAATTACCGAACAATGTTCTAAGGCCCGACCTGCATATTAAATGTAATCTAGATTTCGACTAGAATGACTTATGAGGGCTGGAATTTGTTGAATACCTAGTTTCTATTCAATCAATCACAATTACAATATTGTAAAGATGTTTTCTTGGGACTTGCGACAGATTTTGAAAAACCGACTCCAAAAAGGAATTGTACATTATATTATCAAATCGAACATTATTGTTTTATGTACATATTTTGTTTCCCGATTTCGCAAGAACGCCCAAACCGATTTCGGTTTTTGAAGTGAAAACTTCTTTAGGCGCGCTATAGACAGAATTTTCGTGGGCTGTGAAATGGATTCATGATCACGTGATCATCACGCTCGGATATGATAAGAAATTTCGGGTAAACTCGGGATGCTAGAGCGAGAAAGATAATGTGGTCAACAAACGTGCCAGACCGAGAAAGGTAATTGTTAGCGGAGGACATGGGACAATAGATACTCTCTCTCTCTCTCTCTCTCTCGCTGCTCGCTACCGGCTACCAGTGTTGACACCTTAGCGACTTTGTCGCTGAAACTGGCGAATTTTTAAAACCTTTTAGCGGATTTAGACGACGTTTTACCGACAAAGGGGAATATACTAGTGTAGTGTAGAAGGTTGGAGAAGGAAAACACAAGGTCATTGGGAGTCAGATCATATTTATAAGGAAATTAACTCATTCTCTCAAACATAAACAACATGGAAGTCTATCATAAACTCTACTTCCAATTTCTATACATACAGATAAATATACGCACATTATAGCAGGGACTTTCCCAATTATATTATTAACATTTTATTCAATCATTTTTATTTTCGTTTGAATCTTACTTTGTTTATTTTAAATTGTTGAACATTGTTTTAAATGGTTTAACATTGTAGGTACTCAGAACAGTGTCCTTTTATATTTATACAAGAAGCTATATTTCCGGGATAAAAAGTAGCATATGTGTTCTTCCAGACTGTATCTAACTGTGTTCTCATGTTTATTCCCTTAATAATTCAATCAAAACTCCGGTTTTGATTGATTACTATTTCAGATCGGACATTTTTCAATACTATTTGGCGACAAGCTCAAAATCGAAGTGGCAACACTGCCAGCTACCAGCTTCAAATATAAACGTCAAAGCAAACCAAAACAATTGTTGTCATTGTAAATCTGAAAAATTAGTAAAAAGTGAATGTTCAGTGCTTAATTACAAATAATCATACTCGGCCTAACTCAATGTATAAAAGTGGCGACGAGAATCAACCGGGTATATCACAAAATATGACGAAATCGACAAACGCATTCAAAACAAACACGGAACCTAGGTACTAAGAGAATCTAACCTGATATAAATGAAATTCATTCACGATAACGACACGAGAAGACATAAAAACAAACAAAAAGACGTCTGGGAATTGGGATACAAACTACAAACATTGGACAAGAACACATAAATGGAAATCCATAAACCATAAAGAAATTAGTGAGGAGAAATTATTTGCGAGAATTGACCAGTTGTGGAACTACACGAAAAATATCTGCATTACCTACGCATCAATTAAGTGTAAATAAAGTGTTTACGTTTACAGTGTTTAACCATCTTTCATCCTGTTCAGCCAATCAAGAAGGA
Source organism: Ectropis crepuscularia (assembly GCA_963693475.1). Classification (NCBI taxonomy): domain Eukaryota; kingdom Metazoa; phylum Arthropoda; class Insecta; order Lepidoptera; family Geometridae; genus Ectropis; species Ectropis crepuscularia. The sequence goes on along the minus strand of OY856368.1, from coordinate 7,266,669 downwards.
CACAATACTATGGTACAGACAGCTACTTCAGGAAAAATACACATATCCAGCATGTCAAGTTCCATTTGACTTCAAAGAAAAGAAAACTGGAAATTGAACGTTTTGCACTATTGCAAAATAAAAGATACTTTATTTGTGTGAACAGTGTAAACCCGATGGTTCGGTCACCACATGCCCTGATTACAAGATTACATTAAATCACCTAGAAATGAACCATTTTCCCATATTGAAATCTTTTTGAGATAAAATTGAATATTATATTCACTCTCTGAAAGACATCGCTTATGTGCTAAATCCTCTGTATGCGTGTACTCGTACTAAAAAAGAAAACTTAAGCTTGACCGACCAGTGTCAGAAAGTATTTGAATGAATAAAACATAAATTCATGTCTGCAAAAAATTGGCTCACTTACAGTTCTAAGTAAATAATAACCTGTTTTTTATAATATATGAATTTATATTATACGTAATTTAATGTTGTATTCTCATTTTTAGTATTATGCATATTTGACATTTTATTTGAAATCTCTGACATTAGGTATATAACTTATATTGGTATTATTTATTGACCCAAATATTGTGTACCATAAACATGTTATTTTGTTATTTTTATTGTTTTTGCCTTTTTTATAATTAATTCTGTAATGTGAATTTTACAGATACCATTAGGTTAAAGCATGGCGGACCTTTATGTAGCTTCAACATTATGTAACAATATAAAAATTGTACAACCCATGTTTTGCAAATTAAATAAATTGAATTGAAAACATTAGCTCAGAATACTTTGTAAACATAATAAACATTTAGTAGAGCTACATAAGTAAACTAAGTATTAGTTATTTTTTTAAAGTAGGTATGTAGTTATTGTATTAAACTAGTAATTAGAGCAAACATGTTGTGAATTGATCTGGGTTTATTAAATAAATTAAATAGTAAAAAGTGAATACTCAGTGTTTAAATATACATTTATATATATTTAAATATAATTGAAGTATGCCGATTTAATAATTAAATGTTATTAACGACTAAAATATTAACTAACAAATCTGAATCTAATTCAAAAAAACAAATAATAAAGTTAAAAAACAAACACAGGAACACACACTAATCTATATCAACGAAAACATAAAAATATTATTACTATTTATAAACCATATTAACTACTAAATTTACATACTCCAGAGAATTCAGTCAAAGAGTCCCCCACGCACCGATCCTTGACCAAAAGTCCCCAGAACGCTAGCCGCATTCCCCCGCTGTACAGCCAATGAGATGCGCTGCATCAAATACCAGCCCGAGCGAGGGTCCAGCCCTTTATCCCTGAGACGACGACCCAAATCTTGCACAAACTTCCGCGCCTCAGTACACAGTGGACCAGCCACCTCGACCGCAAACGGGATGAATTCGTACGCAGACCCCAGGGACGTGTACTTAAGGTGCTTGCTCTTGGCGGCGGCCTCTGCTCCTGCCTCAGCACACTTCTGGGTAGAGGAGAGATGGCTGGATGCAAAGGTGCTCACACACGTTGCATCCCACACCAAGCAGCGACCTTTTTGCCATGGGATCAGCGTAAGCCCGTCAGGCCTCTTGCCGTCTGACCTCGACAATCCGGGAGGCTCCAACACGCTTGGCACCCCCGCAGACACAAGGGCTCGCCTAAGAATTTCATTGATGGCATGATGTCGGAGCCTTCGGTCAGCACACCGCGTACAACTAAGGCCATGATGACCATTCGCTTCGACTCTTGCTCCACAGAAACAAACGTGAGGTTCGCAAATGTCGCATCCCAGCCGAAGTGCTACTGCCACTCTCAGAGAATCGTCGTCCAACAACGTACCCAGGTGCGGAGAAGGCAGAGCATGGAGCCATGCGCCGGATTCAGGTTTTGTGGATGCCTTTAGTCTGGCTAGATCAGCCCCCGAGCTTTCATCATGCAGTTTGTAGGCGAGCTGCTGGCTTACCACATCATCCCAGCCTCTTTGGTGTGTCGGCTTCTTTGGTGGATCAGCGCTCGGACAAAGCGATGACCACATGCGGAAGGCCTCCTCGGCATAAGGGACACGGATCGAGTTACCGTTACTGGGTAGAATTCTAGTAACAAGCTCCGTGCCCCCATACGATGAGGCTAAAAACGCTACCGGGCCGGTTTCTTTCAGGCGACGAATCCCCAGACCACCGAACCGGACGGGCAAGCTGGCTTGGCACCAATGTCGTTCCTCAAGCTGGACATTGAGTGTCCTCTCCAGCACAAACCTAAGGGTACCGTCAAACTTCTCTACTTCCTCAGGAAACTGCCAGCTAGGAGCAGTCCTAACAACGTACGTCAATTTGGGCATAGCAAAACAGCTCCTCAGAAGCGTGACAGAGACGTGTGCGGGAAGACACTCAAAATGAGAGGCCAGGGATGCCATAGAGTCCGTTCTCACCCGCAGGCAATCGCTAACACCTTCAAGTAAAATAAGGGCACCCAAAAGGCTCAAGGTTTTACGATCCATAACCCGAAGACCTGGAATAAGGGACCTTAGCCTATCAATAGAATGCGTGGCACCTGGGTCACACAAAAAGAGCTCGCACTTTTCGGTGTTGACTTCCAGACCTAACTCTTTAGGCCTAGCGGGAAATAAATCTGCCTGTGAAGCCGAGGGCTGTGGGTTTGATTGCAAATATTTGTGCAGTGTCTGGGTGTTTCTATGTATAATAAGTATGGATTTACAATTATACAAGTATTATATCAGCTATCTGGCCACACTAGTACAAGCTTTGCTTAGTTTGGGGTCAAACAGTGTTGTGTGTGAATTGTCCAACACTATTTATTTATTTTTAGTATTTATTTATCCTACATCATTATAATTATAATACATAGTTCTGCTGTATGTGTCGTGACAGTGAACTCCTAAGCGGCTCGACCAATTTGAATATTATTTTTTGTGTGCGTTTGGGTGGATCCCTGTATGGTTTAGATTCACAAATCAGCCCGGCAGATGGCGCTGCAGTCGGTGTCTAGGTTATTATCCGAGTGAAGCCGGAATGGGCCGCTAGTATTTTACTAAGTCATAAAACACAGTAATTATAACGCTATTCCAGCAATAGCTTCCATAATTCCAAAAATGTCTGAGCTACACGACGCTAGTTTTTCAAGGTAGGATAGCAAGTAGTAAGCTAGCAAGCCAGTACTTCTATCTTCGTGAAGACAAAACTAGCGTTGCGTAGCGTTGTCTACACGAAGCTAGAAGTACTAGCTTGCTTTTAAAAGTAGCCTCGTGTAGCTCGGCCATCAAGTGTATCGACAATTTTACATTAGAATAAGAAAAGCGAAATTTCGTATTAAGTTCAAAGTGAGAAGTGTCGTATTCACTAAAAAAAATTAAAACCCGGTTTTAAAAATCCCACATCTCCCCAAACCATATTTAGTGTCTATTATGACTCATGCCTATTAAAACCCGCATTTTTTGGAGGGGATTTCTCCAGTGAGAACTTCGAGACCACGGACCAAGGCCAAAATAAATTAAAAGTTATCATAAACCAATAGCGTTCTCTATAGAATATAAACGAAAATAATTCATTTGTAATAATAAATAGAATTGAAGTAAAAATTATCTTTAATTTCTGGCTTGTTTCATGCTTTCCAGCGCCGGTTTACATTTTTTCAATAAGCATTCCAGCGCTGGATTCGAGCGCTGGACTGGAATAATGTAAACCGGGCATCATACGACATATCTACCTAATACAATAATCAGAAATTTTAGTTTTCACTTCTGCCGTGTGGTCTTAAGCGCACACACACTTTTTTTATTCATATAATTTTGTTCAAAAAGGTATTATACCTACTTGCCGCATGAACCCATATACATTTTATCGAAATCTATAATAATGTAAGTATTATAATTGTAATATCAACAAAATTAAACAAACACACACAGACACACACACATCGATTAAATAGTTATCTATCAGTTTTGATTTTATTAAAAGTGTAGTGAACAGAGAAAGTTTAATTTTGAAATTAAACTCAGTTGCAATTTTTCAGAGAAAACTAAATAATTACTAAACGATTCTTTAATTTTCAAACTTTCGTATTTACATATAATATATAATAAATAAATATTGGTGGGTACTTAAGACACTACACCATCTGACCCCAAAATAATCGAAGCTTGAACTTTGGAAGCCAGATAGCTGATGTAATACTTATTATAGTTAATATTAGTAGAATATCCAAAACATTGTCTTTCTATTTCACGACGCCTTATTAAAATCTTCACTGTAACGTTTAATGAACGCGCATTTGATCAAAGTCGATCCGGTTCCATCCGCCTCAGACCGCTTCAAACCGCCGTGAACCACTTCAAACCGGCTGGAATCGATTCAAACCGATTCATTTATTCATGTAAAGGACTCGTTTATGGACGATACAAAGAAGCGCCATATGATTTTGAATAGGCTAGTCGAATATTTTGTTGCTGTTTGGATTATGTAAGTGGTACCATATACTAAGGTAACTAGTCATTTTATATTTATGAGGTGCGTATGTACGTATTTGAGCAGAATACACTGGCACAGTGGTGAGGTTTCTATTTTACAATGGTGAGGCTATAGGTTTGAATCGTGTCTTAGTGCAAAATTAATAGTTTTTATGTGAACAAACATTTTGTTTAAAAATCACTTTAAATTAGACATAGAGAGGATCACCAAAGCTATAACCGATTTAGTTATGCTGTGCAAGGATTCGTACATTAATGATTAATAAGAAATAGTATTATCGTCATCCCACTATAATATTATAAATGTCATTGTATGGATGTTTGGATATTTAGATGTTTGGATGTTTGTTGCTCAATCACGTCCTTACGTCTGAACGGATCGGGCTGAAATTTATAGTACAGATAGATAACAAGCTGGAAGAACACATAAGCCACAAAAAAAGACTTATCCATAGAACTAGTGAATCAAGTGACCACCTTATTGCGAAAAGCGATCTCTTTCAGGCAACCGAAGTCATGCTCATTGAAATCAGTCCACAACCGTCCACCGCTGGACACACCCATCAGCCTCTCTAATGACAAACCCATCAGCCCAATCTTCAGGTTTACGTTTTCAACTACCACCAGTTATAAATGAACCAAATATAAAAAAGACAAATGTTCTCAATTCAGAACCTCTTCATTCTCGTCTAGTTTTAAACAAACAGAATAAACAAAGAACAAAGTCAAAGTTGGTGACCCGCTAATCTAATTTCAAACGACATTTCGTCTAGTTTGCGAACAGCGAAACTATCACACTATCAGAGCACTTAAAGCCAAGTCCTTCTGTTAAATTTTACAGCCACTCCGTGGACTCCCTCAAAGCTGCCATTAAACTTAACATCTTTAATGGTCGCACGAATGGACGGAACAAGTAATGGCAGTATGGAGATATTACCACTTCCATCTGAATTTGACGAAAATCACATGAAATAAATGTTACTCATTCTATTGAATTAAAGAGATGTAACATACACATGAATTTACAAAAAATAATGTAATAAAAATATTTTGATGTACATTTTCAACTTTTTTACCCAACTGTGTGATGCAAAGGAGTGGTAATGTGTTTATCAGTCTATGTATGTATGTTCCTTTGAAGCACTATACAGACCAAACGCCTGGGCCAATTTTAATGATTCACACCTCAATACTTTTTTTTTAAATATAAACATTATCAATGACAAGTCACATATATAATTTATTTTCTCCGTAAAAACAAAAAGCGACTAAAAATCAAATAAAATAGATTTAACTCATTCTCTTGAATTAAATAAATGTAACACAAAATACACATGGATTTACATAAAATTAATTTAGTATTAATATTTTGATGTAAATTTTTAAACTTTTTGTTTTAATTATGAACGTTATCAATGACAAGTGACATACATAATTCAATTTCTCCGAAGAAACGAAAAGCGGCTAAAAATCAAATAAAATAATTAATTTAACTCATTCTCTTGAATTAAACAATTGTAACATACACATGGATTTACAAAAAATAATTTAATACAAATATTTTATGTAACGTAATTTTTTTTTAAATATAAACATTATCAATGACAAGTAGCATAGGTAATTTATTTTCTCCGTAAAAACAAAGAGCGACTGCAATTTAAACCAAATTTCACAAGAATCAATCACTACGTCATCTTAATACACAAACGCAAATTGTAGTTCATATTTCAAAAACAAACTGCAACACCGATTACGATAAAATTTATATAGAACCATCTCTGAACTATAAAATCTACCAAATAGAAAATAACTATCAAAATCGATTCACATATGGCGGCGCTACAACTATATTGAAAACCTCTCTTTCCTTTTTTGAAGTCGATGAAAATATTTATTCAATTAGAAAACATTTGTTTTTTCACGGTTCGTCCGATGGAAATCAATAATGGGGGCAGCCCTGTACATGTTTACATGAAATAGCTATTATAACGTCCATACTAGGGATGTTATGGAGCTCCGTTACCGTAACTGAAACCACTAGATATCCGAAATAAAAATCAATTCGTAACCATACGGTTTTCACAGGTCTCAGATAGTTTCGAATAGAATTGACTTTCGAATGATATGACTATAATTTTTTTTAGTAACATTAGTTTTACTTATTTTTTATTAGGTTTACATGTAAACATTTTACATGTTACTGCATCGAAACACCGGGGGCTCACTACGAAATTTAATAAACTACCGTTCAACCGAAAAATCGCTAATAATACCGAAATTTTTTTAATAAAATATAAAATATTTATAAATTTAATAATAAAAAAATTTTTTTGTTAAATAATATCTTGCTCTGCTCAGTTTTGATTAATTAGAACTATATTCAATCTAATATCTGTAACCGAAACTATCCGAAACTACCGGATTATCCGAAATAATTAATATCCGTAAAAATCCGTATCCAGACCAGAAATATAATACCCATAACATTCCTAATCCATACTGCTTCGATTCTGTATAAGATGCAGGAAATGCACTTCGTAAAACTTAATATTATTGTTTGTCCATTCGTTATGACTTTAAGCTTGTTTTAATTGTCTCTGGCCGTTTATTGCAGTTCTAAATAATAATGATACTGGTTCTTTATTTTAAATTTTACGTCGCAATAGTTATCATGTTGTTAAAATGCGATTTATAGGTATTTTGTTTTGGTTTTATCATCGCTAATAGACTACAGGCCCGTGAACAAAATTTACGGGTCAAATGAACCACCAGGAGACCTATGTAGGATGATAGAAGGGTATAAAGTAATAAGTTTCAGCACTATGCCGTCACTTGTAAGCTGTCCAACTGAGTGCAATCGAAGAGGGGGGGTTGCAATCCTCGATCATTTCTCCTTGTCGCATTATTTTTGTACGGCGCGGCGTTGCGGAATAATGGATTAAAAGAGGTATTGAAACTATAAAAATTATAAATTTTAACTTTTTAATTATTAGTTTGCCGGGAAAATTTACAGAGTACGAGTGATTTACAGAGCAAATTTGGTCATTTGATTAAGTACGGCATTGGTTCCATACAGTTTCAATACCTCTTCTAATCCATTATTCCGCAATGCCGTACAAAAATCATGCGACAAGGAGAAATGGTAGACGGTTGCATCCCCCCCTCTTCAATCACACTCAGTTGGACAGCTTACAAGTGACGGCATAGTGCTGAATCTTAATACTTTACATCCTTCTATCATCCTACATAGGTCTCCTGGTGGTTCATTTGACCCGTAAATTTTGTTCACGGGCCTGTAGTCTATAACGAATGTGCTAGTGTTTATTTGGCTCTATGTGTAAGAATTGTTATTTAACGTGGTAATGCCGCCAGCATTCTCGACACGGTTAGGACTGATAGTGGGTTTGGCAATCGTATATATCTTTAGAACTTCTACGGTCTATGGATGATTCAGCTGTAGTTAGTGCAGTATAAGTGCAGCTAACTTAACACGTGAACGAAAACATCGTAAGAAAAAAACCGGTAGTGGACCAACTAAAGCGTGGTGGATTATGGCCTTGACTCTCCTTGCTAGAGAAGGCCCTGAGTAACAGCAGTCGAAACATTTAGTGGGCTGTTTATGCTTTATGTCTTTATGCTAGGGTAAGTAGTCTGGTTTGTATCGTAAATTAGTAATTCTCAAGTTTATCTTATTCAATACATCTGGTAGTAGTTTCATAGTGGTAAGACTCTGCTGTGTCCGCCTAAAGAAGTAAGACTCTGCTGTGTCCGCCTAAAGAAGTAAGACACCATACCCAGTTATTCTACCGGGAAGCAGAATAGATGTTCTAATTTTATTGTGTCCCGGTTTGAAAAGCAATGTTTCCAGTAAAATTACGGTGCCAAGAGATAAATCACCAAATATCTGTGTAACGAGTGCAGTGCTAGGTAGGAATGAGGATTTTTCAAGTTCAAATCTTATGTCTCGGGATGACGAGCGTAGTGGAGTGCTAGGTAATGATTTGGGCGCCTCATGTTCCAATAGCTGCGTGCCACTGTGCTCACCATCAAGTACATAGCCTACTCGCCTGGTCACTCTATATTATAACAAAAAAAAGTTAAATAGCTGTGTGTCTCTGTGCTGTTAACATACTGACAGATAGACAGAACTTCATTGTTATGCATTATAAAACAAATCGAAACATACTTATAACTAGTGTCATAAATAGCGGTCTTATCTCTATAATATAATATAATAGCGATAATATAATAGCGAATATAATAGCGATTTCTTCCAGGCGGTCAGTAGTGGTAGGAAATACACACAAGTCATAGAGTGAAGATAGAGTGTGAAGAAAAAATAAGATGACAAAAATAATAAGTCGTTACTTACTTTAAAAGTTACTCAAAAATAGACTTCTGAACAAACAATATAAGTTATTTGTTTATTAAATAATGTTCTAATTTTATTTCAGATTATAGGTGCTCGTAATATATAAACTAGCTGAATCGGTGCACTTGGTCATACATTTTCAATACAATTTTCTTCTACACAAACCTTCTCCTGACAATAACAAATACATAAAATAAAGAATCATCCAATTTGCTCCAGTAAATCGAAAATTGTGAGTGTACTCGGAGATACATTTTTTAAATACTTAAAAGACTAGTTGACCCGGTTCGTACCACCATATTTTATTAACCCGTGATTGAAAGCAAGTGCTACGACAAATTCTATTCATTTATTTTACTAGTTCATAGTTTTTTTTTCTGCTGCCACGAAACTTTTTTTGTTGATAAACCTTCACTTATGATTTGTTTTGTCAAAACTAACCTCAACATTTTTGGGGGTGGATTCTATTATTTTTTTCACATGATGAATTATATAGGTTTCGTGCCGATTCAAAATTTTCAAATGTTTTTATCATTACAACATTTTCCCGACAATAACAAATATAACGATATAAATTATTTTAATATTAACATTGTGACTTATTAACTTAAATAACCTAGCATGCTTGTTATAAGTATCAAATTGTTGTAGTTGTTCCCTATGTTTGTGGGAGCTATAACAAAATATACTTAAGAAAAAAATATAACCAACCCAGGTAATGTATCCTCTCGCAATAAAATACCGTCCGTAAGCTCCGCTTAAAAAGTTAGGAGAGTTCATCGCAGACCGACTAACAAAACAGGTGCTTAGAAAACTTCTAAAGACAGCCCATTTCGGATAAAAATGCTCAAAACTTTTCACTACTTACAGTTGGCTGAGAGAAATGGGCACTTCGTGAGTCTATGAAGAGTTATCGAGCGAAGCCGGCGACGTATGAGGTAATCTATACAAGGTCGAGCAGGAAGCGTAACTAAATCGAAAGGTCAAAACACTTTCAGTATAAGGAAATGGCGAGAGATAAATTCTACTTCTTATTATCCGACTAAAATTACTAGCGGGTGGGCTTTTCCCGATCCTGAAATCGAGAATGATTTGATCTCTTCTAGGTAAATATGTTCCATCGTGGACCGCATCGTCGCTTAACTTCAGGCAACAAGGCGATCAACATTAAACTTATAATATTTAAAAAAAAACACAATTAAACTGAAAGTTAAGATGTTTAAATATTTATTGCTCAATCACCTAGGAATAGCTTAATATAATATGTTTGAATTTTTTAACACATATTAGATTAGTTAAACTTCATAAATTTAACTTCCTCTTAAAAAACAAACACCACCTTCAATTTAAAATTAAACTTAGGCACCCGATTTATTTTACGTAACCAAAAACCATCATTCAGGTAAGATTAGATGAATTTAAAGTATGAATTTTTTTTTTTCTTGATTTTTCAAAAACAGCTGAATCTATTTCAATAATTACCGGACTGCAAGAAGGGTTATGTTTTATTTTACTTAAACAAATATTATAAAACAAATATTATCTACACGACAAAAAACACATAAAATCGAATAACAATTATATCGTAACAAAAAATAGTAGATTATTCACCAAGGGAGTAAAGCACTGTATTGTGTCATCGGCGTCATATTGGATCCTCAGCGCAGCGAGAGACTCGAGTCAGCTCCCGAGCGAAGCGAGGGAGTTGTAGAGTCCTGAGTGAAGCGAGGGATCCAAGCCGCCCATGACACAAGGCAGTGCTTTACTCCAGAGGTGAATACTCTACTTTTCATATCTTGTGCGAGACAATTCACTTTTCATGTTGTTTTCCATTGATCAAAATCGTCATAAGCTTTTAGGTATTTATCTTTCGATTTTTCCGGAAGTAGATTACTAATAAATAATCCCTATAGCGTCAAATTTGATGAACTCCGGAGTCAATTCACTATCGCTTAACGGCACGTTGGTGTTATTTAAGAATTTAAAGTGATAAACTAATGAAATTCGACTCAATGGCGCCTTTTCATATTTTTGTTTTGTGTTTTGTTTCTGTGTGTGTGGGTGTCCAGTTCGATATTTGGAAAAAAAGGTTCGAGTTTTTAATAAAGTCTTTTACAATGGTAGTATGGGTAAAAATTTTCATACGAATTTTAACGTTCTAAATTCAAATCATTTTAATCCCTAGGGAATCTTCTCAATATTACTTACCTCTGCATTCACAAACAATCACAATCGCAAACAATCACAATCGAAAACAATCAGTTGCCTTGTTTTGACGTTTCATGACAAACATACAAATGCTACTTACGGTCAAATTGAGAATCTTTTTTAATTTGAAGTGTGTAAAAATGTGTTGTTTTGTGGAGAATACACCACATTTTTCAAAAGATATTAAAATTGGAAACATAAACTTAATAAAGTATTAAATTTATGTTAGTAAAGTATTCAATTTATGTTAAAGTTATTGTAACTTGCCGCTTTTGGCTTGCCCCGTTCTGCCGAACCCTTTTCTAAGCCGGCCTATAACTTGGATCGGAAAAAAATGAGATAGGCTTTCAATGGCGATCCGTACAATGGGTCAATTTAACAAAAGCAGAAATATATTTTCTGAAATAATTCTCTACTTTGACCAGTGATTTATATGGTTTTGCCGTAAGCATACGAGTGTAGATACGTCGTAATATAAGTGTTTATTCTATAACTTAGGGTTTTATACGCATTATACAAGTATTTATTTAGTTTCACCTGTCCTGGTGTCATCAAATTTGCAAGATATTAAATTTGACCGACTTCCCCGTTACCCTAAACTGAAATCTTGAATACATGTGTAAATTTAGTGACAATTCAAAATTATGATGATATGGTGCTGATCTGATGATGGAGCTGGAGGCTGACCAAAGGAACTTTGCAATAAAATTACAAAATCCCAGCGAGTTTATACATGTCTAATCCATTGTGATAAGTACTTCGGTGCTGGATGGTACCCAGGGCCTGATGATGAAGTTGGAAAGTGGCCATTTACTTTTAGTTTTTTTTTATTACGAGTAATAGGTAGATGCTTGTTTTTAATTTATTTACATACAGGGTTACTGGTTATCAGCCTGCATCCGTTTAAGGGCATGTTCTGTATATTTAAACAAACAACTTTTGTTCTACAACTTTCGTTAAAATTTACTAGATAACCAAAAAAAAAAAAAATTGTTGCCCTTTTTTGTACTGTTTAGCGACTTTTTAGTGTTTATTCACTTCGGTACATCATTTTTTGCGCGTTAAAGAGCGTACGTGCTCTCGTTACGAATTGTTACGAAGAGTTCGATACTTTTAGACCGTGCAAATGCACTTTTTATTTATTTTGTAAAAGAAAAAAAAAAATTTTTAGAAACTGTAGAACAAAAGTTGACGTATTTAATGTACCTAACATCCCCTTAAAAGGATGCAGACTGATTAACAATAACCCTGTATAACTAAAGTATGTTGTCACGAGGTTTACTATAATTGAACATCGTATCGTACATCCATATATTACAAGTCAGATGTGTACTTAAAAAAAAAACAATTTACAAACACGCTCCGCGCTCGCCAAATCGCCGATCAAAAGTGCCCATCAGACTGGCGGCGTTTCCACGCTGTATGGCCAGAGAAATGTATTTAATTATATCTTGTGCAATTTTTTTTGTTTTCGAAAAAGATTACATGACATTATAAGATGGACGGACTCTACTCACTTTGGACTTGTACATATTTACATGTACGAGTAGGTACGGCAGAACGGAGAGAGTCAAAATGTGAAAAACAGAAAATAATGGTGTCGAGTAGCATCACCACCACCACCAACAGCCCACTAAATGTTCCCACTGCTGGGACACGGGGCCTTCTTTCGCAAGGAGAGAGTTAGAGTCGAGTAGCATAATATGGACTTCTTATTACCGGAAAGTAATGGAAATAGAATACGCCCCGAAAACCCGCGAGGCGTTACTAGTAAACTATACATTTCCGCAATAGGGTACAATCCTCAAAAAAACTAAGTAGCCCGTTAGTTAGATTGCCAAAAAATATTGTGTACGTATTTTTTCTTTTGTTTCACAAACAAAAAATGACGAAGATACAGCGCTTCGAAGTTTCGTGTGACGTCACTTGTGAGTACGATTTTTACTCACGAGTGACGTCGCGACCCCCCACTCTCGAAGTTTGATGGTTTATATCTTTGACGATTTTTAATATTATGAAAAAACAAAAAATACGTGTCCAATATTTTTCCATGATCTAGCTGACGGACTAATTAGGATGGTGTATTTTTGACCCAGTCCGGTACCCTATTTCTTTTAAATGTTTCTTCTAATATTTATTGGACAAATTAGATAGGTAATCGAAACGCTAAAACGTGACAAACAAAATCTTTGAAGGAAATTAGATATTTCTTCCCTTCAAAACAAAATTCAAGAGAAAACAATCCAACAAACAGAGACAGTCGTAATTGACAGTTTTAATTAGTTTAGAAAAGATACTGTTCGCAACTTGGCAGCAGATCGATTGAATCTTTGAGCTGAAAGGCCGATTTAACCAAGTTTTATAGTTAGTTACGGCTGGTCTAGTCGGGAGAACGGCGACTGCCGATCCGGAGACACCGGATTCAAAACCACGCGCACCACTGTCTTTTCGAAGTCATGTGCGTAATGTCGCTAACTTAAAACGGTGGAGGAAAAACATAGAGAGGAAACCGACATGTAGCTGGAATCTTTCGGAGTCATGTCTCATTATACATACTTGAAACGTGCTTAATTACTTTTTTTTAATGAAGAATGACGAGACTAGCAGGTCATGTGCCTGATGGTAAGCCTCATGCCTGCCACATAACTCCACAGTGACACGCAGCCATTGGAACATGAAGAGTCCAAATCATTACCTAGCACTGCACTGCGCTCGTCACCCAGAGATCTAAGTTATTATATCTCTAAGCCCTGTTATTCCTCTGGAAACATTGCCCTTCAAACCGGTACACAGTAATGTTTGTCCAATACTGCTTGGCGGTAGAATAACTGGAAAAACTCAGGTACTTCTCCAGGCGGATTCTGCCAAGAGTCCTACCACTACTAAAATTACTTGTGTAGTCATACCGTCATATCCAGTGCTTTTTGTATGTTTAAGGTTTATTGTGATTCTATGAATATCTTGCGTCTCGTTGGCGTCATAAATAAATAGAGATTTAGTATATCTCGATTTTTAAATATATTTTAAGATAAATGTATTTACTGAATATTCTGAATTACAAAGTTTACAAAACGTGAATTCGTCACAGACAAACAGCTAACAACAGCTTCCAGAAGTCCTTAACTTTCGCCGGATACAAATTGACGTTTAGAAGTCAAGACTGTGATTTCTAGAGGTTAATGGAGACAAATGAATAAAGTTTTGGAAGCCTGTACTTACTGCTGCTTAACTTTAAACATTAGTATATCTTTGAGTGGTTTAATGCCTTTAAATGTAGCTGTAATTATGTTAGTTACATTTAAAACGCTCATCAACAAAACCTAATTCCATTAAAATGTTTTAATCCTACTTCAGCTAATCTTATTAATTTTTTAAGTGTGTAAACCCTTGCGTGTAAAACTTGCGCAAATTTTTCATGGTTGATGTTCCAAAAACACGAATGAAGAGATTTGAGTCTACTTTTGTGATAAAAACGTCTTGGCTGTAGAATACGTTGGCTGAGTGGGTTTTTTCTGGTGGTTACAATCTCGGTGTCTTCAAATCGAGAGTGAATCGGTATCTTCTAGGTAAGCACGCTTCATCGTAGACTGTATCGTCCCTTAACATCAGACAAGATGGTGGTCAAGTGTAAACCTATAAAAGTTATAAATAAACCTGCGGATCTGTTGTAGTGTCTGATGATCACGCATTTAGTTGTCGACGTTGCATGGGTAGGTTTCCGCGTCACCATGTTCTTAATGACAGTCCGTAGTGCATTAATTTCCGCTAGCGTTTCTTGTGTTTTGGAGCCACCGGGTCTGAGAAGAACTGATGGGAAGCATCCGGATGGTTTGACTCTAGTGCTATGGAAAGATGGCAAGTGCGTAGTTTGGGATGCTACTTGTGTTAGCACTGTCGCAGCCACGCACAGAAATCGAACCATCCGCACGCCGTCAGCAGCTGCGGAGGAGGCAGCTTGCAAAAAGCTTCAAAAATATGCTACCATGGAACCAAAGTACTATTTTGTACCGATTACCAAGGACCATGGGCAGTAGGGGAGCCGAACCTAAAACCTTGATGAGAGACATAGGTCGCCGAATTCGCGATAAAAGTGGTGACCCCCGGTCTGGCTTAATTCTGGTGCAAAGGACATCACACATCTCATCTTCAAAAACTTTTCCGAGCGCTTGGTCGACACGACGCGTGACCAAAATGCTGGTATTTATTTTGACCAACGCATAAGAATTGTCATTTAGCGTGGTAATGCCCCCAGGATGCTGGAAACGCTTTCAACTGGCTTGAACATCTTGATTATCTGTAGGCTTTCTTGGATCTATTTTTTATACTAATTCTAGCGTCCCGTTCTGGCTTCGAGCGGATATTGTCATACATATAATGCAATCAAATTTTATCTCTCAAATTGGACCAAATATCACAAAAATGCTTATTTTCGTGAAAATATTTTGACTTAGTGAAGAGTTTAATCGTACAAACATAATGAAACAAGTTTTTTTTTATATTTTAAATTTACGTGACGATAACGAAGATAATCGTGTATGGAGTACTGTTCGCACCTTTGGGATGGATCGGCTAAGTATCAGCTGGAGGCTCTGGAATCGATCGAGAGACGTGCCAAAAGGCTCATAGGCAACGACACTCTTGTGCGAAAAAGACTTCGAAGTCTTGAACATCGCCGGGAAATTGCTAGCCTATCGGGTTTTTATCGGATACACTTCGGAGAGCGTGCGACTGATTTGCATGATCTGATACCACCTTGTCTTTTTTTTCTATCGGAATGCCCGTAGCTCGACATCAATGCGAAAAGCGACATCATTTCACAGTTGATGTTCCAAAGAAAGACACGAACGCAGAGATTTGACTCTACTTTTGTGATAAGAACGTCTAGGCTGTGACATACGTTGCCTGAGTGGGTTTTCCTCGATGGTTAAAATCTTTGTGTCGTCAAATCGAGAGTGAATCGGTTTTTTCTAGGTAAACACGCTCCATCGTAGACCGCATCGCCGTTTAACATCAGGCGAGATGGCGGTCAAGTGGATAGCGATAGAAGAAGAAGAAAATAAAAAGATAAGTAATAATAGAATATATATTTAGCTTGCTGTTTAATGTTCTTCGAAATGTCAGGTAGGTACGAGTATTACCGCTAATGGGCTCAGTAGTTGCTTTCCGATCGCAAATCGATTGGCAACTCATTACCGCATGAATTAGAAATGGAAGCCAGGCAAGACAATAGAACTTACTAGGCTGAGTGTATTTACCTAATGTTGTGCTTTAAACAAAGGACCTGGGAATTTAATTATGTATTCTAATAATGATATTGTTTTCAATGCATATTGTGAACAAACAAGGCATACTTAGTTAACATGTATTTTATTTTTAACACCCGACCAAAAAAGGGGTGGTATAAGTTTGTCGTTGATGTCTGTCTCTCTCTGTGTGTGTGGCTGTATGTGGCACCGTACGGGTAGAGCTTAAACGGATGGACCGATTTTGATGCGCTTTTGTATTTGAATTTTCGTGTGGTAGTTCTTAGTTATGTTTGGTTAGTATCGATTCAAGATGACCGCCTCCGAAAATTACGAACAAAATGTTTCTTCACAACTTACCTCAATATGAATATCAAACGAAAGGGCTCGACTAGTAAAATACTATGCACTATGACCTGGCCTTGTGGCTTAGTGGTTAGTAGCCTGCGAAGCCGAGGGTCGTGGGTTCGATTCCCACCCAGTGCAAATATTTGTGTGATGAATTCAAATGTTTGCACTGTGTCTGGGTGTCTCTATGTATAATAAGTATGTATTTAAAACTATATAAGTATTATATCAGCTATCTGGCCACCATCGTACAAGCTTTGCTTAGTTTGGGGTCAGATGGTGTTGTGTGTGAATTGCCCACCAATATTTACTAGTTTATTTATGGCAAATTTAAAATCCAAGATGGCCGCCACCACAAAATGGCGATATACATTTATTTTTTCACTACTCCCTCAAATATTATGGGTTTCAAATGTAAGCTTGACAAGTAGAATGTTGTACAGATTACAAATCCGAGGTAGTTGGGGGTAAATCAAAATTTTATTTTTGTTTTTGTTAATATTGGCAGATACTCTTTATTAAAATTAATTTACAACGAAAACCACACAACATTCCTAACTATTTAATCAACTAAATTTGAATTATTTATGGACCGATGAAGGTTTAGAGATAATAAACGCCACGAAAAGTAAATTGTTTGATTTGATAAAATAAGTGTTTTTTAGGGCATCATAGGTTTGCGTTTGAGCACAAACTTGCTTTGTATGAGTGAAGATGGGATACGCTGGCTTTATTTTGTAGGCATAGAACTCCTTGCAGAATTAGCCTGGGGAAGTACTTTGCCATTAGCCATTGCTAGTTTAATGAAAACTAAACTAAATGAGATATGTAGCACATCATATTTTTAACATGTGTTCTGCAAATCTGTTTAATCGTTATTTATTTTCAATACAATGTGAATTTATTTCACAAATTCATTGGTTCATTCCTAGTTACGTCGGTAACCCAAAGTAAATCAAAGCGAGAAGTGAAGCCGAAAGAATGCCGCAGCAGTCGAACGTCGAAGCTTTGTTTACTGGCGGGCGACCACAGAACGCGAAACTACCCGAAATTCAACCCTTTACTGTTTATTTATAATCCCCCTTAAACTGTGTGGAAAGGGGGTGCTTGTGTGTAGAGTAGAGATTGAAAATAAAAGTCGATAAGTCTTGTTGGAAATTGGCTGATGAGTGCGAGAAAATTATATCATTCTAATTCGTCCGTCAGGTATATTATAGAAAATTATGGGATTCGTTTGTTTTGTTTTATCGAATTATTAATAAATATGTACCTTATTGACAAAGATATAGAACATCAAAATTTTGGAATGGAGAATTGACACTTCACATGTTTGCAAAAATCGTATTATGATGACACTCAAAACTTCTGAGTAGGTAACTTATTTACATATATGTTGCTGGTTTGATAGATTGCTCTAAGCAATAAGGCCGCCATTTTTGGTACTAGTTTGTAAGTGTTTTACTGTAATATTTCTGTTGTTGTGTCACAATAAAGAGTTATCTATCGATCTATGTAATTTTTGTTAAGAAAACAAAAAGAAATGGTTAGTGATCGAGAGTTTTTCACTGATATAATTCATTATTATTTATTCATTTTAACTATGTAAAATTATTCAATAACTTCAAGCAAACGACGTCACGAATAATTACTAGTTACCCAAACATAACAAAAGATTCTCAATTGAAAAGTGTACAAATAGTATCGATATTGTCGCACCACTGCTCCTGGTCACTGTAACTTATCCTAAGTATTTACTTATATTCATTCTATACTACAACATGAACTATAAGCTAACGAAATCTTGGACAAACACTGGTCATCCAAACATTAGAAAACTATCTCTACTGAGAAGCGGATAAATAATCTGGATTTGGTCTCACGCCTACTCCCACCATCTACGGCCTTATCTTAACTAATCTTCTAAATAAACTATTGGTTAACGTAATCAGGGATAAAAAAATACTGGTTGCCTGGAAAAAAACGCTATAAGCGATAAGGCCGCCATTTATGGCACTAGTTATAAGTTATTTTATTTGCAATTGTTTTTTATTGTATATGTTTTTCTGGTGTGCATAATAAAGTGTTTCTGTCTGTCTGTCTGTCTGTCAGCCTAACACTACTGTAATTCAAGCGTGGGTTAAAATAAAAATAATACGTTTTGATGACCGTGTTTAATGGACATCTCTACATGCTCTGATTTGTGTCATAGGAATGGCGCGATACAATCAAAATGATCTGACACTGACATTTATAAACTATACTTCATAACTTCAATTTATAATATCCAGTAAAAAGTGTAAAAATAATATCGATACTGTCACACCCCTCCTCCTACCAACTGTGACCTACCTTACTACTTATTGTAATCCGCCTGAACTATATGTGAACAAGCTCACTGCCAATTAATTGCCAGTCAAATAATACAAAACAATATTAAGTGAAAAGTGTAAAAATAATATCGATATTGTCGCACCCCTACTGCCACCAACTGCGGCCTATCTTAACTGCTTACTTGTAATCCTCCTAAACTATAACGCTTATGCTTTGAGCAGCCGAGAGGGTAAATAGCCTCCAAGTTCTGCTACATTTCAGAACATCAATTCCTGAGAAGCACCTTTTAAGTATCCCCGATGTAGTAAAAAAGAATCGAAACGGATGTGACAATTTGACAAAGTTAGATAGATTTAAATTCCATAGACAATAGAGACATGCACTAAAAGTTAAAAAATTAAAATGTATTTTTCAAACTTTTTATTACACAAGCTGTGATGCTTCCACAGAGAGTAGTAGTAGTACCTGTAACAAAAATAATAGTATCACTGTTTGCAACTATTTTTGTATAACTTTCACATTCTATAACTTTATGACTATGTAGGTATGCCTGTATGGTTGTGTATGTATGGATGTATGTATTATACACTTTAATAATCATACATTATCGACCTAGGCCTACAAAAAACCTGTTTTGTATTGTTATCATTACTTGTTATATTCACAATCTCAGCACCACAAGTAACGTCTTAATCTAAATATACAATTATTACTAATTTAAAATAAACTTATATGTACAAATTCTTTGTTAATCATTTCAGTGAAGAAAGTACTTAGTTTTATATTCATGACTACAGTTTAAACACATTTTAGACTATAAACAAATAAAAAGTTCTTGAAAACGAAGTCAAGAATTTATCGGTTTCTTTAGCATCGTCTATGGTAGACCCCCTGGTCGCTTAACATTAGACAGAATTCAAATACATTAAAGACAAAAAAAAAGTTGTTACATACAACATAAAATATATTTCTTCTAACACTAAGATAATAAATAACATCTGTAAATGTTGAGTCGTATATCAACAAATAAACTTATTAATTATTCAATTCAAAAAGTACCGCATCCAGAATCCACCTCAAGTTTCTCTCTCTCGTACAAATTAAACTCACGAAAGTTGAAATCTCCTGAGTGTAATGGATTTATTACGACGTTTGTGCACAGCTGATTACAGCGGACTAGAGAAAAACAGAGGTGAAACATTTAGATTTTATTCATAAAAAAAAAATGTTGTTACATAAATCCTTCCGAGTCTTTTTCAAACCATAATTATATCTGAAACGTTCTAGTTAAAACTGGAGAACCAATTTGCTACCTTGGAAACTACAAATAACGTTGACCAGAAGATTTAAAGTGTGGCGGATGTTCTGCCAGATGAGGGCACAAAATTTTGCAAAATGCCGCGTAAAGGCAGAAAGTCAAAGCTTTCCAGCGAGACCTTGCAGCTTATAGAGGAACTACGCAGTCCCGCGTTAACTTCGTCAGAACAAGGGGCTGTTAGCAAGACGGACAGACAGACAGAAACTATTTATTATACACACTAGTAAATTAAAAACAATTAAACAATAACATAATATAGCTACCAAGCTTGTACGACGTGACCTCCGATTAGCTAACACGCCCTTGATTGAAAAATCAATTCAGCAAAATTGGGGATCAGAAGTGTTCGTCAAGACCGTAGAAGCCACCTGACGAAGTTAACTACCCCGACGCCGACGGGGAGAGTCGTTGCATCCAAAGCGGATATTCTCTCGGAAGTGGAAGACTTTTACAGCCAGCTGAATGTATC
Organism: Ectropis crepuscularia; assembly: GCA_963693475.1. Lineage (NCBI taxonomy): Eukaryota > Metazoa > Arthropoda > Insecta > Lepidoptera > Geometridae > Ectropis > Ectropis crepuscularia. Next base: position 7,245,900 of record OY856368.1, on the reverse strand, counting down.
GCATGCTCCTCATCTCCCACAAAACGAGGACAAAAGGACCTCTCTGACCCGCCACTATACCGAAGAACTGCTGCAAATAAGTCTCGATGAAATCGTGATGTCTCTTGGGCAACTTAAAAGTGGGAAAGCCGCGGGCGAGGACGGGATTACAACAAAGCTCTTAAAAGCAGGTGGGGGCACACTTATAAAATAGGTCTAAGAACTGTTTAATGAAATACCCTATACCATAAAAAAACAGAACACACAGTTTTAAAGCACGTTCTCTGGAACAAAGGAGTGATTATGACTCTTCATGTTCAAATAGCTGCAAATCGTTTTTCTTTTATAATATAGAGTGACGAGACGAGCAGCACATGTGCCTGGTGGTAAGCAACATGACTACCACATAACATCACAGTGACACGCAGGTGTTGGATCTAGAAGAGACCAAATCATTACCTAGCACTGCACTGCACTCGCCACCCAGAGATCTAAGATATTATACCTTTTTTTTTTTTTTTTTTAAATAAAGAGTGACGAAACGAGCAGGACATGTGCCTGATGGTAAGCAACATGCCTGCTACATAACAGCACAGTGACACGCAGCTATTGGAACATGAAGAGCCCAAATCATTACCTAGCACTGCACTGCGCTCGTCACCCAGAGATCTTGAGAGAAGTTGTTATACCTCTAAGAACTGTAATTTCACTGGAAATATTTCCCTTCAAACCGGAACACAGTAATGTTCTGCTTGGCGGTAGAATAACCGGCAAAGGTTTTCATTTTGAAAAAAAAAAAAGAAAAAAAAAGGTGTGGTACTTCCCCAGCCAGACTCTACTAGGAGTCCTAGCACTGTACACGTTATACTGCTATGGAAAGTTGTCGCTATACTGTTATGAACGGCTGAGTTGCAGTTTTGCAAAAAGAGTCGATGGCCTTTTCAATACACCATGTTATCATGAGTAGTGGTAGGACTCTTAGCAGAGCCCGCCTGGAGAAGTACCACACCTTTGCCAAATATTCTACCGCCAAGCAGTAATGTGCAAACATTACTGTGTTCCGGTTTGAAGGGCAATAATTCCAGAGAAATTACGGGGCTTAGAGATATAACAACTTAGATCTCTGGGTGACGACCGCAGTGCAGTGCTAGGTAATGATTTTGACTCTGCATATTTCATTAGCTGCGTGTCACTGTGCTATTATGTGGCAGGCATGTAATGTTGCCATCAGGCACATGTTCTGTTCGTCTCGTCACTCTTAGTAGTAATAAAATAAAAAAACCTTTTCAAGACACCATGTACACGCGTTTGTGGTTTTACATCTGTAATTTCGTATTCATCAGCCGCGGCGTCTTCTCACGGCCTCTTTGGCCTCTTCCCGTAATTTAATTCCGCATCTCTGCTTTGGTAATTCTACGCGCGAAATATGGGAACGTTCATTTTGTGCCGCGCTTATCAACTCGATACGATGGTGCGTGCGAAATGAGCAACATCGTCAATGTTCAGCCATTTATTAACATAATTATTATTGACTTTCCTACACATACGTTACTTGGAAACGAGGAAAGAAACGTTTTATTGAAGTGAAAACTTCTTTTGGCGCGCCTAGACAGATTTTTCGTGGAGTGTGAATTGAATTCTACCGTCACGCTCGGGTATGATAAGAAATCTTCGGGAAAACTCGGGACCACGACCATTAGCCATCTAGAAATGCGTCAGCCAATGGGAAATGCTGAAAGGGCGTGGCCAGGCCATTATGGCATGGCCATCTAGAAATGCGTCAGCATTTCCCATTGGCTCACGCATTTCTAGATGGCTATGCCATGAGGGCTAGGCCACGCCCTCCGGTTACATCCGTGTAGTTTCCAAAGTAAACTATCAAATTCTGAGTTATATCATTAATTTTCACTTCAATCGGCAGTTCCTATGACTGCCAATTTTTTTTACAAGCTTTTCTTTAGTCGAGCCTGTCTTCTTCTCATTTTGCAAGTTTTTAACTGTCTTCTTCAGCACGCTATCACCCACTGCTGAGCATGGGCCACTCTTCGTATGCGTAGCTTGATCCATTACCAGCGACCATTCGAATGTCATCGATCCATGTAGCCGGTGGGCGCCCAGCACATCTTTTAGTTTTTGACGGACTTCTAGATATATAATCGATATTTTTCTTACGTATGTAAATCGGATGACAATGAAAAATTAAATGACGTATCTGATTTGATGATTCCACCGGAAGGTGGCCGTAGGAACTCAGTGGTTAAACGACACAACGCCATCGAGTTTGGGCTCGTTTGATTCGTGCTAACGAAAGCTTTGGTGCTAAATCGTAACCGTACTCTGATTATGGAGCTGAAAGATGGACATGGGAACTTGATAATTAAATATTCAAATAACTTTGTCTATGTGTGGGTGTTTCTATGTATGTAATAAGTCTGTATTTAAAACTATATAAATATTACGAATATATAATATTGTATGGATATTTTTATCCAAATCTCAAATTTACTGTAAATTGGGCTAATTAACTTTTGCTTTCTACCTGCTGACAAACGGACAGACAGACGCACGGGCACCGGAATCTTAGTAATAGGGTCTCATTTTACCCTTTGAGTACGAATCCCTACAAAAAATCAACACAATTGATTCACTTCGTAGACCGCATCATTGCTTAACATCAAGCGAGATGGTGGTCAAGTGTATACCCATACAAGTTAAAAAAATCTAGAAAATTAATAATTATGATATAATAATAGAATAACATTTATTTTGTCAGATTAAAAATACATAATTATACAGGTTATTAAATAAATTTACAGAATTGAGAAAACAACATCACATTAAATATAATTAAAATCAAATCAAAACTAAATGACGTCAAAATTCAATCAAATGAAAACATATTAAATTGAAGTTAATAAAATCAAATCAAACTCAACTACAACAAAAAGAATCAAATCAAAATAAATTAAATCGAACCAAATTATATCATATTAAGTCAAATTAAATTAAATTAGGTCAAACCATATCAAATGAAGTCAAAATAAATCAAATAGAACACATCAAATTAAATTGAATAAAATGAAACTAGATCAAAACATATATGACAAACCATAATAACTTTAATTTTAAAAACCCGACTGAAAAAAATCAACACGTAAAAAAACATTGTTCTAAAGATAATATTATCTTAATTATTTTTCAAAATCCATCCAGCCATTTGGAAGATACGTAAAAATAAAGAAATTTACAAATACACAAAATACGCGCGAAAAACAAATAACCCTTCAGTCGGATAAAAATACAATCAGGATTAATAATAGAAGAATAATTTTCTGTGTCTGTTAACATGCATCAATATTAGAAAACCCTGAAAAATATCCGCAATTCCTTATGAAAGATAGGTAGCTAAAAATAGAACTGACTGATCAAAGTGTCGTCCAAATACCTAAATGCACGTATGAGACCCAACTAATCATAGTTACGACCAACCCAAAACGAGGACAGGTGTACAACTGGAGATCGTAATTAACCGTCGTAAACTATATCTGACAGCTAGATTTATATTTGACTCAGTTGTCCGTCCGTCTGTCACAGCCCAATTTAACGCGGTCACATTTCTAAGAGCACTAAATATGACTATACGCAGTCTTGCCATGTATATCTATAAAAAGAGAAATCTATAAATATGCGCGCATAAGTTTCAAATGAACGTCACAAAGAGGATTTTGCTTTCATTGTCAGGACAAGAACTAATTCTAGTATGAAAACTAACGTGGTTATTACACATTTTAAAACAAATACACGGGTAACTCATGTATAAAATAGTCAGAACAGTCCGACTCGAGTTTCAGTGCTAATCGAGCTGCGAACATGCGCGCGCAGTCGCCTTGAAGAAGATCGCCGGACGCGATCGAAACTCGAGTCGGACTGTTCTGACTATTTTATACGTGAGTTACCTGTGTATTTGTTTTAAAATAAGAAATAATTCTATTAACAAACGAAAGCAAAATTCAATGTGATATGATAATTTAAAATAACAGTACCTGGTTCACCGAGCTTTGCTCGATATTTTTAATTATATTTAGGCAGATACAAATTACGTTCTGATGAAATGTCACTAAGGACATGGTATAAAACTAATTAAAATATTAAATTAAAAAAAAAACAAAGAAAAACCGAGAAAGTAACCATCATTACCATCGGTATTTTTAATTATATTTAGGCAGATACAAATAACGTTCTGATGAAATATCACTAAGGACATAGTATAAAACTTATTAAAATATTAAATTAAAAAAAAACAAAGAAAATCCGAGAAAGTAACCATCAGGATTCGAACCGGGATCTCCAGGTACCGAGGGCGGCCCTGTACCGCCTGAGCTATTCAGCCAATGACTTGATTGACGAAATTTGCTATCGTATTCAAATGATATTATAGGAGTCTTTCATTGCCTCAAAAAGCACATAAAATGTCATTTTTTAATTATAAAATCTAGCTAGATCGATTTATCGTCCTCTAAACGCCCTGCATACATAATTTCATAAAATCGTTCGAGCCGTTTCCGAGATTCAGATTCGATATATAAATACAAGAATTGCTCGTTTAAAGGTATAAGATAAAATATTTTATGGCAATTTACAAAAATTTTTTTGTAACCTAGCATAGCACATTGAAGCTCAATGTCTAAATTGGCTAGGTTTCATATGACTTAGTTAATCTGTTTACCCTAATATTAAAAATAGTTCTTTTTATTACCTATATGGTTCTTACTAAACACCATACTCGTTTAGTACGAGTTTTGAAAAGATCCACAATGTACCTAGGTGGAGCCAGTTGAGAGGCCAAATCAAACGGATTGACTTCGTAACCTAATTTGAAATGTAAACGAGATTTACAGCGAAAACATCCAAATTGAAAAACTGCTTTCATCCACGCGAAAATGAAATGAAAGTCGCGGGAAAATTCGCACGAAAATACGGAAACTTTTCAATTCTGCAATCTCCCTAATGTACGAAATTGGTATAACTTCACGCCAGAATTAAAATTGAAAAGGAATTAATGAGGAAATGTTAAAAAAAACTATGTCCGCAGCAAAAGTTGGGCATTTGGACTAAAGTTGTGCAGTTGTGCGAAAGTTGAGCAGTTCAAACTTTGAGTTTAATGTTTTACAAAGTGGGACATCACAGTTTCAAAGTTTTGCGCGAGGATATTATATGGAGAGGGGTGTTTGGGTTAAGGCATAAGACGTCGAAAACTAATAAGGCATAAGTAGGCTTTTGTTAAATAAATATATTTTTGTTTGTCTCTGCTATGTCAAATATGTATGTCACAGCTAGCTAGGGTAATGATTAACCCATGTGTATCACGATACATGTAGTTTATTTTGTTTACGCTTGTCAATTATTTGTCTTAGACAACTTTAATTGCATGCCGTAAGGTTGATTGTGGAGTTCTATATACAATTATTTAAGACCTTGTTGTACCTACCCATTTTCGCAAATAAAGAAGTGATTTGATTTGATTTTGTTTTGGTAAATAAACAAATGAATAACGGTTGATATGTGTAGCCCTTCTAACCCGGCCGCCATATTATGTCATATTTCATAAATATAATTATCGTAATTATACGCCATAAATCGAACTATATGATCCGTACAACACGTGAGAAGCTCGCAAATTAATTAAAAATAGTAGGAATTGTTCACAATAATAAGATGTTTCAAACGTGTCACACATTTACCCAAATTATAATAGATACTACCTATCTAATATTTAATACTTGAATTAAACTTTATTTTAATTTCTTATTTTGTTACCTAATATTTAAAACATGAATTGTTATTTTTTTCAAATCTCTTATTTTGTTAATGTCGTTTGGACTAATTGACGTACTCGTTTATCTTCACAAATGGCATTCATTAAACTATATTTTTTGTACAATCGTGCTGTGTTTTTGAAGTGAAAACTTCTTAAGGCGAGCCTACACAGATTTTCGTGGGCTGCGAATTGGATTCTACCGTCACGCTCGGGTATGATAAGAAATCTTGGGTAAACTCGGGACCATGCCCATTGGCATCTAGAAATGTGTCAGCCAATGGGAAACGCTGAGGCATTTCTAGATGGCCATCCCATGATGTATAGGCCACGCCCTCTGGTTACACCCGTGTAGTTTCTAAGGTAAGCAATAAAATTCTAAGTTATAAGTTTTCTGTCGGCAGTTCCTATGACTGCTATTTTTTTATTATCGATTCAATTTTACGTATCATTGAATTATTTCTCTATCTGCCCCAAATGGAGAAAAAACGGTAAACGTATGATGAACGGGATGATGATATGGGAACGATAAACCGGACGATGACAACGTTTCTCGTTTGGCTTGGCGTATTTTGTGTATCTGTTTTAAGGCCGATTTACATCAGACGAGCGAATGCTCATTCTATCCCCACTGTATCAAATCCATTTGGTGTAATCAAACGTAGAGCATTCTTTCGTCGTTTTTTTTTTTTTTTTATAGCATAGAGTGACGAGACGAGCAGGTCATGTGCCTGATGGTAAGCAACATGCCTGCCACATAACAGCACAGTAACACGCAGCTATTGGAACATGATAGTCCAAATCATTACCTAGCACTGCACTGCGCTCGTCACCCAGAGATCTAAGATATTATGTCTCTAAGCCCTGTAATTTCTCTGGAATCATTGCCCTTCAAACCGGTTGCGTTTGCGTTCGCAAAGATTCTATGGAATATATAATATGGAAAACGCTAAGAACGATCTTTCGTTTACACTAAAAGATCGAGAAAGAATGCTCTTGTTCCAGCTCTAGCTCTATGTTCGTACAGTTTAAATCGGTATTTATAGTTTGCTTTTTTAAGCAAAACTCGCTTGTCGCTTACATTTTGAAGTGGCGAAGAAAGAAGGAGGCTGCAAAGCACGTGCACTGTTTAGTAGATGTAGGTAGGTATTACGTAAGAGATTTTAGTTTTTATCGCGTATACCTACTTTATTGGAGAAAAGTGCAACCGTGGTGACTTGTTGGCGAGAACGTTTGGTTCACAATCCTTTGGTCTTAAAATCGATTCCCACCTGCAGCTCTGAGCACTTTCCTACTTTGCTTATGTGTAGATGTATAAGTTCATCATCACCACAAACTAACGGCGAAACATCGTGAGGAAACCGAAGTGGTTTTAGAAAACATGTTTTATTCGTCTTGTACCTTGGCCGTAGTGGCGGGTTGTGGAACTGCCTTCATTCTAAGAAGTTCCAAGCAGTTATATACACATAACCTATATAAACTGGCTGGCCTCGTGACTTAGTTGGTAGTAGCTCTGCCTGCGAAGCCAAGGGTCGTGGGTTCGATTCCCACCCAGTGCAAATATTTGTGTGATGGATTCAAATGTTCGCACTGTGTCTGGGTGTTTTTATGTGTAATAAGTATGTATTTGAAACTGTATAAGTATTATATCAGCTATCTGGCCACCATCATACAAGCTTTGCTTAGTTTGGGGTCAGATGATGATGTTTGTGAATTGTCCACCAATATTTATTTAATAATTTATTATTATTTTTTTTTTTTTTTTAACATTTTTAGGTTTACACTTGACCACCATCTCGCCTGATGTTAAGCGACGATGCGGTCTAGGATGAATATTATAAACAACCCAGTAAATGTTCCCACTGCTGAGACTTGAGGCCCTCTCTCGCAAGCAAGGGTTGGTGAATCACACATGACTTCGAAAGATTCTAAGTACATGTCGGTTTTTTCACTATGTTTTCCTTCATCGTTTTAAGTTAGCGACATTACGCACATGACTTTTAAGAGGTAGTGGTGCACGTCGCTGTGAACCCGGGGTCTCCGGATCGGCAGTCGCCGTTCTCCCGACTAGACCAGCCGTAACTTAGCAGTTATATAAAGTGGACTTATTATGGAAAAGAGAGTAAAACTGAACTACAGAGACATCAACTCGTCTCCAAAGTCGCGGACATAACGTACTAACGTAACGCCGTAAAAACAAAACAATAATATTTATTCGATATCTGGGCATTTCTATGTAGCATTTACCTATTTAATAACATAATTATGTGTATGGTATCCTTAAGCTTGCAGCCATAGTGTAAGCTTTACTTAGTTTTAAGCTAGATATGTGAAAAATCAGCCAATATTTGATTTTTTTTTCAGTTTTTTCTTTACCGTCCTTGTTTTGTCCGGGTCTAGACATCTTAATGAAACGCCAACGATCCTCGCTGGGCAGCCGCGGTAGTTTGAAAACCACAAGCCAAAGATACGAAAATCATAGATACAGAACTTGCATAGAAGTCATCAGGCAAACTTTTACCTTTTTACCCGACTGCGCGACGCAAAGGAGTGGTAATGTGTTTAACAGTCTACGTATGATCCATTGAACAATTATATTGTTTTTCGAATAATAATGTCGAATCCATTGAACAAGTAGATTGTATGTCGAATAATAATGGATATAATAACAGTCGGGCTGTTCAGTTGTAATGTTCTTTTATTACAATATATTTTATATACAGGGTTACTGGTAATCAGCCTGCATTCGTTTAAGGGCATGTTCTGTATATTTAAACAAACAACTTTTGTTCTACAACTTTCGTTAAAACTTAATAGATAGCCCAAAAAAAATTGTATTTGTTGCCCTTTTTTGTACTGTTTAGCGACTTTTTAGTGTTTATTCACTTCGGTACATCATTTTTTGCGCGTTAAAGAGCGTACGCGCTCTCGTTACGAATTGTTACGAAGAGTTCGATACTTTTAGACCGTGCAAATGCACTTTTTATTTATTTTGTAAAAGAAAAAAAAAATCTTTTTTTTTAACTGTAGAACAAAAGTTGACGTATTGAATGTACCTAACATCCCCTTAAAAGGATGCAGGCTGATTACCAATAACCCTGTATATTCAATAATATTAATTCAATAACAAACATATTATATAATTCTAGACCACCAGAAACCTAAGTGCTTGTTTTATTCTTTTCAGTTTTTTAGTATGTAAGTACGTCGTTTGGTTCACTTTTTACGCAGTCGGGTTTTTGAGTTTTTTAAATATATATTTTTTTATTTACAATAATAGGTTCGTACATGATCACCAGCTTGTATTATGATAAGTGTATAAATATAATAAGTATAAGTGTATAAGTTTGAAAACCACAAACCAAAGATTCGTAAGTCATAGATACAGAACTTGCATAGAAGTACTCAGGCAAACTGTTACCTTTTTTTACAATAATAGGTTCATACTTGACCGCCAGCTTGCGTTGTTATAAGTGACAGTGCGACTTACGATAAAGTGAGCTTACTAAGAAAAACTGAACTGAACTGAAGACATCAAGATTTAATTCATCGAAAAAAACACTCAGGCTACGTATTCTACATCCTAGACGTTTTTACTACGAAAGTGGAGTCAAAGCTCTTCTCTCAAGTCTTTGGAATGTTAACTGTGAATCGATGCAACGTTTCGACGAGCTACAAACAGTCTTAGATTACGTAGAGCAGAAAATATCTGCAAGCACATAAACATTTTAGTAGCGGTAGGACACTTAGCAGAGTCCGCCTGGGGAAGTACATCACCTTTGCCAGTTATTCCACCGCCAAGCAGTAATGTGCAAACATTACTGTGTTCCGGTTTGAAGGGCAATGTTGCCAGATAAATTACAGGGCTTAGAGACATAACATCTTAGGTCTCTGGGTGACGAGCGCAGTGCAGTGCTAGGTAATGATTTGGACTCTGCATGTGCCAATAACTGCGTGTCACTGTGCTGTTATGTGGCAGGCATGTTGCTTACCATCAGGCACACGTCCTGCTCGCCTATGTTTGCACGTTACTGCTTGGCGGTAGAATATTTGGCAAAGGTGTGGTACTTCCCCAGGCGGACTCTGCTAAGAGTCCTACTACTTCTAACTAGCTAATTCGATTAAGAATTAAGAATTAATTAAAATAGTTTCTAAAACGGTAGTTACGCATTTTTAAACCATTAATTAATCATTGTCGTAGTAGTATCTATAAATCGTACACCGTAAGTTTCACACAAAAGTTACTGTAAGCCAAAAGATGCGAAATTGTATTTCCTACGCTAATGATTCCTATGAGTTTTGCCTGTCAGCATTTTATGATTTTATGTTCAGTAAGTGATCCTAAGCCGTATAAAAAAGTAAGATCGGAAATTAAGTGGAAAATTAAGTTATATTTTTTCTGTCCTATCTATCGTATATATAATAAATAATATTCAATTACAAGAAAAAACAACTGAAAAATACCTTGGTTTACGTATGGACACCCATCTATCATGGAAAGTTCATATTGACTCCATTAAAAAGAAATTGGTAACACTCCGAGGTTCCCTCCGGGACATTGTGCGCTACATCCCTAATAAATTACGTCTGACAATTTACAACACACTTGTAAAGCCGCACTTATTATACCTTATCGAAGTCTGGGGAAATGCAGTCAAAACTAGAATAGCTGAACTTAAAATCCTGCAAAATAAAATCATCAAAACTATCTTTAATTACCATTATCTAACATCAACTGACAAAATTTACAAAGAAACAAAATTAATGAACATAAAACAACTACCTATTCATCTATAACACTTGCATTTTTATACGAAAATCTATTAATAAAAATATTCACACAAAGTTGCTATTCATCAAACGGAAAGAAATTGTTTCATACCCCCTGCACTCGCCGCGCTAGCTTCATTGTATTACCGACGGTACGAACTAACTACGGCAAGTCAATGATGACTTCTGAAGGTGCACGAATTTTTAATCAAATACCCTCGGATATTAAATAAATAAACTCGTTTCACGCATTCAAAAAGGGACTTACTGCACATGTACTTAAGATGCATGTGTAGTTAAAAAGACACCTATCCAATCTAAATCTGTTTTGTTGAACGTGTATCATTTGTTTATTGTTTTAGGTTTCAATTATTTAAATCTGTTTTTGTTTTTGTAAATTTATTATATTAAGTTTTTCTGAGGCGACGAACTACCTAATGTATTTATTTATAAGTGTTCTCATGGAAGTGATAATTATCTTATATGAGAATAAATGTCTATAAATGTCTATATTTGTGTATTTATTGTATAGTATTCATATGTATTTTAGCAATTATGTGTGTATACTCGTAGTACTATTACGTAGTTTATATTTATTCTAGTAATAAAGTGACGACTTTTTAATTTTTATAATTTTGTTTTTCCCTCACACTATCTTCATTATGTATATTTTTTTGTGTTTTTCCTGCCTGGTTATCTGGAAGAAATCGCTATTAGCGATAAGCCCGCCATTTCGGCACTAGTTAGAAGTATTTTCTGTTTTTGTTATATATATTTATTTTCATTTTTTTACTTTACTGATGTGCATAATAAATTGATTATGTCTGTCTGTCTATCGCTGTGTGAGTTAGTAGTTGTTATGAGTTGAGTTTCTGTGATGCTGTATATTCTACGCAAGAGGCTAGCTTCTTTAATTAGCAACCTAGTTAAAGGTAGCGAACCACAGCGTCTTAATTAAAACTAAACATTACGAATTTCTGCGAAGGATATTATTTAATGTAAGAATTTGCGACTTCATTTATTTAGCGGAGTTTTCATTTATTTAGCTTGAAAAATGTATCCTATAGATATTCTAGATAAGCACGCTTTGTCGTAAATTATTTCTTCGCTCAACAAAAGAGGGGGTTTATGTTAAAGCGAAAACCACGAATGGGTTTATTTATTCATGGTTTCTGTGGGTAATTGAATCGTCTTCTTCTTGTTGTGTCAGCGATGCAATTGTGAAATATTTTTTTAAACTATTTTTTTCTACTGTACATAGTATAGGTACATAAAAATAATGTTTGTCTGTATGTCCATTATAGAATCGTACATAATGAATTTGATACGAGTAATACTATGATGCTCTGTAAAGTTGTTATGCATGAGTTATTTCTTCTAATCCTTCTATCAATGCAATTTAATGCGGATATTAAGGTAATTAAGTTATGTTACGGCTAGTCCAGTCATAAGAACGGCGACAACCAATCCGGAGCTCCAGGGGGTCTACCGCCTAACGAAAAACGCTTTGACGCTTTGGCATTGCCGTCTGTTTCATTTCAAGCGAGAAGAAAGAGACAGCAATGTCAAAGCTTCAAAGCGTTTTTCGTTAGGCGGTAGAACCCCAGGTACAAATCCAACGCGCGTTACTGTCTTTTCGGAATCATAACTTAAAACGGTGAAGGAAAACTTCGTAAAAACTGACATGTTACCAGTGCACCTCACTCGCTCAAGGTCGCGCGGTTTTAGCCTACCGCTAGACCGTTCCTTCCAGGAAACAACGCTACAAAGGAAACGCGCTAGGCAGGGACAGAGTTACGCGTTAGAAGAGAGCGTAGATGGTGAGTTAAAAATCGCGACAGGAATTGAGCGCTAATGCGAGCTGAATTGAACTGCAAGTTGTGTCCCAGCAAGAGTCGCTATTTATATAATTGTTTTCGGTAAGTGAAGCTTCTGTACTAATGTTTATTTATTCTGTGATATTACTATAACCTTTCGAAGTCATATGTCATTCACCAACCCAACCTACCGCCGAACGAAAAATGTCATCGCTTTGATGTTTCTCTCTCTTTTCTTTTCGCTTGATATGATAGAGACAGGATTAGCAAAGCTATAGCCGATTTCGTTAGGCCGTAGAAGCGCCGCACCGACTATGGTTACTGGATTATTATGGCCTTGACCACAGATCAGAAAATAGTTACTTCGCCTTGACTGTCTACTTGCGAGAGAAGGCCCCGAATCCCTGCAGTGGGAACATTTAGTGGGCTTCTAATAGTTTAGAATAGAATAGAAATATTTATTGACCTTAACAAATTGTTACATTAGGTAAGTCAGTACAAAAAAAAATTTATCAAGTCATGAATAACTTCAACAATATTCTTACAGCATTATAAATTAGTGAATTAAGTATTAAGATTAATGAATTCAATGTTCATTTTCGTGCATTGTGTTTACCAAAAATAAATTGTCGTGAAAAACTTAAGGGCGTACCCCGAGCAAATGACCTTGAGTATTTCTTACCTTATCGCACACCGCCAGAAAGAGCAAGAGATAACAGTATTATTTGTCGCTGTTTTACGCTCAATATTTAGAATACAGTCTTTATAAAATCAGATTTTGGTCTTTTGAAAAAAAGAAAACTACCAAAATGTTCATAATAGAATTGTCTACCCGTTGGTGTTAGTACAAAATCAAAATAATGGAGGTTTTCCAAGGAGATGCATGATAACTACAATTATTTAATGTTTTCGTGGTTTCGTTGTGAGGCGATTATTTAAACAATAAGTCCATTAACAAAAAAATAAAACTACCATTTTGAAGCCAAGAAGTTGTAGAAATTTAATAATTCTTTTACCAGTTGATATATGTTTTGGCTACTGAGTAGATAGCTCTGAAAACTGGACAAAAAACTCGTTTTGCTGGGGGACGCACCTTAATCCATCGTTTACAACGCGGGTTGAAAATAAACATGCCTCACTTGAAACTGGCTTTCAGTTATCGATTTAACGCAAGTTCAAGAGTTTTCGTTGCCGAGCACCACTTAAGCCAACATCCTGTATAAACGCCCTGTATAAATAGCAACTCGCTGAATAATCCTGCGGAAGGCGTAAAAACAATATTAATATAACGGCTTAAGGACTATTGCAGACGAGCGGTTTGCGGTGACGCAATATGGCGTTAAAACGCTATAATTTATTTGAATAATTAACTCATTATAGGTTTGCGGTAGAATACCATCTGTTGTTGAGCGAAGATTTGGTCTACACTAGAGCGTACTTCTTCAGGAGAATATAAATAAATACATTGTTCAACAATCGTTGAACAGTGTATTTTGTGGAGAATTTTAACATGATTATGTTCAAATTGTTCAATCAATTTTGATTGTTAATTTTTTGTTTAGTAGATTATAGATCAGATCAGATCAGATTTCTTTGAAATTTGGAGATTTTAAATTTCTACGAAACCCTGAACTTAATGTTAAATTTAAGTATTTTTAGAGAACATAAATTACTCATATTATTATTAAACATTATCTACGCGCAAAAACTGCCCGTTTGCAAACTATCAAACAGTATTTAATGTTAATTTTAGGGCTTAGGAAGGGATGAAGTCGTAAATAACTAGAGGAGGTAATAAATGTTAAAGTCTTAAGGTGAAGATAAATTATAACTGATATTTACGCGGATCACTTTGGATTGGTGGGCCTTAATGAATAAATATATATTTCTTAAAAAACATCCGCAAACTGGGCTTTTTAAAATACAATAGCAAACGTTTACTGTAAAGAAAAAGTAAGCGGAACTAGGTTATAGGAATACTTTATCCTACTAATATTTTTAAAAGTCAATGTATGGATGTTTGTTGCTCAATCACGGCGTAACATCTGAACTGATCGGGCTGAAATTTGGATCATAAATGTATAGATTATATTCTGGAAGTACACATAGGCTACTTTTTATCCCAGAAAATAACAGAAACGTTGGGAACGGGAACTACAAGTGTAGCATCGCGGTGAGCTGTTAGTAGGTACCTATTATATATGCAAACAACTAACTTAATTCTTATTTACGGCTAACAAAAGTACCAATAACTTTGAAACTTAAAAGTGCGCCTAATGCCAGGGAAAAATCAGTTTTCCCCCGCGCGACGCGTTTCTTAATGCGATATACATAAAGTCGAGAATAGCATGACACAGTTTGGAGGAAAAATCAATATTAAATCAGGAGTTCATTTTTGACCAAGTTTTATTAAATAACTCAATAATTATACATAAATTTAAAAAAGTGTTCGGTTACTTTACTAGAACGTACAATTAGGAATTTTCTTACCAAAAAATAATGTGGGGTCATCGCTGATAATTTCGAGTACTCGAATTAAAACGGTTTTTTTCGGTGTCATTTTTATTTTTTTATTGTAAAAAACTCTAATCTATTTTTAAAATTCTATTCAGTTATTGTGCTTCTTCTTGATTGTACCTACACGTCAATTTTTTTTTTGTCATAGTTTTTAGTTTCTTTACTTCAGTGAGCGGCGTCGAAAATGTCCTTTTTTCGTTTTCTGGCACTAGGCGCCCTCTTATCAATGATATCAGAGCTCGCCTTGGGAAGTACCACACCTTTGCCTTTGTAAGTGTTCCAATTTGAAGGGCAATGTGAAATACAGGGCATATCTTATAATGGATCTCAGGGTGAAGGGCGCAGTACAGTGATTTGGACTATTCAAGTTCCAATAGCTGCGTGTCACTGTGTCATAGGCAGGCATGTTGCGTACTATCAGGCATTTTGTAGTGGTAGGACTCTCAGCATCCTTAGAGTCCGCCTGGGGAAGTACCACACCTTTGCCAATTATTCTACCGCCAAGCAGTAATGTGCAAACATTACTGTGTTCCGGTTTGAAGGGCAATGTTTCCAGAGAAATTACAGGGCTTAGAGATATAACAACTTAGATCTCTGGGTGACGAGCGCAGTGCGGTGCTAGGTAATGATTTGGACTCTTCATGTTCCAATAGCTGCGTGTCACTGTGCTGTTATGTGGCAGGCATGTTGCTTACCATCAGGCACATGTCCTGATCGTCTCGTCACTCTTTATTTAAAAAAAAAAAAAAAGGCACATGCCCTGTTCGTCTTGTCATTATAGACTATTAAAAAAAACAGTCGTAGAATTAACAGCGTAGCATTTTTACTAAACAGCTGTCCGTTTAATTAGCGGCCTGAATGACAGATTCAAGGCGAACTAATCCCAAACTAACAAAGCAAATATTGTATTTGTATTAAGGCCGATTTCCATCAGACGAGCGAATGCTCATTCTATCCCCACTGTATCAAATTCATGTGGTGTAAACAAACGTAGAGCGTTCTTTCGTTGTTTTGTTTGCGTTCGCAAAGATTCTATGGAATATATAATATGGAAAACGTTAAGAACGATCTTTCGTTTACACTAAAAGATCGAGAAAGAATGCTCTTGTTCCAGCTCTAGCTCTATGTTCGTTCAGTTTAAATCGGTCTTAGCAGGAAGAAAATGGGAAGTCAATTTGGCTCGATTTTTTTTAGTTTCACAATTAGTGGCATCATCGCATTACTTATGTTATGCGATGGTGCCGCTAATTGATTTTGATGTTTTTTTGTTTTGGTTGAGCAAAATGGTTCACGTTCAGAAATGATCCCATTAAAAAAATGATGGTTTAGAAATGGTCCCATTAAAGTTTTATCGAAATCGGTGTGACAGTTTTCGCAATAATATGTATATTTTATGACAAAATATTATGTCAGCTATCTGGCCG
Organism: Ectropis crepuscularia; assembly: GCA_963693475.1. Lineage (NCBI taxonomy): Eukaryota > Metazoa > Arthropoda > Insecta > Lepidoptera > Geometridae > Ectropis > Ectropis crepuscularia. The sequence continues at coordinate 7,229,578 of OY856368.1, read as the reverse complement.
CCATAGTATAAGCTTTGCTTAGTTTGGGGTCAGATGGTGTTGTGTGTGAATTGTCCACCAATATTTATCTATTTAGACGACGCGTCGTTGCGATGTAGAAAAAGATTCGTATGATAACTGGTCGAGTATCTAAGAGAAAATAAATTATAAACACACAAAAATTCAAAAATATGTGGCCAATGTGGGAAATTGTGCCCTTGAATCTCTTCTTGCCAGAAAAGCCTTAGTACATATAGTGCGCTGTTTATGCTTAACATAAAATATTTACATATTTGCGCCCCTTGGTGTAGTCATAACAATGTTTTCATTCTTGGTCGCCGTAAAACGGGAAAACAAAACTAGGGGCAATGAATACAAAGTATGCAAAACAAACCCTCAGTGACTCCGTCCCATATAATTTTGTTTAATTGTTTGCTATATAAAGTTTCAAATTCAAATAATGAGCGGAAACATACACTAACATGGAGGTAAAGAGGTCTGCAGAATAATTATAATTAGTTTTCACGTTATTTCAAAACCGTGGTTTTATGTTGTGTGTTGTAGTGGTAGGACTCTTGGCAGAGTCCGCCTGGGGAAGTACCACTCCTTTGCCAGTTATTCTACCGCCAAGCAGTAATGTGCAGTAATGTGTTCCGGTTTGAAAAGCAATGTTGCCAGAGAAATTACAGGGCTTAGAGATTTAACAATTTAGATCTCTGAGTGGCGAGCGCAGTGCAGTGCTAGGTAATGATTTGGGACTTTTCATGTTCCAATAACTGCGTGTCACTGTGCTGTTATGTGGCAGGCATGTTGCTTACCATCAGGCACATGTCCTGCTCGTCTCGTCACTCTTTATTTAAAAAAAAACCCTCCTTGCGGGAGAAAGCCCCGAGTCGCAGCAGAAGAAACATGAAGAGCCTTCCAGCTTGATCAATTAAGAAATACAAAACTGCGCTCTAAATCACAGATGATTATCGATGTACGTCGAGGACGAAATTCATTGTCTATTTCAAAAGAAATTTGAAATTACAAACATTAAAAATTTACATACCGATTAACAGTATAATATAAACTTTAAGTAAGAATAATAATAATAAAATTCTTTATTACACCACAAAAAAATTACATATTTATACCTACAGTGAAGTCTTAACGTATGTATACATTTACTAGACTTATATTTGAACTTTTGTTATGTCTACGTTAAGCTAACTTATCAAATAAATGCAGAGATGCAGTGTAAAGGGCGGCCTTATTGCTTTAAGCAATTTCTTCCAGGCAACCTTTGCATGGAAAGCCTACGACAAAAATAGGTAGGTAAGAATGTAGGTACCGAAATACTTGAAATGCTACTATAACGTTTTAAATGTCAATGTTTGGATGTTTGTTGCTCAATCACGTCCTAACGTATGAACGGATTGGATTGTAATTTGGAACACAGGTAGATTATAGTCTGGAAGAACAACTGGCTTTATTTTTATCTCGATAAAACAACGAGAACGGGAACTACAGATAGTGCAATCCACGAAGACGCGCCCCACTATTCCTCCTAACCGTTTATAGTATATGTGTGCAAGCTTCCGTCAATGTTTGAGTGTTATCGGTACACACTAATTACCTATGAATGCACACGCACACTACAATGACTGGTGAATGGTTCGCGATGACGCTCGGAGCAAACGCGATTGGTGGAAACGAAAATTGGTGGGGCGCGTCTTCGTGGATTGCACCATCTATACGCGGATAAAAACACAGGCCGCTGCTAGTACAGCATAAAAGTAAAATTTGAAATTCACGCAGACGCTTCTCAAATTGTTAGTCATTCGCATCTTCTATGTGTAATGGCATTACAACTTCTTGGACGTGATACCATAACGTCATTTTAGAATGTATATTGTGATTTGTTTATGCGTACGTGTGTGCATTTACATTTACACGTGTGTACGTGCGTGGATAAATCTTTTTTAGGGTTCCGTACCCAAAGAGTAAAAACGGGATCCTATTACTGAACTTCGCTGTCCGTCGGTCCGTCCGTCTGTCACCAGGCTGGTAGTATCTCAAGAACGGTGATAGCTAGACAGTGGACATTTTCATAGATGATGCATTCTTATTGCCGCTATAACAATAAATACTAAAAAAACATATATAAGAGTTGTGTAAAAAAATCAAGTTGTGTAGTGGTGTAGTATACCCATACAACAAACTTGATTTTTGAAGTAAAAACTCCTTTTGGCGCGCCTAGACAGATTTTTCGTGGGCTATGAATTGAATTCTAGCGTCACGCTCGGGTATGATAAGAAATCTTCGGGTAAACTCGGGACCATAGCCATTGGCCATCTAGAAATGCGTCAATGTAAAATGCCAAAAGGGTGTGGCCTGCCCATCATGGCATGGCCATCTAGACATGCGTTAGCCAGTGGGAAGTGCTGACGCATTTCTAGATAATCATGCCATGATGCCCAGGCCACACCTTCCATTTACACCCGTGTAGTTTCCAAAGTAAGCTATCAAATTCTGAGTTATAAGTTTTCACTTCTTTCGGTAGTTCCTATGACTGATAATTTTTTTATTGAAGTACTTTACTTGATTTCTTGCTCGATGGTACGGAAGCCTTGGTGCGCGAGTCCCACTCGCACTTGACCGGTTTTAAATTTTATTGTTTTTTAACATTCATAGTTTTACACTTCACCTTCGTTTTGTCTGATGTAAAGCGACAATGCAGTCTACAATGGAACATGCTTACCTAAAACCGTACAATTTGTTTTAGTAGCCATACACATGTATAAGCCTGTGGTACATATTATAGACTACAGGCCCGTGAACAAAATTTACGGGTCAAATGAACCACCAGGAGACCTATGTAGGATGATAGAAGGGTGTAAAGTAATAAGATTCAGCACTATGCCGTCACTTGTAAGCAGTTGCAACCCTCTACCATTTCTCCTTGTCGCATGATTTTTGTACGGCATTGCGAAATAATGGATTAGAAGAAGTATTGAAACTGTATGGAACCAATGCCGTACTTAATCAAATGACCAAATTTGCTCTGTAAATTACTCGTACTATGTAAATTTTTCCGGCAAACTAATAATTAAAAAGTTAAAATGTATAATTTTTATAGTTTCAATACCTCTTTTAATCTATTATTCCGCAACGCCGTACAAAAATAATGAGACAAGGAGAAATGATCGAGGGTTGCAACCCCCCCTCTTCGACTGTACTCAGTTGGACAGCTTACAAGTGACGGCATAGTGTGCTGAATCTTATTACTTCATACCCTTCTATCATCCTACATAGGTCTCCTGGTGGTTCATTTACTACGTAAATTTTGTTCACGGGCCTGTAGTCTATTATACTCGTAGTACAATTTTGTAAGGTGCCAGCCAGTCTCAATTTAAATTTACCTAATTAAATAAAAAAAATGTTCTAATAGTTGTAAAAAAGTATGTATAGGTATGTATAGATGTTTAAATTTCATACATTTTTTGTGGATATAACGAGAGTTAACTTTTAAATGGTTGCTGCCGAAATTAGAACGACATAAAATTGTAAATTCGAATGTGTTTCTACTAAGCTATCACGATGATACATCAGAAAATCAAAAACAAAAGTTTATAATATCATAGGGGAGACCTGTACAAAACCGTATACCTGGGTAAAACCGTATACCAAAGCTATTTTCGCCAATAATTCAAATTTCGCGCGTACAAGCCGCTCCGTGGCGCCTACCAATCAGAACTATTTGTAAACAAACACTTGTCGCTGCAGGCTCGCGCAATTTTGAATTATTTTATTTTATTGTTTTTCGGTAGTCCTGATCTTATTTTCGTGAATATACAAGCAATGATTGTGAAGTGTACATACGCTACAGGTAAGCCACTAATCAACCATATTGTTAGGTGATGTATTTGCTCTTAAATGCAATGTTTGTACCGGCAAGTTTGTATTGACTATGTGGGAGTGAACCATGTTTTTGTTCTACACTAGTGTTGGGGCACAACCGTATGGGGTAAAACCGGCAATATACGATTTTGACCCAGATGAAATGGGTCTGACAACAGTGCCAAAGAAACAAACCCGAGTAATCGCTCTGAAAGGAAAAAAGCAGGTGGATCTTGTTAGTTTTGCGGAAAGAGGTCAACGGACTACTGCAGTTCTTTGTGTCTCTGCTTCTGGAAACTATGTTTCTCCGCTGCTTATATTTCCGAGCGTTCGCATGAAGGCAGAACTCCTTGATGGAGCTCCACCAGGAAAAGTTGCAGTTTGCCATCCAAGTGGCTGGATACAAAGTGCACAACTCGACCCGGTGCCATCGATTTCTGCTATCAACTCCTACTATGTTGAAACCGGTCCTTGAAATTGTGTCTCCAGCTGATATAATGCCAGGCTCTAAAATAAGCATCGACCGAAAAAGAGCCACCGATAATCGTCGAGGAAAAACAGCCGTCATCACGTCTTCTCCTTATAAAAATGAGTTGGTTAACTCACAAAACAAAAAACCTAAACTTAATCTGAACCAGTCACCTTGACCAAGAAAACTAACAAAGAAACACCAAAGATAACATTTGCTTGTATTGCCTAGAAGAGCAACCCGCATGGACGCAGGTTGGGTGCATTGTAAGGGCTGCCAAGGCTGGGCCCATGAAGGCTGCACCGACTGTGATACAGAGGAGTTGGATGACTTCTATAGCACAAGATACAATGCATCTTGTGCTATACAAGTCTCACGTTAAGTCCCGGGGCAATATCGTAGATAGTATACGGTTTTACCCATGGGTCGGGGCAAAACCGGAAAAAGTAGGTATTTGCTTTTTTATTGAAATTATTGTCTATTTATTTTTTTTCTGAAATATGTTGATTGTAATATGTGCCTAATGAGTCTGACTAAATATATATGTTGGTTTAATACATTTGCGTTTTGAAATTGATGAACTACATGCCTAGATCCTTAGCTATACGGCCTTGCCCCGGTCTCCCCTACTAGCTGAACCGTGCGCACGTTGCTGCGCCATCTATGGAAAATTGGTCGTACCAATTCAAGTTTTGAACATATTCGGTTGAAGACACATGCTGTCACGCAACGAAAGCTCTCAAAACGGAAAAGGTTTTATTCCCGTTTTTGTTACATTTTTTATTTATGCTTTGCTCTTGTCGATAATAGCGTAATGTTAAATAACCTATAGCCTTCCTCGATAAATGGACTATCCAACAATGAAAGAATCTTTCAATTCGGACCAGTCATTCCCGAGATCCTTGCATTCAAACAAACAAACAAACTCTTCAGCTTTATAATATTAGTATAGATAATATTAATAGGTAAATTAACCATGTACGCACACTCCATCACTAGCGACTATAAATGAATCTATGTATGTTTTCATCGTTCAGACCGGAACCCGGTCGAGTGCCTCTTCAACTCAGACGGGCTCTCATATCGGCCAGGTAATTCCACATGGAAATGCTCACAACATTACGCGCAGCCGGTCAGCTGCAAAATAATTTTATGTTTATTTGAGACGAAACATCAATGACCGAATTTTTTAATGAGACGAGATATATACTACAGGCCCGTGAACAAAATTTACGTAGTAAATGAACCACCAGGAGCCCTATGTAGGATGATAGAAGGGTATAAAGTAATAAGATTCAGCACTATGCCGTCACTTGTAAGTTGTCCAACTGAGTACAGTCGAAGAGGGGGGGTTGCAACCTTAATCATTTCTTCTTGTCGCATGATTTTTGTACGGCATTGCGAAATAATGGATTAGGAGATGTATTGAAACTGTATGGAACCAATGCCGTACATAATCAAATGCCCAAATTTAATCTGTAAATCGTAGGTAAATCATGAATTTTTTCGACAAACTAAAAACTTAAAATTTATAATTTTTATAGTCCCCCCCCCTTCGACTGTACTCAGTTGGACAGCTTACAAGTGACGGCATAGTGCTGAATCTTATTACTTTATACCCTTCTATCATGCTACATAGGTCACCTGGTGGTTCATTTACTACGTAAATTTTTTTCACGGGCCTGTAGTCTAAGATAGTTGTGGCGAAATAATTGGATGAGACGAGACGACAATGGAAATATATATAAATGAGACGTGTGTCTAATTTGTAATTTTGTATACAATTATTGGTTTGCCTCGAATGAAACTAGATGGCGCTGTTAAGTTTTAAAACGCGATGATGTTTTGTTTCCGAGACAAATCACTATCTTATATGTGTATTAACACGTTGTTATCTTTTGATCAAACATATTCAAACAAAGGAATACAATCTTATTTTTTTTTTAAATAAAGAGTGACAAGACGAGCAATTCATGTGCCTGATGGTAAGCAACATGCCTGCCACATAACAGCACAGTGACACGCAGCTATTGGAACATGAAGAGTCCAAATCATTACCTAGCACTGCACTGCGCTCGTCACCCAGAGATCTAAGATGTTATATCTCTAAGCCCTGTAATTTCTCTGGAAACAGTGCCCTTCAAACCGGAACAGAGTAATGTTTTCACATTACTGCTTGATTAATACTGATTACATTTATAGATGTTATACGTGCGTTTTAGTTTTGGACACTTGGGCGCTGTACAACAAGACAATTATTACTAAATACTTTCAGGAGACGGACATTTTTAAGACACATAACCACAAAACGATAAATACATACATATATTTTGATTGATTAGTCCTACTATACAATATCATAAGCGTAAAATTAATTAGTTTGTTACACTTTCACGTAAAAATTACTGAACCGATCGTCATGAAACTTTGTAGACATAATATTTTTAGTGGTATAAAAATAACATAAGCTAATTTTTATCCTGTAAAAATAGCGAGTTAAACCTTGGGGCATTGCAATAAATATATATATTTTAATCATTGTTTTGTTAATATTATTAGTGGAATTTATAACAGAGTCGTTCTTGATAACATCAGTAATATAAGTAACAACTGCAACACTGTTGAAAATTCGGTATAACTCCAAATACCAATTTCCGCACCTTAAAATGTATGGAATTTACGGCGGTGCTGATGCACGTACTGTAGAACAGGGTACAATTCTCAAAAAAACTAAGTAGCCCGTTAGTTAGATGGCCAAAAAATATTGTACACGTAATTTTTCTTTTGTTTCATAAACAAAAAATTACGAAGATACAGCGCTTCCAAGTTTCGTGTGACGTCACGTGTGAGTACGATTTTTACTCACGAGTGACGTCGCGACCCCTCACTCTCGAAGTTTGATGGTCTATATCTTTGACGATTTTTAATATTATAAAAAAACAAAAAATATGTGTCCAATATTTTTCCATGATCTAACTGACGGACTAATTAGGATGGTGTATTTTGACCCAGTCCGGTACCCTACTGTCGCCAAATTCATGCACTCTAATCAATTTTTGAACTGAAAACTTCTTTCGGGGTGCCACATACAGATTTTGATATCGATAATGATAAGAAATCTTCGGATAAAGTCGGGACTAGATGGCCATGCTCATAGCCACGCCCTCCAGTTTTACCCCACGTGATTTCCAAAGTAAGCTATCAAATTCTGAGTTATTAGTTTTCACTTCTATCGGCAGTTCCTATGACTGCCAATTTTTTAAAAAAAATTGGGACGAGAACTTGGTCAAAAATGTACAATTCTAATAAGTCCGCTAAGTAGATTATGGAAAGATATAAATATGTATTTTTTGTTTTATCAAATTACAAATAAAGTGGTCAAGTGCGAGTTGGACTCGCTCATTAAGGGTTCCGTTGCAGCAAGTAACATAATATACATAGTACACATAGCTCTTGTAGTTCGTTGTAACTTTGATCGAAGTTTTAATAATAGTATATTTATGACGTACCAAAAAAAAACTACTGATCAGATCGAGTTCAAACTAATTTTCGTTGGTAGTTTTCATGGTAAAGTATATAATATATATTTTTTTAGATTTTTCATTCTCTTACTTTAGAAGTTAGAGGGGGGGGGGACACACATTTTACCACTTTGGAAGTGTCTCTCGCGCAAATCATTCAGTGTAGACAAAAACTATGTTAGAAACCTCAACATTATTTTTGAAGACCTATCGATAGACACCCCACACGTGTAGGTTTGATGAAAAATTTTTTTTTGAGTTTCAGTTCGCAGTATGGGGGGCAACCCTAATTTATTTATTTTTTAAATATTTTTATAAAAATCTTAATGCGGTTCAAAGAATACATCTACTTATCAAGTTTCAACAGTGTAGTCCTCATAGTTTCGGCAAAAAGTGGCTGTGACATACGGACGGACAGACAGACAGACAGACAGATAGACAGACAGACAGACAGACAGACATGACGAATTTATAAGGGTTCCGTTTTTACGTTTTACGGAACCCTAAAAATCGACAAACATGTAGATCAACAAACTTCCAAAATGGAGAGTTGGAGGTGTGGCGTCACGTGTACATAAAAATCGTACCTATATAGACGTGACGCCACTCCAAATTTCTAGATCTTCGTCATTGTTTGCTTGTGAAACAAAAGAAAAAATATTTATACTCATCACGTATTTTATATTGATGGCAAAAATAATATAACTAAGTACTTGTTTGCATACACACACATTTAAATGCACGCACATCCATAGTTTGTCTTATATTTTCAGGATAGCGACGTTATAAGAGCTTAAACTACAAAAAATGCGATTAGCAAGGCGAGTTTGCAGATCGTAGGTTAGGTTGTGCCTACCATTATACAGTCCCCTTAACATTTACAACGTCAGTAGTTTTACAACTGCGCTATTATCATGGGTATCACCATTTTGAGGGAGTTGTGTAAATATTTATTATAAGCAAATGAACACAATAGTTAAGAAAAAACTTAACCTAATAAAACTAAATGAATAAAAAAACAATTAAATAGAAAAAAAATAAGTATTTAGACATAAATGTATATGATTAAATCATCGAGAGCGAATCGGTTTTTTTCTAGGTAAGCACGCCCCATCGTAGACCGCATCGTCGCTTAACATCAGGCGAGATGGCAGTCAAGTGTAACCCTATAAAAGTTAAAAAAAAAAATTGGCAGTCATAAGAACTGCCGATAGAAGTGAAAACTTATAACTCAGAATTTGATAGCTTACCTTGGAAACAACACGGGTGTAACCGGAGGGCGTGGCCTCGCCATCTTGGCATGACCATCTAGAAATGCGTCAGCATTTCCCATTGGCTGATGCGTTTCTAGATAGCCATGCCATGATGACCTGTCCACGCCCTTTCAACATTTCCCATTGGCTGACGTATTTCTAGATGACCAATAGCCATGCTCCCGAGTTTACCCGAAGCTTTCTTATCATACCCGAGCGTGACGAATGAATTCAAATCACAGCCCACGAAAAATATGTGTAGGCTCGCCTAAAGAAGTTTTCACTTCAAAAACCCGCAATCGTCAACACATCGACCAAATGCTCCCATCAGGCTTGCCGCATTACCGCGCTGTATAGCCAGGGAAACATTACCCTGGCTATTTAAATAAATTAATCCGCCATTTTTGAGACGACCATCTTGGAACATCTTTCATTAAACGTGGCTATTCATTGCACTCTCGACTAATTCAACTTTCAACAGAAAAAAAACAAAATCGGATCATAAATATGTCCCTACGATGCAACAGACAGACAAACACAATCACACATTTATAATCCCGCCGTTTTAGGATTTGGGGTAAAATAGCGATTAGCTATTTTACCCCAAATCCAAGCGAGTCCAAATCCTTACCAAGCGATGCACTGCGCTCGTTGCGCGGAGATATAAGATGATTTATCTCTACGCCCTGTAATTTTTCTGGAAACCTTGCCCTCCAAACTGGATCACAGTGGAGTTGACGCATTACTATTTGTACTGTGTCTGGTTGTTTCTATGTATAACAAGTATATATCCCAGATAGATCCCAGAGCTCCCAGACGTCACCTATTTTCTCTGGTTGGATGATTGGCCTCTTAGATTGGTCTGTCTTATTGGAAAAAGCTTTAAAATAGTTGTCTGACGAACATATTTACAAATGGAGCATGAGAATTTAAGTGAAGTTAAATTGTTATTTTGGAGTTGTTAAGCAAAACGGCCGACGGAAAGTGTCTGGGAGTATTGGGACCTTGTTTTAAGGATATTGCCTACAACATACGTGAAAATCACTTATTAGAAAATACGTGAAGTTAGTAATGTTTGTATGTACCTTCATTACCCAATATCTCAAAATTGGCCGTCTAAGCAAGTTAGCGAGTAACCATGTGTTCTTAGTACTAACTCTACTCAATCGTCCACATTTCATTCATCAGAAAATAGGTGACGTCTGGGAGCTCTGGGATCTTACTCTAAGTGTGTTGATGGTGTTGTGTGTGAAACGTCCAACAATTTTTTTTTTACTACTAAGTAAAATTTGCAAACCTCAGGAACATTTGTGCCTACCATTATACAATCCCCTTAACTTTTACAACGTCAGTAGTTTTACAACTGCGCTATTATCATGGATATCACCATTTTGAGGGAGTTGTGTAAATATTTATTATAAGCAAATGAACACAATAGTTCAAAAAAACTTAACCTAATAAAACTAAATGAATGAAAATAACAATTTAATAGAAAAAATGGTTGTCTGTAAAGTCGGTTTACTGACGATAGTTAAACGTGACAACGTCTTAAGAAATCAGTACGATGATAGCGCGAGTAGTGATACCGCTCGACTCGGCGGGTGGCGCCCTCAGCGCTCAGCTTCGTCCGCATGGCACGGAGGACGAACTAACGGTAACGTTACATGACGTCATGTTTTGCGAGCGTGCAGCCGGCTTCACCGAATTATAAGACGTTATCACGTCAAAAAAAAAGTATTTAGACATAAATGTATATGATTAAATAATCGAGAGCGAATCGGTTTTTTTTTTTCTAGGTAAGCACGCCCCATCGTAGACCGCATCGTCGCTTAACATCAGGCGAGATGGCAGTCAAGTGTAACCCTATAAAAGTTAAAAAAAAATGGCATTCATAGGAACTGCCGATAGAAGTGAAAACTTATAACTCAGAATTTGATAGCTGGAAACTACACGGGTGTAACCGGAGGGCGTGGCCTCGCCATCTTGGCATGACCATCTAGAAATGCGTCAGCATTTCCCATTGGCTGATGCGTTTCTAGATGGCCATGCCATGATGACCTGTCCACGCCCTTTCAACATTTCCCATTGGCTCAGGAACAGGAACAGTTGTGCCTACCATTATACAATCCCCTTAACTTTTACAACGTCAGTAGTTTTACAACTGCGCCGTGCCGGCTTCATTTCCTGTTTTGAATATTTTACTTCCCATTCGTTCCGTGATTATTTTTCGTACGAAAGGGTCAGAATATCAGTGGAAACGTTATTTGCAACAATGTTTGACATGAATAGCGGCCGTGTAAATGAAATTCACGAATGATTCGGTATTTTCCTTCCTGCTGTGTTATGTTATTAAGGTAAATCTGTTTTTTCATATATTTGGTAAAAGCGAGAATATCTAATTTCACATGCATAAAGTCCTAGATTCAAAATCTGCTTGATCATCTGATTATTTTTGTTTATTTTTTTTTTTGAAGTGAAAACTTCTTTTGGCGCGCCTAGACAGATTTTTCGTGGGGTCTGAATTGAATTCTAGCGTCACGCTCGGGTGTGATAAGAAATTTGCGGGTAAGCTCGGGACCATGGCAATTGTGCATCTAGAAATACGTTAGCCAAAGGGAAATGCTCAAAGGGCGTGGCCTGGCCATCATGGCTTGGTCATCTAGAAATGCGTGAGCCAATGGGAAATTCTAACGCATTTCCAGATGGCCATGCCATGATGGCCAGGCCACGCCCTTCAGTTTCCAAAGTAAGCTATCAAATTCTGAGTCATAAGTTTTCATTTCTATGGGCAGTTCCTATGACTGCCAATTTTTTTTAACACTATATTTACACAAAAAATAAACAAAAAAGCTAAAGCAACTAATCCCCAAATAACCCACCCCGAACTGCTCCCGGTGCAAAGGTGCCCATGACACTCACCGCGTTCCCACGTTGAATAGCAATGACCAATCTTTTGATTAGTTATACATCTCCAATTAGATTTATTTATTTATTTCAATACAATATAAACATCGAGTAGGTCAAGTGATTATCGAGTAGGTTGATTCTTGACTCAGCAGATCTCCCTGGCCATACAGAGGACGAACGCAGCGAGTGTTCTGGGCACGTTCGGGTAGGGGGGGGGGTCAGTACGCGGTGATCTCTTCGACCTAATTTGATGTGTTTTTTTATTTATTTTCTCTACCTCTATTATATTGTAACTACTCGTTTTATAAATAAGCAATTATAGTATTTAAACATGAAACTTACAGTTATGAAAACCAACACATTACATGCTTGAGCTAATTTCGCCTAATTTGACTGGCCTTGTGGCTTAGTGGGTAGTAGCTCTGCCTGCGAAGCCGAGGGTCGTGGGTTCGATCCCCACCCAGTGCAAATATTTGTATGATGAATTCAAATGTTTGCACTGTGTCTGGGTGTTTCTATGTATAACAAGTATGTATTTAAAACTATATAAGTATTATATCAGCTATCTGGCCGCCATCACACAAGCTTTGGTTTGGGGTCAGATGGAGTTGTGTGTGAATTGTCCACCAATATTTATTTATTATTTATTTAATTTCGGCGCTCTGAAATTGCCCAATTTGTCAAAGAAAATATCCAAATTTGGCATTTGAGTGACTGTGCCGTTCATAAGTCCAACGAATTGCGGCGAATAGAATCCTATCAATATTTTGTACCACCAGTGCCCCACTGTTTCACCCACTTAGTTTTCGTTCCAATGATTTTCTTGCGATAAAAAGCGTATCTTTGTGTTATTCCGGACTGTCTATCTATTTTTAATCGATCCGTTCAAGCGTTCTGACGTGATTGAGCAACAAACATCCAAACTTTTAAAATATTGGTAGGATAGCGTAATGGGCCCGATAATCTTGATCATCTTTAGACATTCATCGGTCTATAGGTAATTCAGTTGTGCTTATTATAACTAACCAGCTAACTAGGTATATAGTGTATTATTCATTGTTATTCTATTTTGTTTTCCACTTTTTCACGTTCAAATAGTCAACATCATCAGCTGCAAGACGTCCACTGCTGAACATAGCCCTCCCCCCCCTAGATTTCCACAACCTGCAACCAGCGGTTTCCAGCGACCTTTGTGCTGAAGTGGCAATGGGCAGGCCACATTGCTCGCAGAACTGACAACCAATGGGGAAGAAAGGTTCTCGAGTGGCGACCACGAACCGAAAGACGCAGTGTTGGACGGCCTGACGGTTGGACGGATGGTTCAAATAGTAATAGACTATAGGCCCGTGAACAAAATTTACGGGTCAAATGAACCACCAGGAGACCTATGTAGGATGATAGAAGGGTATAAAGTAATAAGATTTAGCACTATGCCGTCACTTGTAAGCTGTCCAACTGAGCGCAGTTGAAGAGAGGGGTCCAAACCCTCGGTCATTTCTTCTTGCCGCATGATTTTTGTACGGCGTTGCGGAATAATAGATTAGAAGAGGTATTGAAACTATAAAAAATATTATTTTTATTATTAGTTTGTCGGAAAAGTTTATGATTTTCCGACGATTTACTGAGTAAGTTCGGGCATTTGACAGCATTGGTTCCATACAGTTTCAATACCTTCCCTAATCCATTATTTTGCAATGCCGTACAAAAATCATGCGACAAGGAGAAAAGATCGAGAGTTGCAATCCCCCCTCTTCAACTGCACTCAGTTGGACAGCTTACAAGTGACGGCATAGTGTTGAATCTATTTACTTTATACCCTTCTATCATGCTACATAGGTCTCCTGGCTCCTGGTGGTTCATTTGACCCGTAAATTTTATCACGGGCCTGTAGTCTATAAGCTTTAATAAAAGAATGTACACGAGTAAATAAATATTTACTGATTTCATTTACAACCAGAATACTTTTCTTTCGCCTATTTTATTGCGACAAAGTTAGATTTCTGAATTGATTCGCTTCTCTTATAAGTCATTGTTAACGTCATACAATCATCGTCTTTCATCCAATTCATCCATTTTTATTAGGCCGTCTCAGTATTCCCTGAGACCGTCTCACTATTCGCTCGATTTTGTCGACTACACTTGAGTAAAGGCCTGTTTACATTTTGACTAATGCGAGTGCGAGTGATTAGTGCAGCAGCTGTTAAGTGATTAGTAGCAAACACGTGTGGACACTAACCGATTAGTGCAGGTGTGTAGTGCGAGTACTGTCCAATTTTGTATAGTAGCTTTGTTTAGTTTATTGAGTTGCCAGATGTCGACCCGTCGAGTGGATGAACCTCAAAAACACAAATGCCAATTTCTACTAAAAGTTTGTATTGTGGCAGGTAGAAGATGTTACATCATCATCATCAACAGCCCACTAAACGTTCCCACTGCTGGGACTCGGGGCCTTCTCTCGCAAGGAGAGAGTTAAGGCCATAATCCACCACGCTGGCCCAGTGCGGGTTGGTGGATGACACATGACTTCGAAAGATTCTAGGTACATGTCGGTTTCCTCACGATGTTTTCCTTCACCGTTTTAAGTTAGCGGCATTACGCACATGACTTCGAAAAGACAGTGGTGCGTGTGGGGTTTGAACCCGGGGTCTCCGGATCGGCAGTCGCCGTTCTCCCGACTAGACCAGCCGTAACTTACTAGAAGATTAGAAGATGTTACACCAATGCACAATTCAATAATAACACTTCGATATTTAAATTACCAATCTATCTATCTATACTTATAATAAAACTGTAGCGGGTCGAATTCTGTACATTGAAGATATTTTGAAAAAAAAAATTGGGGGCACTCCATAGTCGATACTGATGGCGAAACTGCATTTTATTTCTTTCATGTCTGTCTGTCTGTCTGTATAGGGAACTCTCATCACGCCGAAACTACTGATTCAATTCAAATGAAACTTGACGTGATTTAAGATCATACTAAGTAGATGGTAGCTGTCTACTTTTAATCCCCAAATTCTGTACGGTTTTCTTGCAGAAAGGGGTGAAAGTCAGAATGTGTATTTGGTTGTAACTGATGTTTGCGTTGTTCAATTTCGTTAATTCTTTTTTTGTTATAAAGAACACATTTTGAATATGATCTTATCAAATTTTTAACAATATTTGTCGTATGGTTCGGAAGTTACATAGAAATTAAATAATAACGGTAATAATAAGTTCGGTACATACTAACTTATAAGTATTCTGTGGCATTGTAAACACTAGGGATGCAACGGAGGTCATTTTATCGGAACCGAAGGCGCGGTCGGAGTTTTTAAACTTTATTTATCGGAGTCGGAACCGAAGTCGGAGACATAGGCAGGATAAGAAGTGGTGACAGGAGAAACATTTTTATTAGGTATATTTTTTTTTGCCAAACACGTGAACACGGTAAACATTGACGAGCAATTGATTTAGGAAGTTGGGAATTTTTATTTCCATTTACTATAAGGGATTATCTGTCATATTTATACACCTTACCTCCGATTGTAACCTCTCCGTTTCAAAAATTTTGGAGCCGAAATCGGAACCGAAGGTGCAAAAGTAATCGGAAGTTCCGACTTAATCTTAACTGACTTAAACTTAGCTCATCCCTGGTACACACACCGCACTCTGCCATCGAAATCTGCCATCCGTCATCTATCGTGACATATATCGTCAGGTCATATGACAATACCTTTTTTATTTTTTACCGGATGGTGTTTGTGGATGCAATCTTTGCTTCTGAATTTAGTATGTTAGGTTACTGAATGCTATTATACTTTACCTACTGAATTTTGGAGCGAATAAAATCACGTTGGTAAGTAACCTAGGTACGTGACATCAATTATAAATTAGGTATTAAAAAACCGGCCAAGTGCGACTGGGACTCGCGCACGAAGGATTCCGTCCTATTACAAAACTTCTTTTATTGTATGGGAGTCTCCTTAATCATTAATTTTAATTAATTATTTAAAGAGAACATAAAACGAAATATTGTGTGAAGAGTTAAACCTACTACTAGCGTCTACCTGTCACCATTATTAGTATCGAGAAAGAAACGATAAAAAAATCAAATTTGTTCTATGGGAGCCACCCTTAAATATTTATTTTATGTTGTTTTTAGTATTGATTGTTGTAGCGGAAATATAAATAGATCATCGGTGAAAATAACAACTGTCTAGCTATCACCGTTCTTGAGATACAGTCTGGTGACAGACGGACGGACGGACGGACAGCGAAGTCGCAGTAATAAGGTCCCGTTTTTACAATGTACATATATTATATGGAAAACAGGGGGCCGTTTTTTTAATATTAACAAAAACTGGATGATAAGATGTTTAAGCCCACTACCAGTCGAAGCGTGCCCAGCATGCTGGCGGCAGTACCACGCTGAATGGCAATGTTTATCCGTTGGGTCAAATAAACGCCAACATTTTGGCCACGCCTTTCGTCAGCTAAGCCCTCGGAAAAGCTTTTGAAGGCGAGGGGAGCTGCCAGCCCCCACAGTCACGATGTCTCAACCTTAAATATAAAACCACTACCAAGGGTTGCATATTTCAGCCGGTCACACACAACGCGCTCAGCTAAATTAGTCGCTGAACTCACCCTACTATGTATCTCTGGAAGATGTGATGGTGGCAGAGTATCGACGCAAGCTGCGTCCCACACTATGGGCTGACTCAACTTCTAAGGCACTAAAGTCATGCCGTCAGGTCTTTTGCCATCGTCACGCGTAAGACCACTCCGGTTTGAGTACCTATGGCTGGGACAATGGCGGTGGAATAAGTCAAAGTTTTGTGTATGAATATGAATTGTCCACCAGTAGGTATCTATTCATCTGGACGACGTAGTTACGGCTTCTTAAATTAGTCGAGTGAACTTTTTACTTGACTAGAAGTTTGTTTGTTGACGTGAAATGATAATAATTGAAGTCAGTTTTTGTTCTTTCGGATATTATTTAAATCCAAATATTTTACCTACTAAATTTAGTGTTTAACAAGCTTCAGCGACCAAAGCAGACCGTTGTTTTTCCAAAATTGAATAAAATGTTATCTTACTACTAAGTATTATATACTGTATATTATGTAAAGGTATAATTTGGTTGAAATATGGGCCCTAACGAAACAAATATTAACGACAGAACGACATTACCAATTAGATTGACATTTGAAACACACATGGCTTAGAGTCTAAAATATCACATCGGCTAATAAGTCTATCACCTATTAAATAATTAAGTAAGTATTAGATCACGCACATCAGCTACATACTCTTCGTAATGTATCCTATAAAAATCCTACAAACTTAACACTGCGGCTATGTTCGATACTCCACAACCTTACTACGAGTATGTTTGATGTTGCTAAAAATATAAAATATGAAGTTGCTCAACTCGAATAAATATATTTTTGTGTGGAAAAACAAATTCACTCTGTTTGTGTAATGGCCACCCATCCAAATATTTTTACGTTAAGTACTACTAATGTACTAATAACGTCGCAAGATCAACGTACGCGAACGAAGTAGCGGGTTCAGCTAGTGGAGAATAAAAGTCTTTCTTATTGTTTATGTCCTATTTTAAGCACTTACGTTACAGTATGGCACTTACGAATTCAGTAATTTAGTCAATGAAAAGTGCAATAAGTAAAATGTAAAACATCTGTACTTTTATAAATAAATAATAAATAAATAAATATTGGCGGACAATTCACACACAACACCATCTGACCCCAAACTAAGCAAAGCTTGTACTATGGCGGCCAGATAGCTGATATAATACTTATATAGTTTTAAATACATACTTATTATACATAGGAACACCCAGACACAGTGGAAACATTTGAATTCATCACACAAATATTTGCACTGGGTGGGAATCGAACCCACGACCCTCAGCTTCGCAGGCAGAGCTACTACCAACTAAGCCACGAGGCCAGTCTATATAAATATAAATATATCTACAACCAATGCTAGATTAGCATTGGTTGTAGATATATTTATATCGCACATCGAAAATCTGTATTAATACGTAAAAATCTATAAATGGCAACGCTGTCTGACGCTTACACGCTAAACACTGCTGTCCAGGAGTGTTTAGTGCCAGGCAAGCTGCGAGTGAGGGGGAAGGAAAAGCGCGCGGGAGGAGGCTACTGTCAAAAAATAAAACACGCCTCTAATCACTTCACTACGCAGGTTACTACACACTCGCACTAATCAATCGGTTAGTGTCCACACGTATTTGCTACTAATCACTTAACAGCTGCTGCACTAATCACTCGCACTAATCAAACAGGCCTTAACTGTGACCTGTTATAGCCCAAAAATACGTTTATTAGACGTACCGAAGTGGATACTCCGATAACACAGATAGTTCTCATAAATTCTCCTTTCGCGAAATTGTTGCAATCAATGTTCTAATCGTTTTCCTTATTACCAATAAATCAAAGAGTTTCCTCTGTAACAGTAAATCTAAGATGCTTCTCGACTTATCTAGAATCTAGTAATTTCTTGTCAGACGCTCGTCTGGACAAGTATGATTTTTGCCCGGAAATTTGACTGAGTAATAGTAAAACCTGTAACTTTTAGAAATAAAGTAAAATAAATAATAAACACTGACTAAGACGGCTTTAGTCTTCTAATTGTTCCTACTGCTGGGGTTTAGGGCCTTCTTTAACAAGGAGAAATGAAAAGAAGATGAAGAAAACTTTAATCATCTTTTTTTTTTCTTGACTTGACTGGCTTCGTGGCTTAGTTGGTAGTAGCTTTGCCTGCGAAGCCGAGGGTCGTGGTTTCGATCCTCACCCAGTGCAAATATTTGTGTGATGAATTCAAATGTTTGCACTGTGTCTGGGTGTTTATATGTATAATAAGTATGTATTTAAAACTATATAAGTATTATATCAGCTATCTGGCCGCCATCATACAAGCTTTGCTTAGTTTGGGGTCAGATGGTGTTGTGTGTGATTTGTCCACCAATATTTATTATTTATTTCTCGTTGTATAAATTAAGACTAAGACTAATTGTTGCCGGACATAATATTACATGCCTCTCAAAGAGGCGAATTTGTATATGACAATTTTAAGTCGCTCCACCGCTGCTCCTACGCTATGGCATTACTCTTCAATATGCCCCTTAAAAAAATGATTACCGATGAGAAACAAAATCGTGTAAAAAAACCTGCTAAAAACTCTGTCCATTGCAGTTTTTGATTCAACTACCATGAGTACAGTAGACGAGTCTCTACAATGTATAGCGTACCACGTATCGTAAATTATCAATAGGAATTCGATAGATGGTGATGGATGGGCTTGATGAGGAAGAAAGAAGCATTCAATCGGGGCAGTCAGCGGCGATGCATCAACCATTGTGAGACCAGATTAGTTTCATATAGAGCTACCATCAGTAACGACGAGGCAGGATAAAATGATTGATTGGCGTATTCCAAGCGAACGAAAAACCTGTCAAAATGTTTAATAAAGACGAATTGGTGTAGAAATGCAATGTTTTTAGTTTTTTAACACTTTTATTTAAAAAACGGAGGACGAATTCAGTTGTGTGTTTTTTTTTGTATGTATGTTACGTGACATCTACGCTTAGTTTTTTTAGTAGATCATTAGCTGCGCCCCTGCGCCGAGTCTGCCGACCAGCGCCCGCACTGGCCTCGTCATACAAACACTTATTTCTAACTACCCTCTGATTTTATATTAGACTAGCAGCACCCCGCGGTGTTACCCGCGAAGTTCCCGTTCCAGTTGTTCCCGTTGTTTTCCGGGATAAAAAGTAGCCTATGTGTTCTTCCAGACTATAATCTATCTGTGTTCGAAATTTCAGCCCAATCCGTTTTTACGTTAGGACGTGATTGAGCAACAAACATCCAAACATCCAAATATCCAAACATCCATACATTGACATTTATAATGTTAGTAGGAAGTAGGACAAAATTTGCAGGTACGATGTAAAATAAATATACTTTTTTAAATAGCTATTTCTTGTGTCCGTGAAAATGTTTTTTTTATAAGAAATAAAATGTTTTAAGCCCGAGATCATACTTCAAAAGAAGTCCCATATATAAAGCTTATCGAAATCGGTTTGGTAGTTTTTGAAATAGGTATAACAAAACAAAACAAAAAAACTAAAATTTGTAATTCGTTTATTTGACTTAGTGATGGTGGCTTAATATGAAATTTGGTCAATTATCATCGGTTTTTGTTTGTTCGCAGAAAATAAATTGTAATTTTTTTTGAAATGATACATTATTATTTAGCCGCGTTGAACATTTTTTGGTCGGGAAAATACAATACAAATATAAAAAAAATTGGCAGTCATAGGAACTGCCGAAAGAAGTGAAAACTTAGAACTCAGAATTTGATAGCTCACTTTGGAAACTACACGTGTGTAACCAGAGGATGTGGCCTGGGCATCATGGCATGGCCATCTAGAAATGCGTCAGCATTTTCTATTGGCTGATGCGTTTCTAGATGGCCATGGCATGATGCCGAGGCCACGCCCTTTCAGCATTTCCCATTGGCTGACGCATTTCTAAATGACCAATAGCCGTGGTCCCGAGTTTACCCGAAGATTTCTTATCATACCCGAGCGTGACGGTAGAATTCAATTTACACCCCACGAAAAAATTGTCTAGGCACGCCAAAAGAAATGTTCACTTCAAAAAGTGAAAACTCCTGTCTACTGCTTTAGCGTACCATGAAAATAAATTTCCAAAAATGCGTAAAGGTTGGTCACCCTACCTCCATAGGAGACCGTGATCGATGATCGGTCAGGGGGAATAATTCCATTGTCATGTGCAGTCCATCTTGCGGGTCGCCGACTGATTCGTTATTGTTTTTTCGGGGTTGGAGGTCACTCATTTTGGTCTATTATCTTTATTTTAACCCATGCTTGAATAATTACGTTACATGTATGAGGGTAATCCTAAAATGTTTTGTGTACCTACTTTATATCAATAAATCAGTCTCGCATACCACGTCTTTCGATTCGCATCCCATTATTACAGTTATAACTATTCTTTACGTCCAAGAATTCCGTAGAATCTTGCTGACACAGTTGAATACACATCAATCGATCGACAAATGAAATTTCTACGATGAAACGAACTGTTACTAACCATACACAAACATTGGTGCCGGCGTTCATTTGCTGACCAAGGAACCCTGACTATTGGAGGACAGTAGGTAGCTAGCTATAAATATGTGTGAACAGTATGGACTTTTGGTACAAAACATTTTTTTATAGTTAAGTGCACAGAACAGATTTCAATATCTTGATATCTGTTCTGTGGTTAAGTGTGACAAGACGTACAAAACATGTGCCTGATGGTAAGCAACATGCCTGCCGATAATATCACAGTGACACGCAGCTATGAACATGAAAAGTCCAAATCATTAACTAGCATCACTCTACGTTCGTCACCCGGAGATATAAGGTGTTTTATCTTAGCCCAGTAATTTCTCTGTAAACATTGCTCTTCAAATCGGAACACAGTAATGTTTACACACTACTGCTACTTTTTTCTATTGGAATGCTCGTAGCTCGAAAAAGCGATATCGTTTCATGGTTTTTATTCCAAAGACACGAACGAAGAGATTCGACTCTACTTTTGTGATAAGAACGTCTAGGCTGTGGAATACGTTGCCTGAGTGGGTTTTCCCCGATGGTTACAATCTTTGTGTCTTCAAATCGAAAATGAATCGGTTTTTTTTTCTAGGTAAACACGCTCCATCGTAGACCGCATCGTCGCTTAACATCAGGCGAGATGGCGGTCAAGTGAAAGAAGTTAAAAAAAACTACTGATTGGCGGCTGAATAACTGGCAAATGTGTGGTATTACTATTTACTAACACAGACGAAGTATAGTTTGTCTGCTATTATTAGTCAAGAGTCACCCTTTGCTTTTGCTTTCGGAGTCTTAAAAACAGCCGTAGCGCAAAAGTCAGACAAAGTCGACAAAACCCTCCAATCAATACGCACTATAACAAAACATCACGCAAAATTTCAAGTGATAACTGCAATTATTGGGAGCAACATTATCGCCCAAATAACGCTGGTTTTTTCGTATTTTTTTTACAACAAACAAAGTAAATTTGTCGAAATAAACAAACGAGTTTTAACATAATACCCCGTTTACATTATTCCAGTCCAGCGACCGAATCCAGCGCTGGATTGCTTACTGGAATAATGGAAACCGGCACTGGAAAGCATCAATCCAGTGACAATGCATTCCAGTACCGGTTTACATTATTCCAGTAAGCAATCCAGCGCTGGATTCGATCGCTGGACTGGAATAATGTAAACAGGGTATAAGACATAGTCCATACTGTCTGTATAGACAATAGACCACGGAGCAGACAAAATCCAGACACAACGGTAAATCATGGCCACAAAGGAAATTAAATCTA
The DNA here is from genome assembly GCA_963693475.1 of Ectropis crepuscularia. Taxonomy (NCBI): domain Eukaryota; kingdom Metazoa; phylum Arthropoda; class Insecta; order Lepidoptera; family Geometridae; genus Ectropis; species Ectropis crepuscularia. Next base: position 7,207,131 of record OY856368.1, on the reverse strand, counting down.
TTCATCTTATTTTATCTTCTATATCTTTATAATTGATCTATAACAGACCGTTTGTTAGATATGAAGGCGCTAACTAGAACTGAAATAGCAATTAATTGTTCCAGGCGGTAGCCCTAGCTGAGATTGAGTAGTGGTAGGACTCTTTGCAGAGTCCGCCTAATCTTTGCCAGTTATTCTACTGCCCAGCAGTGATGTGGAAAGATTACTGTGTTCCGGTTTGAAGGGTAATGTTTCCAGTGAAATCACTGGACATAGAGATAACACATCTTATATCTCAGGGTGACGAGCGCAGTGCAGTGTTGAGTAATGATTTGGACTCAACATGTTCCAATAGCTGTGCTTCGTGCCGCGTTTGTAGACGTCGTACTAAGTATAGATAGCGCGCGAGTTGAATGCAGAGCTTAGAAATGCGGATTGCTGTGACTGCGACAGTGACAGCACTATACACTCCAGGCGCGTGAGGTGGGGGTGCGGATAGCGGGGGGAGATGCTCCCGCTCTTTACCTCAGACCCGACTCCATTTAACTCGCGCGCTATCTGTACGTGTTTTGTTATGAAGATACCTATTGCATAGAATAAATATTAGTACAAGTACAGAAGACTCACTTAGCGCAAAAAAAATATAGAAATAGCGACTGTTGCTGGAACACAACAAAGTGCAATTCTACTCGCAGTAGCGCTCAATGCCTATCGCGATATTCACCTAAACATGTGCGCTCTCTTCTAACGCGTAACTCTATCGCTGTCAGGCGCGGAATGATGCGCAAAGGTTCATATCTAATAAAAATTATGCGCGGGAAACGTGTTGCGCGAGCACTCAGCCGTGCATCCGACAACCGACTGTCACTTGTTCCGTGGGAGTAACGGTCTAGCTGTAGGCTAATAACGCGCGACATTGAGAGAGTGGTGATGCCCTGCCTATTGTGGTAGTCGTTCTCTAGTGGCTTCTAATGCCTACCAAACTTTGGACAAGCGCAAAACGTACATGATCGTACTAACCGCTTGAGACACCGGTGTGTAATATAGTACCCAAAAACTTGGTTGCTGACGAAATCATTACAAACATTGCGGATGGATGGGTTTTTGGCGGGAAAAAAAAATGTCGTGTTTTTATTTGGGAAGGTATACCGATAAATTTGTGTTTAATGGCGTCTACTTGAACTGGTCTTTATTTTGATATAATCCATGTTAAAATTAGAGTTCATTTACATAGAAAAATCGTAAAATTAAAAAAAAAAACAAAAATTAAAATGTTTGGCGGGAAAATGGTCCCGAAGTATTAAAAAAATAAAAATAAAATATTTGTGCTATCGAATGCGTTTTTTTTTGTTTTTTCGAGTTTGTTATTTCGTATACAACAGATTTAAGCCATAAAACCACTGTCTCCTTCATAAATTATTAATGTAATAGCTGATCGACTACTTCAGAAATCGCAAAAAAAAACTCAAGTGTCAAAAATGTTAGTTTACATTTTAAGTACACTAATTATAAATAAACGATACCGCTAGAAGCGTCTTGAAACGCTCTTGAGAATAAATGGGCTCAAACGGATACAAGTGAGGCGGCACTTCATTTGCCGAAGCACAAACACCGCACTTATGTAACCTGACACCCGTTTTCCCGCCAAAATTGTAAACGCGAAGAGCAGGCGGTGTAGCAAGCGGCTAAGGCTAACCTAATCGTGATGACTGTACTCAATGATTACTGCATCTCATCGACGACTAGCGCAAGGGCACCTCAGACAGTACCAACTCGGCTTGGGCAGCCTCCGAAAGATCAACGGACAACTTCGCATCCCAGAAGTTGGTGCTCTAAGGAGTTCTTACCTCGTTGGGTACGGTGACGACGGCAAGTAGGTACCCTACACTACCGTACTAATACATGTCATGTCAAAAACAACTTAATATTTGGATGCCGCAAGGTTGATTATGGAGTTCTCAATGTAAACTTTTAAGATCTTGCTACCTACCCATTTTCGCAAATAAAGTAATTCTTTATTTATTTATAATAGTATAATACCGTGGACGGCGTGAATAACTTGACATCTCAAAAATGCCAATTTTACAGGGCAGCCATTTGAAAGTTTGACATCTTCTGTAGCGACAGTATTTGGAGTAAGCGTACAGGTCAAAACTGTTTTGATGGATAGTTAGTGCTCTTTTTCGAATGATGGCTTAAAATGTATGAAATCATTTATGGTTTTTGTGATAATCGACATATCAAATGTTGTTTTTTTTGTGTTTACATGAACAATTCGACTTACAGGGCACATTTTTCACTATTTCAAGAGTTATCAAGTTATTCACCACTAAATTTGTAAAAGTTTTGAAATTTATTTTTAAATTTTTAGTAAAATTAAAATTAAATGAAATTTAAATGATCAATTGCAAAAATATATATATATTTGAGAGTTATGAATTAGGTTTTATCTAATAATTTTCAAAGAATATGTAAAAATATTATAATTATTATTTTAAATCTTTCAAATTTTGGTTATCATCGTCCAGATCTGGGCCACAAAGCGCTTTATTAATAGTTTTGATATTAATGTAAAAAAATCCTTGAAAATCTCATCCCAAATTCAAGATCCATCATACTTTTATTTTTGTTGGAGCTTCCTGGATTGGGCCGGGTTCTTAAGTGGTAATAGCACCACCATCCACACGCTTGCAGATTCTACAGAAGACCAAAGAGTACAATCTGCTCCTTTGGTTAGCGTTGTGATATGCATTTGACCCCAAAACCTGGGCGTTTTTGTGATACTTACAGCGATCCCAGGTTAACTGGCGAAACATTGAGGTGATGAAGGGTCAATATGACGCCGCTACGAGGACGATTCAAGTTCAAAACCAGCAGGCAAAATATATTCCGCTGCATCGAGGCATGGGGATGAAATATCGCCAAAATTGTTCTCCAACGCAGTAGAAGATATGTTTAAGATGCTGGATTGCACTAGACGTGATAACAACATCTATAGTGAGTCCATCTCTCACGTCCGATTTGCAGATGACATTTTTATAATTCCTGAATGGCTGGAGACTAACAATTGGTGCTGGACGGCTTGGCTAACTTTTCTCAACGCAACGGTATCTGGATGAACTTGGACAAAACCAAAGTCATGTGCATCTAGATTGTTGCTCCTGAACCGATTACAGTCAATGGAAGTGTGGATACTGTTCGATATATGTTTGCCTAGGGCAGACGCTCGAACTGGATAGAAATATCTTTCAAAGTGAGGACATGAAGAAAATTCCATTGGGCTGAACAGCATTTGGAAAACTTCATCGAGTCTTCTATAACCCATCCCACGGTGTCTAAAGACAACAGTGTACAACAAGTGCATCCAAACCGCTATGACCTACGGTGCTGAAACGTAACCACTGACAATGAAAATAGTCCGTAAGCTCAAAGTCGCCCAGCGAGCTATGGAAAGTGCTATGCTTGAGGTTTTCTGAGAGATTTCATCCACTATAAAGTAATTTGTCAGAGAACTTTAAGTCACGGACACGGACATAGCTAAGCGTATTAGTAAAAGAAGTGGCAGTGAGCCGGTCACATCTACCGCAGACCTGATAATCGTTGGAGTAGACGGGTTTTAGAGTAGAGATAGAGACCTAGAATCGGCAAACGTAGTGTAGGACGCCTTGAGACTAGTTAAAGGGACGGTTATTATACGGAAAAAAGCTGTTGGTGGTTGGAAACCTAAAGCCAAGCATCAGGCTTTGTGGCATATTATTGGAGAGGCCTATGTCCAGCAGTGGACGAACGTGGGCTGATTATGATGAATGCAGAAACATAACTTCTATTATTTTATTTTACTATTATGTCCCGCACAAACCTCCTTCGCTTCAACAGAGGCTAAATCGTGGATAGCATGATTAAAACTCCAAAGCGAAGTTGTTGGAAGTCAGGTGCATTGCATGTTTTTTCGCCCCTTTCCTTGTCAGCCCGTTTTTAAGCTTGTTTTTTTCAGGTCATATGCTCTTTCAGGTTCCTATTTGTGATCACATACTTCTTTTTCAAGTGAGTTTCATAGATAGCGATATTTATGCTTTATTTTTTCTCTCCTGCTATTCTTTCAAGCTTTTCAATATCGTCTCAACTAGTTATATTATTTTGGTATGAATCTATCTGATAAATCTGTACTGTTTTGCGTTGAATCAAAGCGGGTATTTGATTCTTCTTTGGTGATTTCCTTATTTTTCAATTATGCAATCGGGATCGTGGATGTTGTCTTCGCCGTTACTTTGATAAAAATTGGTTTCAGAATCAATATTGGTTTTGTTCTGGTCTATGGCATGTCATCTAATAGTTTTGGGTATTTTATTAATACATACATTTTAAAATTCTGCAGTTCCTGGCGTATCATCGTTACGTGGCGTATTATCATTGGCGTATAAATCACGTGACAGTATAAACGTATACGTATAGTAATATTGAGTTTTATTCATTTCGTTCAGTTTTATTCCTCGCATTAAAGGTGATATGGCGCTTATATTAACTTTTGTATTTATCTTATAAATAAAATTCTCGTGTTAGTTTCCTTACTCCTCTGAAACGGCTTTACTGATTTTTACCAAATTTTATATTCAGTAGGTCTGAGAACCGGCTACTAGCTATTTTTCATACCCCTAAGTGTTTTTTTTTTATTTTTTTATTAAAAAAGTACATACAACTCTAAATTTTTACCCTTTTATCACCAACCCCTATTTTTAAATAGCCATTTTAGTAATGTAATCATTTTTCATCCCACTCTATAACTGATCAATTATCGTCTTTTTTGTCATCATGTAATAGTTTGCCATATTATATGCCATATAACTTATAACACTATGTAATAATTTATATGGCAAAACCACGTTTGCGGGGTCAGCTAGTAGTCATATAAATTCCTATTGTTGTGATTACGCATTCTCAGTAAATTTGTGGAAGTTACAATCACACTTTAAATTACAACCGATTTGTTTGTAACTAAACAACTAAACTAAATACTCGGACATTGTTCCGTGTACAAAATGAAATATAAACATATCTTAAAAGAATGGACGAAGATATGGCTGAGTACAAGTTGGTATTTTGACGTATCAGTAAACTACCGGCATTAGTGTGGCCGGCCATAACTTGACATCTTAACATGTCACAAGTTCAAGAACATTATGTCGTGTGTGAATAACTCAACATTTAGACATATCAGTTTTGTATCACACAGATAGGAATTCGTCAATTTTACAAGTCGAGTTGTAAATTTTAGCACGTAACGACTAGGATGGCACTAAGTCTATATATGCACTTGTCAACCAAAACACGCTAAAGTTGGAGCCTTCCAGAGATATCAACTTTTTTTGAAATGACATATCTCAAAAAATTATGTATATTTTGGGCTGTCTTTTTTTTGACATATAAAGAAAACTTGTAGAAATCGTTTAAGCGAATAAAAAAAAAATCATGCATCTCGAGATGTCAAGTTATTCACGCCGGCCACGGAATAGTAGTAATAGGTTTGCCTGCATTGTTTGATGTTAAGCGACGATGTTGCGACCGCACTCTAGGAAGTGATAATCTCGCCACTAAGTAATTATTATGTTAGAAGTGCGGTAATTCCAAGCTTGTCTTACACAAAATGAGTAAAACATTTTATTTAATAATTCTAGTGTAATCTACAGTATTATTTCAAGAACTTGGCGGATTTATGAACTTCCAACAAACACAGAATAAAGAAAGACAGAGAGATAGTAACATGGCTTAGGGTATTTTTTGATTCCAGTATTTTTTTTTTAATAAAGAGTGACGAGACGAGCAGGACATGTGCCTGATGTTAAACAACATGCCTGCCACATAACAGTACAGTGACACGCAGCTATTGGAACATGAAGAGTCCAAATCATTACCTAGCACTGCACTGCGCTCGTCACCCAGAGATCTAAGTTGTTTTATCTCTAAGCCCTGTAATTTCTCTGGAAACATTGCCCTTCAAACCGGAACACAGTAATGTTTGCACGTTACTGCTTGGCGGTAGAATAACTGGCAAAGGTGTAGTACTTCCCTAGACGGACTCTGTCAAGAGTCCTACCACTACAAGTTCCGCAATAATAGCATTTTTAAACTATAACATTCGTTGCCAAAGTCAAATTACTTCCTACTAATATTATCAAAGCGAAAATTTGTAAGTATGGGTGGATGGGTGGATGTTTGTTACTCGTTTACGTAAAATCTACTGAACGGATCGGGCTGAAATTGGGGACATGAAATATTATAGTCTGGAAAAATACACGGATACTTTATATCCCGAAAAATAAAACGGAAACGGGAGCTATGCGGGTAAAACTATATTATATTTATGTATAATAAGTATGTATTTAAAACTATATAAGTATTGTATCAGCTATCTGGCCGCCATCATACAAGCTTTGTTTAGTTTGGGGTCAGATGGTATTGTGTGTGAATTGTCCACCAATATTTATTATTGTTATTTATTCATTATTAAAACTGCGGGGTACTGCTTGTAATTCATAAATGTACAACTTTCATGTCAATCTAAATACAAAAAAAGAATGTTTGTATGTATTTATTCCTTATAGAATCGTTAACTGCGCATTAATACCACCTTGCCCTTTTTTCTATCAGAATGCTCGTAGCTCGAAAAAACGACATCGTTTCATGGTTGATGTTCCAAAGACACGAACGAAGAGGTTTGACTCTACTTTTGTGATAAGAACGTCTAGGCTGTGGAATACGTTGCCTGAGTGGGTTTTCCCCGATGGTTACAATCTCTGTGTCTTCAAATCGAGAGTGAATCGGTTTTTTCTAGGTAAACACGCTCCACCCTAGACCGCATCGTCGTTTAACATCAGGCGAGATGGCGGTCAAGTGTAAACCTATAGAAGTTAAAAAAAAAATACATCATGTGATCTTTACTTTAGCAAACTTATTGTGCATGAGTCAAAGAAAGTTTATGAGTTGGTACGACCAAGTTTCGACAGGTGGGATACATAACACGTAGCTATTGGAACATGAAGAGTCCAAATCATTACCTATCACTACACTGCACTTGTCGCCCAGAGATATAAAGGCACGATGTTTTATCTCTATGCTCTGTCATTTCCCTAGAAACGTTGCCCTTCAAATTATGAAGACAGTTACTGTTTTCACATTACTGTTTGGTGGTAGAATATCTGGCAAAGGAGTGGTACTTCTCCTGATGGACTATGCATTTGGAAAAATGGTCAGAGATGCAAATGGGGTGTGAATTTCCGAAAGACGTAGTGGTAGGACTCTTAGCAGAGTCCGCCTAGGGAAGTACCACACCTTTGCCAAATATTCTACCGCCAAGCAGTAATGTGCAAACATTACTGTGTTCCGGTTTGAAGGGCAATGATTCCAGAGAATTTACAGGGCTTAGAGACATAATATCTTAGATCTCTGGGTGACGAGCGCAGTGCAGTGCTAGGTAATGATTTGGACCATCATGTTCCAATAGCTGCGTGTTACTGTGCTGTTATGTGGCAGGCATGTTGCTTACCATCAGGCACATGACCTGCTCGTCTCGTCACTCTATGCTATAAAAAAATAAAAGACGCTATGCCTAGTTTGTTCGTGTGTACTCTCACTCTCTCTGTGTTATGAGAGTGTGTGTGTGCGTGGTGAAGTGTGTGAGGGTGTGTGTACGTGTGTTAAGTTGTACTTTTGTGTATCGTCTCATCCCTGATCCAGCACAAAGATACAATTTATAGTTTTGATTGAAAACATTTATATTTAAACAAGAGATCAGATCAAGTTGAGCTAACTTTGCGGTGTAATTAAGTTGCCCAGCTTTGGCTTAGCACTGACTGTTGTTATTAATAGAATTTCATCAACTTCTTGGATTTCGTTTGATATTTCAAGGAAAGAAAAGTTTTCATTTTTCTTTCTTATCCAACTTTAGAATAAAAATCTTTAAAATTTTACTAACAAGTTCTTAAGCTTGGGAAGATATTAATTGGCTAAGAAAACTGATTGGAGATGGGAGATCCGTTCGAGTTTCAGACGAAAAAAAAAAAAAAAAATCAAACGGAACCTACCTGTCCCTTTTTTTATTTTGCATGGTGGTAGAATTTCTGGCAAAATTGTACACTGGTGCCAGGTGTCCTTAACAAAGAGGATCAATATCACTTGTTTAAATTTTGAACTATGAATACTTACCTACTTACTATTTAATAGTAGTATTTTCGTAACAATATATTTATATTTTTAGATAGTTTAGAGTGACAAGACGAGCAGATCATGTGCCTGATGGTAAGCAACATGTCTACCACATATGACACGCAGCATTTTTTTATTTTATTTTTTTTAATATAGAGTGGCGAGACGAGCAGGTCATGTGCCTGATGGTACGCAACATGCCTGTCACATAACAGCACAGTGACACGCAGTTATTGGAACATGAAGATTCCAAATCATTACCTAGCACTGCACTGCGCTCGTCACCCAGAGATCTAAGTTGTTATATCTCTAAGCCCTGTAATTTCTCATTTGCTACGTAATGATTTGGACCATGAAGAGTCCAAATCATTACGTAGGACTGCACTGCGCTGCTTATAGTTGCACATTACTGCATGGCGGTAGAATAACTGCCAAAGGTGTGGTTACTTCCCTAGGTGGATTCTACCAAGAGTCCTACCACTACAAATATATATGATTTAATTAAAAATAGGATATAATATTTCAACAAATATGATATGTCTTTAGCTCGCGTTACCTTTTTCTTTTCTTATGGCCCTAGAATTCGGATTTTTGGGGTCAATAAGAAAAAAGGATGTACATAGATGAATTCGCCAAAATTGAAGACCTAGTCACGCTTGCGAAACCAAATCCCACAAATTTCGTTGGCTTGGCCACGTAGAGAGTACGGGAGAGAGTCAAGCTACTAAACGCGTGTATTAAGGAGTTTAATATAGCTGCCAAAAGTTAGAGTGTCCCAGATTACAATAGAAAGACCAAGTGTGGAACGAGACATACGCGAGCCTTAAGCCTCTGTCCCATGGCACGAAAATACTCTAAACAGAGAAGAGTAACGACTTTTGGTGTCAAAAGCAAAATTTTTCTTTTGGTCGTTGAGCCAACTGAGAGCAAATCTCTAGTATAAGGCGTAATCTAACAACAATAACCATATCAGTGGTATTATCTATCATTATAGGATAGTACCTGGGTGACCGAGCTTTGCTCGGTTTAAATACGAAATATACTTAGATACCTACAGATAAAAGATTCCAAGAAATAGATTTTCTTAAAAAAAAGAATTGAAAAAAACAAGAGAACCCGTTTGGATTCGAACCCGGAGCTACTAATTCGTGACCGCTATGAGCGCCCGACTTCCCGTCTGAGCTAATTATGCTACCGCGTCACGCGGCGAAATTTACCTTCGCATTCTAATGTCTAATGTGACAGTTTTTCATTGTCTAAAAACGCGCATAATATGCGTTTTTTTTAATGAAACCTAGTTAGATCGATTTATCGTCCCCAAAATCCCCTGCATACATAATTTCATGAAAATCCGTCGAGCCGTTTCCGAGATTCAGATTCTATATATATATACATATTTATATAGGTACAAGAATTGCTCGTTTAAAGGTATAAGATATACCATGAAGAAATGGTAGAGCGAATGCCCTACATTTCAGTCCAGTTTCGGATACCACGTTCACAAGTAAACTGAGCTAATACAAAAGATCCCAATTACGGATAGACAATACATGTACTGTCGAACCTTTTGGTTGGTTGGTTTTTTCGTCTCAGTCTTTTGAGTCAATTACAATTATTGTTAGCTGAACTCAAACGTTAAGTTAAATCTCGACAAATATATTTTCAGATATCACTGCTTTTGCTACTCGTATTTGTTAACACAATTTTGATTTGAACAACCGTGATAGTTGTAACAGTGTTTGGGTTGTTAGAACTTACAAGACTTAAACTAACTTATCCTTACTTTCTATCTACTTAATAAGTCACAGCATCATTTATTAGCTAGGTAACCTAATCTGGGGGTTTCACTCAAACTTGGTAATGCACTAGCTTTGTCTCGCCTTTACTTAATATTTGATTAACACTGAGTTGTCTATCTTGGATGTTGTATGTTTTAGAAACTTACGATATTGAGAGATTGGGGCTGTGATTCTCGTTGAGCTGAGCTACTTTGCAGAACTTGTCTAAAGTGGGGTTAGGTAGGACGACTTCAAGAGTTTGTAAAGTTATCTTAATTTATATTGAACCGTTATAGTTTCCAATATCAAATGAGGCGAGTTGCACTGAACCGCATGCTTCGTTTTCTCTTTCTTGATCGGATGTTCAGGAGTTTGTTGCTCAATCATTATTAAACATAATTATACATTTATTTAAGGTATTCTGTACTCTGAGCCCTGAGACACAGGTTTATCGCCTAGTTCGAAGCTCGCTGTTAAACCTATTTTTATTAATGTATGTGTTAGCAATAAAGTTTTTATTATTATTTTACACTCCGTTATTTCCTTTCTTAATTTGTAAGATTTTTTAAATACCTACCTGTAAAAAAATATAAACATTACAAAAAACTTAAAAAAAAAATTGGCAGTCATAGGAACTGCCGATAGAAGTGAAAACTTATAACTTAGAATTTGATAGCTTACCTTGGAAACTACACGGGTGTAACCGGAGGGCGTGGCCTCGCCATCATGGCTTGGCCATCTAGAAATGCGTCAGCATTTCCCATTGGCTCACGCATTTCTAGATGGCCATGCCATGATGTCGAGGTCACGCTCTTTCAGCATTTACCATTGGCTGACGCATTTCTAGATGCCCAATCGTCAAGATTCCGAGATTACCCGAAGATTTCTTAACATACCCGAGCGTGACGCTAGAAATCAATTTACACCGCACGAAAAATCTGTCTAAGCGCGCCTAAAGAAGTTTTCACTTCAACTAGGGTGCCGTCAGCAGCGGGGCAGGGCCCGAACTACCGGTGGGTAGGGCTGCAGACTGAGGAACCTCCTTGCGCGCTGTGTCGAGGAGGACCGCCATTTTATTGTTATACACTCATTTATTGTTCTTCTTAATGTATAAGTTTTAGTATTATTATCAAGTCATTTATTTGATTTCTTAGATTTAAGTTTTTACAATATCAATATAAAGCTTTAAAAGCAACATAAAACATTATAAAAACCTAAACCTAGATAACCACCAGCAGTAGGGCAAGGCCCAAGCTACCAGTGTATTATTATTAATCAAATCGTAAGAACTTGAGGTAAAAAAATAAAAATTACTACTCAAATAGACTATAGTCTGGAATGAATAAAATCATTGACTAATTTCATTCTGAAAAAAGCACAGTTCCTGTAACCTATCTCTATGCCCTCTAATATAATATATGGAAGCATTGCCTTCAAACCGGAACATGGCTACGTTTGCGCATCGCATTACTGCTTGGTACCATGGTACCTACTTCCCCCAGTGAACTCGGCAAAGAGTTCTATACATAAAATATGGACAGTGCTGATCTACAACTTGATGATTAATTTATAACGAAAATAGGGTAGGTTAATGATGTTGAAAAGTATTTTGAATCAAATATTATGATATCTACGTTCTCTGTAAAATAAAATATCTCTATCAATTTCATTTCTATTCATTTACACAGTCAGAAATCCAATAGTTTCGTAGTGGTAGGACTCTTAGCAGAGTCCGCCTGGGGAAGTACCACACCTTTGCCATTTATTCTACCGCCAAGCAGTTAAGTGCAAACATTACTGTGTTCCGGTTTGAAGGGCAATGTTGCCAAAGAAATTACAGGGCTTAGAGATATAACATCTTAGATCTCTGGGTGACGAGCGCAGTGCAGTGCTAAGTAATGATTCGAACTCTTCATGTTCCAATAGCTGAGTGTCACTGTGCTGTTATGTGGCAGGCGTGTTGCTTACCATCAGGCACATGTCCTGCTCGTCTCGTCACTTTTTATTTAAAAAACAACATTCGTATACCTACAGATGTACGAAAACACGTCAAACTTTTAACGCTTAGGTACTTCTTGGGGTTTAAAAAGTGCTTAATTTCACCCGAAATTGATCTTTTTATTTAATTACTATCCCAAGAAATTACCCTTTTTCCTCCTTGAAGGGCCCTCTACTACTTGTCAGAATAAATAATGAGTAAAATAATTGTTTTTTAAACAATGGTTGATTAAATTCGACGATATCCTGAAACACAGCTCCAAAACAATTACTCAATGTAAAGAATTTAAGAGTTGTTAGGGTTGGCACTCTTAAACAGAAATTATGACAAAAATGTTTTACCTATGTCAAAATTAATTACAGCAATTCTATTTAGGTGAAAAAAATTGTAGACGCCTCGAGCACGTAGCGGTATTACGTAGGAGCGGCCACGGAGCAATGGCGCAGTCATCATCATCAGCAGCTGCAAGACGTCCACTGCTGAACATAGGCCTCCCCCTAGATTTCCACAACGAACGGTCCTGCGCAACCTGCAACCAGCGGTTTCCAGCGACCTTTATGAGGTCATCTTTCCATCTAGTGGGAGGCCGAATTGGTATGGGTGAAATCTTGTAAGTTCACGTCTTCAACATACGTAATAACATTATATCTGCAGCTATGAAGGTTGACGTATTTGCAACATTAGTGGTGTTTTATATTAAAATTAAAAGTTTTCACTTCTATCGACAATCCCTATGAATTCCAATTTTTTTTGTACCTATGTGTTTCTGAGTTTAGTCACTAAATTTAGCCAAGTGAGATAAGCCTTTTAACGCTCAGATAGCACGTCCAAACTTTTTTCACACATGCATGCACTACGCTCATTGTCACGCTCTTTGCCCTGTCATTTTTTTGCAATCCTGGAATGCCTGGAATACTTGGAATGCCTGGAATACTTGGAATGCAATGCACATTTATGTTTAATTTTTTATCATTTGAATTACTGTTGAAAAGTGGTAAAGGAGTGGTACTTACTCAGGCAAACTTTTCAAGCGATGCTGCATAAGTATGTCACAAGATTGTTCCCACTGCTAGGATTCGGGACCTTGTCTCACAAATGGAGAAGTAAAGGTTATAATCCACTACGCGAGCCCAGTACGGGCTGATGGATGACATTGAAAGATTATAGAAACATGCCGATTTCTTCTTCCATCCTAAATTCTAATGATATAAATACCAAAACAAATTTTAATTTAATAATTAACAATTTTGAATGAAAAATTATTCTTTAGTGGCAGCCCTAGCAAGTGACCTACTAACTAATCTGTTACGCTGTGAAGTTTCATAAAGGACACTTTACTAAACTTTTAATTCTCAAGATATAAATCTTTGAGTATTGTTTAACAGTTTTGCTGAAATTTTGCCTCAAGCTTGGTACTGGTTCACGCAGATTGGAAACGGCTCGAAAGTAAAAACAAAACATAAAATTATGAAATATATAATATGTATTTTCAAATTCTTAGTCACGTGTATATTTACTGTCAATCACGTCACGACATAAAGTAGTAGCGATGCAACAGAACTTTACTTAAAATGCCGAAGAAAATGTTTTTTGAAGTGAAAACTTCTTTAGGCGCGCCTAGACAGATTTTTCGTGGGGTGTAAATCAAGGTAAGCTATCAAAGTAATTCTGAGTTATAAGTTTTCACTTCTGTCGGCAGTTCCGATGACTGCCAATTTTTTTTCTTAAAAATTAAGAAAAACTATAGAAATTCTAAAATAAAACGTATTGAAAGTTACGAGTAGGTACTTCAATTTGTTCAAATGTTCTGATTGGGCCAATAACAAAAATTAGTTGAACCTTTTGCCAACTCCATAACAAAATATTGATATAGAAACATTAACTGAACAGAGTTGTTTGAATAACAAACACGTAAATTATGAATTTTCATCAGGCGTACTGATTTAATGCTGAATCCAGATTAGGCAACAGCCAAATAGTTCGGGAGCCCATGGGGGGAATTCGGGGTTTACCCGTGCGCGGCAATTAAGCTGAGTCAGTTATTTACCCAAACAATGTATTAGTTAGTTTGAAGCCGTAGTAAGAACACCATAGCGTGAAGTCCCAGTCGTAGGTTTGATTCCCGTCTTTGCCTCCGAGTATTGTATAAGCGTTCATTCTACTTGCCTTGTCAGTGTGTTAGTGTGGGACAAATCTCGCGAGTTAAATTAGAACCACTTCCTGTCGTTAGATAAGGTTGAAATTTGGTATATCTATGTAACCTTGGTGACAATACAATAACATTGTACCATGAAGCTGGTCTCAAGATGGAGTCGGAACTCCTAAATTAAACGAGATAATTCCCTCGAATTTCGAGACGTTTGAACAGTCTTGACAAGAACTCTTGTGCTACATGACAGCCAGGGTCTCAAAACGGTGCCAGAAGGTGGCCATAGGACTAAACAAGAAAAGATAAAACCGTCAAGTTTGAACTCGTCTGAATAGTCTTGACAAGGACTCTCGTGTAACGTGATATCCAGGATTTAAAGATAAAATCCCATGAACTGTGTTAGGCAGATGACTCTGCAGATTAATTCATTTTCTAGATAGACGTTTTCACCATCGCTAAATTTACTATACCTACCACAAATGCCCACAACCCTCGAGTAAATCTATACCTAGCGTCGTAGGCCCCCATTACGAGACAGGTTTCATAATAACAGCTCTGTTGTGCGACTGTGCGTGTTTAGGCTTACATTTGCTTCGTACACTCCCCTACTAACGATGCCATATATGTGATTTAGTCCAGTTTTACTGACAGACTAACCGACTAAGCAATTTTATAGTTTTGTTTCTTACCAGTGATTTTAGAGCGTAACATTGAAACAACAAAACTGAATTTATAAATCAAGATAGTCAAATAAAGTCTTCATCGTAAGATAAAAAAAACTAAAATACATGAAAACCTACAAATAATTTAGCAATTGGTGACCTTACCGCTAAGATCCCTCTTAGTCTAGTCTCAGTCCCTCTAGGAAACAGTAAGTTAGTAAAAGTAAGAAGAATTTGATCAATATTGGAAGGCTTTCTAGATTTTCTTCAAGTATAATGTAATGGAAGGTACGTCTTCGCTTTTATCATTATTTGGCTATAGTGATTCTACTCAACTGAAAATGTTCATTGTGTATCGTTGTTTGTTTTCCATTTATGACAAAATACAATAATTATTAAATACTAGCTGAGACCCGCGGTTTCACCCGCGTCTATTTGGGGAAAATCCCTACTAAAATTTACATCGCTTTAAAAAGCTATGATCACTAAGAGAACTATAGAAAAATAACGAAGGAACGCTAGATAAACGTACTGGGATATACTAAAACGTTTTATATAGTAAAGTTATTTAAAAGTAGTTCTGTGTATATGATATTTTTAGTTTTTTATTTCTTACGGTAGAAGATCAAATTTATTATATCTGTTAACTGATGATCTTGATAACGCAACAGATACTTAAGTAGTTGTCCGTATAAAAAACCGTCTTTGCGTGAATCGATTCCTAGGCGCTTAAATGTTTGCCCCTGTGCTTTAGTAATAGTTACAGTAAACGACTCCTTAACGGGAAATTGTATTATTTTGAAATTAAAAAGCAAATGGTGCCGTTTTATGTGGAGGCAATGCATTATACCATTCCGCTTGAAGAGAATGGTTGATTTGTGTCAGATTCGACATGAGTGGTACCGACTAAAACCTTTGCCGTGGACACGGGTATGCTCTAGCACTCTTCTGCGAATCCGCCGCGGATAATGCACGCCGTGATCACCTCGGTAACCAACTGCCTCGTCGGTGCCAGATATCTTCACGTCTAGACACCCTTTGTATCAGGCGGTGGGACTAATGCCTACCATCATCCGGCTGAAGAGGACGGGGACAGCAGCTCACCGATATATCGGCACTCTTCATCCCCTACAGCCCCACCGCGTCCACCATCATACGCTAACGACCACGCAAGGCCGCAGTGGGCAAGGAAAGCGGCGCACCGTTATATCGGTATTCCTCTTCAGCCGGGGTATTTCTTCTACGGCCACGGTTCATCGCGGCACGTCTCAGTCGCGCCAGCATCGTCTACGGCGCGCAACTCCCCCCTGACCGAATTGCTTGGACCGCAAGCTTTGGAGCCCCTGGTCACGCATTGACATAGTGGGATATGTCGGGATCAATATTACGTACGGATATGGCAACCTTACCGATCAAACCCCATACCTACGACAGGTTTTTCCAGCCGTGGGTTGGCAGCAGTCTCGGGACCGCTATCGCATTCGACTGTGACTCAATCTGCCATTGCCGCCGCCTTTTGCGGGGACACCTCATGGGAGACGTCCGAATCACCGCATTTGGTTCTAGTAATGCATTAAAAACCAGCGACGCGTCACGACCTCGGAAAACCATATCCCTAGGTGCGATGCCGGACCGCCCTAAGCGTCCGACACCCCAGACCCTCCGGTGGAAACTGGATGCGAGTCAAGTGCGCCTTTAAGATCGCTTCCATGTCCACTTTCACGTCATTGGATGAGTGACAGGTATCGGCCTCCTCTCGCTTCTCCAATTCACATGACCTCTCATTGTTGAGCGTCTTGGCTAAGATCGTCGAGTGCGAGAAGTTCGCCCTCAGGACCGCGGCTACCACGGCGACCACGTGTCCTAATAAAGTGGTCTATTATTTTGTTACGGAGTTGTTTAAAACTACGATATATCCTAAAATATTCATTAAAATCAAAAAACATCACGGGCTTTTGTTCAAAATTATATATTTGTGATAAATAATGTATTTGTTCAGATACATATTAACATCATGTTTATAAAACAACAACAATGCATTCTTCTCTCCTTCTTTTTTCTTATGGCTTCCATTCGGCAATAGAAGGTAGGTACGTATCACCGCAATTTTGCCGACGTCCAGCGTTTGAACACTGAGAACATTATTCTATACGCACAGATTACAGAAATAAAACAGCATATTTTAAGACAAAACTTAAAATCACACGGGACGCCCGTACAACACGGAAGTCCATTTCGTACTGACTGGAGTTTGTATTTGCTTCAGCGTTTGTATTTGCTTTGTCTGCTTCAGGTTCTCTGTTCTGCGCGTTCCATCTGGTTTTATTTCTGTAATCTGTGTCTATATGTTAATCATTGTAGTATGATTCTTCATTCAGGTGATCAGTCTTCTTTAGATAATCTTGAGCTTGATTATCGAAAACAGCTTTGGTGTAAAATCGAGGCAGCATGGTTCTTTCTTTAAGTACTTCTAATGTACGATTGTATGTGAATAGTTATATTGGTGTAGAGAATTTCATATAAACAATATTACACAATATAAGATTAGAGATATTTTTAATTTACACGTAAAAATGTAACAATGCATTTTTGCAACTTTGTTTACATAAAATGACGCAACCTTTAAATCTGTGACACGTGTCTTCAAAAGTCTGTGACACGTGCTGTCACAGACTTCAGTCCACGCCAAGGAGAATGGCACACGCAGCTAAAGCTCTCAAAGAGAAATATTTTTCCCCGTTTTCGTTACATTGTTCAACCCCACCCCTTTCTCCGCAATAAAAAGTAGCCTATGCTGTGTCTCGGAGTCTAGTCTATATGTATACCAAATTTCATCAAAATCGGTTCACTGGTTTAGACGGGAAAGCCCAGCAGACAGACAGACAGACAGAGTTACTTTCGCATTTATAATATTATAATATATAATAATAATAAATTAATAAATTATAAATAAATAAATAATAAATATATAAATATAAATATATATAAATATATATAAATATATATGTAAATATATAAATAAATAAATAGTAAGGATAATAAATGGCCAGCAGCACTCCGTAGTTCTTTTACCCGTTATTTTTTCGGGATAAAAAGTAGCCTATGTGTTCTTCCAGACTAAAATCTCACTGTATTCCAAATTTCAGCACTATCTGTTCAGACGTTGCGACGTGATTGAACAACAAACATCCAAACATTGACATTTATTATATTAATGGGATTAGTGTGCAAAATAACATAAAGGTTTTGCTTCACGGATGAATAGGTTTAGGTAGGTATACAAAAAGAAATATTCCTGAACAAGCAGTGCCCCGCGGTTCGATCCATGTACTTCCCGTACCCGTCGTTCCCGTTATTTTCCCGGGATAAAAAGTAGCCTATGTGTTCTTCCAGACTATAATCTAACTGTATTCCAAATTTCAACCTGATCCGTACATGCGTTACGGCGTGATTGAGCAACATACATCCAAATATCCATACATCCAAACATAAATACTTGGACATTTATAATATTATTATACTAGCAGCGCCCCGCGGTGTTACCCGCGAAGTTCCCGTACCCGTTGTTTTTCTGGGATATAAAGTAGCCTATGTGTTCTTCCAGACTATAATCTATATGTGTTCCAAATTTGAGCCCGTACTGTTCAGACGTTGCGACGTGATTGAACAACAAACATCCATAAATTTACATTGATTATTTTAATAGAATCATCATCATCATCATCAGCCGCAAGACGTCCACTGTTGAACATAGGACTCTCCCACCTAGATTTCCACAACGAACGGTCCACTTATTAATAGGATAAGTGTGCAAAATTACATAAAGTTTTTGCTTCACGTTTGAATAGGTTTGGGTATACCTACAAAGAAATATTCCGAAATTAAATCTATATACAGGGTTATTGGTAATCAGCCTGCATCCTTTTATATGAGATGTTAGGTACATTCAATACGTCAACTTTTGTTCTACAGTTTTAAAACAAAACTTTTTTTTTTATTTTACAATATAAATAAAAAGTGCATTTGCACGGTCTAAAAGTATCAAACTCTTCGTAACAATTCGTAACGAGAGCGCGTACGCTCTTTAACGCGCAAAAAATTATGTACCGAAGTGAATAAACACTAAAAAGTCGCTAAACAGTACAAAAAAGGGCAACAAATACAATTTTTTTTTGGGTTATCTATTAAGTTTTAACGAAAGTTGTAGAACAAAAGTTGTTTGTTTAAATATACAGAACATGCCCTTAAACGGATGCAGGCTGATTACCAAAAACCCTGTATATAAAAATCAATGCCACTTTTCGTTGTTAATGAACTCCTCCTAAACGGCTGGGCCGATTTGAATGATTTTTTTGTACACGTTTAGGTAGGGCCATGGATGGTTTAGTTTCACAAATCAGCCCGGCAGATGGCGCGTTAGTTGGTATCTAGGTTGTTATCCGAGCGAAGCCGGCACGGCCCGATAGTATCATATACAATGCAGGTAAAATCAGAGGTAAATGTATAAATTGTTCATGGTAGGGGCAAAATTATGAGTATCAACGTATTCGTCATACAAGATAATTATTATTACGTTAATTTCCATAATATTTCACGCGCGTCGTTATCCAAATATGTTGCGTAGAATTTACGATCGAAACAGTGAACAATCGAAATAACTTATATTAATTAATTCATAAAGATTTGATTCGATTTCACGGATTATATTTATATTAAAGTTTACGAACATTTAGCATAATAATGTTCAAACTGCTGAGCCTCGGGCCCTTCTCGCGCAAGGAGAGAGTCAAGGTCGTAATCCACCATGCTGACCTAATGCGGTGCTTGGTGGATGACACAAACGTGACCTCAAAGATTGATGCGTCATCCACAATTCACACAAGTTCAAATCCCACACGCGCCACTATTTTTTCGAAGTCATGTTCGTATTGCCGCTAACTTGAAACAGTGAAGGAAGATATCATGAGAAAACAGTACAATTAGTATGGTCGGTTTCCTCGCGATATATTCCTTTGTGTGGTATTTAAACGTGTGGCAACAACAACATCAACAACATCAACAGCCCACTAAACGTTCCCACTGCTGGGACTCGGGGCCTTCTCTCGCAAGGAGAGAGTTAAGACCATAGTCCACCACGCTGGCCCAGTGCGGGTTGGTAGATGACACATGACTTCGAAAGATTCTAGGTACACGTCGGTTTCCTCACGATGTTTTCCTTCACCGTTTTAAGTTAGCGGCATTACGCACATGACTTCGAAAAGACAGATTTAAACGTGTGTATGACGCATGATCTCGAAAAATTCTAAGGATCATTTCGTAGAGGTAGGATTATTTGGGAAAGTACCACACCTTTGCCAGTTATTCTACCACCAAGTAGTAATGTGAAAACAGCACTATGCTCCCGGTTTAAAGGTCATTATGCTGTTATAGGCAGGATTGTTGCTTACCATCGGGTACAAATCGTTTTCACCCCATCTATACCTACTAATTTAATACCTAAAACTGAAGAGGTTTTTAGGGTTCCGTAAAACGTAAAAACGGAACCCTTATTATAGATTCGTCATGTCTGTCAATCTGTCGGTCCGTCCGTATGTCACAGCCACTTTTTGCCGAAACTATGAGAACTACACTGTTGAAACTTGGTAAGTAGATGTATTCTGTGAACCGCATTAGGATTTTAACAAAAAAAAAATTAGGGTTGCCCCCCATACTGAGAACTGCAACTCAAAAAAATTTTTTTCTCGATAGGTCTTCAAAAATGATGTTGAGGTTTTTAATTTTGTCTACACCGAATAATTTGCGCGAGAGACACTTCCAAAGTGGTAAAATGTGTGTCCCCTCCCCTCTAACTTCTAAAGTAAGAGAATGAAAAAACTTAAAAAAAATATATGATGTACATTAATGTAAATGTAAACCATGTAAACTACCAACGAAAATTGGTTTGAACTCGATCTGATGAGTAGTTTTTTTAGTACGTCATAAATACACTATTATTGAAACTTCGATCAAAGTTACAACGAACTACAAGAACTGTGTACTATGTATATTATGTTACTTGCTGCAACGGAACCCTTCATGGGCGAGTTCAAATCGCACTTGGCCACTTCATTTGTTTTGAACGCGCTTCTTCGGAGCTAATGGACCCATTTTAAAAATTCTTTCACCGTTTGATACGTACGTGATCCCTGGTTACTATAGACTATATTTTATATGTACCACGGGCAAAACCGGGGCTGACTACTAGTCACCTTAAGTGATAATAATTGTAATTTAAAAAACCCGACTTCAAAAAATCAACCAGTAAAAAACATCATAAACTGTCTTAGGACACTTGGATGATTCAGACGAATCTAACGATATCTTAATTATCAAAATCCATCCAGCCGTTTGGAAGATAAGTGGGAATAAAGAAATTTAAAAACATACAAGATACGCGCGAAAAAATAATAATACAGTGGCAATAGTAAAGTTGAAATAACAAAAGGTTCAGCCATTTAATTATGGTATAAAATTATTAATTATACAAACAAAAGACATTCAGGGACCTCGTTACGACGAAAACCACATTTTATCACAGCCGAGTTCGGGTGCCTGACTTCTGTAAAACTTAATTAGTGGAACAAAATATCCATTATATTTCTGTTAATCCTACAAATTGTGGCTGGAAAATTTAAACAGAAAACAGCCGAATATTGGCGAAAATTTACGATACTGAGCATGTAAAAGAATTCTCACATTACCTACGTGGTTGTACTAATTACATGAGTGTGGTTTAGTCAAGAGAAAGGCGACTGCTAATCCAAAGCTGAACGTCTACTCTATTTCTACGAAAACGTAATTTCGAAAAAAAAAACCGCGACTTTCCTACTCTCGTTCTACTTCGTTTCGTCCGATACAACATTGATTGATGTTTAAATGTTCTAAGCGTACTCTATTTAGAGTATGCTTTAAACACAACAAAACGGACAAAACGACGGATCGAAGTAGAATCGGCGTTGGAAAGTGTTGAGTTTATTTCGAAATTACGTTTTCGTAGAAAGAGAGTAGACGTCCTTTTACTACTCCGATTCTACTTCGATCTGTCGTTTCGTCTTTGAAATGTTCTAAGCCTACTCTATGTAATTTGAGTAGGCTTAGAACATTTAAACGTCAAACAATGTTCGATCGGACGAAACGAAGTGGAACCGGAGTTGGAAAGTCGCGAGTTTATTTCGAAATTACGTTTTTCGTATAAGGAGAGTAGACGTCCTGGTTCGAGCTGGTTCTTAGCAGAGAGAGATGGTTTGAATATCACCTGTCAGCTATTGGACCACAAAGAATCCAAATCAAAACCTAGCACTCCACTGCACTTGTCACTCAGAGACATAAGACCTTATATCTCCATGGCCTGTGTTTTCACTGGAAACAACCCTTCAAATTAAAACACAGTAATGTTTGCACATTACTGTTTGGTAATAGAGCAGTGATTCCCAAACTTATTGACGTGACAACGTCTTATAATTCGATGAAGCCGGCTGCACGCACGAAAAAACATGACGTCATGCGGCGTTACCTCGCCGTTACCTCGCCGCATGACGTCATGCGGCGTTACCTCGCTCTGAGGCGTTCCATTTAAGGCTTGGAGTTGAAGTTGTCACGTTCAACTATCGTCAGTAACTTTACAGACAACCGATTTTTGACGCGACAACAACTTATAATTCGATGAAGCCGGCTGCACGCACGAAAAAACATGACGTCATGCGGCGTTACCTCGCCGTTACCTCGCCGCATGACGTCATGCGGCGTTACCTCGCTCTGAGGCGTTCCATTTAAGGATTGGAGTTGAAGTTGTCACGTTCAACTATCGTCAGTAACTTTACAGACAACCGATTTTTTTTGTCTACTGCCCACTTTGTGAATAAATCATTCTTTAGCGAAACTACGTAGCTCCTTTTATGCCCTTATAACCCCTACTTTTCTTTTACTGGAATCATATTATACCTCTATAGATGTCTATGTTTTTGTTTGAACGGGCTAAACTTTTTTTATTCGAACTAAAATATACTCAAAACCCTTCAGCACAACTTACCTTACTAACATCTGAATTGTCCACATATCGTTAAATATCTAATTATAGTCAATTTCACTACCAGTGAGAAGCGTTTCAAGTTCGTTACTTCAAAAAAGACAGGGTACCCTTAACGCAGATAAAACCGCTGACAAGAAATAGTAAAATCAAAATCCTACTTTATAAATATTAAAGTTTGGATGTTGTTCAATCACATCGAAATGACTAAAATGACCGAGTTGAAATTTGGAACATAGTTAGATTATTGTCTGATATATTACATAGGCTACTTTTTATACCGGAAAAGTTAAGTAAACGGGAAGTACGTGGGTAAATCTTCGGAAAGCTGCTAGTATTGTGTAATTTAAATTTCATAATATTTCAACCTGTTATAGAAACTTGTAAGACGCAGTTGCTCTGAAAAGTTTAACTTTTAATAATTAATTCGCGAGAAATACGCTGAAGTTGCCAGATTGTAGAACCCAAGGTAGCTATTTAGCCGTTTAGCAGTTCTCAGTTGGCGTTTACGAAGTATGAACGAAAGTAGAATTATTGACAACAAAAACTTTTCATTTAACATTTCTATTTAATGCGTAATAGACTACAGGCCCGTGAACAAAATTTACGTAGTAAATGAACCACCAGGAGACCTATGTAGGATGATAGAAGGGTATAAAGTAATAAGATTCAGCACTATGCCGTCACTTGTAAGCTGTCCAACTGAGTGCAGTCGATGAAGGGGGGTTGCAACCCTCGATCATTTCTCCGTGTCGCATGATTTTTGTATTGCATTGCATTCCGGCATTGTGCAATAATGGATTAAGAGAGGTATTGAAATTGTATGGAACCAATGCCGTACATAATCAAATGCCCAAATTTAATCTGTAAATCGTCGGAAAATTGCGATTTTTTCCGACAAACTAATAATTAAAATCTTAAAATGTATATTTTTTATTAGTTTCAATACCTCTTCTAATCTATTGCAACGCCGTAGAAAAATCATGCGACAAGGAGAAATGCAAGGGGGTTGCAATCCCCCCCCCCCCCCCTTCTTTGACTGTACTCAGTTGGACAGCTTACAAGTGACGTCATAGTGCTGAATCTTATTACTTTATACCCTTCTATCATCCTACATAGGTCTCCTGGTGGATCATTTACTACGTAAATTCACGGGCCTGTAGTCTATAAATAAAATAATAAATAAAATAAATTTATTTCAATCAAATAGATCTTAACTATACAATATTTTCTTACTTCTATAAACAGGTAGATGTCTATAAAGTATCTAGACAAATTTTAATAAAAAAAAAAAATTGGCAGTCATAGGAACTGCCGATAGAAGTGAAAACTTGCTGTTGCCCTGGTACTGGTACCTAGGGGCAAACGCAACTCTTTTATATTTCTGTTGTCCTGGTATCTGGAGATAAACGCTGGGCTGTTGGAGGTAGGTAATCAAAACTCTTTACTGTTTCTGTTGCCCTAGTACCTTACCTGGCCGTTTTTACCGAGTTTACCCGAAGATTTCATATCCGATTCGATCCATTATCATATCCAAGCGTGACGATTGATGAATCCATTTCACAGCCCACGAAAATTCTGTCTATAGCGCGCCTAAAGAAGTTTTCACTTCAAAAAATCGATTAGAAAAGTAAATTTACATTGATACCTACCTTGCATTAGAAAATAACTATTAATTTTCATACTAGGAGTAGCAGTACCCCATGGTTTTACCCGTGTAGTTATCGTTAAAAAGTTTATTTGCTAAATCAGACCATATTCTGAGTTCCAGATTTCAATCCTACTCTCTTCAGCCGTTCCGACTCAATTGAGCAAGAAACATCCAAACTTTAGAATTTATATAATCGAAATAAGATATAGAATTATTGATTTGTATCTGAGATGAAGCATGCTTACTTATCGCCTAGATCTATCTCTTCCAGGCAACCGAAGGACGGATAATAATAATATATAGAAAAAGAGGAGGTAGAGGTACAATATAACGTTTGTTATCATTTACAAATATACACATACCTACAAACCCACATATATAAAATTGTTAATTATTAGGTATGCTTGGAATATTTATCTATAGCCTATAATGGTAAAATAAATGTTGAATGTAATATTCTCATATTTGAATTCGCGCCTTTTTATGCGGTTACCGCTTTTATACAAAGCTGTCAATGTCAAATCTCTCTCTTATTCCGGACACCAAGCGATCATGTACTACTTTAAGTATTTCTTTTAATTTCACATTAAATAGTTAATTAAACCTGAGCTACGTCGTTTAAATTAACAGGTTAAAGTGCCCAGTAAAGCTCAGAAATAAAAACAGTGCAAAATCTAAACGTAAAAACAGTGATCCAATACATTGGAGTTAACTTAACCTCTAACGCGGAACGTGTTTCGTGAGAACGTGGTTTCTCATTGGACTTCTGTGAAGTATCTCCAAACTTGAAAATAATTATCTTATTGAAAATGGCATTACATAGTTCCCCCGCAGTTATCGAAAAGCTGTCTGGCCGTGAAAATTATGCAACTTGGCGTTTTGCAATGCAAACCTACTTACAACACGAGAAGACAGCTCCGATAAAGTAGATAAGAAACGGGACACTAAAGCGAAGACGAAGATAATACTCTCAGTCGATCCAACAAACTATGTACACATTCAAGAGGCTGGCACTGCCAAAGAAGTATGGGAAAAGTTGTCCTCAGCGTTCGACGACTCTGGGCTGACACGCCGAGTTGGTCTGCTGCGAGATCTGTGTAATACGTCGCTCAGTGGATGTCAAAATATAGAGGAATATGTAAGCAAAATAATGGGTACCGCTCATAAGCTCCGAAACTTTGGCTTTAAGGTAAATGACGAGTGGCTTGGAACCCTGCTGCTCTCCGGTCTGCCTGATACATATCAGCCTATGATAATAGCCATAGAAAGCTCTGGAATGAAAATTACCTCAGATTCTGTTAAGGCAAAGTTATTACAAGATGTAAGACTGTCTGAAAATGACTCCAAGGCATTTGCAGTAAACAAAAAGTTTCAGAAAAACGATAAGAACCTAACTAAAGGACCGAGATGCTATAATTGCAATAAATATGGCCATAAAAGAGCAGAATGCAGATCTAAAGCGAAAAACACACAAAAAGCTAGTAGTTCGTCATATGCTGCTGTATTTGTAGCATCACTCTCACAAAGCGATGCCTGGTATGTGGACTCCGGTGCAACCTCGCACATGACCAAACACAAGGATTTGCTTCAGAATGAGTCAACCTCTTCTATTAAGAAAATAAGAGTCGCAGACAACAAGGAATTATTTGTGCAATCCTCAGGGCAAGTAAGCTTGTACACTTATAATGATAAAGGTCATGAGAAAAAGGTCCTGTTTAATAATGTCTTATATATCCCCGAACTGGCAAGTAATTTGTTAAGTGTGAGTCAGATTATTCGAAGTGGTGGCCAAGTAAAATTTAATAAAAATGGCTGTCTTATTTTAAACAGTCTAAACCAGATTGTAGCGACAGCTAGCATAATCAACAACATGTACCGGCTGGATACTCCGGGAGGAGGCTATGCATGCATGTCTGATGTTGAAGAACAAGATATTTTCCTGTGGCACCAGAGAATGGGACATCTTAATTTTGACAGTTTAAAGAAAATGCCTGAAAATGCAGACCATGTAACTTTCTCAGCTAATACAGAAAGTCTGACATGTGTCACCTGTACAGAAGGTAAGCAAACAAGACTACCTTTTAAAAGTGAAGGAAGTAGATCAACGGTTCCTCTTCAGCTGGTACACTCAGATATATGTGGACCTATGGAAACACAAACAATAGGAGGTGCCAAGTATTTTTTAACCTTCACAGATGATTATACTAAGAAGATTTATGTGTATTTTCTCGGGAAAAAGAGTGAAACACTAGAAAAATTCAAAGAGTTCAGAAATGAAGTTGAAAATCAATTGAATAGCCACATAAAAATACTTAGAACGGATAATGGCCTTGAGTATGTCAGTAAAGAATTCTCTGACTACTTAAAAAGTGCTGGTATCATACATCAGACTACCACACCATATACTCCTGAACAAAATGGGACTGCAGAACGAATGAACAGAACCCTCATTAAAAGAGCGAAATGTATGCTGCTTAATGCAAGACTACCAAAACAATATTGGGCTGACGTTGTACATACAGCAGCCTACATCATTAATCGTTCTCCGACCAAATCCCTATCATTCAAGACACCAGAAGAACTGTGGTCTGGGCGGAAACCAAATGTGAAACACACGCGCATATTTGGTTGTGATGCTATGGTACACTTACCACAAGAAAAACGTAAAAAGTGGGATCCAAAAGCACAGAAAATTATATTCATTGGCTATTGTGATCACAGTAAAGGCTACAGATTCATAATACCAAACTCCAGAAAAGTGATAAAAAGCAGGAATGCTACATTTCTTGAATCTACAGTCCAAAGAAATTATGTACCGGTACAAATATCAGAAAAGAATCCAGTAACCAAAATTAATGTACCTCTAAACGAAGAAAATAATACCACTGAAAAAGATGAAGAATCTTCAACAAGTTCATATGATACTGTATGTGAAAACAAAACATCTTCTGATAGTGAGTACTCACCTGACATCAGTTTGGATTCTCCCATAGTAAGCAACATAACATTGAGACCTAAAAGAAAGAGAAATGAAGGAAAAATAAGTGATTCTGAAGAAAATGCATACCTGTGTCAAAAGGAAGACATTCACTCAGGTGTTCCAGTTACATATAAGGAAGCTGTGAACTCAGTTGATAAAGATAAATGGATTAAGTCCATAGATGAGGAACTGGAAGCTCATCAGAAAAATAACACCTGGACATTGGTTACAAAACCTCTGAATTCAAAAGTAATACCATGCAAATGGGTATTCCGAATTAAGGATGAACCAACGGGTCCGAGATATAAATCAAGACTATGTGCAAAAGGATATTCACAGACCAAGGGTATTGATTATCATGAAACCTATGCTCCGACAGTCAGGTACGATTCTATACGATTGCTTCTTTCAGTTGCAGTACAAAATAATTTAAAAATTATACAACTAGATGTTAAAACAGCATTTCTTTATGGAGAACTTGATGAGACCATCTTTATGAGACCACCAGAGGGCCTGCACCATGAAGACAATATGGTATGTAAACTTAATAAATCATTATATGGCTTAAAGCAGGCTCCACGATGCTGGAATAGTAAATTTGATGCTGCACTTAAGAAATTTGGCTTTATCAACAGTAAAGCAGACCAATGTGTGTATATTGGAGAAGTAAATAACAAGAAGTGCTATTTATGCTTATATGTTGATGATGGATTATTATTTTCCTCGGATGAAATGGCTTTACAGGAAATAACAAAAGAATTGAGAAACATATTTGAAATTAAAATATTAACCAGACCTGAAAACTTTGTGGGAATGCAAATTGAACAGAATAGTAAAGGCATATTTGTCCATCAGACTAAATATATAGAACAAATATATTGGCCAAGTTCAACATGACTAATGCTAATTCCAACAGCGTTCCAGTTGAAGTTGCAGAGAGAAAATAGAAAGGGTGAAGAAGATGAATCAGATGTACCATACAGAGAAGCAGTGGGCTCTCTGATGTATCTGGCCATAGTAAGTCGACCCGATATCATGTTTGCTGTCAGTCTGGTGAGTCGTTTCCTTAATTGTTACAATCAGACACATTGGAATGCAGTTAAAAGGATATTCAAATATTTGAAAGATACTAAAGAGTATGGATTGAACTATACACAATCTACACAAACATCAGACATCACAGGCTACAGTGACGCGGATTATGCAAATGATACCGATACACGCCGTTCAGTTACTGGCTATGTATTCATTAAAAATGGGGCGGCTGTGACTTGGTCCAGCCAAAGACAACAAACAGTGGCTCTGTCCACAACAGAAGCCGAATTTATGGCAGCCTGTGCAGCTACCAAAGAGACAATGTGGATCAAACAGTTCTTAAGTGACATTAGTGAATACAAACAGGACTCTATGTGTCTCAACTTAGATAACCAAAGTGCAATTAGTGTCATTAAAAATATTAATTTCCATAAGAGATGTAAACACATTGAAATTAAATATCATTTTATTAAAGAAAAGTACCATCAAAAGATAATTGTATTAAAGTGTGTTAGCAGTGATTGTCAGTTTGCAGATATACTTACAAAAGCTTTGTCTAAAGATAAATTTCAATATTTAAGGTCAAAGCTTGGAATGTTATCATATAATTCAGTTTCCAATTGAAATAGAAGTCAGTTTTATGTTAAAGCTTGGAATGTTGTATGTTGTTAATAAAACTTAGTTTCTTATTGATTCAGGACTTATGTTTAAAATTAAAGCTTGAAATCTTATTTTGTAAGTTGCTTTCCTTATTGATTCAGTAATAAATAAAAGTTAAGTTCTAAGCTTGCAATGTTATAAAATTTAAGTACTTTCTTACTGATTCCGGAATAATGTAGATAACTCAGTTTTTTTTGTTGATTTGTGTGTACTGTATTGTAAAGAGTAATTATGTACTTGTTATTGTCATAATAAGGCTTAAATTCAGGAAGGGTGTTGAATGTAATATTCTCATATTTGAATTCGCGCCTTTTTATGCGGTTACCGCTTTTATACAAAGCTGTCAATGTCAAATCTCTCTCTTATTCCGGACACCAAGCGATCATGTACTACTTTAAGTATTTCTTTTAATTTCACATTAAATAGTTAATTAAACCTGAGCTACGTCGTTTAAATTAACAATAAACTTGTACATTAATAATATACTTAGACAAATTTATACAAATTATATTGATTCAAATGTAGATACTTAAAGCCGGGTCACACAGAGGCGATCCGATAGCGATAGCGATCCGATACCGAGTATTGGATCGCGCCTGCTTGCTGTGTGTCAGGTTGCATACAAATTCGAACATTACAAAAAATCCCGTCTCGGATCGCTATCGCTATCGCTATTGGATCGCCTCTGTGTGACCCGGCCTTTAATTGTATCATTTCAATCTAATATAAGTTTGAAGCTTGGTCTGCACATATCATAACAGAAAAGGTACTAACATTACATTAAAGTAGCGAGAAATGCTTCGTAACGCAATATTGCTAATAACCGGGAATTAGGGTGAAGCCACACGAAAATCTTATACAATATTTTATGATAAACTAGCGAGCCGTTCCAGTTTCCTTCGGGTAGTATTATACTTAAAATAAAATAAAGCAATAATTTTCAATAAAAATGCGACCAAATATTAAGCTATTGACACCTGAATGATCGAGCTTTGCTTGGTTTAAACGCGCATAAAACGACGCTTTCTTAAAATGAAACCTAGCTAGATCGACTAATCGCGCCCAAAACACCTGTTCACTAAATTTCATGAAAACCGTTGAAGCAATTTCCGATATTCAGATATAGACAGATACAAGAATAGATTACAATCCTCAAAAAAACTAAGTATCCCGTTAGTTAGATTGCCAAAAAATATTGTAGGTACACGTAATTTTTCTTTTGTTTCACAAACAAAAAATGACGAAGGTACAGCGCTTCGAAGTTTCGTGTGACGTCACTTGTGAGTACGATTTATACTCACGAGTGACGTTGCGACCCCCACTTTCGAAGTTTGATGGTCTATACCTTTGACGATTTTTAATATTATGATAAAACAAAAAATACGTGTCCAATATTTTTTCATGGTCTAGCTGACGGACTAATTGGGATGGTGTATTTTTGACCCAGTCCGGTACCTTATTGCTCGTTTAAATGTATTAGATAGATAAATTAACTAAGGGCTCCCACAAAAAACTGCGATGCGATGCACTGCTACGCCGCATTGGAGGACTTGCGATGCGAATTGCTCCGATGCGAATTGCTCCGATGCGAATTCGTGCGGCAAACCGTTGGTTAGGGTAACCATGACTTCAACGGTAGTCAGTCGTGTTGGACGTGTTTTTCGGAAGCGTAACATGGATCACAAAAATATTGTTGTACTGCTGTTATTGTTAAGTAGATATGTAAGAAAAAAAGATTTTGGTTTCATACGCATATTACGATTATGAATGCTGATGAGAACAATTTTACTCTTAAGTATTATGGGCTGAAAATAAAAATAAATACAGTCTTTCTCTTCTTCTGTCTCAGAACTGACTAAAATGGTAGTGACACCATTATGACCAGTATGACGTCATATCGGAGGAATGCGCGATGCGAATCAAATCGGAAGTTCTTTCGATGCATTCGTGCGAATTCGGAGATATTTCCGATGTGATGCGAATTCGTGGTTTTGTGCGGGAGCCCTTACGTATGCTATAGTGAGTACAGTCCAACTTAAGTAAAGAAAAACTTGAAAAAAAGAGGAGCATTCTGGATTCGAACCCGGGTCTACTATTTTATGACCGCCCAACTTCCAGCCTGAGCTTTATACCGTCGCGCAACGTAGCGAAATTTAGCGTCGCATTCTAATGTTAATGCCTAATGTTTGTCCTGAGTGAAAAACGAACCTACGATCGCCTCAGTGACCAGACTCACTACCGATTACTCTTCTGTACCATTCTGATGTATTAATATTAATCTTATGGTCTGTTTGTAACCGCACCCTAACAGGGAATTAAAAGGATATGAGATAGAGGACAAAGGGTACGGTTTTGCAAGTCATCATCTACCAATTTCGAAATAGTTTCAACGCACGGAACCCTCCTCATAACAGGCCCTTAGGTTCTATTATCAAGGCTTCAGAGTTTAGCTTTAGTTGGGAGTTGAAATATCTTTCTTTCGATATTAAAACACAAGAAATTTATGCAGTAATTTTAAAGTTTTGTATAGCTTTTTAAGCTCTCATCTAAGAAGGATTTTATTAAACTGGTCTGTAAAATCTCTAATAAAATGAGATATTGGCGTCACCTTATGCTGAAATTGAAAACTATGTCTGAATGGTTTTGGATTCTGAAAATGCCCCATTGAGTGGTAAGAATATTGGTTTATAGGATGAACTCTATGTACCTACATATATAAGTTGCCGTCTGCATAGCCCTAAAGCTATTTACCATAAGGAATGTATTACTCTTTCTATATTCTATGTATTATTTCTAATTTGTACCGTGGAAGCAAGATAGCTGATGTGGTACTTCTTATATATATAAAGTTCTCGTGTCACAGTGTTAGTTACCTTACTCCTCCGAAACGGCTTTACTGATTTTTACCAAATTTTATACGCATATTCAGTAGGTCTGAGAATCGGTTACTATCTATTTTTGATACCCCTAAGTGATAAGAGTACATAGTTGTTCACCCCTAAAATTATTATTTTAATTTTTGGACAATATTTTTTGATTTTTTTTTTATAATGTGGCATTAAAACTACATACAACCCTAAATTTTTACCCTAAATTATTATGGATGGTTTAGATTCACAAAGCAGCCCGGCAGGTGGCGCTGCAGTTGGTATCTAGGTTCCGAGCGAAGCCGGAACGGGCCGCTAGTAATGTTATAAATATTAAAGGAAGTGTTGATAGAACGGCAAAACGAATAGAGTTGAAACTTTGAACGCTGTTAGATTATTGTGTTAAATCTATATATATATAATTTTAAATAATAATTTTGTATTCTACAATATTGATCATACATACAAATAGCAAAAAACCCATAGGAAATGAAATATTTACAACAAAAGCGCAAAAAAACGATTTTCGTGAACTTTGACATTGAAATTTAATAGTTGCTCACACCCTACCATATGTAGGTTTTGAGACAACTTTTAGGGTGTCAATAATGTCAATATACAAGTATTTACAGACTTACAGCTGGGTATCTCGAATTCTGAGATTCTTACCTAATTTAAGCTTAAATGACTGGACTATTATAAAAAGAGTGTACAACGAAATATACTTGGTTCAATAGTTTGCCTTAAAAAATCACAAAAGTACCAATTTAAAGGTGGCACAGGCAGTCGATGGTGTTTAATGTAATTGGTTCTACCAAAACCTCTATTCAAAGTTTTTCCATGACCCTTCTATAAAGTATTTGCCTACACATTTTCATTTTATTGTTTTGAACCAATTCATTGTGGATGTGAATCCATTCCAATAATAATATATGAGTAACTTTTCAAACTCTTTACACAGTTGTTCCAGAAATTTTAAGTATTATTGTTTGTACCTATTTGTAGTCTTTAACTCGACCTTTCAAAAGAATCTGTCACTAAAGCGTTCAGCGCGTCTACCGCCTAACTAAATCGGCTATCGCTTTGCTAATGCTGTCTCTATCATTTCAAGCGAAAAGAAAAGAGTGAGAAACATCAAAGCTATGACATTTTTCGTTCGGGGGTAGACCCCCAGGTAAGCGAAGGCTATTTTTAGTTTTTTTTGTTTACATTTTTAAAAACTTATTTCGATAATATACATATATACCAGCAACCACCACCTCTGAAAAAAAAAGCTTTTCTACAATTTAAAAACTTAACTGAACTTGTAAAAGTCATGAATACTATAACTGAATTGACCAATCGGAGCAGAGCACAAGTAAATTAGTCTCGAGCGTGGTCGAGGCGCCATCTTTACTTGGAGGCAGGCGGGCATTTTCTAGAGCTAGCGACCGATCGAGTTGGATCATTGTGTCGTCTATGTGAAAGTATTTATTTCGAAATGTTGGTTAAAGTGAGATCGGTGCCCTGAACTCGCTGCTCGATCTTAATTATTGAGTTACTGTGCAATGTACGTTAAAAAGTGTAAAAACCGTGATCATTGTGGTTTGTGCTCACATCTCACCCTGATTATGCCCACAAAACCAGCCAACCACTAATGACGGTGTCGACGAGAACAGTATTGTCAGTCATGGACCGCGTCATCGCTTAACATCAGTCGAGATAGCGATCAATTACAAACCTATTGCTGACAAAACAATCTCTTGCTCGTCCCTTCACTCTAAATTGTAAATAAAACACCAAGTATGAAACATAAATTTAAGCCGTCGAAACCGACATTTCCCCAGACACATCCCGTAATAAATTCATCCACGCCCACTGTATTGACTGGCTGTCTATACGATGACTAAGTAGGACTATTGAAACTTTTCCCTTGAACCTTTCAGAAAGTATTTGCCTACGAACTTTTATATCTTTTCTTTATTTCCACATAGTGTGGAGTGATAAAGAAAAATTAAGTTATATTATATCTCTACATCTATTTTATATATTTTTAAGGTTTAAAGGGTTTGTTAGTAATTTCAAGTTTAAGCTTTAAGCTAAGCTAAGTAATTTAGTAGTGGTAGGACTCTTAGCAGAGTCCGCCTGGGGAAGTGCCACACCTTTGCCAGTTATTCTACCGCCAAGCAGTGATGTGCAAACATTACTGTGTTCCGGTTTGAAGGGCAATGTTTCCAGAGAAATTACAGATCTTGGAGATATAACATCTTAGATCTCTGGGTGACGAGAGCAGTGCAGTGCTAGGTAATGATTTGGACTCTTCATGTTCCAATAGCTGCGTGTCACTGTGCTGTTATGTGGCAGGCATGTTGCTTACCAGCAGGCTCATGTCCTGCTCGTTTCGTCATACTTTATTTAAAAGAAAAAAAAAACGATCTCGCGCAGTTAATCTTTTGATTCAGAAGGAATGTATTTATTATAATAACATTGGTGAAGATTCGACTCAAAAAATAAATAAAAGTAATATTATTTTTCAATTACCTTTGCCTCTATTTATATATCTCTTTCAAAAGCCTTGCTGGTCTAGTGTTTAGGGGTCCGATTTCTAAATCGTAAAACGTAAATTCAAACCCATCTGCATATATTATGTATATTAGACTACAGGCCCGTGAACAAAATGTATGGGTCATATGAACCACCAGGAGACATATTATGTAGGATGATAGAAGGGTATAAAGTAATAAGATTCAGCGCTATGCCTTCACTTGTAACCTGAAATTAAAAAGATTTTGAGATCATGGTTGGCTAGATTCGATTATGATAGTATTGAATACTTACTTATAGATATAGATATAACATAATACGAATAACTTAAAAAATAACATAACAATATAATTACAAGTGTCTTGTAAAAATTTGTGTTGATATCAAATGGAATGTACTTTTATTATTTTTCTACTTAAAACCTAAATATATAAATGAAGAGAAGCCATCGGTTCCGAAACACAGTATTACATACCTACTAGTTCGGAACTGATGGGTTCCAATTGATCTTGTTAAATGTTTTATGTTGAAATCAAGTATTTTGTATTTTGTTTTTCTTTGTTGTCCAACTGAGTGCAGTTGAAGATGGGGGGTTGGAATTCTCGATCATTTCTCCTTGTAGCATGGTTTTTGTACGGCGTTGCGGAATAATGGATGAGAAAAGGTAAATAAATGTATTATTTATAAAAAAAATTTTTTTTTGTTCACGGGGCTATAGTATACCTATATCAAAATTTCAAAATATTTTCCCAGGAGGGGTTGACAAGATTATGAATGATAGCCATTAATAAATAAGTAGTTGAAGCAGTCATGAAGAAAGTCATGATAGCTAGTAGCTAGATTGTGCGATTTTACAAAAACCGCCGTACCCATTTCGGTAAAATTTACATGGGACCACTTCTGAACATTGATCTAAGTCATCATCATCAGCCGCAAGACGTCATCTGCTGTACATAGGCCTTCCCCCTAGATTTCCACAACGAACGGTCCCGCGCAACCTGCAACCAGCGGTTTCCAGCGACCTTTGTGAGGTCATCTGTCCATCTAGTGGGAGGCCGTCCAACACGTCTTCCGGTTCGTGATCTAAGTACCAAACATAAAAAAGAACCGTAGAAAATTATTCACAAGTTGTGGAACTATCGCGTAATATACATACAAATAAAACATCTAACATAACTAATACTATAAGAAACTATTTCATTTTAGGAGTCGGTTAAAAACTATTTTTAGGAGGTACGTGAAAGCAACCTCAAAATATAAATAAAGCCTTGAATCTGTAAATATATATATTTTTAGCATAAATATTTTACATTTTTGATCGGTCCTTGAAACCCGCGTTATGCATATTTTGCCGCATTGCCATAAAATTTTAATGCCGAAAACCAATTTAAACTTTTACAAAACAGAGTACAAAATCGGAATTCGTTCGTTTATGAAGCCATAGCTTGCCAAAGCCTGAGGTTAATATACGTTGTTGGGTATTTGTGAATTTACAGCGGGTAATAAGTGGGCAGTGGTCGTAGTGCTGGTATTGCATGTCGTTCGTTGCATTCGGTGGGCAATGGGCAATTGGGCATGCTACTGGCGTGACAAAACGAGCGTGATAGCGTTTAACACTAGTTGCGCCCAAAGGAGTATCTACTATGGACCAAGTGATAAATCGGGCATTACATTGACCGGGCATTATGAAAAAGGCCCACTAAAAGAGGGCAATTTCATAATACCTAATTCAAATAATCAAATTGACTGGGCATTATCCATAATGCATATCACGTCAAACCATTATTCACAATAAACCATTTTTATTTTTCTCGTGATCATGTCTTACATAATGTAGGATGAACACCGGCTGCCTGCTCTGCCTGGGCCGAGCGTGCAAGCGAGAGCGCGGAACAAGCGATAGAGAGGCATGATCGGCATAGGTTTGTGGCTTATGACGCATCTTTAGATAATGAAGTCATCAAGTAAAATTATCGTGTCTTTACCGATTTTACAGACTACCATTTTTTTTCTTCCTGCAATGGACCAAAATTTGCAGAAAATCTTTGCAACACTTTTGTACCAAAGCTGTCACTTTTCACTTTATTTTCCATTCCACCAGTTTGTATTTGTATTTGTAATTTGTTGATTCATAATTTAAATAAACGTTTAATTAACATTTACTGCTGTTAACTTCAGTAATGGCTGTCCATTTAATTAAAAAACAATACTTTCCAGTAAAGCTTGCTCGAAATATTTAGACCAAGGCTAGTTAATTAAATCAGCAGAATATTTTAAAAGTACATTAGGCATGTAAGTTTTAAAATTATTCGCTTAATTAAAGAATAAAGTGGAGGCATTCACCGACAAATTCCTAACCTCGAGGTATTAGTTCTTGGGCTAGAGTAGACAGAAACCTGTAAAATGTTTGTGTAAATTATAATTTGACTAGCTGTGACCCGCGGTTTCACCCGCGGCTACTTGAGGAAAATCTCTACTAAAATATCCATTGCTATAAAAAGCTATGATCAGTAAGATAACTATACCAAAAGAATAAAGAAACGCTACGTAGTTCAGTAACTTTATACATTACCGTAGGCGTTAAATCCGGTAGATCTGATTTTTTGCAGACTTGTTTATGATGTTGGCCTAATGATTGTCCCAAGTATGTGACCTCGAGCGACGAACGCAACTTTGTCAAAAATCGAAAAAAACCGCGAATAAATCGTTTATTTTTCAAATTTTGGGGATTATAACCCTAAACGACTAGTTTTTGTAAAAACTTTCTTATGGCGTCTATAAAGTAGACTAAATTTGCTACAATATGGTACTAGAATTGTCTCTGTATACTCAATAGTTTCTGAGAATAAATCTTTCAAAGTTTATAATTTTTTTCGTACTTCGCAATTTTTAGCAATATTTTAACTCCTACTTGAGCACTTTGTGGCACAGTTACGGCGGTTTTAACCCCCGACCAAAAAAGAGGTGTTATAAATTTGACGTCGAAGTCTGTCTGTCTATTAGACAGACACACATACAGGTCTGTCTCTATGTGTATCTGTCTGTGTGTGTATCTGTCTATGGCACCGTAGAGCTGAAACGGATGGGCCGATTTCGGTGCGGTTTTTTTATTTGAAGATACATTTTTGTGTTGATGTTTTGAGCAATTTTTGGTTAATATCGATTCAAGATGGCCGCCTCCACCAAATGACAGACCAAATATTTCATAACAATCTACCTCAATATGGGTATCAAATGAAAGGGCTTGACTAGTAGAGTACTATACAGTATAACAAATTTCAAATCACAAAATGGCGAATTACATTTTTTTTTTTTCACTAATAACATAATATGGGTATCAAATGAAAGATCTCGACTAGTAGACTACTATACACTATGAAAAATTTATATTTATACCATATTTATACCATATCGAGGTATTTGTAAAAAAAGAAACGTATTTCGTCATTTTGTGGTTGCGGCCATCATGGATTTGAAATTTGTCATAGTGCATAGTAGTCTACTAGTCAAGCCCTTTCATTTGATACCCATATTAAGGCATTAGCGAAAAAAAAATATGGAGTTCGCCATTTTGTGATTTGAAATTTGTAATACTGTATAGTACTCTACTAGTCAAGCCCTTTCATTTGATACCCATATTGAGGTAGATTGTGATGAAATATTTGGTCTGTCATTTGGTGGAGGCGACCATCTTGAATCGATATTAACCAAAAATAGCTCAAAATATCAACACAAACATGTTTCTTCAAATAAAAAAAACCGCACCGAAATCGGCCCATCCGTTTTAGCTCTACGGTGCCATAGACAGATATACACACAGACAGATACACATAGAGACAGACCTATATGTGTGTCGTCTAATAGACAGACAGACTTCGACGTCAAATTTATAACACCTTTTTTTTTTGGTCGGGGGTTAAAAACCGCCGTAACTGTGCCACAAAGTGGTCAAGTAGGACTTAAAATATTGCTAAAATTGCGAAGTACGAAAAAAATTATAAACTTTGAAAGACTTATTCTCAGAAACTATTGGGTATACAGAGACAATTTTAGTACCATATTGTAGAAAATTTAGTCTACTTTATAGACGCTATAAGAAAGTTTTTACAAAAACTAGTCGTTTAGGGTTCGTTATAATCGCCAAAATTTGAAAAATAAACGATTTTTTCGCGGTTTTTTCGATTTTTGACAAAGTTGCGTTCGTCGCTCGAGGTCACAAACTTGGGACAATCATTAGGCCAACATCATAAACAAGTCTGCAAAAAATCAGATCTACCGGATTTAACGCATCCTACTCCATACATTCAGGCGACAAAGTTACTGGACTAAAGTAAGAGACGATTCACACGGCGCGGCTGCCAACCGCGCCGTGCAGGCCGGCAGATTTCCATATAAAATTGAATTCAATTCACACGACGCGGTTTACGGCCGCGGCGGCTGCGGCAGCCGCGCGGCGCCCGCGTGGCTGCGCGCGATTCTTGCGCAGTAGCTTTCCGGAGCAGCAACCGCGAAAACCTGCGGTCTCGTGAGTATTGAAACAAAATCGTCGCGCGGCGCGGCCAACCGCGCCCGCGCGCGGGTGCGGTTGGCAGCCGCGTCGTGTGAACCGGGCCTAAAAGTACTGGGTTCTAGTAAAATGTGTTTTATAGTACAGGTATTTTAAAGTACTTCTGTGTATACGATATTTTTAGTTTTTTAGTTCTTGGGGTAGAAGAACAAATTGATTATCTCTGTAACCTGATGATCTTGATAACGCTTCAGATACATAAGTAGTTGTCCGTATGAAAAACAGTCTTGGCGCGAAGAATCGATTTCTAGGTGCTTAAATGTTTGCCCCTGTGCTTTAATAATAGTTTCAGCATACGACTACTTAACGGGAAACTGTATTATTTTGAAATTAAAAGGCAAATGGTACCATTTTATGTGGAGGTAATGCTTTAACATACCATTGCGCTTGAAGGGAATAGTCGATTTGTATCGGATTCGACCCCATGCCCTACCGGCCCTACCCTACCGGCTAAAACCTCGGCAGTATTAATTCATCTTTGCCACAAACCGCGCAAACACCGGGATGTTCTCGCACTATTCTGTGAACCCGCCGCGGGACAATGCACACCGTGGTCATCAGAGTGGGTACCAGACATCTTCACGTCTAGACACCCTTTGTCTCTCACGGCGGGCCAAATTGTCGGCCTCGTCACCTACCACCATCCGACTGAAGAGGACGGTGACAGCAGCTCACCGATATACCGGTACTCTTCTTCCTCTACACTCCCACCGCGTTCGCCATCATACGTTGGCGACCACGCAAGGCCACAGTGGGCAGGTAGAGTGGTGCACCGTTATACCGGTATTCCTCTTCAGCCTCTCATCTCATTCATCCTCTTCTCTACGGTCACGGTGCATACCACCAAACATCTCTCATTCGCGCTGACACCGTCTACGCCGCGCAACTCCCTCCTGACCGCATTGCTAGGAACGCAAGGCTTGGAGCCCATAGCCCTGCTGGTTAGCAGTCCCACTGCGAGTTTCTCTTAGCTTCACTGTGGATAATCAGACCACGGCTACTGAACCCCTCGCCTCGTCTTTGCGGGATCCCCTCGGGAAGGAAGCACATGGTATCTTGTAGAGCAATCGGCGGCTGTCCGCTGTCTTCTTTCTATTCGCCGCGGTCGTTTAATATAGTTGAAAATTATGTGCCTTTTTAACGTGGGAAAATACATTTACGCATGGTCACGCATTAGCATAGTGATGGCCGCGGTTCCGCCTCTGTGGCTACATCGCCTCGAGGACCCTCATCTGGAAGACAACGCTAAGAAACATCACTGTACCACGTGCTCACAATAAAATGGTCTATTATTTTGTAACAGAGTTATTTTAAAACTAATATCTTAGTTTATTATTATTATTTTTCCTAAAATATTCATTAAAATCAAATAATACCAGGGCAATTTTGCTCAAAATTATATATTTGTGATAAATAATGTACTCGTTCGGATAAGTGTTTATCCGAACATCGTGTTTATAAAAATACCTCCGCTAACAATGCATTTTTCTTCTTCTTTTTTCTTATGGCTACCAGTCGGTAATGGGTACCACCGCAATTTCGCCAACGTCCAGCGTTTGAACATTGAGAGCGTCGTTAATCCATGTTCTGTATGTTCTTCATTGGAGTATGATGCTTCATTAAGGTGATCAGTCTTCTTCAGATAACCTTGAGCTTGATTGTCAAAAACCTGTTTAGTGTGAAATCGAGGCAGCAGGGTTCTTCCTTACTTACTTCATATATACGATTATACGTGAATAGTATGGTAAAATAGTAATGTAGAGGTATAAAAATCAAGCATTGTGAAATAATGGATTAGAAGAGGTATTGAAACTGTATGGAATCAATGCCGTAAATAATCAAATGACCAAATTTACACTGTACGTCGTCGGCACATCATATTTTTTTCCGACAAACTAATAATTAAAATTGTAAAATTTATAATTTTTATAGTTTCCATACCTCTTCTTATTCCGCAACGCCGTACAAAAATCATGCGATACGGAGAAATGATCGAGGATTGGAACCCCCCATCTTCAACTGCACTCAGTTGGACAGCTTACAAGTGACGGCATAGTGCTGAATCTTATTACTTTAAACCCTGCTATCATCCTACATAGGTCTCCTGGTGGTTCATTTGACCCGTAAATTTTGTTCATGGGCCTGTAGTCTATTATCTATCTATCTATCGTTAGGGTGTCGGTTTTTAGTGAGGGTGTGTTCGCATATAGTAAAAATGTACTCTCATATTATTTCACTAACGCGATAAAAGATGCATTACTTACTTATTTCAAGTAAAACGGAAGCTTAACTTTATTTGCTTACAAACAATGCACTAATTCATGCTCAATTCGTATATTGCCTCCATTAATTTTCATAATTGCTTAATTAATACAGTTAGTAGCGTTTGGAATGCAATCTAGGAAGAAATGATTAATTTTTATAATGCTTACGTATTCATGAACATGCATTAAAATATGAATTATTGATACGTATCGTTGGGAAACTAGTAAAAACTTGCGGAGTTCTCTACTTTTCATGGATTTGCGAAAAATTAAAAAGAGATTAACCGCCATTTAAATTTAATTACAATAATTTAATAGTATGGGTAATTCAATTTAAAATGTGTGTGTATGCATACGAGTTTCATCTTATAATAATCAGTACCTGGGTGACCGAACTTTGCTTGGTTTTAACACTGAGTATACTTAGATACCTTCAGATAAAGAAAGGACTCCCAGTAATAGATTTTCTCAAAAAAAAAAGAAAGAAAGAAAAAATAACTTGAAAAAAAAAGAAGCCATCTGGATTCGAACCCCCGGGTTCTACTGCTTCATAACCGCCCATCTTATCGACTGAGCTATTATACTGCCGCACAGAGCTGCAAAATTTGCCGTCGCATTCTAATGTTAATGTAACAGTTTTTCGTTGTCTAAAAAACGCGCATAAAATGCGTATTTTAAAAGTGAAACCTAGTTAGATCGATTTATCGTCCTCGAAACCCACTGCATTCATCATTTCATGAAAATCGTTCGAGCCGTTTCCGAGATTCAGATATATATATACAAGAACGGCTCGTTTAAAGGTATAAAATTGCTACGAGTATAAACATACCTGCATGTCTGGCAAGTAACACCAATAATAAGCATTTTTTTTTTAATAAAGAGTGACGAGACGAGCAGGACATATGCCTGATGGTAAGCAACATGCCTGCCACATAACAGCACAGTGACACGCAGCTATTGGACCACGAAGAGTCCAAATCATTACCTAGCACTGCACTGCGCTCGTCATCCAGAGATCTAAGTTGTTATATCTCTAAGCCCTGTAATTTCTCTGGAAACATTGCCCTTCAAACCGGAACACAGAATTTTACATTCTCATTACTGGGACTCACTGACTGTCACTGTACTGTTATGTGCCAGGCATGTTGCTTACCATCAGGCACATGTCCTGCTCGTCTCGTCAATCTTTAATTAAAAAAAAACTCGGGGTCTCCTTTCACAAAAAGAGGGTCATTGCCAAAATCAACCACGCTGGTCAAGTGCGTGTTGTCCGATAACGTATATCCTCAAGATTTGTATATCATGGATCACTTGAATAAATTAATACTCAGAGGTGTAAGCTTGATTCGAATCTACGACTATAAGATTTTGTATCAGAACTTGGAACTGACCCTTTGAAAGAATAGTTTTATTTTATTTTTTACATTGGTGGAAAATTCAGGCACAGCACCATCTGAACCCAAACTAAGCAAAGCTTGTGTGATGGCGGCCAGATAGCTGATATAATACTTATATAGTTGTAAATACATACTTATAATACATAGAAACACCCAGACACAGTGCAAATATTTGAATTCATCACACAAATATTTGCACTGGGTGGGAATCGAACCCACCCAGTTGATCTAAGAACTGACCTGTACGACTTACCTATTAACATGGTGCTGAATCTGCATCGAAATATCCGGTATCCATTTCAGCAATATTGCAATTTAAACCAATTTTTTCACTGTAATTCACACTAGCTTGTCTATTGTTCTTTGTCTATCGAGACAAAAAAAAAAAAAAAAAAATACATAAAAGCATCGGCTTTTATGTATTTTTTTTGTGTTGAGTGACGAGACGTTTAGGCACATAAATCTCTAGTACCTTATTGTTTAGATTTCTGGGCGTTTAGGACATGTACCATCAGGTACATGTCCTAAACGCCCATCAGGTAAACTACGGGCCAGCTCATGACAGCACAGTGACACGCAGCTATTGGAACATGAAGAGTCCAAATCAATACCTAACACTGCATTGCAATCATCACCCAGAGATATAAATACAAATTATTTATTAATAATGGCAAATTACACGTACGAGTGTTCAGATAGTTTAGTAAGATACTAGTTATAAATGCTACTAAATGATTTAACTACACACCACTAATTTCACTATACTACACTATTGCCCTTCAAACCGGAACATAGTGATGTATGCACATCGGCAAACGTGACAAACAAAAAAAACCTGGCCAAGGTGTGTGGCTTTTTCCAAGGTGGACTCTGCTCTCTCAAAAATTCCTACCACTAAAGAATCTGTAGTCTAGAATTCTAACCCAAAAATTTCGACGATGATATCCCGAGATACTGTGCGATCATATTAAAATTGATGCAATAACTAGCATAGCTTGACTGCAAGCTGGATCCGATATTACCGACAGAATATTATATTCAGGCATCGCTTCAAGAAATTGGTAGGTATCTCGGAGGTACCTAATTGTGGAACCCAGTTACAGAGACTGCTTTGATAATGCCAGTAGCGATTCTCTGTCGCATAATACTTGCACAATAATGAACCAACGACCTAGGGCTGAGTAAACTTGCAACCGACTTATAGGCTTAATTTGATAATGTCAGTATAGCGATTCTCTGTCACATGTTTATGCAGACTTTTATAGCGCAAATATTCAAATGTCACAAAACACGTGTTTACCGCGCAACGTCATTGTTGCGACAATTATACCGACAGGACGAACTTATCTTAACTTAACTTAAATTTTTGATGTTTCTACGCGGAGCGGTCTATCTAGACAAGTAAATAATCAAAGCACAATACATCTCACCAATTTGACATGAATCTTCGCCTGCTAATGTAGACACCAACATCGTCTTAGTACCTACGAATACGATGTTTTTGTTGCGCAAACACGTTACGAATATGCGCCTCATAGGTG
Organism: Ectropis crepuscularia; assembly: GCA_963693475.1. Lineage (NCBI taxonomy): Eukaryota > Metazoa > Arthropoda > Insecta > Lepidoptera > Geometridae > Ectropis > Ectropis crepuscularia. Next base: position 7,162,815 of record OY856368.1, on the reverse strand, counting down.
AGGCCGCGGCAATACAATAATGAACCAACGATCTAGGGCTGAGTAAACTTGCAACCGACTCAAAGGCTTATTAGGCACGCTAAATTTAGTGATTGAACTGAGAAGAAAATTTAGAAGTAATTTAGGGCAAAATTTCCACATAAATTATAGGACACCGAGACAAATCCGCTTATATCTCTGGGTAACAGCGCAGAGATATAAGTGCTAATATATCGAGTCCAAGGCTAAATTAGCTGCCAAAAAACTAGGTGTCCTCTCAAAAGTGCGAAAGTACTTCAAGTCTGAACGATTGCTTTTGTTATATAAAGCACATATTATATTTATAGGTTTACACTTGACTGCCATCTCGCCATTAAACGACAATGCGGTCTACGAAGGAGCGTGTTTATCTAGAAAAAAAACCAATTCACTCTCGATTTGAAGACACAAAAATCGGGGAAAACCCACTCAGGCAACGTGTTCCACAGCCTAGACGTTCTTATCACAAAAGTAGAGCCAAATTATCTTCTTTCGTGTCTTTGGAACATCAACCATGAAACGATGTCGCTTTTTCGAGCTACGAGCATTCCGATAGAAAAAAAGACAAGGTGGTATTAGATCATGCAAATCAGTTGCACACTCTCCGAAGTGTATCCGATAAAATACCGATAGGCTAGCAATTTTAAATTAAGTCACTTTAAAAAGATAAGATCGTGAGGAAATCGGCAATATGAGGAATTTTTCGAGCATGCTGGTTTCCTCGCAGTCTTTTCCTTTACCATGCAAGCGAGTAGGAATGACAAACTTGTATATCTTCTGCGCCTGTATGGAATACTGTTCGCACCTTTGGGATGGATCGGCTAAGTATCAGCTTGAGGATCTCTGGAATCGATCGAGAGGCGTGCTAAAAGGCTCATAGGCATACACTCTTGTGTGAAAAAGACTGCAAACTCTTGAACATCGCCGAAAAATTGCTAGCTTATCGGTTTTTTATCGGATACACTTCGGAAAGTGTGCAACTGATCTGCATGATCTAATACCACTTTGCCTTTTTTCTATCGGACTTCTCGTAGCTCAAAGAAACGGCATCGTTTCATGGTTGATGTTCCAAAGACACGAACGAAGAGGTTTGACTCTACTTTTCTTAACGTCTAGGCTGTGGAATACGTTGCCTGAGTGGGTTTTTCCCGATGGTTATAATCTTGGTGTCTTCAAATCGAGAGTGAATCAGTTTTTTTTTCTTGGTAAACACGCCCCATCGTAGACCGCAACGTCGTTTAACACCAGGCGAGGTGGCGGTCAAGTGTAAACCTATAAATAGTTTAAAAAAAAAAGTGCAGTGCTAGGTAATGATTCGGACTCTTCAGGTTCCGATACCAGTGTGTCACTGTGCCGTTATGTGGCAGGTATGTTGCTTACCATGAGGCACATGTTCTGCTCGTCTCATCATTCTAAACTATAAAAAAGTAGGTTAGTGGACTGAATTCTAAAGCAAGTTTAGAATCGAGTTAGAAGCAAGCAATCCTTGTTTCTGAATTTAGTATGCTAGCCTTTAGTTAGTAGTACTTAGTAGTAGTAAATTCAGTCGACTAAATATAGCCAGACCAGAGAAATTAAAGGGCTTGAAGATATAACATCTTAGATCTCTGGGTGACCAGCGCAGTGCAGTGCTAGGTAATGATTTGGATTCTTCATGTTCCAATAGCTGCGTGTCACTGTGTTGTTATGTGGCAGGCATGTTGCTTACCATCAGGCACATGACTTGCTCGTCTCGTCACACTTTATATGAAAAAAAATAAAGCCAGGAGTAAGCAATAAGTTTTTTAGTCAAGGCGCAAATGAAATTAATTATCTTAAATTATTTAATGATTTTGATCGTTTTCAATAAACATTTAATAATACACGTTTTTTGGACTGCCCTCGTGGCTTAGTTGGTAGTAGCTCTGCCTGCGAAGCCGAGGGTCGTGGGTTCGATCCCCACCCAGTGAAAATATTTGTGTGATGAATTCAAATGTTTGCACTGTGTCTGAGTGTTTATATGTATAATAAGAATGTATTTAAAACCATATAAGTATTATATCAGCTATCTGGCCGCCATCATACAAGCTTTGCTTAGTTTGGGGTCAGATAGTGTTGTGTGTGAATTGTCCACCAATATTTATTTATTTGTTTTGATATTTTAGTGGTCTTCTTGGAGTAGTACCATATCTTCTTCAGTTGTATGCATAAGATAAGATAAGATAAGATAAGATAAGAAAACTGTTTATTACAATCCACAACACAAAAGAAAAATTACATAAAAAAAACTAAGATCTTAATACACTAGCGTGACATTTCAATTGGCGGCCTTATTGCTTAGAGCAATCTCTTGCAGGCAACTGGGCATGGCATAAGCAAAGCAGTAATATGCAAATTTTACTGTGTTCCGGTTTGAAAGGCAATGTTTTGCGATAAACAAATAAATTACAGGGCAAACAGATAAATCAACGTATGTTTCTGTGTAGCGCAGTACAGTGCTGGATAGTGATTTGAACTCTTCATGTTCAAAAGACTAGATGACTCTGTGCTGCTGTGGATCGGTGTATTTCTTACCATTAGGTGGCTGTATTTTCTTGTATTTTCTTGCTCGTTACGTTACTCTAATTAGAACGCCTGGTCGGATTGGATTGAATATTAGCAGCTACTGTAATATTTAGTGTATTGAAAACTCAGCGTTATTATGAGTTGGTAGATATATTTTATCTGCTACAAATTTCAATGTTTTGTGATATTTAACTAGTATTATTAAAAATAAGTAAGTTACGGCTGGTCTAGTCGGAAGAACGTCGCCTGCCGATCCGGAGACCCCGGGTTCAAATCCCACACGCACCGCTGTCTTTTCGAAGTCATGTGCGTAATGCCGCTAACTTAAAACGGCGAAGGAAAACCGACCGACTTTGAGGAAACCGACATGTACCTAGAATTTTTGGAAGTCATGTGTCATCCACCAACCCGTACTGGGCCAGCGTGGTGGATTGTGGCCTTAACTCTCTCCTTGCGAGTGAAGGCCCGAGTCCAAGCAATGGGAATATTTAGTGGGCTGTTGATGATGATTATTGAAAATGCCACCCCTCTTCTTGCTTAATCCTAAGCAGGCGAATTTCTTTTAAACATATTGCCTTGAAGAGATTGCTTTCAGCAATAAGGCTACCGTTTGTGGTGCTGGTTTATAAGTCATTGTTAGCGTCACAATAAACAATATTCTATCTATCTACATTTTTTTTTGAATAAAGAGTGACGAGACGATTATGACATGTGCCTGATGGTAAGCAACATGCCTGCCACATAACAGCACAGTGACACGCAGCTATTGGAACATGAAGAGTCCAAATCATTACCTAGCACTGCACTGCGCTCGTCACCCAGAGATCTAAGTTGTTCTATCTCAAAGCCCTATAATTTCTCTGGAAACATTGCCCTTCAAACCGGAACACAGTAATGTTTTCCCATTACTGCTTGGCGGTAGAATAACTGGCAAAGGTGTGGTCCTCCCCAGGCGGACTCTGCCAAGAGTCCTACCACTATTAAAATCTATCTACATATATAATCTTTGCAGCGAGCAACCAAGGTATACCGCCTTGGACAAACCAAGCAAGAACACAATATATAAAATCTATTATTTCTCTTTTGTTTTTCTAGGCTTCGGATAACACGGTAAAATAAAATAAATGTTTTTAGTGCTGCCATTCATGGATAAACAAAGGAATACGTTTATTTGAATTACGTTCCCAGGCGCGGTATTTGGAATGTATAATATTATATGAGACTAGCGCCCCGCCACGGTTTCGCCTGGGTTGAATCGTTATAACCGATTTTTCAGGATCAATGTGAGATCATGGGTTCATAATTATGGTTTCACTTTAAAAGGTAAAGGTCATAAATAAATCAGCAAAATGAGGAATTCCTCAAATATTTCGTAGTGGTAGGACTCTTGGCAGAGTCCGCCTGGGGAAGTACCACCTTTGCCAGTTCTTCTACCGCCAAGCAGTAATGTGCAAACATTACCGTGTTCCGGTTTGAAGGGCAATGTTTCCAGAGAAATTACGCGGCTTAGAGATATAACAACTTAGATCTGCGGGTGACGAGCGCAGTGCAGTGCTAGGTAATGATTTGGACTCTTCATGTTCCAATAGCTGCGTGTCACTGTGCTATATTATGTGGCAGGCATGTTGCTTACCATCAGGCACGTGTCCTGCTCGTCTCGTCACTTTTGATTTAAAATAAAAAAGTTTCACAAGAAATATTTAGCCTGTTTTATTTTAAGCTAACGTTTCACCCTGGCTTCACTCGTGCTACATAATATATAGCCCATAGTACTCAGGGTTCACGTACATATCTAACGGTAAAAGAATTTTCGAAATCGATCCAGTAGTTACTGAAATTAGCGAGTTAGGCTATCAAAAAAAAATATTTTTTTCCCGTTTTTATAACATTCTTCATTGATGCTCCGCTCCTATTCATAGTAGTGTAATGTTATATAGCCTATAGCCTTCCTCGATAAATAGACTATCCAACAAAAAAAAATCTTTCAATTCGGACCAGTAGTTCCCGAAATCCTAGCAATCAAACAAATTAACAAACTCTTCAGCTTTATAATATTAGTATAGATTGTTCAATCCAAGCCAAGTTGGGACGCGTCTCTAGCACTTAATACTTTACTTTTAATTATTGTATAGGTAAGACTCCTTGCAGAGTTAATTTGGGGAAAAAACACACACCTCTGCCAATTATTCCATCACCAAGCAGTAATGTGCAAACTTCAGTGAAACCGATTTAAAAGGCAATGTTTCCTGAGAAATTACCAGGTATAGAGATAAATCATATTATATCCCTGAGTGACGAGCACAGTACAGTGCTGGGTAATTATTAGGACTCTTCATGTTCCCAGTAGCTGCGTGACATACCAACCAAAGAAGCAATTTCATATAAAATAGTCTAGTCGTTTGGAACAAGTAAGAACACGAACATTATGACTTTTAAAATTTTCTCTGCCATCTACGAAATACGTAGAGGAGCTACAAAGTCTCTACAAGCGCTACGTATTGGACTATTTCAAGAGGCTTAATATTATTCTTGCCGTGAAACCTACGTAAAGTTACGTATTTATTTCATTGTATTTTTGAAGCGAAAACTTATTTTGTTGTATTTTCTGTGGGCTGCAAATTGATTTCAAGCGTCACGTTCGTAAATTAAAGATAACTTCGGATAAGTGAAATGAAAGATATACTCGAATGATCTAGATGGTCATGGTCACGCCCTCCTGTTCCACCTGTGTAGTTTCCAAAATTAGCTATCAAATTCTGAGTTATTAGTTTTCACTTCTATCGGCAGTCCTTATGACAGCAAATGTTTTTTTAAAAGAAACGTTTGCCGTTGTAGTGTCAGTTTAGAAAAAAATATATATGTAAGAAACTTCAATATCATTTTTAAAGAAGAGAAGAAAAAAACTAGATACTCCATACAGATTATTTTGATGAAAAAAATATTGTTTTTTATCGGATCCATTTCAGAGAGTGTGCTGCTGATCTGCACGATTATATCCCACCTTACCTTTATATCAGATAGCTTGTAACTCCAGAAAGCGACATTGTTTGATAGTTAATGTTTTAAAAACTTTTGACTCTTCTTGCGAAATCTTATCTTATACCTTTAAACGAGCAATTCTTGTATATATAATATTATAGAATCTGAATCTCGGAAACGGTTCGAACGATTTTGATGAAGTTGTGTATGAAGGGGGTTTCGGGGACGATAAATCGATTTAACTAAGTTTCATTTTTAAAAAACGCATATATGCGCGTTTTTTGACAATGAAAAACTGTCACATTAGACATTAGAATGCGAAGGTAAATTTCGCCGCATGACGGGACAGCGTAATAGCTCAGATGGGAAATCGGGCGGTCACAGCGGCCACGAATCAGTAGCTCCGGGTTCGAATCCAGGCGGCTTCTCTTCTTTCATGTTTTTTTTTTTAAGAAAATCTATTTCTTGGAGTCTTTTATCTGTAGGTATTTAGTATTAAACCGAGCAAAGCTCGGTCACCCAGGTACTATTTTTATTAACGCATATGTTTTCATCTAAACTTTGGAATGCGTTACTTAGGTGGGTGTTCTGTGATGTAAGAATGGTTGTGTTAAACTTTGAGTGACTCGGTTTCTTCTAGGTAATCGTGGTCCGTTGTGGATCGTATCGTCACTGAACATCAAGTTCATCTGGGGAAGTACCATACCGTTCCCAGTTATTCTGCCGCCAAGCAGTAATGTGCAAACATTACTGTGTTCCGATTTGAAGGGCAATGTTTCCAGTGAAATTACTGGGCATATAAATAAAACATCTTAGATGACGAGCGCAGTGCAGTGGTAATAAATTGGACTCTTCGTGTTCTAATAGCTGCGTGTCACTGTGCTGTTATGTGGCAGACATGTTGCTTACCATCAGGCACATGTCCTGCTCGGCTCGTCACTCTATACTATAAAAAAAGGAAAAAAAGTGAGACAGCGGTCAAGCGCAAACTTATTATCGAAAAAATGTCGATTTCGCTTTATTAGTGTACAAACGTCGTATTAATTAATTTTATCAAATATTTGAAATATGGCGATTAGTTGTAAAAATATTATAAGGCGATATTAGAATGCAGAAAATGGTTGTCAAACTGATAGCCGTATCCTTTTATTTTTGGAATTCGGGTATAAATAGTCCTCAGTTACTTTATAGGTCTCAATTCTGGTGATAATAAATATTTTCATTTTTATTTCGAGATACAACTTAGAAAAACCTAATCATAATCAATTAACGAGTCATATTAATACGAAATGTTTATGAAATTGAATTCATAATAATTGAATTGTCACGTATTTTTTTCTTGTATTTCAGATGACAAAGATACAGTGCTTAGAAGTTTTAGTGACGTCTCTGCATGGAGCGATTTTTACGAAAAAGTGACGTGACAATCCCTTAAGTTTGATTTTTTAATTAATAGGGTACAATCCTCAAAAAAAAAACTAAGTAGCATGTTAGTTAGATTGGCAAAAAATATTGTACACGTATTTTTTCTTTTGTTTCGCAAACAAAAAATGACGAAGATACAGCGCTTCGAAGTTTCGTGTGACGTCACTTGTGAGTACGATTTTTACTCACGAGTGACGTCGCGACCCCCCACTCTCGAAGTTTGATGGTCTATATCTTTGACGATTTTTAATGTTATAAAAAAACAAAAAATACGTGTCCAATATTTTTCCATGATATAGCTGACGGACTAATTAGGATGGTGTAATTTTGACCCAGTCCGGTACCCTATTGTCGATTTTGTATAAACCATTTTGATACAAAAATTTAAACCGACTTCAAAACCGCAAAAAGGCACTCAAAAGCGAAAAGTAAATTAACAGCATTATTGTAAACGCTACTCACTCATATATTTGAAGTCGATGGCTGCCAAGTCAAAAATCTAGTAGATTGATACTACGTAGGTACGTGGTAAGTAAGCATAGGTAAGTGATATCTATCCACTACCTGTTAGACTTGACTGGCACCGACTTCAAATATATAAGTGAGTAGCCCTTACAATAATGCTATTTAATTTATTTTTCGAGTGCCTTTTTGCGATTTTGAATTCTGTTTAATTTTTTGTACAAAAATAGTTTATTTCACCCTTTTTAGTGCGAAACAAATTTTTATTAATGCATTTACAGAATTTCGTATTAAGAGGATTGAATATCATAACTATTGTTAAATCTGCAACTACATACGTCATCCAGATAATTGAACCCAAATTTTAGATTTTTGTTCATATATCATAAACCATCTTACTGATTTTGATAATATTTCTATGGGACTATTCGGAAAGCAAACCCATCGAAAAACGAATAGAAATTTTAAATTTGGTTTGCCCGTGCTCGAGAAACTAGGGTAATACATAAAAAAATATGGTGGTCGAATTGCTACCCTCGTCCTTTTTGGAAGTCTGTTAAAATCGTATTCCACATTTTTTCGTAATCTACCTGACGGACTAATCAAAATGGTATATATGACTCAATCATCATCCCAATTGTGTAATCGCACATTATCGTTACAAAGCCACGGTCGCATATTCAATTTAACTTGGCCAAAGCTTTTTGAGCATTCGAACGACAACGCTCAATCTAAGCAGCCATTTATTTGGCTCGACAAAGAATCATTGCCATTCTGAGTGGCTATGTCTCCAAATATTCGGCGCACACCAACTGTTAGTAGATTTGATTCTTTGATTATCCCGAGACTGTCATAGGTCTTTTAGCAATACGGTGTAGGTAAGTGGTCAGTAAAGTAATCGGTGTAGTTTTCATTGTAATGTGGTGTTTCTACGTATAATAAGTATATGTATCCAATTTCCCTTTTTTCTATCGGAATGCTCGCAGCTCGAAAAAGCGACATCGTTTCATGGTTGATGTTCCAAAGACACGAACGAAGAGATTTGGCTGTGTTTTTGTGAGAAGAACGTCAAGACTGTGGAATACGTTGCCTGAGTGGGTATTTTCCGATAGTTACAATCTTTGTGTATTCAATTCGAGAGTGAATTGGTTTTTTTTTCTAGGTAAACACGCTCCATCGTAGACCGCATCGTCGCTTAACATCAGGCGAGATGGTGGTCAAGTGTATACCCATAAAAGATAAAAAATAATAATTATGTAAGTCTTATATCGGCTATATAGCTCCCATTGTACCTATAAGCTAGGGGCTAGCTTCGGGGCTAGCCACAAAAGCGTACATAAAATTGTGTTTATGTTGTTGATAGTTTTACCCGTTTAATACGATTACTGCGTTTTTTGGCAATGAAAAGTGGCTTATCTACTATTCCGAACTATAAAGTAGCAGTGTTGAAAATTTCAACCCCGTTCGTTTAGCCGGTTCGACGTGGTAGAGTAACGAACATCCACACTTCTGAATTTCATTTTTATAATTTTAGTAGCAAATTAGCTATACGTATCGCTCCCTTAGTATTAATACTGCATAGTTTGGGACTTAATAATATTATGTGAAAAACCCCCAAAATTAAAAACAAAATACTTTTGGTAAAAATATCCTGTCAAGATAAATACAAAACGTAATATAAAACAAACAATGCGTCGAAAATTTTAATCTAAAATCCGAGCCTCCAATGAAAAAAATTCAGTGACAAATCTCGCGAAAAAATACATTAGTAATAAACCTTAATATCTCCAGACGTCAATGGAGTATACACAATTTCATTAAAGAGAATGCCCGAAAAGGTCCCCCTAGAACGACCATCCGACACTCAAGACGAAGAGAAATCTTACCTTTTACTGATGATATCTTGTGTTGCACCAAATTTTACAAAACAAACTCAAAATAAACACTTTTAGTACTTAAACTTTAAAAAAACAAGATTTATTTAAATAGCCAGTACCACGAGAACTGATCGCGTACGCGTATCGAAAGGAATCGCTCCGAACTTCCGAAGACGACCGACCGACTGAAATGTCGAGCGAAAACTGGCACTTGTATACGAGAAAATGATGGAAACACCTCTATACTCGACTTTCCATTCAATAACGACGTATATCGCATACCACAATCAGACGATTCTATACTCTTTTCAATTACACAAAAAACTGAAATTCCTTTGTTTCAAAATGGTGTTTGTAATACTTTTACTGCTAAAATGTTAGCAGGTAACCAATCCCACATTTTGAAAAATTCGATTTATTTCCTATAGAAATTGTTAATGAAGGTTTTAATTGTTTATTAATCTATTTATGGAAGGTTGGTGAGGGCGTGGGAGTGTATTTTTGTCAGTGTTTCGCTTATTTTAGCTCAATCTATGGAGTTTTTGCTAAACAAGGGTTTTCCATTAATAGACCTGGCACGCAATGTTCGGCGACGCGTAACTTATCGGTATTGCATCTTCATAATTGGTATTAATTATTGTGGTAGCTACGATACAAGTTTGATTGCGACAAAAAGTCCTACAAATAATATTAAGTTTGATTGTGTGTATAGACTACCTATAGAAATTTGTTAGTCTTTCAAGCAAAAACTATTGCGTCCCAGACTCTTGAACATCGCCGCAAAATTGCTAGCTTATCGGTTTTTTATCGGATACACTTCGGAGAGTGCTCGATTGATCTGCATAATTTAACACCATCTTGCCCTTTTTTTCTATCGGACTGCTCGTAGCACGAGAAAGTGACATCGTTTCATGATTGGTGTTCCAAAGACACGAACAAAGATGTTTGGCTCTACTTTTGTGAAAAGAACGTCTAGGCTGTGGAATGAGCTACCTGAGTGGATTTTCCCCGATAGTTATAATCTTGGCGTCTTCAAGTCGATAGTGAATCGGTTTCTTCTAGGTAAGCACACTTCATCGTAGGCCGCATCGTCGCTTAATATCAGGCGAGATGGCGTTCAAGTGTAATCCTATTGAAGTTACAACAAAATCTTTTTTTTGAAAGTAATAAAATGAGAACATTTGGTACATAGTCGTAGATAGATAACATATAGGCAGCGCCTGATTATCCCTTAGGCATATTAGACTGCACCCTAGGTCGCGAGAATCGGTTGGGCGTGCTGAAATCGTGCCTTCGCAAACACTATTACAACTATTAATCCTTCTATCCTACTAATATTATAAATGTCAATGTATGGATGTTTGGATGTTTGGATGTTTTGATGTTTGGATGCTTGGATGTTTGTTGCTCAATCACGTACGTATGAACGGATCGGGCTGAAATTTAGAACACAGATAGATTATAGTCTGGAAGAACACATAGGCTACTTTGTATCCCGGAAAAATAACGGGAACAACGGGAACGGGAGCTACGCGGGTAACACCGCAGAGCGCTGCTAGTCTAGTATCATTGCAAAAATAGACCGAGACAAAATACTAAACCATACCAAAACCATACCAACCCAATATGAAGTAAAAAAGTAAGTCCCAGAGTTTAACACACCTGACGGGGGCGCGTCCTTTCAATTAGCCTAGGGCGGTCAGGGACTCTTGATGAGTCGCTTAATATAGGCTTTTTTATCATGGGAAAATCATGGGATGGCAACCTACTGCAACAACAAGGCAGGGAGCTTCTAGCCCTGCTAACTAACTTCGTTCACTTTTTATCCCGAAAAACAAAACTGGGACGGGAACTATGCTTGTAAAATCGCGGGATACTGCTTTTGCTAATCATTTGCTGCATTTTTCACTATAAGCCTCTTTTTAACAGGGTACCGGACTGGGTCAAAAATACACCATCCTTATTAGTCCGTCAGCTAGATCATGGAAAAATATTGGACACGTATTTTTTTGTTTTTTCATAATATTAAAAATCGTCAAAGATATAGACCATCAAACTTCGAGAGTGGGGGGTCGCGACGTCACTCGTGAGTGAAAATCGTACTCACAAGTGACGTCACACGAAACTTCGAAGCGCTCTATCTTCGTCATTTTTTGTTTGTGAAACAAAAGAAAAAATACGTGTACAATATTGTTTGGCAATCTAACTAACGGGCTACTTAGTTTTTTTGAGGATTGTACCCTACTACAACCAAGTTAGCTATCTGTTTGTTTGTGTTTACACTGATACAGACTCAACGTGAAGATTGGTCAACTTAAAGAAGATAAACAGAAGAACACTTAGATAAAAGAGAGAGTCTCAACTTAAGGTGGATACAAACAACCACTCACGAATTGTTTTCTTTGTAATACATACTATCTATAATGTAGAAATAAGGGTACGGCCACAACTTCCTTATCCAATTTTATTTCTATTATGAGATCTTGTTTTTCTTGTTTTCTAGAGTGATAAAACAAGCAGGACATGTGCCTGATGGTAAGCAACACGTCTGTCCACCACCACAGTTTCACGCAACTATAGGAACATGAAGAGCCCAAAATATTAAATAGCACTGCACTGCTCTCGTCACCCACATACACGATGATTTTTCTCTATGCCCTGCAATTTATCTCGAAACATTTATCTTCAAACCGTAACGCTTATGAGTCTTCCCCACGCAGACTCAGCAAAGACTACAAAGATAAAGCTAATACTACAAAAAATATGAAGATTACACTCGTAGCAGTACTAACATAGCTTTAAAAATAGGGGTTAGTAGTATAATGATAAAAATATGGTAATATATTTTTTATTTCTCAAATAAAGAGTGACGAGATGAGCAGGACATGTGCCTGATGGTAAGCAACATGCCTGCCACATAACAGCACAGTGACACACAGCTATTGGAACATGAAGAGTCCAAATCATTAGCATTATCCAATCATCCTAGCACTACACTGCGCTTGTCACCCAGAGATCTAAGTTGTTATATCTCTAAGCCCTGTAATTTTTCTGGAAACATTGCCCTTCAAACCGGATTCACAGTAATGTTTGCACATTACTGCTTGGCGGTAGAATAATTGGCAAAGGTGTGGTACTTCCCCAGGCGGACTCTGCTAAGAGTCCTACCACTACAAAATATGAATGTTTAAAGCCAAATCATACAAAAAAAAAAAATTGGCAGTCAGAGGAACTGCCGATAGAAGTGAAAACTTGTAACTCAAATGTTTTCACTTTTAATTTAATTGTCTAATTTATTTATCACCTTGTCAGAAGACAAATTATTTGTTAAACCATCGTAGGTCTATGTACATTCGCATAAATTCAACACCGCCAGCTAAATCGATGGTTGCGCCATCTAGTTTTATATCAACGTAATTATACAGAATATTGCAACTCTTTACTGTTTCTGTTGCCCTGGTACTGGTACCTAGGGGCAAACGCAACTCTTTTATATTCTGTTGTCCTGGTATCTGGAGATAAACGCTGGGCTGTTGGAGGTAGGTAATCAAAACTCTTTACTGTTTCTGTTACCCTGGTACCTACCTGGCCGTTTTTACCGAGTTTACCCGAAGATTTCATATCCGATCCGATCCGATCCGATCCATTATCATATCCAAGCGTGACGATTGATGAATCCATTTCACAGCCCACGTAAATTCTGTCTATAGCGCGCCTAAAGAAGTTTTCACTTCAATAAAACAAAAAATGTTTGCAGCGTCCCTTATCACTTAGCGGTATTAAAATAGTTTACAATAAATTATCAAACTGAACAAATGTATACAAAAATGTCGTTAAAATTGGTCAAGCTACTTCAGAGATGGAGATGAAAAAAACAAATAAAATGTGTTACGAATAATAAAAATTACGCAACTTAATTTAGAGAGAACTAGCGACCCGATCCGGCTTGGCTCGGATCTTAACCTAGACACTGTCTGCAGCGCCATCTGTCGGGCTGATTTGAATCTAAACCATCCACCAAAATAGGGGTCGGTAAAGAGTAAAAGAGTAAGAATGTAGGGCTGTATGTATTTTTTAATGCCACATTATAAAAAAAATAAAAACAAAAATTTTTGGCCAAAAACAAATTTTTTTTTAGGTGTGAACAACCCTTATCATTTATCGGTATGAAAAATAACTAGTAGCCGATTCTCAGACTGACTGAATATACATTTAAAATTTGGTAAAAATCAGTAAAGCCGTTTCGGAGGAGTAAGGTAACTAACATTGTGTCACGAGAATTTTATATATAAGAAGATTATGCTGACTGACTTAAACCTGAGTCAAATTACTTCATTACCTGAACAACAGTCGCCATTGTGCTCCGAGCCTAACTTACTTCAATTTAAGTTAGGTGCGTGTCCTGTCTACAACACACGGGAACAATTCTCTCGGCGACGGGAACTTTTACAATTAACTTAATGTACTTAAGTTTGACTTAAGTTAAGCAGTTTCGATACTATACGCCACGTTCGGTTATCATCTCAGTCGCGGGGAAGTTATTTATTTATTTATTTAAGTTTACACGCTTTACAATGAGTAGGTACATTGGTGTGCCAATGCAATACACATTATACCCTGTGCATAGGGTGTTGCGTATGGTAAAAAAGTTTCTTATATAATATAATTGAGTATAGTAAAAAAAAAGAATTCTTATATAACTTATGTAACATCATTAAATGTGCAGAGGTTGTTAGATCGGTGACTTTGAAACATTTTGTCATGCAGGAAGTCGTCTATTTTGTAGTAGCACTTTTTTAATAAAATGTCTTTTAGTATTTTTTTGAATTTTTTGGAATCGGTTTCCTGTCGTAGATTTTTCGGCAGGTGGTTAAAAATTTTATACATCATATAATGAGGGCCTTTACGGACTATCTCTAGCTTTGGCTCCGGAGCAACTATTTGATGGTTTCTGCGAGTGTTTGCGTTGAAAGTGAATAGGTTCGGGTGTTGTTTGACAAATATTGCAGCCTCTAATATGTACATACAAGGTAGAGTTAGTATTTTCTGTTGTATAAAATGAGGTCCTGATAATTATAGTCGTTAGTCTAAGTTGGAGAACTTATTATGTAATTAAGTTATCTTAGTACGTCGTCAAATATTATATTTTCATTCCTATTACCATCTTACATAAATACAATTTTCGTGGCACAATGTTAGTTACCTTACTCCTCAGAAACGGCTTTACTGATTTTTACCAAATTTTATATGCATATTCAGTAGGTCTGAGTATCGGCTTCTAGCTATTTTTCATACCCCTAAATGAAAAGGGTTGTTCTCCCTTAATATTACTTTTTTGATATTTTTTGTTTTTATAATGTGGCATTAAAAATACATACAACCCTAAATTTTTACCCTTTTATCACCAACCCCTATTTTTTTATAGCCATTTTAGTAATTTAATCATTTGACAATGAACTCCTCCTAAACGGCGGGACCGATTTGAATGTTTTTTTGTGTGTGTACAAGTGGATTCGAGGATGGTTTAGATTCACAAATAAGCCCGGCAGATGGCGCTGCAGACAGTGTCTAGGTTATGATCCGAGCGAAGCCGGAACGGGCCGCTAGTAGTTTAATATTTCTATAATTTAAATGGAAATGTTCCCAGTAAAATTAGAGGGCATAGAGATAAGAATTCATATGTGAAAACAAAAAGTCCAAATTATCATTACTGTTCGGACATTCTATTCCGAACGTAACAATATATTTTACTAACTTGTAGAAAAGGGTAATTATGGTTTAGGGCCGGGCGTGGTCAATGTTTCTAGATCTACCTACATTTATTTTGATTCAGTACATTGTTCGGACGGCTCCATACGGCAGTGTGCGTTGTACTTTGGTTGACACGACATTCCGGGAGTGTCCATTGAATTTGTCGATTCGGAAGTCGACTGCGCGGGCGCAATTAACTTGTGAAATATATAACGCCGGGCGTTAACCCTTTTGTTTTGTGGTGAACTCGTTTCTCAGCGCGGTCACGGGAACGAAGTGCTTGATAAACATTGTAGACGCCGGGCGTCGATTGTGAATTTGGTTTACTGGACTGCTGTGCTCAATCATTCGGAAGGAGGCCGACCCTGACGAGAACCTGACAAGTATCGTAAACATTTATTTATATATTATAAAATTAGATACACGGGGAACCTGGGGTAGTTCTTGAGGGAAGTTTAGGTTATACACCCTTATCAGAGGAAGCTGATACCGTGTCTTATTATAATTTTTTGTGGTAAATAACGCCCCAGTCGTTTCCTACTGGGTGGTAGCAGAGACCTAGATTTAAGTAATTAACCTCGGGTAACCACTACCGTTCAGATCGCGGCGGATTCCCAAGCTGAACGGCAGTTTATCCAAAACAATTACTATACTGCTCTCGTCACCCGGAGATATGAGATGTTTTATCTCCATGCCTTGTAATTTCGCTTGAAACATTACCATTCAAACCGCAGCACAGTAAAGTTTTCATATCACTGATTGGCGGTAGAATAACTGGCAAAGGTGTGGTACTTCCCCAGACAGACTCTGTAAAGAGTCTTACCACTACAAAAAATACAAACAAACACAAACAAAATACTTTATTTCAACATAAAACATATCACAAGCTCAATTGGAACCCATCAGTTCCGAACTAGTATGTAATACTGTGTTTCGGAACCGATGGCCTCTCCCTTAACACTAATGACACTAAAATAAACAAACCTAAATGAATATTAACAACTACAGCCATGACAAAAAAATAATTACACACGTATTTAAATATTTAGATTTCGAATAGAGAAATAACAGAAGTACATAATATTTGTACATAACACACATCTTTACAAGAGACACTTATAATATAAGTGTTATGTTATTTTTTAAGTTATTCTTATTATGTTATATCTATATCTACAAGTAGGTATTCAAGACTATCATAATCGAATTTGGCCAACCATGATCTCAAAATCTTTTTAATTTCATTATTTGATTTTCTTTTAATTTTAAATTCTACGTCAATTTTATTGTACAACAGAGGAACAATGCAATCGTATCTCCTTTTTGCAAACTTAGTCTTCCTACCTGGAACAGGACAGGGACGATCTCTTTTAGAATCGTCTAACAGGAGGGGCACTGTTTTTCTATGGAACCGTCGTATGCTTTCGTAAACAAATATCTTTCTCACACTTAGGACATTCAACAACTTATACAGTTCAGTTGTTGGATGTCTAAAGGGCAAGAAAAACATTACTTTAAGGATTGCACGTTGGGCCCGCTCAGCTGGTATTAAGTTAGATTTAGCCGCAGTGCCCCATGCGCAAATGCAGTACCGAATAATACATTCACATAATGCTTTATAGGCTTGTATGACTAAATCTGATTCAGCTACAGTTCTTAAACTTTTGAAAATATATATTAGTTTTCTTACTCTCAAGACCAAATTTTTAATGTGACAGTTCCAATTCAGATAACAATCTATATGCACTCCCAGATACTTGATCGAGTCAACTCGAGCTAAATCTGGGCAGGTACAATTGGCAGATCTTATGCCACGATTACAGGGAAAGGTATGCATTTTTACACTTATGTCATATTTAGGGGCTCCTGTTTCCGTAATACTATAACAAATATATTTGGTTTTACTGGCGTTTAATGATAGTAAGTTATTTTCGAGCCAAAGACTAACTGTTGCGAGAGAATTTTGAGCTAAATCAACCACTTTAGGCCAAGTTTTTTCGTGTACAAGAAGCACAGTGTCGTCTGCGAACATTAACAAGTCTACCCCAGGCAAGGAAGTATCACATAAGATATTTATGTACAAAATATAGAGCAATGGACCGAGCGTGCTTCCTTGAGGCACCCCATATACGCAAGATGCTCTGTCACTTTCGTAGCTATCAAGTCGAACGCATTGCGATCTTCCTGATAAGTAGTCAGTGAACCACTCCAGTGCCAAACCTCTAATTCCGACGTTTTCGAGCCTTGTTAATAGAATTGGAATGGATACTGTGTCAAATGCTTTTTGCATATCTAAAAAGACTCCAATGCATTTCTCGCCACGATCCAGATACGATGTTACTTTGTTGGTCAACATAATAACTGCATCTTCTGTTGATCGGCCCTCTCTAAATCCATATTGATTTTTGCTTAACAAATTTCCTTTCTCTAGGTATAGAGTGACTCTCTTTTTGACGAGCTTTTCTAAAATTTTTGAGAGAGTAGAAAGAAGTGAAATTGGCCTATAATTAGATGGATTAGATTTATCACCAGCTTTGAAGATAGAGCATACCATGGCTTTTTTATATAATGCAGGAAATTTACCAGTTTCAAAACTCATATTACATATAAATGCAATGGGGACTGCTAGCCTATTTACAAATGTTTTAACTAGCTTAGACGTAATCGTATCCAAACCTGGAGCACTGTGAGTCTTGAGACCCATGACTACTTGTCTAACCTCGACTGGATCTGTAGGAGAAATAGACATTGTATCTACTGGTTGGATTATACTTTGTGCCAAGGTAGCTAGACCTTTTTCTGTAGCATTGAGTTTTTGTAATGTCGCCTGTGCAAGAGTTTCACCAACTGACGTAAAATATAGATTAACATCGTTTAGAGATTCTGTGGGACTATTTTTAATTTTTAATAGGTCTAGAGCTAGATTGTTTGATTTATTTAGGTTACAGATATCTTTTATAACCTTCCAAGTTTCTTTTAAGTTTCCTTTACATGTAGCTAGTTTATTTTTGTAATAGTCTCTTTTTAATTTCTTAATCAAATTGTTGAAAGTATTTCTATATCGGATATATTTTTCTTTATTTGTTTCATCTGGTATTTTTTAGCCAATGAATGAAGTCGATCTCTTTTTCTAAGAGATCTGACTACCCCTATAGTGATCCACGGTTTCAAGGGTTGGTTAGTTTTTGAAATTTTACTACTTTTAGTGTTACTTATTAAAATTTTATTAATTTTTTCACTAAAAAGATCTGCCGCAGCATTAACATCATTTTTAATCAAAAACAGATCCGGCCAAGTTTCTTGTGAAAGAGCTTTTTCTATACCTTCATAATTAATTATTGTTTTACTACAAGTTAAAGCTTTTTTAGTGATTCTTGTGTTGTCTACGTATAATAATATAGGATTATGGTCTGTTATTTGTTCCTCAAAAACTAACGTTTTCCAACGACTTTCAGATTTAACCATCATATGGTCAAGACAGGTTTTAAATCTAGTGGGACAAGTAATTCCTTGCCTTAACCCATGTAAAGCCATCATATTGAGATATGATTCAGATGTCCTTGTTTGATTGTCAGGCATTGTATCTATATTAACATCACCGGTTAAAATAACGTCTTTAGTTGAAATACTACTCAAAAGCATATCAATCGATTCTAGATACGGTTTTGGATTACTGAAGCAAGGCGGTCGGTATGTACAGACAATTGTACAGTTAGGAGGAAAAATAACACTGAGACAGTTGCCGTCATTAATGGTATGTTCTTTTACGGACACCTCTATATTTTGTTTGACATAAATTACTACACCGTCGTTCTGATTAAGATTATTTTTCGTCCAATGCATATTATAGTGATTTAGATAAGGAGGCGGCCTTAAGTTACTGGTCCAACACTCTGTTAAGACAAACATATCGACTTCAATGTCAAGACCAGATACATAGGCAACAAAGCTGTCAAAATTACAATATATACTCCTTATGTTCATTGTCATAATGCAAAGGTTCTGCATATTTGTCACTCCAGCGTTTAAAAAATGTCTACAGTTACTAAAGTCGCTAATTGAGATACAATCAATTTTTTCTGATTCATCCACTTCAGCAGCAATGTAGATGTTATCCATTGCTAAGTAACAGAGTAAAATTATGCAAATTATGTTCCAGTCTATAAGTTATTGTTTCCATTATTCTTGAAGACAATAAAATCCCGAAAATATTAGATTGAACTAAGTTCATTTTGCAAGCTACAGATAAATCACGGTTTAGGCATACTCGATATAGATAAGTATTATTATTCTTTAGGAAAAAACATATGTATTGATTTAATATCTTAAGTGATGTAATTAAATAATATATTAGAAGTATATACCACAGAAAAGCGTTTTTAAACTTTTTAAGTGTGTGCAATAAATATGCGAAAAGACAAGTGTTGATATTATCATGATCATAACATAACCATTCTATTGTATATATTAACAAACTAAATTCAAAATATACTCAAAAATATAAAATGTTAGAGTAGCAGTAAGACAGACGTACATTCATTTAGCATTCAGATTATCAAGGTCGCTGTCGCAGTCAATCCTTACGTGTGAAGCGCCATCCGTTCTTCTTAGGTATATTTTACCTCGAGATGTCCAGCAATATTTAAAACCAGATCTTTTGGCAAATTCTCTTGTTAAGAAGAACAGTTTTTTTGCCTGTGCAGTGAGACTCTCAGAAACAAAAATGGGTTGGACCGGTCCTGCAATTCTCAGGTTTGAGGTACTATACTTAGCAGTGGGGTATTTCTTGTTATAGGTTTTAACCGACCCCACAATTCTATCTCTAAGTATCACCGTAGTGAAATCTGCAACAATCGGCTGACTACCCTCTTTTTTTGTGTTGATGCGATAGACATCCCGGATCTCTCCCGGCTTAACTGGCACGTTAAGCGAAGCACCGACGTTCACTACAATATTTAAAAGGTCCTCTTTTGTTTCTCCTGGATTTTTGGGAACGTTACGCACTTCCATTTTGGAGCTGTGTAAGTTTCTATCTACTTGGTCTAGCTTAGTTTCCAGCAGCTTTATATACCGGCGGTCTGCCGACTTTTCCTCTTCCAAAACTCTAATTTTACCGACCAGCTCATCATATCTTTGGCTTAAAAACTCAATTGAGCAGGCTATATTATTGTTTTGTTCCGTATGTGTGTTGATACCACTCTGAACCTTATCCATTAGAGCATAAAACTTCTTGTCTTGCTCAACTTTAAGTTGTTTAAGTTTAAAATGTGTGATTAGATGCACATAATAGTACATTATGATATAAGTGCACTAAGTTGATAATTACAGCCGAGGCGATATTGCTAGCTCGAGCTGAAGGCGAGAGCTATAATTTAGCAGAGGCTGTAATTATCAAAGCGCACGTATGTCATACCACGTTTTATAACATATTTGCGAGGAAATAAACAAAACTCTGACGACATTTTCAAATAAAAACAATACAGCGAAAAAAAGGCGCGGAATAATACTTACTTGATCACAGATCACAGCACAGAGTAAGTAATCACTATGGATAACAGATTAGCAATGCGCGCGCATCGGGGCCTTTTTTTTTAAGCAACGGCACAGAACCAGCCGGTATGGCATTAGTATTAAAGTAAATTAATATTTTTGTGTTTTTTTACAGAAAAATTAAAGTAATGTATGGTCAAAATTAATTAGATTAACGAATTAAATAATTATTTATTATAATTATTTTACCTCTCAAACTTAATTTTATTCATAAAATCTTGACCACACTTTTCTGACATAAAAACTCTTTACTAAGATTTAAAAAGGTACCGTTCGTTTTAGACGGAGTATATGTCTCTACCTAGTCTGTGGACGGAGCATTTTGAAACCGTGCGTTTTACATTACACATTACAGCACAAGTACGTAATAAGATACATTACGATACAGAAATTAGTCCATTAAGAGACCCTTTACGAGCAAATATGTTATAAATACTATTATTATCCGATATATTTAGTACTGGTAGGACTCTTAGCAGAGTCCGCCTGGGGAAGTACCACACCTTTGCCAAATATTCTACCGCCAAGCAGTAATGTGCAAACATTACTGTGTTCCGGTTTGAAGAGCAATGATTCCAGAGAAATTACAGGGCTTAGAGACATAATATCTTAGATCTCTGGGTGACGAGCGCAGTGCAGTGCTAGGTAATGATTTGGACTATTATGTTCCAATAGCTGCGTGTTGCTGTGCTGTTATGTGGCAGGCATGTTGCCTACCATCAGGCACATGACCTGCTCGTCTCGTCACTCTATGCTATAAAAAAAAAAACATTGAGATTTATGAAATTAGTAGGGAATTACAATTGAAACCAAAAGGGTCGTAGGTTCGGTTCCCGCCCAGTGCAAATATTTGTGTGATTAATTCAAATGTTTGCACTGTGTCTGGGTGTTTCTATGTATAATAAGTAAGTATGTATTTACAACTATAAGAGTATTATATCAACTATCTGGCCGCCATCATACAAGCTTTGCTTAGTTTGGGGTCAGATGGTGTTGTGTGTGAATTGTCCATCAATATTTATTTAAGAAAGAAAAATATAAAATGTTAGTGATAGTTAATTTATTATAACATCAGTTTTATAAACAGACCGGTGTTGACTCGTTTTATGTTCAAAGACCCAAATTGGGTCTCAGAGCAGTGTGTCTAGCGTAAAAACAGCAAATTGAACAACTCAATTTATTACCGCTATGCAGTGCAGTCAATACAGAAAGACAACAGCATATTTTAATAGATTTTAGTAGTGGTAGTACTCTTGGCAGAGTCCCCTCGGCGTTGCCAGTTATTCTACCGCCAAGCAGTAATGTGCAAACATTACTGTGTTCCAGTTTGAAGGGCAATATTTCCAGAGAAATTACAGGGCATAGATACGTTACAACTTAGATCTCTGGGTGGCGAACGCAGTGCAGTGCTAGATTGGACTCTTCATGTTCCAATAGCTGCGTATCACTGTGCTGTTATGGCAGGCATATTGCTTACCATCAGGCACATGTCCTTCTCATCTCGTCACAATTTATTTAAAAATATATTAACGCATATTTGCGTCCTACGGTTTTACGTCTTTACTACATAGCCTACAGGCTTGGCCGTGAATAAGGTTATCATGAGCATACAATTTATTTATACTGGGTTTTTATTCCAGACTAGCTGAACCGTGCTCGCGTTGCTACGCCATCTATCGAAAATTGGTCGTACCAATTCAAATTTTGAACAAATTCGGTTACCTTAGGTTCTAATGACGCAACCTTTAAATGATAAATAAATAAATATTGGTGGACAATTCACACACAACACCATCTGACCCCAAACTAAGCAAAGCTTGTATGATGGCGGCCAGATAGCTGATATAATACTTATATAGTTTTAAATACATACTTATTATACATAGAAACACCCAGACACAGTGCAAACATTTTAATTCATCACACAAATATTTGCACTGGGTGGGAATCGAACCCACGACCCTCGGCTTCGTAGGCAGAGCTACTACCAACTAAGCCACGAGGCTAGTCAAATAGCCTATAGTCTTCCTCAATAAATGCACTATCTAACAAAGAAATCTTTAAATTCGGACCAGTAGTTCCAGAAATCCTTGCGTTCAAACAAATAAACTCTTCAGCTTTATAATATTAGTATAGAAGTATCTATAGATACTTGTCCGTGAAGAAAGCTATTATGAGCATATGATTGATTTAAATCGGGCTTTTAATTAGGTCGACACCCTTGTTCACAAAAGACTTCATAGTCTGCAACATTGCCGTAAAATTGTTAGCTTTTTTTAAAATTTTTATCGAATCCAATTCAAAGGGTGTATTTAATAAAATTGAAAGAGAGTGATCTGCATGATCTAAAGATAAATAAAGTGGCCATGTGCGAGTTGGACTCGCCCATGAAGGGTTCCGTAGCAGCAAGTAACATAATATACATAGAACACATAGTTCTTGTAGTTGATAGAGTGGGGGGGGACACACATTTTACCACTTTGGAAGTGTCTCTCGCGCAAATTATTCAGTGTAGACAAAAAAATTATTAGCAATCTCAACATCATTTTTGAAGACCTATCGATAGACACCCCACACGTGTAGGTTTGATGAAAAAAAAATTTTTGAGTTGCGGTTCTCAGTATGGGGGGCAGTCCTAATTTTTTTTTTTTATATTTTTTTTTTTGTAAAAATCTTAATGCGGTTCACAGAATACATCTACTCACCAAGTTTCAACAGTGTCGTTATCATAGTTTCGGCAAAAAGTGGCTGTGACATACGGACGGACAGAGAGACAGACATACAGACAGACGAATCTATAAGGGTTCCGTTTTTACGTTTTACGGAACCCTAAAAAGAACAAGTTGGTGCTTTGCTCTTTTTTCTATTGAACTGCTCGTTGCTCTAAAAAGCGACATCGTTTCATGGTTACCGTTTCAAAGATACGAACAAGAGATTTTACTCTACATAATTCTATGATAAAACCGTCTAAGCCGTGGAATGCGTTGCGTGAATGGGTTTTTGTCTCAGACCAACTGTGGTAAATCCTCAAAGGTTTTTCTCGATGTTTACAATCTTGGTGCCTTCAAACCGAGAGTGAATCGTTTTATCCTAAGTGATGAGTGAAAGAAGTTGGTGACGTGAACTTACAAGTTTACACCCATCCAATAAGTGTCTAATACGACGCACGTCCTGGTTTGCTGCTCCACTGTCGCTCCAACGCTACGCTGCTACATTGCTGCTTTACCACGTACGTGTTGCAAACTAATGAGGTTTTCTCTTTCCAAAAAGAGCACAACGCATCTAAAGCAGTTTTTATCTTAAAAAATATTATGGAAATTATTTATAGTGCGCAGTGCGTGGAAATTTCTTTCTAATACGGATGTACTACGACGATACGTAGAACAACTACGGCGCACCGTAGCATCGTACATGTGTAGCATTGTAGCTCTACGTCGTAGTGCAGCGTAAATCGAACCTTATTCGATGAGGCTAAAGTATGTTTATAGTTTGTGTTTCTATGTAATATATTACGTATGTATTTACAACTACTATATATCTTATATCTTTAAATGAGTAATTCTTATAAGTACCTATGTACTTATATTCAGAGGTATATAGAATCCAAATTTCAGAAACGGCTTGAACGATTTTCATGAAATTACGTATGCGAGGGTTTCGGGGACGATAAATCGATCTAGCTAGGTTTCACTTAAAAGAAATATTTTACGCGCGTTTTTAACCCCCGACCAAAAAGGGGTGTTATAAGTATGACGTCGATGTCTTGCTGTCTGTCTGCGTGTGTGTCTGTCTGTGGCTTCGTAGAGCTCAAACAGATGGACGGATTTTGATACGGTTTTTTGTTTGAAAGTTAATTTCCGTACGGTGGTAGTTAGTTATGTTTGGATAATATCGATTCAAGATGGCCGCCTCCACAAAATGGCGGATAAAATAGTAATTTATTGTTTAACTGCAATCATCACCCACAGATTTAAGATTAATCTCTATGCCCTGTAATTGCACTGAAAACATTGCCCTTCTAACCGAAACATAGTGAAGTTGGCACACTACTGCTTGGCGGTAGAATAACTGGCAAAGGTATAGTGTGGCGTGGTTTCTCCAGGCGGAGTCTACAATGAGTTCTACCACTATAAATGTACGTGTTTTTTTAACTATTTTAGGTTTACACTTGACCACCATCTTGCTTAATGTAAAACAACGATGCGGTGTACAATGAAACGCGCTTACCTAAAAGAAACTGTAAATCAGTAACTCTCGACTTGAAGACATCAAATGTGCCAAGGTGTGTGTGTGCAAGGGTGAGAGGGTGTATGTGTGTGAGGGTGTATGTGTGTGAGGGTGTATGTGTGTGTGTTTTAAATGCCAAAATTTGGAGTTGAACATACACATCGCAAAATTGCAACAACCTCTACACAGGGCTAATGTACATATTAATGTAACCTAAAAACCTAGTTTTCAGAAAAATCGTGTATATTTAGCAGAAATAAAAGCTCTGCGAATAAAAAAGATATTACTAATGAAAAACCTCTCTCATTACGAAACTTTTTACATAATTAAAAGTTAAATATGAACCCATTACAGACACACATATTAATGTAACAATTTTAAGAGTGTAAAACCGTGTACTTGCATATGGCGATCTCATTAATACTTTTGTTTGATGTAATTTGAGTGTTATTTGCTTCTAATTAACATACTTGATATGTACATGTCGACGCAATGTAGCCTTATTACTAACCAGCGGTTCGTTCTGGCTTTGCGCGTGGTATCATCGCTACATAGCATAAAATAAAGTCTCTTCCCGCGTCTCTCTGTACCTGTATGGTTAGATCTTTAAAACTACCAAACAGATTCTGATGCGGGCTTTTGACGTGATAACGTCTTATAATTCGATGAAGCCGGCTGCACGCCCGCAAAACATGACGTCATGTGCCGTTACCGCCGTTACCTCGCCTTATTACTTTTCGCACCATCTAGTGAGTGAAATGTGTATTACGTTCAAGGAGTCTGTCCATGTTTTAGAAAAGCGACGATATGAAGTTAAGAACTTGTGCTAGTACAATGATGTACCCAGAGATGGCGCTTTGAACAGCTTTTCAAAAAGCTTCAGAATGTTTTACCTAGATGGCGCTTAACACAAATACTAGTCAGTACCATTCCATGAGTATTTTCTTAAGACGTTGTCACGTTCAACTATCGTCAGTAAACCGACTTTACAGACAACAATTTTTTTTTATTAGATAGAGTGGTTCAAGAGGCAGGTTTATATGTATAATACGTGCATAACACAGCAGAGAAACACTGATAATTTTCAAGATTTCTAATGTGATGTCATAAATAAACACGTTTTTTTGAGTTTAAATTGCAAACGCTGGATGAACCCCACGAGATAAATCAAAATAATGTACCACAGTATTGTAGTCCAAGTCCACAATGGTATATATCTATCTCTTAGAGATCATCCATAATAACTAAACTTATTAGTAAATTAAGTATCAGCATTGCACCCGCGTGAAGCTGGGGCGGGTCGCTAGTATAATATTTAGCAAAAGCGGCCCGTTCCGGCTTCACTTGGATTATAACCTAGATACCAACTGCAGCGCCATCTACCGGGCTGGTTTGTGATTCTTAACCATCCAGGGCCCTAGCCAAACGTATACAAAAAATCATTCTAATCGGTCCAGCCGTTTAAGAGGAATTCACTTTTTTTTTTGTTAACTTTTATAGGCTTTCACTTGACCGCCATCTCGCTTAATGTTAAGCGATGATGCGGTCTACGATGGGGCGTGTTTACCTAGAAGAAACCGATTCAATCTCGATTTGTAGACATAAAGATTGTAACCAACAGGGAAAACCCACTCAGGCAACGCATTCCACAGCCTAGACGTTCTGATCACAAAGGTAGAGTCAAATCTCTTCGTTCGTGTCTTTGGAACATCAACGATGTCGTGTTTTCGAGCTACGAACATTCCGATAGAAAAAAGGGCAAGGTAGTATTAGATCATGTAAATCAGTCGCACACTCTCCGAAGTGTATCCGATAAAAAACTTTTTCGGCTATGTTCAAGACTTTGTAGTCTTTTTCGTACCTACAAGAGTGTCGTTGCCTATGAGCCTTTTGGCACGTCTCTCGATCGATTCCAAGGCCTCCAGCTGATACTTAGCTGAACCATCCCAAAGATGCTAACTGTACTCCATATAAGAACGAATTTGAGCTTGATATAACATGAGCAACTGCTCAGACTTGAAATACCTTCGCACCTTTGAGAGGACACCTAGCTTTTTGGCAGCTAATTTAGCCTTTGACTCGATATACGAACCAAAGTTGAGCGTAGATGTCAATGTAACACCCAAAAGCTCAAGACGGTCAGAAATCGGCACGGATACACCTCTAAAAGTTGGAGTCAGTTAGAATAGACTCCTTTTTGCGGAGAACAGACACGCCTGCGTCTTACTGTCGTTGAACTTGACCAGATTGGCATCGCCCCATGTTGACACCGCCTGAAGGGTCAAGCTCAAACGCTCGATCAAACTCTCTCTTAGCACCTGAGTTTGCTGCCCACTGGCTATCGCACTAGATATGTAACTCTCTACAACGGTGCTATCATCTGCGTACCCAAAGATACCGGGCTTCAACAGATCGTTGATATGCAGCAGGAAGAGCGTCGCAGAGAGTACCGACCCTTGAGGTACTCCGGCATAAATAGCCATTTGATCCGACGAGCAGCCATCAATGACGACTCGTATGGATCGATCCCTCAAGAAGTCCGATATCCACGCAATAAACCCAGGAGACAAACCATGTATGATAAATAAATAAATAAATATTGGTGGACAATTCACACAACACCATCTGACCCCAAACTAAGCAAAGCTTGTGTGATGACGGCCAGATAGCTGATATAATACTTATATATTTTTAAATACATACTTATTATACATAGAAACACCCAGACACAGTGCAAACATTTGAATTCATCACACAAATATTGGCACTGGGTGGGGATCGAACCCACGACCCTCGGCTTCGCAGGCAGAGCTACTACCCACTAAGCCACAAGGCCATCATGCCAAACCCTGTCGAAAGCCTTCAAAATAGCCCGGGAGACTGCAAGTGCTTCCCCGTGTAAATTTATACAACGAAAAGTGGTATTGATTTATATGTAATTATAATGAATATATAGATATAACACTCAGAAATACATACATACATACCCAACAATGAAAACCATTTTTAGGGTTCCGTAAAACGTAAAAACGGAACCCTTATAGATTCGTCATGTCTGTCTGTCTGTCTGTCTGTCTGTCTGTCTGTCTGTCTGTCTGTCTGTCTGTCCGTCCGTATGTCACAGCCACTTTTTGCCGAAACTATGAGAACTACACTATTGAAACTTGGTAAGTAGATGTATTCTGTGAACCGCATTAAGATTTTGATAAAAGTTAAAAAAAAAAACAAAAATTAGGGGTGCCCCCCATACTGAGAACTGAAACTCAAAAATTTTTTTTTCATCATACCTACACGTGTGGGATGTCTATCGATAGGTCTTCAAAAATGATGTTGAGGTTTCTAAGATAATTTTTGTCTACACTGAATAATTTGCGCGAGAGACGCTTCCAAAGTGGTAAAATGTGTGTCCCCCCCCCTCTAACTTCTAAAGTAAGAGAATGAAAAAACTAAAAAAAATATATGATGTACATTACCATGAAAACTACCAACGAAAATTAGTTTAAACTCGATCGGATGAGTAGTTTTTTTTTAGAACGTCATAAATACACTATTATTAAAACTTCGATCAAAGTTACAACGAACTACAAGAACTATGTGTACTATGTATATTATGTTACTTGCTGCAACGGAACCCTTCATGGGCGAGTCCAACTCGCACTTGGCTACTTTATTTAAATCGGGCCAGTAGTTCCTATGATTATCGCGTTCAAACAAAAACCGTCAGCTTTATAATATTAAAACAGATAGATGCCAAAATAGTTGTGGTACGACATTTTGCAGTATACTTGGGGAATTACCACACTTAGCCAGTTTTTCTATCGCCAAGCAGTAAGGTGCAAACATCACTATGTTCTTGTTTAAAGAGAATTATTCTCAAGAGCATTGTTTCAAAACAAATTACAAGGCATATCTATACTAATATTATAAAGCTGAAGAGTTTGTTTGTATATTTGTTTGAACGCAAGGATCTCTGGAACTAATGGTCCGAATTGAAAGATTATTTCTTTGTAGGATAGTCCATTTATCGAGGAAGGCTATAGGCTATTTAACGTTACGCTACTATCAACAGGAGCCGAGCATGAATGAAAAATTTAACAAAAACGGGAAAAAACATTGCTTTTAGAGAGCTTTCGTTGCGTGACAGCATATGTCATATTTTAAAGGTTGCGTCATTAGAACCTAAAGTAACCGAATTTGTTCAAAATTTGAATTGGTGCGACCAATTTTCGATAGATGGCGTAGCAACGCGCGCGCGTTCTGCTTGTTAGAGATAAAACCTCTTATATCTCTGGGTAACGAGCGCAGTACAGTGCTGGGTTATGATTTTTGCTTTAATAGCTACATGACTCTGTGCTGTTATTATATGGGCAGGCGTGTTGGCGCCTTACCATCAGGTACATGTCCTGCTTGTCTAATTACTCTATAGTCAGACGCTCGATCAAATGTCACAAGCGTCTATCACTACGAGTATGTCGTCTAAATATATGAAAACAAATTATTGTTTTTGAAGTGAAAACATCTTTAGGCGCACCTAGACAAATTTGCGTGGGCTGTGAATCGAACTCTAGCGTCACGCTCGGATATGATAAGAAATCTTCGGGTAAACTCGGGACCATAGCCATGGGCCATCTAGAAATACGTCAGCCAATGGGAAATGCTGACGCATTTCTAGATGGCCATGCCAAGATGGCGAGGCCACGCCCTCCGGTTACACCCGTGTAGTTTCCAAAGTAAGCTATCAAATTCTGAGATAAGTATAAGTTTTCACTTCTGTCGGCAGTTCCTACTACTGCCAATTTTTGAAGTGAAAACTTCTTTAGGCGCGCCTAGACAGATTTTTCGTGGGCTGTGAATTGAATTCTAGCGTCACGCTTGGGTATGATAAGAAATCTTCGGGTAAACTCGGGACCATAGCCATTGGTCATCTAGAAGTGCGTCAGCCAATTGGAAATGCTAAAAGGGCGTGGCCTGCCCATCATGGCATGGCCATGTAGAAACACGTCAGCCAATGGGAAATGCTGACGCATTTCTAGATGGTCATGCCATGATGACCAGGCCGCACCCTCCGGTTTCACCCGTGTAGTTTCCAAAGTGAGCTATCAAATTCTGAGTTATAAGTTTTCATTTCTATCGACAGTTCCTACTACTGCCAATTTTTTTGTTCATATTTCCAAAAGCGCTACTCCGAATTCGATAAATATGTTATGGGATCACTTGTGAACTATTGGGATGGATCGGCTAAGTATAAGTATCAGCTTGAGGCTCTGGAATCGATCGAGCAGCGTGCCAAAAGGCTCATAGGCAAAGACACTCTAGTGCGAAAAAGACTTCAAAGTCTTGAACATCGCCGCAAGATTGCAAGCTGGTCGGGTTTTTATCGGATACACTTCGGAGAGTGTGCGACTGATCTGCATGATCTAATACCACCTTGCCCTTTTTTCTATCGGACTTCTCGTAACTCGAAGAAGCGGCACCGTTTCATGGTTGATGTTCCAAAGACACGGACGAAGAGGTTTGACTCTACTTTTGTGATAAGAACGTCTAGGCTGTGGAATGAGTTGCCAGAGTGGGTTTTCCCTGATAGTTATAACCTTGGTGTCTTCAAATCGAGAGTGAATCGGTTTCTTCTAGGTAAACACGCTCCATCGTAGACCGCATCGTCGCTTAACATCAGGTGAGATGGCGGTCAAGTGTAAACCTATAAAAGTTTTAAAAAAATACAAAAAAAAACCACAACCGAATTGATAATCTCCTCTTTCTATGGAAGCCGGTTAACTGGGGAAGTAACACACCTTTGCCAGTTATTCTACCGCCAAGCAGTAATGTGCTAACATTACTGTGTTCCGGTCTGAAGGGCAATGTTGCCAGAGAAATGACAGGGCTTAGAGATATAAGATCTTAGATCTCTGGGTGACGTGCGCAGTGCAGTGCTAGGTAATGATTTGGACTTTTCATGTTCCAATAGCTTTTTTTTTTAACTTTTTTAGGTTTACACTTGACCGCCATCTCGCCTGATGCTAAGCGACGATGCGGTCTACGATGAAGCGTGTTTACCTAGAAAAAAAAAAACGATTCACTCTCGATTTGAAGACACAAAGATTGTAACCATCGGGGAAAACCCACTCAGGCAACGTATTCCACAGGCTAGACGTTCTTATCACAAAAGTAGAGTCAAATCTCTTCGTTCGCGTCTTTGGAACATCAACCATGAAACGATGTCGCTTTTTCGAGCTTCGAGCATTCCAATAGAAAAAGGATAAGGTGGTATTATATCATGTAAATCAGCCGCACACTCTCCGAAGTGTATCCGATAAAAAACCGATAGCGACTAGCAATTTTACGGCGATGTTCAAGACTTTGAAGTCTTTTTCGCACAAGAGTGTTATTGCCTTTGAGCCTTTTAGCACGCCTCTCGATCAATTCCAGAACCTCCAGCTGATACTTAGCCGATCCATCCCAAAGGTGCGAACAGTACCTACTCCATACAAGAGCGAATCCGTGCTTTATATAACAACAGCAATTGTTCAGACTTGAAGTACTTTCGCACCTTTGAGAGGACACCTAGTTTTTTGGCAGCTAATTTAGCCTTGGACTCGATATACGAGCCAATGTTGAGCGTTCATGTTAAGGTAACACCCAAAAGCGCAATAATAAACTGTCGAAGAGTTTTATGTAGACGTCGGTTTTGTAGAAGTCAGTTAAAAAAAAGTAATCCTACCGCTATTCCTGCGCTGTGCTAGAATTGTGAGTAAATATTTGAAAACCATCAGTGCTCGTTACCTGCCCGCTGACTTCGGTAATCGGTTCGCTTTATTTATTTTACAAAATGGCCCGCTGTGCAACTGATCCATCGAATATCGGCTATCGAATATTTTATCCAAAAATCAACAGTAACTATCAAAATATCGTTTATTAAACGCTTTATTTGCATTACCTGAATGATAATATAAAAATAATAACGTATTTTGCATTATATGCAAAACATATTATCCTACTAAAATAACAAATTTCAATGTTTAGATGTTTGAATGTTTGTTGCACAATCACGTCCTAACGTATGAACGGATTGGGCTGTAATTTGGAACACAGTTAGATTATAGTCTGGAAGAACACATATGCTACTTTTCATCCCGATGAAACAACGGGAACGGGATCTACGCGGGTAAAACCGCGGGGTGCTGCTAGTTATTTATACGCACACACCCATATTATGTGCTGTTTTTTGTGGCTGTGTGTGTATATTTTGGTCCGTGTCATCATAGCTTGTAAATGCATCGTTTTCATGCGTTTATTGTATCAGAAAACGATTTCGGTCAAGATAATTTTGTTTTATATTGAAAATAATTTTAACTACCAAACATTGGTTGGTTGGTATGAGGTACCTAAGTAATAGGGTACCGGACTGGGTCAAAAATACGCCATCCTAATTAGTCCGTCAGGTAGATAATGGAAAAATATTGGACACGTATTTTTTGTTTTTTCATAATATTAAAAATCGTCAAAAATATAGACCATCTAACTTCGAGAGAGGGGGGACGCGACGTCACTCGTGAGTAAAAATCGTACTCACAAGTGACGTCACACGAAACTTCGAAGCGCTGTATCTTCGTCATTTTTTGTTAGTGAAACAAAAGAAAA
Source organism: Ectropis crepuscularia (assembly GCA_963693475.1). Taxonomy (NCBI): domain Eukaryota; kingdom Metazoa; phylum Arthropoda; class Insecta; order Lepidoptera; family Geometridae; genus Ectropis; species Ectropis crepuscularia. Next base: position 7,130,344 of record OY856368.1, on the reverse strand, counting down.
AATACGTGTGCAATATTTTTTGGCAATCTAACTAACGGGCTACTTAGTTTTTTTGAGGATTGTACCCTATAAAGATACTGAAAGAAAGCTGTAAAATCAGCGAAAATGAAATTATTTGGTATCTCGGTTCTCAGTCACTTTTCGGAGGTTTTTGTTATAAATAAAACCTCAATCAAAGATGAGAAAATAGTTACTACGTAACCTCAATACAAAAAACAGTTTGCTTCGACGAAAACTTAAAATTGCAAGTTTGTGGCTTTGTCCAAAATTATTCCGATATTTGATGACATACATGGACGTAATACTGGAACTATGCTACAGTCCGCGAGGTATAAGCTGAGCTTTGCATTAGTGTGAGTGATCACCAAAAGTACAGTCAGACGCAGGACGCTGTGACCATGTTCTCTTAATAAGGTGTCAATTTTATATTCAATAAATCGTTGTTTATTATGCAGTATCAATTGTATATTGGTATACACGATAGGCCTGCCCTGAATACGGTATTCGGAAATTTTAAATAAATAAGTTATACGTAGGTGACGGATCTCATGCTTTTCCATTAAAATTTTTCTGTTATTCTCTGTCCTTGACCATTTGAGTCCTAAAAGAGATACTTCTTTTCGCAATGACCATATTGATCCTAGATAGTTAATGTCAGCTTGTTGTTTAAGAGTTTGTTGTCTGACTGTACTTTTGGTAATAGATGCGTATGCATGTGATCACTCACACCTCGCGGACTGTACCTATCAGTTCAAATAGAACTTATAACACCCTTTTAGTACGAAAACTAACGTGGTTACACATTTTAATGTTTATATCATTTATAATTAATACGCGTGTTTATTTATATTGCTAGTCGCACCACTGCCCATAATCTTAGAAATCTAGTTTCCTTATCAATCAAAGGTTATCTGGAAGAGATCGCTTTCAGCAATAAGATCGCTTTTTTGCCCATTATGTTCCGTTATTTAGTACTTATGTTGCTAATTGTCAACTTTGTTTGTGGTGGCTATAAAGTATTTTGTATTGTTTTTAAATAAATACAAAGATAACTCACGTTTGATATAGAGATATTTTATTATAACACCGTTCTTTTTAGGTTAGAAGTTAAGAACAGCAGCAGAACGGCAGTCGAGTGAGATACCTACGTCCATTTCTAACACAGATTTATTATCAGTAGACACGTGCAGTTACTGTCACAATTTAATCTGGAAACAATCTAATGTCTATGAAAAATGAAAATGAAAAAAATGTTTATTGTGGCAATAACAATAGACATAAACGTAAAAAATAAGTTCTCTTTAAGGCTCATAGTTCTAAGTTAAGTTAGTCTGAATATACTCTTCGACTCGTATAGACGTAGTTTGTTTTAATTTTATTTTAATTAAATTAGTTTTTAAAAACAGTTTCACGCGTTCCCGAAAGTTAACTGGCGCAGCCGGTAGGATTACCAGCCGCTGCTATCGCGACCACGTAGAATTCGTGACTAGTGCTTGAACAGTGTTAGTGCCTTCGCGACTAGCAGTGACAGCGGCTTTCCCTAGAATCGGAAGAAGGCCGCAGGGTAATCCTCGAACCAAAGAAATTTGTTAACCGGAGCCGGACGGAGATGGGCATGTAAGTTTTAGTGAATATAGTACTCACTGGAGTAAAATCCTCCGCTTCTTCCCATCCTATCCATGAAATACTGTTTAGTTTAAGTTGTAGGTGTAACCAGGTGACTAAAACTGCACAGGTCCTCTACATAGGTTATAAGATAATTTTAACGGTGACTAGAATTGCACCAGTAATTGAGTAAGTAAGTGAGTAACTAAGTATATTTTAACATAATTTAAACGGTGACTAGAATTGCACCAGTACTTAAGTAAGTAATTAAGTAAGTATATAAGTTATATAACAGCACAAAATGACGGAGCTTAACGAGATAGCACCGCCCTTATTGCGCGACATGCTGAAGCTCATACCAGAATTCAACGGAGATACTAAGATGCTCGCATTTTTTCTAAGAAAATGCGAGTATGTCATTAGGCAATTCCAAGGCGTTGCTCAACGCAACGAATACATAATGCAGTCGATTACCAGTAGAGTCGCAGGTAGAGCCGCCGCCCTTATTAGTGAAAGGGGTGATTTTGAAAGTTATGACGATTTCAAAACACTATTAATTCAGCATTTTGGAGATCATAGAAGCGAAGAGTGTGTGGCCATAGAGTTGGAGTCATTAAAAATTAGATCTAACGAGTCATACCTAGATTTCTGTAGCCGCATTCAAGATGTAAGAGCCATTTTAATTTCCAAAATTAACACTAATGTCACTAATTCTAACGAAGTTAACCTTTAGCTGCCGACCTGGTCTAAACGTAGCACTTACGCCGACGTGACGTCTGAGAGACGTCAAAATTTAAGTAACGAAATAAAAAGTGTATTTGCGTGCTACATTTTTCTATTTCATACATTTAAAAGATTGTTATTTGAGGTAAGTAAACAACAGGATTTAAAAAAAATACACGTTATTTTTCAGATAAAATCAACATTTATTCAAGAGATCACAATTAATTGGCACTAAATTTTAAGGGCTTACTTTAGTCTCTTTTTTCTCTAAAATTAAGTAATAAACAACAAATGAACTTAAAATATGTTATCTTCTATAACCAATTATCAAAACAAAACATAGATCTTACTTGTTAGTTAAAAAATTAAAAAAATGACAGCACTTGAATATTTGGTACATTCACTACGTACTGTTGCAGTCACTGCATATTTGTATGCAGCAAGTAAGACACTTTGGTTTCTTGCATTTGCAGCAACAGTACTTCGTTTCTTTTAAAACGACTGGGACAGATTGCACATCTCTTTATCTCTTCATGAGTATGAATAATAATTGCGGCTAAGTAGGCGCAATTATTCTCCGGTTCTGTTCTAAGATCTTCACTATCCTGGCCATTTCGCTGTACTGTTCCTCTGCGATCTCTTCAAATTTAGTCTCTGCTGCGCCAGACAATCGTCAGAGAAGAACAGCAGTTCCTCTCTGACCATTGCTTCTTCTTTGCTCTGTTCTCTAGTACCCTGGCTTCTATCAGCTCGTACTTCTCTTTTGTGTTCTTCATCTTTGTGATTAAGGTTGATTTCTCCATCGTTAATTTCGTCAACATGGGGTGACCTCAACATCATCCTCATCGGATTGTACGGATTTCGTGTTGTGGTCACTCTCTAGAATAAAATCAGGATCGCCTACATCGTCATCAAAATCACTACAGTTGGCGTCACTCGTTCATGATTTCACATAATATCTCAATTTCTTCTAAACATCTATTCTGTTTTCGCAGTTTCGGAGGCTTCTAGGGAACTGAACCGTTATCATTTACCGGGTTTTCCCGCTCAATTGACGTGATGTTTCTTCTTTTAACTTCTTTTAGGCATTCTGCAATCACAAGTATAATTTTAAAGCCGATGTGACGTCAATCAGACACTATAAGCTGACACACATGAACACCGAGGTGACGATCAAGAGACGTACGAAATTTTGTACATAAACACCGTACTTACGTCTGTGAGACGGCGATCACTTCGATACGGAGATGTGTGCACTCGCCGTGGGCGCGGCGTCGACTGATAGCTTGTGACGCGGAGGGAGGAAGGTAGCGGGAGGGGCGACGCCGAAGGCGGCGTGATTTTAGAAATATTTCAAAATTAAAAGTTACTACGTCTGTGAGACGTATAGGTCGGTAGTTAAAGGTTAAACATGCTAAGGCCATCATCCATAATAATACAGCTCTCAATGTTTTCCTATATAATTTGCCGGAACACCTAGTGAGAATAGTAAGACTAAAGAGCCCTACTAGTTTAGAAGAGGCCCTAAAAACTGTGATGGATGAAGTTAATTTCCACGAGCAGTATTTAATGAGGTCCAGGTTGCTTCACAACCAGGCACCCAAACCACCCATGCTGGATCCGAAGCCTCAAGCCCTTCAGGCAATAATGCAACCCCCAAATAGTAACTTCCGACCCCCGTATTTTGGAGTCAGACCGAATGCTATACAACCAATGCTAGCTAGGCCGCTAGTGTCGCAAAATCAATCCGGGTACAAACCACCTGCACCACAACAGCAGTTTGGGTATAGGCCTCCGGCCCAACAACCCCTAGGCTTTAGACCACAGCCCGGTCAATTTGGCTATAAGCCAGCGGTTCAGCAGCAATTTGGCTATAAGCATCCTGCTCAACAACAGATGGGCTACAGACCCCCAGTACAACATCAGTTCGGATTTAGACCACAGCCGGGACAATTCGGATATAGAGCGCCGCAGCCTCAAGGCTATCGTCCTCCGCAACCGTTTCCCAGCGATGTGACGATGAGAACTGCCGCGCAACCAGTGTCAAGACTACCCATAAACGAGATAGTAACCGAGGAATGGGGAACAACAGACGACCCGTACGAGTACGAATACAGCGACAACAACTACCAGGAAGAGCAGAATTACTTTTATCCCGATCCAACCCGAGAGTGTCAACAACCTATTATGGAAGGGCAAGAACCAGCTCAGGAAAATGATAATATAAGGGAAGAAACAAATTTGGAAAATTTTCGTGTAGAAGTGACCCACAGATTCCCGAGGTAATCGAACTAAATTATGATGCCGCCCTCAAACTACCCTATATAAAAATCACGGAAATAGATGGCAAATTCATGTTAGACTCTGGCAGTAGCAGGTGTTTTATCAGCCCAACAAAAGCAGATATGTACTATGCCCAGTACAAAAGATACGAACCATTCCAAGTAACAAGCACGCACGCGTCTAGCTCTCATACAGAGGTAGTCGACATACCACTGTTTAAGGCCTTCAGCCAGGACATGTATCACAAATTCTTCATCTATGACGTCGACCCCAAGTATGACGGAGTTATTGGCTGGGATTTGTTAGTGAAACTAAAGGCTAAAATAGACCTGAACGACAAAACTTTAAAAACACAACATGCCAATATCCCAATTTGGAACGACCAGGAATACTTATTTAACCTCAAAGCACGCACCGAAACTCGTGTAGAGCTGCCTGTAGATCTTGAAAATGGTGACGCTATTCTAAATTTTTTGGAATTTGACTCAAAAATCCGAATGCCTACAGCCCTAGTTAAATGTGAAAATTATTATGCGACCACCGTTATACAAAATACGTCGGACGCCGATATAACTATAAAAATAACGAAACCTTTTAAAGTCCAAAAACTCACAGATGAAAATAACATATGTGAAATTAACACGGCAGACTTGACAGACATAGAAGTTGACCAAATACTTACCCAAAATTTGTCAAAATTACGACTTAATCACTTAACACCGGAAGAACAAAAAGCTATACTAGAACTGTGTACTGAATATAAGGACATAATCTATAGTGAAGAATTACCCTTAACTTTCACGAACCAGGTCAAACACCACATAAGGACGACTAGCGACAATCCTATTTATATCAAGCCATATAGACAAGCCCCGGCCCAAGCGGAAGAAATCAGGAACCAAGTTGAAAAGCTGCTCAAGGATAATGTGATACAAGAGTCACATTCACCATGGAGTGCCCCGGTGCATTAGTCCCGAAGAAATCGGACGCCTCTGGCCAGGTGAAATATCGCATGGTAATAGACTATAGGCGACTAAATGAAATCACAACTGACGACCGATTCCCACTCCCCAATATTTGCGACCTGTTTGACAAACTAGGTAAAAGCAACTATTTCACGACACTAGACCTCGCGTCTGGGTACCACCAGATAGAAATAGCAGAAGAAGATAGACAGAAAACTGCCTTCTCCACACAAAACGGGCATTACGAATTTCTCAGAATGCCATTTGGTCTCAAGACAGCTCCGGCAACTTTTCAGCGAGCAATGAACAATGTATTAAGAGGCTTACAGGGTATCCATTGCCTTGTGTACCTTGACGATATACTCATCTACTCCAACGGACTCCGTGAACACCTAGAGAAATTACGCGCTATCTTCGACAGACTTAGACATACCAATCTCAAGGTCCAATTAGACAAATCGGAATTTCTTTGCAAGGAAGTCCAATATTTAGGACATACGCTGACGAAAGACGGGCTCAGACCAAACAACGACAAGATACAAGTAGTATTAGACTACCCGATCCCTGAAACACAGACTGAAATTAAACGATTCTTAGGCTTCATAGGATACTATAGAAGATTCATAAAAGATTTTTCAAAAATTACTCAACCGCTAACGGCTTGTTTAAGAAAAGGCAAAACCGTAGAGAAGACAGAAAAATATATAGAAGCCTTCCAGAAGTGTAAAGAGCTGTTAGTTAATGCACCTATACTACAGTATCCGGACATGAGTAAGCCATTTATATTAACCACTGATGCTTCTGAGGTAGCTTTAGGAGCAGTACTTTCTCAAGGGACTATAGGCTCTGACTTACCAATCGCTTACGCCAGCAGAACCCTAAGCGAAACAGAAAGGAGATACAGTGCCATAGAGAGAGAATTACTGGGTATAATATGGGTTACTAAACACTTCCGACCGTACCTCTACGGTAGAAAATTTGACATTGTTACCGATCACAAACCTCTACTTTGGCTGTACCAACTTAAAGAGCCAGGAAGCAAGCTAACACGATGGCGACTTCGCCTTCAAGAGTACGATTTCAACATAAAACACAAAAATGGCCAACTGAATGCTAACGCGGACGCCCTTTCCCGACTTAGGTTGAATGCACTAACTACCGCCGAAGACAACGACAACAGATCAATGATTGTAAACCCCGAAGAACAAGACCACTCAGATACCATATCAATATCAGATTCGGAGAGAACAGCAACCGACAGCCCCGTTACAATTTCAGACACCGACACCATAGACCAAATCTTGAGAAAGGAGCCTGACTTATTAGTACCTTCAGACACAAGCTCAAGCGCAACAGAAACAATACATTCCGGTAAAGATTTAGAGTCACTAGGCATACCAATTCTAGAAGAAGCCGTAGATACTAAACCAAACCAAATACTTGTGTTCCATAAATTTACTAACGACCTCCAAGTAACCGACATCTCCACGAAGCATCAGAAAATATTAGAAGTTTTCCTTCCTCACGGTAAACCAGACCTCATATGTGAATTTTTAAAGAAATATATTAGACCAAAAATAAAATACTTCATTTATTTTGAAACAACACAACACCGTCGGGAATTCAGTAACGTAGTAATCACCCTTTTCAAGCAAGGTTCAATTAATTTCTACGAATGTACTGAGCGAGTAATCAACGTTGAAGATGAAGCAGAACAAAAACTGATTATACAAAAATTACACGAAGGCAAAACTTGCCACCGTGGAATCACCGAAACTGTGAAAAGAATTAAGCGAAATTATTACTGGCCAGATATGCTCGACACGGTCTCAGCCGTCATCAATGCTTGTGACAAATGTAGGACAACCAAATATGACAGGAAACCAATAAAACCAGTACTCCAACTAACAGACACTCAAGATGCGCCCTTTCAGGAAGTATTTATGGACATCTTTTCAATAGAATCAAAACACTATTTAACCATAGTGGACGCATTTAGTAAATTAGGCCAAGCACTGGAAGTACCATCTCGATCTACACCAGAGGTAGTGAGAGCTCTTATTAAATATTTCAGTTTTTATGGCATTCCACGCAAAGTAAGTTGTGACCCGGGTTCTGAGTTTAACAACGAACTTCTCAGAGAACTTACAGATTTATACAAAATAAAACTGCATATAACAACACCAAATAATCCAAATTCCGTTGGCATAGTAGAACGTTTTCGCTCTACTATAATAGAAATCTACAGAATAGCCAAATATGAAGTGAAATACACAGACGCGACAAATAGGATGACTTATGCAATAATGGCATACAACAACACTATACATAGTGCCACAGATTTAACCCCATTTGAAATAGTATTCGGACACACAGAGCTTAACTCTATATTTGACGTGGAATTCGACAAAGCATACAAACAACAGCTATTAAAAGACCACCGAAAACGAACTCAAGGATTGTACAGACACATAGCGGCAAAAATGAAAAGTAAGAAAGAAACGGTGAGAGAAAAACGTGGTGGCGAGAAAGGACCACAGTTCAAAGAGGGTCAAGCTCTATACGCAAAGGCGGTCAACAAACGACAATCTAAAGATAAGCCAAAATACCAAAAGGCAATAGTATGTGGTGAGGTGGAACGTAATGTACTACCTATAAAAGTCCGAGATAGAGAAACTAAAGTCCCAGTTAAAAATGTGAAACGCCCTCCGCAGGTGGCGCCCCCTCCTGGCGGTGGTGATATGGATGATCCAAATCCAAGGGTTCCTGAGTCAAGGCCTACAACTTCAAGAAATAAATAAAAACCCAGGTCTCCTTCCAGTTAAACAAGGCCGTGCATTTGTACAGTACGACAGCTGGTCTATTATAAAAACAATAGATTTGAAGGGCATAGCATCCGACCTACAGTTCAATTCGCAACAATACTCTAAATTTTGTCTCAAACTAATGTCTTCTAAAAATGCTTCCTCTCTTGTCAATAACTTAAAAGACTTCCAGTCCCAAATAAACTACATCCGCGACGAGACTGTAGAGAAATTGGGGCAACTAATGCCAACTAAGCGGGTAAAACGTGGCCTTATTAACCCTCTAGGTTCTTTAATTAAAGTAGTGACAGGAAATCTAGACAATGACGACGCTATCCATTTTGAACAACTGATAACGGACACAAAAACCCGTGAGCAAGCTATTTCTAGTAAAATTACTATTATTTCTGAAATGCTGGATCACATAGTAAACTCATCTAAAATTGTAAACGAAAATACAAAAATACTGAATGACAGACTTAACAAAATAGAACAATTTATAAAATCTAGAGACAATGACGACTTTGTAATTTTCCACATTATAAATGTATTCAATCTTTTTATTAGTAACTTCCGCTCTATTTCGACAAAACTCAGCGATGTACAGACGGCTTTAGCCCTCAGCAAGGTTTCAGTACTACACAAAACTGTAATAGACTCTGTAGAAATCCTAAAACTATTGAAAGATATAAGTACATACGGCAACCTCATGTATCCAGTAAATGACCAGAATCTAATTAATTTAGAGGAAACATTTTCTGTCAAAACTTACCTTAAGGATAGTAGCATAAGATTTATTATCGATGTACCACTTGTAGAACAGGAATGCTATGTATATTATAAATTGTACCCACTACCCATGCTCAACCACTCTACTGCCGATACCTTCACCATTATTCCTCAATATCCTTATTTACTCCAGGACGAGAAAAGATATCGCCCAATTGCCCAAAAATGCAAAGAGATAACTGCCAAGGAATATTTGTGCTCCGAAAACGACATTGCCCCCTACTCCAGAGAAACATGTGTTGAACAATTGATGCAGTACCAACAACACCCCTCAAGATGTATTGCACAACGAATCATTACAGAAGATTTAAAAGTCCAGAGAGTTTCAGACAACAGTTGGATTATATTCTCCAAATATAAAAAGCTACTTACCCAAAAATGCGACGATGACGTCACTCAAGAGCCATTGAGAGGAACATACCTCGTTACAATCCAAAAACCATGTGATGTCATAATAGATGCCCTTCGACTGCGAGCGAACCGTTTCCGTGAGTTGGGAAACTCTTACAGCCAATTACCCCTTGTGAACTTACCAGCCCTACCAGAGAATACCACAGAGGAAGCCGAACCTATAGACCTGCAAGATATCAACCTAGATGAAGTGCAGCACCTCAACTACCTTTTAAAAAAGAGTGTGAAAAGTGTTCCAAATTTAAGTGAAGTGAAAGGCCTTGGCATAGCCACAAGTGTTCTCTATATTGTGTTATCGTCATGCTTGGCGTACCTCATTTGGAAAAAGTTTATACCGCTTGTTCGAAAATTATGTAAAAATAATACTAACGTAAACGACCCCGAAAATGTAAACCCAAATCCAATTTTATTACATACTTAAGTTAAGCATAAGCTCATTGCCTCTACTCACCTTTTCAAGCATTGGAATTGCGTATTGTAGAGACAACACTAGTAATAAGTTAGAGTATAGTACATATATGTAGTAACATAAATAGGGTAAGGAAAATGTAGAAGCGAAGTTATATGGAAAATCCTTTTCCAATAACTTCGAGTCTGAGGGGGAAGGCGTTATGTTCCCGCGAACCTCCGTAAGTTGCTGACCTAGCGTCTACGCCTACGCAGAATCGTGCGACATCACGCCATGCCACCCAGAAATGCAGACTTGCGTCTGGGATAGATAATAAGTTCTCTTTAAGGCTCATAGTTCTAAGTTAAGTTAGTCTGAATATACTCTTCGACTCGTATAGACGTAGTTTGTTTTAATTTTAATTAAATTAGTTTTTAAAAACAGTTTCACGCGTTCCCGAAAGTTAACTAGGTACATTTGACAAGAAGGAAATACAAAAAAACGAATACATATTGTGTTAGTGTGCACTGAACCCCACACTAGGGCTACCTGTGTTGTGGGATCCAGGCTTCCCCTAATTTTATAGGTACAGTAATAAATGGAAAGAAGAGCAAAGCAAACATATTACTAAAAAAGAAAAATGTCAAATAAACTATCAAACTCCTTACGTTTAGTATACTTAATTATTAATTATATAATTAGTTTATGAACTTAGTTTTATGAGGGTATATAATTTAACTAGGTTCACAATTTTTTTTTTCTTTTAATTAGAGGGTAGGACAAAAAAAACATATTGATGGAGGAATCGAGTAAATAAAAAAAGTGTTGAGATGAGTAATGTGTGTGTAGTAGGTTAGTGTTGTAGTGTGTGTGTAGAAACCGGTAAGTTAGATAGGTCTGGATTGCAGTTGTGTGCTACCGTGAGTCGAATGAATGACAACTTACACTGGGCATACGCAGAGCAGCGCTATAGTGTGTGTGAGTTTAAAACTAAGTATAGATTGATTAGTTCCAGTATTTCGCCAGACGTTTGGAGTGCTGGTACGAATACAAACGGCGAACAATTCACCGGTACCCTTCCTCGACTAGGTAAATGTTTGTTCCACGCAGGTGTACTCAAATTGAGTCAAATTTGAGTGATATACGACGACAGATGCCTTCGACGTAGTCGGGGAGCTGGCCTAAAATGTCGTGAACAACATTGATAAGTTTTTTTTGTACGTGGTTTAACAAAATATACGCTTATGCTCTGGTTTCCTAGGATTACGTTGCCGTCACATAGCGGACGTAATGTAGCGCTGAATGACGTCACGAGAACGTTGTCTATGTTAACACTATGACGCGGTTTGTTAGAGGACGGTGATTGACAACGTAAAGTAAAGAAGCGGTGACTCTATTTGAAAGACAGCCGTCTTGACGGTGTTGAATAGTTCGTGAACGTTTTTTTCGAACGTAAGATTATAGCGGTGAAGCCATATCTAAATATTTTGAGTTTTTTTTACTGGACCGACGTCCGTACGACGTACAGAATGGGTTTTAATTCCAACCGGAGCTGCGACAACGTACTAAAATTTCTAATGCGCCTTCTATACCACTCGGTTTGAATAAATTATCTTCTACCCTACGATTATTTTCCTATTATAATAGTTCATCCTTCAAGTAACTGAATAAAGCTATATTATACCATACTTGACTAAATCAAGGTCCTTCTTTTTCTCTCCTGCTTGTTGAGGTTGCTGGCTGACGACGTAATATAGCGGCAGTGGAACTTTCCACATGTCGTCACCGTAAAGACGACCGTTTTATTACGGCCGTAATATTACGTCCGCTATGTGACGGCAACGTAATCCTAGGAACCCAGAGCATTACCGCTACTACCACTACCTACCGCTACCGCTAAATGGGTCCGGTTGGGTTATGTCGGACTTGACGTCACGAGTGGTACCACTTAAAACTTCCAAGGGTACGTTTGCCGCATATGACGGTAACGTCGCCGCGCTCTCGCAATCTTGGCTCCGCAAACTGCTCATTCTCAGACCCACCTCAAGGGCAACAACTCAGGGGATCCTGTCACTACTGGATCTGACCCTAAGACACGCTGTGACCACCTCGGTGGCCAACCAGTAAGTGGGTTCCAGACACTTTCTCGTTTGGACAACGTTGGTCCACCGCGACGCCAGATGTTCTGTCTCGTTCTTCTTCTACCATCCATATGTTCTGTCTCGTTCTTCTTCTACCATCCAGCTGTAGAGCACAACGAGGCTCACTACAATACAAGCACTCTGCTTCTCCTGCACCTCCACTGCGTCGACCATCGTTGGCGGTCATGCGCTTGCAGGCGGGAAAAACGGTGCGCGTTAAATCGCGGCCCATCTCAGTCGCACTGGTGCCTCCTACGCCGTCGATTTAGAGCCCAATACCCTGGCGAGCGGTTCCATTTCTACTTGAATGATTTAGGTCTGTAATTTAGCTAGATATAGTTTTCAGACGAGTTATATCTACCCTTAACATTCGAAATTATTCCAATCCAACTAATTTCTATTTATTCTACACGCGCCGAGATGGTAGCAAGAGCGTCTACTCTCTTTCTACGAAAAACGTAATTTCGAAATATACTGGCGACTTTCATACTTTGGTTCTACTTCGTTCTGTTCGATAGAACATTGTTTGACGTTTAAATGTTCTAAGCCTACTCTAATTAGCTATTATTGGCTTAGGCCTACTGTCCACGCACGCATCTTTTGTCGAATGCATGCATCCTACGAACAAACGCAAGACGTGTGGCTGTCGTGTCATTGTCGTTTCGTGGACACAGACTTCATTATTTGTACGCAAGATGCAAACATTCGTCTTGCATCCGACAATTGTCAAAATCGTGCGGATGTCGTGCAGCTACGTGGACAATTGACCTTAGAATACTTAAACGAACGAAAAGACGGGTTAAAGTAGAACCAGAGTAGGAAAGTCGCGAGTTTATTTCGAAATTAAGTTTTTCGTAGTAAAAGAGTAGACATCAAGGTTCGTGCAAAGAAGTTCACATCCCTCCTCTGAGAAAAAATACGCCTACTCTAGGACTATATTCACACAAAGCCAGTGTAGGCAAGTGAAAACAGGTAAGTATATGATAGATGTGGTGCTTCGTACGGGAGCTCGCGAAAATAACATCATAATTAATTTAAAGCCCCCGGAATATATCCTAAACTGTACAGAATATTCATTCGGTAGGAAATTGGGATTCTTCTTAAGGAAAGAAGCATGTGATTATATTTATATTTAATGACACAGGATAGAACGATTAAAAAAACATAACATAATCCATCCATACGTGTACGCCGTACTCAAAATTGTAAATGTACGAGTAGTAACTGGGGTTCCATAATACGAACCTTAACTAATTTGGGGGTTGCAAATATGCAATAATTCATTTTCAACCAAAAACCGACTTCAATTTCAAATTAAATTCAGACGATGGACCACATTTTTTCATATGAAGCTATCACTAAGTCATCTAGATATTTTCGTATTTCAAACCGCCACACTGATTTCGGATTAAATTTATGTGGGAACATCTCGGAACTATCTACTAAACAAAAAGAATACAAAATCGATTCGTGTCACATACATACAAAAAACATAATAAAAGAATACAAAATCGATTCGTGTCACATACATACAAAAAATGTAATAAAAGAATAAAAAATCGATTCGTGTCACATACATACAAAAAATGTAATAAAAGAATAAAAAATCGATTCGTGTCACATACATACAAAAAATGTAATAAAATAATAAAAAATCGATTCGTGTCACATACATACAAAAAATGTAATAAAAGAATAAAAAATCGATTCGTGTCACATACATACAAAAAATATAATAAAAGAATAAAAAATCGATTCGTGTCACATACATACAAAAAATGTAATAAAAGAATAAAAAATCGATTCGTGTCACATACATACAAAAAATGTAATAAAAGAATAAAAAATCGATTCGTGTCACATACATACAAAAAATGTAATAAAAGAATAAAAAATCGATTCGTGTCACATACATACAAAAAATGTAATAAAAGAATAAAAAATCGATTCGTGTCACATACATACAAAAAATATAATAAAAGAATACAAAATCGATTCGTGTCACATACATACAAAATATTTTTGTAGTGGTAGGACTCTTAGCAGAGTCCGCCTGGGGAAGTACCACACCTTTGTCAATTATTCTACCGCCAAGCAGTAATGTGCAAACATTACTGTGTTCCGGTTTGAAGGGCAATGTTTCCAGATAAATTACAGGGCTTAGAGATATAATAACTTAGATCTCTGGGTGACGAGCGCAGTGCGGTGCTAGGTAATGATTTGGCTCTTCATGTTCCAATAGCTGCGTGTCACTGTGTTGTTATGTGGCAGGCATGTTGCTTACCATCAGGCACATGTCCTGCTCGTCTCGTCACTCTTTATTAAAAAAAAAATTATATACATAGAACTGAATTGCAAACCTCCTTGGTTTTTGAAGTCGATTAAAATAGATAGATAGCATGATATCTAAATACATAAACAGCCCACTAAATGTTCCCACTGCTGGGACTCGGGGCCTTCTCCAGCAAGGTGAGCGTCAAGTTCATAATCCACCACGCTGACCCAGTGCGGGTTGGTAGATGACACATGACATCGAAAGATCCTATGTACATGTCGGTTTCCTCACGATGTTTTCCTTCACCGTTTTAAGTTTACGCACATGACTTCGAAAAGACAGAGGTGCGCGTGGTTTTGAACCCAGGGTCTCCGGATCGGCAGTCACCGTACTCCCGACTAGACCAGCAAACAAAACAACCACTTAAACATAGAGTAAGAAAGCAAGATGAGACAAGTAAACGCAGTGTCTTACTGATGGTAAACGGTATACCTGCCCGACGCATATCTTACTGATGATATTCCTGCCCGTAACATATACAATGCCATGCAGCTTGGCAAGCAACACGCTTGCCCAAAGCTGTAGCAGAACGTGAAGAGTCCAAATCTTTGATGAAACTAAGTAAACGAAGATAAGGTACGCTCTAATATAAAGACAGCATAATATGCCGAAAATATCACACAAGTATACGCAATGTGCACACAGCTTCACTTGCATCGTGAGAGACGTTTGAATGAATGACAAAGACATCATGACAAGTAGGCAGTAGGTGCAAATGAGATAGCTATACATCACATTTGTTTAGATATTTTTTCGACAAGAATAGAAAGACATACAAATGCACAGGCGTGAAAGAGACAAAATAGCCGCAACTAACATATCGCCGGTCGTGTTGCACTCTTACGCTGTATGTATGTATATCTGTCTCTTTTTAGAAATGGCCAATTGTAAAATTGTTTACAACAGAAAAATCATTTTAGATGTAATAATCATTGAACTGTTATGGAAATAATTAAAGATTTTGTGTACTTACGCATGAAAAGTGATACCATGGAACTTGTTCTTGGTCTTTGAACTGTTTGTGCACCTTGCTAAAGCAGAATAAGACATTATTACGGCTAATATCGGATTTTTTTGAATTGTTAGCGAACGTCCACTCAACTTGTGGCTCCTGTTGCGACTGAGACTCAATCAGGAGACGTCACCTGATTTTGCATTGGGATCGTAGCAGAGCGCGTGCCGCTTCTTAGTGTTTTAAGACTTCAATGGTCCAAATCATTACCCAGCACTGCGCTCCTCATGCAGATGTATAAGATGATTTATAACACATTTGCTCGTAAAAGGACTCTTATTTCACTAATTTCAATATCGTAATGTATCTCATTACGGACTTGTGCGGTAATGTAATGTAAAACGCACGGTTTATCAAAATGCTCCGTCTAAAATGAACGCTACTTTTATAAATCTTAGCAAAGAGTTAGTTACTTAGTTTGTATGTCAGGAAAGTGGTCAACATTTTATGTATTTACTAAATTAATTAAATGTTAAAATTCTTTAATTGCAATGTTACGGCTTGATTGCAGAATAGCTAGCAAAAGTGGAATACTTCTCGAAGCAGATTCAGCAAAGAATCCCACCGTTACAAAAACAAACATTGTCTAGTTGCTTAGTAGTATTTTATCGCTGTTCTTCGTCCCATCAAGCATTTCTCCATAACTCACTCATCCCCTGGGAGCACCAATATGTCAACCTTACAGCTAAACTTTGTGAGTTAGTGGCAATTTTTAATACCGCGCGACCGACCAGTGGCGCCCTCATGGGAAATTATTAGAACCGCGACGCAAGAAAGAGGGTAGATTAAAATATTCGAGTAGAGATAATTGTTTCTTGACTTAAATGTATTGTTGGGTATTCGTTTTTTAAATAGATTAGTTATTTTCGATATTTTAGTTAATTTAGAAAAAAAAAAAATCAGATAAATAATTATGTAAGCAAAAATTAGTTTTGTTGACATTTCAAAAACCGATACACCGATTTGGTTAAAATTTATAAGAGTCCACTGAAAACGAGTAATTAAAAACTATTTACAATTAGCGGAGCAATCGCGTAAAAAATCATACAATCGTATTGACTCCTGAAACCTTCTCCTTTAATGAAGACGTTTGATTAAAATGTAAAAATTTAATTGACGGGCGAAAATGTACAAAACCCCATCGATATTAACCAATGGATGTGCCCTGAGCGGGTTAATAAACTGCATCTCTGTGTGTAGTATAAGTTTCAACATCATCAACAGCCCACTGCTGGGATTCAGGGCCTTCTCTCGCAAGGAGAGAGTTAAGGCCATAATCCACCACGCTGGCCCAGTGCGGGTTGGTGGATGACACATGACTTCGAAAGATTCTAGGTACATGTCGGTTTCCTCACGATGTTTTCCTTCACCGTTTTAAGTTAGCGGCATTACGCACATGACTTCGAAATACAGTGGTGCGTGTGGGGTTTGAACCCGGGGTCTCCGGATCGGCAGGCGCCGGTCTCCCGACTAGACCAGCCGTAACTAGTATAAGTTTACACACAACCAATCTAAATACGTAAGCCCTAGAATCGCTAGCGGCGAGATATGCTGTGGTTCTACTTATTTTGGTTGTTGACAACGTAAAGTACCTAATAGGTAAAAACGTCCGGTGTTCACCGCTACCTGCAACTGACTAGAACGGAAAGAGTGAGCGCACTCTTCCCAACGATGACATAATTCCGTGCGTCAGAAGTTTGGGAGGGGCACATCCAGAAATAAACCATTATTTCTGGTATAAATCCTGTAATTTTTTATTTACTCGGATATTTTAATGAAATAGAATAGAATAGAATATAATTCATTTCGTAGATAACATACACATTATTTTTTTTTACAAAATGGCTGTATGGTACACTATGAAAACGTCAAATTAAAATATAATAATTTACACCTTCATTGATACATGTACAAAATCATAATAAATATTTCAATATTAATAATTAATAAGTTTTAAATGAAACTTGAAAATATAAATAACAATCAAATACAAAACATTTGATAATTAATTTCTTTTCCTTTTTTTTACTGTTAAAAATGCTGTAAAAGGGCATTTTATTCAATTAATTATTTAATAATATATCTATACTAACATTTAATTTTATGTCTGCACATTTATAAATAACATTTTGAAATTATTAAATTATTATGTCAGGTATCAGTCCAATTGTAACTAGTGTAGTCATTACTTAAATATTCTTTTAGTGTATAAATGGTCTTGTCCAATAAAATAACCTTAACTTTCTTAAGAAACTCTGTAAAAATAATAAAAACAAATGAATAGTGCTACATCGATAAGCAATACTTTTTCTCAAAAACAATGCAGCGGTACAGATGGTGCAATCCACGAAGACGCGCCCCACTATTCCTCCTAACCGTTTATAGTATATTTGTGCAAGCTTCCGTCAATGTTTGAGTGTTATCGGTACACACTAATTACCTATGAATGCACACGTACACTACAATGACTGGTGAATGATTCGCGACTGACGCTCGGAACAAACGCGATTGGTGGAAAACAAAATTGGTGGGGCGCGTCTTCGTGGATTGCACTATCTATAGTGTGCCGTGGCGCAACCAATCAATTATTCTATTTAAACAGTAGAGTAATTGGAACTGTTTGGGAGAATAAAATGAATTGTAGTGGGAAAAGTATTATACTCGTACAAAGTTCGCCTGGGGAAGTATTTATCACACCTTTCCGTTATTCGTTTCTATGTTATTTATAATGTAATGTGGCGGATTAGTCCAGTCCAGTCCAGACATTTAAATAGAAAAAAATCCGGGGACCGATTTCTTTTTTTTAAACGTCGGAAGGTGGTTGGAAGTATAAATCTCGGTTTTCTAACTAATCCCGGTAGAGGGTTATCCGCCTTCTTGTTTTAAAGTTTTTGTGAAATACCTCGTTAATTATCAACTTTAGAGCAAAAATGACCGTATCCAAAGTTGTTGGAAATTTAATATCTCACAAGTTTGGTTAGTGTAATTTTTACGTTAGGATCAATATTTGCAGAGTTATACTATCAAGTTTTTCAAAAAAATCGTAATGGTTGGAATTTTATTTTCTTCAACTTTGGTTCTCGCACTTTTTTTCACGATCAATTCAACCAATATTTCAACGTTCCCAAATGTAGTGTTGTCCTTTAGGGCGGGCGCCTAGATGGCTAAGGCCGGCCCGCCCTGAGTATAGTCATACTAATGCTTCAAATTACAATTGTGAAATGTTTAGATGTTGTTAGATTTAAATTTGCGGCGTAGGCAAAATTGACTGAAATAGCACAAACTTTACATACTGAAATTCCTCAGGGATGACTCCATATCGAAATACAACGTTAACAGAGTCACAGGCAAATACATAAAAGCGTAAATTTGTTTCCAAAGAACATTTTCAACTTAATTCAAGTGCCAATATAAGGCGGATACAGTAAGTTCTGTGCGCGGCAGAAATCGTATGTATTGTGGAAAGGGAAGCGTAGAATAACACTACTTATTATAAAGAACATACCCACCAAGTTACTAAAGTCTTAGCATAGTCCGCCTTTCTAGCGCCAAGCAGTAATGTGCAAACATTAGTGTGTTCCGGTTTGAAGGGCAATGTTTCCAGAGAAATTACGGGGCTTAGAGATACAACATCTTAGATCTCTGGGTGACGAGCGCAGTGCAGTGCAGTCCTAGGTAATGATTTGGACTCTTCATGTTCCAATAGCTGCGTGTCACTGTGCTGTCATGTGGCAGGCATGTTGCTTACCATCAGACACATGTCTTGCTCGTCTTGTCACTCTATATTTAAAAAAAAAACTAAGGTCTAGTCGGGAGAACGGCGACTGCCCATCCGGAGACCCCGGGTTCAAAACCACGCGCGCTACTGCTTTTTTGAAGTCATGTGCGCTACCTCAAAACGGTGAAGGAAAACATCGTGAGGCAACCGAAATACACCTAGAATCTTTCGAAGTTATGTGTCATCCATCAACTCGCACTGGGCCAGCGTGGTGGATTATGGCCTTGACTCTCTCCTTGCGGGAAATGGTCCCGAGTCCCAGCAGTAGGAATATTTAGTGGGCTGTTTATGCTACATACCCACTGCCAGGGATTATGTCAGACGTACCAACTAAAACCAGACTTTAGTCCAGTTGTCGGCGGAAACGTGATGATGCTCTTGCATTTCTCCAACTTTCTGCCACCGACTACCCGTCTCCGGCCCTCTCTCAAGGCGAAAATCTCGTCACCGGTGCCATCTCTCTTGCGGACTCGCCCCGTGGGAGGACGGATCCCCGCTTTTGGTTCCAGTCCGCCGGAAACTAGCGATACTTCCTCGGTAAGACCTATCCCTAGGAGTGGTGCTAGACGACTTAAAACGTCCGCTACCCCAGGCCTTCCAGTGTTCCAGTAGTTATGGGATGCGAGCCAGAGTGCCACTTAGTATCAGCCCCGTGTCCTTGCCTCATTGGATGAGTGAGAGGTAAACCTCCTCTCGGAGGGGTTCACACGACCTTACCATCCGTCGTAGCAAAGAAGGCCCACAGTAAGAGGTCCACCTTCAAGACTGCGGCTAAGGATGGCAGCAGTTCCGCTTCCGTGGCCACGATGCTCACCATGTAACATCGCGACACTTGACCGCTTCGGCCCGACCGTTGTTCGGACAGATAAAACTATCAGCTGAGTATTGTTCCAATTGTAATTCCCCCAAAGAACTTCTACGCATAAGGGACGTGCATTGAGGCTCGTCTTCACCCGGCCAAGAGTATCCATCAGACAACGATATACCTCCGAAGTATGTTAGTAATTGTCTGAAGCCCAGGGTGAACAAAGTGGAGGTTCCCAAGCCTCACACCCAAGGAGGACTTTTTTTTTTAGTATGCGTTCAGCAATAGACAACCCAAAAATCCAATACGCAGTGAAGGCCAACCTGCCATAAGTACAATAAAACAGTAGTTTTTTTAATGTCATGGTTGGTCTCACAATCAAAGTGGTTTAATTTCATATCGACAAAGGATAAAGAAAAACGCTTTCAACTTTGTATTTCTCTGTACAGCCTTTTACAAAAAGACACGGAAATTTGCTCCATGACAACATTTGTAACTACAAGGAGCTCAGGACAGGGAAGCAAGACGTCAAATAAATAATTCAATGTTATTCCTGGGGCGAACAGACTGGATACTTCATTCTATTTGTCGGTGGGTAGAGACACCCATCGATTTTATTATTTGTCGTAACTTTAAGTAAATAAAAGACTACAAGTAGCACAGTGTTTCTTTGTGGTTCTAATCGTATATCCTATTTTTGCTAAATGAAAATCGTTTTTGCGTCATCTAGGTAGATATTATTTTTTTAATTTTTAGTTTAGTTTAGTTCGACACTTGAACTCCATCTCGCCTGATGTTAAGCGACGATGCGGTCTACGATGGAGCGTGTTTACCTAGACAAAAACAGATTCACTCTCGATTTGAAGATACAAATATTGTTACCCACTAAGGCAACGTATTCCACAGCCTAGACGTTCTTATCACAAATGTAGAGTCAAATCTCATCGTTCGTGTCTTACATCAACCATGAAACGATGTCGCTTTTTTGAGCTACAAGCATTCCGATTGTAAAAAGGACAAGGTGGTATTAGATCATGTAAATCAGTCGGACACTCTCCGAAGTGTATCCGATAAAAACCGATAGGCTAGCGATTTTTCGACGATGATCAAGACTTTTGAAGTCTTTTTCGCACAAGAGTGTCTTTTGGCGCTTCTCTCGATCGTTTCCAGAGACTCTATGTAGAGTCCGCCTGGGGTAGTACCACACCTTTGCCAGTTATTCAAACACTGCTGGGACTCGGGGCCTTCTCTCGCAAGGAGAAAGTCAAGGTCATAATCCACTACGCTGGCCCAGTTATTCAAACGCCCAGCAGTAATTTGTAAATATCACTGTGTTCCGATACTAAAGGGTAATGTTTATAGTGAAATTCCGGGGCGTACACACAACACATTGTATATATCTGGGTGACGAACGCAGTGTGGTACCAGGTAGTGATTTGGGATCCCAAAAGCTGTGTGTCACTGTGCTATTATCAAATGGCTTGTTGCGTACCATCAGGCATTGTATGTCCTCCTCGTCTCGTCACTCTAAACTACCTATATAAAAATATATAAATTACTAGCAGAGCCGTGCGCGCGTTGCTACGCCATCTATCGAAAATTGGTCGTACTTATTAAAATTTTGAACAAACTCGGCTACCTCAGGTTCTAATGACGCAACCTTTATAAGATAGACACATGCTGTCACGCAATGAAAGCTCTCTTAAGACCGTAGTCTGTGAGCGTGGGAAAATAAAATTGCATAACTACATTGACAACATTACTCACACAGATATAGCACTATTCGTATTCTGATAGGCGCCCACAGATAGAGCCATAGTTTCTACGAAACGGGGATTCCGGAGCAGGTGCGAACTGCTACATATTCCATGTTAAGTTACTGTTACGTATTCAATATCATACACCATTTAGGAATATTAGACTTTAGTGTGCTCTGTTGTAAGTTGCATTTCGATTTGGAATGTGACAATAACAAACGGCTATAATCTCAATGTTCCAAACTGTCATTCAGCAAAACACATCCACATAATATCCAAACATTGACTTTCATAATAGGTACTAATAGGACATTTATCTCTACAGGGTTACTGTAACGAACGTGCAGGAAGGACAAAGTGCAGGGTTAGATAGAAAAAGTGTTTTACATAAGTGTTTTTTTAGGTTAAGCCATTAATTTCATATGAAGTAAAAAAAATCGCCGAAAAATTACTAGCTTACCGGTTTTTTATCGGATACACTTCGGAGAGCCGAGAGTCGTGGGTTCGATTCCCACCCAGTGCAAATATTTGTACTGTGTCTAGGTGTTCATATCTATAATTAGTATGTATTTCCTACTATATAAGTATTATATCAGCTATCTGGTTGCCATATTACAAGGTTGCTTAATTTTGGATCAGATGGTGTTGAGTGCGAATTGTCCACCAATATATAAGTATTATTTATAATATTACCGTGTAGTTTTCCAAGCTTTGAGCAACACATTTGCTAACATTCAAACATTTACATACATTTGTAAAGACCAGCAGCTCCTCTCGGTTTTACGGTTTTAGGGTGGCATAACATTTTTTGTCCTATTTTAGGTAGGCATAACGTTTTTAGGACTAATGATAATTTACCATAACAACTAAACGCATAACTGACTTCGCATAATGTTAACTAGCATAACCATATATGACATAACGATAACTTAGCATAATGTTTAAAGGCACACATTGAAAAAAGCATAACTATACTTAAACATAATGATCAACGGCATAAACTTTAAACGGCTAACTAAAAAACAAGTCAAATGCGGGTGGGTACTTTGACAACAATATTTATTACTCATAATGTAGGTATCTACTAATTAAATGGAATATCATTGCCAATAGTATCTGTCATTATCGCATTCGTGTTATCATACTGTTGCTGTGAAATTATTTAGTATATTTTGAGGATTAAGAATCGTTGGTCTGAGAATAACACCATATTTTTTTTATGGTAAACACCATTTTTATGGTAGGTACTATAAACGGTATTTATGCAATAGTACAGCAATGTTTGTACTAATTTGTGTAGACAACATTTTTAGGACTTAAAAACCTACATACACCTAAGACAAATGGTGCACTTTTTGACTCCAGGTGGGCTCCCGCCAAAAGCTCTGCGGTCAGCCCTGAGTGTTGCTTCTCCATACTCGGCCTGCGCTCCACTACGGAGGTCACCGCCTCGCTTTGCTCGCCTTCGCTACGCTTGGCCTCGCATGGATCGCTCCACTCAGGACCTCCCTTGAGCTTCTGGCTCCCGCATTTTTTAAATACACTCTAGGGGTAGTAGTGACAAGACTAGGTGAAGTCGGGGTGCTCCGAATCGGATCTGGGTCCTATGTAACTTGGTTATTTATTATGTAGCACAACAAATAATTAAAAAATGTCTAAATGCGTCTGAGCAACGGTCAAATCAAATGTAGTACAAAAGATTTTTATGATTAAAACACATTACGCCACAAAACGACTGTGCAAAAGTTACATTATGACACTATATATTATGCTATATTCATTATGACAAAGCAAATTAGGTGAAAAATTATATGCGATTTAAAAGGCACCTTAAAAAAATGAGATCAAATAAAAAAATGCCTAAAAACTATTATGCGTCTCATCAATAGTCGAATTAAATGTAGTACAATAGATTGTTATGCTTAAAACACATAACGCAAAAAAACTATTATGCGAAAGTTGCATTATGACACTATACATTATGCTACATTCATTATGCCAAAGTAAATTAGGAACAAAAAATATGCGTTCTAATAGGCTCCCACGGTTTTACCTGCGTAATTCCTGTTCCCGTATTTTTCTGGGATAACTATATCCTATGAGTTCTTCCAGGATATAATCTAACTGTGTTCTAAATTTCAGCCCGATCCGTTCTCACTTTACCTTGTAATTGCCCAACAGATATCCAAACATTGACATTAGGAAATTTACCTCTACAGGGTTACTGTGACAAACGTACAGGAAGGACAAATGCAGTGTTAGAAAAAATGTTTTACACAAGTATTAGTTCATTAATTTCATATGAAGTAAACCTGTTTTTATTCATTTCTTGGCTAGATATTTTCAAATTCGCCTGAGTAGGTACCTAAAATCAATATTCACAAAAATCGATCAATTGTTATTGGTTTAAAAAATTTAATCTGATGTTGTAAGATTATAACCCTATCATTGCTTTACGATTGTGAGTCATCTTCTTCTTTAAACTTTTTTAAAAATCATCATTCTGGTCATCTCATTTCAAATCATACATTGTCACTACATAGTATAAAACAAAGTTACTTCCCACTGTCTGTCTGTCCCTATGCTTGCTTAGATCTTTAAAACTACCAAACAGATTTTGATGCGGATTTTAATATATAGAGTTATTTAAGAGAATAATAAAAAACTCTTTATTAAAAGACCACACAAGGAAAAAAGCTATAAATAACTTATAAAATAACGGATGACACTTTTAATGACCTAAATAAAAATAATTAAGCTTAGGAACCCGCTCCAAAGAGAACCAAGTAAAGCCGCAGTTGCTTTTTTGCTTCCTGTGATGATGATGAAGGCAAAATACCATTAAACTCTCCAACATTGGTGTTTTGTACAAAAATACTCTGACGGAGCACTTCGTTTCGGACGTACTCCGTCAAAATATGTTAGACATCCTCTATCACATCTCACATCACATTCTGAACACTCCTTGGGCTAAACCAACTCCCGTAGTTCGGCATAATGTAACATTGTCATCTATCGGAACCAACAAGACTCTTTCATGAAGAAGCCATAGATATTTACAGAAATCTGATCCCACTTCCAAACCATCCAATACTTGCAAGAGACTTGTTATATTATTGACGTTGATGTAGGCGCTTTCTATGTCTAGTGTCTACAAAACAACCTGTAGTTGGATAACTTTCTGTGTGACCAATCTGAATATATGACCTAGCAAAATTATCAAGGCATGATCTAGACCGCCTAAAACCGACAGTTTCCTCTGAAAATCAGGTCTTGTTCTCAAGAAACCAATCAAGTCTACGAGTAAGTATAGCTTGTAAAATTTTAGTATGGACAGCTGACGTTGGCCGGTTTTCATTTCATGTTTTTGGTATAGGAACTATCTTAACTTTCTGCCATTGTTTGGAAACAAAATTAGTACTCCAAAATCGATTGTGTAAAGAAACTAGATTACCTATATCTGGAAGGTTTTTAACCATAAACTACGAAATATTGTCCAAGCCGGGAGCTGTATCTGATCGTTTAATGCAGTTTGATAGTTCCTCTATCGAAATTTGATTGGATAAATTCTGATTACTTTACATAAATTGGGTCATTTCTGGGGATGCAAAATCTGGTGTCAAACTATATAGGGGCTTTTCATTAATCACGTGATGTTTTTTTTTAAATTTTTAACCCCTCCCTCCCCCTTGGTGATACTTGGTGAGGTTTACAACTAAAACCAAAATCACGTGTATATTTAATTTCTACAAAGAATCCAATTTTTTAAATCTTTTTTTTTAAATACCGGTATAAAGTAGAATCTAATCCTATTCTAGGCGCGCGAGGTCTTCGTTCGTTACCTTAACGGGGAGTCAAGGTTTACACTACACGTCGATTTTCGATTTAAAATCACGCGGTTGACGAAAAATAAATACACGTGATATCTTACTATCACGGAAATGTCTATTTTGTATATGTTTAACTCTTGCTGAATTACCGTCTTGTTAAATTGTGTTGTATTCGAAGTTTCGGAAATAAATTATTAATTTATTATTTATTTTAAGAATACACCACAGCCCCCGTATCCAAGTGACTTTGAAGCCATCTGTGCATCCTTACTTTTCTGCTGCCACAGCTATATTTTGATTTTGCATTAATTTGGATATTGTATATAAACATATTGTTATGTTTATGGGTGCCTCAAGAAGTGTTATTTCTTTCAGAATCCGTTGCAGTTTTTTTTAGTGTCGTGTTTCTATGTTTGTTCTTAGTTTTAGGGTATATGCCTTTATGATTAAACTAGCTGTTGCCCGCGGCTTAGTCCGCGAGAAATACAAATTAAATATTAAGGCAACTCGAACAGAATTTTCTCAATATTCCCAAATCCGTACTAAACGGTTTGAGTCCACTTTTCTCGTACGTACAGATTTAGAGTGGAATAAGTTGTCGGCCTCCTTGTTCTCTGAAAGATACAATTTAGAACTTTTCAAGGTCAGAGTGAATACGTTCTTACTAGGTCAACGTGCGTCATCTTCGACCACACCGTCGCTTACCATCAGGCGAGTTGGTGGTCAAAAGAGGACATATACGCGATAAAAAAAAAACTCACTGTCTTTATAGTAACCCTGTATACGTGTTTAAGAACAGTACCCACCTTTTGAAGAAGTCTAACCACCGATAGATGCAGCCGAACAAAACAACGTATAATTTTTATCACAAACCATCATGTTGGAACTTGAAAGATCCCAACGTGCTGTGTTGAAAACCATGCTGAGGAAACCCTTCAGGTTCCCCACCCGTGAGTTGTATAGAGCTGTTGGAGGCTGCTGTTCTTTCAGTATGACAGTTGTTTATCCATAAAGCATTACTAACAATTCACAAGCTTGTGATGAAAAAAAAAACATTATGAACGTTTGTTCATAACCACTTACTGTGCCCGCCCGTTTTGAGGGTTTTCTTTTTCTAATTATTTTCCTCAAGTAAGAGTAACCTGTCATGCCTTAGGAAATCTTTAGTATTGGTAGGACTCTTGGCAGAGTCCGCCTGGGAAGTACCACACCTTTGCCAGTAATTCTACCGCCAATCAGTAATATACTAACATTACCGTGTTCCGCTTTGAAGGGCAATGTTTTCAGAGGAATTACAGGGCCGAGAGATATAATATCTTAGATCTCTGGGTGACGAGCGCAGTGCTAAGTGAGGATTTGGACTCTTCATGTTCCAATAGTTGCGTGTCACTGTGCTGTTATGTGACAGGCATGTTGCTTACCATCAGGCATATGTCCTGCTCGTAAAAAAAGAGATCAGCTACCTATGTGATAGTGCAAGTCATGTCATAATCGGTCCAACCTTTTCGGAGATTAGCCGGCACAAACAAAGAGATAGACAAAAAATAGTTTTTAGGTATAGGTACCGTAGGTATTTAGTTTCATTGGAGCTAAGTGAAAAACTGTTAATTTGATATTACAAACAGACGACCCAATTTTATTTATTTGTATAGGTATGTATAGATAATATTTTTATAATTTTATTACATTGCATTTAACAGATTATAGCAATCAATCAATACCTAGTATGTGAGAATTCTATATCGCACATCGGCAATCAGTTTCTACCTAGGTGTACGCGAAAAAAATATTGAAATGCACCTCTACATGTAGGTATAAATACATACCTATATCAACTCTTTCGAAACATAGCAAACGTAAGTACAAAACGAGCGAGCAACCAAACAGTGGCTGTTATTATGTATTCTATGGCTGGCACAGATTATGATAATAGTTACTACTGTGAATAACGTGGCCGAGCAACTACAAAAACGCCTGTTGTTTGAGTGATAGCAAATACATCTGTGCAACATCGTTCGTTTCACAGATGTATTCAGGAGCCTTTTTTAAAAAACTTTCAAAAACTATCCCTGGCTATCTGCTGATTAATAAGTAGTTGGCATACAAGATCCAACCCATATATGTATCTACATAAAAGTTAGAATCTTTAAAAACACGGTTTTCATATAATTTTTTCACATCAAAATTACGGGTGAAAACAAATTTGGCCAAACCAATTTCATAGTTTCAAGAGACAAGAAGCATATGCAACGATTTTTAAAAGTTCAGTTTGAAATTCAGGATATGTGTAATAGTATGTATTAATTTCACACTTCCACATAATGTATTATGGCCATGAATTGGCTACAAAAACACATCGATTTCGTTAAAATCGCAGACTCGCCCCTTAAAGCAATATTTTTCTTCCCGTTTTTGTTACAATTTTCATTCTTGCTCCGCTCCTGTTGATAGTAGCGTAATAGTAAATAGCCCAATAGCCTTTCTAGATAAATGGACCACAGAGAAAAAAACTCAATTCAGTTCTCGAGATCCTTGCGTTCAAACTAGGCGCGGTCCCAGCGTCGAGTTTCGGAGGGGGGTCAGCAGTACACAGTCTCAGATTTGGGGGGGACACGAGTAGAAATACAAAATAAATCGAGTAAAAAAGACTACTAGTAAAGCCCCATTTTAATGTAACGTATACGGTTTTGGGGGGGACGGGTCATGTCCCCTGTGTCCCCCCGCTTCGGACACCGCGCATGGTTCAAACAAACAAATTCTTCAGCTGTATGTATAATACGAGTATTAGTATAGATAGATAAGTTACCAGGTCACAGCTTTGCAATAGTTTCACGTTTACCACAGCCCCGGTCGTCTTCTTAGTGACTGTCAGATGTTTGTTCATTACTACTCTCATTAGCAGAACTGTAGTGTAGAGTAGTCAATCACAGAGACAACGATATATACTCCGTATTGAACTTAACTTTAAAACGTAAAATTTAAAACAGAGACTTAAAACAGAGAGAAAAATAATGTAGACACAGTGTTGTCTACTTTAACAACCTTAACGTTGAAAACAAACTCTTTCAAGCCACCACAGTATAGAAATAAAGTATAGTTTAAGTGATTCTGATTTGTCTGGCTGTGTTCTATGAAAAATTAGTGTGTATATAAAACTATACAAGTATTTTATCAGCTGTCTGGCTTTCATAGTACAAGCTTTGCTTAGTTTGGGGTCATATGGTGTTGTGTGTGAATTGTGTCTACCAATATTTATTTATTTATCTTCACCACCTTACCCGCTATTCAGCATTAAGCGCAAGTCTTTTAGAAAAAAATGTTTTATTTATCAGTAGCCAGATCAAAAATAGTTTTTAGCATTCTTCCTAATCATTTGTGAATTATGAGTTAATACGTTTCAAGTTCAAAACAATTATAATCATCAGTTTATTCAGGTATGTGTGCTGTGACCTTTAAACTCCCACAGATTTCCCGACATGGCTTGGGGGCGTAGTCGCGGTGCCGCTATCACGCTACTCAATCGCACCGGGCTGACGATGCTTCCGCTACAATTTAGATATTAATAGAATTGGTGGTCCTGAGTAAAATCAAACAAAAATGGAAATTGTTTAATCCAGAAAAGTAAGCAAAGAAATAAGAAACAAGAAATGAATATTAACGACAATGGTAGTACACAACTATGAAAGATAAAATCTGAGCAAAAGAGCTAATTACTTTAATCATCATCAAATCAGGGTCCGGCTGTTTCTATGTATATATTTACTTGTATTGTATGTCTTTTTTTAATTGTTTTATTTAAATTAGCCACTCCACAGAAACCGGGGTCCGTGATCTTTGTCATTTCAATTCTTTTTTTTTACATGTGTCTTGGATTAGGAGAAGATGAGGAAAATAGGGGGGAGTTGGGAACATGTTAAACCTAATTCTAGTTCTAATAATAGCTCGTCTGTTGAGCCGATCAATACCGGTTGACTATTCCGGGAGTATTCGACTCGCCATCGATTCTTTGCCTAATTGTCATTTGGCTAACCGGCCGATGGCGTCATCGGTGTCGTCAGCGTAGTATGTGAAGGTCCCCGTATGCCGTGAGATTGCAACAACCGCATGGGCCACGCTCTCGTGCAGCTTCATGTTAGCCTTGGTTTTGATTGCGATTACCGACTCGTATGTTAGTCCCTGAGCTTCATGGATGGTAAGGATGCGTGACCCGGTGCCTGACCCATAACCCTGGTTTGTCAGGGTCTCCTTCTCTTCTTGAGTGTGAACTAAAAAGAGGGTGTTTGGTAGGGTGTTGGGTATTTGCGCTCTCTTATACCTTCTCTGCTCTAGGGACTTTATACGGGACGCTGAGGAGTACATACCGGAGTATATTTCCCTCAGCGCATATGCGACATCCATCGGGTTGCGATGTGTGTTGAGCAACTCCTGGCTGATCTTTGTTACCAGGTTTGGGCGGTGATACCTCATTTCGAAGAGATTTTCCCTGTCGATGTAAGGCAACTGATTGACGTCTCCGATGAGGACAATTTCATCAACACCAGACAGCCTTGAAGCCATCACAATGGCTCCAAAATGGTTCATGAGAGCTTCATCCACCATGAGGCAGCTGAAACTTTCTCTTCCGAAATCATTTACCAGAGCAGAAGCCATGGTTCGCACTCTGGTTTTGACCAGATTTCCTATTCGGTGCGATAGCTTTTCTCTGAGATCTTTTGCTGCCTCAGTTGTTGTGGTGATGATGGCGTCCTTGTCCACATCGAAGTGTCTAATCACCCATGTTGTCTTTCCACATCCCGGAACTCCGTTAACCCACTGTATTCTCGGTACCTCCCAATTTTCCCAATTCGCTTTGATGTTTGAGTTCCCTTCGATGGTCTTGGCCATCTCTAGGATCTTATCGTCCAGCATAATCTTGGTGCATCGGGCGGTAACTACAATTGGGTCGTTTGGTGTTGTCGCATAAACAGGCATTCCCGTGCGCTCTGTCTCTTTCTCGTTCAGTGTCACGAAGCCATTTTCAGCACTGTAAGCTGCCATATACTGTCCTGTCATGGTTCCCTTGATGACCCAGGAAGTGACATTATTGTAAATGGCTGCTTCGGCCTCCTCGAGTTTCGCCTTTAAGAGGCTTTCACTTCCTAGCCTATAGAACTGCATGATGTTTTCGCAGGTCTTGAGGTTAACTAGTCGTGTCGCACTCAGTGTGGCTATGAATTCGATGAAGGCGTTTCGTGCATGGCTCCGCGGCTCCGAAGCCGTGACATAGCGGGGCGGTTCAACCTGTCCCATGTCGGCTCTCGTTCGGCTCATCTGTTGCTGTGAATTTGCTTTGGAAGTCTTTGACGTCGAGGGGGGTGATGAATGGGATGAGGTTCGGAGTACGCTCCTTGCTGCTGCGTTGAAGGCAGTCACGAAGGCCGTGTTGTTGCCTCGGTTGCCACTTTGATTGGCTGAAGCTTTTTCCGCGGCTGCCCTCTGCTGTGCTCTTTCGGAGCCAGTTTGGATGGTCGAACTAGGAACAGGATGTCCCCAGCTGTCAGTTGCATTTGTGTGGTCGTGCGAAGGGGCTCTGAGGAAGCTCAGATTTTCTCCCCTGTCTTCGTATACGACAACCTCATGCTTAGAGGCCTCAATGCAACCCAGCCGGTCTGCGACTCTCGCTCTTGAGTATTCGATTGCCATCGCATCCACGCTTATCACCCTGCTTCGCACTGCTTCACCTGCATTTCTGCATTTTTTTTTATTTTTTTTTTTTAACATTTATAGGTTTACACTTGACCACCATCTCGCCTGATGTTAAGCGACGATGCGGTCTAAGATGGAGCGTGCTTACCTAGAAGAAACCGATTCACTCTCGATTTGAAGACACCAAGATTATAACCATCGGGAAAAACCCACTCAGGCAACTCATTCCACAGTCGAGACGTTCTTATCACAAAAGTAGAGTCAAACCTCTTTGTTTGTGTCTTTGGAACATCAACCATGAAACGATGCCGCTTCTTCGAGTTACGAGAAGTCCGATAGAAAAAAGGGCTAGGTGGTATTAGATCATGCAGATCAGATGCACACTCTCCGAAGTGTATCCGATAATAAACCGATAAGCTAGCAATTTTCCGGCGATGTTCAAGAGTTTGCAGTCTTTTTCGCACAAGAGAATTATTGCCTATGAGCCTTATAGCCCGCCTCTCGATCGATTCCAGAGCCTCAAGCTGATACTTAGCCGATCCATCCCAAAGGTGCGAACAGTACTCCATACAAGAGCGAATCTGTGCTTTATATAATAAAAGCAATTGTTCAGACTTGAAGTACTTTCGCACCCTTGAGAGGACACCTAGTTTTTTGGCAGCTAATTTAGCCTTGGACTCGATATATGAGCCAAAGTTGAGTGTAGATGTCAGGGTAACACCCAAAAGCTCAAGATGATCAGTAACCGGCACGGATACACCTCGAAAAGTAGGAGTCTGTAGAAATTGACTCCTTTTTGCGGAGAACAGACACGCCTGCGTCTTTCCTTCATTAAACTTGGCCAGATTGGTTTCGCCCCATTCAGAGACTGCCTCAAGGGCCAAGTTCAAATGCTCGACCATACTCTCTCTCAATACCTTAGTTTGTTGACTGCTGGCTCTCGCGCTAGACCCAAACCTGCGTACCCAAAGATACCGGGCTTCAGCAGATCGTTGATATGTAGCAGAAAAAGCGTCGCAGAGAGTACCGACCCTTGAGGGACTCCGGCATTGATACCCATTTGGTCCGACGAGCAGCCATCAATGACAACTCGTATGGACCGATCTCTCAAGAAGTCCGTTATCCACGCAATAAAACCTGGAGACAAACCATAACTAGAAAGCTTGCTAATAAGGCCATCATGCCAAACCCTGTCAAAAGCCTTCGAGATATCCAGGGAGACTGCAAGTGCTTCCCCGTGTTTCTCGATAGCTTCACTCCAGATGTGAGTGACATACGCCAGAATATCCCCAGTCGACCGGTTTCGGCGAAACCCGTATTGCCGGTCACTGAGGAGGTCGTTAGATTCTAGGTATGCCAGGAGCCTGCGGTTTAAGACACGTTCCATAGTCTTGCAGAGTATGGACGTGACCGAGATGGGCCTGTAGTTGGCAGGGTCAGCACGACTACCTTTTTTGGGCACAGGTTGCACGTTAGCAAGCTTCCACGATTTCGGTACTTGCCCAGTTTGGAGAGAGAGTCTATACAGGCGCGTTAGTACAGGAGACAACTCAGGTGCACAAGCCTTCAACACTAGGGCAGGAATTCCGTCCGGGCCGCTGGCTTTATTCACGTCCAGATTACGTAGCACTTTACGAACCTCCATTTGGCGAATATGCATTTCCGGCATCAAAGTCGGACTGCCAGGTGGAGTAGGAGGAATCGCACTACCAGCATCTAGACGCGAAGATTCCGCAAACTGAGATGCAAACAAGTTTGCCTTCTCCATTGCGGTGTGAGCCAGCGCCCCATCAGGTTTCAGCATTGGAGGCAGTGAAGAGCGGCAGAAGTTCGATTCGACCGATTTAGCTAGGGACCAAAACGCCTTGCTACCCGCAGGATACGAAGCTAGTTTGTTCCCTATTCGACTAATGTGGTCAAATCGAGCCCTCTGAAGAACCCTTTTGCATGCCTTAGCAGCCCTGTTAAACGCTTTCTTTTTGCGGTGTGTATCCCTTGCCTTACGCTGTCGAGCATCAACCCAGGCTAGGTAGGCCTCATGTTTAGATGCTTCAGCACTTTTACATTGAGAACCGAACCATGGGCGAGCTTTGCTGGATAATGAAACGTCAGAGTATGGAATGAAATATTCCATAGCCGTACGTATTACATCAGTCACAGCATCCGCGCAGGCTGACGGGTCACCAGAAGAGAAGCACAGTGGCTGCCATTGGTAAGATGCAAAGAAAGAACGCATTTCGTCCCAATCTGCTGACTTGTATTTCCATAGCCGCCGGTTGCCTCTGGGGCTGAGATCGGGCGGATGGTAAACGGATACTGATTTCACCAGACAGTGGTCGGAGCTGCCTAACGGCGAATATACCGCCACGGAGTATCGGTCTGGATCAGTTGTCAGCAGAAGGTCTAAGCAATAGGGAGTATGCGACTCAACGTCTGGTACCCGTGTCGCCTCTTGGACCAGCTGGGTTAGGTCTAACGACAAAGCAAGCTTTCTCGTTTCCAGCCCAGCATGGTCAGTGTCCCGGTATGGGTACAGCCAATCCTTACGGTGGCCGTTGAAATCCCCCAGTAACACTAATTGGGCTGATGGGTACTTCTGCTGAGCCGCGTCCGCTGCCTCACTCAAATAATCGGTGAGCCGAGTTGTCTCCTGATCTCCACTGTGCGACAATTTTGTCGATGCCTGTGTCTATCAGCGCCCATAGAACAGATAACCTGGTGTCCTCAAGATTACGGAGACGCCGACAACAGATATCGTCACGGGCGTACAGGCACACTCCAGCACGCGGCTTGAAGT
Source organism: Ectropis crepuscularia (assembly GCA_963693475.1). Taxonomy (NCBI): domain Eukaryota; kingdom Metazoa; phylum Arthropoda; class Insecta; order Lepidoptera; family Geometridae; genus Ectropis; species Ectropis crepuscularia. Next base: position 7,096,236 of record OY856368.1, on the reverse strand, counting down.
TGTGCTCCAAGGTATACCCTGGATAGGTTAGGTACGCCACGTCCGACGGACATCCTATCTGCGTCTCCGTAAGAAACAAGAGTGACGGCTGCTCAGTCTCGAGGTGATGGTGGACTGGGGTGATATTAGAGTGCAGACCTCGAATATTAGTGAGGTGCACTTTGAGAGACAAGGAGTGCAGCCGCTGTTTCACTATGTTTCTGTTTTTACTTGTCATATTATTTTTTGAGAGTGATTGTCGGTGGGAAAACGGAAGTAGAACGAGGCTGCACACTGCCAACCAACGGTCACAGCACATAACACAAATACACCAATGGGAAACTAGTCTGGAGACTGCGGGGACGCCCGAGCCCCCCCGGGGATGTCTATCTGGCCTTGTCATCCGGTCGCCAACCGGCAGGATAGCGCATCCCGGGATTTTTCGCTAGATGGCGGGGCAGCCTTTCATGAGTGGCTAGCTCACTACTTGGGCCCCCAACTATCTGCGGTCGGTAGCGGCAAAAACCGTGCCTCGGATCCCGCTACCCTCCATGACTAGCTTCCCGATGTAAAGTATTGGTGTGCAACTATCTGGTCTTGCAGTTATGCAGCAACTGTTCTGACCCGTTTTCCCTAACGGCGTCACCAGACTACATGCCGGAACACGGCTAGGCCGCTTGGCGGCACGACTCAGTCTGGCGGGTGGTCACCAGCCACGGCCAAAGCCTACCACCGGTATTTTTGTCACCCGATTTGCACCACCCAGGGACCACGTGTGGGGGGTTTCTGTATACAGGTGCTTCCCCACGGACGGAGGTGACACGGTCCCCAAAAAGTATTATTAGTATAGTATAGTATAGAGTATTCTATAAGTGCAATCGTTTTGTTTTTCGATCGCACCAAACGAAATCGGTGGCCGTCTACCTCACACATCGGCATAGCGTCGTAGGTTTTCCGCTTCATTGTGACTTTTGCGGTATTGTATTACAATACAATACCGCAAAACAAAATAGAAACAGACATGTATATACATGTCTGTTTCTATGTAGTGTGTATTTACAATTAGATATATTACTATTGTATCAGTTATGTACATATTATGTTGTTCTCATAGCACACGCTCTGCTAGTTTATTTGGGACTATTACAGTAGTTTTGAGGAATGTCCGTAAATATTTAGTTTTACTATTTACCGAAATATTTCGTAATTAGTAACAATAGTACTGTATGGCTCGAAAGTTGGGGAAAAATTAAAGCTCGAAACTTTGAAATTGCAATGATGTTTTTAAAATGGAGTCGAGTAATAGGACATACATAATATTTGTATTATTGCCAGGCACAGTGAAGGCAGGTGGAGTAAAGTGTATATGTGCATACAAAACGTTGATTATTTTTGTTTATAAGATTATTTCTCACACAATACTTGACATTTATAAAAAAAAATATATACTCGTAATAAGCATAGTTCATTAATGTAATCAGCCCATGAATAGGCCCCTTTATTTCCAGTGCTTGTTGTTATTGATTGATAATGACACAATGTTTATATATACCTTCAAAATTTTAAAAATGTGTCGTCGTACCTACATTTTGTCAAATTTGCATACCGGAAAGTTGACTATGGAGTGTTTTCATACTTGTTTTAAGATCCCTTTGTACCCATTTTCGCAAATAAAGATATGATTATGATTATGATTATGATTACGATTACGATTACGATTATGATTACGATTACGATTACGATTACGATTACGATTACGATTACGATTACGATTACGATTACGATTACGATTACGATTACGATTACGATTACGATTACGATTACGATTACGATTACGATTACGATTACGATTGCGATTGCGATTGCGATTGCGATTGCGATTGCGATTGCGATTGTGATTGTGATTGTGATTGTGATTGTGATTGTGATTGTGATTGTGATTGTGATTGTGATTGTGATTGTGATTATGATTGTGATTGTGATTGTGATTATGATTATGATTATGATTGTGATTATGATTATGATTATGATTACCCAGCCAGCGGTTATATGAGTGGCCGATATTATCACTATTGCAAGTGTTATTTTTATGTTTTACCATTTATAGGTTTACACTTGACCACCATCTCGCCTGATGCACACCCCGGACACTCGGCCTAAAATCTATACAGACGGTGCAGTTGACATACCTACACTCACACATCTCGCATATGTCGTTCGAACGCATTTACGCATGTGTGCGTGTCATCTATGTCGTGTCGCTGAGTGCTTCTCGCGTTCTTGCGGGGTAGGAAGCTTGAAACTGGCGGGGGGTGGGGAGTGTCCGTTCTATCTGTATTATCTATTCTATGCCTGATGTTAAGCCATAGAATAGATAAGTTAAGCGACGATGCGGTCTAAGATGGAGCGTGCTTACCTAGAAGAAACCGATTCACTCTCGATTTGAAGACACCAAGATTATAACCATCGGGAAAAACCCACTCAGGCAACTCATTCCACAGTCTAGACGTTCTTGTCACAAAAGTAGAGTCAAACCTCTTCGTTCGTGTCTTTGGAACATCAACCATGAAACGATGTCGAACTTGGATTCAATTGGCGCAAAATTGAGGCACGTTATGAGCGAGGCCCATAACTAGCAGTATGATACGGAAGGCTGATAATAATAATAATAAGTAGTAGTAAGTAGTGGTAGATTCCACCTGGGGAAGTACCACACCTTTGCCAGTTATTCTACCGCCAAGCAGTAATGTGCAAACATTACTGTGTTCCGAGTTGAAGGGCTATGTTTCCAGAGAAATTACAGGGCTTAGAGATATAAATAACATCTTAGGGTGACGAGCGCAGTGCGGTGCTAGGTAATGATTTGGACTCTTCGTGTTCCAATAGCTGCGTGTCACCGTGCTGTTATGTGGCAGGCATGTTGCTTACCATCAGGCACATGTCCTGCTCGTCTCGTCACACTTAATTAAAACAAAAAAAAAATGCTTATGACTGTGGTGAACAACCTCTATATCTAGTTCGTTCAGCTAACAGTCTTCCATTAGAACCATTTTTTTACTGTGGTCTCTGCATCGTTGTAATCTATGTACTTGCATAATTAATTTTTCACCGATGTGTCGCTGACGTTTTGCAAAACAGTTTTTTCCTTCAACATCATCATCAACAGCCCACTAAACGTTCCCACTGCTGGGACTCGGGACCTTCTCTCGCAAGGAGAGAGTTAAGGCCATAATCCACCACGCTGGCCCAGTGCGGGTTGGTGGATGACACATGACTTCGAAAGATTCTAGGTACATGTCGGTTTCCTCACGATGTTTACCTGCACCGTTTTAAGTTAGCGGCATAACGCACATGACTTCGAAAAGACAGTGGTGCGTGTGGGGTTTGAACCCGGGGTCTCCGGATCGGCAGTCGCCGTTCTCCCGACTAGACCAGCCGTATTTTAGTTTTTTCCTTAATGTTTGGTAATCTCTAACCAGGAGATTAACAATGTTCAATTTTTTTAGGGTTCCGTAAAACGTAAAAACGGAACCCTTATAGATTCGTCATGTCTGTCTGTCTGTCTGTCCGTCTGTCCGTCCGTATGTCACAGCCACTTTTTGCCGAAACTATGAGAACTACACTATTGAAACTTGGTAAGTAGATGTATTCTGTGAACCGCATGAAGATTTCAACAGAAAAATTAAAAAAAAAAGAAAAATTAGGGTTGCCCCCCATACTGAGAACAGAAACTCAAAAAATTTTTTTTCATCAAACCTACTTACCTACGTGTGGGGTGTCTATCGATAGGTCTTCAAAAATGATGTTGAGGTTTCTAGAATCATTTTCGTCTACACTGAATAATTTGCGCAAGAGACACTTCCAAAGTGGTAAAATGTGTGCCCCCCCCCCCCCTCTAACTTCTAAAGTAAGAGAATGAAAAATCTAAAAAAAATATATGATGTACATTACCATGTAAACTACCAACGAAAATTAGTTTGAACTCGATCTGATGAGTAGTTTTTTTTTAGTACGTCATAAATACACTATTATTGAAACTTCGATCAAAGTTACAACGAACTACAAGAACTATGTGTACTATGTATATAATGTTACTTGCTGCAACGGAACCCTTCATGGGCGAGTCCAACTCGCACTTGGCCACTTTTTTTAAGTCGATTCTTTCTTCACTTCAAATATTTACTTACTATTTATTTACCTCACATCAGTTCTGATAAAAGACATTTAAATAATTAATTACATTTTCTACAAAAAAACAAATACTGACTATAGTTTAAAATATTACTGAGACACTTCACTAAATTTCATACACATATTTTGTTAAATTATCTAAACGTAGCTCGAAAAAGTGACATCGTTTCATGGTTGATATTCCAAAGACACGAACGAAGAGATTCGACTCTACTTTTGTGATAAGAACGTCTAAGCTGTGGAATACGTTGCCTGAGTGGGTTTTCCCCGGTGGTTACAATCTTTGTGTCTTCAAATCGAGAGTGAATCGGTTTTATCTAGGTAAACACGCTCCATCGTAGACCGCATCGTCGCTTAACATCAGGCGAGATGGCGGTCAAGTGTAAACCTATAGAAGTTCAAAAAAAAAAAACGTGTCTTCAAAGTGGGATCCAACAATAGTTTTAATACCAAGTTAAGTTTTTGTCGGAATACGTAAGTGCTTTGTAATTTGTCCTAAGCACTGTTCCAATGAAATAAGGATTCTTCGTCTCTGGCCTTTCAGTTCACAGACGAAATGCACCAAGTTTTTAGTGGTAAGCCACTAACTACTATGAATGGCGCAGAGTTCTACATAAATACAAAACCGTTGACTGAAGTTTTGTCATAGAATAGATAATATAGATATATGGTTTTGTATTAACTACACTTTTTTTTAAATAATTAGTGACAAGACGAGCGAGACATGCGCCTGATGGTAAGCAACATGCCTGCCACATAACAGCACGGTGACACGCAGCTATTGGAACATGAAGAGCCCAAATCATTACCAAGCACTGCGCTGCACTCGTCGCCTAAGATATTATATCTCTAAGCCCTGTAATTTCTCTGACAACATTGCCCTTCAAACCGGAACACAGTAATGTTTGCACATTACTGCTTGGCGGTAGAATAACTAGCAAAGGTGTGGTACTGGGCGGACTCTGCCAAGAGTCCTACCACTATATTCCGTCGTAACCTATACCTAATTCGACAATTCATTTCCATCTGTTATTATTTCGATTGACTCGTTAAAATCAAAGTTGCGGCAGTTAATTATAGAGATGGACCGAGTAAGTTCATACTCGGTACTCGGCGTACTCGGCGGGTTTTTTGATTCTCATACTAGGCCCGATTAACTTGTGTTGAATGCCGAGTATACTCGGTTTAAGAAAAGCAATATATTTAGGTAGATAACAAACGACAAAAATCCAACCCTCATTGTATCGATACAGGCGTTCCTCAAGGATCGGCGCTCGGAAATATGCTTTTTTTATTTTTCGTCAATGAAATCGTTTTTATTTAATTAAATTTTTTTATTTTTCGTCATGCTGGAAATAGATGGAAGAATTATTCAATATGCAGACGACACCACGATAATTTTAAGGTCCTCTATCGAAGAGTTAATTACAAAAATCAGGAGAACTCTGTCAAAACTCAATTATTGGTTTGGAATTAATGGGTTACAATTGAATGCGGGAAAAAATTGGCAGTCATAGGAACTGCCGATAGAAGTGAAAACTTATAGCTCAGAATTTGATACCTTACTTTGGAAACTACACGCCTTGGCATCATGGCATGGCCGTCTCGAAATGCGTCAGCATTTCCTATTAGCTGATGCATTTCTAGATGGCCATGGCATGATGCCGAGGCCACGCCCTATCAGCATTTCCCATTGGCTGACGCATTTCTAAATGGCCAATAGCCGTAGTCCCGAGTTTACCCGAAGATTTCTTATCATATCCGAGCGTGACGCTAGAATCCAATTCACAGCCCACGAAATATCTGTCTAGGCGCGCCTAAAGAAGTTTTCACTTCAAAAACAAACATTATGCTCTTTAATCTAAAAGCCCATAATCAAAGGATCTTACCTGTGAAGATGTTAAATGAAACTGAGATAATGAGCACGAACACAGTAAAATTGTTAGGTTTTGTAGACCTACTAGACCCTGCACTAAACTGGAAAAATCATATCGAGGAAACTTGTAAGAAAATGGCCAAAACCACATACAGAAGCCATGGTTCGCACTCTGGTTTTGACCAGATTTCCTATTCGGTGCGATAGCTTTTCTCTGAGATCTTTTGCTGCCTCAGTTGTTGTGGTGATGATGGCGTCCTTGTCCACATCGAAGTGTCTAATCACCCATGTTGTCTTTCCACGTCCCGGAACTCCGTTAACCCACTGTATTCTCGGTACCTCCCAATTTTCCCAATTCGCTTTGATGTTTGAGTTCCCTTCGATGGTCTTGGCCATCTCTAGGATCTTATCGTCCAGCATAATCTTGGTGCATCGGGCGGTAACTACAATTGGGTCGTTTGGTGTTGTCGCATAAACAGGCATTTCCGCGCGCTCTGTCTCTTTCTCGTTCAGTGCCACGAAGCCATTTTCAGCACTGTTAGCTGCCATACACTGTCCTGTCATGGTTTCCTTGATGACCCGGGAAGTGACATTATTGTAAATGGCTGCTTCGGCCTCCTTGAGTTTCGCCTTTAAGAGGCTTTCACTTCCTAGCCTATAGAACTGCATGATGTTTTCGCAGGTCTTGAGGTTAACTAGTCGTGTCGCACTCAGTGTGGCTATGAATTCGATGAAGGCGTTTCGTGCATAGCTCCGCGGCTCCGAAGCCGTGACATAGCGGGGCGGTTCAACCTGTCCCATGTCGGCTCTCGTTCGGCTCATCTGTTGCTGTGAATTTGCTTTGGAAGTCTTTGACGTCGAGGGGGGTGATGAATGGGATGAGGTTCGGAGCCTCGGTTGCCACTTTGATTGGCTGAAGCTTTTTCCGCGGCTGCCCTCTGCTGTGCTCTTTCGGAGCCAGTTTGGATGGTCGAACTAGGAACAGGATGTCCCCAGCTGTCAGTTGCATTTGTGTGATCGTACGAAGGGGCTCTGAGGAAGCTCAGATTTTCTCCCCTGTCTTCGTATACGACAACCTCATGATGCTTAGAGGCCTCAATGCAACCCAGCCGGTCTGCGACTCTCGCTCTTGAGTATTCGATTGCCATCGCATCCACGCTTATCACCCTGCTTCGCACTGCTTCACCTGCATTTCTGCTCAGATGTGCGAGCAGCGTACTTGCCTGTGTGAATGGCGTCCGACCTTCAGAGTATTCTATTAGTGCAATCGTTTTGTTTTTCGATCGCACCAAACGAAGTCGGTGGCCGTCTACCTCACACATCGGCATAGCGTCGTAGGTTTTCCGCTTCATTGTGACTTTTGCGGTATTGTATTACAATACAATACCGCAAAACAGACATACATGTCTGTTTCTATGTAGTGTGTATTTACAATTAGATATATTACTATTGTATCAGTTATGTACATATTATGTTGTTCTCATAGCACACGCTCTGCTAGTTTATTTGGGACTATTACAGTAGTTTTGAGGAATGTCCTTAAATATTTAGTTTTACTATTTACCGAAATATTTCGTAATTAGTAACAATAGTACTGTATGGCTCGAAAGTTGGGGAAAAATTAAAGCTCGAAACTTTGAAATTGCAATGATGTTTTTAAAATGGAGTCGAGTAATAGGACATACATAATATTTGTATTATTGCCAGGCACAGTGAAGGCAGGTGGAGTAAAGTGTATAAATATGTGCATACAAAACGTTGATTATTTTTGTTTATAAGATTATTTCTCACACAATACTTGACATTTATAAAAAAAAATTATAATAAGCATAGTTCAGTAATGTAATCAGCCCATGAATAGGCCCCTTTATTTCCAGTGCTTGTTGTTATTGATTGATAATGACACAATGTTTATATATACCTTCAAAATTTATTTTATTTATAAATTTATTTTCGTACCTACATTTTGTCAAATTTGCATACCGGAAGGTTGACTATGGAGTGTTTTCATACTTGTTTTAAGATCCCTTTGTACCCATTTTCGCAAATAAAGATATGATTACGTAATCGTAATCGTAATCGTAACGATTACGATTACGATTGCGATTGCGATTGCGATTGCGATTGCGACTGCGACTGCGACTGCGATTGTGTATGTGATTACGATTACGATTACGATTGCGATTGCGATTGCGATTGCGATTGCGATTGCGATTGCGATTGCGATTGCGATTGCGATTGCGATTGCGATTGCGATTGCGATTGCGATTGCGATTGTGATTGTGATTGTGATTGTGATTGTGATTGTGATTGTGATTGTGATTGTGATTGTGATTGTGATTGTGATTGTGATTGTGATTGTGATTGTGATTGTGATTGTGATTGTGATTGTGATTGTGATTGTGATTGTGATTGTGATTGTGATTGTGATTGTGATTGTGATAGTGATAGTGATAGTGATAGTGATAGTGATAGTGATAGTGATAGTGATAGTGATAGTGATAGTGATTGTGATTGTGATTGTGATTGTGATTGTGATTGTGATTGTGATTGTGATTGTGATTGTGATTGTGATTGTGATTGTGATTGTGATAGTGATAGTGATTGTGATTGTGATTGTGATTGTGATTGTGATTGTGATTATGATTACCCAGCCAGCGGTTATATGAGTGGCCGATATTATCACTATTGCAAGTTTTATTTTTATGTTTTTATAGGTTACACTTGACCACCATCTCGCCTGATGTTAAGCGACGATGCGGTCTAAGATGGAGCGTGCTTACCTAGAAGAAACCGATTCACTCTCGATTTGAAGACACCAAGATTATAACCATCGGGAAAAACCCACTCAGGCAACTCATTCCACAGTCTAGACGTTCTTGTCACAAAAGTAGAGTCAAACCTCTTCGTTCGTGTCTTTGGAACATCAACCATGAAACGATGTCGAACTTGGATTCAATTGGTGCAAAATTGAGGCACGTTATGAGAGAGGCCCATAACTAGCAGTATGATACGGAAGGCTGATAATAATAATAATAAGTAGTAGTAAGTAGTGGTAGATTCCACCTGGGGAAGTACCACACCTTTGCCAGTTATTCTACCGCCAAGCAGTAATGTGCAAACATTACTGTGTTCCGAGTTGAAGGGCTATGTTTCCAGAGAAATTACAGGGCTTAGAGATAAATAACATCTTAGGGTGACGAGCGCAGTGCGGTGCTAGGTAATGATTTGGACTCTTCGTGTTCCAATAGCTGCGTGTCACTATGCTGTTATGTGGCAGGCATGTTGCTTACCATCAGGCACATGTCCTGCTCGTCTCGTCACACTTAATTAAAACAAAAAAAAATGCTTATGACTGTGGTGAACAACCTCTATATCTAGTTCGTTCAGCTAACAGTCTTCTATTAGAACCATATTTTTACTGTTGTCTCTGCATCGCTGTAATCTATGTACTTGCATAATTAATTTTTCACCGATGTGTCGCTGACGTTTTGCAAAACAGTTTTTTCCTTCAACATCAACATCAACAGCCCACTAAACGTTCCCACTGCTGGGACTCGGGGCCTTCTCTCGCAAGGAGAAAGTTAAGGCCATAATCCACCACGCTGGCCCAGTGCGGGTTGGTGGATGACACATGACTTCGAAAGATTCTAGGTTCATGTTGGTTTCCTCACGATGTTTACCTTCACCGTTTTAAGTTAGCGGCATTACGCACATGACTTCGAAAAGACAGTGGTCCGTGTGGGGTTTGAACCCGGGGTCTCCGGATCGGCAGTCGCCGTTCTCCCGACTAGACCAGCCGTAACTTAGTTTTTTCCTTAATGTTTGGTAATCTCTAACCAGCAGTTAACAATGTTCAACTTTTTTTAAGTCGACTCTGTCCACACTTCAAATATTTACTTACTGTTTATTTACCTCTCATCAGTTTTGATAAAAGACATTGAAATAATTACATTTACTACAAAAAAACAAATACTGAATATTACTGACACTTGACTAAATTTCATATACATAATATTTTGTTAAATTATCTAAACGTGTCTTCAAAGTGAAACCCAACAATAGTTTTAATACCAAGTTTTTGTCAGAATAAGTAAGTGTTTTGTAATTTGTCCTAAACACTGTTCCAATGAAATAGGGATTCGTCGCCTCTGGCATTTCAGTTCACAGACGACATGCACCAAGTTTTTAGTGGTAAGCTACTAACTACTATGGCGCAGAGTTCTACCTACATGCACAGATTACAGAAATAAAACTTTTTATTTCTATGTTATGTATATTATTCCCTACATGCGTTAATAAATACAAAATCGTTGATTGAAGTTTTGTACTAACAATACCTTTTTTTTAAATAATGAGTGGCAAGACGAGCAGGACATGTGCCTGATGGTAAGCAATATGCCTGCCACATAATAGCACGGTGACACGCAGCTATTGGAACATGATGAGTCCAAATCATTACCTAGCACTGCGCTGCACTCGTCGCCTAAGATGTTATATCTCTAAGCCCTGTAATTTCTCTGGCAACATTGCCCTTCAAACCGGAACACAGTAGTGTTCGCACATTACTGTTTGGCGGTAGAATAACTATCAAAGGTGTGGTACTGGGCGGACTCTGCCAAGAGTCCTACCACTATAGTCCGTCGTAACCTATACCTAATTCGACAATTCATTTCCATCTGTTATTATTTCGATTGACTCATTGCGATCTCAAAGTTGCGGCAGTTATTAATAGAGATGGACCGAGTAGGTTCATATTCGGTACTCGGCGTCAATCAATCAATCATCAACAGCCCACTAAACGTTCCCACTGCTGGGACTCGGGGCCTTCTCTCGCAAGGAGACAGTTAAGGCCACAGTTATCCACAACGCTGGCCCAGTGCGGGTTGGTGGATGACACATGACTTCGAAAGATTCTAGGTACATGTCGGTTTCATCACGATGTTTTCCTTCACCGTTTTAAGTTAGCGGCATTACGCACATGACTTCGAAAAGACAGTGGTGCGTGTGGGGTTTGAACCCAACACCAATTTAGCAAAATGTGTATGGTTTGAGATAATGAGTAAAATATATGTTATTTTTGAACATATTTATGACGCACGATAAATACAAGATTTGGTTAAAAAATCTCGATAGAAAAAAATCGTAAGCAAACCTATAAAAATTAGTTTTAGACTTAGATATCAATGGAATTAGGAGACGGACACTAGTATTTTTTTAAATTATGACGTATTATATTTTGACAAAGGACATTGCTGATTTATATTTTGGGTTAATTAAAAAACTCGCACTTATTTAATTGTTTTTAAAAAGTATCAGTTTATATAAAAAGTAAAATCAAAATTGTTGTAAGTACCTACTTGTTTACGCGCGCGAAATGGGAAATCGATTGAACCGAGTTACTCGGCCGAGTACTTGGTTGAAACAAATTAAACCGAGTAAAACTCGGTACCTACTCGTTACTTGGCAAAAGTGTTACTCGGCACATCTCTAGTTGAAGTGAAAACTTCTTTAGGCGCGCCTAGACAGATTTTTCGCGGGCTGTGAATTGAATTCATTCGTCACGCTCGGGTATGATAAGAAAGCTTCGGGTAAACTCGGGACCATGGCTATTGCCCATCTAGAAATACGTCAGCCAATGGGAAATGCTGAAAGGGCATGGACAGGCCATCATGGCATGGCCATCTAAAAACGCATCAGCCAATGGGAAACGCTGACGCATTTCTAGACTGCCATGCCAAGATGGCGAGGCCACGCCCTCCGGTTACACCCGTGTAGTTTCCAAGGTAAGCTATCAATTTCTGAGTTATAAGTTTTCACTTCTATCGGCAGTTCCTATGACTGCCAATTTTTTTATTAATAAGATTTAAACAAAAATACTATTCCTAAAAATACCCATATTTATTCCGATTTTTCCGACGTACTTAAATATTCGAAGTAATTTTCCGCCGAGCTTAACACAATCGGCCTTTTTTCCATACTTAACTTCCATCGGTCGTCAGAGGAATCAACTTTAAAAAGTAAACTAATATAAGTTTGGCTATTTTCAGGTTTGTTGAGGAAAAAAATGAGACGCAAAAGTTTGATAAAAGTATTTGTGAGATCTTGGGGAGGAAACTATCTTAGCTGCAAAATAGTTGCGAAACTGAGTTTTGGTCCAAGTTTGTTTGTTTTATTTTAGAAAATGATTTGACAAGGAAAATAAGTATTGGGGAGAGCTTAGGATTCACAACCCGGAGGTCGTAGGTTCAAATCCAAAAACATAGCAATATAGCAAATGTTTGGAATATTAATAACACCTGATTTACTACAATGTAAGGTAAATTAAAAACAATTAAGTATATTACGAGGGTCAAACTGAAAGTTCTTAGAAAATCAAAAACTGATTACATTAGCCAGTTATTAGTTTTATTATATCTTTTCAAAATATTGTCCATTCACGTCAATACACCGCTGCATGCGATGGAACCACTGGGAAAAGCACTTTGCCCACTCGTCCTTAGGGGTCTCTTCAATGGCATCGCGATACGCAGCCACCGCTTCTTCAGCATTCATAAACCGCTTTCCTTTAAGTTTTTCTTTAATTTTTGAAAATAAATAAAAATCACAAGGCTCGAGGTCGGGGCTATACGGCGGGTGACCCAGTAATTCAACGTTTGATGTCGCCAAATAGTCGATCGTTCGCTTGGCGGTGTGCGATGAGGCGTTGTCGTGGTGAAGGAGGATCCTACTGCGAGGTCGTTTCTCTCGAACTTTTTCCAAGACAAGTGGCAAACAATTAGTAGTGTACCATTCTGCAGAAACTGTTTTTTGATCCTCTAACACAATTGTTGCGAAATGACCTATCCTTCCAAAGAACGAGGCCACCATTTTTTCCCCCGCACTTCGATCTCTCTTCACTTTAGTTGGCAACTCCTCGAAAGGAAACACCCACTGAGCAGATTGTCTTTTGGTTTCAGGATCATAACAGTAAATCCAGCTTTCGTCACCTGTTAGTATGTCGAACACAGCATTTGAGTCACCTCCGTTAAATCTTTCAATCATTTTACGGCACCAATCCACACGATGGAGTTTTTGAGCCTCAGTCAAATTATGAGGTATCCACCGGGCGCAAAGCTTCCTGACCGCTAAATGTTCGTGTAGGATTTTGTGCACTTGACTCATACCGATGCCTAAGCTTGTCCGAATCTGCTGATAGGTCACTATTTTGTCAGTCTCTATCATACGCCGCACAACACAGATGTTATCTTCAGTCGTCGCCGTAGAAGGCCGTCCCTCACGTAAATCATCAGTGAGATTAGTGCGACCACGTTTAAACTCATTAAACCAGTTGTAAACAGTCGCACGAGATGGGGCTTCATCGTGAAAGGCCAATCGTAGTCTATCATAACTTTCTTGTTGACTTAAATGACATCGAAAGTCATAAAAAATCATTGCACGAAAATTTTCTCATGTTAAATTCATGTTGACGTGACACAGACAATTTTCAATTTGCCGCCAAATCGTAAAACAAATGACAAATGAATGAAGTATATACTCAGTAATATTGGCAAAGAGTTCTATTTTCAAATTATAGTTTTTTTTTATTATATTGTTTATAAGTGGCCAGTTCTAAGAACTTTCAGTTTGACCCTCGTATAATATGTAGTATTATTATATTTATGTATTATATTAGTTTACTTTAGAAAAATACATCATCACCTAATTAGGTACTAAAAGTGATCCATAGTCCGTACTATGGATCACTTCGATCCTCAATTTTCAATTTAACTTAGAGAAATTGAACAATGAAAGAATTCGTTCGAACGAATTCTTTCATTGTTCAATTCGAAAACGAAGGTTCGAACTTTCGATAATGGAATATACAACGTGGTGGATTTACCCCCAACAATATTTTAACAGTCCATTCTAACACTGATGTACACTTCATCACCCAAGGTCTCTTTCCCTTAGCACGGTAGGTCACGAGATAATTCGAGTCAAAGTTTGACGTAAAATTCCCACCAAATCACCAGCTTCAACCCTAAAGCATGTACAGCAGACAAACGACCTTGCTACCGACGCCGCAACGTTGTACAAAAATCCGTGCGGAGATCTGGCCATTAGGGGCATGTCAAATGACAATGACAACCAAAAAAAATATCTTTTTCATTGAAAAAATTTTTGAGCTTTCATGCCTAATTTTCACATACATGATTCAAAACTTAATGTAGATGAACTACCATAAATATTGTTGCACCTTTCTGCAACACCTTGTATATACGTTCGAACTGTAAAACATTGATGTCAATATTTTTAAACGCAATCAAAGTTTATAATCACAGACTAAGAAGAGATATACTCTTTTATAATGGACGACGCAACCAAAATAATAGAAAGATATGGTGCTACAAGGATCTATCGGTACTTGGATGACATTGTGAGGTGAGCAATGATCTCCGACTTGATACCCGACAACAAAATCTTCTTATGTTTTGGGGGAGTTTAAATATTTCAGCACAAAAATATTTGGATTTATATCAATTCCAGAAGAAAATATATTTCATGGGCTTATAAAGTTTACGCTTTTTTCTAACTGAGTTATAGTAGATGGCGCTGGGTGCCCCCTCTACCTAACAGACTTTTGGATTAACGCAGAAGTACAGGACCCTACACTTGAATCTTAACATACTTACGCTAATTAGCATACTACTCACACCTGAAAAAGGATTCGAGCTAAGCCCTAGCCAAGATCGAACTATCTGAATCATACATAGATACCGAGTGCAAGCAGTCTGTCAAGTGCTATCGGAGATTACACGCTGTGCGAGCAGTGACGCGTTACGACGGCAAGCGAGACGGCGCCTTGGACGGCATGGCCACGGTTCGGGCTACCATCGGGAGATCAAGTTTGGCACTTTGTGCCCAAACGGAGAGAGGGTGCAACACCCCCCGTGACGAGTAGGTATCGAAACTTGGTACAAAATACGCGACACGTCAATGTCGATTGACTTATTTTCAGGGAAAAGTTTACATTATTTTGTTAATATTGGCTACACCAACGAGGTTTGATATCACATCTGTTGCAGTTACAACACGCTACGGCTGGGATTAATTTCTCCTCAAAGTTTTAGGGAATTTGGAAATCAGGCATCGGCAGCGCTGAGCGGATTGACGGAAGCGTTAGTTCCTATTTTGGCCACGTGCCATTCGATCATTGTAGGACTGTATTTATATTATGACAATGAAGTTAACAAAATAAAACAAATTTACTACCTTTCACTAAAAAGTTCGACTAAAAACTTCGTTGTGTTATGTAGAAAATCTAACATCAAACTGCCTAACAAATATGACAATACAAAACAAAATAAAAATATCCGAAAGTGAAAAACAAATCCCAAAACTTGCAATGAATAGACGCGATTATTACTAGGCCCCGGCCTAAAGTGTGAATAAACCTAGGCCTTACAACCAGTCCTCTGGCCCGATTCAGTAAAATGGGGAAACTTCCCATGTACACCGACTCTGAGGAAACTGAAGATACTGCCAGTTCATTGGAGAATATCAACAAGAAGAAGAAGTTCTCGTGAGTTTATTCTTCAATCCTATTACCACCTATTATAAATAGGACAACCAAAGTTCAAGACGTCGGATCAGCATTAACAAAGCTTAAATGGTGTTGGGCAGGACATATTGTTAGGCGGTGTGACGACATGTGGACCAAAATCATTGGATGTTTGTCACTCCATCGCGTAGAAACGGATGAATGGAACTCGTTTAAATTTTAGAACACAATGAGGTAATGTGGAATAGCACATATACTACTTTTTATAGCTAGAAAGTAACGTAAACAGGAACTACGCAAGTAAAACCTCGGGCTACTAGTCCGTCTAATATCATAAATGCCAATGTTTGGATGTTTGTTGCTCAATCACGTCCTAAGTTATGACCGGATTGGGCTGTAATTTGGCACACAGTTATATTATAGTGTTGAAGAACACATAGGCTACCTTTTATCCTGATAAAACAACTGGAGCAGGAACAACGTGGGTATAACCTCCCGCGCTTCTACCGCCTAACGAAAAACGCTTTGACGCTTTGATGCTTTGATATTGCTGTCTCTTTTCTTCTCGCTTGAAATGAAAGAGACGGCAATGCCAAAGCATCAAAGCGTCAAAGCGTTTTTCGTTAGGCGGTAGACCCCCGGGAGCTCTTAGTGTGTACATATAAGTAAAGACATAATAATGTTTCCAGTATCCTGAAATACACGACCGGCAGTATGAAGAAGAAGAAATGCCGAGCGCACAGCATTTCGGAACCAGAGGAGCAAGATTACCGGACTCATGTTGGGCTCAACCAGCGGACTCCCCCTCGCAAGCTGAGGGGCATCCTCAAGCATGATAGGGACAGAGAATGTAAGGCTTGGATCCTCCGTGTTTGGGCTGTAGAACACCTCCGTTTGGGATGCCAAATCGTTCCTTGATCTTTATTTATTTACTCTGATATTTTGCTCTCACATCTAAGTACGCCCTCGCTTTTCTACACACACACGCAGATACAGATACATACCGTCACACATAAATAGCTGGCGTCGTGGCTTAGTGGGTAGTAACTCTGTCTGCGAAGCTGAGGGTCGTGGGTTCGATTCCCACCCAGAGCAAATATTTGTGTGATGAATTCAAATGTTTGCGCTGTGTCTGGGTGTCTCTATGTATAATAAGTATGTATTTACAACTATATAAGTATTATATCAGCTATTTGGTCGCCATATTACATACAAGCTTTGCTTAGTTTGGGGTCAGATGGTGTTGTGTGTGAATTGTCCATTAACATTAACATTTAACATAGACACACACACACACACTTTTATACAGACACGGGCTCCTAGGCTTCACTAATTAGCCTACTTATATTTTTGAAGTGAAATCTTCTTTTGGCGTTCAGATTTTCCGTAGGCGGTGAATTGAGTTCAAGCGCCACGTTCGTAAATGATGCGTCAGCATTTCTAGATAGCCAATGGGAAATGATGACGCATTTCTAGATAGCCAATTGTAAATGCTGTTGCATTTCTTGATGACCAATGGCAATGGCCCCGAGCTTACCCGAAGATTTCTTATCATTCCCGATCGTGACGCTAGAATTGAATTCACAGCCCACGAAAAATGTGTCTGTGGCGCGCCAGAAGAAGTGTTTACTTCAAAAACAAATACAACCGAATTGAGAACCTTCTCGTTTTTTTGAATTTGGTTAAAAATAACGAACAATCACTTTAATTTTCAACATCAAACATTAACAATACATGAAGGCTCATGATCGTCCAGCAACATTAACCATCTCATCCCATGAACAGCTTCTGAAGAAGAGGAAGACCTAGACGAGCCCCCGCTGATGAGAGCCCAGGACAAGTACCTGGTGGGGCGTGTCCCCCGACCCGCAGGTAGCCGCCCCGGCCGTGGGGGTGGACTCTCCATACTCATCAGGAAAAACACTGTGAGTTTGTACAACCTTCCTGCTAATATTTAAAAAAAAAAAATTTTTTACTCTTAAAAAAAAAATAGATACGACCAGGACATGTGCCTGATGGTTAGCAACATGCCTGCCACATAACAGCACAGTGACTCGCAGCGATTGGAACATGAAGAGTCCAAATCGTTACCTAGCACTGCACTGCGCTCGTCACCCAGAGATCTAAGTTGTTATATCTCTAAGCCCTGTAATTTCTCTGGAAACATTGCCTTTCAAATCGGAACACAGTAATGTTTGCACATTACTGCTTGGCGGTATAATAACGGACCAAGGTGAGGTACTTCCCCAAACCACAAAAATATTAATACTTAATACAAATATTACTAGTAGGATTCGTATTAAAAGGTGAAAATGTTTATTTGATACAACAACAGACTCACTGAAATTTTTGCACATTACTGTGTTCATAACATAACATCCTACTAATATTATAAATGTCAATGTATGGATGTTTGGATGTTTGTTGCTCAATCACGTCCTAACGTATGAACGGATTGGGCTGTAATTTGAAACACAGTTAGATTTTATAGTCTGGAAGAACACATAGGCTACTTTTTATCCCGATAAAACAACAGGAACGGGAACCACGCGGGTTACACCGCTGGGTGCTGCTAGTCTTCTATATATGCTACGGTTTCCAGGAGATCGCTTATAGCGAGAAGACAATCGCTACTTTAGTTTTTAGATTGTCCTGTATTTGTGTTTTTATAAACCTCGCAAAATTATTTTCCTATATTAGGGTTCCGTAAAACGTAAAAACGGAACCCTTATAGATTCGTCATGTCTGTCTGTCTGTCTGTCCGTCCGTATGTCACAGCCAGTTTTTGCCGAAACTATGAGAACTACACTGTTGAAACTTGGTAAGTAGATGTATTCTGTGAACCGCATTAAGATTTTTACAAAAAATTAAAAAAAAAAAGAAAAATTAGGGTTGCCCCCCATACTGAGAACTGACTCAAACATTTTTTTTTCATCAAACCTACACGCATTCGGTGTCTATCGATAGGTCTTCAAAAATGATGTTGAGGTTTCTAATATAGTTTTTGTCTACACTGAATAATTTGCGCGACAGACACTTCCAAAGTGGTAAAATGTGTCCCCCCCCCCCTCTAACTTCTAAAGTAAGAGAATGAAATAACTAAAAAAAATATATGATGTACATTACCATGCAAACTACCAAAGAAAATTAGTTTGAACTCGATCTGATGAGTAGTTTTTTTTTTAGTACGTCATAAATACACTATTATTAAAACTTCGATCAAAATTACAACGAACTACAAGAACTATGTGTACTATGTATATTATGTTACTTGCTGTAACGGAACCTAAGCGAGTCATGGGTTCATGGGCGAGTCCTTGCTCTCTTTATTATTTAAAAATTAATGTTTGCCTGTATATCCTTTATAGGATCGTAAACTATGCATTTGATCATGTGATGATCTGTACAAAAGTTGCTGTGCATGACTCAAAAAAAGATTATGAGTTGGCACGACCAGTTTTCGAAATTTGGGCAAATGAATCCACTCTCTAGATAAACGCATTATTACACATTATTATCAGTTCACATTGACTAAACTAGACCAGTAATATTTTCACATTATCCATTGGCGATAGTTTAAAGACAACAGTATGGTACTAACTATAATCCAGGCGGACTTTGTCCAAAGACTTCTTCAACTATAACAAAGTACCTGTACCGTAAGTTGCGGCAAGTTCATAAACAGAGGTCTCGTATTTCAAGAAATGCCAAATCTCTAAAGTCCAGCTAGCTACGACTAGCTGTGAGTGGTAATCTCGCTTTATACCCACGTATACTCTAGCACACAGAGTTACGTTAAAACTTTGTGCTGACCCGAAAAGGTGACGTATATTTTTGGTATATGTTTCTCTTCCGAAAGACAAAAAAAAAATGGGCAGTCATAGGAACTGCCGATAGAAGTGAAAACTTGCTGTTGCCCTGGTACTGGTACCTAGGGGCAAACGCAACTCTTTTATATTTCTGTTGTCCTGGTATCTGGAGATAAACGCTGGGCTGTTGGAGGTAGGTAATCGAAACTCTTTACTGTTTCTGTTGTCCTGGTACCTACCTGGCCGTTTTTACCGAGTTTACCCGAAGATTTCATATCCGATCCGATCCATTATCATATCCAAGCGTGACGATTGATGAATCCATTTCACAGCCCACGAAAATTCTGTCTATAGCGCGCCTAAAGAAGTTTTCACTTCAAAAATGGGATGCAAATTGACTTGTCAAAGATACAACGTTAGTTATAAATTTTGCCGAGTGTGGCACCACTGTTTCTTTTTGTGAAATTTATTTTACAAAATAAAACATTGGCGCCACCTATGGTGAAATTCGGAACTGTCTTTGACAGGACTTATTGCATCTTGAAATCGTCCCATTGCCACATTTTTATCACATTTAGTTGGTGATAACAGCTTGACAATAAACAATAGGAAATAATTGCACTGCCACTATCGGAAAAAAAATTAAAATACGTGTTAGTTGGCATGCTAAAAGAATGACCTGGCAAACTGTTCAACTGTTCACTGTTCACTACAGTCAAACATTTTTTTTTTAAATATCTGTAGTACATTTTTAAAAGGGACATGTGCCTGATGTTAAGTAATTATATTGTAGTGGTAGTAGGACTCTTGGCAGAGTCCGCCTAGGGAAGTACCACACCTTTGCCAGTTATTCTACCACCAAGCAGTGATGTGCAAACATTACTGTGTTCCGGTTTGAAGGGTAATGTTTCCAGAGAAATTACAGGGCTTAGAGATATTATAACATCTTAGATCTCTGGGTGACGAGCGCAGTGCAGTGCTAGGTGATGATTTGGACTCTTCATGTTCCTATAGCTGCGTGTCACTGTGCTGTCATGTGGCAGATATGTTGGTTACCATCAGGCATATGTCCTGCTCGTCTTGTAACTTTAAAAAAAAAAAGTAACGTGCCAGCCCGTAACAACACAGTATCACGCATTGCATTGTATTTGATTTTTTAAGTGAAACCTTCTCTTGGCGCACGACAGATAGATTTTTCATGGGCTGCGAATTGAATTCTAGCGTCACGCTCGAGAATGATACAAAACCTTCGGGTAAATTCGGAACCATAGCCATTGGCTATCTAAAAATGCGTCAGCATTTCCCATTGGCCTTGCTCTAGATTCTAGGTAACCATGCTCATGACCACGCCCTCCGGTTTCACCCGCGTTGTTTCCAAAGAGAGCTATCAAATTCTGAGTTATAAGTTTTCACTTCTATCGGCAGTTCCTACAACTGAAATTTTTTATATGGTATTGTAATGAACCAGTATCGGCCAGTCGACCCCAGGGTCGTCCTCCAACGCGATGGAAGGACGAGCTCGGAGCGTTTAAAAATGATTGGACGATGGTAGCTCAGGACCGGATAAAGTGGAGGTAATTGGGAGAGACCTCTTTGTCCAGCAGTGGGACAACTCAGGTTAAATTAAAAAAAAATGTAATGATCGCTTGTTGTTCGCGTAACTCAGTATTTTGCAACATTCGTAGTCGCAACTCAGACGATAAGCCTGCCGACCGAAACAGTGAATGTTGCTTCTCTCAGTCCCCGAGGGGAAGTCTGTGGAACTTTACAAACACTCGAGCTAGCTCATAGATACCCATCAAAGGCTTCTCACTGGTCCCCGAAACTGACCACACGAGTACCATCGAACAATATTTACTGCAACAATAGGCAATAATAGTAGTCATGGTATTTTATTGATAACAATAAACCTCTCAGTTAGTCTTGACTGACCTCGTGGCTTAGTTGGTAATAGCTCTGCCTGCGAAGCCGAGGGTCGTGGGTTCGATCCCCACCCAGTGCAAATATTTGTGTGATGAATTCAAATGTTTGCACTGTGGTGTCTGGGTGTTTCTATGTATAATAAGTATGTATTTAAAACTATATAAGTATAATATCAGCTATCTGGCCGCCATCACACAAGCTATGCTTAGTTTGGGGTCAGATGGTGTTGTGTGTGAATTGTCCACCAATATTATTATTATTAGTTTCCAGATTCAGGTAGTTCGAAAGGCAATGTTTCCAGAGAAATTACAGGGCTTAGAGTTTTTTTTTATAGCATAGAGTGACGAGACGAGCAGGTCATGTGCCTGATGGTAAGCAACATGCCTGCCACATAACAGCACAGTGACACGCAGCTATTGGAACATGAAGAGCCAAAATCACTACAGACCTAGCACCGCACTGCGCTCGTCACCCAGAGATCTAAGTTGTTATATCTCTAAGCCCTGTAATTTCTCTGGAAACATTGCCCTTCAAACCGGAACACAGTAATGTTTGCACATTACTGCTTGGCTGTAGAATAATTGACAAAGGTGTGGTACTTCCCCAGGCGGACTCTGCTAAGAGTCCTACCAGGTTGTTCTAAGGGCAATGTTTCCAGAGAAATTACAGGGCTTAGAGATATAATATCTTAGAACTCTGGGTGACGAGTGCAGTGCAGTGCTAGGTAATGATTTGGGCTCTTCATGTTCAAATAGCTGCGTGTCACTGTGCTGCTATGTGGCAGGCATGTTGCTTACCATCAGACACATGACCTGCTCGTCTCGTAACTCTTTATTTAAAAAAAATAAAAATACAAAAACTTGTACATTTCAATTGTAATATAGATTAGATTCAGATTTGTAAGAAAATCCTACTAATATTATAAATGTCAATGTTTGGATGTTTGTTGCTCAATCACGTCCTAACGTATGAACGGATTGGGTTGTAATTTGGAACACAGTTAGATTATAGTCTGGAAGAACACATAGTAGTAAACACGCGGGGCACTGCTAGTAATAATGACTAGTAGTGCCCCGCGGTTTACATGCGTAGTTCCCGTTCCCGTCGTTCCCGTTATCTTCCCGTGGATAAAAAATATAAGCCTATGTGTTCTTCCAGACTATAATCTATCTGTGTTCCAAATTTCAGCCCGATCCCATCATACGTTATCAACAACGAGCAACATCCATACATTGACATTTATAATATTAGTAGGTAGCATGCTTTGTAAACAATAATAATGTGAAATTGGTAGCAAACTATAAAAAACACACATAAAGTAGTGTTTTTTATAGAAAAAGACAAATTAACTTTGTAAAAGAGGGCTCAACTTCAAACTCCAAGAACAAGCCTTACTCAATCCTGGGTTCAGCTCCTGATTGGACTATTTTAATGGACACGTATGAAAAGCACTACAAAATCCCAGAGGATGTGGGTGTTTCGTCATCCAGACCGGACATTTTCCTTTTTTCTAGGGCTACGAAACGCATAGTCCTGGTAGAACTTACCGTACCGTGGGAAACTAATATACCTAAAGACCACGCGATGAAACAAAATAAGTATTACGACCTTCAAAATGAATTAACAAAAAATGGCTATGTAGTTAATTTATACGCTGTAGAAGTAGGAGCGAGAGGTATACCAGCAAAATCTCTCTATAACCTGCTTAAAGACCTTGGATTGTCCAGAAGTGCAGTAAGTTCTATACTAGAACGAGTATCTAAAGCTGCACTAGTAGGATCATATCGGATTTGGCTGGGCAGGGAGAGAAATACGAGTAGTGAAGGTGAGTGTTGACGTACGTCAATATAAGGGGCCCCTTTTAAACCTACTACCCGAGTCACAAGTCTTGGGGTCTATTCGATATTTCTCTCTCTGCCACACGATGGACCCGGCACCCGCACGGTGAATCCATGGAATGCTAAGAAGTACGTCTCTCTCTGTTGTCAAAATTGTCATAGACAACTTAATATTTGCATGCCGTAAGGTTAAGGGTATGGAGTTCATAATAAACATTTAAGATTGTATTCTAATTTATTTGACTAATTTTAATTTATTTTAATAAAATCCTACTAATATTTTAAATGTTTTCCCGGTAAAAAGTCTGTGTTCTTCCAAGCTATAATATGTGTTCCAAAAAATTTCAACCCGATCCTATTGTGCGCAATCCTATTGAGCAATAGATAATATATATGGAAACATTGACTTTTATAATATTAATCGGATGCAAAAGTTTGGATGTTTAGAAGTTCGTTGCTCAATCACGACGTAACGTTATGGACGAGGTTTGGACACAGTTAAACTATAATCTGAAAAAACGTGTACACTACTTTTTATCATGGGAAATAACGGAAACAGGAACTATGCGGGTATTTTTGACGTGACAACGTCTTATAATTCGATAAAGCCGGCTGCACGCACGAAAAAACATGACGTCATGCGCCGTTACCGCCGTTACCTCGCCGCATGACGTCATGCGGCGTTACCTCGCTCTAAGGCGTAGTTGAAGTTGTCACGTTCAACTATCGTCAGTAAACCGACTTTACAGACAACCATTTTTTTTTTAAATTATAGAGTGACGAGACGAGCAGCACATGTGCCTGATGGTAAGCAACATGCCTACCACATAACAGCACAGTGAGACAGTGATCTTGCGTACAAATAATGAAGTCTGTGTCCACGAACGACAACGACACGACAGCTGCACATCTTGCGTTTGTTCGTAGGATGCATGCATTCGACAAAAGACGCGTGCGTGGACAGTAGGCCTAAAGCCACACCTTAAATTCCCGGGAAAATATGTCCTTATTTTTAAGTGAAACCAACTCATAATTAATCTCCATCTTATCACATTGCATCCACGCTTAAGCTCAGTATAGTTGACGGTGCAAACATATCATAGAATTAAAACTGCTGTAAGCCTATAAGAACTCACGTAGCGATTTTTACCCGCGCCCGCCGCGCTTAAGGAACAGCGGTTTTATATCAAAACTCACGAGACCGCTTATTTTCACGGTTGCTTATTAAGGCGGGCCCGCGCGTTTCTATTAGTCGTATTAGTGCAGCGTGAGTCGCTAGCATCCGCTCGCGCCGCGGGCGTAAAACGCGTCATGAGCTGAGCTTTGTTTTTTTACATATCTGCATTCTACAGAAGCTGCGAGCCCGCAACCGCGGCAGTTGCGGGTAAAAACCGCTCCATGAGTTCTTAGCTTAATGCCCGAGGTACACGAGGCTACTTTTTCAAGCTAGGACAGCAAGCTAGTGTTAACAAGCTAATGCTTCTAGCTTCGTGTAAACAAAACCAGCGTTGCGTAGCGTTGTCTACACGAAACTAGAAGTACTAGCTTGCTTTACTAGCTTAAAAAACTAGTCACCTTCTATAGGTAATAAATAAATAAATAAATAATAAATAAATATTGGAGGACAATTCACACACAACACCATCTGACCCCAAACTAAGCAAAGCTTGTGTGATGGCGGCCAGATAGCTGATATAATACTTGTATAGTTTTAAATACATACTTATTATACATAGAAACACCCAGACACAGTGCAAACATTTGAATTCATCACACAAATATTTGCACTGGGTGGGAATCGAACCCACGACCCTCGGCTTCGCAGGCAGAGCTACTACCAACTAAGCCACGAGGCCAGTCAATGTCAATTCTCTTTTATTTACCCAATCGAGCTCAAAACATTACCCTTCTAATTTGAACTCTATTAATAACGATGTAACGATGTAATGGACAATTTTAAATTTGCATGCCGGAAGGTTGACTATGGAGTTCTCAAAACAAATGTAATATCTTATTGTACCTACCCATTTTCGCAAATAAAGAGATTTTATTTATTTATTTATGTAACGTTTGTTTTGGCAGGCAATGACACCGCTACAGAGCCTCTTCCAACCACAAGGGTCCGAGAGCGGCTCAAAGCGGCGACGCATGCTGAGGAAACTCTCCAGAAAGCGATCTTACTAAATTATAAAAAAACTTGTAACTATATACGAAATGCAAATACATAATCTATACTAATGTTATCTGATGAGTTTTTTTGTAACGCACTAATTTCAGGATTTACTGAACTGATTTAAAAAAAATCTTTAGCTATTGTATATGTAGGTACGTAGTCCCTGAGCTTTATATGGTATATGTAGCACGGCCGAAGCCGGGGCGAGCCTCTAGTTACTTAAATAAATAAATAAAGTCAATAAATTTACGAGAAATAGATAAGTTTATACACACTGTAGCTTTGACTCACATTAGCCATTTTTGAATAAGGAAATCGTGCAAAATTTTCTGTATCAAAAGTATTCAGTGACCTCGAAGTATGTGGTCAAATAACAATGTGATTATTTATCGAAAACATTGCCCTTTAAACTAGAACAACGTAATGAATAAATATGAATTGTGAAAAATTGAAATAAATACGAATGGTCGGCACTTTTTCACATCATCAACAGCCCACTAAACGTTCCCACTGCTGGGACTCGGGGCCTTCTCTCGCAAGGAGAGAGTTAAGGCCATAATCCACCACGCTGGCCCAGTGCGGGTTGGCGGATGACACGTGACTTCGAAAGATTCTAGGTACATGTCGGTTTCCTCACGATGTTTTCCTTCACCGTTTTAAGTTAGCGGCATTACGTAACGTAGCTTTTTCACATCACGCCATATAACCACAAAATAGGTAAAACTTGAACTTGGAAAGCCACTTAGTGCTGTTTTAGTAGTGACGAAACTGGGTTTTGGCGAGCAAAAATTTAACAACGAACTTTGATAGTTTTTCTACCGCCAAGCGGTAATGTAGCTAACATCAGTGCGTTCCGATTTGAAGGGCAATTTTTCCAGAGCAATTAGGCCCAATTTTCACGGCGCGATTTCAAACCGCGCGCGGGCGCGGCACCGCGCCGCGCGACGGTTTTGTTTCAATACTCACGAGACCGCAGGTTTTCGCGGTTTCTACTACGGAAAGCTACTGCGCGAGAATCGCGCGCAGCCACGCGGGCGCCGCGCGGCTGCCGCAGCCGACGCGGCCGTAAACCGCGTCGTGAGTTTTGAATTCAATTTTATATGGAAATCTGCCGCGCCCGCACGCGGGCGCGGTTGGCAGGCGCACCGTGAAAACCGGCTCTTACGGTTCATTGGGATGAATCGTCTTATATCTCTGGGTAATGAGTAATGAGCGCAGTGCAGTGCTAGGGAATGATTTGGACAATTCATGTTCCTATAGCTGTCACTGTGCTGTTACAGGCAGGCGTGTTGCTTACCATCAGGCCCATGTCCTTTTTACTACCTATCAAAATCAGCTGTCTGGGTTTTTATATTATAGAGTGACGAGACGAGCAAGACATGTGCCTGATGGTAAGCACCATGGTTGGCACATAACAGCACAGATACAGTTATCCCATTAGTTTCTCTGGAAAAATTGCCTTTCAAATCGGAACACAGTAATGTTTCGCACTACTGCTTGGCGGCAGAATAACTGGCAAAGGTTGGTACTTCCCCAGGCGGACTCTGCAAAGAGCCCTACCACTACAAAAGTACTGGAGACTATACAGGGTTATTGTTAATCAGCCTGCATCCTTTTAAGGGGATGTTAGGTACATTCAATACGTCAACTTTTTTTGCTCTACAGTTTTTAAAAATTTGAGTTTTTTTTCTTTTACAAAATAAATAAAAAGTGTATTTTCACGGTCTAAAAGCATCGAACTCTTCGTAGCAATTTGTAACAAGAGCGCGTACGCTCTTTAACGCGCAAAAAATGATGTACCGAAGTGAATAAACACTAAAAATGTCGTTTACAAAAATGAGCAACAAACATAATTTTTTATTGGGTTATCTATTGAGTTTTAGCGAAAGTTGTAGAACAAAAGTTGTTTTTAAACATACAGAACATGCCCTTAAACGGATGCAGGCTGATTACCAGTAACCCTGTATATTGTTTGAGTCCTAAATGTTTCGCTCAACCACAACCTAGTTGTGAGGTAATTTTGCAAGTTAATAGCATTTTGTAGTGTCAAAGTTAAATTACAAGTTGTGTTATTAAGTAGTCGCTGGCTGGTTACAAGTTTGAGTCCCTGTTGCGCTGGCGCGGTGGTGTGTGGTACAAGCTGAAGCGTTATAAGCGGCTGTTTTAACCTTATATTTAAAAAAGGGGAGGTTCGCAATAAACTTTTAAAAACCCTTAAAAATACTAAAAAATCCGTCAGTTAGATTGCAAAAAAATATTGTACAAGTTTTTTTCTTTTGTTTCACAAACAAAAAATGAATGAATATACAGTGCTTTTTAGGAGTTTCACTAGTGGTACAATTTTTGCCCACAAGTGACGTCACGTCACTCTGGAAGTTTGATGATCTATCTATATCTTTCCAAATCTTTAATAATTTGATAAACCAAAAATATATGTTCCATATATTTCCATGATCTCAATTCAATTCAATTTATTTCTTCGAACCATTATTTTACAAGAAAAACTTGGTAACGTCAATGACAAAAAATTTAATAATAATAAAACAGTTTGAATACACAATTATCAACAATGTCAACATTTAAAGTAAGCGGCTGTAAAGAGGCCTTGCCCAGATTAAGCAGCTGTAAAAGGGCTTTGTCAAAGATACAATAAAAATAATAGAGTAAGATCCCAGAGCTCCCAGACGTCACCTATTTTCTGATGAATGAAATGTGGACGATTGAGTAGAGTTAGTAAGTACTAAGGACACATGCTTACTCGCTCGCATGAAAACCACTTATTAGAAAATACGTGAAGTAATGTTTGTATGTACCTAGGTACCTTCATTATCCCATATCTCAAAATTGGCCGTCTAAGCAAGTTAGCGAGTAAGCATGTGTTCTTAGTGCTTACTAACTCTACTCAATCGTCCACATTGAATTCATCAGAAAATAGGTGACGTCTGGGAGATCTATTATCTCGGACTATAAATGTGTTTGGATACAATCAGAATACAACATTTAAATTGTCATGTAAAATTATTAATCGGTAATAATAATATTTCTTGTAGTATACTCTTTTTCCATACATTCTTATCTAACTGACGGACTAATTAGAATGGTTTAATATTTGACCCAGTCCACTATATTTGGTTGTTTTTTTGTGTATAAATGTTACACGATTGCTCCCCCGATTGTGAATCAATTTTGATAGTTATTTTATTGTTTGATAGAGTTAGCAAGAGTCTATCAGACTAGATGGGACGAGAGACTAGAGTCTGGCATTCTGTCAACTGCGTTATAGCCATGAAGGTATCTATCTTATTTCTAACCGGCTTAAAAAAGGGAGGAGGTTCTCAATTTGGCTGTGTTTGTTTGTTTGTATGTTACGCACTAGCTCCGTTAATTGTGAAATAAATTTGATGTTTTTGTTGTTCGATAGATCATAGTTTAGAGGTGGTCCCATTTATACATTTTATCAAAATCGGTGCGAAAAGTTTTGAAATACATATGATACATAAACTAAGATTTACTTTCATTTATCTAGACGACTTAGTGATGGCTTCTTATGAAATTTGGTCGAATATCTGAATGTTATTTTGAATTGAAGTCGGTTTTTTTGGAGAAAATAAACTAACAATTGGCGGAGCTATCGAGCAGCATACAAATACTTATTTATTTTCTTCAAAAAAAACAAATACCGACTTAATTCAGACATTCGACCTAATTTCCTAAGAATCTATTATATTATATCACTATATCGTCTAAATATGTGAAAAAAAGTTTCAGGCCCAATTTTCACGGAGCGGATTCCAACCGCGACGGTTTTGTTTCAATCAAAGATGTCAAATGTAAAAGACACACAAAGGCTGCTCGGAGACCTGATAAAAAATCATATTTACATTTGTTGGTGACTAGTGTAATGATTCGGATTATAATATCGTCTTGTATCACATTCACGCACAGAACATGTCATAATATAAATAATTTTATAACATATTTGCTCGTAAAGGGTCTCTTATTGGACCAATTTCTGTATCGTAATGTATCTTATTACGCATTAGTGCTGTAATGTGTAATGTAAAACGCACTGTTTCAAAATGCTCCATCCACAGACTAGGTAGAGAGATATGCGCCATCTAAAACGAACGGTACCTTTTTAAATCTTAGTAAAGAGTTTTTATGTCAGAAAAGTGTGGTCAACATTTTATGAATAAAATTAACTTTGAGAGGTAAAATATAATAAAGAATTATTAAATTCGTTAATTTAATTAATTTAGACCAAAATTACTTCAATTTTTCTGTAACAAAACACAAAAATATTAATTTACTTTATTATTAATGGAATACGGGCTGGTTCTGTGCCGTTACTTAAAAAAAAAAGGCGCCGATGCGCGCGCATTGCTAATCTGTGATCCATAGTGATTACTTACTCTGTGCTGTGATCTGTGATCAAGTAAATATTATTCCGCGCGTTTTTTTTCGCTGTATTGTTTTTATTTGAAAATGTCGTCAGAGTTTTGTTTATTTCCTCGCAAATATGTTATAAAACGTCGTATGACATACGTGCGCTTTGATAATTACAGCCTCTGCTAATTATAGCTCTCGCCTTCGGCTCGAGCTAGCAATAAAGCCTCTGCTGTAATTATCAACTTACCGCACTTATATCATAATGTACTATAATAAAATCGTCTGCAACCCAAGGATTAATTAAAAAATACACGATTTTCACCGCGACAAAATCAGACTGTTACGTTCGGGTATACTAAAATATTGTAATGACGTTACTTCATTCACTTTCTCTTCTTCTCTCGAGCGATTTCCACTTGAAAATGATTTCTCGCTCACTCGCTTTGTTGATCTTTTTGCGTAGCAAAAAAAATTCTTCATCTATGGTTTCAATACTCACGAGACCACAGGTTTTTGCGGTTTTTACTGCGGAAAGCTACTGCGCAAGAACCGCGCGCAGCCACGCGGGCGCCTCGCGGCTGGCGCAGCCGCCGCGGCCGTAAACCGCGTCGTGAGTTTTGAATTCAATTTTACATACAAATCTGCCGCGCCCGCGTGCCGACGCGGTTGGCAACCGCTCCGTGAAAACCGGCTCTTAGTTTTTTGTTCATATCTCCGAAACCGCAACATCGATTTTGATAAAATTCATATATGACTACTTCTAAGCTACAAGCTACCAAACAATAAAAGGTTCATTAAAATCGATTCATAATTGTCGGCGCTATCGCGTAACATACATAAAAAAAACTTACAAAAGAATTGATAACCTCCTCTTATTTTTTAAGTCTGTTAAACTCCAACTGAATTGAGAGCCTCCTGTTTTTTTGTAGTCGGATAAAAAGGGTAAGGTGTCTGACCATTAGTATTTATTTTATAGGAAAATAAAACACTTTTACAATGACATTTTTATCAATGGGTACAATCTTTGTGTCTTCAAATCGAGAGTGAATCGGTTTTTTCTAGGTAAACACGCTCTATCGTAGACGTCATCGTCGCTTAACATCAGGCGAGATGGCGGTCAAGTGTAAACCTATATAAGGTAAAAAAAAATAAAAAATAATAATAATTTGATAAACCGCACTGAGGCAAATTGCTACTGAGCCAATGTCACTTCAATTATGTTGGTGTCATTATATATTATGTAATGGCACATGGAATCTCGGGTTTAAAATCGTTAGTCGCTCTTGTTTTACACCGCCCCATCGCGCTCATTATGGATGTGTGTTGTGATGAAGCGACCAACAAACTATTACTCAGTTTCCACGGCTAATTATAATTTTAAGCTACTCGTAATGTGTCATAATTACTGAAGTTAGACTGCAATAGCAACGAGCTGTTTTCAGAATTAAAAAAATGTTCCGAAGAGGTATACTCCAATCCAAAGTACTATACTTTTTTACTCTTTATTTTTTTCCATTTTTTACAGCTTAGAGTGACGAGACGAGCAGGACATGTACCTGATGGTAAGCAACATGCCTGCCACATAACATGACACGCAGCTATTGTAACATGAAGAGTCCAAATCTTTACCTGGCACTGGCCTGTGCTTGTCACCCAGAGATCTAAGATGTTATATCTCTTTAACTTCTCTGGAAACATCGCCCTTCAAACGGGATCACAGTAATGCTTACATACTATTGCTTGATGGTAGAATAACTGGCAAAGGTGTGGTACTACCCCAAGCGGACTCTGCCAAAAGTCCTACCACTACAAAATTTCTGATTTCTCTCGCACATTTCTGATCAATGTCAATATCTCTTTGATTTTTCAATATCAAAAAAAAATTTGTGAGGTGGGTCATCAGTAGGGGAACAGCTTGTTTTTATTTTGGAATTGTTAAAAGGCCGTTCATATTGAATACTTCTTAAATGTATACCATAAAATATACCCCTAGATGGACATCCCCGGAGAGCACAGGCATCCTCGCAGTTTCCAGACTAGTTCCCCACTGATGTATTTAAGCTGTATTCTATGACCATTATTAGGCAGTAGTGTTCGGCCTCGTCTTATTTCCGGATTTTTAAGGAAACGAAGTGAAATAGCGGCTGCAGTCCTTGTTCATCAAAGTGCACCTTCTGTAGTGGCAGGGCTCTTAGCAGAGTCCGCCTGAAAAAATGTTCCGAAGTAGTATACTCCAATCCAAATGCAATCCAAAGTATTATAGGTACTACGAGGGTCAAACTGAAAGTTCTTAGAACTGGCCACTTATAAACAATATAATAAAAAAATAATTCTATAATTTGAAAATAGAACTCTTTGCCAATATTACTGAGTATATACTTCATTAATTTGTCATTTGTTTTACGATTTGGCGGCAAATTGTAAATTGTCTGTGTCACGTCAACATGAATTTAACACGAGAAAATTTTCGTGCAATGATTTTTTATGACTTTCGATGTCATTTAAGTCAACAAGAAAGTTATGATAGACTACGATTGGCCTTTCACGATGAAGCCCCATCTCGTGCGACTGTTTACAACTGGTTTAATGAGTTTAAACGTGGTCGCACTAATCTCACTGATGATTTACGTGAGGGACGGCCTTCTACGGCGACGACTGAAGATAACATCTGTGTTGTGCGGCGTATGATAGAGACTAACAAAAGAGTGACCTATCAGCAGATTCGGACAAGCTTAGGCATCGGTATGAGTCAAGTGCACAAAATCCTACACGAACATTTAGCGGTCAGGAAGCTTTGCGCCCGGTGGATACCTCATAATTTGACTGAGGCTCAAAAACTCCATCGTGTGGATTGGTGCCGTAAAATGATTGAAAGATTTAACGGAGGTGACTCAAATGCTGTGTTCGACATACTAACAGGTGACGAAAGCTGGATTTACTGTTATGATCTTGAAACCAAAAGACAATCTGCTCAGTGGGTGTTTCCTTTCGAGGAGTTGCCAACTAAAGTGAAGAGAGATCGAAGTGCGGGGAAAAAAATGGTGGCCTCGTTCTTTGGAAGGATAGGTCATTTCGCAACAATTGTGTTAGAGGATCAAAAAACAGTTTCTGCAAAATGGTACACTACCAATTGTTTGCCACTTGTCTTGGAAAAAGTTCGAGAGAAACGACCTCGCAGTAGGATCCTCCTTCACCACGACAACGCCTCATCGCACACCGCCAAGCGAACGATCGACTATTTGGCGACATCAAACGTTGAATTACTGGGTCACCCGCCGTATAGCCCCGACGTCGCGCCTTGTGATTTTTATTTATTTTCAAAAATTAAAGAAAAACTTAAAGGAAAGCGGTTTATGAATGCTGAAGAAGCGGTGGCTGCGTATCGCGATGCCATTGAAGAGACCCCTAAGGACGAGTGGGCAAAGTGCTTTTCCCAGTGTGTATAGTAATTTATCCAGAAATACCGTCTCGGGGCCCATAGCGAGAATTAAAAACAAATTAAATGCCGTTATACCGATTTTAAGATTTACTCCCTAGTTGCAAACAAGGTACCTAAAATTACTCACCCAATTACTGCTCCCGGCGTCGTCCAAAGTCCAGTTTGGTTGTCAGGAAGAAGGAAGGAATGGAATTTGTAATACCAAACCAGACGATATCGAGGCGACCTCTCGAATTCCCGTTCCAGCAGAAGCAACGGTCCGGCGTTGTAGAAGCGGCCAATCCAGTAGCCACTTCACAATTAATAATCCAGCACTAATCCCGTAGCGATATATTACAGTTAATAACGTATTCCCGCACAATTATTAACACTTTAAACCAGATTATATAGAAAACGCGCCTTTTCGTTCCAGCGAAAAACCGACAACGTCACTTCACAGCCGGCTGTCAAAACCATAGATCCGCTATGATTTTTAATGTTGCCCGATTATACGGAACAAAACCCCCGACCAATTGAACTCCTGTTCAATTTTAGAAAACCAGTATTTAGTAACTAGTATTTAGTAACTAGTATTTAGCAGTATCCAGACCTCAAATAAAAACGAAATTCCCAACTTTGACCCGAAAGTGGAAATCAAACCAAAAAAAAACCTTTACCAAAAATAGCAATAAAATTAAATAAAATTTTAACCATGAAAAATACGTATATCTAATAAAGAGGCAGGCGTGCCAGAGAGGACACCGCGCGCTGAAGTCTGGAACCAGAAACCAGAATCACCGCCACGCGGGGTGTGCCATCAGTACCAGATATCAATTTTAAAATACGTCCCCTACGCCAGAGTAGGGGGGCCAAATTTGCCTCTTTTAATAATACTAAGTCCCCTTCCCGAGGGGCCTCCGTCCTATCTGTCCATTTTACCCGTTGTTGCAACAGATGCAAGTACTCGGCCGACCAGCGCCTCCAGAAGTCTTGACTTATTTGCTGCAATAACTGAAAACGGGACAGGCGTCCGGGGCGCTCATCCTTCCAGGGATACTCCGGCAACGCGGTTAAAGGCTGACCGATCAAGAAGTGACCCGGCGTCAAGACTTCTAGATCGTTAGGGTCAGGCGAGATTGGACAGAGAGGACGGGAATTAAGCACTGCCTCCACGCGGCATAGTACCGTGACTAACTCTTCCCAAGTTAACACGGTCTCCCCGATGACACGGCGGAGATGGGTTTTAGCAGACTTCACCGCAGCCTCAAAAATTCCTCCCCAGTGAGGACAGGCCGGCACACTAAATTGCCAGCTGATTCCCCGCTGGGCGAGAGCCAGACTTAAACTATTATTACCAGAATTTAAAAAATTATTAACTTCGCGTAAATAATTCGCCGCTCCTCGATAATTTGTGCCATTGTCCGAACGTATTAAAGAGGGTACTCCTCTTCGCGCTACAAAGCGATCCAGCGCCGCGACAAAGGCCTCCGTAGACAGCGCAGAGACCAGCTCCAGGTGGACTGCTTTGGTGGCCAAACACACAAAGACGCACAGGTAGGCTTTAACGACCTTGGCGTTACGCAACGTTGATGACTTGACCGAGAAGGGCCCAGCGAAGTCCGTTCCGACCCCGTCGAACGGCCTCGAGGGAGAAATCCTATCCGGAGGAAGATCTCCCATCATGGGCTGCATGGTAGACGCCTTGAGCCTATAACAAGGGACACATCTAAACAGCACCTTTCGGACCGCCCTGCGAGCCGACAAGATCCAGAATTCACGCTGCAACACAGCGAGAAGCGCGCCACATCCAGCGTGCGCGTTACCGATATGCCGATCGGTGATCAGCAGGTCCACCAGAGGACCTCCTTTCGGTAGCAACAGGGGGTGCCTGCTGCCGTACGGCAGGTTGGCTTTCCGGAGCCGACCTCCTACGCGCAGAAGACCATCCTGACCTGTGAAAGGGTTCAACTTGGCGACCGCACCCTTCAAGCGAGCGCGACCGCAGCGCAGCGCCTCAAGTTCCGTCGGAAACCTCTCACCCTGTACCAGCCGAATGAGGTGCAGCAAGAAACTCCGACGCTCCTCCACAGTGGCGATCTGGTCACTCCTCCTCTGACGAGGGTGACGACAGTTGTGGATGAAGCGTTTAATCCAGCTAGTTACCCCCAACAACTTATCCAGCTTGCTGTAACGACCCGTCAACCAGTCAGGGTCTGGGGGCACTTCCGCCACAATCGCATGCACGCGGACTCCGGGCAGCTCCGCTCGCTCCGAGTCCGCGCCGAGAGCTGGCCAGGAAGCTTCTGGCTCCCGCAGCCAGTCCGGACCCCACCATAAGGGGTGATCAACTAGCTCCGGCGCGGAACAGCCGCGCGAAGCACAATCAGCCGGGTTCAACTCACCCGGGACATGTCTCCAAACAATGTCCAGTCCAATGTTTTGGATTTGGGAAACCCGATTTCCCACAAGGGTCTCCAAAGTGTGAGGGGCTGCTCTCAACCAGGCAAGCACGACCTGACTGTCTGACCACGCATAGACATTCCGGATGTCTATCGAGGTGGACAGTTCCTGATATACATGCTTGAGCAGCCGAGCAAGTAATGTGGCTCCGCTCAATTCCAGTTTCGGAATGGTGAGTCGTGTCCTGATAGGAGCTACCTTGCTCTTCCCCAATAAGAGCGTGACATTGACGTGGCCTCCAACGTCAACTGTACGCAAGTACACAGATGCGGCATAGCCCAGCTCGGACGCATCACAGAACCCGTGCAGGCTGATCCGGCTACAGCCTGGTGGCAGAATGCGACGGGGCAACGCCACTCTATTGACCGTTTCGAGGTCAGATATCAAACGAAGCCAAGTGTTAAGCGAGTCTCCAACCAGGGGGTCGTCCCATGAGACCTTCAGAGTCCAAAGTCGCTGTAACAGACACTTGGCTGCGAACAGAACCGGACTGATCCAACCGTTTGGATCAAACATCCTAGCGATGGTGGACAAAACCGTCCGTTTCGTCCACGCGCGTGTGGCTTCCAGTGCCACCCGAAAGGTGAAGATGTCAGCAACCGGTTGATACCGCAATCCCGTGCGGATCGTCACCTTCCTCAAAGAGCCCGGGATCCTGCTGGTGATCGTCCGGGATACCAGCCAGGACGTTGGGGTCGTTAGAGAGCCATTTCCGAAGCTCAAGCCTCCAGATGCGAGAAGCTCTGTAAGCTCATCCCGGAGCAACAGAGCTTCCTCCACCGTCTGCGCACCAGTGCAAACGTCGTCCACGTACAGGTCGCGTTCCAGAACTGCGGCTGCACGTGGGTACCGAGCCCGTTCTTGCTCCGCCAACTCCAGCAATGAGCGGATCGCAATGAAGGGGCTTGATCTCAACCCATAGGTGTTGGTGTTCAACTCATACACCATCATAGGGTCCTGAGGACTTTCCCGCCAGAGGATCAACTGGAACCTCCTGTCCTCGGGGTGTATGACCGTTTGTCGGAACATCATACGGATGTCCGCTCCCAACACCACCTGATGCCTACGGAAATTCAGGATGATGTCTACAATATCCCGATGTAACTTCGGTCCAGCGTGGAGGCACTGGTTCAGTGACACTCCTGTCGAAGTCGGAGCGGATCCATCGAACACCGTCCTGAGTTTGCCTGTCGACGCTTTCAAAACAGCGTGATGAGGCAAAAAGTAGTGGTCCATGGTCGACCAGTCGTCGCGAGCCGGAGACATGTGGCCCAGTGCCTCATACTCCCTCATGAACTCGATGTACTTTTCCCGAAGTACAGGATCTCGAGCCATGCGGCGCTCCATGGACCTGAGCCTTTTTTCGGCCAGTGATCGAGACGACTGGCCCAGACGCGGGG
Organism: Ectropis crepuscularia; assembly: GCA_963693475.1. Classification (NCBI taxonomy): domain Eukaryota; kingdom Metazoa; phylum Arthropoda; class Insecta; order Lepidoptera; family Geometridae; genus Ectropis; species Ectropis crepuscularia. Next base: position 7,059,236 of record OY856368.1, on the reverse strand, counting down.
GGTTATCCCGGAAGGGCAGCCTAGTCTCCAATCGCCCAGAGACCATTCTCCGAGTGTGAACCTGATAAAAGTTCTCACACTCCACGTGCTCGGGATCCAGCCGAGACACGGTAGGCGGCTCTTCGATCTCCCAGAACCTCTGCATGATCTGAGCGAGGGCCGTTCCCGTAAAAGAAGCCTGATTCGACTGCTGCCACTCATCCACCATTCCCAAAATGGCGTTCCCGTAGATGGTGGGCAGCGCCATCAGCGAAGACTGATCCAGCAGTCTAGGCTTGCCGTTCATGATGTAACCCAGTACATCAGAACCCAACAAAAGGTCTACCGGACCCGCCATCCCGAAGCGGGGATCCGCCAACCTGAGACCCTTAGTACAGGACAAAAGATCCGGATCTATGTCCGCCTGAGGAAGCCAACCGACCCTTCAATCTCTTCGGTTTTCAATCAATTCAATTCAATCGGTGCGGTTGGCTGGACAGACCCGCCTCTCCTTCTCGTCCGTACATTCATATTCGGAAAGGATTGCGGTCAGGGCCACCGTCATGGATTCGGTTGTCGGTTGCCTTCAATCTCAGTAGATCTATTCTCCAGATCCATCATGGATCTAGTGTGAATTTTTTTTCTTAGTAGATCTACTTTATAGTAAAATTGATCTAATGAGAATTTCTTTTTCTTAGTAGATCTATTTTATAATAAACTTGATCTAATGAGAATTATTATTGGCAATAGATCTACCTATTTAAAAACTAAGTTAACTATTTATTTTAGATCTATTTATTCTGTTTTTGATTTCGAAAAAGCAGCTATTCTTGCACTGTCAAAAATGGATGTAGAGATTCATGGGTGTCACTACCATTTTTGTAATGCCCTGTTTCGTAAAGCAAAAGCTTTGGACATACAGTTAACTAAAAACAACAGAAGGATAATTACTCTATGTACTAAACTTGCTCTACTTCTTGAGAATAATATGATTGAGGATGGCTGGGATTACATTAAAAGAGAAATTACGCAAAATCAGGACAAGCTAAGTAAATTTGTAAACTATTTTCAAAAAAACTGGATGAATGACTACTACTATAGAATCTGGTGTGTGTATGGGTTACGCCATCGCACTTATAATAGCATAGAAGGCTGGAACCACAATATATTATAACCACGTATTTATGTGTATAAATTCTGTACTTACTTTTACTTATGATAATAAATTTTATTGTAAGTTGTATATTGCCATGCCCTTACAGGGTAAATGCTTGGCTTACTTGTATTTTGTCAGCTTTGTGTTTTTGCAATAAATGATTGATTGATATACAAAATCAATACAAATATTAACAAACACTGCACATTATACATCAAGACTCATCACTGACTGCACTCAATTGTGACCGTTGGGAAAGATATAAGAAAAGGTCATCACCTAAACGTCGCAAAATAAGCGTCTAAAATGACGATTGCATTTTATTCGCAGAAATGCAGCTTTTAAATGGCGAAATTGGCATTGGCCACTTTTTGGAAAAATTACGCCGATAATTAAAATTTAGTTCCCTCAATTACATATTTTTTAAGTTAATAAGGTTTTCATTTAATTCAATTCACGTTCTATCTAGTGACACTAAACAGAATAAATAGATCTAATAAATGTTAACATAGTTTTGAAATAGGTAGATCTATTGCCAATAATAATTCTCATTAGATCAAGTTTATTATAAAATAGATCTACTAAGAAAAAAAATATCTCATTAGATCAAGTTTACTATAAAGTAGATCTACTAAGAAAAAAAAATCACACTAGATCCATGATGGATCTGGAGAATGGATCTACTGAGATTGAAGGCAACCGACAACCGAATCCATGACGGTGGCCCTGACCGCAATCCTTTCCGAATATGAATGTACGGACGAGAAGGAGAGGCGGGTCTGTCCAGCCAACCGCACCTCTGTGTTCCCGACTCCTCGCAACGGAGTCGGTGACGGAAACCTAGCCAGGCCCAGGCGATGAGCAACCCGGGTTGTTAAAATGCACCCCTGGGACCCTGTGTCCAAGAGCGCTCGTATCCGGACGTAGTCGCCTCTTGGACCCCAAACCCTTAACCAGAGGGTGGGCAGCAGGACCACCGGTTGATCCTGTGCCAAGGGAACGGAGGCTAGTCAATCCCTCCGAGGCCCGTCCGAACCCGTCGGACTACCGGGCCCAGCCCAATATGGCTGCCGAGTGCAAAGGGCCATCGGAGGGGGGGCATATCCGGCCGCCCTGCCATACCGAAAGTAGGGCGGGTGGTATTCCAGCCTCGGATGTTCATGGAGGGGAGGCGTGTACGCCCTCCATTCCATCGGTCGCGGATCCAGCGGCGGAGAAGGGTAACGCTGGGGAGGTGACCCCAGTGGTGACTCCGGTATCACCCTTCCACCTCTCCAGTTCGCCCGCGTCCGCGCGGGCTGTGAGGTCGGTGACCGAGCCGCGTGTAGGACGCCCCTTGTTGGGCTGCCCGGTGCTGCCGGTGGGTTGGGGTGGAGGGGGTGTGCTCCACGCTGTAGCCACTTCATTGTTGTACAATGCGTGGCTCTGCGTGGGAGCGCCCCCGCCCGTGGAGGGCCCCCTCCCTGAGGGCTGTCGACCAGCACCATCGCTCCTGACGCACAAGAGCTGATGGTGTGGTCCCCCACACCCAGGACACGGCCGTGCCGTGGGGCAGTCATTGTACAAATGACCCCCCAGGCACCCGTAGCACCGACGCAACCGCCGAACGATCCCTTGTCGTTCGGAAGTCGTCCGCGCAAGCAGGGCCGGACACTGCACCAGCGCGTAAAGCTGGCCACAGTTCGGGCACTCCTGCTCCGACGCACTCGTCACCGTCGCCGTCCGCTTCACAGCACCCTGAGTGCGGGGATTGGTAGGTCGCGGTCCTGTTCCGGCAGGGCCACGAGCTGACGCGGCGGGCTGCGCCTCCTGAGGCGCCGACTCTGCCATCCTCGCCTCCCACTCCAGGACCCGAAGTAGCTCCTCAAACGTGGGGAAGACCTTCGGGTCGGCGTGAAGGCCCCTTTCCCGCTCGAACCGGGCGCGCAACTCCAGCGGCACCTTGCCCAGCAGGATGTGGACCAGCAGAAACGACCAGTGTTCTACTGGCAGTCCCAAGCTGCGCAAGGCGTTGTACGCCACCTTCACGGGCGTGAGGATTAGTGGCCGCAACTGAGACCTCTCAGTCACCTTCGGCAGCCCCAGTATTTGTGACACGTGAGCGTCGGCGAGGAGCCGAGGATTTTGAAACCTCGTCTCCAGCAACTCCATCGCCGTGCCGAAGTTGTCGTCGTCCAGCTCCAGGTGCTGGACCAGGGAGAGTGCCTCACCCTCCAGTGACGTGCGGAGATAGGCCAGTTTCTCCGCCCTTGTTAAATCGGTGCGTGAATCCACGAGAGAGGCGAACATGCTCCGGAAGCCGCTCCACTCCCGCAGGTTACCTGTAAACCTGGGCAAGTCCAGAGTGGGAAGGCGTCCCACTACACCCGAGCCCGCATCCCTGATGACGGGTCCCGAGCTCGCCCTTCCCTGACGAGACCTCTCCAGCTGGCGAACCCTTTCGGAGACCTCGTCGTACACATCCAGGATGCGCCGCATGTCCGCCTCGATCTTCTCCATCTGCTCCTCAGGTGGAGACGGCCTTGCATCCCGCAGCGATCCTGCGCTCCTCTCAGCGACCTCCAGGCGCCTGTCGAGCTGTTCTGCCCTGTTTAGCAGCGCCTCCTCCCGGTCTCTCCGGCCGACCAATCCTTGTAAGGATTCGAACCATCGGAGCTGGTTGGCCAAATCCGAAGCCATTTTTAAATTTAAATTTAAATTTTAAATTAACCTAAAGTTCGGACAATGTCACAACAAATATATCCGCAACCTAAAAAAACCGGATACCACTTAATACTAATTTCCCGACAGTTTGGGGAGAAATTATAAACTGGGAACCCCCAAATATCTGGCTTACCTGATATTTTCCCAGAAAAATAAAAACAACAAATATATTATTACGGGGGTATTTACGGCTAACCGCGCTCTGCTACCAAAAAATGTATAGTAATTTATCCAGAAATACCGTCTCGGGGCCCATAGCGAGAATTAAAAACAAATTAAATGCCGTTATACCGATTTTAAGATTTACTCCCTAGTTGCAAACAAGGTACCTAAAATTACTCACCCAATTACTGCTCCCGGCGTCGTCCAAAGTCCAGTTTGGTTGTCAGGAAGAAGGAAGGAAGGGAATTTGTAATACCAAACCAGACGATATCGAGGCGACCTCTCGAATTCCCGTTCCAGCAGAAGCAACGGTCCGGCGTTGTAGAAGCGGCCAATCCAGTAGCCACTTCACAATTAATAATCCAGCACTAATCCCGTAGCGATATATTACAGTTAATAACGTATTCCCGCACAATTATTAACACTTTAAACCAGATTATATAGAAAACGCGCCTTTTCGTTCCAGCGAAAAACCGACAACGTCACTTCACAGCCGGCTGTCAAAACCATAGATCCGCTATGATTTTTAATGTTGCCCGATTATACGGAACACAGTGGTTCCATCGCATGCAGCGGTGTATTGACGTGAATGGACAATATTTTGAAAAGATATAATAAAACTAATAACTGGCTAAACTCCTTTACTGTTTTTTTAACACGCTGAAGTGTTAAAAAAAAGAGTAACTTCCAAGTGAAGCTAATAAATAGTGTAGGCGTTACTGGTACTGGAGAGCAAATGAAACCACGTCACTGTATAAACTGCTGACTATATTGATCTTAATTATACACAAGTGACGCGGGGCGAGAGACTGATCGCTCGACCGCTGTCATCTTCTTATATACTAGTTCTGACACGTACAAACGTGCCCCCACATACACCCTTTTCTTAAAAAAAGGAGAAAAGCATATCTATAACAATCCACAAAAAACATAATTACCTACATCACACCTTGTTTACACTATAATATAACTATCAACTCGTCACATGTTTCTTCCGCTGTTAGGCACATTTTCTTTCCGTGCTAACCTTGGCATATTGACATCGAACCGCTTTGCTCACTCAGCGTTCCAGTTTGCACTATTGACTATTGACTTATATTTCCTATTACGTGACGCATATCACTTGCACCCCAATCTTTAAAATATATGACCATACCCGAATAAATCGCCAGAAGTTCCTTGTCGTATACACAGTACTTTTTCTGGGATTCCGTGGGCTTCTTTGCAAAAATAGTCGAGGGTTCTCCAAAGACCCTTTTCCTTCTGTGCAATACCGCGCCTATACTAATGTCTGACGCGTCTATCATAAGAGTGAACCTTGCCCCTGGACTCGGGTCCGATCACGTGGCAGCATTTTGTAAGTTTTCCTTACCCCCTTCAAATGCTCTAAATTGCCTCTTTAGTCCATACTATTTATTCTACTCTTATCTCTTTTCTTTGCACATTTGTAAATATTTATCTAAAATTCCTTATAATTTCTGCAGTGTCTGGTATGTGAGAGTCCTGAATAACCTTGACTTTGTCAGGCAAAGGACTTACTCCATTTTGCGAGACCGCGTAATCTAACAAAAAATCTATTTTACTTTTCTCAACATACATTTACCTAATTCAGCTTCCATTTAATATATCTGTAAACGTTCAAATAACCTACGCAAATGCTCTTTATGCCAGGTTGCATTTTTCGAGCCAATTTGTTATGTTATCTAAGTTTCTAAGTACGCATACAAAACGAATTATTCAACATTACTACCGCTGCCATTGACCCCATTATTCATATGTTCTATGTCAGCTAAAACGTTCGTGTTTATAATTCTTTGAATCGTCTGCTGTCTGCGCTGCATTGCGTAACCCAAAGGTCAATCTCGTAATTTCGAAAATACCAAACGCGTAATAATTGCTGTTTTTCTATATCCTCTGTACTAATTTTCTACCGTCAGCTTAAAATTCCTTGAACAATCGGCTCCAATTATCGACTGTTTAACATCGCATAGCAATTTTCTTCAACCGGAAATGGAATCTGCACAGCCACTCTGGATCACCTGGTGCCCTTTTCTTCCGCGAACCAGTCTTATTTTCGCTCCATTTTTGGCTACTTCTGCTTCTTTCGCGTTCTTGGCCTTGAACCTTACTGCGTAGTGAAGCTACTTCTAACTCCAGCTTCCTCATCTGCTTGACTAGCTCCGTGAGAGGTAAATGGGGTACCTGTTCGTTACTTCCGGACACAGCAGCGATGTCGTAGCACGTGGTGTTCTCTACAATTTTGTTCTTGTTGCTAAGTTCTTGTCGCTCAGCACTATCCTCATAGACCTGCAGCAGTCGGTCCTTCAGCGCCGTATACTTGTTGTTCACCGGCGTCTGGAATGAGTCTCTCCCTAATTTTGATATAACCATGTTGAACTTTCCTCCATCCCCTTGTTTCTGCGATGCCATCACTGCTTCTAACTGGGCCAACCATAACCGCGGCATGTCAACCCAAAAATCCGGAAGTCTAGTTGACACACCTATAGTGGCCAGGGCAGAATCAGCGGAATTCGTTCGCTCGTCTTTCATGCCCTGCTGACCCACTTGCCCACTTACTGGTGCAGCGTGCGGAAACATTGTTGAAAAACAATTTACTAACGCAGTAACACCAAACAAAAAAATCTTCTGAATCTTCTCTTTAACTCACTGTTCAATCGTCGTGGTCACCACTGTAACCACCACTGGATCACGTCGGGCTGGATCACGTCGGGGTCACCACTGTAGGCGTTACTGGTACTGGAGAGGAAATGAAACCACGTCACTGTATAAACTGCTGACTATATTGATCTTAATTATACACAAGTGACGCGGGGCGAGAGACTGATCGCTCGACCGCTGTCATCTTCTTATATACTAGTTCTGACACGTACAAACGTGCCCCCACAATAGCTTAACTTGGAACTAACTATGTATGTAAGAAAATCTTGGAATCTTAATTTGACCCACTTCCCGGTCTTCGATTAGGATGAAAGGACAATGCCCACGTCCCATACATTGAAAAACCTCTCAAACTTTTTTTGATGCTGAAAGTGCATAGAGATGAATAGTGTCTAATTAGGATTGTTAATGCTTATAAAAACGTCTGCTGTTGGTGTTTTTCATTTCCTAAATACCAAAAATGAGTTACAGTTAAACCAAAAGTAAGGTTATGTTAACTGTCAAAATACATTAAAATTATGTTTTCTTTCCGATTAGAACCGAAAAGAAAAGACAGAACTATGGTATTATCTTTCAAAACATATTTCTTATCAGAATAAATAGGAATAATAGTACTTCTCACGACCAACTGATTACCATAAAATAGTTCTCGGATGGAATTATCATAGGGTAAACAAGCCTTAAACTAACTGAGTGCAGGGCTAGGTCTGATGATGTGGACTTGTCTTCATGTTCTAATAATTTATGACACAAGACAGTGTGTCTTGTTAAAGGCAAGCATGTTTTCTTGCTTACCATCAGGCACATGTTTCGCTCATCCTATCATTGTTTCCTGAAAAAATACTTAAATCAGTGTAGATAATACTGTTCACCGATATCTTTCTACTGAATATATATTCAAACCAATGCAAGAGAGGATAAATAAAATATATTGTTTACTATCATATAATTATATTTACATTTAATAATATTTTTATATATTTAATAGCCCAAAACTACTACATAGCCAAAATACTCTGCTCGTGGATTTATGTGGTCCTGGTGTCTGGCCATCCTAGAAATCTCACGAAGAACTCTGCAATGCAAGTACAGCAGTACTGAAAGATGGCCTCTGCTGGTTGTCCCTATCATTTTCAACTAAAATATACATAATATTATATCTATTTTATTTGCTTCAGCTTGTGTCTGTCTTCTAAAAGCAACTCAGGGTTTTAAAATTGGTAATTGCATAGGTTTTGTAGCAACTTAGCGCTATCCCCGTATTTCCTGTAGAGTATAAACACTTCATTCGAATAGAAATATTGTCACAGAAAGGAATATCTTAATTGTGATATAAATATTTCATTATTTTGGTAGGTATTCAAGACAGTGGTCTTAGAATGTTCATAACAATCGAGGGTTTCCATCAGAAAACACAAGCAAGCCATCACAACAATATAAGGTTTTATGTAATTATTACCACAATTATGTAATTAATAAGGAGCACTGAATCACATAATTCCCAGTTTTGTTAAAACCAATTTAAACAAGAAGAAAACCAAAGTTAGGAAGAAAACCATACATTTTGCTTGTTTACTTTTTTTTGATTTGTCAATTTGACATTGACCTTTGACCAATTTGGATTTGGTGAAAATTGCATGCCACCTTTTTCCTCGTTTACATTACCAAAAAAAGCTTTGATAGTTTCTTTGTCGCCGTATTTATATATATCGTTATTTAAATATGTAAAAGTAGTAAATAAACGACATTGTGAAAGAAATTGATATACATAACATCCATTTTCAATTTCAATCTAACGCGGAACACTAAAACGAAACGCAGGTACCATTTCGTTATTGCAATATTTTACAAGTCAGCTTTGTTGGTAAATGGTAGGCTTAATTTAAACAAATGCAAATTATTTTATTTTGGAATGTTAGAAAGTTATATAACTTCGCACACGAGTACAACAAAAAATCACCAATTTTTTAATATATAACTCATATGTCTACACGACAACTATTTTAGCGGGTCAAAAATGGACATTGTCCTTTGCACACGCTCTGAGTTTTGATGACACTACATGACTAGTTAAGAAATGTCATTACACATCCAATATGGCGGCCTCCCCAAGATGCTTCACTTGTAACTAACTATGTATTTATTTATTAGTAGTGTGCTTTCTCGTCTTAATTCCGTTCCCAAACCGATCTTCTCTAATCATAAAAGCACAAAATTGAAAAAGATACGAAATTTAATAGCGGCTGCACTCCTTGTTCATCAAAGTGCACCTCCCAAATATCAGAAGATTACTCTTGAATTTCACGGCAATTTATCACTATCTCGAGACTGAGCAGCCGATACTTTTGTTTTTTACAGATACTATTTACAAAGTAGATTCCGTAGTAGTATTTTCGCTACTAGGTCGCTCCAACCACTGTCTTGTGAAATCAGTATTTGTGTACCATCCGCTCGATCGCAGTACTAGACGCAACCGGCGGTTTTGGTAACACAATTAATCAGATTGGGACGCTCTTTCTCGCATCTTAACCATGGCAGTCATTGTAGTTCTCTTCTGGGAACTCTTCACTCTCGCGGAAGCTACGAACTATGTAAAACGTACAAATGCCTGTGAAGTATTTCATTTCCTACTCTGACGTACCGTATTCAACAAAGCTTGCTCTTGGTTGGGTCTGAATGTAAAAAAGCTGAAGCATGCGATTTAAATCATCTACGATGATAGTGATCTGGTTTATTTTATTATTTTAGATACCTAACTATTGTGTTAATAACTCCAGAAGTTTGTGAGAGTCAGAGAGCTCGGAACAATTTCGTTGGAGTGGTGGACTTGCAGAGTCCGGCTGGGGAAGTACCACATCTTTGCCAGTTATTCTACCACCAAGCGGTAGTGTATAAGCATTACTGTGTTCTGGTTTGAAGGGCAATGTTTCCAGAGAAATGACCAGGCTTGGAGATAAAAAACCTTATATCTCCGGGTGACGAGCGCAGTGCGGTGCTAGTTAATGATTTGGATTCTTTATGTTCTAATAGCTACGTGTCACTGTGTTGTTACGGGCAGGCATGTTGCTTACCGTCAGGTACATTCCTGCTCATCTTATCACTATTTACTATAAAAAATTGCAAATAGTCACGCCCAAGACGTCAAGTGCACGGCTTTTTCTGTTTATGGTTTGTGTCCTTGTTGTATAGCGTGAGTATCGGACCTCTTAAGAGATCAATCCACACGAGTGGTCAGTAATACCTGCTCGTCAGATCACATGGTAATAATTTCAATGCTAGAGTCTCTCAGGGGTCTGTTCTCTCTGTGAAGCCTTTTCTGCTCCATGTCAACGGTCTGTTGAAACCTGTCTTTGGGTACGTAGGTCACAGCGCCGATATAACGTTTCATATCATAGCGCGAGAAACAGTGAGCAAAAAACTCAGGCACGGATAGGGAATATGGTTGAGGGCTCCCACACAAAACTGCGATGCGATGTGACACGATACGACGCCGCATCGGAGGAACTTGCGAGCCGAATTGCTCCGATGCGGCGTCGCATCGCATCGCAGTTTTGTGTGGGAGCCTTGAGCACCTGAACTTAGAGTTTGATACAGATTCTGAATGGAGCGATTCTAATCCAGTCAAGTTTAACCGGGGGAAAAACGCAGACGAGTCTGTTTTCTGCAAAAGGAAGTTCATTTCACCGGACTCCTACTTTTAAGGTATATCTGTTTCAGTTACGGACCACCTATAAAGCGTTACTGTGACATCAATGCGCAACTTTGGCTCTTTCATCGGATCCATTGCTAAATTTGCCGCCAATAAACTAGTAGACTACAGACCCGTGAACAAAATTTACGTAGTAAATGAACCCCCAAAAGACCTATGCAGGATGATAGAAGGGTATAAAGTAATAAGATTCAGTACTATGCCGTCACTTGTAAGCTGTCCAACTCAGTACAGTCGAAGAGGAAGGTTGCAACCCTCGATCGAAATGATTGATCCTTGTCGCATGATTTTTGTACGGCATTGCGAAATAATGGATTAGGAGACGTATTGAAACTGTATGGAACCAATTCCGTACATAATAATCAAATGCCCAAATTTAATCTGTGAATTGTCGGAAAATCACGATTTTTTCCGACAAACGAATGATTAAAAACTTTCCAATCTATTTTCCAATTTATTATTCTGCAACGCCGTACAAAAATCATGCGACAAGGAGAAAAGATCGACAGTTGCAACATCCCCTCTTTGACTGTTCTATGTAGGTTGGACAGCTCTGTAGGTCTCGAGTTCATCTGAACATTTCTTTCAACTACCAGCGTGACAATGAGCTTCATTCACAGCCCAATGATTTCAAAAGGACACACAGTAATATAATAAGTATATTAAGTCAATGGGGGCACCAAAAGAAGTTTTCATTTCAAAAAATAATTATACTAATTAAAGCATTGTATTGAAAGCCTTGTAATTATTATATCATAAAACATAATACGCGTAGAATAGCTGTACAAAATTATAAATAAATATCTTGAGGAACAATTAACAGAGTTATCGAGTTTTTAATTCGAAACACACCTTTATTTTCCACTAGCTTTTACCTGCGACTTCGTCCGCGCGAATTAAATATTAAAGTAACTGAGGCGGTATTTGTACCCATATACAAATGTACGTTTACTAAAATCAGCTTGAATTTAAAACATTTTTATACAATTTCATCAAAATCGGTTCAGTGGTTTAGGCGTTCAAGCGTAACAGACAGACAGATAGAGCTACTTTCACATTTATTTTATAATAATATGGATTCCAAGTATCTAGTTGCAAAACTTAATAGTTTTCTTCACCATTGACGAACTTCCATGTACACTTTTATTTTTCATTTCCACCCCTTTAACTCTTTTTCTGTGATAAAAAATCGACCTTATTCTTTTCTGGGTCTGATCTGTGCACCAAATTGCATCAAAATCGGTTCAGGCGAAAAGCGTCAAAGCGTAACAGACAGAGTTACTTTCATATTTATAATATTAGTATGGATATAAATTGTCTAGTTGCAAATTTTCATGGTTTTATGTTCAACAATGACGAAGTTCCTTTTAAACTGTCAACGCCCATTTCAAACCCTATTTCACCCTCGTACAGTTCGAAATTACAAAATTGCTAGAAAAAACTTGTATATGCTTCCTATCTAGTGTCTAGATACAAAGTTTCATAATTTTATCTTCAACAATTGCCAACTTCCATCCAAATTTTCATCCCCCATTTCAACCCCTTCAACCCTTTTCTCGCAATAAAAATTGGGCCATGTTCTTTTTTGGTGTCTAGAGTATCTGTGAACCAAATTTTATTAAAGTCGGGTCAGTAGATATCATGCCCGTAATTTTGGAGATAACGGAATTTTCATACAACCGTCCATCCCTTGTTTCACCCTCTTAGGGGTTGAATTAGGCAAAATCCCGTCTTAGCGAGCGCCTACGTGATAAAATACACCTGCATGCAAAATTTGAGACTCCTAGCACTTGTAGTTTCTGAGATTTCGTGATGAGTGACCTTTCGCTTTTATGTATATAGATAATGCGCCGTAAAACCCCGGGAAAAAATTGGCAGGAAAACGGTTATCGGAATGTTATCGGGTTACTACGTAACGGGTTAAGTACATTGTTTGTTTTATTTCAGTTAATTGTATGAAATATAACAAACACGAAAAAATACTGCATTCAATAGTGTAAATTAAATATTATAACACATATTTAAACTTCGAAAGAATTTTACAAGAAAATGCAAATCTATCTACTTATTTATACTTTTCTAATTAAAGTAAAAGTTACATACAAAAATCGTAATTTTTAACTTAATCTAAATGTGTCAAAAGTCAAAATAAGGACTGATTCAATAAGGAGACGCCTTTATAAATAAATTGATGGGCACACTTAACAAAAAATAAGTACGTTTCCCGCCAAAACTTAGCTAAAACTGCAAAAAAAGGTTGTTGGTTTTTAAATCCTGTGCTTAAGGGTCCACCCAAACTCAGCTCGAATTCAGATTTCGCCCCCACTTCGTCGCAGCCGTCACCCGCTCCGCGGAGATCGCGCGCGCCGCGCCGCGCGGCTTTGCGTCACAGCTGAATACATAGTAGGTACTCATAGTAGTCAGTGCGCGCGCGCTCTTTCACTAACGCGGAATTACCTACCACGTTCAACGCCAGACGAGTAGACCGGATTTACTTATGATTATCAACACCAGTAAAGATATAAATTCTTCTAAATAAAATTATTGACTGAATAAAATTGTTACAAGGTGCCCGACATCTTACATACTTAGGTACCTATTTAACTACTTAGATTTTGCTAAAATTTATTTGATGCCTACAATGATGTATAGGTACAACAAAAACTATTTACCAATTATTTAGTGAGATTCTTTTTACAATTATTTTTTTTTAATAAAGATTGACAAGACGAGCAGGACATGTGCCTGATGGTAAGCAACATACCTGCCACATAATAGCACAGTGACACGCAGTTATTGGAACATGAAGAGTCCACATCATTACCTAGCACTGAACTGCGCTAATCACCCAGAGATCTAAGATGTTATATATCTAAGCCCTGTATTTTTTCTTGCAACATTGCCCTTCAAACCGGAACACAGTAATGTTTACACATTACTGCTTGGCGGTAGAATATCTGGCAAAGGTGTGGTACTTCCCCAAGCCCACTCTGCCCGGAGTCCTACCAGTAATTCAGTAGCGACTAAATTCAGTAGCGTCTTCATTCAGTAGTGACTAAATTCAAAAGCGACTAAATTGAGTTGCGACTTAATTCAGTAGTGACTTAATTCAGCAGCGACTAAATTCAGTAAGGACTAAATTCAGTTGGCTTAATTCAGTAACGACTAAATTCAGTAGCAACTTAATTCAGTAGCAACTAAATTCAGTAGCGACTAAATTCAGTAGTGACTAAATTCAGTAGCGACTAAATTCAGTTGCGACTAAATTCAACAGCGATTAATTTGAGTTGCAACTTAATTCAGTAGCGACTAAATTCAGTAGTGACTAAATTCAGTAGCGACTAAATTCAGAAGCGACTAAATTCAGTAGCGATTAAATTGAGTTGCAACTTAATTCAGTAGCGACTAAATTCAGTAGCGACTAAATTCAGATAGAGAAACACTAAAAAAGTAATTTAGATGTTTCCTTATATGAAAACGTTCCTTTTCTTTTTATCAATAATTAAATCTCGTTCAAATTATCCTCGTACTACCCAAAACTGATCATAACACTATGATGTAATATTCTGGAAACATACAAAAATTTCAGTTAAAATTTATGGCATTTTAGAGTGAAAACTATACATGCTTTTGATAGTAAACAGCGTAATTTGGAATACGTATTTAGAGGTTTGCGATTTTCTCTCAACTCGTTACGACACAAGAAACCTTTTTCTCGGAGTACTTTAGTCATACTCATACTCTTTTATTGATAACGAGTAGTTACATGTCATAATATTCAAGATATTCAAATATTACCAATACAAATCAATAATTTAAAAAAAACAGACGTCAATTTAAAATCCCATTACAACAAAAATCAAATAATACATTACATTAAAATCAAATTACATTACAATTAAAAATTCCAAATAAATGACAAAAATAAATAGAGTAAAATTACTCCATACTTGAAAATAATGGAAATGGGCATTTTCACAATTATGGGCAAGAGAAGGGTGTGTTAGAAAAATAGGCGCGTCCTTAAGAATAAGAATAAGAATAAGAATATATTTATTGCTCACACTGTGTAAAAAAGGTCTTAAAATATATAAAATGTACAACAGTATACCCTTGACGGGCGTGCAACATTAACAAGTTTACATAGGTAGTACTACGAGTATCTTGTAATTTTGTTTTTGATAACAATCATCTATATTTATCAAATCAGTTACAAATTAAAATAGTTGTAAATAGTCATTTCTCCCGTCGTTAAAATACTCTTTTAAATCGTAAAATGCCTTAGACAGCAGCCACTTCTTTAATTCTCTTTTGAATGTAGACCCATTCAACAATTTTATTTTAGAAGGAAGATTATTATAAATTTTGATACATGTGAAAAATGAGTTTTTGTGATAGAGTGCGTTATTTGCCTGCGGAACAAAAATATTATTTTTATATTTAGTTCGCAACAGGTCGGATCTGCTTGATGAGGTAAAAAAATGGCTTCTATGCTGGTTTGCATATATACTGATATGGTAAATAAATAAACAAGTGAGGGTTAACAAATTTTGTTCTTTGAATACATCTCGCAAAGTATCAAGACTACTCATGTTGAAAATGGCTCTTAGACATCTTTTTTGCAATACAAATGTAGACTTAGCTTCGGCTGAATTTCCCCAAAAAATAACTCCATAACATAAAAGAGGATAAACGTAACCATAATATGCATTTATTGCTATTTAAATTGCTTAATAAGAATAATTTGATGAAAAGAAGTATAAATGTCTTGAATGCAACATTGAGAGTTTGAGAAACACAGATCAAATTGCTAGTACTTAAAATCATATTTCTATAATCCTCCCATTGCTTTCTATAACTTTTAAAATAAGGTAGTATAGAATTAGTTGATCAATACAAATATAAGTATATGGTATTTAAGATCGCAATAAAGTCGAATCCTATTTGTGAAAAATATTTTAAGGCAATTTCATAAAAATACTAAGATTAAACGATGTTTATGTTATTGTATCACCTTTTTTTGGTTTGTTTTGGTTTTCTACACGACTTTCTGGAACGCACTATAGATACAATTATTATTATCATGTTCACTCAGTAATTCTCAAACTGTGTTCTGTAAACTGTACACTGGCTGACTTCGAAACCTTTCAATTTTATTATTCACTTTTATCAACACTTTCCGGTCTTCGATTAGAATGAAATTTTGCACACGCTCTGAGTTCTGATGACAGTACATGACTAGCTAAGAAACATCATTACAAATCCAATATGGCGGCCTCCCCAAGATGGCGGACTGGCTGTTTGAAATCCAGCCCCATAATATGGGGTCATATCAAAAGAAAGGCTTGGCTGTCACGAGTACGAAAAAATAGTCACGTGACTTAAATCCAATATGGCGGACGTCCAAGATGGCGAACAGGCTATTTGAAATGCTATGGGTATCAAATGAAAGGGTTTGCTGTCAGGAGTACGAAGAAATAGTCACGTGACTTAAATCCAATATGGCAGACGTCCAAGATGGCGAACAGGGTATTTGAAATGCTATGGGTATCATATGAAAAAGTTTGCTGTCAGGAATACGAAAAAAATAGTCACGTAACTTAAATCCAACATGGCGGACATCCAAGATGGCGGATTGGACGAACTGGATTGTCTTTAACTGAAACACCTATTATAGAAATGTTGGATAGCGTGTTTTTTAGTTTATTAACTATTATTATTGTATTTATAAATAATCTTTCGTAAAGATCGAGTATTGACCATAAATAAAACTATACCTTTCATGGTTGACGTTCCAACTTTAAGAGTTTTCGTAATAAGACCGTCTAGGCTGTGAAATACTCGTAGGCTTAGTTTTCTGGGCCGGGTTTTGTTTCAATGGATATAATCTTGGTGTCTTTAAAGCAAGATTGAATTGGTTAACGCAATGCGGTCAATAATTGAGCATAAATATTTACCTACATAGATTAAAAAAAATCCAGAACAAATAAAAAGTAGGTATGTATCACTGTGAAATGTTGTCAGTTTGTAATTAAAGGCGTAAGATCATCTAACAACGGTAGGCTAGATTAGTTTGTAATATTTATAACGTCGATAAACCGTTTTATGTAAAAACCGTAGGGATTTCGCGAAAACCCGCATAATTAATAATTTTTCAATCATACGGAAAAATCTAGGATATAGCAGAAATCCTAAATGATTGTCCTAAAACACGACATGCTTTAATATAATTGGAAAGCTTTAGTTACCTCTTATTAGCTAGATTTTGGGTTACAAGACTACCTTTGTTGTGATTGGTTCCTAGTGCAATAGGTATTTTTCATAGGGTTACAAAGGGTAAGAAACGCCAGATTACAATCTTACGGTAGGATAGGTTACCTTTTAATAGCAATTATATCATAATATAGTATATTATGATATAATTGCTATTAAAAGCTAACTAACTATGTATAATAAGAATGTATTTAAAACTATACTCTCATACTCATACTCTTTTATTGATAACGAGTAGTTACATGTCATATTAAAGATATTCAAATTAATACAAATACAAGTCAATAGGAAATACAAGTTAGATGCAATTTAAAATCCACAACAATACTAAAAATCATTCACTAAAAATCAAATTACATTAAATTAAATTCGTACAATACAAATCAAATTACGTGGGAATCATACATTAAAAATTAAATCAAATTACATCAAATTGAAATCACACAGTGAAAATCAAATTACAACAACCTAAAATCAAACAATAAGAATCAAATTACTTACGTCAGATTTAAGTCAAACAGTAAAAATCAATTATATTAAAAAAATAAAATCAATCTGCGTTAAATAAAAATCAAATAATTTTACAATTAAAATTCTAAAACTAGTTGATACTGCGATAGTATATTATTTTACATTATATAAGTATTATATCAGCTATCTGGCCGCCATCATACAAGCTTTGCTTAGTTTGGGGTCAGATGGTGTTGTGTGTGAATTGTCCACCAATATTTATTTATTTATCAAAGAGAGGATGATGTTGAGTTGTCAAACAATTAGGAAACATTTAGAGGCCATGCATGGTTTGTTCATAATAGTCAAAAATTATATTTGTAATCCTAATAAAATAAAAAACGTTTTTGTAAAAATTGTGCCGTTTTTTATGCAAGATTGAGAAAGCGTGAACGTCATGATATAATTATCCGTGTCTTCGTGAAAGTACTAAGATTTTTACATAAAATTAGGATTTTTACATAAAATCGATCTATGATATTATTCTACGACTTGATTTTGTTTAATTTAAAAATTCACCTCCACGGACTCCTAGGTCCATGCCTTTTTTAACGTATTATAGATTATTTCTTTTTTGTTATTTTCCTTTGTCTAATGCAGGAAGACTTAAGTATTAGACCAGACTTCTAGAAAACTAAGCATCTACATATTTATTGACTGACCTCGTGGCTTAGTTGGTAGTAACTCTGCCTGCAGAGCCGAGGGTCATGGGTTCGATTCCCACCCAGTGCAAATATTTGTGTAATGAATTCAAATGTTTGCACTGTGTCTGGGTGTGTCTATGTAAAATAAGTATGTGTTTAAAACTATATAAGTATTATATCAGCTATCTGGCCGCCATTAAACAAGCTTCGCCTAGTTAGGGGTCAGATGGTGTTGTGTGTGAATTGTCCACCAATATTTATTATTATTATTTGTAACTTAAACTATTTAAACATATTTTGCAATTAAAGGTTCACCCCGGCCCAGAGCCTCCATCACCGCTGCATTTCGATATTTAATGGCCATCTGGAAGTTATATTCTCTGATGGCACTCAGAGGCGCGGTCGACATTCGCAAGACGAGGACTGAGGCCATAGTACGCACCCTTGCCTGCACGACTTGTATATTTATGTCAATTAGGTTTCGTTGTCTAAAAAGTTTGAGATTGAGTGGCATTCAACATTGAAAACGAGAGTTCCGAAATAAAGTACCGCAGTTGGTGATTATTAGTCTAGTTAGGAGCACGAAGTGATTTCAAGTTTTAGTCATCAATGTAATATTTTATTTTATTTTCACTATTTGTCGTATTTGTTGTTAATATGACTAAATATACTTAAAACTATATATTTACTCAGTCAAGTAATCTCTAGATTTTCATCAGAATATTGATCATTCGGATGTGCTTACTGAATGAAATTAATTAATTTGTGATTGCAAAATGTACCACTGTAATAATGTTATCCTACTAATACCTATTATAGAATGTAAATGTTTGGATTTTCAATGTTTGTTGCTCAATCACGTTGTAACGTATGAACGGATCGGGTTGAAATTTGAAACACAGTTAGATAGTCTGGAAGAACACAAACTTTGTATCCCAGAAAAACAACGGGAACGGGAACTACACGGGTAAAATCGTGGGGCGCTGCTAGTATTATAATAATTAAATATTAAAATATTTGTACGAAACGACTCGAGTACGAAACTGGTTTCAAATACTATTTTTCAGGGATAAATCGTTTCCTATTATGCTATTCCAGCCTATATTCTGAGTTTAAATTTCAATCAGATCCGTTTAGCCGTTTCGACGTGATTGAGCAACAAACATCTAAACTTTCATATTTTCAATGTTAGTAAGATTATTACCATTTTACGTAATAATAAGAATAAAAAATAGTTTGAATTAATACGACTCAATGTCATAAATTATATGAATTCTAACTAACGACTTTTATAAATTTAAATCAGGTAAAACAGAAGTGAAAAGTCGAAATTCCAGTATGTCATTTATCCAGTGTACGATTTGCCAACGTTCTGGTTGTTCTCGTTGTAATGGTGGTGTCTTCTCGGAATCAGTAGGGATATCTTTGACGCCTATGAGTTCAGGTAAATAATATTTATTTATTTTTTTAATAATATATTATAATTAATATAATATTATATAATAATTACAATAAATATATTAGATAATAATTATATTTAGATATACCATTTGCTACAAAACAAATTAGAACGGTCAAAATCGGGGTCATTTTTCGCATTCTCATCGTGTCACGCTTCCCGGCGCAGTTAAACATTTTGTAACTGCTTCACTAAACTCTAGTATATTTGTATGTTACATATACTAACCTCATCGTAATATGCACTTTACAATACTTACTATAAAAAATAATTGTATTACAATTGTTTTGAAGTTAAAACACAAAATGTGACGGTCACACGATTTTGGTTACTTTAGATTTGCGTCACAAACAAGCTGATTGTTGAACTCAGTGACGCCAACCAATCACAAATTCTATTCGATTGATCGTCTTTACGTATTGTATATAATTTATTTAAAATATATTACACCTAAATTTCGGCAGAATTAAAATAAAAAGGGCATCATTTGTCCATGAAGTTGATTTTCGATCAGATCTAAAACAAAGTTAAAAGATGAAGAATTTATTTTGCTACGCAAAAGATCAACAAAGCGAGTGAGCGAGAAATCATTTTCAAGTGGAAATCGCTCGAGAGAAGAAGAGAAAGTGAATGAAGTAACGTCATTACAATATTTTAGTATACCCGAACGTAACAGTCTGATTTCGTCGCGGTGAAAATCGTGTATTTTTTAATTAATCCTTGGATTGCAGACGATTTTATTAAATTATTTATATTATTATGGCACGTTCTGTGCGTGAATGTGATACAAGACGATATTATAATCCGAATCATTACACTAGTCACCAACACAGTCATGTAAATATGATTTTTTATCAGGTCTCCGAGCAGCCTTTGTGTGTCTTTTACATTTGACGTCTTTGGTTAAAACACTGTGATTTATGAATGTCTGTGTCCTTGGCATTAGTTTTGTCGTAATAATTTACCAGAAAATTAATATTTAAACTCTCAAATAGTTCATACTTACTAATTTTTTTTTAAATATTACTGAATCGAAACTATTACTTTTCATATTGAATACTTTATGTATGTTTAGAAAACCAATTCAAATAAATAGTAATTAAATTTTTCCACGAAGGTAACGACGAGAATCGTAAAAATGAGTATTAATCCCATACATTCTTACAAACTTTCCCATTTATAATATTAGTACGATGAGATGTTAATTTCGAAATATTTTTTTTTGATACATACAATTCACAAAGGTCGCTGGAAACAGCTGGTTGCAGATTGCGCAGGACCGTTGGTTGAAATCTAGGGGGAAGGCCTACGTTCAGCAGTGGACGTCTTGCGGCTGATGATGCATGCATAAGCCATCACTGGCAACACGCACTGATTGAAGACTTTCGTCTTCAGGCATTGGGGTATTTTGAACTCTAAGATTTCTCGAACGCTGCCCATCCGAGTTGGATCCTTCGCTGAACCTCTTTGTTAAGTTGAATCTACCTAATTGGATCTTTTGACCCAGGTAGATTTACAGTCTGATTCCCCAGCCCGACTAGGTTGGGGAATGTTTTGTTTTTGTTATCTTTAAGCTTTTATTTATTTAGAGTTTTGTTCCGGTGGCTGGAGGCAATATGCAATGTGTTCTGATCAGTTGGCAAATTGGCAGATGGCAGAGAGTTACTTCTATTAGGTGAGGTTAATGGTTCCCTTTTGCATTTCTCATTTCCTTGTTTCCCCTGTCTGATAACCAACTTGTCATAATTTATGAATACGTAGTTGCCTTTCTTTCTTTCTTTTTCTAGTTTTGGTTGTAGTTTCTTTCTCATGTTGAGGATTTCTTTCGGATAGTCTTCAGATACATACACCTGTTTCAATTTCTTTTTGTTTGCCACTATCTCATTTTTTTCCAGAGGTTAACAAATGTCAGAAGTATTGGTCTTTCTTTCCACTTTTTGTGTTGGTTTTGCCAATTCTGTAGACTGTGTTTACATCTTTATCTTCAAAGGCAATATTTAAATCATCCTCAAATTTATTTTTGATGCTTTCGATGAGATTGGCAGTCGAAGTTACGGTTTCTTTACCTCCATATAAAATGAAATGGTTGAGTCTTTTATGTTTTTCGAGATTACAATTTTTTCCCCTTAACTTCTCATTTTCTGAGCTTAATTTCTGCATTTCTAGTCGAAAAGGAACAAATTGTTCATCAATTTGTGTCAAAATGTCCTTAGTTTGTTTTGTCATTTCTATTCTCATTTGGTCAAAAAAAGATTGAAGGCTATCCATTTTTGCCACTGTTCTTTGTGTGAATTGGAACCTAGTATTGTGACTAAATGGATCTATTATTTAGTCTTAGTTGACCGACAATCTCTGATATTTCTGCGGTTTTGAAGTCACTGGAAAATTATAATTATTGATGGCACAGGTAACTTACTTGTTTTTTTGCGTGTTTACCTAGAAAAACACGATTCATTCTCGATTTGAAGACACAACGATCGTAACCAACAGGGAAAACCCACTCAGGCAACGCATTCCACAGCCTAAATAGACATTCTTATCACAAATATAGAGTCAAATCTCTTCGTCCGTGTCTTTGGAACATCAACCATGAAACGATGTTGCTTTTCGAGCTACGAGCATTCCGATAGAAAAAAGGGCAAGGTGGTATTAGATTATGTAAATCAGTCGCACACTCTCCACGTGTATCCGATAAAAACCCGAAAGGCTAGCAACTTTTCGGCGATGTTCAAGACTTTGAAGTCTTTTTCGCACAAGAGTGTCGTTGTCTATGAGCCTTTTGGCACGTCTCTCGATCGATTCCAAAGCTTCACTCGCATCGCTGATACTTAGCCGAACCACTCCAAAGATGAGCTATCTAATAAATCTAGAATCAATAAACGGGTTTTTTCCGTAAAACGCGAACTCATTGTAACAACCTGTATAAACAATCCTAAGCAAAAAAACAAGTGTACTCCGTCTGCAAGATTCCGACTGAATGTATCATCTCGTATATTATCGTATCTGTTTAGTGTGTGATGCTTTCTGATAATTATGTGTTTATACACATATAAAATATTAGCGTATCTGCGTAGTGTGTGACACGCTTTATCGCTGTCGGCCATCACATTTAATCTGTCAAAGTTCACCATCTGTTATCACATGTTGTTTTTTGTCACTTTGTAAACATTTTGTTTTAAATTGTCTTAAGATTCATGACTGTACTCTCACACGTTTTAGTAATAACCGAATGCAATGGTTAATATTAAGTATCTTATTCATTTTCACTTCAAACGTTGTAGCCTTTTGGCACAAGGTTTTCCGTTAGCACATTTCTTTCTTTTATTTTAGCCACTTTTTACTGATTCGGGTTGGATATATTGTTTTACTAGCAGCGCCCCGCGGTGTTACCCGCAAAGTTCCCGTTCCAGTTGTTCCCCTTGTTTTTACGGGATAAGAAGTAGCCTATGTTCCAGACTATAATCTATCTGTGTTCCAAATTTCAGCCCGATCCGTTCATACGTTAGGACGTGATTGAGCAACAAACATCCAAACATCCATACATTGACATTTATTATATTAGTAGGATTTATCGTATGCATTGTTAATTATACGTTTTACACACATGTTGTCGTTGTTAATTTTCACCGTTCAAGGGTACAAAACCAGGTGCTCCATGACACCATTGCACCAACCTGTCGCCAGAACCACTACCCATTGGCGATGGAAAATAGCCACTTGCTTGCTTGCTTGCTTGAAAATAGTCGTTTGCTTTTCAGGCTGTTCAGCTATGGAATGCTTTGCCTGTATCTACTAGGCAAGCTCCATCGCTTGCTGTTTTTAAAGAACATGTGAAACAAATTTACTTTTCGCAGTCGTCACCTAGTTGAAATAATCACTCTTAATTATGTATCCATACTTAAACTTTTAATGTATGTATTAGTATATTATTTTTTTTTATACAAATTATTATATGTATTAGGATGTACAATTATTTTTATGTAGGTTTATCAGTATATATTATTCATGTTACTGGTTTTTTTTTTTTTTTTTTGTTTTTTTTTTTTTAGTAATGTTATAGAAGTATCCACCTCTTTTTATTTGTAGTTCCCGTTTTCCTATTTTCTTATCTGTTTTTCCATCCTACGGTTGCCTGGAAGAGATCGTTTTTAGCGATAAGGTCGCCCATTGCTACTTTAATTTTAGTCTTTAAGTTTTTATGTCTTTTATTTTAAATTTAGTGCAATAAAGAGTTAATCTATCTATCTATCTATCTATCTTGGAACACGCTGATTCAATAACCAGTCAATTGTAGGCTTAATAAAGCTGCGTATTTCAATAATACTTATAGCTAGGCGAGTCTGAAACAACCAGTATAAAAAATATTTCCAGCACAGACGGACTAATAATTGATAGACGTCCGTCTGTACGTCTATTTTATGTTACATCGGTGGTCGATTTGACGCTCCAAAAAGAAGAGAGCAATAGTCAGCATTCAATGCTGAATGCATGTGTTGCACAATCAGCAACAGCCTAAAATGAGACATTAGCGTCCAATTACCAATACCAGTATGGGCTATTATCTCGCTTAATAAACATAGGTAGTCACAACAGATATGACATTACGCGTAAACAAAATTGACTTGTACCCTACTAACGTATAAATAATGTTCAACAGCCACGTCACACAACATTAGCTATAATAATAAAGAAATCGTAGTAAGGAACTTACACTTGGCACGACTTTGTCTAGATTTCATTGCTTTTTAGAGATAAATATGCAGCTCCATCGAGATTTGGCTAGTTTTTTACATAATGTTTTTGGTGGGATTCTGTCTTACTGTCTTATTAACATAGGGAAATAAATTACAAATGACATTACAAGACATAGAGATAAAACATTTTATATCTCTGGATGACGAACATAGTACCTACAGCCTTAGATAACAATTTGCGGCAGTTCCACATATCCCTACTGATCTATCCCTACTGGTAGAGAAGAATGGTTTTTTTTTCCATCTATAACTACTAGGGGGGAAAGGTGGATATTTTACTTCCACGTATTTCTACTATAATCAAGTACAAATAGGAAGAAAAATCAAAAGAAAAATAAACTAAATTAATTTTATTGTTTAGGATTTGAATTTAATAATCTTAGTCTAACTAGTTTATTAAGATATCAGTAGCAATGTAGGTTACATTATCTTTCATTTATCAATTTAATTTTTATTATCCATTATCTTAGCATATCTAACATATGTCCAACAGTGATCTCTCCTTTGATCAGTTGCATTTGTGCATTTTGTATCACATAATCACGGGTCACAAACTTTTTCTCTCTCTTTTTTGGTGGATTCTGTTTCAGCACGTTCCTAATAGACTTAATGTGATTCTTTGAACCACGGACTGGCTGTATAGTAATTTTAATAATTTGTATATACTTGACGAAATCGGACTAGAATTAGGTTTAAAATGTTCATCCCCCCCCCCCCCCCATTACTTTCCTCTTCTTCTCCTAATCCAAGTCAAACTATGTAAATAAAAAAAGATTATTGTAATGACAAAGGTCACGGACCCCGGAGTCTGTGTGGAGTGTTTAGATGAAATAAAAATAAATAAATAAAACACTTCCAATAGTCTTGTCCGTTTGCATATCTCTTTTTTACCCGACTGAAAGAAGGGTTATGTTTTTCGCGCGTATCTTGTATGTTTGTAAATTTCTTTATTCCCACGTATCTTCCAAACTGCTGGATGGATTTTGACGATTCATATATCGTTACATCTGTCTCACTTACCCGAATGTCCTTAGATAGGTATTAAATAAAAAAATCAACATAGATTTTTGATCCAAATTCTAAGTAGTTGAAAAAAATATTTTTATCTAACATATCGAGTAGGGTATCAAAATAAAGGGAATTTAAAGAGCATTACAAATATTTACATATGTTGTGTAGTTAAATGCCATTAGGAAAAATAACAAGCATTTTATTTCAACCATTCGAATATATTATCTGTTTAAAATAAAAATTTGGTACTTACTAATCAGTTTTTGCTACATTTACAAAGGTAATGTAAGTTTCGTTCATAGGAGACACTAAAAAGTAAAAAATAAAATAAATAATTAAAAAATAATAAAACCCGACTAAAAAACAACAGATAAGAAAAACACTACATAGACCGAAACAAGACTGACAAAATAAAGTATGTACTAAAACATTACTACATTATAAGCTGAAAGTCTAAGTTAAATAAATTACATTATGTTTGGTGGCAGGCGGGACCCATACATTTTCTAACGATAAAAAATATTATACAAATAGGTGCCGCCTCCCGCCCAACATAATGTAATTTGTTTAACTTAGACTTTCAGCTTATAATGTAGTAATGTTTTAGTACATACTTTATTTTGTCAATCTTGTTTCGGTCTATGTAGTGTTTTTCTTATCTGTTGTTTTTTAGTCGGGTTTTATTATTTTTTAATTATTTATTTTATTCAATGATATTGATAGCCGTCATTAAGTAAAATAAATCCTCGGCCTCTTGATAAAAAAATAAGTTCTGCGCACATTTTTAATTACCTACTATAAATAAACCCCTTTTTTATTTTAATTATTTCGATAATTAAGGTTTTATTGTTTTTCAATAGAATAATAAACAAAACTCTTCATGAAGCACTTATACATTTTCGATATGATGATACTTATTTCTGGATTGATGATAACAGTATATATAAGGGGAAAAGTATCCCCCCTAGTATTAATAGGTGGAAAAAAATTCCATTCTTCTCTACCAGTAGGGATAGATCAGTAGGGATAATGTGGAACTGCCGACAATTTGGACTCCTCATGTTCCAATAGCTGCATGTTACTGTGATGTTTTGTGGCAAGCATTTTGCTTACCATCAGCCATATATCCTGCTCGTGTCGTAATTCTATCTATACTATTAAAAACACTGTCTCTACACAGTGTAATCATTGTTACTACGAAGTAACAGTGAATACCCTGTATAGATTTGTAGATCTCGGCCTCAAGTGTACTCAGGGATCAAAATGCAAGCTTTTTGCTCAGTTTGGGGCCCTCTAAAGATACTCATACATACACATAAGTCAGATACTCATACATACACATAGTACTTTAAGTATGCTGAAATGTTAGAATTCGAAAATTGATTTTGTGTGCATTTTAGTTAAATGAAATAAACTTCAGTTTCATCTATGTTTCTCAGTTGTTGGGAATCCTGACTCCTCAAACGGTCAAACTGAAAATCCAAGACATGAGAGGCAGAACTCTTATGACTACGTGTCAGATCACAGCCCAGCTGACCCAGATATGAATGGGGCACAAGCTAACAGTTTCGACAGAACTGAACACCAGCCGAAACTAAGAAGGTAAATGGTATTGACCTAACTAAAAGATAGAGCAATATTATCATAAATAACTTTCTAATTACCGTGGATCCCTAGTATTTGTGGTGGTCTTGTAGAACCATCGGTTTTACTAGTGTGAGGTTACTTAGAACCCATATTCTGTTGCCGTAACCAATTTTTTTTTGTATGAAATTTGACTGGTAGTTATACTAGTTACCCCGGCAGCGGTTATGTAATTTTGTCATGAATAACGGTAGGGTGGTTGACGGTGAATAACGGTAATATTTTTTACCGGTGAAATAAAACATCATGAAAAACATGTTTCAAAATAGACGTCTTTAAAACAACCATCCAAATTTTGTCAGTTGGAATTGTGAATCTTGACTTTTGCTTGAGAAGGCCACAATTTCCAACGTACCTGCTTTAAGTTCCATAACTTAATGCAAGTACGTTGGAAACTGTGGCCTTTTCAAGCACTTCTCAACCAACTTGAGATGTTTAGTACGCAGTGGTGTCCTGAGACAAAACTCAGCTCTAGACTTGATATTAAGGATTATAATGTTGTTTGCAGCTGCCCAAAACCGGAAAAACATCGGTTATCGAGAAATCAGAGCGAGGACGATTCCATCAGGTCTACGACACGCTACCAAGTGGGTTGTCTCGATACTCGCCTGCTTAATGCTATTATGGAGCATTACCACAACGTAGAAGTTAAAAGGTAAAAACAAATAATCAAATAACGAAATCATGATGTGTTGGGATTAATCGTAGGTCCGTGAATAGCTGTTAGGCATAATATGCATGCATAATATGCATACCCTAAGCGTAGGGTCTATCACTGAGATTTGACTCCCGGTAGGGTCCCGCCAGAAGCTCTGCGATCAGCCCTGAGTGTCGCTTCTCCATACTCGGCCTGCGCTCCACTACGGACATCCCTTGCTTCTGGCTCCCGCATTTTTATATACACTCTAGGGGTAGTAGCGGCAAGACTAGGTGGAGTCGAGGTGCTCCGAGTTGGATTTGGGTCCTAAGTAACCAAATCGTACCGGTGTGGTTACTTAGATATTCAAAATTTACAATCAAGTTTTTATGCAATTTAATAAATGTTTGTTTTATAAATTGAGTTGTTTCCCAAACAACACATTATAAAATAAAAATTTGTCAAGCGTTGGTTTTGTTTTTAAGCATTTGGTAGTTAACAAAAATATTAAAATAATAATTTGTCAAATAATACGTTATAGAATGAATGTTTGTCAAATAACTAGTTTGAGATATAATCAATTTGTTAAATATTTTTTTGTATAATAATCATTTCACTACCCGTGAGTTTGTCTAACGTTGGTTATCACGTGGTGTCGGTTTGTGAAAAAAGGTTTATTAAAAGAACGGATACCACTAATGTATTATGTTACTTGTTGCAACGGAACCCTTCATGGGTGAGTCCGACTCTCACTTGGCCACTTTATTCTTATCTGTTGTTTTTTATCAGTCGGGGTTATTACTTTTAAAATTATTTATTTTATTAAAAGGAGTTCTCAGATCGGATTAGAAACAACGCTTCGTTCTAAGACCAAAATCACAGATGTTTGTTTCAAAGCTGGCCAATTAAAATGGGATTGGGCAGGACATGTTAACCGAATGCCGGAACACAAATGGGTAAAGATCATCACTGATTGGGCTCCAACATTTACACGACCTCCGGGTCGACCCAGACGAAGGTGGCGTGATGAATTGGAATCGCATGATAAAGACTGGACCACCAAAGCCGTAAATCGGGCTATCAGGAAAGAGGGAAGAGAGGCCTTTGCCCAGCAGTGGGACAATTTAGGCTTATAATAATAAAATTAAAATGAGTTATATTATAAAAATCTTTTAAAGTTAAATCTTGGTCTTACATTTATAACTGTTTCTCTTTTAGGCTACTTATTGATGGAGCAAACCCTACTGCCAAGTGCGGTGCTTGCCACATCACTGCATTCCATGCAGCCGCGTGTTCCAACGCTGAAACTCTTCAACTCCTGCAGGAATACGGTGTTGACATAAACGTTGAAGTATACAGTACAGACATGTTAGGTCGAACACCACTGCATCTTGCAGCGTGGACTGGCAACAACAGGACCATTGCCGTATTACTAAATTTTCCTAGCGGTATGTAATCAGCTCTATTGGTTTCTATAAGACTGTTTATGGCAGTTAAGGCCGTCACAGACGTAGCTATATTTTCATATTTCATAGCTGAACATATTTCCGTATATTTTCTATGCAAATGCTCGAGTGTACACACGTAGCTATAATATTATATATTTTGGTGACGTCACCAAAATATAGCGCAATAATATAAATTAGAGACATATTTTGAATGTACCTACCGCAGAATGTTTCAACATTTTCCAAGCACACATCATGAGTGGTTTTACAAGCTTTTATTTATTAGTTTACCTATCTCGCTATTAACCAAGGTCTGTGATGATCAATCAGGAAAGTGACAATAGGAACTCTGTAAGGAAACGACGAAATTCCGTCAAATCTGAGTTCGTTTCATTTGTTTTGGTGAGTACTTTGACGCTACATGAAAACCAGGGTCTGGTGATGAAGCTGGAAGATGATCATACGAGTAGGAACTTGTAATTAAACGAAATAACACCATCAAGTTTAGGCACGTTTTATTAGTCTTGACGAGTACTTTGGTGCTTAATGGCAGCCAGGGTCTAATAATAAAGCTGCAGGATGGCCATAGGCCATCAGTAATTTAAAAAAAAACGATAATATTATCCCATCGAGTTTGAGATCATTTCATGCACCTTGGCGAAAACTTTCGTGCCAGATGATTACAAGGGCTGATGATGAAGCAGGAAAATGGCCACAGGAATTCACTAACTAAACGACATGACGCCATCGAGTTTGGTCTCATTTTATTCGCCTCGACGAGTACTTTGGTGCTAGATCGCGACCAGGGTCTGATGATGGAACTGGAAGATGACCATTGGAACTTAGTAATTAAATGACGTAACTCTATCGAGTTTAGACTAGTTTTATTTATTTTGACGAGTACTTTGGTGCTAGATGGTAACCAGGGTCTGATGATGAAGCTGGTAGATGGTCATAAGAATTCAGTAATTAAACTATATAACCCTATCGAGTTTGTGCTCGTTTTATTCGTCTTGATGAATAATGAGACGAGAGGATGAAGGTCAGAAGATGGCCTTAAATACTCCGTAATTAAGAAACATTGCCCCATCGAATAAAGGCTAGTTTTATTCCGATGTTGTCATAAACATCACATTACATATTATTACACAAAATATGACTAACTCGCAAAACTAGATGCTAATGTCATAAAGATATTGAAGTCATGGTTTGGATTGGCACATCCGGTTGATCCCTCTACTCTCTTTAGGGATCACAATAGTTTTGGCCTGAAACTAAAAAAACCATCCGAACTCTACAAACACCTAAGAGTTACAAAAACGCATGTTTTGGGAAAGTCGAAAGACGAATTAATCGCATCTCTCCCAAAAGACAAAAGCGATTCGGACCTTGAATCTAGACTTCAATTCCATAAACAATTTATGGCAGGTGCACAAGTAAATACAGCTGGGTTGGGTGCGAGTAAGAAAAGGGAAGACCGAGACATGGTAAAAACCTTTCTACAACAAGACGAAAATGACAGTTATAAAGTGCACGCTATGAATTTAGAAATGCAAAGTGAGTGGTTAACCATAAGTGAGTTTTGTATCCCATTAGCTCTAAAGTGGCGCACCTTGCTATGTGACTGGTCTCCTGCCTTATTAAAATTTTATCTAAATGCTTTTCAAATGACCCTTCCTAACCAGAGTAACTTGGTAAGGTGGGGAAAAGCCTCTGAAAAATGTTGCTATACTTGTGATGAGGCGATATGTACAGCAAGGCACATATTGGTGGGATGCAAGGTGCTCCTTAATAGGGGTCATTACTAACAGCGCCATGACAGAGTACTTGAAATCATACGTGAATCCGTAAGCCCTGCGGTAGCTAGAGCCCAAAAGGGATTGACGACAAACAAAAGACAAATTAACTTTGTAAAAGAGGGTTCAACTTCAAACTCCAAGAGCAAGCCTTACTCAATCCTGGGTTTAGCACCTGATTGGACTATTTTAATGGACACGTATGAAAAGCACTATAAAATCCCAGAGGATGTGGGCGTTTCGTCATCCAGACCGGACATTTTCCTTTTTTCTAGGGCTACGAAACGCATAGTCCTGGTAGAACTTACCGTACCGTGGGAAACTAATATACGTAAAGACCACGCGATGAAACAAAATAAGTATTACGACCTTCAAAACGAATTAACAAAAAATGGCTATGTAGTTTTTTTTAATAGGGCAGAGCCTTTATTAACAAAACTAAAATACAATGAGAACTACACTACGCTACATACCTAACAACTACTTACACTAAGCACACCTGAACTATCCATAGACCAATGAAGGTCTACAGATAATCAAGATGTTCAAGCCCACTACCAATCGGAAGCGTACCCAGCATGCTGGCGGCATTACCACGCTGAATGGCAATGCTTATGCGTTGGGCCAAATAAACGCCAGCATTTTGGTCACGCGTCGCATCGACCAAGCGTTCGGAAAGGCTTTTGAAGATGAGGTGAGCTCCCGGCCCCCACGGACCCAATGTCTCAACCCCAAAGGGCTCAAATATGTAACCTCTTCCGAGGGTTGCATATTTGCGCCGTTTGAGTCGCTCAGCTGAATTAGCCGCTGCACCAGCCTTACAATGTGTCTCTGGAAGATGTGATGGTGCCAGAGTATCGACGCAAGTTGCGTCCCACACTAGGGGCCGACCCAACTTCCAAGGCACAACAGTCATGCCGTCAGGTCTTTTGCCATCGTCACGCGCAAGCCCACTCGGTTCGAGTATGGCTGGGACATTGGCGGTGGAAAAAGCCCGGCGTATGATGTCGTTCAGGCTGGCGTGGCGGCCAATACGACCTGCGCTTTTCGAGCAAGAGAGACCGTGGTGACCGAGTTGGTCGACGGCAGTACCACAATGGCAGCGATGGGCTTCATAGCACCTCGCACCCAAGCGCAAGCTAACAGCTAGACGAAATGCAGTTGGATCTAATAGGCTACCGGTATTGAAAGATGGCAAAGCTTGTAACCAAAGGCCCGATTCCCACACAGACACAGCAAGGATACGAGCACGATCCGCGATACTAGGACACGTATCGAGAAGAGAGTTCCGTGCTAGATCGCAGATCGGTCGATCCCACTGTCTCTGAGATGACAGACATCTGGGGAAATCGTTGTTTGGACAAGCCAGCCTCCAAGCATTCTTAGCCTCGCACAAATTAGCTACTACTACATCAGAATATTCCGAATGGCCTAAAGAGGGTGCGAGAATTTTGTCTATTAGATTTTGAGTACTATGAACTGAGGACAAGAATGCCGGTAAAGCTACACTTGAAATTTGGCGGACCCCTAGGCCTCCCAACCGTATGGGTAGTGAGGCTTGTGACCAGGCCCTCCCACTCAGATCCACATTCAACACCGATATTAGAGATTCCTTTACGACATTGTCTAAGCTCCCAAGGAGCTCACCATGTTTCCACAGTGGACTACACCGTAAAGCGTACATAAATTTCGGAACAAATAAACATTGCCGAATAATTGTAAACGCCATATGGGCGTTTACTTTGAGTAGCCTATCGGAGGCTCTCGTGAAATTTTGAATTTTTTCTTCGACAAAAGATGGTAACGACTCTTCTAAAATCGGTGAACCCAGGAGGCGCAGGGAACATTTGTCAACTGATTTGATGTTGGGGGCCAGATCATTAAATTTCTGTATTATCGAATCTTTATCTGGACATGTGTCGCAAACGAAAAGTTCGCATTTTGAAAAATTTAGTTCTAAACCAATCAGACGAAAACCGTCTATGAGTTTTTGTAAATCAGTTAGAACAGTATTCACATCGCCCCCCAAAGTTCCGTCGTCCAAGTACCAAACGTTTAGTTTGGACTGGAGACGTTGAATGATAGGGTGAATGGCCAAGGCGAAGGTCGCAGGGCCGAAGGGATCACCTTGTTGACAGCCGACGGAGGATAACATATGATTGTTTTGATAAGTCAATTTTGTGGGCTCGCCATAACATTGCCAAAGAAAATTGTACAGGTCAGGAATTTTATCCTTCACTTGGGCCAACAAGGCTCCTCGATCAACCGAATTAAAGGCGTTTTTGACGTCCACCTTTAACAGCACCTCTCCCCAATTTTGGCAAAGGAAGGTCCGGACAGAATGAACGGCAGCCTCACATCCACCCCGCGAACCAAAACCGAGTTGTATTGGTTGGAAAAGGGAGCTCAAAAGAGCAACCTTTTTCCTACAACCCACCTTGGCAGCAAGGCGACGATATGTGGTGCCGACAGCAATTGGTCTGATCCCACCATCTTTTTTGGAAAGTGCGCACAAATTGGCGCCGTACAAAACTTCGACAATGTCACTACTGACTCGACCAGATAACATGAGGTTAACTAAAGAGGTTAGATCTCTCAAGAGGGACTCTGCTACCTCACCAGAGCTAAAAGATAGAAGATCTTTTAGATGTTGAGGTGTCAGGCCATCTAGGCCTCCAGCTGAGCCACTCAAGAAAGATGTAATCGCAGCCGAAACCTCTTGCGATGTGGCCTCAATAGTGACGTTATCTGATTGTGGTGGAACAGGGAGGTGGAGATTAGCTGTTGCGGGTGGATGTTTGTCACGAAGTGACTGAATGGTGTGTGGTGTGTTCGGCGCAATGGTGTCACTGGAAAACAAAATACGTGCAGCGCCTTTGATGTCGCCATCGCTAATTTTGTTCTCTACAATCTTAATTATAGCCGAATCATCACTACTTTTAGAATTTTGGTTATTCCGCTGCTTAGGCGGAATAAAACTACTTAAATCTAAAGGGTTTTCCACGGAAGCAGTGTACTTTACGCAGTTCTCCTTTACCCTAGTGGTAAGGGACTTTTTGTTCGACGGTTCTAAAGGTACATAAAGCACACTGTATGGGAAACTCAGTAAATGTTCCCAGGCATCTTTCGAATTTTGCGAAAGAACACTTTTGATAACTAATGATAAACTTTGAGCCACCAAAACACGAGCACCACGCGGGATGCGCTTAAGGACCGGAAATGAATTTTTGAGTGAGCTCAACACTTCCCAAAAAGGTTGGGAAGGCGTAGCAGCGCTCACGGAACTGCCACTTGTGGTCGACTGACCCGTAATCGGAGCCGAAAGCGGAATTTGTAATTTGTTGTGGGATTTAGCCCGGTGAATTTTGACCCCTTTTTGGCCTCTAAAATAACGGGAACATAGCTCACACTGTACCTTGGATTCCAGAGACACCAGATTAGTCAACGCATTGCGTCCAACCGGGGTGCAAGATGCCATACTATAGCTAAAACTAAAAATAAATAAAATTATCTTAGTATCTCTAAGACGGCCGCAAGACAGCGAGACGTCAGGCGATGACGTTGCCTGAGCGCGCAGGCTCGCCGGATGGCGTCGTCATGGAAACAGAAAAACACAACTAAGCGGTAATCTGTCAAAATATATGGAAATTATAAGCGCTATGAAAAACTAATATCTGGTCTATCCCCAGCTCTACAAACAATACCTTGCAAAAATCCCTAAGTATACTTGCGGCTGGTACAAAGAAACCAGCTCAAAAACGAAGAATAGCTGAAAAAAATATTTGCCGAAAATTTGCCAACTTGCGTTGACTATGTAGTTAATTTATACGCTGTAGAAGTAGGAGCGAGAGGTATACCAGCAAAATCTCTCTATAACCTGCTTAAAGACCTTGGATTGTCCAGAAGTGCAGTAAGTTCTATACTAGAACGAGTATCTAAAGCTACACTAGTAGGATCATATCGGATTTGGCTGGGCAGGGAGAGAAATACGAGTAGTGAAGGTGAGTGTTGACGTACGTCAATATAAGGGGCCCCTTTTAAACCTACGACCCGAGTCACAAGTCTTGGGGTCTATTCGATATTTCTCTCTCTGCCACACGATGGACCCGGCACCCGCACGGTGAATCCATGGAATGCTAAGAAGTTCGTCTCTCTTCCAGCGCCATTGTTAAACCCAAGTTATAATAAAATTGAAAGGCTACTTGCATTAATGTATAATTACAACACAGTTAAATTATGAAATTCTCTATTTTTGCGGGCCATACATTGACCATCTTAGATTTGATTTTTTTTATAATATTTTACTAATAAATCAAGCCTTTTCATTTGATATCCATATTGAGGAGCATTGTGAAAAAATTTGTTAACCACCATTTTGTGGCGGCGGCCATTTTGAACAGTTTTATATCAAACACTAGCTTAGATACTTCCGACTAATTCACCCTTCAAACACAAAGAAAGAGATCGCAGATCGACACCAGCTTTCTGAGGGCACTGATCGATGGGCTCAGCAGCACCATATCATCCGCGTAACTAATGTTATTAACACAAACTCCATCTATTGAGCATCCGATACCAGTACTGCTGAGCTCACGGACCAGCCGGTCTGCATAAAGGTTGAAGAGGGACGGCGATGTCAGCCCGCCTTGCCTCACGGCACACTCCAACCTGTACTCGCCCGAAAGCGACCCCGACCATCGAACAGAATTACTCTGATTACCATACCAGTATTTCAAGAGGTTTATGCACTCGACCGGAAGGTCTGTATCTCTCGCCAATTTCTGCCATAGCCTGTCATATGCCACCAGATCAAACGCCTTAGATAAATCTAAGAAGCATGCATAGACAAGTGTGCTTCTGTCAGTGTATTACTGGACGGTATGTTTGAGACTGAGTATTGCCATTTTAGTTGATAAGCCAGGTTGAAAGCCAAACTAAGCGTCGTGAATCTTGACATGCTTTTTTAATTGAATCTCAATAACACCGTCCAGCACCTTAGCAATGACTGTGGCGAGAGATATAGGCCTATAATTACTCAATTTAGACGCATCCCCTGTCTTGTTCTTTACTATAGGAACCACTACCGTTCTCATCATAGCTTCAGGCAGATATGAATGGTTCAAACAGAACGTAAACAACATTGCGAGCACCCTTGGCAGATGAGCACCCGCATGCTGCAAATGCTCAATGCTGAGCGAGTAATGGCCAGGGGATTTCCCTCGCTTCATGTTGTTCACAATCTGACCAACCTCTTTCGCCGTGATTCGAACGGTCGGTTTTAACAAACAGAAATCTCGCGACTCCAAATTCGTATCTGATTGTCCCAGCGGTGAGTGCACTTTGAAATGGTCTTTGAAAAGGTTGGCAATCTGGACGGTGTCACTTACACCCTCTACACTCACGGGGACACTCGGCTTCAGATTCAACTTATTGGTTTCTTTCCAAAATTTGCTGAAGTTCTTTGTGGAATGTTGTGATGCTAAAATGTCCATTTTAATCTGGTTTTCATTATTCCTACACCACTTCAGCCGGCTTTTAAATAAGCTACGTGCATCCCGCATTCGTTCATAAAATTGTCCGGATTTCGGTTTACCTTGGGCCACCCAATCATGAAAACGAAGCCGAGCCTCTCCATGCGCCTCCTTACAATGTTTATTCCAGCCTGTTACCTGTCTTTTCTTACGGAAGCTACTTTTACGATATTTACAAGCAGTGCACCTCTATTTTATTATATAATTCGTCAATAGTCTGTCTATGATTCAAGTTAGAACACATTAAATCCGCACACTCTCGAAATTCAATCGGAAAATCAATATCACGCAGGCTCAGCGAACATGTATGGATATATCGGTCTATCTGTTCCGGTTCTCTAACACCCCAAACAACGTTGCTAGGCACAAAGCTTCCTTGCTGAACTTTAGGTACTAAAATATCAAGGTCACATATCAACTCCACAGCAAAATGATCGGAACATGACACCTCATATCTTATATTAACACTCAGCACACTTTGCTTTGCGACTTCAGTAGTGATGACATGGTCCAACCATGAGGTAGTTCCGTACGCATTACTAAGAAATGTATACGCACCTGATTCAGGACCCAAACATTCCACATCCATACACGTCCACCCCTGATCAACACAAAATTTAAAAAGCTCGTTACCGATCAAAGACCCAGGATGGGCATTAAAATCACCCATCATGTATACTGTGTCTATACTACACGTCTCTATAATTGCATTAATCTCCCTGAGGCAGTTTACAAAAGAATCTAAATTGTCCGGCTTATCCGTAGGCATATACACCGACATCACTAATAACTCGCGATCATCGAGCACTACCTTAACTGCCACTATACGATCATTATCACAGTCTATAATAGAGACAGAGGGAAAAACACTTTTTCGCCAAAGAAGAGCTACTCCGTAAGGCCTGCCCTTCAACATACCTGACGCAGTGTCCACCGAAGATTTACCAGTAAACGCAAAGTCCTGGTCGATTGCTCCCAAAAACGGGATGTCATCTGGAAGCAACCACGTCTCCTGTAAAGCCAAGAAATCCGCAGTCCGACACAATGTTCTGACGTACTCTACAGAGCTTTTAACTGAGTAACAGTTAAAGCTCACGAACTTAGTTTGATGTATTTTACGATCTGTGGTGTGATCCATTATTTGTGTTTTTAAATTCAACAAACTTTCTAACTGTTATGCCCTCAGGCCACAGCGCATCCTCGAAAAACAGCGACAGCTTCGTGCTAGGTACCTGCATCTTATAGCAACTATATTGCCTTTGAATTTTAGGCTTAATCTTTTGCAAAGTGACCTGAATTTGAGTTTTGTCAAATAAATATATAATCAGCAATATCTCTTCCTGACGTGTTTCGGTCAACATTGTTGATAAATAAAGGCACTTATATAGCCGCAGCTCTAAACTTCTGGTTTCTTATTTGTCGAGCTTTCCCTTCTAACGTACTGAAGCGGTTCTTTAACCTCTTGTGTTGCGCCAACACCCATTGTTCCTTTGGCTCCTCAACTTTCCATTGCGTCTCCGTATTTATTATATTTGCAAACGTTTTTCTAGTCGCGGTTGCTGGTGTTGAAACGTTTTTCTAGTCCTGAAATCGCGTACATCCTGAAGCCACCCTTGTACTGCATCTATCACCAATTCGTCGATACACTGGCGCAGGCGACGGCGTACTTGTATTCAAAACCTCGGCGCGGGCCTCAACGACCTCAACCACCTGTTGCATAGTAATCATGTTCGAAACCGCGGTACGGGCCTCCACGCGCTCATCCACCTGTTGATTGCACCTGTTGATCATTGGAGTCGCAGGGGGTTGCGCGGGCGCAGACGCCGGGGCGGGAGAACTCACCGCCGCGACACAGGTAGCCGTCGATGATGACGCATTTTGCTCGGGTTTGTGCGTGATATTTTGCTCCGTATCCGAAACAGGGGGTAGACCGACCGGTCTACTGTCCATAAAACAACTATTAGACATAGTTGCTGCTCCTCTCTTTCTATTAATTTGATATTCAAAATTATTATTTATCAAAGATGCACATTTCAAATTACTAATTTCGTATTTAATTTCGTTAAAGGAGACGGCTCATTTCTGCCCCAAGTCGTTTCAAGTTTAGGTACTTAATTAGCCCCGGAGACCTAAACAAGTTATTTAATTAAAATAACATATAATTAAATAATTCAAACTGTACATTCAATACTAACCTGCCAAGCGGGGATTGCAAATTGGTGATTAAAAAGTACCATAATGACTATGTATAAGTAATTTTGTATTAAGGTACTGTAGTTCCATAAAACCAAACTAGATGGCGTTGTACGGCGTTAAAACACGCTAGCGAAGTTTATGTGAATTTAAATAAGCCTGTTAAGGTTTAGTTCGTGTTTTGTCTTCGGGTCAGTACTCAATAAATAAGTACTACAGTGAACACTCCTTTAATTTGTACCTATGTGTACAGACTATAGTATATGCTATAGTATGTTCAAAGTCAGCCTTGTTTTTCTCTTTTTAGTTCAGTTGAAGTTTACGTACAGTAAAAATTCGTTCGAAACTCACACAACACATGGAATTTCTTTATTTTTCCAAAGGTTTTGTAATTTTTTTGTGGTTTTGCCGAATCTCCGGCCCTTCTCTGTGTTGAGTCGACATTATTCTGAGCACAGTAGTACGTCGCAAAGTAATGAATTTACTACCTTCTTTTAGTAGTAAGTACATAATCACGTTCTTTATTTACCTACTTGCGGCGTTATTTTTTTTCAATGTTTTAGTTGATATCTTTTAAACCCCGCTATGCAGGATAAAAACATAAACGGTTCCTCAATATATATTAAAAATCCTATACAATGATCCAATTTTGGTCAAGTCTCTTGCACTTTTTCTGTGGGGCAAATGCCCATGGAAAATGGGCCGTCTCCTTTTTCTTCTGTTACATATGATTATTTTATAGTCTTCATCTCATTTTGCAAAATAAGCAGATCTTTTAGTAGCTTCGTAGGGTCGATATGATCAATGTGGACTGGAGGTAGTTTCTGCAGGTCTCATGCTACAAAAGTTGGAATGAGATCAGGGTCCGTCTGTTTCAACAAACTTATCACGTCAAATAAATCTCTCGTCGATCTGCCCTCTTTCTTTCGATTAATTTTTCTTTTCGAGGTGGACACAGATTCGAACAATAGCTTCTTTGCAGCTTCGATTTCGTCTGCCGAAAATGAAGTAGTACAAACACGCACTAGGCTTTCTTCGTTCATCACTTCTATTTTGTTTACAATGAAGGCTAATAACTCACAAACTACTATATTGCAACTACAACATTTCACTCTATTAACAGACGTCATCATGGGCGCGATGAGTCACCAAACTATACGTCCGCTCGCTAGCGCTGACTGACGCAGAATGATACCATTGGCATAGGCAAATGGTACCATTTTATGTAGAGGTAATGCATTAACATACCATTCCGCTTGAAGGGAATAGTCAATTTGTGTCGGATTCGACACCATG
The DNA here is from genome assembly GCA_963693475.1 of Ectropis crepuscularia. Classification (NCBI taxonomy): domain Eukaryota; kingdom Metazoa; phylum Arthropoda; class Insecta; order Lepidoptera; family Geometridae; genus Ectropis; species Ectropis crepuscularia. The sequence goes on along the minus strand of OY856368.1, from coordinate 7,019,652 downwards.
ATGGTGCCCTACCGGCTAAAACACCCGCAGTATTTCATCTTTGCCACCAACCGCGCAAACACCGGGCTGCTCTCGCGCTCTTCTGCGAACCCGCCGCAAGACAATGCACACCGTGATAACCTTGGCGACCAACACTGGGTACCAGACATTTGCACGTCTAGACATCCTTTGTCTCCCGCGGCGGGCCAAATGGTCGGCCTCATCACCTACCACCATCCGACTGAAGAGGACGGGGACAGCAGCTCACCGATATACCGGTACTCTTCTTCCTTTTCACTCCCACCGCGTTCGCCATCATACGTTGGGAACCACGCATGGCCACAGTGGGCAGGGAGAGCGGCGCACCGTTATACCGGTATTCCTTTTCAGCCTCTCATCTCATTTCATCTCATTCATTCTCTTCTCTACGGTCACGGTGCATACCACCAAATATCGCGGCATGTCTCATTCGCGCCGGCACTGTCTACGCCGCGCAACTGACTCCTGACCGCATCGTTAAGACCGCAAGGCTTGGAGCCCATAACCCTGGTTAGCAGTCCCACTGTGGGTTTCTCTTAGCTTCACCGTGGCTGATCAGGCCACGGCTACTGAACCCCTCGCCTCGTCAATGCCCCCCCTCGGGAAGGAAGCAAATGATATCTCGTAGAGCAATCGGTGACCGCCCGCTGTCTTCTTTCTCTTCGCCGCGATCGTTTAATAGTTGAAAATTATGTGCCTTTTTATTTTATGGGAGAATACATATTTATGTATACGCATGGTCACGCATTGGCATAGTGATGGCCACGGTTTCGCCTTTATCTACATAGCCTCGAGGACTCTCATCTGGAAGACAACGCTAAGAAACATCACTGAACCACGTGTTCACAATAAAGTGGTCTATTATTTTGTTGCAGAGTTATTTTAAAACTAAGATATTTCCTAAAAATGCATTAAAATCAAATAATACCAAGGGCAATTTTGCTCAAAATTATGTATTTGTATTAAATAATGTACTTGTTCTGATAAATGTTTATCCGAACATCGTGTTTATAAAAATACCTCCGCAAACAATGCATTTTTTTTTTATGGCTTCCATTCGGTAATGGGTAACACCGCAATTTAATGTCCAGTGTTTGAATATTGAGAGCGTCGTTAATCCATGTTTTATAATATAAATGTTCTTCATTGGAGTATGATTCTTCATTCAGTTGATCAGTCTTCTTCAGATAATTTTGAGCTTGATTGTCGAAAACCTCTTTAGTGTGAAATCGAGGCAACAGGGTTCTTCCTTCAAGTACTTCCAATATACGATTGTATGTGAATAGTATGGTAATATATTTAGTGTAAAGGTATAAAAAACAACGAACAAATTTAATATAAACAACATTACACAATATAAAATTATAAATATTTATAATTTGATAAAGTAAACATATTTACATACTCGTACTTGTATGTAAATATGTAACAATGCATTATTGCAAATTTGATTACCTAAAATGACGTACCCTTCAAATATAGACAGACATGTGATGTCATCTGTCATCAGACTTCAGCGCACGCCAAGGAGAATGACACAACAGCTAAAGCTCTCGAAGAGAAATATTTTTACCCGTTTTTGTTACATTCTTCAACCCCCCAACCCTTTTTCTGAAATAAAAAGTAGCCTATGTCCTTTCTCGGGGTCTAGTCTATCTGTGTACCAAAATTCACTAAAATCAGTTCACTGGTTTACACGGTAAATGGTAACAGACAGACAGACGGACAGACAGACAGACAGAGCTACTTTCGCATTTATAATATTGGTAAGTAAAGTAAGTGAGTAAGTATAAGTAATAAGTAAGGAAGGATATGGGTTGCATAGACAAAATATTTGGTACTTTTAAATATCTGTTGCAAAATTACATTTTGGTAAACAGATATATTTGCGCAACACGTGCTGGAGGCTGGAGGCATACCAAGGAGGAAGAACTACTCGGGTTCATACCCCGTCTCCATTTGGATGGCCTGAAGCGTCGGGCGTCTACAATTCTTTGGCACTCTGCCTAGGAATTAGGCTCTATCGATGTGATGACGCGCTGCTGAATTTAGGCACGTCACTGAGGCCAATCTGTTCCCTGCTAAGTGGACCTACAAAGCTGTCGGCGATGTTCAGAGCCGTGAGCTCAAATGTAACAGCGGTCTTGCAACTCTGATCACAAGTTGCGGAACACACAGTGGTGAACAGTGGAATCGAACGCAAAACCTCTATCTGTCCCGTTGCCACACTCGAGCTGGTTACAGCTTCAGAGGTTGAGCATCAGCACTGAAGATCAGGCAAAATGGTAGTTAAATGCAAACTTATTATCGAAAAAAAATACTGGCAACTTATTGAGCACGCACCTTAATAAGATCGTGTGAGCCGATCCAAATAAGTTGTCAAAAATGATTAAAATGTAATATTGTAGATTTGCAGGATAAAGTAATGTACACATTAACACCAGAAGCGGAAGAAGAAGTAAAACAGCTGCGGCTTAGCTTGGCGCAAGGCATAGTTGACGTTCCATGCAAGTCGCCGAAAATCACCGATAGTCTCCAACAGAATTGGAAGGATAACATCGAACACAAGTGCTGGAAATATATGACATTGGTGAGGGTTTCATATTTCATTAAAGAAAGAGTTGAACGCAACAATCATAGGACACTACTGAGGATTTCTCACACATTTTATTTTAAAAAAACTTTTATGGCTTTTATATTAGGGTACTTCTTCAAAAACAAAATTTTGGAGTACTATGAGCTTATTGCCGAAACTAACTAACAAAATGGCGTGTATTTTTTTTCTTATACAGTTTGGGCTTAACTCTAACTGGGACAAGTGATATTTTTTGAATAATTGCAGTCTAATATAATTAAAAAAAAATTGAAGTGTGTTCTTCTGATTCATATGACGTGTCCGCTTGCCATTTCCTGGAAGAAAATAGTCGATACTAATTATACTACTAATTATATTGGCCATACCTACCTTAGTGTGTTTATAAATAGGCAAATAAGAAGTGCCTATAATACTGATTCATGTGGCATAAGCTGCGCTTGACCATTCTTGGTCAGGTAATAATAATAGGAGTCTGACTTCCCCCACGGGGGGAAGCCAGTCGTGTAAAGGACGTGCCAGAAGGTGGATCTACGGCAGGTTCGCTGGGTCCTGGAGTTACAAAGGCAAATATCTGATTCATCTTTGCTTGGATCAGGTGGGATTTTGATTACAATGCCTACTTTATAAAATTAACTTTATTGTTTTACAACTTCAATTGGTATTTCGTGTAATGCTTCTGGGTTATAGATTCAAGTAGAAAAATAACAATACTGAAGTCAGTATGTATGATGAGTTATACTCGTTTGAAGGGGAAATCCTGATTCTGAAGTTGTAAAACAATAAAGTTAATTTTATAAAGTAGGCATTGTAATCAAAATCCCACCTGATCCAAGCAAAGATGAATCAGATATTTGCCTTTGTAACTCCAGGACCCAGCGAACCTGCCGCAGATCCACCTTCTGGCACGTCCTTTACACGACTGGCTTCCCCCCGTGGGGGAAGTCAGACTCCTATTATTATTACCTGACCAAGAATGGTCAAGCGCAGCTTATGCCACATGAATCAGTATTATAGGCACTTCTTATTTGCCTATTTATAAACACACTAAGGTAGGTATGGCCAATATAATTAGTAGTATAATTAGTATCGACTATTTTCTTCCAGGAAATGGCAAGCGGACACGTCATATGAATCAGAAGAACACACTTCAATTTTTTTTAAATTATTTTTAGACTGCAATTGTTCAAACAATATCACTTGTCCCAGTTAGAGTTAAGCCCAAACTGTATAAGAAAAAAAATACACGCCATTTTGTTAGTTAGTTTCGGCAATAAACTCATAGTACTCCAAAATTTTGTTTTGAAGAAGTACCCTAATATAAAAGCCATAAAAGTTTTTTTACAATAAAATGTGAGAGAAATCCTCAGTAGTGTCCTCAGTAGTGACGATCCCTGCGCTACGCCCATTGTTGATCCCTGAGGATTGGATCTCACCGATCCGCTGTCGCCGACCACTATTTGTTTTCTGTCTTGAAGGAGACTTTTAAGCAGGCTGTGTGCGGGACCCACTATGCCATAATGCTCTAACTTCTTCACAAGTACCCCGTGATCGGCGACATCGAATGCTTTAGACAAATCGCAGCACAGGATTGCAACCTGCTTTTTTTCCTCCCGTGCTGTAACTATGCGTCTAATCATTTCCCGTGTGAGCGATGTGGTTGAGCGCCCTTCACGGTAGGCATACTGTCTATCTGATAAGGCGTTTGTAGATGTTAGGAAATCCGTAAGACGGCTACTGAGTCCGTTTTCGAAAATCTTAGACAATGCGGGGATTATGGATACTGGTCTATAGCAGTCTATATCTGTTCTCTTACCCTTACCCTTATAAATGGGAGCCACCTTGCTTACCTTCATACTGGCAGGAAAAACTCCTTCCTTCATACAGCGATTAAAGAGCTCCGCAAGTACAAAAGCCAAGGGCACAGCGGCGGTCTTAAGCAGCCTCATGCTGATTCCATAGGCATCTCGGGACACCTTCGGTGGTATGCGCAAGGTAATTAAGCGACGCACCTCATCCTCCGTGAAAGGCCGGAGCCTAAGCGAGCACTGTGCAGGTGCCCTAGCCGATTTTAAAAACCTGACGGCACAATTCACATTTGCCGGAGGTGCATTGCAAGCAATGGAGGCAGTCAAAAACCTAGCATTCACGGCCTCGACTAGTAGTTTTTTTGAGTCAAACTTATTCCCATCCGAGTCAAGCACAACGTCCGTGAAGTCGATTAAAGGTGTATTATTTTTACCTCTCTCTTTATTTACTACATCCCACATAGACCTAGAACGATTAGTGCTTGTTGAAATAATCTCTGTATAGTGATTAGATTTTTTTCTTAACAGTAGCATGTCATATTTATTTTTAATGTCAAAAACAATCCGTTTAATCATTTCGTCATCAGGATTTAAATTACTCATTTCAATAGCATCAAACATAAACGATTTAAATAATTTCACATCGGGTGTTACCCATGATGAGTCATTGTTATTATAAAACACCTTTTTCCGTTGGGGAAAGCTGATTTCGAATTTATTCACAATAATATTAATAATTGCCGACGCCAAGTTCGTCCCAGAGATATTTCGCGATATTATCTTATCCCATTCAATGCTCTCGATAGCTGTTACAAAGCTACGCTGATTATTTATACTAAAAGACCTCACATATCTAGTGGTTGTCTTTACAGCGGACTTAGAAGGCAAGGATAACTCCCCTCTGATAGCGTAGTGGTCAGATAGTTGAGTAACCACTGGTGAGACCTTGATCGTACCGGGACTCAAATTTGAGTACAGGTGATCAAGGGAAGTAGCCGTGGTGGAGGTTACGCGAGTGGGGAAATTTACTTCATTAATCATGCCGTGAGTCGACAACAGATCCTTATAATATCTCAAGTCGGAGTCCACCGGCCCGAGACAATCTATATTACAATCCCCCACTATTACACAGTTTAGGCTAAGTTCGCTAATTTTGTCGAGCACACCAGTAAAACGCGTAAAGTAATCCCTTGCATTTACAAGACAAGTTCGATAAAAACAAACAATGGTTACATTATAATCTATAAGATCTATTGCAGATATTTCGCAATATCTTTCCTCTGATAACTTTATCAATTCTACGTTTTCTATACATCGTACGTTTTGGCTAATATATATACAGGAACCACCGTGTGCATGTATAGTCCTGCAGCTACTCGACGCTAATTTAAATCCGTCAATAGAAATACACTGTAGTTTTGATCTCGACAACCAGTGCTCAGTCAAGGCTAAGATGTCACATTTAAGGATTCCTTGTAGCAGTACTTCGATGCGCTGAGTTTTGTTTTCAATCGCACGTATATTTTGGTGGCATATTACGATCGCCCGGTTGTTTTCGGCATGCGATATTTGTATATCAGCGGCGCAGCGCGTGCGCTCCCCGCCGCGGCTGCGTGCCAGTGTCGGCGGCGCGCGCTCCCGGGGCGCAGCCAGTGCTCCTTTGAAACCATTGTGTGACCTTCACGCCCGGAGGCCATGAGCTCGGCGAGCAAATGTTATCGAACAAACTTTCGGGAACGCCTATTACGAAAGCAGCGTGTTTGTCTGTTTTTATTTGTCGTTTTTCTACAGTGTACTTATCACAAAAAGTCGCGTTCTTATTTAAATATTTAAGAACATTTTGTTCCGTCGTATCGGGTTTGAAAGACCACGCTTGCACATACAGTTGCTTTTCTATGGTCTGTAGATCTTCATCGGCCTTTCCCGATCCCGTTACTATAGATCGTTGTTTTTTTCCCGAACGTCTGCGGTTATTAACTAGCTGCCATTCGCCAGGTTCTTGAGCTGCATTTTTTATCTTTGAATCGATAACAGTCGATGCATCCGTCAATTTATTGGCCTCAACTTCGGGTGTCGTCGTTGTTTGTTCGGCAACTAGTTTACTAGTCACACGTAAATGGGAGGGGCTAGCCTTCGACTCGCTGTGAGCCGTCAAGTCACCAGCGGCGACAGTAGTCGCCGGGAGTTGCTCATTTGGTGTCACGTATGTGCGTTTGGTCAAGGTACCTACATCACTGGCCTTCTTCGTCACGGCTATAGTGACATTTGAGATGGCCATCTTAGCATTTTGTCGGGCTTGGCGTATGGGACGTTGTAGTGTTGTAGGTTTAGTGGTCGGTTCCGTCTCAGCTGGCGCTCGGAAAGTACCCGTAATTTCCTTTCGTAAAAACTCGACCGTGTTTGTTAATCCGGTAATTACAGTGTTTTGCTCACCAAGTTTAATCTCCATTGTGTTGATCTTCTCCGTCATCAGAACTATTGTGTCTTGAAGTCCTCGTATCATAACTTCAACAGCTTTTAGAGCCATAATTACTTATTTTTAAATTAAATGTTGTGAGGAACACTACTTCCCCGTGCGGGGTATTTGTCGAGTCGCCGATCACGGGGTACTTGTGAAGAAGTTAGAGCATTATGGCATAGTAGGTCCCGCACACAGCCTGCTTAAAAGTCTCCTTCAAGACAGAAAACAAATAGTGGTCGGCGACAGCGGATCGGTGAGATCCAATCCTCAGGGATCAACAATGGGCGTAGCGCAGGGATCGTCAGTATCAAATATTCTGTTTTCCCTGCTATTAAATGACTTGCCGGACGCGGTGGCGGGAACCGAGATACTGATGTATGCCGATGATGTCGCTGCAATCGTGACTGCATCCTCTATAGACTGTTTAGAACGGAAAATGAACAGGGTGGCAAGGCAGTTTGTGAAATGGTTTTCTTGTAACGGCCTGGTCTTAAACTTAAAGAAAACCCATTTTCTTGACTTTGACCTGTCGGGCCGAAGTCGTAAACAGTTAAGTGTGAAGATGGATGGGGTAGAAATAGTTCAAGTGAAAAGTACAACGTTCCTTGGTTTCGAAATTGACTCTGCTCTCGTCTGGAACAAACACGTTGACAAAGTCTGCGCTAAAATAGGTAGTGCTTGTTTTGCGTTAAAAAGGGTGTCCCGTCTGACGTCGACGGCAGCAGCCCGGACGTGCTACTTTGCGACGGTTCACTCTCTATTACAGTATGGCGCTGAAATTTGGGGACAGTGCTCGGAGTGGAAGAGAGTGTTCCGTCAGCAGAAGCGCGCTATACGAGCGATCGTACAGGTGGCACAGGACACTTCCGTACGACCTTACTTTAAAAGTCTGGGAATTCTCACATTGCCTTCAATTATAATTCTACAGATGGCTATGTATGCGAGGACACACCCGACGTCAGGTGAAGTCGGTAATACCGACAGGAGGAGGGTTACCCTCGTGAAATCGGGGAAGCTCACACATGCCATGAGTCACACCGTGTACTGTAACTTGCCGGACTCTATCAAGTCGGCCCCCAGCTTGTTAAGCTTCAGACATCGCCTTCAACGCTGGCTTGTCGAGCACTCCTTTTATGACGTGAAGGAATTCCTAGAGTTACATTTGTAATTATGTACTTACTGACTTATTTTTATATTTGAATTCTGAATTTTTTTTACATTGTATATGAAGTTCATAAGCTATACTTATGTTGTAATCTTGTTTCTGACATGTATATTTTTTATGTAATAATCTACTTGACGTGTAAATCGGTTTTACCAATAAATATGAATATGAATATGAATATGATTTTTTCGTCAATACAGAGCCAAATCAATTCGGATTCTGATTTATCTGCAATACAAATTCTGATTCATCTGCGGACAAAATATTTGAACGTAGATAACTTGAAAACTACTTAATAAAAACTCATTGAAATATATGTTTTTTAGTTACCTATTTTACATATGAACATGTGTGACAGAGCTGAAAGTGAAACAAAATTTTGGCCAGATGAATCAGTCGAAGAATGAAATTTCGAAGAAGTACCCATTATTGAGGCGTGCTCTTTTTCTAAGATCAATCCGACCTATGAGCTTCTACAAAGCTTCGAATCCTCTCAATGATTAGTGGGGATAAGTAAGTTGCTATGCAGATAAATCGTAAGTACTGTATGCAAAGTATGAATATTAGATATCAAGTTTGAGGATGTCGCGTAAACGCTGGTAGCAGTAAAGACATCGTCATACCACTACGAATTTCCAACTACCCTCTGATTTTGTAGTAGTTAGAATTTGCGCGTAATATGTAATTTGTTTTAAGTACATTATTATTTATTTCTCACGTAAGTGAAAATGATTTTTTTTATGAGATATAAATTGTCTTAAACAAAAGGGACGTAGTTTCAACTGCTTTTATATTTACTAGAGTATGCGCGACCTGCAAAATCTCTCTTAAAAAATGTATACTTTTATACTTGCTCATAAAATGTGTACACGTAAACAATTCAATAAAAAATCTACCCATTTTTGATTTGATGTTGTTGACAGATCCCACAGTTCTTACCTGGATCGACGCCCCTCCACATCGCGGCCTATGCCAGCCACCATGGAGTGGCAAGGCTGCTTCTTGCTGCGGGCGCCGACCCCAATAGCACGGATGACAGGGGACAGTCACCACTCGATATAACCGGTGCCGCATGCTATCTTGACTCAAGCAGCGCAGCAATCAGCGTTGACTCGTAAGTTTTCCTTTATTAAAGGGGGGAATAACAAACACTTTGGCATTAGAGATAGACCAGATATATAATATAGAAGCTTTGTAAATTATACAGACTAAAAAGCCATCAGCATGGCAGCCCAGAAAGAAAAAAGAAATCAAAGACAAAGAAAGCGGTTTTAAGTTAGCGGCATTACGCACATGACTTCGAAAAGACAGTGGTGCGTGTGGGGTTTGAACCCGGGGTCTCCGGATCGGATTTAACAATAGTATCTAAACCTAATTTATACCTAATATTATTGACATTTTCACCATATAAATTGCGTACAAATGATTTGAGAATGCCACCAGTTTTAAAGATATTAAAACTCTATTTGAGACCTCAGTAGTATGTTGGGAAAATATGCTTCTGTATCTTATGGTTTAAAATTATCATAATTAACATAAACCTAATTCACACCACTGCTTGGAATAGGCCACTTTCTTAGTATGCCTTCTGCCTCGGTTGGGTGCCGAGCCCTAATCGAGTCCAAAGTCGTCGTGATGATGTCGTCGACCCATTTTGCCCCTGGACGTTTAATACTGCAGCTGCCTTACATCATGGTTCTTAATTTCAGATACGTAAAAACAATCAAAACTTTGATCGATTTTGGCGCCAAGATGAATGTTTATGACAAGACACTCCCCAGTTCAGCACTCCATACGGCCGTAGAGATGAACAGTGCTGAAGCTATACAAGAGCTCTTGGAAGCTGGAGCGCCAGTCTCACATCTAAATGAGAAAGGAAACACGCCACTGCATGAATGTGTTCCCAAGTTGTATCAAGAACCTCTACATGTAAAGCAATAACCTCTCTTTTATTGATAATTGTTTCGGTCTTCCCGGTCAACTCGCCTGAACGAATGAGGTCTATAATGACGTAGTGCGCTTGTCTAGAAGAATCCGATTCAGTCTAGACTTGAAGACAAGCCTTTCCGAGCGCTTGGTCGACGTGACGCGTGACTAAAATGCTGGCATTTATCTGGCCCAACGCATAAGCATTGCCATTCAGCCTGGTAATGCCACCATGCTGGGCACGCTTCAGACTGGTAGTGGGGTTGAACATCTTGATTATCTGTAGACCTTCATTGGTATATGGATAATTCAGATAGTGTTGGGTATGTAGCATGGTGTAGTTCTCATTGTATTTTAGTTTTTAACAGACTTCAAAAAAAAGAGGTTTCTCAATTCGATCGTATATTTTTTTGTTAATAAAAGCTCTACCTGGGTAAAAAAAAGATCAGGGTACACCAAAAAGTTTACGCATACTACGTACAGAGTTAGAATAAATTTAAATATTTACTCCACAGACTCCGGGGTCCGTGATCTTTGTCAATACAATTTTTTTTTACAGATTTCTTGGAGTATGAGAAGAAAAGGAAAAAAGGGGGGAGTTGGGCACATTTCAAACTTAATTCTAGAGCTCGTCGGTTGAGATCCTACTGCTAGTAATTGACTCCACATTGAGTTTTTGCCTTGCCATTTGCCTAAGCCGCCTCCTCCCGGCCCAGAGCCTCCACTACGGCTGCATTTCTGTCCCTGATGGCCATCTGTAGGTTGAACTCTCGGATGGTCTTCGGTGATGCAGCCAACGCTCGCCGCACGAACCGACCGATGGCGTCGTCGGTGTCGTCAGCGTAGTAAATGAAGGTCCCCGTGTGCCGTGAGATTGCAACAACCGCATGGGGCACGCTCTCGTGCAGCTTCATGTTTGCCTTGGTTTTGATTGCGATTACCGACTCGTATGTTAGTCCTTGAGCTTCATGGATGGTAAGGATGCGTGACCCGGTGCCTGACCCATAACCCTGGTTTGTCAGGGTCTCTTTCTCCTCTTGAGTGTGAACTAAAAAGAGGGTGTTTGGTAGGGTGTTGGGTATTTGCGCTCCCTTATATCTTCTCTGCTCTAGGGACTTTATACGGGGCGCTGAAGAGTACATACCGGAGTATATTTCCCTCAGCGCATATGCGACGTCCATTGGGTTTCGATGTGTGCAGAGCAACTTCTGGCTGATCTTTGTTACCAGGTTCGGGCGGTGATACCTCATTTCGAAGAGATTTTCCCTGTCGATGTAAGGCAACTGATTGACGTCTCCGATGAGGACAATTTCACCAACACCAGACAGCCTTGAAGCCATCACAATAGCTCCAAAATGGTTCATGAGAGCTTCGTCTACCATGAGGCGACTGAAACTTTCTCTTCCGAAACCATTTACCAGAGCAGAAGCCATGGTTCGCACTCTGGTTTTAACCAGGTTCCCGATACGGTGCGATAGCTTTTCTCTTAGATCTTTTGCTGCCTCAGTTGTTGTGGTGATGATGGCGTCATTGTCCACATCAAAGTGTCTAATCACCCATGTTGTCTTTCCACATCCTGGAACTCCGTTGACCCACTGTATTCTCGGTACCTCCCAGTTTTCCCAACCAGCATTGACATTTGAGTTCCTTTCGATGGTCTTGGCCATCTCTAGGATCTTCTCGTCCAGCATAAACTTGGTGCATCGGGCAGTAACTACAATTGGGTCGTTTTGTGGTGTCGCATAAACAGGCACTCCCGCGCGCTCTGTCTCTATCTCGTTCAGTGTCACGAAGCCATTTTCTGCACTGTAAGCTGCCATATACTGTCCTGTCATGGTTCCCTTGATGACCCGGGAAGTGACATTATTGTAAATAGCTGCTTCGGCCTCCTCGAGTTTCGCCTTTAAGAGGCTTTGACTTCCTAGCCTATAGGACTGCATGATGTTTTCGCAGGTCTTGAGGTTGACTTGTCTTGTCGCTCTCAGTGTGGCTATGAATTCGATGAAGGCGTTACGTGCATGGCTCCGCGGCTCCGAAGCCGTGACATACACTTATTTGTTGCTGTGAAGCTGCTTTGGGGGTCTTTGTCGTCAAGGGGTGTGGTGAATGGGATGAGATTCGGAGTATGCTCCTTGCCGCTGCGTTGAAGGCAGTCACGAAAGCCGCGTCCGTTCCTCGGCTGCCGCTTTGATTGGCTGCGGCCTTTTCCGCAGCTGCCCTCTGCTGTGCTCTTTCGGAGCCGGTTTGGACAGTGGAACTAGGAACTGGATGTCCCCAGCTGTCAGTTGCGTTTGTTTGGTCGTGCGAAGGGGCTCTGAGGAAGCTCAGATTTTCTCCCCTATCTTCGTAAACGACAACCTCATGATGTTTAGCGGCTTCAATGCAACCCAGCCGGTCTGCGATTCTCGCGCTTGAATATTCGATTGCCATCGCATCTACGCTTATCACCCGGGGTGTTTCACCCGTGTTTCTGCTCAGATGTGCGAGCAGCGCACTTGCCTGTGTGAAAGGCGTCCGGCCTTCCGAGTACTCTATTAGTGCAATCGTTTTGTTTTTCGATCGCACCAACCGAAATCGGTGGCCGTCTACCTCACACACCGGCATAGCGTCGTAGGTTTTCCGCTTCATTGTTACTTTTGCGGTACTCCCATTAAGCAGGCAAGACAATCCAGGCGACAAACGGGCTCGTTCCCGTTCCCAGGCGAAGCAAAAGCTTACTCCGAATCTTTCTTTGTTGCTGTCCATGAAGAGAGCCACTCCGCGGATACGGATCCCTGCCTCTCCTCGGTCTGCGTTCTCCAGTAGTTGTTTGACGGAGATGCTCTTCGAGGAACTCCTCGAAGAGCATCTCCGAACATCGATGTTGGGCGGGAACCGCATTCCACGTGGCGTCCACGGGCAGCGGGGTAGGGTGTGGTGGCGAAAGGGGGCGCGTATTTGAATTAGTAGAATTTCTCTTGGCCGCTATGCGGAATGAGCTCTCCATGAAGGACAGGAGCCGTGTTCTGTCATCTGGATCTGCTAAGATGTTGTGGAGATCCGAGACAACCAGCCTTCTGTCGATCATAGATTCGAGCTCATGTCTTGCGGCCATGAATCGGGGACAATCGACAAGCACGTGCCAGACCGTTTCGGGTTGGTCGGGGTCGGGACGCTTTACACTGAAAACACGGGTCTGATCGCTCTTGTCTTGTCGCTCTTGTGAAAATGCCATACTTTTGTCGTGTCACAACACTTTGTTGCCATATACGAGGTGTATTTGCTTACGATTGATACAAAGGAACCGTGTGGAAAAACTTGATTTATTCACTTATTTTTTGCCCAAATATACCCACTCAGGCAACGTATACCTATCTATGCATGTTACGCGATATCTCCGCTAATAATTTTATTGTGAATCGATTTTTTTTTGTATGGTAGATCATATTTTAGTACTATAGTGCTCTAGTACTTTAGTGAGTTGTAATTTCACAAGCGTATAAAGTATCATTGAAGATTTTTGGGTCAGCAAAATGTGTTGCTAAGATTTGTTGAACATTATCTGGATGACATTATAGTTAGATTTCAAAAAAATAATTAAATGTCGAGTGTCCGAGTTTTCCAAATTGAGGTCGGTTTATATTTTTACGGCGAAAATTTAATAATTATTTGAAATATTTTCTAATTCGGATAAATCTCCTATTCTATGACTGTAATGTTCAATTCAGTAAATATTTATCGTATTTTTGCAGGTTCTAGCAAACCACGGCCGTGGAAAGGAAAACCCATCAGTAGATGTTGTGAACAATTTTGGGTACACAGTTCTGCATGTAGCTATTATTGCGTCCTGGGTCTCTGGAGTACGTATTGCCTTGAAAGCTGGCGCTTCTCTTACTCTTGAAGTAAGTGTTTCCACAACGTCTCTTGTCAACGTCTAAGCCTAGCTTGGGTAGCAATGTTTCCAGCCTGAGTTACCAGTTCAGTATCGATAATCTGTATTTATTCGTACACTTATAATCGTTTGTTTATGCTAAAACTTAAGGGTTGGCTCACATAAAATAGCACTTTATCGGTTATTTGAAACCCTGAGATAGGAGAGGACACATGTCATAACCATAGAATCGGGTCATCTTATGTACTACCGCGATAATCACCAGTTGTCGCAAGACGGTGTCAGATTTTTGGTTCACAAAACTCTGTGTAACACTTATAGTCGCAAGAGTTGCTTATGTTGTGTTACAGTTCTCCAAAAAGTATCCCTTCAAGATGGTTATAGTGTACGCATCATGGGAGTATAGTATGGTATACCCTGAGTTTGAGACTTTTTAAACTTTGTATTAGAATTGAATATAATAATTCATGGCATTAAGATCATACCTCCGAAACCCTATTCAACGTTGTCATTGGGCTTTGTAACGACAAAGCTGAAGTACAGTCTTGTAGTGAATCAGTAGTAGGACCACATTGCTTAGGACGAAGAAATGGACACGGGGCCCGATCCTGGTAAATTTCCTCGTGGAGGGAGGCTGATGAATTCGTTCAAACAGCTCCAAATGTAAAAATAAATAAAAAAATACAATAATGTGTTATAAAATTATAATGGGTTATAAAAATAGAACCAATTGCTTTATATTAACCACTATTATTTTACCGTTGGTATTTAAAAAATCATCGTAGCTGTAAAACGTTTGCTCGATAAACCAGTTATTTTGTTTTCCGTATTCTGCTAATTTCAAAGATACTTGATATTTTTTTTAGGCAGATGGCGGTAAAACAGCTATTCATATCGCTGCACTCCAAGGGAATATAGATATTCTCACTATAATACTTAAAAAAGCTACACAGCGTAAAGCTTTAGTCAACTATGACAACGGCCGCACAGAACCACCACTCTTCTGTGCCATACGCTCAGGGAATACAAAATGTGTTCAAGCTATTTTAAAGGCAGGAGCTAAGATTAAAATGACTTATTACGAGGAACCAAATTTCAAAGACATGAAACGATTAAATCGTGTGTTGATTAATACGACTGCATTAAACAAATTGAAAACAAAAAAAAAAATTAATATGATTATTCATGCAACGGCTGAAGTTGGAAATGTAGAAATGCTTGAGTTACTTTTTGAAAACAATGTTCAGCTTGAGCTTCTTCATTACGAATGTCCTTATTTAATGAAAATGATTCCGGTAGAGTTTGCTGCTTATCACAACAGATTCGAAACATTTAAGTTCTTGCTTACAAAAACTTTAGAATTTGATGACCAAATACATCCAGTTTACCGAAGCCAAACTCATTTGAACTTAGAAAGTTTTGACCACTCAAGGCTGCTGCATATTATTGCGGATCATAATCGAGAAGATTTATTTGAGGAGTTAATGAGACAAATTCCTAATGCAGTTCGTACAGCACATGAATATTACCCACTACACGTTGCCGCTCGAAGAGGTCATAGAAACTTGGTAGCCCAGTTGATTCACCATGGAGCAGATTTGGCTGAAGAAAATAAGAATGGCGATACAGCAATCAGTTTAGTGGTTGACAACATCTACAAATCAAATGAATTCTTGGCTACGATTCTTGACAAATACATAAACATGTCAAGTACTATAAACAAATCTGATTGTGAAATCACCGTTGATTATCGAGTGTTGATACCTAATACCGTCAATACATTAGAAAATAAAGGACAAATGAGAGTGTTAAAAGCACTACTGAACACTAAAAATCGTAGCAATCAAAGGAAATTGCTAGCTCACCCACTAGTTGAAAGTTTTTTGTATTTGAAATGGGATACGTTATCTACATACTTTTACGTGATGGTACTTCTTTATTTTCTTTTTGTATGTTCTCTTTCTGTGTTTACAGTATCAGTATTTTACTATAAAGACAAAAATTACAATAAAACTGTAACCAACCAAGTGGTTACGCCAAAAATATGGACCCCAATTGCATGGCAGTGTACAATTTACGTTACTCTTGGTGTTGTTGTAGCTCTGGTTAGTATCTCTGAACGTTTATTACCACGTCACATAATAGTACATTATGATATAAGTGCGGTAAGTTGATAATTACAGCCGAGGCTTTATTGCTAGCTCGAGCCGAAGGCGAGAGCTATAATTAGCAGATGCTGTAATTATCAAAGCGCACGTATGTCATACGACGTTTTATAACATATTTGCGAGGAAATAAACAAAACTCTGACGACATTTTCAAATAAAAACAATACAGCGAAAAAAAAACGCGCGGAATAATATTTACTTGATCACAGATCACAGCACAGAGTAAGTAATCACTATGGATCAAAGATTAGCAATGCGCGCGCATTGGCGCCTTTTTTTTTAAGCAACGGCACAGAACCAGCCTGTATGCCATTAATAATAAAGTAAATTAATATTTTTGTGTTTTGTTACAGAAAAATTAAAGTAATTTATGGTCAAAGTTAATTAAATTAACGAATCAAATAATTCTTTATTATATTTTACCTCTCAAAGTTAATTTTATTCATAAAATGTTGACCACACTTTTCTGACATAAAAACTCTTTACTAAGATTTAAAAAGGTACCGTTCGTTTTAGACGGAGCATATCTCTCTACCTAATCTGTGGACGGAGGATTTTGAAACCGTGCGTTTTACATTACACATTACAGCACAAGTGCGTAATAAGATACATTACGATACAGAAATTGGTCCAATAAGAGACCCTTTACGAGCAAATATGTTATAATAGTACATTATGATATAAGTGCGCTAAGTTAATAATTACAGCTGAGGCGATATTGCTAGCTCGAGCCGAAGGCGAGAGCTATAATTAGCAGAGGCTGTAATTACCAAAGCGCACATACATATGTCATACGACGTTTTATAACATATTTGCGAGGAAATAAATAAAACTCCGACGACATTTTTAAATAAAAACAATACAGAGAAAAAAAAAGCACGCGGAATAATTTTTACTTGTTCACAGATTAGCGATGCGCGCGCATCGGCGCCTTTTTTTAAGAAACGGCACAGAACCAGCCATTTATGCCATTTGTAATAAAGTAAATTAATATTTTTGTGTTTAGTTATAGATAAATTGTTGTAATTTGTGGTCAAAATTAATTTATTTAAAGAATTAAATAATTCTTTATTATATTTTACCTCTCAAAGCTAATTTTATTCATGAAATGTTGACCACTTTTCTGAAATAAAAACTCTTCACTAAGATTTAAAAAGGTACCGTACGTTTTAGACGGAGCATTTTGTAACCGTGCGTTTTACATTACATTACCGACAAGTACGTAATGAGATACATTACGATAAAGAATTTGGTGCAATAGGATACCCTTGACGAGCAAATGTGTTATAATAGTACATTATTATGTAAGTGCGGTAAGTTGATAATTACAGCCGAGGCTTTATTGCTATAATTAACAGAGGCTGTAATTATCAAAGCGCACGTATGTCATACGACGTTTTATAACATATTTGCGAGGAAATAAACAAAACTCTGACGACATTTTCAAATAAAAACAATACAGCGAAAAAAAAACGCGCGGAATAATATTTACTTGATCACAGATCATAACAGAGTAAGTAATCACTATGGATCACAGATTAGCAATGCGCGCGCATCGGCGTCTTTTTTTTTTAAGCAACGGCACATAACCAGCCGGTATGCCATTAATAATAAAGTAAATGAATATTTTTGTGTTATGTTACAGAAAAATTAAAGTAATTTATGGTCAAAATTGATTAAATTAACGAATTAAATAATTATTTATTATATTTTACCTCTCAAAGTTAATTTTATTCATAAAATGTAGACCACACTTTTCTGACATAAAAACTCTTTACTAAGATTTAAAAAGGTACCGTTCGTTTTAGACGGAGCATATCTCTCTACCTAGTCTGTGGACGGTGCATTTTGAAACCGTGCGTTTTACATTACACATTACAGCACTAGTGCGTAATAAGATACATTACGATACAGAAATTGGTCCAATAAGAGACCCTTTACGAGCAAATATGTTATAATAGTACATTATGATATAAGTGCGGTAAGTTGATAATTACAGCCGAGGCTTTATTGCTAGCTCGAGCCGAAGGCGAGAGCTATAATTAGCAGAGGCTGTAATTATCAAAGCGCACGTATGTCATACGACGTTTTATAACATATTTGCGAGGAAATAAACAAAACTCTGACGACATTTTCAAATAAAAACAATACAGCGAAAAAAAACGCGCGGAATAATATTTACTTGATCACAGATCACAGGATCACAGCACAGAGTAAGTAGGTACTTAATCACTATGGATCACAGATTAGATATGCGCGCGCATCGGCGCCTTTTTTTTTAAGCAACGGCACAGAACCAGCCGGTATGCCATTATTAATAAAGTAAATTAATATTTTTGTGTTTTGTTACAGAAAAATTAAAGTAATTTATGGTCTAAATTAATTAAATTAACGAATTTAATAATTCTTTATTATATTTTACCTCTCAAAGTTAATTTTATTCATAAAATGTTGACCACAGTTTTCTGACATAAAAACTCTTTACTAAGATTTAAAAAGGTACCATTCGTTTTAGACGGAGCATATCTCTCTACCTAGTCTGTGGACGGATCATTTTGAAACCGTGCGTTTTACATTACACATTACAGCACTAGTGCGTAATAAGATACATTACGATACAGAAATTGGTCCAAGAGACCCTTTACGAGCAAATATGTTATAAAATATATTATATTTTAATGTAACTCTAGCAGCGACCGGAGGATTTACCCTCGTAGATATTGTTCCCGTTATTTTTCTTCAATAAAAATAAGTTTAATAATATTTTTATTTTCTTTTAACAATTCGGTCTTATTCTAGACGTAGATTAAAGGGATAAATGGGATATTTCAGACTATAATAATTATACTTTATTAAGTTCTAGATTTTAATCCGATCCGTTGAGCTGTTCTGATACGGTTAAGCAACTAACATACCACATTAATTTTAAAAGTAGGACATCATCTACATCTTGGATAGTTAAATAAAGGTTCCATAAATATCTAATAGCCCTACTATAATAATCTGCTTCAGTTACCGCAACATTGGAAAAAAACCCTTCCAGGCAAATTTCAAACCTAACGCCTTTACCGATTTGCAAGGGATGTTATCTTATTTTCTCCATTTCAATTGAAATGCAGGTGGATGTTTGCGTGACTGATAATTTTGAGGTGCATACCTGTTCACTACAGAGGTAATAACTGTATTATTCACGCTATTATTGCCTGTGTTCTGTACGGATTAGAGAGCAAAAGGCAACCGTGATGACGCAATAAACGCAAAACATCGTAGGGTTTTATTTATTTCACTTTCAAAGCCATTTCCTTTTGTAACACTTATTTTTGGTATTTGTCACTTTCAGGAGGTATTTTTCATGCACATAAATTTTACGTGCAGAGGCATCTCAAAAGAATTTTTGGTGAGATGTATGACTTACCTATTGACTTTCATTACTTCCCTGGTGAATGGAATACATAAAATACAGCCCGGAGACACAGATTGGGGACGTCACGTAGCGACTCTTGCGCTAGTGATGGGTTGGCTGAATGTGATGATATTGCTCTCAAAGAGTCCCGTAGCTGGGTATTATATGGAAATGTTTTGGGTAGTCTCGTCAAAAATCATTAAGGTAACTTGTTTAGTATTTTTAACTTTGTAGTATGTATAACAGCGTTAAGTGCTTTTATCTTTTGAAGTCATCAATGTCATGACATACCTCTGCAAGTTAAGCATGCCCAAGCTTGTTAGCCCACTTTATGTACACACGAATGTTACTCGGAAACTTCTCTCACTAAGAGACTTAAGACCAAAATCAGATCGTGCTAGTCAAGTGTGTGTTGTGATGGCATGTAACTCTGTATGTCTGTTACGATTTACCGTCTAATCCAGTCAACTGGTTTTGATGAAATTTGGTACACAGATAGACTAAACTCCGAGAAAGGATATAGGTGACTTTTTATCGCGGAGAAGAAAGTTTTGAAATGGGGGATGAAAGTTTATGTATATGGAAATTCGTCAATGTTGAAGATACACCCATGAAACTTCGTATCTATGCTCTTGATACGAAGCCAATGATCGTTTGTTCTAGCAATTTTGTAATTCTAACTATAAGGGGATGAAATAGGGGTTGAAATGGGGGATGAAAGTTTAGACGGAAATTAGTCAATGTTGAAAATAAAACCATGAAACTTTGAGAATCTAGACTCTTAACGCAAAGCCAATAAATATTTGTTCTAGCCATTTTGTAATTTTGAAATGTAAGGGGATGAAATATTGAAGATAAAACAATGAACTCCTGGTGCGAAGCCAATAAATGTTTGTTCTAGCCATTTTGCAACTAGATACTTGATATTTATACTAATGTTGTGAATGTGAAAGTGACTTTGTCTATTATGCTATAAAACCTGAAGCACTGAACCAATTTAGACCCCAAAAAAGGAAATATCCTACTTGTTATCACAGGGTTCAAAAGGTGAAAAGTAGGGAATTTTATATAGGAGTGCGTCATTGTTGAAGATAAAACCATGGAATATTGTATCAAGATTTTATAGGAAATAAAAATGTATTCCGGAAATTTTGAAAATATCGGGGATGTATGTTCGCTATGAGGCCCGCATAGAGTCAAGCTTGCATGTACAAACCCGACACCGATTTTGATTAAAATTGGTGTAGAAAAATACAATAAATTTTGCTTAAAGACATACGCCATTTTTTTTGGAAAAAAATTATTAATGGAGTTAAACTGGGACTTGAAAGTCTATATGGAACTTAAATTATAATTTAAGCTGTTTTTAATTAACATAAATTTGTTCAAAAAAATTGGCAGTCGTAGGGACTGCCGATAGAAGTGAAAACTAATAATTTAGAATTTGATAGGTCATCATTGGAAAATACGCGGTTGAAACCGGAGAGCGTGGCCACGACCATGGCCATCTAGATCATCCGAGTTTATCCAAAGATTTTTTTTATTTGTTAATGTTACGCTTGAGTTCAATTCACAGTCCGCGGAAAATCTGTATGGGGTGCGCCAAAATAACCTTTCACTTTTAAAATACTGTCTGAGCTACAGAGTCATCTTAACATTTAATATTCATTTGGCGCAGAGCAAGTCGCGGGTAAAAGCTAGTAATATATGAACTCCATTTTCGAAAACAACAACGGTAGCCAAAATCGTTTACTTTCTCAGAATAAGAACGTTAAAATTGATAGATTTATGCAAAAATACGGCTGAAAATGTAATAGGCCTCTTGAAGATAGAAAGTCTCTCATAAACTTTTTATGCCTGTTATATTTAAAATTGTATAAATGAATACACGGTAATTGCTTACTGATATTCTTAATTGATATCACAAATGGCATTTAAAAATCTCGATATAAAATGTGATTAAAACTTATTCCCTGTATTATTCTGGTGTTGTTTTTTTTATTTTTTATTGAAAATGTAAATTTTGTTGTTTCAGATTCTCATGACATTTTCATTTTTAATTTTGATGTTCGCATTCTGCTTTTTGATCCAATTCCACTCAAAAGAGCCTTTCGAAGACCCCTGGGCTGCCGTCGTGAAAACCATGGTGATGATGACGTCAGAGTTTGATTACAAAGATACTTTCAACATAGCAAATACCAAAGACCTCACCACCTCCACTCACGTCCTTCGAGTAACTTTTTTAGTTTTTCTTGTCCTCATTACCCTTGTACTGATGAATCTAACCATTGGTGTAGCAGTCCATGATGTGCAAACATTACTCCAAGACGGGAATCTCAAGAAACTAGACAAGCAAGTAGGATTTCTGAACAAGCTTGAAGCTATCCTCTTTCATTTTACTAAGTCATCATGTTGTTGTCGCAAGTTGTTCCACAAGTCCAGACTTGATTTTTGGTTCAAGAGCAAAGAAGTAAATTCAACTGTTAAAATAAAGCCAGTGGAGAAGTGTAAATACAGTCCAAGTATTAAAGAAGCAATAATGAATAAAGCTCAGGAACAATTGGCTTTTGGAAAGATTCAAAACGAAGCGGAATTCCATAAAAAGGATTTGAAGTTGATCGAAAAAATTTCACAGACTGTACAAGACTCTGAGAGAAAAATTTTAGAGTATATCGATAAATTGAATTCAACTTTTCAAAAAGATTGCTAAATCCCTCTAATTGAACGTCAACAACTTTAAACGGAATTGTTTTAAAATGATAAATAAAATTGTTCTGAAGATAAAAACTTCAATCGTGATGGATTTAAGATTTTCGGGATCCTGCATTCTCGCCGAAAATTGGTTGGCCAATTATCACTTGCCAACCAACGGCTTGCCTATTTTTCATTTTGATAACTAACTGTTGTTAAATTTTAGTTTGATAACATTTCATTTGGTGGCATTATCGTTAAGCTTTTTTATAATGACACAATTCGTTCAGGCCACTTATCAATTGTCAAATCCTTCACTAGGCCAGATAACTTTTAGACGAATCAGTTATTCGTCTTAAAGTTATCTAGCCTAGTGAAGGATTTGACAATATGTGTCGTATGTGTTACAGTTTCCTTTTCCTACATTTATAAGTTAAGAATATTAATAAGTTATTTTTTACCACAGAGTAGTCATCTCTGCAGTTTCCTTTTCCTATCTCTATCCAATCTGCAATTGCTGAACATTTGATTGATGCTAAAACTGGTAGTTGGACCGAGATCCACGACCCCAAGGTTCTATCTACCGAATGTCATTAGTACGCAATAATGGTTCGGGAAGCATTGAAAAATAAAACACATCTATATTTCAACTACGACGCGATGACCACGATGCCAATAACCGAAAACTACCCGGTTTTCGGTTATCGGCGTCGTGGAATCCTCTAACAAATAAATGTGTGCATCGCGCACTGAGTTTGGAGAAGCCTTATTTCACCTATAGTAAGATATCACGAATTACTTTTTCGTCAAACGCGTGATTTTAAAAATCTCAATTTAAAATCCCATAACATAAAAATCAATATACCTTAAAAAAACTTCTTCAGCTTTATAATATTAGTATAGATGTACAACTAACACGTCAATTAATGGAAAAAAAAGAAAGAGCAAATAGCTTAGGTAGCTCTATATTTTCAAAGTATGTACGATAATACTTTGGTCACCCGCATTCGTTATTTTTTCTTCCAACTGACGCGCACGAGATATCCAAAGTGGTTAGCGGTATAAAAGCCGATGGTGCATCAGGACCTGACGCTATCACAGCTCAACTTATAAAGAAATCAATCAGTTCCCTGGTGATTCCACTGGCTTACATATTCAACCAGAGCCTTGAGACCGGCACTTTTCCAGACTGTTGGAAAGTGGCTGCAGTGTCCCCAATCCACAAAAATGGTCCGAAAAATATTCCCGATAACTACAGACCCATTGCGCTACTAAGTATTGTATCTAAACTATTGGAAAAACTTGTTAATGCCAGAGTAATTGGTTTTTTGGAAAAACACAAGCTTATATCCAATAACCAATTTGGATTCCGACGTGGCAGGTCTACTACAGATGCCGTATCCTTACTATCGAATATTGTGTCTTCTCATGTCGATAAAGGCAACCGGTGTCTCTCGGTATTTCTTGACTTGGCGAAGGCCTTCGACTCGCTTTCAGTGGGCCTGCTGCTGAAAAAACTAAGCACTGTCGGAATAAGGGGTCTAACCCTCAAGTGGTTTGAAAGCTACTTGTCAAACCGGAGACAATACGTAAAGTCCAATTTTCCACCCACCTCCAGCGATCATTTACCCATCAAATTTGGCGTGCCACAGGGCAGTATTTTAGGGCCAACTCTCTTTATTATTTACATCAACGATATTCTCAAAATAAACATAAAAAACGCGGATATTATCACCTACGCAGATGATACAGCTATTATTTTTCACGGGAAAACCTGGAACCATGTCTATGGCGTGGCCAGAGAGGGACTATCAACCGTGGCTAAAATTCTAGATAATAACCTGCTCACACTAAACACGGAGAAAACAAAGTACGTTGCTTTCACTAAGACATGTGTGTCCTCTCCTCCGTCTGACATGAATTTAAAAATTCACTACTGCACCTCGTTATTCAATTCTCTATCTAACCCTTGTTCATGTGATTCAATTGATCGCGTAGCCTGCATAAAGTATCTAGGTATTTTAATTGATGAAAACCTATCCTATAAACAGCACATCCAGCACGTGTCAGCACGGACACGTAAACTAATCTTTGTGATGAAGAATCTTCGAGACTGTACTCCTGTGCCACTTCTCAGACAGGTCTATTTTGCACTGTGCCAATCTATAATACAGTACTGTATTGTCGTTTGGGGCAGTGCGGGCCAGACCATATTTATGTCGATAGAGAGAGCGCAGAGAGCCTTAATCAAGGTAATTCTCCGTAAGCCTTTTCGTTATCCCACCAACTCGCTTTATGAAGAGTTTAAAGTCTTGCGTGTACGACAACTCTTTCTGTACAACGCTGCTCTGACAAATCACGTTACATTAAAGTCACGCTCTGACTATGTGCTGCTTAAGAACAAACGCGCCTTCTCATGTCGAATTCGAATACCACAAGTGAGATCACAAATTGCGAAGCGTTCCCCTTCGTTTTCTCTCCCATACGTTTACAACAACATTTGTAGACAACTCAAAAAGGATCACTACAATCTCCCACTGTTCTCATTCAAAAAAAGTGTTAGAGATCTACTGTTTACGCTGTCATATGAAGAAACTGAGAGTATTCTCCGCGGTATTTTCAACTAAAAATGATATAGCCACTAACTATAGTGCAGAGATGAGGTAGCTATTGTTATTATTATCGTCATGCATTTATTTTTACTTCACGGCTTAACCGTGAATGCATAATTTGTAAATTTTTTCATTGCAACTTAGCTTTCAGCCCAGGAAGATTTGTATTACTTCGCACCAGGACCCCAAGATACAAGCTCGGTGCTTAGTTTGGGGCCCGCAAAACATCTTTTATATACACAAATACTGTAATGATATTGTCAATCTTTTCTGCTATCCTGTGAAGTTTTTGTGTATGATGTAACTTTCTGTGTGTAAATAAATTATTCTTATTCTTATTCTTATAATAATTATCGTGCAAGATAACTGCCAAGCGTTCTATAATATGTATTTACTAGCGGCCCGTTCCGGCTTCGCTCGGATCATAACCTAGACACTGTCTGCAGCGCCTTCTGCCGGGCTTATTTGTGAATCTAAACCATCCTCGAATCCACATGTACAAACACAAAAAAAATATATAATTTAAAACTCAAAAACCCGACTGCATAAAAAGTGAACCAAACTACGTACTCGCATACTAAAAAAACTGAAAAGAATAAAACAAGCATTTAGATTTCTGGTGGTCTAGAATTCTATAATATGTTATTGTATTAATACTATTGAAATAAATACAATATTTTCTAATAAAAGAACATTACGACTGAACAGTCGGGATCCATTGAACAATTACATTGTATGTCGAATAATAATGGATCCCGACTGTTCAGTTGTAATGTTCTTTTATTAGAAAATATTGTATTTATTTAAATAGTATTAATACAATAACATATTATAGAATTCTAGACCACCAGAAATCTAAATGCTTGTTTTATTCTTTTCAGTTTTTTTAGTATGCGAGTACGTAGTTTGGTTCACTTTTTATGCAGTCGGGTTTTTGAGTTTTAAATTATATATTTTTATTTTATGCTTTTTAGTTACGAACAATGTTGTGAATGTTAATATGCTCAACATAATAATATGCATCTTTTGGTTGTTGACCAAATGTCTTCGTTTCTACTGATATAATATGTAGGATTTTCTACTGCATGTAATTCATATTTATAGTTTTGTGTTAGTATAGGTTTTCGATTGACGTTGAGTACCTACTAAATCGTTTGAAGTTGGAGATGGGCGACCGAGGCGGAGCAATCCGAGAGCGGTTCCGTGTTCCCACTATTACGTACCTGCACGTGCGAAAAAAAGGTAGTCCAATATACCTACTAGCATAGATCGTAGAACCCAAGATGGGCCCCATCCCAAACTTCACGGCGCACGCAATCATGTCAACGTTGGGAAGAGTGAGCTCACTCTTTCCGTTCTAGTCGGTTGCAGGACGCGGTGGACGCCGGACGTTTTTACCTGTCATTATTCGGTGTCAACAACCAAAATAAGTAGAACCACAGCAAATCTCGCCGCTAGCGATTATAGGGGTCAAGTAGATTGGTTGTTTGTAAACCACTTACGATACATACAGAGACGCAGTTTATTACCAATTTCAAGATTCTCAGGGCACATCTATTGATTTATATCGATGCCTACTAGATACATTAGTATATAATGTCCATCCACATTCACACGTACAGTTAGTTATACGAAGTTTTCTGCTACCTAAAAACCTATAAATGTGAGAATGGTTGTTACTCAACTTTAAATCAATATACATCCTAAACGGTCAGTCAAATCGAAAAAAATTGAGAGAAAGCTAAACATTATTTTCAAATACCTATTCAACGATACCCCTCTTGACATATTTTGGTGATTTTCATTTTTTTAATTTGGACAATATGGCGTCCTGAATCCGCCATATTGGATTTACACTAATGTCATGTCTTTAGTGTCACTCGCCAGATTAAGAGGAATCGATTGACGTGTGAATCATAAAAATCGGCCTAGGCGTTTGGTCTGTATAGTGCCTCAAAAGGAACATACAAACATACATACATACATACATACATACATACATACATAGACTGTTAAACACATTACCACTCCTTTGCGTCGCGCAGTCGGGTAAAAAAAAACATTCAAATCGGTCCCGCCCTTTAGGAGGAGTTCACTGTCAAATGATTAAATTACTAAAATGGCTATTAAAAAATAGGGGTTGGTGATAAAAGGGTAAAAATATAGGGTTGTATTTATTTTTTAATGCCACATAATAAAAAAATAAAAATCTGAATCTCGGAAACGGCTCGAACAATTTTCATGAAATTATGTATGCAGGGGGCATCGGGGATGAAAAGTCGATCTAGCTGGGTTTCATTTTTAAGAAACGTATTTTATGCGCGTTTTTAGATAATGAAAAACTGTTACATTAGACATTAGAATGCTACGGTAAATTTCGCCGCCACGCGCGTTAGTTTAATTAATAGCTCAGGTGGGAAGTGGAGTGGTCACGAAACGGTAGATCCGGGTTCGAATCCAGACGGCCACTTGATTTTTTTTCAAGCTCATAATATTTTTTATATTTTATATTATTAATATACTAGCGGCCCGTTCCGGCTTCGCTCGGATTTCGTCATATAAGGACTATTATTAGTCGAAAAAAAAACTATCCTATCTCTCAAGTTGGACCAGACTGCTCCCGGTGTGCCAATTTAATTTAAAATCAGTTAAGTAGTTTAGGAACCCGTCGCGGACAAACATCGTGACAGGAGATTTATATATATTAAGTTTTGTTATACTATGTTTAAGTTTTTATGAGAAAATCTATTACTGGGAGCCCTTTATCTTTAGGTATCTGAGTAAACTCAGTGTTCAAACCGAGCAAAGCTCGGTCACCCAGGTACTTTTATATATAAGATTACAATTGTAATGAACAATGTCGATTTTGAAACAATTGCTACAAAAAATTGTGACCCTAGAATTAGTTCTGTTACTGAACATGGTTTTTACGGTTTTTATATACGGCTAGAGATAAAACTTAATTTTAGCATTCTGATTACCTTTAGGCCTTCATTTGTCTATGAATAGTTCAACTGTGCTTAGTAAATATTAGTACTTAGTTAAGTATCTAGCGTATGTAGTTTGCATTGTACTTTAGTTTGTTATTAAAGGCTCTGCCCGTCAATAAAGAGACATAAAACTTGCTTTGATGATAATCTATTAAAAACTAAATCACCAGTAATCGTATTTTTCTTCAATATTCTGTAAGAGACGACTACTACGATACCTGCCTTAGCATGTCTTGCAAATTGCCCACTAATACAGAAAAATTTTCCACTGTAACAAAAATAAAATGTCAACAAGGCTTTAGAAACAGACAAACACAGAAAACAGATTTTTTCAGCAGTTATAGAACCTAGTGATCTTAACTTGTTGCTAATACACGTAGCATTGGTTATAATCCTACTAATATCTTTAATGTCAAAGTTTGGATGTTTGTTGCTCAATCACGTCAAAATTTCTAAGCGGATCAGGTTGAAACTCAGAATACAGTTATATTATAACCTGGAATAACACATACAATTTATCGGAACGAGAACTACGCTGGCAAAACAGTGGGTGGGCGATGCTAACGAATATACTCGTACCAATGTATCCAGATACAATGCAGTGTGGCCAGCCAAGTTATTATAAACGCTACTCACTCATCTATTTCTTCCTCTTGTTTTCCTTGGTGCAGTTGGGTAGTACAGTTGACTGGACCACGTAAACAAAATTAATAGTCGTACAGTTAGCCGGACTAGGCTTTGTTTTCTATTAACCGTGGTACAGTTATTCAAGTCGGTGCCAGACAAGTCAAAAAGCTAGCACCTACTTGGATAGATACTACGTACGAATTACCGTAGTAATTAGGCATAGGTAAGTAGTATTTATCTACTACCTGCTACCTGTTAGACTTGGCTGGCACCGACTTCAAATACATGAGTGAGTAGCGCTTAAAACAATTTATTACATTGATTTATTTTTCACTTTTGGATGCCTATTTGTGGTTTTGAACCCGGTTTATTTTTTGTATGGAAATAGTTTACCCTGTTTAGTGTAAAACAAGTTTTCATGAAACATTACACATTTTCGTGTTGATAGGGTCGAATTTGTGAAATCTACAACCATGTCATCTAGACAAAATTTATAGACAAATTTAAAAATCTTTGCAAATTCCTCATGGTCATGTGGTTCGACTGAGTAGTTCGATCAATTTTTTTTTCCTGTTAGTTCGGTCAATCGGACCACGTGAACTTTTTTTCCAGTTGGTTCGATCAATCGAACCACGTGTTTCTGAGACTCATGATAGTTCGATTTATCTGACTGTGTGGACTTTTTTCAATGGGTTCGGTTATCGAACCCATCGGTTAACGAAGTTAAACCTTGTAAATTTGTAAAACTTAGATAAAAACAACAATACAAGCATATTTTAAGCTTTATTTAGTGATGTAACATTTTTTACTTGTTTTCGTAACGTTTACAAAGATATTTTACTTTATAAAATAATAATAATATTTTTTTCATCCCACCAGCTCGGAAAGAGTACTTTTGCTCCTCGATATCAGGGCGCAAAAGTCGTTTTTACCCTCTAGAGCTTAAAGTAAATTTGAATTTAGAACATCGTGTGTACTGAGGTTTTGAATTTAAAACATAATTTAACCTATTTATTTCTACCTCCTTGGTGTCGAATTCATCATACATTTATTTTTAATTTGTTAAAAACTCATACTCGGAACCTCTTTGGTGTACTTTTTTTTAAATGCTTTGCGCGCAATTTTCTTTTCACGTATGGAGGATAGAGGTAAAGAATGTTATTTCAAATGGCAAAACATTTTGAAATGCTATGAATCAATCAATTGTAATCGAATTGAAGTATGCAGAGTTGCCGAGTTAAATAATTAAATATTATTGACTACTAAAATAGTAACTAATAGATAATTTCAACTACTTGTGCAGTACAAAATAATGTAGTAAATATAACATCAAATAAATAATTACTATTTTGAGAAAACATGTAGGTACAATATATTTTGAAGTCAAAACTTCTTTTGGCGCGCCAAAGACAAATTTTTTGTGGGCTGTCAATTTAATTCTAGCGTCACGCTCGGGAATGATAAGAAATCTTCGGGTAAATTCGGGACCATAGCCAATGGCCATCTAAAAATGCCTCAGCCTTTCCCATTGGCCATTTAAAAATATGTCAGCATTTCTAGATGGCCATGCTCATAGCCACGCCCTCCGGTTTCACACGCGTAGTTTCCAAAGTAAAACTCAAATTCTGAGTTATAAGTTACCACTTCTATCGGCAGTGCCTATGACTGCCAATATTTTTCTTTCATGAATTCTGAATAGTACGTTTATTAATTTCCTTTAAAATGTACCCTGATGCAAATTTAGCGCTACTATAATTTAATGCATTTGGGCGGACACTTTTTCATGTACACATGAAACTCCTTACCTCAATCGGTCAACTCTCCATATTTTCACGTCATATTGTTATTGTTAAAACCATGGCTAAATAAACTTAAGTTTAAAACTTATAAAATTGAATACAAGTGAAAAACCGAAATACCATAATAATAAGTGATTCTAGCGACCAAGAAGTTTATTTAACGCCAACAGTATCGACTGAAACTGAAAATGCGCAAAGCGTTTAGTAATTTCCTCGCTAGGGGGGGATGAAAAACTACGTGTTACACTCGAGTGCAAAGGTTTTTCACCTTGTGCCCTTTTGATTCCCTTGCTACGCTCAGGATTCTAATTTTTGAATCCCTCGCTACGCTCGTGATTCAACTTTAGAATCCTTCGCTTGCTCGGTCATCAAAATTGAGCACGCGGTTAAAAAGCCACTTTGCACTCTTGTATAACAAATAACTATTTTTCAATAAGTAGATATAACAGTTAAACATTACAGTGACCATTTAACTTCATTTGGAGGTAGACCCTGCGTACCACACTAGGGATGTCCTGTTGTTGTGGGATTGAGTGTTTTTCTCCATTTAGTGAAATTGTATGGCTTATTTAACAATTGATATCATAATACATTGTCGTTCCGAAAAAAAATTGGCAGTGATAGGAACTGCTGATACAAGTGAAAACTTATAACTCAGAATTTGGTAGCTTACTTTGGAAACTACACGGGTGTAACCGGAGGGCGTGGCCTGGGCATCACGGCATGGCCATCTAGAAACGCGTCAGCATTTCCCATTGGTTTGCGTATTTCTAGATGACCATGCCATGATGGCCAGGCCACGCCCTTTCTGCATTTCCCATTGATTAACCTATTTCTAGATGGCCAATAGCCATGGTCCCGAGTTTACCCGAAGATTTCTTATCACACCCGAGCGTGACGCTAGAATTCAATTCACACCCCACGAAAAATCTATGTGAGCGCCCCAAAAGAAGTTTTCACTTCAAAAATAAGGAAAAGAAAGGATGTGGCAGTTTTAACTAAATATAAATCAGTAAACTCCTATATCTATAGAAAATATTGAATATGAATACTAATGACTCAAGTTCAATCGTTTCATGGCTGCATATTGTGTCTCCGTGTGAGTTTGTACATACGTGTGTAGGGTGTATGTATATTTGTGTTTGCGTGTGGGTGAGTTTACTCGAATGTGTATGTTTGTACATTCCTGCATATGCATATGCGGGACTCGGGGCCTTCCCTCGTTAAGAGAGAATCTAAGCCATAATCCACCACGCTGGTCCAGTGCGAGTTGGTGGGTGACACATGACCTCGAAAGGTTCATACGCAATCATTTTGTTTATTTAAACGCGTCAGCATCAATTGCATCAACAATCCTAAATATAAATTGGCAGTCACAGGAACCGCCGATAGAAGTAAAACTTGAAACTCAGAATTTGATAGCTTACCTTGGAAACTACACGGGTGTAACCGGAGAGCGTGGCCTCGCCATCTTGGCATGGCCATCTAGAAATGCGTCAGCATTTCCCATTGGTTTACGTATTATCGTCAGCCAAGCCATGATGGCCTGTAATGCCAAATGAAAAAAATTGGCAGTCATAGGAACTGCTGATAGAAGTGAAAACTTATAACTCAGAATTTGGTAGCTTACTTTGGAAACTACACGGGTGTAACCGGAGAGCGTGGCCTGGGCATCATGGCATGGCCATCTAGAAATGTGTCAGCATTTCCCATTGGTTTACGTATTTCTAGATGACAATGCCATGATGGCCAGGCCACGCCCTTTCAGCATTTCCCATTGGCTGACGTATTTCTAGATGGCCAATAGAGCCATGGTCTTGAGTTTACCCGAAGCTTTCTTATCATACCCAAGCGTGACGAATGAATTCAATTCACAGCCCACGAAAAATCTGTCTAGGCGCGCCTAAAAAAGTTTTCACTTCAAAAATGAATCTACCCTCAAGAATTTAGTGGTTACTTTTGACAAAACAAATCATAATTGAAGCTTTATCATCTCAACATTTAAGCAGCAGCAGTATAAAAAAAACTATGAACTAGTGAAATCAATTAATAGAATTTGTCTAAAAATTAGTCTCAACTGAGGGGTTAAACGCGTCAGCATCAATTGCATCAACAATCCTAAAAAATGTTTTTCATTCCACCGCCTCGGAAATAGTATTTATGCTCTTCGATATATGAGCGTACAAGTCGTTTTTACCCTCTAGAGAGTTAAGGAAATTTGAATTTAGAACATCGTGTGCACTAAGTTTATGAGTTCAAAACATCATTAAACCTATTAAATTTACTTCTACTTCCTTAGGGCCGCATTTATCATACAACTTATTTTAATTTGTTCAAAACTCAGACTCGGAACCTTCTTGAAGTCCTTTTTTTTAGTCTGCTTTGCGCGCAATTTTCTTTTCGCGTATTGATAATAGAAGTACCTCAAACCTCTATATTTTATCTCATATTTTGAGATTAAATCATAATAAAAGCAATAAATCAAAAGTTTTAAGTTGAATTTTTACCTTTAAAAACGAATGCATTAAAAAATAAAAGTTATTTCTAGACTTTTTCCAGACTTATTGAGTGCGTCGCTTTAGCACCGTATTTTATCGTAATTAACTACAAACTTCACAGACTAAACTACTCTTTTTATTTTAATTTTATGATGCCGTAAAGATTCGTCAAAAAGTTACAAGATTTGCGAACGTAAAATATAGGCGGGAAATCCCATCTCGCCCTTTACGGCGCATAAACAAAACGCACAATGCCAGATAATAAAAAAAGAAAATTATGTGACGTTAAAGATCAGTCGATAACGTTGTAAATGTCACTTTATGACCGTGAACCGCTAGACCCGATACCACAGTATAAACAGTGAGGCAGATGGCGCTACTATTTTAATTCTTTAAATTTTGTGAGTGTGTGGTACAGAAGTTAGGTGGTACCAAGTTTTCGTTGACGATTAGAAGTGGTACTGTAACATCTACGGTGGAAGCCTTAAAGATTTCTCTCGTGAATCTTGAGATGATGGTTTCTTTTCGAGTTCTGGGAATTGAACATTTTTAGCCGATTTATAAGAGGAGGAGGTTCTCGATTCGGCTGTTTTTCGTTTCTTTGTATATCTATGCTACGCGATTGCTCCGCCGAACGTAAATTGATTGTAATAAAAAAAATTGGCAGTCATAGTAACTGCCGATAGAAGTGAAAACTTATGTAGGTATAACTCAGAATTTTGTAACTTACTTTGGAAACTACACGGGTGTTACCGGAGGGCGTGGCCTAGCAATCATGGCATGGCCATCTAGAAATGCGTCAGCATTTCCCATTGGCTCACGCATTTCTGATTAATTTCTGAGATTTCTGATGGCCATGCCATGATGGCTAGGCCACGCCCTTTCAGCTTTTCCCATTGGCTGACGCATTTCTAGATGGCCAATGGCCATGGTCCCGAGTTTACCCGAAGGTTTCTTATCATACCCGAGCGTGACGCTAGAATTCAAATCACACTCCACGAAAAATCTGTCTAGGCGAGCCAAAAGAAGTTTTCACTTCAAAAATTTAAGTGAAATATTCTTTTGGTGCACCACTCAAGGGTACTCAAAACCTTTGTAACAACTTACTTGGTACCGAAATAAATTATGTTTATTATATGTTTTATGTTAATATTACCATGCAGATTTTTCGTGTGCTGTGAGTGGAACCCAAGTGTCGTGACACTAATCGCTAATGAAATTCGCTAATGAAAGAAATCTTTGGGTGAACTCGAGAACAAGGCCGTCTAGAAATGCTGCCGCATTTCTTGATGGCCATGGCGTGTTACCATGGTTACTATTAGACTATTACACATCTAAGCATGGCTAGATGGCCATGCTTATAGACTTTTATTTAGACGACAACGTTTTGTAGATGTATTCTAGGCTAGCAGCGTCCTCCGGTTTCACCCGCGTAGTTCCAAAGTGAGCTATCAAATTCTGAGTTGTAAGTTTTCACTTCTATCGGCAGTCCCTATGACTGTCATTTTTTTTTGTTTGCTAGATTCTTGTAGATCATGCTTGCAAGGTATTTAAATTTTACTAAAAACGGTTTTTGATGAATTAACAAACATGTAAATTTTGCGTACTTTGATGATATTTTACTCCGAACCGAATGTTCGTTGGAACAGCTTATTTGGCGTGGTTCACAAAATGTATGATATATAGGTAAGTAGTTAACGGCCTGAGTTCAATTTTAAATTTAAGTCGATATTTATTTTATCTTAGAAAATTGCATCAGTGCATGATACGTAAGATATGCTTGATGATAACCAAAAAACCTGACTAAAATTAATAGTGAAATACGCAAGCATAGATAAGATAGACTACAGATATAAGATGATTTATCTTTATGCCCTGTAATTTATCTGAAAAGTTTTCCCTTCAAACCAGACCACAATGAAGTTTGCACATTACTGCTTGGCGGTAAAATAACTAGCATATGGTACGTCCCCAGGTGAACCCTGCAAAGCGTTCTACGATTACAATTTTTGTTAAGTACTTTGGTATAACAACATAAGCATCTTGTCGTAAGTCTTGCTTGTATCATTACTCTATATTCCGTGCTCTATATGCTAACTTAATAATTAGTGTAGTTCTGAACTACAGTACATTTATAGTCGATAGTGTGCTTTGTATTAAACTATCGACTATAAATGTACTGTACATGCGTACGTAGACCAGCGCATCTACCGCCTAACTAAATCGGCTATCGCTTTGCTAATCCTGTCTCTATCATTTCAAGTAAAAAGAAGCGAAGAGAGAGAAACATCAAAGCGATGACATTTTTCGTTCGGCGATAGACCCCCAGATAGGCCAAGTTACTTGCACTGGATCTAGGTAGCTGCCGCTTATCTCTGAAGCACTGTTCTAGACTAACTCTATAGTGGGAACGAGAATGAAATTGAAATCAAATTAAATCGAATGAAAAAGTATTTATTACATAATTATGAGTACATTATAATTTATACGTTATATAACAATAGGTTACTAATCAAGAACAAAAAATGATTCACTTAGTTAAATTAATAATGAATTAGTCATTTTATTAAGTTACGGCTGGTCTAGTCAGGAGAACGGCGACTGCCGATCCGGAGTCCTGGGTTGTAAATCCCACGCGCACCACTGTCTTTTCGAAGTCATGTGCGTAACGCCGCTTACTTAAAAGAAACGGTGAAAGAAAACATCGTAAGTAAACCGACATACCTCAAATCTTTCGATGTCATGTGTCATTCACCAAGCCATATTGGGCTAGCGTGAAGGATTGTGACCTTCACTTTCTCCTTGCAAAAGAAAGCCCCGAATCCCAGCAGTGGAATCATTTAGTGGGCTGCTTATACTTAATGGCTTATTGATCGAAATAAAATCATGAATTGATTCATCAAATGTATTAAGCTTCAGAACAATTATTGTCATTGAAAAAACAATGGTGTTTTTCATGTTCTATTAGAGGAATGTTACGACCTTGTTGAAAGTTTAAATTCAAATCATTTATGTACTCCACAATATTCCTCTCAGCGTCTTGTACAGTCTGTGAAATTTGTTCCAACTTCAATTCCACTTTATGCAATTCCGCTTCTTTTCCAATCTTATCTAATTGTTCCTGGGCTTTATTCGTAATTGCTTCTTTAATACTTCGACTATATATGCACTTCTCGTCATTTACTGGCTTTATTGATACAGTTGATGGCACTTTTTTGCAGTTAAACCACCGATGAAGTCCAAACAAGTGGAAAAATGATTTTTTTCCTCTAGATACTTCAAGCCTGTTCAAGAATCCGACTTGTTTGTCTAGTCTTTTGAGGTTTCCATCTTGTAGTAATTTTTGTACGTCATGGACTGCTACACCAATGGTTAGATTCATCAGTACAAGGGCAGTGAGGATAAGGAAAATAACGAAAACGAGTCGAAGCAGTTGAATGGAGGTGCTGAGGTCTTTGGTCTTTTCTTTGTTGAAAGTGTCATCGTAATCAAACTCTGACGTCATCATGACTATGGTTTTGACGATGGCAGCCCAGGGACCTTCAAAAGGCATTTTTGAGTGGAATTGGATCATGAAGCAGAATGCAAACATCAAAATTAAAAATGAAAATGTGATTAGAATCTGAAACAACATTTGCATATTCAATCAAAAAAATTACATCTGAATAGAAAATTAAATAAGTAACTAATAATTAAAAATAATCACATTTTATCGAGATTTTTGAATACCATTTGTGATATCAATTTAGGATATTAGTATGCATGTATTTATTGATGGAATTTTAAATTTAAAAGGAGTAAAAAGTTTACGAGATACGTTAACGTATAAGTAACATGCAAAAGATTGAATGTTAACAAGACGAAATATTCTATGTTATTTATTATTGGATGATCATGTAATTTTTCTGGAAACATCTTTTAAACCGGAACACAGTAATGTTTGGCAGTAGAATAGCTGGTAAATGTGTGGTACTTCCCCAGGCGGACTCTGCCAAGAGACTTACCACTACTAAAAATGTATGACATCTACCAACACAACTTGATTAGCATTATCCGATTTTGGTCTTAAGTTTTTTTGTGAAGAGAAGGCTCCGAGTAACATTAGTACCCACTAAGGTACGTAATGTAGGCTAAAAATCTGAGCATGCTATAACTTGCAGAGGTATGTCTTAACGCTATATGACAAAGTTAAAAGTGCTATACAAGTTACCTTAATGATTTTGGATGAGACTACCCAAAACATTTGCATATAATACCCAGCCATGGGAGTCTTTGAGAGCAACATCATTATATTCAGCCAACCCATTACCAGTGCGACAGTTGCCATGTGACGACGCCAGTCTATCTGGTCGGGTAGTATTTCATACTCGTAGGAAATTACCAGAGAAGTAACGATGGTGAAGCCGTATGCCACGAATTTCACCCAAAATTCTATCGAGGTAACTCTGCGTGTCCAAGTTCTAGGCGCTAAATTTGTGCACGATAACTCCTGAAAGTGATGATTGCTTAAAATAAATAGATTTCACAGATAGGATGAAATAGACTCCTATTGGAATAGTAGTAGTGGTATTAGTAAACGTAATTTTTGAACCGTGAAGAGGGAAAGGAAGTTGGGAAGTCTCAGCAAAAGTACGATACGGGCTAAAATAAATTAAATGGTAACGTCTATAAATCCTACTAATTTTATAAATGTGCTGATTTGCTCAATGGCGTCAGAACGGCTGAAATTTAGAACATAGATTATAAATGATATATTTTGGAATAACACATTTGCTACTTTTTACTGTGATAAATAAATATTACGAGCAGGATAACTACGCAGATAAAACAATGGGACGCTGTGCTGTAGAGTTACATACAAAAATAAATTGGCAGTCATAGGAACTGCCGATAGAAGTAAAAACTTATAACTCAGAATTTGATCACTTATTTTGGAAACTACACGGGTGTAACTGGAGGGTGTGGCCTGATCATCATGGCATGACCATC
This sequence comes from Ectropis crepuscularia, assembly GCA_963693475.1. Lineage (NCBI taxonomy): Eukaryota > Metazoa > Arthropoda > Insecta > Lepidoptera > Geometridae > Ectropis > Ectropis crepuscularia. The sequence goes on along the minus strand of OY856368.1, from coordinate 6,982,033 downwards.
TAGAAATGCACCAGCATTTCCCATTGGCTGACGCATTTCTAGATGGCCATGCCATGATGGGCAGGCCACGTCTTTTTAGCATTTCCCATTGGATGACGCATTTAGATAGCCAATGGCTATAGTCCCGAGTTTACCCGAAGATTTCTTATCATATCCGAGCGTGACAGTAGAATTCATTTCACAGCCCACGAAAAATCTGTCTAGGCGCGCCAAAAGAAGTTTTCACTTCAATAAATTTCTCACTAAGAACAATAAAGTGGCCAAGTGCGAGTTAGACTCGCCCATGAAGGGTTCCGTTGCAGCAAGTAACATTATATACATAGTACACATAGTTCTTGTAGTTCGTTGTAACTTTGATCGAAGTTTCAATAATAGTGTATTTATGACGTACTAAAAAAAAGCTACTCATCAGATCGAGTTCAAACTAATTTTCGTTGGTAGTTTACATAGTAATGTACATCATATATTTTTTTTAGATTTTTCATTCTCTTACTTTAGAAGTTAGAGGGGGGGACACACATTTTACCACTTTGGAAGTGTCTCTCGCGCAAATCATTCAGTGTAGACGAAAATGATTTTAGAAACCTCAACATCATTTTTGAAGACCTATCGATAGACACCCCACACGTGTAGGTTTGATGAAAAAAAAAATTTTGAGTTTCAGTTCTCAGTATGGGGGCCAACCCTAATTTTTCTTTTTTTTTAATTTTTCTGTTGAAATCTTAATGCGGTTCACAGAATACATCTACTTACCAAGTTTCAACTGTGTAGTTCTCATAGTTTCGGCAAAAAGTGGCTGTGACATACGGACGGACAGACAGACAGACAGACAGACAGACAGACAGACAGACAGACATGACGAATCTATAAGGGTTCCGTTTTTACGTTTTACGGAACCCTAAAAACCGACTTTAAATCAAAGTAAAACTCAGGCACTCGTCAAAACTTCATATTTTTTGTGAAATCTTATCAAAAGTGAATACATCATCAAGATAAACCTAAGCGAATTTTAGCTTCTTGTTGATATTTCGAAAACCGCTATACCGATTTCAATAAAATTTATTTGGTACTACCTCTGAAGAATTATATTCCAAACAAAAAAATCATCAAAATCTATTCACAATTAGTGGAACTATCGCGTAACAATATACAGGGTTATTGGTAATCAGCCTGCATCCTTTTAAGGGGATGTTAGGTACATTAAATACGTCAACTTTTGTTATACAGTTTTAAAAAAAAAATGTTTTTTTCTTTTACAAAATAAATAAAATGTGCATTTGCACGGTCTAAAAGTATCGAACTCTTCGTAACAATTCGTAACAAGAGCGCGTACGCTCTTTAACGCGCAAAAAATAATGTACCGAAGTGAATAAACACTAAAAAGTCGCTAAACAGTACAAAAAAGGGCAACAAATACATTTCTTTTTTGGGTTATCTATTAAGTTTTAACGAAAGTTGTAGAACAAAAGTTGTTTGTTTAAAAATACAGAACATCCTGCCTGCATCCGTTTAAGGGCATAAACGGATGCAGGCTTATTACCAGTAACCCTGTATACAAAATAAATAGAAGTCGGTATTAGTCAGCCTTTTTTAAGTCAGTTCAAAATGTGTTTATACTATTGTAATAAATATCTGAAACGCTATTTAAAGAGATACCAACCTGGATCACTACCATACCAAGAGTAATGTAAATTATATACTGCCACACATCTGGGGTCCATACTTTTTTCAGAATTATATGCTTGGTTTGGTTGGTTACAGTTTCATTGTATTTTTTGTCTTTATAGTAAAACACTGATACCGTAAACGCAGAAAGGGAAAATACAAAGAGACAATAAAGAAATACCATCAGGTAAAAGTAAGTAGATAACGTTTTCCATTTCAAATATAAAAAACTCTCAACCAAAGGATGAGCTAGCAGTTTTCTTTGATTGTTACGATTTTTGGTTTTCAGAAGTGCTCTTAACACTCTCATTTGTCCTTTATTTTCTAATTTATCAACCGTATTAGGTATCAACACTCGATAATCAACGGTGATTTCACAATCAGATTTATTCTTTGTACTTGACGTATATAGGTAGGTGTCAAGAATTGTAGCCAGGAATTCGTTTGATTTGCAGAGGTTATCAACTACTAAGCTTATTGCTGTAACGTCGCACTCATCTTGTTCAGACAAATCAGCCCCATAGTGGATCAACTGGGTTATCAAGTTTCTGTTACCGTTTCGAGCAGCATCGTGTAGTGGGTAATATCCTTTTCCATGTGCTGTACGAACTGCATCAGGAATTTGTCTCATTAACTCCTCAAATAAATCTTCTCGATTGTCAACCGCAATAATATGCAGCAACCTTGAGTGGTCAAAACTTTTAAAACTCAAATGAGTTTGGCCTGGGAAGTTTTTAATTTGAAAAGTGTGTTCATCATATTCTAATGTTTTTTTAAGCAAGAACTTAAATGTTTCGAATCTGTTGTGATGAGCAGCAAATTCGACCGGAATCATTTTAATTAAATAAGGACATTTGTAAATAAGAAGATGCTCAAGCTGTTTATTGTTTTCAAATAGTAACTCCAGCATTTCTACATTTCCAACTTCAGCCGTTGCATGAACAATCATATTGAAATTGTCTAATTCAACCGGGTTTATAGACATAAGGTATGGTTCCATCGTGGTGTCTTTGAAATTTGGCTCCACGTAATATGACATTTTCATCTTTGCCCCTGCATCTAAGATAGCTTGAACACATTCCGTATTTCCGGAGCGTATAGCACAAAAAAGTGGTGGCTCTGTGCGGCCGTTGTAATAGTTGACCGAGTCCTCATACTGTGCAGCGTTTAGAAGTATTTCATCCAGAATGTCTATATTTCCTTCGAGTGCAGCAATATGAATGGCTGTTCTACCATCATGTGCCTAAAAATTAATTATTTTCATTTAAATTAGCAGAAGACAAAATGTTAAATAAAGAGTATAATTATGATACATTTAAAAAATAGAAGAAAAGAAACAAAACCATACGTTTTGTGAAACAAGATAATTTGATACCAATGTCACCAATAACACTAGTTGAGTTCAGCTTCGATATGACACTAAGTTAATTATTTGGGTCTGTACTTTGGCTTAAAATTGTATGTGCAAATAAACCTTACATTTATTACCACCATTATTAAACAAACCTTAGTGTATTATTTTAATTAATTAAAAGAAGTGAGTTGTAAAGATACTTACTTCAAGAGTTACGGAAGCGCCGGCGTCCAAAGCAATGCATACTCCAGAGACCCAAGACGCCATTATAGCTGCATGTAAAACTGTGTACCCAGAACTGTTTACGACATCTACTGATCGGTAGTTCTGTCCACGACGACCGTGGTTTGCCAAAACCTGCAAAAAATACAATCATATATAATAATAATATAATGAGAAATACGAGTAGTGAAGGTGAGTGTTGACGTACGTCAATATAAGGGGCCCCTTTTAAACCTACGCCCGAGTCACAAGTCTTGGGGTCTATTCGAAATTTCTCTCTCTGCCACACGATGGACCCGGCACCCGCACGGTGAATCCATGGAAAGCTTAAAGAAGTACTTACTTCTTGTACGTCTCTTACGTAGGGAAAGTGAGATTTACCCGAAAAAAGGTATTTAACTCGTTTATTTGTAAACCTTGAGATTTACGAGCAGCAAGCCAAAAATGTTTTAGTTTTTGAGCAAAAAGAAATTGCTATAGAAATTTTTGTCGCTTATTATCGTTTAACATAATAGTCAAAAACACAAATTTAGTACGGATTTGAAATACGACTTTTAAGGTCCTTGTACTATCCTTGTATTGTACAATCAGATAAGAAGGAGCCTTCGTAACGCCATCTAAATATTACTTTATCGGTAAACTGTGTTTTTATCGGAGACTGTGCAGCTAATCTGCATAACCTGATACCACTTTGTTTTTTTTTTTAAATCGAGCAGCTTGCACTCGAGGAAACAACAATATTTCGTCTCCATTTAAGACAGCATCGTCGCATTAACTTCATGCAAGATGGCCGGAAATTGCAAAACTGTTATCAATAACAAGAGGTTATGGCTTTACCTGTAGAGGTTCCTGGTACAACTTATCGACACACTCATGTAGTGGCGTGTTTCCTTTAGCATTTTGATGTGAGACAGGCGCCCCAGCCGCCAAGAGCTCTCGTATAGCTTCAACACTGTCCATCTCTACGGCCGTATGGAGCGCTGAACTGGAGAGGGTCGTGTCAGAAACGTTCAGTTTGGCGCCAAACTCGATCAAAGTTTTGATTGTTTTTACGAATCTAAAATTAAGAATCATTATTTAAGACGGACGAAATGTTGGACAGCAAGATAATGATAATGTCGCTATCGAGAATCGACCTCAAACTCTTTTGTTATAAGACTAAAACAAATGGCGTATAAAAGGCCTGTACCTAGATGCTTAAAGAATACTGATGAAGAATGACGAATTTACAGGGTCAAGAAAGAGAATCCAAATCTTCTTTACCAATATACTATTGACTTGTCAAATTGAGTTATAAAAGTAAGAATACAATTGCAAGGACCAATTAAACTGATACGAGTAAGAATACAAATAAAATGATAGAATAATTTAGATATATATAGCTTAAATTCTTAATAGAAAATAAAAATCAATATTAAATTGAAATTTAAATCTTTTTTACTGATTTCAAAATAATATTTAGTTGAAGATGCAGAGATTGCATAATGAATGTGAGACAAAGGCCTAATGTCTAATCTAATGCCTTTCTATTTCCTTCCTTCTTTTTTACGTTTTCCTTACTCTATCTCTCATTCTCTTCATCCAATCAAAGTTTAAAGAACGAAGGAAGAAGAAGAAAGAAATATTTCGAGAACATGTGTCATTCACCAACCCACACTTGGCCGGCGTGGTGGATTACAGCCTCACTCTCTCTCTTTGTGAGAGAAGTTCCCGTGTACCAGCAGTGGGAACAACAAGAGAGCTGCTTAAGCTTTGTATACTGTATATTATGCTTACGAGTCAACACGGCTTGTTGCGGTGCCTGAGTCAAGGTAGCATGCAGCACCGCATATATCGAGTGGAGTCTGTCCCATGGCATCCTTGCTGTTAGGGTTGGCACCTGCAGCTAGAAGCAGCCTGGTCGCCTCATGGTGCCCAGCATAGCTTGCGATGTGGAGAGGCGTCCATCCGGAGAAGAACTTTGGAAGCTGTCAACAACACCATGACATGACATGCCAAAAAATGTGCACATATTTTATTGGCAATTTGAAGCTAGTTTCTCAACAAGCTACACAGTTTTCATGGGCAGGCAAAGTACGAATACTATATCCACCATGATAACGTCGAACAAAAACTGGGCTTGCGTCTTCTGTGGCCGTGACTGCTACTGACTTAAATCACGATTGCAAAGACATTTCTTTACGTTTGCTAGTATTTTCGTGACATCTACGGAGTCGCTAATATTCATACTTTGCCTCCTAGAGTTTGCATGGTTGAACAACGAGTACATTACTTATTATATCTCTTACTATATCCTGCTTATCAGTATTGTTCTTAGACTCGAGGCCTTGCAGTGGGTCAAAGTGCCCACGAGAACTAATTGACGCCTCAGCGGGCACAAATAAACTTACTCAACAAGAGTGAATGAGAAATCCTTACCACTGTCATATATCTCCTGCACTTATGTTCGATGCTATCTTTCCAATTTTGTTGAAGACAGGAGATTATGGGCAACTCGCATGGTACGTCAATCACATGTGCCAAGCTAGGCCTCAGCTGTTTTATCTCTTCTTCTGCTTCTGGTGTCACTCTCATTACTACTTTATACTGCAAATCTGCGAAAGCACATATTTATAATATTATTCTCATTAACATGTGTGGAGCGGCGGCTGATGCGGTCCATTGTGGAGCACACCAACCTAAAACAACCGATTTACTTTAGAGTTGAAGACATCCCGATTATATTCATCCTGAAGTAACCACTCAAGCAAGTCATTCCAGAGTGTTGATGTTCTTATCACGAAAATAAAGTCCTCTTTGTTCCAAATCTTTAGAACATCAATCACAATACAATTTCACTCTTTAGAGCTACGAACAACCCAATAGCAAAAGAGGCAAGGTGGTTTTGGACCAAACATTGTTCACTCTCTGTGTGTGTAAATGTATAGTTTTTTTTTAAAATAAAGAGTGACGAGACGAGCAGGACATGTGCCTGATGGTAAGCAACATGCCTGCCACATAACAGCACAGTGACACGCAGCTATTGGAACATGAAGAGCCATAATCATTACCTAGCACCGCACAGCGCTCGTCACCTAGAGATCTAAGTTGTTATATCTCAAAGCCCTGTAATTTCTCTGGAAACATTGCCCTTCAAACCGGAACACAGTAATGTTTGCACATTACTGCTTGGCGGTAGAATAATTGACAAAGGTGTGGTACTTCCCCAGGCGGACTCTGCTAAGAGTCCTACCACTACTAGTACAATAATACGAGTAGTATAGTGGTACAATAATACGAGACTACTCGTACATAGATGTCATAATTATTCAAAATACACTGAGCAGCATTAGGCCAATTGATAATTGGGATACTTATCACATATTTGATAATTCATCAAAGCGCCCTTATGTGTACTGAATATGTATGTACCTATAACCAGCCATCTCTACGTTTAACTCGCTCTGCTTTGACTTGAAAGTATCTAAGAGCATCGATTGTATTATCCTACTAATATTATAAATGTCATGTATTGATGTTTGTTGCTCAATCTCGTTGTAACGTATAAACGGATCGAGTTGAAATTTGGAACGCAGTTGGATTATGGTCTGAAAGAACACATCAGTTACTCTTTATCCAGGGAAAATAACGGAAACTACGCAGGTAACACTGCGGGGCACTGCTTGTATTAAATACATCATCATCATCATCAGCCGCAAGCCGTCCACTGCTGAACATAGGCCTCCCCCATAGATTTCCACAACGAACGGTCCTGCGCAACCTGCAACCAGTTGTTTCCAGCGACCTTTGTTAGGTCATCTGTCCATCTAGTGGGAGGCCGTCCAACACTGCGTCTTCCGGTTCGTGGTCGCCACTCGAGAACCTTTCTTCCCCATCGGTTGTCAGTTCTGCGAGCGATGTGGCCTGCCCATTGCCACTTCAGCTTGCTTACTCTTTGAGCTATGTCGGCCACTTTCGTTCTTTTGCGAATATCCTCATAGCTTTAAATACATACACTTATCAAACTAGGCAAAAGACAAAAGCGTGGACGGTTTAACAGTCAAACGCTTAAACAGAGCTGATACACACCAACAGGAAAGTCGAGTAACATGGCAATGGTCCAGTTTCTACCAGCCCACGCTGCGAGGTGCAGTGGTGTTCGGCCAAACTTGTCTGTCCTGGTTTTATCAACGTTGAACTTCAACAGGAAGTGCAGGGCATCGACGTTGGAATACGCAGCTGCGTGGCATGCAGAGATGTGACCAGCACGGCATGTGGCGTTAGGATTTGCTCCAGCCAGAAGCATGCTAAAAGAGAATCACATTTAAAATTCGTACTAATAGGTTTTTACACATTCGCACACCTTTAAACACTCGGAATCAATAAATATCTATATATCTGGACGGTAACGCCCGTGTGTTATCGTCCAGTTTTATATTTCTAGCCATAAAATGTTAGTGTTGCGGTCACACATTGTATAAGAAAGTCTTAAATATAAGATTGTCTAAAATAAGGTCTGCACTTGACTAAATATTAAATTATATTACTTCTCCAAGATTGAAGTGGGATTGAACACGTTTCTAAAACCAAAGTTTCTAGCCACCATGGCCACAGTGGTTTTACCGAAATCAGAAAATTGGAAATAATTTTGACATTGTTCTATTCACAGATTCAGTAATCTGTGGTTCTATCTATACTACATACTTTCCATATTTTCCCGACATCACTGTAATGATCAAATCAGGACCAAGTTTTGAATCATATATAGCCGCAGTTCTAGAATATCACACTATATGCTTAACAACTAGTTACGGTGATGTTATATACGAGTATCAAATAAAATCAAATTTTATTTCAACTAAAATAACAAATAAGTATATGAAATACAGAGATATCTTATCTGTTAGTTTAATACAACATGCCCATAATTTCAAAAACATCCACACTAAGCTAGACTTGTCCTGTGGGTAGTTTTAATTTTAGAATTCACATGAGGTTCGTCACTGACGGCACACGAGTGATTTAACTTACAATCGAGATATATTTATAAACATAAAAATACATAGTTAGTTTAAAAATACATCGATTACAATCATAAAACGATATGAGAATGGGCGTATGAGTGAGTATGTGATTGTATAAGAGAGAGGGTAAGTATATACCGCTTATGTTGGTGTTTCCAGAGTTGATTTGTTTTTACCTTTCAACTTCGACATTGTTGTGGCACTCGATGGCATTAAGAAGACGAGTGTTGAGACGACCCACTCGGTTGGCCGTGGCGGACCAGATGTCGGGAGTCTTGTTCGTATCGTGCTCGCACCGGGTCCTTGATAACGTGCGTCTTAGCTTTTTTGGGTCACTGCAAATAATATTCTAATTACTAGAGCTGCTTTTCCACGAAGGGTACCAGGGAGTAATAAATAATCAGCTAAAATTTCAAGTATCAGGTAATGAAACGTAAAGCAACGTAGCAATAAAACCTCGGCTGTAATTATCAACTTAGCGCACTTATATCATAACTAGCGGCCCATTCCGGCTGCGCTCGGATATTGTCATTTAAAGACTATTAATCGAAACAAAAACTATCCTATCTCTCAAGTTTAGGAATCCATCCCGGACAAACATCGTGACAGGAGATTTATATATATTAAGATTTATTTTGATGAGGATTAATACCAAGGTACAAATGAAGAGCCTTTTCAAGAGGCGGCATATATAAATTATTATTTTAGAATAAAAAACTGCTTACTGTGACATAACTATAATATTTAGACATATTTATGCTGTCGCGACACTTTTTGTAGATAATAATGAGTTCTGCAAAGTCGTAGTAAATGATTTTGTTCTATCATCAATAGTTTTCGCAGCGCACGCGACGTAAGGAATTTTTCAGGTCATTTTTTTACACCTTATGTTACATTATTGGAGTTTTAGTAAGGATCCCTAATTATTATTTTTAAATATAATATAGCCTATGTTACTCGGGAATAATGTAGCTTTCCAAAGGTGAAAGAATTTTTTAAATCGGTCCAGTAGTTTCGGAGCCTATTCATTACAAACAAACAAACAAACAAATCTTTCCTCTTTATAATATTAGTATAGATGTACTATTATTACCTGTGAGATTCTCGCTCATATTCAGTTCTATCATAACTTTTAGCTCGTATCTTTATATCAGGAACAGCTAGCTGGTGCTTTGGGAAGTTAGCATAAATTCTGTGCTTCACTTGTTTAGGATTTCCAGATATACCATTTGAGGGATTCCCAGTAACTGAAAACATAAATTGAAATTTATTTCACAAACATAATTCGTCGAATCTATCATTAGGTACAGATATTTATTTAAGGGTGTACCCCGAGCAAATGACCTTGAGTATGTCTTACCTTATCGCACACCGCAAGAAAGAGCAAGAGAGAAACAGTAGGATTTGTCGCTGTTTTACACTCAAATTTTAGAATAAACTCTTTATAAAAAAATTTGGTCTTTATTTAAAGAATAAGTTCATTAACAAAAAAATAAAACTACCATTTTGAAGTCAAGAAGTTGTAGAAATTTTATGTATTTTTTGCCAGTTGATATTTGTTTTGGCTAATGAGTAGATAGCTCTGAAAACTGGACAAAACACTCGTGTTGCTCGGGGACGCACCTTAAGTCGAATGTGTAAAAGTATATAGTAGTGGTAGGACTCTTAGCAGAGTCCGCCTGGGGAAGTACCACACCTTTGCCAGTTATTCTACCGCCAACCAGTAATGTGCAAACATTACTGTGTTCCGGTTTGAAGGGCAATGTTGCCAGAGAAATTACAGGGCTTAGAGACATAACATCTTAGATCATCGCATCGCATCGTAGTTTTGTGTGGGAGCCCTTAACAGTCGCGCGGCTGTGTCGCTGCTCTTTTTAGTACAGAAGTTTGGCGCCTTTTTTTTATGTAGCCAGTAATGTGTTTTTGTATTACATTAAAAAATGTGTATTATACTTTACCATAGTCAGTTGCATCGCCCGAAGTTCTGTTACAATCGAAAGACAGGTGTTGACTGCTCCTATGCTCATTCCGTGGGTAATTCTGTTCAGGTGTTGCCAGGGCACGAAGCTTAGGGTAACTGTAATACCCTTCATGTTGTGATCTCGTGATGACGTTACGTGCTTCATTCTGGGAGTTGCTGTTTCTTGGGGTAAAACGTTCATTTGTTTCAACTCTGTCAGAACTTACTAGAAAAAAATGATATTCAATTAAAAAACATTTTGCAAGATTTAGAGACAATTATTCTCATTTAAGACAATTGGCTAAAAACATTAGGTGTTCCGGTTTGAAGGGCAATATTTCCAGAGAGATTACAGGGTTTAGAGATAAAACATCTTAGATCTCTGAGTGACGAGCGCAATGCAGTGCTAGGCAATGATTTCGACTCTTCATGTTCCAATAGCTGCGTGTCACTGTGCTTGTGCTGTTATGGGGCAGGCATGTTTCTTACCATCAGGCACATGGCCTGCTCGTCTCGTCACTCAGTAATTAAAAAAAAAAGGTAGTTCGTCGCCGCAGAAAACTTAATAATAATAAAAAAATTGGCAGTCATAGGAACTGCCGATAGAAGTGAAAACTTATAACTCAGAATTTGATAGCTTACCTTGGAAACTACACGGGTGTAACCGGAGGGCGTGGCCTCGCCATCATGGCATGGTCATCTAGAAATACGTCAGAATTTCCCATTGGTTCACGCATTTCTAGATGGCCATGCCATGATCGCGAGGCCACGCCCTCCGGCTACACCCTATAAGTATGAAACCTACACAATAAAAATGATACACGTTAAATAAAACAGATATTTTACAAATTTTGATTGGTTTAGGTGGTGCCTATTTTACGTTACACTTGCATCTTAAGTACATGGTCAGTAAGTCGCTTTTTGAATGCGTGAAATGAGTTTTTTATTTATTTTTTATTTAAGGGTATTTGATTAAAAATGTGTGCACCTTCAGAAGTTATCATAGATTTAGTCCGTACCGTCGGTAATACATTGACGCTAACGCGGCGAAAGCAGGGGTATGAAAATTTTTTTTTCCGTTTGATAAAATAGCAACTTTGTGTGAATATTTTGATTATTTATCTAGTTTTTCGTATAAAAATGTAAATATTGTAGATGAATAATTGTTTTATAAGATAAACATTTGAATACATACATCAACATATTTGATAGATTTACACAAAAAATGTGATTTATTATTCACTAGCTGCGCCCCGCGATTTTAGTTCCCGTTCCCGTTGTTCCGTTATTTTTTTGAGATTAAAATTGCATAAAAGTGCATTTATTTCCCTTGGGGAAAACAAATCCCTTCCCTATTTTACAATTGTGTTATTTATTTATTTATTTAACGTTTAGTTAAGTCCCTAGATACCGCTAAGTTGAGTTTAAACTAGTATATATGGTATAGTATAAATTATCATCTCGCAAAGTTGAGTATAATATACAATATATTTTGATGATGATGACCTACTATTCGATTAAAATAAAACATTGTATTTTTATCTCGAAAAAAAATGAAACTAATTTACCGTCTTTGTCTCTAATTAAGGAAGTTTGACCTAGAAGCTTGTCTAAAATACTGCTAAATAAGTACAAGCTGACTTAAACGTTGTTTTGTCCTTGTAAATTGTATGGATTTATGCGGTAGGTACATATTAATATCGCCATTTGAAAACCGGGATTAAACGTAGAAACGAGGAAATTAGGGGTTCAATGTATTTTAATGCAAAATCGGAAAAGTAATGACAAACGTTTTGTTGATGTCAGCGATGATTTCCAAATTCAATGTTTTCCGCATTATATATTTTCCAAATTCTTTATAATACATTATCTAAATTCTTAATTTTATATTTTCCGAATTTTCCACATTCTTTATTTTCACAATTAGAAATTATAGAAACTCTTAGTTTTCCGAACCAGTACGGTTCGCATGCATTTTTTTTTGTACCCGAAATGATAAGGGTGGTAACAATACCACCCTTATCACTTCGGGTATAATAGTTATTTGTTGTACAAGAGTGCAAAGTGGCTTTTTAACCGCGTGCTCAATTTTGATGACCGAGCAAGCGAAGGATTCTAAAGATTCAAAAATTAGAATCCTGAGCGTAGCAAGGGAATCAAAAGGGCACAAGGTGAAAAATCTTTGCACTCGAGTGTAACACGTAATTTTTCATCCCCCCCTAGCGAGGAAATTACTAAACGCTTTGCGCATTTTCAGTTTCAGTCGATTCTGTTGGCGGTAAATAAACTTATTGGTCGCTAGAATCACTTATTATTATTGTATTTCGGTTTTTCACTTGTATTCAATTTTATAAGTTTTAAACTTAAGTTTATTTGGCCATGGTTTTAACAATAACAATATGACGTGAAAATATGGAGAGTTGACCGATTGAGGTAAGGAGTTTCATGTGTACATGAAAATGTGTCCGCCTAAATGCATTAAATTATAGTAGCGCTAAATTTGCATCAGGGTACATTTTAAAGGAAATTAATAAACGTACTATTCAGAATTCATGAAAGAAAAATATTGGCAGTCATAGGCACTGCCGATAGAAGTGGTAACTTATAACTTATAACTCAGAATTTGATTTTTACTTTGGAAACTACGCGTGTGAAACCGGAGGCCGTGGCTATGAGCATGGCCATCTAGAAATGCTGACACATTTTTAAATGGTCAATGGGAAAGGCTGAGGCATTTCTAGATGGCCATTGACTATCGTCCCGAATTTACCCGAAGATTTCTTATCATTCCCGAGCGTGACGCTAGAATTAAATTGACAGCCCACGAAAAATCTATCTTTGGCGCGCCAAAAGAAGTTTTGACTTCAAAATATATTATACCTACATGTTTTCTCAAAATAGTAATTATTTATTTGATGTTATATTTAATACATTATTGTGTACTGCACAAGTAGTTGAAATTATCTATTAGTTACTATTTTAGTAGTCAATAATATTTCATTATTTAACTCGGCAACTTGGCATACTTCAATTCGATTACAATTGATTCATTCATAGCATTTCAAAATGTTTTGCCATTTGAAATAACATTCTTTACCTCTATCCTCCATACGTGAAAAGAAAATTGCGCGCAAAACATTTAAAAAAAAAAGTACACCAAAGAACACCAGCTCGGTCAACGGGGTGATGACGAACCACATAGCTTATGCTGACGATATGGTTCTGTTGGCACCATCGATATCCGCGATGCGCAAGCTGTTGGGTATCTGTGAGACTTACGCGGCTGAACACAATATGATATACAATTCCGAAAAATCAGTGTACATGATATTCTCCAAAGGCTGTGACGAATTACCCCCGCTGGCCCTCGGTGGGACGTCGTTGAAGAAGATAAAGGAAGTACGGTACCTAGGTCATATGATCACTTCGAACTTATCGGATCACGCAGACATCGAAAGGCAGAGACGAGCTATCGCTGTGCGGAGCAATATGTTGGCTAGGAGGTTCAACAGCTGCAGTGACGAAGTAAAGATCCAGTTATTTCTCAGCTACTGCACGAGTGTCTACACGGTTGAGCTCTGGACCAAATACACGAAGGCCACCATGAGCGAGATGCGCGTGCAGTACAACGACGCGTGGCGCGCGATGTTCCGGCTGCCGCGGTGGTGCAGCGCCAGCGGCATGTTCTGCGCGGGCCGCGCGCCCGGCTGGCCGGCGCTGCTGCGGAGCCGCGCGGCGACCGCGCGCACCGCCCTGCACCGCTCCCACAACACTCTGGTGGCGGCCGTCAGAGACTGGGACAACAGCCCACTTCACCATACGTGGAGGGCGTATCATGCGCCTATTACCTAAGTTTTAACATTTATATAATTTGATTGACATTTATATTTATTAATTTTAATTATTTAATTTAAATTTTTATTCACAAATTTTTCAATTCAATTTAAATTCATATTTTAATTTTTCATTTCTCATCACTGTTTCATTTGATTTAATGTTATATGGATTTTTTAATCTGGAATAAAAAAAAAAAAAAAAAAAAAGAGGTTCCGAGTATGAGTTTTTAACAAATTAAAAATAAATGTATGTTGAATTCGGCACCAAGGAGGTAAAAATAAATAGGTTAAATTATGTTTTGAATTCAAAACCTCAGTACACAAGATGTTCTAAATTCAAATTTACTTTAACCTCTAGAGGGTAAAAACGACTTTTGCGCCCTGATATCGAGGAGCAAAAGTACTCTTTCCGAGCTGGTGGGATGAAAAATAAATTTACAACCTATCAAAAACTACTGAATGTACGACAAGTCCTTCCTAAGGTTGCCTGGAAGAGATCGCTTTAAGCGATAAGGCCGCCCATTGATCTACAGATTATTAAACCATGATATTGTATTAATTAGTGTTAAATGTTGTAAAATTGTAGTAGTAATAAAGAATTATATTATTATTATTAATATACGCAAAAAAAACACATTAATCGATAAAGCCTGTTCGACAGAGATATGCGACACGAAGATATTATAAGATATTTCGTAATGAACATCTTATAGGCATAGAAGAATAATACCTATAGATATTCAACTAATATAATGCAAGTGAAAGCTGAGATTTCTAGGTTCAACAATATTTGTTGCTCAATTACGTCGTAAGAACTGAATGGATTTGAAATTTGCAACTCGGAAAAATTCTAGACTGAAACAGCACACAGACTTATTTTTATTTCGAAAAACGCAGAGTTCCTCAGGGATTTTTTTAGTCCTACGCGGGCCTATAACATTGTAATATGAGAAGCAAGTCATAAATTTAAGTAATCTACAGTCAGCGGCCCGAGTTCATCAAATCGAGCATTTCACTTCCAAGCATCTTCATTCTTTCATTCATTTTCACATTTATTTCATTTCATTGCATCTTTCACGATCAACTTCATTCACAGCCTACGAAAAATATGTATGTGTGGTTCGTCAAAGTGAAGTTTTCTCTCCGAAAACCATCATATCTCTCAAATTGAACCATATTACACATAAATTCCAACTTTCGTTAATATCGGTAACTTGGTGGAGAATTCACTGGCAACAAACATCGTGACACTCGATTTTTATTAGGTTTCCGTACCAGAAAGGGTAAAAACGGAACCCCTTTTACTGAGGCTCAGCTGTCCGTCCGTCTGTCACCAGGCTGTATCTCAAAAACGGTAATACGAGACAGTTGAAATTTTCACAGATGATGTATTTCTGTAGCCGCTATAACAACAAAATATTCTAAAAATATAATAAAAATAAAAGTTTATGGGAGCCCATACAAAAAACTTGATTTTTTACCGTTTCTTGCTCGATTAGTCTGTCCCAAGCAAATTAGATGGCGCCACTAGTAAAAATAAAACGCGATATTGAATTCGTCGACAGAACCATGAGGCAAAAATCAAAATTTAAAAAACCTTTTGCTTGTCTGTTGAAATTGCGATGTATACGGAATTCCGAATAAAGCCAAAGAGATTTTCGCCGTTTATTTGCTAATGGTACGGAGTACGGAACCCTTCGTGCGGGAATCCCACTCGCACTTGGCCGGTTTTATTATTATAATATAACTTTATATATATAACTTAAATTTAAAAAGCCTGACTGCAAAAAGTCGACACATGAAAAATACATTATTTGTGTAGATTATGTAAGAACACTTGGGTGATTGAGATAAATCTAACAATATCTTAATTTTCAAAATCCATTGAGCCGTTTGGAAGATATGTGGGAATAAATAAATTTACAAACACACAAGATATGCGCGAAAAATATAACCCTTCTTTCAGTCGGCTAATAAATAACAATATGTGAGATGTAGAATTGTAGATAGATAGATTCCATGAGATAATTGTGTCAGCGGCCTTACAGAGAAAAGTCTCGACCAACATCGTAAGAGGTGATTGGATCAAGGGTCAAATGAAGAAGGCCGGTTACACCCGTGTAGTTTCCAAAGTAAGTTATCAAATTCTGAGTTATAATTTTTCACTTCTATTTATTTATTTATTCAATTTATTTATTTATTTATTCAATTAGAACGGCATAACGCCAATTATACTAATGATATAACATTCATTTTCTAACAAATTGTAATAACAGTAAAATGTAATCAATTTATGTCATGTATGTCAATATATGACAAGATAAAGATGTTATGTTATGATAATTACAAAAAAATAAGTCAAAAGTTAATCAAATTACAATGATAAAAATAGAATTAGATGTCAAAAATAGATTATAAAAAGTACACAAAAATAACAATTACCAAAGCGATACATGAACGAAAACATGAAAGTCAATTAATATATTAAAGGAGGGTTATGAGTAGTTACTATTCATTATACATTTTCTCACAAAAGTGTAAGCACTCAGACATCAATACCCTCCAGTCGTCGTCAAATACATCGCACTTTGGCTGTGCGTTTAGCATGTCGTTGAGCGCACCAAGAGATCGCGGCACCGGTGACGTAGCATGCGCTACGGTTCTGCACCTAGGGAGAGCAAACAGCTTGTGCCCTCTACCCCGGAGGTACTTATCGGGAACAAACAAGGAGGATAGCTGGCTACAGAGCTCCGGTGCATCAATTCTTCCTCGAAGTATTTTGCACATTGTTGCCAGCTGGTCATAAGATCGTCTAACTTCTAATGAGTTATATCCCAGTGATCCCAGCAAGAATTTTGTAGGATACATAAACGGATAATACCCATACAAACGCTTGTACAAATACCTGAGGAAAGCCTTTTGAACCTTCTCCAACAAAAGGGTATACTTGCTCTCATGCGGATGCCAGACGCAAGCGCTTGCTTCGAGTTTACTACGCACTAGCGCACTAAAAACAAGCTTAACAGCGTCGATATTGAGCATATCTCCAGAGCTACGCAACACAAAACCGAGACGTTTGTATGACTCTCTTGCCACCGTAACTATATGGTCATTAAACGTCAGCTGTCGGTCGAATACCACACCCAAATCTTTAACCGCAGTTACCCGAGCAATTGCTTGCTGGCCTAGCTTGTATTGGAACTCGATTGGGTGTCGCATTCGACCGAAAGTCATGACGTAACACTTTGAGCAGTTTACTTCCATCTCGTTCTTAGAACTCCATCCGTGAGTGGAATCAATATCCTCCTGCAGCTTCAAACAGTCCGCCGGCGTATTGATTTCTCGGAATATTTTGAAATCGTCCGCATAAAGTAGACACTCGGAGTGCTCTATAACTGCTGGAAGATCGTTGACCATGTAATTAAAGAGTAAGGGCCCGAGCACCGATCCCTGACTGACTCCTGAAGGCGTGTGATAGAGCTCAGATTCGTACAAACCATGTCGGACGTACTGTTGACGGTTGCGGAGATAGTCAGCAAATAATTTAAGTAGCATTGGGGAAAACCCCAACGCGCTGAGCTTCTGTAGTAAAATGTCGTTATTTACTCTATCAAACGCCTTCCGGTAGTCAAAATAAACCACATCAACCTGCACTCCACGATCGAGTCTAGAAGATATATAATCCACTAGTATTAAAAGATTAGAATTAACCGATCTTCTAGCTCTGAATCCGTGTTGTTCGTTGCAGAGGTAAGCTTCTGACTGTCGAAATAACTTTTTGTACAGGACGTGCTCAAAAACTTTAGCTACGGTTGGCAATATAGCTATAGGACGATACTCCTCAACCACAATTTTGTTGGAGGTTTTCGGGATAGGAGTGACTCGGGATACCTTCCACTCAGGTGGGTAAATACCCTGCCGTAGAGCCATATTAAATAAATGGCAAAGCGGGTCAGCTAAGTGCGATCTGCCCTCCTTGAGGAGCCACGGGGGAATACAATCGGGCCCAATAGAACCGCAAGGTTTCAGTTTTTGG
Source organism: Ectropis crepuscularia (assembly GCA_963693475.1). Lineage (NCBI taxonomy): Eukaryota > Metazoa > Arthropoda > Insecta > Lepidoptera > Geometridae > Ectropis > Ectropis crepuscularia. Next base: position 6,963,957 of record OY856368.1, on the reverse strand, counting down.
ATTGCAAAAGCTACATCCCACGGGAAGATTTCAGGTATATTTATATAATTACTTGCTGAGGATGGGTCCTGATTTGAGATACTCGTAGGGTCTAATAAAGGTAACTCTGTTAAAAAAACACTGGAGAAATACTCCGCAAAACCCGCAGAAGCCATCTTGCCTTTCAGCACATTACCCCTGAATTCAACGGCAGGCTCAAAGCCACCCTTAGAGCGCAGACTAGAGATATGGCGCCAAAACTCGCGCGGACTCGCTCTGATATTTTGTTCAACGCTAGCCATATAGCAGTCATACGCGCTTGATACGCGGGTCTTGAGGTCCGCCCTTATGTTGGAGAATAGTTCATAGGCGGCATTGGATTTATTTCGCTTCCAGTCGCGATGCAGGTCACGTTTGAATTTGATATCCACAATAATGTCCCTTGTAAACCAGACAGGATACCGCGACCCATTGGATTGTCGACACTTTTTAGGTACATGTAATTCAAAAATGTCATAAATGTTACGATAAAAATATTTAACGCTTAAATGAGTATCGTTGATTTTATAAAAATCAACCCAGCTTATTTTTTCTAATTCAGTCAATAAAATTGTATGGTCACACTTGAGAAAATTCCAGTCTTTATCTACGTCAATATTAGAAGGCTCAATAGAGTCCATATAGTCAGTCAATATAGTCTATCAAGAATTGAAGAGAGGCACTGCTGATGCAGTGCCTATGGCTACCAATTTTTTTATAATGTTTACATTTTTCATATTTACTAGCAGTCCACCCCGGTTTCGCTCTTGTTACGTAATGTATAATATAAACATTCAGGAATCACGTACAAATCTAACGGTGAAGGAATTTTTGAAATCAGTCTACTAGTTCCTGCTCAAACTATTTTTATTATCCTTAAAGAGTTCCTAAGATGGGCGCGTTCAAATAAAAAACCTCTTCTTCTTTATAATATAAGTATAGATGTTAAAAACCTTAAAAAATACGAAAAAAAATGAATACGTAAATAAAAAATATTAATTACCAGAATTCATAGGCACCCATACTGATGTCGAAGAGTGATTGACCTCTGATTGGAGTAAATTTGTAGACGAGCTATAATCCTCACAATTTATACGGAGCTTACCATACCTTATTGCCATTTTCACTTTTCATTTCTATTTTACTAGATTTAAATTTATTGAAGTTATTAGTTATAAATCACGTAATTTATTTATAGGTATTTGTATAAAATATCTAACTATATATTATTGCTACGTTACACTTTATACAGGTATTTTTTTTACTCGGCCCATTTTGTATCAATATTCGTACTTTGCTTACGTCTCACAAATAGGGCAAATTATATTATAATATAACATTATTTTGCGACTTTAATTTAATTTAATTGACCGTGTTGAAGTTTTGCAATCACTGAGCTTTTCATTCACTAAACACATCCGAATTATCCATAGATTAATTACGATCTTGACGTTTTTTAAGGTAGCAAGAATAAAGTTTTAAATATATTAAATCACTACAAACGGGATAAAACATTCAAATTAAGTAGTATTTAACATTATTAAATAAAACTTTTGTGTCACTTTGTTATTATGGCGGACTTATTACTAATCGAAACGCATTGCTTCATAGCCATACTGTCGTTTTTCCAACGGTCAATTCCGCCGTATCTCAAACTTTGTACACATCGAAACAAACTTTTTACAACTTATAAATATTCGTATTTTAAGTAGGATTTTGGTAGCAAATCATTTCAACATTTTTTTACTCTGTTATATTTGTCAACGTAGGAATTCCTCTTTCAGCACTTGATGAGTATGGTTAATAATTTTATATATTGAGTGCAATATTCATGGAGTTTCAAACTGTCAAATCTAGTTGGATTATAAATTGATGTAACCTTAAAACTGTAAACTCCGTCAAGTTATAATCTAACGCGTGAGATTGTAATCCTTCAGTAAGGTAATAAATAATAATAAATAAATATTGGTGGACAATTCACACACAGCACCATCTGACCTCAAACTAAGCAAAGCTTGTATCATGGCGGCCAAATAGCTGATATAATACTTATATAGTTTTAAATACATACTTATTATACATATAAACACCCAGACACAGTGCAAACATTTGAATTGATCACACAAATATTTGCACTGGGTGAGAAGGTAACTTAGGTTATTTTATAACCTCACGTGATTAGATCGTAATCTGACGGTGTTTACAATTTTCAACCCGATCCATTCATACGTTACGGCTTGATTTAACACCGAACTTCTAAACATCCTAACTTTCTCATTTATAATATTAGTAGGGTTCCTCAAGCAACAATAATACAATCACGATAAAAAAAAATTAAGATTGAACCGGGAAATATATCCCAAATAAAAAAAAAACAAAAAACTCAGAGAGAATGAGCACAATCACCGTAATACAATATTTCTTTTTTTTACATGACATTGCAGTCTTTGACCTCGACTACAGTGTCGTCGCCCAGAGATATACGATTTGTCTCTCAGGTCTGTAATGCATATATAAATATTGACTGTCAAACCGAAACGTGGTAATATTAACACATCACTGCTTGACAGTAGTATAACTGAACAAAGGTATTCTTACTTCCCCAGGCAGACTCTGCAAAGAAGCCTATCACTAACAAAATCACACCTAAATCAATACAAACACCAAAAACTACAACGCAACTTCAATAAAATACAATTCCTTAAAACAATAGTTCCGCGCGCAATCCATGAAAGAGTGGAGAGTGTCCTCCAGAACTCTATATTTGTTGCAAATATTTTTTTTTATCCAGTAGACACAAATTTTATATTTTACAAAAAAAAATCGATTCTTACATTTCGTAATAATAATTTCGTAGTCGTGAACTTTTTTATTTTAGCCTTAGGGTGTGTTGTGGAACATACAGTTCAAGAATCACTGATTTCATCTGAACAAACAGGACAATTATACTTACCTAATCCAGTCTGAGTCACTCTTATGGTTACACTGATTTACCTCATCGCGTATTTGTTTTTAGTGTGTTCATTTATGCATGCGTTTATAAGTAGTTTGTATGTGTGTGCGTTTATGAGTGTGTTTGTGTATGTGCACTGTTATTATACCTAGATATGTATTAATTTATATAATTTTGTAGTATGTAATTAGTAGTATTAAAACAATGTCTCCTCCTCTCAGCTAATTTTGTAAATAGGCAAGTTTCCTACAAGCTGCAACCACATTGCAAGAGAATGCTCTCGGCAACAAAGTTGTTACTTGTGGTTCTAGTTCATGTTTTTTTACTATAATATTTATGTTTATTTATTTCACTTTAAAGCATTGTATATCTATCTTACCTACAAACAGCAAAAACGATTTTTGTGTTTGTATTTGTATGGACTTTATTCCCCTTTCAAAGTTTAAAAATGCAGCGCCTCTTGCATCGCAAAGGAAAGATTTCTCTGGATCCCGGTAGAAAGCTACATTTTCGCACAAATGGATGCAGCCTGTGAAGCCATGTTATTAAAAAATAACATCTGAAGGCACCTGCACGCGATACGAGGATGCTCTAATATTCAATGAAGACCCTGTCACACCGTTCTGTAAGCCATCGTTCAGAAACAAGGGCATTTCATGTTACAGCCTGGAAAAAAGGTCCGCTATGATATGAAAAACACCAAAGAATGAAACTTGGACCGTATCTGTAAGAACAATTAAATGAGAATTAACTACATAACATCTGTATCAAAGATATATAAGAAGTATTTAGCGCACCAAAAATGTAAGTACTTTTACATCTTTGGTGTGTTAAATAATTTAATAGAATACATTTTATTCAAACCAACAAAATTCGCGTAACTATTCGAACAAGAATAGTCCAAATCAGCCCAACACTGCACTATACTCGTCACCCAGAGATATACAATCATTAATCTATTTACTGTGTAATTTCTTTGGTCCCCAAACTGAGACACAGTATTGCTTCCACATAACAATCCTATCCTTAGAATAGGGATACGCACTGGGTCAAAAATAAACCATTCCATTCCGCCAGGTAAATCATGTAAAAATATAGGACAAGTGTTTTTTGTTTTATCTAATTATTAAAAATCGACAAAGATATACCTATAGATCATCAAATTAGAAGGAGCCTCCCCGCGTGGTGTTACTTTGATCGAGACTTGTGATTGCGCCTACACCCGGCCCACCCTGGACAGTCAACACCTCGGTGTTGACTGACAAATCCTTCTACTACGATGACGTCAAACGGTCCTTGTCAGGACCCAAAGCCAACGGCCCTTTTCAGGGCCACCAAACGGCACTTTTCAGCGCCAAATAAAAATACCCTTATTAGTGACAACACCAATAACTACAAAAATAGATTGCAAAATAAAAAATATATAATAATAATTTTTAAATATTATAATTCTTTACATTGTAGATTAGTAAGTTAGGTTTAATAACAAAATAACGTTATCGACACGAAGAAGAAGAAGAAGATCAAATTTCTAGAGTGGTGGGGTGACGTGACGTCATTTGTGGGTAAAAATTGTACTCACAAGTGACGTTACTCGAAACTTTTAATCGTAATCTATATCTTCGTAATTTTATGTGAAACATAAAAAAATATATATGTACACTATATTTTAGCTAACTGACGGACTATTTTTTTTTAGGATTAATGCCTATTGTAGTTAGTTTCGGTGTGAGAGGTGTCCATTATCTATTGAAGAGCTGTGACGTACAGTGACGGGCATCGAGAGAAATTGCACTTTTCGGAACAGACCGGTTCAAACAAATGCACGAAGCAGCTGGAACTATAGGGCTGCGAAACTATAGCGCAAGCAGACTATCTTTTTTAGGGTTTCGTAAAACGTAAAAACGGAACCCTTATAGATTCATCATGTCTGTTTGTCTGTCGCTCCGTATGTCACAGCCACTTTTTGCCGAAACTATACGAACCATAAGGTACAGTCGCCATATATCGTCCCTTTTTTTGTAAAAAAAAATATATTAAAAAAAATTGTAACTGTGTTACTGTAACTGAAAAAAAAAACTGAAACTTGGTACGTAGATGTATTTTGTGAACCGCATTAAGATTTTTGCATAAAAATATAAAAAACAACAAATTTTGAGGGTGCCCCATTAGAACTAAAACTCCAATATATTTTTTTGCATAATACCCATGCATGTGGGGTGTCTATAGATAGGTCTTCAAAAATTATATTGAGGTTTCTAATATCATCTTTACTACGTACTTTACGTACTATGGCCCAATAAAGAGGCTAGGTGCGGAAAAGGCCCCGCTAAACTAACTAACTATCATCTTTACTACACGAACTTGTGTATTACGTTACTTGCTGCTACGGAACCCTTCATGGGTGAGTCCGACTCGCACTTGGCCGCTTTATTTACTATTATGGGTTTACATTTTTATCGCCATCTTGCCAGGACGTCTACTCTCTATCAACGAAAAACGTAATTTGGAAATAAACTTGCGAATTACCTACTCCGGTTCTACTTCGTTTCGTTCGATCGAACATTGTTTGGGGTTTAAAGATTCTAAATCTACTCTAATTAGAGTAGGCTTAGAACATTTAAACGGATGAAGCGACGGATCGAAGTAGATCGAAGTAGTAGTGGGTAATGTTTCCAGAGAAATCACTGGGCTTAGAGATATAACAACTTAGATCTCTGGATGACGAGCGCAGTGCAGTGCTAGGTAATTATTTGGTTCCAATAGCTGCGTGTCACTGTGGTGCTATGTGGCAGGCATGTTGCTTACCATCATAGCACATATCCTGCTCGTCTCGTCACTCTTTATTTAAAAAAAATATTAAAACGAAACTAGAGTAGGCAAGTCGCGAGGTTATTGCGAAATTACGTTTTTTGTAGAAATAAAGTAGGGTACAATCCTCAAAAAAACTAAGTAGCCCGTTAGTTAGATTGTTAGTTGCCAAAAAATATTGTACATGTATTTTTTCTTTTGTTTCACAAACAAAAAATGACGAAGATACAGCGCTTCGCGACAATCGAAAAGGAAGATGCTGCGACTTCGCCAGGAGGAGGCGCGCTCTGAAGCTGTGTTGGGCGCGGCAGGTACGGGGCGAGGTGGCAGCGCGGCTTCAACGCCTAGCTACACCTTGCCACACAAATCTGGTGGTAAAAACCATCGTAGAAAGCAATCAGCCTACCTAAAAGAGGAGGCTGAAAGGGCAGATGCCATCAACCGCAAGTTGGTAGGCATCGCAAAGTTGTCTGGGTTGACGGAACTTGCACCAGCTGTCATGGCGTGCATGGACCGAAAAAACCCAGGTACAGTGGGTGCAATCGTTCTTGGGGTACCGGGCCCGAGCTCAGAGGTGACGCCCTCCCATTCGGTCCTTCCCGTCAGGGATAGTGTGCCGGGCGGATATGTGGCTGAATCCAAAGATGTGACGGACCGCAAACCAAGCCAGCGAGTGCAGCCAGTGTACAATACGGCAAGTGCCGAAACCATAAAAGACCTCGTAATGAGGAAACCAAAAGAGGATAAGCCGACAACATCACAAGAGGTTGCAAAACGTGGCGGTGGGGTCCAGCTCCCAAGTGTGCCTCTGCAGACACCCTTCCATCTGGACAGGGTCGTCGGCGGGGTGCGCAAGGGATGCGATGGCACCTCAACCACACCGATTAGGACCGAAGTGGTGTTTGAGGCTAAGGAAGGAACTAGTTGTGACGTGGAAGTAGCACGGGCAGCTAAACGACAGCGAAGTTCTGACCAGGTGTCACCGAGCCTCGCCGCAGCAGACAAAAAACTTTGCCTGGCCAGCGGGTCAGCTGATAATGTTGCGGGGCTAGGTGAGGCCGATGGAACTTTAATCGGAGGGGAGGGGCAGCAGGAAGTGTCGTATGCCAGTGCCGTCAAACGGTACCGTGTGGTGGTACAAGACCGAAATGGCATCATGATGGACAATCCTAAAGCTACTCTACTCCGTAAGTCCATTGACAAAGCGCAATATGAGCTTTTTAAAGCGAATAGGGCGGTGTCAAGGGACAAAAGAAGGCTACCGGTGTTTGGACAGCGCCTGGCCAGGCTGCTTCACGGATACCTAAAAATAACACCCTGCGACGACTTCTCACTTGCGTGGCTCGTCTCAACTCTCGAAATGATGCCACCCTTGTGGGAGGGCTCCGGGGGCTTCCGGGTGATACCCGAAAGTGAGTTGCCCAGGTACCACACAGGGATCATCTACGTACCGGACTTCAACGAAGAAAGGGATGACCTCGAGAGATGGCCGTTCATCTTGAGAGAATTTCTTTCGGAGTTGAACAGATCCTACAACATAGAAGGCTGGCCGGTCTTTAAACATATAGTACGACAAAAAGGCCAGACCTTCAATCACATTCTCGTGATGGGTATCCCGGCAGTAGATGTAGAAAACCTAAAGAAAACGAACAACCGCTTGCACTACACTACTGGTTCGGTATATGTAAAGGTAAAAGAAAATAAGATCGGGGTACCAGCGAGACCAAAGGTAGAGGCTGGGAGGGTCGCCAATGCCGCAATAAGCGGTGAAGGCACTTCCTCTGCGGCTGTAACCAGTGCGGAAGCGGTACCCCCAGAAGATAAGGACTGGACTAGGGAGGAAGTCGACCGTCTTCTGGAAGTGGGTGACGAGGGCGAGGAGGATATCACAGGCGATATTATGGGCCTGACAATCTTCTCGCCCCTGTCATTCATGGACACGGAGCGGGAGGACGCTGACTCTGTCCACTTCCTAGACAACTAAAGTAGCTTAGGAGTAAATTCACTTTTTTGTTTTAAAAATGGCTACAAAGAATGCAAATAATAATAAAGATAAAACCAACAATCATAACTACAATACAGCTAGGGATTCGGAATCGCTAGGAAAGAAGAGCACAGTCTCAATAGATATCATACAAACTAACGTCCAACACAGTATCACAGGCTCCAATACCCTGCGAAGGTCGTTGGAGGAACAACCTAACACGATAGCACTGGTCCAGGAACCATACCTGTACCACGGCAAGGTAAGCGGGTTTACAGCCCTTAAGGGCAATGTTTTCGCGGCTCCAACTCAACATAAAACGCGTACCTTTATATATGTACCCAAACATCTAAAAGCGTCGTTAGTAACACACCTGTGTACAGATGACCTTACGGTAGTAAGACTAGACACGGGCCTGGGAGATGGGCTCGGCTCCATCTTCCTGGCCTCAGCATACTTCGATGGTGAACTAAATGCACCACCACCCGAACTAGAAGAACTAATACAGTTCTGCGACACTAATAAAATAGAATGTGTCGTCGGCTGTGATGCAAACGCACACTGCACTGTGTGGGGATGCCCTGACACGAACGAGAGAGGCAAAGACGTGTTAGACTTTGCCCTCAGACACGACCTCAACATCCTAAATAAAGAAGCGGAGCCGACGTTTGTCACTTCGTGGGCCAAAACCATCATAGACATCACGGTAGCAACATGCGCAATTTCTGAATTAATTAGCGATTGGCGTGTAGCGACGGATGAATATTCCGGCTCAGACCACCAAAGGATAAGGTTTAGCCTGGAGATAAGTAAACGTAAGCCACGGACTTACAGAAATCCGAAAAAGACTGATAAATGTCTTTTCTCAGAAGCACTCGAAAAAATCATGCTTGAAGATATCGAGGCAACCGATGAAAAAGAGTTTACAACAAATAAAATCGAAGAAACGGTAGACTTTCTAACCAAAAGTTTAATAAAAAGCTTTACAGCTTCATGTCCTCTAAGGACCGAAAACACCAATACTTTGAACAAAAAAGGTCGATGGTGGAACAAAGAACTCGGCAAACTGAGAAAGAAAGCAAGACACTATTTTAATAGAGCTAAGAATACCAACCAAGAACAGGACTGGCAGGAATATAAAAAATCTCGACATATGTTGAAAATAGAAATAATCAAAAGTAAGAAAAACATGTGGCGCAATTACAGTAACTCAATTCAATCGGAGAGTGAGACTGCTAGGCTAAGAAAATTGCTATCTAACAATTCTCAAACCAAACTGGGATCGTTAAAGAACCCTGACGGATCGTTTACCAAAACCGAGCAGGAACAATTTGAACTACTTCTACAAACCCACTTTCCAGACTGTCGACTAGAGTCGAAAGGAGGGTGGGAAAGCCAAACACACCAGAAACCTAGTAGGGAGGACTGGGACTTTGCATCATCTATAGTCACTGATGAAGCGCTGGCCTGGGCGATTAGCACATTCCAACCTTTCAAGGCTTCAGGACCTGATGAAATCTTTCCGGCTCTTCTACAGTGGAGCATAAGTAAAATCAAAACACACCTCGCAACCTTATATAAAAGCTGTCTCGCGTGGAAGTATATTCCCAAGGCATGGAGAGAAGTGAAAGTAGTATTCTTGCCTAAACCAGGTAAATCAGACTACACGAACCCAAAGTCATTTAGACCCATTAGCCTTAGCTCCTTCTTCCTTAAAACGCTAGAAAGACTATGTGACAAGTATATTCGAAATGGCCCGCTACGGGAAAATCCAGTTCACGCAAACCAACACGCCTACCAATCGGGCAAATCGACCGAAAGCGCTCTACATCAGGTAGTTCACAAAATTGAAAGCGCAATAGAAAACAAACAGTCATGCTTGGTAACCTTCATTGATATTGAAGGAGCTTTCGACAAAACGACCTTTCCGAGTATAGAGGAAGGGCTAAGGCGACATAATGTCGACGAAAGAGTGAATGGATGGATCACTAAAATGCTGTCGAGTAGAGCAGCCAACATAGAATCCTCGACAGAGTCTCGCTGCGTACTCACGAGGGGATGCCCGCAGGGAGGAGTAGTATCTCCTCTTCTATGGGTAATTGTAGCAGATGAGTTGATCGGGCTTCTAAACAAAGAAGGTATAACTACCGTCGCATACGCAGACGATTTAGCAATCATGATCTCAGGGCTCTGCGAATCGACTTTATGTGAAAAAATGCAAAAGGCACTCAAAATACTCGAAAAGTTTTGTGGTAATCGGGAACTCTCCGCTAATCCAAACAAAACAGAGATGGTATTATTCACGCGCAAAACCAAGATACCAAAGTTAAAACCCCCCACCTTATTTGGAACACAATTGACGTTTAGTAAGGAAGTAAAGTACCTTGGTATCTGGTTGGACAGTAAGCTACTGTGGGGAAAACAACTGGATCACGTAACCACAAAGGCTACAAATATATTATGGCAGTGCACTGGGGTCGTAGGTAGAGACTGGGGACTTAAACCAAAACTGTGTCGATGGATGTACACAGTAATAGTTCGACCAGCACTCACCTACGGCTGCGTAGTGTGGTGGCCCAGAACTAATTTAGTAACCACAATCTCTAAACTGCAAAAGATGCAACGTTTAGCATGTTCATTAATCAGCGGCTGTGTAAAATCTACACCATCCGAAGCGCTGGACATAATACTTGGCCTACCACCACTACATCTCTACATACAACAAGAAGCGATGGCAGCAGCGCTAAGAATTAAATCGACAGATCAATGGAAAGGGTCAGGGATTCCCACAATCCACTGTAAGATCCTAGATCGTGCAAAGATAATTATCCCAGAAGTATGCCATGGCACAGACCGGATAGCCAGCACATATTCAGATGGGAAGAACTATGGGTTGGTTACAGAGGACCATTCCCAAACAGACACTGCTGATAAAAGCACTACTGCATGCTACATTTTCACAGATGGTGCTAAAAATAGCATGGGAGTTGGGTGTGGGTACCACTCACCTGAGCTAGACCTGGTAGAATCTCTAGCCCTAAATAAAACCACAACAGTACTGCAAGCGGAAGCTGTGGGCCTCCTGTTAGCAGCTAAATCAGTCCTTAAAAAAGAAATACACAGTAAACAAATTGGGAACTCACTGGAACTTAAGTTCATAACGGACAGTGCAGCAACCATTTATGCATTACGAAAACCCACAACCAAGTCAAGAGTGATTGCGGAGTGCCACTCTATGCTACAGCGGCTCGCACTCACTCATACTGTCACAGTTGAGTGGACAAAGAGCCACGGCGTTTGCCGTGGAAATAAAAAAGCAGACACGCTTGCCAAAGAAGGTGCAAAGAAGCATATCAGGGCAGACATAGCAGTGCTATGCAAGCCAACTGCTTCAGAAACACGGAATCTGCTATGTCTACACATAGAAAAAGAACAGCAAAAACTATGGGATAAATCTACTAAATGCAAACACACAAGAACTGTGTTCCCGCTCATAGAAAGAAAAATAACAAATAAACTGCTAGATCTGACAAGATCTGATCTTCGTCTGATGATAGGTTTAATCACAGGTCACTGTGAGTTGAACTATCATCTGCACAAAATAGGATCTACAGACAGCCCCCTATGCAGGGGCTGTTTGCAGGAGAATGAAACTGTGGAACATGTGCTCTTGCGCTGTGAAGCCACAGAAAGTATTAGATCAAGATCGGGACTACTTGAAGGAAATCCAAATCAATTACGTGAACGCATTACATCTGACGAAACGGGACTGGAACTGTTATGCCAGCGACCCAAGGCCGTCCTCCGCTACTTTAAGGAGCTCGGTTGGTTTGGGTAGGCTGGCAGGGGGGAAGTGCACAATACACCCCTAGCGGGACGTCAGTGCAGGCCAATCACCCCCACCCTGAATTAGAATTAGAATTAGATACCGCCAAGTTGAGTTTAAACTAGTATATACCATCTCGCAAAGTTGAGTATAATATACAATATATTTTATAGTAATACCTACTATTCGATTAAAATAAAACATTGTATTTTTATGTCGAAAAAAAAAATGAAACTAATTTACCGTCTTTGCTTCTAATTAAGGAAGTTTGACCTAGAAGCTTGTTTAAAATACTGCTAAATAAGTACAAGCTGACTTAAACGTTGTTTTGTCCTTGTAAATTGTATGGATATATGCGGTAGGTACATATTAATATCGCTATTTGAAAATCGGGATAAAACGTAGAAACGAGGAAATTAGGGGTTCAATGTATTTTAATGCAAAATCGGAAAAATAATGACAAACGTTTTGTTGATGTCAGCGATAATTTCCAAATTCAATGTTTTCCGCATTATATATTTTCCAAATTCTTTATAATACATAATCTGATTTCTTAGTTTTACATATTCCGAATTTTCCACATTCTTTAGTTTCACAATTAGAAATTATAGAAACTCTTAATTTTCCGAACCAGTACGGTTCGCATGCATTTATTTTTTGTACCCGAAATGATAAGGGTGGTAACAATACCACCCTTATCACTTCGGGTATAAAATAAATTTACAACCTATCAAAAACTACTGAATGTACAACAAGTCCTTTCTAAGGTTGCCTGGAAGAGATCGCTTTAAGCGATAAGGCCGCATTGATCTGCAGATTATTAAACCATGATATTGTATTAATTAGTGTTAAATGTTGTAAAATTGTAGTAGTAATAAAGAATTATATTATTATTATTAATATACGCAAAAAAAACACATTAATCGATAAAGCCGGTTTGACAGAGATATGCGACACGAAGATATTATAAGATATTTCGTAATGAACATCTTAAAGGCATTGAAGAATAATATAGGTATTCAACTAATATAATGCAAGTGAAAGCTAAGATTTCTAGGTTCAACAGTAATTGTTTCTCAATTAGGTACGTCGTAAGAACTGAATGGATTTGAAATTTGGAACTCTGAAAGATTCTAGACTGAAACAGCACATAGACTTATTTTTTCGAAAAACACACAGTTCCTTCGTGATTTGTATTTTATTAAATTCTACGCGGACCTACAGTATAGTAATATGAGAAGCAAGTCATAAATTTGAGTAATCTACAGTCGGCGACTCGAGTTCACCAAATCAAGCTTTTCACTTTCAAGTATCTTCATTCTTTCATTCATTTAATTTCATTGCATCTTTCACAATCAACTTCATTCACAGCCTACGAAAAAAATGAATGTGTGGCTCGTCAAAGTGAAGTTTTCTCTTCGACAACCATCATATCTCTCAAATTTAACCAAATTACACATAAATTCCAACTTTCGTTAATATCGGTAACTTGGTGGAGAATTCACTGGCAACAGACATCGTGACAATCGATTTTTATTAGGTTTCCATACCCAAAGGATAAAAACGGAACCCTATTACTGAGACTTAGCTGTCCGTCCGTCTGTCACCAGGCTGTATCTCAAAAACGGTAATACAAGACAGTTTAAATTTTCACAGATGATGTATTTCTATTGCCGCTATTACAACAAAATATACTAAAAATAATATTTTATGGGAACCCAACAAACTTGATTTTTTACCGTTTCTTGCTCGATTAGTCTGTCTCAAGCGAACTAGATGGCGCCACTAGTAAAAATAAAACGCGATACACACATCCGCGATCCGCAATCCGTCGATAGAACCATGAGGCAAAAATCAAAATTAAAAAAAACCTTTTGCTTGTCTGCTGAAATTGCGGTGTATACGGAATTCCGAATAAAGCCAAAGAGATTTTATTTGCTAATGGTACAGAGTACAGAACCCTTCGTGCGGGAATCCCACTCGCACTTGGCCGGTTTTATTATTATAATATAACTTTATATATAAATACATAACTTTAATTTAAAAAAACCTTACTGGAAAAAGTCGACACATGAAAAATACATTATTTGTGTAGATTATGTAAGAACACTTGGGTGATTGAGATAAATCTAACAATATCTTAATTTTCAAAATCCATTGAGCCGTTTGGAAGATATGTGTGAATAAATAAATTTACAAACATACAAGATACGCGCGAAAAACATAACCCTTCTTTCAGTCGGCTAATAAATAACAATATGTGAGATGTAGATAGATAGATTCCATGAGATAATTGTGTCAGCGGCCTTACAGAGAAAAGTCTCGACCAACATCGTAAGAGGTGATTGGATCAAGGGTCAAATGAAGAAGGCCGGTTACACCCGTGTAGTTTCCAAAGTAAGTTATCAAATTCTGAGTTATAATTTTTCACTTCTATTTATTTATTTATTCAATTTATTTATTTATTTATTCAATTAGAACGGCATAACGCCAATTATACTAATGATATAACATTCATTTTCTAACAAATTGTAATAACAGTAAAATGTAATCAATTTATGTCATGTATGTCAATATATGACAAGATAAAGATGTTATGTTATGATAATTACAAAAAAATAAGTCAAAAGTTAATCAAATTACAATGATAAAAATAGAATTAGATGTCAAAAATAGATTATAAAAAGTACACAAAAATAACAATTACCAAAGCGATACATGAACGAAAACATGAAAGTCAATTAATATATTAAAGGAGGGTTATGAGTAGTTACTATTCATTATACATTTTCTCACAAAAGTGTAAGCACTCAGACATCAATACCCTCCAGTCGTCGTCAAATACATCGCACTTTGGCTGTGCGTTTAGCATGTCGTTGAGCGCACCAAGAGATCGCGGCACCGGTGACGTAGCATGCGCTACGGTTCTGCACCTAGGGAGAGCAAACAGCTTGTGCCCTCTACCCCGGAGGTACTTATCGGGAACAAACAAGGAGGATAGCTGGCTACAGAGCTCCGGTGCATCAATTCTTCCTCGAAGTATTTTGCACATTGTTGCCAGCTGGTCATAAGATCGTCTAACTTCTAATGAGTTATATCCCAGTGATCCCAGCAAGAATTTTGTAGGATACATAAACGGATAATACCCATACAAACGCTTGTACAAATACCTGAGGAAAGCCTTTTGAACCTTCTCCAACAAAAGGGTATACTTGCTCTCATGCGGATGCCAGACGCAAGCGCTTGCTTCGAGTTTACTACGCACTAGCGCACTAAAAACAAGCTTAACAGCGTCGATATTGAGCATATCTCCAGAGCTACGCAACACAAAACCGAGACGTTTGTATGACTCTCTTGCCACCGTAACTATATGGTCATTAAACGTCAGCTGTCGGTCGAATACCACACCCAAATCTTTAACCGCAGTTACCCGAGCAATTGCTTGCTGGCCTAGCTTGTATTGGAACTCGATTGGGTGTCGCATTCGACCGAAAGTCATGACGTAACACTTTGAGCAGTTTACTTCCATCTCGTTCTTAGAACTCCATCCGTGAGTGGAATCAATATCCTCCTGCAGCTTCAAACAGTCCGCCGGCGTATTGATTTCTCGGAATATTTTGAAATCGTCCGCATAAAGTAGACACTCGGAGTGCTCTATAACTGCTGGAAGATCGTTGACCATGTAATTAAAGAGTAAGGGCCCGAGCACCGATCCCTGACTGACTCCTGAAGGCGTGTGATAGAGCTCAGATTCGTACAAACCATGTCGGACGTACTGTTGACGGTTGCGGAGATAGTCAGCAAATAATTTAAGTAGCATTGGGGAAAACCCCAACGCGCTGAGCTTCTGTAGTAAAATGTCGTTATTTACTCTATCAAACGCCTTCCGGTAGTCAAAATAAACCACATCAACCTGCACTCCACGATCGAGTCTAGAAGATATATAATCCACTAGTATTAAAAGATTAGAATTAACCGATCTTCTAGCTCTGAATCCGTGTTGTTCGTTGCAGAGGTAAGCTTCTGACTGTCGAAATAACTTTTTGTACAGGACGTGCTCAAAAACTTTAGCTACGGTTGGCAATATAGCTATAGGACGATACTCCTCAACCACAATTTTGTTGGAGGTTTTCGGGATAGGAGTGACTCGGGATACCTTCCACTCAGGTGGGTAAATACCCTGCCGTAGAGCCATATTAAATAAATGGCAAAGCGGGTCAGCTAAGTGCGATCTGCCCTCCTTGAGGAGCCACGGGGGAATACAATCGGGCCCAATAGAACCGCAAGGTTTCAGTTTTTGGATTGCAAAAGCTACATCCCACGGGAAGATTTCAGGTATATTTATATAATTACTTGCTGAGGATGGGTCCTGATTTGAGATACTCGTAGGGTCTAATAAAGGTAACTCTGTTAAAAAAACACTGGAGAAATACTCCGCAAAACCCGCAGAAGCCATCTTGCCTTTCAGCACATTACCCCTGAATTCAACGGCAGGCTCAAAGCCACCCTTAGAGCGCAGACTAGAGATATGGCGCCAAAACTCGCGCGGACTCGCTCTGATATTTTGTTCAACGCTAGCCATATAGCAGTCATACGCGCTTGATACGCGGGTCTTGAGGTCCGCCCTTATGTTGGAGAATAGTTCATAGGCGGCATTGGATTTATTTCGCTTCCAGTCGCGATGCAGGTCACGTTTGAATTTGATATCCACAATAATGTCCCTTGTAAACCAGACAGGATACCGCGACCCATTGGATTGTCGACACTTTTTAGGTACATGTAATTCAAAAATGTCATAAATGTTACGATAAAAATATTTAACGCTTAAATGAGTATCGTTGATTTTATAAAAATCAACCCAGCTTATTTTTTCTAATTCAGTCAATAAAATTGTATGGTCACACTTGAGAAAATTCCAGTCTTTATCTACGTCAATATTAGAAGGCTCAATAGAGTCCATATAGTCAGTCAATATAGTCTATCAAGAATTGAAGAGAGGCACTGCTGATGCAGTGCCTATGGCTACCAATTTTTTTATAATGTTTACATTTTTCATATTTACTAGCAGTCCACCCCGGTTTCGCTCTTGTTACGTAATGTATAATATAAACATTCAGGAATCACGTACAAATCTAACGGTGAAGGAATTTTTGAAATCAGTCTACTAGTTCCTGCTCAAACTATTTTTATTATCCTTAAAGAGTTCCTAAGATGGGCGCGTTCAAATAAAAAACCTCTTCTTCTTTATAATATAAGTATAGATGTTAAAAACCTTAAAAAATACGAAAAAAAATGAATACGTAAATAAAAAATATTAATTACCAGAATTCATAGGCACCCATACTGATGTCGAAGAGTGATTGACCTCTGATTGGAGTAAATTTGTAGACGAGCTATAATCCTCACAATTTATACGGAGCTTACCATACCTTATTGCCATTTTCACTTTTCATTTCTATTTTACTAGATTTAAATTTATTGAAGTTATTAGTTATAAATCACGTAATTTATTTATAGGTATTTGTATAAAATATCTAACTATATATTATTGCTACGTTACACTTTATACAGGTATTTTTTTTACTCGGCCCATTTTGTATCAATATTCGTACTTTGCTTACGTCTCACAAATAGGGCAAATTATATTATAATATAACATTATTTTGCGACTTTAATTTAATTTAATTGACCGTGTTGAAGTTTTGCAATCACTGAGCTTTTCATTCACTAAACACATCCGAATTATCCATAGATTAATTACGATCTTGACGTTTTTTAAGGTAGCAAGAATAAAGTTTTAAATATATTAAATCACTACAAACGGGATAAAACATTCAAATTAAGTAGTATTTAACATTATTAAATAAAACTTTTGTGTCACTTTGTTATTATGGCGGACTTATTACTAATCGAAACGCATTGCTTCATAGCCATACTGTCGTTTTTCCAACGGTCAATTCCGCCGTATCTCAAACTTTGTACACATCGAAACAAACTTTTTACAACTTATAAATATTCGTATTTTAAGTAGGATTTTGGTAGCAAATCATTTCAACATTTTTTTACTCTGTTATATTTGTCAACGTAGGAATTCCTCTTTCAGCACTTGATGAGTATGGTTAATAATTTTATATATTGAGTGCAATATTCATGGAGTTTCAAACTGTCAAATCTAGTTGGATTATAAATTGATGTAACCTTAAAACTGTAAAATCCGTCAAGTTATAATCTAACGCGTGAGATTGTAATCCTTCAGTAAGGTAATAAATAATAATAAATAAATATTGGTGGACAATTCACACACAGCACCATCTGACCTCAAACTAAGCAAAGCTTGTATCATGGCGGCCAAATAGCTGATATAATACTTATATAGTTTTAAATACATACTTATTATACATATAAACACCCAGACACAGTGCAAACATTTGAATTGATCACACAAATATTTGCACTGGGTGAGAAGGTAACTTAGGTTATTTTATAACCTCACGTGATTAGATCGTAATCTGACGGTGTTTACAATTTTCAACCCGATCCATTCATACGTTACGGCTTGATTTAACACCGAACTTCTAAACATCCTAACTTTCTCATTTATAATATTAGTAGGGTTCCTCAAGCAACAATAATACAATCACGATAAAAAAAAATTAAGATTGAACCGGGAAATATATCCCAAATAAAAAAAAAACAAAAAACTCAGAGAGAATGAGCACAATCACCGTAATACAATATTTCTTTTTTTTACATGACATTGCAGTCTTTGACCTCGACTACAGTGTCGTCGCCCAGAGATATACGATTTGTCTCTCAGGTCTGTAATGCATATATAAATATTGACTGTCAAACCGAAACGTGGTAATATTAACACATCACTGCTTGACAGTAGTATAACTGAACAAAGGTATTCTTACTTCCCCAGGCAGACTCTGCAAAGAAGCCTATCACTAACAAAATCACACCTAAATCAATACAAACACCAAAAACTACAACGCAACTTCAATAAAATACAATTCCTTAAAACAATAGTTCCGCGCGCAATCCATGAAAGAGTGGAGAGTGTCCTCCAGAACTCTATATTTGTTGCAAATATTTTTTTTTATCCAGTAGACACAAATTTTATATTTTACAAAAAAAAATCGATTCTTACATTTCGTAATAATAATTTCGTAGTCGTGAACTTTTTTATTTTAGCCTTAGGGTGTGTTGTGGAACATACAGTTCAAGAATCACTGATTTCATCTGAACAAACAGGACAATTATACTTACCTAATCCAGTCTGAGTCACTCTTATGGTTACACTGATTTACCTCATCGCGTATTTGTTTTTAGTGTGTTCATTTATGCATGCGTTTATAAGTAGTTTGTATGTGTGTGCGTTTATGAGTGTGTTTGTGTATGTGCACTGTTATTATACCTAGATATGTATTAATTTATATAATTTTGTAGTATGTAATTAGTAGTATTAAAACAATGTCTCCTCCTCTCAGCTAATTTTGTAAATAGGCAAGTTTCCTACAAGCTGCAACCACATTGCAAGAGAATGCTCTCGGCAACAAAGTTGTTACTTGTGGTTCTAGTTCATGTTTTTTTACTATAATATTTATGTTTATTTATTTCACTTTAAAGCATTGTATATCTATCTTACCTACAAACAGCAAAAACGATTTTTGTGTTTGTATTTGTATGGACTTTATTCCCCTTTCAAAGTTTAAAAATGCAGCGCCTCTTGCATCGCAAAGGAAAGATTTCTCTGGATCCCGGTAGAAAGCTACATTTTCGCACAAATGGATGCAGCCTGTGAAGCCATGTTATTAAAAAATAACATCTGAAGGCACCTGCACGCGATACGAGGATGCTCTAATATTCAATGAAGACCCTGTCACACCGTTCTGTAAGCCATCGTTCAGAAACAAGGGCATTTCATGTTACAGCCTGGAAAAAAGGTCCGCTATGATATGAAAAACACCAAAGAATGAAACTTGGACCGTATCTGTAAGAACAATTAAATGAGAATTAACTACATAACATCTGTATCAAAGATATATAAGAAGTATTTAGCGCACCAAAAATGTAAGTACTTTTACATCTTTGGTGTGTTAAATAATTTAATAGAATACATTTTATTCAAACCAATAAAATTCGCGTAACTATTCGAACAAGAATAGTCCAAATCAGCCCAACACTGCACTATACTCGTCACCCAGAGATATACAATCATTAATCTATTTACTGTGTAATTTCTTTGGTCCCCAAACTGAGACACAGTATTGCTTCCACATAACAATCCTATCCTTAGAATAGGGATACGCACTGGGTCAAAAATAAACCATTCCATTCCGCCAGGTAAATCATGTAAAAATATAGGACAAGTGTTTTTTGTTTTATCTAATTATTAAAAATCGACAAAGATATACCTATAGATCATCAAATTAGAAGGAGCCTCCCCGCGTGGTGTTACTTTGATCGAGACTTGTGATTGCGCCTACACCCGGCCCACCCTGGACAGTCAACACCTCGGTGTTGACTGACAAATCCTTCTACTACGATGACGTCAAACGGTCCTTGTCAGGACCCAAAGCCAACGGCCCTTTTCAGGGCCACCAAACGGCACTTTTCAGCGCCAAATAAAAATACCCTTATTAGTGACAACACCAATAACTACAAAAATAGATTGCAAAATAAAAAATATATAATAATAATTTTTAAATATTATAATTCTTTACATTGTAGATTAGTAAGTTAGGTTTAATAACAAAATAACGTTATCGACACGAAGAAGAAGAAGAAGATCAAATTTCTAGAGTGGTGGGGTGACGTGACGTCATTTGTGGGTAAAAATTGTACTCACAAGTGACGTTACTCGAAACTTTTAATCGTAATCTATATCTTCGTAATTTTATGTGAAACATAAAAAAATATATATGTACACTATATTTTAGCTAACTGACGGACTATTTTTTTTTAGGATTAATGCCTATTGTAGTTAGTTTCGGTGTGAGAGGTGTCCATTATCTATTGAAGAGCTGTGACGTACAGTGACGGGCATCGAGAGAAATTGCACTTTTCGGAACAGACCGGTTCAAACAAATGCACGAAGCAGCTGGAACTATAGGGCTGCGAAACTATAGCGCAAGCAGACTATCTTTTTTAGGGTTTCGTAAAACGTAAAAACGGAACCCTTATAGATTCATCATGTCTGTTTGTCTGTCGCTCCGTATGTCACAGCCACTTTTTGCCGAAACTATACGAACCATAAGGTACAGTCGCCATATATCGTCCCTTTTTTTGTAAAAAAAAATATATTAAAAAAAATTGTAACTGTGTTACTGTAACTGAAAAAAAAAACTGAAACTTGGTACGTAGATGTATTTTGTGAACCGCATTAAGATTTTTGCATAAAAATATAAAAAACAACAAATTTTGAGGGTGCCCCATTAGAACTAAAACTCCAATATATTTTTTTGCATAATACCCATGCATGTGGGGTGTCTATAGATAGGTCTTCAAAAATTATATTGAGGTTTCTAATATCATCTTTACTACGTACTTTACGTACTATGGCCCAATAAAGAGGCTAGGTGCGGAAAAGGCCCCGCTAAACTAACTAACTATCATCTTTACTACACGAACTTGTGTATTACGTTACTTGCTGCTACGGAACCCTTCATGGGTGAGTCCGACTCGCACTTGGCCGCTTTATTTACTATTATGGGTTTACATTTCATCGCCATCTTGCCAGGACGTCTACTCTCTATCAACGAAAAACGTAATTTGGAAATAAACTTGCGAATTACCTACTCCGGTTCTACTTCGTTTCGTTCGATCGAACATTGTTTGGGGTTTAAAGATTCTAAATCTACTCTAATTAGAGTAGGCTTAGAACATTTAAACGGATGAAGCGACGGATCGAAGTAGATCGAAGTAGTAGTGGGTAATGTTTCCAGAGAAATCACTGGGCTTAGAGATATAACAACTTAGATCTCTGGGTGACGAGCGCAGTGCAGTGCTAGGTAATTATTTGGTTCCAATAGCTGCGTGTCACTGTGGTGCTATGTGGCAGGCATGTTGCTTACCATCATAGCACATATCCTGCTCGTCTCGTCACTCTTTATTTAAAAAAAATATTAAAACGAAACTAGAGTAGGCAAGTCGCGAGGTTATTGCGAAATTACGTTTTTTGTAGAAATAAAGTAGGGTACAATCCTCAAAAAAACTAAGTAGCCCGTTAGTTAGATTGTTAGTTGCCAAAAAATATTGTACATGTATTTTTTCTTTTGTTTCACAAACAAAAAATGACGAAGATACAGCGCTTCGCGACAATCGAAAAGGAAGATGCTGCGACTTCGCCAGGAGGAGGCGCGCTCTGAAGCTGTGTTGGGCGCGGCAGGTACGGGGCGAGGTGGCAGCGCGGCTTCAACGCCTAGCTACACCTTGCCACACAAATCTGGTGGTAAAAACCATCGTAGAAAGCAATCAGCCTACCTAAAAGAGGAGGCTGAAAGGGCAGATGCCATCAACCGCAAGTTGGTAGGCATCGCAAAGTTGTCTGGGTTGACGGAACTTGCACCAGCTGTCATGGCGTGCATGGACCGAAAAAACCCAGGTACAGTGGGTGCAATCGTTCTTGGGGTACCGGGCCCGAGCTCAGAGGTGACGCCCTCCCATTCGGTCCTTCCCGTCAGGGATAGTGTGCCGGGCGGATATGTGGCTGAATCCAAAGATGTGACGGACCGCAAACCAAGCCAGCGAGTGCAGCCAGTGTACAATACGGCAAGTGCCGAAACCATAAAAGACCTCGTAATGAGGAAACCAAAAGAGGATAAGCCGACAACATCACAAGAGGTTGCAAAACGTGGCGGTGGGGTCCAGCTCCCAAGTGTGCCTCTGCAGACACCCTTCCATCTGGACAGGGTCGTCGGCGGGGTGCGCAAGGGATGCGATGGCACCTCAACCACACCGATTAGGACCGAAGTGGTGTTTGAGGCTAAGGAAGGAACTAGTTGTGACGTGGAAGTAGCACGGGCAGCTAAACGACAGCGAAGTTCTGACCAGGTGTCACCGAGCCTCGCCGCAGCAGACAAAAAACTTTGCCTGGCCAGCGGGTCAGCTGATAATGTTGCGGGGCTAGGTGAGGCCGATGGAACTTTAATCGGAGGGGAGGGGCAGCAGGAAGTGTCGTATGCCAGTGCCGTCAAACGGTACCGTGTGGTGGTACAAGACCGAAATGGCATCATGATGGACAATCCTAAAGCTACTCTACTCCGTAAGTCCATTGACAAAGCGCAATATGAGCTTTTTAAAGCGAATAGGGCGGTGTCAAGGGACAAAAGAAGGCTACCGGTGTTTGGACAGCGCCTGGCCAGGCTGCTTCACGGATACCTAAAAATAACACCCTGCGACGACTTCTCACTTGCGTGGCTCGTCTCAACTCTCGAAATGATGCCACCCTTGTGGGAGGGCTCCGGGGGCTTCCGGGTGATACCCGAAAGTGAGTTGCCCAGGTACCACACAGGGATCATCTACGTACCGGACTTCAACGAAGAAAGGGATGACCTCGAGAGATGGCCGTTCATCTTGAGAGAATTTCTTTCGGAGTTGAACAGATCCTACAACATAGAAGGCTGGCCGGTCTTTAAACATATAGTACGACAAAAAGGCCAGACCTTCAATCACATTCTCGTGATGGGTATCCCGGCAGTAGATGTAGAAAACCTAAAGAAAACGAACAACCGCTTGCACTACACTACTGGTTCGGTATATGTAAAGGTAAAAGAAAATAAGATCGGGGTACCAGCGAGACCAAAGGTAGAGGCTGGGAGGGTCGCCAATGCCGCAATAAGCGGTGAAGGCACTTCCTCTGCGGCTGTAACCAGTGCGGAAGCGGTACCCCCAGAAGATAAGGACTGGACTAGGGAGGAAGTCGACCGTCTTCTGGAAGTGGGTGACGAGGGCGAGGAGGATATCACAGGCGATATTATGGGCCTGACAATCTTCTCGCCCCTGTCATTCATGGACACGGAGCGGGAGGACGCTGACTCTGTCCACTTCCTAGACAACTAAAGTAGCTTAGGAGTAAATTCACTTTTTTGTTTTAAAAATGGCTACAAAGAATGCAAATAATAATAAAGATAAAACCAACAATCATAACTACAATACAGCTAGGGATTCGGAATCGCTAGGAAAGAAGAGCACAGTCTCAATAGATATCATACAAACTAACGTCCAACACAGTATCACAGGCTCCAATACCCTGCGAAGGTCGTTGGAGGAACAACCTAACACGATAGCACTGGTCCAGGAACCATACCTGTACCACGGCAAGGTAAGCGGGTTTACAGCCCTTAAGGGCAATGTTTTCGCGGCTCCAACTCAACATAAAACGCGTACCTTTATATATGTACCCAAACATCTAAAAGCGTCGTTAGTAACACACCTGTGTACAGATGACCTTACGGTAGTAAGACTAGACACGGGCCTGGGAGATGGGCTCGGCTCCATCTTCCTGGCCTCAGCATACTTCGATGGTGAACTAAATGCACCACCACCCGAACTAGAAGAACTAATACAGTTCTGCGACACTAATAAAATAGAATGTGTCGTCGGCTGTGATGCAAACGCACACTGCACTGTGTGGGGATGCCCTGACACGAACGAGAGAGGCAAAGACGTGTTAGACTTTGCCCTCAGACACGACCTCAACATCCTAAATAAAGAAGCGGAGCCGACGTTTGTCACTTCGTGGGCCAAAACCATCATAGACATCACGGTAGCAACATGCGCAATTTCTGAATTAATTAGCGATTGGCGTGTAGCGACGGATGAATATTCCGGCTCAGACCACCAAAGGATAAGGTTTAGCCTGGAGATAAGTAAACGTAAGCCACGGACTTACAGAAATCCGAAAAAGACTGATAAATGTCTTTTCTCAGAAGCACTCGAAAAAATCATGCTTGAAGATATCGAGGCAACCGATGAAAAAGAGTTTACAACAAATAAAATCGAAGAAACGGTAGACTTTCTAACCAAAAGTTTAATAAAAAGCTTTACAGCTTCATGTCCTCTAAGGACCGAAAACACCAATACTTTGAACAAAAAAGGTCGATGGTGGAACAAAGAACTCGGCAAACTGAGAAAGAAAGCAAGACACTATTTTAATAGAGCTAAGAATACCAACCAAGAACAGGACTGGCAGGAATATAAAAAATCTCGACATATGTTGAAAATAGAAATAATCAAAAGTAAGAAAAACATGTGGCGCAATTACAGTAACTCAATTCAATCGGAGAGTGAGACTGCTAGGCTAAGAAAATTGCTATCTAACAATTCTCAAACCAAACTGGGATCGTTAAAGAACCCTGACGGATCGTTTACCAAAACCGAGCAGGAACAATTTGAACTACTTCTACAAACCCACTTTCCAGACTGTCGACTAGAGTCGAAAGGAGGGTGGGAAAGCCAAACACACCAGAAACCTAGTAGGGAGGACTGGGACTTTGCATCATCTATAGTCACTGATGAAGCGCTGGCCTGGGCGATTAGCACATTCCAACCTTTCAAGGCTTCAGGACCTGATGAAATCTTTCCGGCTCTTCTACAGTGGAGCATAAGTAAAATCAAAACACACCTCGCAACCTTATATAAAAGCTGTCTCGCGTGGAAGTATATTCCCAAGGCATGGAGAGAAGTGAAAGTAGTATTCTTGCCTAAACCAGGTAAATCAGACTACACGAACCCAAAGTCATTTAGACCCATTAGCCTTAGCTCCTTCTTCCTTAAAACGCTAGAAAGACTATGTGACAAGTATATTCGAAATGGCCCGCTACGGGAAAATCCAGTTCACGCAAACCAACACGCCTACCAATCGGGCAAATCGACCGAAAGCGCTCTACATCAGGTAGTTCACAAAATTGAAAGCGCAATAGAAAACAAACAGTCATGCTTGGTAACCTTCATTGATATTGAAGGAGCTTTCGACAAAACGACCTTTCCGAGTATAGAGGAAGGGCTAAGGCGACATAATGTCGACGAAAGAGTGAATGGATGGATCACTAAAATGCTGTCGAGTAGAGCAGCCAACATAGAATCCTCGACAGAGTCTCGCTGCGTACTCACGAGGGGATGCCCGCAGGGAGGAGTAGTATCTCCTCTTCTATGGGTAATTGTAGCAGATGAGTTGATCGGGCTTCTAAACAAAGAAGGTATAACTACCGTCGCATACGCAGACGATTTAGCAATCATGATCTCAGGGCTCTGCGAATCGACTTTATGTGAAAAAATGCAAAAGGCACTCAAAATACTCGAAAAGTTTTGTGGTAATCGGGAACTCTCCGCTAATCCAAACAAAACAGAGATGGTATTATTCACGCGCAAAACCAAGATACCAAAGTTAAAACCCCCCACCTTATTTGGAACACAATTGACGTTTAGTAAGGAAGTAAAGTACCTTGGTATCTGGTTGGACAGTAAGCTACTGTGGGGAAAACAACTGGATCACGTAACCACAAAGGCTACAAATATATTATGGCAGTGCACTGGGGTCGTAGGTAGAGACTGGGGACTTAAACCAAAACTGTGTCGATGGATGTACACAGTAATAGTTCGACCAGCACTCACCTACGGCTGCGTAGTGTGGTGGCCCAGAACTAATTTAGTAACCACAATCTCTAAACTGCAAAAGATGCAACGTTTAGCATGTTCATTAATCAGCGGCTGTGTAAAATCTACACCATCCGAAGCGCTGGACATAATACTTGGCCTACCACCACTACATCTCTACATACAACAAGAAGCGATGGCAGCAGCGCTAAGAATTAAATCGACAGATCAATGGAAAGGGTCAGGGATTCCCACAATCCACTGTAAGATCCTAGATCGTGCAAAGATAATTATCCCAGAAGTATGCCATGGCACAGACCGGATAGCCAGCACATATTCAGATGGGAAGAACTATGGGTTGGTTACAGAGGACCATTCCCAAACAGACACTGCTGATAAAAGCACTACTGCATGCTACATTTTCACAGATGGTGCTAAAAATAGCATGGGAGTTGGGTGTGGGTACCACTCACCTGAGCTAGACCTGGTAGAATCTCTAGCCCTAAATAAAACCACAACAGTACTGCAAGCGGAAGCTGTGGGCCTCCTGTTAGCAGCTAAATCAGTCCTTAAAAAAGAAATACACAGTAAATAAATTGGGAACTCACTGGAACTTAAGTTCATAACGGACAGTGCAGCAACCATTTATGCATTACGAAAACCCACAACCAAGTCAAGAGTGATTGCGGAGTGCCACTCTATGCTACAGCGGCTCGCACTCACTCATACTGTCACAGTTGAGTGGACAAAGAGCCACGGCGTTTGCCGTGGAAATAAAAAAGCAGACACGCTTGCCAAAGAAGGTGCAAAGAAGCATATCAGGGCAGACATAGCAGTGCTATGCAAGCCAACTGCTTCAGAAACACGGAATCTGCTATGTCTACACATAGAAAAAGAACAGCAAAAACTATGGGATAAATCTACTAAATGCAAACACACAAGAACTGTGTTCCCGCTCATAGAAAGAAAAATAACAAATAAACTGCTAGATCTGACAAGATCTGATCTTCGTCTGATGATAGGTTTAATCACAGGTCACTGTGAGTTGAACTATCATCTGCACAAAATAGGATCTACAGACAGCCCCCTATGCAGGGGCTGTTTGCAGGAGAATGAAACTGTGGAACATGTGCTCTTGCGCTGTGAAGCCACAGAAAGTATTAGATCAAGATCGGGACTACTTGAAGGAAATCCAAATCAATTACGTGAACGCATTACATCTGACGAAACGGGACTGGAACTGTTATGCCAGCGACCCAAGGCCGTCCTCCGCTACTTTAAGGAGCTCGGTTGGTTTGGGTAGGCTGGCAGGGGGGAAGTGCACAATACACCCCTAGCGGGACGTCAGTGCAGGCCAATCACCCCCACCCTGAATTAGAATTAGAATTAGATACCGCCAAGTTGAGTTTAAACTAGTATATACCATCTCGCAAAGTTGAGTATAATATACAATATATTTTATAGTAATACCTACTATTCGATTAAAATAAAACATTGTATTTTTATGTCGAAAAAAAAAATGAAACTAATTTACCGTCTTTGCTTCTAATTAAGGAAGTTTGACCTAGAAGCTTGTTTAAAATACTGCTAAATAAGTACAAGCTGACTTAAACGTTGTTTTGTCCTTGTAAATTGTATGGATATATGCGGTAGGTACATATTAATATCGCTATTTGAAAATCGGGATAAAACGTAGAAACGAGGAAATTAGGGGTTCAATGTATTTTAATGCAAAATCGGAAAAATAATGACAAACGTTTTGTTGATGTCAGCGATAATTTCCAAATTCAATGTTTTCCGCATTATATATTTTCCAAATTCTTTATAATACATAATCTGATTTCTTAGTTTTACATATTCCGAATTTTCCACATTCTTTAGTTTCACAATTAGAAATTATAGAAACTCTTAATTTTCCGAACCAGTACGGTTCGCATGCATTTATTTTTTGTACCCGAAATGATAAGGGTGGTAACAATACCACCCTTATCACTTCGGGTATAAAATAAATTTACAACCTATCAAAAACTACTGAATGTACAACAAGTCCTTTCTAAGGTTGCCTGGAAGAGATCGCTTTAAGCGATAAGGCCGCATTGATCTGCAGATTATTAAACCATGATATTGTATTAATTAGTGTTAAATGTTGTAAAATTGTAGTAGTAATAAAGAATTATATTATTATTATTAATATACGCAAAAAAAACACATTAATCGATAAAGCCGGTTTGACAGAGATATGCGACACGAAGATATTATAAGATATTTCGTAATGAACATCTTAAAGGCATTGAAGAATAATATAGGTATTCAACTAATATAATGCAAGTGAAAGCTAAGATTTCTAGGTTCAACAGTAATTGTTTCTCAATTAGGTACGTCGTAAGAACTGAATGGATTTGAAATTTGGAACTCTGAAAGATTCTAGACTGAAACAGCACATAGACTTATTTTTTCGAAAAACACACAGTTCCTTCGTGATTTGTATTTTATTAAATTCTACGCGGACCTACAGTATAGTAATATGAGAAGCAAGT
Organism: Ectropis crepuscularia; assembly: GCA_963693475.1. Classification (NCBI taxonomy): domain Eukaryota; kingdom Metazoa; phylum Arthropoda; class Insecta; order Lepidoptera; family Geometridae; genus Ectropis; species Ectropis crepuscularia. The sequence continues at coordinate 6,935,227 of OY856368.1, read as the reverse complement.
CATAAATTTGAGTAATCTACAGTCGGCGACTCGAGTTCACCAAATCAAGCTTTTCACTTTCAAGTATCTTCATTCTTTCATTCATTTAATTTCATTGCATCTTTCACAATCAACTTCATTCACAGCCTACGAAAAAAATGAATGTGTGGCTCGTCAAAGTGAAGTTTTCTCTTCGACAACCATCATATCTCTCAAATTTAACCAAATTACACATAAATTCCAACTTTCGTTAATATCGGTAACTTGGTGGAGAATTCACTGGCAACAGACATCGTGACAATCGATTTTTATTAGGTTTCCATACCCAAAGGATAAAAACGGAACCCTATTACTGAGACTTAGCTGTCCGTCCGTCTGTCACCAGGCTGTATCTCAAAAACGGTAATACAAGACAGTTTAAATTTTCACAGATGATGTATTTCTATTGCCGCTATTACAACAAAATATACTAAAAATAATATTTTATGGGAACCCAACAAACTTGATTTTTTACCGTTTCTTGCTCGATTAGTCTGTCTCAAGCGAACTAGATGGCGCCACTAGTAAAAATAAAACGCGATACACACACACATCCGCGATCCGCAATCCGTCGATAGAACCATGAGGCAAAAATCAAAATTAAAAAAAACCTTTTGCTTGTCTGCTGAAATTGCGGTGTATACGGAATTCCGAATAAAGCCAAAGAGATTTTATTTGCTAATGGTACAGAGTACAGAACCCTTCGTGCGGGAATCCCACTCGCACTTGGCCGGTTTTATTATTATAATATAACTTTATATATAAATACATAACTTTAATTTAAAAAAACCTTACTGGAAAAAGTCGACACATGAAAAATACATTATTTGTGTAGATTATGTAAGAACACTTGGGTGATTGAGATAAATCTAACAATATCTTAATTTTCAAAATCCATTGAGCCGTTTGGAAGATATGTGTGAATAAATAAATTTACAAACATACAAGATACGCGCGAAAAACATAACCCTTCTTTCAGTCGGCTAATAAATAACAATATGTGAGATGTAGATAGATAGATTCCATGAGATAATTGTGTCAGCGGCCTTACAGAGAAAAGTCTCGACCAACATCGTAAGAGGTGATTGGATCAAGGGTCAAATGAAGAAGGCGGGTTACACCCGTGTAGTTTCCAAAGTAAGTTATCAAATTCTGAGTTATAACTCAGAAGAAAGAACTCAAACTTATAAGTTTTCACTTCTATCAGCAGTTCCTGTGGCTACCAAATTTTTTATAATGTTTACATTTTTCATATTTACTAGCACCATCTCGTCCACCCCTTCGCCCTTGGTACGTAATGTATAATATAATCATTCAAGGGTCACGTACAAATCTAACGGTGAAAGAATTTTTGAAATCAGTCTACTAGTTCCTGCTCAAACTATTTTTATTATCCTTAAAGAGTTCCTAAGATGGGCGCGTTCAAATAAAAAACCTCTTCTTCTTTATAATATAAGTATATATGTTAAAAACCTTACAAATTACGAAGAAAAATGAATACGTAAATAAAAAATATTAATTACCAGAATTCATAGGCACCCATACTGATGTCGAAGAGTGATTGACCTCTGATTGGAGTAAATTTGTAGACGAGCTATAATCCTCGCAATTCATACGGAGCTTACCGTACCTTATTGCCATTTTCACTTTTCATTTCTATTTTATATGATTTAAATTTATTGAAGGTTCAATTAAAAATGTATAGTTATATTTCTACGTTACACTTTATATAGGTATTTTTTTTACTCGGTCCATTTCGTACCAATATCCGTACTTTGCTTACGTCTCACAAATAGAGCAAATTATAATATAATATAACATTATTTTACGACTTTAATTTAATTTAATTGACTGTGTTGAAGTTTTACAATCACTGAGCTTTTCATTCACTAAACACATCCGAATTATCCATAGATTAATTACGATCTAGAGGTTTTTTAAGGTAGCAAGAATAAAGTTTTAAATATATTAAATCACTACAAACGGGACAAAACATTCAAATTAAGAAATATTTAAATAAAACTTTTGTGTCACTTTGTTATTATGGCGGACTTATTACTAATCGAAACGCATTGCTTCATAGCCATACCACAGTGCCATACTGTCGTTTTTCCAACGGTCAATTCCGCCGTATCTCAAACTTTATAGACATTGAAACAAACTTTTTATAACTTATAAATATTTGTATTTTAAGTAGGATTTCGGTAACAAATCATTTCAACATTTTTTTCTCTGTTATATTTGTCAACGTAAAATTGTAAACACCTTCAGATTACGATGTAATCACGTGAGGTTATAAAATAACCTAAGTTACCTTCTCACCCAGTGCAAATATTTGTGTGATCAATTCAAATGTTTGCACTGTATCTGGGTGTTTATATGTATAATAAGTATGTATTTAAAACTATATAAGTATTATATCAGCTATCTGGCCACCATCATACAAGCTTTGCTTAGTTTGGGGTCAGATGGTGTTGTGTGTGAAATGTCTACCAATATTTATTTATTATTATTTATTACCTTACTGAAGGATTACAATCTCACGCGTTAGATTATAACTTGACGGAGTTTACAGTTTTAAGGCTACATCAATTTATAATCCAACTAGATTTGGTAGTTTGAAATTCCATGAATATTGCACTCAATATATGAAATTATTAACCATACTCATCAAGTGCTGAAAGAGGAATGCCAAAGATTAATTATGAATCGTAATCAGTTCGTTGTAATTACAAGTAAATGTAACATTTATGTACCACTTAAGTATCCTCGCATTAGAGCCTCAAGATACCGACATTATGTGACTTAGTTTACGGCTTATATATAAACAGCTTTTCAGTACAGATAGATTTTACTTGTTTTACTGTATCGCTTAAACATACATAGGTACTAAGCCTTTTTGTAATTTATATATTGTGATAAAAAAAATATTTGAAATTATTACAGTCATCCTACTAATATTATAAATGTCAATGTTTGGATGTTTGGATGTTTGTTGCTCAATCACGTCCTAACGTATGAACGGATCGGGCGGAAATTTCGAACACAGATAGATTATTGTCTGGAAGAACACATAGGCTACTTTTAATCCCGGAAAACAACGGGAATAACGAGAACTGGAACTACGCGGGTAACATCGCGGGGCGCTACCAGTAACACATAATTCTCAAATAGATAATCTGAAACGTGTTATTTGGCGAAAACATGTTGTGCTCTTTGATGATAATTTAAAAACCAAAACAAACACCAAAAACTACAACGCTACTTCAATAAAATACAATTCCTTAAAACAATAGTTCCGCGCGCAACCCATCAAAAAGTGCAGAGTGTCTATATTTTTATTTTTACTATTTTTTTTAATCCAGTAGACACAAATTTTATATTTTACAAAAAAAAATCGATTCTTAAATTTCGTAATAATAATTTCGTAGTCGTGAACTTTTTTATTTTAGCCTTAGGGTGTGTTGTGGAACATACAGTTCGAGAATCACTGATTTCATCTGAACAAACAGGACAAATAATATACTTACCTAATCCAGTCTGAGTCACTCTTATGGTACCACTGATTTACCTCATCGCGTATTTGTTTTTAGTGTGTTTATTAATGCATGCGTTTATAAGTAGTTTGTATGTGTGTGCGTTTATGAGTGTGTTTGTGTATGTGCACTGTTATTATACCTAGATTTGTATTAATTTTTATAATTTTGTAGTATGTAATTAGTAGTATTAAAACAATGGCTCCTCCTCTCAGCTAATTTTGTAAATAGGCAAGTTTCCTACAAGCTGCAACCAGATTGCAAGAGAATGCTCTCGGCAACAAAGTTGTTACTTGTGGCTCTAGTTCATATTTTTTTACTATAATATTTCTGTTTATTTGCTTCACTTTAAAGCATTTTCTATCTATCTTACCTACAAACAGCAAAAACGATTTTTGTGTTTGTATTTGTATGGACTTTATTCCCCTTTCAAAGTTTAAAAATGCAGCGCCTCTTGCATCGCAAAGGAAAGATTTCTCTGGATCCCGGTAGAAAGCTACATTTTCGCAAATGGATGCAGCCTGTGAAGCCGTGTTATTAAAAAATAACATCTGAAGGCACCTGCACGCGATACGAGGATGCTCTAATATTCAATGGAGAACCTGTCACACTGTTCTGTAAGCCATCGTTCAGAAACAAGGGCATTTCATGTTACAGCCTGAATAAAAAAGGCCTGCGATGACATTTAAGAAAGACCACAGAATGTAACTTGGAACATAACTGAAAGAAACAATAATTGAATGAAAATTATTAATATATAATAATTAATAACTACATAAAGTGTTTTTCAAAGATATCAAAGAACTATTGAACGCACCAAAAATGTATATATACTATATTTTTGGTGCGTTAAATAATTTAATAGAACACAGACATTCTAGGGTATTTTAAAAGTTTTTTTACAAAACCAACCAATGTTGCGCAACTATTTAAACAAGAATGAATCAACACTGCACTATACTCGTCACAACGAGATATAAAATCATTAATCAATTTACTGTGGATGTAATATTTATATATATTTTTTTTACTGTGGGCAGAGCCTTTATTAACAAACCTAAAATACAATGAGAACTACACTACGCTACATACCTAACAACTACATACACTAAGCACACCTGAATTATCCATAGACCAATAAAGGTCTACAGATAATCAAGACGTTCAAGCCCACTACCAATCGGAAGCGTACCCAGCATGCTGGCGGCATTACCACGCTGAATGACAATGCTTATGCGTTGGGCCAAATAAACGCCAGCATTTTGGTCACGCGTCGCGTCGACCAAGCGCTCGGAAAGGCTTTTGAAAATGAGTTGAGCTCCCGGACCCCACGGACCCAATGTATTATATATGTATTACTTATATATATTTATATTTATATATATATATATATATAAGTAATATATAATTTATTTGGAAGCATTGGTCCCCAAACTGAGACACAGTATTGCTTGCACATTACTACTTAGCAGTAGAAAAACAGGAAAAAATGTGGTATAATAGAGCGACTCAACAAACAAAGTCCTATCCTTAGAATAGGGATGCAGGCTGGGTCGAAAATAAACTATACTAATTAGTCAGTCAGGTAAATCTTGGAAAAAAATGGGACTATTTTATTTCTCAATTATTTTTAAATCGACAAAGACAAACCTGTATACTATACATATATAGATCAGCGAATTTTTTTTTTTTTTTTTTTTTTAACTTCTATAGGTTTACACTTGACCGCCATCTCGCCTGATGTTAAACGACGATGCGGTCTACGATGGAACGTGTTTACCTAGAAATAACCGATTCACTCTCGATTTGAAGACACAAAGATTGTAACCATCGGGGAAAACCCACTCAGGCAACGTATTCCACAGCCTAGACGTTCTTATCACAAAAGTAGAGTCAAATCTCTTCGTTCGTGTCTTTGGAACATCAACCATGAAACGATGTCGCTTTTTCGAGCTACGAGCATTCCGATAGAAAAAAGGACAAGGTGGTATCAGATCATGCAAATCAGTCGCACACTCTCCGAAGTGTATCCGATAAAAAACCGATAGGCTAGCAATTTTTCGGCGATGTTCAAGACTTTGAAGTCTTTTTCGCACAAGAGTGTCGTTACCTATGAGCCTTTTGGCACGTCTCTCGATCGATTCCAGAGCCTCCAGCTGATACTTAGCCGATCCATCCCAAAGGTGCGAACAGTACTCCATACAGGAGCGAATCTGTGCTTGATATAATGTAAGCAACTGTTCAGACTTGAAGTACCTTCGCACCTTTGAGAGGACACCTAGTTTTTTGGCAGCAAGTTTGGCCTTGGACTCGATATACGAGCCAAAGTTGAGCGTAGAGGTCAAAGTAACGCCCAAAAGCTCAAGACGGTCAGAAACCGGCACGGATACACCTCTAAAAGTTGGAGTCAGTTGGAAGGAACTCCTTTTAGCGGAAAACAGACACGCCTGCGTTTTATTCTCGTTGAACTTGACCAGATTGGCATCGCCCCATTTAGACACCGCCTCAAGGGTCAAGTTCAAACGTTCGATCAGACTCTCTCTCTGTACCAGAGTTTGCGGCCCAGTGGCTCTCGCGCTAGACATGTAACTCTCTACGACGGTGCTATCGTCTGCGTACCCATAGATACCGGGCTTCAACAGATCGTTAATATGTAGCAGGAAGAGCGTCGCAGAGAGTACCGACCCTTGAGGGACTCCGGCATTGATAGCCATTTGATCCGACGAGCAGCCATCAATGACGACTCGTATGGATCGATCCCTCAAGAAGTCCGATATCCACGCAATGAACCCAGGAGACAAACCATAACTAGAAAGCTTGCTTATAAGGCCATCATGCCAAACCCTGTCAAAAGCCTTTGAGATATCCAGGGAGACTGCAAGTGCTTCCCCGTGTTTCTCAATAGCTTCACTCCAGATGTGAGTGACGTACGCTAGAATATCCCCGGTGGACCGGTTTCGGCGAAACCCGTATTGCTGGTCACTGAGGAGGTCGTTCGATTCTAGGTACGTCAGGAGCCTGTGGTTTAAGACACGTTCCATAGTCTTGCAGAGTATGGACGTGACCGAGATGGGCCTGTAGTTGACAGGGTCAGCACGACTACCCTTTTTGGGCACAGGTTGCACATTAGCAAGCTTCCAAGACTTCGGTACTAGCCCAGTTTGGAGAGAGAGTCTGTATAGGCGCGTCAGTATTGGTGACAACTCAGGCGCACAAGCCTTCAATACTAGAGCAGGAATACCATCTGGGCCACTGGCTTTATTCACGTCCAGATTGCGTAACACTTTACGAACCTCCTTTTGGCGAATGCGTATCTCTGACATAAAAGTCGAACAGCCAGGTGGAGTAGGAGGTGTCGCGCTACCAGCATCTAGACGCGAAGATTCTGCAAACTGAGTAACAAACAAGTTTGCTTTCTCCGTTGCAGTGTGAGCCAGTGTCCCATCAGGTTTCAGCATTGGAGGTAGTGAGGAGCGGGAGAAGTTCGATTCGACCGATTTAGCTAGGGACCAAAACGCTTTGCTGCCCGCAGGGTACGAAGCCAGTTTGTTCCCTATTCGACTAATGTGGTCAAAACGAGCCCTCTGCAGAACCTTTTTGCATGCCTTAGCAGCCTTGTTGAACGCTTTTTTCTTCTGGTGTATGTCCCTTGCCTTACGCTGTCGAGCATCAACCCAGGCTAGGTAGGTCTCATGTTTAAATGCTTCAGCACTTTTACATTGAGAACCAAACCATGGGCGAGCTTTGCTGGATAATGGGACGTCGGAGTATGGAATGAAATATTCCATAGCCGTTCGTATTACATTAGTCACAGCATCCGCGCAGACTGTGGGATCACCAGAAGTGAAGCACAATGACTGCCATGGGTAAGATATATAAGGTAAGATTAGATAGATAGGTAAGATTTCCAGGGTGGGATGTCGTGGTGACGTCACATGTGAGTAAAAATCGAACCCACAAGTGAGGTCACTCGAAACTTCTAAGCGCTGTATCTTCCTATTTTTTTGTGAAACAAAAGAAAAAATATCTGTACATATGTTTTAGCTAACTGACGGAGAAATTTTTTTTTTAGGATTAAATCCTATTGTAGTGAGCTAGTTTCGGTGTGAGAGGTGTCTATTATCTATTGAAGAGCTGTGACGTATAGTGACGGGCATCGAGAGAAATTGCACTTTTCGGAACAAACCGGTTGAAAGAAATGCACGAAGCAGCTGGAACTATAGGGCTGCGAAACTATAGCGCAAGCAGACTATCTTTTTTAGGGTTCCGTAAAACGTAAAAACGGAACCCTTGTAGATTCATCATGTCTGTTTGTCTGTCCGTCCGTATGTCACAGCCACTTTTTACCGAAACTATAAGAACCATAAGGTACAGTCGCCATATATAGTAGTACCTTTTTTGTAAAAAAAATATTTAAAAAAGCCGTAACTGTGTTACTGTAACTGAAAAAAAACTGAAACTTGGTACAGTCCGCGAGGTATAAGCTGAGCTTTGCATTAGTGTGAGTGATCACATGCATACGCATCTATTACCAAAAGTACAGTCAGACAACAAACTCTTAAACAACAAGCTGACATTAACTATCCAGGATCAATATGGTCATTGCGAAAAGAAGTATCTCTTTGAGGATTCAAATGGTCAAGGACAGAGAATAACAGAAAAATTTTAATGGAACAGCATGAGATCCGTCACCTACGTATAACTTATACCGTATTCAGGGCAGGCCTATCGTTTATACCGATGAAACATATATTGACACCACTCACACTTCATCAAAATCATATTCAGATGGCAGCACTTCTGGTTTGAAGAAACACCTTATTAAGAGAACATGGTCACAACGTCCTGCGTCTGACTGTACTTTTGGTGATCACTCACACTAATGCAAAGCTCAGCTTATACCTTGCGGACTGTACGTAGATGTATTTTGTGAACCGCGTTAAGATTTTTGCATAAAAATATAAAAAACAACAAATTTTGAGGGTGCCCCATTAGAACTAAAACTCCAATATATTTTTTTCATAATACCCATGCATGTGGGGTGTCTATAGATAGATAGGTTTTCAAAAATTATATTGAGGTTTCTAATATCATCTTTACTACGTACTTTACGTACTTTTACGTACAATGGCCCAATAAAGAGGCTAGGTGCGGAAAAGGCCCCGCTAAACTAACTAACTATCATCTTTACTACACGAACTTGTGTATTACGTTACTTGCTGCTACGGAACCCTTCATGGGTGAGTCCGACTCGCACTTGGCCGCTTTTATTTACTATTATGGATTTACACTTCATCGCCATCTTGCCAGGACGTCTACTCTCTATCAACGAAAAACGTAATTTGGAAATAAACTTGCGAATTACCTACTCCGGTTCTACTTCGTTTCGTTCGATCGAACATTGTTTGACGTTTAAATATTCTAAGTTTACTCTAATTAGAGTAGGCTTAGAACATTTAAACGGATGAAGCGACGGATCGAAGTAGATCGAAGTAGTAGTGGGTAATGTTTCCAGAGAAATTACTGGGCTTAGAGATACAACAACTTAGATCTCTGGGTGACGAGCGCAGTGCAATGATAGGTAATTATTTGGTTCCAATAGCTGCGTGTCACTGTGGTGCTATGTGGCAGGCATGTTGCTTACCATCAGGCACATGTCCTACTCGTCTCGTCACTCTATATTTAAAAAAAAAAACCGGAGTAGGAAAGTCGCGAGGTTATTGCGAAATTACGTTTTTTGTAGAAACTAAGTAGCCCGTTAGTTAGATTGCAAAAAAATATTGTACACGTATTTTTTCTTTTGTTTCACAAACAAAAAATGACGAATATACAGCGCTTCGAAGTTTCGTGTGACGTCACTTGTGAGTACGATTTTTACTCACGAGTGACGTCGCGACCCCCCACTCTCGAAGTTTGATGGTCTATATCTTTGACGATTTTTAATATTATGATAAAACAAAAAATACGTGTCCAATATTTTTCCATGATCTATCTGACGGACTAATTAGGATGGTGTATTTTTGACCCAGTCCGGTACCCTATTATGTTAGTTAGTTACGTTAGTTACGGCCTGATGTTGCGATGCGAAGGTGCAGTCTACGATGGAGCGTGCTTAGCTAGAATAAATAGATTCACTCTCAATTTGAAGAACTCAAAATGAAACGAAAGCAGCCTACTAAATGTAATACTACTAAATTCCCACTGCTTGGACTCGGGGCCTTCTCTCCCAAGAAGAAGGTCAAGACCATAATCTACCACGCTGACCCAGTGCGGGTTGGTGGATGACACATGACCTCAAAAGATTATGGTACCTGTTTGGTCTCTCGCGAAATGTTCCTTCACAGTTTTTAAGTTGCCGGCATTTCGCACATTTCTTCGAAAGGACAGTGGTGCGCGTGGGTTCTGAACCGTCCATCACCGTTCTTTCGACTGGACCAGCTGTAACTTAAAAGCCTAGTAACCCTATCTGAAATGAACATACCTATCTCATGAACTACCAAAGATAACGGCGCGGAATCAAATGGAGAGTGTGAAGAACAACGTAGCAACTATTGCTGAACAGGTCACAGATACAAATTATCTAAATTAAAAAAAAATTGGCAGTCATAGAGAAAACTTCTATCTCAGAATTTGATAGCTCACTTTGGAAACTACACGGGTGAAACCTGAGGGCGTGGCCAATATAGATCATCCGAGTTTACGCGAAAATTTCTTTTTGAAGTGAAACTTCTTTAGAATCGTTGTGATTTCAAACCGGATGCAACGGAAAAAACGACAGGTAAGAGACACAAATACAAAAATGTGCAGGAAAGAATGAGACAGAAATATAAATACTATTTTGTCCCATACTGCAAGTAAGCGTCATTTTCGACGCATCTCTCAAACGGCGTTTGGCGCAATTGTAACGGTCTCGGCTTAACGACTATACAGTACCGGGTTCGATCCTGACCAAGGCCTGTATTAAGATTTTTGTTTTGCACGCTTTTTGAAGTGAAAACTTCTTTAGGCGGTAGTTTCCAAGGTAAGCTATCAAATTCCGAGTTTAAAAATTAAGAAACATATTGTGTGACTGGCAAGCTTTTTAATCACTTGCGCGGCGCGCAAGTGATTAAAAAGTGAAGATTGGCTTGTGTATCCTACCCTTGTTATATTTATTCATCTCATTCTTTTGTTGATTTACTGAAGTTTCACTTCTATCGTGTGTGAATCGCACACACCTTTTTTTTACGAACGTGACGCTTGATCCTAATTCGCAGCCCACGGAAAATATGTTTGTATGTACCCAAAAGAAGTTTTCACTTCAAAACATTGTTTTAGTTGTAGAACTCTTTACAGAGTCTGCTGGGGATGTACCACACCTTTGGCAGTTATTCTACCGCTAAGCAGTAATACGCGAACATCACTGTGATCCGGTTCAAAGGACAACATTTCCAGATAAATTCAAGGAACTTACGGAACAATGACTGTGATTTAGATTGTTTCACAGTTTCCCACAAAATCTACCGACTTACAGAACAATCACTGATATTCAGATTGTTTTACAAAATCTAATAATTCAATTACTGGCAACATTCTCATCGCGTTTCATTTACTGTGGGGATTTAAATTGATTTAATTGTAATAAAGTAGCGTCCGTTTTCCCGCCAAAACTGAATGGCAGCCAATTAGAGTGCGTGCGCTTTGAATTTAGAACGAGCGGCGATCGACAAGATTAGTCGGGTTTCGCACTTATGCAACTTTTTATGGATTAAACCAAAACATAATTTATATTTTTGTAGCGGTCTCTTTGCAGAGTCCGCCTGGGGAAGTACCACACCTTTGCCAGTTATTTTACCGCCAAGCAGTAATGTGCAAACATTACTGTGTTCCGGTTTAAAGGGCAATGTTTCCAGAGAAATTACAGGGCTTGGAGATATAACATCTTAGATCTCTGGGTGACGAGCGCAGTGCAGTGCTAGGTAATGATTTGGACTCATGTTCCAATAGCTGCGTATCACTATGCTGTTATATGGCAGGCATGTTGCTTACCATCAGGCACATGTCCTGCTCCTCTCGTCACTCTATGCTATAAAAAAATATTCAATACTGACGGTTGGTCTTATTTTAAAGCAGAGTGTGGAGACGAAATTCGAATGTTAAAATTGATTTATTATGTACGTTTTTGGTTTTTTGCGGCATTTTCGAGCGATCTATTGCAGTTTTGCATAAATCCAATAAACAAAATACTTTATTTATTATTAGATACTACCGGCTGGTCATGAGAACGGCGACTGGCAAACTAAATACCTTGGTTCGAATCCCACGCGTACCAGTATTTTCACCGATATTTCATTTTTCAGTCGTGTGCGTAATGCCTCGAACTTGAAAACGGTCACGAGTGCGCCTAAAGCCAGGAAAAAATCAGATTTCACCCGCGCGACACGTTTCTTAATGTGATGTACATAAAGTCGAGAATAGCATGACACAGTTTGGAGGAAAAATCAATATTTAATCAGGAGTCCATTTTTGACCAAGTTTTATTTAATTACTCAATAACTAAACATAAATTTAAAAAAGTGTTCGGTTACTTTACTAGAACGTACAAATAGAAATTTTATTACCAAAAAATAATGTGGGATCATCGCTGATAATTTCGAGTACTCGAATTAAAACGGGTTTTTTCGGTGTCATTTTTATTTTTTTATTGTAAAAAACTCTGATCTATTTTTAAAATTCCATTTGGTTATTGTGCTTCTTCTTGATTGTACCCACACATCAATATTTTTTTTGTCATAGTTTTTAGTTTCTTAACTTCAGTGAGCGGCGTCGAAAATCTCCTTTTTTCGTTTTCTGGCTTTAGGCGCCCCCTTCGAGTTCCAGCACTTAGTTGACTGCTTATGTTCATCTCTTTCTCGCGTAGTTATGAATTTTTTTGTGAATATAGTGCAGTGTGAGTAGAAGTGTCGATGGGAATATGGTGATGTAATAAGACCCATTTTAAATGCATCAGTACTTACACTGCTGGGTGGTAGTGCAGAAATATTCCGTACGACACTATTGATAAAACGTTTTTGTACCAGTAGTGTAGAAGGGAATGATGATGTATGACCTTTAAAAATTCCCCACGGCACTACTGGCCAGTAGTGCAGAAGGGAAAAAAAAAACCCACGACACTACCAGTAGTGCAGCTTGGTAGTGCCGTGGGAATACGCACAAAATATTACTTCCTACATTAATATGTCTAAAGTGTTAATGTGAAAGCATCCATAATAACTTTTTCGGAACAAATTTGAATTTATATTTCGAATACAATCCGAGTATCTTTCTAATCAACGGCATATTCATCCTCTTCTAAAGGATGATTGATTCGTTAAGCTTGTTGAGCAAAAATTAAAAAAGTAGTCATTATTTTCAATATCGTTTCGTATTATGATTTTAAGAAATTTTACACAGCTATTTTTTATTTAATTATACCCCGTTTACATGATTCCAGTCCAGCGACCGATTCGGTCGCTGGACTGGAATCATGTAAACGGGGTATTACAGAGGCAGAGGCATTAGATTAAGCTCCTGCTGAAAAGCCATAACATGATAGTGCCACATATCCATTTGAACATCGATATAAACCAACCTTGGTGGTTGGCTACCAATCCTTTTGGTTTTTAGAATTCCGTACCCCAAGGATACAAACGGGACCCTATTACTGAGACTTTGCTGTCCGTCCGCCGGTCACCAGGCTGTATCTCAAGAACGGTGATAGCCAGCCTGTTGAAATTTTCACAGATGATGTACTTCTATTGCCGCTATAACAACAAATACTAAAAATAAAATGAATATTTAAGGGGGATTTTATTATATTATATGGGAATATAATATCGTACAAAACCCTAAGTGCGCGAGTCCTATTCACACTTGGCCGGTTTTATTTATTTGTTTTTAGGGTTCCGTAAAACGTAAAAACGGAACCCTTATAGATTCGTCATGTCTGTCTGTCTGCTGTCCGTCCGTGGGATGTGTGATGTTTGTTGATGACGGACTGTTATCTATTCTGTCTGTGCGTTTGTATGTATTTGTGAGTGTGTTGTGTCTGTGGTATTTATAATTATGTATGTGTGTGTGATAAGTTACGGTGGTCTAGTCGGGAGAACGGCGGCTGCCGATCCGGAGACCCCAGGTTCAAACCCCACACGCACCACTGTCTTTTCGAAGTCATGTGCGTAATGCCGCTAACTTGAAACGGTGAAGGAAAACATCGTGAGGAAACCGACATGTACCTAGAATCTTTCGAAGTCATGTGTCATCCACCAACCCGCACTGGGCCAGCGTGGTGGATTATGGCCTTAACTCTCTCCTTGCGAGAGAAGGCCCCGAGTCCCAGCAGTGGGAACGTTTATTGGGCTGTTGATGTTGTTGATGTTGATGTGTGTGTGTGTAAGTGTAGATGAGATGACGTGCGTACGTGTGTATGCCTATGTGTGTACTATTTTTGTAACAGCGTCTTATATATTGAAACTTGCGGCACAATAATAGTCTTAATTTAAAAAGCCGTGGGTAAGTTCAATTATGTTGCAGTCCTAATTAGAGCCTCAGTACCCTCGTAACCCAATTGTCTAAGGCTCAGCGCAGACAGAACGGTGCGCGGCAGAGAGGATTTTATTAACGCACTTGAAAATAAACTTTAAAATTATTACAATAAAGTGCAAAAACGCTTGAATCTTATTTTCGCGTATCTTCGAGGACGCGCGAGCATTTTTTGTCTGGTTCAAGCATTTATATCGGTTTCGGTCCACATTTATCGTACAGAGTGCTGTCCGGACCGAAAGAATGTCCTCGTTATTAGAAGTCGGTTAAAAATTGAGCGTCTATTTCTTTCAAGTCTTGAGCAAAGGTTTGCTTAGAGCATTCTCTGAGGCGAGGTAGGAGAGGCGAACGCAAAGAAAACTGCATTTGAATTACTGAATTTCGTCTCGTCTCGACGGGGAAACCACGTACCGTTCGCAAAAACATCATCCTATTTAATGTTAATGTTAATAAATGGCAAAGTTTGGATATTCTTATAAAATACTAGCGGCCCGCCCTGGCTTCGCTCGAATAATAACCTAGATATCAACTGCAGCACCATCTGCCGGGCTGATTTGTGAATCTAAACCTTCCAGGGCCCTACCCAAACGTATACAAAAAAAATCATTCAGATCGGTCCAGCCGTTCAGGAGGAGTTCAATAACAACCAAAAGTGGCATTGATTTTTATATATATAGATTACAAGTCAAATGTTATCTTAAAAAATACAATTCTAAATGTCAAATACCTAAATCCTACAAACACAAGTTTGAAGTCATTAATTTAGTCTCCGTGCTCGTCAAAAGTTCCCAGCAGACTGGCAGCATTTCCACGCTGTATGGTCAGAGAGATGGCTTGGACCAGATAGAGACCTGAGCGGGGATCACGTCCCCCCTCGCTAAGAAGACGATCCAAGACGGCAACAAAAGCCTCTCCTCAGAATCCGAGGGCCCAGCCGTTTTCACGGCGAACGGTACGAACTCGTAACAAGATCCCAGGGCAGAGTATTTGAGGTGTTTGGATCGGTGATGTTTAGATGATTAGATGTTTGTTAATCAATCACGTATGAACGTCTGAATGGGTCGGGTTGAATTTGCAACACAGTTAAATAATTGGGATAGCACATAGGCTACTTTTTATTACGGAAATTGAACGGGAACGGAAAGGTATGAATGCAAACATGAACTTTGAGGGTAAAATTGCGTGTCAGTAATGACTATGTAATGTATGGCCTTATTTAGAGAATCACTGAGACATTAGGCCCGTAGGCGCCAGAAATTCATCTTATTTTCAAAAATAAACCGAGGGCTTGGACGATGAGACGCGTGTACAAAATCTTTTGACGTGATAACGTCTTATAATTCGATGAAGCCGGCTGCACGCCCGCATAACATGACGTCATGTAACGTTACCGCCATAGATTAGATAATATTTACCGCCGTTACCTCGCCTTATTACTTTTCGCACCATCTAGTAAGTGAGTGAAATGTGTATTACGTTCAAGGAGTCTGTCCATGTTTTAGAAAAGCGACGATATGAAGTTAAGAACTTGTGCTAGTACAATGATGTACCCAGAGATGGCGCTTTGAACAGCTTTTCAAAAAGCTTCAGAATGTTTTACCTAGATGGCGCTTAACATAAATACTAGACGTTGTCACGTTCAACTGTCGTCAGTAAACCGACTTTACAGACAACCATTTTTTTTAAAGTGAAAACTTCTTTTAGCACACCACAAACAGATTTTCGTGGGCTGTGAATTGAATTCTAGCTTCACACTCGGAAATGATAAGTAAATTCGGGACCATTGCTAATGGTCATCTAGATAGGTCCGGTTTCACCCGCGTAGTTTCCAAAGTAAGCTATCAAATTTTGAGTTATAAGTTTTCACTTCTATCGTCAGTTTATACGACTGTCAATTTTTTTCTTGTTTTTATTTGCTGTCTGTACCTGAAGTCAATTATGGGGAGCTTGCGCTTGGCCGCACACGTCACTCGGCCAAACCCGCAGTGTGCATGTCCGCGCCTCCACTGCACATGCAATGACGGTTGGATAATCTGATCTGGTTTACTTTGTGATAGACTCGCTATCCAGCGAAGTTAGAGCAAGCAGTTTTAAACCCGCTGGTGACAAGGATGAGATAAAATTATGCCTTACTACCGGCTCGTTCCGGCTTCGCTCGGTACCAACCTAGATACCAACTGCAGCGCCATCTGCCGGGCTGATTTGTGAATCTATACCATCCAAGGCCGTAGGGCCTCGGATGGAACTTCACAAATGTATACAAAAAATCAATCAAACCGGTCCAGCCGTTTAGGAGGAGTTCACTTGCAACGAAGAATGGCATTGATTTTTATATAGATAGACTAACCGCGGTGCTGCGGTATCATCTACGTGGTTCCCGATCCCGTTATATTTCTGTGTTAAAAAAATGTTTGTCTGTAAAGTCGGTTTACTGACGATAGAACGTGACAACGTCTTAAGATAATACTGATGGATTGGTAGCATTTTTCAAAAGAAAATTTTAATTTAATTTGTTTAATAGATTTGTATGTAAAAAGTAATCAGTAGAATTTAGTCATTTTCAATCAAAACAATGCAAAAAAGCTTTTAGATGCCGGGGATCGAACCCGGGGCATTTCACATGCAAAGCGAACGCTCTACCACTGAGCTACATCCCTGCTTGAACTACTGGTCGAAATAATTAATACAACTGTAACAAACATGCGGCGAGGTAACGACCGACGGTAACGGTACATGACGTCATGTTTTGTGGGCGTGCAGCCGGCTTCATCGAATTATAAGACGTTATCACGTCAAAAATAGCCAATGTGTTATCCCAGACCTTCGTTTGTTACCTTTCAACAGGTTTGACAAGTTCACTTTGGCGAACTTCAGTACATAATGCCTACGCATAAATTTGCGTTTTACCTCAGTTAAGATGAAGCGTTTGTTTGCATCGTTCTAGGCGTTATTAATCTATGGATAATTGTAGATTTTAGTAATAATGACAGTGATAGAAAGTTACAAAGTTTGACATTACATAGATTTATTGAGATTCAAAGCTTACTTTTTTTATATATATGCTTCCTATTTCTTTTTCTCCCACCTTAAATCTTAAGAATTTATTTGTGTCTCTTTTAACTGTCGCTTTTTCGTTACATCAACTTTCAAATCAGAACGATGACAAAGAAATTTTCACTAGAGTGCTCGCAATATATCTCTGCGCGTAGCAAAATATGGAACAAATCAAAATAGAAAACAAAGTGAACCAGCAGTGAAGATCAGCTGATTGTATCTTACTCGCTCGGGTACACTCGGCGGTTCCATGTTCACCCGATCGACTCTTTCACCTAACAGCGTCAGCTTCATTTACCACTTAAGATTTACAAGTTTAAATTAAATTCTTCTTATTTCGATGTTGGTGTAGGTTGAAAATGACAGATTTTTTATAATGTAATAAACTATAATAAAGTTTTCCTGGTGGTAAGAGACTCAGACAGCCTATACCAATTACCAATGATACTTGGTCATACTGAACCAAATTAGCACTGCAACGGCGTTCAATACTTCGAAACATTCGTTCTTGAGTTTCATTTGTCGTGTAGTTACTTATATTGCTTCCCTGAAAAATCCCTTCTCGTACCTGTTTTATGAAGTTGTAAGTTCCCAATGAACGGGAAGGGAACCCATTAGCTTGACCTGGCAACATTAAGTACGCCACCAGGCGCACGCAGACTTATACTGCGAGCACTATACAAAAATACGTGTCCTAAATGTTACGTAATCTAGCCGCGCGGATTAAGAGTGCGCCTAAAGCCAGGAAAAAATCAGATTTCACCCGCGCGACGCGTTTCTTAATGTGATGTACATAAAGTCGAGAATAGCATGACACAGTTTGGAGGAAAAATCAATATTTAATCAGGCGTCCATTTTTGACCAAGTTTTATTTAATTACTCAATAACTAAACATAAATTTAAAAAAGTGTTCGGTTACTTTACTAGAACGTACAAATAGGAATTTTATTACCAAAAAATAATGTGGGGTCATCGCTGATAATTTCGAGTACTCGAATTAAAACGGGTTTTTTCGGTGTCATTTTTATTTTTTTATTGTAAAATCCTCTGATCTATTTTTAAAATTCTATTTGGTTATTGTGCTTCTTCTTGATTGTACCCACACATCAATATTTTTTTTGTCATAGTTTTTAGTTTCTTAACTTCAGTGAGCGGCGTCGAAAATGTCCTTTTTCGTTTTCTGGCTTTAGGCGCCCCTTAATTGGAATGGTACGTTTTTGAACCACTCATCAGTTTAACTCAGTCATTTTCTTTAGTGGAATTAGGAAATTCCACTAAAGAAAATACTCTTAGGGAACATTATTTACTTGCTAAACTGCCTACAAACCTGAGCATATAACGTTAACCTTTTAACTAATTTTAACCCTAAGATCGTCAGTGATTTGTGGTCGCCAGGGACGACGCACCGTCTCGCAACCCTGGATGGAAAATAAATCCAGTAGACTTTGAACGGGTTATTTATTGCACCTGTTGCCGTTTTATCTCGGGTGGTTAAATTTTAAAATGGTTACAAGATTAAAGAATGTAAAAAATGTTTGTCTGTAAAGTCGGTTTACTGACGATAGAACGTAACAACGTCTTAAGAAAATACTGATGGAATGGTAGCACTTTTCAAAAGAAAATTTTAATTTCATTTGTTTAATAGATTTGTATGTAAAAAGTAATCAGTAGAATTTAGTCATTTTCAATCAAAACAATGCAAAAAAACAATGCAAAAAAGCTTTTAGATGCCGGGGATCGAACCCGGGGCATTTCACATGCAAAGCGAACGCTCTACCACTGAGCTACATCCCCGCTTGAACTACTGGTCGAAATAATTAATACAACTGTAACAAACATGCGGCGAGGTAACGACCGACGGTAACGACCGACGGTAACGGTACATGACGTCATGTTTTGTGGGCGTGCAGCCGGCTTCATCGAATTATAAGACGTTATCACGTCAAAAAACTCGAATGTATATTGAACTACCGATTTTACTCCGTTGCTTTTGTTGCTAAGGCAAATGGCAATTAGGCAAAGAATCGACGTGGAGTCGATTACTAGCGGAATCCCAACCGGTAGTGATCGGCTCAACAGACGAGCACTAGTATTAGGTTTAAAATGTTCCCAACTCCCCCCTTATTTTCCTCTTCTCCTGCTAATCCTTGAAATATGTAAAAATTATATAAAATTTTAAATGACAAAAGTCACGGACCCCGGAGTCTGTGGAGTGACAAATTTAAATTAAAAAAAAAAAAGAAAAAACTACCGATTTTGGGAAATTAAGAAAGACAATGTTGAATAATCAATTTATTTCATTTTCACTGAAAAAACAAGCACTGACTTAAAGTTAAAGTAAATTCAGACTGTTAACGCTAAATGGCTAGTATTGTATGAGCAGACATTTTCATTTGTTCCGGCTCCCTTTCCTACCATATTTCACCTCCTGTCCGTCCTTGTCTTTTTAACGAATTGACCCGTCGCACGAGCATCGTACGAGGAACTTTCACTTTTTAATAAGTGTGTGTTGATAATCGTTACGGGGGTGTGACGTGCTCCCTGCTAATAATCCTAAAACTATATAAACTAAATTGTTCTGTGCCATTTTTTGTGAACTATTGGAGGAGACCAGGGTAGCGATTCTGAAACCATTCGGTTGCATCCGACACGGAATCTCATCTCTCGGTCTTTGTCTTATCTGTTTAGCATGACAAAGACCGAGAGATAAGATTCCGTGTCGGATGCAACCGAATGGTTTCAGAATCGCTACCCTGGCTTGCTAGCCTGTACTTAGGCGGCCGCCTACTGGATGTTCCCGAGCTGCGACGTAGATCTCGTGAGTCCCTTTTCCTCCTATTCATTCCTGCTTATGATTTTGTCTGCTCATTTTGCGTGTGAGAATTAACTTGGGGATCGCGATACTTCGCGCATTCACAGACACTTGACTAAATTTCTTTAGAAACTATGACTACGTCGTCTATATAAATGTATGCACTTACTGTTTTTGTCGATATATGTTTAGTTATAGCCACACTGATTTCATTTACCTAAGTTTAAATGGAACCACCTCTGAAGTATACAAAAACAAAACATCAAAATCGATTCGCAATAAGCGTAAAAAAAATGAGAACTCCTTTTTTTAAGAAAAAAAAAACACTTTTACGTATTATAACCATAATACGTAAAAGTGTTTTTTTTTTTAACTTCTATAGGTTTACACTTGACCGCCATCCCGCCTGATGTTAAGCGACGATGCGGTCTACGATGGAGCGTGTTTACCTTGAAAAAAACCGATTCACTCTCGATTTGAAGACACAAAGATTGTAACCATCGGGGAAAACCCACTTAGGCAACGCATTCCACAGCTTAGACGTTCTTATCACAAAAGTAGAGTCGAATCTCTTCGTTCGTGTCTTTGGAACATCAACCATGAAACGATGTCGCTTTTCCGAGCTACGAGCATTCCGATAGAAAAAAGGGCAAGGTGGTATCTGATCATGCAAATCAGTCGCACACTCTCCGAAGTGTATCCGATAAAAAACCGATACGCTAGCAATTTTTCGGCGATGTTCAAGACTTTGAAGTCTTTTTCGCACAAGAGTGTCGTGGCCTATGAGCCTTTTGGCACGTCTCTCGATCGATTCCAGAGCCTCCAGCTGATACTTAGCTGATCCATCCCAAAGGTGAGAACAGTACTCCATACAGGAGCGAATCTGTGCTTGATATAATGTAAGCAACTGTTCAGACTTGAAGCACCTTCGCACCTTTGAGAGGACACCTAGTTTTTTGGCAGAATGATTACTGATTTGAAAAAAGCTGTGATGGCTCTAACAATTTTGGAAGTGAAAAGGACGCCTAAAAAACCCGTTTTAATTCGAGTACTCGAAATTATCAGCGATGACCACACATTATTTTTTGGTGATAATATTCTTAATTGTACGTTCTAGTAAAGTAACCGAACACATTTTTAAATGTATGTTTAATTATTGAGTAATTTAATAAAACTTGGTCAAAAATGTACTCCTGATATAAAATTGATTTATCCTCCAAACTGTGTCATGCCATTCTCGACTTTATGAATATATCTTTAAGAAACGCGTCGCGCTGGTGAAAACTGATTTTTCCCTGGCATTAGGCGCACTCTTAAAGAGCAGCGATCACGTGCGCGCACTCTCAGTGAAAAAGATCGCCGGACGCGATCGAAACTTGAGCCGGACTGGACTGACTATATCAAACATGAGTACCGATGTATTTATTTAAAAAGTGTAATAACCACGTTAGTTTTCATACTAAAACTGAAACATTGATATTCTCGCTTTACAATATTAGGTACTAGCAACGCCCCGCGGTGTTACCCCCGAAATTCCCGTTCCCGTTGTTTATTCGGGATAAAAAGTAGCATATGTCCTTGGCTTGTCCAGAAGTGCAGTAAGTTCCATACTAGAACGAGTATCTAAAGCTGCACTAGTAGGATCATATCGGATTTGGCTGGGCAGGGAGAGAAATACGAGTAGTGAAGGTGAGTGTTGACGTACGTCACCAAACGGGGCCCCTTTTAAACCTACGCCCGAGTCACAAGTCTTGGGGTCTATTCGAGATTTCTCTCTCTGCCACACGATGGACCCGGCACCCGCACGGTGAATCCTTGGAATTCTAAGAAGTTCGTCTCTCTCTTCCAGACTATAATCTATCTATGTTCCAAATTTCAGCCCGATCCGTTCATACGTTAGGACGTGATTGAGCAACAAACATCCAAATATCCAAACATCCATACATTGACATTTATAATATTAGTAGGTAACTTTGTCTTGCGATGACCAGTCCTTTTACGGCACTATTAAATGACGTCATCCATCTGAATAGTATATGGTGATACAGTAGGTATTGTACTATTGAGAGTTACAATATGTTGTAGGTACCTAATTCTCACAAACAAGGAAAACAAAGTGAAGCACATATTGTGGGCACGTCAAAACAAGCAATTTAAAGCACTATTTACACAAGGTAAGCAGCAAAAACCATATTGTCATTTTTAATGTAAGTCGGATAAATATAGGTTTATGGCGTATTTATCACAGTACTAGCAGCGCCCCGAGGTGTTACCCGCGAAGTTCCCGTTCCCGTTGTTTTTCCGGGATAAAAAGTAACCTATGTGTTCTTCCAGACTATAATCTATCTGTGTTCCAAATTTCAGCCCGATCCGTTCATACGTTAGGACGTGATTGAGCAACAAACATCCAAACATCCAAATATCCAAACATCCATACATTCACATTTATAATATTAGTAGGATAGGAAGTAGGATGTAGTTTTGTAGTGGTAGGACTCTTGGCAGAGATGGCCTGGGGAAGTACCACACCTTTGCTAGTTATTCTACCGACAAGCAGGAATGTACAAGCATTACTGTGTTCCGGTTTGAAAGGTAATGTTTCCAGAGAAATTACTGGGCTTAGAGATATAACAACTTAGATCTCCGGGTGACGAGCGCAGTGCAGTGCTAGGTAATGTTTGGACTCTTCATATTCCAATAGCTGCGTGTCACTGTGCTGTTATGTGGCAGGCATGTTGCTTACCATCAGCACATGTCCTGCTCGTCTCGTCACTCTTTATTTAAAAAGAAAAATAAACATGTATAGTATTTACAAGTAACTTACCTACATATTAACGTGGTCACCTGATCTTGATAACTTGAACTTCTGATTATCTGTAGACCTTAATTGGTCTATGGATAATTTAGGTGTGCTTAATCTAAATAGTTAGTTAGATATGTAGTGTAGTTTTCATTGTAATTTAGTTTTGTTAATATAGGCTCAGCCCGTTTAAAAAAACAAAAAAAAACATAGGAACTCCCGATAAAAGTGAAAACTTATAACTCAGAATTTGATAGCATACTTTGGAAACTACGCGGGTGAAACCGGAGGGCGTGGCCATGAGCATGCATGGCCGTCTAGAAATGCGTCAGCCAATGGGAAATGATAACGCATTTCTAGATGGCCTATGGCGGTCCCGAGTTTACCCGAAGATTTCTTATCATACCCGAGCGTGACGCTAGAATTCAATTCACAGCCCACGAAAAATCTGTCTGTAGCGAACTAAAAGAAGTTTTCACTTCAAAAACTTATAGCAAGAAACCGTTTCTTAAACATGATCAACTCGACTTGTGTAAATCCTGCTTTATTCGCGAAATGTGTGTCATTTCAATAAACATAAGGATTTGGTAATATCTTACGAATGCGAATTATTCCAGCTACTGCTTATTTTTATTGCGAACTACGCTACGTTACGGTATTTATTTTGCGGGAGTCATGACATGAGAGATAACAATATACTTAAACTAGCCGTTACCCGCGACTTCGTCCGCGCGAAATAAATACTAAGGTAACTCAGTCAGTACCTATTTGTATACCCAGACACATTTACGGTTACTGAAAACAGCTTATAATAAAACTCTCTATGACTGGCCTCGTGGCTTAGTTGGTAGTAGCTCTGCCTGCGAAGCCGAGGGTCGTGGGTTCGATTCCCACCCAGTGCAAATATTTGTGTGATGAATTTAAATGTTTGCACTGTGTCTGGGTGTTTCTATGTATAATAAGTATGTATTTAAAACTATATAAGTATTGTATCAGCTATCTGGCCGCCATCACACAAGCTTTGCTTAGTTTGGGGTCAGATGGTGTTGTGTGTGAATTGTCCACCAATATATATATTTTTGTACAACTTCATCAAAATCGGTTCAGTTGTTTAGGTGTGCAAGCGTAAGAGACATTCGTCCTCCAATTCAACTCCAATTTCATCCCTATACAGTTCGAAATTACAAAATTGCTAGCACAAACATTTATTTGCTTCGTGTCAAGTGCCTATAATACAGAGTTACATGGTTTTATCTTCAACGGTTGGGTACTTTTATATTGACATTCATCCCCCATTTCAACCCCAATTTCACACCCGTACAGTTCAAAATTACAAAATTGATAGAACAAACATTTAATTGCTTCGTGTCAGTGTCTAGAAACAAAATCTGATAACTTTAAAAATGTTAAATTTTCATACAACCGTCCATCCCTTGTTTCAACCTTTTAGGGGTTGAATTTCGCAAAAACCACGTCTTAGCGAGTGCCTACGTGCTAAAAGGCACCTTCATGCAAAATTTGAGACTCCTAGCATTTGTAGTTTCTGAGATTCGGTAATGAGCGACCTTTCGCTTTTAGATATCTTAATATATATAAATCTCCTGTCACGATGTTTGTCCGCGATGGATACCTAAACTACTTAACTGATTTTAAATTAAATTGGCACACCGTGAACAGTCTGGTCCAACTTGAGAGATAGGATAGTTTTTTTTCGATTTATAGTCCTTATATGATGAAATCCGAGCGAAGCCGGAATGGGCCGCTAGTATTATATAAAAATGAATTGCTATTCGTGGGTATCCTAAAACTCGACAACCGCTGGACCGATTTGGCTGATTGTGGTTTTGAAATGTTTTGTCGTAGCTAACGGATGGTTTAAACGGTGAGAAAATATTGAAAACTTGCGAAGAAGATAGTATAAACAACAATTTCATTTTCTCATACAAACTGTTCTACATAATTTCCAGTAAAACATTTGACGTACCAATCAAACGTTTTTTTTTTCGAGAGTTTTAATCAAAGAGTATTTATTACCTTTATAGTTTTAATATTATAATCTTTTTTTAGTTTTTAAAATGCAGTGTAATAAATGTTTTTCTAATTATTTTCATATCAAAAAACCTCCATGATCAGTTTCTGAAATAAATATTACTTCACTACACTGCACTGCACTCCGTTCCGCCACACTTCATTCCACTCCACTCTGTTATTTTGCAGCAACAGCAGAGACGTTAAAAGAAAAAACAAGAAACCTTACAAGAAAGAGAGACATTTTTGAACAGAAAAGTTTTTTGGTCGCGTAGATTACTCTCTGGGCATAGGGCATAGTGCATTTTTTTATAGTATAGCACTCTATGCAAGACGAGCAGGACACGTCTGATGGTAAGAAACAAGCCTGCCCATAACAGTACAGTAACGCACAGCTATTGGAACATGGAGAGTCCAAATCATTAATGTTTGGAGCACAGTAATGTTGCTTGTTGCTTTCTTCTTGGTTAAATAGACCATGGTCTCCAGAAGACTAAGTTTCAGTGTTCTCATGACCACGACTGTAAAGGCGGCGATTCGCGCCGCGATCGCGACACGAGACCGCAAAGATGTCGAAGCAAAAAAAATCGAAATCTATGCGAGACCGAGACCGGAGACCGCGACAGTCACTTGACATTATAGAATTGTTTTGGAGACCGCGACAAGAGACCGAGATGAGTGTCATCGCTTTGATGTTTCTCTCTCTTTTCTTCCTGCTTGAAATGATAGAGACAGCATTAGCAAAGCGATAGCCGATTTAGTTAGGCAGTAGAAGCGCAGCGCTGGATTCAGTCGCTGGACTGGAATAATGTAAACCGGGTAAAAAAAAACTTTAAGATTTTTTTCACAAAATTAAAATTAAAACAATAAATTTTGGGGGTGCCCCATACTTAGAACTGAAACTTAAAACAGGTTTTTTCATCAAACCCATACATGTGGGGTATCTACATATATTCATAGGTTAGAAATGATGTTGAGGTTTCTAATGTCTTTTTTTTTTCATACTGAATAATTTGCGCGATTGCGACCACGCCCCCCCCCCCCGTATCTTCTAAAATAAGAGATAAAACTAAAGTCAACGTACTTTATTCATAAATGTAAGTACAATTTACACGTCAATTCATAAAAACAAAAGGAAAGAGCATACAAATTGTATACATTTTCGAAGTTTGAAATGACTACTTTGATCTAGTAGGTAAGTAGTTTTTTTTAGTAGATACGTCTTAAATACACTATTAATAAAACATCGATCAAAGTTACAAGGAACTACAAGAAATTATGTATTATGTTACTTGCTGCTACGGAACCCTTCATGAGCGAGTCAAACTCGCACTTGACCGCTTTTATTTATATTTTAAGACCAATTTTCACACAGTGCTAGTAATCAGAATCAGAATCAGAATCAGAATCATTTATTGCTTAACTGTGTACATAGGAGTAAGATGGTATATAACATATTAAAGTAACAACAGTTTACCCATTTCGGGCGTGCAATTTTAAGTTTTACATATTATAACATTATTATAGGTATTTAAAGTATTTACATTTTAAAAATTGAAGTTAAAAATAAATCAGTTAAGTAAATAAGTTATTATATCATAAAATCTACACTAAGAGATAAAGCTATTTCAAAATATACATGTTTGTATCTCTATAATCACAACATTTTATTAATAACCCGTATCAAATACTCAGCTCCTGCTAGTGGACACTTAAATTAATAAACTAAACAAACAAATACATTTTAGATTGCTTTTTAACCATACCTATTACAAACAAAAATTTAATTTTCCTCTATATGTACCTAATTAATTTTCAAAATATTCGCTTAACTTATAATAAACTTTTGATATAAGCCATTGTTTTAATGTTATTTTAAATTTTGTCGTTTTTAATGATTTAAGTTCCACCGGTAAGTGGTTGTATATCTTGATAGCAGTATAAAATGAACTATTGTAGAATATCGCATTGTTGACCTGTCGAACAGATATGTTGAATTTTTGCTTGGTACGTAGTGTATTGGCACGACTCGAAGGTATGTTGAAAAAGATACTCTCATTATTTCTTACAAACAAGCAAATTTCAAGTATATATATTCCTGTTTCAGTTAATAAGTTATTTTCCTTAAAAACATTTCGTAAAGTGTCAGTACTTTTCAGATTATATATCACACGAAGACATTTTTTTTGTAATATAAATGTAGATTCTACGTCTGTTGAGTTTCCCCAAAATATTATTCCGTAACTTAAATGAGGATATACATTCCCATAGTATGCGTTTGTTGCAACAGCCTTGGAAGTGGCTTCTTTAATTATAGATAACGCATAGCAATTCTGTGATAATTTAATATTTAATCTACGAATATGTTGTTTCCAATTTAGATTTGTGTCTAATGTCATTCCAAGAAAATTTGCTTCGTTGACTGTATTAACTTTATTCCCATTATGTTCAATGTTTAACGGGATAGGGGTTTGTTTATAATTTCTAAAATTCATCAATTTTGTTTTATCTATATTAACTTTTAAACTCAAACTTTCCAAATATTTTACGACAAGACGTAATACATAATTTACTTCATTTTCAAATTCTGCAAAAGACTGGGTGGTTTTTGGGATATATATTGACAGTAACGCACAGTAACGCACAGCTATTGGAACATGGAGAGTCCAAATCATTAATGTTTGGAGCACAGTAATGTTGCTTGTTGCTTTCTTCTTGGTTAAATAGACCATGGTCTCCAGAAGACTAAGTTTCAGTGTTCTCATGACCACGACTGTAAAGGCGGCGATTCGCGCCTTAATAAATAAGTTCTTATTCTTTCTTACGTAGGTACTTGTGTACGTAATATTTGCGCGAACCTCTATTTGCCTAAGAGCCCTGTAGCCTGAAAGCTGTACCGAAGAGGAAATATTAACGAGACGAAATGAACTGGAGGGTATTATCAACGACTACCAGTGCGCCGGACATCGGGCACTGTCATTAAATATTCCGTACTCGTAGCGTACTGACAGCTAAGCTAATAAAAGCTAACAACTGCAAAAAAACTACTTAGGTGTCCTCTCAAAGGTGCGAAAGTACTTCAAATCTGAACAATTACGTCTCTTATACAAAGCACAGATTCGGTCTTGTATGGAGTTCTGTTCGCATCTTTGGGATGGATCGGCTAAGTATCAGCTTGAGGCTCTGGAATCGATCGAGAGGCGTGCCAAAAGGCTCATAGGCAAAGACACTCTAGTGCGAAAAAGACGAAAGTCTTGAAAATCGCCGCAAGATTGCAAGCTTGTCGGTTTTTTATCGGATACACTTCGGAGAGTGTGCGACTGATCTGCATGATCTAATACCACCTTGCCCTTTTTTCTATCGGACTTCTCGTAACTCGAAGAAGCGGCACCGTTTCCTGGTTGATGTTCCAAAGACACGAACGAAGAGGTTTGACTCTACTTTTGTGATAAGAACGTCTAGGCTGTGGAATGAGTTGCCAGAGTGGGTTTTCCCTGATAGTTATAACCTTGGTGTCTTCAAATCGAGAGTGAATCGGTTTCTTCTAGGTAAACACGCTCCATCGTAGACCGCATCGTCGCTTAACATCGGTGAGATGGCGGTCAAGTGCAAACCTATAAAAGATAAAAAAAAAAAATAACAACTGTGTTAAGCTCTCTTGGTTCACCACAAATTCAAATACAGGCGGTTTGCAGGTAAGATGAGATGATACAAAAACGATTGAACCATACAAACCGGCCTCTTTTATTTTCTTTTTTTTTTTAAATAAAGAGTGACGAGACGAGTAGGTCATGTGCGTGATGGTACGTAACATGCCTGCCATGTAACAACACATTGACACACAGCTGTTGGAACATGAAGAGTCCAAATCATCACCTAGCACTGCACTGCAGTCGTCACCCAGAGATCTAAGATATTATATCTCTAAGGCCTGTAATTTCTCTGGAAACATTGCCCTTCAAATCAGAACACAGTAATGTTTACACATTACTGATTGGCGGTAGAATAACTGGCAAAGGTGTGGTCCTTCCCCAGACGGACTCTGCCAAGAGTCCTACCACTACCTACATAAACTAACAACTGTGTTAAGCTATCTCGGTTGTCGACTACGACATTACAGAACTCTACAAAAATGAAATATTTTCGAAATAACTGTAAAAGAAAACATGTCGGTGCGTTCCGCGCCCAAAAACGTGCCATACGTGCTATCGTTGGCGTATCGCAATGCACATCCGTCAGACCATATTTCAAAGAGCTTGGCATACTTACGTTACCTGCTATGTTGATCTATCAGGTGGCTGTGTATGTCAGAAATAATCTAGAATCATACAATACGCGAGGAGAGAGACATTCTCGAAACATACGTAACGCGGATAAGCTAGATGTTATACCACACTCTCTCACGAGGTCACGGAAGTTAACTCACATTATGGGACCTGAAGCTCATAACACGCTTCCCAAAATAATTATATCTGCCCCAAGTTTCGGCAGCTTCAAAAACAGATTAAAGTGCTGGCTTATCGATCAAACTTTTTATAGTTACACCGATTTTTTAGAGAGTGATAGCAAAGTCCTATAAAATGTATACAAACATTTGACATCGAACATATTATACTTGTATAATGCTTGACAATTTTCTGTACAAAAATTATTATAATACAGAAAAGTAGTCATTTTAAACTTTGAAAATGTATACAATTTGTATGCTCTTTCTTTTGATTTTATGTTTTTATTAATTTACATGTAAATTGCACATTTATGAATAAAGTACTTTGACTTTGTCCATCCATGGTGTCGATTTTGATATGACCCGACCATCTTCTCCAGGTCTGCTGGCAGTCCATCCAGTCAATCCACGCTTACTTTTTCGATACAAATATGCCAGCCGGATTCTTTTCATCCGCTACCAGCCCAAATGATAGATAGATAGATATACTCTGCCGTCATACGGTATAAAGACGTATCTACATGAATACCGAAACGGAGAAAAAATATATATAGTATATTTATGATTTAATCGTTTGCTGTCTAAAACACAATAAATAAGCAACTCATTTTTAAATGCTACTGTGTGCATTGGAGTTTAAGCTATCAGTATGTATATTTAAAAAATATTTTAATTAATTAGTTTATTAATTAAATAACTTTTTCTTTTTCTTCTTAGTAAAAAAAATCAAAAGAAATACTTTATAGTACAATGAAAAGACGTTTCTGGCTAGATACGTCCTTTCAACTTAGTATTTTTAGGAACGTCTTTTCATCTTAGTGACATCATTTTTAAAAGTCCATTAAAAGTACATGTTTACAAAAAAAATTGGACGTAACTAGCCATTAGTGCCTTTTCTACTTAGTATGTCCAGTTTGGATGATGAAACACCCACAGCCTCTGGGATTTTATAGTGATTTTCATACGTCTCCATTAAAATAGTCCAATCAAGTGCTGAACCCAGGATTGAGTAAGGCTTGTTCTTGGAGTTAGAAGATATTTTCTTAATTAAAACGAAAATTATGAGAAACAAACTTATGTTTTTTTAGGAATACAACACTTAAGTAGCGTTTGTTTATCTTATCTTCCGTTAACGGTGTAATTTTTTGTAGAATCGTTGATTTGTGCTCGGGAGTAATGCCTCTACATCCATTCATAGGTTTTGGATGTTAAATCTGATGGTGTACCAGAAAGTCTTTAAGTCTCAGAAAATCAAGTGCGTATTCTTTTCCGTCAGAAAAGTAATTCTTGTACTCGAATTGCCTCTGAGGAATGTGACTTCACACATATTATTTAAACATACAAGAGGCGAAGAATTTTGCAGTTTGTAAGTTGAAGAACAGTCCTCAAACTGACAAAAATCATCCACGTTCATTACTTTAACGGTACTTTTTTTTAATGAGGCCAAAAATAGCTTCATGCCATATTGCAGCAAAGATTTGACAATTAGTGTTGTATTTCTTGTCACAGCAGCAAAATATCTAGTATCTGAATTGTGGTTCGCATTATTTTGTTCATTAATATCTTTTTGAGATGCTAGCCTAGCTGAAGTATCTTATTTATCACAGTACTTTTCGTAATTTTGGCTTATTTCACAGTTTCCGTGTCTTTTCCCCTTGTACTGCAAATTGTGGAAAAATGTTTTGTACATGTCAGATTTCCAATGACCGAGTATTATTGTAAAACTTATGTTTAATTTCTTCAAAATAAAACTTTTCTGTAGAGGTCATAGGAAATCTGGTCACCAGCAGGAAAGTTAATTAGTTAGTTGGACGAGGCCTTTTCCGCACTCAGCCTCTCAATTGGGCTATTGTGCGTGGCTCATACTTCCCTTCTACTCCAGCCATCCCAGGCTATCCAAGAAGCCAAGCAGCCTATTCAGGTTGTTGAAGGCCTCCGGGACAGCTGCTGGAAGTTGGAGGAATTCTGCCCGTTGATCTGGCACGCTCCTGCATTCCACAATCACATGCTGTAGTGTTTCTTTCTCCTCCATGCATCCCCTGCATAGAGGGCTATCTGTCGCACATATAGTAATTAGGTGCTCATTTAGATGACAGTGGCCTGTTACCTACCTATAACTTTATAAATATAGTCTCTTCTTAAGTTTTTTTGGTGCTACCGAAACAGCATTTTTGGTTTGCCTGCATCTTTTAATGTTTCTCCATTCTTTTAAATGAGTTTACTCAGTATTTTCCTGCAGCCATGTTTTTATTTCGGCCTGAGGTATGGACATTAGACGTTCCGGTACATATACTACTGTCTTCGCTCCTCTTTTGGCCAGTTCATCTGCTGCGTCGTTATCTAGAGAGTTCGTTATATCCTTTAATTCAAGGGAGGGGGTCACTTTTTAGAGTGCATTATAGCAATATAAGGACAGAGGTTATAAGTGTTTATTTTTTGGGGCTTGAAGCACTGAGGTACTGTAGGAGATCATATTGATGTTCAGGTCCCCAACACATCTGGCTCCGACTGCCTGTGCCATCCTGGTGATACCAACATATTCGGCTTGAAAGATTGTGTTTAAATCAGCAAGAAGGTTGTTAATATTTTGTTTCTGGCAAAAATCTTCATACATTGCAGTAAGGCTCAATGGCAGAGATATTTTCTATTTGGGGCGTGTTCTCTTCTGTAGTGAGATATTAAAGGACGGAATGAATTTACATGTTTTATTATTTTTTATTATCATTTTTCTTTAAATTTGAATTAGTTCCACGCTTATCCATTGAAACAGCAGGATTGGGCGCAACTGACTGGGAGTCTCACAACCCCGTACCCTACTTCACCTCTCACATCTAACAATACTAAGTAAGAAAGACGGTACTGCCACTTGCGTCTCACTAATTTAGTTACTTGTGACAATGAATAGGCGTTTCTACGCAGAACCGTCTTTTCTTCTTATAAGTAATCTAAAACGCCTTTTCAATCTATGACCAAAAACATATTTTATAAATAAATGAGACGCTTCTACTCAGATGTGTTTTTTCTACTTAGTATTCATCAGAAGTGTCTTTTCTATTAAGTAATATACAAGCCAAACCGCAAATGCGTCTTTTTTAATTGTGAAAAACTAGGCTCTAATTGGTTTTTAAGCTATTTAAAAAATACTAGCCGATGCGTCTTTTTTTGCTGATTCCGAATATATATGTAACTCTATTTTGACAAAAATGTTAGATACGTCTTTTCTCCGTATGACGGCAGTACTCTTTATTGACACACCAAAGAAAAAGAAATACAGAAAATAAAGAACAATACATTTTAAAGTAGTGCGACAATGGGCGGCCTTATCGCTGAAAGCGATCTCTTCCAGGCAACCTTAGGATGGATAATAATATTAGGACAAGTATACGGGGTGTGCAAATAATAATGAAAGTCAAAGTCAAAGTCAAAGTACTTTATTCATAAATGTACAATTTACACGTCAATAAATAAAAAATTAAAACAAAAGAAAGAGCATACAAATTGTATACATTTTCAAAGTTTGAAATGACTACTTTACTGTATTATAATAATTATTGTACAGAAAACTGTCAAGCATTATGTGAGTATAATATGTTTCTATAACAATTGTACTGACCCATGTCAAATTTTTGTATACATTTTTATAGGACTTTGCCATCACTCTCTAAAAATTCGGTGTAACTATAAAAAGTTTGATCGATAAGCCAGCACTTTAATTTATTTTTGAAGCTGCCGAAACTTGGGGCAGATATAACTATTTTGGGAAGAGTGTTATAAACTTCAGGTCCCATAATGTGAGTTAGCTTCCGTGACCTTGTGAGAGAGTGTGATATGACATCCAGCTTGTCCGCGTTACGTATGTTTCGAGAATGTCTCTCTCCTCGCGTATTGTATGATTCTAGATTATTTCTGACATACACAGCCACCTGGTAGATCAATATAGCAGGTAACGTAAGTATACCAAGCTCTTTGAAATATGGTCTGACGGATGTGCATTGCGATATGCCAACGATGGCACGTACGGCACGTTTTTGGGCGCGGAACGCACGCTCCCAGTCGGCAGCGCGCGCGTATAGCTCGGCACCATATTGTAACCGAGAATGCACTGTGGCGAAGTAACACGCACGTGACACTTCCGCAGACACCACTCGGGATACTCGTCTTAGCGCAAAGCACACACTGCTGACTTTAGCACACATCTTGTCGATGTGGTGTTCCCACGTCATGCTGCGATCGATCTCGAATCCCAAAAATGTGGTGGTCTGTACTTGTTCAATCCTTACACCGTTTAGCGAAACTTTAAGCGATTTTGTATGATGGCTCGACAGACAAAAGTGAACGAAATGAGTCTTTTTTGAATTTAACATAAAACCATTAGCTCTAAACCATGAATTTAAGCCGTTAATTACAATATTTAATTTCTCTTCTAAATCCTCAATTGAAAGAGCTGTTACTACGGCAGCCACATCATCTGCATACATGAATATGCCTGCACCCTTTACGGCATCAGGGAGATCGTTTAGTAGGAGAGAGAACATTATATTTGAAATTGACGAACCCTGCGGTACTCCCATAGACGAAGGCAGCGGATCTGATTTATTATCGCTATCGCCAGCATCCACTACCTGAGAGCGGCCTCGTAACATGTCAGTCAACACCTCGTATGATTTCCCAGCTATGCCATAGTGTTTCAGCTTTAAAGCTAAGGTCTCGTGGTCTGCGACATCGAAGGCCTTCGATAAGTCACAGCACAAGACAGCTACTTGCTCTTTACGTTCACGGGCAGCCAACACACTACGTATCACTTCACGCGTTAGAGAAATCGTAGACCTCCCTTCGCGGTATGCGTATTGTTGTTCACACAGCGCCTCAGTTTCCGATAGGTAGGCCACTAATCGTGAACTCAAGCCGTTTTCGAACACTTTGGCTATTGCTGGTATAATCGATACTGGTCTATATCCATCAATATCGTCCTTTTTGCCCTTGCCTTTAAATATCGGGGACACTTTCGATATTTTCAGCGACGACGGGTACGAGCCTTCTCTAAGACACTTATTAAACAGTGTTGCGAGAACCGGAGCTAGAGGCAAAATTGCTAGTTTAATTAGCTCCATCGACACACCGTATATGTCTTTCGACTTTTTTGGGGGTATTTTGGAGGATACTATGCGGAATACCTCATCAGCCGAGAAACTTGTTAGTCTGAGGGAACGGTCAGATGCTTGACGTGCTGATACTAAAATTTTACATACAGTAGCAGTATCAGCTTTAGGTGCTCCACAGGCAGCAGCTGTATTTAAAAACCGAACGTTCATAGCATTTACTGCATCTTTAGGCGAACTAAACTTACTGCCGTTACAATCTTTAACGATCTCCGAGCAGTTCAACCTAGGGGTATTGTTTTTCCCCCTCTCCGTGTTCACGATTCCCCACATAGCTTTTGATGGATTCGTACTTCCGTGTATTATACTACTATAATGATTTGTCTTAGACATATTCAAAGTCGAAATGTATTTCCTGTTGAGATCGTCAAATATAGCTATTAAGTTCTCTTCCTCAGGAACTTGGTCAACTAATTTCGAAATATCAAACAACAATGATTTTAGATTAAGTATGTCAGGCGTAACCCACGACGCGTCACGTTTGTTATTTGGAGTTCGTTTTATAGGGAAACAAGTATCGTACTTATTTGCTAAAATATTGATCAGTGCCACCGCAAATGTTTGAGCGGTTTTGTTTCTCTCGCTTACCTCGCACCAATCTATACTATCAATAGACATAACGAAATTTGCCCGGTTATTCTGCGAGAAATCACGCGTGCGGCGAGTGAGCTGTGCTGGCGTTGAATGTGCAAATTTCACTACTCCACGTACAGCTAAGTGATCCGACAGAAGCGTATTTATTGAGTTTGCGGAAGTAAGTTGTCGCGCTACATTTGTAAAAATAAGGTCAATCGCTGTTTGTGAGTTTTCTGTTATACGAGTAGGGAAGTCCACAATCGAACTCACATCATGGGAGTGGAGTAAGTCGGACAGATTTCTAAAGTCAGCGCTAGTATTGTCTAAAATATTTATGTTTATGTCACCGAGAATCATGAATGTTTTATCGGTTTCACTGAGCTTATCGAGCAAACGTTCCAGGCCACTTAAGAAACCTCTAACATGAGCTAGGCCTGTGCGATAAATGCAAATGATAGTAATGTTAAAGTCCATAACGTCAATCGCGGAGATTTCGCAAAATCTTTCTTCTGACAATGCTGATAACTCAACGTTTTCGACACACTTTAGTGCTTCATTTACAAAGATGCAAGATCCACCATGGATAACATTATTTCTACAAAAACTAGACACTAACTTGTAGCCTTTTAAGTGTATACATTGTAAATTCGGGGCTGTAAGCCAGTGTTCTGTTAATGCAAGAACATCGCACTTAAGATCAGATTCTAAGAGAACTTCTAATCGTTGAGTCTTATCGTTTAACGAGTTAATGTTTTGGTGGCATATTGTCAACTGTCTCGGTGGTAAGCACTGCGCGTTCATGCTAAACACTGAGTTTTGTACTACGGCCGCCAGCTCTCGTCGCAGGGGAGCCGCCGGCGGAGTGGCGGGGGCGGTGTTGCGTCCGCCGCCCCGCGCCCGAGGCCGCGGTAGTTTTGGTGTTGTTTGCGTCATCTGCGGCGTCTGAGGACGGGCGCACCGCCCGCCGGTCGCCGCGTCGAAACCAAGGACTAATTTCGACTCTACTTGGCCAATTATCAGCTTTCATGAAAAAGTCATATTTGCTTGTTGGTACGGTCACGGCAAACGATGCGTAGTGCGTATGCTTCAAGAGAATTTTCTCGACATGATACTCAGAACATGGATTTTTCTTGTCCATGTATGTTTTTAAAGTTTCCGGAGTCGTTGTCGGTTTCAGGAAGCATACGTGTAATTTTTTCACGCGTTCAATTGCTTCTAGTTCCGCGTCTGAAGTGCCACTTCCGCGTACGACTTGTCTCGTATATGCGTATCGATTTTTACGCCGTGTGACCGTCTGCCACGAAGAATCTCGAGCTGATGATTGTTGCTCGGTCGTTTTTGAATCAAAAATTGATAGAGTGCGTGGTGGCGTGAGCTGGCTAGGCGGCGGCGCATTGACGGCCGGCGCGGGCTGGCCCGCTGGTGGTGCAGGGTTGCGTGACGACGTGAGCTGGGTAGGCGTCGGCGTAGTGACGGCCGGCGCGGGTTGGCCCGCCGGTGGTGCAGGGTTGCGCGGCGGCGTGCGCTGGGTAGGCATCGGCGCAGTGACGGCCGGCGCGGGCTGGCTCGGTGGTGGTGCGGGGTTACGCGGCGGCGCGGGCTTGCCCGGCGGCGGAGCACGCGCCTGGATGGAGCCGCGCTGTGCCACTGACGCATATTGTGTAGGGTCCGGAGGTGCAAGTGAGTGGAGTGACATGTTCGCACTGTCTTGATTTTCTCGTCTTTCGAACTTCCCAATTTTTTCGAAAAATTGGTCCATTCGGGAGGAATATGTGGCCATCTTTCTTTCGTAGCTCGCTATGGTCGTCATACAACAATTTAGTTTCCTGTCATAATCGGTAATAACCGAAACGGATTGTTCCAGTTTCATCTTATACGCATCGATAAGGGAACTGGCCTGTGTGAATTTTTCCCTGATGGTCGTCATTTCGTACCGAAGTTTCTGAATTTCGAGTGTCAGTTCTCGCGTGCCCTCTGTTTTTGGCTCGTCCACGTTCTGAACCCGCGTTTGTTTGTTGCGGATCGTTACGTTGGGGTCTCTTTGTTTCTTGGAGACGCCAACCGGAGTAAGAGTATTGTCACCTCCTTTCTTCGATAAACATCTGCACTCGGGACAAATGTAACTCGCGATTTCTATGTTCTCCAAATTTCTTTCGCCGGTACATAATAGGTGATAGGGCTTTTTGCAATTCAAAACAGTGCAATGTAAATATTTTTCATTATCTTCAGCAATCTTACCGCAGCACGCAGCACAATTCATGTTAAAAAAGTGTTTTTGCAAATAATTGAACAAAAATAATTCAAAAAAACGAGCAAAACGAAATATTGTATACAGGCCTTAGTCAGGATCGAACCCGGTTCGAAGCGATCGCTCAGCAGAGGCGTTACCCGTTGAGCTAAACGGCGCTTGGAGGGACCGTCAAAATTAACGTTTAGTTGTAGCAGATGACTTTTTGCTATGTCGTAGTAACAACAGGTAGGTACGGAGTTCTTTTAGCACTGTTATAAGTCCACTTCGTAATTCGATTTATTACAAAAAATGAGGGTTATGTAAACAAATGTTCCAAACTATTTTCTTTATTTAAGATATTTTATTACTTTTAATTTTAAATCTGAGTCTTTAGCACTGTTCCCTCGTTTATTTTTACTAAGTATATAACACTAACCAGTCCACAGTCCAGTCCAAATCCTCTATTATGCACTTTATTCCACGGTATTGGGGATCACTTTCACAGATATTATTTTCAAGTAAAAATGGTATTTACGCGATTAAATCATTAACAAATAACACTATAACGACGCTACCAACTCTTTTCTACACGTTTAGCGAACTATATTCACTTAAAACGAAATATTATTATTTTTAACTAATTTTAACATCAAGACGACTGTTACGATGACAGCGCGCGCGACGGACTATGACGGTCGGATGATCACGTTTAAGCAACGTATGGACTGTACTTCGTTAGAAGATACCTTATTTATATAGCATAAAATAACGAGACGAGCAGGCACACCTAATAGTAAGCAACAGGCCTGTCCATAATACCCCGTTTACATGATTCCAGTCCAGCGACCGAATCCAGCGCTGGATTGCTTACTGGAATAATGGAGACCGGCACTGGATTCCAGTGGATTCGCTGGACTGGAATCATATAAACGGGGTATAACAGCATGGTCGCACACAGCATGGTGGAACATGAAGAGTCCAAATAATTATTACCTAGCACTGCAGTGCGCCCGTCACCAATATTTATAAAAAATGTTTTATCTCTATACCCTGTAATTTTACTACAAACATTGTCCTTTAAACCGGAACTCAGTAATATTAGCACATTACTGCTCGACTTTCTAAGAATAACTGGCATAGAGGTACTTCGTAGAGGACTCCAAAAAGAGTCCTACTACCTACTACGAAAAGTTAGAGTTTTAATAGCATTGCTAATGTGAGGAATCAGTCCTAATGACGACTATTGTCTACATTCATTAGGCACAGCGGATGTAATCGATCGCTTCCTAAGCCCGTTGGGCGGAAAACTCACGGAGCGATTTTTCACCCGCGCCCGCCTCGGAACTACTGTTTTATTTAAAAACTCACGAGCTTATTTTCGCGGTTGTTTATTATTGCGGGCGACGGCGGCTAGCGCAATGAAATACGCGCACCGGCGAGCAACTACTAATAGTTGCTCGCCGGTGCGCGTATTTCATTTCCAGTGTTCAGTAGGAGACAGTACTACCTCGAAATGCGCAGAGGTTCGGAAAGCTAATTATCTTTCCAAACCCGTGTTCAATACGAGGAACGCGTCTTCTAATTGCGAATCCAACTCGGAAATCCGATTCGGAGCGCCCAGACTCCACTTAGTCTTGTCGCTACTACCCTTAGAGTGTATATAAAAATTGTTAGATAAAAAAAAATTGGTAAAGTCTGTTGGTTTTCGGACGATAGTCTAACGTGACAACGTCAAAACAAAACATTGATGGATGCGGCGCAAGCGTACAATGAGTATAACGGGACAATGCGCGTAACGTCACGTCACGTCAAAATTAGCCTAACAAACCCGTGCGCGTTTCGAGGCAATGCCGTCTCCAACTGTACATGGGAATTGAAAAACGCCGCCGACAGAAGCCGCTAGTAACCGCGCGCGCCGCGGGCGTAAAACAGGTCGTGAGTTGTGCTTTGTTTAATTACTTATCTTATCTTACCTACAGTATAATAGCTTAGTCGATAAGGTGATTGGTCATGAAGTAGTAGACCCGGGTTCGAATCCAGATGGCTTCTTTTTTTCAAGTTCTTTTTGTAGAAAAAAAATGTTACTGAGCGCCCTTTATCTGTAGGTATCTAAGTATACTCAGTGCTTAAACCGAGCAAAGCTCGGTCACCCAGGTACTTTATACGTATATCTGCATTCTACAAACCGGCCCGCAACCGCGGCGGTCGCGAATGAAAATCACTCCGTAAGTTCTTAGCCTAACAGATAGCCCGTGCGTCCGCTGGTTGGAGACTGATCGTACGAACGTGCTACTCATGGACATTTTGTATTCCGGCTTCCGGGAGGTAAGACCATTGAACAGTTGTATTTAGTGATGTACGATTCTAGTGCCGTAACTATGCCGTCAGAGATACGAGGCAAATTCATTGGATGGGGATTAAATCGTACTAAAATTAGACATTTTATAATGACGCGTTATAGACTACAGGCGTTATGGACAACAAAATTTACGTAATAAGTGAGCCACCAGGAGACCTATGTAGGATGATAGAAGAGTATAAAGTGTTCCGTATAATCGGGCAACATTATATCGGCCGCGAAATATAGCGGATCTATGTTTTGACAGCCGGCGGTCAAGTGACGTTGTCTCGTTTCGCCGGTTCGTTCGAGCGACTCCTTGTTTTTTGCTAAACTGGTGCTTTTTGGGATAAAAGTTTTAATATTGTGCGGGAACACTTTATTAACATTAATTGTGACTACTGGATTAGTGCTGGACTATTAATTGTGAGGTGGCTACTGGATTGGCCGCTTCTAGAACGCAGGATCGTTCTGGGGCGGAAGGAAGTCTACGGAATTTGTCTGGTTTGGTATTCCAAATTCCCCTTTGCTCCCGTTCCTTATTCCTCTTGACCAAACTGGGCTTTGGACGACGCCGGGAACCCTACGTAAGTGATTTCCTTTCGATACTTTGTTTGCAATTAGGGGGTAAATATTAAAATCGGTATAGCTACGTAAATAATTTGTTTTTGAGACTTGCTATGGGCCCCAGGTCGGTATTTCTGGTATAATATTAAACAGTTTTTGGTAGCAGAGCGTGGTTAACCGTAAATACCCCTGTTTTGTTTTTAGTTTTCTGGGAAAATATATCGGGTAGGCCAGATATTTGGGGGTTCCCAGTTTATAATTTCTCCCCAAACTGTCGGGAAATTAGTATTAAGTGGTATCCGGTTTAATAGGTTGCGGATATATTTGTTGTGACATTGTCCGAACTTTAGGTTAATTTAAAATTTAAATTTAAATTTAAAATGGCTTCGGATTTGGCCAACCAGCTCCGATGGTTTGAATCCTTGCAAGGATTGGTCGGCAGGAGAGACCGGGAGGAGGCGCTATTAAACAGGGCAGAACACCTCGACAGGCGCCTGGAGATCGCTGAGAGGAGCACAGGATTGCTGCGGGATGCAAGGCCGCCTCCACCTGAGGAGCAGATGGAGAGGATCGACGCGGACATGCGGCGCATCCTGGATTTGTACGACGAGGTCTCCGAAGGGGTTCGCCAGCTGGAGAGGTCTCGTCAGGGAAGGGTGAACTCGGGACCCGTCATCAGGAATGCGGGTTCGGGTGTAGTGGGACGCCTTCCCACCCTGGACTTGCCCAGGTTCACAGGTAACCTGCGAGAGTGGAGCGGCTTCCGGAGTATGTTCGCCTCTCTCGTAGATTCACGCACCGACTTGACGAGGGCGGAGAAACTGGCGTATCTCCGCACGTCACTGGAGGGTGAGGCACTCTCCCTGATCCAGCACCTGGAGCTGGATGACGACAACTTCGGCACGGCGATGGAGTTGCTGGAGACGAGGTTCCAAAACCCTCGGCTCCTCGCCGACGCTCACGTGTCCCAAATACTGGGGCTGCC
Organism: Ectropis crepuscularia; assembly: GCA_963693475.1. Taxonomy (NCBI): domain Eukaryota; kingdom Metazoa; phylum Arthropoda; class Insecta; order Lepidoptera; family Geometridae; genus Ectropis; species Ectropis crepuscularia. The sequence continues at coordinate 6,894,117 of OY856368.1, read as the reverse complement.
GAAGGTGACTGAGAGGTTTCAGTTGAGGCCGCTAATCCTCACGCCCGTGATGGTGGCGTACAACGCCTTGCGCAGCTTGGGACTGCCAGTAGAACACTGGTCGTTTCTGCTGGTCCACATTCTGCTGGGCAAGGTGCCGCTGGAGTTGCGCGCCCGGTTCGAGCGGGAAAGGGGCCTTCACGGCGACCCGAAGGTCTTCCCCACGTTTGAGGAGCTGCTTCGGGTCCTGGAGTGGGAGGCGAGGATGGTCGAGTCGGCGCCGCAGGAGGCGCAGCCCGCCGCTTCAGCTCGTGGCCCTGCCGGAACAGGACCGCGACCTACCAATTCCCGCACTCAGGGTGGGGTGAAGCGGACGGCGACGGTGACGAGTGCGTCGGAGCAGGAGTGCCCGAACTGTGGCCGGCCTCACGCGCTGGTGCAGTGTCCGGCCCTGCTTGCGCGGACGACTTCTGAACGACGAGGGATCGTTCGGAGGTTGCGTCGGTGCTACGGGTGCCTGGGGGGTCATTTGTTCAATGACTGCCCCACGGCACGGCCGTGTCCTGGGTGTGGGGGACCACACCACCAGCTCTTGTGCGTCAGGAGCGATGGTGCTGGTCGACAGCCCTCGGGGAGGGGGCCCTCCACGGGCGGGGGCGCTCCCACGCCGAGCCACGCATTGTACAACAATGAAGTGGCTACAGCGTGGAGCGCGCCCCCTCCACCCCAACCCACGGCGGCACCGGGCGGCCCAACAAGGGGCGTCCTACACGTGGCTCGGTCACCGACCTCACAGCCCGCGCGGACGCGGGCGAACTGGAGAGGTGGAAGGGTGATACCGGAGTCACCACGGGGGCCACCTCCCCAGCGTTATCCTTCTCCGCCGCTGGATCCGCGACCAATAGAATGGAGGGCGTACACGCCTCCCCTCCATGAACATCCGAGGCTGGATTACCACCCGCCCTACTTTCAGTATGGCAGGGCAGCTGGATATGCCCCCCCTCCGATGGCCCTTATGACTCGGCAGCCATATTGGGCTGGGCCCTGTAGTCCGACGGGTTCGGACGGGCCTCGGAGGGATTGACTAGCCTCCGTTCCCTTGGCACAGGATCAACCGGTGGTCCTGCTGCCCACCCTCTGGTTAAGGGTTTGGGGTCCAAGAGGCGACTACGTCCGGATACGAGCGCTCTTGGACACAGGGTCCCAGGGGTGTATTTTAACAACCCGGGTTGCTCATCGCCTGGGCCTGGCTAGGTTTCCGTCACCGACTCCGTTGCGAGGAGTCGGGAACACAGAGGTGCGGTTGGCTGGACAGACCCGCCTCTCCTTCTCGTCCGTACATTCATATTCGGAAAGGATTGCGGTCAGGGCCACCGTCATGGATTCGGTTGTCGGTTGGCTTCCTCAGGCGGACATAGATCCGGATCTTTTGTCCTGTACTAAGGGTCTCAGGTTGGCGGATCCCCGCTTCGGGATGGCGGGTCCGGTAGACCTTTTGTTGGGTTCTGATGTACTGGGTTACATCATGAACGGCAAGCCTAGACTGCTGGATCAGTCTTCGCTGATGGCGCTGCCCACCATCTACGGGAACGCCATTTTGGGAATGGTGGATGAGTGGCAGCAGTCAAATCAGGCGTCTTTTACGGGAACGGCCCTCGCTCAGATCATGCAGAGGTTCTGGGAGATCGAAGAGCCGCCTACCGTGTCTCGGCTGGATCCCGAGCACGTGGAGTGTGAGAACTTTTATCAGGCTCACACTCGGAGAATGGTTTCTGGGCGATTGGAGACTAGGCTGCCTTTCCGGGATAACCCCCCGCGTCTGGGCCAGTCTCGATCATTGGCCGAGAAAAGGCTCAGGTCCATGGAGCGACGCATGGCTCGAGATCCGGTGCTTCGGGAAAAGTACATCGAGTTCATGAGGGAGTATGAGGCACTGGGCCACATGTCTCCGGCTCGCGACGACTGGTCGACCATGGACCACTACTTTTTGCCTCATCACGCTGTTTTGAAAGCGTCGACAGGCAAACTCAGGACGGTGTTCGATGGATCCGCTCCGACTTCGACAGGAGTGTCACTGAACCAGTGCCTCCACGCTGGACCGAAGTTACATCGGGATATTGTAGACATCATCCTGAATTTCCGTAGGCATCAGGTGGTGTTGGGAGCGGACATCCGTATGATGTTCCGACAAACGGTCATACACCCCGAGGACAGGAGGTTCCAGTTGATCCTCTGGCGGGAAAGTCCTCAGGACCCTATGATGGTGTATGAGTTGAACACCAACACCTATGGGTTGAGATCAAGCCCCTTCATTGCGATCCGCTCACTGCTGGAGTTGGCGGAGCAAGAACGGGCTCGGTACCCACGTGCAGCCGCAGTTCTGGAACGCGACCTGTACGTGGACGACGTTTGCACTGGTGCGCAGACGGTGGAGGAAGCTCTGTTGCTCCGGGATGAGCTTACAGAGCTTCTCGCATCTGGAGGCTATGAGCTTCGGAAATGGCTCTCTAACGACCCCAACGTCCTGGCTGGTATCCCGGACGATCACCAGCAGGATCCGGGGCTCTTCGAGGAAGGTGACGATCCGCACGGGATTGCGGTTCTGGGCATGCAGTATCAACCGGTTGCTGACATCTTCACCTTTCGGGTGGCACTGGAAGCCACACGCGCGTGGACAAAACGGACGGTTTTGTCCACCATCGCCAGGATGTTTGATCCAAACGGTTGGATCAGTCCGGTTCTGTTCGCAGCCAAGTGTCTGTTACAGCGACTTTGGACTCTGAAGGTCTCATGGGACGACCCCCTGGTCGGAGACTCGCTTAACATTTGGCTTCGTTTGATATCTGACCTCGAAACGGTCAATCGAGTGGCGTTGCCCCGGCGCATTCTGCCACCAGGCTGTAGCCGGATCAGCCTGCACGGGTTCTGTGATGCGTCCGAGCTGGGTTATGCCGCATCTGTGTACTTACGTACAGTTGACGCTGGAGGCCACGTCAATCTCACGCTCTTATTGGGGAAGAGCAAGGTAGCTCCTATCAGGACACGACTCACTATTCCAAAATTGGAATTGAGCGGAGCCACATTACTTGCTCGGCTGCTTAAGCACGTATATCAGGAACTGTCCACCTCGATAGACATCCGGAAGGTCTATGCGTGGTCAGACAGTCAGGTCGTACTTGCCTGGTTACGAGCAGCCCCTCACACCTTGGAGACTTTTGTGGGAAATCGGGTTTCCCAAATCCAAAACATTGGACTGGACATGGTTTGGAGACATGTCCCGGGTGAGTTGAACCCCGCTGACTGTGCTTCGCGCGGCTGTTCCGCGCCGGAGCTAGTTGATCACCCCTTATGGTGGGGTCCGGACTGGCTGCGGGAGCCAGAAGCTTCCTGGCCAGCTCTCGGCGCGGACTCGGAGCGAGCGGAGCTGCCCGGAGTCCGCGTGCATGCGATTGTGGCGGAAGTGCCCCCAGACCCTGACTGGTTGACGGGTCGTTACAGCAAGCTGGATAAGTTGTTGGCGGTAACTAGCTGGATTAAACGCTTCATCCACAACTGTCGTCACCCTCGTCAGAGGAGGAGTGACCAGATCGCCACTGTGGAGAAGCGTCGGAGTTCCTTGCTGCACCTCATTCGGCTGGTGCAGGGTGAGAGGTTTCCGACGGAACTTGAGGCGCTGCGCTGCGGACGCGCTCGCTTGAAGGGTGCGGTCGCCAAGTTGAACCCTTTCACAGATCAGGATGGTCTTCTGCGCGTAGGAGGTCGGCTCCGGAAAGCCAACCTGCCGTACGGCAGCAGGCACCCCCTGTTGCTACCGAAAGGAGGTCCTCTGGTGGACCTGCTGATCACTGATCGGCATATCGGTAACGCGCACGCTGGATGTGGCGCGCTTCTCGCTGTGTTGCAGCGTGAATTCTAGATCTTGTCGGCTCGCAGGGCGGTCCGAAAGGTGCTGTTTAGATGTGTCCCTTGTTATAGGCTCAAGGCGTCTACCATGCAGCCCATGATGGGAGATCTTCCTCCGGATAGGATTTCTCCCTCGAGGCCGTTCGACGGGGTCGGAACGGACTTCGCTGGGCCCTTCTCGGTCAAGTCATCGACGTTGCGTAACGCCAAGGTCGTTAAAGCCTACCTGTGCGTCTTTGTGTGTTTGGCCACCAAAGCAGTCCACCTGGAGCTGGTCTCTGCGCTGTCTACGGAGGCCTTTGTCGCGGCGCTGGATCGCTTTGTAGCGCGAAGAGGAGTACCCTCTTTAATACGTTCGGACAATGGCACAAATTATCGAGGGGCGGCGAATTATTTACGCGAAGTTAATAATTTTTTAAATTCTGGTAATAATAGTTTAAGTCTGGCTCTTGCCCAGCGGGGAATCAGCTGGCAATTTAGTGTGCCGGCCTGTCCTCACTGGGGAGGAATTTTTGAGGCTGCGGTGAAGTCTGCTAAAACCCATCTCCGCCGTGTCATCGGGGAGACCGTGTTAACTTGGGAAGAGTTAGTCACGGTACTATGCCGCGTGGAGGCAGTGCTTAATTCCCGTCCTCTCTGTCCAATCTCGCCTGACCCTAACGATCTAGAAGTCTTGACGCCGGGTCACTTCTTGATCGGTCAGCCTTTAACCGCGTTGCCGGAGTATCCCTGGAAGGATGAGCGGCCCGGACGCCTGTCCCGTTTTCAGTTATTGCAGCAAATAAGTCAAGACTTCTGGAGGCGCTGGTCGGCCGAGTACTTGCACCTTCTGCAACAACGGGTAAAATGGACAGATAGGACGGAGGCCCCTCGGGAAGGGGACTTAGTATTATTAAAAGAGGCAAATTTGGCCCCCCTACTCTGGCGTAGGGGACGTATTTTAAAATTGATATCTGGTACTGATGGCACACCCCGCGTGGCGGAGATTCTGGTTTCTGGTTCCAGACTTCAGCGCGCGGTGTCCTCTCTGGCCCGCTTGCCTCTTTATTAGATATACGTGATTTCAAGGTTAAAAATTAATTTAATTTTATTACTATTTTTGGTAAAGTGTTTTTTTTTGGTTTGATTTCCACTTTCGGGTCAAAGTTGGGAATTTCGTTTTGTTTGGGGTCCGGATACTACTAAATACTAGTTACTAAATACTAATTACTAAATACTAGTTACTAAAATTGACCTGGAGTTCAATTGGTCGGGGGTTTTGTTCCGTATAATCGGGCAACATTATATCGGCCGCGAAATATAGCGGATCTATGTTTTGACAGCCGGCGGTCAAGTGACGTTGTCTCGTTTCGCCGGTTCGTTCGAGCGACTCCTTGTTTTTTGCTAAACTGGTGCTTTTCGGGATAAAAGTTTTAATATTGTGCGGGAACACTTTATTAACATTAATTGTGACTACTGGATTAGTGCTGGACTATTGATTGTGAGGTGGCTACTGGATTGGCCGCTTCTAGAACGCAGGATCGTTCTGGGGCGGAAGGAAGTCTACGGAATTTGTCTGGTTTGGTATTCCGAATTCCCCTTTGCTCCCGTTCCTTATTCCTCTTGACCAAACTGGGCTTTGGACGACGCCGGGAACCCTACGTAAGTGATTTCCTTTCGATACTTTGTTTGCAATTAGGGGGTAAATATTAAAATCGGTATAGCTACGTAAATAATTTGTTTTTGAGACTTGCTATGGGCCCCAGGTCGGTATTTCTGGTATAATATTAAACATAAAGTAATAAGATTCAGCACTATGCCGTCACTTGTAAGCTGTCCAACTGAGTGCAGTTGAAGAGGGGGGGTTGCAACCCTCGATCATTTCTCCTTGTCGCATGATTTTTGTATGGGGTTGCAGAATAATAGATTAGAAGAGGTAGTCTCTTGTAATCCATTAATCTAATAGTGGTAGGACTCTTAGCAGAGTCCGCCTGGGGAAGTACCACACCTTTGCCAAATATTCTACCGCCAAGCAGTATTGTGCAAACATTACTGTGTTCCGGTTTGAAGGGCAATGATTCCAGAGAAATTACAGGGTTTAGAGACATAATATCTTAGATCTCTGGGTGACGAGCGCAGTGCAGTCCTAGGTAATGATTTGGACTATCATGTTCCCATAGCTGCGTGTTACTGTGCTGTTATGTGGCAGGCATGTTGCTTACCATCAGGCACATGACCTGCTCGTCTCGCCACTCTATATTAAAAAAAAAAAATTGGGTACGTACCTACTAACTGCAGCGAACTTATTATTCTCAGATCTCTAAACCGTAAAATCATAGACTGGATATCGAATAGTAATTGCGCCCCTTTCATAGCTTTCATCATCTAAACATGGCCTACGGTGCTGATCCGTCGATAGTGACAGTGAAAAGTGACTGACTGTCCGTAACTTCGAACTCAGCGAGCTATAGGAAAGGCTACGTTCGGGGTATATCTGAGGGATTTTATTCTTGACTAGCTGAACATCGCGCGCGTTGCTACGCCATCTATCGAATATTGGTCGCACCAATTCAAATTTTGAACAAATTCGGTTACCTTTCGTTCTAATGACGCAACCTTTAAAAGATAAACACATGCTACACCGCAACGAATGCTCTCAAAAAGCAATTTTTTCCCCTACTTTTTGTTACATTTTTCATTCATGCTCCGCTCTTGTTGATAGTAGCGTAATGTTAAATAGCCTATACCTAGCCTTCCTCGATAAATGGACTATCTAACAGAGAAATAATCTTTAAATTCGTACCAGTAGTTACCGAGATCCTTGCGTTCAAACAAACAAACTCTTCAGCTTTATAATATTGGTATAGATTCAGAGAACTAAAGTAACTGATATAGTTGAACGCATTACCAACTGAAGTATCAGTGGGCCGGTCGTATGGGTTCTGGTGTGGAAACAAAGATTCGTTATTCGTTTGTACAGGACACCTGGGTAGCGATTCTAAATGCAATTCGAATGGTTCGAAATCGGAATTACAATCCCTGTCTCTGTCATGCTAAACAGATAAGACAAAGACCGAGAGATGAGATTCCGTGTCGGATGCAACCGAATAGATTTAGAATCGCTACCCTAACACAAGATGGGGTGACGATATTCAGAAGATAGCATAGTGGCAGACCTGATGGCGATTGGAAACATGAGAAACCGGTCTGAGTGGCGTTTTATGGGCGACCTATGTACGCAGTAGACGATTATAAGCAATAGGTGATGATAATCATCACCAGCTCAGGAAACTAACTTGGTTGTTGCACATTTTTAAGTTAGTTAACGTAATATAACTCACGTGTGATAAGGTCGGTCCAGTCCGCCGTTTCAGCCATGTCTGAGACATTTTATAAGGAACTAGCTGTGCCCTGCGCGCGTTGCTACACCACCTGTCGCAAATTTCGTACCTATTCGAGCTCGCGTTTGTATCGACTCAGAAGTCTCTATGGCTCATGCACAACTTTGGTAAAAACTGATTTTCACATCACATGCTCAAATGCATAGTTTACGATTCTATAAAGGACATACTGACAAACTTTATTTTTTCAAATATTATACACAGGTTTTCATAAAAGATGTGCACACGCATGACCAGTGCTCATTTGGCACTGACTGTTTTACTGATATAGGTATTATCTCGTCGTTAATTAACTTAAAATAGGTATATAAACTTGCAAAAAATTAAACAAGTATAGACTCAATCTTTAAATAGAAAAAGATTAAATATTGGTGGCCAATATTTAATCTATTAGAATTTCGGTATAAAATCAACTGGAAGAGGCGGGCCACCGGCGGGCCCGCGCCGCTAACCGGGTAAGTACCTATAGTAGGTGTATGTAATGGGATGTTGTAAGCTTCCAAACTGCAATCACATCCGAAGAACTAAACGAATCTGACAGAAATTTTGAGCATAGTTAGGTTTGATTCTACAACAGCACACATGCTAATAGGTACTTGCTCTGTATCCCGAAAAACTACAGACAGACCACAATACAATAGTTTTTATTTATTTTAGAAGCAGACGAAGTCACGGGCAGATTAATAGTTCTCCACATACAAGCATGTTTCTATCCTGTCCACCTGCTGGACAATATCCGGTTATATCCGGATATAATTGGTTAAATCCGCCCTAATCCGGTTGCAAAGTTTCGGACAGACCGACAAGTTGGGAGTTGGGAACTCTTGTTTCTAGTTGGGATGTTGGGAACTATTGGGTATTATGCAGTAGTGCCAAAGGCTACTCAGAAAAGGTACTAAGTCAGAGGTTTATTTAGCACTAGCGACCCGCCTCGACTTCGCACGGTTGCAATGCTGGTACCAAATATACTAATAAAAACGGTTATTGTGGGTTATTCCTAAGAGATAAACATATACTATTCCAAGCTTTATTGTAAACCTTTCAAGGGGTACAATACTGTACAGTCCGCGAGGTATAAGCTGAGCTTTGCATTAGTGTGAGTGATCACCAAAAGTACAGTCAGACGCAGGACGCTGTGACCATGTTCTCTTAATAAGGTGTCAATTTTATATTCAATAAATCGTTGTTTATTATGCAGTATCAATTGTATATTGGTATAAACGATAGGCCTGCCCTGAATACAGTATTCGGAAATTTTAAGTAAATAACTTATACGTAGGTGACGGATCGCATGCTTTTCCATTAAAATTTTTCTGTTATTCTCTGTCCTTGACCATTTGAATCCTAAAAGAGATACTTCTTTTCGCAATGACCATATTGATCCTGGATAGTTAATGTCAGCTTGTTGTTTAAGAGTTTGTTGTCTGACTATACTTTTGGTAATAGATGCGTATGCATGTGATCACTCACACTAATGCAAAGCTCAGCTTATACCTCGCGGACTGTACCAAATATACTAATAAAAACGGTTATTGTGGGTTATTCCTAAGAGATAGACATATACTATTCCAAGCTTTATTGTAAACCTTTTCAAGGGGTATAATACTGTAGTACATTATTTTGATCTACCTCATAGGGTTCAGCCAGTGCAGCTTTTGCAGTGTACCCGCAAAAAGTGTGTTTATTTATGACATTAAATTAGAAACTGAAAAGTATCGGTGCTTCTCTACTATTTTACGCTCGTATTATATACAAATAAACCTTCCTCTTGAATCACTCTATCTATTAAAAAAACCCCTATTATAATCTGTTTGGTGGTTTCAAAGATGTAACGATAATAAGGAAGGTTCTCGAGTGGCGAACACGAACCGGAAGACGCAGTGTTGGACGGCCTCCCACTAGATGGACAGATGACCTCACAAAGGTCGCTGGAAACCACTGGTTGCAGGATGCGCAGGACCGTTCGTTGTGGAAATCTAGGGTTGAGGCCTATGTTCAGCAGTGGACGTCTTGCGGCTGATGATGATGTTGAAACATAATAGAGACGGACAGACTCGGGAAGTGACTTTGTTTTCTACTATGTAGTGATGATGATAGTTATACATAAACAGCCCACTAAGTGTTCTCACTGCTGGGACTCGATGCCTTCTCTCGCAAGGAAAGAGTCAAGGTCATAATCCACCACGCTGGCCTAGTGTGGGTTGGTGGATGACACATGACTTCAAAAGATTCTAGGTAGATGTCGGTTTCCTCGCGATGTTTTCCTTCGCCGTTTTAAGTTAGCGGCATTACCGCACATGACTTCGAAAAGACAGTGGTACGTGTGGATTTGAACCCGGGGTGTCCGGACTAGACCAGCCGTAAGTCAAAGATTTATTTACGTGTGATTATAACAACTTTTTCGAGAAATGCTGCATACGAATAGTAGTAGTTTAGGCGTGAAAGCATAACAGACAGAAATACCTAGTAATAGTTCCTGTATTAGAGAAAATGGGTACTTACCCATACAACAATGTATTAATTATTGTACCTACAGATCTTTAATAACGTACAGATTTGCTTTCGCATTTGTGATTTTAGTAGACACTAGCGCTTCGGCCCGGCCTTGCTTCTCACGTGGTTCATAATATAGTTATGTGTAGCTTATACCACTCAGGGATACTTACATATCAGACGGTGATTTTTTTTGACGTGATAACGTCTTATAATTCGATGAAGCCGGCTGCACGCCCACAAAACATGACGTCATGTACCGTTACCACGTTACCGTCGCGTCGGTCGTTACCTCGCCGCATGTTTGTTACAGTTGTATTAATTATTTCGACCAGTAGTTCAAGCGGGGATGTAGCTCAGTGGTAGAGCGTTCGCTTTGAATGTGAAATGCCCCGGGTTCGATCCCCGGCATCTAAAAGCTTTTTTGCTTTGCTTTTTTGATTGAAAATGACTAAATTCTACTGATTACTTTTTACATACAAATCTATTAAACAAATGAAATTAAAATTTTCTTTTGAAAAATGCTACCATTCCATCAGTATTTTCTTAAGGCGTTGTCACGTTCTATCGTCAGTAAACCGACTTTACAGACAAACATTTTTTTTAAATAGGTCCAGTAGTGCCCGCGATCAGCACGTTCAAACAAAAAACCTCTTCAGATTTATACAATTAGTATCGACCTATAGTTTGAATACATCTGTGTTAGTATCACGAAAAACTTAAAAAAAATAGTATTAAATAGTAGGTAGTTCTTTATTTTCACTATTACCTCCACCGCACACTATGTCGGGCATTGATAACGCGAATTAGATAAAAGTGAAATTTTAACTGTACTAATATTTAACAGGCGAAAGTTTGTAAGAGTGTAGTATGGGTGTATGTTTGTTACTCTTTTACGCAAAAACTACTAAAGGGATTCGGACGTTATACGTCCGTTCATACGTTAGGACGTGATTGAGCAACAAACATCCAAATATCCAAACATGCATACTTTGACATTTAGGTATAATATTAGTGGGAAGTCCCAAAATGGTTAACAACAAATCCACTACCGCATCCACGTTCATAATGGTTATTTCCCCTCGATGCCTTGGACAGCAATGAACGAAAATTGGTTTACCGGAAATTCCATTTGCATGGCACTTGATCACTATTGGGGCTCGGCAGACGAGCGCGCTGGACATGATTTTTTTAAGCCAGCTATACACATTGGCCGACTGGAGGCCAACGCGACCGTCGACAAAACGTCACAAGACTATTGGTAGCATCCACACACTGGCCGAGCGCAGGCCAATACGAGCCGTACGAGCCTTTGATTTGTGCACAAAAACCGACATCGCACCGGTCCGAATCGAGGCAAATGGTCACGAGTGAGACGAGTCGAGGCAAATGAGCCTTATACACACTGGCCACTTGCCGTCACTCGGCCAGCTAGGCGAGCGACGGCGAGTGTTCACAAGTCATGGCAAAAAGCACACTGGCCTCCACACACTGGCGTTGGCGTGCACTCGGCCAGTATGTATAGGCGGCATTATAGTACAGACCTTTCCCAAAGTGGGCGATAACTTTTTTTTTTTTTATAGCACAGAGTGACGAGACGAGCAGGTCATGTGCCTGATGGTAAGCAACATGCCTGCCACATAACAGCACAGTAACACGCAGCTATTGGAACATGATAGTCCAAATCATTACCTAGCACTGCACTGCGCTCGTCACCCAGAGATCTAAGATATTATGTCTCTAAGCAACATAACGCCCCCTTGTGGGCGCTGTAGGCCTAAGGGGGGGCTGTAAGAGAACCAGAAAAAAATTGGGGCGTTGTGTAGAGGATCAGAATCCGTTGTGTACTACCTACTGGGCTCAGGTCTCAAGTTAACTCTTGCGGGTTATAATAAGCCTGGTTTAGAATGAATGTTTAATCTCCGCTAATATAGCTTACAATATGTAATTAATTTAATTTGAAGATATAGTGCTTTTTAGTGGTAGGTTTAATTTATAAGACCGTTATAAGACCAGACCCTTATGTATGGCAGTGAAATTTGGCCCGTTACACTAAATAATGTCCACACTATTAAAGTTGCCGAAATAAAAATGCTGAGGTGGATGTGCGGCGTCACCAGGCTCGATAAAATCCGCAACGAGTACGTGCGAGGTAGCCTGGGTGTGCCCGACATTGCCGACAAGTTACAGGAGAGTAGGCGGAGATGGTATGGACATGTGAAAAGAAGGCCGCCTGACTACGTAGGGAACGTGGCTCTGCAATTGTCCGCTCCTGGCCGAAGATCCAGAGGCCGACCCAAAACCAGATGGACTGTAGTGCAAAGGGACATGAGAGAATGCGAGTTGTCTGATGACGATGTCTTAGATAGAGCGAAGTGGAGAAGAAATAGCAGGAAGGCTGACCCCACCACCATATGGGATATATAGCCAGGAAGAGAGAGAGAAGAGAGAGATATATATAGTGGTTTTCAAGTACCTGAAAAATGGTGGCGCTAAAACATAATAAATAAATAAAATAGCCTTTATTGCTGTTTCTTTTCTTATGACTAATTGACAGATGCCTACTTCCTAAAAAAACTTAATTAATTCAATATACCTATTATAACTTAAATTATCGGCAACTGGATGTTTGTGTGTAACAGCTTGTCTGTCGACAAAGGCCTCCTCTAATGATTTCCACTTATTCATTCACGGGTCCATACCGGACCAGCTATTTTTCTGAAGTCATCTTCCCATCTTTTGATTTGTCTACCTTTATTTCTTTTGCTATCTCTTGGATACCATTCTGTGACTGTTTTAGTCCATTTCTCTTTAGTTTCTCTTAACATATGTCCCGTCCAACGCCATTTAAGCTATCTGTAAGCTGTGTGTGCACTTTTAAATTTTGTTCTATTTACAAACTGCTAAAACATAATGCATTCTCAAAGTGGGCAGCAGACAAAATAAGTTTGGGAATTCTTGGTATAGTGACGAGATGAGCTGGATATCGATACCTTAATTCGCAAAACGAATAACTGCGTAGTAGCAAATTTCATAGGGGCCACTAAAATCGTAACTGGTTTTTTTTTTGTTTATTAGTTAATAATAAAGACAATTTCCAAAGTGATTTTTCTTTTTTTCTTTTGGTTATTTATTTTTTTATTATTAAATTATTTATAATTAATGTCTTCTGTGAAATTTATTATTACGGAGTTTTGCAGTTAAGGTATCGATATGCGCCTGGTGCTAAACATCATACCTGCTCATAACAGCACAGTGACACGCATATATTGGAACATGAAGAGTCCAAATCACTGCACTGCCCTCGTTGCCCATAGAAGCCCATAGAAACACCCCGACACAGTACAAATATTTGAATTCATCATACAAATAATTAAGACTGGGTGGGAATCGAACCCACGACCCTCGGCTTCGCAGGCAGAGTTACTGCCCACTAAGCCACGAGGCCAGTCATGAATAAAATAGAATAAGTAAAACAATCATCATCATCATGTCAGCCGAAGGACGTCCACTGCTGAACGAAGGCCTCCCCCAAGGATCTCCACAAAGACCGGTCTTGCGCCGCCCGCATCCAACGATTTCCGGCGACCTTCACCAGATCGTCGGTCCATCTTGTGGGGGGCCTGCCAACGCTGCGTTTTCCGGTGCGTGGTCGCCACTCAAGAACATTACCGCCCCAACGGACGTCAGTTCTGCGAGCTATGTGCCCCGCCCATTGCCACTTAAGTTTAGCAACTCGGTGAGTTATGTCGGTTACTTTGGTTCTCCTGCGGATTTCCTCATTTCTGATTCTATCACGCAGGGAAACTCCGAGCATGGCTCTTTCCATTGCCCTTTGGGTAACTTTGAGCTTTTTTACGAGACCCATAGTAAGCGACCACGTCTCTGTTCCATATGTCATCACTGGCAACACGCACTGGTCAAAGACTTTCGTCTTGAGACACTGCGGTAGTTTGGATGAGAAGATATAACGTAACTTCCCGAACGCTGCTCAACCTAGTTGGATCCGACGAGTGATCTCTTTCTCAAAGTTGTATCTACCCAACTGGAGACCATTTGCCCTAGGTAGACGTATTCGTCAACAACTGCGAGCGTAGAGTCTCCTACTTTTAAAAGTAAAACAATAAATTGACTGGCCTCGTGGCTTAGTTGGTAGTAGGTCTGCCCGCGAAGCCGAGGGTCGTGGGTTCGATTCCCACCCAGTGCAAATATTTGTGTGATGAATTCAAATGTTTGCACTGTGTCTGGGTGTTTCTATGTATAATAAGTATGTATTTAAAACTATATAAGTATTATATCAGCTATCTGGCCGCCATCATACAAGCTTTGCTTAGTTTGAGGTTAGATAGTGTTGTGTGTGAATTGTCCACCACGAATTATTATTGTCCACCACGAATTAATAAATGGGTTAAATACACTATAACAATAAATTCATTAACAAACATATTTTTTGTCATAGCCTTACACGTGTCACCGCTTTGTTAACATTTCTGACAAGTCCGAAGGCGTCGTCCTACTGGTAGTTTTTCTTTCTACTGTGCTATTACACTGTGACACACTATTACCACAGTCTATTAAATCATACAGTCGTTCGACGAAGCCGTCTAGACGGTGCAATCGTGCGGGGCGTGCGGGGTGAGACGCTGGAAGCGCGCTCCTGCATTGCCTGCATTACACCGTTAGTATATCGGTTGAGCTCAGTTTTCGGGTTTATCTACCCGTGTCTAGACATTATCCAATTAGCGTTTATTCCAAGATCAAAGGCGATGAACTACTGGTAGTAACTACTTTATACAGACAGACAGACAGAAACACTTTATTATGCACACCAGAAAAACATACAATAAAAAACAATAGAAAATAAAATAACTTATAACTAGTGCCATAAATGGCGGCCTTATCGCTTATAGCGATTTCTTCCAGGCAACCATTAATAGCCAAAGTAAGATAAAGTGAAAAACAAACTGAGGATAATATGGTGTGAAAGTAACAGCACGAAGAAAACAATACTAATGTCGTCATTAAACTTATGCTAGCTAAATAAGTAAATAAATAAAAATACTACTTTATAATATCATACATAATATATACCTACCTATAATATAAATATTCTTCATAAATAAACAAATACATACATACAGTAATAATAAACACACATAATTATAAATAATACAAATAACCGCCTGACAGTGACCTACAGAAACAAATAAAAAGAGAGAACGATTTAAAATAAATAGAATAAAGTGGCCAAGTGCGAGTTGGACTCGCCCATGAAGGGTTCCGTTGCAGCAAGTAACATAATATACATAGTACACATAGTTCTTGTAGTTCGTTGTAACTTTGGTCGAAGTTTCAATAATAGTGTATTTATGACGTACAAAAAAAAACTACTCATCAGATCGAGTTCAAACTAATTTTCGTTGGTAGTTTACATGGTAATGTACATCATATTTTTTTTTTAGATTTTTCATTCTCTTACTTTAGAAGTTAGAGGGGGGGGGGACACACATTTCACCACATTGGAAGTGTCTCTTGCGCAAATTATTCAGTGTAGACGAAAATGATTTTAGAAACCTCAACATCATTTTTTAAGACCTATCGATAGACACCCCACACGTGTAGGTTTGATGAAAAAAAATTTTTGAGCTTCAGTTCTCAGTATGGGGGGCACCACTAATTTTTGTTTTTTTAAAAAACTTTTGTAAAAATCTTAATGCGGTTCACAGAATACATCTACTTACCAAGTTTCAATAGTGTAGTTCTCATAGTTTCGGCAAAAAGTGGCTGTGACATACGGACGGACAGACAGACAGACAGACAGACATGACGAATGTATAAGGGTTCCGTTTTTACGTTTTACGGAACCCTAAAAATTAAGACTTTATACTGTGCTATTACCCTCATCCATGGTAGCTAATTCCAACATAAATCGTGGCTCACTCTTCGTCAGTCGCATAATATCAATCACATAATGATTCAGGTATCAAAAGGGCTGAAAGTATTAACGAGTAGTTTTAAATAACTTGGTTAGAAATAAAAATTGCTACAATCGCTATTTACCTATATCTTTCATTTATTTATAAATGCATTTACACAGTATCTACAGAAACACAATTTTATTTATTTAACTAATTTAAAACTTTACGAAGCAACCACTTTTTCACATCTGCTACATTTATCACTATGTTCTAACGCATTATATTTCCTACATCGCAAGCATTGACTAGCTTTACAAACAGATAACTGTACACTAAACTTATCCACAACATCTTCTATTAACTGAACTGAAGACAACTCTAACATTTCACACAGTACAGTATCGTTCACTCCATCAGAAACATTCAAATCTTTCAATTTAACAAATAAATCAGAATTTAATTTTATATCTCCCGAAAACTTCTTCAAATTTTCATTTCTAGCAACACTGCTCACTACCTTTTTAATTTCCAAGATGGCGTCTATGACAGAGACGTCAAAATCATTCGAAGATAGAATTGGAATATTTTGCGTGAAATGAAATGGATTTTCTTTTAACGGATGATGCTGCCACGCTTCTTCGATTAGATGCGGTAAAATAGGCCCTAGCGCTTTGGACAGAGATACCAAAACCGTGTGCAAAACTAACTGCGCGGCCACTCGTTCATTCGAATCCTGTTCGGAACAATACAGCCTGTCTTTTATACAATGGCAGTACAACGCGGAGACCTTATTGCTTATAAAATAGAGTACACTTTGGCATATCTGGTTATATCTGAAATTGTCGTAATGTTCATTAATTTGTCTGACAAATTCTTGTGTTTCGTGTACCATGTATTGATCGAAGGTGTTTAAGGTCGGTTTTTGATTAAATTTATCTTTTGGAAGGTCGCTGATCACTCCTAGGAGGTATTTTAGAATGTTCCTGATGCGTATGACCTCGGCTTGGCAGTCGTCTAAAAGTTTCTTACTGACTACGATCTGGGAGTGTTGAGTGGAGTGACTGGCAACCCACCACCTGTGAACATGACATTCAAGTAAATAAAATTAATTTGACTTGTTTTGTTGTAACATTATGTTGTTGTAGAAATAATTTATTTTGTCCGTAAAAAACAAAAAAAAACTTAAAATTAAATTCAGACAGTCGGCCAAATTTCATAAGATAAATTGAAAAATCTAAAAATTTACAAAATATCGAATAAATAATACATAGGCATCGAATAAATAATATTTTTTACCGCGGGAAAATATGTAAATGCGACGATAAACGACGCGACGAAATCGCGGGGCGCTTCTATAGTCTGCGCGGAAGCGCTATACTATAGTGCGTTCCAGCAAGCTGTGTAGAAAACCAAAACAAACCAAAAATAAAGTAGCCAAGTGCGAGTTGGACTCGCCCATGAAGGGTTCCGTTCCAGCAAGTAACATAATATACATAGTACACATAGTTCTTGTAGTTCGTTGTAACTTTGATCGAAGTTTTAATAATAGTGTATTTATGACGTACTAAAAAAAAACTACTCATCAGATCGAGTTCAAACTAATTTTCGTTGGTAGTTTTCATGGTAATGTACATCATATATTTTTTTTAGATTTTTCATTCTCTTACTTTAGAAGTTAGAGGGGGGGGGGGCACACATTTTACCACTTTGGAAGCGTCTCTCGCGCAAGTTATTCAGTGTAGACAAAAATTATATTAGAAACTTCAACATCATTTTTTAAGACCTATCGATAGATACCCCACACGTGTAGGTTTGATGAAAAAAAAATTTTTGAGCTTCAGTTCTCAGTATGGGGGGCACCCCTAATTTTTGTTTTTTTAAAAAACTTTTGTAAAAATCTTAATGCGGTTCACAGAATACATCTACTTACCAAGTTTCAATAGTGTAGTTCTCATAGTTTCGGCAAAAAGTGGCTGTGACATACGGACGGACAGACAGACAGACAGACAGACAGACAGACATGACGAATCTATAAGGGTTCCGTTTTTACGTTTTACGGAACCCTAAAAAGGTGATACCATTACATAAACATCGTTTAATCTTAGTATTTTTATGAAATTGCCTTAAAATATTTTTCACAAATAGGATTCGACTTTATTGCGATCTTAAATACCATATACTTAGATTTAGTATTGATCAAATAATTCTATACTATCTTATTTTAAAAGTTATGGAAAGTAATGGTAGGATGATAGAAATATGATTTTAAGTACTAGCAATTTGATCTGTGTTTCTCAAACTCTCAATGTTACATTCAAGACATTTATACTTCTTTTCATCAAATTATTCTTATTAAGGACGCGCCAATTTTTCTAACATACCCCTCTCCTGCCCATATTGTAAAAATGCCCATCTCCATTTTATTCAAGTATCGATTAATTTTACTCTATTTATTTTTGTCATTAATTTGGAATTTTGTAATGTAATTTGATTTTAATGTAATGTATTATTTGATTTTTATTGTAATGGGATCTTAAATTGACGTCTGTTTTTTTTTTAATTATTGACTTGGATTGGTAATATTTGAATATCTTGAATATTATGACATGTGACTACTCGTTATCAATAAAAGAGTAAGAGTATGACTAAAGAACTCCGAGAAAAAGGTTTCTTGTCTCGTAACGAGTTGAGAGAAAATCGCAAACCTCTAAATACGTCTTCCAAATTACGCTGTTTACTATCAAAAGCTTGTATAATTTTCACTCTAAAATGCCATAAATTTTGTGTTATTTTGATCGAAACTTTTGTATGTGTTTCTAGAATATTACATCATAGTGTTATGATCAGTTTTGGGTAATACGAGGATAATTTGAACGAGATTTAATTATTGTTAAAAATAAAATGAATGTTTTCATATAAGGAAACATCTAAATTACTTTTCTAAGTCACTGGTTCTAGTAATGTTCTTCTCCGAACTCAAATGCTTTGCCTTTCCTTTTTTTACGTGGGAGAAATAAATGTAGGTATGCCCGCCATACTCTCATTATGAAATGAGAGGAGATCTCCATCTACCCTCATTTGGGCTTCAAAAATCGCAGGGTGACCAACACTACAAACAACACTAACTATATCAGGTTCTCCAAACTCAGTGCGCTTTGCACACATTTATTTATTAGAGGATTCCGCGACGCCGATAACCGTAAACCGGGTAGTTTTCGGTTATTGGCATCGTAGTCATCGTGTCATAGTTGAAATATATACCTATGTTTTTTATTTTCCAATGCTCCCCGAACCGTTCTTGCGTAGTAATGGCATTCGGTAGATAGAACCTTCGGGTCGTGGATCTCGATCCAATTTTTAGCATCAATCAGATGTTCAGCAATTGCAGATTCTTGGGTCTGACGATTTTTTACAGCGGCAATGTGTTGATTGTTCCAAGTCCCAGCAGTGGGAACATATATTTGGGTGTTTATGATATCCATACATTAGGGTGTCCCTTATATGGCAAAAAAAATTTTTTTTTAGAATTTCGAAACGCATACCCTCTACTTTTTTTATGAATGCTAAAATATACTTAAATACGAAATTTCGTATTTGTAGCATGATTGCAACCCGTGCCGACCGAGCTCTAAAGTTTATTAGAAAATGGTGTTTTGGCCTGACATCTTGGTTTGATCCAAAATAATTAAAATGCAAAATAACAAAATAAGATCAACACAAACTTTTATTTAAATACAAATTATAATAATAATTAATTAGGGTGACTTCTCTTTGGTGTAGTTATTTTACAGTCTGTATACAGATTTCTATGTTCCTGAACACAACGCAACAAAAACTGTTTTTGTTCTTCTTCAGCCGTGATAAGTCCATTAAAATCTTGCATTCATTTAACAGCTCTTTCAGCAGTGTCATTTACGACCTTTCAAACAACTTATTCGTCTTCTAGCTTTCAAAAAAGTAGTATTGTCACCCCATGAAGATACATCCTCCCGAAGAAAACTGTCGTCGATCTGCAGTCGAGATAGAAATTGTTTGCTTCTTTGAGTCACAAAATCATCCATCATCATAATATCTGAAAGAAAGAAAAAACAGTCTAAAAAGCAAAAACTAAGCCACGAAACTTTGAAAAAAGAAACAAGAAAATATTAAGCTTACTAAAGAAACGTTGCGTTGCGTACCTATTTTCTTCCTTCGATGGGATATAGCGTTTGGCGGAATCTGAACTTTCATCTCTGTTTAAATTATTAATCGTTTCTGTCTTGGTTTTGAAATCAACTTCTTCATCAAAGAGTAATAACATGACTGCTTCTTCACACAAATACCATAAATGATGAACAAACTTGCTTGTGGATGCCTTGGAACTTGTCGCGTCTACTTTTTCATATTCTTTTAGAGCTTTCAAAAAGCATAAGTCTTGGTTAGGTGCTTTAATTGACACTGTACATTCGAGCCAAGGTTTAGTATACTCTTAACTTTTTGAAAATTGGAATATCTGGGCTACTTGTAATTTGCTTTACCTTGGTTTCAAAAACAGTTTTGAAGACCAACATATAAAAATGATGATGACAAGCAAAAAGCAGTAATTCCCTTTCTAAAGTCTGCTCCAAAATAGAAAAAGCTCCACTGAAACGGCCAGTATTTTAAGCTGTTGTATCGCAGCACCTACTTTTTCATGTAGGTTCCAGTCAAAGAGTGCAGTTGAAATGGCTTTAGCTTGATGTTTTCCCGAAGAACTCTCTAATTTTGGTACTGCAAGAAGTTGTTCTCTATCGTCAAATGAAGCAAGACTTGGCAAGCGTTCTTCTTTTAAACTTCATACATCCAATCCAGGTAATAGTTTTCCATCCCAATGGACTGTGACTACGTCAGGCAAATTATTCTAGAAGTCAGTTTTTATTGCTTCTGCCCTGGATTTTCTCGCCTGAGTACGATTTCGCTGAATCGAAGATTTGTTAATAGGAAAATCATCGGTGTTCAGACCAAGCGCTTCTATGCTCTATGCTTAATTGGCATCGATCTAAAGCTGCTGCCAGTTTAGGAGTCATGAAATTTTTCGTGCCTCTTTTAGAACTTTTTTCAGGGCAAGGAATCTGAGTACTAAGTACAGAATTCGAAATCTGTTCCTCATTCGAATTCTCCAGACATTCCAAGCTATCTACCGAAGAAGTACATGCAATAGCCAATAGCTCTCTTTGTTTTACCTTTCTATCCTTTTCTTCCAATCGTCTTTGCCTAACTCGTTCTTCTTTCTCCGCCAATGTTTTGTCAGTTCCACCTAAGCATCCCGGTCTACCTGGCCTCTCTCTGTTGCCTTAAAAAATCTTTGTTTTCCTCTATCTTCATTCTGTCGAAGGCATCAGCATGTGCAATATCAAACAAGTTATCAAGGTTTTTTACAAAATTGTGTTCACGGTTCTTGAACGTGTCCTGAGTTTTCTTACAGTTTTTTTGCAGCTCCTCCCAAACATGATATAAATCAACAAGTTTTTTCACGCAGTTAGGAAATGCCTTTGTAGGAATTCTGGCTTTTCCTAAAATATAATGAAAATATAATGCACTCTCTTATAACAAGATTCGTACTTTCACTTACAGTCAGCTTGACCTCACGTATATTGTAACATAAAACGGTGAGAACTTGTCGATTAGATGGTAGTTTTGCACCATTTATCTGGTGGCTTGGCAGTCCGATAAGGTAAATATTTTGTTTATCACTTCGTAATTCCACAGACATCTCCACACAATAAACAACAACGCACTAATAATGTTAGAAATCACTTATGAAATGACAATTGAAACTCGCAGTAACAGGTCGCGGCGCTGCACCCGCGCAATTGTATGGACAAGTTAAAAACTCAAGTCGGCACGGGTTATCGTTTATAAATCGGGCTAATATTTATTTCTGTACTATATTAGGTCCATATAAAAGTTTTTAGAAGGTATGCGTAAAAATATATTGACATTGAATTTAAGGGACACCCTACCATACATAATATATATTTAGCCTTGTTTTGCGATGAAAATTTAAAAGGGCAAGCAATGAAAGGTACTACAAACTATCTTGTAAAACAAAGGTTGAGAAATGCTGGTCTGTCATATTGAGAGTGACATTGGTTTGTTTGCCTTTTATTCACAGAGATTTGGAATGAGGTATAGTCACCCCCTTGGGTAGGTATGTGTGCGGCAGAGCGGGGGAGGTAGACAAACGTTGTCAGTTTGACGTTCGTATGACAAATGTCAAACTGACTCAAGTCTGCCGTCGAACACCGCGCCACTTACCTACACGATTTAAGGCCCTTCGTACACTATGCTACGCAAATCTTGGATACTCGACGATTTTAGTCTCCAAGCGACTACCGCCATACAAATTCATTGAGGCTCGTACACTAGTTGCGTCGCCGACATTCGTCCCGCGACTCGCGTCGCGCCAGTCGTGCGCTACCTGCCTGCCGAGATCGTCGCTACATAAGTCGCAGCGATTTTCAAGATGGCGGAGCAGTTATTGAATATTAAATTTGTTTCCGAGGTGGAGAATGTCATGTTGCTATGTCAGTAGTGGCTGAATAGGCAATTCAAGTCTTGCGATTCAATGCCGTGTGTACGGACCGTGCGCTACTCGATACTCGCGACACGATACTAATGTAGTATACAACATTCGTATCCAAGATTTGCGTAGCATAGTGTACGTAGGGCCTAATTGTTTGCGCCATTATAAAGCACACATGAGCTAAAATATCCTAAGATGGGTCCGCCGCCGCAGCCCTGTCATTGTGATCATTGAAAAATGTACAGTACCCGGCGATAAATATTGCACATCGACACCTGGAAAGAGACAATCGGCCAACTTCGGATTCGTAGAGCGTCATCTCTGTCGCACGAAATACAAATAGTCCGGCATCTATTAGGAGCTGTTAAAACAATTTTAATTTGTTTCTTTTAATTATTATTTTTATTCTTTGTATAAAATACAATTTTTTCTATAAGTGATGGCTTTAGGTTCGGGTTAAATAAAATAAAAAAGTTCACATTATGTTTACGTATTTAATTACTTTGGAAAATGACAGCTGTAGTATACATAATAAACACCATTGTACCTATTGTTAAAGTGAGACATTGTTTTAAAAATAATAATAATTATAATTCTCAATTACTTCCATTTCACTATTTGTGCTCTCAAAGAGGTCAATATCACTGTCACTATCAGCCGTATTTATCACTAGTCTATCAGTGAAATTGTCTAAACCGTGTTGAATGCTTCTATATTCATTCTCACATTGATCGTGTGATCGCAAACCTTTTTCCACTCTTCAGTCCCGATCATGTTTACTTTTTCAGTCAATAACGTTTTTACTGTAGTTAAATTCATACCCACATTTCTAGAGGCTCCATAGCCTTTTAGTTGAGATCATATATTTACAATTGGATTAAAATCCGGATGAAACACAGTATGCCCATGTTCGGCAAGTACTTTGTTCACGGAAAACTCTGTATACCTCTCCTTGTGCTGACATAGGTAGTAATACACACAATAGCGTAAATCTGGGGTTTTGTTAATTTTTGATCAACTGGAATTTCGTGTCTGTTTAACCAGTTGATCATTTCCTGTTTAATGGTGTTTGAGTTGGGGGGGTCTTTCAACATATTTATTGTGATAGGGTGCGTTGTCGATAACTAGAACGGAATCACTGGATATATTTGGGATTAATTGATTAACCAGCCATTTCTCGTAGTTATCGTTATTCGTTATTTCATTGTGGTAGTCACCTGTAGTATCCGTGGATTTATACGTTAAAAAGGCACCGGTTACAAAGCCTTTTTTATTTCCCGCATGAAGTACTATCAAACGTCGACCTTTTGAAATTGGCTTTTTTACTCCTTTTTTCTTATCATCACTCCAAGATTTCCCTTTAGTGTGGGATGTATGTATGTAAGACTCATCCATGTAGACGATAGTTTTTCCTGTTTCGCGAAATTTGTGTATTTTATCGATTTATATTCCATTCGTTTGAGACTTACATCGTGCTTTTCCTTTAAAACTTTTCGATTATCTTCCATTTTAGTTAACCGAAATTCCATCTCGTGAAGTATTTTTCTCAACGTCTTTTCAGACCCATTGTAATTAATAGCTTCAGACAATTTAGCTTTTAATGATTTTATTGTTGGCAGTTCATTAAATCGTAAGTGAAAATCATACACAATTCTTCGAACAACATCATAATCAAAATCGTCCATATCCAAACGAAATTGCTTTTTTGGTCTCCCTTTTTTTGGAGTGCTAAACTTAATTTCAGTAGAATGTGTTTCAGTACTGACTTCGTTTAATATATTGTTCAAAGTTCTTCTTGAAATTCCAGTGGGGTTTGCAACTTGCGCTTGAACCTTCTTAAAATAACAACTTACATTTTCATCTTCATTTTTTTTAAATCTGTCAGCTTCGGTTACAAAACATTTATAAACATTGTATATAATTTGGCGTGACTGACCTCGTAAAGGTTTCCCTTTTTTTCCTAAAGATGCCACAGTACAACTTTAAATTATTTAAATTTGGGGGTGTTAACAACTCGAATTATATATTTTGAACTGGACGCGACTGCACTCTATCGCACTTAAACAACGACTGACAAAACGTCACATAGGTAGTGTGCGACAGAGACAATGCTCTACGAAGCCGAAATCAGCCGACTGTCTCCCTCCAAAGGCCGATGTGCAATACTTATCGCCGGGTACTGTAACTTACAATGTGCGTAGATTCTGAGGAGGATATGGAAATTGAAATCATGTCAAGTGATGGCGAAAATAATTTTTGATCTAGCTATTGAGAAATGTTAATTTGCTTCTAAAATATGGTACCGGACTGGGTCAAAAATACACCATCCTAATTAGTCCGTCAGCCAGATCATGGAAAAATATTGGACACATATTTTTTCATAATATTAAAAATCGTCAAAGATTTAGACCATCAAACTTCGAGAGTGGGGGGTCGCGACGTCACTCGTGAGTAAAAATCGTACTCACAAGTGACGTCACACGAAACTTCGAAGCGCTGTATCTTCGTCATTTTTAACCGACTTTAAAAAAAAAGTAGGTTTCTCAATTCGACCGTATATTTTTTTTTTTTTTTTTTTTATGTGTGTTCGGGGATAACTTCGTTGTTTATGAACCGATTTGGATGATTCTTTTTTTGTTGGATAGGAGACATTCCAAGGGTGGTACCATGATAAGTAAACCAGGATCTGATGATGGAATCCTGCAGAAATTGAAGAGAACTTGCAAAAATTGTAGGGGCGACAAGCGCGATTGTTAATTTTTCCATTAAGTATTTACAAGCACTACAATTTATTTTGGTTTGGCATTACGAAGATTTGGAAGCGATCTGATGATGGAGCCAAAATACTGTCGAGGGAACTCCTCAAAGATTTACAGCAGTTATCTTGTGTTTGGGCTTGATTAATTTGTATTGATGAGCACTTTACGTCTAGATGTCTTGGGACTGTCTTTCACTATCATTATAAACGTCTATGTTTGGATGTTTGTTGCTCAATCGCGTTGTAACTAATTAATTAATCATTAGACCTTCAAAAACTGCAAGGTGTAGACTAGTGCGTTTGAAAATGTTTCAATTAAGTATTTTAGCACTCCAATTGAATGAAGGTCTGGAGTCGATCCGATGAAGGAGCCGAAAGTCGAGGCTACTCCTCAACGATCTACAGCAGTTACCTTGTGTATAGACTTGATAAAGCTGTATCGATGAGCACTTTACACATACCTAGGTGGGATGTGACTGTTATTAGGGGTCTGACGATGAAGACAAAGGACAGTTATGTGAACTGTTTAACGGTTTACAGTAGCTAGTGTTTGTGCTTGATTCATGTACTCTTAAATAATGATGAGAACTTGGCACCCACATGGGTACTGAGGACCATTTTACAAGTCTGAGTACATCGACCATCCTGGATTTGAACACTTTATCATAGTGAATATTATTCTACTAGTCAAGATTGCAAGGAAAATAATGCTTTATCTTCTCACCTAATTCAAGAATTATTCATCTAACCATCACTTAAAATCGTAAAATAAAATAATTTTAACAAAAAAAAGAACCGACTTCAAACAGTAAACTAAAAAGTAAAAAATAAATCTCTTTACCACAAAGTAGAATGTACTTTGATTAATTTGAACAGACATGATTAAATAAGTATTTAACAATTCTGAAGTCGGTGCCAAGTCAATGTTGCAACCACCTTCCTGTCTATCATACATATGTCCCCAACAACTTCTCTATGTTCCAAATGTCAGTTCGATTTACTACTCTACGAATGTTAGCTTCAGCTGTAGTTGTTTTACTTGGCACCGACTTCAGAATTGTTAAATACTTATTTAATCATGTCTGTTCAAATTAATCAAAGTACATTCTACTTTGTGGTAAAGAGATTTATTTTTTACTTTTTAGTTTTGTTTGAAGTCGGTTGTTTTTTTTGTTATTGTTAAAATTATTTTATTTGTTTGTGAAACAAAAGAAAAAATACGTGTACAATATTTTTTGGCAATCTAACTAACGGGCTACTTAGTTTTTTTTGAGGATTGTACCCTATTGTTTTGTATCGTAAACAATAAAATTTTATTAACACTTTTGGATATGCATTTTTCTTAAACCAGGTAATAGTAACACTCACTATTATAATTACCCATTCCATTAATTCTAACGTATTATCCTGAGATTTATCTGTACTTAGATATCTCACGTGAGTCTTGTCAATGGTGCACTCGTCTCACGCGTTCTTTTTCATTAAATTAATGAAAAAGAAAGACACCCCGCATACTTAATGCGGTGCGGTGAAAATTTAAATCCGGATTATACAGATGGCTAACTGTTCACAATTTTTACGATGTCAAACATTATCTTGACTTTAATGCAAACAGGTATAGTCCCATATGATTTCTAAAATGTTAACGTGAACCTAATTACTTAACGTACATATTAATTGATGTACACATCACATAGTTTTATTTTTCCTTTTCTATTGTATTAACTTATTGAATTGTATTATTGCCTTTAATATAAGTATTTTTTTGTTGTTAAGATTATAACTTTAATTCTAAAATTCCTTACATATATAAAAACTGTTATTGTAAATTAAGAATTCCTTAGATGCAAAAAACTGTTATTGTAAATTAAGATGTTTGTTTTGGATTTTTTTTAAATGAGTAACAATTTTTTAAAATTTCGAATGCCTTTTAGGCTTAAATTGTGCAGCACCAAACCATAGTATTTTAAGACCTTATTTGTAACCACAGTTTTTGGCGAATAAATTACTTTGACTTTGACAAGCGCTTCCGCGCAGACTATACAACTATCTCTTTTAGTCGACACATTTTATTATTATTGAAGATCCCTTCCAAAGTTCAACGCTGCGACCGCTCCTGGCGTGAGACGTACACCATTATTTATTTGTAAAATATAATCAGTTACCGTAGTGTATCGATCCCGTACGCCGGTTGCGCGTTCTTATCTTTCCCTCCGCTCACTATGACGGCGGGATCGATCACGTTGCCGATCGATTTAGACATCTTACGCTTCTTCTCGTCTACCACGAACCCATGGACGAAGATGGATCTGCAAACATACCAGAGATTTATTTATTATATAACACATTTGCTCGTAAACGGTCTCCTATTACACCAATTTCTGTATCGTAATGTATCTCATTACGTACTCGTGCGGTAATGTAATGTAAAACGGACGGTTTATCAAAATGCTCCGACTATAACGAACGGTACCTTTTTAAATCTTAGTTAAGAGTTTTTATGTCAGAAAAGTGGTCAAACATTTTGTGAATAAAATTAACTTTGAGAGATAAAATATAATACAGAATTGTTTAATTCGTTAATTTAATTAATTTTGGCCATAAATTACAACAATTAATCTGTAACAAAACACAAAAATATCAATTCACTTTATTACTAATGTCTTAATAGTTCTGTGCCATTGCTTTAAATAAAAGCCCTGATGCGCGCGCATTGTTAATCTGTGAACAAGTAAAGTTTATTCCACCCGCTTCTATCGCTGTATTGTTTTTATTTGAAATGTATGAGTGTTTTATTTATTTCTTCGCAAATATGTCATAAAACGTCCTATGACACACGTGCGGTTTGATAATTACAGCCTAGTCTGCTAATCAAAGCTCGAGCCGAAGGCTCGAGCTAGCAATATCGCCTCAGCTGTAATTATCAACTTAGCGCACTGACATCATAATGTACTATTATACACTTGTTTAGTACATTAATATGCTAACAATTAGATGTGTCACAAAAAGAGACACGACAATGTGATTAATTTATTTATGTGACGTGAAATCTAGAGCCGCGTTTTTTCGAACTAAGAAAAACAAAATACAACCAAATATAAAATGCGAGGGAAATTTAAATCTATCTATATATATAAAAAAAATCAATGCCACTTTTCGTTGTTAGTGAACTCCTCCTAAACGGCTGAACCGATTTGAATGAATTTTTCTGTATGCGTTTGGGTTGGGCCCTCGATGGATTAGATTCATAAATCAGCCCGGCGGATGGCGCTGCAGTTGGTATCTAGGTTATTATCCGAGCAAAGCCGGAACGGGCCGCTCGTTTGTTATAAAACCAAAGAGTTTCCAATGCATTCGCTCTCGTAAGAGGTTCCATATGCCACCTCTTACGAGATTGAATTCCATAATATGCCACGGTATATCACACTTTATTTAAGTATATTTTCATACACACAAAATAAACGACCATCGTGTACAGATGTATAGATTGTGTTTTCACTTCTATGCCAAGTGCCAATTAATAATTAATAATATTATTGAAGTGAAACATTCTTTCGGCGGACTACAGGCAGATTTTTCGAGGGTTATAAATAAAATTGACCACAAGCATCACGCTCGGGAGTGAAGGAAATCTTCGGGTAAACTCGGGACCACGGCCATCTAGGAATACGTCAACATTTCTAGATGGCGAAGCTCATGGCCACGCCCTCCGGTTTCACCCGCGTAGTTTTCAAAGTGAGCTATCAAATTCCGAGTCTTTTCACGTCTATCGGCAATTCCTATGACTACTAACTTTTTTTTATTTATAATTGGCACTCCCAGAGTACCACTGATTTTTTACAGATTATCATGCTTACTTGTATCGGCGAGTCAGTGAGAGCCTGGCCTGCAACTGGTTCGTGAATCTGTCCCTTCTCTTTCAGTATGTACAGTGTTGCAATTATTACTAGCTTGCAATTTGTCAGTTAAGGTTTTAAAGTATTCATTGCTTGTATGGCGGCGCGTCAGTGAGCGCAGTAGACTGGCTTAAAACCGGTCCCTTTTCGTTCAGATGTTTCAACTTAACGTTTTGACGTGACAACGCCTAATAAATCGATGAACGCCGGCTGCATGCACGAAAAAGCGTCCCGTTATGTCCCGTTACGATCCGATTCGATTTGGTGGCGCAACATTGGAAAGGCTTATGTCCAGCAGTGGACGACAACGGGCTGGTGATGATGATGTCCCGTTACGCTCATTGTACGCTTGCCCTGCACCTATCAATGTTTTGTTATGACGTTGTCACGTTAAACTATCGTCCGTAAGCCAACCGACTTAACAGACAACCAATTTTTTTTAGAGTACACATTGCCATTTTCAATGCTCACTCGTATGGCGGCGCGTCAGTAAGCGCAGTGGACGTCAGTAGACTGGCCTGAAACCGGTTCGTGACAACCTTCTCTTTCAGTAGGTACAGTGTTGCAATTATTACTAGCTTGCAATTTGTCAGTTAAGGTTTTAAAGTATACATTACTTGTATGGCGGCGAGTCAGTGAGAGCGATAGACTGGCTTGAATTAACGTTTTGACGTGACAACGTCTAATAAATCGATGAACGCCGGCTGCATGCACGAAAAAGTGTCCCGTTATGTCCCGTTACGCTCATTGTCCCGTTACGCTCACTGTACGCTTGCGCCGCATCTATCAATGTTTTGTTATGACGTTGTCACGTTAAACTATCGTCCGTAAACCAACCGACTTTACAGACAAACATTTTTTTTTAAGATACACATTGCTATTTTACATACTTGTATGGCGGCTGGCAGCGAGTCAGTGAGCGCAGTGGACGTCAGTAGACTGGCCTGAAACCGGTTCGTGACAACCTTCTCTTTCAGTAGGTACAGTGTTGCAATTATCACCAGCTTGCAATTTGTCATTTATACATTAAAGTATACATTACTTGTACGGCGGCGCGTCAGTGAGCGCAGTGGACGTCAGCAGACTGGCTTGGAACCAGCCCGTCAGTTGGTCCACCCCCTCGCAGTAGAGCGACGCGCGCTTGTCGTTGATGCTCCACGACATGCCCGAATCGAACCAAATGTCCAAGATATCCTGGAAATAAAGAACCACCGATGAGTAAGGGTTTATTTTTAACTAGATGTTACCCGCGACTTCGTCCGCGCGAAATAAATACTAAGGCAGTACCTATTTGTACGAGGGTCAAACTGAAAGTTCTTAGAACTGGCCACTTATAAACAATATAATAAAAAAATAATTCTATAATTTGAAAATAGAACTCTTTGCCAATATTACTGAGTATATACTTCATTCATTTGTCATTTGTTTTACGATTTGGCGGCAAATTGAAAATTGTCTGTGTCACGTCAACATGAATTTAACACGAGAAAATTTTCGTGCAATGATTTTTTATGACTTTCGATGTCATTTAAGTCAACAAGAAAGTTATGATAGACTACGATTGGCCTTTCACGATGAAGCCCCATCTCGTGCGACTGTTTACAACTGGTTTAATGAGTTTAAACGTGGTCGCACTAATCTCACTGATGATTTACGTGAGGGACGGCCTTCTACGGCGACGACTGAAGATAACATCTGTGTTGTGCGGCGTATGATAGAGACTGACAAAAGAGTGACCTATCAGCAGATTCGGACAAGCTTAGGCATCGGTATGAGTCAAGTGCACAAAATCCTACACGAACATTTAGCGGTCAGGAAGCTTTCCGCCCGGTGGATACCTCATAATTTGACTGAGGCTCAAAAACTCCATCGTGTGGATTGGTGCCGTAAAATGATTGAAAGATTTAACGGAGGTGACTCAAATGCTGTGTTCGACATACTATCAGGTGACGAAAGCTGGATTTACTGTTATGATCCTGAAACCAAAAGACAATCTGCTCAGTGGGTATTTCCTTTCGAGGAGTTGCCAACTAAAATGAAGAGAGATCGAAGTGCGGGGAAAAAAATGGTGGCCTCGTTCTTTGGAAGGATAGGTCATTTCGCAACAATTGTGTTAGAGGATCAAAAAACAGTTTCTGCAGAATGGTACACTACCAATTGTTTGCCACTTGTCTTGGAAAAAGTTCGAGAGAAACGACCTCGCAGTAGGATCCTCCTTCACCACGACAACGCCTCATCGCACACCGCCAAGCGAACGATCGACTATTTGGCGACATCAAACGTTGAATTACTGGGTCACCCGCCGTATAGCCCCGACCTCGCGCCTTGTGATTTTTATTTATTTTCAAAAATTAAAGAAAAACTTAAAGGAAAGCGGTTTATGAATGCTGAAGAAGCGGTGGCTGCGTATCGCGATGCCATTGAAGAGACCCCTAAGGACGAGTGGGCAAAGTGCTTTTCCCAGTGGTTCCATCGCATGCAGCGGTGTATTGACGTGAATGGACAATATTTTGAAAAGATATAATAAAACTAATAACTGGCTAATGTAATCAGTTTTTGATTTTCTAAGAACTTTCAGTTTGACCCTCGTATACACAGACACATTTACGATTACTAAAAACAGCTTATAATAAAACAATTTTATACGATTTCATTAAAATCGGCTCAGTTGTTTAGGTTTGAAAGCATAAGAGACATTCGTCCCCCATTTCAACCCCAATTTTACCCCCGTACAGTTCGAAATTACAAAATTGATAGAACAAACTTTCGATTGCGTCGTGTCAAGTGTCTGTATACAGAGTTTCATGGTTTTATCTTCAACGGTTGCGAACTTCCATCTTGACATTCATCCCTCATTTCAACCCCAATTTCATCCCCGTACAGTTCGAAATTACAAAATTGATAAAACAAACATTTGATTGCTTCGTGTCAAGTGTCTAGATACAAAGTTTGATAACTTTGTAAATGACGAATTTTCATACAACCGTTCATCCCTTGTTTCACCGTCTTAGGGGTTGAATTTCGCAAAACCCCGTCTTAGCGAGCGCCTACGTGCTAAAAGGGACCTCCATGCAAAATTTCAGATTCCTAGCATTTGTAGTTTCTGAGATTCCTTGATGAGTGACCTTTCGCTTTTATATATATATATATATAGATATAGATAGATACTAATATTATAAAGCTGAAGAGTTTGTTTGCTTGTTTGAACGCAAGGATCTCTAGAACTACTGGTCCGAATTGAAAGATTCTTTCTTTGTAGGATAGTCCATTTATCGAGGAAGGCTATAGAGTATTTAACATTACGCTACTATCAACAGGAGCCGAGCATGAATGAAAAATGTAACAAAAACGGAGGAAAAATATTGCTTTTAGAGAGCTTTCGTTGCGTGACAGCATTTGTCATATGTTGAAGGTTGCGTCATTAGAACCTAAAGTAACCGAATTTGAACAAAATTTGAATTAGTACGACCAATTTTCGATAGATGGCGTAGCAACGCGCGCGCGTTCAGCTAGTATATAGATAGATGTATAAACGGGTTATTCAATAAACTACCCAAGCCAGTTCAAATACACGGATCATAAGAATTTGACGAGACACGACTGAGATGTTTATAGGACAGTTCAGCTGTGACTCGACGAGTTTCTTCTATGTAAGCACGCTCCATCGTAGACCGCATCGTCGCTTAACATCAGGCGAGATGGCGGTCAAGTGTAAACCTATAAAATGTTTAAAAAAAATGTGGCATGTAGTACTGCGCCCTCACCTTTCCCTTCGTAACACGAGCTAGGTCCAACTTCTTGTCTCTGATGACGTCACCGGGTAGGAGCTGTGCGATGTCAGCGGTCCACCACACGTCGGTGCCGTGCGTTTCGATCAGGTCGCACAGGTGATCCACTATGCGACTGAAATTATATACGATATATATGAATAGAAAGAATATTCTACCATTGTACCAGGCGTACTTTGCAAGAGTAAAAGTACGCCTGGGAAAGTATTGTGGTACTTTCCTAGGCGTACTTTGCAAGAGTCCTATCACTAGATTAGAGCTTAGAGAGCAATATAAATAATTATTGATGGACAATTGGGATGACGACAAGATCAAACATCCACCATTCTAATTAGTTCGTCAGGTAGATCATGGAAAAATATGGGACACGTGTTTTTTATTTTATCAAATTATCAAACATTTACAAAGATATAGATCATCAAACTTCCAAAGTAGGGGGCTGTGACGTCACACTATAGTAAAAATCGTACCATTTCGTGCCGTGATTCGAAACTTCTAAGCACTGTATCTTCGTCGTTTTTTGTTTGCGAAACATTAATAAAAAAAATACGTATACAATATTTTTTCATTATCTAACTGACGGACTAATTACTTTTTATTTAGTCGTCTCGCCTATTCCCACACAACACTATCTGACCCCAAACTAAGCAAAGCTTGTACTATTATGGTGGCCAGACAGCTGATATAATATTTATGTAGCAGTAAATAGTTATTAACATAGATAAATCCAGACACAGTAAAAATATTTGAATTCATCACACAAATATTTGCACTGGGTGGGAATCGAACCCACGACTCTCGGTTTCGCTGGTAGAGTTACTACCAACTAAGCCACGAGACCAGTCAAACAGTCGGCAACTATAATCTAATTACCAGTTTTCTAGCACCATAAAGTAATGTGCAAACGTCACTATGTTCCAGTTTTAGGGGCAATGTTTCCACAGAAATTAGTGGACATTGAGACGAAGCATCTTATATCTCCGAGTGACGAGTGCAGTGCTAGGTAATAATTTGGACTCTTCATGATCAAATAGCTGCGTGACACTGTGCTGGTATAGCCAGGCGTGTTGCTTACCATCAGACACATACCCTACTCGTCACTCTAAACATATAATTTTGAAAAAAAATTGTATGGTTAAGACGGCAGAAGAGAAAACTAAAATAAAAAAAATAACTATTAAAAACCGTTGAATAATTGAAGTGAAAACTTCTTTAGGCGCGCCTAGACAGATTTTTCGTGGGGTGTGAATTGATTTCTAGCGTCACGCTCGGATATGATAAGAAATCTTCGGGTAAACTCGGGACCTTGGCGATTAGGCATCTAGAAATGCGTCAGCCAATGGGAAATGCTGAAAGGGCGTGGCCTCGACATCATGGCATGGCCATCTAGAAATGCGTGAGCCAATTGGAAATGCTGACGCATTTCTAGAAGGCCATGCCATGATGGCGAGGCCACGCCCTCCGGTTACACCCGTGTAGTTTCCAAGATACGCTATCAAATTCTAAGTTATAAGTTTTCACTTCTATCGGCAGTTCCTATGACTGCCAATTTTTTTTTTATATCTTTTTCGCTCGTACACACTCGGCGGTCTCGAGTTCGCCCTAATTAATCTTTCACTGAGTTTTCACTTCTACAATATTGTAGTGTGAGTCTCATCCAAAGAGTTTACATTAACCACGTATAGAGTTAGAACAAACGCTTTACACCGAAAGCACGGGTCTGATCGCTCTAGTCTTGTCGTTCTTGTGGAAGTGTCATACTTTTGTCGCGGCACATCACTATGTCGCCATAGCTGACATACACCTCATCTGCTTACAATTGGTACAAAGGAACCGTGCGGAACAGATAAAAGTGCTGGCTTATCGATCAAACTTTTTATAGTTACAGCGAATTTCTAGAGTGATGGCAAAGTACCTATAAAAATGTAAACAAAAATTTGACATGGGTCAGTACAACTGTGATAAAAACATATACTCGTATAACGCTTGACAGTTTTCTGTACAATAACTATTATATTACAGTTAAGTAGTCATTTCAAACTTTGAAAATGTGTACAATTTGTATGCTCTTTCTTTTGTTTTTATTTTTTATTAATTGACGTGTAAATTGCGCATTTATGAATTAAGTACTTTGACTTTGAAAGCCCTGATCTATTTACTTGTTCTTTATCTACGGTCTCACCTGTCAACAATGATATCGTTGTCGTGATAAAGCGCCGGTATCGGCACGCCCCAGGCCCTCTGTCGGGAGATACACCAGTATGGCCGCTTCTCAACCTGAGCTCTGAACCCTTGCCGAGACTGATCGCTATTCGACGGCGGCAGGATCGATACTTGCTCTAGACCAGCCTGGAATCAAATAAATAAATATTGGTGGACAATTCACACACAACTCCATCTGACCCTAAACTATGCAAAGTTTGTATTACGGCGGTCATCATCATCATCAACAGCCCACTAAACGTTCCCACAGCTGGGACTCGGGGCCTTCTCTCGCAAGGAAGGAGTTAAAGCCATAATCCACAACGCTGGCCCAGTGCGGGTTGGCGGATGACACATGACTTCGAAAGTTTCTAGGTACATGTCGGTTTCCTCACGATGTTTTCCTTCACCGTTTTAAGTTAGCGGCATTACGCACATGACTTCGAAAAGACAGTGGTGCGTGTGGGGTTTGAACCCGGGGTCTCCGGATCTCCCGACCGGAGCCGCCGTTCTCCCGACTAGACCAGCCGTAACTTATCGGTAACTTATCGTAACTTATTACGGCGGTCAGATGGCTGATATATCTATACTAATATTAAAAAGCTGAAGATCTTGTTTGTTTGAACGCAAGGATCTCGGGAACTACTGGTCCGAATTGAAAGATTATTTCTCTATTGGATAGTCCATTTATTGAGGAAGGCTATTTAACATTACGCTACACATTACACACTCGGCCAGTGTGTATAGCCGGCTTTATATACATTTTCGTGGTGTAGATCGTCGTCGTGTAATAAATTTATTGTGAGATTGATTTATATGCATAAGTATGATGTGGTACACTATTACCTACAACCACTGCTAAAGCTTACAAGTATACAATAGAGGTATAATTATAATTAACAAACTCTACCCAAGTAAAGTTTACTAAAACTGGTTATGGGCTTATATGAGTGTCCGTATCTACTGAATTATTTAGTAAAAGGCAAGGGATTTAATCGTGTTAAAGGGAGATCAGAGTTACACAAAAATATTGATGACAAAAAACCGTTTAAGACTTTAAGGTATCATCTATTCTTACAGAATATACAGGATTATAGAAATTGCCGGTAACATGTCATGTTGCAACATATGTAATAAGTCATGTATTACATAATACAATATTGTATTATGTAGTACATGACTTATTACATGTAATATGTAATAAAGTATTAAAAGTATGTTTAATATGTAATAAGTCATGTACTACATAATACAATATTGTATTATGTAGTACATGACTTACCTATTTATTACATAAATATGTCGGCGCGTCTCAAATATGAAATATGGTAACACCGAGAAGTGACGATTTTCGACGTCACTAGCGAAGCGTCGTGTATATGGTAGCGGGGCGGCCATTTTTGAAAAAGGACTTTTCAACTTTGAAGCGGCCAGCGCACCACGTAATCGTTATAATTTTTAAGTATGAAATTATGTTTTTACTGATGAGGGCCTCCTGCGCCATTACATATTTTTTTACAACAGTCATGTTACCGGATATTTCTATAATCTACATACCATCATGTAGTCATGTACTACATATTACCCTTCTTTGTACCCTTTATTGCTAAAGAGTACAAACTACGTGCTAACACACAATGAATCAACAAACTCTACCGAAGTAGAGTATCTAAAAACTGATGATAGACTCATTTGAGTGTCCCCCTCCACGGAAATCTTTAGTAAAAGGCGAAAGATTTATACGTGTTGAAGGGAGACCAGAGTGACGAACACAAATCGAAAGCAAAACCCCCATAGAATCGATCCAAATTTTAATACCGCGATGCAGAAAGACGCAAAACATATAGTGATGACATCTAGCGGGAATCGGTGTAACTACATCGTCCTGTACATTCAATATGGCCGCGATAGCCGTTAAGAACAAAATGGTATGACGTCACACGCACGTCACGATGTCATGAGCATGACATTGCGTAATCAGCACGTCATGGCTCAGGCGTCATGATGTGACGGCTGCGGCTGTGCCCGGTGCCGCATAAACACGCAAAGACTTCGAAACTGATGCATGTAACTGCACCGGAAGTCTATAACAGACTGCCACTAAATGTAAAAGATGCTCCTTCCAGGACGTCTTTCAAATTCAAGTTGTAGAACTGGCTGGTCGAACAAGCGTTCTATAGGTTTGATGATATGACTAGAATTAAATTGTCTAATTGAAATTTGATTATGATTATTGAAATTATAAATAATATTATTAACGTTATTTTATAGCTATGTGATTTTAAATTATGAATATATTTGACTCTTACTCTCTGCCATTTTATTTTTTATATTTGCTTTTTTTTTCATATAAAATTAAAAATAAGCGTATTTGCCCGGTCTATAAGCATCGAAATCTTCGTCACAATTAGTAACAAGAGCGCGCGCGCTCTTTACCGCTCGATGAATGATGTGTCGAAGTGAATAAACACTAAATAGCCGTTAAATTGTGCTAGAAAGGACAACAAACAACAAATGCATTTTTTTTTTTATATGTTTTTTTTTTGTTTATATGAATTGAGATTTAACAAAAGTTGTTTGATTAGGCATACAGAACATGTAATACAACAGTAACCCTGTGTATATCTTTCGTTATAATTTAATTATTTCCATCAAAATAAAATAAATGTAGCTACGCACGAGAATGTAGAGCCGACTTTCTTTTTTAGAATATTGTAGCCCTTCTTTTTCTTTCTCATATGTATGTAATAGAATCAATAAACTCTACCGAGGTAGAGTATCTAAAAACTGGTTATAGAATATAGACTCATTTGAGTGTCCCCCTCCACGGAAATCTTTAGTAAAAGGCGAAAGATTTATACGTGTTGAAGGGAGACCAGAGTGACGAAACAAAATCGAAAGCAAAACCCCCATGGCATCGATTTAAGTTTTAATACCGCGATTCAGAAATGACGCCATGGCATATATGATGACATCTAGAGAGAATCGGTGTAACTACATCGTTCGTTCAACTTGGCCGCGACGGAAGAAAATGACATAAGCTTGACACGACGTCATCAGCACTTCATGATGTCATGAGATCTGGAATTTTAGAGAGTAGAGGTAAGGAGTGTCATCTCATATAGTAGAACATTTTAAAAAGTGTATGCTACAAATTATCAGTTCCAAATCTTATACAATTGGGCTGGTGTAAACAAAGGGTATGATAGTATGAATGTTATTATAATTATTTGGAGCCTATACTCAGGGCCGGCCTTAGCCATCTAGGCGCCCCGGGCGAGCCATGCCTCAGGCGCCCTACAGGACAACACTACACTTTGGGTGTAGTATCAGGCGCCCCGGGCGACCGGCCCCGTCGCCCCACCCTAAAGCCGGCACTGCCTATACTGTCCCAATGCTAGGCAGGGCTAAGGCCTCCCTACCCTCCCTCCATTTGGTTCTGTCTTGACTTAATGTTTCCCAATCTTTTAAATAGCTATCAAGGTCATCCCGCCAGCGTTTCTATGGGCTGCCGCATCGTAGTTTGCGATTATTTTTTTTGTGGTTAATATTAATATGGTATGAATGTAGTTAAGATTATTGTCGACTACAATGGTTACTTATAAAAAAAATCAACTACTTGCGTAGTCCAAAACAATGTAGTAAATATTAGGTCCTTACATATTAAATCGGTGTTTGAAAAATTGGTTTGAACTCGGTCTAGTAAGTAGTTGTTTTAGTGCGTCATAAATACACAATTATTAAAACATCGATCGAAGTTACAATGAACTGCAAGAACTTATGTACTGTGCTACTTGCTGCTACGGATCCCTTCATAGGCGAGCCCGACTCGCACTTGGACGCTTTCATTAACAATGAACACGACCCAACTTCTCACATCCCCATACATAAAACACGTACCTCAGCCGCATCTTTTTTTTTCAAACATACTTTTTCCACATATTAATAAGGTAAGAAAATTTTAAAAAAACTTTATTAAAAGTCACATAAAAAATTGAGAACATAAATTACAACAGCAACTTAAGAAAATATTATACTAAACATTTTAATAGGCGGCCTTATCGCTTAGAGCGATCTCTTCCAGGCAACCGTGCACGGATAGTAGGCTAATTGGGTAATAGTAGGGGAGCCCAAGAGGGCATTTCGGGATTTACTCCAGCGGGGCAGTTTAATATACAATTGGAAACCTTGCACCTGGTTAAGTACCTCAGCGAAATATGAGCCCCATTTTAAATACGGTCGATTAAGAAAAAAAATTTGATCATCAGATTTTCTCGAGCAGGCTAAAACCGTGCGACCTTGAGCTAGTGAGGGTGCACTGCCGCTCCCCCGAAAATCTGAGAACATAAAAAAATCCTTTTTAAATTGTTCTAGTACGAGATCCGGCTGCAACGTCTTTACGTTCATCACGTATTTAATCAAATTCACATTTGAACATACATTCATGATTAGGAGAATACATTGATAATAGGTTGCCAGTCAATAATTGGCCGCAAGTAATTTTAACTAAATTGATGTTAATTAACTTTCGGAAAAAAATTCATTCACTTGTTTTTTTTAAATAAAATATCATCCACATCATAGCATTGTATGTAAAGAATTCGAAAATCGATGGGTGCCGTTGCACACTCGGCCGCAACTACTTCGCAGCCAGGTGTAAACAGCTAATATTTTGGTATATTTATATGTACGTTCATAACGTACATTTGTGATTTATATATCGAATTAAAGCATTTTTTTACTGTTTAACATGGTATACCGTTGCTTAATTAAATCTAGCCGCAAATAAGGGTTGCTGGCTGTTAAAAATGCCAAATCTTAATAAAGTGGCCAAGTGCGAGTTGGACTCGCCCATGAAGGGTTCATGGGCAGCATGTAACATAATATACATAGTACACATAGTTCTTGTAGTTCGTTGTAACTTTGATCGAAGTTTCAATAATAGTGTATTTATGACGTACTAAAAAAAAACTACTCAGCAGATCGAGTTCAAACTAATTTTCGTTGGTAGTTTACATGGTAATGTACGTCATATATTTTTTTTAGATTTTTCATTCTCTTACTTTAGAAGTTAGAGGGGGGGGGACACACATTTTACCACTTTGGAAGTGTCTCTCGCGCAAATTATTCAATGTAGACGAAAATGATTTTTGAAACCTCAACATCATTTTTGAAGACCGATGTTACGGGCTAGCTCTCTTTCACTCCATTTTTAGGGTTCCGTAAAACGTAAAAACGGAACCCTTATAGATTCGTCATGTCTGTCTGTCTGTCTGTCCGTCCGTATGTCACAGCCACTTTTTGCCGAAACTATGAGAACTACACTGTTGAAACTTGGTAAGTAGATGTACTTGTATCTTAAACCATTATTAACGTGCTTTGAGTAACGATAATGTCGTGTCAGACCGTTATGGGGACTGCCAACAAAAGATTTCAGATTTCTTTTCTGCCGGCAAAGAGCCACCCAGAAAATCAACAAACCCGACTTGCATCCCGGGCGATGAACTATAAACTATTGTTCATTTCCCTGGTACTATAGTACATAATCAGTAGCAAAGAAAGGGAACAGCGCGTACGCAGTTCCCACTATCTAAAATTGCGCGCCCGAGTCATCCACATTAGGGATAATCGCAGAGGTCAGCCCGACCGCAGTGCAATGGAAGGGCTTCGCTCTGGGGGAACCGCCTTCGTGATCACGGTGTCCCCTACGCCAGGTAAGTATGCCCTCCAAACCCAACACTATTCCTCACACGAATCTTCGGTTAACTTCGCCACCGCGATTCAGGAAAACGCCCGCTCGCCAAAGTCCGCCATCTAGTGGACGCAGTAGGTATTAACGAGTACTTGTGACGTCATTGTACGTTGTCATCGCTAATGTTGCAACAGATTTGAAATAGATGACGCTTTTACAGTAATATTTTTTTAATCTTTAAAATTAGTCTTTATCGCCTGATTCGTAAGAACTGCACTCGTTACCCGAAGAAATACCATGTTTTATCTCTTAGATCTCTTTTATCTTTTAAAAATCTTATAGTTTGTAAAACTAGTTGTTCTTTAGACTTATAATATACTCTTTAGACTAATACATTCTTTAGACATAATAAAATGGTAAATTTTCATTAAATAAAATGGTCATTATATCAAGCTTTTTAGGTTATTTGGCAGCTTGTTGTATACCGGATCGGACGTAGTGCGAAACCGTCTGTCCGAGTGTTCTAGGTCCATATTCTTACCATGATCTATATCTTTTAGTTGTGCTACATATTTCTCCACATGTATTTTATTCTGTTTTTTATTGTGAAAACGATTTCGAATAATTTTAGATACGATTTAAACTTCAGTGATAACTATATTCTTTTTATTAGCTATTCGCTTATATTTATTTTTTTGTAGTTCTACGACAAAAAGTTACTGGACCAAAGTTGTAGAAAATTTAATTTGCAACACCAAAAACATGTGAACATTATTTTTTAATAAAATAAATAGTTTAAGAGATATACCGTAGAAACCATTTCAACCCCTATTTTCAAGATGGCGGCCGTGGGACAAGAGCTACGACCCCACAAACTTCGTTTTAGCTTTACACTGAACCCCTTCTTTACACATCAAAAAAATAAAATTGCGTCCTCTAAAAAACGCAACCCCAAATGTAACTTTTCAATGGACTAAATTCACTGGGGACAAACTTGATGATACTGGATTTTTGAAGTGAAAACTTCTTTAGGCGCGCTATAGACAGCTTTTTCGTGGGCTGTGAATTGAATTCTACCGTCACGCTCGGGTATGATAAGAAATCTTCGGGTAAACTCGGGATTATAGCCATTGGCCATCTAGAATTGCGTCAACCAATGGGAAATGCTGACGCATTTCTAGATGGCCATGCCATGATGCCCAGGCCACACCATCCGGTTCCGGCCGTGTAGTTTCCAAAGTAAGCTATCAAATTCTAAGTTATAAGTTTTCATTTCTTTCGGCAGTTCCTATGACTGCTATTTTTTTTATTTATACAGCCATTGAACTCTTAAAACACTAAGAAGCGGCAAGCGCTCTTCTACGATGGCAATGTAAAATCAGGTGACGTCTCCTGATTTCGCTAACAATTCCAAAAAAACGATATAGGCCGTAATAATGTCTTATTGTGCTTTTACAAGGTGCACAAATAGTTCAAAGACCAAGAACAAGTTCCATGGTATCACTTTTCATGCGGAAGTACACAATATCTTTAATTATTTCCTTAACAGTTCAATGATAATTGTATCTAAAATATTTTTTTGTGTTGTAAACAACTTAGAATTTGCCATTTCTAAAAAGAGACAGATATATACATACAGCGCAAGAGTGCAACACGACCGGCCATATGTTAGTTCCGGCTATTTTGTCTCTTTCACGCCAGTGCATTCGTATTCTTTCTATTCTTGAACGAAACTATTTTTCACATTCGTTCCCACTGGGGACGAACGAAACTTTTTTTTCCATTCGTTCCCACTGGGGACGATCGAAACTTTTTTTTCCCACTCGTCCCCAGTGGGGACGACGATGTGGGGACGAACGGGAATAAACCGGTCTCTTGGAACCGACATTTACAGCTAGAGTATTCTGGAAGAACACAAATATACTTTATATCCCGCCAACATAACGGGAAGAACTAGTTATAAAAATTAACTCACCAATGCTCTGTCCTTGATCGCCGCCGTATCAATGAACCATTGATCGCTTGCCCTCAGTATAACCGGCTGTTTCGTCCTCCAGTCTAGAGGATAGGAGTGGATATACACCCCTTTATACAGAATGTTGTCTTTGAAGAGGGATATGACTGCGTCTTGTCCTTCCTTCAGTACAGACAGACCGTCTAGGTCGCTGGACAACCCGGTGTAGCAGCCGGCTTCGTCTACGTTGCATTCCTGGAAATTTTGTCAAACAAGCCATTATTGGAAGAAAAAATAGTCAACAAAAAATGTTTATCTACGTTTTTAGGGTTCCGTAAAACGTAAAAACGGAACCCTTATAGATTCGTCATGTCTGTCTGTCTGTCTGTCTGTCTGTCTGTCTGTCTGTCTGTCTGTCCGTCCGTATGTCACAGCCACTTTTTGCCGAAACTATGAGAACTACAATGTTGAAACTTGGTAAGTAGATGTATTCTGTGAACCGCATTAAGATTTTTACAAATGTTTTTTAAAAAAACAAAAATTAGGGGTGCCCCCCATACTGAGAACTGAAGCTCAAAAATTTTTGAAGTGAAAACTTCTTTAGGCGCGTTATAGACAGAATTTTCGTGGGCTGTGAAATGGATTAATGATCACGTGATCATCACGCTCGGATAATATGATAAGAAATTTCGGGTAAGCTCGGGATGCTAGAGCGAGAAAGATAATGGGGTCAACAA
The DNA here is from genome assembly GCA_963693475.1 of Ectropis crepuscularia. Taxonomy (NCBI): domain Eukaryota; kingdom Metazoa; phylum Arthropoda; class Insecta; order Lepidoptera; family Geometridae; genus Ectropis; species Ectropis crepuscularia. The sequence goes on along the minus strand of OY856368.1, from coordinate 6,850,873 downwards.
ACGTGCCAGACCGAGAAAGATAATTCTTAGAGGAGGACATGGGACAATAGATACTCTCTCTCTCTCTCGCTGCTCGCTACCGGCTCCCAGTGTTGACACTTTAGCGACTTTCGCGCTGAAACTGGCGAATTTTAAAACTTTTTAGCGGATTAATAAAAGGACGTGTTAGGACGTGTAGCGACAGAGGGGAATATACTAGTAGGTTGGAGAAGGCAACGGGACGAGGAAGTTCATTGGGATCAGATCAGTTCAGATCATAAAATGAAATTAACTCATTCTCTCAAACATAAACAACATAGAAGGCTACCTATATACCTATATAATACCTACCTATACAAACTCTACTTCCAATTTCTATACATACACATAAATATAATATGCATTATAGCAGGGACTTTCCCAATTACATTATTACCATTCTATTAAATAATTTGCATTTTCGTTCAAATCTTACGTGTTATTAATGTTAATTATTACCTTAAGTTGTTCCTTTTCATTTAAATTATTTAACATTGTAGGTACTCAGAACAGTGTTTTTTTATATTTCTACTAGCAACGAAATTCCCGCGATAAAAAGTAGCATATGTGTTCTTCCAGACTGTTCTCATGTTTATTCCCTTTATAATTCAATCAAAACCGGAGACTTTTTTTCAATACTATTTGGCGACAAGCTCAAAATCGACGTGGCAACACTGCCGGCTACCAGCTTCAAATTCAAACGTCAAAGCAAACCTAAACAATTTAGTTGTTGTTAGTTGTTATTGTAAGTTAAATCTGATAGTGAATGTTCAGTGCTTACATACAAATAATCATACTCGGCCTAACTCAAAAGTGGCGACGAGAATCAACCGGGTATATCACGAAAATAAGTGAAATGATGAAAACTGCATTCCACGCGACCGCTACGACGCGCGACGCGATTAGAGAATCTAACCTGATATAAATTAAATTCATTCACGATAACGACACGAGAAGACATAAATATAAACAATAAGACTTCTGGGATACACAAACATTGGACAAGAACACATGGAAATCCATAAACTATTAGGTAGTGAAGAGAAATTATTTGCGAGAATTGACCAGTTGTGGAACTAACTACACGAAAAATATCTGCATTACCACCTGTGTTTACAGTTTACAGTGCGCCGTGCCATAGAATAGATAATACAGAACCGTGCCTAACCATCCTTCATCCTGTGCAGCCAATCCAGAAGGACACAATACTATACTATGGTACATACAGCTACTTTAGGAAAAATACACATAATACCTATATCCAGCATGTCAAGTTGCATTTGCAAAGAAAAGAACACTGGAAATTGAACGTTTTACACTATTGCGAAATAAAAAGATACTTTATTTGTGTGAACAGTGAGTGAGGTAGGTACACCAGAAGTTCCAGTGAAAAAACCCGAAAACCCGATGGTTCGGTCACCATATGCCTTGATTACTAGGTTACATTAAATCACCTAGAAATTAACCATTTTCCCATGTTTAATAATAAACTAGAAGAAACTGGAAACTAAAAAATATAAATTTTAGATAATTATTAGTTTGTTTGGAATAAATTATGATGTGCTGACGATTTACAGTGTAAATATGGTCATTTGATTATGTACAGCATTGGTTCCATACAGTTTCAATATTCAATACCTCTTCTAATCCATTGTTTCGCAATGCCGTACAAAAATCATGCGACTAGGAGAAATGATTGAGGTTTGCAATCCCCCTCTGGGACTGTACTCAGTTGGACAGCTTACAAGTGACGGCATAGTGCTCAATCTTATAACTTTATACCCTTCTATCATCCTACATAGGTCTCCTGGTGGTTCATTTGACCCGTAGTCTTATAACTAATATTGGTATTATTTATTTACCCACATATTGGGTACCTTAGACATGTAAATTTGACTTTTTATTGTTTTAGTCATTTTATATAATCAATTCTGTAACGTGAATTTTAAAAGATAAACTTATAACATAGATATTTGCATGCCATAGGGTTAAAGCATGGCGGACCTTTATATAGCTTCAACATTATGTAATAATATAAAAAATTTACAACCCATGTATTGCAAATTAAATTGAATTGAAAACTTATAACTCAAAATACTTTGTAAACATAATAAACATTTGTAGAGAGCTACTTAAGTAAACTAAGTATTATTTATTTTTAAGTATGTAGTTATTGTATTAAAACTAGTAATTAGAGCAAACATCATGTTGTGAATTGATCTGGGCTTAATAAATAAATTAAATAGAAAAAGTGAATACTTAGTGTTTAAATATATGTATATTTATATATTATATGTTTAAATATAAACATAATAACATTGTCAACTAATTGCTCATTGCTGTTGTGTTCCTGAGTTTAGTAGTTTTCTGATATTTATCCCTCCAAAATATTTCAACAACTTAACATACAAACAGCAAATCAAATTTTGTTTTGAGCTTACTGTGATCTTTATGGCCTAGTGGGAAAATAAAAATTAACTTTAATTTCTGGCTTGTTTCATGCTTTCCAGTGCCAGTTTACATATTTTCAGTAAGCATTCCAGCGCTGGATTCGATCGCTGGACTGGAATAATCTAAACCGGGCATTATACCTACCTAATACAAAAATCAGATAATGAAGTTTTCACTTCTGCCGTGTGGTCTTAAGCACACACACTTTTTTTTTTCATCAAACCTACACGTGTGGGTTGTCTATCGATAGGTCTTAAAAAATGATGTTGAGGTTTCTAATATATTTTTTGTCTACACTGAATAACTTGCGCGAGAGACGCTTCCAAAGTGGTAAAATGTGTGTCCCCCCCCCCCCCTCTAACTTCTAAAGTAAGAGAATGAAAAAGCAAAAAAAAATATATGATGTACATTACCATGAAAACTACCAACGAAAATTAGTTTGAACTCGATCTGATGAGTAGTTTTTTTTTAGTACGTCATAAATACACTATTATTAAAACTTCGATCAAAGTTACAACGAACTACAAGAACTATGTGTACTATGTATATTATGTTACTTGCTGGAACGGAACCCTTCATGGGCGAGTCCAACTCGCACTTGGCTACTTTATTTTTTGACAGTTTAGACGTTTCGCGTTTAGAGCGACGAGACCAGCAGGGCTTGTGCCTGATGGTAAACAACATGCCTGCCACATCACAGCACAGTGACACGCAGCTATTGGAACATGAAAAGTCCAAATCATTACCTAGCACTGTATTGCGCTCTTCACCCAGAGATCTAAGATGTTACTTATATCTCTAAGCCCTGTATTTTCTCTGGAAACATTGCCCTTCAAACCGAAACACAATAATGTAAGCACATTGCTGCTTATTGCTATTGGTACAATAACTGGCAAAGGTAGTAGTGGTAGGATTCTTAGCAGAGGCCGCCTGGGGAAGTACCACACCTTTGCCAAATATTCTACCGCCAAGCAGTAATGTGTAAACATTACTGTGTTCCGGTTTGAAGGGCAATGATTCCAGAGAAATTACAGGGCTTAGAGACATAATATCTTAGATCTCTGGGTGACGAGCGCAGTGCAGTGTTAGGTAATGATTTGGACTATCATGTTCCAATAGCTGCGTGTTACTGTGCTGTTATGTGGCAGGCATGTTGCTTACCATCAGGCACATGACCTGCTCGTTTAGTCACTCTATGCTATAAAAAAAAAAAGGTGTGGTACTTCTCCAGGCGGACTCTGCCAAGAGTCCTACTATTTTACTACTACTATTTTATGAGTATTTTTTTTTGAAGTAAATACTTCTTTTGACGCACCCCATACAGATTTTCCGTGGACTGTGAATTGAGCTATCAAATTTTGAGTTATTAGTTTTCACTTCTATCGGCAGTCCCTTTAACTACCTTTTTTTTCGATACTACTCATGACTAGTTTGAGTAGTGAGTACAGCATCGATACTTTCCGTTCAATACCGTGCCCCTACTTGGAACATGCCGGTTTTCTGACGAGCTCAACACGTATCCATCGTATTCTAATTTTCTATTATTATTTCACTATTCAAACCAGCGGTGATAATGACGACCTAGAGATAAGTGTTTACGACATTATGATTTATGACTAACACGACAATTTTAAATTCAGCTACTTTCCGAATGCTCCTTTTCAAATCTGTTTACAAACTTCGCCGAAGCAAAGTCTCTAAAAACTGGTTATAGACTCATTTAAGTGTCCCCCTCCACGGAAATCTTTAGTAAAAGGCGAAAGATTTATGCGTGTTGAAGGGAGACCAGAGTTACATGAGCAACCGCACATGAAAACGCACCTAGTTCCAATATAAATGTCGATACCGCGATTCAGAAATACATAGTTATCGTTGTGGCGCCATCTAGTGGTAACTAATCATACTTTTAGTAAAAACCTGATTTGATCTATAGATCACTAAAATGTTATACAATATATATAAACACGGTATACAATGAAGGTAGGACATATTGCCAGGTAAAATAAAGGCAGGTAGAGTAAGGTGTTAATGACAGAGTGGTGGACGAGGGTTTCTACAGATACTTCTATAAAAATATCTTGGCACAGGTTAACATTATTACAGATAGTTCAACTCAACTGTGCGCGCGGCGCTATGTGTGCGTGCGCTTGTAATTATACAACTTTAATTTGTGTAGCAGTGACGACTGACGCGGACGTCGTCGTCCAAGCAACACGTGTTCTTACACAAATTAAAGTTGTATAATTACAAGCGCACGCACACATAGCGCCGCGCGCACAGATGAGTTGAACTATTTGTACAATTATTTCAACATCATACTTTTCTTTTAGTTACCTACATTTTTTAAATTTTGGTTAGGTTTAAATACATTTACATTTTTTTAGTTTTGGTTAGGTTTACATATTTTATGTATTTATTTTGGCGCGATTGCAAAAAAACATATTTTTTAACGATGCACCAACAGCTAAAAAACGACAAAATGAAGTTGCTGACATCTGTCTCTACTGAATGATTTTTTACGACGTGCACGTTTATCAACTGCCAAATGTGTCGAGCTCAAGTTAGAACTCGATTTCAACTCCGAGTCTTGTTTAGTCGACATCTATATTATGTACAGTACCCGGCGATAAATATTGCACATCGACACCTGGAAAGAGACAATCGGCCAACTTCGGCTTCGTAGAGCGTCATCTCTGTAGCACGAAATACAAACAGTGCGGTATCTATTAGGAGCTGTTAAAACAATTTTAATTTGCTTCTTTTAATAATTCTTTTTATTCTTTGTATAAAATACACCAATAAGTGTTCTATAAGTGATGGCTTTAGGTTCGAGTAAAATAAAATAAAAAAGTAGCCAAGTGCGAGTTGGACTCGCCCATGAAGGGTTCCGTTGCAGCAAGTAACATAATATACATAGTACACATAGTTCTTGTAGTTCGTTGTAACTTTGATTGAAGTTTTAATAATAGTGTATTTATGACGTACTAAAAAAAAACTACTCATCAGATCGAGTTCAAACCAATTTTCGTTGGTAGTTTGCATGGTAATGTACATTATATATTTTTTTTAGTTTTTTCATTCTCTTACTTTAGAAGTTAGAAGGGGGGGGGGGGGGACACACAATTTACCACTTTGGAAGTGTCTCTCGCGCAAATTATTCAGTGTAGACAAAAATTATATTAGAAACCTCAACATCATTTTTGAAGACCTATCGATAGACACCCACACGTGTAGGTTTTATGGAAAAAAAATTGAGTTTCAGTTCTCAGTATGAGGGGCAACCGTAATTTTACTTTTTTTTTGAAAAAATCGTAATGCGGTTCACAGAATACATCTACTTACAAAGTTTCAACAGTGTAGTTCTCATAGTTTCGGCAAAAAGTGGCTGTGACATACGGACAGACAGACAGACACGACGAATCTATAAGGGTTCCGTTTTTACGTTTTACGGAACCCTAAAAATATGTTCACATTATGTTTACGTATTTAATTATTTTGGAAAATTACAGCTGTAGTGTACATAATAAACACCATTGTACCTATTGTTAAAGTGAGACATTGTAATAAAAATAATAATAATTCTTATTCTCAATTACTTCCATTTCACTATCTGTGCTCTCAAAGAGGTCAATATCACTGTCACTATCAGCCGTATTTATCACTAGTATAAGAGTGTAATTGTCTAAACTGTGTTTAATGCTTTTATATTCATTCTCACATTTGATTGTGTGATCGCAAACCTTTTTCCACTCTTCAGTCCCGATCATGTTTACTTTTTCAGTCAATAACGTTTTTACTTTAGTTAAATTCATATCCACATTTCTACAGGCTACATAGCCTTTTAGTTGAGACCATATATTTTCAATTGGACTAAAATCCGGATGATACGGTAGCAATCGCAACACAGTGTGCCCATGTCCGGGAAGTACTTTGTCCACGGAAAACTCTGTATACCTCCTTGTGCTGACATAATTATAATGACATAAATCTGGGTTTTTGTTAATTTTGGATCAACTGGAATTTCGTGTCTGTTTAACCAGTTGATCATTTCCTGTTTAATGATAATGACATACGGACATATAATCATGTCATAGCCGTATTTATCACTAGTCTATCAGTGTAAAAGTCTAAACCGTTTTTAATGTTTCTATATTCATTCTCACATTTGATTGTGTGATCGCAAACCTTTTTCCACTGTTCAGTCCCGATCATGTTTACTTTTTCAGTCAATAACGTTTTTACTTTAGTTAAATTGATACCCACATTTCTAGAGGCTACACAGCCTTTTAGTTGAGACCATATTTATATTTTCAATTGGATTAAAATCCGGATGATACGGTGGCAATCGCAACACAGTGTGCCCATGTTCGGCAAGTACTTTGTCCACGGAAAACTCTATATACCTCTCCTTGTGCTGACATAATTATAATAGCATAAATCTGGGTATTTGTTAATTTTGGATCAACTGGAATTTCATGTCTGTTTAACCAGTTGATCATTTCCTGTTTAATGATGTTTGAGTTGGGGGGTCTTTCAACTTATTTATTGTTGTGATAGGGTGCGCTGTCGATAACTAGAACGGAATCACTGGGTATATTTGGGAATAATTGATTAACCAGCCATTTCTCGTAGTTATCGTTATTCATTTCATTGTGATAGTCACCTGTAGTATCCGTGGATTTATACGTTAAAAAGGGACCGGGTACAAAGCAGTTTTCATTTCCCGCATGAACTATTATCAAACGTTGCCCTTTTGAAATTGGCTTTTTTACTCCTTTTTTCTTATCATCACTCCAAGATTTTAGACTACAGGCCCGTGAACAAAATTTACGGGTCAAATGAACCAGCAGGAGACCTATGTAGGATGATAGACGGGTACAAAATAATAAGATTCAGCACAATGCCGTCACTTGTAAGCTGTCCAACTGAGTGCAGGTGAGAATTCAAAAGTGCAAGTAGAGTGGGTACATTTTGGTCATTTGTTTCTGTACGGCATTCTTACCATCCAATAGATCCATGAAAAATAATGAGAAATCGCGTAGTGCCGTACAAAAATAGTGATCCACGATCCACGAAGTCGGAAACATTATTGATAATCCGGAAATTTTGAGGGGAAATTTTGTCATTTGATATTTTGATTGATTTGATTCATCATGTCATGAAAAAAATAATGCCGTACATTTTAACCCTTAATCAAACAAAATATGTACCACTTAGTTAGAAACTCGGAAACTCGGAAAGCATGTACTTAAGGGCAAAAACTATTGAGATTTTTATTGTAGAAAATAAAATTTTACACTTTTTGTTCCAAGAAAACTTTTTTGTGAAACGTACCGTTTGCGATTTATGGCCCATTTAAATACCGGTTTTTCTATCACGGCCGATATCTCTTGAAATATTAGATTAATCAATAAAACGAATTGAACTATTCTTAAAGATCAGTTTATTCACTACAACTTTTGTGAAAAGCTTTTTTTTGTAATGTCCATACTTTTTGATTTATAAGACGTTTAAAATCTCTTATTCCGCCAAAAATATCATAAATCAATGAATTGTATTAAAATAAACAATAGTTTTGTTTGTGGTCGGTTATTAGACCATGAAAATTCTGACAAAAAATAAGTAAATAAATATAGATCAGGTTTTTCACGCACATGAGGTGTATGTTAGCTATGGCAATATAGTGATGCGTCCAACATTAAACTTCTGCAAACTCAAAATATTACAGACTTTAAAAAAAAACAATTTTGGCAAAAGTTGTAGAGAATAAACCGGTCTTTAAACATGGATTGATGCGTCTTATTTATATAAATATCTCAAGAGCTATCAGCAGCGATAAAAAACCCGGTTCATTAAATGGGCCGTAAACGGTAAGTTTAACAAAAAGTTTTGGGCAACAAAAGGTGTTAAATTATACTTTCTACAATAATGACTCCAATAATATTTGCCCTAAAGTACATAGTTCCCGAGAAAACGTTTTTTTCAAGATGACGCTTAAAGATCCACCTGAATCTGTCAACATTTTGTTATTTTATGCTCAGTAAGTGATCATACACCTTATAATAAATAAATTGGGAACGAAAATTTGTAAGTTAAATTATATTTTTACTGGCCTTTAATATGAACTTTCAGATTTGTACGGCGTTAACTTTTCTTAGTCATACATTAAATTCAAATAAATTATCAGAATGTCGTTAAAAAATCGTACCAACTATCACCCTAAAGTACATTTCGTCATATGCAATGTGCTGGAGGTTTTTTGTCATTTACTGACTTTTGGACTAACAAAAATGTCCGGCACGTATAAAATTTGTATCTATGGACAAAATACTTTCGGAATAAATTAATTTTACGTTGTGTCAAATCACCTCTCCGGATCACTGAAAAGAGGAAGTTGAACCCCCGATCATTTTCTCTTGGACCGTTATTTTTGTACGGCGTTGCGGAATAATGGGTTAGAAGAGGTATTGCAACTGTATGGAACCGATGCCGTACAGTATCAAATGACCAAATTTTCCCTCAAAAATTCCGGATTATCAATAATGTTTCCGACTTTGTGGATCACTATTTTTGTACGGCACTACGCGTTTTCTCATTATTTTTCACGGATCTATGGGATGGTAAGAATGCCGTGCAGAAACAATTGATCAAAATGTACCCACTCTACTTGCACTTTTGAATTCTCACCTGCACTCAGTTGGACAGCTTACAAGTGACGGCATAGTGCTGAATCTTATTATTTTGTACCCGTCTATCATCCCACATAGGTCTCCTGCTGATTTGACCCGTAAATTTTGTTCACGGGCCTGTAGTCTATTTCCCTTTAGTGTGGGATGTATGTATGTAAGACTCATCCATGTAGACGATATTTTTTCCTCTTTCGCGAAATTTGCGCATTTTATTGAGATATTCCATTCGTTTGAGGCTTACATCGTGCTTTTCCATTAAAACTTTTCGATTGTCTTCCATTTTAGTGAACCGAAATCCCATCTCGTGAAGTATTTTTCTCAACGTCTTTTCAGACCCATTGTAATTAATAGCTTCACATAATTTAGCTTTTAATGACTTTATTGTTGGCAGTTCATTAAATCGTAAGTGAAAATCATACACCATTCTTTGAACAACATCATAATCAAAATCGTCCATATCCAAACGAAATTGCTTTTTTGGTCTCCCTTTTTTTGGAGTGCTAAACTTAATTTCAGTAGAATGTGTTTCAGTACTGACTTCGTTTAATATATTGTTCAAAGTTCTTCTTGAAATTCCAGTGGCATTTGCAACTCGCGCTTGAACCTTCTTAAAATAACAACTTACAGTTTTATCTTCATTTTTTTTAAATCTGTCAGCTTAAAAATATTAAAAAGGTTAGAAAATATTTATAAACATTGTAGATAATTTGGCGTGACTGACCTCGTAAAGGTTTCCCTTTTTTTCCTAAAGATGCCATAGTACAACTTTAAATTATTTAAATTTGGGGGTGTTAACAACTCTATATATATTTTTTTAACTGGACGCGACCGCACTTGAACAACGACTGACAAAACGTCACATAGGTAGTGTGTGACGGAGAGAATGCTCTACGAAGCCGAAATCAGCCGACTGTCTCCCTCCAAAGGCCGATGTGCAATACTTATCGCCGGGTACTGTACCCATATTATGCAATGAAGAATTATCTCATCTTATTCCGAGTTGACACATCTAAGAACGTACCCGTTTCTCAGGAAGGTGTCGTTCTCAGCCCGAGGGTTTTTCATTCTACACCGTTCAAACCAGAAGGCATGGCCAATCTTGAATCCTTGAATCAATTGCATCGAAAATCGAGAAGATGAATCTTTTTAGCCCGATTACCGTACGAGTGGACTCATGACGTCATGAAACACCCCCGCGCTTCTACCGCCTAACGAAAAACGCTTTGACGCTTTGATATTGCTGTCTCTTTTCTTGAGATGATCGATTGACAGATTGACAGGTCTAATATAATTCTACCGCAACCGATACTGAATCATGGATCTTTCGTAAAACACTCGCATTTCGTATCCGATACTATATAATAATTCAATCAGTGAACTTTGCCGAAGCAAAGTCTCTAAAAACTGGATATAGACTCATTTGAGTGTCCCCCTCCACGGAAATCTTTAGTAAAAGGCGAAAGATTTGTACGTGTTGAAGGGAGACCAGAGTTACTTTAGCAACCGCATACGAAAACCCACCTAGCTTCAATATACACTTCGATACCGCGATTCAGAAATACATTGTTATCGTTGTGGCGCCATCTAGTGGTAACTAATCATACTTTTAGTAAAAACCTGATATGATCTATCGATCATTAATATGTTTTAAGGGCACGGTATAAAATGATGGGAGGACACATTGCCAGGTAAAGTAAAGGCAGGTGGAGTAACGTGTTCATGACAGAGTGGTGGCCGAGAGTTTCTATAGATACTTCTATAAAAATATCTTTGGACAGGTTAACATTATTACAATTATTTAAAAAAAAATAACTTACATATTTTTAGTTGTGGTTAGGTTTCGTTATAGATTTATTTTGGCGCGATTGGAAAAAAATATGACACTTACTTTTAAACGATACGCGCGCACACCAACAGCTGAAAAACGATAAAATGAAGTTCCGGGCAACTGTCTCTACTGAATGATTTTTTTACGATGTTCGCATTCATCAAATCCCAAATGTGTCAAACTCGAGTGTGTCCAACTGAAGTTAGAACTCGAATCCAACTCGAGTCTTGTTCATTTCGAGTTGACACATCTCAGAACGTACCCGTTTCTCAGGAAGTTGCCGTTCTCAGCCTGAGGGTTCTTCAAGTCGTATTTCATTCTACACCGTTCAAGCCAGAGGTTTGGCCAATCTTGGATCCTTGAATCAATCGCACCGAAAAGATAAATCTTTTTAACCCGATGACCATACGAGTGAGTCATGAGGTCATGACTCATAAGCGACCCTGGGTCTCGAGAAATTATAGACTGACACAGGTCTAATTTAATTCCACCGAAACGCGGAAAGCCGAAACCGATGCTTAATCTGGGATTTTTCGAAAATCATTTGCAACATTTGCATCTTGTGCTCGACACATTTATTTATACAATGAACTTTGCCGAAGCAAAGTCTCTAAAAACTGGTTATAGTCTCGAGAAATGATCGATTGACAGATTGACACAGGTCTAATATAATTCTACAGAAACTTAATAATGGATCTTTCGTAAAACACTCGCATATCGTATCCGATACTATAAATATAATAATTCAATCAGTGAACTTTGCCGAAGCAAAGTCTCTAAAAACTGGTTATAGACTCATTTGAGTGTCCCCCTCCACGGAAATCTTTAGTAAAAGGCGAAAGATTTATACGTGTTGATAGGAGACCAGAGTTACTTTAGCAACCGCACACGAAAACGCACCTAGTTCCAATATAAATGTCGATACCGCGATTCAGAAATACATTGTTATCGTTGTGGCGCCATCTAGTGGTAACTAATCATACTTTTAGTAAAAACCTGATTTGATCTATAGATCACTAAAATGTTATACAATATATATAAACACGGTATACAATGAAGGTAGGACATATTGCCAGGTAAAATAAAGGCAGGTAGAGTAAGGTGTTAATGACAGAGTGGTGGACGAGGGTTTCTACAGATACTTCTATAAAAATATCTTGGCACAGGTTAACATTATTACAGATAGTTCAACTCAACTGTGCGCGCGGCGCTATGTGTGCGTGCGCTTGTAATTATACAACTTTAATTTGTGTAGCAGTGACGCGGTCGTCGTTGTCCGAGCAACACGTGTTCTTACACAAATTAAAGTTGTATAATAATTACAAGCGCACGCACACATAGCGCCGCGCGCACAGATGAGTTGAACTATTTGTACAATTATTTCAACATCATACTTTTCTTTTAGTTACATTTTTTTAATTTTGGTTAGGTTTAAATACATTTACATTTTACATTTTTTTAGTTTTGGTTAGGTTTACAAATGTATTTATTTTGGGGCGATTGCAAAAAAACGTATTTTTTAACGATGCGCCAACAGCTAAAAAACGATAAAATGAAGTTGCTGACATCTGTCTCTACTGAATGATTTTTTACGACGCCGACGTGCGCGTTCATCAACTCCCAAATGTGTCGAGCTCAAGTTAGAACTCGATTTCAACTCCGAGTCTTGTTTATTCGACATCTATATTATGTACCCATATTATGCAATTAAGAATTATCTCATCTTATTCCGAGTTGACACATCTTAGAACATACCCGTTTCTCAGGAAGGTGTCGTTCTCAGCCCGAGGGTTTTTCATTCTACACCGTTCAAACCAGAAGGCATGGCCAATCTTGAATCCTTGAATCAATTGCATTGAAAATCGAAAAGATGAATCTTTTTAGCCCGATTACCCTACGAGTGGAGTCATGACTCATGACGTCATGAGACACCCCCGCGCTTCTACCGCGTAACGAAAAACGCTTTGATATTGCTGTCTCTTTTCTTCTCGCTTGAAATGAATGGGACGGCAATGCCAAAGCGTCACAAGCGTTTTTCGTTAGGCGGTGGGGGTCTCGAGAAATGATCGATTGACAGATTGACACAGGTCTAATATAATTCTACAGAAACCGATACTGAATCATGGATCTTTCGTAAAACCACACCCCGGACACTCGGCCTAAAATCTATACAGACGGTGCAGTTGACATACCTACACTCACACATCTCGCATATGTCGTTCGAACGCATTTACGCATGTGTGCGTGTCATCTATGTCGTGTCGCTGAGTGCTTCTCGCGTTCTTGCGGGGTAGGAAGCTTGAAACTGGCGGGGGGTGGGGAGTGTCCGTTCTATCTGTATTATCTATTCTATGGTAAAACACTCGCATATCGTATCCGATACTATATAATTATTCAATCAGTGAACTTTGCCGAAGCAAAGTCTCTAAAAACTGGTTATAGACTCATTTGAGTGTCCCCCTCCACGGAAATCTTTAGTAAAAGGCGAAAGATTTATACGTGTTGAAGGGAGACCAGAGTTACTTTAGCAACCGCATACGAAAACCCACCTAGCTTCAATATACACTTCGATACCGCGATTCAGAAATACATTATTATCGTTGTGGCGCCATCTAGTGGTCACTAATCATACTTTTAGTAAAAACCTGATATGATCTATCGATCATTAATATGTTTTAAGGGCACGGTATAAAATGATGGGAGGACACATTGCCAGGTAAAGTAAAGGCAGGTGGAGTAACGTGTTCATGACAGAGTGGTGGCCGAGAGTTTCTATAGATACTTCTATAAAAATATCTTTGGACAGGTTAACATTATTACAATTATTTAAAAAAAAAATAAGTTACATATTTTTAGTTGTAGTTAGGTTTCGTTATAGATTTATTTTGGCGCGATTGGAAAAAAATATGACACTTACTTTTAAACGATACGCGCGCACACCAACAGCTGAAAAACGATAAAATAAAGTTCCGGGCAACTGTCTCTACTGAATGATTTTTTTACGATGTTCGCCCAAATTCATCAAATCCCAAATGTGTCAAACTCGAGTGTGTCCAACTGAAGTTAGAACTCGAATCCAACTCGAGTCTTGTTCATTTCGAGTTGACAAATCTCAGAACGTACCCGTTTCTCAGGAAGTTGTCGTTCTCAGCTTGAGGGTTCTTCAAGTCGTATTTCATTCTACACCGTTCAAGCCAGAGGTATGGCCAATCTTGGATCCTTGAATCAATTGCATCGAAAAGATAAATCTTTCTAACCCGATTACCATACGAGTGGGTCTTGAGGTCATGACTCATACGCGACCCTGGGTCTCGAGAAATGATAGACTGACACAGGTCTAATTTAATTCCACCGAAACGCGGAAAGCCGAAAGGCCGAAACCGATGCTTTATCTGGGATTTTTCGAAAATCATTCGCATCTTGTGCTCGACACATTTATTTATACAATGAACTTCGCCGAAGCAAAGTCTCTAAAAAATGGTTATAGACTCATTTGAGTGTCCCCCTCCACGGAAATCTTTAGTAAAAGGCGAAAGATTTATACGTGTTGAAGGGAGACCAGAGTTACTGATGCAACCACACACGAAAACACACCTAGCTTCAATACACACTTCGATACCGCGATTCAGAAATACGTTGTTATCCATGTGGCGCCATCTAGTGGTAACTAATCATACTTTTAGTAAAAACCTAATAATGCTATATCGATCATTAAAATGGTTTTAAGGGCACGGTATAACATGAGGGGAGGACATATTATTGCCAGGCAAAATTAAGGCAGGTGGAGTAAGGAGGTGGCCGAGATTGAGCGTTGCCAGACGTTCTAATTTTAGCGGACGTCTCAATTTGTATGTGTTCGACGCGATGTCCCGCGCGGGACAAGCTCTGTCCCGCTTTTCGGGGATAAGGCAATCTTCACAGTGCCACGTACAACGCAGCGTAGTGCTTGAATGCGTGTTCCATCGTTGTAAGTATCTCCGTTTGTATAGAAAACGCGCACAGTCCAACACACCGAAAATGCATCCACGCACGTTCATACAGATCACGCACTTACATGCGGAGAAACACGCACAACAACTCGTGGATGCGGGCTAGACGTAAGGTACGGCACACCGAGCCTCGCAGTCCTGTGCTTGATTTTGGACGGGCTTGGCGTGTGTTTGAATGGAATGAGTCAGAGCCACTGGGAATACACAAAACGCAACAACGCGCGCGAGTGCGTGAAAAACCCGCATGATGATGCAGATCTGCACTCCCGCAAGTACGCGCGTATATGTAAACACTTTATTTTGTACATAAACAGATTACATTTAACACATTTATACAATGGCCCCACACTAATTATTATAATACAATAAAGTAGTCATTTCAAACTTTGTAAATGTATACAATTTGTATGCTCTTTCTTTTGTTTTTATTTTTTATTTATTGACGTGTAAATCGTACATTTATGAATAAAGTACTTTGACTTTGACTTTTACTTAGGCCCTGGGCATGTATCTCTGAAATTATATCTGGTACCTTATCAGATATTATTTCAGAGTTCGAAATTACATTGGGGTAATCTAAACAAAAACACGATGATTAAATAAATATAAAAATTAAAATAAGTAAATAGTAATCAAAATTAGCCTTCTCGTATGAATGTTTGTGTGTGTGTATGTGATGTATATATACACATGCAACATGCAGCGTGGTGTGTGACAGTGTGTGGATCGCCTAACTCGACCGTACTACAGTGTGCTAAAGAAGCGCGACCGGCCAGTATCCCAAAATTCCTTTCTCCAAAAATACCCGAACGATAGGGTTAAATCTGATTTAAAATATCATAGTTTTATTAGTTTTTAAATACATTTGCAATGGCTTTTTTTGCTATCATGTTTATAAACGTAATTTAAAACACAAATATTTAAAAGTTTTATAAAAATACTTGTATATTTAAAAAAGCTTATGACGTGATGAAAAGGCGAAAGTCTTTCGTCCAATGGTAAAAAAAAACTACGTACACATAATATGTTTTACACTTTCACATTACTATGTTCCGCTTTCGACGAAAGAATCCCGTTATTTTTAAGCAAAGTGCAAAGTGTCTAAAAACTGGTTATAGACTCATTTGAGTGTCCCCCTCCACGGAAATCTTTAGTAAAAGGCGAAAGATTTATACGTGTTGAAGGGAGACCAGAGTTACTTGAACAACCGCACACGAAAACACACCTAGCTCCAATATAAATGTCGATACCGCGATTCAGAAATACATTGTTATCGTTGTGGCGCCATCTAGTGGTAACTAATCATACTTTTACTAAAAACCTGATATCATCTATAGATCATTAAAATGTTTTAATGGCACTGTATAAAATGAGGGGAGGACATATTGCCAGTGGAGTAAGTAGTGGTGTAGACAAAGTGTTGGCCGAGGGTGTGTGGTGACATTAGACTACAGAGACTCATACAAAAACATATTTGGTTAATGGCAATTTTTAAAGTTTAAATCAGCATGTTTGAAACCGTTATACATATATTATTGTAAATTATTGTAAACACAACAGTAAAGTTACGCTAGGCACAGCTATTTCACGCTTTAATATTTGAAATAGAATTGATGAATGTAATAAGAGTCTTGGACATCATAAATATTATTTTATAATTGCAGCTATCTCGTGTCTAAACTGCCTAAATTTAGCTTGGCTAAATTGCCCTATGTTTTGTATATGTTTATTGTTTATGTACAAAATGTATATTATGTTTATTCACTATTTTTATAATTTTTATTTTTCATTATTTTTTTATTTTATTGTTACATAAATAAAACATGATTTTCAATTTAATTATTGTGATTTTTTATTTAATTATTATGAATTGTTATTTAATTTAATTCATTTGCTGCTGAATACAATAGCAATAAATGTACCTTGGGAGAAGGCCATGGGACTCCAAAAGACGTGATAAAATAAAATAAATGAAATTATTATTACACCTATATGGACGTAGGGAATCCAACTATGGGGTAGTGGCAGTAACTACAATACCAATGTCAAATGTTCAAAGAATGCAAAACAAAATCTTGCGCACTATATCAGATGTGCCCTGGTTTGTAACTAATAATGAAATCCATGTACTGGACACGAATAGCGTCAAAGAAGAAATCGGGCCACATTCCAAGAACTATTCGCAAAGACTATCAGAGCATCTAAACAACCCAGCGCTGCAACTGAATAGACAGAACTATCCTAAGCGTTTTAAAAGGCATGATATCTTGAGTTTACAGGACAGAGAATAGCCTAACTGTAATAAATTCAAATAAATTACCACCAAGCAGTAATGTGCAAACATTACTGTGTTCCGATCTGAAGGGCAATGTTTCCAGATAAATTACAGGGCTTAGAGATATTGTGTTAGTGGTTCTATTACGACTTAAATGATTAACTATCTATAAATTAATAGTCGGTGGGTGCCTTTTCTGGCCCGTTTGTTAGGATCATTTTTGATTTTGACGTGACAACGTCAAAATAATGTACTACAGTATTGTTATCCCTTGAAAAGGTTTACAATAAAGCTTGGAAAAGTATATATTATGTCTATCTCTTAGGAATAACCCACAATAACCGTTTTTGACGTGACAACGTCTTATAATTCGATGAAGCCGGCTGCACGCCCGCAAAACACGACGTCATGTGGCGTTAAAGCCGTTACCTCGCCGCATGACGTCATGCGGCGTTACCTCGCTCTAAGGCGTAGTTGAAGTTGTCACGTTCAACTATCGTCAGTAAACCGACTTTACAGACAACCATTTTTTTGTTTGTTAATTTTGTTTTGAATTTGCATTTGTCACCCACTAGATACCTATATGTAGAAGTCGAAGCAATGATTTTGTTATACTAATTTTAAGTTGTTTCTCGCATAAATGAAATGTAAAATTTCTTGCTGAGAAATAAAAATTCTTTAACCAGAAATGAGCTTTATTGTAAAAATGGTCAACCGAGTTTTATATAAAGCGTTTCGTAGATGTGTGTATGTTTTGTTTAGGTGTGTAGAATTTTTCTTGGTACAAACGGGGATTTGTTGCTCTTGTGCGAGTTCAAGTTTACAAATATGTGAAATATACGTTCCCCCCGCGCCCCGCAAATAATGTGAAAAAGTTTGTTAGCAAGCCAAATGTCTTGCGTCCTCCTATGGCAAATACTCAAAAGAACTAGTTGTACTATAGCAAAGTTCCTATAAATATAAGAACAAAAATGGACATGGTTCAGTACAATTGTAATAAAAACATATTATACCTACTCGTATAATGATTGGCAGTTTTCTGTAAGTACAATAATATATTATTGTAATGCAGTAAAGTAGTAATTTAAAATTTTGACAACGTTTTCAATTTGTATGCTCTTTCTTTTGTTTTTATTAATTGACGTGTAAATTCAACTCCTACTTTTTTTTATGGCCTCTATTCAGTAATGTTACCGTAATTTTGCCAATGTCCAGCGTTTGATCGTTGTTATGGTCCTCTGCAGGTTGTTTTGTACAATAGTGACAAAGATTCTAGGTACATGTCGGTTTCCTCACGATGTTTTCCTTCACCGTTTTAATTTAGCGGCATTACGCACATGACTTCGAAAAGACAGCGGTGCGTGTGGGGTTTGAACACGGGGTCTCCGGATCGGCAGCCGCCGTTCTCCGGACTAGATCACCGTAACTTATATATAACCAAAAATTATCTTTAAGCAAAAAAGCCTGTTATGAGAATTCCTCCCCTTCTACATCTAATAATACATTATAAAATCATCAAATACGTATAGTCAAAGTACTTTATTCATAAATGTATAATTTACACGTCCTGAAGTGGACTGATCACCTGTGACAATACTTCTAAGTATTGTCACAGGTGATCAATGAACAGAAGTGGACTGATCACCTGTGACAATACTTCTAAGTATTGTCACAGGTGATCAATGAACAGAAGTGGACTGATCACCTGTGACAATACTTCTAAGTATTGTCACAGGTGATCAATGAACAGAAGTGGACTGATCACCTGTGACAATACTTCTAAGTATTGTCACAGGTGATCAATGAACAGAAGTGGACTGATCACCTGTGACAATACTTCTAAGTATTGTCACAGGTGATCAATGAACAGAAGTGGACTGATCACCTGTGACAATACTTCTATGACAATTTTTTTATGGAAATTTTTTTTTGAGCTTTCATGCCTAATTTTCACATACATGATTCAAAACTTAATGTAGATGAACTACCATAAATAAATATTGTTGCACCTTTCTGCAACACCTTGTATATAAGTTACGGTGATCTAGTCCGGAGAACGGCGGCTGCCGATCCGGAGACCCCGTGTTCAAACCCCACACGCACCGCTGTCTTTTCGAAGTCATGTGCGTAATGCCGCTAAATTAAAACGGTGAAGGAAAACATCGTGAGGAAACCGACATGTACCTAGAATCTTTCGAAGTCATGTGTCATCCGCCAACCCGCACTGGGCCAGCGTGGTGGATTATGGCCTTAACTCTCTCCTTGCGAGAGAAGGCCTCGAGTCCCAGCAGTGGGAACGTTTAGTGAGCTGTTGATGTTGATAAGTTACTTTTGTAAATTGTTACTGAATTTTTTGACGTGACAACGTCTTATAATTCGATGAAGCCAGCTGCACGCCCGCAAAACATGACGTCATGTGCCGTTAACGCCGTTACCTCGCCGCATGATGTCATGCGGCGTTACCTCGCTCTAAGGTGTAGTTGAAGTTGTCACGTTCAACTATCGTCAGTAAACCGACTTTACAGACAACCATTTTTTTTTTTTTATTCGATTTTTTGCCGTATAAAACCGCATGGCACTGTTAATGTGTACATATGTACTCACGACTCGCATCCCGAGGCGCAGTCCCACGAGGAAGTCGTCGGGTCCGTGCGCCGGCGCAGTGTGCACGAGCCCGGAGCCCCGGCCCGCGGCCACGTGACCGGCGGGGGCTAGCGGCCGCGCAGCCCCGCAGGGGGCTGAGTACGTCACACCTTGTAACTCGCTACCTGGAACATTATTACAGTAGTCTTACGTACGAGTGACTTTTGACAACCAATCCGATTTAGAGTGCGCCTAATGCCAGGGAAAAATCAGTTTTCACCCGCGCGACGCGTTTCTTAATGTGAAATACATAAAGTCGAGAATAGCATGACACAGTTTGGAGGAAAAATCAATATTAAATCAGGAGTCCATTTTTGACCAAGTTTTATTAAATTACACAACAATTAAACATAAATTTAAAAAAGTGTTCGGTTATAACTAGAACGTACAATTAGGAATTTTATTACCAAAAAATAATGTCATCATCATCGCTGATAATTTCGAGTACTCGAATTAAAACGGGGTTTTTCGGTGTCATTTTTATTTTTTTATTGTAAAAAACACTGATCTATTTTTAAAATTCTATTCGGTTATTGTGCTTCTTCCTGATTGTACCCACACGTCAATATTTTTTTTTTGTCATAGCTTTTAGTTTCTTTACTTCAGTGAGCGGCGTCGAAAATGTCCTTTTTTCGTTTTCTGGCACTAGGCGCCCTCTTAAGGTCTATCACCGAGATTTGACTCTGGCGGGAGCCAGAAGCTCTGCGGTCAGCCCAGAGTGTCGCTTCTCCATACTCGGCCTGCGGTCCAGTACGAAGGCTTTTTATGTTTTTCTGTTGCATTATACCTACCAGTTCATAATGGATTTGGAGAACGGCGACTGCCGATCCGGAGACCCCGGGTTCAAACCCCACACGCACCACTGTCTTTTCGATGTCACGTGCGTAATGCCGCTAACTTAAAACGGTGAAGGAAAACATCGTGAGGAAACCGACATGTACTTAGAATCTTTCGAAGTCACGTGTCATCCACCAACCCGCACTGGGCCAGCGTGGTGGATTATGGCCTTAACTCTCTCCTTGCGAGAGAAGGCCCCGAGTCCCAGCAGTGGGAACGTTTAGTGGGCTGTTGATGTTGATGATGTTGATAATGGATTTCCTTAAGTTTTAATATAAGATGTTGTAAAGCATTATACAATTTAATATAGCATTTTCGTAAGTATTATAACATGTTAGACTTTACAAAGCATTATAAGATGTTATAAAGCATTACCGTCAAATTCAAGTACAGTCCGAATCTCAGCATTCAGAATGTTCTCGACTGCCTCTATCAACTCTCTAGCGATGATATACAGCCCCTTCTTGTCCCGTATGGTTACACAGCTATACTTCATCTGTGCGTTGTAGCAGATGGCTCGGTTGGCGACCAGCGTCCAGTCCGTCTCGAGAAAGCAACATCTTTTCATGTTTGATGTTCCGAAGACACAAAGAAAGAGGTTTGACTCTACTTTTGTGTTAATAACGTCTAGGCTGCGGAATGAGCTACCTAAATGGATTTTCCCCGATTGTTATATATGTAACATGCCTGCCCATAACAGCACAGTGACACGCAGCTATTGGACCATGCAGAGTCCACATCATTACCTTGTACCGCACTGATGTTACAAAGCATTATAACACTTAATAAAGCATTTCCATGAGTACTGTAAGATGTTAGACTTTATAAAGCATTATAAGATTTAATAAAGCATTACCGTCAAATTCAAGTACAGTCCGAATCTCAGCATTCAGAATGTTCTCGACTGCCTCTATTAACTCGCTAGCGATAATATACAGCCCCTTCTTGTCCCGTATGGTTACACAGCTGTACTTCATCTGTGGGTTGTAGCAGATGGCTCGGTTCGCGACCAGCGTCCACGGCGTCGTGGTCCACACTAACACTGACAGCTGTCGTCTGGAAAAAACAATTCAATCCGATTTAATAGGGCACCGGACTGGGTCAAAAATACACCATTCTAATTAGTCCGTCAGCTAGATCATGGAAAAATATTAGACACGTATTTTTTGTTTTTTCATAATATAAAAAATCGTCAAAGATATAGACCATCAAACTTCGAGAGTGGGGGTCGCGACGTCACTCGTGAGTAAAAATCGTACTCACAAGTTACGTCACACGAAACTTCGAAGCGCTGTATCTTCGTAATTTTTTGTTTGTGAAACAATATTTTTTGGCAATCTAACTAACGGGCTACTTGGTTTTTTTGAGGATTGTACCCTATTACAGTACGGTATTTGACTAATCTTGAAAATCCGTTTAATTTACATTTTCCATGAATATTTCCAGAAGCTCTAATTTTAGGTATATTATGTTTTTAACATTAAAAATAAACGTTTCAAGTTTTCAGTTCAAAACGCTGTTTCTGTTAAGGTGCAGGCAAATACAATATATAATTATATTGTATTGTATTTGGTTTAGTGCAATTGCACTAAACCTGGTGTGTGTTCGGTCAGTCAGGCTTTTGATTCCGACGAAAGAGTGCTGGCAAGAAAAATCTTTAAAAAAAATGGGTTCTGCGTAGAATGGGTAGAATCAAGGTCATAATCCAGCACATTGGCACAACTGGTCCAAAGTGGGTTGGTAGACGACACTAGACCTTGAAAGATTATAGGTACCTACGTGCCGGTTTTCTCACTGTATTTTACTTCACCTTATTATTATATTTCTGGGCTTTCTCTCGAAAGGAGCTATTGGAACAAGAAGAGTCCAAATCATTACTGCGCTCGTCACCCAGAGATACCGAGATGATTTATTACTTACATTACTGCTTGGCGGTAGAATTACTGGCAAAGGTGTGGCCAGGCCAGGCCCAGGCGAACCCTGCAAATACTCCTACCACAACTAACTGTGCCACAAACATGTTAATTTTCATTTAAAAAATGGTTGTCTGTAAGGTCGGTTTACTGACGATAGTTGAACGTGACAACGTCTTAAGAAATCAGTACGCTGATAGCGCGAGTAGTGATACCGCTCGACTCTGCGGGTGGCGCCCTCAGCGCTCAGCTTCGTCCGCATGGCACGGACGACGAACTAACGGTAACGTTACATGACGTCATGTTTTGCGGGCGTGCAACCGGCTTCATCGAATTATAAGACGTTGTCACGTCAAAAAAATGTGAGTATCTATATTATTAGTCCTCACCAACAGAGTGGTTTACAACTGGAAGCGGCACCTCTACCGCCTAACTAAATCGGCTATCGCTTTGCTGATGCTGTCTCTATCATTTCAAGCGAAAAGAAAAGAGAGAGAAACATCAAAGACATCATCTTAAACTGAGTCTCAACTGACGGGTTAAAATTATATTGTCTTTTTCTATCCATTTGTCTAGTTTACCGCCGAACGAAAAATGTTATAGCATTTTTCGTTCGGCGGTAGACCCCCGGTTGCCTGAGGATGTCATTTCAGCAAGATCGTTGAACTCTTTCAAAAACAAACTAGACAAATGGATAGAAAAAGACAATATAATTTTAACCCGTCAGTTGAGACTCAGTTTAAGACAAATCCTATTAACTGATTTCATTAGTTCATAGTTTTTGAAGTGAAAACTTCTTTAGGCGCGCCTAGACAGATATTTCGTGGGCTGTGAATTGGATTCTAGCATCACGCTCGGGTATGATAAGAAATCTTCGGGTAAACTCGGGACCATGGCTATTGGCCATCTAGGAATGCATCAGTCAATAGGAAATGCTGACGCCATGCCATGATGCCCAGGCCACGCCCTCCGGTTACACCCGTGTATTTTCCAAAGTAAGCTATCAAATTCTGAGTTATAAGTTTTCACTTCTATCGGCAGTTCCTATGACTGCCAATATTTTTTTTATACTGCTGCCGTAGAAATGTTTAGATGATAAAGCTTCAGTTATGATTTGTTTTGTCAAAACTAACCCCTAAATTCTTGAGAGTAGATTCAATTTTTTTTTTTTTTTTCACTTGATGAGTCATATCCGGCGCCGAACCCATATGTGCTCCCTGCCAATACCTATAATTTGTTAAATTTCAACACTGAGATATAGACTTATCAGCTTATCAAAAAATAAATAAACAATATTATACAGCTGACAAGGTTTTTTTTGAACGCACTAATCTCAGGAACTATCGGACCGATATCAAACATTATTTCACCGTTGGACATGCACATGATTCCTGAGTCCTATGGTCTATATATATAATTATACACCACGGATTAAAATAAAAACATAAAATAAATGTCTTTATTTGCGAAAATGGGTAATTACAATAAGATCTTAAATGTTTACATTGAGAACTCCATAATCAACCTTACGGCATGCAAATATTAGATTTTCTATGACAATTAAGCCGATATGGACTGCTAATGTTCTAGTTCCTTCTAATAGTTGTACTCACCCTTTCAAGATATCAGTTAGTATATCTGGAGGTTTCTGTACGGGAAATGAGACATACACTTCGGTGCTCTTGTACTGTGGGTCGTATTCCAGCTCTGCCTCGGCAAGCGCCGTTCTGAAACATTTAAGATGTGTGTCTACAATGTGCCATTTTTAGATGAACAAAAATGGTTCCAAGTTACATACATATACGTACAGCTATACATTATACGTAGAAGAGATAAGGCCACCAATTAAAATACCTAGAGAATAGTGTAATTTTTTTTATTATTTATTTAGAGACGAACTTCTTAGCATTCCATGGATTCACCGTGCGGGTGCCGGGTCCATCGTGTGGCAGAGAGAGAAATCCCGAGTAGATCCCGAGACTTGTGACACGGGTGTAGGTTTAAGGGGCCCCTTTTCCGACGTACATCAACTCTCACCTTCACTACTCGTGTTTCTCTCCCTGCCCAGCCAAATCCGATATGATCCTACTAATGTAGCTTTACATACTCGTTCTAGTGTAGAACTTACTGCACTTCTGGACAAGCCAAGGTCTTTCAGCAGTTGTAAAACAATTTCTACGTAAATCAAACGTAATTAGGCGCAGAGCTCAGTATCATGACATTCAAGTGTGTTCTCTTCTTAACTTACCCTCCTAAATTTATAATTAAATCTTATCCTAGCTTATTACCTACATTGTACATAACATTTATGTTTTCTAGGGTTCCGTACCCAAAGGGTAAAAACGGGACCCTATTACTGAGACTTGGCTGTCCGTCCGTCCGTCCGTCTAAACGCGCTATGGAATTCGTCGTTAGAACCACAACGTAAAATAAAAATTTTAGTAAAGCTTTTTGGATGAAAGCCTGTCTGCGGAAACTGCGATAGTCAATGTATACGGAATTCGGAATAAAGCCATTGAGGTTTCCGCCGTTTATTTGCTAATGGTACGGAACCCTTCGTGCGGGAGTTCCACTCGCACTTCGCCAGTTTTATTTTTGGGGTCTTTTTAGTAAAGAGTTATTGTATTGTACTACTAGATGCCGTTAGTAATAATTTATCAGCTTCCAGTGGATTTACCTGTGCAGTTCTTCTTACCTTTACTTTCATGGTGTAAAAAGCCTGTGAAATATCCCAACAGTTTCAATTTTTTATCTGATCTGTTCAATTCATTCTGACGTGTTTGAGCAACAAACATACATTTGGCACGATCCACCCCACACCTAACATATTATATGCTAAATAGCAGCGCCCCGTCACTGGCCGTAATACACGGTACACCCGGCAGCTGCTGAGCCTGAATCGACAACAGTTGCGTCTGGTCACATGTCACAGGTCACGGTTTGTGCAATAAACACCTATTCACACTAGGTATTCCCACAGAATAAATATTAGTACAGAAGTCTCACTTACCAAAAACAATTATATAAATAGCGACTCTTGCTGGGACACAACAAAGTTCAATTCAGCTCGCATTAGCGCTCAATATCTGTCGCGATTTTCAACTCTCTCTTCAACGCGTAACTCTGTCCCTGTCTAGCGCGGAGGGTTGTCGACATATCTAATAACAATATGCGCGGGAAACGTGTTGCGCGAGCACTCAGCCGTGCGTCCGACAACCGACTGGCACTTGTTTCCTGGAAGGAACGGTCTAGCGGTAGGCTAAAACCGCGCGACCTTAAGCGAGTGAGGATGCACTGGTATGACCGACAGTCCTCTTTGCAGAGCCTGCCTCGAGGCTGAGGAAACGGCCGCTCACGTGCTGATGGAGTGCACGGGAGTGGCGGTACATCGGGCGAAGTTCCTGGGCACACCGCACAAGACCCTGCTGGGCTTCCTGCTGGAGCTGGGTTGGCAGGAGTAAAGCCTACTTCCCACACACGCAAAATAGGCGCATCGAGACGTCGAGTTGCGGAAAACCACCCGCCTACGAATACGAATAGCGCCCCGTGACTTTACTCGCGTTGTTTCTGTACTAGTAATTTTCCCCTCATAAAAGTACAATTTGTTATACCTGAATTTAACTGTGCTCCAACATTCAACTCAATCCCTTCAGTCGTTTCGACTTGATTGAGAAATTAACTTTAATTTTATTAAAGTTATTACTAAAATTAATTTTATTCTACCGCCAAGCAGTAATGTGCAAACATTACTGTGTTCCGGTTTGAAGGGCAATGTTTCCATAGAAATTACAGGGCTGAGAGATATAACAACTTAGATCTGTGGGTGCGCAGTGCGGTGCTAGGTAATGATTTTGGTTCTTCATGTTCCAATAGCTGCGTGTCACTGTGCTGTTATGTGGCAGGCATGTTGCTTACCATCAGGCACATGTCCTGTTCGTCTCGTCACTCTTTATTTAAAATATAAAAAAAAAACATTCAAACTTTCACATTTATAGTAACAGCGTTAAATTAAATTCTTTGAAGACCTTTGAAATCAAATTATAGTAATGATACTTAATGTTTATGTCATAGTTTTTTGTAATTAAACACAGAATTGTAACATACCTCGACGATGGAGACCAGTACACAGGTTTCAGAGCACGAAATATCAATCCCTTTTCGTACATCTTATAAAACTGCCGTAACTGATTCTGAACGTAACTTTTACTTAACGTCAAATAGCATTTATCCCAATCAGCCATAACACCCCAGCTTTTAAACACGTTCTTTTGTTTCTCAACCGTTTCTAGAGCAAAGCTTCTAGCTATCTCTCGAATAGTGACAGGGTCTGTGAGATTCTTCTCCTTAGACTTCTTCTTGGCTTTCTGTAGCGCTTTCAGTTCGATTGGAAGCCCGTGGCAGTCCCAGCCGGGGACAAAATGCACCTTGTTGCCTTGTAATACTTGACTACGGTTGTTGATGTCTTTTATTATCTGGAAATTTAATTTCTGTTTATTTAGATTGGTATGAACACGTAACATTTTCATAAGGCATTTGCAGAATGGCAAATATGAGTGAAAATAGGTAAATTACTTATGACTAGCAGTGCCCCGTGGTTTTACCCAAGTAGTTCCCATGTGTCTTTCCAGGCTATAATCTAACTGTGTTCTAAGTTTCAGCCCTGTTTGTTCATTTGTTACGATGTGATTGAAAAATAAGCAACATTTATAATATTACTAGAATCACTTATGCTCATCAAATTTCTATAATAAAATAAAACATTGGTGTATTTGATAACTATTTTTAAAAGGTTGTTTTGCATTCGTAAAGCATCTCATTATGCCAGCTAC
Source organism: Ectropis crepuscularia (assembly GCA_963693475.1). Taxonomy (NCBI): domain Eukaryota; kingdom Metazoa; phylum Arthropoda; class Insecta; order Lepidoptera; family Geometridae; genus Ectropis; species Ectropis crepuscularia. Next base: position 6,823,401 of record OY856368.1, on the reverse strand, counting down.
ATTGCGAAACTGATTTCCACAATTGTTAGGAATATAAGTATGGATGATGCTGTAGGAGACTACATTTTTTTTTTCAGGACAAAATGTATCCTATACTACTTCAGGTTCCTATTCTATTCCAGTTCCAAATTTCAACCTAATCAGTCCGTTACTTATGGAATGTTTAAACGTGAATTTACACTCCAACATGGTTTGATCTTTATTAAACTTTAATACTACTATGATTCAGATTTGTTTCTTGTGAATGTAGTTAGGCGTATAGAATAGTGTAATTTTATATGGACTTAGTTATATAAAGGGCATTTTAAAAAAAAAACCATAGTCTTCTTGTTAGCCTTCCATGTTATTGGAGGATAAAATGTGGAATTACTCTTTGATTTATCTGCACATGTTCAATACACTTTTTACAAAGTTAAACTGATAAACACAGGGAATTGATACTAAAGTTTAAAATCATATTAATAGTGGTTTAAATTGAGAATTTGTTAACTTACTAGGTTCCTAATAATAAGCAGACCTAGAATTCTTGAGCAAAGTTACTTCGCGATTTACCTTGTTCACCGCATGCCCCATATGTAAATCTCCATTCGCGTACGGCGGCCCATCTTGCAATACATACTCAGGGCCTTGAAGATGCTCCCTCTGCCAGTTATAAAGCTCAGCAAACTGTGCTGCCTGTAATTTGGTCGGCGCAAGTAATTAGAGAAAATTACGTCAAAGATGCATTTTATGGTCGAATACAAGATATATAACTAACAGATTATATTTGGGACTTATGTAAAGGCATAAATTGTGACTTTCAACTGAACATACCTTTTGAATCTCGTCTTTTATGACGTTCCTTGGCCGAGTAGGAAAATTTGTCTTCGGAAAGAGAATAGTATGTGAATAAGCCTTAGTTTTTGGCTCAGAAGAACTTTTTAAGCGTATGCAGTTCCTGCGGCTCCATTTTCTTAGTATTTCTTTGTAGTTTTTACATAAAATAGATGAATTTCGAGTTAGAATCATTTTTGTTTGTAGGTTATGTTTTGAAATTTAATGTTATGACATGTTTGACCAATTGACAGCAGACGAGCAACTGCAGACTGACACTGACAAGCTGACATCACGACAGCACGGCACACACCAGGCGGTAGTCGGTTGCAAACGTCCAAAGTAATCGGAATCTACATTTAGAAAGATTGCTGGCAGTTTCCGTGGCTCAGCCCTAACCAAACGGATTTAGAATCGCTACGCAGCTGTATTTCATACATTATTTGTATTTTGCACCTGATTTCATGCTCAGTGATCATTGCTAAATCCTCAAAGCACAGAACAAATATCAAAGGGTCAAAGGTTTTGCTAGGAAAAAATAGAACAGATAAATGATAATCGCCCAAACGAACTGGACGTCTACTCTGTTTCTACGAAAACGAAATTTCGAAAAAACACTCGCGACTTTCTTACTCTCGTTCTACTTCGTTTCGTCCGATACAACATTGACGTTTAAATGTTCTAAGCATACTGTAATTAGAGTAGGCTTAGAAGATTTAAACGGACGAAACGACGCATCGAAGTAGAATCGGAGTTTGAAAACCGCAAGTTTATTTCGAAATTACGTTTTCGTTGAATTAGAGTAGACGTCCTGATGTGTTCACGAATAAAGCTTGAAGAAGACAGTGATATTACAATTTGATCTGATTTTTTTCTTAGCAGTCATCACTGTCAATGTCATATATCATACCCCCTCCCCCGCCCCGTTGATTCCTTGTTGCAAATGCATCATATCGTATCAACACCTACTACAAATTAATAATTTCACAATAAAATCCTTATCAAGCTCTTGAATTGTCCTCGGGTTGAATCAAAGGTAACATTGCAATGTTAACTGTTCATTTACTCGTCGATTCGCGCACATGGAGGTCGTGCAACATCCGTTTCTTTACATTTGGTCGACTGTTAGTTTCCGACGATATTTTCTCGTAATTTCCGATGGTTTTATGGTGATTATCTGATGTTTGTACAGGCTCAGATGACGAACCAACCGTCGCCGGTGGAGGAGCAGGAGAAGCTCCTGGAAGAAGCTCTCAATGTCGTCAAAGTCCAGGTAACAAATCATTCGTAAACCAATTGTAACTTGGTGAACCTTATACGCCCACAGGATGTTATGTATACTCACTGATAGATTAAGATTCTAATTGGACACTTATTTGGATTGCAGTGCCTGTATTCACTGTCTAAACAGCTTCATGCATTTGGTATCAAACAAAATTCATCTTCTCTGAAAAACCAGTATCATAAAAAAAACCTGTTTATCCTACAATTTACATAGGCAACCTCACTGTTATTTTGATTGAAATTATAAGGTCTACTTTTTTAGTTAATCTATTCTCTTCGACTTTGGAAAATATCACTAGTTTGCATTTTAGCAAAGAGTTGAATTATCATGCTAATTTAATGCTAATTGGATTATCATGAATTTTAAATATTTGATTGTGCAAATCCAAATAACAATCATAATATTAATAACACATCAACAATTTATTGCAAAAATAAGATTCATAAGCCACCTTAGTGCACACCAATACACTCCACTGTTTTTGAAGCTAGAAACTTGTTTTTAACCTTATGACCACCAAGAGGCGCCTATACTTGACAAGCTCTAGTGAGCCATGTGCCAACAATGTGTATTTGTCTAAATACGCACTATACCAAAATATGAATTAAAACACTATATTCTATGACACCACATTTTTTTGTGGCGTTCTCCCGGCGTTGGCTTAGCACAGAAATGCAATTTTGTCCTGGTGGTCAGGACGTTAAAATGATAAAGAAATGTTATACAGAAGGGGATTAATAGTTATAGTTACACTGCAGAGTGCAGCTGGCTAGTGTAATTAAAAGCAAAACAGTCACCGCAGCCTAAATCAGCTATGTAAACTTAATCATCGTCAACTATCAAAAAAGTTATCCAAAAACCACTAGGGCTTTTATTCAATTTCATAGTAAAGTAACTTGTCCAGCTCAATAAAATATAGGGTACTAGATATCAGAAAACATGTTACGGTACCTTGAAACTACGCACACCTGTTAATTAAGTCAAACTTAAACTAACTTGTAAAGAGTTAAACAAATATAAACCCTATCTATTAGAATTTTGGTTTAAAATCAACTGGAAGAGGCAAGCCCACCAGTGCGCTTTCACCGCGTGAGGGGTTTTCTTGAACGGGTTCAATACTAGCTATATCTCCATGATTGTTCGCATAGAATTTAGAAAAAAGCTATTTCGTTAAGAACTCTACTGTATTTAGGTTAAAAAATAACCTATGTGCTATTCTAGACTATAACCTATACACATAAGTTTCAAATTTCAAACTGTTCTGTTCAGTTTGTTAAAGTTATTCAGCAACAAATGTCCAAAATTTCACATAATTATGTAAAATTAGTAGAACTTGGGACTTTGCATACATTGAAAAAAAAGACTATCTGAAGAAACTACATTGTCTGGATAAGAATAGTTTATATGCTATTCCTGACTATAATCTAAAAACCATGTTCTGAACACTCCAATTCATTAAGCAGTTCAGTTCTAACATTACTGAGCGACACACATTCAAACTTTAACATACTTCTAATATCAAAAAATGTGAGCGTAAGTATAGAGAGACGTACTTCTTAGCATTCCATGGATTCACCGTGCGGGTGCGTCTCACCGGGTGGGTGAGAGAAATCTCGAATAGACCCCAAGACTTGTGACTCGGGTGTAGGTTTAAAAGGGGCCCCTTTTATTGACGTATGTCAACACTCGCCTTCGCTACTCGTATTTCTCTCCCTGCCCAGCCAAATCCGATATGATCCTACTAGTGCAGCTTTAGATACTCGTTCTAGTATAGAACTTACTGCTCTTCTGGATAATCCAAGGTCTTTAAGCAGGTTATAGAGAGATTTTGCTGGTTAGTTAGTTAGTTAGTTTAGCGGGGCCTTTTCCGCACCTAGCCTCTTTATTGGGCCGTTGTACGTGACTCATACTTCCCTTTACTCCAACCAGCCCAGGCTGTCCCAGAAGGCAAGCAACCTGTTAAAGTTGCGACAGGCATCCGGAACAGACGATGGAGATTGGAGGAATTCTACCCGTTGATCTGCCACACTGCTGCACTCGACAAGTACATGCTGTGGCGTTTCTTCTTCCTCCATGCATCCTCTGCATAGAGGACTGTCTGTTACACCTATGGTATATAAGTGCTTATTTAGGGGACAGTGACCAGTTATTATACCTATAACTTTACGAATTTTGTCCCTGTTTAGTCTGATAAGGTTGCGGGCAAGTTTTTTAGATGCTTCCGGAATAGCATTTTTTGATTGCCTGCATCCTTCGTTGCTATTCCATTCCGTTAAGTGGGCTTCTTCGGTATTTCTACGCAACCATGTTTTTATTTGAGCCTGGGGTATAGGCATAAGTGGTTCCGGTCCATGTACCTTTGTCTTTGCTCCCCTTTTGGCCAGCTCATCTGCTGCATCATTGCCTAGTGAGTCACTGTGTCCTTTGATCCATTGGAGGGTTACTGTATTCGCACCCGTTATGGATTGGAGTGCATTATGGCATTCCAGTATTAGGACAGAGGTTATAGTATTATTTTTAAGGGCTTGAAGCACAGAGGCGCTGTCGGAGACAATTTTGATGTTTAGGTCTCCAACATCTCTGGTTGCGACTGCCTGTGCTGCCCTGGTGATGCCGATACATTCAGCTTGAAATATTGTGTTTAAGTTGCTTAAAGTGTTTGATATCCTTATGTTTAAGTCATTTGAGAAGACACCAGCTCCTGTACCGCATGCGGTTTTGGAGCCATCAGTATATATCCTAACTTCTCTGCTGCCAGAGCTATCTTTCGATTCTGCATTGAGTTGGATATTGTATCTACGATCAAAGACATGTTGGCATATTGTTCTATCCATGGGTGCCTCAAGAAGCGGTATGTCTTTCATAACCCGTTCTAGAACTTTTGAGTGTCGTGTTTGTATGTTTTGTTTCCACAGCCCATTTGCTTTAAGTCTTAGGGCGGCTGCCGTAGCCTCCTCCTGTATAACTAAATGTAGGGGTCTCAGATTTAAGAGATACTCCAATGCGGCTGATGGTGTGGTTCTCATACATCCAGTAGCTGTTACACTTGCTAAGCGTTGTAGACTCTGGAGTTTATCTTTCGCTGTGGTCAGTTGTGTTCTGGGCCACCACACAACCGATCCATAGGTCAGAGAGGGCCTGATAACTGATGTGTATAACCAAAGTGTGATTTTTGGATTGAGACCCCACTTTTTCCCAACAAGTCTCCGGCATTGCCAAAAAGTCATGCAGGCCCTTTTTATTTTTGTGTCGATATGGCTCGCCCAGTTTAGTTTGTTGTCAAGAGTGACACCCAGATATTTCACTTCAGATGACAGGGAGAGTTTGGTGTTAAATAGTTTTGGTAGTTGTAGTTCTGGTAACTTCCTTTTGTTGGTGAAAAGAATAAGTTCTGTTTTCTTCGGATTTACTGACAGTTTATGTTCGTCACACCATTTTTCTACAATCTGGAGCGCTGAACGCATAACTTTACATAGCATGTTTTCCGCATTTCCGCTTACCAGTATTGTAATGTCATCCGCATAGCCAATAGCAGTGTACCCTTTCTCATTGAGTGCCTTAAGAAGGCTGTCCACTACTATGTTCCATAATAGTGGTGATAGGACACCCCCCTGGGGGCATCCCTTAACTACTTTTGCTCTTGTAGTAGTATTCATCACTATCTGAACCGCCCTCTTGCTGACCAGTTCAGTAATCCAGTTCCTTACGACTGGTTCAACTTTGAGTCTTCGGAGAGCGTGGTTTATGCTGTTATGCATGGTTTTATCAAAAGCACCTTCTATATCTATAAAGGCAGCAAGTGTTGAAAGTTTGTTTGTGGTAGCCGATTCTATTTTGTGTACTACCATGTGTAATGCCGACTCTGTTGATCTGCCTTTCCTGTAAGCATGCTGCTGAGGATGCAGTTGTTTGTGTTTTAGTGCTCCGTCCCTTAGGTATCGGTCCACTAATCTTTCCAATGTTTTTAAAAGGAACGACGTTAGACTGATGGGCCTAAACGATTTAGCGTGTGTGTAGTCTTCCTTACCGGGCTTCGGTAAGAATACTACCTTCGCTTCTCTCCACTTTTTTGGTATATATTTAAAGGCTATACAAGCTCTATACATTGGTAGTAGGTGATTTATAGCTTGCTTTGGTTGCCATTGTAGTAGTGCTGGGAATATGCCATCCAGACCTGCAGATTTGAATGGTTTAAAACTTTTCAGTGCCCATTCTATTCTATCTGCAGTTACTATCTTGTTTGCTACTTCCCATTCTTGGGCTGTTGGTGTGCTACAGTGCTCTCCTGGCCACTCCTGATCTCCTATGATTTGACATCCGGGGAAGTGGGTTTCCAGGAGTATTGCATTGGTTTCATTGTCTGTGTTTGTGTAAGTGCCGTCATCCTTTTTTAGGGATCCCAGAAGATTTGGCTCCCCTTTAGCTAGGATTTTCTTTATTCTTCCGGCTTGGTTTGTTGAGTTTATGCTACTACAAAAGTTGTGCCAGGATTCTGTTCTTCTGAATCTGATTCGCTTCTTGTAGTATTTTTGTGCCTGTTTGTATTTATCCCAGTCCTCGCTAGTCCTGGTATTTTTCGCCCGGTTATAGAGTACTCGAAGTCCTTGACGTAGTCTTTCAAGTTCTGGCCCCCACCAAGATCTGTTTCCTACGTCATTTGATTTAACGGCAGGACATGCCAATTCATAGCTTTTTATGAAACTTGCAGTGAGAAGCTGTACGTTTGATTCTATATTGTCTGTACTAAGTGTTGTGTCAGTTGAAAGCATGTCACCTAGTGCTTGGTTTAGTAGTTTTGTGTACCTTGTTATATCAGTCTTACGGGGGTTACGATATAAGACAGGGCTTGTTGATTTGAATTGTTGTTGGAAACAAACGCGGCGGTATCTGCGAACGATGGCTCGTCTGATACGTGCCATCCCTCGATTTGACTGGCCACCGCGTTGGTTGCCAAGGTAATGTCTATGATAGTTTGGTACCTGGAACTTACAAATGTAGGTTCCGTACCTCTGTTCATAATGTTTAGATTAGTTTGAAATAAGTATTCGGCTAAAGACTCACCCCTCTTGTTGGTATTCTTACTTCCCCACAGAGAATGATGAGCGTTGCTGTCCGCAGATATGATCAGCTCGCAGTTATGTGCCTCGCAGTGCTGCACCAGTTCCGCCAGTTCTCTTGAAGGAATTTCTCCCTCGCCCGGCAGGTATACTGATGCTAGGACTAGGACAGTTTGCTTTTCCGTAATGAGTTTCACTGCTGTTAGGTCTCTAGAACAGAATTGGTTAAGCAAGGTGGTATTTATAGATTTAGGCATAAAAATGCAGGTTCTTGGGTTATCAACAGTAGTGTCGACCATTAACTTACCGCCGATGTTATTTAGACCGCAGATTCTATTATTTCTGATCCAGGGTTCCTGGATCATAGCGACGGTCTTGTTGTTTGTCTCCAGCACTCTGCGTAGCGTGGCCGCCGCTATTTGTTTGTGCTGGAGATTGGTTTGGATGAAATTGAGGGGGCTAAGGACTACGCAGGACGTCATCTTCGTCGCTGGAGCACCCCTCAATTCCTAGCGGTGAGACTGCTACCACCTCGCTCTGACTCTTTTGGGGAGCAGAGGTGGATGGCTCGGGAGTTGATGTCTCCGTAGCCATGTTCTCACTCGCTATGGTCGCCAACTCGGGTTTTGTCTCGGCCTTTACTTCTTCCGGAGAGAAGAAGCGGATATACCCACTTCCCGACATGTGAGCTACCCGGCGGTCTCTGTCCAAAATGGACTGTCTCTGGTCTTCAGGGATTCCAAGGATAAGGTGGACGACCTTCTCCTTGGAATCCTGTTCCTGGGGCTTATCGTCCACCGTCATCTCATAGCACTGCCACGAGTCTACTTTGTACCATGGGTTCTGGGCACAAAGGACTCGGTGCAGTGTAGTGGCGTCAGTGATGCGGGTATGAACAAGAAGCCCTGCCTTGAGCTTCTTTTTCATCTCCGACTGCTTAATAACCCCCAGGGTGGTGTTTGGGATCGGTGATTTAATGTTTTTGACCGCTGCTTCCAGCCAACTTAGCGCACCCGCATTCTCACACCACATCGCTAACGCCCCGTCCTTTAGGAAGGGTCGACCGCGGAATGATGGGGCAAGTGCGCTTGGAGAAGATGGCGATAAAACGGCTTGAAGGATGCTGTCATCGACAGCCTCCCTAACCATTTCCGCCTGGGTCTTCGAGAGGTCCCTCGGCGGGACGGTGATAATCGCGACCTTCAGGTGCGATTGAGCCGCGTCTGCATAGCTCTCCGTCCGTGATGGTTTACGGTCGGTTTTCGCGCGCTTGGCTTCGCCCCCGGGAGAATGGGTCTCGTCCAGACGACCTCGCTTCGAGGAAGCTCTGTCGTCCAGTACAGTCCCGCTCCCGGATTGTTCCTTTTCAGGCGCAATAGAAGCCACCGCTACGATCCGTCCGCCTCGAGCACCTTTCGCTTTCCGTTTCTTCTTCTGTCGGCCGGATGATGGTGGTGGTGGTGGTGGTGGTTGTGGTGGTGGTGTTGGTAGTGGTAGTATTGGTGTTTGTGCTGATGGTAACTCCTTTTTCAAGGTGGACGCTGTGGTCTCGCGCTGCGTTTCCGCGGCTGCGACGTCCGTACCAGTGCTTGGTTTGTTTTGGGGCTGAAGTGCCTCCCTTCTCACATGCCTGCTAGGGCGACTGTGGTCTGGGTTGCCTTTCGGCCCCTTTTTGGTCTTGTTTGAGTTTGTGTTAGTGGACCCCCTTTTGCAAGGGCGCTTTGCAGCAATTACGGTCCACTGTGACTCGAAGGTGGTGGTGTTTGTGGTGGTGGTGTTAGTGGTGGTCGTGTTTGGTATGGCCTCCATGAGGCCGGACAAATCTAGGCTGGAGCCTGATTCGGAGCACAAGTTGCCCTCCCCAGAGTACGAGGGGCAGACCGGGTTAGACCCGGTGAGGGATTCTCCACTAGCGGTGCTAGTGGTACCCTCCTGGGGTAGTCCTTTTTTATTTTGTGCTTGCATAATTGAAAGGGGGTTTGAGCTGATGGTAAGAGCTCACACACTATCCGCCCTTGATAGGTGTGGCACAGCCTTTTTGGGGGTTTTTGGTGCCCCAGGGCAGTGTAGGCCTGATGTGTGGTTATGCGCCGCCACGGTTCGGCTCTGCGGGTTATGAACGAGGATTGGGTTCAGGATAGTTGAGATAGGGTTAAGGAAATTGGGATCAAGGTGTCAAGGTCAAAGAGTTTGGGAAAGGGATTAGAAAAGGGTGTTGGGGGACGGCCAGAGGTTTTAGTTACACCAATAACAGAAGGTTTTTGGACAAAAACAGGCGGCAACCTCGAGAAGGATAGTCCACTGGCCTTGTTTTAGGGGGTCACTGCGACCTGCGCTATCCCCTAAAACCATTCGCCAAACCCAGTATCGGACAGATACTGGGAGTGGGGGAATTACCAATCAACTGATTGATTGATCTTTCGCCCGCCCTTATAGATAGATTTTGCTGGTATACCTCTCGCTCCTATGATGTTTGTTACGCTTTCACGTAAAAACTACTGAATGGATCGGGATGAAATATAGATCATAAGTCAAAGTCAAAGTTCTTTATTCATAAATGTACAATTTACACGTCAATTTTAAAAACAAAAAAAGAGCATACAGAGAGTATAATATATTTTTAAAGTTTAAATTTAACGTTTTGTTGTATGATAACAAACAAGTGTCAACCATTAAAATATAATTTGTATTTATTACAATTGTAATGAACAATGTCATTTTTTTTACAATTTTATTGTGAGTTTACCATCACTCTTTAAAAAATCGCTGTAACTATAAAAAGTTTGATCGATAAGCCAGCTTTTCAATCGGTTCTTGAAGCTGCCCAAACTCGGGGCTGATTTAACTATTTTAGGAAGTGTGTTATAAACTTCCGGTCCCATAATGTGAGTCAGCTTTTCCGATCTTGTGAGGAAGTGTGATATACTATCCAGCTTGTCAGCGTTGCGTATATTGCAAGAATGTCTCTCTCCTCACGTGTTCATAGATAGATTGAAGTCTGGAAGAACACATATGCTACTTTTTATCCCGATAAAACAATGAGAATGATGGGAATGGAAACTATGCGAGGCACTGCTTGTAAATAATGTTAGTAGGATGACAATGTTTTTTTATATTATTTCAGGCTTTCCAAATGAAGAGATGTCTGGACAAGTCGAAGTTGATGGATGCATTGAAACATGCGTCCACTATGCTCGGAGAGCTGAGGACGTCTCAACTGTCTCCAAAGGGCTACTACGAGCTCTGTATCCTTTGCCAATACACTGCTTTCATTATAAAGAGTGACTAGGCGAGCAGGACAAGTGCCTGATGGTAAGCAACATGCCTGCCACATAACAACCCAGTGTCATGCGGCTATTACAACATGTAGAGTCCCAATCATTACCTAGCACTGCACTGCACTCGTCACCTCAGAGATCTAACAAATTATATCTCTCAGCCCTGCAATTTTTCTGGAAACATTGCCCTTCAAACCGGAACACAGTAATATTTGCACATTACTGCTTGACAGTAGTATAACTGACAATAAAAATCTTGGTAAGTGAATATTGTGTAATTACACAAATACGGTTTGCAATCAGTATGTAAATCTGTGTTGTATATAGGAAACTTTTTCATAACAGAAATTGAATCCTAGCTATCATATTTCTTGTTGATTCAGTGAAGCAGTGACAACCTTTCATAACCTCTCACCTGACAGCTGTTTTGTAATGTGGACATTGAGCACCCATTCTGATTAGTCGAGGAGAGATCAGTCTGTATTTAGGACTCTTAATATGGTATCACTGGGTTAGACCCGTTTTTAACTGACTTAAAAAAAAAAAAGAGGTGGTGCAAGCATGCAGCAATTTTTTTTTTTTTTTTAAGTGACGAGACGAGCAGGACATGTGCCTGATGGTAAGCAACATGCTTGCCACATAACAGCACAGTGACACGCAGCTATTGGAACATGAATTTATCAGAAGCATTGTGCCGTATATTTTTTCGAAATTTGGAGATTGCTGTTGCTGTTGCTGTTGATTTTGGAGAATCCAGTAACTTTGTCGCCTGAATGTATGGAGTAGGATGCGTTAAATCCGGTAGATCTGATTTTTTGCAGACTTGTTTATGATGTTGGTTGGCCTAATGATTGTCCCAAGTTTGTGACCTCGAGCGACGAACGCAACTTTGTCAAAAATCGAAAAAACAATTCTACTAGTTCAAGTCTACTAGTCAAGCCCTTTCATTTGATACCCATATTAAAGCATTAGTGAAAAAAATATATGGAGTTCGCCATTTTGTGATTTGAAATTTGTTATACTGTATAGTACTCTACTAGTCAAGCCCTTTCATTTGATACCCATATTGAGGTAGATTGTGATGAAATATTTGGTCTGCCATTTGGTGGAGGCGGCCATCTTGAACCGATATTAACCAAAAACAGCTCAAAACATCAACACAAAAATGTATCTTCAATTAAAAAAAACCGCATCGAAACCGGCCTATCCGTTTGAGCTCTACGGTGCCATAGACAGATACACACACAGGCAGATACACATAGAGACAGACCTGTATGTGTGTTTATCTGATAGACAGACAGACTTCGACGTCAAATTTATAACACCTCTTTTTTTGGTCGGGGGTTAAAAACCGCAGTAACTGTGCCACAAAGTGGTCAAGTAGGAGTTAAAATAATGCTGAAAATTGCGAAGTACGAAAAAAATTATAAACTTTGAAAGACTTATTCTCAGAAACTATTGGGTGTGCAGAGACAATTCTAGTATCATATTGTAGCAAATTTAGTCTACTTTATAAACGCCATAAGAAAGTTTTTACAAAAACTAGTCGTTTAGGGTTATAATCGCCAAAATTTGAAAAATAAACGATTTTTCGCGGTTTTTTCGATTTTTGACAAAGTTGCGTTCGTCGCTCGAGGTCACAAACTTGGGACAATCATTAGGCCAACATCATAAACAAGTCTGCAAAAAATCAGATCTACCGGATTTAACGCATACGGTAATGTATAAAGTTACTGTACTAGTAGCGGTTTTTAAAAAATCAACATAAAATCTAAAATTTGCTTACTTTGTCGACGTATTCGTCCCATCTCGCTGTTTCATTGCAACACTGTTTAATTAATTTCACTAAAATTGTGAATTTTTGTCGAGTGCTTAATTTTAAATTGAAGTCAGTTTTGTTTTTTCAAAGTAAGAAAATTATATTGTTGTGTAATATTATTATAGTAGGATATTCTTTGCTTTAAACGGTTAAACATTTTCTGTAAAGTTTCCAAATATTTTTACAAGTCCCAATTCCCTGAACGCGAACCAGACATGGCAATAACCGATGAACTCCGACACTTGGAGCTATACCTGATCGAGGAGTTCCAGAAGGGCAGGAAGGTGGCAGACTTGTATGAGCTGGTGCAATATGCGGGGAACATTGTCCCTCGGCTGTACCTACTCATCACTGTGGGGCTTGTCTATATCAAGACAAATGCTAACCTCCGGAGAGATCTGCTCAAGGTAAATATAGAAATAGATTTAAAGAAAAAAACATTTCCCTTCAAACCGGAACACAGTTAAAGCTTAAAGTTACGGCTGGTCTAGTCGGGAGAACGGCACATGCCGATCCGGAGACCCCGGATTCAAACCCCACACGCACCACTGTCTTCGCGAAGTCATGTGCGTAATGCCGCTAACTTAAAACGGTTAAGGAAAACATCCTAGAATCTTTCGAAGTAATGTGTCATCCACCAAAGCGCACTGGGCCAGCGTGGTGGATTATGGCCCTGACTGGCTCCTAGTCCCAGCGGTGGGAGCATTTAGTGGGCTGTTGATGATGATGATTATGAAATATAACATGCAATATGCGGGGAACATTGTCCCTCGGCTGTACCTACTCATCACTGTGGGGCTTGTCTATATCAAGACCAATGCTAACCTTCGGAGAGACCTGCTCAAGGTAAAAATAGAAATACATTTGAAGAAGAAGAAATAAACATTGCCATTCAAACAAGAACACTAGAGACGTACTTCTTAGCATTCCATGGATTCACCGTGCGGGTGCCGGGTCCATCGTGTGGCAGAGAGAGAAATATCGAATAGACCCCAAGACTTGTGACTCGGGTAGTAGGTTTAAAAGGGGCCCCTTATATTGACGTACGTCAACACTCACCTTCACTACTCGTATTTCTCTCCCTGCCCAGCCAAATCCGATATTGTTACAAGGGTGAGCCAGCCGTAATTTTATCAACTACTTCAATGTATTGCTGTGGAAATACCCTTGTTTGTTCTGGTCTAGTTGGCAAAGCGGCGACCGCCGATCTTGAGCCCTGGGTTCAAACCCCACGCGCACCACTGTCTTTTCGAAGTCATGTGCGTAATGCCGCTAACTTAAATATAAAACGGTGAAGGAAAACGTGAGGAAATATGTAGCTAGAATCTTTCAAAGGCATATGTCATCCACTAATCCGCGCTGGGCCAGCGTGGTGGATCATAGCCTTGACTCCTTGTGAAGGCCCCGAGATCCAGCAGTGGGAACATTTAGTGGGCTATTTATACTTATACTATGTGTTATCAAAGACGGGGCAATCGTGCGGGGTGTGCGGGGTGAGACGCGGGAAGCGCGCTCCCGCCATTGCCAACACAACAATGTTAGTATTTCGTGAGCGCGGTTCAGTTTTCGATTTTATCTACCCGTGTCTAGACATTATCGGCGTTTCTGCCAAGATCAAATGCGATGAACTACTGGAACTTACCGTTTTGTTTATACTGTAGTATCGTGGAAATACTCTAATCCAGAGTTTTCCAAACTATGGGTCCTAACTATGGGCTTGGTCGCAAGCGAATATTGGTTGTTCTTCAGAACAACATACATCCATACAGTCCTTCTCCTTTTTACTACATCAAACCTATGCGAGGTCGGATTCTCTAACGGTGAACATTAAAACTAAATACTGAAATAAATAGGAATCAATTTCGTCCTTTGAAATAACTTTTTAAAGCAGGTATTTAATTGAGTAAAAAAATGTTTATAGGTCTTAAAATTTTACAGGTGGGTCCCAAGTTTGTAAACTTGTATTAGATGGGTCTTGGCCCAGATAACTTTGGGAATCCCCACTCTAATCTGTGATCATTCGTTCCAGGATTTGGTGGAGATGTGTCGCGGGGTTCAGCACCCGCTCCGGGGGCTGTTCCTCAGGAACTACCTGCTTCAGTGCACGAGGAACGTGCTGCCAGACACCGCTGATGCGCCCAACGACAGCGAGGGGACCGTGAGTCACTTACACTATATATATATATGTCGGAATCGAGTCGCAATCGAGTTACAATCGAGTCGTGTCCGGGACGCAAGCGCCACCTGTCGGCGTTCGATGAGTCAACATTCCCCCGGCCGAGCGGAGCGCACGAGGCTTCTTGTGCGGCGGTCGGCCAGAGCGGTTGTGTTTGAACCATCGCGCGTTCTACGATACGTACTTTGCTAAACAACCTACTTTGTTACCTGTACTTAATAAATCCTATTGTGTTTGCGAGTTTTCATCCAACACTACGCCCTACGTATCGACTACGCCCACAGCAGAAGGATGCGATTACTGATGATGATGGCGAGACTCTGTCCGCCGACATATATATATCGCTTAGGATTATTGAAGTGAAATCTTCTTTTGGCGCACCACAGACAGATCTTTCGTGAGCTATGAATTGAGCTCATCATTATCAGCCCGTGGTCGTCCACTGTTGGACATTAACCTTTCCAATGTTGTGCCACCAAATCCGGTCCTCGGCTCTCCGCATCCACTCTCTTCAGGTCGTCGGTCCATCGAGCTGGATCCCGTCCCACGGGACGTCTCGAACGAGGTCTTCACTCCAGAACCCATCTCCCCCAACGTCCGTCGGCTCTTCGACATATGTGACCCGCCCACTGCCACTTCAGCTTGCTTATTCTCAAGGCTATGTCGGTTACCTTAGTTCTCCGTCGGATATCCTCGTTGCGGATTCTTGGATGCTCGGAGTCTCTCTGTCCTTCAGAGAGACTCCGAGCATAGCCCTCTCCATAGTTCGCTGTGCGACTTAGAATTTGTGGCCTTTTGTCAGTGTCCATGTTTCCGCCCCATAGGTTAGGACCGAGAGGATACACTGGTATACACGTTGGATTTCAGGCACTGAGGCAGTGGCGACTCAAAGATTTGACGCAACTTCCCAGAAGCTGCCCAACCCAGATGTATGCTTCTGTCAGCCTCTTTGTCGAAGTTTTTTCTACACAGTTGAATAACTTGACCTAGTTATATGTATTCCTGAATAACTTCGATACTGACATTACCTGTTCTAAAACCCACAACTCTGAAAGAAACACTTAGGCTCCGGAACATCTCCGACAAGTCCCGCGGCGACTCTGCCATTATGACTATGTCGTCTGCGAATCGTAAGTGTGAAATGTATTCACCATTGATATTTACGCCCAGACCGTTCCAGTCCAGTGTTCTGAAGACGTCCTCTAGAGCGTTGGCAAAGAGCTTCGGCGAGATAACGTCTCCTTGTCTCACTCCACGCTGCAGAAGTATTTGGTCTTGTCTGACTATCTTGGATTTGTGCGGTCTTGTATAGACACTTCAACACCTCGATGTAGCGCCATTCGGCTTGGCATCGCTGCAGGGACTCCAATACAGCCCAGATTTCGATGGAGTTAAAGGCTTTCTCGTAGTCCACGAACGCCAAGCAAAGAGGGCGATTGTACTCTTCGGTCTTCTGTACTATCTGCCGTAGCGTATGTATGTGGTCTACGGTACTGTAGCCTTTTCGAAACCGAGCCTGCTCCGGCGGTTAAAACTCGTCAAATCTTCGGGCAAGGCGATTCAAGATGACTCTTGAAAACAGCTTATATACGAATGCGTGGCTCAGAAGTGATATCAGTCTATAGAATTGAGCTCAGCGCTCGTAAATGAAAGAAACCTCAGATAACTTATTTAGACGACAATGCTATGAAGATTTATTCCAGACTAGCAGCGCCCTCTGGTTTCACCCGCGTAGTTTCCAAAGTAAGCTATCAAATTCTAAGGTATTAGTTTTCAGTTTTATCGGCAGTTCCTATGACTGAATATTATTTTTCGTTATCAGCCTGTATTCTTTTAAAACCATGGTAATCACATTGAATATTTTATGTTAACTTTTGTTTTAAAAAATGTTTTTTTTTCATACAAAATAAAAAAGTGTATTTAAAAAAATCCAGTGTTTATGATATTTGTTCCCAGTAAATTCTTCCTCAAGTTGTTCACAAAAGTTGGTATTTTTGTGTAAATTGATCAAACTTGAGAGATAGGATAGTTTATATTTCGATTAATGGTCTTTATAAATAAATAGATATTGTTGGAGATTTCACACACAACACCATCTGATCCCAAACTAAGCAAAGCTCGTACTATGGCGGCTGGATAGCTGATATAAGCAGCACCAATAATAATTAAATAGTTGTAAATACATACTTATTATACAAAGAAACACCCAGACACAGTACAAATATTTGTATTCATCACACAAATATTTGCACTGGGTGGGAATCGAACCCACGACCCTCGGCACCGCAGGCAGAGTTACTACCCACTAAGCCACGAGGCCGAGTCATATGACAATTTTTGACAGAAGCCGGAACGGACTGCTTATGTTTGTTATAAATTTTCAGGTTCGTGATGCAGTCGATTTTGTACTGATGAACTTCGCCGAAATGAACAAACTTTGGGTGAGGATGCAGCATCAAGGACACTCCAGGTAAGATTCTGATTTGCAAATCAACAAGTACAACAAGTTTTGTAGTGGTAGGGCTCTTTGCCTGAGGCAAATTTCAATCCAAGATGGCCGTCACCAGAAAACCCCGGTAGTTTTTTCAATTTAAACAAATTCAACAAATTACCACTGTCTATTCGAGAGTGGAATGACTTTGCCAGTTTTAAAAATAGGCTTAATGACTTGCTGCTCGCAAAGGCATATTATTCCCTTGAGGAGTTTCTCAATGACAAAAGTGTTTGATTGTGGTGTTTTGTTGTGGTATATATTTTCCTTTTCTTTCAATGAATTGTATTGCAAATTTCGGTACCTATGTGTTTTATTGACAATGACAGGTAGATTTCACTGAACTCATGACAACATTTTCTTAATATATTTATAATTGCTTTGACATTCATTAAATTACCTAATATGATATATATTATGTTTGTATTCGAATTTATATTTATTTGTTAATACATTTTGATATTGTTAGAATTTTAATATTTCTTTGAAAACATTCTTATACTTAGTTGTAACAATGTATCTATGATGTAAGTACCTAGTAATTGTAACTCTGAACTATGACTTGTACGCTAACCAAGCAGGACCTGGAGAACGTTACTAACCCTTATTAAGATCTGTATAACCTAGGCCCACAAGGAAATAAATGATTTGATTTGATTTGATTTAAAATTTAAGTAGCTTGTTAAACCTATTGTTTTAAATGTGATCAGAATATGGGTTGTGAAATAAATGTATTTATATTTATACTAGCTGAACCGTGCGCGCGTTGCTACGCCATCTTTCGAAAATTGGTCGTAACAATTCAAATTTTGAACAAATCCGGTTACCTTAGGTTATCATGATGCAACCTTTAAAAAATAAAAAAGAAGAAGAAGAGAAAGCTCCCAAAAAGCAATATTTTTCTCGTTTTTGTTACATCTTTCATTCGTGCTCCGCTCCTCCTCGATAAATGGACTATCCAACAGAGAAACAATCTTTCAATTCGGATCAGTGGTTCCCGAGATCCTTGCGTTCAAACAAACAAACTCTTCAGCTGTATAGTATTAGTATAGATGCTTAAAATTATCCTTATACCCAGAGACAAAGAGCGTCGCGAACGCGAGCGCTCCGAGCTCCGGATCCTGGTGGGTACGAACCTCGTGCGACTCTCGCAGCTGGAGTCGGTGACTGTGGACCACTACCGCCGGCTGGTGCTGCCGGGGATACTGGAACAAGTAGTCAGCTGCCGAGACGCTATAGCGCAGGAATACCTGATGGAGTGCATCATACAAGTGAGCCTATATTTTTATTAAAAATAGCAAGTCTATGGATTCCAAGGTATGTGACATTAGCAATTTTGGGTCCTTTTTTAGGGTTCCGTAAAACGTAAAAACGGAACCCTATAGATTCATCATGTCTGTCTATAATATGTCTGTCCGTCCGTATGTCACAGCCACTTTTTGCCGAAACTATGAGAATTACACTATTGAAACTTGGTAAGTAGATGTATTCTGCGAACCGCATTAAAATTGTATAATTTACAAAAAAAAAAAAAAAATATTAGGGTTGCCCCCCATACTTAGAACTGGAACTCAAAAATGTTTTTTCCATAAAACCTACACGTATGGTTGTCTATCGATAGGTCTTCAAAAATGATGTTGAGGTTTCTAATGTAGTTTTTGTCTACGCTGAATAATTTGCGCGAGAGACACTTCCAAAGTGGTAAAATGTGTGTCCTCTAACTTCTAAATTATGAGAATAAAAAAACTAAAAAATATATATGATGTACATTACCATGCAAACTACCAACGAAAATTGGTTTGAACTCGATCTGATGAGTAGTTTATTTTTAGTACGTCATAAATACATTATTATTAAAACATCGACCAAAGTTACAACGAACTAAAAAAACTATGTGTACTATGTATATTATGTTACTTGCTGCAACGGAACCCTTCATGGGCGAGTCCAACTCGCACTTGGCCACTTTATTCTAATCCTAGTAGTCTTAATCTTAACCTTTTTCGTTTGGGTTCTCTTTTTTACATTTATCTTTTATTAGGAGAATAAAAGGAAAATGGGGGGGAGTTGGGAACATTTTCTAACTAATTCTATATAGTCGTTCGTATCTTGGATAGGAGTAGGGAACATTTTTGTCGTAATTTTAGTGAGTCTCGACTTTTCTAAGTTGCCTCCTCCCGGCCCAGAGCCTCCTCTACGGCTGCATTTCTGTACCTTCTGTATCCTGACGCGAACTCACTATATTTCATCCAAAAAGCGTCTTAACCTGTTTATGGATTCGAGAAGAAGGCCCGGTTGAGCAAATTTAGATTCAATCAACAGGAATTTAGAGTTAAAGCCTATTAAGCCCGACTCGCGACGCGGCCGGCGTCGTGACGTCACACAAAAAATCATAACTAAAAAATTAAACCAAATTTTGTGTGTCTGTAAACGACAATGTACTGATAAATATTATCACCTATCTCTTAGGCATCAAAATAAACTAATAATCGAGTATGTTTATCATGAAAAAATAATGTTTTAAAGTCTCAAAACCGGTTTTGCCCAAATTTGGCCTCTTGGGGCTCAAGTGATTTAACATAGACGCGGCGTTCCACCGGTGGGTCCATGCCACGTAAGAGGTTAACACACACGTCCGGCTTCGCCGCCACTGCGACGTTAATCTGCTACATTTAGTATGTCGGTAACGTGAATCTAGAAAATATTTACTACCAAAAAATGCGCAACAGTTGTAAATAAATCGTCAAACTGTGAAAAAGTGAAAACTAACACATACTTTCTATGGACATAAACTTGTTGCCCCATGTCTTGTATTTCAAAGACCTCTATTTACAGGTGTTTCCTGATGAGTTCCACCTGGCGAATCTACAGCCGTTCCTCAAGTCATGTGCTGAATTACAGCCCGGAGTGAATATCAAGAATATCATCATAGCGCTTATTGAACGACTCGCCAGCTATAGCCAGGTACGATCCGGGATAAGTTGGGTACGATTGGTGATTAAGTTGGGTACAATTGGGGATTAAGTTGGGTACGATTGGGGATTAAGTTTGGTATGATTGGGGATAAGTTGGAGACGATCAGGGCTTGAGTTTGGTGTTTCGGGTTTTATTATCATCCTATCACTTATCGAATGACTGTATATAGCTATAGCGAAGTAAAAAATGCGTGCGTATCCTCGCCAATGTTAAACTCCCCGACATAAGTAAAACACATTTTCACAAACCATATTTCATTGACTACAAAATCTTAACCTTGACATCACTTTATATATTAGAAAACTGCAAATTTGTTAAAAAATATCCAAATTTATTTGAAAAAGTAGCTGACAACTGGCGCTACCCTATTAGGACATTATACAAGCATAACTTAAACGTACCGACATCAAAACTAACTTTACATTTTACATAGTACCGGTCCGCATGCGATGACTACAAACATTTATAATAAACTTCCCAATAATCTTAAGGAAATTGAGGATGAGCGTAGGTTTGTCAGGACTTTGAGGGATCTTCTGTTGTCAAAAGCCTATTATAGTCTATCCGAGTTTTTTACCGATGACCTAAAAATCTCCGAGGATGAAAATTAAATACCTATCTGACTGTGAAATAAAACGCTTCGCTCCATAATGTCACATAAATTGCAATGCCCGGTTGGGGTACGTTGTGTTACGACTAAGCTTTGTCCTAAATCTGATTACTTGTTTCGTTGTAATTACTTACCTGTAACATAATGACGCAATAAATAATTGAGTATTGAGTATTAAGTATGATTGAATATAAGTTAAGTATGATCGGGGTCTAAGTTTGTTATGGTCGGGGTTTAATATCATCACATGTGACTTACCGAATGACTGCCCAGCTATAGCGAAGTATGATCGAATATTACTTAAGTAAGTCTAAGTATAAGTTACGGTGGGTCTAGTCGGGAGAACGGCGGCTGCCGATCCGGAGACCCCGGGTTCAAACCCCACACGCACCACTGTCTTTTCGAAGTCATGTGCGTAATGCCGCTAACTTAAAACGGTGAAGGAAAACATCGTGAGGAAACCGACATGTACCTAGAATCTTTCGAAGTCATGTGTCATCCACCAACCCGGACTGGGCCAGCGTGGTGGATTATGGCCTTAACTCTCTCCTTGCGAGAGAAGGCCCCGAGTCCCAGCTGTGGGAACGTTTAGTTTGGCTGTTGATGATGATGATTGATGAATGTAGGCAAAGCAGGAGCGCGCTTCCCGCGTCTCACCCCGCACGCCCCGCACGATTGCCCCGTCTAGACGGCTTCGTCGAACGACTGTATGATTTAATAGACTGTGGTAGTAGTGTGAGTTATGTATTGGTTACAGCGCAACGAAGGTAACATCAACTTGAGCGTGGTGTCGGAAGACGGGAAAGAACAGGAAGTCCAGCTGTTTGAAGTGTTCTCCGACCAAGTAGCCGCCATCACACAGGTACAGTACAACCAAGTTATCTGTAGAATGTATCGATGGCGCCACGATCGAGAAGTGTTACCACCTATTACAAAATTAGACAACTTACTATTGTTCTACTTATGAGCGTCAGTAGTTTTTCTTTTGTAGTCCCTATAGAGTGACGAGACGAGCAGGACATGTGCCTGATGGTAAGCAACAGGCCTGCCACATAACAGCACAGTGACACGCAGTAATTGGAACATGAAGAGTCCAAATCATTACCTAGCATCGCACTGCGCTTGTCACCCGGTGAAATAAGGTGTTTTATCTCTTAGCCCAGTAATTTCTCTGGAAACATTGCCCTTCAAACTGGAACACAGTAATGCCCACTACCGCTTAGCGGCAGAATAAATGGCAAAGGTGTAGTACTTCCCCAGACGGACTCTGCACACTGAGTCCTACCACGACAAGTAGTTTCACTTGTTCTAAAGATAAGTTTGTGGCACTATTGTTGTAATTATAGGTAAATTGTATAATCTTAATCGATATTCTTGATCAATATTCTTAATGGTCCATGTTGTGCCATAAACTGCAAAGTTTTCTATTACTTGTCATATCTAGTTTTGTCTATGGTTAGCATTTTTCTTTTCATTCATTACTGATTCACCTAGACCTCCTGTAAGTTATAATTATGTAGTCGTGTATACTTAGATAGCTAAAAGTTAAGAAAGTCAAAAATAAAACAAAGTTAATAGAATACATAATCTTTTTATTAAAATCCAATAATAATAACAACTATAAATGTTAGATTGATGTTTGGATAGCTATCAAATGCGAGCCTATCATAGATTTTGTAGTGGTAGGACTCTTAGCAGAGTCCGCCTGGGGAAGTACCACACCTTTGCCAGTTATTCTACCGCCAAGCAGTAATATGCAAACATTACTGTGTTCCGGTTTGAATTGTTTTCAGTGAAATTACAGAACATAGAGATAAAACATCTTATATCCCTGGGTGACGAGCGCATTGCAGTGCTAGGGAATGGTTTGGACTCTTCTTGTTCCAATAGCTGCGTGTCACTGTTATGTGGCAGGCATGTTGCTCACCATTAGGCATGTTCTGCACGTCTCGTCACTCCACACTGTAAATAGTAAAAACAAATTGGCAGGCATAGGAACTGCCGATAGAAGTGAAAACTTCTTCCAGTCTTCCCGTCCAACGTCCAACTTCCAGTCCGACTCTAGTTTCGATCGCGTCTGGCGATCTTTTTCAAGGAGAGTGCGCGTACGCGACCGTATCTCGTTTAGCACTGCTAACTTAATTTGAAAATGATCGCCGGACGCGATCGAAACTAGAGTCGGACTGGAAGTTGGACGTTGGACGGGAAGACTGGAAGAAGTTTTCACTTCTATCGGCAGTTCCTATGCCTGCCAATTTGTTTGTTTGAACAATTTGAACTCGAGCGACACTTTCGTAATGGAAGAAATCTTCGGGTAAACTCGGATGGCTATGACCACGCCCTCCGGTTTCACCGGCGTAGTTTCCGAAGTGAGCTATTATAGTGGATCCAACCATTTATTTTCTTTTTGACAGCACCAATAGAACGTAACTGCGTCATGTTACGCAAAAGTTCACTTTTAAATGCGAGGTTTTAAAAATATAACAACTGCTTAAATTTGCTCCTTGATCCAGTATAATAATCATCTTTGACAAATTGAGTCCATAAGTGCAGTAGTTTTTTTATAAATGACATAAAATAACAAACGTTTTTAAAAATTTACGTTCTATGGGTGATGTTGATAGACATAGAACGTAAATAAAAAAATAAAAAATAAACACCGTTGCCATGCTTATGCTGCTTTTCCACGAGAGATGTGCGAGGATGGCCTAGCGAGGGACGTGTTTGTAAAGAACCAATACAATCATTTTATTTACCTCAGCTCAGCGGACTTTTTAACTTTTCTAGATTTTTGCGCATACAAAACAAGCGAGCAAGCGAGGGTTGTGGTTGTGTGCGAGGGATGTGTAGGTAGGTTTGCGACATACTGTACCAGCCAGTCCGTAGACGGAGTCGCAACGCATCCTCGCACCACACATTATTCACAGCTCCGCTAGACATCCTCGTGCGACACGTTTTCCTTGCACAGCTTTGGTGGAAACCTCCGCACATTTTCACAGCACAAGCTAGACACATTTCCCTCGCACAGCTCTGGTGGAAACGCAGCCTGATTCTCGCATAACAAACGTATGATTATAAATTTCAGAACCGCATGGACATGTCCCCAGAAGACACGCTCAGCCTGCAGCTAGCGCTGCTGAAGCTCGCCCAGCGCTGTCACCCGGACAGGCTCAACTACGCGGACCGCGTGCTCGCGCACACTGACAAGATATGCGGGGACTTGCGACAGAACAGGTCGCTGTCACATACGACACTACTGCTCTTACAGCGATTCTAATGACTATGACATACTCCCAAACAGATCTTTCAGCGACTCCAAGGCTGGTTACTTAGACGGGGCTTTTTCCGCACTTAGTCTCATAATTGGCCCATTGGGCGTGGATGAGTCCAATGCTACATTAGCTGCCAAAAACTAGGTGTCGTCTACAAGGTGCGAAAGTGCTTCAGGTCTGAACAGTTGCTCACGTTATACCAACCACAGATCCGTTCTAGGGCTCTTTCTTCGAGTCCAAGGCAAAATTAGATGCCAAAAAACTAGGTGTCTTTTCGAAGGTGCAAAGGTACTTCAAGTCTGAACAGTTGCTTACGTTATAGCAGCCACAGATTCGTTCTAAGGCTCTTTCATGGAGTTCAAGGCTAAATTAGCTGCTAAAAGGTGTCTTTTCGAAGGTGCAAAGGTACTTAGGTATGACTGACTGCAATATAGTCGGTCTTATATGGAATACTGTTTGGATATTTGGTTTGGGTCGGTTAAATACCCCAACTAGAGGCTCTGGAATCGATGGAAAGTCGTGTCAAAATACCAGGAGAGCATAGACACGTCCCCAGGAGACACCCTCAGCCTGCAGCTAGCGCTGCTGAAGCTCGCCCAGCGCTGTCACCCGGACAGACTCAACTACGCGGACCGCGTGCTCGCGCACACTGACAAGATATGCGGGGACTTGCACCAGAACAGGTCGCTGTCACATACGACATTACTGCTCTTACATTGATTCGAATGACTATGACATACTCCCAAACAGATCTTTCAGCGAGTCCAAGGCTGGTTACTTACTTAGACGGGGCTTTTTCCGCAGTTAGCCACTTAATTGAGCCATTGGGCATGGATGAGTCCAAGGCAAAAAAATTAGCTGTCAAAAACTAGATGTCCTCTTAAAGGTGTAAAGGTAAAGAGCCCCTAGTTACTTCGTTTGACAGGGCTTTTTCTGCACTTAGCGTCTTAATTTAGCCATTATGCGTGGGTGAGTGCAAGGCTACATTAGCTACCAAAATACTAGGTGTACTCTCAAAGGTAAGAAGGTAAGTACTTCAAATCGTAACAGTTTTTCATGTTATATCGAGGATATATTCGCACTTGTATGGAATACTGTTCGTACCTTTGATATGGGTCTGCTAAATACTAGCTGGAGGCTCTGGAATCGATGGAAAGTCGCGTCAAAATACCAGGAGAGCATAGACACGTCCCCAGAAGACACGCTCAGCCTGCAACTAGCGCTGCTGAAGCTCGCCCAGCGCTGTCACCCGGACAGACTCAACTACGCGGACCGCGTGCTCGCGCACACTGACAAGATATGCGGGGACTTGCGACAGAACAGGTCGCTGTCACATAGGACACTACTGCTCTTACAGCGAGGCCAAGGATAGTTACTTAGTTTGATGGGGCCTAACCGCTTAATTGGGCCATTGGGCGTGGAGAGTCCAAGGCTAAAATAGCTGCTAAAAAACTAGGTGTCCTTTCAAAGGTGCGAAAGCGTTGAACAGTTGCTCACGTTATAGCAGCCACAGATTCGTTCTAGGGCTCTTTCATCAAGTTCAAGGCTAAATTAGCTGCTAAAAGGTGTCTTTTCGAAGGTGCAAAGGTACTTAGGTATGGCTGACTGCAATATAGTCGTTCTTGTATGGAATTCTGCTCGTATCTTTGGTTTGGGTCTACTAAATACTAGCTGGAGGCTCTGGAATCGATGGAAAGTCGCGTCAAAATACCAGGAGAGCATAGACACGTCCCCAGAAGACACGCTCAGCCTGCAGCTAGCGTTGCTGAAGCTCGCCCAGCGCTGTCACCCGGACAGACTCAACTACGCGGACCGCGTGCTCGCGCACACTGACAAGATATGCGGGGACTTGCGTCAGAACAGGTCGCTGTCACATACCACACTACTGCTCTTACAGCGAGGCCAAGGATAGTTACTTAGTTTGATGGGGCCTAACCGCTTAATTGAGCCATTGGGCGTGGAGAGTCCAAGGCTAAAATAGCTGCCAAAAAACTAGGTGTCTTTTCGAAGGTGCAAGGGTACTTAGGTATGACTGAACAGTTTCTGACGTTGTATCAAGCATATAGGCGCTCGTGTATGGAATACTGTTCGTATCTTTGTGATGGGTCGGTTAAGGTGAGAAGCTGTTTGTACCTTTGGTATGGGCCAGCTAAATACTAGCTGGAGACTCTGGAATCGATTGAGAGAAGCGACTTTGTTTTCTCTGAAAGGTAAGAAGGTGCTGAAGTCGGGTAAGGTACTTAGGTATGTCTGAACAATTGCTCGCGTTATACCTAGCACATACTAACTTTTGCATGGAATACTGTGCTGACATTTGGTATGGGTCGGTTAAAATGCCAAGTTATGCCAAAAGACCAACCATAGGTTCGCTGTGTATGGAATACTGTTCGCAACTTTGGTATGGTTCATAGTTTTCAAAGTAGGCTACTTTGAAAACTACGCGGGTGAAACCGGAGGGCATGGGCATGACCATGGCCATGGCCCCAAGTTTACCCGAAGATTTCTTATCATTCCCGAACGTGACGCTAGAATTCAATCCACAGCCCACGAATCAAATCAAATTCAGAGTTATAAGTTTTCACTTCTATCGGCAATTCCTATGACTGCCAATTTTTTTTTGTAACTTTTATAGGTTTACATTTGACCGCCATCTCGCCTGATGTTAAGCGACGATGCGGTCTACAATGGAGCGTGTTTACTTAGAAGAAACTGATTCACTCTCGATTTGAAGACACATATATTGTAGCCAACGGGAAAACACGTCGTGTCCACCGTCGAAAAATATATCAAAATTATTATTTATTCTTTCCAGTGGTAAACCCTACCTAGAACACAACACGCCAGTCTTCAAAGAGCTGATGAAGATTCTCAAACTGCCCGCCGATCACTACAAGAACATACTGACCCTGATCAAACTGCAACACTACCCACCCCTCATCAACCATCTGAGTCCGCCCGGGAAGAGAGCTATAGCCGCGCATCTCATCAATGATGTTCTTGAATCGGATACTTTTATCTCTACACCGGAAGATGTGAGTAGCAATCTATTTTAATTTTTCTTTTTCTATTTTTTTTTTTGCTTTTTTTTTCTATTTTTTTTTTGTTTTTTTTTTTTAAATAAAAAGTGACGAGACGTGCATGACATTTGTGCCTGGTGGTAAGCAACATGCATGCCACATAACAGCACAGTGAAACCCAGCTACTGGATCACGAAGAGTCCAAATCGTTATCTAGCACTGCACTGCGCTGGTCACCCATAAGATCTAAGATCTATAAGATCTAAGACATTATATCTCTATGTAATTAAGAACATACTGACCCTGATCAAACTGCAACACTACCCACCCCTCATCAACCATCTGAGTCCGCCCGGGAAGAGAGCTATAGCCGCGCATCTCATCAATGATGTTCTTGAATCGGATACTTTTATCTCTACACCGGAAGATGTGAGTAGCAATCTATTTTAATTTTTCTTTTTCTATTTTTTTTTTGCTTTTTTTTTCTATTTTTTTTTTGTTTTTTTTTTTTAAATAAAAAGTGACGAAACGTGCTTGACATTTGTGCCTGGTGGTAAGCAACATGCATGCCACATAACAGCACAGTGAAACGCAGCTACTGGATCACGAAGAGTCCAAATCGTTATCTAGCACTGCACTGCACTAGTCACCCATAGATCTAAGACATTATATCTCTATGTAATTAAGAACATACTGACCTTGATCAAACTGCAATACTACCCACCCCTGATCAACCACCTGAGCCCCCCGGGGAAGAGAGCTATAGCCGCGCATCTGATCAATGATGTTCTTGAATCGGATACTTTTATCTCTACACCGGAAGATGTGAGTAGCAATCTTTCTTTTTTTTCGTTTTATTTTTTATTTTTATTTAAAAGTGACGAGACGTACAGGACATTTGGGGTCAGCGACATGCCTGACACATAACAGCACAGTGACACGCAGCTATTGGAACATGAAGAGTCCAACTCATTACCTAGCAGTGCGCTGCGCTCTTCGCCCAGAGATACAAGATGTTTTATCTCTGTACCCTGTGATTTCACTGGATACATTGCCCTTCAAGCCGGAGCATAGTAACGTTTGCACATTACTGATTCGCGGTAGAATAACTGGCAAATGTGTGGTACTTCCCCAGACGGCCTCTGCAGAGAGTCCTACCACTACAAAACTACGTATACTATTATTAACTTGGTATGTAATGAAAACATGAAACTTTGCTCACCTATAAAGGACCTATGACAATGCCATGCGTAAAAACGTATATTTAACGTTGGATTTTCTGTAAAAGCGTATTTGTAACTTTTTTTGTAATTATACATTATTATCTGAATATAGGTCTACAATACAATCCAATAATTCTTTATTAAATAGCCACAAGCCAAAGCAAAACAAAAGATAAATAATTAAAAAAAAAAAAAACCCAACTAAAAAAAAAACATAAGAAAAACACTGTTGATTGAATTAAAATGCCTGTAATTATTCGAAATGGCATTTAACTACACAACATATTTACATATTTGTGATGCTCTTGAAATTCTCTGTATTTTGATACCCTACTCGATATGCTAGATAACATTTTTTTTTTCAACTACTCACAATTTTGCCTCAAAAATCGGCTATATTGATTTTTTTTATTTTAAACTAATCTAAGGACACTTGGGTAGCAGAGACAAATCTAACGATATCCAAATCGTCAAAATCTATCCAGCCGTTTGGAAGATACGTGGGAATAAAGAAATTTACAAACATACAAGATACGCGCGAAAAACATACCCTTCTTTCAGTCGGGTAAAAATTACAAAACAAAGAATAATACTACAGCAATTTAATTGGCGGCCTTATCGCTGTGGCCGCCCGGTGGATACTTGATCTCATACAACATACAAGTCTAGTCACATTCAGTTTGCTGACTGTTTCAGGTGGAATCAGTACTGACCATGCTAGAGGTACTAGTGAAGGAGCCAGAGACTCCGGCGATGGAGCCTGACGCTGAAGACTTCATGGAGGAACAGGGACTGCTGGCCAGGTAACGGAAAACTATCATACCGAGAGCTAGCTTCAATTTTTGGGTAGCTCATCAGCATCGTCAGCCGCAAGACGTCCACTGTTCAACATAGGCCTCCCTCCTAGATTTCCACAACGAACGGTCCTGCACTACTAAACCAGTAACTAAATAAATTACAGTGTATTTGGGGCATAATAAGGTAAGTTTTCACCAAAATTCGTAGAAAAAAAATGCATTGAAAAAGATAAAAAAGCAAAAACTTGGTTATTTGAATTTTTCACCTAAATTTTGAGGTTATGTGAAAAAGTTGTCCATACAAAAGTTGTAGATCTTTTTATTACCTACAACATTGCAATTTGACTTTTTTCCATACGACTTGTAGTTTTGCCGGAAATCAAGATAAACCATTTTTCACCCTTAAAATTCACCCGCTCCCTTTTCCCGAACTCGGATCGACCATAATTTATTTTTCCTTTCCTTTTTATCATATTCTCCTTCTTATATTTACTACTGTATATATTTTTTTTGAATAAATAATATCGACCCTTGTCTATACCTGCAACTAACGGTTTCCAGCGACCTTTGTGAGGTCATCCATCCATCTAGTGGGAGGCCGTCCAACACTGCGTCTTCCGGTTCGTGGTCGCCACTCGAGAACCTTTCTTCCCCATCGGTTGTCAGTTCTGCGAGCGATGTGGCCTGCCCATTGCCACTTCAGCTGAGCTACTCTTCGAGCTATGTCGGCCACTTTCGTTCTTTTGCTAATATCCTCATTATGGATTCTGTCGCGCAAAGAGACTCCGAGCATAGCTCTATCCATAGCTCGCTGTGTGACTTTGAGCTTTGTTTTTGAGGCCCACAGTTAAAGACCACGTCCCAGTTGTTGTCAAATAGGGTACCGGACTGGGTCAAAAATACACCATCCTAATTAGTCCGTCAGCTAGATCATGGAAAAATATTGGACACGTATTTTTTGTTTTTTCATAATATTAAAAATCGTCAAAGATATAGACCATCAAACTTCGAGAGTGGGGGGTCGCGACGTCACTCGTGAGTAAAAATCGTACTCACAAGTGACGTCACACGAAACTTCGAAGCGCTGTATCTTCGTAATTTTTTGTTTGTGAAACAAAAGAAAAAATACGTGTACAATATTTTTTGGCAATCTAACTAACGGACTACTTAGTTTTTTGAGGATTGTACCCTATTGTCATAGACAACATAATATTTGCATGCCGCAAGGTTGATCTCAATTTTCTCAAACTCGGTAATTAGGAATTGAGAACTTTGAGTTCTCAATTCCTAATTACCACTACAAAATAATCTACATTAGAAAATCTAATATGGTCCTAAAGTGTTTTTTTTATTCCCTAGCAGTATTCATTATTTTTTTCTCGTTTATAAGAACCTTTTTTTTATATAAAGAGTGATGAGACGAGCAGGACATGTGCCTGATCGTAAGCAACATGCCTGCCACATAACAGCACAAACACACACACACGTAGCTATTCGAACATGAAGAGTCCAAATCATTACCTAGCACTGCACTGCGCTCGTCACCCAGAGATCTAAGATGTTATATCTCTAAGCCCTGTATTTTCTCTGGAAACAATGCCCTTCAAACTGGAACACAGTAATGTTTGCACATTACTCCGTGGCAGTAGAATAACTGGCAAAGGTGTGGTACTTCCCCAGGCGGACTCTGCCAAGAGTCCTACCACTACTACCTTGTCACAGTAACAGATACAACAAAAAAAAAATTACGAAATCAGTCCAGCCGTCCACACGTGAAGAAAAGACATAATTTGCTGCCAACGCATTATCGGCTTTCGTGGCTTTGAAATAAAGAATTGTATCATGTGTAATTACAGATTGATTCACCACTTCAAGTCGGAGTCGGCGGACCAACAGTACCTAATACTGAGTGCGTCGAGGAAAGCGTTGCAAGGGGGTGGGGCGAGACGCATCCAACACACATTCCCGCCAATACTGTTCCACGCTTACAGGCTGGCCTTCGTTTACAAGGACCTTAAGGATCAGGTAATAAAGGCTATTTTTGAAGAAACATCTAAGAAATCATATTCAATCACTTATAGACTGGCTTTTGTCTACAAGGACCTTAAGGATCAGGTAATTAAGACTATTTTCAAACGTCTTATAAGAGATTCGTTTCGACTAAATTTGATACTTTCCCGCCAATACTGTTCTACGCTTACAGACTGGCTTTCGTCAAGAACCTTACGTATTCAGGTAATAAAGACTATATTTAAATGTCTTTAAGAAATTATTATTGTAAAGCGCCATCTATTTCAAATCTGTTGCAACATTAGCGATGACGACGTGCAGTGACGTCATAAGTACTCGCATTTAATACCTACTGCGTCCACTAGATGGCCGACTCTGTCGAGCGGGCATTTTCCTGAATCGCGGTGGCGAAGTTAACCAAAAATCCGTGTGAGGAATAGTGTTAGGTTCGGAAGGCATACTTACCTGGCGTAGGGGACACCGTGATCACGAAGGCGGTTCCCCCAGAGCGAGGCCCTTCCATTGCACTGCGGCTGGGCTGACCTCTGCGATTATCCCTAATGTGGATAACTCGGGCGCGTAATTTTTGTTAGTGGGGACTGCGTACGCGCTGTCCCCTTCGTTACATGTAATCATAATCAAGGATGTAGGATATAAAACTGTGGACAGTAGGTCTAACAGAGTAAAAGACTGACTGCTAGGTAGGGATGTGAGGTTGATGGATAAAAATCGATTAAATAAAAATCGATTTTTCTTTATTCAATATTAATCGATTTGTAAAAAATCGATTTATATAACAAAAATAATCGATTTTTCCGAAAAAAATCGATTTTTTTGTGATTTTAAAAGTACATGGTTTTCTTATTAAAATTACATACAAATAGATAAATATTGGTGGACAGTTTACACACATCACCATCTGACCCCAAACTAAGCAAAATTTGTACCATGGCAGACAGATAGCTGATATTTATCATACTTATGTAGTTGTAAATAGATACTTATTGTTCATAGAAACACCCATACACATTACAAATATTTGAATTCATCACACAAATATTTGCATTAGGTGGGAATCGAACTCACGAACCTCGGGTTCGCAGGCAGAATTACTACCCACTAAGTTACGAGGCTAATCGAACATAACAAACATAAGCCATAACAAACCTAAGAGTCCACATTAACTTAAGATTAACACCGAATACCTCTGATGTGAAATTTGTACAGTATACTCGAGCTCAAGCTCTTTAATTTGATATCCATATTGAAGAAGTTTTTAAATAAATCGGCCATCTTGGATTAGATTTTTTTTCTATTTAATTCTTTATTTGTGTATATAGCTATTTACAGATGTATAGATATAAGAATCAGCACCATATTCTGCCTTACAGCATGTTGTAGTCTATAGTATTAATAATATAAAGTATAGGAAAAAATATTTTTCCGCCAGTTTGTGGAGGCATCTGGCATTCTGCCGTCTTGAACCGATATTAACCAAACATAACTAAGAACCACTACATCGAAATCGGTCCATCCGTTTGAAAGACATACATACAGTAGACAGATATTGACGTCAAACTTATAACACCACTCATTTTGGTCGGGGTTAAAAAAAACTAAAATAACAACCAAATAATAACATGCCACAATGTCTAGGCCTATTTTACATTAGACTAGTTTTAAAATAAAATACTTTAAATGAGAATTGAAAAACTAAACGACCATGTTGTCCCAAAATCTAATATTTTCCAAATTTTTCTCATTATTTTCGAAAATCGATTTAAACACGTATTTTTATAATCGA
Organism: Ectropis crepuscularia; assembly: GCA_963693475.1. Lineage (NCBI taxonomy): Eukaryota > Metazoa > Arthropoda > Insecta > Lepidoptera > Geometridae > Ectropis > Ectropis crepuscularia. The sequence continues at coordinate 6,790,773 of OY856368.1, read as the reverse complement.
TTTACAAAAAATCGATTATTGTTACATTAAAAATCGACACAAAAAAATCGATTATTTTAAAATAAAAATCGATTAAAATAAAAATCGATTATTTTTTAACATCCCTACTGCTAGGCCTACTGTCCACGCCACATGTCTTTTGTCGAATGCATGCATCCTGCAAATGTCGGTTGGCGATTTTTGTTTCTTCGCTATGTCCAGGTGTCCACGCTGCTGCATACAAGTGATGCAAATAGCCAGCCACGCTCAGTATTGCCGTTTTTGTGACTTTGTAACTATATTTAGTGAGTTTTACATGTATGCTGATGTATCATTTTACAAATGCGTCGTTATGCGTTAAAAAAACAGATTATATTGGTCATTATGCGTCAGAAGGTATTATGTTACTTGCTGCAACGGAACCCTTCATGGGCGAGTCCAACTCGCACTTGGCCACTTTATTATCTTCAAATTTAAGAAGTTTAAATAATATTTATTCATCAAGGTTCGAAGGGGCGTAAGACGGGGCAACCGTTTTGGGGCGTATTTTCAACCCTCTGCAAAAATTATATTATTATTCCGCAACGCCGTACAAAAATCATGCGACAAGGAGAAATTATCGAAGGTTGCAACCCTCCCTCTTCGACTGTACTCAGTTGGACAGCTTACAAGTGACGGCATAGTGCTGAATCTTATTACTTTATACCCTACTATCCTGTTTGTTTTCAGGACGAGATGTGGGAGAAGAAATGCCAGAAAATCTTCCAGTTCTGCCATCAGACCATCAGTATGCTCGTGAAAGCGGAGCTAGCTGAATTACCACTCAGGTACTGTCATTGGCTACAATCCTAAAAAAACTAATTAGTAGTGGTAGGACTCTTGGTAGAGTCCGCCTGGGGAAGGACCACACCTTTGCCAAATATTCTACCGCCAAGCAGTAATGTGCAAACATTACTGTGTTCCTGTCTGAAGGGCAATGTTTCCAGAGAAATTACAGGGCTTAGAGATATAACAACTTAGATCTCTGGGTGACGAGCGCAGTGCAGTGCTAGGTAATGATTTGGAATCTTCATGTTCCAATAGCTGCGTGTCACTGTGTTGTTATGTGGCAGGCATGTTGCTTACCATCATACACAAGTTCTGCTCGTCTCGTCACTCCTTATTTAAATAAAAAACTATAATAGAAAGACAGTAATTTCTCTAGAAACATTGCCCTTCAAACCGGAACATAGTAATGTTTGCATATTACTGCTTGGTGGTAGAATAACTGGCAAAGGTGTGGTACTTCCCCAGGCGGACTCTGCTAGGATTGCTACCACTATTTGTGTTAGATAAATACAAATAATAATTGTTCTGTGTTTGGGTGTTTCTATATGTAATAAGTATGTATTTACAACTATATAAGTATTCATGTGATCATTTTTGTTGTCAAGTATTAAAATAATTAAAAAATTATAAAAAAAAATTTTTTTTTAATTAAAAAATTATATGTATACCTATCGTATTTTAGTTTTGAGGTCTGCCGTGTGGTCTTTTTTTTAACTTTTATAGGTTTACACTTACTTGACCACCATCTCGCCCGATGCCAAACGACGATATGGTCTTAACTACATACTTTAGATTTACAATAAACTTTCGTGTTCCCAGACTGTACCTACAAGGCGCGCTCGCCATCGGCGAGATCGGATTCGCGAACCACGAGACGATAGCGTACGAGTTCCTCTCGCAAGCGTTCTCTCTGTACGAAGACGAGATATCCGACAGCAAGGCGCAACTCGCCGCGATCACGCTCATCATCGCCAGCTTCGAGCAGATCAACTGCTTCGGTAAGTAAAACGACTACAGTATTATTCGTAATGTCACCAGTATTATTCGTAATGTCACCGGTATTATTCGTAATATCGCCTGTATTATTCGTAATGTCGCCAGTATTATTAATAATGTCACCGGTAATATTCGTAATGTCACCAGTATTGTTAGTTATGTCACCACTATTATTCGTAATGTCACCAGTATTATTCGTAATGTCGCCAGTATTATTCGTAATGTCGCCAGTATTATCAATCAATCAACATTGTTCGTCATGTCTCCAATATTATTATTTACGTTGTCACCAAAATTATCCGTGATATCTCATCAATATTATTTTTCGTCAGAAACATTATTTGGAAAGACTCCGGTATTGTTCGTTACGATGAAAGTGATTCCCCATATAACTAAATAAATATCACGTATTAATATGATTGTTGTGAACAAACTTAGAAACCAGTTGTATAATTACTAAAAGACTAGTAGCGCTACTGGAAAAAAATATTTAATAATTAATCAGAATGGCCCCAATCATAAAATAAACTATTACAAGAGCGCCTCATTTTATGATTGGGGTAATCTTGTTAAATTATTACGAGAGTGACTATTTTTTATAGTTGGGGTTATCTTGATAAACTACATACACCTCAATCTCAATCAACTATTTATTACATAAGTGACGCCACTTAGAACAATACCAATGTCATACACCTCAATCTCGATCAACTATTTATTACATAAGTGACGCCACTTAGAACAATACCAATGTCATACACCTCAATCTCGATCAACTATTTATTACATAAGTGACGCCACTTAGAACAATACCAATGTCATACACCTCAATCTCGATCAACTATTTATTACATAAGTGACGCCACTTAGAACAATACCAATGTCATACACCTCAATCTCGATCAACTATTTATTACATAAGTGACGCCACTTAGAACAATACCAATGTCATACACCTCAATCTCAATCAACTATTTATTACATAAGTGACGCCACTTAGAACAATACCAATGTCATACACCTCAATCTCGATCAACTATTTATTACATAAGTGACGCCACTTAGAACAATATCAATGTCATACACCTCAATCTCAATCAACTATTTATTACATAAGTGACGCCACTTAGAACAATACCAATGTCATACACCTCAATCTCGATCAACTATTTATTACATAAGTGACGCCACTTAGAACAATACCAATGTCATACACCTCAATCTCGATCAACTATTTATTACATAAGTGACGCCACTTAGAACAATACCAATGTCATACACCTCAATCTCAATCAACTATTTATTACATAAGTGACGCCACTTAGAACAATATCAATGTCATACACCTCAATCTCGATCAACTATTTATTACATAAGTGACGCCACTTAAAACAATATCAATGTCATACACCTCAATCTCGATCAACTATTTATTACATAAGTGACGCCACTTAGAACAATATCAATGTCATACACCTCAATCTCAATCAACTATTTATTACATAAGTGACGCCACTTAGAACAATATCAATGTCATACACCTCAATCTCGATCAACTATTTATTACATAAGTGACGCCACTTAGAACAATATCAATGTCATACACCTCAATCTCGATCAACTATTTATTACATAAGTGACGCCACTTAGAACAATATCAATGTCATACACCTCAATCTCAATCAACTATTTATTACATAAGTGACGCCACTTAGAACAATGTCAATGTCATTCACCTAAATCTGAATCAACTATTAATTACATAAGTGACGCCACTTATGTATTAAATAGTTAATTGAGATTACCCTAAGCATACAAAATAATTACTCTTAAATAGTTTATCAAGATACCCCAACTATAAAAAATAGTCACTCTCGTAATAATTTATCAAGAGTACCCCAATCATAAAAAGAGTCACTCTGGTATCGTTTATCAAAATTATCCGTTTCATAAAAAGTCACTCTTGTTATAGTTGATCAAGATTACCCAAATCATAAAAAAGTCACTCTTGTATCGTTTATCAAAATTATCCGTTTCATAAAAAGTCACTCTTGTTATAGTTGATCAAGATTACCCAAATCATAAAAAAGTCACTCTTGTATCGTTTATCAAAATTATCTGTTTCATAAAAAGTCACTCTTGTTATAGTTGATCAAGATTACCCAAATCATAAAAAAGTCACTCTTGTATCGTTTATCAAAATTATCCGTTTCATAATAAGTCACTCTTGTTATAGTTGATCAAGATTACCCAAATCATAAAAAAGTCACTCTTGTATCGTTTATCAAAATTATCTGTTTCATTAAAAGTCACTCTTGTTATAGTTGATCAAGATTACCCAAATCATAAAAAAGTCACTCTTGTATCGTTTATCAAAATTATCTGTTTCATAAAAAGTCACTCTTGTTATAGTTGATCAAGATTACCCAAATCATAAAAAAGTCACTCTTGTATCGTTTATCAAAATTATCCGCTCATAAAAAGTCACTCTTGTTATAGTTGATCAAGATTACCCAAATCATAAAAAAGTCACTCTTGTATCGTTTATCAAAATTATCTGTTTCATAAAAAGTCACTCTTGTTATAGTTGATCAAGATTACCCAAATCATAAAAAAGTCACTCTTGTATCGTTTATCAAAATTATCCGTTTCATAAAAAGTCACTCTTGTTATAGTTGATCAAGATTACCCAAATCATAAAAAAGTCACTCTTGTATCGTTTATCAAAATTATCCGTTTCCTAAAAAGTCACTCTTGTTATATATAGTTGATCAAGATTACCCCAATCATAAAAAAGTCACTCTTGTAATAATAGGTTATCAAAAAACCACAATTATAAAAAGACACTCTTGTAATCATTTATCAAAATGATAGGTGTTACTTATAAACGTTAAGAGTTTTTTAATTCCCAAAATGTCATAAAATGTATCAATATAATCATTATATTGCGAAATAATCATAACACAGCCATAATATTTATTATCTTCTTTGTGTCATGGTTGGGGTCAACGTCACAGTATTGTAGATCACTAGCGCCTTGACTGCTTAGTACGTGGTCAAAAATGGAACCATAAAAAAGTTGCTGTTCAGCGCCATCTAGCGACGTAGCGGCAACTAACTACATTGTTGCATTAGGTATTCTTTTCTCTCTTCCTCGCTAGATGGCTATACTGTGGAAGCTGACTGGCGGTGGCGAAGTTAAACGCAAATGAATGGGTGTATTTGGAGTGAGACAGTTCGGTATCGCTTCTCGGCCTTTTGGCTAAGATCAAAGTGTAGTATCTGTTCTTTTCAGCTTAATATCTGAAAGTTCCCTCATTGAGGGACCAGTATATTAAACTGATTTTTTTAACTCGACGGGATGTTCGGGGCTCGCTCCACTCCCGTCACGGGTCGGCCCGGCATTGCAGTGCCGCCGGGATCGGCCCAACAAATACTAATTGATTCTCTTGGTACATTCGGTATTCATAAATGTTTAGATTCTGATGGTACTCGTCATCAGCCTAGACTAAATAGACTAAATGTTCTCATTGTTGGGACTAGGGATGAGATATACTTTAACTTTTCAATACCAGGGCTTCAAAGTATGAGTACAGAAAAATACCAGGTTCGAAAACCAGGTATTTAAATACTTAAAAGTATTAAATATATTCATAGTAACTTGAACCCTATTGTGCAGTAGCTATGGTGCAAATTCGTGTTTTTGGACTTTATACTTTATTTTTGTGTTGAAGTTGCTCCCTTCTCACTAAACTTACAACTATGTGTTTCCGCTGAACATGCTTTGTCAGGTTTGGGACTCCAGATTTATAAGATATTATTTACCTTGCACACCTTGCATTCAGCTTTGTATACACCTTTGTCTAAAAAGTGGTCCCACGCCATACTCTTCTTTGGAGCCATGTTTATGAAGAATTAAAATTTCACTTATCTGAATAAGTAGGTATATTACAACTACCTACACTTTAATTGTATCTAAAACACTGAAACACTAATTAAGATCAGATCTAATCACTAATTACAATTTAGTATTTACTAGTTCTAATTGACACTCGAAACAATTTAGAAAACTTGCCGACTTCGACGAAAGAGGTCAGTAGTTGACCTAATTTAATCACAACTAAAACTAAAAACTTAAAAAGCCAAGACAAAACGAACTTTGACTTTCTCGCATTTCAAATGTACAACATAATTATTTCCTATTTAAAAAACCATACATATTTATGCAATCTGAATCCTTAAGTCCTAGACATAAGGGTGAATGTCCCAAATTATATAAAGAAATTTTAACCCTTAACCGGAATCGCAGGTTCATTTTGAACCAATGCAAACTAAAAAGGTGCTTTATTTTAAAACGCGCGAAGCTAAAGGTGTGTCCGTGTGTCATATAATCTGATAACACAGTAAAGTGCAGCGGAAGCCGGACGTTTGACTCTTCAAGTTTACTGGAATTGAAGATACGTACGGTTTTGGGCCAATTTGGACCCACGATTCCAGTTACGTAACCTTTCATAAGGCGTTTAGCAGTATGAAACGCAACCAGTACAAAAATAAATGTAGGTACTAACAAATAATACAAACCATTAATTTTGAAAATAAAACTGGAGTAAGTATCAAAGATTTCCAACAGATTTGAATAGTAGGAATGACCAATTTTTAAAAATTTTTAGACCTACCAGAAAATATACCTTCCACTCACATTGGATCACGCAAATGAAGCAGATGCTACTACAGATAAAATCAGTGGCAAAAGTACGTTGGATGTTTTAAATTTATTTGACAACATCATTTACAAAAATACAGTAGGTATTTGTATGAAGTGTCCATGCTTAGAGGTAAAAGATTAACAACCAACATTTTCATTTTTACGCTGTCATTTTTTTACTTAACACATATTTCTCAAAGAATTTATATTTTTAGTAAGAAAAAAAAAATTAAAACCTTTTATGATACTTTTTCAATTTAAAATTTTTTTTTTTTTACTTAAGAGCATGTCAAAATGACATACTAAAAATTTCTGCTTAATTTAGGACTTACAAGTTTATATTAAAAAAAAAGACTATGTTTATCGTTAATTGATAGAAGTTGATTTATATCCTAAAGGAAACTTGTTTTATTATGACGATTATTAATATACCCTTGCTTTGGTAAAGTGAAAAAATGTTATGGTTTCAATTTATGGATCCAAAAAGACTCACAATTCCAGTTACGTTGGCCAAAATAACGATTTCGGTTAAGGGTTAAGGATAGCACGTGCAATGCAATCGACATTCATAGGAAATACTCAAAACCCCTGCGCTTATTCCAGGAAGGCCGGGCGAGGCTCGACAATTAATCTATTGTCTATTCCATAGCCCAAGCGCAAGCCCATGCCGTGACCAATTTACCAGCCAAGTCGTACTTTGAAAGTATTTTTTAGAGTTTTGAACCATATTTCATTAGCGACATGACATAAAATTGAAAAAATATTACAAATACTTTCAAAGTATTTTTAGGCTCGCAAACAATTGTGCCACTTATAACTATGTAGTTATGGTTGGGTTTCTCATACATTAATTTGTTTTTGCTTCATTTTAACCACGTATCCGACAACGGCTCGTCGGGTTCGTACTTTAGAGAATACTCGCAACTTGCAAGTATTTTTTGTTCATACCAGGGCGCCCTACTTCGAATTAAAAACCTGGTTTTGAAACCTGGTAGCGTAAATACGTCTCACCTCTAGTTGGGACTCGGGTCGGGGTCCTTCTCTCGCAAGGAGATAGTTAAGACCAGAATCTACCACGCTGGCCCAGTGCGGGTTGGTGGATGACTCATGACTTCAAAAGAGTCTAGGTACATACATGTCGATTTCCTCACGATGTTTTCCTGCGGCATTACGCACAGGACTTCAAATAGACATTGGTGCGTGTGGGTTTTGAACCCCGGGGTCTCCGGGGAAAGAATTCAATTAGTAATTGAATTCTCTTGGTAATTTGATACATTTGAGGCAAACAGGAAACTTGTCACATAACTCTCCTAACAGCGGTGCTCATTAGTGGGGCATAATGGATCCATACCTTTTTTATTAAATATGTACCTACATTATGTTATTTATATTTAATCAGTGTACATTTTCGAGGCAACATGCAATATTTCTACATAATAAATATGGTGTTTGTTAAAGAATAAATAAAGTGGCCAAGTGCGAGTTGGACTCGCCCATGAAGGGTTCCGTTGCAGCAAGTAACATAATATACATAGTACACATAGTTCTTGTAGTTCGTTGTAACTTTGATCGAAGTTTCAATAATAGTGTGTTTATGACGTACTAAAAAAAAACTACTCATCAGATCGAGTTCAAACTAATTTTCGTTGGTAGTTTACATGGTAATGTACATCATATATTTTTTTTAGATTTTTCATTCTCTTACTTTAGAAATTAGAGGGGGGGGACACACATTTTACCACTTTGGAAGTGTCTCTCGCGCAAATTATTCAGTGTAGACGAAAATGATTTTAGAAACCTCAACATCATTTTTAAAGACCTATCGATAGACACCCCAAACGTGAAGGTTTGATGAAAAAAAAATTTTTGAGTTTCAGTTCCCAGTATGGGGGGCAACCCTAATTTTTCTTTTTTTTTTAAGTTTTTGTTCAAATCTTAATGCGGTTCACAGAATACATCTACTTACCAAGTTTCAACAGTGTAGTTCTCATAGTTTCGGCAAAAAGTGGCTGTGACATACGGACGGACAGACAGACAGACAGACAGACAGACAGACATGACGAATCTATAAGGGTTCCGTTTTTACGTTTTACGGAACCCTAAAAAGATGCCAGGCGCGTGAAAAAATGTTTTGCAAAAAATATAAAAAATGGATTTAAATCAATTTGAAATTTAAATTCGGTATTATTAATAACTAAAAAATAAGGATTCTCAAAAAGAATAGGAGATGCCGCTACACAAGGACCTTCACCAAGCTATTTATTGGATGAAAAGTATTTTATATTCAACTGATTAAGTCAACAAATATATTGCAAATGGGTTGTCTGAAACAAATTCAGTCCAGAACATGATTAATTAACAATTAAGAAAAGAAAAGTAAAACATTTCACTTAAATTGATTTAATTTTTGAAAAAAATGTATGACATTACGTTTGTGGTATTAATAAAAAACTATGCACTATTATTTTGGCTTCACTCAATGCTTAGGAAATCTCGTTACGAAATTCAACCCCTAATGGTATGAAATAGGGGATGGAAGTTTGTATGTTTTTTTTTATTTCCTAAACATGTTCGTATAAAATTTCGCATGAATTGAGCATGATCAAATTAATAAGTAACGTATTAGTGTTTTTCAAAATTCAACTTCCATAGGGGCTAAGGGCGTAATAAGGGATGAAACTTTGTATTCTTTTAACACTTTTGCATGAGATTTTGTAAGGACTGTAAAGTTAAAATAATAAGTCATTTAATACAGTTTTTTCAAAAAACCAATCAATATAAGTGAAATGATTTGAAAAAAATAATTGTTAATTAATTATATTTTGTACTGAAATTTTTTAGACAACCCATTTGCAATAATGTATTTGTTGTCAATTAAATTGTATATAAAATATATTTTATCCAATAAACAGCTCGGTCAAGGTCGTTGTATAGCGGGATCTAGACTAAAAGGTGATATTAATCAATTTATCCCGTCAAAAACATAAATGTAAAATGAGAGCCAAGCTCAATAAATATTATAATACATGGCTTAGTTGTTGCCTTCAACAACAAAACAAGTGCGATTAAAATGGGTGCCAAGTTCAATGGTCAATCTTGAAATTACATAATTAAAACAACTTGAAATATTTTGTAAGAACTTAAAATATCACTCTTTCTTACAATTTAGGATAGTGTATTGAAGCTACAGGTCTGGAATCATAAAATAGTGATCGAGATTATCCCAATCATAAATAATCATAAAAATAATTACTCTTGAATAGTTTATCAAGATAACCCCAATCATAAAAAAGAGTAACTCTTGTAATAATATATCAAGATGATAGGTATCACTTATTAACGTTAATAGGTTTTGAATTCTTATTTCATCAATTGTATCAAAATAATAATTATGTTGCAAAATTGTCGTCGTCATATTCTTAGTGTCATGGTCGAGGTCAAGGTAAACGCATTTTGTCTGGCCGAATGTCACAGTATTGTAGATCACTAGCGCCGTGACTGCTTATTAGGTGGTCGAAAATGGAACTATAAAATAGTTGCTTTACAGCGCCATCTAGCGGCGTAGCGGAAGCTAACTACATTATTGCATTAGGTATTCTTTTCTCTCTTCCTCGCTAGATGGCTATACTTTGGAAGCCGAATGGCGGTGGTGAAGTTAAACGCAAATGAATGGGTGTATTTAGAGTGAGACAGTTCGGTATCGCTTCTCGGCCTTTTGGCTAAGATCAAAGTGTAGTATCTGTTCTTTTCAGCTTAATATCTGAAAGTTCTCTCATTGAGGGACCAGTATATTAAACTGATTTTTTTAACTCGACGGGATGTTCGGGGCTCGCTCCACTCCCGTCACGGGTCGGCCCGGCATTGCAGTGCCGCCGGGATCGGCCCAACAAATACTAATTGATTCTCTTGGTAATTTGATACATTTGAGGCAAACAGGAAACTTGTCACATAGGTAACTCTCCTATTACATCCTAACACAGCGGTGCTCATTAGTGGGGCATAATGGATCCATACCTTTTTTAATAAATATGTACCTATATTATGTTATTTATATTAATTTAATCAGTGTACATTTTTGAGGCAACATGCAATATTTAATTAATATTAATTATTAATACATAATATGGTGTTTGTTAAAGAATTAAAAAGATGCCAGGCGCGTGCAAAAATGTTTTGCAAAAAATATAAAAAAATGGATTTAAATCAATTTGAAATTAAAATTAGGTATTATTAATAACTAAAAAACAAGGATTCTCAAAAAGAATAGGAGATGCCGCTAGACAAGGACCTTCACCGAGCTGTTTATCAATTTACATTCTCTTTGCTGTTTATTGGATGAAAAGTAATTTATATTCAATTGAATAAGTCAACAAATATATTGCAAATGGGTTGTCTGAAAAAGTTCAGTCCAGAACATGATTAATTAACAATTAATTTAGTAGTGGTAGGACTCTTAGCAGAGTCCGCCTGGGGAAGTACCACACCTTTGCCAAATATTCTACCGCCAAGCAGTAATGTGCAAACATTACTGTGTTCCGGTTTGAAGGGCAATGATTCCAGAGAAATTACAGGGCTTAGAGACATAATATCTTAGATCTCTGGGTGACGAGCGCATTGCAGTGCTAGGTAATGATTTGGACTATCATGTTCCAATAGCTGCGTGTTACTGTGCTGTTATGTGGCAGGCATGTTGCTTACCATCAGGCACATGTCCTGCTCGTCTCGTCACTCTATGCTATAAAAAAAAAAAAAAAAAAAAAATTAAGAAAATAAATGTAAAACATTATAAAGTAAGAATGAAAAGAAATGTAACTTGATTTACTTTTTGAAAAAACTGTATGACATTAACATTTCGTATCATTTTGGCTTCACTCAATGGTTAGGAAATCTCGTTACGAAATTTAACCCCTAATGGTATGAAATAGGAGATGAAAGTTTGTATGTTTTTTTTATTCCCTCAACATATTCGCACAAATATTCGCATGAATTGAGCATGATCAAATTAATAAGTAACGTATTACAGTGTTTTTCAAAATTCAACTTCCATAGGGGCTAAGGGCGTAATAAGGGATGAAACTTTGTATTCTTTTAACACTTTTGCATGAGATTTTGTAAGGACTGAGTAAAGCTAAAATAATAAGTTATTTAATACAGTTTTTTCAAGAATTCAATTAATATTAAGTGAAATGATTTGAAAACAATAATTGTAAATTAATTACATTCTGGACTGACATTTTTTAGACAACCCATTTGCAATAATGTAATCAAATGGCTTTGACTGGCCTTGTGGCTTAGTGGGTAGTAGCTCTGCCTGCGAAGCCGAGGGTCGTGGGTTCGATCCCCACCCAGTGCAAATATTTGTGTGATGAATTCAAATGTTTGCACTGTGTCTGGGTGTTTCTATGTATAACAAGTATGTATTTAAAACTATATGAGTATTATATCAGCTATCTGGCCGCCATCACACAAGCTTTGCTTAGTTTGGGGTCAGATGGTGTTGTGTGTGAATTGTCCACCAATATTTAAATATTCAATCAATATAAGTGAAATGATTAAAAAAATGTTGATTAATTATATTCTGGACTGACATTTTTTAGACAACCCATTTGCAATAATGTATTTGTTGTCAATTAAATTGTTTATAAATACATTTCATCCAATAAACAGCTCAGTCAAGGTCGTTGTATAGCGGGATCTAGACTAAAAGGTGATATTAATCAATTTATCCCGTCAAAAACATAAATGTAAAATGAGAGCCAAGCTCAATAAATATTATAATACATGGCTTTGTTGTTGCCTTAAACAACAAAACAAGTGATATTAAAATGGGTGCCAAGTTCAATGGTCAATTTTGATATTAATTAAAACTACTTGAAATATTTTGTAAGAACTTAAAATATCTTTCTTTCTTACATTTTAAGATAATATGTAATAGTTTATCGAGATTACCCTAATCACGAAAAAGATTGACTCTTTAATAGTTTATCAAGATTACCCCAATCATAAAAAAGAGTAATTCTTGTAATAATTTATCAAGACTATAGGTGTCATTTATAAATGTTTATAGTTTCTTAATTCCCTAAATGTCATCAAATGTATCAAAATAATAATTATATTGCGAAATAATCATAACATCCACATATTCATCTTCTTTGTGTGATGGTCGGTCAAGGCAAGGCAAGGCATTTTATCAATGACCGAATGTCACAGTATTGTAGATCACTAGCGCCGTGACTGCATAGTAGGTGGTTAAAAATGGAACTATTAAAAGTAGCTGTTCAGCGCCATCTAGCGACAGAGCGGAAGCTAACTACATTGTTGCATTAGGTATTCTTTTCTCTCTTCCTCGCTAGATGGCTATACTTTGGAAGCTGACTGGCGGTGGCGAAGTTAAACGCAAATGAATGGGCGTATTTGGAGTGAGACAGTTCGGTATCGCTTCTCGGCCTTTTGGCTAAGATCAAAGTGTAGTATCTGTTCTTTTCAGCTTAATATCTGAAAGTTCCCTCATTGAGGGACCAGTATATTAAACTGATTTTTTTAACTCGACGGGATGTTCGGGGCTCGCTCCACTCCCGTCACGGGTCGGCCCGGCATTGCAGTGCCGCCGGGATCGGCCCAACAAAAACTATTTGATTCTCTTGGTAAGAATCAGTATCAAATGATTGATTGTCCGTAGGTTTGCTAGATGTGAGGACGACGTTAATATTGCTCGTTTCAAAGCAGCTTGTCAATCGTTCCCTTCTGACGCATAATGACCAATATAATCTGTTTTTTTAACGCATAACGACGCATTTGTAAAATGATACATCAGCATATTGACCAATTTGCATATTGACACATCTGCATTTAGACAGATTTGAAAAATTACCAATACATTCTGATTCGCATAATGACGCATCCGTACTACGAAACATCTGTAGCAGTTGTAATGTTTTCAAACCTTTTAACGCAATCAACAGGTAGGTACTCTTTAATCATTAGCGCTGGCCCCTTGAAAGTTAATCTTTCACAATCTCAGGACAACTATAAATACTCAAAAATACACTATTCTAATTAGTCTGTCAGCTAGACCATGAAAAAATATGAGACACGTATTTTTGTTTTTTTTTATAATATTCAAAATCGACAGAGATACAGCACATCAAACTTCGAAAGTGGTTATATTAGTCATTATGCGTCAGAAGGAAAATGTTCGGGTAAATCCTAAAGGATAACTCTGGTTTCATCCGCGTTTCCAAAGTAAGCTATCAAAATCTGAGTTTTCACTTCTATCATTGGCAGTTCCTATGACTGTCTATTTTTTTGTTTATAATTATAAAATTCAATGAAACAATTCTTGTTACCCTTCACCTATCCTATCCGCCCTACCCCTACCCGCGGATTATAATACAGTCTTTGTGGCATGACATGATACACTTTTTGCGTAGGTATAATAGGTATGTCAAAATGCGTATTGCTCATTTTGCGTAAATGGGAATTGATTTGGCATTATGCGTATTGCACTTTTTGCGTATATGTCAAGATGCGTTTTTAAAATTAGTCAAAACGCGTGTTGGTCATTATGCGTCAGAAGGAAACGTTCTACTCGAGCGGCCTGTGGACTTCATTAACCAAAAAAGCTTACAATGCTCTTCGAGTACAATCTACAATACAATAAGTTTAGGATGTTGTTGGGTCTGCTGCGCTTGTGTAGTGCTTCAGGAATGTTTACTCAAGCGCACACTGATGGTTTTCATGCTATCATGAGGAAAAAAGCGCATTCCTGACTAAGCAGAATACGTGGCAGCTAAAACAGCGTCCTTAACACCATATCTATCAAACCCGATTGTCCGATCACAAGACACTTAGTAAGTCTAACAATTGGGCTCATAAGTTAAGTTTTGTTTGTAAATTTTTCTTGTTTCTTTAAATATTAAAATATAATAATTAAAGTAAAATTTTATTTTGATGTATACATATTTGCACTATGGTCTAGAATATTCTGTAAGGGGGCGTCCATAAATTACGTGAGATGATTTAAGGGGGGGAGGGGGTCGAGTCAAATCTCATATAATCTCACGTTAGGGAGAGGGAGGGTCTCGACAAATATCACGCAATTTTTGTTCTGATTGAAACAAAAAAAAAACGCTATTTTGGTCCATTCAATCCAAATTGTATGTACATGCTCAAGATTAAATCTTGAGCATGTACGTCATCGTAATACGATTAAGATTATTCACTAATTCGTTCGAAAGAAAATAATTTCATTCATACTTCGACGTTATACATCTACTGAATGTCAAACCACCATATTTATTTTATACCAAATAGCTAAATTTTGTCTGAATTTAGTAGCCCGTCCTTTGTTTTCGCGCCACTGTCAGCCGAACTTGCGACTCGAGGAACGAGACAGTGTGACCAGAGTCAGATTTCTACTTTTTCGGTAGATTTTAGTGTCCGTCAGCTTATCGTCAGTAGAATCAAACGAAGATACAGCGCTAAGAAGTTTCGCGTGACGTCACTCGTGCCTACGATTTTTACTCACGAGTGACGTCGCGACCCCCCACTAAACCGACTTTATAGACAACTTTTTTTTTTTTTTTTTTCAAGTAAAGAGACGACCCGACCCGGACATGTGCCTGATGGTAAGCAACATGCCTGCCACATAACAGTACAGTGACACGCAGCTATTGGAACATGAAAAGTCCAAATCATTACCTAGCAATACCCTGCGCTCGTCGCCCAAAGATCAAGATGTTATATATCTAAGCCCTGTAACTTCTCTGGAATACTTGAACTTGGCTTGCCACACTATCGCGTGTCTAGATTTTTCCTCAAAAAAACTGCTGACCCCGCACAGGATGGCGCATGAGAATGGTAGCGCGAACAAGACAGCGTTAAATACCTACTTTGACAGAAACACCCGGCCTTAGTAGACTGTGGTTAAGTTACGGTGGTCTAGTCGGGAGAACGGCGGCTGCCGATCCGGAGACCCCGGGTTCAAACCCCACACGCACCACTGTCTTTTCGAAGTCATGTGCGTAATGCCGCTAACTTAAAACGGTGAAGGAAAACATCGTGAGGAAACCGACATGTACCTAGAATCTTTCGAAGTCATGTGTCACATCCGCCAACTCGCACTGGGCCAGCGTGGTGGATTATGGCCTTAGCTCTCTCCTTGCGAGAGAAGGCCCCGAGTCCCAGCAGTGGGAACGTTTAGTGGGCTGTTGATGAGTAGGCTGTGGTAACGTAGTGTGATACTGTTTTCCCCAGGCTCGGAGAACGCAGAGCCGATGCGCACCCAGTGCGCGCTTGCGGCGAGCAAGCTGCTGAAGAAGCCCGACCAGAGCCGCGCGGTAGCACTATGCGCGCATCTCTTCTGGAAGCCGCCCAAGGACGGAGTACAGGTATGCGCTGTCTTAGATCATCGAACCTAATGTTCCGAGTCCCAATTTTTATGGACTAAGAGCCCATGAACCCCAGAACCTTCGTTATTTTATAAAAGTGAATAGTTTCCGAGATATCGGCCAAAAACTTAAATTCAAGATGGCGCTTGAAGGTCATCCTGAATCTGTCAGCATTTTGTGATTTTATGCTCAGTAAGTGATCCTAAATTTCATAAAAAAAGTCAATTTGGATCGGAAATTTATTGCAAAGTTGTCAAAAAAAAAAATTGGCAGTCATAGGAACTGCCGATAGAAGTGAAAACTTAAAACTCAGAATTTGATAGCTTACCTTGGAAACTACACGGGTGTAACCGGAGGGCGTGGCTTCGCCATCTTGGCATGGCCATCTAGAAATGCGTCAGCATTTCCCATTGGCTGATGCGTTTCTAGATGGCCATGGCATGATGGCCTGTCCACGCCCTTACAGCATTTCCCATTGGCTGACGTATTTCTAGATGACCAATAGCCATCGTCCCGAGTTTACCCGAAGCTTTCTTATCATACCCGAGCGTGACGAATGAATTCAACTCGCACCCCACGAAAAATCTGCCTAGGGGCGCCTAAAGAAGGTTTCACTTCAAAACTTTAATTCAAGATGGCGCTTCAAGTTCATCCTGAATCTGTCAGCATTTTGTGATTTTATGCTCAGTAAGTGATCCTACATCTCATAAAAAAGGCAATTTGGATCGGAATTTATTGCAAAGTTGACCAAAAAAAACGTCTATATTTACTAGCTTACCTATCGCTATTCGTTGTCAACAACCAAAACAAGTAGAACGCAACACACCTCGCCGCTAGCGATTCTAGGGGTCAAGTAGATTGGTAAGTGTAAAAGCACCCACGCTACACAGAGAGACGCAATTTGTTAACAATTTCAAAGTGCTCAGGGCACAGCCATTGATTTATATCTATCCCTGTAAAACATTTCCCGCCCTTTTTACCCGACTGCGCGACGCAAAGGAGTGGTAATGTGTTTAAGAGTCTATGTATGTATGTATGTATGTATGTATGTATGTTTGTATGTTCCTTTGAGGCACTATACAGACCAAACGCCTGGGCCGATTTTTATGATTCACACGTCAATCGATTCCTCTTAATCTGGCGAATGACACTAAAGACATGACATTAGTGTAAATCCAATATGGCGGATTCAGGACGCCATATTGTCCAAATAAAAAAAATGAAAATCACCAAAATATGTCAAGAGGGGTATCGTTGAATAGGTATTTGAAAATAATGTTTAGCTTTCTCTCAATGTTTTTCGATTTGACTGACCGTTTAGGATGTATATCGATTTAAAGTTGAGTAACAACCATTCTCACATTTATAGGTTTATAGGTAGCAGAAAACTTCGTATAACTAACTG
The DNA here is from genome assembly GCA_963693475.1 of Ectropis crepuscularia. NCBI lineage: Eukaryota > Metazoa > Arthropoda > Insecta > Lepidoptera > Geometridae > Ectropis > Ectropis crepuscularia. Next base: position 6,773,471 of record OY856368.1, on the reverse strand, counting down.
TACGTGTGAATGTGGATGGACATTATATACTAATGTATCTAGTAGGCATCGATATAAATCAATAGATGTGCCCTGAGAATCTTGAAATTGGTAATAAACTGCGTCTCTGTATGTATCGTAAGTGGTTTACAAACAACCAATCTACTTGACCCCTATAATCGCTAGCGGCGAGATTTGCTGTGGTTCTACTTATTTTGGTTGTTGACACCGAATAATGATAGGTAAAAACGTCCGGCGTCCACCGCGTCCTGCAACCGACTAGAACGGAAAGAGTGAGCTCACTCTTCCCAACGTTGACATGATTGCGTGCGCCGTGAAGTTTGGGATGGGGGCCATCTTGGGTTCTACGATCTATGCTAGTAGGTATATTGGACTACCTTTTTTTCGTACGTGCAGGTACGTGATAGTGGGAACACGGAACCGCTCTCGGATTGTCGACGTCAATCGAAAACCTATACTAACACAAAACTATAAATATGAATTACATGCAGTAGAAAATCCTACATATTATATCAGTAGAAACGAAGACATTTGGTCAACAACCAAAAGATGCAGAATATTATGTTGAGCATATTAACATTCACAACATTGTTCATAACTCATAACTAAAAAGTATAAAATAAAAAAATATAATTTAAAAACTCAAAAACCCGACTGCGTAAAAAGTGAACCAAACTACGTACTCGCATACTAAAAAAAACTGAAAAGAATAAAACAAGCATTTAGATTTCTGGTGGTCTAGAATTCTATAATATGTTATTGTATTAATACTATTGAAATATATACAATATTTTCTAATAAAAGAACATTACAACTGAACAGTCGGGATCCATTATTATTCGACATACAATGTAATTGTTCAATGGATCCCGACTGTTCAGTTGTAATGTTCTTTTATTAGAAAATATTGTATATATTTCAATAGTATTAATACAATAACATATTATAGAATTCTAGACCACCAGAAATCTAAATGCTTGTTTTATTCTTTTCAGTTTTTTTTAGTATGCGAGTACGTAGTTTGGTTCACTTTTTACGCAGTCGGGTTTTTGAGTTTTTAAATTATATTTTTTTTTTGCGAAATTATTCAAAAATATCAAGCAACTGAGAGAAAAATGTAATAGCGCGTGCATCCCCGATTTCCTGCAACACATTTCCGTCCCTTATCACGAAATGACTCTAAAACATCAAATCGATTGCAAAAATATTACAAATCAAATACTTTTTGAAGTGAAAACTTCTTTAGGCGCGCTATAGACAGAATTTTCGTGGGCTGTGAAATGGATTCATCAATCGTCATGCTTGGATATGATAAGAAATCTTCGGGTAAACTCGGTTAAAACGGCCAGGTAGGTACCAGGGCAACAGAAACAGTAAAGAGTTTCGATTACCTACCTCCAACAGCCGAGCGTTTATCTCCAGATACCAGGACAACAGAAATATAAAAGAGTTGCGTTTGCCCCTAGGTACCAGTACCAGGGCAACAGCAAGTTTTCACTTCTATCGGCAGTTCCTATGACTGACAATTTTTTTTGATATAATTTCAGTGGCCGTTGAACGAAGCAAGTCGCGCGTTGGACTGCCTGAAGAAGTCAGCTCGCGTGGCTCAGCAGTGCATGGACGGCGGCGTGCAGGCGCAGCTACTGGCCGAGCTACTCGGGCGGTACGCGCTGCTGCGCGAGCGGGGCAACGCGGCTCTCACCACGCCGCTCATACACGCGGTCAGTGCACTAACAACCTTATTACTACCGAGCCAACGACGCAAACCGTCTGGCATTCGTCGAGCAGTAAGGATTACAATCGCCTGTCACATATCGAGCGTCTATGACGGTGCTAACTGTAATTGCTTACGCAGCTCACACACGCTGATATGATATGGTAAAATGAACGTTCTAATAAAGACAGTAAGGATAAGTATCAAGCGTCATCGGTCCACCCGCTGTAACGGTATGCGCGGCTACGCGACTAAGACTACGCTACGCTGTTCTGTGCACACACTGATATGATAAAATGATCTTAATAACAAGTGTCGAAAGGATAACAATCATCTGTGATTTGTCGAGCTCCTCGGAAGAAACTGATCGCTACGCGCTGCTACGCGACGCTCGCTACACCGCTCGTACTCACCGCGAGTATATGAACTTTAAAACAAGTGCAGTATGAATGAAAATCGTCTAGCGTTGAGTAGCAACTAAAACTAATGGTTACGTCACCCATACGTACTGTTAGTACACTGATAAGCTGAAGTGAAGGTTATAGTAAGTGAGGTAAGGATGAAACTCATCTGTCGTTTGTCGAGCAGCTACTAGGAAGGTTGGAAGGCGTGATCGCTACGTCACTCACACATACTGTGAGTACACTGCTAAGCTGAAATTAAGCTTATAGTAAGTGTTGTAAGGTTGAAAATCGCCTGTGATCGTTCGAGTCGCCGGTCTGTCTGAAGAAGTCTGTTGGCGTGACGAAGCAGTCTATGGACGCCACGCCGCTCATACACGCGGTCAGTGGAAAACCAACCTTATAAACACCGCAGTAACGATAAAAATCGTTTGGCATTTGTCGAGCAGTAAGGGTAAAAGTCGTCCATCATATGTCGAGCTGCTATGAAAGTAGAAACTGTGATCGCAACATCGATCGTACATTGCTAAGATAAAATGAACATTATACTTAGTGCAGTAAGGATTGGTATCATAATATATGTCATCGGTTGATTTGCTGGTACGCTACGCGCTACTAAGAAAACATGGAAACTAAAACTGTACTTAAAAAAACCCTTTTCGCTGCTCCGTTACCGCTCCAACGCTATAACAGCGTGTCGGAAAGCAATAAGATTACCCCCTACCAAAAACTGCTTGACGCGGCTTAATAAGTTGTATCCTAAAATACTGACTTAAATTATTCATTTTTTGTTTCAGATAATCCAGAAAATTCGAGAAGAGCTCGCGAATCTCGACCAATCAGAGGAGGTGGAGCAAGTGACGCGTCACTTCCACAACACGCTTCAACACCTCAGGAACAGGATGGAGTGTCCCGACCCAGACGGCCTGGGCTATGAAGGACTTGTGCTCACATAAAATGCGACTTTATAAAGGTTGAAATTAGGCTCATTTTTGTTTGCAGAAATTTTTTCGTGCAATATGAGCCGTATAGCAGCTTGTGCTCACATAAAATGCAACTTTATAGCGATTGAAACTAGGTTCACTTTCGTTTGCAGAAAATTCTCATGCAATAACAAGTATATAGCAGCGCGATTGTGAACTTTATTTTATATACAGTAGATTTGTATTTGTTAAAACAAATGAGCCATTACTCTCATAGTTCATGAACAACTATGAAGGATTGGTGTTCACATAAATTGCGACTTAACTCTACTGAAACTAGGTTCACTTTTGTTTGCAGAAAATTTTCATGCAATAACAAATATATAGCAGCGCGATTATCGTCTCTATTTTTATACATATTAGATTTGTATTTGTTAAAACAAATGAACCGTTACTTTCATAGTTCAGAAACAAAATTTACTGTCCTAAACAGACTGGGCTATGAAGGATTGGTGTTCACATAAAATGCGACTTAATCGACATTGCAACTAGGTTCGCTTTTGTTTGCAGAAAATTTTCATGCAATATCAAGTATATACCAGCGCGATTATCAATTTTATTTTTAGTAGTTTTGTATTTAATGAGATTATTTCTTTGTTTCTATCATTCACATTGAAAATGACAGGGCCATAAGATGTAGGTTTCGAAGGAACCAAATTTTTTTATATGTTTTTCTATTATTTTATTTAACAACAAAAAAAAACATTGTTTGGAAAATAATGTATTGTCATGGAGAAAAAGTCTAGAAATGGAACTTACAGTTTTGTCTGTAGTGTCAATTTTTTTTTTTTTTAATGGGGTTCAGTGATATTTTTACCGACTTCGAAAAAGAGGAAGGTTACTTGTCCAACTGTATGTAGTTCATTAAATACATTGATGATTATTTGATAATTTAATGAAAGAGATATTGGTGTACTATATTTTGTTCACAAAATTGTAATGTGTAGTTTTTAAAATATGGCAAATTTTCAAAATTAGGCGTAGTAGTGAAGGAATTTTTTTATTTGTATTTTTTTACTGAAGCTTGGATTTTGTTTTTATGAATTATGAGGAATGAGGTGAATCTACATTCCACACATTTCTTCAACAGTAGGGTATCGATAATCCGAACTTATAAATAATAATAATTTATATTGTTTGGGCATTTTTCACACTTTGTAACACAGCCAAAGCTTTGTAAGGGAGTCAAATAGCAGACATATTAATATATAATAATCCAGTGCGTATTATGTTCATTCTCAGTTAACTCTTCAACAAGTGAATTGATATTCATAAAGGATGGTTAATTTGGTCCAATCTGAGAGATTCGATAGTTTTAATTTCGGGTTTATATGACAACTAGCTGAACGCGCGTGCTTTGCTACGCCATCTATCGAGAATTGGTCGTACCAATTCAAATTTTGAACAAATTCGTTTACTTTAGGTTCTAATGACGCAACCTTTAACATATGACATATGCTGTCACGCAACGAAAGCTCTCAAAAAGCAATTTTTCCCGTTTTTGTTACATTTTTCAGTCATCCTCCGCTCCTGTTGATAGTGGCGTAATGTTAAATAGCCTATAGCCTTCCTCGATAAATGGACTATCCTACAAAGAAAGAATCTTTTAATTCAGACCAGTAGTTCCAGAGATCCTTGCGTTCAAACAAACAAACAAACAAACTCTTCAGCTTTATAATATTAGTATAGATATCCGAGCAAAGTCAGCAGGTCTACTACGAAGTCCGATAAACGATATATCGGCCGAACTTATGAACGTTTCCTACCACGAAAGACAATCGGTCGGTTGATCGGATCGGCCGTTTCGTTCGATCCGACCCTCATCTGACCTAAGTCTATAACTTCCGCCCGAGATGTATCGATCCGAATGTTTTTCGTGGTAGGCTACAATCCGATTCAGCTGTCGGTCGGATCCGATCGTTCGGAGTTTGTTTTCGAAGTAGACCTGCAGAACTGGCCGCTAGTACTACTTATATTATTTATAAATACGTGTTACAAAGAAGCAACTTTGCGATGATGATAAAATCATGTAATAATGGCGGTCAAGTGCAGGTCTATTATTTATTAATATTATTATTTATTGATAAAAAAAACTTCACTTCAACCCCAGTCATATGCTAAGCTCGAATCTACGACCACACAATAATTATGGATCGGATGTTTTTGTCACTAGACCATTATGAGTGATTTATATGTAGTGTAGTGCTAGATTTTCATATTTGGACTTTTCATATTCCAATATGTGTCACTGCCCTGTTATGGGCTGGCATGTTGCTTGCCACATGTCCTGCTCGTCTATATTATAAAAAATGGATTATCGAGCCTATATACAAGTACATATTATCATAATACAGATATGAAATGTATTTTCTTGTTGATCTGTGGATTTGTAAATAATAGTATGTTAGTTATTTTAGTGGTAAGATGTATTTGTTACGATAGTGAATTTTATAAAGCAATAAAAACTGTGTTATCAATTTATTTTTGTGTTTTTTATTTATATATTTATATACTACTGTACTATACTGTGAACCCTTTTGACATCGATGTCTGTCTGTGGCATCGGATCCATTAAACGAATGGACCGATTTTTTTTGACGTGATAACGTCTTATAATTCGATGAAGCCGGCTGCACGCCCGCAAAACATGACGTCATGTACCGTTACCGTCGGTCGTTACTTTGCCGCATGTTTGTTACAGTTGTATTAATTATTTCGACCAGTAGTTCAAGCGGGGATGTAGCTCAGTGGTAGAGCGTTCGCTTTGCATGTGAAATGCCCCGGGTTCGATCCCCGGCATCTATAAGCTTTTTTGCATTGTTTTGATTGAAAATGACTAAATTCTACTGATTACTTTTTACATACTTACCAATATATTAAACAAATGAAATTAAAATTTTCTTTTGAAAAATGCTACCATTCCATCAGTATTTTCTTAAGACGTTGTCACGTTTAACTTTCGTCAGTAAACCGACTTTACAGACAACAATTTTTTTTTTAATAAAGAGTGACGAGACGAGCAGGACATGTAAGCAAGAGTTTACATGTCCTGCTCGACACACGTTTACACGTCCTGCTCTACTAATTAAATATGTACCGTCGCACCAATAGGTGGCTTTCTGCACATACTCGGGGGCAATACGATAAACTAAAAGTTGCGATGTTCATAGAATTAGAGGGAGTAGTATCAAGCACCACGTACCTGGGACTGCTCGCCTCGTCGATGATGTTTCCTCAAATCACTGATGCGCTCGCTTCCAGATCGTACATTAAACGTATACGTTCCTTTTTGTTGGTTTTCTGATTATAGATGATACGAGTAATCACGTTGATGCAAAATGATAAATTGAGTACACTTTTGTGAGGATATCTTCTTGTTACTTTCACCACGTTCCGCCGAGGCGCGCTCCCAAGAGCCTGATAGTAAGCAACATGCCTGCCACATGCACAGTGACACGCAGCAATTAGATCATAAAGAGTCCAAATCATTACCTAGCACTGCACTGCGCTCGTCACCCAGAGATCTAAGTTGTTATATCTCTAAGCCCTGTAATTACTCTGGAAACATTGCCCTTCAAACCGGAACACAGTAATGTTCATTACTGGTTGGCGGTAGAATAACTGGCAATGGTGTGGTCCTTCCCCAGGCGGACTCTGCCAAGAGTCCTACCACTACTAAATTAATTAATAATAAACTACTAATTTCGATGAAGGAAAAACGGTGAAGGAAAACATCGTGCGGATACCGACGAAAACCTAGAATCTGTCGAGGTCATACGTCATCCACCAACCCGCACTGGATCAGATTGGGTGGTGGTGGGATTTCGTAGTGGTAGGACTCTTGGCAGAGTCCGCCTGGGGAAGTACCACACCTTTGCCAGTTATTCTACCGCCGAGCAGTACCTAATGTGCAAACATTACTGTCTTCCGGTTTGAAGGGCAATGTTTCCATAGAAATTACAGGGCTGTGAGATATCATATCTTAGATCTCTGGGTGACGAGTGCAGTGCTAGGTAATGATTTGGGCTTTCATGTCTCAATAGCTGCGTGTCACTGTGCTGTTATGTCGCAGGCATGTTGCTTACCATCAGGCACATGTCTTGCTCGTGTTTCATGAAAAATTGTGGCCTAGATGCTCTCATTGCGAGAGTACAACCCGAGTTCCAGCTGTGGGAAGGTTTAGTGGACTGCTTAAGCTGGATAATTCAGATACGGGTCAGAATTCTGGCATGCGACTAGAAAAGTCTTAGTTTTCTGTAGAGGCAGTGGGATAAATCGTCGACTTGGACTGTAGAACATAAATACTATAGTAGATCCAACCGTTTATTTTCTTTTTGACAGCACCAATAGAACGTAACTGCGTCATGTTATGCAAAAGTTCACTTTTAAATGCGAGGTTTTAAAAATATGACAACTGCTTAAATTTGCTCCTTGATCCCGTATAATAATCATCTTTGACAAATTGAGTCCATGGGTGATGTTGATAGCCATAGAACGTAAATTTTTAAAAACGTTTGTTGTTTTATGTAATTTATAAAAAAAACTACTGCACCTATGGACTCAATTTGTCAAAGATGATTATTATACGGGATCAAGGAGCAAATTTAAGCAGTTGTCGTGTTTTTAAAACCTCGCATTTAAAAGTGAACTTTTGCGTAACATGACGCAGTTACATTCTATTGGTGCTGTCAAAAAGAAAATAAACGGTTGGATCTACTATAGCCTATAGCTAATAATATAGCCTTATAGCAGTTCTTACCTACCATCCACCTCCTGGCACCACTGGGTGAACCGTAGAAAGATTTTTTCAACAACGGCTCACCTCTCAGTTAACTTCAAAGCTCCTAACTCGATATTGGTGACGGTCATCATCATCATCAGCCGCGAGACGTCCACTGCTGAACATAGGCCTCCCCCCTAGATTTCCACAACGAACGGTCCTGCGCAACCTGCAACCAGCGGTTTCCAGCGACTTTTGTGAGGTCATCTGTCCATCTAGTGGGAGGCCGTCCAACACTGCGTCTTCCGGTTCGTGGTCGCCACTCGAGAACCTTTCTTCCCCATCGGTTGTCAGTTCTGCGAGCGATGTGGCCTGCCCATTGCCACTCCAGCTTAGCTTCGTTCTTCGAGCTATGTCGGCTACTTTCGTTCTTTTGCGAATATCCTCATTACGGATTCTGTCGCGCAAAGAGACTCCGAGCATAGCTCGCTCCATAGCTCGCTGTGTGACTTTGAGCTTTGTTATGAGGCCTACAGTTAAGGACCACGTCTCAGTTCCATAAGTCATCACTGGCAACACGCACTGATTGAAGACTTTCGTCTTCAAGCATTGGGGTATTTTGGACTCCAAGATGTGCCGTAGTTTCCCGAACGCTGCCCATCCGAGTTGGATCCTTCGCTGGACCTCTTTGTCGAAGTTGGATCTACCCAATAGGATCTTTTGACCCAGGTAGACGTATTCGTCAACAACTTCGAGTGTGGTATTCCCAACAATAACCGGTACAGGTGAGACATGAACATTTGACATGACCTTCGTCTTGTCCATATTCATCCTCAAACCTACCTGTTGGGATACTCTACTGAGGTCCCTGAGCATAGCACCGAGGTCCTCCATCGACTCCGCCACAATGACTATATCGTCGGCAAACCGAAGGTGAGTGATCCATTCGCCGTTGATATTGATGCCATGTCCGTTCCAGTCCAGTAGCTTGAAAACATCTTCCAGCGCGGCAGTGAACAGTTTCGGAGATATAACATCTCCCTGTCTCACGCCTTTCTGTAGCCGGATATGTTTTGTGCACTGGTCCTGTAATGTGACGGTACACCTAAGAAATATGTACCGGTCCGATTAGGGTCTATCACTGAGATTTGACTCCGGGTGGGCTCCCGCCAGAAGCTCTGCGGCCAACATTGAGTGTAGCTTCTTTATATTCGGCAGCGCTCCGCTAAGGACCTCCCTTGAATTTCTGGCTATCATACTAATATTATAAATGTCAATGTTTGGGTGATTGTTGCTCAATCACGTCCTAACGTATGAATGGATCGGGCTGAAATTTGGAACACAGATTATAGTATGGAAGAATACATAGGCTACTTTTTATCCCGATAAAACAACGGGAACGGGAACTACGCGGGTAACACCGTGGGGCGCTGCTAGTACACTTATATGCGGATTTTTATATACACTCTAGGGGTAGTAGCGACAAGACTAAGTGGAGTCGGGTGGTCCCCTCTGACCACCTCGGACCACGTCCTAAGTAACCTGACCGGTGTCCGATTTGGTTATTTAACAAGGTGGACGGTTGAAACTAAATATTCCCCACGGTTCACCCAGGTGGACAAAGGTGAGCCGTTGGTTCACCTTACCTAGGTGAACCTTGGAAAGTATTTCAGGCGGTGGGCGGTCGCAAGCGTCAGTCTCAGGCGGTGGACGGTGTGTAAGCAGCCTATAATTTTTAATTTTTTTTTTTAATTATTTAATTTATATTTTTATTCATTTTAATTTTTCAATTCAATTTAAATTCATATTTTCAATTTTTCATTTAATTTAATGTCATTTAATGTTATAATATGGATTTTTAATCTGGAATAAATTACTTTCATTTCATTTCATTTCATAACACTCAAGGATCACCTACATAGGTACCCAACGGTGAAAGATTTTTTGTAATCGGTCCAGTACTTCCTGAGATTAGCGCGTTCAAACAAAAAACCTCTTCAGCTTAATCTTAATATATATAAATCTCCTGTCACGATGTTTGTCCGCGATGGATTCCTAAACTACTTAAACGATTTTAAATTAAATTGGCAGACCGTGAGCAGTCTGGTCCAACTTGACAGATAGGATAGTTTTTTTTTTCGATTAATAGTCCTTATATCATGACGAAATCCGAGCGAAGCCGGAACTGGCCGCTAGTATTAGTATAGATTCATTTGAAAAGATAAGTTTTTGTCGATAGTTTAAATCTTGGTATCATCAAATCGAGAGTGAATCAGTTTCTAGGAAGTAAGCACGCTCCATCGCAAACCGCATCATCGCTTTACATCAGGCGAGATGGCCATCAAGCTAAAATATAAAAGTAAAAAAAAAAGATCCGGTACATTTATTTTATCGCACATGGTCCGCGTTTAACCACTAACTCGCCTGATGGTAAGCGACGGTGTGCTCAAACCCAGAAGGTACCTCACTATTACCACAGTATAAAGAAATAGTACCAGTAGTGCATCGCCTTTGATCTTGGGAGAAACGCCGATTATGTCTATACACGGGTAGGGTTGTCGCAATTTTAAAAACGTGGCACCAAAATAAAATTTAAACACACGGAAGACGTCAGCCCCGAGCCGCGTTCCTGCAATACTAAGGCTCAATTTACACCGCCGTGGAATGAAAGCGTCAATTTCGCCTCATGACGCAGGAATTCGCTGGAATGCTCGAGCATTCCAGCGAATAACGATCGTACTACGTTTTTCAACACACTTGCGAGGAACAGAATAAAAAATCATAATATTATGTGCATATGTATTATTATCATTTTTTTATTTTATTAAATAGCACGCACACAACCTGTTTCGTAGACGCTTCGCACTACTGTGACGACTTCCCCCGTTCGCACCACTTCCCGCGGATTCCACAGACGATACCGGAGAATTCTCGAGAATGCGCGAGGATTCCGCGGAAGGCGCGCGACTTTTTTTTAGGCTCGTAGTTAGTTTGTTTGTTATACACTTGACATAAAGTTCATTATGCGATGTACAAAAACTTCCATTCCGTTCCATTCCGCGGCGGTATAAATTGAGCCTTACATTGTAATGCAGGAGCGCGCTTCCCGCGTCTCACCCCGCACGATTGCCCCGTCTAGACGGCTTCGTCGAACGACTGTATGATTTAAGGCCTGTTCACACCGGAGCGGTATTCGCTACTGCTGTTGGTAGAGGTAAATACCGCGCGGATCCCGCGGGGTATTTTGTCTGAAGTTCCGCGGCTAATGCGAAAGCGGTACGTACCGCCTGGGTAGACGGTATTTTTTGCTTGTTCGGCGAAACGTTCTGGTATCCGCTTTGGTGTGAACAGTAATATTACCGCTTACCCACTCGGTTTTCTCTACCGCAGGCGGCAGCGAATACCGCTTAGGTTTGAACAGGCCTTTATCATACTGTCCTATTACCTTGAACAGTTAAAGGTTTGTCTGTTTATCAAAAAAAACTGCATATAGGTATCTTAACTAAACAATATAATTCCTTAAAATATAATATTTATGTATTACATATTACAGAATCAGAGTATCCTATTCCCCTGCACATTGTTCCTGTTATTCAACACGATCTTTTCTTGCCTCTTCTTCTCCTCCTTGAAAGCCTCCTTGTTCGCCTTCTTCTCTACGCGTCTCTCCTTTCTGTACTCCTTGAGGAGACGCTTTCGTTCCTTCTTCTCTTCTGGGGATTCGTCTTTCGCTCTGTAAATATATAAATTGTTCAAGTAATCCCCGAAAGACAAAGCTTATCATACACACAGCGACCCTCGGTTTCACCCGTTTTGTTCCCAAACTCGCTATTTTTTCGGGATAAAAAATAACCTATAACGAGTCACAAGTCTTGGGGTCTATTCGATATTTCTCTCTCTGTCACACGATGGACCCGGCACCCGCACGGTGAATCCATGGAATGCTAAGAAGTTCGTCTCTATTCCAGACCACTATCTATCTATGTGCCAAATGTTATCCTAAACCCTTTAGTAGTTTTTTTGTGAATGAGTAACACACATATGTATAGATAGCGCGCGAGTTGAGTGCAGAGCTTAGGAATGCGGAGTGCTGTGCGCGACAGTGACAGCACTATACACTGCAGGCGCGTGAGGTGGGGCGTGCGGGTAGCGGGGGGAGATGCTCCCGCTCTTTACCTCAGACCCCGACTGCATTCAACTCGCGCGATATCTATACTTCCATACATTATTACAAACTTTATAATATTAGTAGGATATATCTTTTTACACGCATTGTAGTTTTTTTATCTACATTATAGTTTTTTAATAAATAAATACATAAATTTATTTGAAGTGAAAACCTCTTTTGCCGCAGGACATACAGATTTCCCATGGGCTGTGAATTGAACTCAAGCGTCACGTTCGTAAATGAAAGATATGTTCGGGTAAACTCGTACAATCTAGATGGTCATGGCCACGCCCTTCGGTTTCACCCGTGTAGTTTCCAAAGTAAGCTATCAAATTCGGAGTTTTAAGTTTTCAATTCTATCGGCAGTCCCAACAACTGCCATTTTTTATACAGCGTCGAATCTTTTGTTCTACATTATAGTTTTTTTTAAAGACATCACTGGTTTTTTTTTATACATGTTATAGCTTTTTTTCGATACATACTACAATATACTTTGTTCGATATCATGTAAAAAAGCAACTCAATCTAAAATTACTCCAATAATTTTCTTTCTTTCTTTTTCAGCCCGTTATCGCCCACTGTTGAGCATAGGCCTCTCTTCGTGTACGCCACTTGTCTCGATCCTTTGCTAGTCTCATCCATGCATGACCCGCGACAGTTCGAATGTCATCAACCCATCTAGCCGGTGGGCGCCCAACACTTCTCCTGCTCTCCATTGGCCACCAATCTGTAACCACTTGAGTCCATCTGCCATCACTCTGCCTGGCAATATGTCCAGCCCAATTCCATTTGAGAGAAGTGATTGCTTTTCCCATGTCTCGCACCTTCGTCCGACATCGAATTTCAGCATTCCTCACACGGTCCTGTAATTTGATGCCGAGCATGGCTCGCTCCATAGCTCTCTGTGCAACTTGCATTTTGTACACAGCCTCAAATAATAATTTACTATCAAATTAATTTTATTTTTATTTTTTCTTACCTGATAGATAGTACAGACAGCGTAGACAGCAGGGTGTCAGCGTTGGTGACGTCATCGTCGGACCCGCTACCGCTGCGTGCGTCATTCATCGCGTTGAACCTCGCGAGCGACTTCATCGTGAGCTTGTTATCTTTGCCCAGGACGTCCTTGGGGATCCCACTCCTGGGGCTGATCTGGATCTTCTTGGGTTTCTGCACAAAAAAAAAACATTGAATTTATTCATATCAATTATTTATCTATTCATATTTATTTATTGAAGTGAAAATTTCTTTTAGCGCGGCTCAGACAGATTTTTCGTGGGGTGTGAATTGAATTCTAGCGTCACGCTCGGGTATGATAAGAAATCTTCGGGTAAACTCGGGACCATAGCCATTGGCCGTCTAGAAATGGGTCAGCCAATGGGAAATGCTGAACGGGTATAGCCTGGCCATCATGGCATGGCGATCTAGAAATGCGTGAGCCAATGGGAAATGCTGACGCATTTCTAGATGGCCACGCCCTCCGGTTACACCGGTGTAGTTTCTAGAGTTACACGGCTGGTCTAGTCGGGAGATCGGCTGCCGATCCGGAGACCCCGGGTTCAAACCCCACACGCACCACTGTATTTTCGAAGTCATGTGCGTTATGCCGCTAACTTAAAACGGTGAAGGAAAACATCGCGAGGAAACCGACATGTACCTAGAATCTTTGGAAGTCATGTGTCATCCACCAATCCGCACTGGGCCAGCGTGGTGGGTTATGGCCTTAACTCTCTCCTTGCGAGAGAAGGCCCCGAGTCCCAGCTGTGGGAACGTGTAGTGGGCTGTTGATGATGAGTTTCTAAAGTGAGCTATCAAATCTGAGTTATAAGTTTTCACTTCTATCGGCAGTTCATACGACTGCCAATATTAAAAAAAAAAAAAAATTAATTTTGAACACTCCAGACTCTGGGGTCCGTCACCTGTATCATTACAATAATCTTTTTTTATTTCTTGGATAAAAAGAAGACAATTGAAAATTTTTTTTTGAAAATTTTTGGGGACCGAGTCACCTCCGTCCGTGGGGAAGCACCTGTATATTGAAACCCCACACGTGGTCCCTGGGTGGTGCTAATCAGGTGACAAATTACCGGTGGTAGGCTTCGGCCGTGGTTGGTGACCACCCACTAGAATAAGTCACGACGCCAAGCGGCCTAGCCGTGTTCCGTCGTGTTGTCTAGTGACACCATTAGGGGAAAACGGGTCAGAACAGTTGCTGCACAACTGCAAGACCGGTCTGTCACACACCAATACTGTACATCGGGAAGCTAGTCATGGAGGGTAGCGGGATCCGAGGCACGGTTTGCCGCACCGACCGCAGATAGTTGGGGGCCCAAGTAGTGAGCTAGCCACTCATGAAAGGCTGCCCCGCCATCTAGCGAAAAATCCCGGGATGCGCTATCCTGCCGGTTGGCGACCGGATGACAAGGCCAGATAGACATCCCCGGGGGGGCTCGGGCGTCCCCGCAGTCTCCAGGCTAGCTGCCCACTGGTGTATTCGTGTTGTGTGTTGTGACCAATGGTCAGTAGTGTGCAGCCTCGTTCTACTGCCGTTTTCCCACCGATCCCTCTCTCAAAACAAAAATGAACAAAGCACACAATAGAAACAAGGATAAAGAGCGGCTGCACGCCTTGTCGGTAAAAGTGCACCTCACAAATATTCGAGGTCTGCACTCCAATCTCTCAGCAGTCCACCATCACCTCGAGACTGAGCAGCCGACACTCTTTTTTCTTACGGAGACGCAGATAGGTTGTCCCTCGGACGTGGCGTACCTAACGTACCCAGGCTATACTCTGGAGCACAAATTCCGGCCTCGTGCTGGAGTGTGCCTGTACGCCCGTGACGACATCTGCTGTCGGCGTCTCCGTAACCTTGAGGATACTAGATTTTCGGTTCTTTGGGCACTGATAGACACAGGCATAGACAAAATTATCTATTCCTGTGTATATCGGTCGCACAGCGGAGACCAGGAGACGACTAGGCTCATTGATTATTTAAGTGAGGCGGCGGACGCGGCTCAACAGAAGTACCCTTCGGCTCAATTAGTGTTACTGGGGGATTTCAACGGCCATCACAAGGAATGGCTGTTCCCATACCGGGACACTGACCACGCTGGGCAGGAAACGAGAAAGCTAGCTTTATCGTTAGACCTAACCCAGCTGGTCCAAGAGGCCACAAGAGTACCCGACGTTGAGTCGCATACACCTTATTGCTTAGACCTTCTGCTGACAACAGATCCAGACCGTTATTCCGTGGTGGTATCTTCGCCGTTAGGCAGCTCCGACCACTGTCTGGTGAAATCTGTATCTGTCTACCATCCGCCTGATCCCAGCCCTAGAGGCAACCGGCGATTGTGGCGATACAAGTCAGCAGATTGGGACGAGATGCGCTCTTTCTTCGCGTCTTACCCATGGCAGTCATTGTGCTTCACTTCTGGTGATCCTTCAGTCTGCGCGGATGCTGTGACTAATGTAATACGTACGGCTATGGAATATTTCATTCCATACTCCGACGTCCCATTATCCAGCAAAGCTCACCCATGGTTTGGTTCTCAATGTAAAAGTGCTGAAGCATTTAAACATGAGACCTACCTAGCCTGGGTTGATGCTCGACAGCGTAAGGCAAGGGACATACGCCAGAAGAAGAAAGCGTTCAACAAGGCTGCTAAGGCATGCAAAAAGGTTCTTCAGAGGGCTCGATTTGACCACATTAGTCGAATAGGGAACAAACTAGCTTCATACCCTGCGGGCAGCAAAGCGTTTTGGTCCCTAGCTAAATCGGTCGAATCGAACTTCTGCCGCCCCTCACTACCTCCAATGCTGAAACCTGATGGGACACTGGCTCACACTGCAACGGAGAAAGCAAACTTGTTTGCAACTCAGTTTGCGGAATCTTCTCGTCTAGATGCTGGTAGCGCGACACCTCCTACTCCACCTGGCTGTCCGACTTTTATGTCAGATATTCACATTCGCCAAATGGAGGTTCGCAAAGTGCTACGCAATCTGGACGTGAATAAAGCCAGTGGCCCAGATGGTATTCCTGCCCTAATATTGAAGGCTTGTGCGCCTGAGTTGTCTCCGATACTGACGCGCCTATTTAGACTCTCTCTCCAAACTGGGCTAGTACCGAAGTCTTGGAAGCTTGCTAATGTGCAACCTGTGCCCAAAAAGGGTAGTCGTGCTGACCCTGCCAACTACAGGCCCATCTCGGTCACGTCCATACTCTGCAAGACTATGGAACGTGTCTTAAACCACAGGCTCCTGACGTACCTAGAATCAAACGACCTCCTCAGTGACCAGCAATACGGATTTCGCCGAAACCGGTCCACCGGGGATATTCTAGCGTACGTCACTCACATCTGGAGTGAAGCTATTGAGAAACACGGGGAAGCACTTGCAGTCTCCCTGGATATCTCAAAGGCTTTCGACAGGGTTTGGCATGATGGCCTTATAAGTAAGCTTTCTAGGTATGGTTTGTCTTCTGGGTTTATTGCGTGGATATCGGACTTTTTGAGGGATCGATCCATACGAGTCGTCATTGATGGCTGCTCGTCTGATCAAATGGCTATTAATGCCGGAGTCCCTCAAGGGTCGGTACTCTCTGCAACGCTCTTCCTGCTACATATCAATGATCTGTTGAAGCCCGGTATCTTTGGGTACGCAGATGATAGCACCGTTGTAGAGAGTTACATATCTAGCGCCAGAGCCAGTGGGCAGCAAACTCAGGTACTGAAAGAGAGTCTGATCGAGCGTTTGAGCTTGACCCTTGAGGCGGTGTCTGAATGGGGCGATGCCAATCTGGTCAAGTTCAACGAGAGTAAGACGCAGGCGTGTCTATTCTCCGCTAAAAGGAGTCCATTCGAACTGACTCCAACTTTTAGAGGTGTATCCGTGCCGGTTTCTGACCGTCTTGAGCTTTTGGGCGTGACTTTGACCTCTACGCTCAACTTTGGCTCGTATATCGAATCTAAGGCTAAACTAGCTGCCAAAAAACTGGGTGTCCTTTCAAAGGTGCGAAGGTACTTCAAGTCTGAACAGTTGCTTACATTATATCAAGCACAGATTCGCTCCTGTATGGAGTACTGTTCGCACCTTTGGGATGGTTCGGCTAAGTATCAGCTGGAAGCTCTGGAATCGATCGAGAGACGTGCCAAAAGGCTCACAGGCAATGCTACTCTTGTGCGAAAAAGACTTCAAAGTCTTGAACATCGCCGTAAAATTGCTAGTCTATCGGTTTTTTATCGGATACACTTCGGAGAGTGTGCGACTGATTTACATGATCTAATACCACCTTGTCCTTTTTTCTATCGGAATGCTCGTAGCTCGAAAAAGCGACATCGTTTCATGGTTGATGTTCCAAAGACACGAACGAAGAGATTTGACTCTACTTTTGTGATAAGAACGTCTAGGCTGTGGAATACGTTGCCTGAGTGGGTTTTCCCCGATGGTTACAATCTTTGTGTCTTCAAATCGAGAGTGAATCGGTTTTTTCTAGGTAAACACGCTTCATCGTAGACCGCATCGTCGCTTTACATCAGGCGAGATGGCGGTCAAATGTAAACCTATAAAAGGTAAAAAAAAAAAAAAAAAAAAAAAAAGAAGAGGAAAACAAGGGGGGGAGCAGGGGGGGTGAACATTTTAAACCTAATTCTCATCGTAACATTTGTCAGTGAAAGAAGACTTATTAGCACGACAATGCTTTGAACATCCCCAGACTAGCAGCAGCAGTTTAGTAGTGGTAGGACTCTTGGCAGAGTCCGCCTGGGGAAGTACCACACCTTTGCCAGTTATTCTACCTCCAAGCAGTAATGTGCAAACATTACTGTGTTCCGGTTCGAAGGGCAATGTTTCCAGAGAAATTGCAGGGCTTAGAGATATAACAACTTTGATCTCTGGGTGACGAGCGCAGTACAGTGCTAGGTAATGATTTGGACTCTTCATGTTCCAATAGCTGCGTGTCCCTGTGCATGGCAGGCATGTTGCTTAACATCAGGCACATATCCTGCTCGTCTCGTCACTCTTTATTTAAAAAATGGTTGTCTGTAAAGTCGGTTTACTGACGATAGTTGAACGTGACAACGTCTTAAGAAAATACTGATGGAATGGTACTGATGACGTCATGCGGCGAGGTAACGGCGGTAACGGCACATGACGTCATGTTTTGCGGGCGTGCAGCCGGCTACATCGAATTATAAGACGTTATCACGTCAAAAATAATAATAATAATCTGAAATATAGACAATTTTTTTACCTTAGGTTCCTCAATGATCTTGGGATGGTTGTATAGGTTGGAGTAAGTCGAGAGGATGGTCTCACAGTCCCACTTCTCTTTCGGTTCCACTTCCACTGTCTCTATCTCTTCTTCAGACTCCTCTTCTATCTCGCCGAGTCTTCGTATCCTGACAATGTAAATTTTACGTTATTTAAATGGTGTGACATGCAAAGAATTTTCATTTGTTCAATACTAGCTGTTACCCGCGACTTCGCACGCGAGAAATAATTACTAAGGTAACTCAGGCAGTACCTATTTGTATACCCAGACACATTTACGGTTACTGAAAACAGCTTATAATAAAACAATTTCATCAAAATTGGTTCAGTGGTTTATGTGTGAAAGCGTAAGAGACATTCGTCCCCCATTTCAACCCCAATTTCACCCCCGTACGGTTCGAAATTACAAAATTGATATAACAAACATTTAATTGCTTCGTGTCAAGCGTCAAGATACAAAATTTGAAAACTTTGAAAATGACGAAGTTTCATACAACCGTTCATCCCTTGTTTCACCCACTTAGGGGTTGAATTTCGCAAAACTCCGTCTTAGTGAGCGCCTACGTGCTAAAAGGGACCTCCATGCAAAATTTCAGATTCCTGGCATTTGTAGTTTCTGAGATTCCTTGATGAGTGACCTTTCGCTTTTATAAATATAGATTTATACCAAAAAGGTTAACCGTGTCTACAATAAAGTCTTAATTTAGTCATTTGATCATGTACAGCATTGGTGCCAAACAGTTTCAATACCTCTTCTGATCCATTATTCAACGCCGTACAAAAATCATGCGAGAAATTAACGAAGGTTGCAACCCCCCTCCCCCAACCCCCTCTTCAACTGCACTCAGTTGGACAGCTTACAAGTGACGGCATTGTGTTGAATCTTATTATTTTATACCCTTCTATCATCTGACATAGGTCTCCTGTTGGTTCATTTGACCCGTAAATTTTGTTCACAAGCCCGAGACATTCGTCCCCCATTTCAACCCCAATTTCACCCCCGTACGGTTCGAAATTACAAAATTGATATAACAAACATTTAATTGCTTCGTATCAAGCGTCAAGATACAAAATTTGAAAACTTTGAAAATGACGAAGTTTCATACAACCGTTCATCCCTTGTTTCACCCACTTAGGGGTTGAATTTCGCAAAACTCCGTCTTAGTGAGCGCCTACGTGCTAAAAGGGACCTCCATGCAAAATTTCAGATTCCTGGCATTTGTAGTTTCTGAGGTTCCTTGATGAGTGACCTTTCGCTTTTATAAATATAGATTTATACCAAAAAGGTTAACAGTGTCTACAATAAAGTCTTAATTTAGTCATTTGATCATGTACAGCATTGGTGTCATACAGTTTCAATACCTCTTCTGAACCATTATTCCGCAACGCCGTACAAAAATCATGCGAGAAAATAACTAAGGTTGCAACCCCCCTCCCCCAACCCCCTCTTCAACTGCACTCAGTTGGAAAGCTTACAAGTAACGACATTGTCAGTGCACCCTCACTCGCTCAAGGTCGCGCGGTTTTAGCCTGCCGCTAGACCGTTCCTTCCAGGAAACAAGTGACAGTCGGTTGACGGACGCACGGCTGAGCGCTCGCGCAAAACGTTTCCCGCGCATATTGTTATTAGATATGTCGTAAACCCTCCGCGCTAGACAGGGACAGAGTTACGCGTTAGAAGGGAGCGTAGATGTTGAGTTGAAAATCGCGACAGGAATTGAGCAGTAATGCGAGCTGAATTGAACTTTGTTGTGTGCCAACAAGAGTCGCTATTTATATAATTGTTTTTGGTAAGTGATGCTTTTGTACTCATATTTATTTTGTGGCATTGTGTTGAATCTAATTATTTTATACCCTTCTATCATCTGACATAGGTCTCCTGTTGGTTCATTTGACCCGTAAATTTTGTTCACGGGCCTGTAGTCTATGGTTTTTCTGGACCGTTACATACTTGAAACTTGAAAAAAAAATTGTTGTCTGTAAAGTCGGTTTACTGACAATAGTTGAACGTGACAACGTCTTAAGAAAATACTGATGGAATGGTAGCATTTTTCAAAAGAAAATTTTAATTTCATTTGTTTAATAGATTTGTATGTAAAAAGTAATCAGTAGAATTTAGTCATTTTCAATCAAAACAATGCAAAAAAGCTTTTAGATGCCGGGGAACGAATCCGGGGCATTTCACATGCAAAGCGAACGCTCTACCACTGAGCTACATCCCCGCTTGAACTACTGGTCGAAATAATTAATACAACTGTAACAAACATGCGGCGAGGTAACGACCGACGGTAACGGTACATGACGTCATGTTTTGCGGGCGTGCAGCCGGCTTCATCGAATTATACGACGTTATCACGTCAAAAACAGAATTCTAAACGCGAGTGAAACCGCGGGATAGTACAAGTATATTATAATTAGTAAATTTAAGTTAGTTTTTACGCTAGCCCAAAGGTATAAAGATAAAAAAACCATGAAACTCTGTATAAAGACACGAAGTAAACGAATGTTGGTTCTTGGTTCTAGCAATTTTGTAATTTCGAACTGTACGGGGGTGAAATTGGGGTTGAAATGGGGGATGAATGTCAACATGGAATTTCCCAATCGTTGAATATAAAACCATGAAACTCTGTATATATATATAGGCACTTGACATTATAGGCTGTTTTTAGTAATCGTAAATGTGTCTGGGGTCTGGGTATACAAATAAGTACCTACTGCCTGAGTTACCTTAGTATTTATTTATTTCGCGCGGACGAAGTCGCGGGTAACAGCTAGTATAGTATAGAGTGACGAGACGAGCAGGGCATGTGCCTGATGGTAAGCAATAAGCCTGCTCATAACAACACAGTGACACGCAGCTATTGGAACATGAAGTGTCCAATTCATTACCTAGCACCGCACTGCGCTCGTCACCCGGAGATATAAGGTGTTTTATCTCTTAGCCCAGTTATTTCACTAGAAACATTGCCCTTCAACGCGGAACACAGTAATGTTTGCGCACTACTGCTTGGCGGAAGGATAATTGGCAAAGGTGTGGTATTTCCCCAGACGGACTCTGCCAAGAGTCCTACCACTACAAAATCACACATATCCACACACCATTATATATGATCATAAAAGCTTGTCGCGTTTTTCTTATGTAAATAAACTAGTAAGTACCTATTTAACTGAGAAGCTTAATCGGCGAAGTTTTTAGGGTTCCGTAAAACGTAAAAACGGAACCCTTATAGATTCGTCATGTCTGTCTATCCGTCCGTATGTCACAGCCACTTTTTGCCGAAACTATGAGAACTACACTGTTGAAACTTGGTAAGTAGATGTATTCTGTGAACCGCAAATTTTATGGAAAATTTTAGATTTTATGTTGATTTTTTAAAACCGCAAAATTTCGAAATAATATACCTATAAATCAGGGGTCGGCAACATTTCAGGAGCCATGGGCCACAAGGTGATAAAAGTAAAAAATATACCTATAAAGCAGGGGTCGGCAACATTTCAGGAGCCATGGGCCACAAGGTGATAAAAGTAAAAAATATACCTATAAAGCAGGGGTCGGCAACATTTCAGGAGCCATGGGCCACAAGGTGATAAAAGTAAAAAATATACCTATAAAGCAGGGGTCGGCAACATTTCAGGAGCCATGGGCCACAAGGTGATAAAAGTAAAAAATATACCTATAAAGCAGGGGTCGGCAACATTTCAGGAGCCATGAGCCACAAGGTGATAAAAGTAAAAAATATACCTATAAAGCAGGGGTCGGCAACATTTCAGGAGCCATGGGCCACAAGGTGATAAAAGTAAAAAATATACCTATAAAGCAGGGGTCGGCAACATTTCAGGAGCCATGGGCCACAAGGTGATAAAAGTAAAAAATATACCTATAAAGCAGGGGTCGGCAACATTTCAGGAGCCATGGGCCACAAGGTGATAAAAGTAGATAAAAGTGGGCCGCACTTCTAATTCATTTGCACCCCGCACCGTTGCCGACCCCTGGACATCTACTCTCTTTCTACGATAAACGTAATTTCGAAATAAACTCGCGACTTTCCTACTCCGGTTCTACTTCGTTTCGTCTGATCGATCATTGTTTGACGTTTAAATGTTCTAAGCTTACTCTAATTTGACTGGCCTCGTGGCCTAGTGGGTAGTAGCTCTGCCTGCGAAGCCAAGGGTCGTGGGTTCGATCCCCACCCAGTGCAAATATTTGTGTGATGAATTCAAATGTTTGCACTGTGTCTGGGTGTTTCTATGCATAATAAGTATGTATTTAAAACTATATAAGTAATTATATCAGCTATCTGGCCGCCATCATACAAGCTTTGCTTAGTTTGGGGTCAGATGGTGTTGTGTGTGAATTGTCAAAAAAAAAATAATTGGTAAAATGTGTGTGTGTGTCCCCTCTAATTTCTAAAGTAAGAGAATGAAAAAACTAAAAAAAAATATATGATGTACATTACCATGCAAACTACCAACGAAAATTGGTTTGAACTCGATCTGATGAGTAGTTGTTTTTTAGTACGTCTTAAATACACTATTATTAAAACTTCGATCAAAGTTACACCGAACTACAAGAACTATGTGTACTATGTATATTATGTTACTTGCTGCAACGGAACCCTTCATGGGCGAGTCCAACTCGCACTTGGCCACTTTATTTTTTTTAACCATCGCATATTTCGCGATATTATGCTTTTCAATAATTCAAATGAGAAACTCCTTTGAAATCGGTCAAATATATTTAGTTCTAGATTAGTAACTAGATGGCGCTGTTCGGTCTTAACACACACACTCGACCAGAGTCAAATGGAACGTGATATTCAACGAGATGCAGCGTTGCCAGAAGGTTACTTTTGTAACCTTTTAGGTGATTTTTAAACTGCTTTGGTTACTTTTAGGTTACTTTAATGAAAAGGTTACTATTAGGTGATTTTTCTTAATTTGTAGCATTAATGTTTAATTTTTTACATAAAAACGAAGTGAAACGGAAATCTCGTTTTAGATTTTTTCATATTGGTAAGCTTCGATAACAGTAGAACTAGAACCGCAGAAGGCCGTCACAGATGTAACTTTAATACATATTTTTATATCTCATAGCTGGACATATTTCCGTATATTTTCTATACAAATGTTCGAGTGTCCACACACGCATCTATAATATATATTTTTGTGACGCCACCACAATATACCGTAATATATATTAAGGCATATTAATATAAATGGTGGTACAGCAAGATATATCGTGAATATACAGCATGTTTCAAGATTGTCCGAGCACACATCATGATTTGTTTTACAAGCTTTTACATTATACTTTTATCTATCTCGATATTAACCAAGTTCTGATGATGGATCTATCTAGACTGTGGTCATAGGAACTTTGTACCTTTGTAATGAAACGACGAAATCTCGTAAAATCTAGGATCGTTTTATTTGTCTTGATGAGTACCTTGGTGTAAGATGGAAACCAGGGTCTGATAATGAAGCTGAAAGATAGCCATAGGAATTCAGTAAATTAACGACATGACCCATCGAGTTTGGGCTCATTTTATTCATATTTATTGTGTGATCATTTAATGTATTATTGTATTGTAAGAGAATTAATGATTAACTATTGACATGTTTTTATTTTATTTATTACTAATTTTGGATCTATTGGATTATATTATTACTATTGAAATTGATTTTAATGAAAATGATAACTGTTAATTGTTGAATGTAATTTTATTGTATATGGGATGTGTCACCTGAAATAAATGAATTTTGATTTTTTTTTGTATTCGTCTTGACCAGTACTTTCCTCGCTAATTCGTGCTGGGGTCTGGGGTCTGATGATAAAGCTGGAATATGGATTACATGAATGTAT
Source organism: Ectropis crepuscularia (assembly GCA_963693475.1). Classification (NCBI taxonomy): domain Eukaryota; kingdom Metazoa; phylum Arthropoda; class Insecta; order Lepidoptera; family Geometridae; genus Ectropis; species Ectropis crepuscularia. The sequence continues at coordinate 6,749,355 of OY856368.1, read as the reverse complement.
TGATAACAACACAGTTAAATTATTAAATTCTCCCTTATTTTGGTGGCGGCCATCTTGGGATTTGAAATTGGTATTCTTCTAGTCAATCCCTTTCATTTGATATCCATTTTGAGGAAGGCTGTGAAAAAATATGTTAACCACCATTTTGTGGTGGCGGCCATCTTGAATAATTTTATATCAAACCTAGCATAAAACACTTCCGACTAATTCATCCTTCAAACACAAAAAATAAAGTCGATTCATCTGTTTGGGAGCTACGATGCTACAAACACAGTTATGTGAAACTAATAACACCCGTCTTTTTTTCGTCAGGGGTTAAAAATAAGAAATGACTCGTGACTTGCTGTCACTGTTGAAACATGCTGTACACTCAAAATATGTCTTGCTCTTTTTTTATTGTTTAAAATGCAATAAAACGAATATATTGTGATATATGTTGCTGACGTCACGAAAAACTGTAATATTATAGCTACTTACATCTGTGACGACCTTTACCTATCAATTTTTGTTACATACGGCTAGGATATGAATTATGAATAAAAAACAAAATGCGGGCAAGTGCTCAAATACTCATGGATGTTTCTATAAGTCAATAAAACTACTCTATTCTATCAACTTTTAGTAAAAAAAATGGTTGCCTGTAAAGTCGGTATACGGGCGAAAGTTTTACGTGACAACTACTTTGAGTGGTTAGCCCGCCTAAGAGCGAGAGAGACAGACATAAAAAGTGAAAGGCACGCGTCCCTCTCACTCGCTCTCATTGTGAGCGCATAACGTGAGCGGAGCGTAACGCAGTTTCTTGAAGTGTTACCCGGCAACCCAATTTATAAGACGTTGTCACGTCAAAAAAAAAAGGTTACTTTTTGTGTAAAAAGGTTACATTTTAGGTTATTTCTGACAAGACCCGACTGGCAGCACTGACGAGATGGTTCATTGCTTATAATTAGCTATGGGTCGTTACGCGTTCTGGCAATCACGAAACTATTGACTGCTATTGCTGGTAATAGCGGTTTCTGAGACTATTTATTCTAATAAATAGTTTATAGCTCGGTTTTTAGTTATTCTCCATAAACGTTTTCGAAAGATCACACGTTATTTTGAGCTATACAGAAACCGGTATTGCTATTATCTCCACGTGGTTTTTATTTCCAGTGAATTTTAAAATATTAATTGAAATATAAGATTTATTTACATAAAAATACTTGCGTTTAAGCGAGACATTTTGAACAATTGATAAAAAGACAATATACCTAAAATAATGCAAAATATAAATTTACCCTTAAATACAGAACTAAAAACAGTTCCTAGTTAGTATTATAGTTTATTTTTAGTTTCAACTAAAATTCGAATTAAAGAAAGATATTTTTTTTTACTTAAAGAGTAACGAGATAAGCAGGACATGTGTCTGATGGTAAGCAACATGCCTGCCACATAACAGCACAGTGACACGCAGCTATTGGAACATGAAGAGTCCAATTCATTACCTAGCACTGCACTGCGCTCGTCACCCAGAGATCTAAGATGTTATATCTCTAAGCCCTGTGATTTCTCTGGAAACATTGCCCTTCAAACCGGAACACAGTAATGTTTGCACAATACTGCTTGGCGGTAGAATAACTGGCAAAGGTGTTGTACTTCCCCAGGCGGACTTAGTTAAGAGTCCTACCACAACAATTTAACTCTATCCAGTATCCACGAGTGCCCTTGAACTTTGGTCCTCACCCTAAAACATTTTCAAAAACTGTTTCTATTTTAGCACCTATACTCAAGTGGCAATATTTCGATACCTATTCCAACAAATTACTTTGAAAAGATCATCCCATCCCGCTCTTGCTTAGTGTAAATTACGATCATGCTATCCTACTCACACCTCGTACGTTTCTCGTAGCAAAAAACGCTGCGATCCCTTGGCGTCCACTTAATAGCTGTATCAGTGATTCAGGTACAAATATCGTCGAGTCGCACAATTTCGTTGCTGTAGCTGAAGTAATAGTTACTAGTCATTGCTACGATAACTGTTTGTATGCAGCATCACGTTACTACGATGCGAGATCGAGTTACTCGTCTGTAGCTGGTTTGTAAGAATCACTGGTTTTTGCGCGCTCCGATAGCGGTTTTTGGCTGTAGTAGAAAAATGCTGCTATTGTAACTATTGACATCGCGTAACGACCACGACTACTTATAATACCTATTACCTTGGTGTAAAATGAAATGAACTACTTTACCAAACCCAAAAAGTTTTTAGAAAGTCGTATCCTTTTATGGATATGATTTATCGCTACATAATGCTCTGGGTTCCTAAGATTACGGTGCCGTCACATAGCGGACGTAATATAACGGTGAATGACGTCACGAGAACGTTGTCTAAGTTAACACTATGGTACAGATCAGAAAATAGTTACTTCGTAACAGATGCATCACTTCCATACAAAAGTGCAAATACCTACACGATAATAACCTAAACTGTCGTATACTACTTACCTACTGTTACTTGTAAGCAAAAATACACCTTAACACACCCACGCAGAGTTGTAAATGCCGTGCGCACCGTGTGACTTGTCGTCTGCTTACGTCATTGACCAAACGTGCTAGGGTTGTACGAAATGGTGGTAGGTGGTAGTAGTGGTAGGACTCTTGGCAGAGTTCGCCTGGGGAAGGACCACACCTTTGCCAGTTATTCTACCGCAAAGCAGTAATGTGCAAACGCTACTGTGTTTTTTTAAATAAAGAGTGACGAGACGAGCAGGACATGTGCCTCATGGTAAGAAACATGCCTGTCACATAACAGCACAGTGACACGCAGCTATTGGAACATGAAGAGTCCAAATCATTACCTGGCACTACACTGCGCTCGTCACCCAGAGATCTAAGATGTTATAACATCTTATCTCTACATATTACACACTACTGTTTCTATATTCTGTTCGATTGAAATTTGAAACCTACCAAAATTTAGCTCAAAAATAAATATTAACAATAAAAACACTTCCCTTGCTTCCTGTTTCGGCAATTTAAAATAAGATAAATTACTTCTACATTTTAGTTTCTTGCTATTGCAGATTGCATCCATTCACAATACAATAACGCCGCGACATTATTTATGCGCGCACTCGGCGTTCGTTCGCACGTCAACTCAGGCAAACGGCCGGCGGCCTTGTGATTTTAGTACACCCGGGAGAACCCGAACGAGTAGGTACTTAGCTCGCGCCGTTTAGCCAGTGACGAGGGTGTGACTATGGCGCGGTTTGCTAGAGGACGGTGATTAACAACGTAACGTAAAGAAGCGGTGACGCTATTTGAAAGACGGCCGTCTTGACGGTGTTGAATAGTTCGTGAACGTTTTTTTCGAACGTAAGATTATAGCGGTGAAGCCATATAGATATATTTTGAGTTTTTTTGACTGGACCGACGTCCGTACGACGTACAAAATGAGTTTTAATTCCAACTGGAGCTGTGACGACGTATTAAAATTTCTAATGCGTCTTCTATACGATTCTATGCGATTTGAATTAATTATTTTCTACCCTACGTTTATTTTCCTCTTTTAATAGTTCATCCTCCAAGTAACTGATTAAAGCTATAATTATACCATACTTGATTAAATCAAGGTCCTTCTTTTTCTCTCCTGCTTGTTGATGTTGCTGGCTGACGACGTAATGTAGCGGCAGTGGATCTTTCCACATGTCGTCACCTTAAAGACGGCCGTTTTTTTACGTCCGTAATATTACGTCCGCTATGTGACGGCAACGTAATCCTAGGAACCCAGATCATAAGTAGATAAGTACATAATATATAAAATAATTTTAACAAAAAAAAGAACCGACTTCAAACAGTAAACTAAAAAGTAAAAAATAAATCTCTTTACCACAAAGTAGAACGTACTTTGATTAATTTGAACAGACATGATTAAATAAGTATTTAACAATTCTGAAGTCGGTGCCAAGTCAATGTTGCAACAACCTTCCTGTCTATCATACATATGTCCCCAACAACTTGTCTATATTCCAAATGTCAGTTCGATTTACTACTCTACTAATGTTAGCTTCAGCTGTAGTTGTTTTACTTGGCACCGACTTCAGAATTGTTAAATACTTATTTAATAATGTCTGTTCAAATTAATCTAAATACGTTCTACTTTGTGGTAAAGAGATTTATTTTTTACTTTTTAGTTTACTGTTTGAAGTCGGTTCTTTTTTTTGTTAAAATTATTTTATTTTACGATTTTAAGTGATAGTTAGATGAATAATTCTTGAATTAGGTGAGAAGATAAAGAAAAAACTTGACTAGTAGAATAATATTCACTATGATAAAGTGTTCAAATCCAGGATGGTCGGTGTACTCAGACCTGTAAAATGGTCCTCAGTACCCATGTGGGTGCCAAGTTCTCATCAATATTTAAGAGTACATGAATCAAGCACAAACACTAGCTACTGTAAACCGTTAAACAGCTCACATAACTGTCCTTTGTCTTCATCGTCAGACCCCTAATAACAGTCACATCCCACCTAGGTATGTGTAAAGTGCTCATCGATACAGCTTTATCAAGCCTATTATACACAAGGTAACTTTTACTGCTGTAGATCGTTGAGGAGTAGCCTCGACTGTCTTTCGGCTTCTTCATCGGATCGACTCCAGACCTTCATTCAATTGTAGTGTTTTAAAATACTTAATTGAAACATTTTCAAACGCACTAGTCTACCCTTGCAGTTTTTAAAGGTCTAACGATTAACTAATTAGTTACAACGTGATTGAGCAACAAACATCCAAACATAGCCATTTATAATGATGATGAAAGACAGTCCCAAGACATCTAGACGTAAAGTGCTCATCAATACATATTAATCAAGCCCAAACACAAGATAACTGCTGTAAATCTTTGAGGAGTTCCCTCGACAGTATTTTGGCTCCATCATCAGATCGCTTCCAAATCTTCGTAGTGCCAAACCAAAATAAATTGTAGTGCTTGTAAATACTTATTGGAAAAATTAACAATCACGCTTGTCGCCCCTACAATTTTTGCAAGTTCTCTTCAATTTCTGCAGGATTCCATCATCAGATCCTGGTTTCCTTATCATGGTACCACCCTTGGAATGTCTCCTATCCAACAAAAAAAGAATCATCCAAATCGGTTCATAAACAAAGAAGTTATCCGCGAACACACATAAAAAAAAAAAAAAAAAAAAAAAAATATACGGTCGAATTGAGAAACCTACTTTTTTTTTAAAGTCGGTTAAAAACAAAGTCGCTTTTTCCGTCCCTGTATAATGCGATTTTTTTAATAAGTAGAGTGATTCAAGGGTAAGGTTTTTATGTAGAATTTAGAATACATGCAAAGTACAGTAGAGAGACACTGACAATTTTAAAGATTTCTAAAACAATGTCAAATAAACATAAGAGAGAGAGAGAGAGAGATAATGTATCACCTGTCCCGTTCCCGCGCGTGGTCTAACTGTCTCCTCGAACTCCTCGGCTGCTGCTAGGAGACGCGCTTGCGAGTCATGAAGCCTGCTAAGTAAGAGAGAGATAGAGAATGTATCACCTGTCCCGTTCCCGCACGTGGTCTAGCTGCCGTCTCCTCTTGTTCTCCTCGAATTCCTCGGCTGCTGCTAGGAGACGCGCTTGCGAGTCATGAAGCCTGCTAAGTAAGAGAGAGAGAGAGAGAGAGAGAGAATGTATCACCTGTCCCGTTCCCGCACGTGGTCTAGCTGCCGTCTCCTCTTGTTCTCCTCGAATTCCTCGGCTGCTGCTAGGAGACGCGCTTGCGAGTCATGAAGCCTGCTAAGTAAGAGAGAGAGAGAGAGAGAGAGAGAGAATGTATCACCTGTCCCGTTCCCGCACGTGGTCTAGCTGCCGTCTCCTCTTGTTCTCCTCGAATTCCTCGGCTACTGCTAGGAGACGCGCTTGCGAGTCATGAAGCCTGCTAAGTAAGAGAGAGAGAGAGAGAGAGAATGTATCACCTGTCCCGTTCCCGCACGTGGTCTAGCTGCCGTCTCCTCTTGTTCTCCTCGAATTCTTCAGCGGCGGCTAAGAGACGCGCATGAGTATCCGGCATGAAGCCTTCTATCTCTTCCATGTCCAAAGCACCCAACTCTGTGTCATCGTACTCAGCAAACATCTGGAAAATAACAAGAATATGTTTCCAGTAAAATTACAGGGCATAGTTTTTTGAAGTGAAAACTTCTTTTGGCGCGCCTAGGCAGATTTTTCGTGGGCTGTGAATTGAATTCTAGCGTCACGCTCGGGTATGATAAGAAATATTCGGGTAAACTCGGGACCATAGCCATTGGCCATCTAGAAGTCCGTCAGCCAATGGGAAATGCTGACGCATTTCTAGATGGTCATGCCATGTTGACCAGGCCACACTCTCCGGTTACACCCGTGTAGTTTCTAAGGTAAGCTATCAAATTCTGAGTTAGTATAATAAGTTTTCACTTCTATCGGCAGTTCCTATGACTGCCATTTTGTTTTTTACCAGGCTTTAATGTAAAATGTGCTACTTAAACAGAAACTTGGACCTGAGCGATACAGGCTCAGCCTAGTTTGGGGCTCAACGTAAACTATGTAGCCATTGACAAAGTAATCTATATGTATAAAAGCGAAAGGTCACTCATCAAGGAATCTCAGAAACTACAAATGATAGGAATCTGAAATGTTGCATGGAGGTCCCTTTTAGCACGTAGACGCTCGCTAAGACGGGGTTTTGCGAAATTCAACCCCTAAGAGGGTGAAACAAGGGATGAAAGGTTGTATGAAAATTCGTCAATTTCAAAGTTGTCAAATTTTGTATCTAGACACTTGACACGAAGCAATTAAATGTTTGTTCCATCAATTTTGTAATTTCGAACTGTACGGGGGTGAAATTGGGGTTGAAATGGGGGATGAATGTCAACATGGGAGTTCCCAACCGTTCAAGATAAAACCATGAAACTCTGTATAAAGACACTTGACACGAAGCAAACGAATGTTTGTTCTAGCAATTTTGTAATTTCAAACTGTACGGGGGTGAAATTGGGGTTGAAATGGGGGATGAAATTGGAGTTGAAATGGGGGATGAATGTCTCTTACGCTTTCAAACCTAAACAACTGAACCGATTTTGATGAAATTGTATAAAATTGTTTTATTATAAGCTGTTTTCAGTAACCGTAAATGTGTCTGGGTATACAAATAGGTACTGCCTGAGTTACCTTAGTAATTATTTCGCGCGGACGAAGTTGCGGGTAACAGCTAGTTAGCAATAAACTCTTAGTAAATTGTAATAACAGTGGCCATGAGCGAGTGGGACTCCCGCACGAAGGGTTCCGTATCATTAGCAAATAAACGGCGAAAACCTCTTAGGCTTTATTTGAATTCCGTATATATAAACCATTGCAGTTTTCACAGACAGGTTTTTATCCAAAACGTTCTACTAAAATTTTCATTTCACCTTACGATTTTAATGACGAGTTCGATAGCGTGTTTTAAGTGTACTAGTGGCGCCATCTAGTTTACTTGGAACGGACTAATCGAGCAAGGAACGGTAAAAAATCCAGTTTGTTGTATGGGAGCCCCCTTAAATATTTATTTTATTTTATTTTTAGTATTTGTTGTTATAGCGCCAATAGAATATAGAACTGTCTAGCTATCACCGTTCTTGAGATACAGCCTGGTGACAGACGGACGGGCGGACGGACAACCAAGTCTCAGTAATAGGGTTCCGTTTTTACCCTTTCGGTACGGAACCCTAAAAATGTATGTCTTTAAAGAATAAATGATTTATGAAAAAAAAAAGATGAAATATCTCTGGGTGACGAACGCAGTGTAATGCTAGGTCATGATTTGCACTCTTCATGCTCCAATAGTTGCGTGTCACTGTGCTGTTATGGCATGTTGCTTACCATCAGGCATATGTCCCGCTCGTCTCGTAATTCTATACTATGAAAAAAATATGAATACATAGTTGCTTTCAAACAACTGATAGCTTTTCCATACATATTATATGTAAGTTTTTGGTACTTTTAAATTTTTGAGTTTACATTTTCTTTGTACTCTGTGTAACTTTTTTCATTTAGTTCGGATACATAAATAATCTATACAAATAAATAAAACTGTATTCCTACGACTGCGTATTATAAAGACGTATCTTTTTTTTTCTTTTGTCTTTATTAATATTCATAAATATTTACAATAGTACAAATTACCAGTGTCTAATCGTAGTAGTACAATGCAACGAAGTATTTTGTTTAGTAGACACGCAGGTCCATATAAAACTTTCAGCTGGAGATTGAATGAATGAATGAATGAAAATTCTTTATTGTCCACAACTTAAAAATAACATTAAATATTTGAAAACAGTAAATCTTGTGAAAGAGCTGACGGCCTTATCGCTGAAAGCGATTTCTTTGAGATTGATCAAATTAATAGGTAAATGTATGTGTGATAGTTTGTAAAAAGTTACGGTTGTTTAGAAAAGTTTATGTAAGCTTATTATAAGTATAAGTAATATATGTATGTAAGTGTATTAAGCATTACATTTATTGAAGTGAAAACTTCTTTAGGCGCGCCTAGACAGATTTTTCGTGGGCTGTGAATTGAATTCATTCGTCACGCTCGTATGATAAGAAAGCTTCGGGTAAACTCGGGGCCATGGCTATTGGCCATCTAGTAATACGTCAGCCAATGGGAAATGCTGAAAGGCAGGCCATCATGGCATGGCCATCTAGAAACGTATCAGCCAATGGGAAATGCTGACGCATTTCTAGATGGCCATGCCAAGATGGCGAGGCCACGCCCTCCGGTTACACCCGTGTAGTTTCCAAAGTAAGCTATCAAATTCTGAGTTTCAAGTTTTCACTTCTATCGGCAGTTCCCATGACTGCCAATTTTTTTTCATTATGTCATTAGTTCATATTGTCAGTACATACCTATAGTCAAAGACGTATCTGCGAGTGTGTGTGTGTGTGTGTGTGTGTGTTTCTGTGCGTGTGTGTTATTGAAAAGTGAATAAGTCGGAATTGTTCGTAGCGTATTTGTTCATAGTATATTTGATGAAAATAGGTCCAAAATTCGACTACACGTTTACGTTAAGCAAATGAAAAAGTTTTTGACGTGATAACGTCTTATAATTCGATCAAGCCGGCTGCACGCCCGCAAAACATGACGTCATGTAACGTTACCGCCGTTACCTCGATTATTACTTTTCGCACCATCTAGTGAGTGAAATGTGTATTACGTTCAAGGAGTCTGTCCATGTTTTAGAAAAGCGACGATATGAAGTTAAAAACTTGTCCTAGTACAATGATGTACCCAGAGATGGCGCTTTGAACAGCTTTTCAAAAAGCTTCAGAATGTTTTACCTAGATGGCGCTTAACACAAATTCCATCAGTATTTTCTTAAGACGTTGTCACGTTCAACTATCATCAGTAAACCGACTTTACAGACAACCATTTTTTTTTTTTACTTTATAGGTTTACGTTTGACCACCATCTCGCCTGACCTTAATCGACGATGCGGTCTATGATGGAGCGTGTTTACGTAGAAAAACCCGATTCACTCGATTTGATTTGAATCGATTCAAATCAAATCAAATTATTTGTTAGAAACATGGACGTAGCATACATTTACTGCCGTGTACAGACGTAATTCAAGTCTTGTATCACATGTTATGATATTCTTATTTATTTCGGCGTACAAATTTTATGAACAGGAATTATTTGGATATCCAATTATAATTAAATTAAATATATATTGAATACATATGTTTGCACTATGTCTGGGTGTTTCTATGTATAATAAGTAAGTATAAATAAACTATATAAGTATTATATCAGCTATCTGGCCACCTTTATAGATTCGTCATGTCTGTCTGTCTGTCTGTCTGTCTGTCCGTCCGTATGTCACAGCCACTTTTTGCCGAAACTATGAAAACTACACTGTTGAAACTTGGAAAGTAGATGTATTCTGTAAACCGCATTAGGATTTTTACAAAAGGTTTGAGGTTTCTAAGATAATTTTTGTCTACACTGAATAATTTGCGCGAGAGACGCTTCCAAAGTGGTAAAATGTGTGTCCCCCCCCTCTAACTTCTAAAGTAAGCGAATGAAAAATCTAAAAAAAATATATGATGTACATTACCATGAAAACTACCAACGAAAATTAGTTTGAACTCGATCTGATGAGTAGTTTTTTTTAGTACGTCATAAATACACTATTATTAAAACTTCGATCAAAGTTACAACGAACTACAAGAACTATGTGTACTATGTATATTATGTTACTTGCTGCAACGGGACCCTTCATGGGCGAGTCCAACTTGCACTTGGCTACTTTATTTATTTATATTTATATCTACATTTATATCTATATTTATATCTACATATAAAAATATTATATATTTACATATAATATATATTTATATCTTAGTAAATTTATTTTAAAAAATATTTTTTTGAATAATCAAACACAATATTTACACAAAAAAATAAACAAAAAAAGCTTAAACAACTAATCTAACTAATATCTATTTATTATTATAACATTAGTGTTGAAGGTTGAAGAGTTACCTTCTCGAAGCGGTCGTCGAGCAGAGACAGGCCCTGGTTGCGTCTGATGACGCTCGAAGACATGGAGTACTGAGAGAACCGGGACTTGGTGTCATCTTTATCTTGGTCCTCCCACGCCGGCATCCGAGGTCGACCGCCCTGGGAATCCTGGAAACAAAACAATGTGGGTTATTTTATCTTCACAAAAGAAAACTCTTTTTAAAAAACCACATTTGTAGTGGTAGGACTCTTAGCAGAGTCCGCCTGGGGAAGTACCACACCTTTGCCAATTATTCTACCGCCAAGCAGTAATGTGCAAACATTACTGTGTTCCGGTTTGAAGGGCAATGTTTCCAGAGAAATTACAGGGCTTAGAGATATAACAACTTAGATCTCTGGGTGACGAGCGCAGTGCAGTGCTAGGTAATGATTTGGACTCTTCATGTTCCAATAGCTGCGTGTCACTGTGCTATTATGTGGCAGGCATGTTGCTTACCACCAGGCACATGTCCTGTTCGTCTCGTCACTTTTTATTTAAAAAAAAAAAAAAACAAAAGAGGCCAAAGATTACAAAAGGAACCATTAAAAAACTAAACTTTAATTGGCGGCATTATCACTTAGAGCGATCTCTTCCAGGCAACTGTGGATAGGATACTATGCACAGCAAAGCGGCCCTTAACGTATCATATAAATTAAAACAATTTATTTTATTTTCACAAAAGAAAACTCTTTATAAAATAAAAATTGTCAGTCATAGGAACTGGCGATAGAAGTGAAAACTTATAACTCTTATGAATTTGATAGGTTACTTTGTAAACTACACGGGTGTAACCGGAGGGCGTGGCCTGGCCATCATGGCATGGCCATCTAGAAATGCGTCAGCATTTCCCATTGGCCCACGCATTTCTAGATGGCATGCCATGATGGCCAGGCCACGCCCTTTCAACATTTCCCATTGGCTAACGCATTTCTAGACGGCCAATTGCCATGGTCCCGAGTTTACGCGAAGATTTCTTATCATTTCCGAGCGTGACGCTAGAATTCAATTCACACCCCACGAAAAATCTGTCGGAGGCGCGCCAAAAGAAATTTACACTTCAAAAACACAAAATGCAAAATATTACAAAAGAAACCAAAAAAAATTGACAGTCATAGGAACTGCCGATAGAAGTGAAAACTTGCTGTTGCCCTGGTACTGGTACCTAGGGGCAAACGCAACTCTTTTATATTTCTGTTGTCCTGGTATCTGGAGATAAACGCTGGGCTGTTGGAGGTAGGTAATCGAAACTCTTTACTGTTTCTGTTACCCTGGTACCTACCTGGCCGTTTTTACCGAGTTTCCGAAGATTTCATATTCGATCCGATCCGATCTATTATCATATCCAAGCGTGATGATTGATGAATCCATTTCACAGCCCACGAAAATTCTGTCTATAGCGCGCCTAAAGAAGTTTTCACTTCAAAAATTATTACAGACTAAACTTTAATTGGCCGCATTATCATTTAGAGCGACTGTGGATAGGATATACTATACATAGCAAAGCGGCCCTTAACATGTTATATAAATTAAATAGCTAGTAATTAAACTAGGCACAGAAATAAAAAGTACACATTAGTGTGTAAGTATACAATAAAAAAATACATAAAAAATACACAATACTAATTGCAATAAAATAAAAATGTATACATATAATGTAATACATGTTTTGAACATTACAAACTACGGCCACGGTTTTATCCGCGTAGTTGCCTCGTAACTTTGCCGCGACAAAAAGTAGCCTATGTTGCTAATGTTAAGTGACCGTGCGGTCTACAATGGACGCTCCATTACTATCCAATTCTACTTACCTAGAAGAAATCGATTCTTATTGCTTTGAAGACGCCAAGATTGTAACCATCCGGAAAAAATCCACTCAGGCAACACATTCCATAGACTAGACGTTTTATCTCTCTTATACAAAAACTATCTTATACATCCCTCTATCTTATACATCCCTCTATCTTATACATAAACTATCTTATACATCCCTCTATCTTATACATAAACTATCTTATACATCCCTCTATCTTATACATAAACTATCTTATACATCCCTCTATCTTATACATAAACTATCTTATACATCCCTCTATCTTATACATAAACAGCCCATTAAATATTCTCGCTGCTAAGACTGGGGGTCTTCTCTCGCAAGGAGAGAATCAAGGCCATGCTGGCCCAGTGCGGGATGACAAATGACCTCGAAAGATTCTAGGTACGTGTCGGTTTCCCCACGATGTTTTCCTTCACCATTTTAAGTTAGCGACATTACAGGGATTTGAACCCGGGGTCTCCAGATCGGCAGTCGCCGTTCTCCCGACTAGACCAGCCGTAACTTATGTCTATTTTTTTTTTATCGCGTATAGGTCCGCGTTTGACCACCAGCTCGCCTGATGGTAAGCGACGGTGTGGTCGAAGATGACGCACGTTGACCTAGAAAGTACCTATTCACTCTGACCTTGAAAAGTTCTAGATTGTATCTCTCAGGGAACAAGGAGGCCGACAACTTATACCACTCTAAAGCTGTACGTACTATGTGTCTCTCTTATAAGAATCTGTAATTAAGAAGCAAGTCAAGGCCTTTTATCTGTCACAGCTGTCACCACACTGAATTTATTCTTATCAAGTACTCATATTTATTTATTAATTTTATTTAAGTAGGTATATTATTATCAATATATATATATATATATATATATATATATATATATATTAGTTTATTATTGTAGGTTAAATATAGCTATTCCAAGTATTAGCATGTATGATTATTATTGATATGTATGTTTATGTAATATCTTAAGTCACACTGTACCCTATCCCCGTCTATTTCTACTTCATGTTTCTCACCATCCTTCGGTTGCCTGGAAGAGATCGCTTTTAGCGATAAGGTCGCCGCTTGATCACTAGTTCTAGGCTAAGTCTTTTTGTTATTTAAGTTGTATATTGTGAACAATAAAGAGTTTTCTATCTATCTATCTACCTGTGAATCAGTTTCATAATCATCATCATCATCCATGTCGGAGGCGAACGCTCGATCCGAGTCGTGTCCGGAGCCTTCACTGCCCTCGTCATCGTAATCCTCACCATCGACTGAAATTGATACAACATGTAATACAGTTTTTTTTCTCATCTAAAATATTTCTCAAGCCATTCGGCCGTTCAGCGTGGGTATGCCGTCAGTCTGATGGGTAATTTCAGACAGGGATTTAACGTTAAAATTAATTACGATCATATCAACCTACATAGGCACATCACACTGCTTATTATATATTATATTTGTAGTGGTTATAGTTATACTCTTGGCAGAGTCCGCCTGGGGAAGTACTACACCTTTGCCAAATATTCTACCGCCAAGCAGTAATGTGCAAACATTACTGTGTTCCGGTTTGAAGGGCAATGATTCCAGAGAAATTACAGAGCTTAGAGATATAACATCTTAGATCTCTGGGTGACGAGCGCAGTGCAGTGGTAGGTAAAGATTTGGACTCTTAATATTCCAATAGCTACGTGTCATTGTGCTGTTATGTGGCAGGCGTGTTGCTTACCATCAGCACATGTCATGCTCGTCTCATCACTCTTTATTTAAATATATATAAAATTAAAAAAATGTATTTGCCCAGTTTAGAAACATCGAATTCTTCGTAATAAGAGTGCTCTCTTTAAAGTTCGATAAGAGAAGAGCTAAACGGTGCTAGAGAGGACAGAACATAAACTAAAAACATTGTGATTTTTTTTTAGATACGTATTGAGTTTTAACAAAAGTTGTATTACAATACAAATATTATTTGTTAGTAAATACAGTAAAAATACTTTACATACAAAAATATATTTTTCTTGATAAGGAGACGGCCCATTTTCCATGGGCATTTGCCCCACAGAAAAAGTGCAAGAGACTTGACCAAAATTGGATCATTGTATAGGATTTTTAATATATATTGAGGAACCGTTTATGTTTTTATCCTGCATAGCGGGGTTTAAAAGATATCAACTAAAACATTGAAAAAAAATAACGCCGCAAGTAGGTAATCAAGAACGTGATTATGTACTTACTACTAAAAGAAGGTAGTAAATTCATTACCTTGCGACGTACTGTGCTCAGAGTAAAGTCGACTCAACACAGAGAAGGACCGGAGATTCGGCCAAACCACAAAAAAATTACAAAACCTTTGGAAAAATAAAGAAATTCCATGTGTTGTGTGAATTTCGAACGAATTTTTACTGTACGTAAACTTCAACTGAACTAAAATGAGAAAAACATGGCTGATGTTGTTCTGTACACATAGGTACGAATGAAAGGAGTGTTCACCGTAGTACTTATTTATTGGGTACTGACCCGAAGACAAAACACGAACTAAACCTTAACAGGCTTATTTAAATTCACATAAACTTCGCTAGCGTGTTTTCACGCCGTACAACGCCATCTAGTTTGGTTTTATGGAACTACAGTACCTTAATACAAAATTACTTAAACATAGTCATTAAGGTACTTTTTAATCACTAATTTGCAATCCCCGCTTGGCAGGTTAGTATTGAATGTACAGTTTGAATTATTTAATTATATGTTATTTTAATTAAATAACTTGTTTAGGTCTCCGGGGCTAATTAAGTACCTAAACTTGAAACGACTTGGGGCAGAAATGAGCCGTCTCCTTTATGGTGATTTCAATAGGAAAATCAAAATTCCCGCGCGGCGAACTGCGTAGATTCAAAATGTAAGACAATTTGATCTTTATTTGTATGACGGTAAAGTCGTGGTCTATGCGGATTTCCATTGTCGATTTATGGGGTATCGGGTTACATTAGAAGTGTTTTTATGGGGCAAGATTAGTCATATCTTATGGTTTTTTATCACATTGAGATAAGAGAGGTCCTTATCCTTTGGGTTCTATTTGACTATTACTCGTTAATTTTTTTGTGTATTGACCCACAAAATGGTTTTCAAATTTAGAACATATGAAAAAAAAAAACTCAATAATAAGTTTATTATGCCTGATAGATAGGAGATTATATCAATTAGTACATTGTCGTTTACAGACACATATAAAATATGGTTTCGTTGTTGAGTAATTTTTTTTTTGTGTGACGTCGCGACGCCGGCGGCGTCGCTCTGACCTCACGGGTTAAATATACAGGGTAATTGGTAATCAGTCTGCATCCGTTTAAGGGCATGTTCTGTATATTTACACAAACAACTTTTGTTCTACAACTTTCGTTAAAACTCAATAGATAACCAAAAAAAAAATTAGTATTTGTTGCCCTTTTTTGTACTGTTTAGCGACTTTTTAGTGTTTATTCACTTCGGCACATAATTTTTTGCGCGTTAAAGAGCGTACGCGCTCTTATTACGAATTGTTACGAAGAGTTCGATGCTTTTAGACCGTGCAAATACACTTTTTATTTATTTTGTAAAAGAAAAAAATACACATTTTTTTTAAAACTGTACAACAAAAGTTGACGTATTGAATGTACCTAACATCCCCTTAAAAGGATGCAGGCTGATTACCAGTAACCCTGTATAGAACATGTACTTAAATGGATGCAGACTGATTAGCAGTAACCCGGTTATAGATTAGCTCATATGCAGCTCATAGCTTACTTTAAAACTTACCATCAGCCAGTTCAATGAAGTTGTCCTCCAATTGATTATTGGGATCGTCGAAGTCAAAGTCATCGTCGAGTGCGGCGATCACATCCGGATCTAAATCTAGGCACAACCCTAGAAAAAAATAAAAAAAAATCAAATATGTGAGGCAATCACATCTGGGTCTAGGCACAACCCTAGAAACAAAGAAAAAATAAGTTTAGTAGTGGTAGGACTCTCGGCATAGCCACCTGGGGGTACCACACCTTTGCCAGTTATTCTACCGCCAAGCAGTAATGTGCAAACTTGTTCCGGTTTGAAGGGCAATGTTTCCAGAGAAATTACAGGGCTTAGAGATATAACATCTTAGATCTCTGGGTGACGAGCGCAGTGGAGTGCTAGGTAATGATTTGGATTCTTCATGTTCTAATAGGTGCGTGTCACTGTGTTGTTATGTGGCAGGCATGTTGCTTATCATCAGGCACATGACCCGCTAGTCTCGTCACTCTTAATTAAAAAAAAATATGTTTAATAAATAATCAAACTACGCGCTACGTGCTACGATCACAGCCGGATCTAAATCCAGGCACAACCCTAGAAACAGAGGAAAAAAACTTAATAATCAAATATCATTGAGGCATTTACAAAAACAAAATGGCAGTCACAGGAACTGCCGATAGAAGTGAAAACTTATAACTCAACATTTGATAGCTCAGTTTAGTAACTACGCGGGTGAAACCGGAGGGTGTGGCCAAGAGCGTGGCCATGGTCCCGATTTTTCCCGAAGATTTCTTATCATTCCCGAGCGTGACGCTAGATTTCAATTTACAGCAAAAGAAGTTTTCACTTCAAAAGACAACGTGTTGAATGTGTCTTTTAACCCATTAAAAGATATTGTAGTGGCAGGGCTCTTTGCAGAGTTTGCCGGGGGAAGTATCACACCTTTGCCAGTTCTTCTGACGCCAAGCAGCAGTGTGTAAACATTACGATGTTCCGGTTTGAAGCACAATGTTTCCAGAGAAATTACTTATTAATTATTAATCAGATGTGATTGAGCAAGAAACATCCAAACTTTGACTTTAAGAATATCAGTAAGATAATATAGCTAAAAATAAAAAATATTTTGTCACCGTGACAATATCTCGACTGACAATTTTGGCTCATTATTTGGTATTTTTAATATTACAGCGACAGACACATAAGTTTATTAGTTCATTAGTTAAATAAACAAATTACATTACTGTGTTTTGGTTTGAAAGGCAATGTTTCCAGAGAAATTTCAGGAGTGCAAATGAATGAATTAGAAGTGCGGCCCGCTTTTATCTACTTTTTTCATCTAGTGGCCCATGGCTCCTGAAACATTGCCGACCCTTGCTCTATACTATAAAAAAAAAAAAAAAAAAAAATTATACCCTGTGGTGCGGCCCTGTTCAGCAGTCCAATGTCTTCTTCAACTTCTGAAGCGAACACCGAACTGGGCAGTTGCAGCTTAGAGGCTGGTAGCGGACCATCGTCATCGCTGTCCAACTCCTGCTCTCCCGGTCCTTTTGGTGCCTTCTCTTTCTTTTTATGAACTACTTTCTGGAGAATAACAATTTCAAACATTTATTTAACAATTTGGTACAAAAATTAAAGTCAAAGTCAAACTTTGACTTTTGACATTGACTTTAACAATTTGGTACAAAAATTATGTCAATATCATAAATCAGTGGATTTTTTTAAAACTATTATTAGGTTCGGTCTTGACCACGATCTCGCCTGATGTTAAGCGACGATGCTATCTACGATGGAACGTGATTAGATAGATAGATACTCTTTATTGTACACACCAAAAGAAAACAGATATACAGACAAAGAAAAACAATAATAGCTAGTGCCACAACAGGCGGCCTTATCGCTGAAAGCGATTTCTTCCAGGCAACCTTTGGGTGGAAATGGTTTTTGAAATTTTTAATAGTGGGGGTGTGCCATTCTAGACTACATCAGTAAATACAAATTATGTAGATATATACTAGAATAAACACACTAGAATAAAAATAAATAAACATACATACTAATAACAATACATGCTAATACTTACATACTTCTATGATATACTAATATATATGTACTGTATATAATTACTTATGATACTTACCAAAGACAAATATCTAAGGATAAAAAAAAAAAAGGTAAATAATGGTATATTATAGGTAAAACAGGAAACTAATTGTAATAATGACATTCTTATGATTGCTGTTTCGATAGAAAATGTTCTTTGACGTGACCTTTAAAAGACTCCAATGAGGGAGATTTTCTAATAGAAATAGGTAATTCATTCCACAATTGAGCTGCTTGAAAGGCAAAAGACTTACCGTAGTATGATTCAGAACGTGCTAATGGGATCATCAGAGTTAGATTAGTTTTTGATCTTAATGTGCGAGAATGACAATCTTGACAAAAAGTAAAGCGTTCTTTAAGATAGAGTGGAGTTTTAGGGTTAAATAGAATATTGAACAGCAGAAAAAGAATATGGGCATTACGACGCAGACGAATGGGCAACCACTTGAGTTTAGCGCGAAATTGGGACACATGATCATATTTGCGTAACCCAAATATGAATCTACTACAGTAGTTTTGAAGGCGCTCAAGCTTTTCTAACTGGTCTTCTCTAAGATCAAGAAAACATACATCAGCGTAGTCCAGGATGGGAAGAAGCAGAGACTGTGCGAGTGCAATTTTAGTGGCAGTCGGTAAAAAGTTGCGAAGGCGTCTAAGAGAACCACCTGATGCAAATAGTTTACCACTTACTGTTTTGATGTGACTATCCCATGACAAGGTTTTATCAAATATTATACCCAAGTTTTTGACTGAATCACTAAATGGTAATATATCTCCATTAAAAATTACATTAGGAATCAAGGTCCAGTCAATTCTTGAGATCCAGTAGGAACTGCCTATAACACTAACCTGCGATTTAGTGGGATTGACACCCAAACCAAAAGCATTGCTCCATTTACAGATGCATTCTAGATTAGCATTCGTCATTGAAATCGCTGCGTCAAGGTTTTGGAGTGAAGCTTGTGTATAAATTTGGAGATCGTCTGCATAAAGGTGGTAAGAAGAAGTAAGATATTTGGAGATAGAATTAATAAAAATTGCAAAGAGAAGAGGAGATAGCACACCACCTTGCGGAACACCAGCTGTTGTATTACACCAGAAAGAAAAGGTTTCTTCCAGACGAATACGCTGTCGGCGTCCTTGTAAGTAACTACGAAACAACTCGATTACTGGTGGAGATATGTTGATCGACCGTAATAAAGTCAGTAAGATGTCGAAGTTGACGGCGTTGAAAGCGTTACTGAAGTCTAACAGAGTTAGAACAGTAAGCTTACCGTCATCCATTCCCAAGCGAATGTCATCAGTGACTTTGACAAGAGCAGACACAGTGCTATGCCCTGGACGGAAACCGGATTGAAATGGATTGAGGAGGTCTTGGATGTTAAGGAATTCACTAAGCTGTATATGGACAAGACGCTCCAAGATTTTAGATAGGAAAGGAAGGATTGAAATGGGACGGAATTCAGAGAAAGACTCAGGATTCGATTTTTTTGGCAAAGGTAAAATATGCGCGTCTTTCCAACAGAAGGGAAAACTCCTTGTACTACAGAATTGTTAAAAATGGAGCATAGAGTGGGAAGGATAATGTCAAGGATGGGCAAAAGCATGTTCCGACTTATACTGTCACTGCCAACCGCGTTGGAGGATATCGACATGAGGCTTTTCTCAACATCACACTCAGTAAATCGATTAAAACAAAAGGAGGAAAACTCGGGTGTTGGCAAGTCAGAAAGAAAACTAAGAGTTGAACTTACATCTGCAGCTGGCATAGCAGAAACAGAAGAAAAATGCTGATTAAGTTCATCGTAGTTGATGTTATTAGAAGCGAAAGTTGAATGTGACTTGCCTATTCCCATCGACTTCCCATCGATTGATTACCTAGAAGAAACCGATTCACTCTCGATTTGAAGACACCAAGATTGTAACTATCGGGAAAAACCCACTCAGGCAACGCATTCCACAACCTAGACCTAGACGTTCTTAACACAAACATGTGATCAGCATCTTGAAATTGTTAACAAATTACGTCTTTTTGTGTAGCGTGAGTGGTTTACAACTACCAATCAACTTGACCCCTAGAATATCTAGTGGCGAGGTCTGTTGTGGTTCTACTTATTTTGGTAGTTGACAAATGAATAGTGATAAGTATAAACGTCCGGCGTTCACTGCTTCCTACAATGAAGTGAAACAGAAAGATTGAGCTCACTCTTTCTAACGATAACATAATTCCATGCTCCTAAACTTTGGGAGGGCACATCCATTGATTTCTATCGATGGTCAATATAATATGAATTTTAACCTTAAAACAACTCCCCAAATAACTCAACCAAAACTGCTCCAGGCGCAAATGTGGCCATGATGCTCGTCATGTTCCCACGTTGAATGGCAATGGCTAACCAGGAATGAGTCTGAGCTGGGGTATATTATTCCTGAGCCTGCGCCCTAACTCTGAGAGGAACCCTTTATAACTCTTATTAATTACAGGGCTTACAGATATAACACCTTAGATCTTTTGGTGACGACTGCAGTGCAGTTCTAGGTAATGATTTGGACTCTTCATGTACCAATAGCTGCATGTCACTGTGCTGTTATGTGGCAGGCATGTTGCTTACCATCAGGCACATGTCCTGTTAGTCTTGCCACTCTTTATTTGAAAAAAAAAAATGAAAAAAAAAAATTGTTGTTTATATTGGTCACAACAAAAGTTGTACAACAAGAGTTGTTTGCTCAAACATACACTTAAATGGATGCAGGCAGATCACCAGTAACCCTGTAAAGTTGTTTCCTTACCGGTGCTACCACCAATGTGACCTCCCGCGTATCTTTGAGATGTTGTAAGTAATTATAGTCATCATCAAAATATATGCCGTATTTCTGTTGCTCTTCTCTACGTTGTTCTGGAGTCAAATTCTGAAAAATTAAGATTTCTCATTTAAAGTAGCTCTGGGTTAACTCAGACGAAGTTGGGGGTACTGACTGTTTATATACGATAAAAACTGGTCAACCAAAGCTATGACTTTAACCTTAATAAGTTTACATACTGACATACATTCTAATAAACTATACCTGATCTATATAAATAATCATTATCATACCGTAAAATGTTCCAGCTATTAGCAATAAGGCCGCCACCGGACAAAAGAAATGTCATCTTTATTTACTCTTCGAGTCTACAGTCATGAGGTGGCAGATTAAAATTTTTGATATTGTACTTATTATTCTAAGTGCTTTGTTGCTTATTGCATAAAATTAACTACTGCTCAGCATTACTCTTGTAATCAGCCAGCCCATGAATTTTGATAAATAATTAGCCATACTGTATCTAGCCAAAGTGAGGAAGGTTATCCACAGATGATAAAGAGATTTTGACGTGACAACGTCTTATAATTCGATGAAGCCAGCTGCATGCACGAAAAAAACATGACGTCATGCGGCGTTACCTCGCTCTGAGGCGTTCCATTTACGGCTTGGAGTTGAAGTTGTCACGTTCAACTATCGTCAGTAACTTTACAGACAATCGATTTTTTTTGCAAATAATTAGTAATTTTTCTACAATATATCTAGTAGAAGATATTCTCAACGTTCAGAACATAGACTAAGAATTAGCAGAGCGATTTTCAGCCATGACACTGCCGCGGTTGCGGGCCTGCAGCTTCTACAGAGTGCAGATATAAATGTAAAAAATGAAACCATAACTCAAGACTTGTTTTACAGCCGCGGACGCTGACGGGATCGGCATCGGGCAGGGGGTAGAACCGCGCGAGCTGCGCTTGGTTAGCGTCGGTTGGACCTCAACTGATCGTTAACGCAAGACGGCCGCTTGCGATCATTGCTTACCACTTTTGCGGGCGATTATCTAAAACCGCGCAAATAACGGGGGGTCTATAATAATTAGCCCTTTATTCTGTGATAAGAAATTACATTTTTTTTTATATACATTGCATTTTTTGTTTATAAAATATCCCTTAGCACAGTGTGCCTTTCGGCATAGGCCTCTTCCAGCAGCTTCCACTGTTCTCTGTCATTTGCGACTCTTCTCCAGTTTGGTCCCGCTGTAAGTTTTATGTCGTCCTCCCATCTGAGGTACTGTTTGCCCCGATTCCTTCTGCCGTCTCTTGGGTACCAATCCGTCACCTGTTTGCTCCACTTCCCCATTGTGTCCCTTAGCATGTGACCGGTCCATCGCCATTTCTGCTGATCGACGCGTGATAAGACATCGGTGACCCCCGTTTTGTTTCGAAGGTCAGTATTTCTCACCCTATCCTTTCTCTTATGGCCGGTCATGCTCCTCTCCATGGCCCTTTGGCAGCTGGCAAGTTTAGACCTTTGAGCCATAGTGAGCGCCCAAGTTTCACAGCCGTATGTTAGGCATGGCAAGATGCATGTGTTGAAGGTCTTCCTCTTGATTGCCATGCTCAGTTCTCTGGATTTCATTATCTCCTTTAGGGACCAATACCTTTTCCAGCCAATGGCGATTCTCATGCTGATTTCTTTTGCCATTTGGTCCCTAAAGGAAACAACTTGTCCAAGGTATGTATACTCCGGCACAAACTTTAATGGTTCGTTGACAACGCCAATGTCGACCTCGGTGCTATTCGTCATTATTTTCGTTTTCTCTGTGTTCATTCTAAGTCCGATTTTCATGCTCTCTTCGTTTAAATTCGAAACCATGCGTCCGAGCTTGATTGGGTCTTCTTCAAATAGCACCAGGTCATCTGCGAATCTTAGATGATTAAGTTTTTTGCCATTTATATTAATTCCGAAGTCTTCCCATTCCAGTTTGCGGAATACACCCTCCAAAGCAGCTGAAAACAGTTTGGGGGATAATGGGTCCCCTTGTCTCACACCTCTCTCAATTTTGAACTCGTTTCCCAAGCTTTCTAGTTGGATTTTAGCTTTATTTTTGTTGTATATCATTTTTATGATGTCAATATATGCTGCGGGTACTCCTTGTTGTTCCAAACTGTCTAAGAGGTAAACATGGCTTATACTGTCGAATGCTTTGGCGTAGTCGATGAAAGCTACATAGATGTTTTTGTTGTACTCTGTGTATTTTTCGAGTATTTGTTTGACAGTGTGGATGTGGTCGATTGTCGAAAACCCTTTTCTGAAGCCTGCTTGTTCAACTGGCTGTTGTTCGTCCAGAATTTTAGTGACTCTGTCGAGCATTATCTTTGCAAATACTTTGTACACATTTGACATCAAACTGATTGGCCTGTAGTTTTCTATATCATCTTTATTACCCTTTTTATGCAGTAGAATAATGTGGGATTTAGTCCATTGCTCTGGAATTTTGCATTTAATTATGATTTCGTTAAATAATTTTGTAAGAATAGGAGCCAGTTCTTCCATTGTACCCTTTAACAACTCGTTTGATATTTTATCTGGCCCTGGGGATTTCTCCACCTTTTGGCTTTTTATTGACTTCTCAACTTCGCATTGTAATATTTCAGGTATTGGTTCCTCAGTGTTTACCCACGTAGGTTCCAAAAGTGTGTCCTTCTGCCTGATTGTTGCATTGGGAGTTTGTCTGGCATAAAGCTGGCTGTAGAAGTGCGTGGCTAGGTCCTTAATGTTATTTCTTTTCGAGGTGGTTGTTGTTTTTCTTTTAAGCCTAGGTATCCATTCCTTCCCTGATTCTCTCAGTTCTTTCAGCGCCTTTTTCACTCCTCCCGTCCTAGTTATGTGGTGTTCTAAAGTCTTCAGCCTTATTCTTTTTCTATCCTTTCGTACATTTTCCCTGATTTTTTTACTTAGATCTGATATCTTTTTAATTGTTTCCTTTCGCGGTTTGCTCGATATTAGGTCTTTTCGGTCCTTCAACAGATGTAGGGTGTAGTCGCTTAGCTGATATTTATTATTTTGTTGATTTCTGTTAATATTTGTTATAAGTCTTTTTTCCAGTAGTTCATATTTTTCTATTGTGTCTAAACCTTCGCTTGAAACTTGTTTTTTGATTTCTTCAAAGTGGTTTTTAATTACAGTGGTCGGAAGCACTTTCTGTTCTTTGGTGAAATTTGTTATGTGATGTCTTGGTGTTTTAATCTGTTCCTTCCTTAGTGAGCAGCGCACCATTCTATGATTCGTGTTGAAATTCAGCTTGCTTATGACCGTTGTGTCGGTGAATGCTTTGGGGTGATTGCTTGTAATATAATCGATTTCGTTTTTAAAAGAACCATCGGGTGAGATCCAGGTCCACTTATTCCGTGTGTTTTTCTTGAAAGTTGAACTAAGTACTGTGAGGTTATGTTCCATAAGGAATTCGACTAGTTTTTGTCCATTGCGACTTCTTTTCCCGTGTCCGAACTTGCCAAGCACATATTCTTCATTATTTTGTCGAGCACCAACTTGAGCATTGAAATCGCCCATGAGTATGATGTGTTTATCTGCGTTGTTACTTATCGCTTGTGACATCTCGTCATAGAAAGATTCCAATACTGCCACATCAGATTGTTCAGTTGGCGCGTATGCTTGCATGATCGACCATTGCTTCTTGTATCCTGGTAGATCGATGTTGAAAATCGCTAGTCTGTCAGAAATTCCAGTCAATTCACGTATGTATTTCTTCAAAGACTGTTTTATTAAGAAACCTACTCCCTTTTGACCTCCTGGCTCTCCTTTTTGGTATAATATGTACTTTTCATGTTCTTCTATCTTTTCTCCTGCTCTTCGCATTTCGCTGATGCCCAGGATATCGTAGTTAATTTCTTCTAGAGCTTCTTCTAGTTCTAGTAAGCTTTCGTGGGTTCTAAGTGTTCTAGTATTAAGGGTTGCAATTTGAAATGTTACACATTTTTTGTTGTTTATTCTAGCTGGAGGGTTTTGATCGGACATCTTATGTTCTGAAGTTCTTAATGATAGACAATTTAAGGTTGATATGTATATGTTTCTTTTTCTATCTAGTTTCTTGCAATTTGTGTTATTGTTATTTTGTGATCTTCGTGAGTTTCTTTCCTTCGCTGGAAGGTGGCGGTCTGATTCCTCGCGGTGACCAACCGTATTGAGGAATGTTGAGTGTTTTGATTGGTTGGTATTTTTAGTTATGTTTGTTTCTTCATTCCGGGTTTCGAAGGTTGTTAGTTTTTTGACTAATAACTAAAAACTAAAATAACGGGGGGTCTACCGCCGAACGAAAAATGTCATAGCATTGATGTTTCTCTCTCTTTTCTTTTTTTTCGCTTGAAATGATAGAGACACCAATAGCAAAGTGATAGCCGATTTAGTTAGGCGGCAGTAGCGCCGGTCTCGTGAGTTTTGAAATAAAAGCTCAGCTCCACCATTGCGACGGGCACGGTAAAAACCGCTTCGTAAGTTCTTAGCGTAAGCCATAAAAGGCATGGCAAACTTACAGTAAACCTCGGAATTAGGTTAAGTTTCAGTCAACTTTACTTACGGGTTCCTTCTCTTTTCTAGGCGGTACATTAGCGTTGACAGGTACTAAAACACGTTGCGGAGCTGTCTCATCGGCGGCAAGAGGATCCCTTTGTGAACGATGTACTAAATTGAAAGTTACAGCCTTCTTTCTATCGATAAACTTTTTCTTAGTTTTCGGCTGAAATTATTCAAAGAGACATTGCAATAACTTGAAATGTATATCATATTACGCAATTAAATTTTCTTGGATATTATTCACCATTTTTCAAGACTCTATTTCGTCCACACTGAAGTAATTTATGAAAATAAACAAACGCCAACAAAACATGTGTTGTTTTGGAAATGGCGTAGGTTAAAGAACTTAGAATGTCAGAACTTCAGAAGTCAAAAGAATGCGTTCAAAAACCTCGCATATTTTTTTCTTGTTTTTCTTCCAGTGCGTCTTCCAGAGGACCTAAGGTAGCGATTTTAAGCCCAGTCGAAAACTCGAATTTATCTCGACTCGGATTTAAACATCAAACTTCTCGATCTTTGTCGTATCCGTTTCGAATGACAGAGAAGTACTGTCATTCTGAATTTGAGTCGTTTGGAATGCCTTCAAATTCAGAACCCTTATTATATTAAATTACACTATCAAATCCCATAATTTTGAACAAGTCTATTATCATCTCAGACTCAAAAAGCTGCCTTCAATCTATAGCATCTAGCGCTTTCCGTTCCTCGTCCCGTTTCCCTCTTACTCTTCAAATAAGAAAGGAACTATATGATTACATAATTTGAATCTATTGCATAGGTAAATCTCCATCTGTAAAACATGATATTTATATATCTATTGGTGTATGTTATATTAATATATATGTATTAGAGTGTACAGTTATTAATATGTAAGTATATGCAGTATGTTAGTATTGAGTAGGTATTATATTTTAATTATGTATTATAATAGTATAGTTAATTTTCCAAATTATATAATTATAAGTATCTTTCACTCATTATTTGTACTTCCCCGTATTCTTATTCTTCTTTTCTCCTTTTCCATACTGCGGTTGCCTGGAAGAGATCGCTCTTAGCGATAAGGTCGCCAATTGCTACTTTGTTTTTAAGTTTTTGTTTGATTTTGTTGTTCTGTTTTCTAAATAAGTGCAATAAAGAGTTTATCTATCTATCTATCTATCTATGAATGCCACGGTGCAGGAATTCGTATTCTCCTGGCCTGGATTCCAGTCACACCGGTATACCGGGGAATGAGTGTGCGGATTCTTGTGTCAAATCCGCTGCCCAAATTGGATCTATAGAAAACTTCAAGGTTTACTCCAATGACCTCATACTGCTGCTTAGGATGCATCTTGAGACAACTTGGTCCAGACACTGGAAAACATCCCAGAAAATCAAGGGAAGGTACTATGCTGATATTCAACCCGATATACCTAGAACACCATGGTTCTTCAAGATGCGTCATGCAAACAAAGTCACCACATCTACAATATGCCGGTTACGCCTTGGACACGATTGTACCCCTGTGCATTTAGCAAAACTCAGGACTAGGGATCATTCTATCTGTGAGCGCGGTTTGGAAGAAGGAAACGTGGATCATATCTTTTTCAACTGCCCTGATTTACAAAGTGGCTCACTCTACGAGTTCCTCCCACCCAGTATCCCCCGTCCTACATCCATGAAATGTATCCTCTCCCTTTCCTCAACTCCATTAATTAATTAAATACTATGTAAATATATAAATAAGAACAATATTAAATTATAACATGTGTTTAAATCACATAATTATGCATGCTAACTGTATTAACAGTATAATTTTGTTCCTCAGTTACTAACCAAAAAATGTTTGTGTATGTCTAAGCTTTGTGATGTCTATTTGTTTTAGGTTTTAGGATAATCAACAGGAGCATCATAATTAACCGGTCAAATTCTCGACAAACTTTAACGTTGCCGTCTATGAAGCTGCCACGAAACGGACATTGGCAGAAATGTTGCAAAATTAAGTCACAGCACGCGCCATTAATTAAGAATTAAACGATATACCGGCCGAACTTATGGACGTTTCCTACCTCGAACGACAATTTGTCGGTTGATAGGATCGGCCGTTTTGTTCGATCCGACCTTCATTCAACCTAAGTCTAAAACTTCCGACCGAGATGTTTGTGTCGATCCGAATGTATTTCGTGGTAGGCTACAATCCGATTCAGCTGTCGCTCGGATCCGATCATTCGGAGTTTATTTTCGTAGTAGACCAGGGTAGCGATTCTGAAACCATTCGGTTGCATCCGACACGGAATCTCATCTCTCGATCTCTGTCATGCTTATCAGATAAGACAAAGACCGAGAGATGAGATTCCGTGTTGGATGCAACCGAATGGTTTCAGAATCGCTACTCTGAAAGACCAACCGATGAGATTCCGTATCGGGTGCAACCGAATGGATTTAGAATCGATGCCAGGGAGATTGTGACATTATGGGAAACTGGGTAGCGATTCTGAAACCATTCGGTTGCATCCGACAGGGAATCTCATCTCTCGGTCTTTGTCTTATCTGTTTAGCATGACAAAGACCGAGAGATGAGATTCCGTGTCGGATGCAACCGAATGGTTTCAGAATCGCTACCCTGAAAAGACAAACATGTTTACTTTTTGTCTGTTGTTTGAATGTTGGCTATATTCTTTTTCAGAATCAGTTTGTAACGGGCAAATTTTATAATCATGTTCAGCCCTGTATTCCTGTTTCTGAGGTCCTATCACTATAAATATAGTGACCTGTGGTATAATTTGGTTTGGAGATAAAAAATCTTTGAATTTGGGTATAATGTAGAATTCTAGTGATTACTTACTCTGTGCCTTCCATGCCCAAGACCCACGACTGCCCACGACCAGACGACCACGTATCTCTCTACCTAGTCTGTGACGACCACAGACAGAGTATCTTCCGAGTATTTGTTCTGTGGAGTATCTCTCTACCTAGTTTGTGCTTTGGTGTTCCCTGCAGTGTGACCAGAGTTAGTAGATTTCTACTTTTGTGGTAGATTTTAGAGTCCGTCAGCTCATTACAAATACAAATACAAAATTTCGTGGTGAACAACATTTTTCCTTGGGTTCATCTCTCGAACTCGTTCTAGTTTGTGAATGGGGAAACGGGGATTCCCATGTTTTCCCGCAGGTGCTTGAAACCACTCCCACTTGCTATTTTTATGTGTCTCAATTATTCGGTTGTCATCCAAGTAACGTCAAATTGCACGAATAACTATTTGTACATAAATATCAAGGATGTTGCGTAGAATGGGGACAAGACCATAGATCGTAGAACCCAAGATAAGCCCTCCCAAACTTCAGGGCGCACGCAATCATGTCAACGTTGGGAAGAGTAAGCTCACTCTTTCCGTTCTAGTCGGTTGCTCGGTTGCAGGACGCGGTGGACGCCGGACGTTTTTACCTATCATTGTTCGTTGTCAACAACCAAAATAAGTAGAACCACAGCAAATCTTGCCACTAGCGATTGTAGGGGTCAAGTAGATTGGTTGTTTGTAAACCACTTACGATACGCACAGAGACGCAGTTTATTACCAATTTCAAGGTGCTCAGGGCACATCTATTGATTGATTTATATCGATGGACAAGACCTTTTGTTCAAAAATTGGATTACAAAGTCCAAAATAAATTAATCAAGTGCTTATTACAAGGCTTGCATTGTGATATTATATTGAGGAGAGTTGCTTATTTTAAAGCATATAAATGTAGCCCCTAAAAGCATTCCAAGAACATAAAAGGATTTTCAGGAACCAACTTTATGTTTTCACTAGCGTTCCACCCCGACTTCAACCATGATATGTTTAATATAGCCTTAACATTTAGTGAAATAATTTTTGAAATTGGTCTTGTAGTTCCTGAAATAAGCGCGGTGTTCAGATTTAAATAAAATATTTAATTATTAAATTAGTACATATATATTGTTAAATATTACATTAAATAAGTGTATAGAATTAAAATGCATTTTTATTTCACACATAGGCTTTTCCACTTACTTTTGGTTGTGAGTAGATATTTTAGTAGATTTCTGCATTTCGGTAAGTAGAATTCAGTAGATTCAGCCTTACCGAGAGTAGATTTGTCAAACTAAATCTGGTCACACTGGTTCCCTGTTCCCAAGACTCAAGAATGAAGAATTGAAGAATGTGATTATTCTGAAATTCTGATTATTGATTATTCTCTTCATACTCGCTAAGTCGCTACAGTTTACACAGTATAACTCTAGCTTGGTTCGTTGGTTCTCAAACGTAAGCCATAAAGTTGTTAGGTAGGTAGGTACCTGTTTTCTGTTTTGCCCCGTTGATAGTAACAAACAACAGTACCTATCAGTGTACTTACCTACACATTTTATTTTATCGTTTTGTCGCTGATGGTACAAAATGGCTAGTGAACCTGAGCCAATGGACACAGCAGAGATAAAGGCTGACATATCGTATAACTACAGCAGAGACGAGAGCATACCTGAAGCAGCAAATGCTCTGTCTTTCGTAGAGTCTTGCAGCCCCACCATGTATGGCACACCTCCATCCAGTGGTCTAACCGAACGTGACCAGATACACCCCGAAAAATCATTACAATCTGATAATGCATGTGATTATAAACCAAGTAAAAAAATATATTTAAGAGGGAAAAAGATGTCACATACTGCAAAAATAACATTTGAATGTGATATGTGTAACTATAGAACATTACGAGCAACCCACTTGAAAAGACACAAATTAACACATACTGGGCGAAAACCATTAGAATGTGATATGTGTGATTATAGAGCATTACATGCAGATACTTTAAAACAACACAAAAAAACACACACTGGAGAAAAACCATATAAATGTGATATGTGTGATTATAGAGCATTACAAGCAGAAACTTTAAAACATCACAAATTAAGACATACTGGAGAAAAACCATACGAATGTAATATGTGTGATTATAGAGCTTCACATCCAAGCCTTTTGAAAAGACACAAATTAACACATACTGGAGAGAAACCATTTGAATGTGATATGTGTGATTATAGAGCATCACAAGCATCCAATTTAAAACAACACAAAAAAACACATACTGGAGAAAAATCATATAAATGTGATATGTGTGATTATAGAGCATTACAAGCAGAAACTTTAAAACGACACAAATTAAGACATACTGGAGACAAACCATATGAATGTCATATGTGTGATTATAGAGCTTCACATCCAAGCCTCTTGAAAAGACACAAATTAACACATACTGGACGAAAAAAATTTGAATGTGATATGTGTGATTATAGAGCAGTACATGCAGGCACTTTAAAACAACACAAAAAAACACATACTGGAGAAAAACCATATGAATGTAATATGTGTGATTATAGAGCTTCACATCCAAGCCGCTTGAAAATACACAAATTAACACATACTGGAGAGAAACCATTTGAATGTGATATGTGTGATTATAAAACATCACAAGCATCATATTTAAAACAACACAAATTATCACATACAGGAGAAAAACCATATGAATGTGACATGTGTGATTATAGAGCATTACAAGCAGCCTACTTGAAAACACACAAATTGACACATACTGGGGAAAAACCATTTGAATGTAATATGTGTGATTATAGATGTTCTCAATCAGGCCAATTGAAAAGACACAAATCAAAACATACTGGGGAAAAATCATTTTAATGTGGTAATGTTTGATTACAGAGCAGGGGTACCCCAACTTGTTTCGTCTGCCGCCCACTTAGAAAATAAATTATATTTTAGCACCCAATTTTTTTAACATACCACTTAAAAACCACTATAACTTCAAGTTAATTGATTATTGTGAGCTATGTTTGCGGTGAGAAAAAATTCTAAACAAGACTTTTACTATAACCCGCAAGAGTTAACTTGAGACCGGAGCCCAATAGGTGGTACACAACGGACTAAAAGCCTCTATGAGTCTACACAATGCCCTTGTTTTTTTTTCTGGGTCTCCTACTGCCCCCCTTTAGGTCTGCGCCCACAAGGGGGCCCCCCTTGTGGACAACAACACAAATTAGCACATACATACTGGAGAAAAACAATGTGAATGTTTGTGTGTGATTGTAGAACATCATATGCCAAAAGCTTAAGATTACATCACATACTGGAGAAAAATGATATGAATGTGATATGTGTGACTATAGAATTATGGATCAACACAAGCACTGCTTGAAAATACACTAATTAACACATCACAAACAATTGCTAGATAGATAGTTGGAACCCTAAAACTTACACAAGCATCCCTTATATTGGTGTATATTGAATTTCTGTAAGTTGGTGATCAATAATACATATGTAAAATTGTAAAGTTGTGTTATCGGGACCAAAATTCTAAGGAAAACGATAGATGAAACTTTTTTTTAATAAAACACTGGATAAGTAAATTAATTTTTATTACTATAAAATAAAACAATGTAAACCAAAGTTATTTTGATAACATCCTGATGTTTATGAATGATGGTTCAATTCAAAGATTGAGAGCCTTTCACATCTTCTGTGTATAAATAAATATTGGTGGACAATTCACAAACAACACCATCTGACCCCAAACTAAGCAAAGCTTGTATGATGGCGGCCAGATAGCTGATATAAAGTTTTAAATACATACTTATTATACACTAGCGGCCCGTCCCGGCTTCGCACGGGGGCAATATTTCTTGTTAAGTAGGTATGCTAAATGAAACGTACATGACCAAATTTTTTCAAATTATCAAAATTAACAACCAAAACTTTAAACTGTAAAAACATTAAACTGGCTGGCCTGGTCTAATAACACGTTAAATATGTACATATATTTAACGTGTCTAACTAAAGCAAAACTACTTCTAGTTCAAAAAAAAAAATTGGTAGTCATAGGAACTGCCGAAAGAAGTGAAAACTTTTGACTCAAATGTTTTCACTATTAATTGAATTGTCTAATTTATTTATTACCTTGCCAGAAGACAAATTATTTGTTAAACCATCGTAGGTCTATGTACATTCGCATAATTTCAACACCGCCAGCTAAATCGATGGTTGCGCCATCTAGTTTTATATCAACGTAATTATGCAGAATAATGCAACTCTTTTATATTTCTGTTGTCCTGGTATCTGGAGATAAACGCTGGGCTGTTGGAGGTAGGTAATCGAAATTCTTTACTGTTTCTGTTACCCTGGTACCTACCTGGCCGTTTTTTACCTAGTTTACCCGAAGATTTCATATCCGATCCGATCCGATCCGATCCATTATCATATCCAAGCGTGACGATTGATGAATCCATTTCACAGCCCACGAAAATTCTGTCTATAGCTCGCCTAAAGAAGTTTTCACTTCAAAAGTGGCCAAGTGCAAATAGGACTCCCGCACGAAGGGTTCCGTATCATAAGCAAATAAACGGCGAAAACCTTTTTGGCTTTATTCCGAATTCCGTATACATACTCGTAGACTATCGCAGTCTCCGCAGACAGGCATTCATCCGAAAAGCTTTATAAAAATGTTGATTTTACCTTAGTCAAAGTACTTTATTCATAAATGTACAATTTACACGTCAATTAATAAAAACATAAAAACAAAAGAAAGAGCATACAAATTGTATACATTTTCAACATTGAACTCTCAAAACACTAAAGCCGGCTTCCCACGGCCCGTTGTTTCACAGATCAGATCGCGCCTTTACAGGCCGAAAGATCGTGGGAACGGTGGCATCCGATGAGGCCTGTGGTCGCCTGTCGTCGCCCGTCCGATCCGTCGGGAGTCGGTAAGTTCAAAGGCGCGGCGCGGCGCGGCGCGACGGTGCCTGTAGCGGCCTGTACGGGCGCGCCTGTGTCGGTTCATTTCACCTGGGACAGCGCGTGCGCGTACACGCACAGATGATGGAGTGGACGAACGATGTAATATTCGAATTTTTAACTCTCTACGAAAATGAACCAGCGCTTTGGAATAGCTCGTCGCCACAGCATAAAAACAAGAACGATGTCCATGATGCGTGGTTACGGATAAAAACTGGTTTAAAAGGTGTACCTATCACGGAGTTAAAAAAGAAAAAAGAAAATTTGATGTCTACCTACAGAAAGTTGAAAGCTAAAATCAAGGATTCTATGAAAACGGGTAGTGGCACCGATGATATTTATAAACCGGAATGGCCATTCTACGACATTATGGCAAAATTTTTGGATGACGTATATAAACCAAAAATGACTAAAACTACCATAATGGTGAGTAACTTTTATTTGTATCTAATAAAATAATAGTAAGGCTCCTATCGTACCTTTATTATTATTACTTTATTACTTATTATTTCTATTTTATAAGAAAAAAAAATATAGTACACTCGCCCGCAAAAATAAAGGGTCACATAGTTAACTCCAAATAACTTCGAAACTATATAAGCTAGCTCTTTGAATTAAGAAGTATGTGAATTAAAATTTAATTACTCATCTTTAATTACTTCAGATACTTTTAAATTCAAAGAGCTAGCTTATGTAGTTTCAAAGTTATTTGGAGTTAACTAGATGACGCTCTATTTTTGCGGGCGAGTGTATTTATTAATTACCATGAACAGTATTATTTTTATTTAATTATTATTTATACCATATAGAGTATTTTCCTCGCGTCACGTACAGTCAGCTACAGCCTTGCTCTCGTCAAATGGTACCTATTTCTTTGCACTAGAATGACAGGACGCCCGGAAATGGCTAGCTTAACCTGTGGCTAACTGTACAAAGGCCGAATCTCGTATGCCTAGGTTAACCTATGAATAGTTATTCTGCCACGAAACTGCGCCATTAGTTACAAAGTATTCAGCAAATTTATCTCTGACGCTCTTGGCAGTAACGGCTGCTCTTCTTGGTAAAGATCTCAGTGGTAGTAGGGAACTCATTCCTTCTTGGTCATTTCGCCATGAGCCAGGTTGAATGACACCTTCATTTTCAGTGTCAAAAATGCTAACTGGTGTGTATATTTGCTTTGATTTTTTAGATCTCCTTAGAAAATTGTGTATTAAGACACAAGTCATAACTATGTCCGTTACCTTGTCGGGTTGTACCAGAATAGGTTTCCTTAGTACTCTGAAAACAGAAGACATGATTCCGAAAGCGTTTTCGACTATTCGCCGAGCTCTTGACAGTCGATAGTTGAAGACTCTTTCTTTTGTTCCTTTGTTATGATTCCCAGCATATGGCTTCATCATGTTAACAGTTAGGGTAAATGCACTATCAGCTACAAAAACGTAGGGCATCTTTTCTTCTATTAATGGTAAAAAATCTGGTTGCGGTAAATCCAATTCAGAACGACATAGTTTTTTGTAGAACTCCGTGTTTCTGTACACACCACCATCGCTTATTCTTCCCTGGCAACCACAATCCACAAAAATAAAGTTGTAATCAGCGTCAACCAAAGCTAAAAGTACAATGCTGAATGTACCTTTATAGTTGATATATTCTGATCCACTGTGAATAGGACTTTGCATCACGACATGCTTTCCATCTAGTGCCCCTATACAATGAGGGAAGTTCCACTTGCGGTTAAATTCTTCTGCGATGTCCAACCATTCATGTGATGACCGTGGCAGCTGTAACAAAATAGTATGTTTATTGTAAGTAAGGGCATAATTGTCTAATTTTTTATCTTTCGCATTCGATCAGACGGTTCATAAAAAAGGTTTATGTTTCAAGTAACAAATTTGAAAGCTATAACAAAAGATTAATAGATTAATTAAATTAAATTAAGAGATTAATAGTCAGTCCTCCGTTGAGAGCGGACGTGCTTACTCAACCGGTGTTTTGTTCGTTCACGTAAACTATGACGTCAACGACGGTTAAGTGTTCAAATTGTAATGTCGTTATAAATGAATTACTTGCTTTTTTAAGAAACGTACTTGATTTCATGGATGAAGACAGTATCCATCAGTTGGTAACTTCTTCCTTCAGCAGTGAAAATATAGCAATAGCGAAGTCCTTACTTTTTGAATCGATGCCCAATACAAAGAAACCAGTGCGTCGTAAGGAGGGAAAAAAGAGGATGTCTCGTGACTTAGATGACATCATATGTGCGATGAAAAATACTTGTGAAGAAAAACTCCCAATATATGTGGCAAGAGACCTTCATGCAGTCCCAAGTGTCGGTTTCGATCATATCGATTGTACGCGGTTATTGAAGGATATCGCTAGGTTACAAACCCAAGTAAGTCAATTACATGAAAAAACCGTTACTTTGGAGATGTTTGACACACTAAAACTCGAGATCGAGAACTTGAAATACACGTCGATCGTAGAAAATTTTCCGTGTAATGCCTATGTGAACACGAAACGAGGCGCATATATGCAGGATAGTTGCGACTTAAGCAGCGGCCCGGTAGGATTGCAA
This sequence comes from Ectropis crepuscularia, assembly GCA_963693475.1. Taxonomy (NCBI): domain Eukaryota; kingdom Metazoa; phylum Arthropoda; class Insecta; order Lepidoptera; family Geometridae; genus Ectropis; species Ectropis crepuscularia. The sequence goes on along the minus strand of OY856368.1, from coordinate 6,713,350 downwards.
TACGTGCCTGTCAAAGCTACACAAACATCAGCTGTTGAAATAAACAAGTCAGTTGATAAAAACAGACATTCTACTCCGTCAAGGTCAAGAAACAGTATAAGCCCCAAGATATCGCATAACTCTGTGAACAATGGGCAGGTCGAAGTCCAAAGCGATTCGTCTAGGAGTGGAAGCAAGAGAAAGCATGGTGCAACAGGTCCTGTGCCGAGCGGTGGCATAGGTGTGAAAGAGACAGAAACTATTCCGATGCAGCGATCATTTCGCCTGTCTAATTCACCAGTTTCAAATGCATGCGCACAAACATCGGACGGCGGCGGTCGGCCTACAAACTCCTATGCGAGTCGTATTACTACCTGTGATAAGACTGTAAAGGAGTGTTCTAACTCACAACAGGTAGTTTTGAAATGCACTCAGGTATCGCAACAAACTGACGAATGGCAACTTGTGAAGTCGAAAGTCGCTAAGAAATATAAACTTGTAGGACAAAAGGGTCGCGCTACTACCACGGTGGACGGGAAATTTAAAGCTGCGGTTTTGAGAGTGCCGTTATTTATATCTAATGTGAGTAAAGAAACCAGTGAACAAGATATAATAAGTTATATTCAGGACAAAACTGATGAAGTCGTTTCATTAAAAATGATAAAAATTAATTCAGATAAGAAATATAATGCTTATAAATTGTATGTTTCTAAAGCTAATATAGACTTATTTTTAAATGATGAATTTTGGCCTGATGGTATTACATTCAGGAGATTTGTAAACTTTAAGTATGGAGTTTATAGAAAGTCATAGTTAATGCAAATATCTAAATGGATAAATCTAAACACAAATATTGTAAAATTAGTAGTTTTAACTGTCATTCATTTAAGAGCTCGATTGATGATGTTAGGAAAATTTGTATTGATTCAGATTTAGTGTGCTTACAGGAGACGTGGCTTTTACCGTATGACATTCCATTACTGGGGACAGTCTGTAGTGAGTTTGAATTCACTGGTAAGTCTTCTGTGAATACTACTGAAAAACTTTTAAAAGGGAGACCATACGGAGGCCTCGGTATTCTTTGGAGAAAGGATTTGTTTGACAAAGTGACTGTTGTCGAGTGCAATAGCGACCGATTAGCCGCTATTATAGGTACAATTGACGATCGCAGTATATTAGTAGTGTCTGTTTATATGCCAACAAAATGCAATGAAAATCTTCCTATGTTCTCGGAAGTTCTTGGTGAAATTAGTGCTATTGAGGAAAATAGTGGTGTTGAAACAGTGTTTATGCTGGGAGATTTCAATGCTCATCCAAATAGCATTTTCTTTCGTGAGTTAACTGAGTTTTGTCAGGACCAGTCGTGGATATGTGCGGACGTTGAGATATTGGGTGGTCACTCAGGTAGTTATACATATATAGATACGTATCACGGCTCTCGCAGCTGGTTAGATCATTGTGTGGTTTCCCAATCAGCTTGGCAAACGGTTATGAATGTAGGGATTGTTGAAGAGGTTTTTATATCTGACCACTTACCTATATTCATTGAGTGTAATTTAGGTAAAATAGAACGTAGGTCATTGGAAACTAATATAATTTATAGCGCAGTAACATGGGGTGAGAGGGACCAATCAGAAATGAGTCGATATCACCGTATTTGTCATGATGAATTGCGGAATATTGACTTTCCGACAGAATTCAGAGAGTGTTGTAGTGGTCGGTGTGCATTGAATAACCATAAGAAAATACTTGATAAAATGTATGAAAACTTAGTTTGCATAATGAGTAAGGCTGCGGTTAAAACGAAAAGATTACGGTTTAAATCTAAATCTAAAAACCGAAACTTGTGTGGATGGAACCAACATGTGAGGTGCGCTCACCGGGAGGCTAGGCTTAAGTTTGATACATGGGTACTCCATCACAGACCAGCGTCAGGGTTAATTTATGAGCAGATGTGTGTGTCTCGTAAAATTTTTAAAGGACGCTTAAAATGGTTACAAAATCACCAGGAACAAGTCAAAATGGACATTATTGCTAAAAATAGATGTAATAAAAACTTTAGTGATTTCTGGAAGTCTACTAAGAAAATTGCTATTAGGCCTGGTCTCCCGCTAAGTGTCGATGGCAAAACAGACCCGTCACAAATAGCTAACTTATTTAGAGACCACTTCAAAATGCCAGCTGCGCTTAATTGTACTTCCGCGGAGGTCGAGTCAGATTCCTTAGAAATGAGGGAGGGGCCTCTTCTGGTTTTCACTGCGGGCCAAATACGCTCTACAATAAAACACATGAGCGGGGGTAAATCTCCAGGACATGACGGACTCGGTATCGAGCATTTAAAGCACGCCGGTGTTCATCTGCCTAGGATCCTCGCAATGTTCTTTACTCTGTGTATAAGTCACTCTTACCTGCCAAGTGACTTGATGAAAACGATAGTTGTGCCCGTTGTGAAGAACAGGACAGGTGACCTCTCCGATAAGGCAAACTATCGGCCCATCTCTCTTGCGACAGTGGTGGCAAAGGTGTTGGACGGTTTGCTTGACTCACAGATAGAAAAATACTTAGAACTCCATGACGCACAATTTGGGTTTCGACACAGATTATCTACTGAAAGTGCAATATTGTGTCTCAAGCATACTGTCCAATACTATACGGACCGTAAGACCCCGGTGTACGCCTGTTTTCTAGACCTTTCCAAGGCCTTCGACCGAGTTTGTTATGATGTGCTTTGGGGTAAAATGGTGGACAGGGGTATACCGGAGGAGGTTTTGAATATTTTTAAATTTTGGTATAAAAATCAAACCAATAATGTTAAATGGTCTAATAATCTCTCTGAGCCATACAGGTTGGAGTGTGGCGTGAGACAAGGTGGATTGTCGTCTCCGAAACTCTTCAACTTGTATGTAAATGACCTCATTGTTGGATTGAGTGGTATGCGTGTTGGATGCCGTGTGGGTGGTGTAAATTTTAATAATATCAGCTATGCGGACGACATGGTGCTACTGGGTCCCACTGTGAGGTCCATCAGGGAGATGTTAAAGGTGTGTGAGGCCTATGCCACCTCACATGGGCTCTCTTATAATGTGAAAAAGACAGAATACATGGTGTTTGGGGTCACCGGTAAGAGTTGTCCACAGTCTATGATGTCCGTTACTCTGAATGGCGTTAACATTAAAAAGGTGAAACAATTTAAATATCTCGGACATATTATTGCCGATGACCTCAGAGACGATGCTGATATAGAGCGGGAACGTAGAGCTCTAGCGGTTCGTGGTAATATGCTGGTTCGTAGATTTGCTCGGTGTACGGACCAGGTTAAAATCACCCTTTTTAAGGCGTATTGTCAGGGTTTGTACACGGGCAGTCTGTGGACCGAATACGCCAAAAGATCGCTGGATGCTCTGCGAGTCCAATATAATAATGTGTTTAGAATGATGTTGAAACTGCCTCGCTTCTGTAGTGCGTCAGAAATGTTTGTGCAGGCCCATACTGATGATTTCTGGGCAGTCTTGCGCAAAAAAGTGGCGTCATTAGTTGGAAGAGTACGGAGTAGTGACAACATTATTCTAAATACATTAGCAGCTGATCCCCTCTCAGCCCTGTCTAGGCATCTTGTGCAAACAATGGTCCACACGAAGCAGTCGAAGGGCCCTGAATTTGTTTGCATACGATGTTTTAGAGCGTAAGTTGTGAAGCGCATTCAATTTAACGTAATATTATGTTAAATTGAACTCTACATTTTAATTACGTAATTTTAATATTGGATTCGGATTTTAATTTGTCTAATGTATTATGATTGTTAATTTTAGGTTTGATTTGTATTTTTAATTCTTTTGACTTAAATGGATCTGTGTTATCTGAGAAATAAATAAATAATAATAAAAAAGAAAAAGGTGCAGAAAAAAAGTCTCATAATAATATATTTTGTTCTCGATTACTTTCAGATATCAGATGAGAGTGAAGATGATAGTAAGGACGAATGTAATGAATCAATCCAAAATTTAGAAAGTAGTGAAGAACAGGACATTGCATTCAAAACTCCAAAAATAATCCCAAAGAAAAAAAGGAAACTGGATGAGACTCAAAATCGTATGGATGAAGCATACACTTATCTCAAACAATTAGGCCAAATGCCGCGAAAAGATGTATCTTCTTTGTATTGTGATTTATTAGCAGAAAAATTGAGGGGTCTACAGGATGACACACGAGAAGTAGCCATGTTAGAAATAGACAATTTGGTGTTTAATCTGAAACGACGAGAAAAAGAACAACAATTTCCAGGTTATTACACTGGAGCTACTGCCATCAGACCTCTGCGACCCTTGAGCCCCTATCATTCGCCACAGGATTCACCATCGTCTTCATCGTACTCACCGGCCTACAAGAGCCCCAATCCACATACTCCCTCACAAGTACCATACATTCAAACCATTCCTAATCCACAACAATCGCCAAGTATCCAGTCTCCACAGGGTGCGCCATGTTTTCCACCTCCATTCCGTTCTCAACCATCGTCTTCATCACAGTCGCCGACCTACCAGAGCCCCAACCCACATACTCCCTCACAAGCACCATACACTCAAACCATTCCTAATTCACAACAATCGCCAAGTATCAAGTCTCCACAGGGTTCGCCAAGTTTTCCACCTCCATTCCGTTCTCAACCATCGTCTTCATCACAGTCGCCGACCTACCAGAGCCCCCATCCACATACTCCCTCACAAGCACCATACACTCAAACCATTCCTAATTCACAACAATCGCCAAGTATCAAGTCTCCACAGGGTTCGCCAAGTTTTCCACCTCCATTCCGTTCTCAACCATCGTCTTCATCACAGTCGCCGACCTACCAGAGCCCCCATCCACATACTCCCTCACAAGCACCATACACTCAAACCATTCCTAATTCACAACAATCGCCAAGTATTAAGTCTCCACAGGGTTCGCCAAGTTTTCCACCTCCATTCCATTCTCAACCATCGTCTTCATCGCAGTCGCCGGGCTACCAGAGCCCCAATCCACATACTCCCTCACAAGCACCATACACTCAAACCATTCCTAATCCACAACAATCGCCAAATACCAATCAGACTTCAGATACACTATCACTAAAAGATTTTTACGAGTCTCAAAATGGAGAGCTTTTCTTGAAATAAATATTATTAAGAACGTAGCAACTTACTTTTATTTCTTCCTTTAATTCTTGCATTATGGCTTTGCAGACGTCGTCAACGCATCTTGAGACTGTTTGTATTGAAACTTTAAATAAGTATGAGAGGCTTTTGTAACTATCTCCAGTAGCTAGAAATCTGAGTGCAATAGCAAATCGGGTTTGAGTCGGAATGCACTGTCTCATGTTAGTATCAATCTTTGAGATATGAGGGCCAATCTTATTTAGAAGGAACGTAAAATCATCTTGAGACATTCTGCAGAAATTTTCAAATGTTCCGCTAGGTTCCCGTACAAAATCATTCAGCATATCAGTTGCATTATATCTGTAAGTAATAAAGAAAAATATGTTTCTATTGCTGGAGAATATAAAGAGAATATAAATAATCGGGTTGAGCTAGTAAAAATTACCAACCTTGATCGGCTCTTGTTGAATGACGACACCCACCAGCGTCGTTTCTTCTGCTTTCTTTTTGCTTGATTTATCAAATGTTGACCACTAAATAAAACCACAGCGGCTGCACATGCAGCCATGCGCTGCGTATCACACATTGGCGGTAACGACAGGCGGATACAGGCCGACACACACCGTTGGAATGGCTCGGCGCGAGACGTAATCAGCCGCACAGGCATCCACAGGCGTGGCGCGATCCGGCCTGGCCTGTAATAACACGGGCCGTGGGAAGCCGGCTTAAGAAGAGGCATGCGCTCATCTACGATCACAATGTAAAATCAGGTGACGTCTCCTGATTGAGTCTCAGTCGCAACAGGAGCCACAAGTTGAGTGGACGTTCGCTAATAATTCAAAAAAATCCGATATGAGCCGTAATAATGTCTTATTCTGCTTTTGCAAGGTGCACAAACAGTTCAAAGACCAAGAACAAGTTCCATGGTATCACTTTTCATGCGTAAGTACACAAAATCTTTAATTATTTCCATAACAGTTCAATGATTATTACATCTAAAATTATTTTTCTGTTGGAAACAATTTTACAATTGGCCATTTCCAAAAAGAGACAGATATATATACAGCGTAAGAGTGCAACACGACCGGCGATATGTTAGTTGCGGCTATTTTGTCTCTTTCACGCCAGTGCATTTGTATGTCTTTCTATTCTTGTCGAAAAAAATATCTAAACAAATGTGATGTATAGCTATCTCATTTCCACCTACTGCCTACTTGTCATGATGTCTTTGTCATTCATTCAAACGTCTCTCACGATGCAAGTGAAGCTGTGTGCACATTGCGTATACTTGTGTGAGATTTTCGTTACATTATGCTGTCTTTATATTAGAGCGTACCTTATCTTCGTTTACTTAGTTTCATCAAAGATTTTCAAGGTTTAAAATTACTACTTTACTGTATTATAATAATTATTGTACAGAAAACTGTCAAGCATTATATGAGTATAATATGTTCCATGTCAAATGTTTGTATACATTTTTATAGGACTTTGCCATCACTCTCTAAAAATTCGGTGTAACTATAAAAAGTTTGATCAATGAGCCAGCACTTTAATCTATTTTTGAAGCTGCCGAAACCGTGTTATAAACTTCAGGTCCCATAATGTGAATTAACTTCCGTGACCTCGTGAGAGAGTGTGGTATACCATCCAGCTTATCCGCGTTACGCATGTTACGAGAATGTCTCTCTCCTCGCGTATTGTATGATTCTAGATTATTTCTGACATACACAGCCACCTGGAAGATCAAAATAGCAAGTAACGTAAGTATGCCAAGCTCTTAGAAATATGGTCTGACGGATGTGCATTGCGATACGCCAACGATAGCACGTACGGCACGTTTTTGGGCGCGGAACGCACGCTCCCAATCGGCAGCGCGCGCGTATAGCTCGGCGCCGTATTGTGACCGAGAATGCACTGTGGCAAAGTAACACGCCCGCGACACATCCGCAGACATCACTCGGGATACTCGTCTTAACGCAAAGCATGCACTGCTGACTTTAGCACACATCTTGTCGATGTGGTGCTCCCACGTCAAGCTGCGATCAATCTCGATGCGTTTAGCGTTTAGCGTTACCGTTTAGCGAAACTTTAAGTGGTTTTGTATGATGGCCCGACAGACAAAAGTGAACGAATTGAGTCTTTTTTGAATTTAACATAAAACCATTAGCTCTAAACCATGAATTTAAGCCGTTAATTACAAAATTTAATTTATCTTCCAATTCCTCTATTGAAAGAGCTGTTACTACGGCAGCCACATCATCTGCATACATGAATATGCCTGCACCCTTTACGGCATCGGGGAGATCGTTTAGTAGGAGAGAGAACATTATATTTGACACCGACGAACCCTGCGGTACTTCCATAGACGAAGGCAGTGGATCTGATTTATTATCGCCATCGCCAGCATCCACTACTTGAGAGCGGCCTCGTAACACCTCGTATGATTTCCCAGCTATGCCATAGTGTTTAAGCTTTAAAGCTAAGGTCTCGTGGTCTGCGACATCGAAGGCCTTCGATAAGTCACAGCACAATACAGCTACTTGATCTTTACGTTCACGGGCAGCCGACACACTACGAATCACTTCACGCGTTAGAGAAATCGTAGACCTCCCTTCGCGGTATGCGTATTGTTGTTCACACAGCGCCTTGGTTTCCGATAGGTAGGCCACTAATCGCGAACTCAAGCCGTTTTCGAACACTTTGGCTATTGCTGGTATAATCGATACTGGTCTATATCCATCAATATCGTCCCACTTGCCTTTGCCTTTAAATATCGGGGACACTTTCGATAGTTTCAGCGACGACGGGTACGAGCCTTTTCTAAGACACTTATTAAACAGTGTGACGAGAACCGGAGCTAGAGGCAGAATTGCTAACTTAATTAGCTCCATCGACACACCGTAAATGTCTTTTGACTTTTTTGGGGGTATTCTGGAAGAAACTATACGGAATACGTCATCAGCCGAGAAACTTGTTAGTCTGAGGGAACGGTCAGATGCTTGACGTGCTGATACTAATATTTTACGTACAGTAGCAGCATCAGCTTTAGGTGCCCCACAGGCAGCAGCTGCATTTAAAAACCGAACATTCATAGCATTTACGGCAACTTTTGGCGAACTAAACTTACTGCCGTTACAATCTTTGACGATCTCGGAGTAGTTCGACCTTAGGGTGTTCTTTTTCCCCCTCTCCGTGTTCACGATTCCCCACATAGCTTTACATGGATTCGTACTTCCGTGTATTATACTACTAAAATGATTTGTTTTAGACATATTCAAAGTCAAAATGTATTTCCTGTTGAGATCGTCAAATATAGCTATTAAGTTCTCATCCTCAGGAAATTGGTCAACTAATTTTGAAATATCAAACAACAACGATTTTAGATCAAGTATGTCAGGTGTAACCCACGACGCGTCACGTTTGTTATTTGGTGTTCGTTTTATCGGGAAACAAGTATCATACTTATTTGCTAAAATATTCATCAGTGCCACCACAAATGTTTGAGTGGTTTTCTTTCTCTCGCTTACCTCGGGCCAATCTATACTGTATCTATATCCTTATGGTTGTAACGACGAATTTGATACCGCGTTTAAGTCTTCTAGTTGCGCCATCTAGTTTGCTTGGGACGGAGTAATCGATTAAGAAACGGTAAAAATCAAGTTTGTTGTATGGGAGCCCCTTTTAAATATTAATTTTATTGAAGTGAAAACTTTTGGCGCACCTAGGCAGATTTTTCGTGGGCTGTGAATTGAATTCTAGCGTCACCCTTGGGTATGATAAAAATCTTCGGGTAAACTCGGAACCATAGCCATTGGCCATCTAGAAAGAACTGTGTCAGCCATTGGGAAATGCTGAAGGGGCGTGACCTGGCCATCATGGCATGCCCATCTAGAAATCCATCAGCATTTCCCATTGGCTTACTTGGAAACTATCTATCTAAGCTAAGCTATCTATCTATCTAAACTAAGCTATCAAATTTAATTCTGAATTATAAGTTTTCACACCTATCGGCAGTTCCTATGACTTCTTGAGATACAGCCTGGTGACAGATGGACAGACGAACGGACGGACGGACAACCAAGTCTTAGTAATAGGGTTCCGTTTTTACCCTTTGGGTACAAAAAAATGAATAGCTCAAGCAATAGAAAATCGTTACTGTCAAATTTATACCACCCATAAGTTTGTTATGTTGTAAGATATAGCAAAAGCATATATTAGAAATAAAATTTAAACAGATTTGAAGACAGATTAGATAATGGTTGTCACGTAAGGTAAATGACTTAACTTTATTGTTTTTCTTTTCATTTGTGTCGAAAATGGGGTAAATTTCTCCCCCAATTTGGAGATTCTCTAAAATTTTGGGGAATTAGGAAATCGGACACCGGCAACCCTGATTTTGACATATCTGCAAGCAATCAACCTCAAAAAAGTAATATTTTTATTTATTAATGTCACTTAGTCACTTTGATCTTTCATTACACAGATCACTATATACTATTTTACTATTTAATTCAGGGGTGGTCGACTCTCTTAGGGCCGTGTTAGACAAAAGTACATACACGTGGGGGCACCAAACGAGTAGTGGCAATATATACGCGCGTCTCTTTCTAACGTTTCATTTTAGAGATAAGTAACCAGTGAAAAATTACGATTTTAATGTACGATTTGTTGTTAATTTACAAAAATATCGATTTTGAACCAATAAATAATTCTCATAAAATTAGTACCATTTGTCGATAAAAACTAGATGTTGAAACCATTAATTGTATGTCCGTCGTCCTACGATTTCATAGGACTGCAACATTAACTGCGACTTGTACCAAAAATTACATCTACCGACGGAACGCCTCTCTTTTCTCAATTTCTCTTGATAACTCGATTAGTAAAATAACAATAAAAATAAGTATCGAGTCAAACATTTTCGTGGTGCCATTACGTAGGTATCTCTAAAAGTCTAAAACGACCGCAAGAAAATGGCGTCGTGTTTTGTTTACGTGCTTTATTCTTGTTTTTTTTTTTGCTAAAATCCAGTTTATTTACAGTTTATCCATATATTTCTGCTGTATTTCGTCATGAAAGAGAGCCAACGAAAATGTGCTAAGTGTGGCAGATCGCCTGCTGGTGATTCTACCATCACGCTCTTTGATGAAACTGAGTTCAATGATCACGCTACATCGTTTTCCTAAACCTGGAAAAAGGATTTTTTTACGGTAAATACTTACGTTGTTCGCCAAATCGCGAATATTGTTATGATATTATCATAAATTTGACGACCTATGGGCGCCCGGCGGAAACTAAAACATATTTGTAAATTATGCTTTCAGTTGCTGGTTGTGGGCTAAGTATTGCTATCCTAATTAAGAATGGGCTTCAAACCAAGAACAGCTGTACAATAAGGATCCATCATACCCATCACTTCAAGCCATCTCCTTTAATTTCTGGTGGAAAACAGCTTATAAAATTTGCTACACCCGATGAAAGCTATGATGAGGTAAATATATTTTAATTGTTTTCTAAAAGATAAAAAAAAATAATTTAGTGTATGTTGTGCTTGGTAAAATAGTATAAATTATTTAATTTTAGATGCTGAACATAACTAAACTGAAGCAGGTTCATCTACAAAGCAGCTCCTACTAGAAAACATCAATTTTTTGAATACTGACATACATGCAGTGGTTATACGACTACTGAACATGAAGCAGGTTCATCAACAAAGGCTGACATAAAGCCAGTGACTACTACCTATATGAGAAAATTATGAGGTTGGTATATCGAAGTTATCTAAAAATAAAGCTGAAATCAGAAAAAATAACATTGTAGTTGTGTTAGAATTTGGTGTCGGCATCATTATGTCTACATTTTACTAATTCAATATTACTGTGTCTTATTACAAGCTTCTACCCATGACTTTTATTTGTAGTTTAGAAGGATGAGCGGACATGAGTCTGATGGTGAGCAACACGCTTTAGTTACACAGCTACACACTCAGTTACACAGCTACATAATGAGTCTAAATCACTACCTAGTACTGCTCTGCTCTCGTTACTTAGAGATTTAAGATGTTTTATCTCTATGCCCTGTAATTTCTTTGGAAATGATGCTCTTCAAACACTAACAAATCACTAGTTTCGAATATGATGAAATATATAATCATGAGGAAAATAAAACTTTCAGATGCTGAGATGAACTGAACTGAAGATGGGAAACAATCACTCAAGTATGTACTCCTCAAAAATGTTTACAAAATGTGTGGAAAAATGTGCTTCTACGCGTATTATAAAAATATTGTTATAATATTTAATTTATTAATGGGTAGTGGTGTACATGTTCTGATTACATTTTGAAGTCTCAAGATTGTATTTTCCAAATACCTAATTGAAATAAATGTATTAAACCTCAACACACATGTTTTTTTCTACACCACATCAAGCCATGAATTTATATTAAGACAAGAAAAAGAAAAGGTAGGTTATAAACCACATGGAACTACAGCCTAACTAATATAAACAAAACTTACTTGCAAGTAGTAAGCAAGTACGTTTTGTTTATATTAGTTGGGCTGTAGTTCCATGTGGTTTATAATCTACCTTTTTACCTATAACATTTTAAATTTTCCCGCCTACGCAAATGGTAGATTTTAAAATTTCCCGCCTTGCGCACTGAAAGAAGTTTGAAGGGGGCTACAAATAGATGGAGCCACTTTCCTACGAAGTATGGAGTTGACATTCTTCTTGAGTAATATTGTTCTGTGATTTAATTAGCCGGAAGGGATAAACCTCAGGATAAACGCACCTCTACGTACTTACGTAGTCTGTGTGAGCATCTGGATCTGGCCATCTGTGCCCAATGCCCAAGTGCTCCCGAGATCCCAAGACCCAAGAATGAAGAAAGTGATTATTCTGATTATTGAATATTGATAATTCTCTTCATACAGTTTACACAGTATAACTAAGTAGCTTGGTTCTCAAACGTAAGCCATAAAGTTGTTAGGTACCTGTTTTGCCACGTTGCTTGTAACATACAACAGTATCAGTGTACTTACTCATTTTATTTTATTGTTTTGTCACTGTTGGTACAAAATGGCTAGTGAGCCTGAGCCAATGGACACAACAGAGATAAAGGCTGACTTATCGCTTAATCATAACTCCAGCAGAGACGAGAGCATACCTGCAGCAGCAAATGCTCTGTCTTTCGAAGAGGCTTGCAGCCCTACCATGTGTGGCACACCTCCATCCAGTGGTCTAACCGAACGTGACCAGATACACCCCGAAAAATCATTACAATCTGATAATACATGTTATGGCAAACCGCGCCTATGGAGCGTCCCGTTCTCCCGTCTCACCCCTCTCTCCTGCGGGGAGGGCTCCCCGGACGCGATGCGCGTCCGCCGCGTGCCACGCCGGCGTTTCATCGCCTCTCGCTCGCCGCTAATAGCACACATATCCGCGTATCTCCGCGTGCCGTGAAGCCCTCCCGCGTGGGGTTCTTTATAATGTTCGAACCTAATACCTAACCTAAACCTGAGTGCTAATTAAACTGTTCATTCAAGTCTAGTGCGTTTGTTTCATTTATGTGGGAAATCAAGCCCTACAGATCCCATAATGTGATTATAAACCAAGTAAAAAAAAATATTTAATCGGGAAAAAAATTTCACATACTGCAAAAAAATCATTTGAATGTAACAACATTTGAACTATAAAACATTACGAGCAACCCACTTGAAAAGACACAAATTAACACATACCTACTAGACGAAAACTATTTGAATGTGATATGTGTGATTATAGAGCATTACAAGCAGAAACTTTAAAACAACACAAATTAAGACATACTGGAGAAAAACCATATGAATGTAATATGTGTGATTATAGAGCTTCACATCCAAGCCTCTTGAAAAGACACAAATTAACACATACTGGAGAGAAACCATTTGAATGTGATATGTGTGATTATAGAACATCACATCCAAATAGCTTAAGAATACATAAATTTAATCATACTGGAGAAAAACCATATGAATGTGATATGTGTAATTATAGAACATCACATCCAAATAGCTTAAGAATACATAAATTTAATCATACTGGAGAAAAACCATATGAATGTGATGTATGTCATTACAGAACAATACAAGCATCCACTTTAAAACTACACATATTAACACATACTGGAGAAAAACCATATGAATGTGATGTATGTAATTACAGAACAATACTAGCATCCAGTTTAAAAAGACACAAATTAACACATTCTGAAGAAAAACCGTATGTATGTGATATGTGTGATTATAGAGCATCACAAGCAATCAATTTAAAACAACACATATTAGCACATATTGGAAAAAAACCACATGAATGTTATATGTGTGATTTTAGAACATTATATGCAACTAGCTTAAGAAAACATAAATTAACACATACTGGAGAAAAACTAAATGAATGTGATATGTGTGAATATAGAGCGTTGCGAGCAGAAACTTTAAAACAACACAAATTAACACATACCGGAGAAAAACCATTTGAATGTAATATGTGTAATTATAGAGCTTCACGAGCAGGCCACTTGAAAAGACACAAATCAACGCATACTGGAGAAAAACCATATGAATGTTATGTGTGTGAGTTTAGAACATCAAATGCAAAAAGCTTAAGAATACATAAATTAATACATACTGGAGAGAAGCCATTTGAATGTGATATGTGTGAATATAGAGCTTCCCAAGCAGGCCACTTGAAAAGACACAAATTGACACATACTGGGGAAAAACCATTTGAATGTAATATGTGTGATTATAGAGCATCACAAGCAGCCTCCTTGAAAAGACACAAATTGACACATACTGGGGAAAAACCATTTGAATGTAATATGTGTGATTATAGATGTTCCCAAGCAGGCCACTTGAAAAAACACAAATCAAAACATACTGGGGAAAAATCATTTTAATGTGGTAATGTGTAATTGTAGAGCAGGGGTACCCCAACTTGTTTCGTCTGCCACCCACTTAGAGAATAAATAATATTTTAGCACCCCATTTTTTTCACATACCACTTAAAAACCACTATAACTTCAAGTTAATTGATTATTGTGAGCTATATTTGCGGTGAGAAAAAATTCTAAACAAGACTTTTTACTATAACCCGCAAGAGTTAACTTGAGACCGAAGCCCAGTAGGTGGTACACAACGGACTCCAAGCCTCTACAAGTCTACACAATGCCCTTGTTTTTTTTTCTGGGTCGCCTACTGCTGCCTACTGCCCTTTAGGTCTGCAGCGCCCACAAGGGGGCGTTATCACCCACTGAAAAACAAAGGCTGTTATAGAGCATCACAACATCCGATTTAAAATAACACAAATCAGCACATACACACTGGAGAAAAACAATGTGAATGTTTGTGTGTGATTGTAGAACATCATATGCCAGAAGCTTAAGGGTGTATGGTTCGTCAGATGGCGTAATGTTAATTTGGGCAACTTACAATATCTACTAAACTACTGAATGTTTAATTTTGAAATTCATGTATAATAAAGTTCAGGATATACTCGACAGTAACGTCTATTCGAAAACACGTTTTCATAAAATTTTCTCGATAGAAAAAAATCGCAAAGCTACCTCTATTTTTCTAAATTTACGTTTATTACTCAATAGATACAGAAGCTAGATTCTTGAAATTAAGTATGATAATTTGAACAAGTATAAGGATTTAATCATATTAAAATCTTTTTAAAATAATAAGGGGGTATGGTTCGTCAGATGGCGTAATGTTAATTTGGGCGACTTAAAATATCTACTAAACTACTGAATATTTAATTTTGAAATTCATGTATAATAAAGTTCAGGATATACTCGACAGTAACTTATACTCGAAAACACGTATTCATAAAATTTCCTCGATAGAAAAAAATCGCAAAGCTACCTCTATTTTTCTAAATTTACGTTTATTACTCAATAGATACAGAAGCTAGATTCTTGAAATTAAGTATGATAATTTGAACAAGTATAAGGATTTAATGATATAAAAAAAATATTTCAAATAACCATTATTATAATTTTAAGTAGAAAAAAACCAACGATTCTAGCGACGAGCTATAATATTTTAGTACCGCCTCGGCTTTCGACGGGGGTGGTCGCGACGTCTGCGCTCTGACTGAACGATACGAAAATTACGTGTTTATTTAAATGTTTTTTCTTTAAACCTTGCGCTGCTCCGTTTGACTTTCGGCCTTATCCTTAGAGGTTTATAGACTACTTTAGTATATACGGCAACTGATAAGCCACAAGCGCTCGGAGCATGGCCTTGTACTAATATTTATTCTGTGGCATGGTGGGATCGGGGAGCTTGAGTTGGCGGCCACCACAAAATGACGAATTAATTTTTTTCACTACTACTCAATATGGGTATCAAATAAAAAGGCTTGACTACTAGAGTACTATGTACTACGACAAATTGCAAATCTAAGGTGACCACCACAAAATGGCAAATTTTTTTCAGCACTTCCTCAATATGGATATCAAATGACAGGGCTTGACTAGTAGAGTACTATGTAATACGACAAATCTCAAATCCAAGATGGCCGCCACCAAAAATGGTGAATCAATCATCTTTTTCAGTACTACCTCAATATGGATATCAAATGAAAGAGCTTGACTAGTACAGTACTATGTACTACGAAAAATTTCAAATCCAAGGTGGCCGCCGCCACACATTGGCAAATCATTATTTTTTCATCACTACCTCAATATGGGTATCAAATGAAAGGGCTTGACGAGAAAAGTATTATATAAGTACTACAACTAGCCGACTGAATTTAGTTGCTACTGAATTTAGTCGCTACTGAATTTAGCCGACTGAATTTAGTTGCTACTGAATTTAGTTACTACTGAATTTAGTCGCTACTGAATTTAGTCTCTACTGCATATAGTCGCTACTGAATTTTGCTGACTGAATTTAGTCGCTACTGAATTTAGTCGCTACTGAATTTAGTCACTACTGAATTTGGTCGTTACTGAATTTCTGGCACTCGCAATCGCACTCGCACTTGCACTAATCAAAATGCAAACCGGGCTTATAGCAAAGTCCATGTGGTGGCAGAATTACATAGTTCAGGACGTCTACTCTAATTCAACGAAAACGTAATTTCGAAATAAACTCGCGACTTTCCTACTCCGCTTCTACTTCGATCGTGTGTCGTTTCTTCCGTTTAAATATTCTAAGCTTTCTCTAATTAAAACATTTAAACGTCAAACAATGTTCGATCGAACGAAACGAAGTACGAAGTAACGGAGTAGGAACGACGCGTGTTTATTTCGAAATTATGTTTTTCGTTGAATAAGAGTAGACGTCCTGTTCTCGAAACAATAGTAGTATAACCCGCGTGACTCACTTATTTTATAGGCGTATTGACTTTGTTGCAGTGTAATATAATGAAATTGTAAAATAATTAATGAAAAAAATGAACTTTATCGAAAATTTAAATTAGACTGTTCTTTGATGTATCGATATATTTTAAAATTTGTCAAGCACTAGTGTATATGTGAAAAATTGTTTATTTTTCAATGTATTAGTAGGTTCACTGATAAGCGTTTATGGATGTGTGTGATCCAATCACAAACCGTGATTGTTAATGTGCAACTGTTAGTGTGTGAGTGGATATGTATTCGAATAGTACGCGCATAGATTTGTGACCATGGGGGTAGGGGAAATATGGCGATCTGGCGACATGCGTTTTGCAAGTAATTTGAAAGCTGTGGCATTTCTATTATCTTATTATTTAGATTTCTGTGTCCACAACTGATGATGTGTAATTTGTTGTAAATCAGAAATAATAGGCAAGTTGCCTTAAGATAATATTTTTGATGTCAAGTTTATTAATTGTTAGTTTTAATTGGTTAATTGTTTTTACAACAATTAAAAACATCATTTTTTAGGGTTCCATAAACGTAAAAACGGAACCCTTATAGATTCGTCGTGTCTGTCTGTCTGTCGGTATGTGTATCCGTCCGTATGTCACAGCCACTTTTTGACGAAACTATGAGAACTACACTGTTGAAACTTGGTAGATATATGTATTCTGTAAACTGCATTAAGATTTGAACAAAAAAATTAAAAAAAAAGAAAAATTAGGGTTGCCCCCCATACTGAGAACTGAAACTCAAAAATTTTTTTTTCTTCAAACCTTCACGTGTGGGGTGTTTATCGATAGGTCTTCAAAAATAATGTTAAGGTTTCTAAAATCATTTTCGTCTACACTGAATCATTTGCGCGATACACACTTCCAAAGTGGTAAAATGTGTCCCCCCCCCCTCTAACTTCTAAAGGAAGAGAATAAAAAATAAAAATAAAATATGATGTACATTACCATGTAAACTACCAACGAAAATTAATTTGAAGTCGATCTGGTGAGTAGTTTTTTTTAGTACGTCATAAATACACTATTATTGAAACTTCGATCAAAGTTACAACGAACTACAAGAACTATGTGTATTGTGTATGTACTATGTATATTATGTTACTTGCTGCAACGGAACCCTTCATGGGCGAGTCAAACTCGCACTTGGCCACTTTATTTAATTGTACCTATCGTGAAATTAACGTAACTTAATGTAAATAAAACAATTGCATATGCAAATAACCGATTAATTGCAATTAAATCAATTGTAATTAAATTAGTTACAATTATTTTTTCAATGAATGACCAAGAAGATTAAATAAAATTTTATTACCGAATCTAGTTTATTATATATTACCGGACTATTTGAGGCAATTCTGAATACCGGTATTGAAATTGCAAATACCGGTTTTTCGGTATTATGAATAAATAAATTAAATTCATAAATAAAACCCATAAGGCAGCTCTAGACTACGAAAATAACAATCAATAATCAATTGCAATTCATTTTATGATTGTAAACTTGATGAGCGGCAGTCTTACGTCATTTTTTCTCATGGTTTACACGAAATACTGTAAATGTATTAATAAAAACTTGTTTTGCACTAAAAAGAGTAACATAAAGTATTTTTAACCCCCGACAAAAAAGGGGTGTTATAAGTTTGACGTCGATGTCTGTCTGTCTCTGTGTGTCTGTCTGTGGCACCGTAAAGCTCAAACGGATGGGCCGATTATGCTGTTTTTTGAAGTGAAAACTTCTTTAGGCGCGCTATAGACAGAATTTTCGTGGGCTGTGAAATGGATTCATCAATCGTCACGCTTGGATATTGTTCGGAATAGAATGACGTAACAATGTATTTTGCTAACTTGTAGAAACGGGTATTTATGGTCTATGGCCGGGCGCGGCCAACGTTTTAGATCTACCGACATCTTCGTTTTTAAGTTGAGTACATCGCTCGGACGGCTCCGACACAGTTGTGATTGGGCATTGAGAACTAGTCGACTGCGCGGGCGCATGTCTTATTGTCCCTTTGTTTCAACTATCAGTCCGGGACTGTTGAATTGTCGAGTCGGTACTCGAAAGCGCGGTCGCGGGAATAATTGTCGCATACTCAAGTGCACCGGGTGCAAGTGTTTGCTAGAGGTCCGGGACCCTTCGCGAGGATCGCGTGTTTTTGTGGTGCCTTCGTTTCTCAGCGCGGTCGCGAGAACGAAGGTTGTGTGAACTATATAACGCCGGGCGTTAACCCTTTTGTTTGTGGGATAAAAGTTATCCGCGCGGACGCGAGATATTGGTTACTGGATTGCGGTGCTCAATTGTTCGGAAGGAGGCCGACTCGGACGAGAATCTGACACGTATCGTACCCATCTATTTATATATATTATAATATTAGATACACGGGGAACCTGGGGTAGATTCTAGGGAAGTCTAGGTTTTACACACCCTATCCAGAAGGACTGGTTAGCCAAGGTACCGTGTACTAGTTATTTATAGGTTTAGTGTTAAAACGTTCCCAGTCGTAAACTGGGTGGTAGCAGAGACCTAGATTTAAGTTAGGTTTATCTAGGGTAACCACTACCGTTCAGATCGCGGCGGATTCCCATGCTGAACGGCAGTATATCCGAAACATTTTGGTAGCAAGTAGCGTAGTTAATCTACAAGGCGTTTCGCGTGACTTTGCTTGTAGGGTTTGTTATTAATGGATATTTTGTGTTTCTAACAAAGGATTTGTTGAAAATCTGGAAAAATATATTGTTTCGTCATTTTGTCATCTTGCATTATTTGTTGGGAAAATATCCGGCCATTTTGTGAAAGCTGTTGTTCTATCATTGGTCGGAACTAACCATAGACTCGGAAAGTCTATCTAAGGTTCTTTTTACACTTGCAAACGAAGCAATTTGGCGAGGGCTTTTTTATCTGCATAAGAGAATATTTATTTGCCAAACGACATAGGGAATATTGTTTTGGACTTTCATATACATATAAATTAATATTGTTTTTTTGTATACAACTTTGATTGTGTGTATTTTTATTTGCATTTTCTTTTGTATGGTTTTAAAAATTGGTGCGGTCGCCAACCTTTGTTGTTTTGTGATTTAGGGGTAACTTGGTAGTTTAGCTCCGCGTCATGGCTCCGCCCGCGAAGGCACGGTCTGTGTTACAATCGCAGATGCGATGGTTCGCATCTGCGGCAGCGCTCCTTGAGCGGCCCAACAAAGAGAATGCCATCCTGCTCCGGGCCCAGGACGTGCGGGAACGCGTCGGCATGGCGGAGGAAGCGCTGGCAGAGCTCCTTAGTCAGGGGGCCTGCGACAAGGATGCGGAGGAAGACATGGAGCAGATCTTCCAGCTCGCGGACGACATCGCGGAGCGGGCGGAAGTCATCCGCAAGGCAGCCAAGGCGCCAGCGGCTGGCGCTCAGCCAGCAATGGCCATGGGACCGGGGGTGGTCAGCCGGCTGCCCACCCTCGAGCTTCCCAGTTTCGGAGGTAGGTCCGAGGAGTGGACGGCCTTCCGAAATATGTTTGGATCCTTGGTGGAGAACAGGGCGGATCTCACCAAGGGTCAAAAACTGGCTTACCTGCTCGCGTCGGTGCGGGATGAGGCGCGGTCGCTCATCCAGCATCTCCCGGTCGAGGACGACCAGTACGACACAGCAGTGGAACTGCTGGAGGCGCGGTACCAGAACCCTCGACTACTGGCGGATGCCCACGTCAGGAGCTTGCTGACGTTGAGGAAGGTCACCTCCCGGTCACAGATCAGGAAGGAAATCCTGACGCCGGTGAGGGTGGCCATCAACGCCCTCAGACTCCTAGGGCTGCCGGTGGAGGAGTGGGGGTTCCTCCTGGTCCACGTCATACTGGACCGCATCCCGGCGGACGCGAGGTCGCGGTTTGACCGCGAGCAGCTGGACAGGGCCGGAAAGGGGAAGACGGCCTTCCCAACTTTGGGGGACCTGCTCCAGTTCCTGGAGTGGGAGGCCAGACTGGCAGAGTCCTCCGACCCGGGAGCAGGGTCTTCCGGGGTTCCCCCGCGCACGGGTGCGCAGCAACCTCCGGGAGGTTCCAGGGGGACACGGGGCCACGGAAGGGTGACCGCGGCCGTGACCAGCACCCCAGGGGGGTGCCCCTCATGTGGCCAGGCACATGAGCTGCGGTGGTGTGGGGCCTTCGCCAACCTCCCGGTGCTGGAGCGCCGGCAGCTGGCGAAGAGGCTCCAACTCTGCTACGGCTGCCTCGGGCAGCATAACTACCGCGACTGTTCCGAGCAGCAGCCGTGCCCCAGGTGTGGTGGACCACACCTGGAGGCCCTGTGCCGCTTCTCTGGGGATGCAGAGGGCACGGGCGGGGGCGCGCCGTCCAGAGGACCTGGACACGCACAGGGCGCAGGGCGCCCTCAGCGAAGCACGCCCCCTCCATGGGGCAGGGGCCCCACGGGCGGGGGCGCGCGTCCACGGACTCCGCAGTCTCCGGGAGGCTACGGACATCCCGTGTACGACGCACCCCGCGCTCAACCCATGAACCCGGCAGGGATCCGGGTGGATAGTCCGGTCCACGCGCCGGCCGGTAGGGCTACCGGCCCGCCCCAGGCATATGTGGCTACGCGTGGGCCCCCGAGGACCCGGGCCTGTTGGCGGGACGGGCGCCCTATAAGCCCGCACATTCTGGACCGGCTGCCCTTCTCCTACCCCCCATCGCCGCCTCCGGTAGAGCAGCACAAGGAGAGGCCGGTGAGCTTCTCGCCGCCGATACACGAGTATCCGCGGCTGGAGTATCACCCGCCTCCCTTCCGGTATGGACACCCGTCTGCGCCATACGCACCACCACGGTCGGTGGTCTATTGCGCGAGACCGCCCTACTGGCCAGGCCCGCCTAGTCCGCCGGTGTCGGACGGCGCCGGCCAGTGTTGACTAGCCGGTGCGCAGTCACACAAGGAGCCAGGGACTGTGCTCCTCCCCACCGCGTGGGTCCGCGTGTGGGGTCCTAAAGGGGACCACGTACGGGTACGTGCTCTCCTGGATACAGGCGCCCAGGGTTGTCTGCTCACCACTCGAGTGGCGACACGCCTGGGCCTGCGATATAAAGCTAAGGCTTCCCCCATCCGTGGGGTAGGGGGTGTGGAAGTGAG
Source organism: Ectropis crepuscularia (assembly GCA_963693475.1). Classification (NCBI taxonomy): domain Eukaryota; kingdom Metazoa; phylum Arthropoda; class Insecta; order Lepidoptera; family Geometridae; genus Ectropis; species Ectropis crepuscularia. The sequence continues at coordinate 6,691,721 of OY856368.1, read as the reverse complement.
ATGTCTCGCGGGCGAGACATCCTTCGCCTTTTCAGGTGCGGAACCGTCCTCCTGGAGGATCCAGGTTCAGGCTACGGTCATAGACACGGTAGTTGGATGCAGTCCCTCCGTGTTCTTACCGCCAGGGTTGGCGTCTCTCGCAAAGGGCTTGCGCTTGGCAGACCCCCGGTTCTACGAGCCAGCACCAGTGGACCTGCTGCTGGGCTGCGATGTCCTGGGGCTGCTATGGTCTGGACCAACCAAGGCTATTGCCCACACTTCGTTGTCGGCAATTCCTACCCTTCTTGGCCATTGCATAATGGGTCCTGTGGTGGAGAGGGAGCTCTCCCAGGACAACCTGCTCTACGCTTCAGTCTCCATCGCGCGGGTGATACAGAGGTTTTGGGAAGTGGAAGAGCCTCCCATGGTGTCCAGGTTGGACCCGGCCCATGTGGAATGCGAGTCCTTCTACGAGACTCATACGGTGAGGACACCGTCGGGTAGATTTCAGACCAGACTGCCATTCGTGGACTGCCCGCCGGAGCTGGGCCAGTCCCGACAGTTGGCCGAGAAGCGTCTGCTGTCTATGGAAAGACGTATGCAGCGCGATCCCGTACTTAGGGGGAAGTACGTGGATTTCATGCGAGAGTACGAGGAGTTAGGACACATGTCTCTCGCTCGCGTCGATTGGACATCGACATGTCATTACTTCTTGCCACATCACGCCGTGTTGAAGGCTTCAAACGGCAAGCTGAGGACGGTGTTCGACGGATCAGCGCCTACCTCCACAGGAGTGTCGCTGAATCAGTGTCTCCATGCAGGGCCAAAGCTGCATCGGGACATCATCGACATCATCCTGAACTTCAGGAGACATCAGGTGGTGTTTGGAGCGGACATCCGGATGATGTTCCGCCAGACCTTGATACACCCTGATGACCGAAGGTTTCAGCTCATACTTTGGCGGGAGGACCCGACCAAACCAATGAGGGTGTACGAGCTGAATACCAATACGTACGGGCTGAAGTCTAGCCCCTACATAGCAATCCGCACGCTATTGGAATTGGCGGAGCGTGAGCGACACAGGTTCCCGCGCGCGGCGGCCGTGCTCACACGGGACCTGTATGTTGACGACGTCTGCACAGGAGCAGCGTCCATTGAAGAAGCGGTTCGCTTGAGGGACGAGCTCATTGGCATACTCGCCGCGGGCGGCTATGAGTTGCGCAAGTGGCTGTCCAACGAACCCAGGCTTCTGGCAGGGATTCCAGAAGACCACCAGCAGAACCCTCAGCTGTTTGAAGATGCTGAGGATCCCAACATGGTAGCGGTATTGGGTATGCGATACCAGCCCGCTACGGATGTATTTACGTTCCGGGTGGACTTGGAGGCCCCTAAGGCGTGGACCAAGCGAACGGTCCTCTCCACTCTGGCACGGATGTTCGATCCCAATGGTTGGATCTGCCCCGTCCTCTTCTCCGCCAAATGTATCCTTCAGAGACTTTGGACGTTGGGTGTCTCGTGGGACGAGCCCCTTGTAGGAGAACCCTTGGACGAGTGGCTGCGGCTGATATCCACCATGGGGGATCTGAACCAGGTGGCTCTGCCAAGAAAGATACTACCGCCGGGCAGGTACCAGGCCAGCTTGCACGGTTTCTGCGACGCGTCAGAGCGAGGATACGCTGCGTCGGTTTACCTGCGGACAGTGGACTCTAGAGGACGGCCTCAAGTCACACTGCTGCTGGCCAAGAGCAAGGTTGCTCCCATTCGGACGAGGCTCACGATTCCGAAGCTTGAGCTATGTGGAGCTCACTTGTTATCCCGACTGATCAGTCACGTGTCCACCGAATTGGGGCCCAATGTGGACATCAGGAACGTCCATGCCTGGACTGACAGTCAGGTGGTCCTAGCTTGGCTACGCGCGGCACCGCACAAGCTAGAAACTTTTGTGGGAAACAGGGTTTCCCAAATACAGGAAATCGGGACGCCGATCCTGTGGCGTCATGTACCAGGGGTGATGAATCCCGCGGATTGCGCGTCCAGGGGATGTACAGCACCGGAGCTGATACACCACTCTCTCTGGTGGGGACCGGAATGGCTGGCCGGACCGGAGCAGTCCTGGCCTAGCAGCCCACCGAGTGCCTCCACGCAGGAGCTGCCTGGACTCAGAGTCCACGTTGTGACGGAGGAACCGTCAGTTACCATGGATTGGCTGGTAACCAAATACAGCAGTCTGGATAAACTGCTGGGCGTCACGAGCTGGGTCAGACGCTTCATACATAATTGTCGGCACCCACGGGAGAAGGTAGTCTCCCTAGTGGTCACTGCTGGCGAGCGTCGGGACGCAATGCTGTACCTGATTGGCAGGTTACAGGAGGAACGCTTCGCGTCAGAGCTTCGGAAGCTCCGGGACGGCACTAAGCTCAAGGGTGCTGTTTCGCGCCTGAATCCATTCATAGACCAGGGTGGTCTCATCCGCGTAGGAGGTCGGCTCAGGAATGCTGACCTGCCCTTCGGGCGTCGCCATCCACTCCTCCTACCTAAGGGAGGTCCCTTGGTGGAGCTAGTGGTGGCTCACAGGCATAAGATCAATTCCCATGCGGGTTATACGGCGATGCTCGCCTTACTCCAGCGGGATTTCTGGATTTTGTCGGCGCGACGCGTGGTGCGTCACGTCTTGTTTAAGTGCGTGCCCTGCTATAGGTTGCGGGCCCCCACTATGCAACCCCAAATGGGAGATCTGCCGGCTGACCGGGTTCAGCCGTCTAGGCCCTTTGCCGGAGTCGGCACGGATTTTGCCGGCCCTTTCGCTGTCAAATCCTCCACGCTAAGGAGTGCGAAGGTCACAAAGGCGTACCTTTGTGTGTTTATTTGTTTGGCCACAAAAGCCGTCCACCTGGAGGTGGTATCCGCACTGACGACGGAGGCGTTTGTGGCGGCCTTGGATCGGTTTGTGGCCCGTCGGGGGGTCCCGTCATTAATCCGGTCCGATAATGGTACCAACTATAAGGGTACGGATAGGTATCTTAAAGAGGTCGGGGACTTCTTATCTGCCCAAACAGGTTTGTTGGGCCATACACTCGCGCAGCGAGGTATAGAGTGGCGCTTTGGAGTGCCTGCTTGCCCTCATTGGGGTGGGATCTTTGAGGCCGCAGTGAAGTCGGCCAAGACCCACCTTCGACGCGTCGTTGGGGAGACCGTGTTGACCTTTGAGGAGCTGGCCACGGTCTTTTGTCGAGTAGAGGCGGTCCTCAACTCTCGTCCGCTCTGTCCGGTGTCTTTAGACCCTAACGACCTGGAGGTCTTGACTCCTGGTCATTTTTTGGTCGGGCAACCGCTTACGGCTCTGCCCGAATATCCTTGGAAGGATGAGCGCGCTCACCGGTTATCGCGCTTCCAGTTGCTGCAGCAGATGAGTCAGGACTTTTGGCGCCGGTGGTCGGTCGAGTACCTGCATCTGTTGCAACAAAGAGTCAAATGGACAGACCGGACAGATCCGCCAAGGGAAGGCGATTTGGTTTTGTTAAAGGAGGGCAATATGCCTCCGTTATATTGGCGGCGGGGCCGTATTTTGAAGTTGATTACAGGCGCGGACGGAACACCGCGCATCGCTGAGGTTTTAGTTGACGGATCTCGACTAAAACGAGCCCTTGCCACCTTGTCTCGATTGCCGGTGCATTGAACTAGTGAAGTGACGGATTCACTTCAGAGCGGGGGGTTGTTCGGAATAGAATGACGTAACAATGTATTTTGCTAACTTGTAGAAACGGGTATTTATGGTCTATGGCCGGGCGCGGCCAACGTTTTAGATCTACCGACATCTTCGTTTTTAAGTTGAGTACATCGCTCGGACGGCTCCGACACAGTTGTGATTGGGCATTGAGAACTAGTCGACTGCGCGGGCGCATGTCTTATTGTCCCTTTGTTTCAACTATCAGTCCGGGACTGTTGAATTGTCGAGTCGGTACTCGAAAGCGCGGTCGCGGGAATAATTGTCGCATACTCAAGTGCACCGGGTGCAAGTGTTTGCTAGAGGTCCGGGACCCTTCGCGAGGATCGCGTGTTTTTGTGGTGCCTTCGTTTCTCAGCGCGGTCGCGAGAACGAAGGTTGTGTGAACTATATAACGCCGGGCGTTAACCCTTTTGTTTGTGGGATAAAAGTTATCCGCACGGACGCGAGATATTGGTTACTGGATTGCGGTGCTCAATTGTTCGGAAGGAGGCCGACTCGGACGAGAATCTGACACGTATCGTACCCATCTATTTATATATATTATAATATTAGATACACGGGGAACCTGGGGTAGATTCTAGGGAAGTCTAGGTTTTACACACCCTATCCAGAAGGACTGGTTAGCCAAGGTACCGTGTACTAGTTATTTATAGGTTTAGTGTTAAAACGTTCCCAGTCGTAAACTGGGTGGTAGCAGAGACCTAGATTTAAGTTAGGTTTATCTAGGGTAACCACTACCGTTCAGATCGCGGCGGATTCCCATGCTGAACGGCAGTATATCCGAAACAGATATGATAATGGATCGGATCGGATATGAAATATTCGGATAAACTCGGTAAAAACGGCTAGGTAGGTACCAGGGCAACAGAAACAGTAAAGAGTTTCGATTACCTACCTCCAACAGCCCAGCGTTTATCTCCAGATACCAGGACAACAAAAATATAAAAGAGTTGCGTTTGCCCCTAGGTACCAGTACCAGGACAACAGAAACAGTAAAGAGTTGCAATATTTTGTACAACTTCGTTTCCTTCAGAATGTCCTTTGATACCTCCCAAGTATTTCGAAGTGAATACTTCTTTCGGCGCGCAGGCGCGCTTTTAGACAGATTTTTCGAGGGGTGTGAATTGAATTCTAGCTCAGATAAGAAATCTTCGGATAAACTCGGGGCCACGCCCATTGGCCATCTAGAAATGCGTCAGCCAATGGGAAATGCTGAAAGGGCGTGGCCTAACCATCACGGCATGACCATCTAGAAATGCGTGAGCCAATGGAAAATGCTAACGCATTACTAGGTGGCCATGCCATGATGGTCAGGCCACGCCATCCGGTACACCCGTGTAGTTTCCAAAGTAAGCTATCAAATTCTGAGTTATAAGTTTTCACTTCTATCGGCAGTTCCTATGACTGCCAATTTTTTTTTTGTTTAAAGGTTAATTCCCGTGCGGTGGTTTTTAGCTATGTTTAGTTAATATCGATTCAAGATGGCCGCCTCCACAAAGTATCTAAATTTATTAAAAAATATACAAAATTTCTTCACAACCTCCCTCAATATGGGTAATCAAATGATAGGGCTTGACTAGTAAAATACTATACACTGACAAGTTTTGGCCGATCCAAGATGGCCGCCACAACAAATGGCGAATTACATTATTATTTTCACTACTACCTCAATATGGGTATCAAAAGAAAGGACTTGACTAGTAGAATGTCGTACAGATTACAAATTCGAGGTAGTCGGGGGTAAATCATTTTTTTTATTTTGGTCTTGTGATGCATATCAACTAAACCAACTTCAAAACCACAAATAATCACTCAAAAGCGAAAAATAAATTATTATAACTATTTTAAGCGCTACTCACTCATCTGTTTGAGGTCGGTACCAGCCATACCAATCCATAAATACTATCTACCTACAAGTAATTGCACTACTTACTAGGTACATAACATCTACCTACTAGCTTTTTCACTTGACTGGCTACGACATCAAATAGATGAGTGAGTTGGACTTATAATAGTTACATTAATTTATTTTTCGCTTTTGAGTGGTGTTTTGTGGTTTTGAAGTTGGTTTAATTTTTCGTATAAAACTAACGAGCCTAAACTAGCTTAAAATTTATGCGTATATATTGATATTTGTTTAACTTTTGTTATCACCTGTATTTTGTTTGCCGTGTATTTCACTATGGTATTATTTTTAATACTGGGATTTGAGTCTAAATGAGTGTCATTTAGTGTAGAGGGCGCCGGTGAGATACCATTCACTTCTACCCGCCATCTCAAAAGAGTTTTAGAGGGGTTGGCGCTATAAGTAGATGGAGCTAAGCCGTTGAGGAGCATTCCTTTGTGAAATTTTATATGGGAGAGATCGAACAGTGTCAATATAAATTCTTACATTTTATTCAATTGGTTTACTTTTACTCAATTGATAAGATCAGAAGTGCTATGAACACCACGCCTGGAAATCACAACGGTGAAGCAAGCGTCGCCCGCAGTTAGTTAAAAATGTTATTCTTGGATCAGTGGTTTCAGAAGTGCGTAATGAACACGTGAGTAAGCAACAGCTTAATATTACGATTTACTTTGAAGAAACGATGTATAAAATTGTTTTAACCGATTCAATGCGGCGGAGGTTTTATTAAACTTTAGTGCCTGGCGGCGAACAAACTTTTCGTGGCTCCTCTAGGGCGCCACGCGCCATGAAATTTCATGGCTCCTCTCGAGTGCCACCCGCCATGTAGTATAACTGATCGCTGTTTTGTCACTTTCCACTTGTTTTTATTATAGTCTCAACTCAAACGCGAACGTAAGCGGTCTAATAAATCATTTGAAGTGTTTAGAACTGACAAATTAAGTGTTTATACGGAAATGGAAGGTAAGTGACTGATTTTTATCAGTTGTTGTAAACCTTTTGCTATATGTTTGGCACGATTGATTTATCAATGCGTTTATTTTATCTTAGATCGCGATATAACCATGCTAGTTGTGTATAACGGTCAAATACATATTTAATATTATTTCATAAACAAACGAACGTTGTATTAATTAAAGTTTTTGATTGAAATCTGTCTGTTTCGAACAAATCAAAGAAATCGAAAAATAAATAGATATGCAACGATAGGGCTATAACGATATTATTATGTACATCGTAGTGGTCCTATACGATAACGAATTACGATACAAATGATTGATTATGTATGATTTTGGTTTATAACATTTATTTTGAATTAATAAATTTAAAACATTGTTTGAACAATTCTATGTGTTAAGTATATTATAAAATAATTCGTAAGACTTAGTAAAATAAAAAACAACATTTTCAAAAGCATTTAATTTTATAGTTCTTACCTTTATGATTGTTTATAATTTTCATTTACTATATGAATCTACTACTGTCAATAACCGGATACCTGTCTACTATCAGATAAAACCCCATAGTACCAGTAGACTACCTTTCTTGGGATCGAAAGACTGTGTTTGATAGATTATGTTCAAAATATTTATTTATTTGTTATTTAAATATTAAACAGTAAAAAAAATACATCGGAAAAGTAATGAATCATATTTTGTGTCGTAATTAATGATCGTAAAAAAATAACGACAGTGTCAGATTAACGTATCGGAATCGTTGTATACTATAACAAATAATTTAGTAGAAATCTCACTTATTTATGTCCTGCATTAGTACCCAGTCCTTCTACTCCCATACTGACCTCTGTAGCTAAATCAATCAGAATATGCTTTAAATCTAACTATAGATTAATATAGTACCTCAATAAATATTATCATTTGTTTAAGGATTTTTTAAAAAACGAAAATACATACCTGAGACTGAAATTGAAACGCAAAGCGACGACGAGTTGTTCGAACAAATGTGTTCCCAACAGGATTCCCAGTCTTATGATCTCTGGGAACCAAATCAAAATCAGGCTGAAATTGAAACGCAATGTGACGACGACGGTGACTTTGTTGAAAGGACTTGTATTCAACAGGATTTATGCAAACCTAATCAAAAATATAAGAGTGATGGGGCAGGGCAAGAAGCTAACCGTGTCCCGCCAAAAGTTGTCACAAAAGACAATTCAACCTGCACGGAGAAGATGACGGAAAGAGAAGACCAAGTTCCTAAAGTATTAGATATACATGGATGTAAATGTTTTGGGCAGCTCGTATCAAATGAATTGCTGCGATTTGATATAAATACCAGATATGAAAAAATGCAAAAAATTTTAGAAATTTTCAAGACTAAATAAACTTAAGTAAAAACGTTTAACGTGACGCGAACATATAATGATGCGTATTTTGAAACGCATCGCGCCATTTGCGGTCTCATAGAAGAGTCTACAGCAGAAAACAACTAGAGGTTGCACTGGTGTTGCGTCGACTGTTCAGGGCCTTAGTGTGGATTGAAACGTTTACACTTGCGTTTATTTAGGTTTTTCTTTAAATTATTACCTTTTAAAATCTCAAATTTAAAGAGTATTTAAAATGTTATTTTAGTTAGGTACTCAGCTACCATAATTACAGCTACAGACTTAAGTAGTACAAGTCTTAACAGATGATTGTGATAAATATAAGTTAGTCTATCAAAAATATATTATTTATTTATTTACTAAACGTCAAGCTTTGTTGGTACATTTCTAAAAGCAGCTTAGAACGTTAGTACATTCAAAGTTGATTTTAGAAATTTTCAACAAGGCTGGAGCCCAATTCCCGTGCTTGTAATATTTTGAAAACATGGCGGATGTCACATCAAATCCATACAAAAAACTATATTTTAGTGATATATGTCGTATGATGATAAATATCACGAACACGAGAATTGGGCTCCTGGTTTTGATTGTAAGGAAATGCAGAAGGTTGTGTTGAATAAAAAGTTAGTTTATTTTTATTTATATATTTATTGAAACGTTAATTACAGCATTATAATAATCAAAGAAACTGATTCGTTATTATCTTAATTATGACATTGTGACCATTATTTGAATAAACATTTCTTAATTAGATATGTGTATTCAATTTAACGTGTTATGATAATGTTTCTAACCCACACTAGCGACATTTCTCCCGCAAAACGATACATAAACATAATTAATATTTATGATACTCACGGAAGCATGGGGTGAGGCACAACCCTGGGTTCTGTGGGCAATCAGGACAGCCATATAAAACTAGAACCCTGTTTTTTGTCCTAGCGTAGCAGACACGACATCGTTTTCTCATAACCCTTCCACCACGCTTTGGGAATATGGTTGGCAAATGGATTTTTCCATGAGACAGAGGCCTAGTGAGCTCTGGGACATTTTGTGGCGGCAGTAAATGTTCTAATAGAAGTTTTCTAAAAGAATATAATTCAATATTAGAATTATTAATTTTCCGATATAACAAGAAGCCATTAATTAAACAAATTTGCATTATATGTATTATTACTTTTTTGTACCAACGTACTGTTTTGTGGTCACATGAATAATAACTTAGTAGTTGATCGTGCTTATCTATTGCCCTCATATGTTTGTTGTATTCTATTTGCACCGACGGCTTGAATTTCGGAGTTCGGCTACGGCGACTCGTAGTAGGTTTGTAATTGCTAGTATGTTCTGAGCTCAGGAGCAGCACTTCTCTTTTGTCTTGCCATTTGGTAAACACAATATTTTTATTGTTATGTAGAATTAAAGATTCTCCAGCTCTTAATTTAATATTAGTCAAACTGGGACTGGGATTACCCGCGCGGTTTGCTCTAAGAGTACCTGTTACATAAGTATTTTTATCCAGAAGTTTCTCTGCTAAATCCACGCTTGTGTAAAAATTGTCAAGGTAAAGAGAATGGCCCTTGTTGACGTATTTTTCCATTAATAACATTACCACTTTTTTCACATGGTTTCTGCCGCCTACCAATTGATCCCCAGCGCCAGCATACACATGAATTTTTAAAATGATTCCATGCACATCAGCTAATACATACAATTTGATGCCATATCTATGTTTTTTTCCTTTTATGTACTGGCGGAAGGAAAGACGCCCTTTCCACAATATAAGTGATTCGTCTATTACAATATTTTTTGACGGGTAATATATTGATAACATTGATTCGTTGAACATATCAACAATACTTTTTATTTTAAAAATACTCTCTGTCCGTTCATTATTTTGAGCATTTAATGCCCTTAAGATCAAATAGAACCTGTCCCTTGGCATAAATAAGTGAGGACTAAGGCTCATCAAATAATGTTTTGACCAATATTCAGCCATCCTATTTAATTTTACGGTTCCCATAAATATTATAACACCCACAAATGTCTTTAGTTCGGACATGGTTAAATCTGTCCACCTATGAAATCTCGCGTGAGAAGTACGGGCTGTTGCCTTTAGTTGGTTTCCGTATTTGTTGGTACACTCCAAAATTAAATTCAGCAAATTTAAATTAAAAAACAAAAAAAAGAAATCTGCTGGAGATTTGCCATCCATGCTATGTGGCGGCAACAAGCCCGGTGTGCCCGTAAAAGGAATTTCAGGCGTGTCGACAGGATTACCAGGATGCCATTCAGTAGTTGATGCTCCTTCAGAGGTATTTTCCAAGGGATATTCTACCGACAATATATCTCCAGTAGGCAATGGATCTTCTGCAGGTACTACTTCGGCTTCATCGTCATCTGGGTTTTCAAGCAAGCATTCGTCAAGCATGTCGTCTGCGTTTCCAGACAAAATGCCATATAAATCTGCGTCAGTAATATCAGGCATTGGTATGTCCGTCAAGATATTCTGGGGAGACATCACACCCGACAACTCGGCAAATAATGGATCCCAGTTTGATGGGCCGGGTAGAGGTGATTTTGGAGGACTCCAAGCCATTATTCCAGGAACTGAAAAAGAAAATAATAAACTAAGATAACATTTCCTTACTTACATCCAAAAATAACTATTTTACTAAAAGATGTCGATTTGCAGTATTTAACTTTTTTTTCATTAAAATCTAATTTGTGAAATTCCAATATTTATCGCTTCATAACCAGTAATAGATTCGTCCATTACGTGACGTGACTGTGACGTCAGAGGATACGGTTACCATAATTTCTATGGAACAAAATTGTTTTGACACTTCAAAAAAAGTAAGTCAATGATTAGTGGTGTCAACTAACGGTTTAAATACACAGACATTTTTGATAATAATATGTAACACTAGCGGTTTCGCACGGGCATTAAACATTACTTATACATTACATTAGTATCAATAGTTTTCGCAGCGTATCGCGTACGCTGTAAGGAAGTTTTTTGATATTTTTTTACACTTTATCGTAATTTAAGTAAGGATCCCCATTTTTTTTAAAACAAAATATAGCCTATGTCACTCAGGAAGAATGTAGCTTTTCAAAAGTGAAAGAATTATTCAAATCTGTTCAGTAGTTTCGGAGCCTATTCAATTCCAACAAACAAAAAATCAAATCTTTCCTCTTTATATATAATATTAGTATAGATAACTTACCAGATAACTTCAATAACAGTCTTCTAGCACAGTAAAATGCACACTGCACAATAAAGCGTCTATACACAAGGTTGGTATGCGCGAAATAATACAAGTCCACAGGCTCGAACTAGGCAGAGGAGATCACTTCAACTCGATGCACTAAGTCGAAAAGCGAACGAACTTCCAAGGCACTCAGAGAAACTTTCGTTGTGAACACCACGAACGTCAGATTGCGAGTGAAATAAGAAGACAGCATAACCGCTCGCTCGCTTCTGTCAAGCGAAAAACGCCGCCGCGGTCGGGCCGAGCGATAACAAACGCTTTTATGACTGTGTTATTGAATGGGTGCTTTTCGGGTGTTGTTTTTGTTAAAGAAAAGTAATTTAGATAAGCTTTGAAACAGCGCTTTGTGCGTTTGTGCCCGTAATAAAAACTTACACAGCTGCAAACTTGATGATCGTGCGGAAATGGCTGTACTGCTAACATAATTATTTATTATTTTAAAAATGAAAGAGATGAACTATCGTTTTCATGACGTAAAAAAATTTTCTACAATATTTCCTATGTATTTCTAAAATAAAACAACACAATTCAGTTAATAAATAATATTAATTAAAAAAATACACTAATTCTAGTTTAAATTCATCTAATTAAAATAACATAATCCTAATCCCTGATTATATATACAATAAATCAAGTAGGTAACTAAGACATTTTTTTTTATAGTTAACATTGTCATCCCACTGCTTGGCAAAGGCTTCCCCAAAACTCTTCCAATGCTGTCTGTCAAAAGACAAAGCCTGCCAAAGGCAATTTTTATTTAAGAAAATATTTTATAATATGTAGGCACCTAAAAATCTCTTTTTGTTAAATGGCACGCGGATGAACCTAGTTTAGGTAATAGATAAATCACTCTCTATCTATAGTAACAATTCACAGTAAAATTAGTTCTTAATTATTTTCTAAGTATCTAACATAAAAAATAATTACGTATCCGTATTAATAGATCATAATGTTATTTGTATTGAAAAGGTTTACAACTCCTGAAGTGTGTGTTTTCATGCAATATCCCGAAACTAACACTGAAATCGTAATCTATGATACAAATAAAGACACTTTTGTAAAGGGAGTACACTTCAGAAATGTTATTTTATTAGAGTTTTACGGATAAACATTTTGGCTCCTCTCGAGCGCCACCCGCCATTCGCAAAAAATACTCATGGCGCCTCTAGGGAGCCAACCGCACGGAATCGGTTAACCTTGTTATCTAACATTTAATTTCAAATGAAACTTTTGCGAATCACCGACAAGTTAAATCTATTAATTAATATCTCGTAAAGGGGGTACTGTAAAATAACCTTTAATTCCAGGAACTGCAATCGGAACATTTCGTAGAATGAAACATCTTCGTTTTTTTTTAAAGTTTGTGTATACTGTTTTACGAAACTTTACGAGAGGTTAGCTTATTTTGTGGACGAGTTGTTGCGAGGCACAGCAACCATAGATAAAAAGTGTAAATCAGTTAGATATTGGTTTAAATATCTTTCAGGGAAACTGTTTGAAAAAAGGACATGTAACAACAGTAATAAAAAGTGTTACATCTTTGATTTGAATTTGGTTACCGTAGTTGGGTTACAAAGTGGTTATATCCAGTGCAGTTATAAGATACCCTTATGGTTGAAATTAGAAAGATTTTAGTCAGATGATGCCGAGCTATGTACGTTACCAATGAATTGTTGTGGTATTGTTTAAAAAAAATGAGACCCTTTAATTCGCTATAAATATCACTTGGGAGCGTTTATAAAAACTACATAGAAGGCCATATTTATGTGAGAAAAATATGAAACCTTGAATAGGTACGATTAGTAGACTTGGAGATTAATGTAATTGAAAGTTAAACCCAATCGAGCAGTGCAATGGCTCTAGGATGTTGTCAGGTATTATGATTGATTGCTGATGAGTTAACGTTTGAATAACGTAGTGAAGTGCAATAGCTTCGATCCATTGACAAAGTAAGCGTTAGTGTGAAACCGTAATACCTTGGACATAAACTGACGTACTTAGTGTCGGCCTAAGAGTGTAACTGCTAGAGAAAGCATTAAGAGTGAACATAATGAACTTTGACTTTGACTGTGACTATGACTTTAATGCCGCGTATCTAGAGTTACCAGGCGGCAGCTAGGGAAAGGTGTATGTTTGAGATTTATAGAGAATGTGGGTAATGTAGTGACGTACCTCGAGTTGCGACAATGTGAGAGCGCAACTGCTTGGGAAAGTTACTCATATTAAGTGGATATTACTGGAAGAGTAAAATTAATAAAATGAAACTTGTGCATTTTGTTCGCAGCAACTACACCAGACTGTGACACTGCCAAGGTTGGCAGCGTGCGCAGGAGGGCCGTGTTATCACCTGTATTTTGTTTGCCGTGTATTTCACTATGGTATTATTTTTAATACTGGGATTTGAGTCTAAATGAGTGTCATTTAGTGTAGAGGGCGCCGGTGAGATACCATTCACTTCTACCCGCCATCTCAAAAGAGTTTTAGAGGGGTTGGCGCTATAAGTAGATGGAGCTAAGCCGTTGAGGAGCATTCCTTTGTGAAATTTTATATGGGAGAGATCGAACAGTGTCAATATAAATTCTTACATTTTATTCAATTGGTTTACTTTTACTCAATTGATAAGACTTTAAGAGTTTGAAATGCTAAATTAAGTAGGTAGGTACCGGATTTACTATACATAATAGCTGAAGTATAATACCGTATAATATAAAAATTTGAATACCGAAAAAATACCGGTTTTGTCAGAAGTCCAATACCGCCATGCCCTACTTATAACTCAGAATTTGATAGCTTACCTTGGAAACTACACGGGTGTAACCGGAGGGCGTGGCCTGGTCATCATGGCATGGCCATCTAGAAAAGCAGCAGCATTTCCTATTGGCTGATGCATTTCTAGATGGCCATGCCATGATGGCCAGGCCACGCTCTTTCAGCATTTCCCATTGGCTGACGCATTTCTAGATGGCAAATAGCCATGGTCCCGAGTTTACCCGAAGATTTCTTATCATAGAATTCAATTCACAGCCCACGAAAAATCTGTCTCGGCGCGCCTAAAGAAGTTTTCACTTCAACAATAAAATTAAACTCTACAAGTGTTTTGTTTTTTCCTAACCTGTTAACTTCCAGAACCTAAACCAACAGGTTTTATAAGTTCACTAACGCAACGATATAAAAACCCAATACGTATATTAACGGATTAACGATTAACGTTAACTTCCGTTAATTCTTACGAAATGTAACGCTTTAACGTTTAACGAAGTGAATTTTTTTTTGTAACGGATTAACGATTAACGAAGTTAACTATTTTATTAACGGTGCCCAGCTATGATCAGAACCCACACCATTCCTGCTCATCCCATTCCCATAACTCTACCACCTATTTCGACTCACCCTTTTCATTCGAAGAACTGCATTTAGCTCTCGATGGGTTAACCGACTCTGCCCCTGGAATAGACGGTATTCCTTACTCCTTCATTACTAGGGCTAATGAGGTTACAAAAAGGTACTTCCTGAATCTGGTGAATTTATTTTTTGACCAGGACTATATACCAGATTCTTGGAAAACTCAAATTATTCTTCCTATCCTTAAACCAGGTAATAATCCTGCAGATCCCAACTCCCGCCGTCCAATAGCCCTCTCCTGCGTAGCTGCTAAGATTACTGAGATTCTTACAAAAAATAGATTGGAATGGCACATAGAAAACAATAGACTTCTTCCAAAATCCCAATTTGGCTTTAGGAAAGGAATGAGCACCATGGACAGTCTCAGTATACTCACTACCGATATCCGAATCGCAATTAAAAAAAAGAATCAGTATGTTGTAGCAGTGTTCCTAGACATAGCATCTGCATACGATAATGTCCAGCTTCCAAGACTCAGGAACAAGTTGTTACAGCTGAGTGTTTCGGAGAAGATGGTACGCTTCATTAGCTGCTTTTTGAATAAAATAACTATCCTAATTAAAAACCAGAATACCATGCCTATGTCTAGGAATATTTTGAAGCGTCTCCCTCAAGGTTCGGTCCTAAGTCCACCTCTATATAGCCTGTATACAGCCGACCTTGAGCTGACTGTCAACCCTTTTTGTAACATCTTACAATATGCTGATGACATTGCACTATACTACACTGGAGAATCTATAGAAGAGGCTGAGAATGCTCTAAACCCTGCCCTACTGTACCTAGAAGACCATTTAAATGATATTGGGTTGTCTATTTCTCCTACCAAAAGTAATTCTATTGTTTTTACAAACAGAAGATCTGTCCCCAATTTGAATCTAAAATGCAATAATGAACTTATCCCTCAAAAACACTGTGTAAAATTTTTAGGCCTATTGCTAGACACCAAATTAACAGGTGTCCCACATTCTGATTATGTTGCATCTAAATGTGAAAAAAACATTAACATTCTCCGCTCTCTTTCTGGCGTATGGTGGGGCTCCCATCGATTCTCTCAAAAGATATTATATAACTCTATTATTATCAGTCACTTTGACTATGGAGCATTCCTACTGGAGCCTGGTAACAAATCTGTCCTGAGTAAATTAACATCAATAAAAGTTAAATGTCTTCGCATTGTCTTAGGGGCTATGAAAACTTCAACTACTAATGCTATCCAAGTAGAATCTGGCGACCCCCCTTTACACCTGCGAAGACAATATTTAGCCGACAGATTCTATAGTAAACTCGTTCAGAATTCAGACCATCCTCTGTTGCCAAAACTCCAAGAATTACATAGAGTGACGTCCCCTCTTGATATAAGAATGCAATCTAATTTGCCATGTATTCTTCGTAGCTTCGTTAAATTCTCGCTCCTCCCCTTCCCTACCGCAAACTTCCCTCTTAATCCCTTATTTACAACTCCTTACCATGCCATAACATATAGGCCATCTATTATACTGGACTTGGGCATTAGTAAAAACACAATAGATCCTAGCAAGACACTTTCTAATATAATTGACAACAACTGGAATGACTGGCTCCCTGTTTTTACTGAAGCATCTAAATTATGTAAAAATGGAGATGTAGGTGCAGCCGTTTGGATTCCAAGATACAGTATTGCATTAAGATATAAGCATCCGTCTTCACTGGAGAAGCAATAGCTATACTGGAGGCCATACAGTATGTTTCATCTCATTCCATCCCTAAAACCATCATCCTAACTGACTCAAAAAGTTGTTTGAAAAAGTTGGTTGGCCAAAATAGCTTGATTTTGGCCAACCAATTCAAAATAAAAACAAAATTTCCTGTAATCCTTAAAATTAGGGAAGAACTTTTTAAGTCCCATAACCTTGGTCTAGAGATAGTATTAGCTTGGGTACCTGGACATGCAGGTATCCCTGGTAATGAAAATGCGGACTTCCATGCCAAACAAGCTACAATCCATGGTAACAATGACCACTTCCATGTTTTTGCCCACGACCTTTCCTCTGTATGTCAACCCCAACTCCTTGATTCCTGGAACACTGAGTGGCAGAAATCCAAGACCATGAAAGGAAAATTCTATTGTCAAATCCAACCCTGCATCCCAACTAGACCCTGGTTTTACAAATTTAAAAAATTTGACAAGCATGTTACTTCTGTACTCTGTCGCCTAAGGTTGGGCTTTGTTTGTACCCCAGTGTTCCTGGCTAAAATAAGAATTAAAGACCACTCCCTTTGCGAATGCGGATTGGCTGATGGCACAACTGACCACATTTTCTTTGAGTGCAACAAAAATCGCGGTTCCTTATACGACCTCATCCCAGATGACCTTCCCCGTCCTGCCTCCTTTTCCAACCTACTCCCGCTAGTATACTCCCCTTTTATTTATGTACTTAATAAGTTTATCAAAATTAATAACATTAAATTATGATTATGCACAATACTATATTCTGGTAAATATTTTATTAATAATGTACCTATATATTTGTCTGTGTATATTTATATCTATGTTGTGACGTCATGTGTTTGTCCCTTTCAGTAGATATAGTCTAACAATCAGTGAACCTACAAGAAGCCTACCGACCAACGGCCCAAGTCTACATAACCACAGTAAATACATAACTGTTTGCAGCGTTATGTCACAGTAAATTCTTTACTGTGACATAACGCTGCGCCTTCACCGATTAACCTTGAAAAGATTGTACCTGCAACTACACACAAGATACTGGCGAAGTTGCGGTCACGCCGCATACAGAAGCCAAAGATAAAAGAAGAAGAATTGTTTTCTTCCTATAATATTATATATTTAGTTTTCTTCTTGTTTTCTAAGCGGTGTAATATTTATGCATTATTCACCACAACAAACTCCGATTACCAGTTCCAATGTTTCAATGTCGGATTTCAGACACAGTAAAATTATTCCGATTGTTCAAAAGAGATTGCTCCAGGAATATTTTTTGAGCTTCTTTGCGGTGCGTAGAGAAATATTAGGAATAAGAAGAATATTATTAATTCCTAATCGGACGTCAATGACAACTCATCCAGTTTTTGTGACGCAATTTATATTGGTTTTAACAAAACTGAGAATTATGTGATTCAGTGCTCCTTATTACTTAAGTACATAATTGTGGTAATAATTACATAAAACAATATATGCTTGTGTTGTCTGATGGAAACCTCTAACTCGAATGTCAAAATAATGAGATATTTATATCACAATTAAGATATTCCCTTCTGTGACAATATTTATATGCGAATGAAGTGTTCATACGTATATGGTAATCAGTTGGTAGTGAGCAGTAGGGGAGGTAGGGGAGGGATGGGCACTTTTTCACTATTTATTGCATAAAAAATCAGATTTTATACATAGTCAACTTTTATTTCCAGTTTTTATTGCACCACACATTTGGCTAGATATAATTAAAGAGCTTTCTTCAAAATTACAATCAGTCTCAACATTACGAGATATTTTATAAACTAAGTCAAAAGTGCCCAATGCTCCCTATGGTAGGGAGGCTTGGACATACCCTGTGGGAGGCTTGGGCACGGCCTATAAATCACTTTATATACTTAATGGAATTCAAAAATTAGTTAACAAATAGACTTTTAGTAAACTAAATCAATAACAGAAACCAAAAATAAGAGTTAACAAAGAAAAAACATCTTAAACAGCATCTTAAATTATCTGAGATTGGGTATAACCCATAAAGAACTATCAAATGTGTACATAGAGCTACCACGTTTGGTTTTGTTGCGTGTCTTTGGTACTGGCAATTTAGTTTTGATGTCATCTAAAAGGACACTAGCTATGTCATCTACTTCAGGAAGGCCAATTTACGTGCGTAAATTTGTTTTTATTTTTGATCCTTTTGATACCTCTTGTATGGCTCGTAATATTAAATCTTTGGGAATTACCCGTCGCAAACCTTTCTTTTTGAATTTAAACGTCATCTTTCTGTAATTAAAAATAAACCAAAAGTTAAAAATCCTCCTATACTAAACATAATAGGAGGGAGCATTGGGCATGCCCAAACCACCCCATCGTCCAAATGCCCATTACTCCCTCTGTATACATTTTCGACATAGGGTACCGGTATTTTTTTGATTTATACGTATTTAGGCTTGAATTTCTGTTTAACTTATAGATTAGTAAATTTACAATAGATAAATAATAAAAATAACACATACCTTTTATCAGTTTTCTCTTTAATACGATCCGAAACCACAACAAAATATTTACTTTTACTAGCGCATAACCACAGACCAATAAGAGAAGTCAGACCGCCATGTGCCATAGTTTGGCGTTGGACCGTATGCTAGAATTGAATATGACGTTTCTTTTTTTTTTCTTTTTTTGGCATGTTCATTTCGTACTATTCATCCACGTTACATCACATACATACGTATAGCTATACATATAGACCTCTTTATTGTATACCTACTGTATCCTAACGATTTCATATAAGGAGAGGATTTAGAAGGAAAAAATTAAACAATGCAATTAGTAATCACTTATTGAATTTTTTATTTCTTAGCTTTTTCCTAAATTTATTCAACACTTATAATTGCATTGGTAGCAAAACTTTTTTGCTCGGCCTTGAAACATCAGTCCACAGCACCACAGTAAAAGCACTTTGGATACATTTTCAAAAATGTTGATATTATTTTGTGGGATGGAAGAGGCGGAAACTAATCGACGCAAACTCTTCTCATCAACGCAGGCAAGCCAAACACCAACGAGAATAAGCATTAAGCACTGTAAGGTACCGCATCTCAAACTAATAAAAATATGCACTGCATTGACAATATTTGTGGATTCTAAGAGACGGAAAAATCAACGCTTCAACGCAAACACTTGAATCAACACAAACAACAAGCAAGTCAAAATGGCCGAACGCACGCCGGGGGCACGGGCCTCTGACGGGGGTGAAGAGGGCTTGAGAGGGGGAGAGAATGTCAAAATGAATTCTAGCGCTGTCATCCGCTACGGTTCATTTTTTTAAGTGAACATTACCTGGCGTTCGCATAACCTTCAAACGTGTTTGTGCTTGACAACTGACAGAAATTACATATACACTATGGATGAACAGTGTTGCCAGTCGGTAAAGAACACTACCAAATCAAGAAAAAAATAAAATCTATGATCAAATCAGAATAAAAGGGGGGTGCCCATGTCTCCCAACTGCCCATCCCTCCCCTACCTCCCCTACTATTATTTCTATTTATTATAAGAAATATGTTTTGAAAGATAATACCATAGTTCTTTCTTTTCTGTTCTAATCCTAAAGAAAACATAATTCTAATGTATTTTGACAGTAAACATAACCTTACTTTTGGTTTAATTGTAACTCATTTTTGGTATTTGGGAAATAAAAAACACCAACAGCAGACGTTTTAAGAAGCATGAACAATCCTAATTAGACACTATTCATCTCTACTACGCACTTTTAGTTTCAAAAAAAGTTTGACAGGTTTTTCAATGTATGGGACGTGGGCATTGTCCTATGGAGATTCCACAGACCAATAAGAGAAGTCAGACCGCCATGTGCCATAGTTTGGCGTTGGACCGTATGCTAGAATTGAATATGACGTTTATTTTTATTTTATTTTTTTGGCATGTTAATTTCGTACTATTCATCAACGTTACATCACACACATACGTATAGCTATACATATAGACCTCTTTATTGTATACTGTATCCTAACGATTTCATTTATGGAAAGGATTTAGAAGGAAAAAATTAAACAATGCAATTAGTAATCACTAAATTTTTTATTTCTTATTCAACGCTTTTAATTGCATTGGTGGCAAAAATTTTTTGCTCAGCCTTGAAACATCAGTCCCTTTCAAAATTTTATTAATTATATTGCACCAATTAAAAATTAATATACGAGTTTAATTAATATATCAAGGAACAAATCACTGCTTACTTCTTTGTGTATCGCACAATCAATATAACTAAATGAATATTTGGAAATGATGGCTTCTTTCATTTTTTTGCTAATTGATTTTGCATGGCCATTAATTTCCAAGTATTCATTTGTTGTTTTAATTATATTTCCGAAACTTGTTATGGCATTTTCGGTGGGATAACACAATTTTTTAATATCTATACTCTCTCTCCTTGATGTATGCATGGGTGGAACTCTCATCTTCTGTAGTAAAATTCTTTTTACATGCTTCGCAATTTATTTTCTTAAGTAACTTTCTTGTTACCCATCCAACCGTATATGCCCGTGAATGGATATTTAGTCGTTCCCGTCTCGCTTGCATTTCAAAATTTTCTTGCTCACTTAAAAAAATCTCATTCATTTCATTTGACTCTGGAACTTGGTCTTCTACCTCACTTATTGAGGCAATGTCTTTCTCAAATAAGGACTGAATGTTTATCAAGTACTTACTTGCGTCATTCTCACAGTTGAAATTATCGATTTGCAATCAGCATTATAAACATCTACTATATCCTGCCATTTCACTTTTTTCCCCTCAAATATCATGTCTTTGGTGAGCATATTATTTCTGATCCCTTTTATCAGATGTGGTGGATCATAGAATACACTCAAAGTATTTCCACTTAAATTGATGGTGCCATCTGGAAATGAAATAAAATGTTATTATAAAATATATAAAAATATTAATAGATAATATGAAATCCTATTCAAATTGAGCATTCAATGTGGATAATTGTTTCACTTGTGCATTTATTTACCATATTTTAATGGATTTTTTAAGCTTCTGTACACAGTCTGGTCCTACTTTGCAAGATCTTCTTTAATTAACCCTACAGTGGTCGCGCTTCTAAATGAGACAGCAGTAGTCGCGCGGACCACATACGTAGTCCATTTTTATATTGTAAATAAAAAAGTATTTATGCGTATATATTTATTGAACTTATGAAAATACAATCAATATAGTTTTTTTAACTAGATATTATAAACAGAACTAAATCACGACCTCTGTGGCATAATAAGTAAACAAAAATAAAAATCTTCTTTAAATTGGCACAAAAATCATAGGTTTCACTCTAATTGAGATCACAATAAACCTATTTATTAAACATTAATTTCTTATAATATTTTCTGCGTTGGAAATACACATTATTTTAGAATAATCCTCACAAATAAACTTTTGCACGCTGTGAACGATTTTCTGGTGTTTTTATTGCGGGCTCTTCCACAACCATGACAACGGTGCACTACATTACTCGACGTCGCCTCCGAGGTCGCTGGTTGTCTCTCTGGGTCCGCAATACCAAGAAAGTCTTTTATATTGATTGTAAGGGACCTTGGCAACTATCTTTTTTCAATTATCTTCAGAGCCAATGGTTTTATCTAAGCCAAAGACAGGCCAACCAGGAAGTCACGGCGGCAAACACTTTCGTAGTTTTTGTTTGCTGTGTAAATGCATAATGCGTTCAGTGCACTCAAATTTAGTAAGTCGAAAAACATTGTCAAAGGCCATCTTCGAGAGATCTAGAGTTTCTCGAAACGTTATACGAAGAACACATTTTGTCAACCAAGTCAACTTTGTCTTTTTATAAGTAACTAGCGGCCCGTCCCGGCTTCGCACGGGGTCAAATTTTTTGTTAAGTAGATATGCTAAATGAAATGTACATGACCAAATTTTTCCAAAAGATCAAAATTAAAAATCAAAACTTTAAAGTTCAAAAACATTAAACTGCCTGGCCTGGTGGCTTAGTTGGTTAAAGGCCGTTTTGTAAAGCGGCGGTTTAACGATCAGCCGGATTGAATACAGCTGATTTAAAAACCACTGGAATGTATTCAACGCCATACGTTATTCAACACGGCTAGACGTAATGTAATAAAGCGAGAGATGAGCCGCTTCTTTGATAATTTTTAGTTCCGATTCTTAACACTCATGGCGCTGCCTGACATAACAACAACCATGGCGTTGAATACTGTGTGTTCCTAAATTGCTAACACGGCTAGCCGTAATGTAATAAAGCGAGAGATTAACCGCCTCTTTGACAATTTTTAGTTCTGATTCTTAACACTCATGGCGCTGCCTGATATAACAACAACTATGGCGTTGAATACTGTGTGTTCCTAAATTGCTAAAGTGACAGTGGATTCTGGAGTTTGGAGGAATCGTACATAATATTATTAGGGTGGCACTTATCACCCTGGGCGTTACTTGGATACTATTTCGTTTCCACCGTCCACCTTGTTAAGACTAAATCGGACCGGGTAGGTTACATGAGACCCAGATCCGACCCGGAGCACCCCGACTCCACCTAGTCTTGGCGCTACTACCCCTAGAGTGTATTTAAAAGAATACGGGAGCCAGAAGCTCAAGGGAGGTCCTGAGTGGAGCGAGCCATGCAAGTAGTTTTAAAACTATAATAGGTCGTAACTTGACCACCATCTCACCTGATGTTAAGCGACGATGCTATCTACGATGGAACATGTTTCGATAATAGACCCTTGTCTATCGAAGTTCACCACGTTTCTTAGGTGTACCGTCACCGATATCAAGTTATGGGCTTTCAAACTTTATGTGAGAGGTAAAATGTTGTAAAAAAAATAGTACGGAATATCGTACGAAATAATCGATCAATTTATTCAGATAAATGAAATTAATTTAGATTTTGTGTTGTTATTTTTTTAAATATGGTCTTCCTACAACATAAGCAGTAATACAATGCGGCTGAACGTGGACCGCCTTATTGAAGAACGTATTGCAATGACAATGCGGCTAATCGTTGAACCGCCGCATTACAAAACGGCCCCGTTTTTCAAAACGGCTAGCCGTAATGTAATACGGCGAACTATACAATCCGGCTGCGACATATACATCATAATTTCATAATCCGGATCTCGTAGTTGGGCTGTATGTTTGATGTCTTGACACAAATTGTCTTCAAAAATGTGCCATAATTCCGAGGGAAAACAAAATAATAATATTACCACAAACAACTCTCTCAGCCTCAACGGACACCGAGAAATTGAAGCTTCTCTCAAAGTGATTTCTTTGATTTTGAGTGCCTAGTCTTGGAACGATGTACCTACGTGGTACATGATAAAGAAGTATTCTGAGATAAAATCACTCTGACTGGGATGAACGCTGTACTGTATGTACACTCTTCATAATTCTGCCGGCCGTCGCGTCGTTG
Organism: Ectropis crepuscularia; assembly: GCA_963693475.1. Lineage (NCBI taxonomy): Eukaryota > Metazoa > Arthropoda > Insecta > Lepidoptera > Geometridae > Ectropis > Ectropis crepuscularia. Next base: position 6,667,936 of record OY856368.1, on the reverse strand, counting down.
CAAATATTTAGGATGGATATTTTTAATTTCGTAATATATTTTGAATGGAATGTCCGATTTTAATAATTCAAAAAGGAATCGATAGGTAATAAAACAGTCTTGATTGAAAAATAATTTATTTTGATAAGAATTAAAACAAATGTATGAATAGCATGGTCTTAAGTTGATCGGCATTTTTATCTTCTTTTAAAATGTAAAAAAGCAGTTGTAGCGACGTAATTACTGTAGTTAGACATATGCTCTCGCGAGGTTTTTTGTAGATTTTAATACGTTCTATAATATTGTAGAACATTGTTTGGTTCTATCATTGGTACTTTCCGCAGCGTATGCGATGAAAGCCATTTTATGGCTGTTTTTTTTATACCTTGTGTTGGTTTTAGTAAAAAATTCCAAAGATCACTATTTTTTTCTTGTAATAAAAATAGCCTATGTTACTCAGTGATAATGTAGCTTTCTCTTGGCAAAAGAATTTTTGAAATCGGTTCAGTAGTTTTTGAGTTTATTACATACATACAAAAATACAAAAATACAAAAATACAAAAATACAAATCTTTCCTCTTTATAATATTAGTATAGATGATTTCCGGCTTCCGTTTATCTCCAGTAGCGGCTCAATTGACTCAATTGGCTCAATTGATTGACAGACTCAATTGTAGCATCGTTGTGCATGGTTGACATCAATATAACAGCTTTATTGGGTTTCGGCATATACGACACCATTAGACATGGGGGGTGGAACCCAAATTTTGACGAAAATCGTGGATTTCCTCTTGAAAGGGGAAATTCGCGAGGGATTCTTCATTCAATCTGTGCACCTTCCCTTTCGTTCATTTTTATTCTACAAATATAAAGTCACATGTATTTACAACAACAAAACGTAACAAAACAAAGTTAAATTAATGCATTTATGTACATTTTCACATAAAATAAACGAAAACAAGAAAAATAAATGCTCGAAAAATACTTACGTAATTGGTCGCGCGGACTACCTGTGTAGTCCGCGGACTTTGCGGAGTTATTGTGACTCGACCACAAGCGCCCGGAGCTTGTGCTGCACTGAGCACGTCTCTCGACTGTTCACTTGAAAGTAACTAGCGGCACAAGAAACGAACGCTTACTGTTTCTGAGAAATTTTAGATTTTGTATTAGTGGACTACACATGTAGTCCACGCGACCACTGCAGGGTTAAATGAGTATTATAACTTACCAACAGACTCTCCTGCTCTCAACTGATCTGCTTTTGGTATCTTCTAATAGACTGTTTAAAGCCGATTGGAAACTTGAGCCTTGATCACAGGCAAGGGCTGTGGGCTTTAGTCCTATGTTAGTTACAGCAGCAACAATTTCTTTTATTATTTTGTGGGATGGAAGAGGCTGAAACTAATCGACGCAAACTCTTCTCATCAACGCAGGCAAGCCAAACACCAACGAGAATAAGCATTAAGCACTGTAAGGTACCGCATCGCAAACTAATAAAAATATGCACTGCATTGACAATATTTGTGGATTCTAAGAGACGGAAATTAATCAACGCAAACACTTGGATCAACAAAAACAAGTCAAAATCAAAATGGCCGAACGGCCGAACGCACGCCGGCCGGGGGCACGGGCCTCTGACGGGGGTGAAGAGGGCTTGAGAGGGGGAGAGAATGTCAAAATGAATTCTAGCGCTGTCATCCGCTACGGTTCATTTTTTTTAAGTGAACATTACCTGGCGTGGGAGATTCTCTAAAATTTTGGGGAATTAGGAAATCGGGCACCGGCAACCCTGATTTTGACATATCTGCAAGAAATCTACCTCAAAAAAGTAACATTTATTAATGTCACTTTGATCTTTCATTATCCGGAAGGGATAAACCTCAGGCCTCAGGACTCAGGATAAACGCACCTCTACGTAGTCTCCTAGTATATTACATTCTCTTTGGTAGTCTCTAGTCTGTGTGTGCATCTGTGCCCAAGTGCTCCAGAGATCCCAAGACCCAAGAATGAAGAAAGTGATTATTCTGATTATTGAATACTAGCGGCCCGTCCCGGCTTCGCACGGGGTCAAATTTTTTGTTAAGTAGATATGCTAAATGAAATGTACATGACCAAATTTTTCCAAAAGATCAAAATTAAAAATCAAAACTTTAAAGTTCAAAAACATTAAACTGCCTGGCCTGGTGGCTTAGTTGGTTAAAGGCCGTTTTGTAAAGCGGCGGTTTAACGATCAGCCGGATTGAATACAGCTGATTTAAAAACCACTGGAATGTATTCAACGCCATACGTTATTCAACACGGCTAGACGTAATGTAATAAAGCGAGAGATGAGCCGCTTCTTTGATAATTTTTAGTTCCGATTCTTAACACTCATGGCGCTGCCTGACATAACAACAACCATGGCGTTGAATACTGTGTGTTCCTAAATTGCTAACACGGCTAGCCGTAATGTAATAAAGCGAGAGATTAACCGCCTCTTTGACAATTTTTAGTTCTGATTCTTAACACTCATGGCGCTGCCTGATATAACAACAACTATGGCGTTGAATACTGTGTGTTCCTAAATTGCTAAAGTGACAGTGGATTCTGGAGTTTGGAGGAATCGTACATAATATTATTAGGGTGGCACTTATCACCCTGGGCGTTACTTGGATACTATTTCGTTTCCACCGTCCACCTTGTTAAGACTAAATCGGACCGGGTAGGTTACATGAGACCCAGATCCGACCCGGAGCACCCCGACTCCACCTAGTCTTGGCGCTACTACCCCTAGAGTGTATTTAAAAGAATACGGGAGCCAGAAGCTCAAGGGAGGTCCTGAGTGGAGCGAGCCATGCAAGTAGTTTTAAAACTATAATAGGTCGTAACTTGACCACCATCTCACCTGATGTTAAGCGACGATGCTATCTACGATGGAACATGTTTCGATAATAGACCCTTGTCTATCGAAGTTCACCACGTTTCTTAGGTGTACCGTCACCGATATCAAGTTATGGGCTTTCAAACTTTATGTGAGAGGTAAAATGTTGTAAAAAAAATAGTACGGAATATCGTACGAAATAATCGATCAATTTATTCAGATAAATGAAATTAATTTAGATTTTGTGTTGTTATTTTTTTAAATATGGTCTTCCTACAACATAAGCAGTAATACAATGCGGCTGAACGTGGACCGCCTTATTGAAGAACGTATTGCAATGACAATGCGGCTAATCGTTGAACCGCCGCATTACAAAACGGCCCCGTTTTTCAAAACGGCTAGCCGTAATGTAATACGGCGAACTATACAATCCGGCTGCGACATATACATCATAATTTCATAATCCGGATCTCGTAGTTGGGCTGTATGTTTGATGTCTTGACACAAATTGTCTTCAAAAATGTGCCATAATTCCGAGGGAAAACAAAATAATAATATTACCACAAACAACTCTCTCAGCCTCAACGGACACCGAGAAATTGAAGCTTCTCTCAAAGTGATTTCTTTGATTTTGAGTGCCTAGTCTTGGAACGATGTACCTACGTGGTACATGATAAAGAAGTATTCTGAGATAAAATCACTCTGACTGGGATGAACGCTGTACTGTATGTACACTCTTCATAATTCTGCCGGCCGTCGCGTCGTTGCAAATATTTAGGATGGATATTTTTAATTTCGTAATATATTTTGAATGGAATGTCCGATTTTAATAATTCAAAAAGGAATCGATAGGTAATAAAACAGTCTTGATTGAAAAATAATTTATTTTGATAAGAATTAAAACAAATGTATGAATAGCATGGTCTTAAGTTGATCGGCATTTTTATCTTCTTTTAAAATGTAAAAAAGCAGTTGTAGCGACGTAATTACTGTAGTTAGACATATGCTCTCGCGAGGTTTTTTGTAGATTTTAATACGTTCTATAATATTGTAGAACATTGTTTGGTTCTATCATTGGTACTTTCCGCAGCGTATGCGATGAAAGCCATTTTATGGCTGTTTTTTTTATACCTTGTGTTGGTTTTAGTAAAAAATTCCAAAGATCACTATTTTTTTCTTGTAATAAAAATAGCCTATGTTACTCAGTGATAATGTAGCTTTCTCTTGGCAAAAGAATTTTTGAAATCGGTTCAGTAGTTTTTGAGTTTATTACATACATACAAAAATACAAAAATACAAAAATACAAAAATACAAATCTTTCCTCTTTATAATATTAGTATAGATTGATTACTTATTGAATATTGATTATTCTCTTCATACAGTTTACACAGTATAACTAGCTTGGTTCTCAAACGTAAGCCATAAAGTTGTTAGGTACCTGTTTTGCCACGTTGCTTGTAACATACAACAGTATCAGTGTACTTACTCATTTTATTTTATTGTTTTGTCGCTGTTGGTACAAAATGGCTAGTGAGCCTGAGCCAATGGACACAACAGAGATAAAGGCTGACTTATCGCTTAATCATAACCCCAGCAGAGACGAGAGCATACCTGCAGCAGCAAATGCTCTGTCTTTAGTAGAGGCTTGCAGCCCCACCATGTGTGGCACACCTCCATCCAGTGGTCTAACCGAACGTGACCAGATACACCCCGAAAAATCATTACAATCTGATAATACATGTGATTATAAACCAAGTAAAAAAAAATATGTAATCGGGAAAAAAAATTCACATACTGCAAAAAAATCATTTGAATGTGATATGTGTAACTATAGAACATTACGAGCAACCCACTTGAAAAGACACAAATTAACACATACTGGACGAAAACTATTTGAATGTGATATATGTGTGATTATAGAGCATTACAAGCAGAAACTTTAAAACGACACAAATTAAGACATACTGGAGAAAAACCATATGAATGTGATATGTGTGAATATAGAGCGTTGCGAGCACAAAATTTAAAACAACACAAATTAACACATACCGGAGAAAAACCATTTGAATGTAATATGTGTAATTATAGAGCTTCACGAGCAGGCAACTTGAAAAGACACAAATCAACACATACTGGAGAAAAACCATATGAATGTTATGTGTGTGATTTTAGAACATCAAATGCAAAAAGCTTAAGAATACATAAATTAATACATACTGGAGAGAAGCCATTTGAATGTGATATGTGTGAATATAGAGCTTCCCAAGCAGGCCACTTGAAAAGACACAAATTGACACATACTGAGGAAAAACCATATGAATGTAATATGTGTGATTATAGATGTTACCAAGCAGGCCACTTGAAAAGACACAAATTGACACATACTGGGGAAAAACCATATGAATGTGATATGTGTGATTATAGAACATCACATCCAAATAGCTTAAGAATACATAAATTAACACATACTGGAGAAAAACCATATGAATGTGATATGTGTGAATATAGAGCGTTGCGAGCACAAAATTTAAAACAACACAAATTAACACATTCTGAAGAAAAACCATACAAATGTGATATGTGTGATTATAGAGCATCACAAGAAATCAATTTAAAAGAACACATATTAGCACATACTGGAAAAAAACCATATGAATGTTTTATGTGTGATTTTAGGACATCATATGCAAGTAGCTTAAGAAAACATAAATTAACACATACTGGAGAAAAACTATATGAATGTGATATGTGTGAATATAGATCAATCCGAGCAGAAAATTTAAAACAACACAAATTAACTCATACTGGAGAAAAACCATTTGAATGTAATATGTGTGATTATAGAGCTTCACAAGCAGGCAACTTGAAAAGACACAAATCAATGCATACTGGAGAAAAACCATATGAATGTTATGTATGTGATTTTAGAACATCAAATGCAAAAAACTTAAGAATACATAAATTAATACATACTGGAGAGAAGCCATTTGAATGTGATATGTGTGAATATAGAGCTTCCCAAGCAGGCCACTTGAAAAGACACAAATTGACACATACTGAGGAAAAACCATTTGAATGTAATATGTGTGATTATAGAGCATCACAAGCAGCCTACTTGAAAAGACACAAATTGACACATACTGGGGAAAAACCATTTGAATGTACTATGTGTGATTATAGATGTTCCCAAGCAGGCCATTTGAAAAAACACAAATCAAAACACACTGGGGAAAAATAATTTTAAGTAATGTGGTAATGTGTGATTATAGAGCAGGGGTACCCCAACTTGTTTCGTCTACCGCCCACTTTGAAAATAAATATTTTAGCACCCATTTTTTTCACATACCTACTTAAAAACCACTATAACTTCAAGTTAATTGATTATTGTGAGCTATATTAGCGGTGATAAAAATTCTAAACAAGACTTTTACTATAACCCGCAAGAGTTAACTTGAGACCGAAGCCCAGTAGGTGGTACACAGCGGACTCCAAGCCTCTACAAGTCTACAGAATGCCCTTGTTTTTTTTTCTGGGTCGCCTACTGCCTCCTACTGCCCTTTAGGTCTGCAGCGCCCACGAGGGGGTGTTATCACCCACTGAAAAACAAAGGCTGTTATAGAGCATCACAACATCCGATTTAAAATAACACAAATTAGCACATACATACTGGAGAAAAACAATGTGAATGTTTGTGTGTGATTGTAGAACATCATATGCCAGAAGCTTAAGAATACATCACATACTGGAGAAAAATGATATGAATGTGATATGTGTGACTATAGAATTATGGATCAACACAAGCACTGCTTGAAAATACACTAATTAACACATTACAAACAATTGCTAGATAGATAGTTGGAACCCTAAAACTTACACAAGCATCCCTTATATTGGTGTATATTGAATTTCTGTAAGTTGGTGATCAATAATACATATATAAAATTGTAAAGTTGTGTTATCGGGACCAAAATTCTAAGGAAAACGATAGAAGAAACTTTTTTTTAATAAAACACTGGATAAGTAAATTAATTTTTATTACTATAAAATAAAACAATGTAAACCAAAGTTATTTTGATAACATCCTGATGTTTATGAATGATGGTTCAATTCAAAGATTGAGAGCCTTTCACATCTTCTGTGTATAAATAAATATTGGTGGACAATTCACAAACAACACCATCTGACCCCAAACTAAGCAAAGCTTGTATGATGGCGGCCAGATAGCTGATATAAAGTTTTAAATACATACTTATTATACACTATCGGCCCGTCCCGGCTTCGCACGGGGTCAATATTTCTTGTTAAGTAGGTATGCTAAATGAAACGTACATGACCAAATTTTTTCAAATTATCAAAATTAACAACCAAAACTTTAAACTGTAAAAACATTAAACTGGCTGGCCTGGTCGCTTAGTTGGTTGAGGGCCGTTTTGTAAAGCGGCGGTTTAACGTTCAGCCGGATTGAATACGGCTGATTGAAAAACCGCCGGAATGTATTCGACGCCATACGTCATTCTATCTTAGCCGTTAGCCGTAAAGTAATAAAGCGAGAGATTTTTAACATTATTAAAATTAACGTGGTTGTTACACATATTGATTAGGTAAACGGGTAACTCACGTGTAATGAGGTCGGTCAATCCGACTCGAGTTTCGGCCGCGTCCGGCGGCCTTTTTCAAGGAGAGTGTACGCGCCCGATGGCGTCCCGTTTGGCACTGCGGATCGCCGCGTGGCGCGCACGCAAGGTCATCGGCTGTTGCGGGGGTGCAGGTGAGGGGGTGCGAGGGTTGCGCAGGAATACACTCGAACTCTTCATCACTAGTGAGCTGCGAGTCGGGAACATTGCAGCACACTGAGCTCACTGTGTCTTCACTCGTATTACGAACACAATGCCGAGTACTATGTAGGCACGGCTTCCAAGCGGGCGGCACATGCCATCCTCCAACTCTATTAAAGGTAGGACGCTTATCAATTTCGATGGCCTCCCTGACCTTACGGGGTACAAAAAACTTCTCCCGTGCCAGGACCTCCGCCTTATCGAAACGAATAAAATGTTGGGCGTCCGACCTGAGAGCATGTTCCGCCACCGCAGACCCGTTAACGTCTAAATTTTTCATTGCACGTATGTGCTCGGCGAGTCTTGTGGACATTTTCTCCGTGTTTCTCCTACGTAACTTATGCCACAGTCGCAAGGAATCATGTACACTCCCGGTACACCCAAAGGGTCTCTGTCTTTTGGAGAACGTACCATTTGCCTTAGCTGCGTGAGCGGACGAAAAATTGTCTTGATGCAATATCTACGGCGTAACAAGTTTCCAATATTATCCGTCACTCCTTTAATATATGGCAGGTACGTGGGTGACCTCTCCACCGAAGCTGGACGCGTCCTCGACGATGTATTAGCCGCACGCCACCCTTGTTTCCAGTTAAACCCGTTGCGTTTGAGCACACCTTTTAGATGGTCTAATTCAAGTGTTTAGATGTTGATCACATAGTCTCAACGCCCTGTTGATCAGCGTGCGTGGTACCGAAGCTAGGTGTGCTGGATGGTGGTGTGAATCAGCATTTAAATATCTGTCTGTGTGTGTCGGCTTACGGTAGATCGTGTGTGATAATCGTCCAGTAGTTTCTCGCATCACTAACACATCCAGAAAAGGCAGAGCTTTATTCCGTTCACGTTCCACCGTTACGGCAATATTCGGGTGAATCCTATTTAGATGTGACAACAAAGGGTCAATCTGGGTAGCGATTCTGAAATCATTCGGTTGCATCCGACACGGAATCTCATCTCTCGGTCTCTGCCATGCTTATCAGATAAGACAAAGACCGAGAGATGAGATTCCGTGTCGGATGCAACCGAATGGTTTCAGAATCGCTACCCTGGTCCCTGTGTACATCGGCAAACACATCGTCTACATAACGCCACCAATGTCTCGGCTTATATGGCGAGCTTAATATTGCTTCCTCTTCGAACCACTCCATAAAGATGTTAGCTACGACCGGGGCAATGGGAGAACCCATAGCTACACCTTCAACTTGTAAGTAGTGGTCCCCCTTCCACACGAAGTAGCCTTTAGTCAGCGTAAATCGCAATAACTCTATGTACTCAATAGGTATTTGGATTAATTGTAGTAATACATGGTAATACCGTAATAATCTGAATCGTATCTTCTATCGGTACATTCGTGAAAAGCGACACGACATCGAAACTAACCAGTTCTTCATCTTCACTTAGCCGAATCCCTTCCAATAATTGTACAAAATGCGTAGAGTCTTTAACATAGCTAGTTGTCTTCCCAATGAATGGAACAAGCATATCTGATAAGAAACGCGCAGTTTTGTAAGTAGGTGAGTCTATTTGGCTAACGATAGGTCGCAGTGGCCACTCTGGCTTATGTATTTTCGGAAGCCCGTAAATCTTCGGCGGTGTAGGGCTTAAAGGGCGCAAGACTTTATGTAGGTCATCCGGCAGGGTTTTTAATATTTTATTAAGACCCATTTGTGATCCGGTTAGTGGGGTCGTATTATCTATTCTATGGTCGTACGTAACTTTTTTATAAGTATTACTGTCACTCACCAACTCTCTTAGTTTCTTTTCGTAAGCTGCAGTGTCAACAATGACAGTAGCGTTACCCTTATCTGCCGGTAGTACCAACACGTCGGGGATGTTCCGGAGGGTCTTCACTTAAACTTATCCACGGAAAACATCTCAAACGAGGCGACTACAGCCCTCGCTAAGGGGTTGAATTTTGCTCCCACACCGAGTAAGGTTCCGGCTGAGACAATTATTGCCAGTATCGAGGACACAATAGCGCGGAATAAGATCGGTTCCCGCGATGCCGAGTGCCTAAGACAGGACGTGTCGCTAATTTTAAGAAAATGCAAATTACCCAAGTCTAACATTTCGAAATCCGAGTTGGACGCGTTGAAGACCCTCCGGAACAACCCCGACGTGTTGGTACTACCGGCAGATAAGGGTAACGCTACTGTCATTGTTGACACTGCAGCTTACGAAAAGAAACTAAGCGAGTTGGTGAGTGACAGTAATACTTATAAAAAATTACGTACGACCCCACTAACCGGGTCTAACTATGAAATAAGTTTTTAAGCTATTGCATAGCTTTTATCGCGGGCCGTGAGACCGAACCAAGAAATGCTTGAGACAGCTAAGAAAGAAGGATGGAAGACCTTAATGCTAAAAACCAGCCACCCCGTACACAAATGCGGTCGCTCAGTCATTCGACTTTAAATCTTATCTTTACAGGGACTTACAGACTATATTTGTATAGCTAGCTGTTTTATATACGTCAAATATACGTCTCTAAAGATATGATGTAAGCAAAGATATCTTCTTATATATAAAATTCTCGTGTCACAGTGTTTGTTTCCTTACTCCTCCGAAACGGCTCTACTGATTTTTACCAAATTTTATATGCATATTCAGTAGGTCTGAGAATCGGCTACTAGCTATTTTTCATACCCCTAAGTGATAAGGGTTGTTCAACCCAAAAATTTTTTTTTTAATTTTCGGACAATTTTTTTTGTTTTTATTTTTTTCTAATGTAGCATTAACAAATACATACAACTCTAAATTTTTACCCTTTTATCACTAACCCCTATTTTTTAATAGCCATTTTAGTAATTTAATCATTTGACAGTGAACGCCTCCTAAACGGCGGTACCAATTTGAATGATTTTTTTTGTGTGTGTACATAGATTGTTTGTGTGTTTCGAGGATTCGAGGATGGTTTAGATTCACAAATAAGCCCGGCAGATGGCGCTGCAGACAGTGTCTAGATTATGATCCGAGCGAAGCCGGAACGGGCCGCTAGTTTTACTATATACGTCTTTATAGATATGATGTAAGTAAGAAGTCATGCTCTTGCCAGTGTTGCCAACTTAACGTATTTCCCGTGATTTGAGTACGTAGAGAACGGGAAAATAACTTGCTAACGGCTATTATCATAGCGTATTTTGGAATAGGTATATCAATGAAGCAAGAATATCAGCGTGAAAGCTTACTAGCTGTTCCTATTTGTTGTGAATTACTAAAGGTGTATCATATCAAATTTAATAAATTTTAGGGGTTAAAAACCCCTTAGGTTTAGGGGTAAATATTTTCAGGAGATGTTTACACTGATTTTGCTGTGTTTAAAATTTGTACATTCATTTCAGTTAATATGAATAAACGAAGTGCCTTTATTAATTAAAAAAACAACTTAGCAATTTGATGAAAATATAGTGAAAATCTACATGTTCTATGAAGCGTGTTATAATTGAGAGATGTTTTGGCTTATTAAAGCCAAGATTCTTTTAATTCTTTCCATAACAATAACAACAAAGTGTTCAGTATTAATTTCGACAAATCGGTTGTGAATAGATGAGAGTACCTATGAGATAAAACGCACTACGCTAACGTGTGACGAAACTGCGCGACAAAGTTGACCAACTGAGCAAATATTGCGCGCCGTGACCCATCGCCTAGTTCCGTTGCTACTAATAAATTTCGTAGTTCACTCGGTCTCGTTTCTTTGAGATCTTTTTACCAAACCAAACTATGGTCAAATAATAACCCCTTCTTGAATTCAAATATGTACATATATTTAACGTGTCTAATTAAAGTAAAACTACTTATAGTTCAAAAAAAAAAAATTGGCAGTCATAGGAACTGCCGATAGAAGTGAAAACTTTTGCCTCAAATGTTTTCACTATTAATTGAATTGTCTAATTTATTTATCACCTTGCCAGAAGACAAATTATTTGTTAAGAGCGCGCCTAAAGCCAGAAAACGCAAAAAAGGTCATTTTCGACGCCCCTCACCGTCGTTAAGAAAGATAAAACTATAACAATAAAAATATTGACGTGTGGGTACAACCAAGGAGAAGCACAATGACCGAATAGAATTTTAAAAATAGATCAGATTTTTTTACAATAAAAAAATAAAAATGACACCGAAAAAACCCATTTTAATTCGAGTACTCGAAATTATCAGCGATGACCCCACATTATTTTTCCCTAATAAAATGTCTAATTTTACGCTCTACTTAAGTAACCGAATAGTTTTTTGAATGTATGTTCAATTTTTGCGTAATTAAATAAAACTTGGTCAAAAACTGACTCCCGAATTCAAATTAATTTCCACTCTAAACTGTGTCATGCTATTCTCGACTTTATGCGTACCAGGTTAGATATTAAATAGACCTTTTGGTCCTGGTCAGTTGTCGGGCAACGCTCGATGTGGAAGGTTGTTTACGGACGCTCTGTCAGGCAAATGCGTGCGTGAATTAAAAAAATGGGATGAAAGGATAATGCGATAAATAAGTTTTCTGCGAAAAAAGAGAACTAAACGGAAACATTTTGGAATTTTAGTCAGGTACTTAATGTATGTTTTAGTTAGGTAAGTCAAATTTTGTTTTGGAATAGGTTCGTAGTATGTACAATAATAGGTAAAAAAGTAGGTAGGTATCTATTATTGTTAAAAAGATAAGTTTACCAACATTGTTTTTAATAAATTTAATAAATTTTAAAAATTCAATTTAATAAAAGAGCAATCTGTGGTTGTACATGCAAAAACCCAAACAAGTCATTGTGTACATAATAAATTTTGTATGATGAATAAATTAATAGTTTTAAGTTTTAGTGACAATTGAAACAAACGATCAGAAAATATTTATGAATCGAGGTCTGCGGAAAATAATGTTTTAAGTATTTTTTTAACATAAACTTTTCAGATTAAAGAAATGCAAACTGAATATGTTTATCAGCAGACGATCCATCGTGGCACGTCTGCTGAGCATTAGATCTATTAAAATAGGGAGAAAGGAGAATGTATATTTCATGGTAAACTTTCCAGCATGTGTCTTTATATATATATTTTTGGTTAACCCTGCACGCGTTTGAAGAAAACTCGTGGAACGGTCCGTACGTGCCGGCTAGATCATTATCACATATTCTTATTATATATTCACAGTGTTTATTAAATATTATATTATATTGTTATATATTTGTTATATTATTATTTATTTGTATTATTATATATCTATATGTATATATCACCAGAAAGCCCTTGAAATATAGTTTACTATTATATTAACTTCTAGGTACTTACTACATTAAATAATCCTATCACGAAATGCAAAGTTTACATATTACGCCCGTTGTAAAAAAGTTTTGGATTTCACAGCACTAATAAAATAACACAACACATAATAGTACATTATGATATAAGTGCGCTAAGTTGATAATTACAGCCGAGGCGATATTGCTAGCTCGAGCCGTAGGCGAGAGCTATAATTAGCAGAGGCTAGGCCCTTTCAGCATTTCCCATTGGCTGGCATATTTCTTGTTCACCGATTAACAATGCGCGCGCATCAGCGCTTTTTTTTAAAGCAAGGGCACTGATCCAGCTAGTATGACATTAAGACATTAGTAATAAAGTAATTGAATATTTTTGTGTTTTGTTATAAATAAATTGTTGTGAGTTATGGTCAAAATTAATTAAATTGATAAATTAAATATTTCTCATTATATTTTATTTCTCATACTTAGTTTAATACATAAAATGTTTACAACTTTTCTGACATAAAAACTCTTTACTAAGATTTAAAAAGGTACCGTTCGTTTTAGACGGAGCATTTTGAAACTTGCGTTTTACATTACATTACCGCACAAGTACGTAATAAGATAAATTACGATACAGAAATTGGTGCAATAAGAGACCCTTTACGAGCAAATATGTTATAAATAATATTAAATTTACCACGTTTGCCTATTATTTGCATTGCATAGTTTTTTAGTAGATTACAATAAAATACAAACCGTATTCACATTTTTCGGTTTAAAAAAAATGTTCTTTGTCGTGGGGCAAAATGGCGTCGGACGATCGCGACACAGAAATGGCGGAGTACCATTCGTATTTTTAATTTTTTCAGGCCAAATGAAAAAAAACGGCCCATTTTCCATGGACATTTGCCCCACAGCAAAAGTGCAGGAGACTCGACCAAAATTGGATCATTGTATAGGATTTTAAATATAATTATATTGAGGAAACTGTTAATGTTTTTATTCTGCATAGCGGGGTTTAAAAGATATCAACTAAAACGTTGAAAAAAGAAAACGTGATGTGTGAGTTTCGAACGAATCGAGCATATTTTACATTCTTGTTGGAGTCGAGTTTCGAACGAATCGGATGTTGTGTCAATTTTGTTCACTTTTTTTTTTATTTTGGCGTCGCACGCCTTTTGTGTTTTCCCATATTACGTATTTCAATATTTTCAAGTTTTACTAAAAACCGTCAAAGAAGTACGTTCACGAACATGAAATAGTAATTTGTAATAACCCACCTAATAATTATATTGCACATTGCCACTCGAAAATACACAAGTTAAAGAAAATAATAGAATGAGGCGACATGTTTTTTTCACGTTGGCGCCAAAACTAGAATGTCGCAATCCGGGCAAAATGACACAAGCACGTTCACTTTACGTAAACGTCAACAGAAGAAAAAAGAGAAAAAACATGGCTGGCTTTAGGTACAGTCATTAAAGTACTTTTAATCACACCAATTTGCAATCCCCGCTTGGCACGTTAGTTTTGAATGTACAGTTTGCATTATTTAAGTAAATGTTAATTTACTTAAATAACTTTTTTAGGTCTTCGCGGCTAATTAAGTACCTAAACTTGAAACGACGTGGGGCAAAAATGAGTCGTCTCCTTTATTTCTATTGTAATAGTGGTAAATTTCGCGTAATTGAAATTCCGAACAGGCTAGTACCAACATTATAACGTGTTAAAACGTACCTATACATGTCACAATCCGTCTTCCAATAGAGAGCTTTGCTTACGCAACTATGCTTTGCGTAAAGCACGTGAAGGGCTAATGGTGCTACGGTAATTAAGAATAACGTAGTAATATAATGAAGAAAGAAATAAGTCCAGTAGTTTTGAAGGTTACTCCTTACAAACAATGTGATCTTTCTTGTTTATAAAATTGTTGGTTTAAAATTATAAATAATACTAGCAAGCTGTTGCCTGTGAATTTGTTCACTTTCTGATTGGTTTTATTTTATCTTTGACATATTTGTATTTTTCGATATCAACAATGGGTAGTTAAGTTATACGTAACATTATCTATCTGGAAATTAAAATCATGTTAAGAATCCTTTCCTAAATCGAGATTGTTTGAAAAGTGTTTTCTGACACGTGACGTTTAAACTTTTACAGATGTTTTCTATTTACATATAAATATAATGTTATCACTATAGTGGGCGGGTGGGCTTCAAGTTTTACTTATTTTTGATGACATGGGGTTCGGTGTGTCTAGATGGTAATTACTTTAGCAATACTTTTTTAGGGTTCCGTAAAACGTAAAAACGGAACCCTTATAGATTCGTCATGTCTGTCTGTCTGTCCGTCCGTATGTCACAGCCACTTTTTGCCGAAACTATGAGAACTACACTGTTGAAACTTGGTAAGTAGATGTATTCTGTAAACCGCATTAAGATTTGAACAAAAAAATTAAAAAAAAAGAAAAATTAGGGTTGCCCCCCATACTGAGAACTGAAACTCAAAAATTTTTTTTTCATCAAAACTACACGTGTGGGTTGTCTATCGATAGGTCTTCAAAAATGATGTTGAGGTTTCTAAAATCATTTTCGTCTATACTGAATAATTTGCGCGAGATACACTTCCAAAGTGGTAAAATGTGTGTCCCCCCCCCTGTAACTTCTAAAGTAAGAGAATGAAAAATCTGAAAAAAATATATGATGCACATTACCATAAAAACTTCCAACAAAAATTAGTTTGAACTCGATCTGATAAGTAGTTTTTTTTAGTACGTCATAAATACACTATTATTAAAACTTCGATCAAAGTTACAACGAACTACAAGAACTATGTGTATTATGTATATTATGTTACTTGCTGCAACGGAACCCTTCATGGGCGAGTCCAACTCGCACTTGGCCACTTTATTTAAAAACATGATTAATCTGAATGTTTTCATATACTGGATTTCGGGGAACGATGACCTTGAGTGATCGTAGACTCGCGGCGACGCGACGTATTGGAGAGGGGAAGAGCGACGCGCGGGTGAAATTTGATTTTTTCCTGGCACTAGGCCCACTCTTAAGCCATCGTAGGTCTATGTACATTCGCATAATTTCAACACCGCCAGCTAAATCGATGGTTGCGCCATCTAGTTTTATATCAACGTAATTATGCAGAATAATGCAACTCTTTTATATTTCTGTTGTCCTGGTATCTGGAGATAAACGCTGGGCTGTTGGAGGTAGGTAATCGAAACTCTTTACTGTTTCTGTTACCCTGGTACCTACCTGGCCGTTTTTACCGAGTTTACCCGAAGATTTCATATCCGATCCGATCCATTATCATATCCAAGCGTGACGATTGATGAATCCATTTCACAGCCCACGAAAATTCTGTCTATAGCGCGCCAAAAGAAGTTTTCACTTCAAAAGTGGCCAAGTGCAAATAGGACTCCCGCACGAAGGGTTCCGTATCATTAGCAAATAAACGGCGAAAACCTTTTTGGCTTTATTCCGAATTCCGTATACATACTCGTAGACTATCGCAGTCTCCGCAGACAGGCATTCATTCGAAAAGCTTTATAAAAATGTTGATTTTACCTTAATCAAAGTACTTTATTCATAAATGTACAATTTACACGTCAATTAATAAAAACATAAAAACAAAAGAAAGAGCATACAAATTGTATTCATTTTCAAGGTTTAAAATTACTACTTTACTGTATTATAATAATTATTGTACAGAAAACTGTCAAGCATTATATGAGTATAATATGTTCCATGTCAAATGTTTGTATACATTTTTATAGGACTTTGCCATCACTCTCTAAAAATTCGGTGTAACTATCAAAAGTTTGATCAATAAGCCAGCACCTTAATCTATTTTTGAAGCTGCCGAAACCGTGTTATAAACTTCAGGTCCCATAATATGAGTTAACTTCCGTGACCTCGTGATAGAGTGTGGTATAACATCCAGCTTATCCGCGTTACGCATGTTACAAGAATGTCTCTCTCCTCGCGTATTGTTTGATTCTAGATTATTTCTGACATACACAGCCACCTGGAAGATCAAAATAGCAAGTAACGTAAGTATGCCAAGCTCTTAGAAATATGGTCTGACGGATGTGCATTGCGATACGCCAACGAAAGCACGTACGGCACGTTTTTGGGCGCGGAACGCACGCTCCCAATCGGCAGCGCGCGCGTATAGCTCGGCGCCTATTGTAACCGAGAATGCACTGTGGCAAAGTAACACGCCCGCGACACATCCGCAGACATCACTCGGGATACTCGTCTTAACGCAAAGCACGCACTGCTGACTTTAGCACACATCTTGTCGATGTGGTGCTCCCACGTCATGCTGCGATCAATCTCGAACCCCAAAAATTTGGTGTTCTGTACTTGCTCAATTCTGACACCGTTAAGCGAAACTTTAAGTGGTTTTGTATGATGGCCCGACAGACAAAAGTGAACGAAGTGAGTCTTTTTTGAATTTAACATAAAACCATTAGCTCTAAACCATGAATTTAAGCCGTTAATTACAAAATTTAATTTATCTTCCAATTCCTCTATTGAAAGAGCTGTTACTACGGCAGCCACATCATCTGCATACATGAATATGCCTGCACCCTTTACGGCATCGGGGAGATCGTTTAGTAGGAGAGAGAACATTATATTTGACACCGACGAACCCTGCGGTACTCCCATAGACGAAGGCAGTGGATCTGATTTATTATCGCCATCGCCAGCATCCACTACTTGAGAGCGGCCTCGTAACACGTCAGTCAATACCTCGTATGATCCAGCTATGCCATAGTGTTTAAGCTTTAAAGCTAAGGTCTCGTGGTCTGCGACATCGAAGGCCTTCGATAAGTCACAGCACAATACAGCTACTTGATCTTTACGTTCACGGGCAGCCGACACACTACGAATCACTTCACGCGTTAGAGAAATCGTAGACCTCCCTTCGCGGTATGCGTATTGTTGTTCACACAGCGCCTTGGTTTCCGATAGGTAGGCCACTAATCGCGAACTCAAGCCGTTTTCGAACACTTTGGCTATTGCTGGTATAATCGATACTGGTCTATATCCATCAATATCGTCCCTCTTGCCTTTGCCTTTAAATATCGGGGACACTTTCGATATTTTCAGCGACGACGGGCACGAGCCTTCTCTAAGACACTTATTAAACAGTGTGACGAGAACCGGAGCTAGAGGCAGAATTGCTAACTTAATTAGCTCCATCGACACACCGTAAATGTCTTTTGACTTTTTTGGGGGTATTCTGGAAGAAACTATACGGAATACGTCATCAGCCGAGAAACTTGTTAGTCTGAGGGAACGGTCAGATGCTTGACGTGCTGATACTAATATTTTACGTACAGTAGCAGCATCAGCTTTAGGTGCCCCACAGGCAGCAGCTGCATTTAAAAACCGAACATTCATAGCATTTACGGCAACTTTTGGCGAACTAAACTTACTGCCGTTACAATCTTTGACGATCTCGGAGCAGTTCGACCTTGGGGTGTTCTTTTTCCCCCTCTCCGTGTTCACGATTCCCCACATAGCTTTACATGGATTCGTACTTCCGTGTATTATACTACTATAATGATTTGTTTTAGACATATTCAAAGTCAAAATGTATTTCCTGTTGAGATCGTCAAATATAGCTATTAAGTTCTCATCCTCAGGAAATTGGTCAACTAATTTTGAAATATCAAACAACAACGATTTTAGATCAAGTATGTCAGGTGTAACCCACGACGCGTCACGTTTGTTATTTGGTGTTCGTTTTATCGGCTATTTTACTAAAATACTACTACTTATTTGCTAAAATACTAAAATACTACTACTTATTTGCTAAAATATTCATCAGTGCCACCACAAATGTTTGAGTGGTTTTCTTTCTCTCGCTTACCTCGGGCCAATCTATACTGTATCTATATCCTTATGGTTGTAACGACGAATTTGATACCGCGTTTAAGTCTTCTAGTTGTGCCATCTAGTTTGCTTGAGACGGAGTAATCGATTAAGAAACGGTAAAAATCAAGTTTGTTGTATGGGAGCCCCTTTTAAATATTAATTTTATTGAAGTGAAAACTTTTGGCGCACCTTGGCAGATTTTTCGTGGGCTGTGAATTGAATTCTAGCGTCACCCTTGGGTATGATAAAAATCTTCGGGTAAACTCGGAACCATAGCCATTAGCCATCTAGAAAGAACTGTGTCAGCCATTGGGAAATGCTGAAGGGGCGTGGCCTGGTCATCATGGCATGCCCATCTAGAAATCCATCAGCATTTCCCATTGGCTTACTTGGAAACTATCTATCTAAGCTAAGCTATCTATCTATCTAAACTAAGCTATCAAATTTAATTCTGAATTATAAGTTTTCACACCTATCGGCAGTTCCTATGACTTCTTGAGATACAGCCTGGTGACAGATGGACAGACGAACGGACGGACGGACAACCAAGTCTTAGTAATAGGGTTCCGTTTTTACCCTTTGGGTACAAAAAAGAATAGCTCAACCAATAGAAAATCGTTACTGTCAAATTTATACCACCCACAAGTTTGTTATGTTGTAAGATATAACAAAAGCATATATTAGAAATAAAATTTAAACAGACATTTGAAGACAGATTAGATAATGGTTGTCACGTAAGGTAAATGACTTAACTTTATTGTTTTTCTTTTCATTTGTGTCGAAAATGGGGTAAATTGACTAGACTAGACTGGAGCAGGTCTTTCGGCCTCACTGTGAACCCATTGAAAACACAATCTATTATTGTCGGAAGTTCACGTATGATCTCGAAAATTGACTGGTTCCATCTACCCCAGGTGATCTTTGACAGTATTCCTATCACTATCAGTGAAGTGGTCAAAAATCTGGGTATCCTTATTGACAGAAATTTTTCGTGGGTTCCACAATTAGCAGAAGTGAGCCGTAAGATATTTGGTTCTGCTGCTTCCCTTAGGAGACTACGCAATTTCCTTCCTCTACTAAAACTGCGCTAGTAAAATCTCTACTTTTTCCTATATTGGACTACGCTGACGTATGCTATCTGGATGTTACCGAAGAGCAGTTGGACAAACTGGAACGATTGCAAAATTTCTTTATTCGATTCATATTTGGTTTACGCAAATATGACCACATTTCTCAGTTTCGCCAAAAGCTCAAATGGTTACCTATCCGCCTTCGCCGTAATGCTCACATTCTCTCATTCCTTTACAAGATTCTGTACAATCCCACTACTCCTACATACTTAAAAAAACAATTTAAGTTTCTTGAGCCTAAATCGTATCCTCTCCGCACCACACGTCACCTTAAACTCATATTCCCTACCTCTACCCATTCTAACCTCTCATATAATAAATCTTTCACAATACAAGCTATTTTGCTGTGGAATGCTCTTCCTCTTCCTATTAGACAAGCGAAGTCCTTTCCTATTTTTAAAAATCGTGTCTTTCAACATTATCTTTCCTCTTCACATTAGGTACATTTTCTCATATATATTGGTTATTTATATATCAAGTATGTTTATATAAATATGTATTTATCTAAGTATATGTTTCTGTATTATAAGTATGTGTTTTTATTTTATTTGTATGAATTAATATTATTGTTATAGTAAGTGACACCACCTACACTACAAAGTATTTATTGACTTTTCTCCACTTCACTCGACGGTTGCCTGGAAGAAATCGCTTTAAGCGATAAGGCCGCCAATTACTCTGCAAACTTATTTATTTGTAATGCTATTAATGTTATGACCTATTTTTAAGATTTGTAGTTGTAATAAAGTGTTATATTATTATTATTATTAAATTTCTCCCCAAATTTGGAGATTCTCTAAAATTTTGGAGAATTAGGAAATCGGACACCGGCAACCCTGATTTTGACATATCTGCAAGCAATCAACCTCAAAAAAGTAATATTTTTATTTGATAGTGAATATTGGGAAAAATATTGAAATTGGATTTTGTTTGGAAGAAAAAATGGCCAACCGCGTTTTATTAAATAAATAAATAATTTGAGGACTCTGCGTTCGCAAGTGAGAGCGAGTAGATTTGTGGCGCAATTTCAGTGTGATTAATAATATTCTGAGTGCGAGATTACCCTAAAACAAGTTTGTTGTCCTCAGTGTAAAGACTAGCTTTTGTTTGTGTTGTTTTCTGTCTCCCATCACAAGAAAAACCTCTAAAAATGAATCACAACCGACCGCCAGATCCTGTACCGCCTGATATATCGTATAGCACTTCTGGCAGTACAACTGCGCACAAGAGGCACCTAGATTATAATCCAAGTGCTCCGAACAATAAAACAATCACTTCTCCGAGTGCATCCATTGAATCGATATATGTGGACCCAATAATGTCTATTGGAGTATTATGTTACGCAGGGACCGACAAAGGCCCTTTTATCGTCCATGTTTCCCGATCTGAACCGGAACCTTCGATGGGAACAACCCTAAAACCAATTAAATTCGGTCAATTTCTGACGATGAACAAGGTCCAAAATATATGTTTAGATGGTGTTAAGCGTGTAGGGCGCAACAAGGTATCAGTACAATTCACCACTGCAGAAGACGCCAACAGCTTCTTAGTTTTACCTGTCCTCGCATTAAACAACTATACAGTTTCAATTCCCACCTATAACATTACCAGGATGGGTATTATCAGACGAGTGCCTACTGATCTATCTATGACAGAGTTTGTAGAATCACTTAGTCTTCCCTCGAACTGTGGTAAAGTCTTAAAGGCACGTAGGTTCAACAGAAAAAGTGTTGTAGATGGCATCGTGACATGGATCCCCACACAAACTATTGTTGTCACTTTTCATGGGCAAGTACTGCCTACAAAGGTTTTTTTATTTTATACTGCTTTGCCGGTGGAACTTTGCGAATATCCTACAATCCAGTGTTTGGCATGCTGTAGATTTGGTCACACTAAGGCTCAATGTAGGTCTAAGCCGAGGTGTTATCGCTGTGCTGATGAACATTTTGGCGACAACTGCAAGTTATCGGAACAAGAATCAAACTGCCTACAATGCTCGGGCAACCATTTTGCTACTAGCAAAACTTGCCCTGAGCTAAATCGACAAAAATCTATTAAAAAGGTTATGGCACAAGAGAGCGTCTCCTACGAGCAAGCTGCAACTAGATTCCCTAGGTTGACAAAGTCATATGCCGAGTTTACTCAAACACAACCCATTACTATGTCTCAGGTAGTAGGAACTCCATCTACCCCTACTCTGCAACATCGCCGCATATATGTCAAATCCACAAACAACAGTCCTCGCCCAAGACCCCCACTAGGGAAGTCTTATAATAAAGCTGCCCACCAAAATCTGACCTCTCAGCCACTGTCCATGATGCCAAATGGTAGTGCACTAAATATGCTCGGACTCGGTGAGCTGGCGTGTGCACGACGAGTGTGCTGCTCGTTGTCGCCCAAGTTGTTGTGTGGTGATCAAGATAGACTGTACATTTTTATAAGTCGAATCGCACGGTTCTCTTGATCATGCGTCCCGATCGTGTTACCACCGGTGCTGGCGACGGATGTGGCCGGTTCGCCGAATCGCCATTACCGCCTTGGCTGGATGTCGGTGTCCTGTTGCTAATGACGGCTGGCTCTGTGGGAAGCTGTTCGTGCGAACGTATCACGTTGCTAGTGCTATATGAGTCCCTATCAGCTATAACATAAGCAGGCTTAAGACGGTCGAGCGAGATAACGACTTCCCTAGAACCCATAGCGATTGTGTAATGTTTGTGGCTTTTACTGAGAACCTTAAAAGGCCCCTCGTACGGCGTTGCTAGGGCGCGGCGAGCTTCTTGTCGTACGAACACGAATTCCGCGTCTTGAAGATCCTTGTGTATGAAGACTTTACGATCAGCCGGATGTGCGCGCGATGTCGGTTGTAGGGAACTTAAGGTGTCTATCAATCTTATTGTAAACTCTGTGTCATTTATCTGTGGGCATGTGGGAACAAAAAAATCTCCGGGCAGCCGAAGTGATCTCCCAAAAGTTAGCTGCGCGGGGCTAAATCCACTGTCTTTTTTGACGGCACATCTGAGGCCTAAAAGTACCAGTGGGAGCTCTTTTGTCCATTGGCTATTATCTTTGCAGCGGGCCATGATTGCTGCCTTTAATGTTCGGTGCATGCGCTCTACTTGCCCATTTGCCTTAGGGTTGTACGCACACGTGTGAATCTTTTTGATGCCCAGCTTTCTCGTCATTTGTGTGAATAGCTGACTTTCGAAATTTCTCCCTTGGTCGGTAGTGATCTTGACCGGTGAGCCGTACCGTGAGATCCAATTTTCAATGAACTTTGTTGCTATCGTGTCTGCAGAAATGTCCTTCGTGGGAACGACCTCGATCCATTTCGTTACTCGATCGATCATTGTTAGGCAATATCGATAATCATTGGACGGTGGTAGCGGTCCAATGATGTCGATGTGGCAGTGTGAAAATCTTTCCGATTTTTCAAACTCTCCCAGCGGTGTAATTGTGTGTCTCTGTATTTTTGATCTCTGGCATGGTATGCAGCTTTTAACGTAGCGAGCTACGTCCGCGTTCATATTAGGCCAAAAATACCTATGCGTAATTAGGCGTCGAGTTGCGGTTACGCCGGGATGGCTTAGCGCGTGACTGGTTGCAATAGCGTGGGTTCGAAACTCTGGTGGTAAATATAGTCGAGCTACATTTGTAGATGTTTCAAAAATAAGTTCGTTTTCGGCGTAAGGCACCTTAAGTGATTTAAATTCGAGATTCTGGTTTTGTTGTAATTTTTCTAACTCTTCGTCTTCTTTTTGACTTTTGCTTAATTTTTCGTAGTCGAAAATACTTGGTAAATGTATTTCTTGAATTCTTGATAAGAAGTCTGCCGCGTTATTCATCTCTCCTTGTATGTACTCAATTTCCGTACAAAATTGTGCAATAAAATCCAGTTGGCGTAGTCGTCGTGGTGAGTCGACTTTTGATTCTTTTTTGGATAAAGCGTAAGTGAGTGGCTTATGATCGGTTAAGACTTTTAGTTCCCTTCCTTCTATTAGGTATCTAAAATGCCTTATTGCCAAGAATATGGCTAGTAATTCTTTGTCAAAAACACTAAATTTTATTTGGCTATCAGTCATTTTTTTTGAAAAAAATGCAAGTGGTTGCAATTTATTGTTTACCAATTGATGTAGAGCGTACCAATTCGTTTAACTTTTTGAAAAGTGCATCTAGGTCCTGCATATGCTGCATTTCCGATTGTGATGCAATGAGTATGTCGTCTAGGAATGAGAAGGTGTTATTAGTACCTTTGAGTACTTCATTAATAAAGCGTTGGAAACTTTGCGCTGCGTTGCGTAAACCGAAATTTAGCTTTAAAAATTCGAAACTTCCGAATGGTGTGACAATTGCTGTTTTGGGTATGTCCTCGGCGGCTACAGCGATGTGATGGTAAGCCTTCCGGATATCAATTTTTGAGAGTATAACTTTCCCTTTTAGAATATAAGTGAAGTCCAGTAGCCTTGGTATCGGATAACGGTCGGGTTCCGTTACCGCGTTTAGCCGGCGGTAATCGCCACACGGCCGTAACTCTCCGTTTTTCTTAGTAACGACGTGAAGTGGATTCGCCCAAGGACTTGTCGATGGTCTGCAAATGCCTAAATCCATCATTTTGTCAAACTCTTGTTTGGCGGCTTTATACTTTTGTGGGTTGAGAGGACGTGGTTTTTCAAACACTGGTGGCCCACGTGTGCAAATGTAGTGTTGTACGTTGTGTTTGGGAATATCCTTGAATGCTTCCGGTTTCACGATGTCCGGGTATTTAGCAAGCATTGCATGGTACGGGTTGTTGAGATTGATGGTCTTAATTGTGTCCTGCTCGGTCTCATTTGTTATTTTTACCCGTGTGGATAGCTGCGTTATTTTATCGACTAATTTTCTGCCGTGCAGATCAACTAACAGTTGATTTTTAGCTAAGAAATCAGCACCGATGATTGAACGCTGAACGTCGGCCAAGATGAAGGTCCAGCGCAGTGGTCGCTGGAGACCTAAATTTAAAGTTAGTGTCTTTTCCCCAAACGTTTTGATAGGGGTGCCGTTGGCTGCGTAAAGTGTGTAGTCGCTTGTAGTTTTGTTGCCATTTTTGCAGGCTAACACTGACACGTCTGCACCTGTGTCGATTAAAAAGCGATGCAGGGTGTCCTCATCCGTTACACATAAACGATAAGAAGTAGTGCCACCAACGCTTGTCACCATTGGTGGCGGAGCTAGTTTCCCGACTTCATGGTGCATTGGTCGTCTCCACATCTGGTCGCATCTTGACCATATGTAAAGTGGTAAAAACATTTAAAATTAGCGTCTCCTGGCCGCGCTCTTTGTGAACGATATTTTTCCGAGTTCATTCTAGAATTCGATTTTGAGCGAGCCCGATTATGTGTCGTGTTGAAGCGTTGTTGTGGTCGCCTCGTGAGTGACGGTTCAAACCGACGGTTCATGGCAGCGATCTCTTGTGTTAACTGTTTGACTCGTTCCTCCATTGTATTAGAGGTAGCGACGACACTGCACACAGATGCGCGCGTCGTCTCCACAATTTTGTCGGCGATCTGTGCTAATTCCTCTAAATCTACTTTCGTGGTCGCTGCGACGACGGCTCTCGCGGTTTGTGGTAGTCTTTTCATCCAAAGTAATTTTATAGTATCTTGTGGTATCCTATTTCTGCCAAGTTCTTTCATGTGGCGCAGTAGTTGTGAGGGACGCTGATCCCCTAGTTCAACCTCCGTAAGTAATTTTTGTAGCTGCATGGTTTCTGACTCCTCGTACGAACTAATAAGCCTATTTTTTAAAGTCTCATACTTGTCGCTCTCAGGTGGGTTCTCGAGAATGTCGCTGACCTGGCTTAACTCGTCCCTACCTAGCTTAGCTATAACTAATTGGAACTTACATAAATCTCCAGCCTTTTGAGGAGCGATGATGGCCTCGAATTGATGAAACCACAGCCTCGGTTGGGTTGTCCAGAAGTCTGCCAGGCGCGTCTGGATGGTGACGGCGCTCGCCGCGTACTCGGCGTGTGTGGTGGCGTGGCTGGAACCGATGCTGGTACTGGTGGTGGGCGGCTGCGGCAGCGCCGTGTTAGCGCCCGCCGCGGATTGCCCAAACATCAGCTTCAACTGCTCTTCCGGTAGTTGCTTGTTAGTGGCCATTGTTTAGTTCACTTTTGAGTCACTTGGTCTTTATAATCACGTCGGGGTCACCACTTTAGAACTTATTTAGATTGTTATATTTATGATGTGCTTGTTACTGACTCCAATATAGTTAGAAGGAGTTCTAAGTGGGATGCGTGACGGTTAATAAAACAAAGTATGAGTTTTAAGTACGTGCGCTGTAATTGCGCTCCGACAAGTGACTGTCAGGCGTAGTATCAAAAACTTAATTATAAATACATGTGCTCTATCTACACAGTGGTAGGGATGTGGGCGAACACGTGAGCCCTACACTATAAAAAGTTTGATCAATAAGCCAGCACTTTAATCTATTTTTGAAGCTGCCGAAACCGTGTTATAAACTTCAGGTCCCATAATGTGAGTTAACTTCCGTGACCTCGTGAGAGAGTGTGGTATAACATCCAGCTTATCCGCGTTACGCATGTTACGAGAATGTCTCTCTCCTCGCGTATTGTATGATTCTAGATTATTTCTGACATACACAGCCACCTGGAAGATCAAAATAGCAAGTAACGTAAGTATGCCAAGCTCTTAGAAATATGGTCTGACGGATGTGCATTGCGATACGCCAACGATAGCACGTACGGCACGTTTTTGGGCGCGGAACGCACGCTCCCAATCGGCAGCGCGCGCGTATAGCTCGGCGCCGTATTGTAACCGAGAATGCACTGTGGCAAAGTAACACGCCCGCGACACATCCGCAGACATCACTCGGGATACTCGTCTTAACGCAAAGCATGCACTGCTGACTTTAGCACACATCTTGTCGATGTGGTGCTCCCACGTCATGCTGCGATCAATCTCGATGCGTTTAGCGTTACCGTTTAGCGAAACTTTAAGTGGTTTTGTATGATGGCCCGACAGACAAAAGTGAACGAAGTGAGTCTTTTTTTGAATTTAACATAAAACCATTAGCTCTAAACCATGAATTTAAGCCGTTAATTACAAAATTTAATTTATCTTCCAATTCCTCTATTGAAAGAGCTGTTACTACGGCAGCCACATCATCTGCATACATGAATATGCCTGCACCCTTTACGGCATCGGGGAGATCGTTTAGTAGGAGAGAGAACATTATATTTGACACCGACGAACCCTGCGGTACTTCCATAGACGAAGGCAGTGGATCTGATTTATTATCGCCATCGCCAGCATCCACTACTTGAGAGCGGCCTCGTAACACGTCAGTCAATACCTCGTATGATTTCCCAGCTATGCCATAGTGTTTAAGCTTTAAAGCTAAGGTCTCGTGGTCTGCGACATCGAAGGCCTTCGATAAGTCACAGCACAATACAGCTATTTGATCTTTACGTTCACGGGCAGCCGACACACTACGAATCACTTCACGCGTTAGAGAAATCGTAGACCTCCCTTCGCGGTATGCGTATTGTTGTTCACACAGCGCCTTGGTTTCCGATAGGTAGGCCACTAATCGCGAACTCAAGCCGTTTTCGAACACTTTGGCTATTGCTGGTATAATCGATACTGGTCTATATCCATCAATATCGTCCCTCTTGCCTTTGCCTTTAAATATCGGGGACACTTTCGATATTTTCAGCGACAACGGGTACGAGCCTTCTCTAAGACACTTATTAAACAGTGTGACGAGAACCGGAGCTAGAGGCAGAGTTGCTAACTTAATTAGCTCCATCGACACACCGTAAATGTTTTTTGACTTTTTTGGGGGTATTCTGGGTAGCGATTCTGAAACCATCCGGTTGCATCCGACACGGAATCAGGGTAGTGATTCTGAAACCATTCGGTTGCATCCGACACGGAATCTCATCTCTCGGTCTTTGTCATGCTAAACAGATAAGACAAAGACCGAGAGATGAGATTCCGTGTCGGATGCAACCGAATGGTTTCAGAATCGCTACCCTCATCTCTCGGTCATTGTCTTATCTGTTTATTATGACAAAGATCGAGAGATGAGATTCCGTGTCGGATGCAACCGAATGGTTTTAGAATCGCTACTCTGGAAGAAACTATACGGAATACGTCATCAGCCGAGAAACTTGTTAGTCTGAGGGAACGGACAGATGCATGACGTGCTGATACTAATATTTTACGTACAGTAGCAGCATCAGCTTTAGGTGCCCCACAGGCAGCAGCTGCATTTAAAAACCGAACATTCATAGCATTTACGGCAACTTTTGGCGAACTAAACTTACTGCCGTTACAATCTTTGACGATCTCGGAGCAGTTCGACCTTGGGGTGTTCTTTTTCCCCCTCTCCGTGTTCACGATTCCCCACATAGCTTTACATGGATTCGTACTTCCGTGTATTATACTACTATAATGATTTGTTTTAGACATATTCAAAGTCAAAATGTATTTCCTGTTGAGATCGTCAAATATAGCTATTAAGTTCTCATCCTCAGGAAATTGGTCAACTAATTTTGAAATATCAAACAACAACGATTTTAGATCAAGTATGTCAGGTGTAACCCACGACGCGTCACGTTTGTTATTTGGTGTTCGTTTTATCGGGAAACAAGTATCATACTTATTTGCTAAAATGTTCATCAGTGCCACCACAAATGTTTGAGTGGTTTTCTTTCTCTCGCTTACCTCGGGCCAATCTATACTGTATCTATATCCTTATGGTTGTAACGACGAATTTGATACCGCGTTTAAGTCTTCTAGTTGTGCCATCTAGTTTGCTTGGGACGGAGTAATCGATTAAGAAACGGTAAAAATCAAGTTTGTTGTATGGGAGCCCCTTTTAAATATTAATTTTATTGAAGTGAAAACTTTTGGCGCACCTAGGCAGATTTTTCGTGGGCTGTGAATTGAATTCTAGCGTCACCCTTGGGTATGATAAAAATCTTCGGGTAAACTCGGAACCAAAGCCATTGGCCATCTAGAAAGAACTGTGTCAGCCATTGGGAAATGCTGAAGGGGCGTGGCCTGGCCATCATGGCATGCCCATCTAGAAATCCATCAGCGTTTCCCATTGGCTTACTTGGAAACTATCAAATTTAATTCTGAATTATAAGTTTTCACACCTATCGGCAGTTCCTATGACTTCTTGAGATACAGCCTGGTGACAGATGGACAGACGAACGGACGGACGGACAACCAAGTCTTAGGCTCTATTCAGTGCGACGCGGACCGTCCGCACGCGGACTAGGTTTTGCGTCCGTCGCGGATGAATTTGTCGTTCAGTGCGCAGCGGATCGCGCATGCGCACATTAGACGCAGCCGCCATGACAACGACAGTATGTTACGTCCGCTCCGCGCGACTGTCCGCCGAGCACTGAACAACTACATTAGAACCAAGCACCGTCCGCCCGCGGACATCCGCGGCGCGGAGGAGCGGCGCGGAGCGATTTCGACCGCGCGCGGATAGCTCTCCGCGACGCGGACAGCTCCGCGTCGCTCTGAACGCGCTGTAAAGTTTCATACATTTTACCGTCCGTCGCGGACGTCCGCGTAGGTCATCCGCGTCGCACTGAATAGGCCCTTAGTAATAGGGTTCCGTTTTTACCCTTTGGGTACAAAAAAAGAATAGCTCAACCAATAGAAAATCGTTACTGTCAAATTTATACCACCCACAAGTTTGTTATGTTGTAAGATATAACAAAAGCATATATTAGAAATAAAATTTAAACAGATTTGAAGACAGATTAGATAATGGTTGTCACGTAAGGTAAATGACTTAACTTTATTGTTTTTCTTTTCATTTGTGTCGAAAATGGGGTAAATTTCTCCCCAAATTTGGAGATTCTTTAAAATTTTGGGGAATTAGGAAATCGGACACCGGCAACCCTGATTTTGACATATCTGCAAGCAATCAACCTCAATAAAGTAATATTTTTATTTATTAATGTCACTTTGATCTTACATTAGCCGGAAGGGATAAACGGGATAAACCACAGAGTACTTTGTTATATACCTACGCAAATGGGATATGCCTATATGGGATAAAACTCAGGATAAACGCACCTCTACGTACTTACGTAGTCTGTGTGAGCATCTGGATCTGGCTATCTGTGCCCAATGCCCAAGTGCTCCCGAGATCCCAAGACCCAAGAATGAAGAAAGTGATTATTCTGATTATTGAATATCGATAATTCTCTTCATACAGTTTACACAGTATAACTAAGTAGCTTGGTTCTCAAACGTAAGCCATAAAGTTGTTAGGTACCTGTTTTGCCACGTTGCTTGTAACATACAACAGTATCAGTGTACTTACTCATTTTATTTTATTGTTTTGTCGCTGTTGGTACAAAATGGCTAGTGAGCCTGAGCCAATGGACACAACAGAGATAAAGGCTGACTTATCGCTTAATCATAACCCCAGCAGAGACGAGAGCATACCTGCAGCAGCAAATGCTCTGTCTTTCGTAGAGGCTTGCAGCCCCACCATGTGTGGCACACCTCCATCCAGTGGTCTAACCGAACGTGACCAGATACACCCCGAAAAATCATTACAATCTGATAATACATGTGATTATAAACCAAGTAAAAAAATATATTTAAGAGGGAAAAAGATGTCACATACTGCAAAAAAAACATTTAAATGTGATATGTGTAACTATAGAACATTACGAGCAACCCACTTGAAAAGACACAAATTAACACATACTGGACGAAAACCATTTCAATGTGATAAGTGTGATTATAGAGCATTACATGCAGATACTTTAAAACAACACAAAAAAACACATACTGGAGAAAAACCATATAAATGTGATATGTGTGATTATAGAGCTTCACATCCAAGCCTTTTGAAAAGACACAAATTAACACATACTGGAGTGAAACCATTTGAATGTGATATGTGTGATTATAGAACATCACAAGTATCCAGTTTAAAACAACACAAATTATCACATACTGGAGAAAAACCATATGAATGTGATATGTGTGATTATAGAACATCACATCCAAATAGCTTAAGAATACATAAATTTAATCATACTGGAGAAAAACCATATGAATGTGATGTATGTCATTACAGAACAATACAAGCATCCACTTTAAAACTACACATATTAACACATACTGGAGAAAAACCATATGAATGTGATGTATGTAATTACAGAACAATACTAGCATCCAGTTTAAAAAGACACAAATTAACACATTCTGAAGAAAAACCGTATGTATGTGATATGTGTGATTATAGAGCATCACAAGCAATCAATTTAAAACAACACATATTAGCACATATTGGAAAAAAACCACATGAATGTTATATGTGTGATTTTAGAACATTATATGCAACTAGCTTAAGAAAACATAAACTAACACATACTGGAGAAAAACTAAATGAATGTGATATGTGTGAATATAGAGCGTTGCGAGCAGAAACTTTAAAACAACACAAATTAACACATACCGGAGAAAAACCATTTGAATGTAATATGTGTAATTATAGAGCTTCACGAGCAGGCAACTTGAAAAGACACAAATCAACACATACTGGAGAAAAACCATATGAATGTTATGTGTGTGATTTTAGAACATCAAATGCAAAAAGCTTAAGAATACATAAATTAATACATACTGGAGAGAAGCCATTTGAATGTGATATGTGTGAATATAGATCTTCCCAAGCAGGCCACTTGAAAAGACACAAATTGACACATACTGGGGAAAAACCATTTGAATGTAATATGTGTGATTATAGAGCATCACAAGCAGCCTCCTTGAAAAGACACAAATTGACACATACTGGGGAAAAACCATTTGAATGTAATATGTGTGATTATAGAGCATCACAAGCAGCATACTTGAAAAGACACAAATTGACACATACTGGGGAAAAACCATTTGAATGTACTATGTGTGATTATAGATGTTCCCAAGCAAGCCACTTGAAAAGACACAAATCAAAACATACTGGGGAAAAATCATTTTAATGTGGTAATGTTTGATTACAGAGCAGAGGTACCCCAACTTGTTTCGTCTGCCGCCCACTTAGAGAATAAATAATATTTTAGCACCCAATTTTTTTAACATACCACTTAAAAACCACTATAAATAACTTCAAGTTAATTGATTATTGTGAGCTACATTAGCGGTGAGAAAAAATTCTAAACAAGACTTTTACTATAACCCGCAAGAGTTAACTTGAGACCGGAGCCCAATAGGTGGTACACAACGGACTAAAAGCCTCTATGAGTCTACACAATGCCCTTGTTTTTTTTTTCTGGGTCTCCTACTGCCCCCCTTTAGGTCTGCGCCCACAAGGGGGCCCCCTTGTGGACAACAACACAAATTAGCACATACATACTGGAGAAAAACAATGTGAATGTATGTGTGTGATTGTAGAACATCATATGCCAGAAGCTTAAGAATACATCACATACTGGAGAAAAATGATATGAATGTGATATGTGTGACTATAGAATTATGGATCAACACAAGCACTGCTTGAAAATACACTAATTAACACATTACAAACAATTGCAATACATTATATAGATAGTTGGAACCCTAAAACTTACACAAGCATCCCTTATATTGGTGTATATTGAATTTCTGTAAGTTGGTGATCAATAATACATAATTATGTCGTGTGGTCAGAAGTGGTAAGTGTCAGGATGGTACTGGTGGTGTTGGTCCTCTTCAGTAAACATGATATGTGGGCTTCGATGTGGTTCACGAACAAGAACAAATGCGTAGGAACTTTACAAGTGAGTTTAATACAAGATACTACTCGATGAGACAAACATGTGGTACTATTTTTCTTATTGGAAATTTCGTATCAACAACACGTGAGACAGTTCCCGAACTACATGGTCACACGACGGCTATCGGAGGAGGAACGTGCTCTCTTCCGATATGTCTTCAAGCAGCCTCGCACGACGTAATAATCCGGACTCTGCCAAAACGATGACAGCACACTGCTTGCGCCTCGTATTGAAATCCAATACTCTTCGAATGACCTCTTCTCTTGACACATATATAAAATTGTAAAGTTGTGTTCTTGGGACCAAAATTCTAAGGAAAACGATAGAAGAAGAGATTTAGAAGAAACATGTTTATAATAAAATGTTAGATTAGTAAATTAAGTACCTGGGTGACCGAGCTTTGCTCGGTTTAAATACTAAATATATTAGATACCTACAGATAAAAGACTCCACAAAATAGATTTTCTTTAAAAAAAAAAACTTGAAAAAAAAGAGAAGCCGTCTGGATTCGAACCCGGAGCTACTAATTCGTGACCGCTATGACCGCTCGACTTTCCATCTGAGCTATTGTGCTGCTGCGTCACGCGGCGAAATTTACCTTCGCAGTCTAATGTCTAATGTGACAGTTTTACATTGTCTAACAACGCGCATAATATGCGTTTTCTAAAAATGAAATCTAGCTAGATCGATTTATTGTCCCCGAAACACCCTGCACACATAATTTCATCAAAATCGTTCGAACCGTTTTTTTTTTTTTTTTTTTTTTTTTTTTTTTAACTTTTATAGGTTTACACTTGACTGCCATCTCACCTGATGTTAAGCGACGATGCGGTCTACGATGGAGCGTGTTTACCTAGAAAAAACCGATTCACTCTCGATTTGAAGACACAAAGATTATAACTAACGGGAAATACCCACTCAGGCAACGTATTCCACAGTCTTGACGTTCTTATCACAAAAGTAGAGTCAAATCGCTTCGTTCGTGTTTTTGGAACATCAACCATGAAACGATGTCGCTTTTTCGAGCTGCGAGCATTCCGATAGAAAAAAGGGCAAGGTGGTATCAGATCGTGCAAATCAGTCGCACACTCTCCGAAGTGTATCCGATAAAAAACCGATAAGCTAGCAATTTTTCGGCGATGTTCAAGACTTTGCAGTCTTTTTCGCACGAGGGTGTCATTGCCTATGAGCCTTTTGGCACGTCTCTCGATCGACTCCAGAGCCTCCAGCTGATACTTAGCCGACCCATCCCAAAGGTGCGAACAGTACTCCATACAGGAGCGAATCTGTGCTTGGTACAACGTGAGCAACTGCTCAGACTTAAAGTACCTTCGCACCTTAGAGAGGACACCCAGTTTTTTGGCAGCTTTCCCGTTTCCGAGATTCAGATTCTATATATATATACATATTATTAGATTCTATATATGTATATATATATACAAGAATTGCTCGTTTAAAGGTATTAAATTAATTTATATTCATCATCATCATCATCATCATCAGCCGTAAGACGTCCACTGCTGAACATAGGTTTCCCCCCTAGATTTCCACAACGAACGGTCCTGCGCAACCTGCAACCAGCGGTTTCCAGCGACCTTTGTGAGGTCATCTGTCCATCTAGTGGGAGGCCGTCCAACACTGCGTCTTCCAGTTCGTGGTCGCCACTCGAGAACCTTTCTTCCCCATCGGTTGTCAGTTCTGCGAGCGATGTGGCCTGCCCATTGCCACTTCAGCTTAGATACTCTTCGAGCTATGTCGGCTACTTTCGTTCTTTTGCGAATATCCTCATTACGGATTCTGTCGCGCAAAGAGACTCCGAGCATAGCTCGCTCCATAGCTCACTGTGTGACTTTGAACTTTGTTATGAGGCCTACAGAGGACCACGTCTCAGTTCCATAAGTCATCACTGGCAACACGCACTGATTGAAGACTTTCGTCTTTAAGCATTGGGGTATTTTGGACTCCAAGATGTGCCGTAGTTTCCCGAAAGCTGCCCATCCGAGTTGGATCCTTCGCTGGACCTCTTTGTCGAAGTTGGATCTACCCAATTGGATCTTTTGACCCAGGTAGACGTATTCGTCAACAACTTCGAGTGTGGTATTCCCAACAATAACCGGTACAGGTGAGACATGAACATTTGACATGACCTTCGTCTTGTCCATACAACAGGTAGGTTTGAGGATGAACCTCAAACCTACCTGTTGGGATACTCTACTGAGGTCCCTGAGCATAGCACCGAGGTCCTCCATCGACTCCGCCACAATGACTATATCGTCGGCAAACCGAAGGTGAGTGATGCATTCGCCGTTGATATTGATGCCATGTCCGTTCCAGTCCCGTAGCTTGAAAACATCTTCCAGCGCGGCAGTGAACAGTTTCGGAGATATAACATCTCCCTGTCTCACGCCTAATTTATATTAGGTACTATGAATAAAACAATGTAAACCAAAGTTATTTTGATAATTTTAAAACAAATACACGGGTAAGTCACATATAATATAGTCAGAACAGTCCGACTCGATTACATCCTGATTATTTTGATAACATCCTGATGTTTATGAATGATGGTTGAATTCAAAGATTGAGAGCCTTTTACAGCTTCTGTGTATAAATAAATATTGGTGGACAATTCACACAATACCACCTGACCAGTGCACCCTCACTCGCTCAAGGTTGCGCGGTTTTAGCCTACAGCTAGACCGTTTCTCCCAGAGGACAAGTGCCAGTCGGTTGTCGGACGCACGGCTGAGCGCTCGCGCAAAACGTTTCCCGCGCATATTGTTATTAGATATGTCGAAAACCCTCCGCGTTAGACAGGGACAGAGTTACGCGTTAGAAAGAGCGCAAATGTTTATTTGAAAATCGCGACAGGTATTGCGAGCTGAATTGAACTTTGTTGTGTCCCAGTTATACTTATATAGTTGTAAATACATACTTATTATACATCCACCCAGACACAGTGCAAACATTTGAATTCATCACAAAAATATTTGCACTGGGTGGGAATCGAAGCCACGACCCTCGGCTTCACAGGCAGAGCTACTACCAACTAAGCCGTGAGGCCAGTCGATACACAAATTTTTATTTGCGATGTCAAATCTTTCATAATATATGTATATTTAGTTTACACTCCAAAGACTAGTGTTATACGTGTTTTCTTGATAGGTATAAATTACTTGATGTGTATCACTACATAGTGTAAAACAAAATCACTGCCTGCGTCTGTTTGCCTCTATGAATGCTTAGTTAGATCTTTAAAACTACCAAACAAATTTTGATGTGGGTTTTTTTAATAGATAGAGTGAGTCAGTGATTCAAGAGGAAGGTTTATGTGTAGAATATGTGCACAATACAGTAGAGAGCCACTGATAATTTTAAAAATTTCTAAAATGATGTCGTAAACACAATTTTTGGGCTTAAATTGCAAACACTGGCTGAACCCTACAAGATAGCTCAAAATAATGTATCTACAGCAGTATTGCAGCCCCGGATCTTCAATATTTTTTAGGCGGGGCAAAATCTGAAAAATGCCGCCCCTACCAAGTTATCTTTTATTTTTCTTTATTTTCTTTTTATGGGGTGTCAATGCATATCCACCACTATGCACGACTCTAAAATTGTGACCGCGTAACACCGACTACCTCCAAACTAAGCAAAACTTGAAAGCTTGTACTTACTATGGAAGCCAAACAACTGATCTCTCTAACACTCGCTGCTAATGATAGCCGCGGTTCCACCTCTGTCGTCTGGAAGACTTAAGAATTTTACTTGCTCGACCTTTGAGTAACCTTCCCCAGTCTTCTAGCCCCTTTCCCCTGACTACACACATTGCTCAAAAGAGACAGTAGCGCGTGTAGAAGCCCTCTCTCCCGGCCAGGGTTATCACACAACAAGATGCCACCATGGCAAAACAATATACTTTTTGAATCAGTTCAAATAGATTAATGGCTTCTTAGCATGATAAGGCAGAATGAACACCTGCAAGATGTTGGTTAAGGTTATTTTTTAGTATAGAGTGACAAGACGAACAGGACACAAGTATGACTGACATGCCTGCCCAGAACAACACAGTGACACAGTTGTTCTCTGGAAACATTGCCCTTAAACCTAAACACAGTAATGTTTGTTCACTTCTGCTTGACAGCAGAATAACTGGTTAAGGTGTAGTACTTCCCCAGGCGGACTCAGCAAAGAGCCCTAAAATGACCACTACTAAACTGAAATGAGCCAAACATGGCACGGCCTCAGCCAGCTCATTCGTTTCTGTTATTTTCGCTTCTATTATATTGTTGATGCCGGTTATATTTATCATTCTGCAACATCTAAATTATCAACAAAAAAAAAAGATAAATATTCTTAATAGGCCCCCTGCTACCTGTTTTGTCGCCCGAGTGCAGTACAACTTCAATAGTTGTAAGGCTCATTCGACCTTTGGGCTCTGACACCACCATTGAAAGGAAATAATTTGATCGCCCCTATAAAAGTCATCAGACCTAGGACGAGTCAGAGATGAAGAATGCACCTGGCCACGACGATATACCTAATGCTGCTAGTAAAAGGATGCCGATATAATGCTTGGTATGTCTGGCCCGGCTGTTCGATGCATTCTTCAAACCGGACATTGCCCCTCAATATGGAACACTTGCAAGGTAATAGTACGACCAAAACCTGGCAAAGATCCTGGCTCTTTTTGCCAATGAAAGCGCGTACAAACATACGAGTACTCACGCAACCCACAGATTACAGCTAACAGAGCTTCAGGAACACAGAAGCTTCTCGATTCACAGTCAGGATGGATCGACTGATGGCGCAGCGTTGTAAATGTTGCAGGAAAAACGGCTGCACTACGAACAGGCCTAAATAGAATACATCTTTACCACTACAACTGTAACTTCAAGATCAAGCCATCAGGTGAGAACGCACAGTCAAAAGAGCGCCCACACCAACGAAGACTTGAGCATGCACTCTCAAACGAGTTACGAAGTCTAGTAAGCGAAGGCGGGTCGAGTATTGCTGGGGCCAATCTTGGGCTCCAAGCTGCTGTTACGAATCAACTGGGCATATACTGGACCTACATTTGTACGCGTCTTACCTATAGTGCGAGCAGTAAAAAAATCAGACTCCAAACTCCAAGTAGAGTATTATATCACCCTGAGGATTATTCCAGAAGTCGGCCGGTACTTATAAAATGTTGTGATCGCCCAAGATTTGAACATCGAAACGGTGGAGGTGTGGTTAGTCTGGCACGCGGTGTGTATGATTACGCAGACTATACGTCCACATTCACAACTACAGAACATCGCGCTACGCCTTTCATGCCATCCTGATGTACGTACCTAGCGTATTTTCCCTCGTGATCTCCTCCTGGCTGAACAGGAAGAAGGAAAAGAAGCGATGACTCCATAGGAGACCCAACCTAGTGAATATACATAGATACCCCATACCCTGACGCAGTCTACGAGAACGTAAAGGCACAGATAAGAAAATAGTTTCGTTAAGGGCGCAAAAGTGCTGATGATCACCGCTCACCCGTGCCGTGCTATGCAGAAGCTTGCACCACATTTGACCTGTAGTGTCTACAGGCGTCCAGCCCCGGAAAAAGGTTCGTTTCGAAACCTGTGCCTAGCCTTCCACAAAATGAGGAAAGAACGGAACACGAACCACGTTAAACACGCGGGGTGCGTGGTGCGTAGCAAAACATAGTTCATAATACGCTCCCGCTCGCCTGCACAAATCGTACATTGCAGCGGCAAACAGCGGTCACCGTCAGAGGGCGAGCAAAGCGTGCCCTGCACACGGGCTTCACGCCACACGCCCCGGTAAAACGACTCATCACATAATTCAAGTCATCGTCAGAATATCCGATCCTTCCATGAGGAAAGAAGAATTCTGATGATAATTTTGGATTTTGAACCAAACGAACGCACCAACGCACCCCGCGTGGTTAACGTGGTTCGTGTTCCGTACACTAGTACACCTAAGTATCATTCGAGATGATATAATCACAGTAAAATAACAGTGAAATGTATGTACTTGTGCCAGTATATATTTTTTTGCTTATGATTTGGTCTTCAAATTTAAGCCAATGTTTATGAGTTGCGCATTTGTCTATTTAAGGCGAGTTTTGGCGCCCCCCTGGACTTGGCGCCCGGGGCATGGGCCCGGGCTTGCCCCCCCCCCTAGATCCGGCTCTGCAGTATTGTACACCTTAAAAAGATTACAGAAAAGCTCATTATGGTATATAGGTATGTTTATCTCTTAGGGACAAGCCACAATAACCATTTTTAGGGTTCCGTATCCAAAGGATAAAAACGGAACCCTATTACTGCGACTTGGCGGTCCGTCCGTCCGTCGTCCGTCTGTCACCAGGCTGTATCTCAAGAACGGCGATAGCTAGACAGATGAAGTTTTCACAGATAATGTATTTCTATAGCCGCTATAACAACAAATACTAAAAATAAAATTAATATTTAACGGGGCCTCCCATACAACTACAACAAACTTGATTTTTTACCGTTTTCGTGCTCGATTAGTCCGTTCAAAGTAAACTAGATGGCGCCACTAGTACACCAAAACGCGAATTCGACCTCGTCGTTAAAATCAAAAGTATCTAGAAAAGCTTTTGTTTGAAAGCCTGTCTGTGGAAACTGCGATGGTTTATGTAAAAGCAATTCAAATAAAGCCAGAGGTTTTCGCCGTTTATTTCCTAATGGTACGGAACCCTTCGTGCGGGAGTCCCACTCGCACTAGGTCACTTTTATTATTAGTATATTCAGTATCAGCATTGCACCCGTGAGAAGCCAGGGTGGGTCTCTAGTGTATTATAGAATAGGAAATATGGCTCAGTTGGATAGACACAAACATGTTACAGATAGTTCAACTCATCTGTGCGCGCGGCGCTATGTGTGCGTGCGCTTGTAATTATACAACTTTCATTTGTGTGGCAGTGGCGCGGCAGTCGTCGTCCGAGCAAAACGTGACGAGCATACAAAGTAACTGTACTTATATGTACAAGCTTACCCACACATAGGCCCGCGCGCACAGATGAGTTGAACTATCTATAACTCATATTGGTGAAAAGCAATGATTCAAAATATCTTTATCACATAAATGCAATAAATATTACATAACAGCCCACTAAATGTTCCCACTGCTGGGACTAGGGGCCCTTCTCTAGCAAAGAGACAGTCAAGACCGTAATACACCACGCTGGCCTAGTGCTGGTTAGTGGATGACACATGACTTAAAGATTCTAGGTATTTATGCCGATTTCCTCACGATGTTTTCCTTCACCGTTTTTTAAAGTTAGTAGGATTACAAGCATGAGTTCGAAAAGACAGTGGTGCGCGTGGTTTTGAAACCGGGGCCTCTACCGCCTAACGAAAAACGCTTTGATGCTTTGGCATTGCCGTCTCTTTCATTTCAAGCGAGAAGAAAAGAGACAGCAACGTCAAAGCGTTTTTCGTTAGGCGGTAGAAGCCCGGGGTCGCCGTTCTCCCGACTAGACCAGCCAGCCGTAGCGTCAATTAATATCTACAAAAATATATTTGTATAATATTTTATTTTGAATTCTTCTATTCTGGGTGTTTTCTATGTAAGTAAGTATAATGAGTAAGTATTTAAAAATATATAAGTATTGTATCAGCTGTCTGGCTCCCGTAGTACAAGGTTTGCTTAGTTTGAGACTATATGGTGTTGTGTGTAAAATTTCCACCAATAGATAGTGTCATGCATAGGTAACTTAGAGCAGCCATAACTACTTCCGTAACGGCTGGTCTAGTCGGGAGAACGGCGCCTGCCGATCCGGAGACCGCGGGTTCAAACCGCACACGCACCACTGTCTTTTCGAAGTCATGTGCATAATGCCGTTAACTTAAAACGGTGAAGGAAAACATCGTGAGGAAACCGACGTGTACTTAGAATCTTTAAGAAGTCATGTGTCATCCACTAACCAGCACTAGGCCAGCGTGGTGAGTTTATTCCCGTTCGTCCCCACTGGGGACGAGTGGGAAAAAAAGTTTCGATCGTCCCCTGTGGGAACGAATGGGAAAAAAAAGTTTCGTTCGTCCCCAGTGGGAACGAATGGGAAAAAAGTTTCGTTCGTCCCCAGTTAAAGTATTAGATTACCACAATAAGGTATTAGAATTTACTCCTTTTTAATTATTTTTAACTATAATGTTGTGATCATTGCTTTTTGATTCTCGGTCAATAGGGGAACGAGTGGGAAATAAAAAGTTCCAATCGTCACCACTGGGGACGATCGAAACTTTTTTTTCCCCACTCGTCCCCAGTGGGGCCGAACGGGAATAAACCCCCCGAGTTTCATATAATAACATTAATGATTACTCTAATAAATTCAGTCTAGGTGAGCTTGAGTGTTTCATTCCTATCCTAAAAGGCTACACCTATACACAAATAAGTCGTGACCAAAATACTGGAGATTATTAGGCCCGTCCACAGACTAAGTAGAGAGATACTCTGGCCCGTCCATGGAC
The DNA here is from genome assembly GCA_963693475.1 of Ectropis crepuscularia. Classification (NCBI taxonomy): domain Eukaryota; kingdom Metazoa; phylum Arthropoda; class Insecta; order Lepidoptera; family Geometridae; genus Ectropis; species Ectropis crepuscularia. The sequence goes on along the minus strand of OY856368.1, from coordinate 6,626,703 downwards.
TTATAAAAAGTTTTTAACCATGGACGTATAAAACAAGTTTTCAACCATCAACCATGGACATATAAAAAAAGTTTTTAAGCTATTGCATAGCTTTTATCGCGGGCCTTGAGACCACTTGAGACCGAGTTAAGAAGTGCGTGAGACCACTAAGAAAGAGGGGTGGAAGACCGTAACGCTAAAAACCTGCCACCCCCACTCCAAATTCGGTCGCTCGGTCATTCGACTTTAAATCTTATTGTTACTATGACTTACAGACTATAATTGTATAGCCAGTTGTGTTATATACGTCTTTATAGATATAACGTAAGCAAGAAGTCATGCGCTTGCCAGTGTTGTCAACTTAACGTATTCCCCGTGATACGTAGCGGATTTGAGTACGTAGAGAACGGGAAAATAACTTGTTAACAGCTATTATCATAGCATATTTTGGAATAGGTTAGGTTAGAAGCAATGAAGCAAAAATATCAGCGTAAAAGCTTACTAGCTGTTCCTATTTGTTGTGAATTACTAAAGGTGTATCATATTAAATTTAATCAATTTTAGGGGTTTTTAACTTAGGCTTAGGGATACATATTTTCAGGAGATGGTAACACTGATTTCGCGGCGTTCAACATTTTTAGGGTTCCGTAAAAGGTAAAAACGGAACCCTTATAGATTCGTCATGTCTGTCTGTCTGTCTGCCCGTCTGTATGTCACAGCCACTTTATGCCGAAACTATGTGAACTACACTGTTGAAACTTGGTAAGTAGATGTATTCTGTGAAACGCATTAAGGATTTTACAAAAAAAAAATTAGGGTTGCTCCCCATACTGAGAACTGAAACTCAAAAAAATTTTTTTCATCAAACCTACACGTGTCTGTCGGGGTGTCTATCGATAGGTCTTCGAAAATAATGTTGAGGTTTCTAATATCATTTTTGTCTACACTGAATAATTTGCGCGAGAGACACTTACAAAGTGGTAAAATGTGTCCCCCCCCCCTCTAACTTCTAAAGTAAGAGAATAAAAAAACTAAAAAAAATATATGATGTACATTACTATGAAAACTACCAACGAAAATTGGTTTGAACTCGATCTGATGAGTAGTTTTATTTAGTACGTCATAAATACACTACTATTAAAACTTCGATCAAAGTTACAACGAACTACAAGAACTATGTGTACTATGTATAGTATGTTACTTGCTGCAACGGAACCCTTCATGGGCGAGTCCAACTCGCACTTGGCCCCTTTATTGTACATTCATTTCAGTTAATATGAATAAACAAAATGCCTTTATTAATTAAAAAAACAATTTAGCAATTTGATGAAAATTTAGTGAAAATCTACATGTTCCATGAAGCGTTTTATAATTAAGAGATGTTTTGGCTAACATAAGCAAATATTATTTTAATTATTTTCATAACAATAACAACAAAGTGTTCAGTGTTAATTTCGACCAATCGGTTGTGAATAGATGAGAGTATGAGATAGAACGCACTACGCTAACGTGTGACGAAACTGGGCGACAAAGTTGACCAACTGAGCAAATATTGCGCGCCGTAACGCATCGCGTAGTGCCGTTGCTGCTAATAAATTTCGTAGTTCACTCGGTGTCGTTTCTTTGAGATCTTTTTACCAAACCAAACTATGGCCAAATAATAACCCCTTCTTGAATTCAAATCTATGTATATATATAAAAGCGAAAGGTCACTCATCAACGAATCTCAGAAACTATAAATGCTAGGAGTCTGAAATTTTGCATGGAGGTGTATTTTAGCACGTAGGCGCTCGCTAAGACGGAGTTTTACGAAATTCAACCCCTAAGAGGGTGAAACAAGGGGTGGACGGTTGTATGAAAACTCTGTCATTTCCAAAGTTATAAGCATGAAATCCACTGAACCGATTTTATTGAAATTTTGTTACACATATAGAATAGATCCCAAAAAAGGACATAGGCCACATTTTATTACGGAAGTAAGGGTTGAAATGGGGGATGAAAGTTTATTTGGAAGTTCGTAATTGTTGAAGATAACACTTTGGATGTGTAACTAGACACGAAGCAAATAAATGTTTGTTCTAGCTATTTTGTAATTTTGTACCTAATTGTGCGGGGATTCAATTTGGGTTGAAATGGGGAATACAAGTTTTTGTGGAAGTTCCCAATTGTTGAAGATAAAAGCATGAGACTTCGTATCTAGACACTTGATGCAAAGCAATTACTTGTTTGTTCTAGAAATTTTGTAATTTTAAACTTACGTGGATGAAATAGGGGTTGAAAGGGGATGCAAGCTAATATGGAAATTCAATGTTAGAGATAAAACCTTACAATTTTGCAACTAGACACTTGAAATCCATACTATTATACTAATGTTATAAATGTCAGTGTATGGATGTTTAAATATTTGAATGTTTGTTGCTCAATCACGTCGTAACGTATGAAGGGATCGGGCTGAAATTTAGAATATAATAAGATTGTAGTCTGGAAGAAAACATATGCTTTTAATCCCGTGAAAATAACGGAAACGGAAATTATGAGGGAGAAACCGCGGGCCGCTGCTAACTGTATTTAAAATGTGAAAGTAACACTGTATGTCTGCCTGTTACGCTTTAACGCCTAAAACACTGCACCTATTTTGATGACATTGTAAAAAAATATTTTAATATTAGCTGATTACTAGACCGATTTAGACCGATGGCGGGATATCCATCCATATAGCCGTGCTGTAAATATAGCTGTGACGGGCAGCAGCGTCACATGCGTAAGACGGCACGGTTCTGCAGTCGCCAACCCGCATGCCCAGCTTGGCGACTATGGGCAATAACCTCCATATGATTAGCCAAACAAATAAAAGGCCCCTAGTTCCCGGCCGCCCTGCTATTCCTGGGCAAGGCGGCGGTCATGGTAACGGCAGGGTAAGGGGTGCGAAGAATCCCCGGGTTACAGTAGGCCGCCCAACCCAACTAACCCTGGCTGTGCATAACGGATGTACCATTCGTGAAAACGAGAGGCTCGCTTAGCTAGAAGAAGAACTGACCCACAAAAGATGGCACATTCTCGGGTATGTGAAGTCCGAAGAGAGGGAGAGGACACCGTAACCTTGGAATCAGGCCATCTTATGTACTATCGTGAAGGTCACCAGCTGTCGCAAGGTGGTGTCGGGTTTCTGGTCCACAAAACTCTCTGTAACAACGTTTTCGAAATCGTAAGTGTGTCTCCGAGGGTCGCGTATCTTGTGCTGAAGTTGACCGAGAGGTATACCCTCAAAGTGGTCATGGTATACGCACCCTGGGAGGCATACCCTGATTCAGAGGTGGAGGCTTTGTATGAGGATATATCGAAAGCCTAACATAACACCTCCAAAGCCCACTTCAACGTTGTTATGGGGGATTTTAACGCCAAAGTGGGAGTACAGACTTGCAGTCAATCGGTAGTAGGACCATATGGTTTGGGAAGAAGAAATGACAGGGGCCAAATGCTAATTGACTTCCTCGAAAAGGAGAGGCTGTTTCTGATGAATTCGTTTTATAAGAAACAGCCTCAGAGGAGGTGGACGTGGCGAAGCCCCGACGGACGGACGAAAAATGAGATTGACTTCATCATAGCGGACAAACGGCGAATATTCAGGGATGTCTCAGTGATCTCTCGGTTTGCTACCGGTAGTGACCACAGGCTTGTTCGAGGCACCCTGAATATTAATTACAAGCTTGAACGAGTCCGTTTGATGAAATCAACACTCCGTCCGAACCTTCTCCAAACCATAGTTGGATCTGAATCATTCCAGTTAAAATTGGAGAACCGGTTTGCTGCCTTGGAAACCACAAATAGCGCTGACCAGAAGCTCGAAAGTGTAGTGGAAGTCCTGCGTGATGAGGGCACAAAGTTTTGTGAAATGCGGCGCACTGGCAGAAAGTCACAGCTTTCCAGGGAAACCTTAGAGCTCATGAAGGAATAATTACCAAGCTTGTACGACGTGACCTCCGATTAGCTAACACGCTCTTGATTGAAAAATCAATTAAGCAAAAGGGGGGGGGGGGTCAAAAGTGTTCGTCAAGACCTTGGGGAGAAGTTAACTACCTCGACGGGGAGAGTCGTTTCATCCAAAGCGGATATTCTCTCGGAGGTGGAAGACTTTTACAGCCAGCTGTACGCATCGCATGCTCCACATCTCCCACATAGCGAGGACAAAAGAGCTACTTTGACTCGCCACTACACTGAAGAACTGCCAGAAATAAGTATGGACGAAATCGCGATGGCTCTTGGGCAACTTAAAAATGGAAAAGCCGCGGCCGAGGACGGAATTACAACAGAGCTCTTAAAGGCTGGTGGTGCTCCACTTATAAAAGAGCTCCAAGAACTGTTTAATGCCGTCCTCTTTACCGGGAGAACTCCACAGGCATGGCACAGAAGTATGGTCATCCTATTCTTTTAAAAAGGAGATAAAACCCTTTTGAAGAATTCCAATATCGCTTCTGAGCCATGTCTATAAGTTGTTTTCGAGAGTTAACACGAATCGTCTCGCCCGAAGACTCGATGAGTTTCAGCCTCTTGAACAGGCCGGGTTTCGAAGTGGGTACAGCACCGTAGACCACATTCACACGGTACGGCAGATTGTACAAAAGACAAAGGAGTACAATCGGCCACTTTGCTTAGCGTTTGTGGACTATGAGAAGGCGTTCGACTCGGTCGAAACCTGGGCTGTTCTGGAGTCCTTACAGCGATGCCAAGTCGATTGGCGATACATCGAGGTGATGAGGTGTTTATACGACGCCGCTACGATGGCGGTCCAAATCCAAGATCAGCAGATAAAACATATTCCTCTGCATCGAGGCGTGAGGCAAGGGGATGTTATTTCCCCGAAATTGTTCTCAAACGCACTAGAGGATATGTTTAAGACGCTGGATTGGGTTGGACATGGGCTAAATATCAATGGCGAATACATCTCTCACCTACGATTTGCTGACGACATCGTCATTATGGCAGAGTCGCTGGAGCATATGCAGTGGATGCTGGACAGCCTGGCTAACGCTTCTCAACGCATCGGCCTTCGGATGAATTTGGATAAAACCAAAGTCATGTGCAGCGAGCTCGTTGCTCCGGGGCCGATTGCCGTAAGCGGAACCACTCTCGAAATTGTTCGGAGATATTTATGTCTACTTAGGGCAGATGCTCGAACTAGGTAGATATAGCTTTGAGAGGGAGGCCATGAGAAGAATCCAGTTGGGCTGGGCAGCGTTTGGCAAACTTGGTCGAGTCTTCTCGTCACCCATCCCACAAAGTCTCAAAACAAAAGTGTACAACCAGTGCGTCCTACCCGTTATGACCTACGGTGCTGAAACGTGGACACTGACAGTCAAAATGGTCCGAAAGCTCAAAGTCGCTCAGCGAGCTATGGAACGGGCTATGCTTGGAGTAACTCTGAGGGATTGCATTCGTAATAAAGTAATTCGTCAGAGAACTAAAATCACCGACATAGCTCAGTGTATTAGCAAACTGAAGTGGCAATGGGCTGGTCACATCTGTCGCAGACCCGATAACCGTTGGGGTAGACGGGTTTTGGAGTGGAGACCGCGAATCGGCAAACGTAGTGTAGGACGCCCAGAGACCAGATGGAGTGACGATATACGAAAGATGGCTGGTGGCAGTTGGAAACGTAAGACGGAGGATCGGGCCGAGTGGCGTATTATAGGAGAGGCCTATGTCCAGGAGTGGACGAACACGGGCTGATGATGATGATGATCTGATTACTACAAATACTGCCTCAGTTACATTAATAAATACCTATTGCGCGCGGACGAAGTCGCGGGTAATAGCTTGTACATATTTATAACATGGCTAACTAAAGTAAAACTACTTATAGTTTTAAAAATAAGTGGCCAAGTGCGAGTGGGACTCCCGCACGAAGGGTTCCGTATCATTAGCAAATAAATGGCGAAAACCTTTTTGGCTTTATTCTGAATTCCGTATACATACTCGTAGACTATCGCATTTTCCACAGACAGGCATTCACCTGAAAAGCTTTACTAAAATTTTGATTTTACCTTATGTAACGACGAATTCGATACTGCATTTTAGTCTTTTAGTGGCGCCATCTAGTTTGTTTGGGACGGACTAATCGATTAAGAAACGGTAAAACTCAAGTTTGTTGTATGGGAGCCCCCTTAAATATTAATTTTATTGAAGTGAAAACTTTTGGCTCACCTTGGCAGATTTTTCTTGGACTGTGAATTGAATTCTAGCGTCACGCTCGGGTATGATCAGAAATCTTCGGGAAAACCATAGCCATAGCGGTTCGGAACCATAGCCATTGGCCATCTAGAAATGTGTCAGCTAATGGGAAATGCTAAAAAGGCGTGGCCTGGCCATCAAGAAATGCATCAGCATTTCCCATTAGCTGATTTCCCTCCGGTTACACCCGTGTAGTTTCCAAGGTAAGCTATCAAATTCAATTCTGAATTATAAGTTTTCACTTCTATTGGCAGTTCTTATGACTGCCAATTTTTTTTATTATTAGTTTTTGTTGTTACAGTAGCAATAGAAATACATCATCTATGAAAATGTCAACTGTCTAGATATCACCGTTCTTGAGATACAGCCTAGTGACAGACGGACAGATGGACGGACGGATAGACAGCCAAGTCTTAGTAATAGGGTTCCGTTTTTAACCTCTGGGTACGGAACCCTTAAAAGAATAGCTCAAACAATAGAAAATCGTTACTGTCAAATTTGTACCACCCACAAGTTTGTTATGTTGTAAGATATGGCAAAAATATTAGAAATACAACTTAAGCAGCAGGTCTACTTCGAAGTCCGATAAACGATATATCGGCCGAACTTATGGACGTTTCTTACCACGAAACACAATCAGTCGGTTGATCGCATCGGGCGTTGCGTTCATTCGGAATTCTGACCGACATAGATTTGACAGTTTTTGTGTCGTAAAGGCTCATTCGCATAATATCAGATTCTCAAAATATTAAACCTTACTCCGAAAGTATTTAATTACCGTACCGATTATTCGGAGAGATGTCGGTCGGATCCGATTATTCGGAGGTTGTTTTCGTAGTAGACCTGCAGATTTGAAGACAGATTAGAAAATAGTTATCACGTAACGTAACCCTTCCCGTAACGTAACGTCAACGTCCCTTAACTTAATTTGTTTTCTTTACATGTGTCGAAATTGGGGTAAATTTCTCCCTAAATTTGGAGAATTTTCTTTACAATTTTGGGGAATTAGGAAATCGGGCATTGGGAACCCTGATTATGACAAATCTGCAAGCAATCAACCTCAAAAATGTATTATTTAAATGTCAGATTGTCAGAATGTCACTTTGCTTATCACTTAATTTGCGTTATCAACACAAATAAAAATTCGGGCAGGAATTATGGATAACAAACCGTCCCTGAGTCAGTATTTCGGTGATACGAGTATACCGCCGGCCTCTCAGTTTTTCGACGAAATTGGGACGTCGCCGTCTGACATGATACAGAGTGTTTATTTGGGTGATAGTGAAGGTGAAAATATTCACATTTTAATCCAGTTCCTATCAGTTATCGTAACAAAGATCCATTAATTAAATGTATCCTACTATTTTAGGTATATCAACAGCATCCACGGAGCTCTTTTCTCAAAATATGACGACTTCTTTTAGCCATCAAAAAGAAACTGATGAAATTATATTTTCGAATGTTTTGCCAACTGTTAGTACTGCTACATCCGTGCCCGCTGCAAGTTTACCTGATCCTTCTACATTTTTTGACAACATAGGCCCAGAGCCTACTATAGGGCCGGCAAAAAGTGGTATAGCTAGCCCTAACATGTTGACTGAGGCGATGGACGGGCTAAGTTTAAAGGTAAAGTTATTTAATCATTTAAATATCTTCATAATAATAATAATATCTTTATTAAACAACCACACAAGGAAAACAAACTATAAATAACTTAGAAACTAATGGATGACACCTTTAATAGGCGGCCTTATTGATTAAAGCAATCTCTTCCAGGCAACCTTGCACGGTAAACGAGAATATTTACATAATTATTATTAAGCCTTTATTGCTGAAATTAATTTTACAATAATTTAAATTTCACAATCAGTTTTATATTTCAGCGTGTCTAGACACATAGGCCTCTTCCAGCTGCTTCCAATTTTCTATGTCCCAAGTTTTCCTTGCCCAGGTGAAACTTGCTACCTGTCTGATGTCATCTTCCCATCTTCTGCTCTGCCTTCCTCTTTTCCGTTTGCCTTCGCGACGAGGCGTCCACTCTGTTACTGCCCTTGTCACTTGTCTCTACTGTCCCTTGTCAAATGGCCGGCCCTGCTCCACTTCACCTTCGTCACTACTCTGAGTACATCTTCTATTTTTGTGCGTGATCTTATCTTATCTGATTCACCAATTCTTTTCCTGTCCTTCAGAGAGTATCCTAGCATGCTCCTTTCCATTCCTCTTTGACAAGTTCTAAGTTTTTGTCGATTTTTATTAGACGTTGCCCATGTTTGGCATCCGTGTGTCAGGCAGGGAAGTATACACAGGTTGAACACTTTCCGTTTGATGAAGAGTCCAAATCATTACCTAGCACTGCGCTGCGCTCCTCACCCAGAGATCTAAGATATTATATCTCCAAGCCCTGTAATTTATCTGGAAACATTGCCTGCAAACCGGAACACAGTAATGTTTGCAGATTACTGCTTGGCGGTAGAATAACTGGCAAAGGTGTGGTACTTACCCAGGCGGACTCTGCCAAGAGTCCTACCACTACAAAATGAGAATTGAATGAGGTCTTCGTCATTTTTTGTTTGTGAAACAAAAGATAAAATACATGTACAATATTTTTTAGCATCTAACTGATGGAATATTTGTTTTTTTAAGGATAGATAGATATATGTTCATGACAGTACTATATTATTATTCTATGACAGTACCTCAAGTTTTGTTTTTTGCTTTCTAGAACCAGCCTGTAGATAAAGAAGCAGACAGAAGGAGGGACGCATGGATACCGAATGAGGAAGCCAAGAAAACACTCATTAAGGTATATTCTGCTCATAGATTTTGTCATACTTGTGGATAGATAAAGATAGGCAGATAAATAGATAATAATTTATTGCACTTAATTAGAATTTTTTTTTTATGTGGGTATTTTTATGTTACCTGATTTTTTGAGAATGCCCAAACCTTCAACACATGCATCTTGCCATGCCTAACATACGGCTGTGAAACTTGGGCGCTCACTATGGCTCAAAGGTCTAAACTTGCCAGCTGCCAAAGGGCCATGGAGAGGAGCATGACCGGCCATAAGAGAAAGGATAGGGTGAGAAATACTGACCTTCGAAACAAAACGGGGGTCACCGATGTCTTATCACGCGTCGATCAGCAGAAATGGCGATGGACCGGTCACATGCTAAGGGACACAATGGGGAAGTGGAGCAAACAGGTGACGGATTGGTACCCAAGAGACGGCAGAAGGAATCGGGGCAAACAGTACCTCAGATGGGAGGACGACATAAAACTTACAGCGGGACCAAACTGTAGAAGAGTCGCAAATGACAGAACAGTGGAAGCTGCTGGAAGAGGCCTATGCCGAAAGGCACACTGTGCTAAGGGATATTTTATAAACAAAAAATGCAATGTAATATAAAAAAATGTAATTTCTTATCACAGAATAAAGGGCTAATTATTAATTATTATAAACCGTTTTTAACATTTCTTTTTTTGTTCGAAAGAGTATGGTTACCGATGGTCCGTTTAAAATTTATTGTAATAGACCAGGGTAGAAGCCTTTAAAAATAATAACAAGTGAAAAAAATAGTAGTAGGATGAAACCCATTGGAAAAGGAGAGGAATATTATAAAAATGAAAGGAAAAATAATTTACGGGCGATCTGAGGTCGGGAAGGGGATGGGGGGCCCGTTTTAAGCGTAAAAACGGTTTATCTCGATTTCCGGCAAAACTACAAATCCTATGGAAATAAGTTGTACGGCAAAGTTGTAGGGTTTAAAAAGATCTACAGCTTTTGTATTGACACTTTTTTCACATAACCGCAAAATTTATGAGAAAAATTCAAAATAAGTGAGTTTTTGGTTTTGAATTTTTTTCTCATGTAAACACACAAAAATTACTCTAAAAATTTGGTCAAAACTTGCCTTTTTATATCTTAAATACACTGTATTTTTTTTTATTGAAAATAATATTTTTTTCTACCTTAAATTAACTTAATATTGAAAAAGTACCCTAATTTTAATTCGAAAAATCTCCTGTCAAAATATCAGCTTTTTCAATAAAATTGGTAAGCTTTTTGTTCTCTAAAATCTCTTTTTTCTGATAATGTAAAAAAAGTTATACATTACCATGGCAAATGTTCTCAGAAAACGCTTTGAAAAAAATACCACATAAGTTCGATTTTTTTATTTTGGTATAAAACGCATTTAGATTATAAGTTTTTTTTCATATAATACTGAACTTCCAATATAAACTAACAAGTTTAATACTTGAGCATAAGTATCATTCGGATGCTAAGCGGTTTATGAGATTCTATATCATAAGTTTTTAGAAAAACATAGAGATTGTCTGTTATAAATTAATTGTAAACAGTGTAATAATATAGAAATATTGTAAAATAACAAAAAAAAATGTTTCGAAACTAAACATTTAAAAAAAAAAAAATTACGCTATGGTATGCAGTTTTTTGTTTTTCTTGATTGCTATATAGGTACTGAATACAAATAATTTACAACAAAAATGCCCGTCTTCTCCTAAATTTACGATATAGAAGCTCCTAAACCACTTATAAATCCTATAACACTTATGCTCAAGTATCAAACTTGTGAGTTTATATTGGAAGCTCAGTATTATATGAAAAAAAAACTTCAATCTAAATGCATTTTATACCAAAATTAAAAAATCAAACTTATGTGGTATTTTTTTCAAAGCGTTTTCTGAGAACATTTTCCATGGTAATGTATAACTTTTTTTACATTAGCAGAAAAAATAGATTTTAAAGAACAAAAAGCTTACCAACTTTATTGAAAAAGCTGATATTTTGACAGGAGATTTTTCGAATTAAATTTAGGGTACTTTTTAGGGTTCCGTAAAACGTAAAAACGGAACCCTTATAGATTCGTCATGTCTGTCTGTCTGTCTGTCTGTCTGTCTGTCCGTCCGTATGTCACAGCCACTTTTTGCCGAAACTATAAGAACTACACCGTTGAAACTTGGTAAGTAGATGTATTCTGTGAACCGCATTAAGATTTGGAACAAAAAAAATTAAAAAAAAGAAAAATTAGGGTTGCCCCCCATACTGAGAACTGAAACTCAAAATTTTTTTTTTCATCAAACCTACACGTGTTTGGGGTCTTTCGATAGGTCTTCAAAAATGATGTTGAGGTCTCTAAAATCATTTTCGTCTACACTGAATAATTTGCGCGAGAGACACTTCCAAAGTGGTAAAATGTGTCCCCCCCCCCCCCTCTAACTTCTAAAGTAAGAGAATGAAAAATCTAAAAAAAATATATGATGTACATTACCATGTAAACTACCAACGAAAATTAGTTTGAACTCGATCTGATGAGTAGTTTTTTTTAGTACGTCATAAATACACTATTATTGAAACTTCGATCAAAGTTTCAACGAACTACAAGAACTATGTGTACTATGTATATTATGTTACTTGCTGCAACGGAACCCTTCATGGGCGAGTCCATGTAGAGGGGGGGGGGACACACACATTTTACCACTTTGGAAGTGTCTCTCGCGCAAATTATTCAGTGTAGACAAAAACTATATTAGAAACCTTAACATCATTTTTAAAGAGCTATCGATAGACATCCCACACGAGTAGGTTTGATGAAAAAAAAATGTTTGAGTTTCAGTTCTTAGTATGAGGGGCAACCCTAATTTTTCTTTTTTTTTCTTTTTTTTTGTAAAAATCTTAATGCGGTTCACAGAATACATCTACATACCAAGTTTCAACAGTGTAGTCCTCATAGTTTCGGCAAAAAGTGGCTGTGACATACGGACGGACAGACAGACAGACAGACAGACATGACGAATCTATAAGGGTTCCGTTTTTACGTTTTACGGAACCCTAACAAAGTTGCAATTGGCAATCTTGTCTTTAAGTCTCAAAAGTGGTAGGACTCTTGGCAGAGTCCGCCTGGGGAAGTACCACACCTTTGCCATTTATTCTACCGCCAAGCAGTAATGTGCAAACATTACTGTGTTCCGGTTGGAGGGGCAATGTTTCCAGAGAATTTACAGGGCTTAGAGATATAACATCTTAGATTTCTGGGTGGCAAGCGCAGTGCAGTGCTAGGTAATGATTTGGACTCTTCATCTTCCAATAGCTTCGTATCACTGTGCTGTTATGTGACAGGCATGTTGCTTACCATCAGACACATGACCTGATCGTCTCGTCGCTCTTTATTTAAAAAAAAAATGGGTAGAGAATCTGAGGTGGTAGATATAATATGAATTATAGATATTTAAGTGGTTGAGTGTCTTACCAGCAAATGGTATCATCATCAACAGCCCACTAAACGTTCCCACTGCTGGGACTCGGGGCCTTCTCTCGCAAGGAGAGAGTTAAGGCCATAATCCACCACGCTGGCCCAGTGCGGGTTGGCGGATGACACATGACTTCGAAAGATTCTAGGTACATGTCGGTTTCCTCACGATGTTTTCCTTCACCGTTTTAAGTTAGCGGCATTACGCACATGACTTCGAAAAGACAGTGGTGCGTGTGGGGTTTGAACGCGGGGTCTCCGGATCGGCAGCCGCCGTTCTCCCGACTAGACCAGCCGTAACTTATGCAAATGGTATATTCAAAGAAATTATAGTTAAATTGTTTTATATTTTGTGCAGGCTCAGTCTTCTCCAAAAGGCTCCTTCTTCCCTGACAGAGAGGTGCTCACAATGCCAGGAATAGTTCTGGAAGAAGAATTGGTAAGTCTTTAACAGCATGTATTCATTCACAGCGTAAGGCATCCGGCTCGAAGGACCATGTACGATCCCTAGGCTGGTTCAATGAAAATACTAAGATATTGATTAAATGTAATTTATTGCTAATAATATTGATGGGATGCAAAGCGCTGATTTTGAGTGCTAATGAGTACGCGACGCGGTGGTCAATTACGAACTAATGAATAATTACTTGATTTGTGTGTGTAAAGGTGCAAATATGATGACTTATCAATTAAAATGAGGTGAATGAGGTGAGTGTACGATGCATAGCTCGTACAAGGCAGATAAGCGTAACATGGACGTATAACAAAAAAATTGGCAGTCATAGGAACTGGCGATAGAAGTGAAAACTTATAACTTAGAATTTGATAGCTTACATTGAAAACTACACGGGTGTAACCGGAGGGCGTAGCCTACCCATCATGGCATGGCCATCTAGAAATGGGTCTGCGGTTCCCATTGGCTGACGCATTTCTAGATGGCCATGCCATGATGGCCAGGCCACGCCCTTTCAGAATTTTCCATTAGCTGATGCATTTTTAGATGGCCAATGGCTATGGTCTCGAGTTTACCCGTAGGTTTCTTATCATACCCGAGCGTGACGAATGAATTCAATTCACAGCCCACGAAAAATCTGTCTATGCGCACTTAAAGAAGTTTTCACTTCAAAAATTAAACTATGTACATAGTTGAGTGTTTCGTGTAGGTAAACACGTTACATCGTAGACCGCATCGTTAGCGGCAAGTGAAAACCTATAAAAGTAAAAAAAAAATGTTATAAAAATAAAAAATAACATTTTTTTTTTACTTTTATAGGTTTTCACTTGCCGCTTAAAGTTAAAAACTTGGCTGACGCATTTCTAGATGCCCAATAGCCAAGATCCCGAGTTTACCCGAAGATTTCTTATCATACCCGAGCGTGACGCTAGAAATCAATTTTGCACCCCACAAAAATTTGTCTAGGCGCGCCTAAAGAAGTTTTCACTTCAAAAATCAAGTTACTAGGTACACACTCGCACTAATCAATCGGTGTCAACACTAGTTATATAAGTTACGGTGGTCTAGTCGGTAGAACGGCGGCTGTCGATCCGGAGACCCCGGGTTCAAACCCCACACGCACCACTGTCTTTTCGAAGTCAAGTGCGTAATGCCGCTAACTTAAAACGGTGAAGGAAAACATCGTGAGGAAACCGACATGTACCAAGAATCTTTCGAAGTCATGTGTCATCCGCCAACCCGCACTGGGCCAGCGTGGTGGATTATGGCCTTAACTATCTCCTTGAGAGAGAAGGCCCCGAGTCCCAGCAGTGGGAACGTTTAGTGGGCTGTTGATGATGAGGCAACACTAGTTTGCCACTAATCACTAAACACCTGCACTAATCATTTGCACTAATCAAAATGCAAACAGGCCTTAAGCCACGGAGCTAGTCGAGACCCAATTTTGGAGATTATAAAACTAGTGTAATTTTAATATGACGTCGTTCAGCAAGACGCGCTGCAAGAGGTGTCGGTGAAGTACCTGGGCGTGTCGGTGGCGGGCGCGCGCGGCGTGGTGCGCGCCGACCACGTGACGCGCGACGAGGCGGGGCTGCGCGAACTGCTGCGCACCGGGTACCTGCGCGCCGCCGCCAACCTCACCGGGACCCTGCTCAGCAACGCGCAACAAGGTGAGGAGACACCATGCTCAGCAACGCGCAACAAGGTGAGGAGACACCCTGCTCAGCAACGCGCAACAAGGTGAGGAGACACCCTGCTCAGCAACGCGCAACAAGGTGAGGAAACACCCTGCTCAGCAACGCGCAACAAGGTAAGGAAACACCCTGCTCAGCAACGCGCAACAAGGTGAGGAAACACCCTGCTCAGCAACGCGCAACAAGGTGAGGAAACACCCTGCTCAGCAACGCGCAACAAGGTAAGGAAACACCCTGCTTAGCAACGCGCTACAAGGTAAGGAAACACCCGGCTCAACAACGCGCAACAAGGTAAGGAAACACCCTGCTCAGCAACGCGCAACAAGGTGAGGATACACCCTGCTCAACAACGCGCAACAAGGTGAGGAAACACCCTGCTCAACAACGCGCAACAAGGTAAGGAAACACCCTGCTCAACAACGCGCAACAAGGTAAGGAAACACCCTGCTCAACAACGCGCAACAAGGTGAGGATACACCCTGCTCAACAACGCGCAACAAGGTGAGGAAACACCCTGCTCAACAACGCGCAACAAGGTAAGGAAACACCCTGCTCAACAACGCGCAACAAGATGAGGATACACCCTGCTCAACAACGCGCAACAAGGTAAGGAAACATCCTGCTCAACAACGCGCAACAAGGTAAGGAAACACCCTGCTCAACAACGCGCAACAAGGTGAGGATACACCCTGCTCAACAACGCGCAACAAGGTAAGGAAACACCCTGCTCAACAACGCGCAACAAGGTAAGGAAACACCCTGCTCAACAACGCGCAACAAGGTGAGGATACACCCTGCTCAACAACGCGCAACAAGGTAAGGAAACATCCTGCTCAACAACGCGCAACAAGGTAAGGAAACACCCTGCTCAACAACGCGCAACAAGGTGAGGATACACCCTGCTCAACAACGCGCAACAAGGTAAGGAAACACCCTGCTCAACAACGCGCAACAAGGTAAGGAAACACCCTGCTCAACAACGCGCAACAAGGTGAGGATACACCCTGCTCAACAACGCGCAACAAGGTAAGGAAACATCCTGCTCAACAACGCGCAACAAGGTAAGGAAACACCCTGCTCAACAACGCGCAACAAGGTGAGGATACACCCTGCTCAACAACGCGCAACAAGGTAAGGAAACACCCTGCTCAACAACGCGCAACAAGGTAAGGAAACACCCTGCTTAGCAACGCGCGACAAGGTAAGGAAAGACCCTGCTTAACGACGCGCAACAAGGTAACAAGTAACCTTAGGAACGTTACTTAACAACGTGCAACAAGGTAACAAGTCATCCTGCTTAACAACGCGCAACAAGGTAAGAAAACACCCTGCTCAACAACGCGCAACAAGGTAAGGAAACACCCTGCTTAACGACGCGCAACAAGGTAAGGAAACACCCTGCTCAGCAACGCGCAACAAGGTAAGGAAACACCCTGCTCAACAACGTGCAACAATGTAAGGAGACACCCTGCTCAGCGACGCGCAAAAAGGTAAGGAAACACCCTTCTCAACAAGGTAAGGAAACACCCTGCTCAACAACGTGCAACAAGGTAAGGAGACACCCTGCTCAGCGACGAGCAAAAAGGTAAGGAGACACCCTGCTCAACAACGCGCAACAAGGTAAGGAAACACCCTGCTTAACGACGCGCAACAAGGTAACAAGTAACCTTAGGAACGATACTTAACAACGAGCAACAGGGCAACAAGTCACCCTGCTTAACAACGCGCAACAAGGTAAGGAAACAGCCGGCTTAACAACGCGCAACAAGGTGAGGAGACACCCTGCTTAACAACGCGCGACAAGGTAAGGAGACACCCTGCTCAACAACCCGCAACAAGGTAAGGAGACACCCTGCTTAACAACGCGCGACAAGGTAAGGAGACACCCTGCTCAACAACCCGCAACAAGGTAAGGAGACACCCTGCTTAACAACGCGCGACAAGGTAAGGAGACACCCTGCTCAACAACCCGCAACAAGGTAAGGAGACACCCTGCTTAACAACGCGCAACGAGGTAAGGAAACACCCTGCTCAACAACGCGCAACAAGGTGAGGATACACCCTGCTCAACAACGCGCAACAAGGTGAGGAAACACCCTGCTCAACAACGCGCAACAAGGTAAGGAAACACCCTGCTCAACAACGCGCAACAAGATGAGGATACACCCTGCTCAACAACGCGCAACAAGGTAAGGAAACATCCTGCTCAACAACGCGCAACAAGGTAAGGAAACACCCTGCTCAACAACGCGCAACAAGGTGAGGATACACCCTGCTCAACAACGCGCAACAAGGTAAGGAAACACCCTGCTCAACAACGCGCAACAAGGTAAGGAAACACCCTGCTCAACAACGCGCAACAAGGTGAGGATACACCCTGCTCAACAACGCGCAACAAGGTAAGGAAACATCCTGCTCAACAACGCGCAACAAGGTAAGGAAACACCCTGCTCAACAACGCGCAACAAGGTGAGGATACACCCTGCTCAACAACGCGCAACAAGGTAAGGAAACACCCTGCTCAACAACGCGCAACAAGGTAAGGAAACACCCTGCTCAACAACGCGCAACAAGGTGAGGATACACCCTGCTCAACAACGCGCAACAAGGTAAGGAAACATCCTGCTCAACAACGCGCAACAAGGTAAGGAAACACCCTGCTCAACAACGCGCAACAAGGTGAGGATACACCCTGCTCAACAACGCGCAACAAGGTAAGGAAACACCCTGCTCAACAACGCGCAACAAGGTAAGGAAACACCCTGCTTAGCAACGCGCGACAAGGTAAGGAAAGACCCTGCTTAACGACGCGCAACAAGGTAACAAGTAACCTTAGGAACGTTACTTAACAACGTGCAACAAGGTAACAAGTCATCCTGCTTAACAACGCGCAACAAGGTAAGGAAACACCCTGCTCAACAACGCGCAACAAGGTAAGGAAACACCCTGCTTAACGACGCGCAACAAGGTAAGGAAACACCCTGCTCAGCAACGCGCAACAAGGTAAGGAAACACCCTGCTCAACAACGTGCAACAATGTAAGGAGACACCCTGCTCAGCGACGCGCAAAAAGGTAAGGAAACACCCTTCTCAACAAGGTAAGGAAACACCCTGCTCAACAACGTGCAACAAGGTAAGGAGACACCCTGCTCAGCGACGAGCAAAAAGGTAAGGAGACACCCTGCTCAACAACGCGCAACAAGGTAAGGAAACACCCTGCTTAACGACGCGCAACAAGGTAACAAGTAACCTTAGGAACGATACTTAACAACGAGCAACAGGGCAACAAGTCACCCTGCTTAACAACGCGCAACAAGGTAAGGAAACAGCCGGCTTAACAACGCGCAACAAGGTGAGGAGACACCCTGCTTAACAACGCGCGACAAGGTAAGGAGACACCCTGCTCAACAACCCGCAACAAGGTAAGGAGACACCCTGCTTAACAACGCGCGACAAGGTAAGGAGACACCCTGCTCAACAACCCGCAACAAGGTAAGGAGACACCCTGCTTAGCAACGCGCAACAAGGTAAGGAAACACCCTGCTCAACAACGTGCAACAAGGTAAGGAGACACCCTGCTTAGCAACGCGCAACAAGGTAAGGAAACACCCTGCTCAACAACGTGCAACAAGGTAAGGAGACACCCTGCTTAGCAACGCGCAACAAGGTAAGGAAACACCCTGCTCAACAACGTGCAACAAGGTAAGGAGACACCCTGCTTAGCAACGCGCAACAAGGTAAGGAAACACCCTGCTCAACAACGTGCAACAAGGTAAGGAGACACCCTGCTTAGCAACGCGCAACAAGGTAAGGAAACACCCTGCTCAACAACGTGCAACAAGGTAAGGAGACACCCTGCTTAGCAACGCGCAACAAGGTAAGGAAACACCCTGCTCAACAACGTGCAACAAGGTAAGGAGACACCCTGCTTAGCAACGCGCAACGAGGTAAGGAAACACCCTGCTCAACAACGTGCAACAAGGTAACAAGTCACCCTGCTTAACAACGCGCAACAAGGTAAAAAGTAGCTTTATATGAACGTTACTTACCAACGCGCAACAAGGGAACAAGTCACCCTGCTTAACAATGCGCAACAAGGTAAAAAGTAGCCTTATAGGTATGTTATTTAACAATGCGCAACAAGGTAAAAAGTAACCTTACAGGAACGTCCCTTGACAAGGTAAAGGTTGCAGGGACCGAGACGCTGTTTAGCAATGCGCAACAAGCTAAGAAGTAACCTTTGAGGTCAACTAAGCTACGAGACCAGTCCAAATAGGTTTACACTTGACCGCCATCTCGCCTGATGTTAAGCGACGATGCGGTCTACGATAGACCGTGTTTACCTAGAAAAAACCGATTCACTCTTGATTTGAAGAAATTTATCTTCTACAGCCGCCATGTCCAGTGAAATTACAAAGCATAGAGAGAAAAAACATTAATAGATCTGGATGAAGAGCTCAGTCCAGTGCTAGGTAATGATCTTGACTCTTTATGTTGCAATAGATGTGTGTCACTGTGCTGTTATAGGCCAGGTATGTTGCTTACCATCAGCCACGTGTTCTGGTCGTCACTCTATAGTCTATAGGTCTATACTATAAAAATCCAATAAAAATATGACCATCGCCAAACATCGCAGCCCGCACTTGGCCGTTGTGTCTATATCGTTTTGGGGAGTCCGTTTCTACGCAGTTAAGTAGTGCAATGGACCGGGGAGCTATTCTAAATCCCGGGGGTCTACCGCCTAACGAAAAACGCTTTGACGCTATGATATTGCTGTCTCTTTTCTTCTCGTTTGAAATGAAAGAGACGGCAACGTCAAAGCGTCAAAGCGTTTTTCGTTAGGCGGTCTGTCCCCCCCGATCTGTCATCGACTCTGATCGGGTTTGCGGGATACCGATCTTACGTTGCGGTCCTGTCAAAGCCTGTCGGCTTTGCGCCAGTCCTGATGCCTCACGGCAGAATCAAGTTAGGTTCCCCGGTGCCACCCGTACGCACTGACGGTCATGTCACATAATAAACATTAGTACAGAAGCCACACTTGCCAAAAACAATTATATAAATAGCGACTCTTGCTGGGACACAACAAAGTTCAATTCAGCTCGCAATACCTGTCACGATTTTCAAATAAACATTTGCGGTCTTTCTAACGCGTAACTCTGTCCCTGTCTAGCGCGGAGGGTTTACGACATAATATCTAATAACAATATGCGCGGGAAACGTTTTGCGCGAGCGTTCAGCCGTCCTGTGACAACCGACTGTCACTTGTTTCCTGGAAGGAACGGTCTAGCGGTAGGCTAAAACCGCGCGACCTTGAGCGAGTGAGGGTGCACTGGTCATGTTGTGTTCAGTCTATGGGTCGGCAGACGCTGCGCCTCGATCACGCTATTCATCTTTGAATACAGTCAATCGTTGACAATGTTGTAGTTTAATATTTAAAGAATAAAAATAATAATAAGTGATGTATGTGTGCAAATATGTTTTGCAAAAAATAAAAAAAAGTGTTTGAGGCAATTTTAAATTTAAACTGGTTGTTATTTATAACTAAAGAATAGGGATTCCCAAAAAGAGTTTTTTTTTTTTAAATAAAGAGCAGGACATGTGCCTAATGGTAAGCAACATGCCTGCCACATGACAGCACAGTGACCCGCAGCTATTGGATCGTGAAGAGTCCAAATCATTATCTAGCACCGCACTGCGCTCGTCACCCAGAGATCTAAGATGTTATATCTCTAAGCCCTGTGATTTCTCTGGAAACATTGCCCTTCAAACCGGAACACAGTAATGTTTGCGCATTACTGCTTGGCGGTAGAATAACTGGCAAAGAGATATAATTTTTGGAGGGACTATCTACTTGCCAGGTGACCTAAATTAAGGGATCCATTTTGCCCCACAAATATAATAGGAGAACTAAATGTAACAACTTTTCAACTTGGCTCAAATACCTATTCAAATTTTGCTACCAGGTCTCGGAATATTATTTTGTCTTTAAAATCGTCAACGATCCAACAGTACTGCAGCGATATATATTTTTTTAAAAAATAAAGAGTGACGAGACGAGCAGGACATGTGCCTGATGGTAAGCAACATGCCTGCCACATAACAGCACAGTGACACGTAGCTATTGGAACATGAAGACAGAAATCATTACCTGGGGAAGTACCACACCTTTGCCAAATATTCTACCGCCAAGCAGTAATGTGCAAACATTACTGTGTTCCGGTTTGAAGGGCAATGATCCCAGAGAAATTACAGGGCTTAGAGACATAATATCTTAGATCTCTGGGTGACGAGCGCTGTGCAGTGCTAGGTAATGATTTGGACTATCATGTTCCAATAGCTGCGTGTTGCTGTGCTGTTATGTGGCAGGCATGTTGCTTACCATCAGGCACATGACCTGCTCGTCTCGTCACTATATGCTATTTAAAAAAAAAAACCTAGCACCGCACTGCGCTCGTCGCCCAGAGATCTAAGTTGTTATATATCTAAGCCCTGTAATTTCTCTGGAAACATTACCCTTCAAACCGGAACACAGTAATGTTTGCACATAACTGCTTGGCGGTAGAATAACTGGCAAAGGTGTGGTACTTCCCCAGGCGGACTCTGCTAAGTGTCCTACCACTACAAACATCTTCGTACCTTTCTTTGGCTACCTTTCTATACCTCACTTCATTCAGTCATCATTATAAGTAGGAAGCAATTTGTCAAACAAATTGCAATCCCTTACAAGACAAAATCTATAATCACATGGATTCATAAAAGTTTAGAATATGTTGGTCTCGGTGGAAACGACGTCATTTGCGCGAGCTATGTGCACACTAACACCATCTAGTTTTACTTTTGGAACTAACGTAGATTTGATACAATATTACTTCAAGTAGATTACTTACATGCAAAATGGTCGATCAACGATCGAATGAAGATGAAACGGAATTGGAAAACGCTCAAAATTTATGTGTGTGCTCATGTATAATAAATTAACACACATTAAATAACTAATTTATATCTATTTTTATGTAAAATTTAATATGCACAATAGTCGCAATAGTTTAAAAAACTGGTTTGGTAAATCGATATATTTTTCGTCTAAAACCGGTTCTTTAAAAGCGTGACTCAAATCGAATTAATTTCGGAATCTTTACTAGTAATATGATCCTTATTAAATCAAACGCATTATCATCTTTATCATAAAAGCGAAAGTTTGTGAGTATGAACGGATGTTTGTTATTATTACACTCCTATACTACATACAATAAGGATATGGCTGAAATATGGTACATGAATAAATAAGGCTAAGTATTTAAGTATTTTTTGAAGTTACGGTGGTCTAGTCGGGAGAACGGCGGCTGCCGATCCGGAGACCCCGGGTTCAAACCCCACACGCACCACTGTCTTTTCGAAGTCATGTGCGTAATGCCGCTAACTTAAAACGGTGAAGGAAAACATCGTGAGGAAACCGACATGTAATGTGCAAACATTACTGTGTTCCGGTTTGAAGGGCAATGATCCCAGAGAAATTACAGGGCTTAGAGACATAATATCTTAGATCTCTGGGTGACGAGCGCTGTGCAGTGCTAGGTAATGATTTGGACTATCATGTTCCAATAGCTGCGTGTTGCTGTGCTGTTATGTGGCAGGCATGTTGCTTACCATCAGGCACATGACCTGCTCGTCTCGTCACTATATGCTATTTAAAAAAAAAAACCTAGCACCGCACTGCGCTCGTCGCCCAGAGATCTAAGTTGTTATATATCTAAGCCCTGTAATTTCTCTGGAAACATTACCCTTCAAACCGGAACACAGTAATGTTTGCACATAACTGCTTGGCGGTAGAATAACTGGCAAAGGTGTGGTACTTCCCCAGGCGGACTCTGCTAAGTGTCCTACCACTACAAACATCTTCGTACCTTTCTTTGGCTACCTTTCTATACCTCACTTCATTCAGTCATCATTATAAGTAGGAAGCAATTTGTCAAACAAATTGCAATCCCTTACAAGACAAAATCTATAATCACATGGATTCATAAAAGTTTAGAATATGTTGGTCTCGGTGGAAACGACGTCATTTGCGCGAGCTATGTGCACACTAACACCATCTAGTTTTACTTTTGGAACTAACGTAGATTTGATACAATATTACTTCAAGTAGATTACTTACATGCAAAATGGTCGATCAACGATCGAATGAAGATGAAACGGAATTGGAAAACGCTCAAAATTTATGTGTGTGCTCATGTATAATAAATTAACACACATTAAATAACTAATTTATATCTATTTTTATGTAAAATTTAATATGCACAATAGTCGCAATAGTTTAAAAAACTGGTTTGGTAAATCGATATATTTTTCGTCTAAAACCGGTTCTTTAAAAGCGTGACTCAAATCGAATTAATTTCGGAATCTTTACTAGTAATATGATCCTTATTAAATCAAACGCATTATCATCTTTATCATAAAAGCGAAAGTTTGTGAGTATGAACGGATGTTTGTTATTATTACACTCCTATACTACATACAATAAGGATATGGCTGAAATATGGTACATGAATAAATAAGGCTAAGTATTTAAGTATTTTTTGAAGTTACGGTGGTCTAGTCGGGAGAACGGCGGCTGCCGATCCGGAGACCCCGGGTTCAAACCCCACACGCACCACTGTCTTTTCGAAGTCATGTGCGTAATGCCGCTAACTTAAAACGGTGAAGGAAAACATCGTGAGGAAACCGACATGTACCTAGAATTTTTCGAAGTCATGTGTCATCCGCCAACCCGCACTGGGCCAGCGTGGTGGATTATGGCCTTAACTCTCTCCTTACGAGATTACGAGAGAAGGCCCCGAGTCCCAGCAGTGGGAACGTTTAGTGGGCTGTTGATGATGATGATTTAAGTATTTGGACGTATTGTTATTAGAATGTATATATTATATTTTTATCAACTGATATGTACCTAATTTATTTATTCTGCATCCTGCGCGCGTTGCTGTTCGTACCAACTCAGAAACTTTCTTTTAGACACGCACAACAACTTTGCCAAAGATCATAACATGATCAGATGCTTAGTTTACGATTCTATGAAGGACATACAGACAAACATTCACTTGTATCTATTTACTCCTTGTTTGTTTACTGCCGTCCTGAAATGTGTAACTCCTTGTCCATACACGGTAATACCATATTACTTGTTTCATAAGAGTAGTTTTTAGAAGAAATAAATATTTTGATTTTTTTTTATTTGATTTGACGGTCACCTGGAATAGATCGCTTTTAGCGATAAGGTAATAGCCATTTGGCACTAAATTTTTTAAAATGTTATCATTAGTTTGTTTTTGTTTTAAAAGTGTAATAAAGAGTTTATGTATTTATTTAGGCGTAGGCCGCATGCACCGCCCCTCAAAGCACACGGCGCGCACGCTTCAGCTGTGGCTGGCTAGATTCGCGGTGATGCAACGCATCAAACTGATAGAACCGCTGCTGAGAGAGGCCGAGCCGTTCGGGGACTTCAACAAGCCGGATATGTACTATCAGGTCAGTTGACAGGTCTTTAATGCTATTTTATTTCAACCTTGCTGTGCCCGCGGTTTCAACTGAGTTTTTTTTTAACTGTTCGCAGTTGACCACCATCTCGCCTGATGTTAAGCGACGATGCGAAACAAACCTTAAAACGAAAGATCCATCGTAGGATGGAGCGTGTTAACCTAATTATCTCCTTAAGTAAGAGTGGCCTAAGTTATACCTTAGAATATCAGAGCTATCTACTAGTTAAAGTCCCGTCATAATTTGTCTAGCCGTTTCGCAGTTTATCCAGTACAAATAAACAGATAATCATTTATTTACTCAGATAAAACAGACTGCAACAGGGTACAATCCTCAAAAAAACTAAGTAGCCAGTTAGTTAGATTGCCAAAAAATATTGTACACGTATTTTTTCTTTTGTTTCACAACCAAAAAATGACGAAGATACAGCGCTTCGAAGTTTCGTGTGACGTCACTTGTGAGTACGATTTTTGCTCACGAGTGACGTCGCGACCCCCCACTCTCGAAGTTTGATGGTCTATATCTTTGACGATTTTTAATATTATGAAAAAACAAAAAATACGTGTCCAATATTTATCCATGATCTAGCTGACGGACTAATTAGGATGGTGTATTTTTGACCCAGTCCGGTACCCTATTTAAAATTAAACTTATTCACTCGACCATATTTCATTAGAATCACTATATCGCGTCCGCGTCGTCTAGATAAGAAAGTAAGAAAGTAAATTTTAGTTTTTTTTCTTCATATTTCAAAAACCGCCAGAGAGACGAACAGGACGTGTGCCTGATGGTAAGCAACATGCCTGCCACAACAGCACAGTGACACGCACCTATTGGAACATGAAAGTTTAAATCATTACCTAGCGCTGCACTGCACTCGTTACCCAGAGATCTAAGTTGTTATATCTCTAAGCCCTGTAAATTCTCTGGAAACATTGCCCCTCAAACCGGAACACAGTAACGTTTGCACATTACTGCTGGGCGGTAGAATAACTGGCAAAGGTGTGGTCCTTCCCCAGGCGGACTCTGCTAAGAGTCCTACCACTACAAAAAAATAATAATCTAACAAGCTTATGGTCTATCGCGTAACATACATACGAAAAATACATACAACGGAATTGGGAACCTTTTTTGAAGTCTGTTAAATTTTTGAAGTGAAAACTTCTCACCACATACAGATTTTTCGGGGGCGGGTTCGTAAATGAAAGATGAAAGAAATCTTCGGGTGAACTCGGGACCATGGCCATCATCTATAGGTAAGTCTAGATGGCCATGCTTTGAAGATTTATTTTAGACGAACATTTATTTTGACGTGTAAATTGTAAAATTATCAATAAAGAACTTTGAATGGCAGCGTTCTCCGGTTTCACCCGCGTAGTTTCCATGGTGAACTAATGAACTATCAAATTCTGAATTGTAACTTTTCATTTCTATCGGCAGTCCTTATGATTGCCGAATTTTTTTTAAACATCGTTTCCGAAATACCTCTGTACTTTCATTTGAACTTAGTATAAAACTGTTTATATCTGATATTATACACAGATAAGTATAATATCTCGTGTAGTGGTAGGACTCTTAGCAGAGTCCACCTGGGGAAGTACCAGTATCTTTGCCAGTTATTCTACCGCCAAGCAGTAATGTGCGAACATTACTGTGTTCCGGTTTGAAGGGCAATGTTTCCAGAGAAATTACAGGGCTTAGAGATATAACATCTTAGATCTCTGGGTGACGAGCGCATTGCAGTGCTAGGTAATGATTTGGACTCTTCATGTTCCAATAGCTGCGTGTTACTGTGCTGTTATGTGGCAGGCATGTTGCTTACCATCAGGCACATGTCATGCTCATCTCGTCATGCTTTACTTTAAAAAAAAAAGATAGTCTAAATGTTTTCTTTGCAATTTTTTTTAAAGCTATTATTGTAACGTTGTTGTATTGTCCAGTTCTACCCGGACAGCTACGAGGGTCGCTCGGGGTCGCTGGTTCCGTTCTCGCTGCGGCTGTTGGTGGCGGAGCTCCCGCAACACGCGGCGAAGCCCGAGGTCGCGCTGGAAGGCCTATACGCTATGCTCAGGGTCATCCACGAGGTATATAACTACATATACATAGATAAACTTTATTGTAGCACTCAATTACATATGTTTTAAGTTAATAAGGTTTTCATTTAATTCAATTCACGTTCTATCTAGTGACACTAAACAGAATAAATTGATCTAATAAATGTTAACATAGTTTTGAAATAGGTAGATCTATTGCCAATAATAATTCTCATATTCATATTTATTGGTAAAACCGATTTACACGTCAAGTAGATTATTACATAAAAAATATACATGTCAGAAACAACATAAGTATAGCTTATGAACTTCATATACAATGTAAAAAAATTCAGAATTCAAATATAAAAATATATCAGTAAGTACATAATCTATATATATAAAAGCGAACCGTCACTCATCACGAAATCTCAAAAACTACACATGCTAGGAGTCTGAAATTTTGCATGGAGTTGCCTTTTAGCACGTAGGCGCTCGCTAAGACGGGGTTTTGCGAAATTCAACCCCTAAGAGGGTGAAACAAGGGATGAACGGTTGTATGAAAATTCGTAATTTTTAAATTTATCAAATTTTGTATCTAGACGCTTGAGACTAAGCAATTAAATGTTTATTCTATCAATTTTGTAATATCAAACTGTATGGGGGTGAAATTGGGGTTGAAATGGGGGATGAATATCAATATGGAAGTTCCCAACTGTTGCAGATAAAACCATGAAACTCTGTATATAGGCACTTGACACGAAGCAAATGAATGTTTGTTCTATGTACGGGGTTGAAATGGGGGATGAATGTCTATATGGAAGTTCCCGACTGTTGCAGATAAAACCATGAAACTCTGTATTTAGATACTTAACACAAAGCAAATAAATGTTTGTTATACGTATACAAATAGGTATTGTCCGAGTTAACTTAGTATTTATTTCGCGCGGACGAAGTCGCGGGTAATAGCTAGTTACAAATGTAACTCTAGGAATTCCTTCACGTCATAAAAGGAGTGCTCGACAAGCCAGCGTTGAAGGCCATGTCTGAAGCTTAACAAGCTGGAGGCCGACTTGATAGAGTCCGGCAAGTTACAGTACACGGTGTGACTCATGGCATGTGTGAGCTTCAACGATTTCACGAGGGTAACCATCCTCCTGTCAGTATTACCGACTTCACCTGACGTCGGGTGTGTCCTCGCGTTAGATCCTCGCGTCCATCATTAGATCAAGTCTATACTAATATTATAAAGAGGAAAGATTTGTACCTATTTTTGTATGTTTGTATGTTTGTAATGAATAGGCTCCGAAACTACTGGACCGATTTCAAAAATTCTTTCACCTTTGGAAAGCTACATTATTCCCGAGTAACATAGGCTACGGCAGATGGCGCTGCAGTTGATATCTAGGTTATTATTCGAGCGAAGCCGGAGCGGGCCGCTAGTTTATTATAAAATAGATCTACTAAGAAAAAAAAATTCTCATTAGATCAAGTTTACTATAAAGTAGATCTACTAAGAAAAAAAAAACACACTAGATCCATGATGGATCTGTAGAATGGATCTACTGAGATTGAAGGGTTTTTTGAAGAGAACACGTCTTTTCGCTTACCACTGACAGGTTTTTCGTGGGCTGTGAATTCAATTCAAGCGTCACGCTCGGGAATGATGAGAAATCTTCGGGTAAACTCGGGATCATGTCCATTGGTATAAGCATAGACATCTAGAAATGCATTAGCATTTCGCGTTGCTTACAGCCACGCCCTCTAGTTTCACCCGTGTAGTTTCCAAAGTGAGCTATCAAATTCTGAGTTATAAGTTTTCACTTCTATCGGGAGTTCCTATGACTGCCAATTTTTAAATCTATATTACGCGATAGCTCCCGCCAATTGCGAATCGATTTTGACGAATTAATATAAGTTACTAGCAGCGCCCCGCGTTGTTACCCGCGTACCCGCGTTCCCGTTGTTTTTCCGGGATAAAAAGAAGCCTATGTGTTCTTCCAGACTATAATCTATATGTGTTCCAAATTTCAGCCCGATCCGTTCATACGTTAGTACGTGATTGAGCAACAAACATCCAAACATCCATACATTGACATTTATAATATTAGTAGGATAGTAGGATTGCGTGCGTATGTAATCACCACACACTTTTTTTCTGATGAAGGTACATAATAAAGGGTCATTGGTCTGTCTATCTACCTGTCTAAAGGTAGGTACAAGTTCGGGGTAAATTCTAAGTTGGGTGGAAGCAAGGCCAGTTAACCTTGCTACTAATTAAATACATAGGTACATGCATATACTCTCGTCCGTGATCCCCAGAAGGGGGTGGACAGAGCCTTGGAATCACTAATAAATAAATAGAAATCTTACCTTAGCGTTATTAAAATTCTTTCTTCTGCGCCCACGCACTCCCGCATGTTAGTATTTTTAGGGTTCCGTAAAACGTAAAAACGGAACCCTTATAGTTTCGTCATGTCTGTCTGTCTGTCTGTCTGTCTGTCTGTCTGTCTGTCTGTCTGTCCGTCCGTATGTCACAGCAACTTTTTGCCGAAACTATGAGAACTACACTGTTGAAACTTGGTAAGTAGATGTATTCTGTGAACCGCATTAAGATTTGAACAAAAAAATTAAAAAAAAAGAAAAATTAGGGTTGCCCCCCATACTGAGACCTGAAACTCAAAATTTTTTTTTTCATCAAACCTACACGTATGGGGTGTCTATCGATAGGTCTTCAAAAATGATGTTGAGGTTTCTAAAATCATTTTCGTTTACACTGAATAGTTTGCGCGAGACACACTTCCAAAGTGGTAAAATGTGTGTCCCCCCCCCTCTAACTTCTAAAGTAATAGAATGAAAAATCTAAAAAAAATATATGATGTACATTACCATGTAAACTACCAACGAAAATTAGTTTGAACTCGATCTGATGAGTAGTTTTTTTTTAGTACGTCATAAATACACTATTATTGAAACTTCGATCAAAGTTACAACGAACTACAAGAAATATGTGTACTATGTATATTATGTTACTTGCTGCAACGGAACCCTCCATGGGCGAGTCCAACTCGCACTTGGCCACTTTATTTTTACAAATAGCAGGAGCTATTAACTGTACCAAATGTACGTAGCTATCTTTGGACATTCTATAGAATCCCACAAATTTATTATCTGTTTCACGCAGCTCTCGTGCTGCAACTGACAATCTGCAGTTCACATTATTTTGGATATATGGGTGAACCCAAAATCTGCGTCGATTCCTTCGGCGTCTGTTATGATGACAATATAGTATAATGACATCGTCATCTTCGCTCGATCCACTCGACATTTTTATTGCTTCCAATATTTCCCCTTGCTAGGTTTTTCGCACGTGTTTATTTGGTAGTAGAAGAGTGACTGAAACCTTGCAATGTGAGTAGCGTCGTGTGCGAAATACAGTTTATAACTAGTTTGTAATTCTAATTACTGATTAATTCCGTCATATTTGAGTAGCTCCATGTGCGGAGGGCCTAAGAGTTAGCGGAAACTTGTTGCTTCTCTTCAGATGCTGTCGAACCTTCGCGAAGGGAAGACCGAGGACGGTTCGGGCGCTCTGACGTCAGAGCAAGACAAGCAAGAGTCGATCAGGCTGTGGATGGGCCGGGAGACCAGGGTCTGGCATTCTGTCGTCAACTGCGCTATAGCCATGAAGGTATCTATCTCATCAGAAATCAGAAAAAAATATTGTTGAACTGTGTACAAACTAGTTGGTATACAATATTTCCAGTACTTACAACAGTCTGCCCTTTGCGAGCATACAATAATAATTAAAGTTAAGTTATACTATTTGTGACTCATTTGGAAAAATAGGGTATCGGATTGTGTCAAAAATACACCTTCTGATGCATGCAAACTGATGCCTTCTCATTACAAGTTTGCAACACTGAAAGCCGGGTCACACAGAGGCGATCCGATAGCGATAGCGATACGATATTTTTTGTAATGTTCGAATTTGTATGCAACCTGACACACAGCTAGCGGGCGCGATCCCATACTCGGTATCGGATCGCTATCGCTACCGGATCGCCTCTGTGTGACCCGTCCTTGACTCGGTGCCGACTGATCGCGCGCGGTTACCGCGCCACCGTCCGCTATGACAATAGGGTACAATCCTCAAAAAAACTAAGTAATCCGTTAGTTTGATGGCCAAAAAATATTGTACCTGTATTTTTTCTTTTGTTTCACAAACAAAAAATGACGAAGATACAGCGCTTCGAAGTTTCGTGTGACGTCACTTGTGAGTACGATTTTTACTCACGAGTTACTCACTCTCGGAGTTTGATGGTCTATATCTTTGACGATTTTTAATATTTAAGAAATATGTTTCCAGAGAAATTACAGGGCTTAGAGATGTAACAACTTAGATCTCTGGGTGACGAGCGCAGTGCAGTGCTAGGTAATGATTTGCACTCTTCATGTTCCAATAGCTGCGTGTCACTGTGCTGTTATATGGGAGGCATGTTGCTTACTATCAGGCACATGTCCTGTTCGTCTCGTCACTCTTTATTTAAAAAAAAATAAAAAAATTAAGCGGCCATGTGCGTGGACTCGCCCATGAAGGGTTCCGTTGCAGCAAGTAACATAATATACATAGTACACATAGTTTTTTTAGTTCGTTGTAACTTTGATCGAAGTTTTAATAATAGTGTATTTATGACGTACCAAAAAAAAACTACTCATCAGATCGAGTTCAAATCAATTTTCGTTGGTAGTTTGCATGGTAATGTACATCATAATATTTTTTTTTTAGTTCTTTCATTCTCTTATTTTAGAAGTTAGAGGGGGGGGGGGGACACATTTTACCGCTTTGCAAGTATCTCTCGCGCAAATTATTCAGTGTAGACAAAAACTATATTAGAAACCTCAACATCATTTTTGAAGGCCTATCGATAGACATTATCCCACACGTGTAGGTATGATGAAAAAAATTTTTTGCGTTTCTGTTCTAAGTATGGGGGGCAACCCTAATTTTTCTTTTATATTTTTTTTTTTTCAAAAATCTTAATATGGTCCACAGAATACATCTACTTACCAATTTTCAATAGTGTAGTTCTCATAGTTTCGGCAAAAAGTGGCTGTGACATACGGACGGACAGACAGACAGACATGACGAATCTATAAGGGTTCCGTTTTTACGTTTTACGGAACCCTAAAAAGACGTGTCCAATATTTTTCTGTACTTGCTGGAACGGAACCCTTCATGGGCGAGTCCAACTCGCACTTGGCTACTTTATTTAAACTATTATTAGTATAGAAGTTTGCCGCCTGTGAACAGCGCAGTCGCGCTGTTACTACCGCGCCGCTGCCGCGCTGCTTGCGACCTGGGGGTCTGCCGCCTAACCAAAAACGCTTTGACGCATTGCCGTCTCTTTCATTTCAAGCGAGAAGAAAAGAGAGCAATGTCAAAGCGTCAAAGCGTTTTTCGTTAGGCGGTAGACCCCCTGATGTGAAAGCGCCCTAAAACCGTAAGAATAATATTATAACGGAAGTAACGTCACACCCCGGACACTCGGCCTAAACTGCATACAAACGGTGAAGTCGACATACCTACACTCACACAACTACGCATATGTCGTTCGAACACATTTACGCATGTGTGCGTGTCATCTAGGGTTACTAAATTATTTTATGGAATAGCTGTGACCCGTGAGTTCACCTGCCTGTGTTAAGTGGCTTACAATCTTACCTAGTTAGTGTTCGATCTTTAATGTAGGTAAATATAATAACTTTCATCAACAATCAGAAGGGAGAAGATTTAAAACAAAATAGGTAGGAGATAATAAAGGTACCATGGACGAATTGATTTTTGACATATTTCACAACGAATAACGAAAGCAGCAGTTTAAAAACAACGTGTTTAATAATTTCGTCACAGGACTTCAGTGTTGGCGCGTACTTCTAACCAAAATAGCTTAACACAGTTTGTAAAAATGATTCAATCTTTGTAGAAATTCTTATGAAATTAAAAATCTCTTATTCTTGTTTCGTATAATAGACGAAAAATTTGGTACCATTTTGTTAAATAATACAGCATCATGGTCGTATTCTCATAGAAAATTATCGTCCGATATAATAACCCTTCGTTGAGTCCGCCTCGCGTCCGCGAGGGGGAGGAAGCTTGAAATTGGCTGGGGGTGGGGAGTGTCCGTTCTATCTATATTATCTATTCTATGGTAACGTGTAAATACTGGTGTGAAAATTAAGCGTTTTTTTTTTGTAAATTGTGTTGCTTCTGTAATTATCTGCCCTACTGCCGCCTAACTAAATCGGCTTTGGCGTTGCTATTGCTGTCTCTATCATTTCAAGCGAAAAGAAAAGAGAGAGCGATATCAATGCGGAGACAGTTTTAGTTAGCTGGAAGACCCCTTGATGTCCCGTGACGTCACATCTTTTATTCAAGCTTCCTCCCCGTCGCAGCGCTCTCTGTCGTCTGTGGCTGCGTGCCGAACACTTTCAAACCGAAACTAGCCTGATTTTGCGCGCAATCGCCTTATTATGGCAGAATTCAGAACTAAACTTTTACTACTTGTAGTGGTATTATTTATTTATCTTGGATTTTTTTTTGCGCGGGAATATTTTTTTTTCGTGTTTTTTTGCGCGAATTCGCCTTATTATGGCAGAATTCAGAACTAAACTTTTACTACTTGTAGGGATATCTCTTGTTTTTTTTTTTGCGCGTGAATACTTTTTTTCAGATAATTTTTTTTTCGTGTTTTTTTGCGCGAATTGCGCCTTATTATGGCAGAATTCAGAACTTTGCTTGTCTCGAAAAAAAAATTTTCTCGGGAATTTTTTTTCGTTTTTTTTTCACTTTAATGTAATTTCTAGGACTATCGTCAAGCCGGTAAGATCCTCACGACGCTCCAACAGCAAGCCTCCTCCCCGTCTCAGCGGCGCGCGCTGTCCAGCGCTCTCTGTCGTCTGTGGCTGCGCGCCGGACACGTTCACGCGGCCGCCGCGAGTCTGGAACGAGCGCGGACCGACCGACACCACATGTGAGTCACATAAATAAATAAACAAAAAATTAAAATGTTTTTATTAATATAATATTAAAAAAAAAAATGCAACAAATATTTAAAAAGTACCCGATAATTTTTGCTGTGAAAACTTCTTTTGGCGCGCCACAGACAGATTTTGTGGGCTGTGAATTGAATTCTAGCGTCACGCTCGAGAATGATTTGAAATTTTGAGTATTGAAACTCGGGACCATAGCCATTAGCCATCTAGATACGCGTCAGCATTTCCCATTTCTAGATGGCATGAGACATGGCATGGCGATGCTCATGGCCACGCCCTCCGGTTTCATCCGTGTAGTTTCCAAAGTAAGCTATCAAATTCTGAGTTGTAAGTCACTTCTATCGGCAGTTCCTATGACTGCCAATTTTTGTTTATACATACTCTCTAGGGGTAGTAGCGACTACACTAGGAGGAGTTGAGGTGCTGTAAGTCGGATCTGGGTCCTAAGTAACACCTAACCGGTCCGATATGGTTACTTAAAAAAAAAAACAAAAATTTAAATTGAGTTTTGAAAAATGTTTTTTTGTTAAACTAACCTAAAATAAATATGAAAAATAAATGTTTTTAAGTTTTTACCAGTTATTTTCTGTTTATTCTCTAGCTGTCCGACGCCCGACGTCCGCGAGTACGTAGACATGGGTCTGCTGGACATCGCCCACGGGAAGTATCAGGAGGCGTACAACAACTTCGCGCACGCAGCGGACCAGGAACCCACCAATATCATGGTTTGTTTCACGAAAATATTGTTTTTTAAATGAAAAAAAAAATTGGCAGTCATAGGAACTGGCGATAGAAGTGAAAACTTATAACTCAGAATTTGATAGCTTACCTTGGAAACTACACGGGTGTAACCGGAGGGCGTGGCCTCGCCATCTTGGCCATCTAGAAATACGTCAGCATTTCCCATTGGCTGATGCGTTTCTAGATGGCCATGCCATGATGGCCTGTCCACGCCCTTTCAGCATTTCCCATTGACTGACGTATTTCTAGATGACCACTAGCCATGGTCCCGAGTTTACCCGAAGCTTTCTTATCATACCCGAGCGTGACGAATGAATTCAATTCACAGCCCACGAAAAATCTGTCTACGCGCGCCTAAAGAAGTTTTCACTTCAAAAATATGTTTCTACAGTCCGTGCCAGTTAGATTGGCAATGAAGGGAAATCTTTCAGTTTCAAACCTTTTCTAAGCGGCGGTTACAAACCTTTTCTAAGCGGCGGTTACAAACCTTTTCTAAGCGGCGGTTACAAACCTTTTATAAACGGCGGTTACAAACCTTTTATAAGCGTCGGTTACAAACCTTTTATAAGCGGCGGTTACAAACCTTTTATAAGCGGCGGTTACAAACCTTTTATAAGTAATAATAGTTGTTATAATTTAGTGAAGTGACAATTTGTTTTGAGGGCACCACAAACCGATTTTTCGTAGGCTGTGAATTGAATTCTAGCGTCATGCTGGGGAATGATAAGAAATTTTCGGGTGATCGCGGGACCATGGCCATTGGCCATCTAGAAATGCGTCAGCATTTCCCAGTCATGGCCACGCCCTCCGGTTTCACCCGCGTAGTTTCCAAAGCATTTAGCTATGTACGAAATGTGGAAGTTAAAGTTATCTTAATTACAAAGAAAACAAAAATTGTATTTGAGCGAAAGGTTTATTTTAAAAAACGTATAAGTTCTGTATCTATTTAAATACGAAGATGAATGAGCAAGCAATAGCTACATTAATTCATTTGTACTACTGAACATGTTTTTATTTTGTATCGAAACTTTTTTGAGTCAATTCATTTCACTACACAAAAAAAAAACAACTCACTTGTGAGTAATAGTAATGAAAAAGTCACGGTTTGATTATAGGTGTCGTTACATGCCTGATTGCGGTGAAACTAGAGCCACTTTATGGAGCAAGTGTGTCGAAAAAAACAATTATAACTTCATAAAAGTACACTTTGAATGAGTACTAGAAAAATTTGTATGGGTGGATTTCACGAAAGATTTCAATCTTTTTCAGGTGGCCAACAATCTGTCTGTCTGTCTGCTCTACATGGGCCGCCTGAAGGAGGCCATCGCTGTCCTCCAGAAGGCCATCAACTCGGACCCCGAGAGAGGGCTCAACGAGAGCCTCCTCATCAACCTCTGCACCCTCTACGAGCTGGAGTCCTCTAAGACAAACGAGAAAAAGTTGAATTTGTTGCGAATGCTGTGCAAGTACAAAAGTGATACCATTCCTAATGTGGTGGACTGTTTGAAGCTCAGCGGGGTTCGGTCGGATGGGATGACGGCTATGACTAAATAACCAGTTATTATTAACTTATTATTAAGTCTAAATTTTTACAGTATTTAAATGTTACAGGGTTACTGGTAAATCGGCCTGAATCCGTTTAAGGGCATGCTCTGTATTTAAACAAACAAGTTTTGTTAAAACTCAATACATTTTTTTATAGAATAGAGTGATGAGACGAGCAGTACATGCGCCTGATTGTAAGCAACATACCTGCCACACAACAGCACAGTGACACGCAGCTATTGGAACGCGAAGAGTCCAAATAATTACCCTAGCACTGCACTGCGCTCGTCACCCAGTTCAGCTCGTCACCCAGTCGATGTTTTGTCTCTATGTCCTGTAATTTCACTATTTCATAAATATCCCCAAAAAACTTAGTGTTTATTCACTTCGTCACATCATTTATCGAGCTTTAAAGAGAGCGCGCGCTCTTGTTACGAAGAATTCGATGGTTTTAGACCAGGCAAATATAGTCCGCGAGGTATAAGCTGAGCTTTGCATTAGTGTGAGTGATCACATGCATACGCATCTATTACCAAAAGTACAGTCAGACAACAAACTCTTAAACAACAAGCTGACATTAACTATCCAGGATCAATATGGTCATTGCGAAAAGAAGTATCTCTTTTAGGATTCAAATGGTCAAGGACAGAGAATAACAGAATTTTTTTAATGGAAAAGCATGAGATCCGTCACCTACGTATAACTTATTTACTTAAAATTTCCGAATACCGTA
Organism: Ectropis crepuscularia; assembly: GCA_963693475.1. Classification (NCBI taxonomy): domain Eukaryota; kingdom Metazoa; phylum Arthropoda; class Insecta; order Lepidoptera; family Geometridae; genus Ectropis; species Ectropis crepuscularia. The sequence continues at coordinate 6,590,437 of OY856368.1, read as the reverse complement.
TTCAGGGCAGGCCTATCGTTTATACCGATGAAACATATATTGACACCACTCACACTTCATCAAAATCATATTCAGATGGCAGCACTTCTGGTTTGAAGAAACACCTTATTAAGAGAACATGGTCACAGCGTCCTGCGTCTGACTGTACTTTTGGTGATCACTCACACTAATGCAAAGCTCAGCTTATACCTCGCGGACTGTACCCTTTTTTTTATTTTGAATGCGAAAAACTTTATACGAATTTTTAAAAGCTGTAGAACAAAAGTTGTCGTATTTAATGTATTTAACATCCCCCTTAAAAGGATGCAGCCTCATTACCAATAACCCTGTATAAATACTAGCTGCGCCTGCGGTTTTACCCGTAGAGTTCCCATTCCCGTTATTTTCTCGGGATAAATTGTAGCCTATGTGTTCTTCCAGACTATAAATATAATCTGTATCCCAAATGTCAGCCCGAACCGTTCAGACGTTCCAACGTAATTGAGCAACGAAATTCCAAACTTTTATTCAAATTAGTAGGATGTAAAAGTGTCTGAGTATGTATGGATGGTGTTCTCTCACGCAAAAATTAGGTACTGAAGGGATTTGGATGAAATTCGGTACATAGATAGGTCGAAAATGACACTGCACTAAATCGTAAATACTTAATTAAATTTGAAACATATAGTCCGGTCAATTTAGACATTCGAAGTTACTAAATTGGTGGGAACCAAGCTGAAAATCGGTAAGATTGTTTAAAATATCATTAAAAACAAAATTTGAAAGTTCCCCATCTTTCCCCTGTGAGGAAAAAATTTTATTCAAGGTCAAAGGTAAAAAAAATGAGTTTATCGCGGTTTTCAGCAAAACGGTAAGTTTTATCATAAAAGTACCTCAGAAAAAAATTGTAGATAATAAAATTATCTACAAAAAATGTATTACCTAGTACTTTTTTTTCTACGAGCCACCGTTTTTTATATATAACGATTCACAAAGTTGTAATCGTCATAATATGCACACGTTTCCGTTGTCAAGAAAGCGAATGCCGTTAGTAATAATTTCTTGTCGAGTAGAGTTACTATCGGAAATCACGAATGGAAATGGGCATTTTCACAATATGGGCATGAGAGAGGTATGTTAGAAAAATAGGCGCGGCCTTAATAAGAATAATTTGATGAAAAGAAGTATAAATGTCTTGAATGCAACATTGAGAGTTTGAGAAATACAGATCAAATTGCTAGTACTTAAAATCATAAAAACGGTTATATCTCAAAAACGGTGGCTCGTAGAAAAAGAAGTACTAATACATTTTTTGTAGATAATTTTATGATCTACAATTTTTATCTGCGGTATTTTTATGATAAAACTTACCGTTTTGCTGAAAACCGCGATACTCATTTTTTTACCTTTGACCTTGAATAAAATTTTTTCTTCACAGGGGAAAGATGGGGAACTTTAAAATTTTGTTTTTAATGATATTTTAAACAATCTTACCGATTTTCAGCTTGGTGGGAATTTAGGTAACTTTACTCTTATTTTTTGGTCTAATTTGACCGGACCAATATGTAATTTTTTGAAACATTTTATTTTAAATTAACCATAGTTTTAAAGTCTTTGCCCTTGTTGGAATAGAAACCACGGTCACAATATTGGTGGACAATTCACACACAACACCATTTGACCCCAAACTAAGCAAAGCTTGTATGATGGCGGCCAGATAGCTGATATAATACTTATATAGTTTTAAATACAAACTTATTATAGATAGAAACACCCAGACACATTGCAAACATTTGAATTCATCACACAAATATTTGCACTGGGTGGTAATCGAACCCACTACCCTCGGCTTCGCAGGCAGAGCTACTACCCACTAAGCCACGAGGCCAGTCAAAACAACGGCTCAGTGGTTATACTTTCTTATTTTTGTGTAACTGAATCCACTTATTTTGGTCCTGGGCCAATGTTTTTCAAATGCTTTGAAATCATAAAAATAATTACAAATAGTTAGATATATGTATATTTTTTATTTACTGTAAATATTATTAGTTCGTTAATTTTATTTATTATCTGCAACATTATCCATTAAAATTGTATATTAAAGAAACAGTGTTTTTTTTTTTCAAAAATCAGTTCAATACTTTAAAACTGTAGGTATTTATTTTTGTGTAAATCCACTTATTCTGGTCCTGGACGTCTACTCTAATTCAACGAAAACGTAATTTCGAAATAAACTCGCGATTTTCCAACTCCGATTCTACTTCGATCCGTCGTTTTGTCCGTTTAAATGTTCTAAGCTCTAACTAGAGTATGCTTAGAACATTTAAACGTCAAACAATGTTGTATCGGACGAAACGAAGTAGAACGAGAGCAGGAAAGTCGCGAGTTTTTTTTCGAAATTTCTTTTTCGTAGAAACAGAGTAGACGTCCTGGGCTTACACCTGTTTTTCAAATGCTTTGAAATCTAAAAAATTGTTATAAGTCGATTTTTTTATTTGTTGTAAATATTGTTAGTTCGTAAATTTTATTTATTATCTTCAACATTATCCAATAAAATTGTATAGTAAAGAAACAGTTTCTTTTTTTTTTTAAAGATTTCTTTGAAACTGTACTTATTTTTAGTATAGTCACAGGACGAGCACGACAACTGCCTGATGGTAAGCAACACTCCTGCCCATAACAGCAGTGTCACGAACCTTTGGAACATGAAGAGTCCAAAGTTAAAGTTCTCTATTCATAAATGTACAATTTACAAGTTAAACATCAATGAATCATGGAGTCCATATCGTTATACTATCACTGCCCTTGTCTCCCAGAGATATAAGATGACTTATCTCTGTGCCCGGTATTTTTTCTGGAAATGTTGCCCTCCAAACTGGACCACAGCTATAACTGTGTTCCGGTTATAAATGTTTGTTTCTCATTCACATCGTCAGAACTTCCGATTATAAATGTTTGATGCTCACTCACATCTTCAGAAATAAAACTTGGTAGATACTCAAGTAGATTATAGCCTGGTATATGCTACATTTAATCGTGAAATAAATGCGTCGAGTTGCTAAGATATAAGCGATTTTCTACGATATATAGCGATAAGTTACGGTGGTCTAGTCGGGAGAACGGCGGCTGCCGATCCGGAGACCCCGGGTTCAAACCCCACACGCACCACTGTCTTTTCGAAGTCATGTGCGTAATGCCGCTAACTTAAAACGGTGAAGGAAAACATCGTGAGGAAACCGACATGTACCTAGAATCTTTCGAAGTCATGTGTCATCCGCCAACCCGCACTGGGCCAGCGTGGTGGATTTATGGCCTTAACTCTCTCCTTGCGAGAGAAGGCCCCGAGTCCCAGCAGTGGGAACGTTAGTGGGCTGTTGATGAAGCGATTTTCTGAATTAAGACTGAGCAGTCTGGTTCGTCTAAGCAGAGGAAGACTCAAGCCTAGTCTTGTTTCACAAATCTTATGAAAGCGAAAGATTGTATGAATAAAATAAATTGATGTTTGTTACTCTTTGAAGCAAAAACTAATGAAGGGAATCTGGGTGAAATTTGATACATAAATAGATAACGATAAGGAACAATAGCGGTGAAACTACTAGTCTATACTACTACAGTAAAACTCCAATTATCCGAATTTAATGGGGACCGCGACCCATTCGGATAATCGGATTTTTTTAAACAAAATTGCCATTGGAGAGAATAAAAACTACGTTTTGATATTGCACTATTTTTTTATTGAATTAAATGAAAGAAACATGAAACTTCACATGTTTTAAATATAAATAAAATGTACTTATGTACAAGTTTAGAAATAAAAATCATTGTTTGTTAAGGCGCTGAATAGAGCCAAATGCCCAAATTCTGTCCCAAAGTCTGTTTATTAGATTTTTTAAATGTAGACGAAAGGATAGCGTGTCATCAATAATAACACCTAAGTATTTGATGTCATTTGCTCTTTCTATGGTTGGGCATTTTTGTAGGCAGACTGTTGGATTTGTGCATGTGTGCGCGTATAGTTGTTGGTTAGTTGTAGATTGTTTATATTTACGCATAGCAAAATATATGTATTTTGTTTTATCCGCGTTTAGTGTTAGTAGGTTATTTGTTAGCCAATTATTCACCTTGTCAAAACCTCGCTGAGCAAATTCATGCAGCATCATCTTGTTTGGGGCGGAAAATAAAATTGCAGTGTCATCAGCGTATGACAATATTTTGCCATGTTCTAGATTTAAGCTGCAAAGGTCGTTTATATAAACCAAGAAAAGGTTAGAACTGAGGGTTCCACCTTGTGGAATTCCAAAATTAGTGCTTTTCTCGTCAACGCTGACCACATTGCCTATTCTGACACATTGAGTACGGTCGCTTATGTAGTCTGTGAAAAGTTTAAGCTGGATTCCCCTTACGCCTATTGCTTCTAGTTTGTGTAGTAAGAAAGGTCCATGTACTGTATCATAGGCCTTAGCCAAATCTAGGAAGATACACATTGTCTGGTTACCCCTATCGAGCTCTTGCGTTACATTTTCTGTCAGCAGGTGAACCGCGTCTGCTGTTGATAGTTTCTCTCTAAAACCAAATTGGTTGTTCGATAGAAGCTTGTTATTTTCTAGATACCTTATAAGGCGGGTGTTGATAATTTTTTCTAGGATTTTTGATAAAGAGGATAGAAGTGATATAGGTCTGTAGTTTGTTACCTGTTCTTTACTTCCCGATTTATAAATTGGAATGACTACAGCCTTTTTAAGACACCTGGGGAAGACCCCGTTAGTAATACACTGTGAAAAAATATGGGCTAAAGGCGGTACAAGGATATGTTTAAATTTTTTCAGAAATCTATTGGAGATGTTATCCCATCCAACGGCGCAGTCATCTTTCAACCCAAGGATGATACGTTCTACTTCTTTTTCGTCGGTATCTAGCATAACAAATGACTGCACTCGTGTTTGAGAATAAGATTGGTTTTGTGAGATTGCTCGCTGCGATTGAAGTTTCTGAGCTAGATTTTTCCCAACATTAACAAAAAAATTGTTGGTTTTGTTTGCTGATAGAGCTGGGGAAGCTTCTGTCTGCAGAAGTTTCAAGTTTGAGTCTGATTGATTCGTCGTGAATGTGACCTTTTTTATGTGATTCCAGATGCGTTTACTGTTGTTACCGGCTTTTGCTAGTTGTTCCCTGTCATAGTTAATTTTTAGTTTTTTCAATAGATCATTACAAAAGTTTCGATATCTTTTGTATGTGATTTGCAGTATATGATTTTTTGGGGAAGATTTTGCTTTCATATGCAATTTATCTCTGTTTCGGATACACCGTACCAAGCCAGGCGTAATCCATGGCTTAATATTGTTGTATTTCCTGTTTACTTTTTTAATTCTGGTATTTTTATTGATTGCTTGCTGAATGTTTTCGATTAGGTATGACAAGGAAACGCTAGCGTCAGCACAGTTGTAAACTGTACTGTAGTCAATATCGTATAGGTCACGTTCAAGCGTAGTATAGTCAATCATGCTTTTAATTTGAGGGCAGCATTGTTTTGATTTACTAATATTCAAGGTTGTTAATACAGCATTATGATCTGTTATTGTCGAGTTAGTAACGAGTATACGTGATGATGAGCTGGTTTTTAAAATTACGTGATCTAAGCATGATCCACTCTGATGAGTAGGAAAAGTGTGTGCTGGAAGTAAACCATGAAATGAGCACAAATCTAGATATTCGTGGGCTGTGTTATCGTTACAATCTGGATGAATATTTATATTGATGTCACCTGTTAGTATTATGTTCTTAAATGATGACAATGCTTGAAAATGTTTTCCCAGCGAATGATAAAAACGTTCGAGGTTTTTAAAAGACGGTGATCTATATACTGCCATTATTGCCGTTATTGTTCCGATTTTAATAATTAGGCAATTACAGTCATATAGTCCTGGTTCCTCGACTGTGCTATTTAGAGCCGATTTTACATATACTACTACCCCGTCGTTTTGATTATGATTCATCTTACTATAGTACGTAGTGTACCCTTGGATTGTAGGTAGATTTCTATCCCGGGTAGACAGCCAGCATTCTGTCAGCACAATTACGTCACAACTTATTTTCAGTCTATGCAGGAGAACAAGGAAACTGTTCATATTTTTATAAATACTACGGATGTTTTGTGTTAGTATCGTTAATGAGTTAGTGGAATTATGATAATATTGTATGCAGCTCTCAACATCGCAAATCTTAGATTCTGCTAGATAAGTCTGGTCTATGTCGTTAAACAAATTAATTTCCATTAAATAAATTAATTCAAAGGGTCTAAATGCTAATGTAAACTAGGTGAAGTGGCGCTCTTAGGCGCCTTCATAATCTATTGAATTGATGTACCTGTTTTCGGCCGTCTTCTTAGCTGGGCAATCGGCGACGCATTTCTAGATGCCCAATCGCCAAGATCCCGAGTGTACCCGAAGATTTCTTATCATACCCGAGCGTGACGCTAGAAATCAATTTTGCACCCCACAAAAATTTGTCTAGGCGCGCCTAAAGAAGTTTTCACTTCAAAAATCAAGTTACTACACACTCGCACTAATCAATCGGTGTCAACACTAGTTAGCTACTAATCACTAAACACTCGCACTAATCAAAATGCAAACAGGCCTTAAGCCACGGAGCTAGTCGAGACCCAATTTTGGAGATTAAATAAATAAATAAATATTGGTGGACAATTCACACACAACACCATCTGACCCCAAACTAAGCAAGCTTGTAGGCGGCCAGATAGCTGATATAATACTTATATAGTTTTTTATATACATACTTATTATACATATAGATTATAAAACTAGTGTAATTTTAAAACTGCGTCGTTCAGCAAGACGCGCTCCAAGAGGTGTCGGTGAAGTACCTGGGCGTGTCGGTGGCGGGCGCGCGCGGCGTGGTGCGCGCCGACCACGTGACGCGCGACGAGGCGGGGCTGCGCGAACTGCTGCGCACCGGGTACCTGCGCGCCGCCGCCAACCTCACCGGGACCCTGCTCAGCAACGCGCAACAAGGTAAGGAGACACCCTGCTTAGCAACGCGCAACAAGGTAAGGAAACACCCTGCTCAGCAACGCGCAACAAGGTGAGGAAACACCTTGCTCAGCAACGCGCAACAAGGTAAGGAAACACCCTGCTCAGCAACGCGCAACAAGGTAAGGAAACACCCTGCTCAACAACGTGCAACAATGTAAGGAGACACCCTGCTCAGCGACGCGCAAAAAGGTAAGGAAACACCCTTCTCAACAAGGTAAGGAAACACCCTGCTCAACAACGTGCAACAAGGTAAGGAGACACCCTGCTCAGCGACGAGCAAAAAGGTAAGGAGACACCCTGCTCAACAACGCGCAACAAGGTAAGGAAACACCCTGCTTAACGACGCGCAACAAGGTAACAAGTAACCTTAGGAACGATACTTAACAACGAGCAACAGGGCAACAAGTCACCCTGCTTAACAACGCGCAACAAGGTAAGGAAACAGCCGGCTTAACAACGCGCAACAAGGTGAGGAGACACCCTGCTTAACAACGCGCGACAAGGTAAAGAGACACCCTGCTCAACAACCCGCAACAAGGTAAGGAGACACCCTGCTTAGCAACGCGCAACAAGGTAAGGAAACACCCTGCTCAACAACGTGCAACAAGGTAACAAGTCACCCTGCTTAACAACGCGCAACAAGGTAAAAAGTAGCTTTATATGAACGTTACTTACCAACGCGCAACAAGGGAACAAGTCACCCTGCTTAACAATGCGCAACAAGGTAAAAAGTAGCCTTATAGGTATGTTATTTAACAATGCGCAACAAGGTAAAAAGTAACCTTACAGGAACGTCCCTTGACAAGGTAAAGGTTGCAGGGACCGAGACGCTGTTTAGCAATGCGCAACAAGCTAAGAAGTAACCTTTGAGGTCAACTAAGCTACGAGACCAGTCCAAATAGGTTTACACTTGACCGCCATCTCGCCTGATGTTAAGCGACGATGCGGTCTACGATAGAGCGTGTTTAGCTAGAAGAAACAGATTCACTCTCGATTTGAAGAAATTTATCTTCTACAGCCGCTCTATCCAGTGAAATTACAGGGTATAGAGATCAAACATCTTATATCTCTGGGTAATGAGCGCAGTCCAGCGCTATTTGTTTACTTTTTTTTTTATTTTTACTTTCATAGGTATACACTTGACACCTGAGGTAATGACCTATCTGGACTCTTTATGTTTCAATAGATGTGTGTCACTGTGCTGTTATAGGCCAGGTATGTTGCTTACCATCAGTCACGTGCTCTGGTCGTTTCGTCACTATAATTTATACTATAAAAATCCAGTAAAAATATCTCCATCGCCAAATATCCGTTGTGTCTATATCGTTGACAATGTTGTAGTTTAAAATATTTAAAGAATAAAAATAATAATAAGCCACATGATTTAGAGTTTTAACATTGCCAGGCGCGTGTAATTTTTTTTTATAGCAATGAGTGACGAGACGCAGGACATGTGCCTAATGCTAAGCAACATGCCTGCCACATGACAGCACAGTGACCCGCAGCTATTGGATCATGAAGAGTCCAAATCATTATCTAGCACCGCACTGCGCTCGTCACCCAGAGATTTAAGATGTTATATCTCTAAGCCCTGTGATTTCTCTGGAAACATTGCCCTTCAAACCGGAACACAGTAATGTTTGCGCATTACTGCTTGGCGGTAGAATAACTGGCAAAGAGATATAATTTTTGGAGGGACTATCTACTTGCCAGGTGACCTAAATTAAGGGATCCATTTTGCCCCACAAATATAATAGGAGAACTAAATGTAACAACTTTTCACCTTGGCTCAAATACCTATTCAAATTTTGCTACCAGGTCTCGGAATATTATTTTGTCTTTAAAATCGTCAACGATCCAACAGTACTGCAGCGACATATTTTTTTTTTAAATAAAGAGTGACGAGACGAGCAGGACATGTGCCTGATGGTAAGCAACATGCCTGCCACATAACAGCACAGTGACACGCAGCTATTGGAACATTAAAAGTCCAAATTATTACCTAGCACTGCACTGCGCTCGTCGCCCAGAGATCTAAGTTGTTATATCTCTAAGCCCTGTAATTTCTCTGGAAACATTACCCTTCAAACCGGAACACAGTAATGTTTGCACATTACCGTTTGGCGGTAGAATAACTGGCAAAGGTGTGGTACTTCCCCAGGCGGACTCTGCTAAGAGTCCTACCACTACAAACATCTTCATACCTTTCTTTGGCTACCTTTCTATACCTCACTTCATTCAGTCATCATTATAAGTAGGAAGCAATTTGTCAAACAAATTGCAATCCCTTACAAGACAAAATCTATAATCACATGGATTCATAAAAGTTTAGAATATGTTGGTCTCGGTGGAAACGACGTCATTTGCGCGAGCTATGTGCACACTAACACCATCTAGTTTTACTTTTAGAACTAACGTAGATTTGATACAATATTACTTCAAGCAGATTACTTACATGCAAAATGGCCGATCAACGATCGAATGAAGATGAAACGGAATTGGAAAATGGTTAAAATGTATGTGTGCTCATGTGGAATGTATTAAGACACATTAAATAACGAATATATATCTATTTTTATGTAAAATTAAATAAGCACATAGAAATGGCCACACTAGTTAAAAACACTACCTGTCATGTAGTATGTGGTTTGGTGGTATTCTATATTTAGGGTTCCGTAAAACGTAAAAACGGAACCCTTATAGATTCGTCATGTCTGTCTGTCTGTCCGTCCGTATGTCACAGCCACTTTTTGCCGAAACTATGAGGACTACACTGTTGAAACTTGGTAAGTAGATGTATTCTGTGAATCGCATTAAGATTTTTACAAAAAAAAAAGGAAAATTAAGGTTGCCCCCCATACTGAGAACTGAAACTCAAAAATGTATTTTTCATCAAACCTACACGTGTGGGATGTCTATTGACAGGTCTTCAAAAATGATGTTGATGTTTCTAATACAGTTTTTGTCTACACTAAATAATTTGCGCGAGAGACACTTCCAAAGTGGTAAAATGTGTCCCCCCCCCCCCCCCTCTAACTTCTAAAGTAAGAGAATGAAAAAACTAAAAAAAATATATGATGTACATTACCATGCAAACTACCAACGAAAATTGGTTTGAACTACAAGGTACGTTATGTTACTTGCTGCAACGGAATCCTTCATGGGCGAGTCCAACTCGCACTTGACCACTTTATTTTCTTCTAAAACCGGTTCTTTAAAACTTCTTTTAAAAATGTGACTTAAATTGAATTTATTTCTGAATCCTTACTAGCATTATGATGAGTAAGAAATCATCACTATCATAAATGGGGAAGTTTGTGAGTATGAATGGATGTTTTTTTAATCTTTCACTCAAAAACTACAGTAAGGAAGTGGCTGAAAGTTGGTACATGTATAAATAAGGCTATTTAAGTATTTGGATGTATTGTAATTAGAATTTATGTTTATATTCTTATCAATAACTGGTAAGTAACTAATTTATTTATTTCAAGTATGTATCTATTTCGTTCGCACAAAGACAAAGCATGGGACGGGCCGCTCACATTTACAACAAGCTAGATAAAATTGTTAAAATTCTTTAATTAAATCACCATAATTGTAAAACTGCCTTAAGAGTGATGGGCCTGGGCCTAATGCCAGGGAAAAATCAGTTTTCACCCGCGCGACACGTTTCTTAATCCGATTTACATAAAAGTCGAGAATAGCATGACACAGTTTGGAGGAAAAATCAATATTAAATCAGGAGTCCATTTTTGACCAAGTTTTATTTAGTTACTCAATAATTAAACATAAATTTCAAAAAGTGTTCGGTTACTTTACTAGAACGTACAATTAGGAATTTTATTACCAAAAAATAATGTGGGGTCATCGCTGATAATTTCGAGTACTCGAATTAAAACGGGTTTTTTCGGTGTTATTTTTATTTTTTTATTGTAAACAACTCTGATCTATATTTAAAATTCTATTCGGTTATCGTGCTTCTTCTTGATTGTACCCACACGTCAATATTTTTTTTGTCATAGTTTTTAGTTTCTTAACTTCAGTGAGCGGCGTCGAAAATGTCCTTATTTCGTTTTCTGGCACTGGGCGCCCTCTTAAAACATTGGTTGCTTCATCAAGACTATTATAAAACTGAGGAAATTTTAATAAACCCATGGTAGATAGATAAATTGGTATAACCCTCATTCATAAAGCTCATTCTGGACTGAAATTAGTGATTAAGACATTGATCAAATTGATAAGCACCGTTTGTAAACGAAATAAAAAAATAAAATTTCATTTCATTTACTCTCTGTTTGTTTACTCTCGTCTCCCTATAACATGACTCCTTGTCCTGGAAGAGATGGCACGCAATTTTCTACTAAATTTTTTGACATATTTAATTAGGTAAACGGGTAACTCACGTGATATGGTTTGTCCGACTCAAGTTTTGGATCGATCGTATTTTTTTGAAGTGAAAACTTCTTTAGGCGCGCTATAGACAGAATTTTCGTGGGCTGTGAAATGGATTCATCAATCGTCACGCTCGGATATGATAAGAAATCTTCGGGTAAAATCGGTAAAAACGGCCAGGGCAACAGAAACAGTAAAGAGTTTCGATTACCTACCTCCAACAGCCGAGCGTTTATCTCCAGATACCAGGACAACAGAAATATAAAAGAGTTGCGTTTGCCCCTAGGTACCAGTACCAGGGCAACAGCAAGTTTTCACTTCTATCGGCAGTTCTTATGACTGCCAATTTTTTTATAGTATAGAGTAACGAGACGAGTAGGGCATGTGCCTGGTGGTAAGCAACATACCTGCCACATAACAACACAGTGACACGCAGCTATTGGAACATGAAGAGCCCAAATCATTACTTAGCACTGCACTGCGCTCGTCACCCAGAGATCTAAGATATCTCTAAGCCCTGTAATTTCACTGGAATATCACTCGTGAGTTTTACCTAATTAAATACGTGTAACAACCACGTAAATTTTAATACTAAGATTTTTAGTACATTATCTTTAGTCTGTTTTTGTTTTGTAAGCACAATAAGGAGTTAAAGCAAAAAAATTTATTGCTGGACAAAACTATTTATACTTTAAAAGAATATTTAAACAATGACTATACCAAATTTAATTATACTATGACCATAGAATAGATAATATAGATAGAACGGACACTCCCCACCCCCCGCCAATTTCAAGCTTCCTCCCCCTCGCGGGCGCGAGGCGGACTCAACGAAGGGTTATATTGGACGATAATTTTCTATGAGAATACGACCATGATGCTGTATTATTTAACAAAATGGTACCAAATTTTTCGTCTATTATACGAAACAAGAATAAGAGATTTTTAATTTCATAAGAATTTCTACAAAGATTGAATCATTTTTATAAACTGTGTTAAGCTATTCTGGTTAGAAGTACGCGCCAACACTGAAGTCCTGTGACGAAATTATTAAACTCGTTGTTTTTAAACTGCGGCTTTCGTTGTCAGAATTGAATTGTCAGAATACACTTACCCAAAGAGAAATCTTTGGGTACCTAAGCAATTCGTACATGGTACCTTTATTATCTCCTATTTTGTTTTAAATCTTCTCCCTTCTGATTGTTTATGAAAGTTATATTTACCTACATTAAAGATCGAACACTAACTAGGTAAGATTGCAAGCCACAGGCAGGTGAACTCACGGGTCACAGCTATTCCATAAAATAATTTAGTAACCCTAGATGACACGCACACATGCGTAAATGTGTTCGAACGACATATGCGTAGTTGTGTGAGTGTAGGTATGTCGACTTCACCGTTTGTTTGGAGTTTAGGCCGAGTGTCCGGGGTGTGCTATGACTACGACCTGTATACATACCTGACGTCTATACATACCTATAAACATAATGTATTTGTAAGTGTGTTGCGAATCTCATTTGTGATGGAAATTGTAAATAAAGTGGCCAAGTGCGAGCTGGACTCGCCCATGAAGGGTTCCGTTGCAGCAAGTAACATTATATACATAGTACACATAGTTCTTGTAGTTCGTTGTAACTTTGATCGAAGTTTCAATAATAGTGTATTTATGACGTACTAAAAAAAAAACTACTCATCAGATCGAGTTCAAACTAATTTTCGTTGGTAGTTTACATGGTAATGTACATCATATATTTTTTTTAGACTTTTCATTCTCTTACTTTAGAAGTTAGAGGGGGGGGGACACACATTTTACCACTTTGGAAGTGTCTCTCGCGCAAATTATTCAGTGTAGACGAAAATGATTTTAGAAACCTCTACATCATTTTTGAAGACCTATCGATAGACAACCCACACGTGTAGGTTTGATGAAAAAAAAAATGTTTGAGTTTCAGTTCTCAGTAGATAGATAGATTAACTCTTTATTGCACTTAACAAAGTAAACAAAGTTACAAAAACTTAATAAAATAAAGTAGCAATTGGCGACCTTATTGCTAAAAGCGATCTCTTCCAGGAAACCCCTGGATGGAAAAGGAGAAATGAAGAATAATAAGACGGGGAAGTACAAACAATGAGTGAAAGATTATGTATGGGGTATGTATGGTATGTATGGGGGGCAACCCTAATTTTTCTTTTTTTTTAATTTTTCTGTTGAAATCTTAATGCGGTTCACAGAATACATCTACTTACCAAGTTTCAACAGTGTAGTTCTCATAGTTTCGGCAAAAAGCGGCTGTGACATACGGACGGACAGACAGACAGACATGACGAATCTATAAGGGTTCCGTTTTTACGTTTTACGGAACCCTAAAAATGGAACTTTAAATGTAAAATTTACATAAGTGACTGTTGTTATGTGTGACGTCAATTGCCCTGAGGCATACTCAGTTTATTTGACATAACCTTAATTCTTTTTTATTAGGGTTCCGTAAAATGTAAAAACGGAACCCTTATAGATTCGTCAAGTCTGTCTGTCTGTCTGTCTGTCTGTCTGTCTGTCCGTCCGTATGTCACAGCCACTTTCTGCCGAAACTATGAGAACTACACTGTTGAAACTTGATAAGTAGATGTATTCTGTGAACCGCATTAAGATTTGAACAAAAAATTTAAAAAAAAAGTTAAATTAGGGTTGCCCCCCATACTGAGAACTGAAACTCGAAAAAATTTTTTTCATCAAACCTACACGTGTGGGGTGTCTATCGATAGGTCTTCAAAAATGATGTTGAGGTTTCTAGAATCATTTTCGTCTACACTGAATAATTTGCGCGAGAGACATTTCCATAGTGGTAAAATGTGTGTCCCCCCCCCCTCTAACTTCTAAAGTAAGAGAATGAAAAATCTAAAAAAAATATATGATGTACATTACCATGTAAACTACCAACGAAAATTAGTTTGAACTCGATCTGATGAGTAGTTTTTTTTTAGTACGTCATAAATACACTATTATTGAAACTTCGATCAAAGTTAGAACGAACTACAAGAACTACGTGTACTATGTATATAATGTTACTTGCTGCAACGGAACCCTTCATGGGCGAGTCCAACTCGCACTTGGCCACTTTATTTTTTTGTAATTTTGACTATTCGTAGGTTACCCTTAACAAGTGTTTTTTAATCAAAAATATATTTATGTGGTATCTATGAAATAAAGAACATTCTATTCTATTCTATCGGTATCCTCACACTACCTGCCATATTGATCTTCCAGGTCGCAGTATATGTTAGGAAGAACCTCGACCTTTATAGTAAGCGTGGTGAAAGGCATTCGTGTCAAATACGCAATGCCGACAAATTATATAGTGTCTCCCACTCCCTTTCCAAATCAAGTAAACCGACTTATGTTATGGGTCCTGAAGTATACAATAGACTACCAGATGTTGTGATAGCAGCACCGAGCTTGAACAGCTTCAAGGGTAAGCTCAAACGCTGGCTTATCGAGCAAACGTTTTACAGTTACGAAGATTTTTTAAAAACCGACGGTAAAAATATCTTAATATATATAAATCTCCTGTCACGATGTTTGTCCGCGATGGATTCCTAAACTACTTAACCGATTTTAAATTAAATTGGCACACCGTGAGCAGTCTGGTCCAACTTGAGAGATAGGATAGTTTTTATTTCGTTTAATAGTCTTTAAATGACAATATCCGAGCGCAGCCGGAATGGGCCGCTAGTAATTTAATATAATTTAATTAGTAACATTTGTATATACCATTTGACATTATTGTATTAATATTTATTATGACATTGTATGCTTAATTTTTAAAATTTATTATCACTTATTATGGACCTTGTCTTATTATTATTACTTAATTCTTTTTTGTCTCATTCCGTGTTTACAATTTTATTCTAATTCGTATAATTACTGTTATACAAAATAGCATGACTTACTTGTAAATGTATATTTATCAATAAAACACTTTATCTATTTATTTATTTTTTAGGCGTAGGCCGCATGCACCGCCCCTCAAAGCACACGGCGCGAACGCTTCAGCTGTGGCTGGCTAGATTCGCGGTGATGCAACGCATCAAACTGATAGAACCGCTGCTGAGAGAGGCCGAGCCGTTCGGGGACTTCAACAAGCCGGATATGTACTATCAGGTCAGTTGACAGGTCCTTGCTGTGCCCGCGGTTTCAACTGCTTTATTGACGCGACAACGTCTAATGAATCGATGAATACCGGCTGCATGCACGAAAAAGTGTCCCGTTATGTCCCGTTACGGCCATTGTCCCGTTATGTCACGTTACGGCCATTGTCCCGTTACGGTCATTGTCCCGTTAAGGTCATTGTCCCGTTACGCTCATTGTACGTACTTACGCCGTTATCTATCAATGTTTTGTTATGACGTTGTCACGGTAAACTATCGTCCGTAAACCAACCACCGATTTTACTGACAACCAATCTTTTGAAGTGAAAACTTCTTTAGGCGCGCTATAGACAGAATTTTCGTGGGCTGTGAAATGGATTCATCAATCGTCACGCTTGGATATGATAATGGATCGGATCGGATATGAAATCTTCGGATAAACTCGGTAAAAACGGCCAGATAGGTACCAGGGCAACAGAAACAGTAAAGAGTTTCGATTACCTACCTCCAACAGCCCAGCGTTTATCTCCAGATACCAGGACAACAGAAATCAAATCAAATTCTGAGTTATAAGTTTTCACTTCTATCGGCAGTTCCTATGACTGCCAATTTTTTTTTAACTGTATTTGCCTACTGTACTGTTCTGTTCGCACTTGACCACCATCTCGCCTGATGTTTTTTTTTAAATAAAGAGTGACGAGACGAGCAGGACATGTGCCTGATGGTGAGCAGCATGCCTGCCACATAAACAGCACAGTGACACGCAGCTATTGGAAGATGAAGAGTTCAAATCAAATTACCAAGCACTGCACTGCGCTCGTCACCCAGAGATCTAAGTAGTTATATCTCTAAGCCCAGTAATTTCTCTAAATTAATGTATCGACGATGCGATCTACAATGGAGCGCGCTTACCTTTCGTTTTGAGAGCTTTTCATGGAATCATTATTATTTTTCTCAAGTAAGAGTAGCCTAAGATTTTTATTTTAATGATTTGTTTTATGGGACTTTTATGACGAGTCACATGACAGTCCCATAAAGGAGCCTAAGTGATTGGAACATTAGCTATCTAGTAGTTAAAGGTTCGTCATAATTCGTCCACCCGTTTCCCAGATTATCTAGAACAGACAGAGACGAACTTCTTAGCATTCCATGGATTCTCCGTGCGGGTACCGGGTCCATCGTGTGGCAGAGAGAGAAATCTCGAGTAGACCCCAAGACTTATGACACGGGTGTAGGTTTAAGGGATAATCTTGTAATAATTTTAATAATAATGTATTTTAGACAATAATGTATTTTCTCCATTAAAAAAACAAAAATTAAACAGACACAAATTTTTGAAATGAAAACTTCTTTTGGCGCGCCTTGGCAGATTTTTCGTGGGCTCTGAATTGAATTCATTCGTCACGCTCGGGTATGATAAGAACGCTTCGGGTAAACTCGGGACCATGGCTATTGGCCATCTAGAAATACGTCAGCCAATGGGAAATGCTAAAAGGACGTGGCCTGCCCATCATGGCATGGCCATCTAGAAATGCGTCAGCCAATGGGAAATGCTGACGCTTTTCTAGATGGTCATGCCATGATGACCCTCCCGTTACACACGTGTAGTTTCCAAAGTAAGCTATCAAATTCTGAGTTATAAGTTTTAACTTCTATCGGCAGTTCCTATGACTGCCATTTCTTTCCACGTCTTTTTGTAACGTTGTTTTATTGTCCAGTTCTACCCAGACAGCTACGAGGGTCGTTCGGGGTCGCTGGTTCCGTTCTCGCTGCGACTGTTGGTAGCGGAGCTCCCACAACACGCGGCGAAGCCCGAGGTCGCGCTGGAAGGCCTATACGCTATGCTCAGGGTCATTCAAGAGGTAAATAACTACATATACATACGTCAACATCAACAGCCCAATAAACGTTCCCACTGCTGGGACTCGGGGCCTTCTCTCGCAAGGAGAGAGTTAAGGCCATAATCCACCACGCTGGCCCAGTGCGGGTTGGTGGATGACACATGACTTCGAAAGATTCTAGGTACATGTCGGTTTCCTCACGATGTTTTCCTTCACCGTTTTAAGTTAGCGGCATTACGCACATAACTTCGAAAAGACAGTGGTGCGTGTGTGGTTTGAACCCGGGGTCTCCGGATCGGCAGCCGCCGTTTTCCCGACTAGACCACCGTACATACATACATATAAACTTACATACATAGATTAACTTTATTGCAGCATTTTTTGAAGTGAAATAGTACATTATGATATAAGTGCGGTAAGTTGATAATTACAGCCGAGGCTTTATTGCTAGCTCGAGCCGAAGGCGAGAGCTATAATTAGCAGAGGCTGTAATTATCAAAGCGCACGTATGTCATACGACGTTTTATAACATATTTGCGAGGAAATAAACAAAACTCTGACGACATTTTCAAATAAAAACAATACAGCGAAAAAAACGCGCGGAATAATATTTACTTGATCACAGATAACAGCATAGAGTAAGTAATCACTATGGATCACAGATTAGCAATGCGCGCGCATCGGCGCCTTTTTTTTTTAAGCAACGGCACAGAACCAGCCGGTATGCCATTAATAATAAAGTAAATTAATATTTTTTGTGTTTTGTTACAGAAAAATTAAAGTAATTTGTGGTCTAAATTAAATAAATTAACGAATTTAATAATTCTTTATTATATTTTACCTCTCAAAGTTAATTTTATTCATAAAATGTTGACCACACTTTTCTGACATAAAAACTCTTTACTAAGATTTAAAAAGGTACCGTTCGTTTTAGACGGAGCATATCTCTCTACCTAGTCTGTGGACGGAGCATTTTGAAACCGTGCGTTTTACATTACACATTACAGCACTAGTGCGTAATAAGATACATTACGATACAGAAATTGGTCCAATAAGAGACCCTTTACGAGCAAATATGTTATAAACTTCTTTACGCGCGCTCTGAATTGAATTCTAGCGTCACGGTCGGGAATAGTGAGAAATCTTCGGGTAAACTCGGGATCATATCATTGCATGAACATGGCCATCGTGTAATGCTGACGCATTTCTAGATGGCCATGCTCATGCCACGCCCTCCGGTTTCACCCGTGTAGTTTCCAAAGTGAGCTATCAAATTCTGAGTTATAAGTTTTCACTTCTATCGGGAGTTCCTATGACTGCCAATTTTTAAATCTATATTACGCGATAGCTCCCGCCAATTGCGAATCGATTTTGACGAATTAATATAAGTTACTAGCAGCGCCCCGCGTTGTTACCCGCGTACCCGCGTTCCCGTTGTTTTTCCGGGATAAAAAGAAGCCTATGTGTTCTTCCAGACTATAATCTATATGTGTTCCAAATTTCAGCCCGATCCGTTCATACGTTAGTACGTGATTGAGCAACAAACATCCATACATTGACATTTATAATATTAGTAGGATTGCGTGCGTATGTAATCACCACACACTATTTTTCTGATGAAGGTATATAATAAAGTGTCATTGGTCTGTCTATCTATCTGTCTAAGAGTTAGCGGTTCTCTTCAGATGCTGTCGAACCTTCGCGAAGGCAAGACCGAGGACGGCTCGGGCGCTCTGACGTCAGAGCAAGACAAGCAAGAGTCGATCAGGCTGTGGATGGGCCGGGAGACCAGGGTCTGGCATTCGGTCGTCAACTGCGCTATAGCCATGAAGGTATCTATCTCATCAGAAATCAGAAAAAAATATTGTTGAACTGTGTACAAACTAGTTGGTATACAATATATTTTTTTTTTTAAATAAAGAGTGAAGAGACGAGCAGGACATGTGCCTGATGGTAAGCAACATGCCTGCCACATAACAGCACAGTGAAACCCAGCTATTGGAACATGAAGAGTCCAAATCATTACCTAGCATTGCACTGTGCTCGTCACCCAGATATCTAAGTTGTTATATCTCTAAGCCCTGTAATTTCTCTGGAAACATTGCCCTTCAAACCGGAACACATTAATGTTTGCACATTATTGCTTGGCGGTAGAATAATTGGCAAAGGTGTGGTACTTCCCCAGGCGGACTCTGCTAAGAGTCCTACCACTACAACTTATCCAGTACTTACAACAGTCTGCCCTTTGCGAGCATACAATAATAATTAAAGTTAAGTTATACTATTTGTGACTCATTTGGAAAAATAGGGTATCGGATTGTGTCAAAAATACACCTTCTGATGCATGCAAACTGATGCCTTCTCATTACAAGATTGCAACACTGAAAGCCGGGTCACACAGAGGCGATCCGATAGCGATAGCGATCCGATAGCGAGACGATATTTTTTGTAATGTTCGAATTTGTATGCAACCTGACACACAGCAAGCGGGCGCGATCCCATACTCGGTATCGGATCGCTATCGCTATCGCTACCGGATCGCCTCTGTGTGACCCGGCCTTGACTCGGTGCCGTCTGATCGCGCGCGGTTACCGCGCCACCGTCCGCTATGACAATAGGGTACAATCCTCAAAAAAACTAAGTAGCCAGTTAGTTAGATTGGCAAAAAATATTGTACACGTATTTTTTCTTTGGTTTCACAAACAAAAAATTACGAAGATACAGCGCTTCGAAGTTTCGTGTGACGTCACTTGTGAGTACGATTTTTACTCACGAGTGACGTCGCGACCCCCCTCTCTCGAAGTTTGATGGTCTATATCTTTGACGATTTTTAATATTATGAAATATGTTTCCAGAGAAATTACAGGGCTTAGAGATATAACAACTTAGATCTCTGGGTGACGAGCGCAGTGCGGTGCTAGGTAATGATTTTGGCTGTTCATGTTCAAATAGCTGCGTGTCACTGTGCTGTTATGTGGCAGGCATGTTGCTTACCATCAGGCACATGTCCTGTTCGTCTCGTCAATCTATATTAAAAAAAAAAAAAAAAACGTGTCCCGTATTTTTCCATGATCTAGCTGACGGATTAATTAGAATGGTGTATTTTTGACCCAGTCCGGTACCCTATTATGTGTCGCGCTGCTCTTTTTAACACGCTTTTATTAGCTTCACTTGTAACTAACTATGTATATAAGAAAATCTTGGAATCTTAATTTGACTCACTTCCCGGTCTTCGATTAGGATGAAATTTTGCACACGCTCTGAGTTCTGATGACAATACATGACTTGCTAAGAAACGTCATTACAATTCCAATATGGCGGCCTCCCCGAGATGGCGGACTGGCTGTTTGAAATCCACCCCCATGATATGGGTATCAAATGAAAGGGTTTGCTGTCAGGAATACGAAAAAAAATAGGCACGTGACTTAAATCCAACATGGCGGACATCCAAGATGACGGATTGGCTATTTGAAATGCACCCCGATGATATGGGTATCAAATGAAAGGGTTTGCTGCGCGCTGTCCAGCGCTCTCTGCCGCCTGTGGCTGCGCGTACTACTTGTGGGGATATTTTTTTCTTGGGAATTTGTTTCAGGGATATATTTTTTCCGTGTTTTTTTTGCGCGAATTCGCCTTATTATGTCAGAATTCAAAACTTTACCACTCTCGAAGAATTTTTTTTCTCGGTATTTTTATTTTCTGTGAAATTTTCACTTTAGTGTCATTTCTAGGACTATCGCCAAGCCGGTAAGATCCTCACGACGCTCCAACAGCAAGCTTCCTCCCCGTCCATGCGCCGCGCGCTGTCCAGGGCTCTCTGTCGTCTGTGGCTGCGCGCCGGACACGTTCAATCCACCGCAGCTAGCGTGTTATCAACGACCAACCGACGCGACGCCGCGAGTCTGATATTGCGCGAAATCACCTTATTGTGGCAGAATTCAGAACTAAAACGTTTCTACACTCGGCTTTTTTTTTCAGGGTTTTTTTTCTCTGGGATTTTTTTATCCGTGGTTTTTTTTTCTCGGTGATTTTTTCTCTGGGATATTTTTTTTTCTCGGTATTTTTTTTGTCGGGGATTTTTTTTTCATTTTTATTTTTCTCGGGATTTTTTTTTGAGATATTTTTTTTTTCAGATTTTTTTTTGTTAGACTCGGATCGCTAAAACAGTTTTTCCCTTATAGGACTATCGTCAAGCCGGTAAGATCCTCACGACGCTGCAACAGCAAGCCTCCTCCCCGTCGCAGCGGCGCGCGCTGTCCAGCGCTCTCTGTCGTCTGTGGCTGCGCGCCGGACACGTTCACGCGGCCGCCGCGAGTTTAGAACGAGCGCGGACCGACCGACACCACATGTGAGTCACATAAATAAATAAACAAAAAAATAAAATGTTTTTATTAATATAATATTAAAAAAAAAATTGCAACAAATATTTAAAAAGTACCCGATAATTTTTGCTGCGAAAAGTTCTTTTGGCACGCCACAGACAGCTGTTTTGTTGTTTTGTGAATTGAATTCTAGCGTCACGCTCGGGAATTATTTGAAATTTTGAGTATTGAAACTCGGGACCATAGCCATTAGCCATCTAGATACGCGTCAGCATTTCCCATTTCTAGATGGCATGAGACATGGCATGGCGATGCTCATGGCCACGCCCTCCGGTTTCATCCGTGTAGTTTCCAAAGTAAGCTATCAAATTCTGAGTTGTAAGTCACTTCTATCGGCAGTTCCTATGACTGCCAATTTTTGTTTATACATACTCTCTAGGGGTAGTAGCGACTACACTAGGAGGAGTTGAGGTGCTGTAAGTCGGATCTGGGTCCTAAGTAACACCTAACCGATCCGATATGGTTACTTAAAAAAAAATCAAAAATTTAAATTGAGTTTTGAAAAATGTTTTTTTGTTAAACTAACCTAAAATAAATATGAAAAATAAATGTTTTTAAGTTTTTACCAGTTATTTTTTGTTTATTCTCCAGCTGTCCGACGCCCGACGTCCGCGAGTACGTAGACATGGGTCTGTTGGACATCGCCCACGGAAAGTACCAAGAGGCGTACAACAACTTCGCGCACGCCGCCGACCAGGAACCCACCAATATCATGGTTTGTTTCACGAAAATATTGTTTTTTAAATGAAAAAAAATAATTGGCAGTCATAGGAACTGGCGATAGAAGTGAAAACTTATAACTCAGAATTTGATAGCTTACTTTGGAAACTACACGGGTGTAACCGGAGGGCGTGGCCTCGCCATCTTGGCCATCTAGAAATACGTCAGCATTTCACATTGGCTGATGCGTTTCTAGATGGCCATGCCATGATGGCCTGTCCACGCCCTTTCAGCATTTCCCATTGACTGACGTATTTCTAGATGACCACTAGCCATGGTCCCGAGTTTACCCGAAGCTTTCTTATCATACCCGAGCGTGACGAATTAATTCAATTCACAGCCCACGAAAAATCTGTCTACGCGCGCCTAAAGAAGTTTTCACTTCAAAAATATGTTTCTACAGTCCGTGCCAGTTAGATTGGCAATGAAGGGAAATCTTTCAGTTTCAAACCTTTTCTAAGCGGCGGTTGCAAACCTTTTCTAAGCGGCGGTTACAAACCTTTTCTAAGCGGCGGTTACAAACCTTTTCTAAGCGGCGGTTACAAACCTTTTCTAAGCGGCGGTTACAAACCTTTTATAAGCGGCGGTTACAAACCTTTTCTAAGCGGCGGTTACAAACCTTTTCTAAGCGGCGGTTACAAACCTTTTCTAAGCGGCGGTTACAAACCTTTTATAAGCGGCGGTTACAAACCTTTTCTAAGCGGCGGTTACAAACCTTTTCTAAGCGGCGGTTACAAACCTTTTCTAAGCGGCGGTTACAAACCTTTTCTAAGCGGCGGTTACAAACCTTTTATAAGCGGCGGTTACAAACCTTTTCTAAACGGCGGTTACAAACCTTTTATAAGCGGCGGTTACAAACCTTTTATAAGCGGCGGTTACAAACCTTTTATAAGTGGCGGTTACAAACCTTTTATAAGCGGCGGTTACAAACCTTTTATAAGCGTCGGTTACAAACCTTTTATAAGCGGCGGTTAGAAACCTTTTATAAGCGGCGGTTACAAACCTTTTATAAGCGGCGGTTACAAACCTTTTATAACCGGCGGTTACAAACCTTTTATAAGCGGCGGTTACAAACCTTTTATAAGCGGCGGTTACAAACCTTTTATAAGTAATAATAGTTGTTATAATTTAGTGAAGTGACAATTTGTTTTGGGGGCACCACAAACCGATTTTTCGTAGGCTGTGAATTGAATTCTAGCGTCATGCTGGGGAATGATAAGAAATTTTCGGGTGATCGCGGGACCATGGCCATTGGCCATCTAGAAATGCGTCAGCATTTCCCAGTCATGGCCACGCCCTCCGGTTTCACCCGCGTAGTTTCCAAAGCATTTAGCTATGTACGAAATGTGGAAGTTAAAGTTATCTTAATTACAAAGAAAACAAAAATTGTATTTGAGCGAAAGGTTTATTTATTTATTTATTTATTTAAGTTTACACGCTTTACAATGAGTAGGTACATTGGTGTGCCAATGCAATACACATTATACCCTGTGCATAGGGTGTTGCGTATGGTAAAAAAGTTTCTTATGTAATATAATTGAGTATAGTAAAAAAAAAAAAATTCTTAAATAACTTATGTAACATCATTAAATGTGCAGAGGTTGTTAGATCGGTGACTTTGAAACATTTTGTCATGCAGGAAGTCATCTATTTTGTAGTAGCACTTTTTTAATAAAATGTCTTTTAGTATTTTTTTGAATTTTTTGGAATCGGTTTCCTCTCGTAGATTTTTCGGCAGGTGGTTAAAAATTTTATACATCATGTAATGAGGGCCTTTACGGACTATCTCTAGCTTTGGCTCCGGAGCAACTATTTGATGGTTTCTGCGAGTGTTTGCGTTGAAAGTGAATAGGTTCGGGTGTTGTTTGACAAATATTGCAGCCTCTAATATGTACATACAAGGTAGAGTTAGTATTTTCTGTTGTATAAAATGAGGTCTGCAACTATCTCGTTGACGAATGTTCATTATAATTCGTAAACATTTCTTTTGCATGACGAAAATTTCACCTGCATCGGAGCTGTTGCCCCAAATTATAATGCCGTAGTTCAGCCACGAGTGAGCGTATGCGTAGTATGCACTTTTGGCGGAATGGATATTTGTAGTTTTCTTTAATACTGACAATCCGTATGTGAACTGTGATATTTTATTTTTTATTTTCTTTACATGATTATGCCAGTTTAGGTGGGTGTCTAGGGTCATGCCTAAAAGTGTAGTCGACTGTACTTGTTTTGTATTTAGTGCGTTTTCAATTATAGAGAGGTCTATTGGTTTTCTTTGCGATGGGTGGAATTGAATTAATTTCGTTTTAGTTTTATTTAGTTCAAGACAATGTGATGAGATACAGGAGTTTACATTTTCGTGTATCTCTAATATTTTTTCAAGAGCTTTGGTGTCTGAGGGACATTTAAATAGAAGAGATATGTCGTCAGCAAATAGCACGCATGGAGATTCTATGATATCTGGAAGATCATTGACAAATATTAAAAACAGTATGCCGGCTATAACACTTCCTTGAGGTATGGACCAGTTTAGGGTGTTTGTATCTGACAGTATTATTTCTATGGTACTATTTGTTGTTGTATGATGTATTTCAACTAATTGTTTCCTATTTGATAAATATGATTTTAACCAGTTATACGGTTTCCCTCTTATACCTATTCTATGTATCTTTTGTAATAAAATATCGTGTGAAATTTTGTCGTATGCTTTTGTCAAGTCTAATAGAAGAGCTATTGCGTATTGTTTTTCTTTTAAAATATCTAAAACCTGCTGTATGAAGCTGTAAACTGCTAGTGCGGTGGACGAGTTCTTGCGGAATCCATATTGGTGTTTATTCAATAACTGGTATTTTTCAAGAAATGTGTACATTTGATTAGATACCACTCGTTCAAATATTTTGGATATTGCAGGTAATAGGGATATTGGGCGGTACCCATTGATGTCATTTGAGTTTTCGCCTTTTTTTGGTATAGGTTTTATTTTGGCTATTTTTAATTTATCAGGGAAGCATTCTTCAGTTATTGATTGATTTATTAGAGCTGTTAGTAATGGGGTTATTTCTTGAGCACATTCTTTAATAAGCGTTGGAGGGATGTCATCCACTCCACAGCTTTTTTTATTTGGGAGGTTCCTGATTATTTTAAGCACTTCATTATTAGTAACGGGTGCTAGAAACATTGAATTAGTGCTGTATACTGATTCTTGATTTATTTTGTTTGTACTAATGTGGGATGGTTGTGTTTTGCCAATGGCTGCAAAGTGTTTATTAAACAGGTTAGCTATGATTTGTGGATCTTCAATTTCTAGGTTTTCTTTGATAGTTTTTATATTTTTGTTTTTATTTCTTGTTTTTTTATTGGTGGTTTCTTTAATAACGTTCCACATTGTTTTTACTTTATTGTTTGACTTTTCTATAGCTTTTATATAACATTTTCTTTTTGATGTTTTAATACTATTTCGTAATATTTTCTTATATTTAGTATAGTGTTTCGTTAATACCTCATCATTTGTTTCATTAACGAGTGTTTGCAATATTCTCTTGTGTCGACATGACTTTTTTATTCCTACAGTTAACCATTTGTATTTTTTGTTTGGTTTGATGGTTATTGTTTTGTATGGTATATGTTTGTTGAGCAGATAGTTTAATTTTGCATCAAAATTGTTGTAGTTTGTGTTCATGTCGCAAGTGTTATTTATTATCTGTCCCCAGTTTATGGACGAAAATGCGTTCTTAAACGATGTAACATTTTGGGTTGAGAATAATCGTTTTTTAGCAAAAGTTTTTTGAGGTTTGTTAGTTAAGTTTGATGAGTATGAGAAATTATAATACAGTGCTTTGTGATCTGATAGTCCAAGGTCCATAACTCCTGACTGATTTTCAACTCTGTAGTTGGTAAATAATAGATCTATGCATGTGGACGATTTGTTAGTGACTCTTGTTGGTTCGGATATTTTTTGATGAAGGTTATGTTCAAGCATCAGGTTCTCTAGTTTTTGGTAGTGATTTTTGTGATTTTGGTTATTTTTGTTTAAGTTGAAGTCTCCACCAATTATAATATGTCTTTTAAGTTGTAGTGGTTCGATTTTTAAAAGTAATTTGTCTAGGAATTTAAAAAATGTTTCAATTTCACGATCGCTACGATATACTAGGATTAGTACAACATTCACTTTAGGTATTTCTATAGCACAGGTTTCTACTACAAACTCAATGGTTAAGCTCGTTATGTCTTCCCTCTCTTTGTATTCGATGTCGTTTTGCAGCAGAATGGCGACCCCGCCGCCTGGATGTTCTTTTCTGTAGTAACCTGCCGCAAACTGGTATCCATGTACATTTACAGCATTTTTTTGATCATTCGAAATCCAGGTTTCCGATATACATACGGCATTTATATTTTTGTTATCTTCTGTAATGCTCTCTAGCTCATCTGTTTTGTTTTTTATGCTTCGAGCATTTTGAAAAATTATGTTAAAGTTGTTAACGAAATGTCTTATTCTGCGATACGTCTCTGGGTTTATTTGGCTTTTGGGCTGTGAAGTTTTTATTTGTTTGTGTAGTCAAGTCCATTACAGGTATATTGTCCTGGCTTGGATTTCTTACATTTATATTTTCATTATTGGGTTCCGCGTTGGTGTGTAGCTCGATATTGTTTTCTTCGCTGCTTTGTGTTCTTAGGGCATCAGCAATTTGGGATTCTTGTGGCTGGTAATTTGTGTTTATGGGTTCAAGTGAGCAGTTTACGTATTTGGAGAGTTGAGAGTTCTTATTTGATTCTTGATATTTCATATATTCTTTGCCTTCTATGTATAGTTTATTATTTCTGATCACAGCGTACTTTCCTTTTTTTCTTTCGCCTATTAGAATGTCTCTGAGCTCTTTCCTTACTTTTATATTGTGTTCGCTTAGATATTCTGAGATCGTCAGTTCAGTATTTTTGAAGTATTGTTTATTTTGTAGAATGAATTTTGTCATATTTTTACTTATGACTTCAATGACAATCGGTCTTTTGAGTCCTTTTTTGCCTATTCGCGTCAGCTCTTCTATGTGGCCAGATAAGTCTATATTTAATATGTCACGGAAAATCAATATTATCCGATTGTGTAGTTCGTTTTCATTTTCACCGTGGTCTAAGAGTCCGTACAGTACAATTTTTTTATTATTATTGTTAGTGTGCGTGGCTCTGTAAGGAGTATCTATTCTTAATTTTAGTTCTGTTACATCGCTTTTTAGTTTTGCATTTTCTTTCTCAATTATTCTAATTTTATGTTGTAGTTTTTCAATTTCTGTGTTTGTCTCCTGAAGTTTCATGGCGGTATCTTTCTTATGCTCTGTGATTTCATATTGTAGCTTCGACACAGCAGTTTGTATTTCTTTTTGAATAAAAGACTTCACGTCACTTATCTGTTGCATTATCCGGGTTGTATTTGTATCTAGTTTTATGTCTAGTAGTTTGCTTATCTGTTCCAAGGTAGTCTCCGTGCTTCCATTACATGTGGATATCTCCGGGTCAGAATTTATGGTATTATCTGGAACGGATCGGTTTTCCGACATGTATTCGTCAAGAGAAGTGTCTATAATGTCGTTAGTTTGGTTAGTAGAAGTATTTGCATCTTGGCTTGTTTGCGTTTTGGGACTGGTTATAATAGTAGAGTTGGGTTTATTGCTTGTTTTTTTCTGTGAACGTAATGATCTTATTGGGACATCATCATTTCGGCCTTGCCGCTTTTGGTTGTTGCATTCCGGGCAAATCCATGCTCGGTCAATATCATCTAGTTTGTTCCGGTATATATCTTTTTTAATCCCGACGCATGTCGAGTGATATTGCGCGCCACATTTTGTGCATCGAAGTAACTCGTTTATTCTTATATATGCGGAACAAGCTGCACAACATCTCATATTTGTAGCTTTTGGTAATCATATAATTAATGATTCAACAAAGAGTGTAGTCGTATTGTTGAAATTTTACATCAAAAATATGTAGTTATGTGATTAGTATTCGTGATATTGCATTGTAAAAAAAAAATCTAGGAAACGTTCGTTAATATAGAAACAGCCTAGGTCATAGTTGAATTCTAAGCCCACGTATATCTGTTATTTTTGCGGAACATGCTCTAGCTTTATAATCGATGTGTCACAGATTCTTTTAAAAATTTTTTACACAGTTTATTTTAAAAAACGTATAAGTTCTGTATCTATTTAAATACGAAGATGAATGAGCAAGCAATAGCTACATTAATTCATTTGTACTACTGAACATGTTTTTTTTTTTGTATCGAAACTTTTTTGAGTCAATTCATTTCACTCCACCAAGAAAACTCACTTGTGAGTAATAGTAATGAAAAAGTCACGGTTTGATTATAGGTGTCGTTACATGCCTGATTGCGGTGAAACTAGAGCCACTTTATGGAGCAAGTGTGTCGAAAAAAACAATTATAACTTCATAAAAGTACACTTTGAATGAGTACTAGAAAAATTAGTATGAGTGGATTTCACGAAAGATTTCAATCTTTTTCAGGTGGCCAACAATCTGTCCGTCTGTCTGCTCTACATGGGCCGCCTGAAGGAGGCCATCGCTGTCCTCCAGAAGGCCATCAACTCGGACCCCGAGAGAGGGCTCAACGAGAGCCTCCTCATCAACCTCTGCACTCTATACGAGCTGGAGTCCTCTAAGACGAACGAGAAAAAGTTGAATCTGTTGCGAATGCTGTGCAAGTATAAAAGTGATACCATTCCTAATGTGGTGGACTGTTTGAAGCTCAGCGGGGTTCGGTCGGATGGGATGACGGCTATGACTAAATAACCACTTATTATTAACTTATTATTAAGTCTACATTTTTACAGTATTTAAATGTACAGGGTTACTGATAAATCAGCCTGAATCCGTTTAAGGGCATGCTCTGTATTTAAACATACAACTTTTGTTAAAACTCAATACATTTTTTTATAGAATAGAGTGATGAGACGAGCAGTACATGCGCCTGATGGTAAGCAACATGCCTGCCACACAACAGCACAGTGACACGCAGTTGTTGGAACGCGAAGAGTCCAAATAATTACCCTAGCACTGCACTGCGCTCGTCACCCAGAGATATAAGATGTTTTGTCTCTATGTCCTATAATTTCACTATTTCATAAATATCCCCAAAAAAAACGTATTTTTTGTCCTCTCTAGCACTTAGTGTTTATTCACTTCGTCAATCATTTATCGAGCTTTAAAGAGAGCGCGCGCTCTTGTTACGAAGAATTCGATGGTTTTAGACCAGACAAATACTCTTTTTAGGGTTCCGTAAAACGTAAAAACGGAACCCTTATAGATTCGTCATGTCTGTCTGTCTGTCTGTCTGTCCGTCCGTATATCACAGCCACTTTTTGTCGAAACTATCAGAACTACACTGTTGAAACTTGGTAAGTAGATATATTCTGTGAACCGCATTAAGATTTCAACAGAAAAATTTTAAAAAAAGAAAAATTAGGGTTGCCCCCCATACTGAGATCTGAAACTCAAAAAATTTTTTTTCATCAAACCTACACGTGTGGGGTGTCTATCGATAGGTCTTCAAAAATGATGTTGAGGTTTCTAAAATCATTTTCGTCTACGCTGAATAATTTGCGCGAGAGTCACTTCCAAAGTGGTAAAATGTGTGTCCCCCCCCTCTAACTTCTAAAGTAAGAGAATGAAAAATCAAAAAAAAATATATGATGTACATTACCATGTAAACTACCAACGAAAATTAGTTTGAACTCGATCTGATGAGTAGTTTTTTTTTAGTACGTCATAAATACACTAATAATGAAACTTCGATCAAAGTTTCAACGAACTACAAGAACTATGTGTACTATGTATATAATGTTACTTGCTGCAACGGAACCCTTCATGGGCGAGTCCAACTCGCACTTGGCTACTTTATTTATATTTTGAATGCGAAAACCTTTATACGAATTTTTTGAACAAAAGTTGACGTATTTAATGTACTTAACATCCCCCTTAAAAGGATGCAGCCTGATTACCAATAACCCTGTAGAAATACTAGCTGCGCCCGCGGTTTTACCCGTAGAGTTCCCATTCCCGTTATTTTCTCGGGATAAATTGTAGCCTATGTGTTCTTCCAGACTATAAATATAATCTGTATCCCAAATGTCAGCCCGAACCGTTCAGACGTTCCAACGTAATTGAGCAACGAAGATCCAAACTTTTATTCAAATTAGTAGGATGTAAAAGTGTCTGAGTATGTACGGATGGTTTTTGTTCTCTCACGCAAAAATTACTGAAGGGATTTGGATGAAATTCGGTACATAGATAGGTCGAAGATGACACTGCACTGCGATCGTAAATACTTAATTAAATTTGAAACATATAGTCCGGTCAATTTAGACATTCGAAGTTAACTAAATTGGTGGGAACCAAGCTGAAAATCGGTAAGTTTGTTTAAAATATCATTAAAAACAAAATTTGAAAGTTCCCCATCCTTCCCCTGTGAGGAAAAAATTTTATTCAAGGTCAAAGGTAAAAAAAATGAGTTTATCGCGATTTTCAGCAAAACGGTAAGTTTTATCATAAAAGTACCGCAGATAAAAATTGTAGATCATAAAATTATCTACAAAAAATGTATTAGTACTTTTTTTTCTACGAGCCACCGTTTTTGAGATATAACGATTCACAAAGTTGTAATCGTCATAATATGCACACGTTTCCGTTGTCAAGAAAGCGAATGCCGTCAGTAATAATTTCTTGTCGAGTAGAGTTACTATTGGAAATCACGAATGGAAATGGGCATTTTCACAATAATGGCAAGAGAGGGGTATGTTAGAAAAATAGGCGCGTCCATAATAAGAATAATTTGATGAAAAAAAGTATAAATGTCTTGAATGGAACATTGAGAGTTTGAGAAATACAGATCAAATTGCTAGTACTTAAAATCATAAAAACGGTTATATCTCAAAAACGGTGGCTCGTAGAAAAAAAAGTATTAATACATTTTTTGTAGATAATTTTATGATCTACAATTTTTATCTGAGGTATTTTTATGATAAAACTTACCGTTTTGCTGAAAACCGCGATAAACTCTTTTTTTTTACCTTTGACCTTGAATAAAATTGTTTCCTCACAAAGGAAAGATGGGGAACTTTCATATTTTGTTTTTAATGATATTTCAAACAATCTTACCGATTTTCAGCTTGGTGAGAATTTAGGTGACTTTACTCTTATTTTTTGGTCTAATTTGACCGGACCAATATGTAATTTTTTGAAACATTTCATTTTAAATTAACCATAGTTTTAAAGTCTTTGTCCTTGTTGGAATAGAACCCACGGTCACAATATTGGTGGACAATTCACACACAACACCATTTGACCCCAAACTAAGCAAAGCTTGTATGATGGCGGCCAGATAGCTGATATAATATTTATATAGTTTTAAATACAAAGTTGTTAAAGATAGAAACACCCGGACACAGTGCAAACATTTGAATTCATCACACAAAATGTTTGCACTGGGTGGGAATCGAACCCACGACCCTCGGCTTCGCAGGCAGAGCTACTACCCACTAAGCCACGAGGCCAGTCAAAACAACGGCTCAGTGGTTATGGTTTCTTAGTTTTGTGTAACTGAATCCAAGTTTTGGTCCTGGGCTTACTCCAATGTTTTTCAAATGCTTTGAAATCATAATAGTACATTATGATATAAGTGCGGTAAGTTGATAATTACAGCCGAGGCTTTATTGCTAGCTCGAGCCGAAGGCGAGAGCTATAATTAGCAGAGGCTGCAATTATCAAAGCGCACGTATGTCATACGACGTTTTATAACATATTTGCGAGGAAATAAACAAAACTCTGACGACATTTTCAAATAAAAACAATACAGCGAAAAAAAAACGCGCGGAATAATATTTACTTGATCACAGATCACAGCCACAGACTAGGTAGAGAGATACTCTATCACAGCACAGAGTAAGTAATCACTATGGATCACAGATTAGCAATGCGCGCGCATCGGCGCCTTTTTTTTAAGCAACGGCACAGAACCAGCCGGTATGCCATTAATAATAAAGTAAATTAATATTTTTGTGTTTTGTTACAGAAAAATTAAAGTAATTTATGGTCTAAATTAATTAAATTAACGAATTTAATAATTCTTTATTATATTTTACCTCTCAAAGTTAATTTTAGTCATAAAATGATGACCACACTTTTCTGACATAAAAACTCTTTACTAAGATTTAGAAAAGGTACCGTTCGTTTTAGACGGAGCATATCTCTCTACCTAGTCTGTGGACGGAGCATTTTGAAACCGTGCGTTTTACATTACACATTACAGCACTAGTGCGTAATAAGATACATTACGATACAGAAATTGGTCCAATAAGAGACCCTTTACGAGCAAATATGTTATAAAAATAATTATAACTACTTAGATATATTTTTTATTTACTGTAAATATTTTTAGTTCGTAATTTTTTTATTTTCTGCAACATAATCCATTAAAATTGTATATTAAAGAACCAGTATTTGTTTTTCAAGTATTTATTTTTGTGTAACTGAATCCACTTATTCTGGTCCTGGGCTTACACCTGTTTTTCAAATGCTTTGAAATCTAAAAAAATGTTATAAGTCGATTTTTTTATTTATTGTAAATATTGTTAGTTCGTAAATTTTATTTATTATCTTCAACATTATCCAATAAAATTGTATTGTAAAGAAACAGTTTTTTTTTTTTTTAAAGATTTCTTTGAAACTGTACTTATTTTTAGTATAGTCACAGGACGAGCACGACAACTGCCTGATGGTAAGCAACACTCCTGCCCATAACAGCAGTGTCACGAACCTTTGGAACATGAAGAGTCCAAAGTTAAAGTTCTCTATTCATAAATCTACAATTTACATGTTAAACATCAATGAAAATCATGGAGTCCATATTGTTATACTATCACTGCACTGCCCTTGTCTCCCAGAGATATAAGATGACTTATCTCTGTGCCCGGTATTTTTTCTGGAAATGTTGCCCTCCAAACCGGACCACAGCTATAACTGTGTTCCGGTTATAAATGTTTGTTTCTCATTCACATCGTCAGAACTTCCGATTACAAATGTTTGATGCTCACTCACATCTTCAGAAATAAAACTTGGTAGATACTCAAGTAGATTATAGCCTGGTATATGCTACATTTAATCGTGAAATAAATGCGTCGAGTTGCTAAGATATAAGCGATTTTCTACGATATATAGCGATAAGTTACGGTGGTCTAGTCGGGAGAACGGCGGCTGCCGATCCGGAGACCCCGGGTTCAAACCCCACACGCACCACTGTCTTTTCGAAGTCATGTGCGTAATGCCGCTAACTTAAAACGGTGAAGGAAAACATCGTGAGGAAACCGACATGTACCTAGAATCTTTCGAAGTCATGTGTCATCCGCCAACCCGCACTGGGCCAGCGTGGTGGATTTATGGCCTTAACTCTCTCCTTGCGAGAGAAGGCCCCGAGTCCCAGCAGTGGGAACGTTAGTGGGCTGTTGATGAAGCGATTTTCTGAATTAAGACTGAGCAGTCTGGTTCGTCTAAGCAGAGGAAGACTCAAGCCTAGTCTTGTTTCACAAATCTTATGAAAGCGAAAGATTGTATGAATAAAATAAATTGATGTTTGTTACTCTTTGAAGCAAAAACTAATGAAGGGAATCTGGGTGAAATTTGATACATAAATAGATAACGATAAGGAACAATAGCGGTGAAACTACTAGTCTATACTACTACAGTAAAACTCCAATTATCCGAATTTAATGGGGACCGCGACCCATTCGGATAATCGGATTTTTTTAAACAAAATTGCCATTGGAGAGAATAAAAACTACGTTTTGATATTGCACTATTTTTTTATTGAATTAAATGAAAGAAACATGAAACTTCACATGTTTTAAATATAAATAAAATGTACTTATGTACAAGTTTAGAAATAAAAATCATTGTTTGTTAAGGCGCTGAATAGAGCCAAATGCCCAAATTCTGTCCCAAAGTCTGTTTATTAGATTTTTTAAATGTAGACGAAAGGATAGCGTGTCATCAATAATAACACCTAAGTATTTGATGTCATTTGCTCTTTCTATGGTTGGGCATTTTTGTAGGCAGACTGTTGGATTTGTGCATGTGTGCGCGTATAGTTGTTGGTTAGTTGTAGATTGTTTATATTTACGCATAGCAAAATATATGTATTTTGTTTTATCCGCGTTTAGTGTTAGTAGGTTATTTGTTAGCCAATTATTCACCTTGTCAAAACCTCGCTGAGCAAATTCATGCAGCATCATCTTGTTTGGGGCGGAAAATAAAATTGCAGTGTCATCAGCGTATGACAATATTTTGCCATGTTCTAGATTTAAGCTGCAAAGGTCGTTTATATAAACCAAGAAAAGGTTAGAACTGAGGGTTCCACCTTGTGGAATTCCAAAATTAGTGCTTTTCTCGTCAACGCTGACCACATTGCCTATTCTGACACATTGAGTACGGTCGCTTATGTAGTCTGTGAAAAGTTTAAGCTGGATTCCCCTTACGCCTATTGCTTCTAGTTTGTGTAGTAAGAAAGGTCCATGTACTGTATCATAGGCCTTAGCCAAATCTAGGAAGATACACATTGTCTGGTTACCCCTATCGAGCTCTTGCGTTACATTTTCTGTCAGCAGGTGAACCGCGTCTGCTGTTGATAGTTTCTCTCTAAAACCAAATTGGTTGTTCGATAGAAGCTTGTTATTTTCTAGATACCTTATAAGGCGGGTGTTGATAATTTTTTCTAGGATTTTTGATAAAGAGGATAGAAGTGATATAGGTCTGTAGTTTGTTACCTGTTCTTTACTTCCCGATTTATAAATTGGAATGACTACAGCCTTTTTAAGACACCTGGGGAAGACCCCGTTAGTAATACACTGTGAAAAAATATGGGCTAAAGGCGGTACAAGGATATGTTTAAATTTTTTCAGAAATCTATTGGAGATGTTATCCCATCCAACGGCGCAGTCATCTTTCAACCCAAGGATGATACGTTCTACTTCTTTTTCGTCGGTATCTAGCATAACAAATGACTGCACTCGTGTTTGAGAATAAGATTGGTTTTGTGAGATTGCTCGCTGCGATTGAAGTTTCTGAGCTAGATTTTTCCCAACATTAACAAAAAAATTGTTGGTTTTGTTTGCTGATAGAGCTGGGGAAGCTTCTGTCTGCAGAAGTTTCAAGTTTGAGTCTGATTGATTCGTCGTGAATGTGACCTTTTTTATGTGATTCCAGATGCGTTTACTGTTGTTACCGGCTTTTGCTAGTTGTTCCCTGTCATAGTTAATTTTTAGTTTTTTCAATAGATCATTACAAAAGTTTCGATATCTTTTGTATGTGATTTGCAGTATATGATTTTTTGGGGAAGATTTTGCTTTCATATGCAATTTATCTCTGTTTCGGATACACCGTACCAAGCCAGGCGTAATCCATGGCTTAATATTGTTGTATTTCCTGTTTACTTTTTTAATTCTGGTATTTTTATTGATTGCTTGCTGAATGTTTTCGATTAGGTATGACAAGGAAACGCTAGCGTCAGCACAGTTGTAAACTGTACTGTAGTCAATATCGTATAGGTCACGTTCAAGCGTAGTATAGTCAATCATGCTTTTAATTTGAGGGCAGCATTGTTTTGATTTACTAATATTCAAGGTTGTTAATACAGCATTATGATCTGTTATTGTCGAGTTAGTAACGAGTATACGTGATGATGAGCTGGTTTTTAAAATTACGTGATCTAAGCATGATCCACTCTGATGAGTAGGAAAAGTGTGTGCTGGAAGTAAACCATGAAATGAGCACAAATCTAGATATTCGTGGGCTGTGTTATCGTTACAATCTGGATGAATATTTATATTGATGTCACCTGTTAGTATTATGTTCTTAAATGATGACAATGCTTGAAAATGTTTTCCCAGCGAATGATAAAAACGTTCGAGGTTTTTAAAAGACGGTGATCTATATACTGCCATTATTGCCGTTATTGTTCCGATTTTAATAATTAGGCAATTACAGTCATATAGTCCTGGTTCCTCGACTGTGCTATTTAGAGCCGATTTTACATATACTACTACCCCGTCGTTTTGATTATGATTCATCTTACTATAGTACGTAGTGTACCCTTGGATTGTAGGTAGATTTCTATCCCGGGTAGACAGCCAGCATTCTGTCAGCACAATTACGTCACAACTTATTTTCAGTCTATGCAGGAGAACAAGGAAACTGTTCATATTTTTATAAATACTACGGATGTTTTGTGTTAGTATCGTTAATGAGTTAGTGGAATTATGATAATATTGTATGCAGCTCTCAACATCGCAAATCTTAGATTCTGCTAGATAAGTCTGGTCTATGTCGTTAAACAAATTAATTTCCATTAAATAAATTAATTCAAAGGGTCTAAATGCTAATGTAAACTAGGTGAAGTGGCGCTCTTAGGCGCCTTCATAATCTATTGAATTGATGTACCTGTTTTCGGCCGTCTTCTTAGCTGGGCAATCGGCGACGCATTTCTAGATGCCCAATCGCCAAGATCCCGAGTGTACCCGAAGATTTCTTATCATACCCGAGCGTGACGCTAGAAATCAATTTTGCACCCCACAAAAATTTGTCTAGGCGCGCCTAAAGAAGTTTTCACTTCAAAAATCAAGTTACTACACACTCGCACTAATCAATCGGTGTCAACACTAGTTAGCTACTAATCACTAAACACTCGCACTAATCAAAATGCAAACAGGCCTTAAGCCACGGAGCTAGTCGAGACCCAATTTTGGAGATTAAATAAATAAATAAATATTGGTGGACAATTCACACACAACACCATCTGACTCCAAACTAAGCAAGCTTGTAGGCGGCCAGATAGCTGATATAATACTTATATAGTTTTTTATATACATACTTATTATACATATAGATTATAAAACTAGTGTAATTTTAAAACTGCGTCGTTCAGCAAGACGCGCTCCAAGAGGTGTCGGTGAAGTACCTGGGCGTGTCGGTGGCGGGCGCGCGCGGCGTGGTGCGCGCCGACCACGTGACGCGCGACGAGGCGGGGCTGCGCGAACTGCTGCGCACCGGGTACCTGCGCGCCGCCGCCAACCTCACCGGGACCCTGCTCAGCAACGCGCAACAAGGTAAGGAGACACCCTGCTTAGCAACGCGCAACAAGGTAAGGAAACACCCTGCTCAGCAACGCGCAACAAGGTGAGGAAACACCTTGCTCAGCAACGCGCAACAAGGTAAGGAAACACCCTGCTCAGCAACGCGCAACAAGGTAAGGAAACACCCTGCTCAACAACGTGCAACAATGTAAGGAGACACCCTGCTCAGCGACGCGCAAAAAGGTAAGGAAACACCCTTCTCAACAAGGTAAGGAAACACCCTGCTCAACAACGTGCAACAAGGTAAGGAGACACCCTGCTCAGCGACGAGCAAAAAGGTAAGGAGACACCCTGCTCAACAACGCGCAACAAGGTAAGGAAACACCCTGCTTAACGACGCGCAACAAGGTAACAAGTAACCTTAGGAACGATACTTAACAACGAGCAACAGGGCAACAAGTCACCCTGCTTAACAACGCGCAACAAGGTAAGGAAACAGCCGGCTTAACAACGCGCAACAAGGTGAGGAGACACCCTGCTTAACAACGCGCGACAAGGTAAAGAGACACCCTGCTCAACAACCCGCAACAAGGTAAGGAGACACCCTGCTTAGCAACGCGCAACAAGGTAAGGAAACACCCTGCTCAACAACGTGCAACAAGGTAACAAGTCACCCTGCTTAACAACGCGCAACAAGGTAAAAAGTAGCTTTATATGAACGTTACTTACCAACGCGCAACAAGGGAACAAGTCACCCTGCTTAACAATGCGCAACAAGGTAAAAAGTAGCCTTATAGGTATGTTATTTAACAATGCGCAACAAGGTAAAAAGTAACCTTACAGGAACGTCCCTTGACAAGGTAAAGGTTGCAGGGACCGAGACGCTGTTTAGCAATGCGCAACAAGCTAAGAAGTAACCTTTGAGGTCAACTAAGCTACGAGACCAGTCCAAATAGGTTTACACTTGACCGCCATCTCGCCTGATGTTAAGCGACGATGCGGTCTA
Source organism: Ectropis crepuscularia (assembly GCA_963693475.1). Classification (NCBI taxonomy): domain Eukaryota; kingdom Metazoa; phylum Arthropoda; class Insecta; order Lepidoptera; family Geometridae; genus Ectropis; species Ectropis crepuscularia. The sequence goes on along the minus strand of OY856368.1, from coordinate 6,551,797 downwards.
CGATAGAGCGTGTTTAGCTAGAAGAAACAGATTCACTCTCGATTTGAAGAAATTTATCTTCTACAGCCGCTCTATCCAGTGAAATTACAGGGTATAGAGATCAAACATCTTATATCTCTGGGTAATGAGCGCAGTCCAGCGCTATTTGTTTACTTTTTTTTTTATTTTTACTTTCATAGGTATACACTTGACACCTGAGGTAATGACCTATCTGGACTCTTTATGTTTCAATAGATGTGTGTCACTGTGCTGTTATAGGCCAGGTATGTTGCTTACCATCAGTCACGTGCTCTGGTCGTTTCGTCACTATAATTTATACTATAAAAATCCAGTAAAAATATCTCCATCGCCAAATATCCGTTGTGTCTATATCGTTGACAATGTTGTAGTTTAAAATATTTAAAGAATAAAAATAATAATAAGCCACATGATTTAGAGTTTTAACATTGCCAGGCGCGTGTAATTTTTTTTTATAGCAATGAGTGACGAGACGCAGGACATGTGCCTAATGCTAAGCAACATGCCTGCCACATGACAGCACAGTGACCCGCAGCTATTGGATCATGAAGAGTCCAAATCATTATCTAGCACCGCACTGCGCTCGTCACCCAGAGATTTAAGATGTTATATCTCTAAGCCCTGTGATTTCTCTGGAAACATTGCCCTTCAAACCGGAACACAGTAATGTTTGCGCATTACTGCTTGGCGGTAGAATAACTGGCAAAGAGATATAATTTTTGGAGGGACTATCTACTTGCCAGGTGACCTAAATTAAGGGATCCATTTTGCCCCACAAATATAATAGGAGAACTAAATGTAACAACTTTTCACCTTGGCTCAAATACCTATTCAAATTTTGCTACCAGGTCTCGGAATATTATTTTGTCTTTAAAATCGTCAACGATCCAACAGTACTGCAGCGACATATTTTTTTTTTAAATAAAGAGTGACGAGACGAGCAGGACATGTGCCTGATGGTAAGCAACATGCCTGCCACATAACAGCACAGTGACACGCAGCTATTGGAACATTAAAAGTCCAAATTATTACCTAGCACTGCACTGCGCTCGTCGCCCAGAGATCTAAGTTGTTATATCTCTAAGCCCTGTAATTTCTCTGGAAACATTACCCTTCAAACCGGAACACAGTAATGTTTGCACATTACCGTTTGGCGGTAGAATAACTGGCAAAGGTGTGGTACTTCCCCAGGCGGACTCTGCTAAGAGTCCTACCACTACAAACATCTTCATACCTTTCTTTGGCTACCTTTCTATACCTCACTTCATTCAGTCATCATTATAAGTAGGAAGCAATTTGTCAAACAAATTGCAATCCCTTACAAGACAAAATCTATAATCACATGGATTCATAAAAGTTTAGAATATGTTGGTCTCGGTGGAAACGACGTCATTTGCGCGAGCTATGTGCACACTAACACCATCTAGTTTTACTTTTAGAACTAACGTAGATTTGATACAATATTACTTCAAGCAGATTACTTACATGCAAAATGGCCGATCAACGATCGAATGAAGATGAAACGGAATTGGAAAATGGTTAAAATGTATGTGTGCTCATGTGGAATGTATTAAGACACATTAAATAACGAATATATATCTATTTTTATGTAAAATTAAATAAGCACATAGAAATGGCCACACTAGTTAAAAACACTACCTGTCATGTAGTATGTGGTTTGGTGGTATTCTATATTTAGGGTTCCGTAAAACGTAAAAACGGAACCCTTATAGATTCGTCATGTCTGTCTGTCTGTCCGTCCGTATGTCACAGCCACTTTTTGCCGAAACTATGAGGACTACACTGTTGAAACTTGGTAAGTAGATGTATTCTGTGAATCGCATTAAGATTTTTACAAAAAAAAAAGGAAAATTAAGGTTGCCCCCCATACTGAGAACTGAAACTCAAAAATGTATTTTTCATCAAACCTACACGTGTGGGATGTCTATTGACAGGTCTTCAAAAATGATGTTGATGTTTCTAATACAGTTTTTGTCTACACTAAATAATTTGCGCGAGAGACACTTCCAAAGTGGTAAAATGTGTCCCCCCCCCCCCCCCTCTAACTTCTAAAGTAAGAGAATGAAAAAACTAAAAAAAATATATGATGTACATTACCATGCAAACTACCAACGAAAATTGGTTTGAACTACAAGGTACGTTATGTTACTTGCTGCAACGGAATCCTTCATGGGCGAGTCCAACTCGCACTTGACCACTTTATTTTCTTCTAAAACCGGTTCTTTAAAACTTCTTTTAAAAATGTGACTTAAATTGAATTTATTTCTGAATCCTTACTAGCATTATGATGAGTAAGAAATCATCACTATCATAAATGGGGAAGTTTGTGAGTATGAATGGATGTTTTTTTAATCTTTCACTCAAAAACTACAGTAAGGAAGTGGCTGAAAGTTGGTACATGTATAAATAAGGCTATTTAAGTATTTGGATGTATTGTAATTAGAATTTATGTTTATATTCTTATCAATAACTGGTAAGTAACTAATTTATTTATTTCAAGTATGTATCTATTTCGTTCGCACAAAGACAAAGCATGGGACGGGCCGCTCACATTTACAACAAGCTAGATAAAATTGTTAAAATTCTTTAATTAAATCACCATAATTGTAAAACTGCCTTAAGAGTGATGGGCCTGGGCCTAATGCCAGGGAAAAATCAGTTTTCACCCGCGCGACACGTTTCTTAATCCGATTTACATAAAAGTCGAGAATAGCATGACACAGTTTGGAGGAAAAATCAATATTAAATCAGGAGTCCATTTTTGACCAAGTTTTATTTAGTTACTCAATAATTAAACATAAATTTCAAAAAGTGTTCGGTTACTTTACTAGAACGTACAATTAGGAATTTTATTACCAAAAAATAATGTGGGGTCATCGCTGATAATTTCGAGTACTCGAATTAAAACGGGTTTTTTCGGTGTTATTTTTATTTTTTTACTAGCTGACCCGGTGAACTTCGTACCACCATATGTTTTTTCGTCTACATTTTCTTAATTTTCTATTGTACAAATCTTGTCCCGACAATAACAAATACATAATACAAAGAATCATGCTATCTGATGCGGTCAATAAAAAGTTATGAGCGTACATACATTTCGAAGATCCATTTTTAGGGTTCCGTAAAACGTACTAACTGAACCCCTATGGGTTCGTCGTGTATGTCTGTCTGTCTATCCGTATGTCACAGCCACTTCTTTCGAAACTATTAGAACTATACTGTTGAAACTTGGTAAGAGATGTATTCTGTGAACCGCATTAAGTAAGTATTTTATTAATAACATATTTATTTCAACGTTTAAAAGCATTTAAACGCAAGTAATAATCCCTTTATGCAGAATGCAGAAGACCGCACCTTGTGGCGTTCATTAGGAGAGGCCTAAGTCCAGCAGTGAACGAATATTAAATAGGCTGATGATGATGATAAATCCTTTTATTTTTAATGAAGTTATTACCAAAAATCAGTTTTATTTTCATTGTTGTGATTTGTGATATACCTACGATATTTTTTGTTTGATTACCTGGCACATAAACAAACAAATCTGATGGTTTTCGAACACGGGAGGGAATATGCAACATACAATCGACCATGTGAGAAACATGGGTTTTCTAGATTAATACCACAAACACTATAACATGCTCATCGCCATGTGTATTGTTTAGGATACACACTGACATAAGGAGTGTGTATAGTTTATGATTCACACTACCCATTTCAGTAAAAACAGTGTGTATCCGAAATGCGCACGCTTCCTATATATTTTCCCAGTGGTTTTGGGTTGGGAATCGGACAATCAGTTACGGAGATATTAAGAGAAAAATAATAATCACCTTGAAATAATTTTATTAAAAAAAGAAAGTTACTTAGAAACTAAATAATCAATTTATTAAGTTCAAAATAAATCAGTAAATATTGAAACATTTTTGACACAGAAAACTTTCACATACAGAGCATTTTGTAGTTGTTTGAGCTGCTCTGAAAGCCTTGCCACCAATAATTTTCCTGTCATACTTTTTATAGCACCTCTGCACATCTTCAGCGTAAAATTTTCTTTTCAACTTTGTTACTTATGAGATAATGTTTTCTATTAAACGATCTTCTTGCCATAATAGGGGCTGATGGCACTTTATCTCCAGCTAACTGAGCAGATCGTTTTAGTACACATAACTACAATTATTTGTTCCCTGAATTGAGTGATAGTAAGTTTTAGATAATATTTGGTTGAATAATAAATGTGCATTCAAGAGAGAAACAAAGAGAAATAATATTACGAAATATGTATCTTTATTGATACACATGGCCTGGGGAATAGTTTAACTATAAAAAATATTCCCAGGCCACGTCCAAAAAAATATACACACTGGTAAAAAAGAAAGGGATGACGGGGGAGGGGGTCTGATTATTTGAGATACTATTTTAACACCTCACAACTCACAACACAAAAAAAACAAAAATTGAAAGTTGTGAAAATTTTGTAGTATTTGCATATAGGGCTTGGCGCTGAACGTGTTAAGGTTGACCCTGGGACTTGTTTATAGTCATAGCAAAAGCAAGCTGCACTGGAAACTGTAGTCGTTTAAACTTAAATGGTACATCAGTTGGAATCATTGGGTTGCGTGGTATCAAAACGTCTTCTACTTTATACTTTCCTTTCATAGTTGCTTCTATCACGTTATTCAGTATTTTGATAGCTAACCGTGTGCCGTTGCAAAGACGCGGTTCGTTGATATTTCGCAACATTTTAGCTACCGATTACCACCGAGTTCAAAAATTCCGGTGGATAGTTGTTGACGATATCATCTTTATTAGTCACCGAGTTAACTGATTTATAAATCCTCAGCTCGCCTGTAATTTGTTCTTGAATTTTGAAATTTAATTCGTATGCATCCATCTCATTTACGTAATATTAATATTTATTTATCATGTAGCTGTCTTGTCCCAATGTTTGGCAAGGGCTTCCTGTCCCAATGTTTGGCAACGGCTTCCATACCCCTTCCACTGTTTCCTTTCTATGGCTAATAAAGTCCAGTCTTTCCGATATTTGTGGAGATTGTCTTCGCCATCGTTTCTTTGGTCTGCCGCGTCGTCGTTTGGAGTCTAGCTTCCTCCGCGTGGTAATTTTGGCCCAATGATCATCCGACATGCGGCAAACATGTTCTACCCAATCCCACTTCAAATTGGCTGCTTTTTGAGTCACATCGGCTATTCCGCTTTTGGAATGCAGTATGGTGTTTCGTATTCTGTCCGTTACTTTTGTCATTTTCATTTATTACATACTTCAAAAATACTGCACGGAGCGCAGAGCCCGTTGGCAAACGTGTGTATTTAAATAATTTTGCACAGATAGGGATATTAAATTAATAATTCAAAATAATAAAACATTTTTAGTAACGCGGTTTGTTTTTGACTGACACTTGATATAATGACGTGAAAATTGACGCATTTTACGTCGCGTGCCGAAACTAAATCAAAATAAATTATATAGTGAAGCCGACCAAATTGAAAACCAGTACTAATGATGTATGAGTCTTACGTGTTGTGACTATTCAATTTGATCTGGTTCGCGATATTATCTCTTTTGTTGAGTTTCTTCTGAGTCAGTTTCGGAACACGACATCCTCCTATTCTCCAACGCAACATGCACCCTGTTTTGATAGATATGATGGAATTTGAACTTTGTGCAGCGGGAATAAAGTACAAATTGACTCCTTGACCTTAGGAACACCTATATATTGCTAAGACATAAGTGAGTGCTTGTTATTTAATATGAACTTTATTTCATAGCAATAAAGCTCAAATTGCCTTAATATTTTAGTTAGAAAACGTTTGTATGGGAAAGCACTTTATTTAATATGAACTTTATAACATAGCAATAAAGCTCAAATTGCCTTAAAATTTTAGTTAGAAAACGTGTGTATGGGAAAAAGAAAAGGGCTGTTTTCAGGGTTTTCCCGACAATTATTGGTTTTTTTCTCGCCGTAAAAACCATCCTTGGGCTTCAACGAACATTTAAAAAAAAGAATTGTCCAAATTGGTCCAGGCGTTGTTGAGTGATGCGCTTACCAACACATTTTGCGATTCATTTTTATATTATAGATTGTAAACAACTCTGATCTATATTTAAAATTCTATTCGGTTATCGTGCTTCTTCTTGATTGTACCCACACGTCAATATTTTTTTTGTCATAGTTTTTAGTTTCTTAACTTCAGTGAGCGGCGTCGAAAATGTCCTTATTTCGTTTTCTGGCACTGGGCGCCCTCTTAAAACATTGGTTGCTTCATCAAGACTATTATAAAACTGAGGAAATTTTAATAAACCCATGGTAGATAGATAAATTGGTATAACCCTCATTCATAAAGCTCATTCTGGACTGAAATTAGTGATTAAGACATTGATCAAATTGATAAGCACCGTTTGTAAACGAAATAAAAAAATAAAATTTCATTTCATTTACTCTCTGTTTGTTTACTCTCGTCTCCCTATAACATGACTCCTTGTCCTGGAAGAGATGGCACGCAATTTTCTACTAAATTTTTTGACATATTTAATTAGGTAAACGGGTAACTCACGTGATATGGTTTGTCCGACTCAAGTTTTGGATCGATCGTATTTTTTTGAAGTGAAAACTTCTTTAGGCGCGCTATAGACAGAATTTTCGTGGGCTGTGAAATGGATTCATCAATCGTCACGCTCGGATATGATAAGAAATCTTCGGGTAAAATCGGTAAAAACGGCCAGGGCAACAGAAACAGTAAAGAGTTTCGATTACCTACCTCCAACAGCCGAGCGTTTATCTCCAGATACCAGGACAACAGAAATATAAAAGAGTTGCGTTTGCCCCTAGGTACCAGTACCAGGGCAACAGCAAGTTTTCACTTCTATCGGCAGTTCTTATGACTGCCAATTTTTTTATAGTATAGAGTAACGAGACGAGTAGGGCATGTGCCTGGTGGTAAGCAACATACCTGCCACATAACAACACAGTGACACGCAGCTATTGGAACATGAAGAGCCCAAATCATTACTTAGCACTGCACTGCGCTCGTCACCCAGAGATCTAAGATATCTCTAAGCCCTGTAATTTCACTGGAATATCACTCGTGAGTTTTACCTAATTAAATACGTGTAACAACCACGTAAATTTTAATACTAAGATTTTTAGTACATTATCTTTAGTCTGTTTTTGTTTTGTAAGCACAATAAGGAGTTAAAGCAAAAAAATTTATTGCTGGACAAAACTATTTATACTTTAAAAGAATATTTAAACAATGACTATACCAAATTTAATTATACTATGACCATAGAATAGATAATATAGATAGAACGGACACTCCCCACCCCCCGCCAATTTCAAGCTTCCTCCCCCTCGCGGGCGCGAGGCGGACTCAACGAAGGGTTATATTGGACGATAATTTTCTATGAGAATACGACCATGATGCTGTATTATTTAACAAAATGGTACCAAATTTTTCGTCTATTATACGAAACAAGAATAAGAGATTTTTAATTTCATAAGAATTTCTACAAAGATTGAATCATTTTTATAAACTGTGTTAAGCTATTCTGGTTAGAAGTACGCGCCAACACTGAAGTCCTGTGACGAAATTATTAAACTCGTTGTTTTTAAACTGCGGCTTTCGTTGTCAGAATTGAATTGTCAGAATACACTTACCCAAAGAGAAATCTTTGGGTACCTAAGCAATTCGTACATGGTACCTTTATTATCTCCTATTTTGTTTTAAATCTTCTCCCTTCTGATTGTTTATGAAAGTTATATTTACCTACATTAAAGATCGAACACTAACTAGGTAAGATTGCAAGCCACAGGCAGGTGAACTCACGGGTCACAGCTATTCCATAAAATAATTTAGTAACCCTAGATGACACGCACACATGCGTAAATGTGTTCGAACGACATATGCGTAGTTGTGTGAGTGTAGGTATGTCGACTTCACCGTTTGTTTGGAGTTTAGGCCGAGTGTCCGGGGTGTGCTATGACTACGACCTGTATACATACCTGACGTCTATACATACCTATAAACATAATGTATTTGTAAGTGTGTTGCGAATCTCATTTGTGATGGAAATTGTAAATAAAGTGGCCAAGTGCGAGCTGGACTCGCCCATGAAGGGTTCCGTTGCAGCAAGTAACATTATATACATAGTACACATAGTTCTTGTAGTTCGTTGTAACTTTGATCGAAGTTTCAATAATAGTGTATTTATGACGTACTAAAAAAAAAACTACTCATCAGATCGAGTTCAAACTAATTTTCGTTGGTAGTTTACATGGTAATGTACATCATATATTTTTTTTAGACTTTTCATTCTCTTACTTTAGAAGTTAGAGGGGGGGGACACACATTTTACCACTTTGGAAGTGTCTCTCGCGCAAATTATTCAGTGTAGACGAAAATGATTTTAGAAACCTCTACATCATTTTTGAAGACCTATCGATAGACAACCCACACGTGTAGGTTTGATGAAAAAAAAAATGTTTGAGTTTCAGTTCTCAGTAGATAGATAGATTAACTCTTTATTGCACTTAACAAAGTAAACAAAGTTACAAAAACTTAATAAAATAAAGTAGCAATTGGCGACCTTATTGCTAAAAGCGATCTCTTCCAGGAAACCCCTGGATGGAAAAGGAGAAATGAAGAATAATAAGACGGGGAAGTACAAACAATGAGTGAAAGATTATGTATGGGGTATGTATGGTATGTATGGGGGGCAACCCTAATTTTTCTTTTTTTTTAATTTTTCTGTTGAAATCTTAATGCGGTTCACAGAATACATCTACTTACCAAGTTTCAACAGTGTAGTTCTCATAGTTTCGGCAAAAAGCGGCTGTGACATACGGACGGACAGACAGACAGACATGACGAATCTATAAGGGTTCCGTTTTTACGTTTTACGGAACCCTAAAAATGGAACTTTAAATGTAAAATTTACATAAGTGACTGTTGTTATGTGTGACGTCAATTGCCCTGAGGCATACTCAGTTTATTTGACATAACCTTAATTCTTTTTTATTAGGGTTCCGTAAAATGTAAAAACGGAACCCTTATAGATTCGTCAAGTCTGTCTGTCTGTCTGTCTGTCTGTCTGTCTGTCCGTCCGTATGTCACAGCCACTTTCTGCCGAAACTATGAGAACTACACTGTTGAAACTTGATAAGTAGATGTATTCTGTGAACCGCATTAAGATTTGAACAAAAAATTTAAAAAAAAAGTTAAATTAGGGTTGCCCCCCATACTGAGAACTGAAACTCGAAAAAATTTTTTTCATCAAACCTACACGTGTGGGGTGTCTATCGATAGGTCTTCAAAAATGATGTTGAGGTTTCTAGAATCATTTTCGTCTACACTGAATAATTTGCGCGAGAGACATTTCCATAGTGGTAAAATGTGTGTCCCCCCCCCTCTAACTTCTAAAGTAAGAGAATGAAAAATCTAAAAAAAATATATGATGTACATTACCATGTAAACTACCAACGAAAATTAGTTTGAACTCGATCTGATGAGTAGTTTTTTTTTAGTACGTCATAAATACACTATTATTGAAACTTCGATCAAAGTTAGAACGAACTACAAGAACTACGTGTACTATGTATATAATGTTACTTGCTGCAACGGAACCCTTCATGGGCGAGTCCAACTCGCACTTGGCCACTTTATTTTTTTGTAATTTTGACTATTCGTAGGTTACCCTTAACAAGTGTTTTTTAATCAAAAATATATTTATGTGGTATCTATGAAATAAAGAACATTCTATTCTATTCTATCGGTATCCTCACACTACCTGCCATATTGATCTTCCAGGTCGCAGTATATGTTAGGAAGAACCTCGACCTTTATAGTAAGCGTGGTGAAAGGCATTCGTGTCAAATACGCAATGCCGACAAATTATATAGTGTCTCCCACTCCCTTTCCAAATCAAGTAAACCGACTTATGTTATGGGTCCTGAAGTATACAATAGACTACCAGATGTTGTGATAGCAGCACCGAGCTTGAACAGCTTCAAGGGTAAGCTCAAACGCTGGCTTATCGAGCAAACGTTTTACAGTTACGAAGATTTTTTAAAAACCGACGGTAAAAATATCTTAATATATATAAATCTCCTGTCACGATGTTTGTCCGCGATGGATTCCTAAACTACTTAACCGATTTTAAATTAAATTGGCACACCGTGAGCAGTCTGGTCCAACTTGAGAGATAGGATAGTTTTTATTTCGTTTAATAGTCTTTAAATGACAATATCCGAGCGCAGCCGGAATGGGCCGCTAGTAATTTAATATAATTTAATTAGTAACATTTGTATATACCATTTGACATTATTGTATTAATATTTATTATGACATTGTATGCTTAATTTTTAAAATTTATTATCACTTATTATGGACCTTGTCTTATTATTATTACTTAATTATTTTTTGTCTCATTCCGTGTTTACAATTTTATTCTAATTCGTATAATTACTGTTATACAAAATAGCATGACTTACTTGTAAATGTATATTTATCAATAAAACACTTTATCTATTTATTTATTTTTTAGGCGTAGGCCGCATGCACCGCCCCTCAAAGCACACGGCGCGAACGCTTCAGCTGTGGCTGGCTAGATTCGCGGTGATGCAACGCATCAAACTGATAGAACCGCTGCTGAGAGAGGCCGAGCCGTTCGGGGACTTCAACAAGCCGGATATGTACTATCAGGTCAGTTGACAGGTCCTTGCTGTGCCCGCGGTTTCAACTGCTTTATTGACGCGACAACGTCTAATGAATCGATGAATACCGGCTGCATGCACGAAAAAGTGTCCCGTTATGTCCCGTTACGGCCATTGTCCCGTTATGTCACGTTACGGCCATTGTCCCGTTACGGTCATTGTCCCGTTAAGGTCATTGTCCCGTTACGCTCATTGTACGTACTTACGCCGTTATCTATCAATGTTTTGTTATGACGTTGTCACGGTAAACTATCGTCCGTAAACCAACCACCGATTTTACTGACAACCAATCTTTTGAAGTGAAAACTTCTTTAGGCGCGCTATAGACAGAATTTTCGTGGGCTGTGAAATGGATTCATCAATCGTCACGCTTGGATATGATAATGGATCGGATCGGATATGAAATCTTCGGATAAACTCGGTAAAAACGGCCAGATAGGTACCAGGGCAACAGAAACAGTAAAGAGTTTCGATTACCTACCTCCAACAGCCCAGCGTTTATCTCCAGATACCAGGACAACAGAAATCAAATCAAATTCTGAGTTATAAGTTTTCACTTCTATCGGCAGTTCCTATGACTGCCAATTTTTTTTTAACTGTATTTGCCTACTGTACTGTTCTGTTCGCACTTGACCACCATCTCGCCTGATGTTTTTTTTTAAATAAAGAGTGACGAGACGAGCAGGACATGTGCCTGATGGTGAGCAGCATGCCTGCCACATAAACAGCACAGTGACACGCAGCTATTGGAAGATGAAGAGTTCAAATCAAATTACCAAGCACTGCACTGCGCTCGTCACCCAGAGATCTAAGTAGTTATATCTCTAAGCCCAGTAATTTCTCTAAATTAATGTATCGACGATGCGATCTACAATGGAGCGCGCTTACCTTTCGTTTTGAGAGCTTTTCATGGAATCATTATTATTTTTCTCAAGTAAGAGTAGCCTAAGATTTTTATTTTAATGATTTGTTTTATGGGACTTTTATGACGAGTCACATGACAGTCCCATAAAGGAGCCTAAGTGATTGGAACATTAGCTATCTAGTAGTTAAAGGTTCGTCATAATTCGTCCACCCGTTTCCCAGATTATCTAGAACAGACAGAGACGAACTTCTTAGCATTCCATGGATTCTCCGTGCGGGTACCGGGTCCATCGTGTGGCAGAGAGAGAAATCTCGAGTAGACCCCAAGACTTATGACACGGGTGTAGGTTTAAGGGATAATCTTGTAATAATTTTAATAATAATGTATTTTAGACAATAATGTATTTTCTCCATTAAAAAAACAAAAATTAAACAGACACAAATTTTTGAAATGAAAACTTCTTTTGGCGCGCCTTGGCAGATTTTTCGTGGGCTCTGAATTGAATTCATTCGTCACGCTCGGGTATGATAAGAACGCTTCGGGTAAACTCGGGACCATGGCTATTGGCCATCTAGAAATACGTCAGCCAATGGGAAATGCTAAAAGGACGTGGCCTGCCCATCATGGCATGGCCATCTAGAAATGCGTCAGCCAATGGGAAATGCTGACGCTTTTCTAGATGGTCATGCCATGATGACCCTCCCGTTACACACGTGTAGTTTCCAAAGTAAGCTATCAAATTCTGAGTTATAAGTTTTAACTTCTATCGGCAGTTCCTATGACTGCCATTTCTTTCCACGTCTTTTTGTAACGTTGTTTTATTGTCCAGTTCTACCCAGACAGCTACGAGGGTCGTTCGGGGTCGCTGGTTCCGTTCTCGCTGCGACTGTTGGTAGCGGAGCTCCCACAACACGCGGCGAAGCCCGAGGTCGCGCTGGAAGGCCTATACGCTATGCTCAGGGTCATTCAAGAGGTAAATAACTACATATACATACGTCAACATCAACAGCCCAATAAACGTTCCCACTGCTGGGACTCGGGGCCTTCTCTCGCAAGGAGAGAGTTAAGGCCATAATCCACCACGCTGGCCCAGTGCGGGTTGGTGGATGACACATGACTTCGAAAGATTCTAGGTACATGTCGGTTTCCTCACGATGTTTTCCTTCACCGTTTTAAGTTAGCGGCATTACGCACATAACTTCGAAAAGACAGTGGTGCGTGTGTGGTTTGAACCCGGGGTCTCCGGATCGGCAGCCGCCGTTTTCCCGACTAGACCACCGTACATACATACATATAAACTTACATACATAGATTAACTTTATTGCAGCATTTTTTGAAGTGAAATAGTACATTATGATATAAGTGCGGTAAGTTGATAATTACAGCCGAGGCTTTATTGCTAGCTCGAGCCGAAGGCGAGAGCTATAATTAGCAGAGGCTGTAATTATCAAAGCGCACGTATGTCATACGACGTTTTATAACATATTTGCGAGGAAATAAACAAAACTCTGACGACATTTTCAAATAAAAACAATACAGCGAAAAAAACGCGCGGAATAATATTTACTTGATCACAGATAACAGCATAGAGTAAGTAATCACTATGGATCACAGATTAGCAATGCGCGCGCATCGGCGCCTTTTTTTTTTAAGCAACGGCACAGAACCAGCCGGTATGCCATTAATAATAAAGTAAATTAATATTTTTTGTGTTTTGTTACAGAAAAATTAAAGTAATTTGTGGTCTAAATTAAATAAATTAACGAATTTAATAATTCTTTATTATATTTTACCTCTCAAAGTTAATTTTATTCATAAAATGTTGACCACACTTTTCTGACATAAAAACTCTTTACTAAGATTTAAAAAGGTACCGTTCGTTTTAGACGGAGCATATCTCTCTACCTAGTCTGTGGACGGAGCATTTTGAAACCGTGCGTTTTACATTACACATTACAGCACTAGTGCGTAATAAGATACATTACGATACAGAAATTGGTCCAATAAGAGACCCTTTACGAGCAAATATGTTATAAACTTCTTTACGCGCGCTCTGAATTGAATTCTAGCGTCACGGTCGGGAATAGTGAGAAATCTTCGGGTAAACTCGGGATCATATCATTGCATGAACATGGCCATCGTGTAATGCTGACGCATTTCTAGATGGCCATGCTCATGCCACGCCCTCCGGTTTCACCCGTGTAGTTTCCAAAGTGAGCTATCAAATTCTGAGTTATAAGTTTTCACTTCTATCGGGAGTTCCTATGACTGCCAATTTTTAAATCTATATTACGCGATAGCTCCCGCCAATTGCGAATCGATTTTGACGAATTAATATAAGTTACTAGCAGCGCCCCGCGTTGTTACCCGCGTACCCGCGTTCCCGTTGTTTTTCCGGGATAAAAAGAAGCCTATGTGTTCTTCCAGACTATAATCTATATGTGTTCCAAATTTCAGCCCGATCCGTTCATACGTTAGTACGTGATTGAGCAACAAACATCCATACATTGACATTTATAATATTAGTAGGATTGCGTGCGTATGTAATCACCACACACTATTTTTCTGATGAAGGTATATAATAAAGTGTCATTGGTCTGTCTATCTATCTGTCTAAGAGTTAGCGGTTCTCTTCAGATGCTGTCGAACCTTCGCGAAGGCAAGACCGAGGACGGCTCGGGCGCTCTGACGTCAGAGCAAGACAAGCAAGAGTCGATCAGGCTGTGGATGGGCCGGGAGACCAGGGTCTGGCATTCGGTCGTCAACTGCGCTATAGCCATGAAGGTATCTATCTCATCAGAAATCAGAAAAAAATATTGTTGAACTGTGTACAAACTAGTTGGTATACAATATATTTTTTTTTTTAAATAAAGAGTGAAGAGACGAGCAGGACATGTGCCTGATGGTAAGCAACATGCCTGCCACATAACAGCACAGTGAAACCCAGCTATTGGAACATGAAGAGTCCAAATCATTACCTAGCATTGCACTGTGCTCGTCACCCAGATATCTAAGTTGTTATATCTCTAAGCCCTGTAATTTCTCTGGAAACATTGCCCTTCAAACCGGAACACATTAATGTTTGCACATTATTGCTTGGCGGTAGAATAATTGGCAAAGGTGTGGTACTTCCCCAGGCGGACTCTGCTAAGAGTCCTACCACTACAACTTATCCAGTACTTACAACAGTCTGCCCTTTGCGAGCATACAATAATAATTAAAGTTAAGTTATACTATTTGTGACTCATTTGGAAAAATAGGGTATCGGATTGTGTCAAAAATACACCTTCTGATGCATGCAAACTGATGCCTTCTCATTACAAGATTGCAACACTGAAAGCCGGGTCACACAGAGGCGATCCGATAGCGATAGCGATCCGATAGCGAGACGATATTTTTTGTAATGTTCGAATTTGTATGCAACCTGACACACAGCAAGCGGGCGCGATCCCATACTCGGTATCGGATCGCTATCGCTATCGCTACCGGATCGCCTCTGTGTGACCCGGCCTTGACTCGGTGCCGTCTGATCGCGCGCGGTTACCGCGCCACCGTCCGCTATGACAATAGGGTACAATCCTCAAAAAAACTAAGTAGCCAGTTAGTTAGATTGGCAAAAAATATTGTACACGTATTTTTTCTTTGGTTTCACAAACAAAAAATTACGAAGATACAGCGCTTCGAAGTTTCGTGTGACGTCACTTGTGAGTACGATTTTTACTCACGAGTGACGTCGCGACCCCCCTCTCTCGAAGTTTGATGGTCTATATCTTTGACGATTTTTAATATTATGAAATATGTTTCCAGAGAAATTACAGGGCTTAGAGATATAACAACTTAGATCTCTGGGTGACGAGCGCAGTGCGGTGCTAGGTAATGATTTTGGCTGTTCATGTTCAAATAGCTGCGTGTCACTGTGCTGTTATGTGGCAGGCATGTTGCTTACCATCAGGCACATGTCCTGTTCGTCTCGTCAATCTGTATTAAAAAAAAAAAAAAAAACGTGTCCCGTATTTTTCCATGATCTAGCTGACGGATTAATTAGAATGGTGTATTTTTGACCCAGTCCGGTACCCTATTATGTGTCGCGCTGCTCTTTTTAACACGCTTTTATTAGCTTCACTTGTAACTAACTATGTATATAAGAAAATCTTGGAATCTTAATTTGACTCACTTCCCGGTCTTCGATTAGGATGAAATTTTGCACACGCTCTGAGTTCTGATGACAATACATGACTTGCTAAGAAACGTCATTACAATTCCAATATGGCGGCCTCCCCGAGATGGCGGACTGGCTGTTTGAAATCCACCCCCATGATATGGGTATCAAATGAAAGGGTTTGCTGTCAGGAATACGAAAAAAAATAGGCACGTGACTTAAATCCAACATGGCGGACATCCAAGATGACGGATTGGCTATTTGAAATGCACCCCGATGATATGGGTATCAAATGAAAGGGTTTGCTGCGCGCTGTCCAGCGCTCTCTGCCGCCTGTGGCTGCGCGTACTACTTGTGGGGATATTTTTTTCTTGGGAATTTGTTTCAGGGATATATTTTTTCCGTGTTTTTTTTGCGCGAATTCGCCTTATTATGTCAGAATTCAAAACTTTACCACTCTCGAAGAATTTTTTTTCTCGGTATTTTTATTTTCTGTGAAATTTTCACTTTAGTGTCATTTCTAGGACTATCGCCAAGCCGGTAAGATCCTCACGACGCTCCAACAGCAA
Source organism: Ectropis crepuscularia (assembly GCA_963693475.1). Lineage (NCBI taxonomy): Eukaryota > Metazoa > Arthropoda > Insecta > Lepidoptera > Geometridae > Ectropis > Ectropis crepuscularia. The sequence continues at coordinate 6,535,438 of OY856368.1, read as the reverse complement.
GCTTCCTCCCCGTCCATGCGCCGCGCGCTGTCCAGGGCTCTCTGTCGTCTGTGGCTGCGCGCCGGACACGTTCAATCCACCGCAGCTAGCGTGTTATCAACGACCAACCGACGCGACGCCGCGAGTCTGATATTGCGCGAAATCACCTTATTGTGGCAGAATTCAGAACTAAAACGTTTCTACACTCGGCTTTTTTTTTCAGGGTTTTTTTTCTCTGGGATTTTTTTATCCGTGGTTTTTTTTTCTCGGTGATTTTTTCTCTGGGATATTTTTTTTTCTCGGTATTTTTTTTGTCGGGGATTTTTTTTTCATTTTTATTTTTCTCGGGATTTTTTTTTGAGATATTTTTTTTTTCAGATTTTTTTTTGTTAGACTCGGATCGCTAAAACAGTTTTTCCCTTATAGGACTATCGTCAAGCCGGTAAGATCCTCACGACGCTGCAACAGCAAGCCTCCTCCCCGTCGCAGCGGCGCGCGCTGTCCAGCGCTCTCTGTCGTCTGTGGCTGCGCGCCGGACACGTTCACGCGGCCGCCGCGAGTTTAGAACGAGCGCGGACCGACCGACACCACATGTGAGTCACATAAATAAATAAACAAAAAAATAAAATGTTTTTATTAATATAATATTAAAAAAAAATTGCAACAAATATTTAAAAAGTACCCGATAATTTTTGCTGCGAAAAGTTCTTTTGGCACGCCACAGACAGCTGTTTTGTTGTTTTGTGAATTGAATTCTAGCGTCACGCTCGGGAATTATTTGAAATTTTGAGTATTGAAACTCGGGACCATAGCCATTAGCCATCTAGATACGCGTCAGCATTTCCCATTTCTAGATGGCATGAGACATGGCATGGCGATGCTCATGGCCACGCCCTCCGGTTTCATCCGTGTAGTTTCCAAAGTAAGCTATCAAATTCTGAGTTGTAAGTCACTTCTATCGGCAGTTCCTATGACTGCCAATTTTTGTTTATACATACTCTCTAGGGGTAGTAGCGACTACACTAGGAGGAGTTGAGGTGCTGTAAGTCGGATCTGGGTCCTAAGTAACACCTAACCGATCCGATATGGTTACTTAAAAAAAAATCAAAAATTTAAATTGAGTTTTGAAAAATGTTTTTTTGTTAAACTAACCTAAAATAAATATGAAAAATAAATGTTTTTAAGTTTTTACCAGTTATTTTTTGTTTATTCTCCAGCTGTCCGACGCCCGACGTCCGCGAGTACGTAGACATGGGTCTGTTGGACATCGCCCACGGAAAGTACCAAGAGGCGTACAACAACTTCGCGCACGCCGCCGACCAGGAACCCACCAATATCATGGTTTGTTTCACGAAAATATTGTTTTTTAAATGAAAAAAAATAATTGGCAGTCATAGGAACTGGCGATAGAAGTGAAAACTTATAACTCAGAATTTGATAGCTTACTTTGGAAACTACACGGGTGTAACCGGAGGGCGTGGCCTCGCCATCTTGGCCATCTAGAAATACGTCAGCATTTCACATTGGCTGATGCGTTTCTAGATGGCCATGCCATGATGGCCTGTCCACGCCCTTTCAGCATTTCCCATTGACTGACGTATTTCTAGATGACCACTAGCCATGGTCCCGAGTTTACCCGAAGCTTTCTTATCATACCCGAGCGTGACGAATTAATTCAATTCACAGCCCACGAAAAATCTGTCTACGCGCGCCTAAAGAAGTTTTCACTTCAAAAATATGTTTCTACAGTCCGTGCCAGTTAGATTGGCAATGAAGGGAAATCTTTCAGTTTCAAACCTTTTCTAAGCGGCGGTTGCAAACCTTTTCTAAGCGGCGGTTACAAACCTTTTCTAAGCGGCGGTTACAAACCTTTTCTAAGCGGCGGTTACAAACCTTTTCTAAGCGGCGGTTACAAACCTTTTATAAGCGGCGGTTACAAACCTTTTCTAAGCGGCGGTTACAAACCTTTTCTAAGCGGCGGTTACAAACCTTTTCTAAGCGGCGGTTACAAACCTTTTATAAGCGGCGGTTACAAACCTTTTCTAAGCGGCGGTTACAAACCTTTTCTAAGCGGCGGTTACAAACCTTTTCTAAGCGGCGGTTACAAACCTTTTCTAAGCGGCGGTTACAAACCTTTTATAAGCGGCGGTTACAAACCTTTTCTAAACGGCGGTTACAAACCTTTTATAAGCGGCGGTTACAAACCTTTTATAAGCGGCGGTTACAAACCTTTTATAAGTGGCGGTTACAAACCTTTTATAAGCGGCGGTTACAAACCTTTTATAAGCGTCGGTTACAAACCTTTTATAAGCGGCGGTTAGAAACCTTTTATAAGCGGCGGTTACAAACCTTTTATAAGCGGCGGTTACAAACCTTTTATAACCGGCGGTTACAAACCTTTTATAAGCGGCGGTTACAAACCTTTTATAAGCGGCGGTTACAAACCTTTTATAAGTAATAATAGTTGTTATAATTTAGTGAAGTGACAATTTGTTTTGGGGGCACCACAAACCGATTTTTCGTAGGCTGTGAATTGAATTCTAGCGTCATGCTGGGGAATGATAAGAAATTTTCGGGTGATCGCGGGACCATGGCCATTGGCCATCTAGAAATGCGTCAGCATTTCCCAGTCATGGCCACGCCCTCCGGTTTCACCCGCGTAGTTTCCAAAGCATTTAGCTATGTACGAAATGTGGAAGTTAAAGTTATCTTAATTACAAAGAAAACAAAAATTGTATTTGAGCGAAAGGTTTATTTATTTATTTATTTATTTAAGTTTACACGCTTTACAATGAGTAGGTACATTGGTGTGCCAATGCAATACACATTATACCCTGTGCATAGGGTGTTGCGTATGGTAAAAAAGTTTCTTATGTAATATAATTGAGTATAGTAAAAAAAAAAAAATTCTTAAATAACTTATGTAACATCATTAAATGTGCAGAGGTTGTTAGATCGGTGACTTTGAAACATTTTGTCATGCAGGAAGTCATCTATTTTGTAGTAGCACTTTTTTAATAAAATGTCTTTTAGTATTTTTTTGAATTTTTTGGAATCGGTTTCCTCTCGTAGATTTTTCGGCAGGTGGTTAAAAATTTTATACATCATGTAATGAGGGCCTTTACGGACTATCTCTAGCTTTGGCTCCGGAGCAACTATTTGATGGTTTCTGCGAGTGTTTGCGTTGAAAGTGAATAGGTTCGGGTGTTGTTTGACAAATATTGCAGCCTCTAATATGTACATACAAGGTAGAGTTAGTATTTTCTGTTGTATAAAATGAGGTCTGCAACTATCTCGTTGACGAATGTTCATTATAATTCGTAAACATTTCTTTTGCATGACGAAAATTTCACCTGCATCGGAGCTGTTGCCCCAAATTATAATGCCGTAGTTCAGCCACGAGTGAGCGTATGCGTAGTATGCACTTTTGGCGGAATGGATATTTGTAGTTTTCTTTAATACTGACAATCCGTATGTGAACTGTGATATTTTATTTTTTATTTTCTTTACATGATTATGCCAGTTTAGGTGGGTGTCTAGGGTCATGCCTAAAAGTGTAGTCGACTGTACTTGTTTTGTATTTAGTGCGTTTTCAATTATAGAGAGGTCTATTGGTTTTCTTTGCGATGGGTGGAATTGAATTAATTTCGTTTTAGTTTTATTTAGTTCAAGACAATGTGATGAGATACAGGAGTTTACATTTTCGTGTATCTCTAATATTTTTTCAAGAGCTTTGGTGTCTGAGGGACATTTAAATAGAAGAGATATGTCGTCAGCAAATAGCACGCATGGAGATTCTATGATATCTGGAAGATCATTGACAAATATTAAAAACAGTATGCCGGCTATAACACTTCCTTGAGGTATGGACCAGTTTAGGGTGTTTGTATCTGACAGTATTATTTCTATGGTACTATTTGTTGTTGTATGATGTATTTCAACTAATTGTTTCCTATTTGATAAATATGATTTTAACCAGTTATACGGTTTCCCTCTTATACCTATTCTATGTATCTTTTGTAATAAAATATCGTGTGAAATTTTGTCGTATGCTTTTGTCAAGTCTAATAGAAGAGCTATTGCGTATTGTTTTTCTTTTAAAATATCTAAAACCTGCTGTATGAAGCTGTAAACTGCTAGTGCGGTGGACGAGTTCTTGCGGAATCCATATTGGTGTTTATTCAATAACTGGTATTTTTCAAGAAATGTGTACATTTGATTAGATACCACTCGTTCAAATATTTTGGATATTGCAGGTAATAGGGATATTGGGCGGTACCCATTGATGTCATTTGAGTTTTCGCCTTTTTTTGGTATAGGTTTTATTTTGGCTATTTTTAATTTATCAGGGAAGCATTCTTCAGTTATTGATTGATTTATTAGAGCTGTTAGTAATGGGGTTATTTCTTGAGCACATTCTTTAATAAGCGTTGGAGGGATGTCATCCACTCCACAGCTTTTTTTATTTGGGAGGTTCCTGATTATTTTAAGCACTTCATTATTAGTAACGGGTGCTAGAAACATTGAATTAGTGCTGTATACTGATTCTTGATTTATTTTGTTTGTACTAATGTGGGATGGTTGTGTTTTGCCAATGGCTGCAAAGTGTTTATTAAACAGGTTAGCTATGATTTGTGGATCTTCAATTTCTAGGTTTTCTTTGATAGTTTTTATATTTTTGTTTTTATTTCTTGTTTTTTTATTGGTGGTTTCTTTAATAACGTTCCACATTGTTTTTACTTTATTGTTTGACTTTTCTATAGCTTTTATATAACATTTTCTTTTTGATGTTTTAATACTATTTCGTAATATTTTCTTATATTTAGTATAGTGTTTCGTTAATACCTCATCATTTGTTTCATTAACGAGTGTTTGCAATATTCTCTTGTGTCGACATGACTTTTTTATTCCTACAGTTAACCATTTGTATTTTTTGTTTGGTTTGATGGTTATTGTTTTGTATGGTATATGTTTGTTGAGCAGATAGTTTAATTTTGCATCAAAATTGTTGTAGTTTGTGTTCATGTCGCAAGTGTTATTTATTATCTGTCCCCAGTTTATGGACGAAAATGCGTTCTTAAACGATGTAACATTTTGGGTTGAGAATAATCGTTTTTTAGCAAAAGTTTTTTGAGGTTTGTTAGTTAAGTTTGATGAGTATGAGAAATTATAATACAGTGCTTTGTGATCTGATAGTCCAAGGTCCATAACTCCTGACTGATTTTCAACTCTGTAGTTGGTAAATAATAGATCTATGCATGTGGACGATTTGTTAGTGACTCTTGTTGGTTCGGATATTTTTTGATGAAGGTTATGTTCAAGCATCAGGTTCTCTAGTTTTTGGTAGTGATTTTTGTGATTTTGGTTATTTTTGTTTAAGTTGAAGTCTCCACCAATTATAATATGTCTTTTAAGTTGTAGTGGTTCGATTTTTAAAAGTAATTTGTCTAGGAATTTAAAAAATGTTTCAATTTCACGATCGCTACGATATACAACGTACGATATACGATGTACAACATTCACTTTAGGTATTTCTATAGCACAGGTTTCTACTACAAACTCAATGGTTAAGCTCGTTATGTCTTCCCTCTCTTTGTATTCGATGTCGTTTTGCAGCAGAATGGCGACCCCGCCGCCTGGATGTTCTTTTCTGTAGTAACCTGCCGCAAACTGGTATCCATGTACATTTACAGCATTTTTTTGATCATTCGAAATCCAGGTTTCCGATATACATACGGCATTTATATTTTTGTTATCTTCTGTAATGCTCTCTAGCTCATCTGTTTTGTTTTTTATGCTTCGAGCATTTTGAAAAATTATGTTAAAGTTGTTAACGAAATGTCTTATTCTGCGATACGTCTCTGGGTTTATTTGGCTTTTGGGCTGTGAAGTTTTTATTTGTTTGTGTAGTCAAGTCCATTACAGGTATATTGTCCTGGCTTGGATTTCTTACATTTATATTTTCATTATTGGGTTCCGCGTTGGTGTGTAGCTCGATATTGTTTTCTTCGCTGCTTTGTGTTCTTAGGGCATCAGCAATTTGGGATTCTTGTGGCTGGTAATTTGTGTTTATGGGTTCAAGTGAGCAGTTTACGTATTTGGAGAGTTGAGAGTTCTTATTTGATTCTTGATATTTCATATATTCTTTGCCTTCTATGTATAGTTTATTATTTCTGATCACAGCGTACTTTCCTTTTTTTCTTTCGCCTATTAGAATGTCTCTGAGCTCTTTCCTTACTTTTATATTGTGTTCGCTTAGATATTCTGAGATCGTCAGTTCAGTATTTTTGAAGTATTGTTTATTTTGTAGAATGAATTTTGTCATATTTTTACTTATGACTTCAATGACAATCGGTCTTTTGAGTCCTTTTTTGCCTATTCGCGTCAGCTCTTCTATGTGGCCAGATAAGTCTATATTTAATATGTCACGGAAAATCAATATTATCCGATTGTGTAGTTCGTTTTCATTTTCACCGTGGTCTAAGAGTCCGTACAGTACAATTTTTTTATTATTATTGTTAGTGTGCGTGGCTCTGTAAGGAGTATCTATTCTTAATTTTAGTTCTGTTACATCGCTTTTTAGTTTTGCATTTTCTTTCTCAATTATTCTAATTTTATGTTGTAGTTTTTCAATTTCTGTGTTTGTCTCCTGAAGTTTCATGGCGGTATCTTTCTTATGCTCTGTGATTTCATATTGTAGCTTCGACACAGCAGTTTGTATTTCTTTTTGAATAAAAGACTTCACGTCACTTATCTGTTGCATTATCCGGGTTGTATTTGTATCTAGTTTTATGTCTAGTTGGCGAAGAAAATTAATTATTTATTATAACAATTCTCGTCACCAGCGGTGCGCTGGTACTCTTGGATATCTATGAGATTTCGTGACGGCGGAGCGGATGGAATTTAAATTAAAGGAACAAAAACAATAAGGGGGTGGAAGACCCTGGGGTTTGGCCTTTTCTCCAGAAACACAAAAGAAAGGTCCTACCTTAAGAATCCAGCGTCCTCCGGGCGATTGAGCGGCAGTTCTTCTTCCTCAATTATATTTCCTTCAGCAGCTGCCTTTGAATTGTGTGTTGCGAAATAATCTTGTGGTGCGGTGCGGTACGAATCGGTAACTTTAACTGGTGCGAGGCGAACTTTATAAACAGCTGGAGTATAAGTTACTTTTAAGAATGCGCGAAAAGAAGTGACGTGCACCCTCGGCGCGAAATCGGTTAAATACTGCTCCGCGGGACGAGTCACCCGAGAGTGGCGTGAATTGTCAGGCGAGGTACCCTCTAAGTGACTCAGAAAAAAAGAACCATCCCCCCGGCCTTCAGGAGTTGTAGGCTCCTGAACTAAAGGGAAATAGGAATAGGAGACAATACAAATAAGTATTAGATGCGGAAAATATACAAATACATATAGTGTGGATAGGATATAGGTTAAACGGATAAATTGTTTAACTTGCGGGTTGGGTGAATGATGCGGGTAAAATCAATGGTGCGGGTTGGATAAAAATGGTGCGGGTAAAAAACAAGGGTGCGGGTTGGAGCAAGGGTGCGGGTAATAATGCATCCAGTGACTAATCACGGATGTCTGGAATAAATAAATATTAAATACGCATGTAAAAGAGAATGAAAAAAAATAAGAGTGTGAATTAGATTTACACATGCTAAGTAGACATGCGTAAGAGAAAAACAAAAGGTGCGAATTATTGGGAGGGTAAAACACACAGTTTTACCACTGGTCGAATGTAAGTGCCATTTTTTGTGCGTATCTCCACAATACGAGCGATGCCGTCCGAAGAGGATTTAATATCTTCAATTATACCTAATGGCCACTGTAGTGGCGGTGAATTTTCTGTTTTAAGTAAAACTACAGTGCCTTTAGTTACCGGGTTAGTTTTAGTATTCCACTTGACACGAGTTTGGAGCGTGTTGAGGTATTCCCGTCTCCAACGGTTCCAGTATCTCTGAACTATGCTGTCAACTAGACGTTTGTTGCGGATCAAGTCTACGGAATCTATGCGCGGATCGGAATGAAAAGAATCTAATGGACCTTGTGTTAGAAAGTGCGAAGGGGTTAAAGCTTCAGGTTCCGAGGGGTCAGAGCTTAACGTGGTTATAGGTCTTGAGTTAAGGATAGCCTCGACTTGCGTTATTACTGTTAGCATTTCTTCGTACGTGAGGAGAGCGTTTCCTATAGTACGGCGCAGGTGGACCTTTAGAACCCGGATCATACTTTCCCAAGGTCCGCCCATATGGCTAGCGGATGGTGGGTTTAGAACCCAATTTATACCTTGATAAAGGGTTTCTTGTGTAAAGGAATCACCGAATGTTTTGGATTTAAGAAATTTATTAAGTTCATTGAGTTTTGTTTTCGCGCCTATAAAATTTGTTCCGTTGTCGGAGTATAGCGAAAGGACTTTTCCTCGACGTGCTATGAATCTACGAAAGGCGCGAAGAAAGGAAGCTGTTGATAAGTCGACGGAAATCTCTATGTGTACTGCGCGGGTTATCAAACAGGTAAATAGCGAAAAATAACAACGCTCCCTTCGTGCACCACGATAGCGGCTAATGAGAATATCTTGTGGACCCGCATAATCTACGCCCGTCCAAAGAAAGGGCTTTGATGCTTCGTTTACGCGAACAGCGGGAAGAGAAGCCATAAACGGCGTCTCTGTGGGTGGTTTAGCTTTGAAGCAGCTGTTACAAAAATGAAAGCGTTGTTTGACAGTACTGCGTCCGGATATAATCCAGAATTTCTGTCTCAGTAACGACAATAATAACTGTGGCCCTGCGTGTAGGTATTTGCGATGATAATAGTCGATGATAAGATTGACTATATGATCCTTTTTCGGGAGAAGAATTGGATGCTTACTATCGAATTCGAGAGATGAATTATGTAATCGTCCACCGACGCGGAGGATGTCATTTTTCAAAAACGGAGAAAGCGGGAGAAGTTTCTTAGAGGCTGGTTGACCTTTTGAAATAGTTTTCATGTCATTTTGAAAATATTGTCGTTGAAGGGCTTTTATAATCGCAGTCTCAGCAAAGTGTAAATGTGTAAGTTGCATTCTATCAGTGCGGGGAAGTTTCCTAATAAATATATATATATAAACGACGATGCGGAGAAGCTTAGACCAAGAAGAAACGCGCTTAGCTAGAGAACATAGAAAAGGTTCTGGATCATCGGTGACAAGAAAAATGTTTGCCTGCCTTTTAAGCTCTAACAGTTTTTCATCTTGTGCGGGATTAAAAATAAATCTATTAATCGGCCATGTGTGTACTTCATTTAAAGCCCACGGGGGGCCATGTAGCCACAATTTATGGTTTAAAAATTGACCAGGTGTAAGGCCGCGACTTAAACAATCACTAGGATTCAGTGCGCTTTCACAGTGAAAAAAATGGTTTGCGTGAAGATTGTCCTGTATTTGAGAGATACGGTTGGCAACAAAAGTGTCGAATCGATGCGGAGACGAATGAACCCAATGAAGGGCTACTGTCGAATCAGTAAACGCGAAAATTTCATCTATTTGACAGCGGCAAGAAATAGTTTCTATCATAAATCGAAGCAATTTGGATAATAATAATAACGCGCACAGCTCTAAACGAGCTAAAGAGACAATTTTGAGCGGGGCGACCTTGCTCTTTGAGCCTATCAAATGGACCTGGTTATTACCCGAGGTATGTTGAGTGGCAAGGTACACGGAGGCACCCATCGCCTTTTCTGAAGCATCCGCGAACCCTAAGAGTATGACGCGAGAGTTAGGCCTAATACCTACAAAACGGGGTATTTTAAAATTATGTAACGTAGGGAGCTCCGATAAGAAGCGTTTCCACGCTAAACAAATGTCCAGCAGTGGGTTAGAATCCCAGTCGACGCGTGCCGTCCAAACAGCTTTTATTAATAACTTTGCGTGTAATATAACAGGACCGCAAAACCCGTTAATGTCCCATAATTTCGCGACCGTCGAAAGCATAAGGCGTTTTGTGCATTTTGACTGCGGGTTAAATTTTACGGCAATAGAAAACTCGTCTTCGACTGGAGACCAAATTAGGCCTAAAAGCTTCATATTATCCTCTTTGTCGAATTCGATTTTCGAAGATAAACGATTTTCCAGTGGAATCGCTTTTAACACTTTAGGTGAGTTGCTCACAAATTTAACCAAGTCAAACCCACCACGCTTAAATAACTCGATCAAATCTTGTGCCAGCTGAGCACCTTCCTCAGCGGTAGCTACCGAAGCTCCCAAGTCGTCCATGTATAAATTATTAACAGCGGTTTCCGATGCGTTTGGAAGATCAGTTTCATCTTGAGCGAGTTGTTTGACTGTTTTCATAGCGAGGTACGGCGAGCATCGCAAGCCAAAGCAAACCCGATTAAAGTGATATAGTTTGGTGGTAGAATCGCCGTCAATTTTTTATAGAATATTCAAAAAACGACGGTCTTCCTCGCGGATTCCTATTGCTAAAAACATTTGTCTGATGTCAGCGGTCAGTGCGATTGGAAACAATCTAAATTTTAAAATAATCGCGGTTAGATTAGCTTGTAAATTAGGGCCGGAATGTAGACAGTCATTGAGTGAAGCGTTCGTGTCAACACATTTTGCGCTCGCGTTCAATACAATACGTAGCGCTTTGCCCTCCCGGAAGACGCCATGGTGCGGAATAACGTAATAATTTTTATTATTTAGCGGTGGTGCAGGTGATAATATTCCCTCACTAATATAATTTTTCAAAACAGTGTCATATTCAATTTTTAAGGCGGTATTTGTTTGGAATTTTCGTTCAAGGGATGAAAAACAGCGAGAGGCTACGGTTAATGAATCACCCAACGTCACGGTTGATTTTATAAATGGTAAAGCCGTAACATACTGTCCAGTAACTTTATTGCGATGCGTGTTTGACGCGTAGAAGTTTTCACATTCTTGATCCCTTTCAGACAAATAAGTTTTAGTGGGTACCGATTCGAGATCCCAGAACTTGGAAACTAAACTTTCAATTGAATTACCCTCACTCGACGAGAAAAATGAGCGATTGTTTTCATTATTGTCTGATCCATTATGAGCTTGTAACGTAGCTATTGATCCTAATATTACGTATCCAAAAGCAGTTTCCAAAAGATCGGGACGCCCTGGTGGACCCAGCAATTTTCCGGGTCGTAATATCTGTAAAAAGGCTTCAGCCCCCAACAAAATATCGATCTCGGCGGGTTTATTAAATTGCGGGTCTGCCAGCTGGAGTTTACCTATATAAGACAGCGGTGAGATGTCAAATTCACAGCTGGGCAAACAACTTGAAATGGTTTTAAGAACGAGAGGTTTAATCCGCAAGTTAAAGTTTTTGTCATATTTAGATACCAACGTTACGTCTGTATAGCCTAATATAGACTGGTAGCTGCCACCAATTCCGTTTACGAAACGGTCAGTATCATCGTGAAAGATGTTAATACCTAATTTCCTGCAAGCGAAGCGGGAAATAAAATGATTTTGCGATCCATTGTCCACGAGGACACGAACTTGAATCACGGAACCGTCTCTTTTGCGAACATCAGCAAGAACGGTACCCAACAAAACATTTTGAGTTTTTCGCAAAGATTTTGAATTTGCGTTCATACTACAAAATGAAGCGTCATTATTCGTCGGTTCATTCAAAAATAAATTTGAAGTAGCGTTATTATTCTGAGCAGCCACTACTGGACTACGACTGTTATCACTCGACGGACCGGTTCTACTGTTATCAGCTTGAAAACAGAGTGAAGTGTGGTGCTTTTTTTTACAATTTGCACAAGTTCCCTTAGACCGGCATGCGTTTGAATTATGTTGCGAACTCAAACAGTTAATGCAAGCGCGTAATTGTTTTACATGTTCGTAACGTTCTCGAGCGGTTAAAGTCCTGTACTTTTTACAGGAATACAAGTGGTCGTGTTTGTCATTGCATAATGTACAAATGTTATCGCTTACTAAGAATGCGCGTGAATTATTTTTCGGAATGTAGTTTTCTGACAGCTTGGCTCTCACACAAGTACTTGAGTTTTCACTCGTCCTATTCAAAACCTTAATACGGTCGCGAACAAATTTAGTAATTTTATCAAACGCAGGTATTTCCGAATCGCGGTTATCCATTTCGAATAAACGTGCCGAATCTCTGTCCAGCCGTTGTAATAAAAGGTATGACATGACAAAATCGTACAAGTCGGGTATGTTTAAGTTAATTAATGCGAGATGCGAATTTGAAAATTGGTCGATTAAATATTCAAAGTTATTAGCGGTGGGGGAAACAATGGGCTTCAATGAGAAAATTTGGTTTAAATAAGTACTAGCGAGATTTCTCTTATCTTCGTATTTAGAAACGAGCGCGTTATATATTGTTTCATAGTTTTCTTCACAGGGTACGAATCCAATGTATACTTGTTTCGCTCGACCTTTCAATTTACTAGTGAGATAAAATATTTTTTCCGTTACGGAAAGCGATGAATTTAAATGTACAGCCCTTTGGAAAGTGGCATAAAATAAAGGCCAGTCGTTTGCATTTCCGTCAAATTCCGGTATTTCTATACGAGCTAGCTTAATATTTTGAAATGTTTTATCTGGTTTAACCGTTGGTGTGGGCGCTGTGGTTGTAATAAACTGAGAATGTTTACGTTTAACACGACAATAAAGATCTTCAAATGCGAGCCATTGATTGAAATCTGGAACTGAATCTTTATCAATTTTCAATAATAAAGATTCGATATCTTTCACGCAAATCTGAAAGTTACACCTGATTTCTTGTAAAGTCTCAACCGAGCACAGAAATTCTTCCAATAATTCTGGGTCATTCAAATTAGCACGCGATTTATCGTATATTTGTTGAAGACGCTCGAAATATACTTGTCTTTGACATTCCAATAATTTTAATTTTTGATCATTAGACGACGTCATCGTGATCAAATCCAGACAATAGGTATGATCCAAACTCAAATGTTAAAGTGATCGTACAAAATAACAAAAATGCGAGGTAGGTAAATAAATAATTTCCAACGGCGAACGAGATAATATAATGCGTTGGTAATTATAAGTGATTTATGTAGGTAGTCATTAACAGAATTGAAAACGGTTTATAAAAATTGCGGTGTAAATGCGAAATTCGAGTTTATTAGGCGATGCGGTAACCAAAGGCAATGTTTGACTTTTGAATGTTAAATAATTTAAATAAGCAAATATTATTTATTTAGAGTGACGAGACGGGTAACGACAAATCTGTTCATAAAAGTCAAACGTCACGAAGTTGATTGAACATGAAGAGTCTAAATCACTGTTTGACACTGCACTGCTCGTCACTTTGAGATTTTAGGTGTTATATCTCTTAGCCCAGTCGTATTTCTGGAAACTTTGCCCTTCAAACCGTAACACAGTAGGTAACTGCTTGACGGCAGAATAATAGGCAAAGCTGTGGTACTTCCCCAGGCGGGCTTGGCAAGAGCCCTACCACTACAAAACGAACTTGACTTCAAACGAGAGACACACAAAATAGGCGGTAGATAAATAAATAAATAGGAATGGGGTAAATAGCCACGAAATCTCAGGATAAACAAGGCATCCGGCTCGAAGGACCATTAAATGGCGAAGAAAATTAATTATTTATTATAACAATTCTCGTCACCAGCGGTGCGCTGGTACTCTTGGATATCTATGAGATTTCGTGACGGCGGAGCGGATGGAATTTAAATTAAAGGAACAAAAACAATAAGGGGGTGGAAGACCCTGGGGTTTGGCCTTTTCTCCAGAAACACAAAAGAAAGGTCCTACCTTAAGAATCCAGCGTCCTCCGGGCGATTGAGCGGCAGTTCTTCTTCCTCAATTATATTTCCTTCAGCAGCTGCCTTTGAATTGTGTGTTGCGAAATAATCTTGTGGTGCGGTGCGGTACGAATCGGTAACTTTAACTGGTGCGAGGCGAACTTTATAAACAGCTGGAGTATAAGTTACTTTTAAGAATGCGCGAAAAGAAGTGACGTGCACCCTCGGCGCGAAATCGGTTAAATACTGCTCCGCGGGACGAGTCACCCGAGAGTGGCGTGAATTGTCAGGCGAGGTACCCTCTAAGTGACTCAGAAAAAAAGAACCACTAGTAGTTTGCTTATCTGTTCCAAGGTAGTCTCCGTGCTTCCATTACATGTGGATATCTCCGGGTCAGAATTTATGGTATTATCTGGAACGGATCGGTTTTCCGACATGTATTCGTCAAGAGAAGTGTCTATAATGTCGTTAGTTTGGTTAGTAGAAGTATTTGCATCTTGGCTTGTTTGCGTTTTGGGACTGGTTATAATAGTAGAGTTGGGTTTATTGCTTGTTTTTTTCTGTGAACGTAATGATCTTATTGGGACATCATCATTTCGGCCTTGCCGCTTTTGGTTGTTGCATTCCGGGCAAATCCATGCTCGGTCAATATCATCTAGTTTGTTCCGGTATATATCTTTTTTAATCCCGACGCATGTCGAGTGATATTGCGCGCCACATTTTGTGCATCGAAGTAACTCGTTTATTCTTATATATGCGGAACAAGCTGCACAACATCTCATATTTGTAGCTTTTGGTAATCATATAATTAATGATTCAACAAAGAGTGTAGTCGTATTGTTGAAATTTTACATCAAAAATATGTAGTTATGTGATTAGTATTCGTGATATTGCATTGTAAAAAAAAAATCTAGGAAACGTTCGTTAATATAGAAACAGCCTAGGTCATAGTTGAATTCTAAGCCCACGTATATCTGTTATTTTTGCGGAACATGCTCTAGCTTTATAATCGATGTGTCACAGATTCTTTTAAAAATTTTTTACACAGTTTATTTTAAAAAACGTATAAGTTCTGTATCTATTTAAATACGAAGATGAATGAGCAAGCAATAGCTACATTAATTCATTTGTACTACTGAACATGTTTTTTTTTTTGTATCGAAACTTTTTTGAGTCAATTCATTTCACTCCACCAAGAAAACTCACTTGTGAGTAATAGTAATGAAAAAGTCACGGTTTGATTATAGGTGTCGTTACATGCCTGATTGCGGTGAAACTAGAGCCACTTTATGGAGCAAGTGTGTCGAAAAAAACAATTATAACTTCATAAAAGTACACTTTGAATGAGTACTAGAAAAATTAGTATGAGTGGATTTCACGAAAGATTTCAATCTTTTTCAGGTGGCCAACAATCTGTCCGTCTGTCTGCTCTACATGGGCCGCCTGAAGGAGGCCATCGCTGTCCTCCAGAAGGCCATCAACTCGGACCCCGAGAGAGGGCTCAACGAGAGCCTCCTCATCAACCTCTGCACTCTATACGAGCTGGAGTCCTCTAAGACGAACGAGAAAAAGTTGAATCTGTTGCGAATGCTGTGCAAGTATAAAAGTGATACCATTCCTAATGTGGTGGACTGTTTGAAGCTCAGCGGGGTTCGGTCGGATGGGATGACGGCTATGACTAAATAACCACTTATTATTAACTTATTATTAAGTCTACATTTTTACAGTATTTAAATGTACAGGGTTACTGATAAATCAGCCTGAATCCGTTTAAGGGCATGCTCTGTATTTAAACATACAACTTTTGTTAAAACTCAATACATTTTTTTATAGAATAGAGTGATGAGACGAGCAGTACATGCGCCTGATGGTAAGCAACATGCCTGCCACACAACAGCACAGTGACACGCAGTTGTTGGAACGCGAAGAGTCCAAATAATTACCCTAGCACTGCACTGCGCTCGTCACCCAGAGATATAAGATGTTTTGTCTCTATGTCCTATAATTTCACTATTTCATAAATATCCCCAAAAAAAACGTATTTTTTGTCCTCTCTAGCACTTAGTGTTTATTCACTTCGTCAATCATTTATCGAGCTTTAAAGAGAGCGCGCGCTCTTGTTACGAAGAATTCGATGGTTTTAGACCAGACAAATACTCTTTTTAGGGTTCCGTAAAACGTAAAAACGGAACCCTTATAGATTCGTCATGTCTGTCTGTCTGTCTGTCTGTCCGTCCGTATATCACAGCCACTTTTTGTCGAAACTATCAGAACTACACTGTTGAAACTTGGTAAGTAGATATATTCTGTGAACCGCATTAAGATTTCAACAGAAAAATTTTAAAAAAAGAAAAATTAGGGTTGCCCCCCATACTGAGATCTGAAACTCAAAAAATTTTTTTTCATCAAACCTACACGTGTGGGGTGTCTATCGATAGGTCTTCAAAAATGATGTTGAGGTTTCTAAAATCATTTTCGTCTACGCTGAATAATTTGCGCGAGAGTCACTTCCAAAGTGGTAAAATGTGTGTCCCCCCCCTCTAACTTCTAAAGTAAGAGAATGAAAAATCAAAAAAAAATATATGATGTACATTACCATGTAAACTACCAACGAAAATTAGTTTGAACTCGATCTGATGAGTAGTTTTTTTTTAGTACGTCATAAATACACTAATAATGAAACTTCGATCAAAGTTTCAACGAACTACAAGAACTATGTGTACTATGTATATAATGTTACTTGCTGCAACGGAACCCTTCATGGGCGAGTCCAACTCGCACTTGGCTACTTTATTTATATTTTGAATGCGAAAACCTTTATACGAATTTTTTGAACAAAAGTTGACGTATTTAATGTACTTAACATCCCCCTTAAAAGGATGCAGCCTGATTACCAATAACCCTGTAGAAATACTAGCTGCGCCCGCGGTTTTACCCGTAGAGTTCCCATTCCCGTTATTTTCTCGGGATAAATTGTAGCCTATGTGTTCTTCCAGACTATAAATATAATCTGTATCCCAAATGTCAGCCCGAACCGTTCAGACGTTCCAACGTAATTGAGCAACGAAGATCCAAACTTTTATTCAAATTAGTAGGATGTAAAAGTGTCTGAGTATGTACGGATGGTTTTTGTTCTCTCACGCAAAAATTACTGAAGGGATTTGGATGAAATTCGGTACATAGATAGGTCGAAGATGACACTGCACTGCGATCGTAAATACTTAATTAAATTTGAAACATATAGTCCGGTCAATTTAGACATTCGAAGTTAACTAAATTGGTGGGAACCAAGCTGAAAATCGGTAAGTTTGTTTAAAATATCATTAAAAACAAAATTTGATAGTTCCCCATCCTTCCCCTGTGAGGAAAAAATTTTATTCAAGGTCAAAGGTAAAAAAAATGAGTTTATCGCGATTTTCAGCAAAACGGTAAGTTTTATCATAAAAGTACCGCAGATAAAAATTGTAGATCATAAAATTATCTACAAAAAATGTATTAGTACTTTTTTTTCTACGAGCCACCGTTTTTGAGATATAACGATTCACAAAGTTGTAATCGTCATAATATGCACACGTTTCCGTTGTCAAGAAAGCGAATGCCGTCAGTAATAATTTCTTGTCGAGTAGAGTTACTATTGGAAATCACGAATGGAAATGGGCATTTTCACAATAATGGCAAGAGAGGGGTATGTTAGAAAAATAGGCGCGTCCATAATAAGAATAATTTGATGAAAAAAAGTATAAATGTCTTGAATGGAACATTGAGAGTTTGAGAAATACAGATCAAATTGCTAGTACTTAAAATCATAAAAACGGTTATATCTCAAAAACGGTGGCTCGTAGAAAAAAAAGTATTAATACATTTTTTGTAGATAATTTTATGATCTACAATTTTTATCTGAGGTATTTTTATGATAAAACTTACCGTTTTGCTGAAAACCGCGATAAACTCTTTTTTTTTACCTTTGACCTTGAATAAAATTGTTTCCTCACAAAGGAAAGATGGGGAACTTTCATATTTTGTTTTTAATGATATTTCAAACAATCTTACCGATTTTCAGCTTGGTGAGAATTTAGGTGACTTTACTCTTATTTTTTGGTCTAATTTGACCGGACCAATATGTAATTTTTTGAAACATTTCATTTTAAATTAACCATAGTTTTAAAGTCTTTGTCCTTGTTGGAATAGAACCCACGGTCACAATATTGGTGGACAATTCACACACAACACCATTTGACCCCAAACTAAGCAAAGCTTGTATGATGGCGGCCAGATAGCTGATATAATATTTATATAGTTTTAAATACAAAGTTGTTAAAGATAGAAACACCCGGACACAGTGCAAACATTTGAATTCATCACACAAAATGTTTGCACTGGGTGGGAATCGAACCCACGACCCTCGGCTTCGCAGGCAGAGCTACTACCCACTAAGCCACGAGGCCAGTCAAAACAACGGCTCAGTGGTTATGGTTTCTTCATCATCATCATCATCAGCCATAAGACGTCCACTGCTGGACATAGGCCTCCCCCCTAGATTTCCACAACGAACGGTCCTGCGCAACCTGCAACCAGCGGTTTCCAGCAACCTTCGTGAGGTCATCTGTCCATCTAGTGGGAGGCCGTCCAACACTGCGTCTTCCGGTTCGTGGTCGCCACTCGAGAACCTTTCTTCCCCATCGGTTGTCAGTTCTGCGAGCGATGTGGCCTGCCCATTGCCACTTCAGCTTAGCTACTCTTCGAGCTACGTCGGCTACTTTCGTTCTTTTGCGAATATCCTCATTACGGATTCTGTCGCGCAAAGAGACTCCGAGCATAGCTCGCTCCATAGCTCGCTGTGTGACTTTGAGCTTTGTTATGAGGCCCACAGTTAAGGACCACGTCTCAGTTCCATAAGTCATCACTGGCAACACGCACTGATTGAAGACTTTCGTCTTCAAGCATTGGGGTATTTTGGACTCCAAGATGTGCCGTAGTTTCCCGAACGCTGCCCATCCGAGTTGGATCCTTCGCTGGACCTCTTTGTCGAAGTTGGATCTACCCAATCGGATCTTTTGACCCAGGTAGACGTATTCGTCAACAACTTCGAGTGTGGTATTCCCAACAATAACCGGTACAGGTGAGACATGAACATTTGACATGACCTTCGTCTTGTCCATATTCATCCTCAAACCTACCTGTTGGGATACTCTACTGAGGTCCCTGAGCATAGCACCGAGGTCCTCCATCGACTCCGCCACAATGACTATATCGTCGGCAAACCGAAGGTGAGTGATGCATTCGCCGTTGATATTGATGCCATGTCCGTTCCAGTCCAGTAGCTTGAAAACATCTTCCAGCGCGGCAGTGAACAGTTTCGGAGATATGACATCTCCCTGTCTCACGCCTTTCTGTAGCCGGATATGTTTTGTGCACTGGTCCTGTAATCGGACAGACATTGTGGCTTTGCTGTAAATGCACCTCAACACTTCGATATAGCGATAGTCCATGCGGCATCGCTGGAGAGACTGAAGCACTGCCCAGGTCTCGATGGAATCGAAGGCTTTCTCATAGTCCACATACGCTATACATAGTGGCCGATTATACTCCTCGGTTTTCTGTATAATCTGCCGAAGCGTATGTATGTGGTCTACGGTACTATAGCCTTTTCGGAAACCGGCTTGTTCGGGTGGCTGGAAGTCGTCAAACCTGCGTGCGAGACGATTCGTGATTACCCTCGAAAACAACTTATAAACGTGGCTCAGAAGTGAGATGGGTCTGTAGTTCTTCAACAAGGTGTTGTCACCTTTTTTGAAGAAGAGCACCACCACACTTCTGCTCCACGCTTCTGGCGTATTACCGTCAAGTATGACGGAGTCGAACAGCTTCTGGAGGACTTTAAGTACCGGTTTTCCACCCGCTCTCAGAAGCTCAGTCGTAATTCCGTCGTCGCCAGGTGCCTTGTTGTTCTTAAGTTGTTTGAGGGCCATCCTAATCTCATACAGGCTGACTTCCGGGATGTCTTCGGTAAAGTGTCGGGTCAGCTTGGCTCTTGGGTCTTTTGCCATGCTAACGACAGGTCGTGTTTGCGTAGAGGTGTATAACTGTTCATAGAACCTCTCAATCTCCTCCAAAATCTCGGCCCTCGACGAGACGACGTTACCACTGTCGGTCTTCAATTTGGTCAATTGACTTTGCCCAAGAGACAGATTTCTTGCGAACACTTTCGAGCCTTTATTCCGCTTGATCGCTTCTTCAATACACGAAGTATTGAAGCAGCGTATGTCGCGTCGCACACAAGTAGAAATCTGTCTATTGAGCCGTCTGTATACCGTCATGTCGACCGAAGACTGCAATCGCATATCTCGCCTAACCGCCATGAGATTCAGAGTATGATCGGAGAGCTTTTGGGTTCTATTCTGGCGTCGGCTCTTATAAAATTCCCTGCCAACTGCTTGAACAGTTTCCACCAGCCTGTCGTTTATTTCATCCGCCGTTACGCATTCATCTAAGGCTTCGAAGCGATTTTGAAGTTCGAGTTGAAAGTTGTCGGGATCTTCGATTTGAGCATAATTTGGTCGGAGCGTGGACTTCATTAGACGTGATCTTTCGAACTTAATGTTTAGATTCAGCGTGCCTCTTACAATACGGTGATCGCTGCCGGTTTTAACCCTACTGATCACAGAGACATCGCTGAATATTTGCCGTTTAGTCGTCATAATGAAGTCGATCTCATTTTTTGTGGAACCATCTGGGCTAATCCAGGTCCATTTTCGTTGTGGCTGTTTCTTGAAAAAGGAGTTCATCATAAAGAGGCTCTCCCTTTCCAAGAAATCAGCTAGACGTTGCCCTCTTGGGTTCCGCTGCCCATATCCGAATTGTCCCACTCTCAACTCATCACCGCTACGTTTGCCTAGTTTCGCGTTGAAGTCTCCCATCACAACTGTGAAATGTGTTGGCGAGACATGTATGGCTTTGGAGATGTCCTCATACATGGTCTCAACCTCTTCGTCGGGATGTGTCGAGGTCGGTGCGTATACCTGTATGACCTTCAATGAATACCGGTCGGTTATTTTAAGTACAAGGTATACAACCCTGCTCGACACACTCTCGATCATTAACACGTTGTTGACGAGAGACTTGCGGATGATAAACCCGACACCCCCTTGGGATTGTTGATCTCCCTCCCGGTAGTAGAACAAGTTGCCGGATTCGAGGGTTATTCTGTCCTCGCCCTGTCTACGGACTTCGGATAACCCTATGATATCCCAGCGCAACTTGTCCACTTCTTCTTCCAGCTCCACAATCTTTTCGTCAGCCCTCAGCGTCCGTGCGTTGTACGTTGCCAGGTCGAGTCGTTGGGTTTGGTGGCGGGGCGTCTGCCGGGGATTCTTAGCACCCCATGCTCCGCCGGAACCAAGGCTGCCACCAGCGCCTGGAATAACGGAGCCGCCGGGGACTAGGGGCCGTTTCTTTGTTGTGACCATCATATGGGGGGGTATTTGCCATAGTCACCACGCTTGGCAGGCGGGTTGGTGACCGCGGAGCCAGTCCTTTGCACCGATGACGCCGCTGCCCGTCACCGGCCAGGTCAATTTAGGACTGGCTTTTAAATGGATATACCGCCATTGGTTCGGTCGTCAGAGCCTCGTTAGTCGGCAGCAGGGTGTACCGCGCGCAGGAGAGGTTGACATTTGGGGAAACTAGATGTTAAGCGCTTCCCCCTTACACCCCTTATGGTTTCTTAGTTTTGTGTAACTGAATCCAAGTTTTGGTCCTGGGCTTACTCCAATGTTTTTCAAATGCTTTGAAATCATAATAGTACATTATGATATAAGTGCGGTAAGTTGATAATTACAGCCGAGGCTTTATTGCTAGCTCGAGCCGAAGGCGAGAGCTATAATTAGCAGAGGCTGCAATTATCAAAGCGCACGTATGTCATACGACGTTTTATAACATATTTGCGAGGAAATAAACAAAACTCTGACGACATTTTCAAATAAAAACAATACAGCGAAAAAAAAACGCGCGGAATAATATTTACTTGATCACAGATCACAGCCACAGACTAGGTAGAGAGATACTCTATCACAGCACAGAGTAAGTAATCACTATGGATCACAGATTAGCAATGCGCGCGCATCGGCGCCTTTTTTTTAAGCAACGGCACAGAACCAGCCGGTATGCCATTAATAATAAAGTAAATTAATATTTTTGTGTTTTGTTACAGAAAAATTAAAGTAATTTATGGTCTAAATTAATTAAATTAACGAATTTAATAATTCTTTATTATATTTTACCTCTCAAAGTTAATTTTAGTCATAAAATGATGACCACACTTTTCTGACATAAAAACTCTTTACTAAGATTTAGAAAAGGTACCGTTCGTTTTAGACGGAGCATATCTCTCTACCTAGTCTGTGGACGGAGCATTTTGAAACCGTGCGTTTTACATTACACATTACAGCACTAGTGCGTAATAAGATACATTACGATACAGAAATTGGTCCAATAAGAGACCCTTTACGAGCAAATATGTTATAAAAATAATTATAACTACTTAGATATATTTTTTATTTACTGTAAATATTTTTAGTTCGTAATTTTTTTATTTTCTGCAACATAATCCATTAAAATTGTATATTAAAGAACCAGTATTTGTTTTTCAAGTATTTATTTTTGTGTAACTGAATCCACTTATTCTGGTCCTGGGCTTACACCTGTTTTTCAAATGCTTTGAAATCTAAAAAAATGTTATAAGTCGATTTTTTTATTTATTGTAAATATTGTTAGTTCGTAAATTTTATTTATTATCTTCAACATTATCCAATAAAATTGTATTGTAAAGAAACAGTTTTTTTTTTTTTAAAGATTTCTTTGAAACTGTACTTATTTTTAGTATAGTCACAGGACGAGCACGACAACTGCCTGATGGTAAGCAACACTCCTGCCCATAACAGCAGTGTCACGAACCTTTGGAACATGAAGAGTCCAAAGTTAAAGTTCTCTATTCATAAATCTACAATTTACATGTTAAACATCAATGAAAATCATGGAGTCCATATTGTTATACTATCACTGCACTGCCCTTGTCTCCCAGAGATATAAGATGACTTATCTCTGTGCCCGGTATTTTTTCTGGAAATGTTGCCCTCCAAACCGGACCACAGCTATAACTGTGTTCCGATTACAAATGTTTGATGCTCACTCACATCTTCAGAAATAAAACTTGGTAGATACTCAAGTAGATTATAGCCTGGTATATGCTACATTTAATCATGAAATAAATGCGTCGAGTTGCTAAGATATAAGCGATTTTCTGAATAAAGACTTAGCAGTCTGGTTCGTCTAAGCAGAGGAAGACTCAAGCCTACTCTTGTTTCACAAATCTTATGAAAGCGAAAGATTGTATGTATAAATAAAATAAATTGATGTTTGTTATTCTTTGAAGCAAAAACTAATGAAGGGAATCTGGGTGAAATTTTATACATAGATAGATAACGATAAGGAACAATACCGGTGAAACTACTAGTCTATACTACTATTAGGGATAAGTTTCTGTAGTGGTAGGACTCTTGGCAGAGTCCGCCTGGGGAAGTACCACACCTTTGCCAGTTATTCTACCGCCAAGCAGGAATGTGCAAACATTACTGTGTTCCGGTTTGAAGGGCAATGTTTCCAGAGAAATTACAGGGTTTACAGATATAACATTTTAGATCTCTGGGTGACGAGCGCAATGCCGTGCTAGGCAATGGTTTGGACTCTTCATGTTCCAATACTGCCCTGCTTGTGATATATACAGTAAGTGACATGGAACCACTTTCGAGAAAAACGCGGTCAAAGTTTTTATTTTTATTTTTATCGTTTCTCCCAAAGTATCAATTAAATGTAACTTTTCTAAACTGTTTCAGATAAAACCGTGTTTGTTTAACAATTTGTGTATTTTAATTTTTATTTAGTCATAATAGTTTAATGGTAAATCTTGAAAAAATATGTATGCTAAGGAATGAAAAAGCAAAAAATTATGTTTTTTTAGTATAGGTACAGTAAGTGTGTGACATACTGTAACTATCTTTAGTTTGAAGTACATACTGCAACAATGACTAGGAAATGAGGTAAATGTTTAAATAGGATAACAAAAAGTGCACAATTTGCTTAGTATTATTTAATCACTTACTGTAATTATAGCTAGGACAAACATGTAATCTCATTGCACCATTAATAATAATGAATTACTCTTTTTCGATGTTTTTGGTAGCTAAATAAAACAGAAGTAAGTAAGTATGATGTAACAGTTTAATCTAAATAGATTGTAAAATTGAAAAATCTCTTTTTCATGTTACAGCTACAACCCACATAATTTAAACTTAACAGTTTTTGTCTTAGTTTCGCAAAAAAATAACTGTTTAATTTGAATACCATAAATATTTTTTTGATGATTCAGTTAAGTGGCTCTTAAATAATCCCAATAAAGTATAAAAATGATCTCTACAAGTTATGTTACATTTGTGGTAACATTACTTTCAAATTTCAGCGAAGGAATTTGATATCATTAGTAACAAAGTTATGTGTGCAGTATTTTGGCTTTGCCATCGGACTACAAGACAATATGTGGGTTCCACATACCTGTTGTGTTACATGAGTGGGTAATCTTACTGAATGGACAAAAATATCTAGATCTATGCCGTTTGGAATCCTTATGATATGAACGGATCCAACAAACCACTTAATTGATTTTTACTTTCGTTATACTGATACTAAAACGGATACTAAAACTATTACAAAAAAGAAAAAATAATTTGAAATTAAGTATCCTGACCTGCCAGAGGCGAAAAGACCAACCCCTCATGATGCAAAAACTATCCATACCAGAGCCAAAGTTCCGATCAGACATCAACACCAGACACAACCGGAAAGATACATTAGATCCTGATTTACAAGAAGCACCTAATGTCCATGTTTACTATCTCAAGGAGATCTCAATGATCTGGTACATGATTTAAATTTGTCCAAACAACAGGCAGAACTTTTGGGCTCTCAATTGAAGGGATGGAGTTTTTTTAGAAGTAAAAACAAAAGTATGTTATTTTTGCAACCGAGATGAAGAGCCAAAAGATTTTTTTTCGGGTGGTACTTTGTCATGTCCTTGAAAATGTATTTTATTTATTCACATTGGAACTTATTTCCTGAAAATATAGGTGCCATCAGCGACGAACGCGGTCCAAGATTCCACGATACGATAAGAAATACGATTTCAAGGAAAATTAACCTCTCGTATATTGTTGGATTACTGTTGGACATTACAATGAGATGTCCCTGAAGCCAAATATATACGAAAATCCTATAGCTACAATCATAAATATTAGTGGCACAGTATAACGAAATAGCATATTTTTGTTGATAAAAACTGATAAATTGAAAAAAATCATATAACCTAATTACAAAAAAACTGTTCGCATTTGAAACATTCTAGTTTCATTTCTATTATTCTAATACTTGTCCTGAACATACCCAGATAAAAAATTTCATGTTACATGCAAAAGTGTTTTTTTTTGTTGACCAGATTAATAAACCCAATGGGTGAACTAAACATTGTTTAAGTTGTGTTGTTTTTAATTTTTGTTTGTACTTCTTCGTACACAGTAAAAAAACATCTAAGATAAAAAGAAGATAAACACTTTGTTTCCAAAAAAAAAAACTTTTAGTAGACTGTAAATAAGGTTTTCTCTTTGTATTCTTTCTTCATAAAAATAATCTTTTTAAGGCACTTTTAATTCGTTGTCTCTATCTTTGCAGAGGACGATAATCAATTATCTTTAAAAAAATATAAAAACAGACTTCAATTTAAGGTTAAATTCAGACACACGACCAAATTTCATAATAATATCTATCACTGTATCGTCTAAATATGTAAAGCAAATTTTAGTTTTTTGTTCATATTTCTAAAACAGCTACACCGATTTTGATAAAACGTATATGGGACCGACTAAATTATGAACTACCAAACAAAAAAGATCCATCAAAATCAATTCACAATTGGCGACGCTATCACGTTACATACGTACAAAATAAATGTTTAGCCGAAAGTCCCTTCTATATAATGCAATAAACATGTTCTTACTGTATATATGTTAAGGTTTATGAATTCATGTTTTATTGCCAACACTTAAAGTAACAGTAAGTGGTACTTACTGTTAATATGTGTTTGTGATACTTGATGAAATATACTCATAACTTAAATATAATAATAGCAAAATTACTTACTGTAGCAGTACCTAGGAAATGGTTAAACAATTTGAAAAAAATCAACCGTATGTGCTCATGCTGCAATAATAATAAGGATCCCTTGGTGCGAAACGTGCCTTACTGTAACTATGCTTAAGCTTATTTCGTTTTCTGAGTGACATTTTGAAACTTTGAATATACAGAAATGTAGGGCTTAATCTCTACATTCCAAATATGTACTCAACTCAATATCGACCAAAATGTG
Source organism: Ectropis crepuscularia (assembly GCA_963693475.1). Lineage (NCBI taxonomy): Eukaryota > Metazoa > Arthropoda > Insecta > Lepidoptera > Geometridae > Ectropis > Ectropis crepuscularia. The sequence goes on along the minus strand of OY856368.1, from coordinate 6,509,223 downwards.
ACTTACTGTATTTATCATAAGCAGGGCAGAATAGCTGTGTGTCACTGTGCTGTTATGTCAGGCACGTTGCTTACCATCAGGCACATGACCTGCTCGTCTCGTCACTCTTCATTTAAAAAAAATAATCTGAAGAGGATTTTTGTTTGAATGCGCTAATCTCAGGATCTACTGGACTGATTTCAAAAATTATTTCACCGTTGGAAATGTACGTGATTCTCTATAGGCTATATATTTTGTACCACGGGCGAAGGCAGGGCTGATCGCTAGTGTACAAAAATTGGCAGTCATAGGAACTGCCGATAGAATTGAAAACTTAAAACTCAGAATTTGTTAGCTTACCTTGGAAACTACACGGGTGCAACCGGAGGGTGTGGTTTCGCCATATTGGCATGGCCATCTAGAAATGTGTCAGCATTTTCCATTGGCTGATACGTTTCTAGATAGGCGTGCCATGATGGTCTGTCCACGCCCTTTCAGTATTTCCCATTGGCTAACGTATTTCTAGATGGCCAATAGCCATGGTCCCGAGTGTACCCGAAGCTTTCTTATCATACCCGAGCGTGACGAATGAAGTCAATTTACAGCCCACGAAAAATCTGTCTAGGCGCGCCTAAAGAAGTTTTCACTTCAAAAAATTTACAGTCATAGGATCTGCCGATAGAAGTGAAAACTTGTAACTCATAATTTGATAGCTCACTTTGGAAACTACGCGGGTAAAACCGGAGGGCGTGGCCATGGTCCCGAGTTTACCCGAAGATTGTTTCTTATCAGTTCCGAGCGTGACGCTAGAATGTTTTTTTTTATAGTATAGTGACGAGACGAGCAGGACATGTGCCTGATGGTAAGCAACATGCCTGCCACATAACAGCACAGTGACACGCACCTATTGCAACACGAAGTGTTCTAATCATCACCTAGCAATGCACTGCGCTCGTCGCCCAGAGATATGAGGTTTTATCTCTATGCCCTGTAATTTCATTGGAAACATTGCCCTTCCAACCGGAACACAGTATGTTTGCACATTACTGCTTGGCGGTAAAATGTGAAATGAAATGTCTGTGGAGCGCCAAACGTTGTTTTCACTTCAATAAAAAAAAATAAGACAGCAGAGTAATTAAGCCTGTAGGTCAGGTTAGGTAAAAAAAAATTTAGCCTGTAGGTTAGGTAATAAAAAATTAAACTACAATAGTACAGATTAGAATTACTGATTTATTTACCGAAATCGACGACATAACCTCTCCTGTATCATATGTAATTATAATAGTCATTCATTATTATGATTTCAATACTTCCGATTGTTGTGAAAATAAAATTATGATCGATTTTACAAAAAATATCTCAGTTCGTAGACAGATTGAAGAAGGATTTTACACTTTTTGTTTATTGCCTTTACGATGTCTTTTACGAAAAATTTACGCAAACATTTATGTTAATAGTGAATGCTGAAAGACCTTGGCTTGTCCAGAAGTGCAGTAAGTTCTATACTAGAACGAGTATCTAAAGCTGCACTAGTAGGATCATATCGGATTTGGATGGGCAGGGAGAGAAATACGAGTAGTGAAGGTGAGTGTTGACGTACCTACGTCAGTCACAAAGGGGCTCCTTTTAAACCTACGCCCGAGTCACAAGTCTTGGGATCTATTCGAGATTTCTCTCTCTGCCCACACGATGGATCCGGCACCCGCACGGTGAATCCATGGAATGCTAAGAAATTCGTCTATGTCTCGTAATGTTGATTAGTTAATTTGACGGTACAACTGTTTTCTCAATACTATCACGATTATTACACTCCGCAAGTTTAGTCGACTGAACTCAGTTAAATCACAAGAAAACTTCACAAATTAAACAAATTAGTCATTTACTGGCTGCAGACTGACACCAAATACCATAAAAAAAGCATTTGACAAAGATGACGTATGGCGCGTTTATATCTAGCTCGTTTCTTTCCGTACGAATTACCATAAGCCAAAGTAGGATAGAAATACTCAGTATAGAGTAAACAAGCGAAATTTGGCGCGCATTTGGTTCTAATAAAATCGACCTATTCTCGGTTCCCGCCACGTTTCTAGAGCATCCGCGAATCGTCAAACGCCACTGCACTGCAGAAGCAAGGATAGTTGACTGTTTTCTTTTCTCTTTAAAGTACAGTGTGACGAGACGAGCAGGACATGTGCCTGATGGTAAGCAACATGCCTGCCACCTAACAGCACAGTGACACCCAGCTATTGGAACACGAAGAGTCCAAATCATTGCCTAGCACTGCACTGCGCTCGTCACCCAGAGTTCTAAGATATTATATCTCTAATGCCTGTAATTTCTCTGGCAAACATTACCCTTCCAAACCGGAACACAGTAATGTTAGCACATTATTGCTCGACGGTAGAATAACTGGCAAAGGTGTGATGATTCAGGAGTAATACTCGCTTCTGAATTTAGTATATTATAACGCTAACTGAATTAAGTAGCGACTAAATTTAGCAAAGTGTAATAAGGCTTTTAGTACTATTATGGTATTAATACCTGACGGGCGCTCAACCTTCAAACTGAAACTGTTTTACCTTTGACATTGCTCTTTTTATTTTCGCTACAAAAAAGCGACTTCCAGACGCAAATTGACTTGTCAAAGATAGTTATAAATCCAAGTGTGGCACCACTGTTTGTTTTTGTGAAATTTCTCCCAACAAAATAAAACATTAGCGCCACCTACGGTGAAATTGGGAACCGTCTTTGACAGGTCTTTTTGTATCACGAAAACGACCCATTATAGAGAGCAATAGTAAAGGTGATTTAGTTAGGCCGATATTGGAATTGCGCGCGAAATAAATTCTCTCCTTCTTTCATGAGCTGAAATATAAGATTAAACGCTTTGAGGTAAGCGTCCATAGGCCCGCATCGCATTTAACGGATTTTAGTTTGCCTTGTATTAAAACTCATACAACAGCGTCCACTGATCCGCACTGTACGGACCGCTCATCGAAAAGGCGAACTAAAATTCGTTAAGTGCGATGCGGGCCTGTGAACGCTTGCCTTTAAGTCGCCGCTTTGCTCGATGACTCCTTCAACGTATCTGTCTCTTATTTCTGTTCCGGGAAGAGCGAGAGAGAAACAAGTTTACGCGCAATTTCCGCAAAAAATTTAAACAAGTGCAATAATTTTTCGTCAAACCACATTCAAACGAGTTACATATAAAACAAATGCTCGAGTACTGTTGATCGAAAAAAAAAAGACATACAAACTAGAGCTGTCATTAGTTTACTGTGAAACACAAAAAGTGGCAAATCCCCCTTCAAAATATTAACTATTTAGGTGTAACACACACAAAATGCACTCCTGAGAGTAAGCCCAAACAATTTGACCGTTTACGGAAGAACTGTCAAAAGTCAGACGCATCTTTTTTAAATCGAAAATGGCCGCATCAATTCGGTTTTTAAACTGTTCTCCGCAACTGTAAGAGCCCGGAATTTTCTTCCGTTAACGGTAAAACTGCTTACGTATTAACAAGTACCTAATTGCAACACGTTAAGAGTGCATTTTGGCTGGAAAAATCATAATTTTCTTATTTCAAAAAAAAAAATCAATTTCTCCCCCATCATTTTTCATACAAACAAAGTTCCTGTAAACATTAGTTCTGATTCCGACAAACGCTATACCAAAGTGGTAATGTTTTTTTTTATTTATATACAGAGTAGGCCAATTAACATTGGTAATTAAAATGACTACGGAACTCAACGTCATGCTTGGCAAGAAAACAATTAAATTATCTATGGAGGATTACTCAGAAATTATATCAGTGAATGACGCAGTGTACCCCATTCAAGAAGGTACACCGTTTCTGTGCAATCCTTTATACAAACTGACCATTTCTTTCCGTAGAAGAGGACGCCACCATCCCATTCCTTCGACTAGATAAATTAAATCTACCCGTTATTTAGTGCTTTCATTTCAACAATTACACTTATATTTTTAGTAGTTCGGTCATTCTACTTACACAAAAGGTCGAAATTAGCATGGTGTAAAGTTCAGTAGTGTTTCAAGTTTTACTGAATTTTGAAGAGATTGATCGAGGGATAGTAAGCTTTATGCAATGACATGAACTGTAGGGTAGGTATGTGAACTATAACGTCGCACAAGTTTATGCTCAAATAACACGGCACTGGTATCGTTCTATCTTCGTCGCACGTTATGCTACAGCACGGGTTCGCGACAGGGATAGATATATGTTTGGGTTGTGCTTTGTACGACAGCAATAGACCGTTGATGATAATAAATAGGGCCTCAAATGGGCATACTTAAAATCCCATATTGATGGCAAATCTATTTATTTGAGACATTTCTCTTTTGATTAAATAAATAAGCCTTTGATAAAAAAACGATTATTTTCTATCTCTTCAAAATTTAGCTACGAATAAGGTCATTTTACATTATACCGCTTCGACGTCAATTCAACTACAAGGATATTCTCAGCGCAGCACATGCACACGCATTAAGTTAAAATACCATTATAAGCAGTCTATATGAACAATTTGAGAGCGTCTCTGCGTTCACTTTACGTAAAAGGAAGTATACTGAGTGTAATAATAATATATTTATAATATAAATAAGGTGTTATCAGAACGACAGTTATGTGAAAAATTCGTGAAAAACAATGTTGAATTATTAACATTATTATCAAATACATATCTCACACAAAATGGAAAATAAACGCGATCTGTGGCGTAACTGAGAACTATTTCGACAAGTTTTTGGATTAAACTGACATCCTAAAATGCCACGTTGGTGTTGATACGGTATAATGCATCATGACCTTCAAAAACAAATATTGTTACATTAATTTTTTGCAGCACAACCGTCACGATATTTCGTAAATAACATGTATTTACAAAATTAAACAAATATTGAAGTTATACAGTAGTGTATTAAATTTAATCGACGCCAGATATTAATTTCAATTGTCATGAATATTTTTTTTATATATGTTTTATCTAATCAACTTTTGTGTGAATCTAATTTTTGTGGCCACACAACTTTTTCATCTAAAAGCAGGTGATGATTACATAAAGTGTGATTTTCACAATGCAATGTGAAGAGGCATCATCGTTACATGCTATAAAGTTTCCTACAACATGGCAATACCACTAATTATACTAAGGGACCTTGTACACTTGGCGATAATCCATCCAGAATGAATGCTACATGCAAATTTGACGATAACGTTTCGGGCCATGAGTTGCCGATAGCGAAGGAAATGAACAGCCAATAGCCGATATAATAAAACTTACTTAACTTTAGTCTCTATTAAGTAGTAAATATTTGTGTTCTGATGATTTATGTTTTATGATGTCACAACTCAGAACACAGAAATATTAAATTTATATTTTTTCCAAAATCACATCAATATTGTATTTATTAAGACTTTGATTTGTAGTCTTATTACAGTAAGCGTCACACTTAACTTCGTGTCAATCCCATTTTTTTATGAGCAATGAAAACTACCATAAATTCCTGCAATCAATGGGACTACAACACTACTACAAGACTACGACTCTCCATGCTAGCCAATCGAACATAAAGTGATTTAAACGTCCATGTGTACAAGGTACAAATTGTCAAGCAAATAAAAATATTATACAGCGTCCTTAATTGGTCATTGATCATATGAACAAATTGCGGTTGCGTCATTTCTTGAAGACAAATTGAATGAAAACAAAAATTTTCATACCACAATGATTTTCTATTCAGTAAATGTTTAGTTAAAGAAAATAGCGTAACAGAATAAAATAATTTGTTTACATGAACAATTCCCAACTAGAACGCCGGTTTAGGTTCTCCAATGTCTGCCAAATCTGAATCTGAGGTAGTCATGTTATAAAAAACCTATTTGTGCAATTATTTTACATGCAGCACCAATATTGTAGGATCATTTAAAAAAAACGAAAAGAAAAAATAAACAGAGAAAGTTCATTTCATTTTTGCAATAATAATTATTGCTTTAATAATTATGCATGATAACACAAGTTTCAATACTGATCATTTGCTCACAAGAAAATTGAAATGAAAAATAATAAATTGATCGCACACAATCACCATTCTACATATATTTACAAACACTATTACATAATTAATATGGCTAATGCGTTGTATGTATAAAAATACGACAAAATAATTCAGTTTCTGAAACCAATCTGTAGCTTACGATAGTTCCGACTCGAAATTAATTATAATATCACGGCAATGTACAAACCGCAATACAATAGTATACTATTGACATTCAACGTAATAGTACTGTTAAGGATCGGCAGACAGGCAGTTAAAGTATAAAATGGTCTGTCAAAATCACTGGTTTTCCTTAACTAACGCTTGAGCCTGATGAGAGAATGAGTATTGACAATGTTAAGCATTATCATTAAATCCAGCACTTACTTCTTAAACCTACCGATGTACTTTGACCCTAAGACCTCTCACACACAAACCTATTTATAATGTGCTACAGAGTCGTGTATAAAAGTGTTTGTATGTGTGAGTATTGACACTCAGCAGATTTAGAATATAAAATTATTAATCCCTTTAACGGTATCCGTCCACCGGTGGTCACCGCATCCTGTTAAATTTAAACCTAAATTCCTGTTGATTGAGTCTAAATTTGCTTAACTGGGCCTTCTTCCCTGTCCATAGACAGGTTAACACCCCGGTGCTATAAAAAATGTCAATTAATAAATGCTTGCCCGGTTCTTATTGTTTACCCTATGTTGTAAGAACACGAAAAATATTAAAAAAAGAGTGCCTGTTAATCAGTCTAAATTCTTACACGTATCTTTATTACAACTTGGAAACTACATTCCAAGAATTACCTTTTAAGAAGATAATCCTTGCTCTTTTGATTTGGGCAAAATAGTGATTCCTTGTTTGGTGAATCCCAGGTCTCAAAACATAGGCAGTAATGTGGAAGGTAATTCAAAACCTTAGCACCTTGGAAAAAGGTCTGAAACATGATGTCACGTTTCATATCTTATTCCTGTTTTTGTATAATTGAAAACGGTAACTAAATTGAGGTGTAATATGTTCTTAACTCTCTCCTTGCGAGAGAAGGCCCCGAGTCCCAGCAGTGGGAACATTTAGTGGGCTGTTGATGTTGTTGTTGATGTTGATGTTCTTGGAGCCATATGAGCCCAAAAAGGCCAATTTAAATATGATAATATAATAATTATGTCCAAAAAGAATAAAATGCTTTATTTTTACATTTCTTGTTAACCTTCAATAACACATTAGTTCCAATGTTTTGCTTCTAGTTTGTGGAATAGCTGATGTACTCCTATTTAAAGGAAATAGAGAGGTTTTCTAAACTGCCAAGTGTCAAAACTTAATCTAAATCAAACAGAGCTGTGGCCCTGGTACTGTTCTTAACTTCCCTCCCGTTTTGTTCCTAAAGTTTATGACCCTACCACATATTTACAATCTTAATAAACCAATAGCATTGTGGTATATCTGGCAAATATTTTCGAAAAGGCTTTCTACACTTTGGTATACTGGAAGCTTTATTTTTTTAGGCTATGGAAAATTGTTACCATTAAAAAATAATATTTAAACAAAGAAATACGATTTATACTTCGTAAAGATATGTTGGCTTGTCCAGAAGTGCAGTAAGTTCTATACTAGAACGAGTATCTAAAGCTGCACACTAGTGCAGCTATGATCCTACTAAGGATCATATCGGATTTGGCTGGGCAGGGAGAGAAATACGAGTAGTGAAGGTGAGTGTTGACGTACGTCACCAAAAGGGGCCCTTTTAAGCCTACGCCCGAGTCACAAGTCTTGGGGTCTATTCGAGACTTCTCTCTCTGCCACACGATGGACCCAGCACCCGCACGGTGAATCCATGGAATGCTAATAAGTTTGTCTCTCTGTCTCATAATAACGATTACGATTGTACAAGGCGAACAAACATATTGGCTTGGTCTAAAAACCGCTTACAAAGTGAAATATATGTATATTTCACAAAGAAACACAGCAATAATATTTCAACACCCTAAGGTGTTAAAATTTACAATGTTGACTTTAGAATTGCATTCAAGAGCAAAATGTCATTATTGGCCACTTTTATTGGTATTTTAGACAAAATATAAAATCTCTAAAATTGAAACTAGCAACATTGTTGGCATGTCTCCGTAAAATTGTCAGTTCAGTTTATAACCCATTCAATTGTTAGACTACTAACTAACCTACCATTAGATAATAATCTCATGCTTTACTGAAAATTATTGAAATTCTACGGAGACATATAGACATCACACTATTTTAATGTCATATCCATTATTATGATTTATTCTTATACCTAAAGAGTCATTCGTTTCATTTAGTACAGTTTACTAAGATGTCAAAACAAAATATTTTTTAGCAAAACAATATGTTGTTGAAAGAATTACAACCATTTGTGTTTAGCCTTATCAACATTTGCCAGATTTCTAGAGTTTAAACTACTAACATGCTGGTTCGGAAATTATTAATGTCATTCTCCATGTAAGGAGTTTTATTTGTGATAGCTACACTTTGGATCTGATTTGAATAACTTGGCGTCATTTAGCATAAGTCAAAGTATTAAATCTATGTAAATGTAGTTCATATGCAAGTTGTAGTCACTGTATCATTAGTAGAAAGATATTTTATTGAACATATTTTTTTAAGTGTAAAAGATGTCAAATAAGGAGATTAAAAGGATTTTTCTCTTTATGTAGTGATTCAATTTGTGCTGAAAAATTAAATTTGTTGCACTCTTGCATGGCTTATAAATAACTACCATGGTAGACAACCTACCAATCACTACGTAATCACTATGCATTTGTGATATTATGTGTTGTTATCTAAACATGATTAGTGATTGGATGCCAATCTACAAAATTTGCTATCTTGTAGGCCAGGTATCACTGCAAATACTACATTTATTATCTATTATTGTTATCCAGTACTTTTATACAGTGCCAGTATTTATCAGGGACTTTTCATGTGGCATAAACAACTTGCACATAGACTAGTCAGCTTACTAAGTAACACTCATAAGCGTCATTTTGAAAACCAAGACAATCACCAAAAGGCTCAGTTTATTGCTCATTTCACTTAATTTAAGGCTAGTGTCTTCCCACTGTGATGTTCCGATCAAATAAATAAGTCCTCTTACACACTATTCAGAGTCTGAACGGAAGATTGTTCACAACCGATTGCGACGGTTCCTTAAAGCCCTAAGGCGCGCTCGGCGCTGCTTTGCGGATTATATGTCTCCGTTTTGACTTATTCCAATCCGCTTGATGAATTCCTCCTGAAGCATCACAGTTTTAAGCATGTTGGGGTGCCCTCCGTAGGCAATGGTTTGGTCTGGAGTCGTGCAATACTGCTGTGTACCATCTGTGAGTATGACGCTCTGCCCATTTGTCAAAGCTCCGGTTGTGTCAATAGAGTTCCAATACGCTTCACTTGGAGATGTACTGTTGACTCCAGGAGGCGGCGCGGCCGGCGCACCCGTGTACCTGAAGTACGGGTTCTTGAGGTCTAGCGTGTTCGATGATGAAATATTTGTCCCTTCTAGATTGATTTCCATAGTCACGTCGTAGCTCTGTCTCTTGTTTGCGAGTAGCAACACTCGCCCTGTTAGAGCTTGTCCTTGTTTAGCAAATATCGGAGTCTCCAACAGGCATCTAACTTGGTACCAATGGGTGAGAGGTTCCGTTGGTGCTGTCGACAACCAAATGTGCTGTGTGTTGCCTGCAAACAACACATCAAACCAGAATGCGAGCCCGTGACATGTTCCCGACTGTGTCAACTCAAATCGGAATGGAACTTCGATTCGATGTAGATCTGTTTCATGGGCATTGAGGAAGTCAACCACATGCCTGACAGATCTCGCCATGCATATGCGAACATCAAATGTGTCTACAATTGGTTGTCTAAAGTATTCCTTCATGGCAGCAGTGCGTAAGGCACTCAAGTCAACACCGTGGAAACATGCCTGGTACCAGAAGTTGGCCTTATTGTATTGTTCCATAAAAAGTGCATCATCAGTGAACGGAGCTATGTGAAGGTCTCCTCTCGTCGGGTACATGTTTCCATTTGGTTTTAGCCACTTCTTGGCATGCAAGTAGGTTTCTAACATTCTCTCATTGTACAACATGTAACCCATTGGCTCGGATATGATTATATCTACACTTTCAGGCAGTTCTATTTCTTCTATCTTACCCGCTACTACAGAAATCCGATCATGTAGGCCGTTAGCGCGCACTAAGGCCTGTGCGTGGTGCGCCATATTACTAGCTTCTACTGCGTACACTTTTCGCGCTCCAGCTTGCGCGGCAAAAAACGACAGGATACCAGATCCCGCGCCGACGTCTAAAACTACCTTATTCTTAAAGTCATTGACGTTGGAGAGTATGGCTCGCTGATACGTGCTCGTCCGCACGTAATCCTGCATCATATTTTGCTGTTGGCTTAGATAACCATAAAACTGGAAATATTGCATCGCCGATGAGTCTTCCGTCCGCACCGTGAACACCGAGGAAGATCTCCCCGCCTTGATTTTCGTGACGAGTAGGTGGAAGGCCTGACAGTTTGCGTCTGATGCGAACTTGAAGAACAGGGTTTCATTGTCAATTGTGAAAATGTACGATTGGCCGGCGACGCGCGAACACTCGCTCTGGCTGTGGACGGGGAACTCTAGCACCTCCTGCGCCAGCACGGGGTCAGCGCGTATCACTTTTACACTTAGTCCTTGAGGATCGTAATCCACGTTTACGTTTGTGGGAAAATTGAAACGCGGCGTCAGAGCGCCATCGTTGTTGACGGCGGAGACGATCACCCCACGAAACATGTCCGCCATTTTATACACTAATCACTGCAGGTTTTAGGGAATTATTGTCCACACGCGTTTTGGCAAACAAAGAAAAATGCCGTTGAGAAGACGAGCGAGGCCGGCGTAAAATCGATCATTCACAAACTTCCTCCCTCTTTTTTGTCTATGGTTGGCAGCGTGCACGCTTTATTTTTTATGGCCTTTTTTGGTTTTTGCAGTTTTGAAGCTTCTGTGTTCGGCGAATGTTTCTGTGTTCGGTAAACAATAAATAAAATCTGGCTTATTTATTTCTAATTTTGCACAGCAAAAATATAGCGTTGTTTACCTATGTAGCAAATTTAAATTTTCATTTTGTTTATTATTTTTAAATCTTGTCAATCATAGACAATCAAATCGATCAATCAATAGACTTCCAAGTTCTTTTATAAATGTCTAGTTTCGTAAGTCTACTGACAGTGACGAGTCAGAAAAAAATAATTTTGAACGTTTCATGTTCCGTAATTCTATTTTGAGGAACTTTCCTAATGATCAAACGCGTAACAATAGCTTTCAAGACGCTGATTCATAGGTTAGTCGGAATGATTCCGGCACGCAATAATTAGTCTCTGCGATTTTAGACGGATACAACTTTCAAGACACGCTATAGCTTTCTATTCGTCCTCTGTCACTGTGAGGACCTGGGTAGCGATTCTGAAACCATTCGGTTGCATCCGACACGGAATCTCATCTCTCGGTCTTTGTCTTATCTGTTTAACATGACATGGACCGAGAGATGAGATTCCGTGTCGGATGCAACCGAATGGTTTCAGAATCGCTACCCTGAGGACAGTTATGTTGTGGCAAGGGTAGCGCCTTATAATAAGGCGTGCCCAGTCCTTATCTTTTTGAAGTGAAAACTTCTTTAGGCGCGCCTTGACAGATATTTCGTGGGCTGTGAATTGGATTCTAGCGTCACGCTCGGGTATGATAAGAAATCTTCGGGTAAACTCGGAACCATGGCTATAGGCCATTTAGAAATGCGTCAGCCAATGGCAAATGCTGAAAGGGCGTGGCCTCGGCATCATGCCATGGCCATCTTGAAATGCATCAGCCAATAGGAAACGCTCACGCATTTCTAGATGGCCATGCCATGATGCCGAGGTCACGCCCTCCGGTTACACACGTGTAGTTTCCAAAGTAAGCTATCAAATTCTGAGTTATAAGTTTTCACTTCTATCGACAGCTCCTATGACTGCCATTTTTTTTAACTTTGATAAGTTTCCACTTGACCGCCATCTTGCCTGATGTTAAGCGACGATGCGGTCTACGATGGAGCGTGTTTACCTAGAAAAAAAAACGATTCACTCTCGATTTGAAGATACAAAGATTGTACCATCGGGGAAAACCCACTCAGGCAACATATTCCACAGCCTAGACGTTCTTATCACAAAAGTAGAGTCAAATCTCTTCGTTCGTGTCTTTGGAACATCAACCATGAAACGATATCGCTTTTTCGAGAGACGAGCATTTTGATAGAAAAAGGACGAGGTGGTATGAGATCATGCAAATCAGTTTCACACTCTCCGAAATGTATCCGATAAAAAACCGATAGACTAGCAATTTTACGGTGAAATTCAAGACTTTGAAGTCTTTTTCGCACAAGAGGGTCATTGCCTTTGAGCCTTTGGGCACGTCTCTCGCTCGATTCCAGAGCCTCCAGCTGATACTTAGCCGAACCATCCCAAAGGTGCAAACAGTACTCCATACAGGAGCGAATCTGTGCTTGATATAATGTAAGCAACAGCTCAGACTTGAAGTACCTTTGCAGCTTTGAGAGGACACCTAGTTTTTTGGCAGCTAGTTTTGCTTTACGAGCCAAAGTTGAGCGACTCTACGCTACGTCAAAGGAACGCCCAAAAGCTCAAGAGGGTCAAAAACCGGCGCGGACACACCTCTAAAAGTTGGAGTCAGTTGGAATGGACTCCTTTTAGTGGAGAACAGACACGCCTGCGTCTTACTCTCGTTGAACTTGACTAGATTGGCATCGCCTCATTTAGACACTGCATCAAGGGTCAAGCTCAAACGCTCGATCAGACTCTATCTCAGTACCTGCAGGTCTACTTCGAAAAAAACCTCCGAATAATCGGATCCGACCGACAGCTGTCCGAATAATCGGTAAGGTAATTAAATGCTTTCGGAGTAAGGTTTACGACACAAAAACTGTCAAATCTATGTCGGTCAGAATTCGGAATGAACCGACTGATTGTGTTTCGTGGTAAGAAACGTCCATAAGTTCGGCCGATATATCGTTTATCGGACTTCGTAGTAGACCTGCTGAATTTGCTGCCCACTGGCTCTCGCGCTCGATATGTCACTCTCTACAACGGTGCTATCTATGCTACATCTGGGTAGCGATTCTAAATCCATTCGGTTGCATCCGACACGGAATCTCATCTCTCGGTCTTTGTCTTATCAGTTTAGTATGAAAGAGACAGGGATTGTCATTCCGCTTCCGAACCATTCGGAATCGCATTTCGAATCACTACCCTGCGCACCCAAAGACACCGGGCTTCAACAGATCGTTGATATGTAGCAGGAAGAGCGTCGCAGAGAGTACCGACCCTTGAGGGACTCCGGCATTGATAGCCATTTGACCCGACGAGCAGCCATCAATGACAACTCGTATGAATCGATCCCTCAAGAAGCCCGATATCTACGCAATAAACCCAGGAGACAAACCATAACTAGAAATCTGATTTTAAATGTCTGGTATTTTCAAAGTTATAAGCATGAAAACCACTGAACCGATTTGTAATGAAAATTGGTACACAGATATTCTAGATCAAAGATTGTAGAGCCCTGGGTTCTACGATCTATGGTCTAGATCCCACGAAAGGACATAGGACACTATTTATTATGGAAACAAATAAATGTTTGTTACACCAATTTTGCAATTTTGAACGGTACGGGGATAAAATAGGGGTTGATGTGCGAGATTAAAGTTTATATGGAAGTTCGTCATTCTTGAAAATAAAACTATGAAATTTTGCAACACGACACTTGATATCCATACTAATATTATATATCTGAGAGTAGCTCTCTGTCTGTCTGTTAGACTTTAACGCCTAAACCACTGAACCGATTTTGATGAAATTGTAAAATTATGTTTTAATATAAGCTGTATTTAGTTAACGTGCATTTCTGTGGGTATACAAGTACTGCCTTAGTTACCTTAGTATTTGATTCACGCGGACGAAGTCTCGGGTAAAAGCTAATTTTGTTCATAAATTAAATCAAATGTGTATGCCAAAGGCCATGTTACTATCTTTTGTATCTAATCCGATGTTTTACATTGTTTTGATGCGGTTTTTAGAGTAAGTTTTAAGTGAGGCGGCGGACGCGGCTCAACAGAAGTACCCTTCGGCTCAATAAGTGTTACTGGGGGATTTCAACGGCCATCTTAAGGAATGGCTGTACCCATACTGGAACACTGACCACGCTGGGCAGGAAACAAACGAGAAAGCTAGCCTTATCGTTAGACCTAACCCAGCTGGTCCATGAAGCCACAAGAGTACCCGACGTTGAGTCGCATACACCTTGTGAAGACTCGAGCCTAATCTATATAACTTTAACTAAATAAAAATGAATAGTTTAATGCTAAGATGTAATGTTCCTTTAATTTTAATTCTGGTCGTAGGCGCCAAATTATACTGGACTGCCTTGGACCAAGACTAAATAGAAAAGGTGGTCTGGCTGAGGGTCTTACGAAAACATTGATATAAGCTGAAGGCTTTAAAAATATATACACATATACATTGAATATAGTTAAAGCAGTTAATTAAAGAGCTAAATAAAGAAGATAATTAGATTGTTGGCCAAAGTGAACATGTCGTCTAGCGTACCTATAGGACCCATGATGTATCCGCATTACCCGAGGTTCTACGAGAAGACCGGTTTACCTATATGTTCCTAAGATATAAAGAATCGAGACAGATCTTAAAATTTACTAAAAAGCAGTTAGATAAATACCTACAGTTAGTAGTTGCTGCAGTAGCCTAAAAGTAACTTCTTGTATGAACCTCAAAAGAAGGTGATGATTCTAACTACAAAGACAGTACCTACAAAGAATGTAGTTATTTGAATTTGAAATCAAATTGACAATATAAGAGGTTTGAGATTAATTGGTATTTGAAAATGAAAATCACCGTTTACCATAAATACACATTGATTAGTTTAACTAGCCTGCCTGCCTATAGAATTTAATAGCGAACTTCTTTCTACTACAAAAGAAAAGCTTGTATATGAATTTTAGTTTATTAAATTATTAGTTTTTCTTATACCCCATTAGTCGGACTCCACGGGGATGAGTGCACCGTGCGGGAGCCACGTGTCCATCGTGTAACAGAGCGAGAAAAACAGAAAACTCAAGTAGACCCCAAGACTTGTGACTCGGGCGTAGGTTTAAGGGATCCCTTTGTGAAGCATTTCCACACTCACCTTAACTACTCGCAGTCTTCTCCCTGTTCAGCCAAATCTGACAAAAACCCACCAGTGCTGTTTTAGATTCTCGTTCTAGCATAGAACGTTTTTTTTTTAACTGTGATAGGTTCGCACTTGACCACCATCTCGCCTGATGTTCTCTCGCTCTGTGTCAAATTCTTGTTCTGTATAAGTAACAGGTATTCGACAAGCACTGCATTGCCCGGCCCATGGACTAACTTCCTGCTTGCAGAACAAAGCACTCATTCCATTAGAGTCGAAGAACTAAGAGTTTATAAACCCCATAGAATAATCTACATACTAATACAAATTGTTAGTACAGATAACCATGTCCAGCATGTCCTGTAGAAAGTTCAATACATTATTGAACAACCGCTGTCGTTTTAAACGGACAACATCAAGACACAATGTGAATTATAATAGACTAACAAGATATTATTACACGAAGTTATTAATTTACTTTAAAGTCTCTATAGGACTAAGAGTTTTATAAGTTGTCGGAAAATCATGAAATTATTGTATTAGCTATGCTTCGCTCAAATCAAACGCGTCTGGACTCGAACCAGAGCTCCGGATCAAAATTAAATGCAATTATTATATAAAACGTTAAAACTTACATTTGAGGGATTCTTTACCCATTATTGAAATTGTGTTTTTTTTACAATTTTTCTTTGCAATTTCATGTTTCTTGTAGCACAAACAAGTAAATAATCTCTTATATATTATCAATTGAGCAAAAGTAAACCAATTGAATAAATGTAAGAATTTATATTGACAACTGTTCGATCTTTCCCCACAGATTATAGAAATAAAACACAGATGGAACCTTCGTGAACAACACTGTGAGGCCCGTAATTAGTCATGTTGACGTAAAATTGTCAAATCAACGTTCCAAATTACTTGTATAATGTTGTCAGTCTTAAGAAAAAAGTCCCACTATTGTTGTCTTAGCATGGGAAATCTTCACGTATAATGAACACATCTATACTAATATTATAAAGCTGAAGAGTTTGTTTGTTTGAACGCTAGGATCTCGGAAACTACTGAACCGATAGGAAAGATTCTTTTTTTGTTGGATACTCCATTTATCGAGGAAGGCTATAGGGTATATAACATTACGCTACTATCAATAGGTACGGAGTATGAGTGAAGAATGTAAAGAAAACGGGGAAAAATATTTATCTTCGAGAGCTTTAGTTCCGTGAATTTAAATTCTCTTTGGTCGTTGAAGTCTGTGACGGCGCGTGTCTACATTTGAAGTTTGTGTTGCAAACGTTGTTGTTGAATGCATTGTTGCTTATTTACGTATTTTTAGGGTTCCGTAAAACGTAATAAAGTGGCCAGCTATGGATATTTTAGTAAGTAAGTAACACACATAAGAACAAAACAAAATGGGCACAAAAGGCGATCTTGTCGCTAAAAGCGATCTCTTCCATTTATAACCTTTTGATTCATGAGGAAACAAAATTTGTAATATTTTGGGCAGTGGTGCAACTAACGAAATAAATAAATACACAAACAAATTGTATGATGTATTAATGATTTTGTTTTTTGTAAATTTTAATGTCATAAATTACTCATTTTATAAATTAAACATTTACTAAAATTAAATTTGATATTCAATTATATTGAATAATACAATGCCTGTCAATAATTTGGTCTACGAGTATCTAAAAAAATATATAATCTATATTTTACCCTAAATTTAGGGAAAATAATTTACATTTAGTATCGCCACACTAACCTATTTTCGTTGAGGTGTTGTGTTCCATTCATCACCAAAATGAAATCGCCTAAATTATATAAATAACAGTAAAAATATTCAATTTTTCCTATGAAATTATATTCCTCTTTCCTTTTTTTGTTTTTGGGAACATTGTTTGCAACGTTTGAAGACACAAGACGGCATATTTTAAAACAAAACTTAAAATCACACGGGACTCCCGTACAACAAGGAAGTCCGTTTCATACTGACTGGAGTTTGTATTTGCTTCGGCGTTTGTATTTCCTTTGTCTGCTTCAGTAGCTCTGTTCTGCACGCTCTATCTGGTTTTATTTCTGTAATCTGTGTCTTTCCCATACAAAATTTCACAAAGGAATGCTCTTCAACGGCTTAGCTCCATCTACTTATAGCGCCAACCCCTCTAAAACTCTTTTGAGATGGCGGGTAGAAGTGAATGGTATCCCACTGGCGCCCTCTACTCTAAATGACTCATATTTAAACTCAAATCCCAGTATTAAATATAATACTATAGTGAAATACACGGTAAACAAAATAGAGGTGATAACATATATCAACTAGATCTTTTTATTTTATTTCTTTTTGCAACGACGTGTAACTTTTACATCAAGTATTTTCCTTCCGTCAAACAAAAAAAGAACTCCAAAAGGTTTGCTTTGCTTACTGAACGAGGCTATACCTTGGCCTGTTACAAGGTCCAGTGAAGTACAATTTGGCGCATCCAAACAGGATTAAAGGAACATTAGATTTTAACATTAAACTATTCATTTTCATGTAGGAAAAGAGAGTCCTAATTCAGGACAAGTCAGGCTCGATCCGTTTCAATGTTGTGCCGAACGACCAGGATTAGAACTACTTCGTAATTTCACTTTCAATTCACTTCACAATTTCAAAAAAAAAATTTGTTGCTACTAGCAGAATCAAAAATTAGCCCTTAATAAAACTGCATTTAAAAGTAATTTTTGTAAAATTTGGTAGATGGAACAAACAAGCACTCGGGCGACGACCTATCGTGAACTGTCCTGCATAGGTATTTTTGCATCTTGAAACGCCCCTATATTAATCATCGCTAAAGCTACCCTTTCAGTCCAGTAAAAAAATTGTTGTCTGTAAAGTCGGTTTACTGACGATAGTTGAACGTGACAACGTCTTAAGAAAATACTGATGGAATGGTACTGACTAGTATTTGTGTTAAGCGCCATCTAGGTAAAACATTCTGAAGCTTTTTGAAAAGCTGTTCAAAGCGCCATCTCTGGGTACATCATTGTACTAGCACAAGTTCTTAACTTCATATCGTCGCTTTTCTAAAACATGGACAGACTCCTTGAACGTAATACACATTTCACTCACTGTATGGTGCGAAAAGTAATAAGGCGAAGTAACGGCGGTAACGGCACATGATGTCATCGAATTATAAGACGTTATCACGTCAAAAACAGTGATCACTCGAACACCATTCGAATCAGCGATATCCATAAACTAGATAAAGGTTACACGGAACGCGGAACGATAAACAAAAGTGAAAAATGTAGGGATGAAACATCGCTCATACGGCTCATAAAAAACATCGACATCAATCGACGTTATCAAAAGTGAAACATCGACGACAAAAATATCGATGTTTATGAATATAATATCGTTCATCAACGATTTTGTTTTTGATGTGATCATAGTTTTGTTCCAACCATATATCGATTACGAATAAATATGCGTTTTTAATCGAAATTAAACACGAAAACAAAAAACTATACCGGTTAAATTTTTTTATTTGTATGATGTTGTGTAAAACATTTAATTTTGATTTGTTATCGAACATTATTTTTCAACAACAAACGTATCATCAATTATAATATTGGTATTAATCACACTTTTTTTATTTATCCGTTTATTTCTTAATAATAGGATCTAATTTTCCATTGTTTTGCCATATCAGATTCCCTACTCTATATTAGTATGTTTTCGCATACATCATGTTTTTTTTAAAACAACTTAAAATCAGGGTAGCGATTCTGAAACCATTCGGTTGCATCCGACACGGAATCTCATCTCTCGGTCTTTGTCTTAGATAAGACATTTTGAATATATAATATAAAACATTTTGTATTTTTGTATTTGTATTTGTATCTCTGTTACCAGTGCGGAGTTTTCCATATAGTAGCTCGTTCAATGTTTTATTCCTTAACCCTCGATAGGTCGATGATATCAAACTCAAAACATTGATATTTGTCTTAGATAAGACAAAGACCGAGAGATGAGATTCCGTGTCGGATGCAACCGAATGGTTTCAGAATCGCTACCCAGGAGGGTTGGAAGTTTAACGTAATGTAAATAAACAATTTCTTATAACTGACAAAAAACAATAACAACAACTCAGATATAAAAATTAAATTCATGTTTGCCTTTTAAACTCAATTAATATAATAGGGTGTAATTACGTATCTATTACATTGAAATAATAATTACGTTCGAATAACAGTTGAGGTTAACAGTTTAGTAGCTATAAATATCATGTAGTGGATGATAAACAACAAACAAAAGCAATGGCCGCTGATGCAAACGGATGAAGCAACGGATTCATTTTACACACGTTAATATTGGAGAGTAGATACGAGACGATCGATATTCATCAATGTTGGGAAAACATCGATTTTAATATCAATGTTTTGAGTTTGATATCATCGACCTATCGAGGGTTAAGGAATAAAACATTGAACGAGCTACTATATGGAAAACTCCGCACTGGTAACAGAGATACAAATACAAATACAAAAATACAAAATGTTTTTATTAATGCAACATAAGGTAGTACAAAATAAAAGTGAAAATCCCTGTCTACCGCTTTAGCGTGAGCTGTGTTGCAGCAGACAGTGCCTTCCCCAAACTAAACACAGTAATAATACATTTTATAAAATAAGAGATTAAAAAACTAAATTAAATTGAATAAAATGTAGTGGTTAGACATATTTTTTAAATGCGTTTGTTTGTATGAATATATATTTATAGTATATTATATATATATAATAGTATATTTGTGTGAATTAGTAAATGTGTCTGTATATTTAATGATTTTGTGTCAGGGTATGTGTATGTGTGTGTGTGTGTGTGTGTGTGAGAGAGAGAGTGAGGGAGGGTGTGTGTGAGGGTGTGAGTGGTGTATATATGTGTGTATGTGAGTGATTACATGCGAGTCTGTGTGTGCATATTTTACTCCACAAAATCACAGGACATCAGCTGTTATGTATTAGATATTAAAAGTATTTGAAGTCATAAAAATGCTTTCAAACGAATCGTAGTCGTATTCCTGTAGCCAATCATAAATTATATTTTTAAGCTCAAATGCATTATGAGTTGATAAATCGCCATCTGTATTATTTTTTCGGTATTTATATCTTAATAAATTGTATAGAATAGGTGCCATATGATTGTAGTGCCGCCATAAAATAACACTTTTGTACTTAGGTACAGGGTATTTTCCACGCCGCTTGGTAATGTCTAATGGTGGTGCCTCTCTGTGATACCGCATTATACAGTGATATGCAAATAGCTTTCTCACTGATTTAATTTTGCATTCACCATACAATTTTGAAGTGGGGTATCTAAATGAAAAATTCATGATCACTTTTAAAAGTGCACGTTGTGCTCTTTCAATATGAATCATGTAACTTTTGGCTGCGCCTCCCCAAGAACAGATACAATAACCAATAACACACTCGCACAATGCCTTGTAGGTATCCAATAGTAGCTTTTGGTCAGCTACAGATCGGAGAAGCTTAAATACATGTATAAATTTTCTTACACGTTTAGCTGTTACATGAATGTGTGGGCCCCAAGTCATTTTATGATCCATAGTAATACCTAAATATTTTATTGATTCACACCGATCAAGCATGCTGCAAGAGCAGTTCTTACTTTTATTTGTAGAACGATTACAGGGGTAAGTATGTACCAATATGCCAAAACCTGGAGGCAATTTGTTTCTTTCAGTTTTTTTAAAACAAATATATTTGGTTTTTGAAGTATTAAGTGATAAGAGATTATCTTCCAACCACGTTGTCACTGTTCCTAAACCTTTTTCGACAAGCTGCCGAACATTCAACCAGTTGGATCCGTGAAAAAGCAAAACAGTATCATCAGCATACATGACAATATCAGCATTCAGTATGTTGATTCTGCATAATTCGTTGATGTAAATTAAAAATAATGTTGGTCCTAAGGTACTTCCCTGTGGTACACCATAACTGCAGGAAGCTTCATCACTTAGAAATCGGTCTATTTTTACATGTTGGCGACGGTCAGTGAGGTAGTCCTTAAACCATTCAAGTACAGTACCTCTGATTCCAACTTCCTGTAGGCGGGACAAGAGAATTGGGATTGACACCGTATCGAATGCTTTTTGGAGGTCTAAAAACACACCAACAGTCTTGTCCCCCCTATCTAAGTGTTTGGCGATCAAAGATGTCAACTTATGTACTGCATCATCAGTTGATTTGTTTTTCCGAAATCCTAGATTATGCTAGATGCTTATGTTAGATGCTAGAGTACCACTTTTATCTAAGTAAGAAATAATCCTCCGGTTTACAATTTTTTCTATAATTTTAGACAAAGCTGATAATAACGAAATCGGTCTATAATTTGAAGCAAGGTTTTTATTTCCATCTTTATAAATAGGACAGACTATGGCTTTTTTTAGAATTCTGGGGAAAACACCTTTAGTAAAGCTGAGATTGCAAAGATGAGCTATTGGTTCAGATAAATATTTCGAACATGATTTAAAAATTTTGGCCGTCATGTTATCCCACCCAGGAGCACTATTATTCTTTAAGCTTGATATAATACCAGATATCTCAACAGCATCAGTGAGAAAAAGCGATAGGGAACCTATTGGAATAGTAGACGTACATTTAGTTGCTTTAGCTAGTTCTAAATCTGTTTTAGCAAGCTTTTTCAATGTTTTGTTAGCTAAGTCATGTCCGATTGAAGTGAAAAATTTGTTCACTTCATTAAGAGATTCTACAGGGCTGCTTTTGATATTCAATAAAGCTTGCGAAGTGGCTTTATTTTGACTATAATTACACACTTCTTTAATAATGCTCCACGTTGCTTTCATATTTCCTTTATTTTTTTCCAGTTCTGATTTATAGTAAATTTTTTTTACTGATTTAATTAATTTATTGCAAGCATTTCGATATTTGATAAATTTATTATAGATTTGTATGTCGTTTGGTGAAGTTTTCCATTGCCTTTGTAAACTATTTCTATGTCTGATACATCTTACAAGACTATCATTTATCCAAGGTTTTAGTGGTCGATTTTTAGAAGAGATTTTTTTAGTTTCAGTGTTACTCGATATCAATTCTGTAAGATTAGAGACAAAAACTAACGTAGCTTTGTCAACATCTTCTTCTTCATAATAATCTTTCCAAGAGTAACGAGAAAGCATCTCCGTGATAGCTTTAAAGTTAACTATAGATTTTTCCCTAATAGGGTGATTGTTGTCTATTTTCTTAACAGCCTCTTTAATATGAAGAAGAATTGGTGCATGGTCTGTAAAATTACCGAATATCAAAGTTTGCCATTTTAACTGAGTTTTCACCATAAAATGGTCAAGACATGTAGTATGTCTAGTAGGGAGGTTGATACCTTGAGCCAAGCAATGTGTTGCCATTAAATTAAGGTACTCTGTTAAGTATGCAGAGAAGTTATTTTCTTGTAAAATATTTATGTTCATATCACCAGTCAAAATAACGTTATGTTTAAACTTGAGATTATTTAAGATATGGTCTAAAGAGCTGATGTAATTTGTTGGATTCGAAAAAGCACATGGACGATATGTACAGATTACAGAATATCTTTCGTTGATTTCCAGTAACAAAAAATTTCCTTCAGGCATTACGGATTCCTGAGCATTGACGGTGTGTCGTTTATGTACATATGCAACAACGCCATCATTTTGGTTATAGCTACGCTTCGTAAAAAACATATTGTAGTTATCAATCGGGGGAGGATCGTACTTAGAGGTCCAACATTCCGTCAAGACAATAACATCCAATGGTATATCAAAACTACTGAGAAATACCATGAACTTATCCAAATTTTGGTGAATACTTCGAATGTTTTGTGTTATTATTGTTAAATTTTTCGTATTGTTAGTATCACAGTTCAAGAGATTAGAACACTGTCACTGATCATATGTCTGCCTGCAGTCAACGTTGTCATCTGTATCAAGTTCACACACGAGATTATTATTTATTATGTCAGGCATTGTAAATGTGTACGAAAATTAATATCACATAAGATATACGGTATCAATACCTTTTTCAGAAATAAGTTGTACGAGGCAAAACATTTAGAGTAATCTGAAAAACAACCCAGACAAAATCCATATATTATGAATGAACAGTTCTTATCGTGTGTTATAAATGTGCGTCTTAAAGTAATAATCAAATGTGCAACCTTGGTGGGGCTTTTAATTAGGTGTCTTCTAATTCTTGTAAAGACATTTTTGAGATATTGATTGAAAACATTTAAATGAGGTTTTGTGATCAAAATGTGTCGTGTTTTATCTAGAGTGTGTAATGTTTTGTTATGTTCTGTATGTATAATGTGTGAAATGTTGTTCGTGTTTTGTGTGTACAAGTGTATGAACTTATTTAGTTTAGCAGAATTTACAAACAATTGGCATAGCTCATATGACAGTATTAACATGATAATATTATTCAAGTAAAAAATCAAAACGGTTGTAAAGTTAACAACTAGTTTCGTCATATCCAGTCATTGTTTTCGAAGGTCACTTTCATCAAAAATCCGAATCTGTGGCGATCCTTCACTTCTTCTTAGGAAAACTCGTCCATATGAGGTCCAACAATATGAGAAATCGTGACTCTTTGAAAATACACGTGCTTGATAGAACAGCCTCCGTTCGCGCTGCGTTAAGTTTTCAGATATATATATTTGCTCACTGGGGCCTTCAATTTTTACATGGGACGTGCATAATCTGGTCTGCCGATGCTGTTTGTTGAATCCCTTAAACGCCTTCAAAAACTTTTCCCTTAGTGCTACAGTAGTAAAGTCCACAATTATTGGTTTCCCCGCTGATTTTGTGTTTACACGGTAAATATCCTTAATGTCGTTGTTTGTAACCGTTATTTCCAGTACTTGCGCTAGGTTATTAACCAACCGCCTAATATCATCTTTGTTTTCTTTGGGGCACTTTGGGATATTCTTAATTTCTAAATTGGTACTCTTTATGTGCCTTTCTTGTATATCAAGTTTTTTTTCCAGCAGTTGTATGTAACTCATGTCATTCTTTCTCTCCGTCTCTAGAATGTCAATCTTTTTTAGAGCTTCATCATACTTAGATGTCATAAACTCCAGAGATAACTTCATGTCACTTATTGAGCTCAGTATGATGTCAAATTTTGCATTCTGCTCTTCTCGCAGAGCCCCTAACATGCTTACAATATCTGGTCTGCTAAACTCAAACTGTCCAACACCTGCCTCATTACTCTCTGCTCGCTTACGTTTCGGCACAGGAGTCTTCCTTGACGCAGGTTGACTAGCAGAAGATATTGCACTTACATTACTAATCGATGAGGCAGCACTCATACCAGCTTCCTTGCCCACTTCCGCAATACTAGTATCGGAGGAATAGTGCTGAAGAGGAGTCGCAAACGCAGATTTAGATGGAGACGCTTTGGTAGATGATGGTGGCGTACGCTTGAGCGGCATGTTAGTTTATTATGTTATTAAAAAGAAATACAAAATTCTCAAATTCCGATGTACTGTTTTCTAGTGTAGCAACGGCCGCGAAGGCTACTTAAAGTTGTTCGAAATAAATATGGTCGGCCGGATCTTATGAGGTTTGCTTGAGTATTTTTAGCATATGCAACACAACTCAGTGACACATAGATTGGACCATAGTAGGTTTTTTTTTTTTTTTTTTAGTGAGGGTACTATTAGTCAATGACCGCTTGAATCAACTTCAACGTTTTACCTCGGTACTATGTTCCTCTTTTGAATCCAATATTTATATTGCTGTTTGGATAAAACTGCAAGTCACTATTTTGCTATTTCACAACACGACTAGGTACGTCAATATTGAACTAAATTAATAATACCAATACTGTGTTAAAAGTTAGCTAAAGTATTCTGACACACGACTACTCGCTACCGAGGTCCGCGGGGAAGATGTTATAAGAGTTGAGTATGATGGCGCTTAGGGAGGATTAAGCTACTACTCTCCATCTCTCCAATCTCCATGATCCATGACGCTGTGACAAGACAAAACATCGTTCATTGAACATCGCTCATGAAGAACGATGTACCGTCGATGACTTGGGTAACTTGGGCTTCAACACTGATATCAAAACATCGATGTTTATTGTTTCGAAACATCGATGTATCGTTTGCATCCCTAGAAATATCTCAACTTCTCAACAAAGCAAACGTAACAAACGTTTTTGATTTCGTTGGATAGCTGTCACACAGGAGTCGCGAATTTTGTGTAAAATTACGTTTAATTGTGCCTAACGGGCATTGTTTGCGCGAAATATCACGTATTTGTGTTTTTACTAGGTGGTGATATAATTTAATACGGCGGGAGGTTTTTATTTTCGACTATTCTGGTTTTTATAAATTTTGACGTCCATCATGGACGTTAAAAATCTAATTCCTCCTGTTCCTCCGGATATTTTTACGTCATCATCTGCTGGTGCTAAACGCCGAGCTACCGATGTTTCCGAACAAACAGTTGCAAAGAAAACAATTGTTAACCATGATTTATCTAACGCCTCAATCCAAAATGTATACATACACCCAACCCTTGTAATAGGTATAAAACAGTACACCGATTTAGATAAAGGGCCATTCGTGGTTCACATTTCCCGCTCAGACCCTGATCTTGCTACTGACGCCTCAATCAGAATCATCAAGTTTGGCCAGTTGCTATGTCAAAATCACGTCCCTAATATTTGCCGCGATGGAATTAAAAAAGTGGGACGAAACAAAGTTTCCGTGGAGTTTACTACGAGTGAAGCAGCAAATTGTTTCCTCGATAATCCCATTTTGGAAGCCAACAATTTTATAGCATCAATCCCAAACTATAATATCTATAACTAAAATGGGTATTGTACGGCACGTCCCCATTGACCTGTCGATGGACGAGTTTGCAAATTCCCTCGTAGTCCCCAATGGATGTGGTATCCCACTTAAAACTCGCAGACTTAACAGGAAAGTAATTACCGAAGGAATACCCTCCTGGATCCCTACCCAAACTGTGGTCATAACTTTCCAAGGTCAATCCCTTCCCCAAAGGATTTTCCTCTTCCATACTTCCCTACAGGTAGAGTCTTATCAATTTCCTACTATACAATGCCTTAACTGTTGTCGTTTTGGCCATATTAAATCCCAATGCCGCTCGAAGCCCAGATGTTTTCGATGTGCTCAGCCACATACTGGTGACTCATGCAATGTCGAGGAGACAGATGCCAGTTGTCTGCATTGTTTAGGGCATCATTTTGCTAGCAACAAGAGTTGCCCTGAGCAGGGCAGACAAAAGGCTGTTAAAATCCTTATGTCACAAGAAAATTTATCTTACGATCAAGCTTCCCATCGTTATCCAAGATCAAGCCGGCCATATGCAGAAGTTGTCCAATCATCTTCATTGCCCTCATCACTCACCCCTTCATCTTCCTTCCCCAGCCAATCCCAATCATCTTCTAGAAGCTACAAAAAAACTGTGTTTACTTCTCCCCGCCCTAGAGCTCCATTGTCCAAGTCGTTTGACAGATCAGCTCATGCCGCCATAACTGCGGAAGAGCCCTCTGTCCTTCCAAACGGGTTTGCTCTATCTCAATCTTCTTCCCTCCCCCAGGATCATAGCATCCTGGATGCCCTTCTTTCTACACTTATTACTATTATCTCCCAGTATAATTTCAACCTACCGTCCCACGTTGCCCAAAAACTTTCCCAGATCTCATCGATTACCAAATATGGATCAAGTCGTTCTACAATGGAACGCGAGAAGCCTTCGTCCCAAGAAATTTAGCCTTCTTCACTTGATTAACAAGTTTAACCCATCAGTCATTGCCATCTCGGAGACTTGGCTGGTGCCTGGTTCTCGATTTCGAGTCCCTGGTTACTCTTGCCTGCGGGATGACAGGGCTGACGGGTACTCTGGTTGCGCCTTATTTGTAAAACGTTCTCTCCCTTTTTCTCAAATCTTCCTCCCTCCCTCTCTCCCCAACATTAATATCGTAGCTGCTAAAGTAGTGGATATCACCTATGTTTCCATCTACATATCTCATCCTCATTCTTCCATGATCGCCGACATTCTCTTCCTTCTCTCAGCAATCCAGCCTCCCATGATTGTGATGGGTGATTTCAATGCCCACCACACTTCGTGGGGCTGCAGTGCCGATGATGATTTTGCTTTTTCTCTCCTTGATATTTTCGATGATTTAAACCTTTGTGTTATCAACAATGGTTCTCCTACCCGTAGAGTGTCACCTACCCAAAATCCTAATAGTGCGATTGACCTTACCATCTGTTCTCCTCCTTTAGCTTCTGTTCTTTCTTGGCAAGTTCTTCCTCACACATATGGCAGCGATCACTTTCCAATCTCCATCTTCTTTTCTAACAGAGCTCGTCCTGCTCATAACTTCAACCCCCTACTTAAATACCGGCTATCTAACCCTAACTGGTCGTCCTACTCTTTAGCCCTTGAAAACAGAATAGAGTCCTTTCCCTCATCCAACAACATAAATGCCCTGCACAATTATCAAAATTTCGTGGATGCCATTTCCTCGAGTGCTGATGAAAATTTCCCTACTAAAAAACCATTTAATTTCAAGGTGTCTACTCCTTGGTGGGACGCTGAGTGTACAGCTGCTGCTACGGAACGTAAGGAGGCTGAAAAAGCCTATAAGAATTCAATGACTATGGAGAACTTCCTTGAGTACCAACATATTGCTGCCAGAGCCACTAGGTTGTTCAAAAAGAAAAAGAAACAAGGTTGGATAAATTTTTGTCATAGTTTGTCTCCTAGGACTCCATCTTCTTTGGTTTGGAAGCAAGTCAAACGTTACCGAGGATCATTCCGTCCAGACACTTCATCTAGTGTTGACCCTAGTGCTTGGATTGAGGATTTTACTAATAAGATAGCTCCTCCTTTTGTTCCTAATGTAGATTGCTTTCCCTCCATTGCATGCCCTCTTCCATCTTTAAATAATCTGGATTCCTCTTTCTCCTATTCCGAACTACAACTAGCCCTTAGTGGACTAATTGACACTGCTCCAGGGGGTGACGGCATCCCGTATTCATTTCTAAGAAACGCAACAGACAAGGCCAAGGATTACTTTTTAAATATGATTAACACCTTTTTTGAATATGGTATAGTCCCACCTGCATGGAAGTCCCAAATTGTCATCCCTATTTTGAAGCCTGGGAAAGATCCGTCCAACTCTCATAATTATAGACCAATAGCTCTATCTTCTGCCCTTGCGAAAATTACAGAGCATCTGATAAAAAATAGACTAGAGTGGTTCTCAGAACATAAAAGCCTTCTTGCTAAGACACAATACGGATTTAGAAAAGGTATGAGCACTATGGATAGTCTTAGCATCTTGACTACAGACATTCGTACTACGATAATTAAAAAAGAATATCTGGTTGGAGTATTTCTGGACATTGAAGCAGCATACGATAGCGTAATTCTTCCAGTGCTCAGGAGAAAACTTTCACAGGAAGGTGTCCCTCAGAAATTGGTTCGTTTCGTATACAATATGTTAGCCGAAAGAACAATAGCCATTAAGACTCCCAACTTTATAATGTCTGCTAGAAAAGTATGGAAGGGTTTAGCCCAAGGCTCGGTGCTTAGCCCTATATTGTATAGCCTGTACACCCATGACCTGGATCTGTCAGTACTGCCTTTTTGCGAGATACTTCAGTACGCTGATGATATAACCTTATACTATTCCAGTAATTCCTTTGAAAAAGCTGTCAGTCAATTGAATATCGCTCTGGAACATCTCATGAACTGGTTATCTCCGCATGGTTTTGCCTTAGCAGCCTCTAAATGCAAGGTAGTGGTGTTCACTAATAAAAGGATAGTCCCTCCGGCTTTGATTACAATCAACAATGAGATGATTCCTGAGGATCTAAAAGTAAAATTCTTGGGTGTTTGGTTGGACCGGAAGTTATCAGGTATTCCCCATTTTGAATTTGTCAACAAAAAATGTGAAAAAAACATTAATGTTTTACGGTCCTTATCTGGCGTGTGGTGGGGTGCTCACCCATTCACTCAAAAATTAATGTACAATGCCTTAGTACGGAGTCATATGGATTACGGTTCATTTCTCCTAGATCCAGGAAACAAAGCAGGCCTAAAGAAACTAGATAAAGTACAAGCTAAATCATTGCGAATAATTCTTGGGGCTATGAGATCGTCACCTATAAACGCCATGCAAGTTGAATGTTGTGACCCTCCTCTATCTCTCAGGCGTCAATTTCTATGCGACTCGTTTCTCATCAAACTGGCCCAACAGAAAGAACATAGCTTGTTGCTCAAACTAGAATATCTAGCTTCTCTTTATCACCCACAACGCTTATTCGACGATGACGTACCATGCCTGCTTCGTAGCTTCGTTTTCTTATATCGTCTTCCTCACCCACTTTTTCAGGTTTCCATGTTACCCCTTTATTCTACGCCCTTTGATGCACTTACTCTCCTTCCCACCAACATCATTTTAGACTTTGGGATTGACAAGAACTCGATGGAAGCTAACAAAGTTTTCTGTCACAAAATTCAGACGGAATACAAAGATTGGATCAAAATCTTTACTGATGCTTCCAAGTCTCCCTTTTGCCCTGTTGGTGCTGCTGTATGGATCCCTTATACTAATATTATATTGAGTTTTAAATGTCCCTCTGTAACTTCAGTTTTTACGGGAGAAGCTATTGCTATCTTAGAATCACTTCTATTTATAATATCGCACAACCTAAACAATTCTATAATTCTAACAGACTCTAAGAGCTGCCTTCAAGCTATTCTTGCCAACCCTTTTCGTTCAAAAACCAAATTTCCTATAATCCTCAAAATCCGAGAAGCCCTTTTAGAATGCCTCTCTCATAATATCAATGTAGTACTGGCCTGGATTCCTGGTCACACAGGTATATTGGGCAATGAACGTGCTGATGCATGTGCTAGTGAGGCAGTTCAGTCCGGTCTTTCTACATACTCTCAAATCCATGCTCATGACTTATGTACCATCCTTAAACCAATGCTACGCAAATGTTGGTCTCAAAAATGGCAGGTATCTAGAATCGAGAAAGGTAAATTCTATGGTGACATCCAGCCTGAAATTCCTCACAAACCTTGGTTTTTCAAGTATTTAAAAGCAAATAAAGCTACTACTTCTGTGATTTGCCGTTTACGTCTCAATCACTCTTGTACACCTGTCTTCCTGGCCAAACTTAGGATTAGGAATCATTCATTATGCGATTGCGGTTTAGACGAAGGAAATGTGAACCATATTTTTTTCAGTTGTCCCTTAATGCAGTCTTCATTACATGATTTTATTCCCCCTGATATTCCTCGTCCCACCTCCGTTAAATGCCTACTGTCCCTTGTAGACACCCCCTTTGTTTATATATTATGTAACTATATTAAAAGCAATATAGTTACATAATATAGTCGCATAAGCATTGCCATTCAGCGTGGTAATGCCGCCAGCATGCTGGGTACGCTTCCGATTGGTAGTGGGCTTGAACATCTTGATTATCTGTAGACCTTCATTGGTTTATGGATAATTCAGGTGTGCTTAGTGTTAGTAGTTGTTAGGTATGTAGCGTAGTGTAGTTCTCATTGTATTTTAGTTTTGTTAATAAAGGCTCTGCCCCCTTTATTAGTTAAAAAGCAATAGGATTAAATTGTAATATTTGTACTTGTGTATATTTTTATGCCAAATATGTGTACATTGTATTATTTGTATATTATATTTGTTTATGTCTGTTATTAGCTTTAATTTTTTACGACCTAGTAAAACATAAAATACGTGATAAATCCCCTCTACTGTACAATATTCCTATTACTGGCCCCTATCTCTTTGTTTGTCGGCCTATCATTTAACGTGACATTGGCGGAATTGTGAGACTAATCCACATAGAGCCATTAAAAAAAAAAAAAAAAAAAAAAAACAAACGTTTTTAGGTTAGGCCGTGTTATTTTGAGGTTACTCTCAATCAAAACATTGATTTGCACATAGGGTTTTAAATAAAATCATGAGTAAAAAGGTAAAAGATATGCAATGGCAGCGTGTAGCCTTAGAAGGTTTTCCGATATCCGAGTCCGATAACTTTCAAGGATTTGTAGGGCTTGAAGAGTGCACTGACTACAATCTAGACAGAGAGAAAAGACCCAGAAAAGTAAGTAAAACTTGCATTTATTTCATACTACATAAATTAATTATTCCTTTATTTATATTATTGCTATGCTTCAGATATGGGAATATTGTAGAAACAAGAAATTCTTGAAAATTAACAACTGTAGAGTATAGGTAGTTGTTCACTTTCAAGAATAGTGATTAACTTATATTACTACTTTTCAGAAAAAAACACAGAAGCAACTTGACGAACCCATTAGAAACCAAGAAGAAGTTAAAAAAGAACAGAATCAGAAGCGTAAAAGCCCTCCCGAAAAGAAAAACATAGAAGTTCCAGTCAAGAAAGTCAAGTTATCAAATGGATTTGTTGTTGAGGAATGCACAGAGTCAATTGCACCATCACAGACTAATGAAACACCCAAAGAAAGTTGCAATAATGTCAAGAAGAATAGAAGTGAGACGGTACAAAGCAAGGAAGAAAGTGGGGTTATAAATAAGAAGACAGTAAAGCCAAAATTGGGAGAGGTAGCTACAGGGAATATTTCGGACTTAACGCCTGAGGATATGCTAACATGGTCAGAATACAAACTTCAAGAACCCATAATGAGGGCTCTTACTGAACTAGGATTTAAAAATCCCACTAAAATTCAACAACTATCATTACCAGCTGCTATTCACGGTATGTGTCATTTTTATTTTTGTACTTCTTCTCTTTAAAAGTGATTTTAGCTATAAGAGAGACGTACTTCTTAGCATTCCATGGATTCACCGTGCGGGTGCCGGGTCCATCGTGTGGCAGAGAGAGAAATCTCGAATAGAACCCAAGACTTGTGACTCGGGCGTAGGTTTAAAACGGGCCCCTTATATTGACTTACGTCAACACTCACCTTCACTACTCGTATTTCTCTCCCTGCCCAGCCAAATCCGATATGATCCTACTAGTGCAGCTTTAGATTCTCGTTCTAGTATAGAACTTACTGCACTTCTGGACAATCCAAGGTCTTTAAGCAGGTTATAGAGAGATTTTGCTGGTATACCTCTCGCTCCTACTTCTACAGCGTATAAATTAACTACATAGCCATTTTTTGTTAATTCATTTTGAAGGTCGTAATACTTATTTTGTATCATCACGTGGTCTTTAGGTATATTAGTTTCCCACGGTATGGTAAGTTCTACCAGTTCTATTTGTTACTCAATAACGTCGTAATGTTAGAACAGATCAGGTTTAAATTTGGAACACAGTTAAATTATATGCCAAAAGATTACATAGGCTATTTTCTATCCAGTGAAAGTAAAGGGAACTGAAACTGAAAAAGTAAAAAATTGGCAGTCATAGGAACTGCCGATAGAAGTGAAAACTTATAACTCAGAATTTGATAGCTTACCTTGGAAACTACACAGGTGTAACTGGGGGGCGTGGCCTCGCCATCTTGACATAGCCATCTAGAAATGCGTCAGCATTTCCCATTGGCTGATGCGTTTCTAGATGGCTATGCCATGATGGCCTGTCCACGCCCTTTCAACATTTCCCATTGGCTGACGCATTTCTAGATGGCCAATGGCTATGGTCCTGAGTTTACCTGAAGATTTCTTATCATAACCGAGCTTGACGCTAGAAATTCATTCACAGCCCACGAAAAATCTGTTAAGGCGTGCCTAAAAAAGTTTTCACTTCTAAAACCATAGTTAGACGGGGCTTTTTCCACACTTAGCCTCTCAAATGGGCCATTGTGCGTGGTTCATACTTCCCTTCTACTCCAACCATCCCAGGCTATTGCAGAAGGCAAGCAACCTATTCAGGTTGTAGAAGGCCTGCGGGACTGCTGCTGGGGAGTGGAGAAATTCTACCCGTTGATCTGCCACGCTTCTGCATTCCACAATCATATGCTGTGGCGTTTCTTCCTCCTCAATGCATCCCCTGCATAGAGGGCTGTCTGTAACATCTAAATTGAATAGGTGCTTGTTTAACATAAATAAGGGACATAAATAATCTTAGTAAAAACATTACAGAAAAAATTTGAGTAAAACCATAGGAACTACTAGTCAAACATAAATATATTGTTAGACACTTGTATCTTATACTACAAATCGAAATGTAATTTATTAAACCACTGTTTCAGGTCGAAGAGATATCCTAGGAGCAGCGGAAACAGGCAGTGGTAAAACACTTGCTTTTGGACTGCCCATTTTATCAGGTATTCTCAAACTGAAGGAGAAAGCTGCTGCCAAAGGCTTGGACGTCTACGATATACCTTTTAAAAAAACCTCAGCTAAAAAGAAGAACATACCAGAAGAAGAGGTAAAAGAATTCCCTAAAAAAGGACACAAAAATGCTAAAAAGCTTCCCAAAAAAAAAGATAATCAAAAACCTAAAGGTAAAAAAAAAGTGGAAGTTAAAGCAAGAGAATCATCAGAAGATGGGTATAGTAGTGGAGACAGTAATACTGAGAGTGAAACTGAAATGCCCAAATTAACAGAGCATACTGATTCAGATGAGTTTATTGAAGAAATTGAAGTACCTGTGAAAAAACGAGATAATTCTGCTGATGAAGGCAATGATAGCGATGATGACAATTATGTACATTTGTCTGAAATGCTCGATTCAGACGATCTAGCTGACAGCGATGGGGATGAGTCAAATGATGATGAAACAAAAAGTGATGAAAATGAAGCAGAAAGTGATAGTGATGCAGCAGAAAGTTATGAAAATGAAGCAGACAGTGATGTAGATGATGCACAAGATGATGAAAGTGGTAATGATGAATCGGAAGTTGAAGAGGAAAGTGATGAAGAAGATGTCATCTTAGGTGGTGATGGAGAGGAAGATGTGACTCTCGGTGGTGATGATGATGAAAATAGTGAAACTGCTGGTGGTGAGTTGTGTTAATTATTGTAGAAATAAAAGTAACTTTGTTATAATATCATAGTACATATTATCTAACAAATTTATCCAAAAATGAATGAAGAGCATAAATTGAAAGCAGGCAGAAATTTTCACTAAAATTTTTGTTTTGTTTTTTATTATTCATTTCTTCAGAAGTAAAAACTTCTTTTGGCTTTTAGCTTCTTTTTGAGCACTTTGTTAGTATGGGAAAATGTTATAGCTTCACCGTCACCGACATGCTAATGTACCTGTGGAGGAATACAGCGGAACATACGCTTTGTTAAAAATTAAAGTTATGAATTTATTTTATTTTTCCCAGGCATCGGATGTGTCAAAGTGATAGATGACGTACAAATGCCGGAGCATGTGCTCGTGAAGACTGGCAAACCGTTGTATGCACTGATCCTGACTCCGACAAGAGAGCTGGCGATACAGATCAGTAGGCATCTGATTGCCGCGGCCAAATACACAGGTGGGCTTCTTCGTGTGATCTTGCTATTGTTCGACCATATTATTTCATTAGTAATTTTTTTAGAACAATAGTCAGTCGTTGTCTATGCACAGTGCGTTTCATTACAAGAACCTTCTTATTTTGAAATCTGTTAAAAACACTAATTATAACATAATGTAAACACAGTAATGTATACGGGACTTAATCACACTCCACATTATTATTTAATTACGTATTGGCAGCATTACAACTGCCTGGGCTATACGACTTTGCCGTAATTCTGCCAAGTCCGTTTCTTGGGAGTTTCGTAAACGGTACTATGTGTTATAACCCACCCAATATGTATGTGGTCTTTTGAGTAGTTTACCAATGCCTGGCCCAGGATGAGTCAAGGTGGAATTTTGAGTAGAGTAGACAAAAGTCATGCATACAGTTTATAATTGTCAAGACAACCAGAGTGGATCGCAGACTTGGCACAGGCATCAACCCTCTCATTACCTGGGATTCCGGTATGGCTAGGGATGCCATGGTCACGAGAAGATTCAAGTTTTATTTTTTAACTTTTATAGGTTTACACTTGACCGCGATCTCGCCTGATGTTATAAGCCGGGTCACACAGAGGCGATCCGATAGCGATAGTGATCCGATAGCGAGACGATATTTTTTGTAATGTTCGAATTTGTATGCAACCTGACACACAGCAAGCGGGCGCGATCCCATACTCGGTATCGGATCGCTATCGCTACCGGATCGCCTCTGTGTGACCCGGCCTTTAAGCGACGATGCGATCTACGATGGAACGTGCTTACCTATAAGAAACCGATTCACTCTTGATTTGAAGAAAACAAGCTTAACCAATCTTGTAATATTAAGTCCTGTATAGTGTTCATATTGTTAAGTTAAAAACAATTTTTATTAATAAGATTATTTTTTTTAAGTTACGGCTGGTCTAGTCGGGAGAACGGCGACTGCCGATCCGGATACCCCGGGTTCAAACCCCACACGCACCACTGTCTTTTCGAAGTCATGTGCGTAATGCCGCTAACTTAAAACGGTGAAGGAAAACATCGTGAGGAAACCGACATGTACCTAGAATCTTTCGAAGTCATGTGTCATCCGCCAACCCGCACTGGGCCAGCGTGGTAGATTATGGCCTTGACTCTCTCCATGCGAGAGAAGGCCCCGAGTCCCAGCAGTGGGAACATTTAGTGGGCTGTTGATGGAATAAGATTTTATTAATTATAGTAGATCCAACCGTTTATTTTCTTTTTGACAGCACCAATAGAACGTAACTGCGTCATGTTACGCAAAAGTTCACTTTTAAATGCGAGGTTTTAAAAATATGACAACTGCTTAAATTTGCTCCTTGATCCCGTATAATAATCATCTTTTACAAATTGAGTCCATAGGTGCAGTAGTTTTTTTATAAATTACATAAAACAACAAATGTTTTTAAAAATTTACGTTCTATGGCTATCAACATCACCCATAGAACGTATTTTTTTTAAAACGTTTGTTATTTTATGTAATTTATAAAAAAACTACTGCACCTATGGACTCAATTTGTCAAAGATGATTATTATACGGGATCAAGGAGCAAATTTAAGCAGTTGTCATATTTTTAAAACCTCGCATTTAAAAGTGAACTTTTACGTAACATGACGCAGTTACGTTCTATTGGTGCTGTCAAAAAGAAAATAAACGGTTGGATCTACTATAGTGGTTGTTTTGTGTCAGGTATTCGAGTGGCGACGATAGTGGGCGGCATGGCGGCGGTGAAGCAGGAGCGGGTGCTGCGCGCCGGGCCCGAGGTGGTGGTGGCCACGCCCGGCCGCCTGTGGGAGCTGCTCGCGCAGGGACAGCCGCATCTGCGGCAGCTGCCCGCCGTCAAGTGAGCCTCTCTCTATCCCACACACCGACGAGAGATTCTACGGATGTATCAACACAAACACATATACACACCCTCACACACAAACACGCATTCACACCCTAACTTAAATTTAAATTAAACCAAACCTAACCAAACATAACTAAACCTAAATTAAACCAAAAACAACAAAACACACATTCACACCCTAACACTCACACATAAAACACACCCCCACACACACACACTCAATTAGAAGCACATACACAAACACAAAAGCAATAAAATAAATATCCAAACCAATACCTTACACAAACACGCTTTGACACCGTCAAGTCAGTCTCTCTAAACACGTCGCACACAGTTTGGTGTGTCGGGTGTCCGAGTGGCGACGATAGTGGGCGGCATGGCGGCGGTGAAGCAGGAGCGGGTGCTGCGCGCCGGGCCCGAGGTGGTGGTGGCCACGCCCTGCCGCCTGTGGGAGCTGCTCGCTCAGGGACAGCTAGGGCATGGCGGTATTGGACTTCTGACAAAACCGGTATTTTTTCGGTATTCAAATTTTTAAAACCGGGATCCCGGTTTTTCGGTATTTTTTCGGTATTATATTTCAGCTATTCGGTATAGTAAATTTTTCGGTCATTTTTAAATTTAAATTTAAATTTTAAATTAACCTAAAGTTCGGACAATGTCATAACACATATATCCGCAACCTATTAAACCGGATACCACTTAATACTAATTTCCCGACAGTTTGGGGAGAAATTATAAACTGGGAACCCCCAAATATCTGGCCTACCCGATATATTTTCCCAGAAAACTAAAAACAAAAAAGGGGTATTTACGGCTAACCGCGCTCTGTCTACCAAAATATGTATAGTATTTATGCCAGAAATACCGACCTGGGGCCCATAGCAAGTCTCAAAAACAAATTATTTACGTAGCTATACCGATTTTAATAATTACCCCCTAATTGCAAACAAAGTATCGAAAGGAAATCACTTACGTAGGGTTCCCGGCGTCGTCCAAAGCCCAGTTTGGTCAAGAGGAATAAGGAACGGGAGCAAAGGGGAATTTGGAATACCAAACCAGACAAATTCCGTAGACTTCCTTCCGCCCCAGAACGATCCTGCGTTCTAGAAGCGGCCAATCCAGTAGCCACCTCACAATCAATATTCCAGCACTAATCCAGTAGTAATTAACGTTAATAATGTATTCCCGTAGCAAATATTAACACAGTTGTAACCACAAAAAACTCATGTCATGTCACGCGACCAGAGACAATGTACAATTCAGCCGGCTGTCAAAACATAGATCCGCTATATTTCGATGGCCGATATAATGTTGCCCGATTATACGGAACACCGGTACCTACCTACTTAATTTGGCATTTCAAACTCTAAAGTTAAACAAATATCAATACATACGCATAAATTTTAAACTAGTTTACGCTCGTTAGTTTTATACAAAAAATTAAACCAACTTCAAAACCACAAAACAGCACTCAAAAGCGAAAAATAAATTAATGTAACTATTATAAGTCCAACTCACTCATCTATTTGATGTCGTAGCCAGTCAAGTGAAAAAGCTAGTAGGTAGATGTTATGTACCTAGTAAGTAGTGCAATTACTTGTAGGTAGATAGTATTTATGGATTGGTATGGCTGGTACCGACCTCAAACAGATGAGTGAGTAGCGCTTAAAATAGTTATAATAATTTATTTTTCGCTTTTGAGTGCCTATTTGTGGTTTTGAAGTTGGTTTAATTTTTTGTATAAAAATAGTTGATATGTGCATCACAAGACCAAAATAAAAAAAAATGATTTACCCCCGACTACCTCGAATTTGTGATCTGTACGACATTCTACTAGTCAAGTCCTTTCTTTTGATATTGAGGTAGTAGTGAAAATAATAATGTAATTCACCATTTGTTGTGGCGGCCATCTTGGATCGGCCAAAACTTGTCAGTATATAGTATTGTACTAGTCAAACTCTATCATTTGATTACCCATGTTGAGGGAGGTTGTGAAGAAATTTTGTATATTTTTTAATAAATTTAGATACTTTGTGGAGGCGGCCATCTTGAATCGATATTAACTAAACATAGCTAAGAACCACCGCACGGGAATTAACCTTTAAACAAAAAAACAGTATAATCGGCCCATCCGTTTGAGCTCTACGGTGCCACAGACAGACATACTGACAGACAGACATCGACGTCAAACTTATAACACCCCTTTTTTGTCGGGGTTAAAAATACTTTATGTTACTCTTTTTAATGCGAAACAAGTTTTTATTAATACATTTACACTATTTCGTGTAAACCATGAAAAAAATGACGTAAAATGAATTGCAATTGATTATTGATTGTTATTTTCGTAGTCTAGAGCTGCCTTATGGGTTTTATTTATGAATTTAATTTCTTTATTCAAAATACCGAAAAACCGGTATTTGCAATTTCAATACCGGTATTCAGAATTGCCTCAAATAGTCCGGTATTGCCGGTTTTTCGGTAATACCGAATACCGGTATCCATGCCCTAGGGACAGCCGCATCTGCGGCAGCTGCCCGCCGTCAAGTGAGGCTCTCTCTATCCCACGCACCGACGAGAGATTCTATGGATGTATCAACACAAACACATATACACACACTCTCACACAAACACGCATTCACACCCTGACCTACATTTAAATTAAACAAAACCTAACTAAACCTAAATTAAACCAAAAACAACAAAACACACATTCACACCCTAACACTCACACATACATACACACCCTCACACACACACACGCGCAATGAGAAACACTCACACAAACGCAAAAGCAATAAAATAAATATCCAAACCAATACCTTAAATTAATTAAAGAACTTCGTTCCAATTAAACCAAAACTAACACAAACGCGCTTCGACATCGTCAATTGAGTCTGCTTCGTTTTTCGTCATGGCTTCCATTCGGTAATATTACCGCAATTTCGCCAGCGTCCAACGTTTGAATATTGAGTGTCTTTGTTCTATAGTCAAGTGAGTCTCCACGCACGTCGCACATAGTGTGATGTTTGTGAGTGAGTACTCACAAACACGCACTTACACCCCGTAACACTCACACATACGTACACACCCTCACAACACACACAAACACGCTTAAACACCCTTGATCAGTATTTTATCCAGAAATTACCGTCCTGGGGCCCATAAGCAGGATTAAACAAATTAAATGCCGTTATACCGATTTTAACATTTACTTCCCTGATTGCAAACCGAGTAGTGCAAAGAAATGACTTACCTGGGGTTCCCGGCGTCGTCCAAAATCCAGTTTGGTGGTAGGAAGAAGGAACGGGACCAGAGGGAATCGGAATACCAAACCAGAAACTTCCAGACGATCTCGCAAATTCCTAGAACGATCCTGCGTTCTAGAAACGGCCAATCCAGTAGCCCCTTCACACACAAATAGTCCAGCACTAATCCCGTAGCGTCACAATTAATATTCCAGCACTAATCCAGTAGTAATTAACGTTAATAATGTATTCCCGTAGCAAATATTAACACAGTTGTAACCACAAAAAAAAAACGCTTCCTTTTCGTTCCAGCGAAAAACAGACAACGTCACTTCACAGCCGGCTGTCAAAACCATAGATCCGCTATGATTTTTAATGTTGCCCGATTATACGGAACAAAACCCCCGACCAATTGAACTCCAGCTCAATTTTAGAAACCAGTATTTAGTAACTAGTATTTAGCAGTATCCGGACCCCAAATAAAACGAAATTCCCAACTTTGACCCGAAAGTGGAAATCAAACCAAAAAAAACACTTTACCAAAAATAGTAATAAAATAAAATTAAATTTTAACCTTGAAAACACGTATATCTAATAAAGGGGCAAGCGTGCCAGAGAGGACACCGCGCGCTGAAGTCTGGAACCAGAAATCAGAATCTCCGCCACGCGGGGTGTGCCATCAGTACCAGATATCAATTTCAAAACACGTCCCCTACGCCAGAGTAGGGGGGCCAAATTTGCCTCCTTTAATAATACTAAGTCCCCTTCCCGAGGGGCCTCCGTCCTATCTGTCCATTTTACCCGTTGTTGCAACAGATGCAAGTACTCGGCCGACCAGCGCCTCCAGAAGTCTTGACTTATTTGCTGCAATAACTGAAAACGGGACAGGCGTCCGGGCCGCTCATCCTTCCAGGGATACTCCGGCAACGCGGTTAAGGGCTGACCGATCAAGAAGTGACCCGGCGTCAAGACTTCTAGATCGTTAGGGTCAGGCGAGATTGGACAGAGAGGACGGGAATTAAGCACTGCCTCCACGCGGCATAGTACCGTGACTAACTCTTCCCAAGTTAACACGGTCTCCCCGATGACACGGCGGAGATGGGTTTTAGCAGACTTCACCGCAGCCTCAAAAATTCCTCCCCAGTGAGGACAGGCCGGCACACTAAATTGCCAGCTGATTCCCCGCTGGGCGAGAGCCAGACTTAAACTATTATTAC
The DNA here is from genome assembly GCA_963693475.1 of Ectropis crepuscularia. Lineage (NCBI taxonomy): Eukaryota > Metazoa > Arthropoda > Insecta > Lepidoptera > Geometridae > Ectropis > Ectropis crepuscularia. The sequence goes on along the minus strand of OY856368.1, from coordinate 6,468,100 downwards.
CAGAATTTAAAAAATTATTAACTTCGCGTAAATAATTCGCCGCCCCTCGATAATTTGTGCCATTGTCCGAACGTATTAAAGAGGGTACTCCTCTTCGCGCTACAAAGCGATCCAGCGCCGCGACAAAGGCCTCCGTAGACAGCGCAGATACCAGCTCCAGGTGGACTGCTTTGGTGGCCAAACATACAAAGATGCACAGGTAGGCTTTAACGACCTTGGCGTTACGCAACGTCGATGACTTGACCGAGAAGGGCCCAGCGAAGTCCGTTCCGACCCCGTCGAACGGCCTCGAGGGAGAAATCCTATCCGGAGGAAGATCTCCCATCATGGGCTGCATGGTAGACGCCTTGAGCCTATAACAAGGGACACATCTAAACAGCACCTTTCGGACCGCCCTGCGAGCCGACAAGATCCAGAATTCACGCTGCAACACAGCGAGAAGCGCGCCACATCCAGCGTGCGCGTTACCGATATGCCGATCGGTGATCAGCAGGTCCACCAGAGGACCTCCTTTCGGTAGCAACAGGGGGTGCCTGCTGCCGTACGGCAGGTTGGCTTTCCGGAGCCGACCTCCTACGCGCAGAAGACCATCCTGATCTGTGAAAGGGTTCAACTTGGCGACCGCACCCTTCAAGCGAGCGCGTCCGCAGCGCAGCGCCTCAAGTTCCGTCGGAAACCTCTCACCCTGCACCAGCCGAATGAGGTGCAGCAAGGAACTCCGACGCTCCTCCACAGTGGCGATCTGGTCACTCCTCCTCTGACGAGGGTGACGACAGTTGTGGATGAAGCGTTTAATCCAGCTAGTTACCCCCAACAACTTATCCAGCTTGCTGTAACGACCCGTCAACCAGTCAGGGTCTGGGGGCACTTCCGCCACAATCGCATGCACGCGGACTCCGGGCAGCTCCGCTCGCTCCGAGTCCGCGCCGAGAGCTGGCCAGGAAGCTTCTGGCTCCCGCAGCCAGTCCGGACCCCACCATAAGGGGTGATCAACTAGCTCCGGCGCGGAACAGCCGCGCGAAGCACAGTCAGCGGGGTTCAACTCACCCGGGACATGTCTCCAAACCATGTCCAGTCCAATGTTTTGGACTTGGGAAACCCGATTTCCCACAAAGGTCTCCAAGGTGTGAGGGGCTGCTCTTAACCAGGCAAGCACGACCTGACTGTCAGACCACGCATAGACATGCCGGATGTCTATCGAGGTGGACAGTTCCTGATATACATGCTTGAGCAGCCGAGCAAGTAATGTGGCTCCGCTCAATTCCAGTTTCGGAATGGTGAGTCGTGTCCTGATAGGAGCTACCTTGCTCTTCCCCAATAAGAGCGTGACATTGACGTGGCCTCCAGCGTCAACTGTACGCAAGTACACAGATGCGGCATAGCCCAGCTCGGACGCATCACAGAACCCGTGCAGGCTGATCCGGCTACAGCCTGGTGGCAGAATGCGACGGGGCAACGCCACTCGATTGACCGTTTCGAGGTCAGATATTAAACGAAGCCAAGTGTTAAGCGAGTCTCCGACCAGGGGGTCGTCCCAGGAGACCTTCAGAGTCCAAAGTCGCTGTAACAGACACTTGGCTGCGAACAGAACCGGACTGATCCAACCGTTTGGATCAAACATCCTGGCGATGGTGGACAAAACCATCCGTTTTGTCCACGCGCGTGTGGCCTCCAGCGCCACCCGAAAGGTGAAGATGTCAGCAACCGGTTGATACTGCATGCCCAGAACCGCAATCCCGTGCGGATCGTCACCTTCCTCGAAGAGCCCCGGATCCTGCTGGTGATCGTCCGGGATACCAGCCAGGACGTTGGGGTCGTTAGAGAGCCATTTCCGAAGCTCATAGCCTCCAGATGCGAGAAGCTCTGTAAGCTCATCCCGGAGCAACAGAGCTTCCTCCACCGTCTGCGCGCCAGTGCAAACGTCGTCCACGTACAGGTCGCGTTCCAGAACTGCGGCTGCACGTGGGTACCGAGCCCGTTCTTGCTCCGCCAACTCCAGCAGTGAGCGGATCGCAATGAAGGGGCTTGATCTCAACCCATAGGTGTTGGTGTTCAACTCATACACCATCATAGGGTCCTGAGGACTTTCCCGCCAGAGGATCAACTGGAACCTCCTGTCCTCGGGGTGTATGACCGTTTGTCGGAACATCATACGGATGTCCGCTCCCAACACCACCTGATGCCTACGGAAATTCAGGATGATGTCTACAATATCCCGATGTAACTTCGGTCCAGCGTGGAGGCACTGGTTCAGTGACACTCCTGTCGAAGTCGGAGCGGATCCATCGAACACCGTCCTGAGTTTGCCTGTCGACGCTTTCAAAACAGCGTGATGAGGCAAAAAGTAGTGGTCCATGGTCGACCAGTCGTCGCGATCCGGAGACATGTGGCCCAGTGCCTCATACTCCCTCATGAACTCGATGTACTTTTCCCGAAGTACAGGATCTCGAGCCATGCGTCGCTCCATGGACCTGAGCCTTTTCTCGGCCAATGATCGAGACTGGCCCAGACGCGGGGGGTTATCCCGGAAAGGCAGCCTAGTCTCCAATCGCCCAGAAACCATTCTCCGAGTGTGAGCCTGATAAAAGTTCTCACACTCCACGTGCTCGGGATCCAGCCGAGACACGGTAGGCGGCTCTTCGATCTCCCAGAACCTCTGCATGATCTGAGCGAGGGCCGTTCCCGTAAAAGAAGCCTGATTCGACTGCTGCCACTCATCCACCATTCCCAAAATGGCGTTCCCGTAGATGGTGGGCAGCGCCATCAGCGAAGACTGATCCAGCAGTCTAGACTTGCCGTTCATGATGTAACCCAGTACATCAGAACCCAACAAAAGGTCTACCGGACCCGCCATCCCGAAGCGGGGATCCGCCAACCTGAGACCCTTAGTACAGGACAAAAGATCCGGATCTATGTCCGCCTGAGGAAGCCAACCGACAACCGAATCCATGACGGTGGCCCTGACCGCAATCCTTTCCGAATAGGAATGTACGGACGAGAAGGAGAGGCGGGTCTGTCCAGCCGACCGCACCTCTGTGTTCCCGACTCCCCGCAACGGAGTCGGTGACGGAAACCTAGCCAGGCCCAGGCGATGAGCAACCCGGGTTGTTAAAATGCACCCCTGGGACCCTGTGTCCAAGAGCGCTCGTATCCGGACGTAGTCGCCTCTTGGACCCCAAACCCTTAACCAGAGGGTGGGCAGCAGGACCACCGGTTGATCCTGTGCCAAGGGAACGGAGGCTAGTCAATCCCTCCGAGGCCCGTCCGAACCCGTCGGACTACCGGGCCCAGCCCAGTATGGCTGCCGAGTGCAAAGGGCCATCGGAGGGGGGGCATATCCGGCCGCCCTGCCATACCGAAAGTAGGGCGGGTGGTACTCCAGCCTCGGATGTTCATGGAGGGGAGGCGTGTACGCCCTCCATTCCATCGGTCGCGGATCCAGCGGCGGAGAAGGATAACGCTGGGGAGGTGGCCCCCGTGGTGACTCCTGTATCACCCTTCCACCTCTCCAGTTCGCCCGCGTCCGCGCGGGCTGTGAGGTCGGTGACCGAGCCGCGTGTAAGACGCCCCTTGTTGGGCTGCCCGGTGCTGCCGTGGGTTGGGGTGGAGGGGGTGTGCTCCACGCTGTAGCCACTTCATTGTTGTACAATGCGTGGCTCTGCGTGGGAGCGCCCCCGCCCGTGGAGGGCCCCCTCCCTGAGGGCTGTCGACCAGCACCATTGCTCCTGACGCACAAGAGCTGATGGTGTGGTCCCCCACACCCAGGACACGGCCGTGCCGTGGGGCAGTCATTGTACAGATGACCCCCCAGGCACCCGTAGCACCGACGCAACCGCCGAACGATCCCTCGTCGTTCGGAGGTCGTCCGCGCAAGCAGGGCCGGACACTGCACCAGCGCGTGAAGCTGGCCACAGTTCGGGCACTCCTGCTCCGACGCACTCGTCACCGTCGCCGTCCGCTTCACCGCACCCTGAGTGCGGGGATTGGTAGGTCGCGGTCCTGTTCCGGCAGGGCCACGAGCTGACGCGGCGGGCTGTGCCTCCTGAGGCGCCGACTCTGCCATCCTCGCCTCCCACTCCAGGACCCGAAGTAGCTCCTCAAACGTGGGGAAGACCTTCGGGTCGCCGTGAAGGCCCCTTTCCCGCTCGAACCGGGCGCGCAACTCCAGCGGCACCTTGCCCAGCAGGATGTGGACCAGCAGGAACGACCAGTGTTCTACTGGCAGTCCCAAGCTGCGCAAGGCGTTGTACGCCACCTTCACGGGCGTGAGGATTAGCGGCCGCAACTGAGACCTCTCAGTCACCTTCGGCAGCCCCAGTATTTGTGACACGTGAGCGTCGGCGAGGAGCCGAGGATTTTGAAACCTCGTCTCCAGCAACTCCATCGCCGTGCCGAAGTTGTCGTCGTCCAGCTCCAGGTGCTGGACCAGGGAGAGTGCCTCACCCTCCAGTGACGTGCGGAGATAGGCCAGCTTCTCCGCCCTCGTCAAGTCCTTGCGTGAGTCCACGAGAGAGGCGAACATGCTCCGGAAGCCGCTCCACTCCCGCAGGTTCCCTGTAAACCTGGGCAAGTCCAGAGTGGGAAGGCGTCCCACTACACCCGAGCCCGCATCCCTGATGACGGGTCCCGAGCTCGCCCTTCCCTGACGAGACCTCTCCAGCTGGCGAACCCTTTCGGAGACCTCGTCGTAGACATCCAGGATGCGCCGCATGTCCGCCTCGATCCTCTCCATCTGCTCCTCAGGTGGAGACGGCCTTGCATCCCGCAGCGATCCTGCGCTCCTCTCAGCGACCTCCAGGCGCCTGTCGAGCTGTTCTGCCCTGTTTAGCAGCGCCTCCTCCCGGTCTCTCCGGCCGACCAATCCTTGTAAGGATTCGAACCATCGGAGCTGGTTGGCCAAATCCGAAGCCATTTTTAAATTTAAATTTAAACCAACCTAAAGTTCGGACAATGTCACAACAAATATATCCGCAACCTATTAAACCGGATACCACTTAATACTAATTTCCCGACAGTTTGGGGAGAAATTATAAACTGGGAACCCCCAAATATTCGGTCTACCCGGTATATTTTGCCAGAAAAATAAAACAAAAAGGGAGTATTTACGGCCAACGACGCTCTGCTAACCAAAAAATGATCAGTATTTTATCCAGAAATTACCGTCCTGGGGCCCATAAGCAGGATTAAACAAATTAAATGCCGTTATACCGATTTTAACATTTACTTGATATCCGTTTCCGGTCGTTGAAGTGTCAACAAGTCCGAGTTCTTCGTCGTAAATAAAACACTTAGTTAAAATATTTAAAGTTACACTTCAAGAACTGCTGTGCTACAATCATCAACAAAACAACATCAGAAGACAGAAAAAAGAATCTTTGGATATTGTCAAGATCTACACAGTGAAAGTGAAACTCAAATTTTTCATCCTCAATAATTGAGGTTAGAAATTTAGAATATAACATCATCTAATTGCCATCCAATGTCTTTTTGACAAATGACATTGACATTCAACATCTACTTGGAAAAAAAAAACTTGTCAGACGTGTGACTACAGAACTAACAACTAACAGAAGACAACTAACCTGAGTGTTACCGTTACAAAAAATACTTTCTACCGATTCAGTTTTACGTTTCTTTGCACACAACTTCATTTGATAATATGGATGAACAATTTCAATTATTATTCGATAAAATGAAGATCGAAATGGAGAAACAGACAAATGATCTCAAAGAATCTCTTACGAAGAATATAATGGATAGGATAGATGAAAAACTAACACCTATGCTTGAAGAAAATGAAAAATTAAAACAAAAAATAGGTAACCTGGAGAATGAGATTGAATATTTAAAAAAAGAGAAGAAAAGTAACAATTTAGTTATTTATGGTCTAGATGAGAGAGAACAATCTACATCAGAGCTATTTCAAACCGTCAAGGGAATCTTCAAAAGAGACTTAAATGTATTTGTGGATGAAAGTGAAGTGAACAGACTACACCGTCTAGGAAAAAATAAAAGCGAGAACAAAAATAGACCCGTGCTATTATCACTAACAAACGGTTGGAAAAAAGACCAAATTATAAAAAATAAAAGAAGTTTAAAGGATATCTATATTTCGGAAGACTATTCTAAGGAAGTCATAGAAAAAAGAAAAGCTTTGCTACCACAACTACTTGAAGAGAAGAAAAAAGGAAATATTGCTTTTATAAAATATGATAAATTGGTCGTAAAAAAAACAAACTCCGACAAAAGGAAAAGAGAAATATCAACTTCACCACAGTTGACGTCAACCAATAAACCCAAAAAGCAACAAACGATAAGCTCTACTAAATCTAATAGAACAAACGCGTTTGACTTAATGAGAATTCGATCCAGCTCTCTCACTGATGTCCTTACACAAAAAAATCAATAGCAATTAGCAACCGGCAAACGGATAAATAAACCAAATTATGAAAACCAAACTAAAGAATTAACACAATCTCCCCCAAGCCGACTGGTCCTCGTGGGGGAAAGAGACCACAACCCTCCAACAACACAAGAAAACAATTGTGAAAAAAGTCACACAAGATCAAAAATATATGTAGCAGCTCTCAATGTACTTACACTGAAAAACGAGGAAAATCTTACAGAATTGACATATGCTTTAGAACAGATAAAATGGGACATCGTTGGACTTAGTGAGGTAAGGCGAATGGGCGAAAGAATTATTTCCTATCCAGACTTCATTCTATATCATGTGGGAACGACCCCAGGTCAATATGGGGTCGGTTTCATTATTAAAAACCACCTCACAAAGTATGTGGAGAGCTTTATAGGAATATCAGAACGCATTGCCGTGATGAATCTTAAGCTACCGGAATACAAAGATCCATGGTCCTTTATACAAATATATTCACCCACGGAACAGTCTGATACAAATTCAATGGACTCATTCTACCTAGAGCTAAATAAAACAATAGAAGAATATGCTTACAAAAATCTTGTTGTGTTAGGAGATTTCAATGGCCAAATTGGAGAGCGACAACCGGAAGAAGACATGGTCCTAGGACCATTTGCATATAGGAAAAAAGCTAGAAGTAGAAACGGAGCAAGGTTGGTCAATTTTGCACAGGAGAATGGCTTGAGAATCTTAAACACAATGTTCAAGAAGAAAGAAAGTAAGATGTGGACCTGGATATCACCAGATGGGATAACCAGAAACCAAATAGATTTTATAATGACAAATAAAAGCAAATATTTCTCGAACATGAAAGTCATAAGCAATTTCAACTTCAATACCAACCATCGAATTATCCGGGCAGAACTGATGACAACCCCGCCAAAAACCCCAAGACCAAGAAACAATGTGATCAGCATGAAACCTAACAAATATCAAGCAGCCCAAATAGCAAACTTAATTAGGACAAAATCTATGGATTACAATAAAGAAACAACGGACATGGAGATACAAGAAAAATACAACTGGTTAGAAGAAACAATTAGAGCAGCTACTCAACAAGGCACTTTGCATAAAAAAAGCGTACCTAATAATGTGATGACCACTAAAACCATTAACCTTTTTAAACAAAGAGCTGAACTCATAAATGGAAAAAACGCTAACGATAATAGAAAACAAATAACCAAAATCAGCAAAGAAATAAAAGAAAGTATTAGAAACGATAGAACTCAGAAAAGAATGGAAACAATAGAGAGACACATTTTACAGACAGGAGGAATAAAAAAAGCTTATAAGGAGTTAAATAACAAAAAAGATTGGATTGTACAGATGAAAGATAATAATAGTTTGAAGGAACACCGAAGGCAAGGAATATTGGGAATTGCTACTTCTTATTATAAGAAACTCTATGAGAATACTACAGTGGAAAAAGAAATAGATTTGTTAGAAATCTCACCAGTACCCAGCATCATACAAGAAGAAATAGAATTCGCTATGGAAACCCAAAGAGACAATAAAGCTCCGGGACCCGACGGAATAAGCAATGAAGTACTAAAGGAAGCGAAACAGACAATAACACCTATTCTTAAAGAAATCTTCAATGAAATCATCGATACAGAAACGATTCCCCAGCAATGGACAAAATCCTACATAATTCTTCTGTACAAAAAAGGTGATCAGTACGATATCAGAAACTACCGGCCCATAAGTTTAATGTCAAACCTGTATAAAATATTTTCGAAAATCATACTCAAACGAGTAGAGCAAAAACTCGACGAGCAACAGCCAATAGAACAGGCGGGTTTTAGAAGAGACTACTCAGTACTCGATCATATCCATGCGGTAAGGCAAATCATTGAAAAATATGCGGAATATCAACTCAAATACTACCTAGCATTTGTCGATTATAGCAAGGCATTCGACTCATTAATACACACACACATCTGGCAGGCGTTAAGAGAACAAGGGATAGAAGAAAAATATATAAGATTGATTAGAAATGTTTACAAGAACAGCTCAGCGTGCATTCAGCTAGAAAAGAAAGGAGATTCGTTTGAGATACAAAAAGGAGTAAGACAAGGAGATCCTCTCTCTCCAAAACTATTCTCCGCTGTTTTGGAAATGATCTTCAGAAGGCTTGAATGGGAAAATTTTGGGTTAAATATAAACGGCCGCACACTAACACACTTAAGAATCGCCGATGATATTGTGTTATTCGCAAAATCGCCAGGAGACCTAAATATAATGCTAAACGAACTAGCATCAGAGAGTGAAAAAGTAGGGTTACAACTAAATCCCGAAAAAACTAAAGTAATGACTAACGGAAATAAAATAAACATAAATGTAGGTGAGTCAGAAATTAGCTATGTTGAAGAATATATATACCTTGGACAGTTGATATCACCCAAAGACAATATAAATAAAGAAATCGACAGAAGAGTAGCAAACAGTTGGAAAAGGTATTGGGGTCTGAAGGGAATAATGAAAGACAAAAACCTTCATGTAGCAACAAAGAGCAAGCTATTCAATGTTTGCATTCTACCAATTTTAATGTATGGAAGTCAAACCTGGGCCCTAACAAAAAACACAACCAATAGAATTGCTATTTGCCAACGAGCAATGGAGAGAAGCATGGTAGGAGTTAAAAGAAAGGACAGAATAAGACATATCAAAATTAGGAACAAAACCAAAATACAGGATGTAACCCTAAAAATAAAAAGGCTGAAATGGAAGTGGTCAGGACACATGGTCAGAGGAAATGACAAATGGAGCAAAATCATAACACATTGGTACCCAAGAGAAGGAAAAAGAAAAAGAGGCAGACAACATAAAAGATGGGACGATGACATCAAGCAGGTTGCGGGACAAACATGGAGTAGAGTAGCCAGGGAGAGATCAGAATGGAGTAGGTTGGAGGAGGCCTTTGCCAACTGGCAAACGGACTTACAGAAAGTAAAAAAGCACCAAATTTATGAATAATTTATATTGTTAAATGATTTGTAAATGTTTTGTAACAACATTGTATAACTGTAGTTCGAATAAAAGGCTTTATTATTATTATTATATAACATTTACTTCCCTGATTGCAAACCGAGTAGTGCAAAGAAATGACTTACCTGGGGTTCCCGGCGTCGTCCAAAATCCAGTTTGGTGGTAGGAAGAAGGAACGGGACCAGAGGGAATCGGAATACCAAACCAGAAACTTCCAGACGATCTCGCAAATTCCTAGAACGATCCTGCGTTCTAGAAACGGCCAATCCAGTAGCCCCTTCACACACAAATAGTCCAGCACTAATCCCGTAGCGTCACAATTAATATTCCAGCACTAATCCAGTAGTAATTAACGTTAATAATGTATTCCCGTAGCAAATATTAACACAGTTGTAACCACAAAAAAAAACGCTTCCTTTTCGTTCCAGCGAAAAACAGACAACGTCACTTCACAGCCGGCTGTCAAAACCATAGATCCGCTATGATTTTTAATGTTGCCCGATTATACGGAACAACCCTAACACTTTCTTTGCGTCTTACCCATGGCAGTCATTGTGCTTTACTTCTGGTGATCCCTCAGTCTGCGCGGATGCTGTGACTAATGTAATGCGGACCGCTATGGAATATTTCATTCCATACTCCGATGTCCTATTATCCAGCAAAGCTCGCCCTTGGTTTGGTTCTCAATGTAAAAGTGCTGAAGCATTTAAACATGAGGTAGGTCTGGGTTGATGCTCGACAGCATAAGGCAAGGGAGATACACCAGAAAAAGAAAGCGTTCAACAAGGCTGCTAAGGCATGACAAAAGGTTCTTCAGAGGGCTCGTTTTGACTACATTAGTCGAATAGGGGACAAACTAGCTTCGTACCCTGCGGGCAGCAAAGTGTTTTCGAATCGAATCGAATCGCCACCACGAAATGGCGAATTACATTTTTTTTTCACTACTACCTCAATATGGGTATCGAATGGAAAGGCTTAACTAGTAAAATACTATACACACAATTTCAAATCCAAGATGGCCGCCACCACAAAATGGCGAAATATATTTCTTTTTTCACTACTCACTCAATAGTGGTATCAAATGAAAGGGCTCGACTTGTAGTACAGATTACAAATCCGAGGTAGTCGGGGGTAAACATTTTTTTTTTAATTTTGTTATTTTTATTTGTCAGATTCCTAGCAATAGACGAGACGGACCGCATGATCGAGCGCGGCCACTTCGAAGAGTTGCACCCTCTTCTGGAACGCCTCAACATAGACGAAGAGAAGCGCAGCGCCAGACAGAACTTCGTGTTCTCTGCCACTCTCACCATGGTGCACGACCTGCCGGCACATATGAAGAGAAAGAAGGTAATAGTAATAGTAATTTATTCCGTGACCAGATCATGTAGTAAATTTTTTTTTTTTTTTTAACAATTATAGGTTTACACTTGACCACCATCTCGCCTGATGTTAAGCGACGATGCGGTCTAAGATGGAGCGTGCTTACCTAGAAGAAACCGATTCACTCTCGATTTGAAGACAGTGTTATTTATTATGTCGGAAAAACCCACTCAGGCAACTCATTCCACAGTCGAACTACTTCGACTCCATACTTAAACAAATTATACATATTTGCTAATTTAAAAGTGCTACTTATAAAATCAAAAATTAAATGAGAAAAAAAAAGCAAAACACTTAAAGCAGTAGCAGTTTAGTTACAAAATTAGTGTAATGTTATCTTAATAATTAAAATATTATAATAGTATGTCTTTGTTTCCAAAGGCACCCGAACTAGCTTGAAGCTGTATTTCAGGTACCTAACGTCTTCCCCTAATAGTGGAATTCGCAAATATTAAACATTATTTTAATTTATCACAATACTGCAATTAAATCCACTGAAAAAAATAAGGAGAGAAAAAAAAAATATTAAAAAAAAATAAAATAATAAAAGGTAGTATGTACCTACTTCTTCTTCTTTCTGTTTCTGGCTTCCCTTTGGTTGTAGGTAGAAGGTATTACGACCTTCAAAACGAATTAACAAAAAATGACTATGTAGTTAATTTATACGCTGTAGAAGTAGGAGCGAGAGGTATACCAGCAAAATCTCTCTATAACCTGCTGAAAGACCTTGGCTTGTCCAGAAGTGTAGTAAGTTCTATACTAGAACGAGTATCTAAAGCTGCACTAGTAGGATCATATCGGATTTGGCTGGGCAGGGAGAGAAATACGAGTAGTGAAGGTGAGTGTTGACGTACGTCACTAAGGGGCCCCTTTTAAACTTACGCCCGAGTCACAAGTCTTGGGGTCTACTCGAGATTTCTCTCTCTGCCACACGATGGACCCGGCGCCCGCACGGTGAATCCATGGAATGCTAAGCTGTATGCTGTATCAATTTTTTTACTTACATTAACGAATTTTAGTTAATGCATTGTTGAATCTCTGTTATCTTTGTTTTTTATTTATCTTATGTGTTTAATTTTTTGCAATTATATGTATATTATGGCCGTTTGTGCGTGCCGGCTACGCTGTTAGCACATGTCGGCAATTCTTTATAGATAAATATCGTAAGTGGTTTACAAACAACCAATCTACTTGACCTCTAGAATCGCTAGCGGCGAGATCTGCTGTGGTTCTACTTGTTTTGGTCGTTGACAACTGATTTATTATTTTTTACTTTATTAAACATAATTTTATTTCGGTACCAAGTAAGTGTCACAATATTTTGAGTACCCTGCCCTTTGCTTTAGTTCTAGAGACTGTGTTGCAAAAGGCAGTGTCTTCCATGAGATACTAGATATAATAATGTAAAACAATACACACGATAACAATTAACGTTACAAAACATACATATAAATTGCACAACTATGGGTGTGCATGTGTGTGAGGGTACGTGGGAGGGTGTGTATGTGTGTGTAAGGGTGTGTGCGTGCGTGAGTGTATGAGGGTGTGTGTGTGGGTGTGTGTGTGAGAGAGAGGGTGTGTGTGTGTGAGTGAATGATCCGATCTAATTTATACAGTTATCCACTTGCGATACAGTTATTGAAGTTTTTTTAGCACATATTCTATTTCGTTGTATTCTTGACCCAGCAACCATTCTTTAATCCTTACTTTCAGTTTGAATTGCAGTAACTGTTTTATCTTGACTTTATCATTGAGTAAATTGTACCAAATCGGCGCCAAATGATAAAAATTCCTCCAGCCAACTTCACTATTGTATGGAGGAACAGGACACATATCTCTTCTTTTATTGGTTATCGGAAGATTGGGAACAACATCCCGGTGATATCTGCGGATAGTGTTGTAAACATAGAGTTTCCTTACTGATAACATGTCACTGCATCTATATAATTCATCAGTAGGAAATCTATATGGTAGGTTCAGTATCACTTTAAGTAAGGCTCTTTGTGAACGCTCTACTACTATCATATTAGATTTTCCTGCACCACCCCAGGAGGTAATGCAGTAACTTATGGCACATTCTGCTAAAGATCTATATACCTGCAAGAGTAGAGGCTGGTTTACAACATGTTTTAACGATTTGAAGACATGTATTAGTTTTCTCGTACGATTTGCAACTGTCATGATATGATTTGCCCATGTTAATTTACTGTCAAATATTACACCTAGATACCGGATCGATTCCGAATTGGTCAAATTGCTACAGCTACAATTGACACGACTAGTAGACCGATTACATGGGTATGTGTGAGCCTTGATGACATTGTTGGTATGCGGTTTGGATGCGTCAGTTTTTCGAAATGAAAGATATTTTGTTTTGGTGGTATTCAGAGAGAGAAGATTATCTTCCAACCACGCTATGACATGAGACAATCCTATCTCAGCTTTTTTATACGCTTTTTCCCAAGTACTGTCATGGAATATCAATACTGTATCGTCGGCAAACATCAGGGTATCAGCACTCTGTAGATTAATTTTGCATAGCTCGTTAATATAAATCAAAAATAGAGTCGGTCCTAGCGTGGAACCTTGAGGAATCCCGTAGTTACATTTCTCTTTGTCACTTAGTTGTTTGTCCACTCTTACTTGCTGCATACGATTTCCAAGATAATCGGTGAACCAGTCATGTACAGTACCCCTCACACCAATGTCATTCAAACGGGCCAAGAGTATAGGAATCGATACCGTATCGAACGCTTTTTGTAAGTCCAAAAATACAGCAATACATTTCTTTCCCTGGTCTAAATATGATGATACCAAAGAAGATAATTTTAATACGGCGTCATCAGTAGATTTTTTATTGCGAAAACCATACTGGTTATGTGCTAGCAAATTGTTTTTCTCTAAAAATGACATAAGTCTTTTATTGGCAATTTTTTCTAGAATTTTGGATATAACTGATAGCAAAGAAATTGGTCTGTAGTTTGAAGGTTGGAGTTTGTCGCCTGTTTTAAAAATTGGGCATACAATGGCATGTTTAAGTACAGTAGGAAAAATTCCAGAAGTAAAACTTAGATTGCACAAATAAGCCAATGGTTGGGAAATGTATGTAGAGCAAGTTTTTATTAGAGATGTAGATATTTGATCATGTCCCGAGGAACTATTATTTTTTAATTTTGATACAATAGTTTCCACTTCCTTCGCATCGGTAAAGAATAAGGACAATGAATTTAGCGGCGTATCTTGTAATTTTGACACGTTTGCTGCCAGTTCTGTTTCGGTTTTGTTTAATTTATTTAAGGTGTTTAGAGCTAAACTAGAGCCTATCGTAGTAAAATAATTGTTAACTTTATTTAGTGACTGCTTTGAATTACTTTTTATACTCAGTAATGGATTCGATGAGACATTTTCTGTTGTATAATTCGAGAGATCCTTAATAATCTTCCATGTACTTTTCATATTGCCCTTTGAGTTTTCTAGTTGTTCTTTGTAATAGTTTTGTTTTTGTGTTTTGATTAGTAGGTTGCACATATTTCTGTATTTTTTATATTTTGATGTAATATCGTCATTGTTTGGATACAGTTTTGATTGTCTCTGCATAAAGTTACGTTTCCTAATACATTTGATTAGGCCAGTATTAATCCAAGGTTTTAGAGTTTTAAATTTTGATGGAACTTTCATCACAGTATTGTTAGTTTGGATAATTGCTTGGATTGTACTAACTAAGTAAGAAGCAGCGGTATTAGTATCGTTTATGGCATAATATTCATCCCAGCTTAGTGCAGCGAGGGTTTCTTTTACAGCATTTTGATTTATGGTGCTTTTAAATTTAACTGGTATATTTCTTTTAAGTTGTGATGTATTCATTGATAATAGTATAGGAGAGTGATCAGTAAATTTGTCGAAAACTAGTGACTGCCATTTATTCTGGGATTTTACCATAAAATGATCGAGACATGTCTTGTGTCTAGTTGGTAGGTTAATAGCTTGTAACAAGTCGTGAGAAGCCATTAAGTTTAAGTACTCGGATGTGTTTTTCAAGTTATTTGCTTCAGGTAAAATATTTATATTTATGTCACCAGCCAGTACTATATTGTTTCTTATTTTTAAGTTAGATACAATACTATCCAATGACTCTATGTATTTATGTGGATTTTTAAAGCAAGATGGACGGTAAGAACAAATTATGGAATAAATATTGTTTAATTCGAGTATCATGCAATTGCCTTCAATCATGGCAGGCTCATATGCATTAATCACAAAATGATCTCTGACATATACCACAACCCCATCATTCTGATTGTAGTTTTCTCTTGTGTAATACATAACATAATTTTCCAATGGTGGCGGCACATAATTCTTCGTCCAACATTCTGTCAAAATAATAATGTCAATTTGAATGTCAAAACTACTTAAGAAAACAAGTAATTTATCGAAGTTTTGCTGAATACTGCGAATGTTTATCGACAATATCGTTAACTTTTCCCTTAGATAGTTGTTATTGTATTGAAGTAATTTAGAACACATTGAAGGATCGCTTGTAAACCTACATGGAATATCCCCGGTACTATCGAGGTCATCTACGATGCTGTTCTGATTTTTATCCATAGTCAAGATAATAAAAGGCAATCAGGCCAGTTGCAAAATGTCCTTGCTTGAAGTTAGTATCGTAGAGAATATTTATTTCATGCAGACTTTTGTTGGACCAAGAAACTCTACCATAGTAACAATCAACATACATAGTCACCAATGAGTTATCCATATCTACATATGATTGGCAGTATGCCAGTACTATGTACGTATTCATATTATGATTATTTTTACAGTATATAATGAAAGGGTAGTATACCATAAGTATGCATGTGCGAACCAGAGTTGGAACATAATGTACAAAATGTTCATGAGAGTATGTTATGTATGCTATATTGGTAGGAAATGAATAGGACTTCTTGGTTAAGGCATAACATCTTTTGGTACAAAATAGGCGAGGAAGAGATACTGTGTACTCATGCGCATGACAATCCAAACTGCAAATAGTGTGCTGATTTGGGATTATATTTGGTATGCTGTAGTACAATATTGACATCATTGTAATATCTTCAGAATAAATAGAATAGAACTCATTATGCTTCGGTAAGTTATGCGTGCGATTCATGTTTGCATATAAGTAGGTAATCTTGTAAGTAAGTGTGTGAGTAGTGTGTCTGAAATTAAGAGAATGTATTGTATTGTTTGAGAATGTATTGTTAGATAATGTTTGTGTATAATTGGAACATATTTGTAAATGATTAGAATGTGAATATGCAGTCATGTTTTGGTTTAGAGTGTAATTGATATACCTTTGCAAGAATATGTAATATGTGAATGTGTTCTGATTTTTGGATCTAATATGTATTATATGGCATTTATACATGTAGACAAAAAATACTCTAATGTGTGAGATTAGAACTGAACACAAAATGTAGAGGATACTGTTTATAATAACTTTTGTAGAAGTTTCCATCACGGTGTAGTAGGATCTCCAATAAGTTACAAGTCACTTTTTCCTTAGTTTATCGATATCATTGTCGTGACTGATCTTGTATGCTGATGCTCCTTCTTCTTTCCTCAAATAAATTTTGCCGTAAGAAATCCAACAGAAACGGTAGTTATTCTCAGAGGCAAACTTACGGGCGAGATAGTAAAGACGTCTGTCTTTAGTAGTTAAGTTTTCTGAGATAAATACACGATGACTTGGTCCAGAAATCTTCAAGCTAGAAGTATTCAGCGATGAATCTGCATGCGCCTTGTTATACTTTTTGAACGACGTTATAAAGCTGTCCCTTTTGTATACAGTAGTAAAATCCGCTATTACAGGCTTTGGTGTAGATTTTGTATTTGCGCGATATACATCTTTTATTTCAAAATTTTCTAGGTCTATTTTCAAAGCTTCAGCTGTATTCCTGATAATATCGTTCAAATCATTTTTAGTTTCGTTAGGTCGCTGAGGCACGTTTCTAATTTCAATGCTTGTACTTTTAGCTTGTCTAATTTGAAATTCCAACTGAGTTTCAAGAAACTCAATGCGACTAGTCAGATCTTTATTAGTTTGTTCCACACTATGCATTCTCGTTAAAACCTCATCATACTTGATCGACATAAATTCAATCGCAGCTTTTATTTCGTTAGTAGACTGTAAAAGCGTGGAATATTTTTCATCTTGATTTTATCTTAACTGTTTGAACATTTCCAAAACTTCATTTTTACTTATGTCCGTCGGGTCAATGCGCTTACGCTTTGCGTTTGTTTTACGTAGTTTTGTGTATGAGATACTCGAGCCAGATTCATAATCCTGCATCTCAGAATTAGAATCAGAAATATCCTGGGGCACATGGGCTAGTGAGCAAAAAACACACAGTAGTATTTTCTCAAAATAATGCACAAGGCGCTTCGTCAGCTAGATACTCTGCTCGGCTCAGGTCTCGAGGTATCCGGCGTGCAGTAACAACCAAGCGGTTAATTCAATCGTATACAACTGCTACAGAACACGCATTGGTGCACACATGAGAACAAATAATATGAATAGCCTTACGTATGTGCGTCAGCTCAACAGGTGAAAGTCTTTGTAGGCCACGCCCCACGCACGTCAACTGGTGGTAGGAGTACTCCCGTTGTTGTCGTCTTGCTCAGGCGCAGGATGTTTGCTATTCACACTTCCTGTAGACTTCTGCACTCCTAATTTTTACGCGAATTTAATTTTGAAATTTTTTGTTAAATTTTGAGAATAAAATTATACAGTACTGACTACACGTCTACTCAGTGCTGAGGTCCGGAGGGAAGATTATATGATATTAACGATATTGTCAGTTATATTAGGGCTAATTTTATGTGTTTGTTGCACAGGTGACGAAAAACGGCAAGATAATAAACCGTAAGATCGAGAAGATGACTCCCCAGCAGAAGGTGAAACGTTTGGTGGACATGATCGGGATGACGGACCCCAAGGTCGTCGATATCACCACACAGAACCTGGGTAAGATTAATGAAATATAATCATTATACAGGGTTACTAGAAATCAGCCTACAACCGTTTAAGGGCATGTTCTGTACATATGACTGACTACTGACTGGCCTCGTGACTTAGTGGGTAGTAGCTCTGCCTGCGAAGCCGAGGGTCGTGGGTTCGATCCCCAACCAGTGCAAATATTTGTGTGATGAATTCAAATGTTTGCACTGTGTCTGGGTGTTTCTATGTATAATAAGTATGTATTTAAAACTATATAAGTATTATATCAGCTATCTGGCCGCCATAGTACAAGCTTTGCTTAGTTTGGGGTCAGATGGTGTTGTGTATGAATTGTCCACCAATATTTATTTATTTACACAAACACCCTTTGTTCTACGGTTTTTGTTAAAACTCGATACATATCCCAAAAATAAAAAATAGCGTTTGTTGCCATTTTTAACACTGTTTAGCGGCTGTTTAATGTTTATTTACTTTGGCACGTAATTTAGCGAACGTTAAAGAGCGTACGCGCTCTTGTTACGAATAGTTCGATGCTTTCTAAAAGCAAATACACATTTTTTTTATTTTGTATGGGAAAAAAAATACGAATATTTAAATACTGTAGTACAAAAGTTGTCGTATTGAACGCCCCTAACATCCCCTTAGAAGGATGCAGCCTGATTACCAATAAACCTGTATAACTAAGCACAAACATAAATTTGGACTAATATTGAGTCTACAAAAGTTAACTGGCAAGTAAATGGCGTATATTCAAAAACATTACATGGAACTTAAGAGTGCGCCTAAAGCCAGGAACAAATCAGATTTCACCCGCGCGACGCGTTTCTTAATGTGATGTACATAAAGTCGAGAATAGCATGACACAGTTTGGAGGAAAAATCAATATTTAATCAGGAGTCCATTTTTGACCAAGTTTTATTTAATTACTCAATAACTAAACATAAATTTAAAGAAGTGTTCGGTTACTTTACTAGAACGTACAAATAGGAATTTTATTACCAAAAAATAATGTGGGGTCATCGCTGATAATTTCGAGTACTCGAATTAAAACGGGTTTTTTCGGTGTCATTTTTATTTTTTTATTGTAAAACTCTGATCTATTTTTAAAAGTCTATTCCGTTATTGTGCTTCTTCTTGATTGTACCCACACGTCAATATTTTTTTTGTCATAGTTTTTAGTTTCTTAACTTCAGTGAGCGGCGTCGAAAATGTCAGAAAATTTTCGTTTTCTGGCTTTAGGCGCCCCCTTAATGGCTATCTAAATCATTATTAAACTAGCTGTGTCCGCGGTTTCACGCGCGTCTTTTGTTTTTGTTAATTTTTTTTTTTTGCGGAACCCTGTTTATTTTCCTCAAGTAAGAGTCGCCTAAGTTATGCACTAGAATATCAGCTATCTAGTAGTGAAAACCCCGTCATAATCGGTACAGCCGTTTCGGAGATTATCCGGAACAGATAGATGGACGGACAGACAGGCAGTTAAAAATTGTAAATTAAATTGGTATATGTCTATTTTTATTATTATTTATAGTGTGGTGTATCGCCTATACATTAAATGGTCTGCTTTATTGTGTATTTATTCTTTAAACATTTAACTTCAACAACATAAAACTGCGTCTAGCCTCGAAACAGAAAAAAAAAATTGGCAGTCATAGGAACTGCCGATAGAAGTGAAAACTTATAACTCAGAATTTGATAGCTTACCTTGGAAACTACACGGGTGTAACCGGAGGGCGTGGCCTCGGCATCATGACATGGCCATCTAGAAATCCGTCAGCATTTCCCATTGGCTCACGCATTTCTAAATAGCCAATAGCCGTGGTCCCGAGTTTACCCGAAGATTTCTTATCATACCCGAGCGTGACGCTAGAATCCAATTCACAGCCCACGAAATATCTGTCTAGGCGCGCCTAAAGAAGTTTTCACTTCAAAAACTGCCGATAGAAGTGAAAACTTGTAACTCAGAATTATATAGCTCACTTTGGAAACTATGCGGGTGAAACCAGAGGACGCTGCTAGTCTGAAATAAATCTTTAAAGCATCATCATCAACAGCCCACTAAACGTTCCCACTGCTGGGACTCGGGGCCTTCTCTCGCAAGGAGAGAGTTGAGGCCATAATCCACCACGCTGGCCCAGTGCGGGTTGGCGGATGACACATGACTTCGAAAGGTTCTAGGTACATGTCGGTTTCCTCACGATGTTTTCCTTCACCGTTTTAAGTTAGCCGCATTACGCACATGACTTCGGAAAGACAGTGGTGCGTGTGGGGTTTGAACCCGGGGTCTCCGGATCGGCAGTCGCCGTTCTCCCGACTAGACCAGCCGTAACTTAGCAAGTAAGCATTGTCGCCTAAATAAGTCTTCTCTTTTAATAAAATAATATTTTCTTTTCGTTTCAGGCACCGCGGAGACCCTAACAGAATGTCGCATCACGTGTGCATTGGAACTAAAAGACGCGCATCTATACTATATACTGAAGCGGTATCCGGGCAGGAGCATAGTGTTTTGCAACTCTATTGGCAGCGTCAGAAGGTATATTTTACGATACACTTTCCATCACATTTGGTATATCAAATAAGTTTACGTAATCTTTCAGCGATAGGGCCACCAGTTGTTTCATTACTTTTTTCGAGTTACGAAATCGAGTGAATCGGTTTCTTGTAGGTAAACCGCACCGTCGCTTAATATCAGGCGTGATGGCGGTCAAGTCTAAACCTATAAAAGTTAAATAAATAAATGGCAGTATTAGGAACTGTCGATAGAAATGATAACTTATAACTCAGAATTTCCCCGAACAGTCCCGAGTTTACCCGAAGATTTCTTATCATTCCCGAGCGTGACGCTAGAATTCAATTCACAGCCCACGAAAAATCTGTCTGTGGCGGGCCAAAAATAATATTTCACTTAAAAAAAAAGAACTTGTAACCTGAAATTAGTTACAATTTTAACTAAAATATTGACTAGTCGACCCCAGGGCCGTCCTCCAACGGGCCGGAAAGACGAGCTTGGAGCGTTTAATAAAGATTGGACGATGGAAGCTCTGGACCGGACTAAGTGGAGAGAATTGGGGGGAGACCTTTGCTCAGCAGTGGGACAATAGAGGTTCATTCATGGACGTATAAAAAAGTCGGACGTAGTCTCGCTAAAGCAAAAACTGTGTCACTGGAGTCGGCCACATAATATGCACGTGTGCGCTGTCACATACAGGCTGACACGCACACATCAGTGGATCATTACACGCGCTACTTGTGTATATGTGTGCGTGTCAGCCTATCAGTGACAATCTGACAACGCACACGTGCAAATGTGGCCGCCTCCAGTGACACAGTTTTTGCTTTAGCGAGACTACGTCCGAGTTTTTTAATCGTCCATGGGTTAATTAAAAAAAAAATTCCGCCGCGTGACGCGACAGCGTAATAGCTCAGATGGGAAGTCGGGTGGTCAAATCGGTCACGAATTAGTAGCTCCGGATTCGAATCCAGACGGGTTCTCTTTCTTTTCATGTTTTTTTTTTAAGAAAATCTATTTCTTGGAGTCTTTTATCTGTAGGTATCAAAGTATATTTAGTATTTTAACCGAGCAAAGCTCGGTCACCCAGGTACTATACCTTTAAACGAGCAATTCTTGTATATCTTAAATCTCGGAAACGGCTCGAACGATTTTCATGAAATTATGTATGAAGGGTGTTTCGGGGACGATAAATCGATCTAACTAGGTTTCATTTTAAAAAAGGGGTATTTTAGGGGAGTTTAAAAAAAAATAAAAACTAATACATTCGAATTAGCATGCGACGGTAAATTTCGCGACATTGCGCGACAGTGTAATAGCTCAGGCGAGAAGTTGGGCGGTCAAGAAATATCCGCAGTCTGGATCCGGACCCGGATCTAGATCTGGGTTCGAATCCAGACGGCGCCCCTTTTTTTACAATTTTTGAAGTGAAAACTTCTTTAGGCGCGCCTAGACAGTTATTTCCTGGGCTGTGAATTGGATTCTAGCGTCACGCTCGGGTACGATAAGAAATCTTCGGGTAAACTCGGGACCACGGCTATTGGCCATTTAGAAATGCGTCAGCCAATGGGAAATGCTGAAAGGGCGTGGCCTCGGCATCATACCATGGCCATCTAGAAATGCATCAGCCAATAGGAAATGCTGAGGCATTTCTAGATGGCCATGCCATGATGCCCAGGCCACGCCCTCCGGTTACACCCGTGTAGTTTCCAAAGTAAGCTATCAAATTCTGAGTTATCTAATAGTTTTCACTTCTATCGGCAGTTCCAATGACTGCTATTTTTTTTTTTAGAGAAAATATTATTACTCACTATCTCAGTGTTCAAACAGACCAAAGCTCGGTCACCCAGGTAAAGATAAAGATAGCCTTTATTTCCAGGGTATTAATTACATTTTTACAAGTATATCTTATATATAAAATTCTCGTGTCACAGTGTTTGTTTCCTTACTCCTCCGAAACGGCTTTACTGATTTTAACCAAATTTTATATGAATATTCAGTAGGTCTGAGAATCGGCTACTAGCTATTTTTCATATCCCTAAGTGACAAGGGTTATTCACCGCAGTTTTTTTTTTTCAGACAAAATTTTTTGTTTTTATTTTTTATAATGTGGCGTTAAAAAATACATACAACCCTACATTTTTACTCTTTTATCACCAACCCCTATTTTTTAATAGCCATTTTAGTAATTTAATCATTTTTCATCCCGCTCGATAACTGATAAATTATCGTAAAATCTGAAATTGTTTCATAAAAATAAACATTTAATTTTATTATTAAAGTTTAGGATTATACCAATGTTACATTTTTTAAATTTGTATTAATAATTTATATGGCAAAACAACGTTTGCGGCATCAGCTAGTATATATATATATCTAATCTAGTTTTTATGATTTACATCCCAGTTTGTCTTTCGACATAGTTCCTCCTCCAAGTTTTTCCATTCCTCTCTGTTACCCGCCTTCCTCGTCCATGTGGTTCCCGCTGTCTTCTTCACATCATCCTCCCACCTGCCTATTTGTCTCCCTCTTTTCCTCTTTTCTCTAACTAGAATATCACCCCAGTCACCCAGGTACTTGTTTTCTAACTAGAAATATAGCTTCATAAAAATCCGTCTCTTCCAGATTGGCTCAAATCTTCACAATCCTGAAGTGTAGCCCGCTACCACTGCACGCCAGTATGCCGCAGAGACAACGACTCAAAAACTTGGAAAGGTAACTTTTTTATAATATAAACTCTCTTGGCAGAGCCCGCCTGGGGAAGGGCCACACCTTTGTCAATTATTCTACCGCCAAGCAGTAATGTGTAAACATTCCGGTTTGAAGGGAAATGTTTCCAGAGTTACAGGGCTTAGAGATATATCAACTTAGATCTCTGAATGACGAGCGCAGTGCGGTGCTAGGTAAAGATTTTGGCTCTTCATGTTCCAATAGCTGCGTGTCACTGTTATGTGGCAGGCATGTAGCTTACCATCAGGCACATGTCCTGCTCGTCTCGTCACTCTTTATTTAAAAAAAATAATTAAAAAAAACATTTAGTTACCAGATGAGCAGAGTTGAGTAGAGCATGTCACCTACCTATTACCCTATTAGAACATGAACATCCAAATCATTACCTAGCACTGCACTGCGCTCGTCACCCAGATATGTTAAATGATTTATCTCTGCTCTGTAATTTCACTGAAAACATTTTAATTAAAACACCGGAACAACTCTTTGTAGTGGTAGGACTCTTGGCAGAGTCTGCCTGGGGAAGTACCACACCTTTGCCAGTCATTCTACCGCCAAGCAGTAATGTGTAAGCATTACTGTGTTCCGGTTTGAAGGGCAATGTTTCCAGAGAAATTACTGGGCCTAGAGATATAACACCTTAGATCTCTGGGTGACGAGCGCAGCGCAACGCTAGGTAATGATTTGGACTCTTCATGTTCCAATAGCTGTGTGTTACTGTGCTGTTATGTGGCAGGCATGTTACTTACCAACAAGCACATGGCCTGCTCGTCTCGTCACTCTTTAATATTAAAAAAAAACTCACCAGTAGAATAACTGGCAAAGGTGTGATACTTCCCCAAGAGTCCTACCACTACAAAATATATCTTTTATTGCATCAATGTAAATAATTTGATGTGCCATCTCAAACTTCAGGTAAGTTATTGTTGGAAAGAGTGAGCTCACTCTTTCCGTTTTAGTCGATTATAGAAAGCGGTGAACGCTGGACGTTTATACCTATCTCTAAACCGTTCCTATCGTTGTCAACAACCAAAATAAGTAGAACCGCATCATACATCGCCGCTAGCGATTATAGGGGTCAAGTCAACTGTCTCAACAGTCTGAACAACTAGCAAGTGTAACTGTCCATCATCATCATAATCAGCCCGTGTTCGTCCACTGCTGGACATAGGCCTCTCCTATATTTCGCCACTCAGCCCGATCCTCAGTCTTACGTTTCCAACCGCCACCAGCCGTCTTTCGTATATCGTCACTCCATCTAGTCTCAGGGCGTCCTACACTACGTTTACCGATTCGCGGTCTCCACTCCAGAACCCGTCTACCCCAACGGTTATCGGGTCTGCGACAGATGTGACCGGCCCATTGCCACTTCAGTCTGCTAATACGCTGAGCTATGTCGGTGACTTTAGTTCTCTGACGAATTACTTCATTGCGGATGCAATCCCTCAGAGAAACCCCAAGCATAGCCAAGCATAGCATAGCATAGCCAAGCATAGCATAGCATAGTAAAGTGTAACTGTACTTTACTGTATATAATTATTAAATGCACTATGTATCATAGTACATAATATAGATGGTGATATGGTATTTAGATCATTTAGCAGTTTGATCAGCTTGAACGACTTGTAATCTTAGTTAGAACTTTATTTTACTTCAATTATTATTGTATGCTCGCAAAGGGCAGACTGTTGTAAGTACTGGAAATATTGTATACCAACTAGTTTGTACACAGTTCAACAATAAATTTTTCTGATTTCTGAAGTAGATTGGTAGTTTAAAGGTTTTAAACCACTCACGCTGCACATAGAGACGCGATTTGTTAACAATTTCAAGGTGTTCAGGCCACATTTTTTGAAGTGAAAACTTCTTTAGGCGCGCCTAGACAGATTTTTCGTGGGGTGTAAATTGAATTCTAGCATCAAGCGCGGGTATGATAAGAAATCTTCGGGTAAACTCGGGACCTTGGCGATTGGGCATCTAGATATGCGTCAGCCAATGGGAAATGCTGAAAGGGCGTGGCCTCGGCATCATGGGATGGCCATCAAGAAATGCGTGAGCCAATGGGAAATGCTGACGCATTTCTAGATGGCCATGGCATGATGGCGAGGCCACGCCCTCCGATTACACCCGTGTAGTTTCCAAGGTAAGCTATCAAATTCTCAGTTATAAGTTTTCACTTCTATTGGCAGTTCCTATGACTGCCATTTTTTTATACCATGTAGGTAGTTTCTACTTTTGTGATAAGAACTTCTAAGCTGTGGAATACGTTGACTGAGTGGGTTTTCCCCGATGGTTACAATCTTTGTGTCTTCAAATCGAGAGTGAATCGTTTTTTTTTCTAGATAAACACGCTCCATCGTAGACCGCATCGTCGCTTAACATCAGGCGAGATGGCGGTCAAGTGTAAACGTATAAAAAATATTTAAAAAATTCTTTGTTACGTCATCCCCAGATTCCGCGACAACCCCCACGGGGTGCTGATAGCGACCGACGTCGCGGCCCGGGGGCTGGACATCCCCGACGTAGACCACGTGATACAGTATCAGGTGCCCAGGACCGCTGAGAACTACGTGCACAGGTAAGTAACTATTACCACAGCACAGCGAGCAACACGGAAGGGAGTAGGCATACACAGCGTTTCCCCTCTGTCAAAGTACAAGTCCGCGTGGACCATGGAGTTTGATAATATACTGTGGCATGAGGGCGGGGCTAGATTTGTGAATGGTGCTTTATTTTTTATGTGTTAGTGATTTGGCTGTGTGAGTATGATCGGCAATGGATCGGTACAGGTATGTTTTGTATGTAATAGTGCGGCTTTGCGCTAGTGTGCAACTTCCCCTCACGCAAGAAATGACAGAAAGATTTGAACAATATTTTGACGTGATAACGTCTTATAATTCGATGAAGTCGGCTGCACGCCCACAAAACATCACGTCATGTACCGTTACCGCGTTACCGTCGGTCGTTACCTCGCCGCATGTTTGTTACAGTTGTATTAATTATTTCGACCAGTAGTTCAAGCGGGGATGTAGCTTAGTGGTAGAGCGTTCGCTTTGCATGTGAAATGCCCCGGGTTCGATCCCCGGCATCTAAAAGCTTTTTTGCATTGTTTTTTGCATTGTTTTGATTGAAAATGACTAAATTCTACTGGTTACTTTTTACATACAAATCTATTAAACAAATGAAATTAAAATTTTCTTTTGAAAAATGCTACCATTCCATCAGTATTTTCTTAAGACGTTGTCACGTTCTATCGTCAGTAAACCGACTTTACAGACAAACACTTTTTTTTAGCTAAGGCTACTCCCTTTCGTGCTTGCGCGGAAGATCGAGTTGCTCGATGCCACAGCATAAAGAAACACTACTTCGCCTTTGATCTTGGGAGAAACGTCAATAATGTCTAGCCTCTTGTATCTTTTTTTTTTTTAAATGAACAGTGACGAGACGAGGATGACATGTGCCTGATGGTAAGCAACATGCCTGCCATATAACAGCACAGTGACACGCAGCTATTGAAACATGAAGACTCCCAAATCATTACCTAGCACTGCACTGCGCTCGTCACCCAGAGATATAAGATCTTTTATCTCTATGCCCTGTAATTTCACTGGAAACATTGCCCTTCAAACCGGCACACAGTAACGTTTGCCCATTACTGCTTGGCGGTAGAATAACTGGCATAGCTGTGGTCCTTCCCCAGGTGGACTCTGCCAAGAGTCCTACCACTACAATAAGTATCTAAGCGCCGTGCGGGCGTCGCGACGTCATAAAGTCTAAAGTCGCGGTATAGTCGCGGCCACATATGACCGGTTGGGGAAAATGGGCTAGACACGGGTAGGGTGTTGTCGAAATTTTAAAAACGTGGCACCAAAATAAAATTAAAACATACGGAAGACGTCAACCGTGAGCCGCGCTCCTGCGATACTAACATTGGAATGTAGGCAATGCAGGAGCGCGCTTACCGCGTCAGACCCCGAACGATTGCCCCGTCTAGACGGCTTCGTCGAACGACTGTATGATTTAATAGACTGGCATTAATCAGCAAGTACCTATAAGCTAGCAAAACAAACAAAAAAAACGATATTTAAAATGGGAAAGATTTAAAAAAAAAAATTGTCCATCAGTAAAAAAAAAAATTGTACACATATTTTTTCTTTTGTTTCACAAATAAAAAATGACGAAGATGCAGTGGTTAGAAGTTTTGAATAACGTCACTTCATTGTACAATGTACATAATAACAGACGCCGATTGTTTTTTATGTATTGTTTTAACCGCTATTTTACCTATTAAGGCCCCCCATACATTAAAAAAAAAACTGTTTTGGATAGATATTTTTTTCTGAATTTTGTTTCTAATGCATTCTCGGACTGTACACGGTAAAATTAAAAGCCTATTATAAGCAACATGTGTTTTCTAAATAGGTCACCAAATACTCAAATTGTCTAACCATACACCAAACCTTTACAACTTCTTATTCTCAACCTTAAACAGTTCCTCATAAGTTCGTTATTTGATTGCAGGAGCGGTCGAACGGCCCGAGCCAATAAGGAAGGGATCAACGTTCTGATGGTCGAACCTAGCGAGGCGTATCTGTACTCGAAACTGTGCCTTACGCTCAACAAAAGTAAGTTTACATTAGAATCCGCTTATTTTGTCAAAGCGCTTAATATGACGTATAGTTACAGCAAAGTTTGGTTTAAATTAAAAAAATTGCCAGTCATAGAAACAGCCTATAGAAGTGAAAACTCATAACTCAGAATTTGATAGCTTACTTTGTAAAATACCGGGTGGAACCGGAGGGCGTGGCCATAAGTATGGCCATCTAGAAATACTCATGTACTTCTAGATGGCCAATGGGAAATGCTGACACATTTCTAGATGGCCAATGGCTATGGTCCCGAGTTTCCCCGAAGATTTCTTATCATTCCCGAGCGTGACGCTAGAATGCAATTCACAGCCCACGACAAATCTGTCTCTGGTGCGCTAATAGAAGTTTTCACTTCAAAAATCGTAACAAAATCTGATTTAATAATTTCGCTTATAGTGACATGTCGGTTATGATGACCCATTTTAAATTTTCTATTTCTGGGTATAGTCACAGAATAAATATTAGTACAAGTACAGAAGCCTCACTTACCGAAAACAATTATATAAATAGCGGCTCTTGCTGGGACACAACAAAGTTCAATTCAGCTCGCAATACCTGTCGCGATTTTCAAATAATAAACATTCGCGCTCTTTCTAACGCGTAACTCTGTCCCTGTCTAGCGCGGAGGGTTGTCGACATATCTAATAACAATATGCGCGAGCGCTCATCCGTGCGTCCGACAACCGACTGGCACTTGTTCCCTGGGAGGAACGGTCTAGCTGTAGGCTAAAACCGCGCGACCTTGAGCGAGTGATGATGCACTGGTATATTGACTGACGTGATTTCCAATACTTTCGTAGGGCGTTATGCTCGAACTTTGACGCGCCTTACATTGTCCAACCGCTTAATATGACGTACTTACACAGCAATGTTTGGTTTTTATAGAAAACTAAATGAATCGTGCGCGCGTTGCTACGCCTTTGATCAAAAATTGGTCGTACCAATTCAAATTTAGAGCAAATTGGTTTCCCTTAGATTCTAATGACGCAACTTTTCAGACATGCTGTCACGCAACGAAAGCTCTCAAAAAACAATATTTTTTCCCGTTTTTGTTACATTTTTCATTCATGATCCGCTCCTGTTGATAGTAGCGTAATGTTAAATAACCTATAGCCTTCCTCGATAAAAGGACTATCCAACAGAAAAAATATCTTTCAATTCGGACCAGTGGTTCCCGAGATCCTTGCGTTCAAACAAACAAACTCTTCAGCTTTATAATATTAGTATAGATTATTTGTGACTAAATCCGATTTAAAGATTTCGCTTATTTTCTTATTGTTTATCTAAGATGTGAACTGTGTAAAGGTTTATGTTATTTTATTCCACAGCATCAGAGGTACCATCATTCCCCATATCGGCTCACATACTCTCCCCCCTCAAGGAGCT
Source organism: Ectropis crepuscularia (assembly GCA_963693475.1). Taxonomy (NCBI): domain Eukaryota; kingdom Metazoa; phylum Arthropoda; class Insecta; order Lepidoptera; family Geometridae; genus Ectropis; species Ectropis crepuscularia. The sequence continues at coordinate 6,439,019 of OY856368.1, read as the reverse complement.
GGTATCTCTCGCCCGCGAGCTTGACGCGTTGGAGCTCAAGAAGAAGAGGACTGCGCAGGCGCGCGGCTGGCGCGACAAGGCCGCCAGGGAGATGGACATGATCATCGATGATGATGATGTGTATCCTTTACTCATATTTGTAAATGGAAGCCCCGTGGTTTCACCCAATCGAGTTACTTTGTAGGGATAAAAAGTAGCATATGTTACTTCTAATACATCCAAGAATCTGTGTAGAAAGTTTCATGATGACATTACTTAATAGTTTTTGCGTGAAAGTGAAAGTGTTTTTTTTTACTATGATAGCTATGATGGCTGGCCTCGTATTACTACCCACTAAGGGTAGTAACTCTGCCTGCGTAGCCGAGGGTCGTGGGTTCGATTCCCATCCAGTGCAAATATTTGTGTGATGAATTCAAATTATTTGTACTGTGTCTGGGTGTTTCTATGTATAGTAAGTATGTATTTAAAACTATATAAGCATTATATCAGCTGTCTGGCCGATATAGCACAAGCTTTGCTTAGTTTGGGGTCAGATGGTATTGTGTGTGAATTGTCCACCAATATTTATTATTTTACGGCCCAAATCGGCCCAGCCGTTTAGGAGGAGTTTATTAACAACGAAAAGTGGCATTGATTTATATAGATTTATTTATTATACGCTTGACCGCCATCTTGCTTTATGTTAAGCAACGATGCAGTCTACGATGGAGCATACTTCCCTAGTACTGTGCTTTACGAAGGATTGGGTTAAGAGAAAGATTCTATGTCTTTAAAAATTGCGTTTTTTATGATACGTAATACTTGAATGCCCCTTCGTAGACAAGTGAAACTATACAGGCTTGTAAGCAAAATGCAATAACTAAAATTCGTGTTACATTCTAATGCCCCCTAACTCAGTCACAGTCCGGTCCAGTCTTCCGATCCGGCGATAGAGCGAGCTCTGAAGTCGAAGCGTCGTCAACTCGACGGCATGCTCACCCGGCCGGTGTTCCCGCGAGGGTTCTCCTTCAAGTACCCCTCGCTGAATGAACCTAATGCGTTCGAGAATACGGACCAAAATGCCTTGCAGGTATGTCACTTTATTGGAGGTAAACGCAACCCTTTACTGTTTCTGTTGCCCTGGTACCTGGCTCTCATATTTCTGCTGTTAGACTTGGAGATAAACGCTGTGGGTGTGGGTGGTCGCTAATCGAACATAATGCGCTAGAGAATACGGACAAAAATGCCTTGCAGGTATGCAACTTTATTGCAGGTAAACGCAACTCTTTACTGTTTCTGTTGCCCTGGTACCTGGATCTCATAATATTTCTGCTGTCCTGCTACTTGGAGATAAACGCTGTGGGTGTGGAGGTATTAACGAAACTCATTATTGTATGTTCTCTTTGTACCTGGAGAGGCAACTGCAACTCTTTACTCTTTCTGTTGCCCTGGTACTGATACCTGGAGGCAAACGCAACTCTTTTATATTTCTGTTGTCCTGGTATCTGGAGATAAACGATGGGTGTGTTGGAGGTAGGTAATCGAAACTCCTTACTGTTTCTGTTGCCCTGGTACCTGAAGGTAGGAAGGTTTTGTAGTGGTAGGACTCTTGGTCGAGTCCGCCTGGGGAAGTACCACACCTTTGCCAGTTATTCTACCGCCAAGCAGTAATGTGCAAACATAACTGTGTTCCGGTTTGAAGGGCAATGTTTTCAGAGAAATTACAGGGCTTAGAGATATAACATCTTATATCTCTGGGTGATGAGCGCAGTGCAGTGCTAGGTAATGATTTGGGCTCTTCGTGTTCCAATAGCTGCGTGTCACTGTGCCGTTATGTGGCAGGCATGTTGCTTACCATCAAGCACATGTCCTGCTGGTCTCGTCACTCTATACTAGATAGATAGATAGAAAGTCTTTATTGGGACACAAAAAAACTTAAAATATTACAGAGACACACTTATTAACTAGCGCCACAAATGGCAGCCTTACTGCTGAGAGCAATCTCTTCCAGGCAACCAAGCTATACTATTTAAACAAAAAAATTGGCAGTCATAGGAACTGCCGATAGAAGTGAAAACTTGCTGTTGGCCTGGTACTGGTACCTAGGGGCAAACGCAACTCTTTTATATTTCAGTTGTCCTGGTATCTGGAGATAAACGCTGGGCTGTTGGAGGTAGGTTATCGAAACTCTTTACTGTTTCTGTTGCCCTGGTACCTACCTGGCCGTTTTCACCGAGTTTACCCGAAGATTTCATATCCGATCCGATCCATTATCATATCCAAGCGTGACGATTGATGAATCCATTTCACAGCCCACGAAAATTCTGTCTATAGCGCGCCTAAAGAAATTTTCACTTCAAAAAACGTCTTCAGGCTGATGATTATGATGATGAATAATAAGTATGTAGCACAATAAAATATCTATTTTTTCAGGTAATGAAACAGGCGTTAGAGTCGGGAGATCTGAAGAAAGAAATGCGGAAAAGCAAAAACGCTCCCTTACTGAAACTAGGGAAGGAAGGCAAGGGGAACAAGAAGAGAAAGTTTAGTAAGAAGAATAAAAATAAGAAAAAAGATGATAACGATGAATGAATTGTATAAAAATAATAAAAATGTGATTAAATTTTCTTCTACATACTTTTTTTTTTATTTTACTTCATTAGAATACAAACATTCACTGAAAGCTAACTAAAGCCAAAAACCTTAAGTTTTTGATCTATAATAAGTCACATTAGTACCCTAATCTCAACAATATTATAGGTAAATTTGAAAGTTTTGATGTTTGTTGCTCAATCACGTCGTAACGGCTGAACTACTAATATTATAAACTATTGTTCAAATAAGTAATATGTTCCCGAGGTAAAATGTAGCCTATATCCTATCCAACAGCATTCCAAATTTCTTTTTCTTTTTTATAAAGAGTGACGAGACGAACAGGAAATCTGCCTGATGGTAAGCAACATACCGGCCACATAACAGCAGACTGACACGTAGCTATTGGAACATGAAGAGTCCAAATCATTATCTGCACTGCGCTCGTCACCCAGATATCTAAGATGATAGAGTACCGCCTAACCAAAACTGTCTTATTTTTGACGTGATAACGTCTTATAATTCGATGAAGCCGGCTGCACGCCCGCAAAACATGACGTCATGTAACGTTACCGCCATAGATTAGATAATATTTATCGCCGTTACCTCGCCTTATTACTTTTCGCACCATCTAGTGAGTGAAATGTGTATTACGTTCAAGGAGTCTGTCCATGTTTTAGAAAAGCGACGATATGAAGTTAAGAACTTGTGCTAGTACAATGATGTACCCAGAGATGGCGCTTTGAACAGCTTTTCAAAAAGCTTCAGAATGTTTTACCTAGATGGCGCTTAACACAAATACTAGACGTTGTCACGTTCAACTATCGTCAGTAAACAGACTTTACAGACAACCATTTTTTTAAATTCTTCTCTCTTTTCTTTTTTTCACTTAAAATTACAAATACAGCAATATGAAAGCCTTTGCAGATTTAGTAGTAGACTCGGTAGACCCGCCGATCCATTATGCCGTTCCAACGTTGAGCTACACACATTTAAACATAAAAAAAATCCCTTTAAAAAAAAATATTGTAGGACGTATCACACAACACCATCTGGCCCCAAACTAAGCGAAGCTTGTAATATGGAAGCCAGATAGCTGATATAATACTTACCTACTTATATATTTTTAAAAACATACTTACATATTTTATCATACATACTGCCGATCCGGAGACCCCGGGTTCAAACCACTGTCTTTTCGAAGTCATGTGCGTAATGCCGCTAACTTAAAACGGTGAACGAAAACATCGTGAGGAAACCGACATGTACCTAGAATCTTTCGAAGTCATGTGTCATCCACCAACCTGCACTGGGCCAGCGTGGTGGATTATGGCCTTAACTCTCTCCTAGCGAGAGAGGGACACGAGTCCCACGCAGTGAGACCATTTAGTGGGCTGTTGATGATGATGATGACTTATTCTACATAGAAAACATCCAGGCACAGAACACATATTTGAATTCATCACACAAATATTTGCACTGCGTGGGAATCGAATCCACGACCCACGGCGTCGCAGGCAGAGTTACTACCAACTAATTCAACAGGCTTGTCATAACAGTATTAAAACGTTTGGATGTTTGTTGCTCAATCATGTCAAAACACCAAAACGGATAGTTTTTTATTTAAAGTTAGTTTTTATTTCTTTTTATTTATTTGAGTTCGTTCGCTCAAGCAAGTATCGAAGAACGGTCAAAAATCCCTTTACAGATAAGGTGATGTTTTTATTTTGTATTTAATCAATCCAGATAACCACGACATATCTGCCCCACTCGAAGACTTACGTAACTAGATTTATAAGACAAGAATAGTTAGTTCATATGAATCCAGTAGGTACGTAGGTACTTGAGATAAAATATCATGATACGTCATAATAGAAAAACAACTTCGAGTGCTTTTTAGAAGATAAAGAAGTAGGTAAGTATAATTTTCTTTGGTAAGAATAAACTATAACCACAGAATAAATGTTAGTACAGAAGCCTCACTTACCAAAAACAATTATATAAATAGCGACTCTTGCTGGGACACAACAAAGTTCAATTCAGCTTGCATTAGCGCTCAATATCTGTCGCGATTTTCAACTCTCTCTTATAACGCGTAACTCTGTCCCAATCTAGCGCGGAGGGTTTACGACATATCTAATAACAGTATGCGCGGGAAACGTTTTGCGCGAGCGCTCAGCCGTGCGTCCGACAACCGACTGTTACTTGTTTCCTGGGAGGAACGGTCTAGCGGTAGGCTAAAACCGCGCTACCTTGAGCGAGTGAGGATGCACTGCTATAACTAAGATTAACATATTTATGAAGAAAGGAATTAAAACCACAGTAACAAAGAAACTTTGTAGTGGTAGGACTCTTGGCAGAGTCCGCCTGGGGAAGTACCACACCTTTGCCAGTTATTCTACCGCCAAGCAGCAATGTGCAAACATTTCTGTGTTCCGGTTTGAAGGGCAATGTTTCCAGAGAAACTACAGGGCTTAGAGATATAACAACTCAGATCTCTGGGTGACGAGCGCAGTGCAGTGCTAGGTAATGACTTGGACTCTTCATGTTCCAATAGCTGCGTGTCACTGTGCTGTTATGTGGCAGGCATGTTGCTTACCATCAGGCACACGTCCTGCTCGTCTCGTCCCTCTTTATTAAAAAAAAAATACTCCAATTATTACCTATAGGTAATACGAGGTACTTACCCATGTGACAAGTTTTCAACTTATCTCAAATACCTACCCATAAATTGGTGACAGCTTTCCGAATATCCCTATCTTAACTGGAATATTTCTGATCGTGTGTTTTCCATAATCTCACGTTACATCTACGATAACAATAGAAATGAGTGCAATCTTCTTCTTTCTTCTTATATATAAAATTCTCGTGTCACAGTGTTTGTTTCCTTACTCCTCCGAAACGGCTTTACTGATTTTAACCAAAATTTATATGCATATTCAGTAGGTCTGAGAATCGGCTACTAGCTATTTTTCATGCCCGGCAGATGGCGCTGCAGACAGTGTCTAGGTTATGTCCGAGCGAAGCCGGAACGGGCCGCTAGTAATGCATAAAATAAGGAAGCGAGTGCAAAAAGATTAGACATTTAAAGAAAATTTAAGAATGTACCTAAGTAAAAACAAAAAGAGTTGATTTAAGGGTTCCGTATATATTTTTTTATCCAAGCGTATCCTTTAGGTACTCAGAACTGGAGTTCTGAGTAAGTACTGGAGTTCTGGAAGGTAAGCGTAAGAGTGGGGGGTCAGTTTCTAAGATATAAATAGGGGAGACCGAGGACGGTTGTGACAATTTTTACTTAGAGCAACATATCCCAATAAAGAAACATACCACAATTATGAACGTTATGTCATAATGTAGCCCAATTATTACTCTTTTGAAAATAGTCATCAAAGTCAATTAAAATTATACGGTAACTGAGAAAATCCACAAAACCTTAAAGTATTCCTATTGTCACAACTCTCCTAACACCGAGGTAAGTTGTGACAGGTACCAAGGTAGTTGTGACATCTATGTACTTAGACTATATTTGACAGATATATATATATTCGTGAAGTATTATAATCAAAACACGTTTTTTTTGCATAAAAGTACTTTAACTCTCATTTAAATTAATAGTGAGAAAAGAAAACATGAAGTATTAAACATCAAAATAACAAGTATTAATTCATGAATCAGTATTTTTGGTTTCATGACCAGGGTAGCGATTCTGAAACCATTCGGTTGCATCCGACACGGAATCTCATCTCTCGGTCTTTGTCTTATCTGTTTAGCATGACAAAGACCGAGAGATTAGATTCCGTGTCGGATGCAACCGAATGGTTTCAGAATCGCTACCAAGATCAATAAAAAATCATAATCTAATCTGACAAAAAGTTTTGACAGATGTATTATGGCATTGCAGCTCGCTCCCAGTGCAATTTTCATAAGACCAGCCTTTACATTTCAGGCACTGAACCCATTTCTCATATGGTCTGCAATAGAATTCAAGGCATCATAAGTACCTACGTCTTAGACTCTAAGGTTTAATTCCACAACCTTTCGTGTCTCTCTAAGACTTAGAGAGACACGAAAGGTTGTGGAATTAAACCTTCGTCGTGGGAATAGCGCGCTAGTTATCGCACTGAATGGAGGAATTCAGTACAACAAAAAGTAAATACTTTTGTAGACCAAAGAAGGGCTAAGCTCGATGCTAAGAGAGATCACATTAAAAGCAAACCACCCGCTAATATAATGTACAACTATGAGAATGGGGTCCTTACATGTAGCAGCTGTCATCGAACATTTACTGCAAAAAATGGATATAAAAGTCATGTAAGGACGCATCAAGTAAAATAATTTACGCAAAGCAGTCGCCGTGGCCGATATCGTCCTGGAATACATCATCACCATCATCATCATGTATTTTTGACGTGACAACGTCTTATAATTCGATGAAGCCGGCTGCACGCACGAAAAAACACGACGTCATGCGGCGTTACCTCGCTCTGAGGCGTTCCATGGCTTGGAGTTGAAGTTGTCACGTTCAACTATCGTCAGTAACTTTACAGACAACCGATTTTTGACGTGATAACGTCTTATAATTCGGTGAAGCCGGCTGCACGCCCGCAAAACATGACGTCATGTAACGTTACCGTTAGTTCGTCGTCAGTGCCATGCGGACGAAGCTGAGCGCTGAGGGCGCCACCCGCCGAGTCGAGCGGTATCACTACTCGCGCTATCAGCGTACTGATTTCTTAAGACGTTGTCACGTTTAACTATCGTCAGTAAACCGACTTTACAGACAACCATTTTTTTTTTATGAATAACTAGAGTTCCGCGGTTTTACCCAAGAAGATGCTATTCTTGTTATTTTCTCTCGTGATAAAAAGTTACTTTCGCATTCTGTTAATACTATAAATGTCAATGTTCGGATGTTTGTTGCTCAATCACGTCGGAATGAACGGATTGGACTGGAATTTGGAACACAATTAGATTATTATAGTATGAAAGAACGCATCGGCTACTTTTTATCCCGGGAAAATAATCAAAACACGGGTAAAACCGGGGGGCACTGCTAGTTTATAATATTAATGAGAAATAGAATTTCTTACAAAATTAAACATTAGCACCACCTTGGTGAAATTTGCTAACCCTACTTTATGCAAAAATGACATAAAACAAGAATCTGTGACGAATTTACAACAACCACAGATTACAGAAATAATTCTGAAATACAGAAATAATTCTGTAATCTGTGACAACAACTTTATTTACCTCTGACGTTTTTCATTTGTTTTTTTATAACATGTCAAAGTTCTTTATTCATAAACTTAGAGTATGGAATACAATATAGAGTTACAAAGTTCCTGACTACTATAGTGCTTCTCGTTCTCTCAATTACAATTCAATTTCAATTCAATTTTCAATTCAATACTCAAAAAGTATTGCCATAAAGAAAATATTCCACTAGGTAAGGGTAGTGCTGCGATAGTTCGATGAATTCAGCCTGTGTTCTATGCATTCTAAAATTACATTTTAAAAAGAGGGTTTATGTAATAACATAACTAAAATAGGAGGTACTTAAATAAATACCTAATCAAAAACAGGGCAATAAAACATTTATTTCAAATTGTACTTTACATTCAACGTTATAAAAATATAGTTTGCCAGTCATATTTATATCATAGTAGCAGCTCGCCCAGGCTTCGCACGGGGCAACTCGGAACTTAGGTATAAAACATTTCAATGTTAGTAGACTTTGTTGTAGTAGACAGGCTACTATTATTTAGATGTTGTGGTAATTCAGAATGATTGATTTATTTGATAATCTGTACTTCATGAAAAATATTGCTTTATTATTCACACAATATTTTATCCTCTTCTTCGGAACGGCACATCTGCGAAATAATAATTAATTTGAATAAATAAAACAACCCAAATTATTACCAGAAATCTAGTGATACATTTAAGTTGCATAATTATTTCTGTAAAAGTTCAAACAAAAGGGTTAAATCAGAGGTGAAAATGTGTATCAATAATCTTTTATTTTGAAAGCTTAGAGCTTCATATCTACTCACACAATAGATAGGTCTCTTGTGTGAGTGGGTATGAAGTAGGTGTAGTGAGTAGGGTTTATACTAAAAGCATGATGTTATCTTGTTAGCGAGATGAGATAGTGTAAGTTAATGGGAGTTTGATGCAATTCCTACTCCAGAAAACAAGAGTTGGAATGGCAGTGGTAGAGTAGAAACAGAAGCGTCATGACCATCTAGACTAGATATGTATAATGGTAACCATGGTAACACGCCATGACCATCTAAAAATGTTTACGCATTTGTGGCCATAGCTCCGAGTTCACCCGAAAATTTATTTCATTCCCAAGCGTGATGTTTGAGTTCAATTCACGGCTCACGAGAAATCTGTATGTAGTTCGCCAAAGAAAGTTTTCACTTAAAAAACTAACAAATGCGAATCCGCAGGCAAAATCTAGTACGTATTATTAGTAAACGGTCAGTAAATAAACTGTCAATTATGTACCGACTTGTATATTTCATGGGTAATTTTGTAAGAAATAACTGGTCACACTTTTTTGTTTGTTTTGTTATTTAGGTTATGTTTACATTTTACATATTTTGCAAATTTTGGATTAGATACTGCCGTTATTGTATAAATTTAATTCACGTAGATATCTAGAAGGCATTAATATGAATTTCTATCAAGTCGTCGTAACAAATATTGTCTACTTACGTGTAAAATGAGATTCCACTGATTTTTCTTTCACAGAGGCTATTGCAGCTTATAACACTACACAACGCACATTGTTTGGCATAAATATCACCAATCTCTTAACAGTCTTTCACAAACAAGCTTTAAATCTTCTTTAAATACACACAATATTTAATAAAACATAAAAAATTCGAGTCTGAGCTTTGAACAGACTTTTGTATGGCAACGCCATGTCAGATTTGTAATTTAGCCAGAGAAAAAGCCGGCCACGGTGATAAGGACGGAAAATCAGTATCTCTTTCTCTTTTTTTCACAAGTGATAGATAATTAGACTATCTCATTTCCGCAAGTCGTGACGTCACTTATTGTGCCCCCCTGTTCATAAATGTACAATTTACACGTCAATTTAAAAAAAAAACAAAAAAAAGAGCATGTGACGTGTTTACTTTGAATGTATGGAGAATACAAACTGTGACGAATTTACTTTGTGGCGAATCGCCTATAACCCAAATTGAGAGACCTTCTTTGACAGTTTTATTAGCATTTGTTTTATACTTACACTAGGAGCACCTCACTGTTTCACCCGCGTTGTTCTCGTTCCCACCATTTTCCTGGGAAAAGTAGCCTATGTGTAACACCAACTCAAGCAAATAAAAGCAAGAAATTGTCTCGTGGCTGGTAAGAAATGGCGTGGAGGCAAGTCCAACTTTATTAAAAGTTGAGTTGTTAAATCTGGTAAAAGCAACTAAGCCGTCCAAGCTCCGCTATGTTATCGATGAACTAGCCCTAGAGCATGGACACGAAGTTATTCGATTGCCTCCCTACCATTGCCAGTACCTATAACGCCATCGAGCTTATTTGGGCATAAATAAAGGGTCATGCAGCGCGGAACAATACTGAACTACCCTTCAGTACTGCTAAAATGATGACTCTGCTACAAACTGCATGTGCAGAAGTCACTACAGAAGACTGGCGAAAAGTCGTGGAGAAGACAAAGAAAATAATTTTACAAGATTTTGAACGAGATGTGAGAATAGACAATATTATTGAAAATGAATTAATAATATCTCTGAGTGCTGACAGCAGTGATGAAGATAGCAGTGATAGTTCAAGTGAATAAAAGCAATTTTTTTGTTAAATTACGTAGGTACTTGTCTTATTTTGCTCCTTTAATTTAATATGAAAGGAAAAATAATAATGGGACAGGGATTCGCATGATCATTTTTAAAATTCACATATGTTTCAAGTCTGTATCGATTCATTCGATTCATTCATTTAATCGATGTTTTTAAGCAGGTCACCTCACTATGAATATAAAACTGACATCTGTCAAAAGTGACCTATTATCTTGTCCCTACTTTAATAACAATATGCGCGGGAAACGTTTTGCGCGAGCGCTCAGCCGTGCGTCCGACAACCGGCTGTCACTTGTTTCCTGGAAGGAACGGTCTAGCGGTAGGCTAAAACCGCGCGACCTTGAGCGAGTGAGGATGCACTGCTATAGGTAACTAAGATTAACATATGAAGAAAGGAATTAAAACACCAGTAACAAAGAAACTTTGTAGTAGTAGGACTCTTGGCAGAGTCCGCCTGGGGAAGGACCACACCTTTGCCAGTTATTCTGCCGCCAAGCAGTAATGTGCAAACATTACTGTGTTCCGGTTTGCAGGGCAATGTTTCCAGAGAAATTACAGGGCTTAGAGATACAACAACTTAGAAACTCTGGGTGGCGAGCGCAGTGTAGTGCTAGGTAATGATTTGGATTCTTCATGTTCCAATAGCTGCGTGTCACTGTGCTGTTATGTGGCAGGCATGTTGCTTACCATCAGGCACATGTCCTGCTCGTCTCGTCACTCTTAATTAAAAAAAAAAAGATTTACAGACGAAGAAAAACAAACAAATACCTATGCTTATAGATACACATGCGTGTTAAACTTTAAAAAAAAACTACCTCGTTCCACAATACTCGTAATTTGACTGAAAACGCATTTTAATTTTATTTCGAATATTATTTGTGACCAAAAGGACTTCCACTCTTTTTTTCCGAGAGTTGGTACCAATTTTTGATAATACATACCTACGTATTTGAGGCAAATTGGAAACTTGTAACATACCTCTTCCATTATACCTAGGTACCCTAACATTAAGCTACATATCAGCAGGTTTACTACGAAGTCGGATAAACGATATATCGGCCGAACTTATGGAAGTTTCCAACCACGAAAGACAATCGGTCGGTGGATCAGATCGCCGTTTCGTTCGATCTGACCCTCATCCGACCTAAGTCTATAACTTCCGACCCGAAATGTATCGATCCGAATGTTTTTCGTGGTAGGCTACAACCCCATTCAGCTATCGGTCGGATCCGATTATTCGGAGTTTGTTTTCGTAGTAGACCTGTTGGACGTCTACTCTCTTTCTACGAGAAACGTAATTTCGAAATAAACACGCGACTATCCTACTCAAGTTCTACTTCGATCCGTCGTTTCGTCCGTTTAAATGTTCTAAGCCTACTCTAATTAGAATAGGCTTCGAATATTAAATTGAACCGTCAAACAATGTTCGAATGGACGAAACGAAGTAAAACCGCCAGAACCGGAGTAGGAAAGTCGCGAGTTTATTTCGAAATTACGTTATTCGTAGAATTAAAGTAGACTGGCTGAAGTGGCTGCCGAGTAGCGGGGTAAAATTAATGCCCAAAGTAAAAAGCCTAAATTTGTGTTTTATTTAAATGGTTTTTGAGGCAATATGTTGTCTGATGACGATGTCTTAGATAGAGCGAAGTGGAGAAGAAATAGCAGGAAGGCTGACCCCACCACCATATGGGATGTATAGCCAGGAAGAGAGAGAGAGAGAGAGAGAGAGGTTTTTGACGTGACAACGTCTTATAAATTGGTTTGCCGGGTGACACTTCAAGAAACTGCGTTACGCTCCGCTCACGTTATGCGCTCACAATGAGACAGCCCCGGATCTTCAATATTTTTTAGGCGCAAAATCTGAAAAATGGCGCCCCCGCCCACTTATCTTTAATTTTTCTTTCATTTCTTTTGAGGGGGGGGGGTGTTAATGCATCTACTCATGACCACTATGCAGGGGCATGTCCGTCGGGCTCGACACCACGGACGGACATGGTGCCCCTCTACCGACTAAAACTCCCTCGATTTTGACCGCGACCCTGCCAAGTACCACCCTTGCGGGTCCACCAACCCTCGCATTTGGCTCTAATGACGCTCTGGTAATGATAAACGCTGGTGGACACTGTAACCTTCTTCTAGCCCCTTTCCCCTGACTACACACATTGCTCAAAAGAGACAGTAGCGCGTGTAGAAGCCCTCTATCCCGGCCAGCAACAAGATGTCACCATGGCAAAACAATATACTTTTGGAATCAGTTCAAATAGATTAATGGCTTCTTAGTATGCGTTTTATTTATAAAAAGAGGTACGGGTACTACCCATATATGTATCCGTCACTATTTGTGTACGGTATGGTGGGTTTGTACAGTTTGGAACTGAGGCGGAAGATGCAGCTGTTAATGCACTATTATTATTTACTAAATAATAAGTTGAACAACCCCGATACACTGAGCGAGGTGCGGCTGGCGGTGCCGGGGGTGGGCCGGCGCGGGCCGGGCGCGCTCGCGCCGCGCCGCCGCCGGCCTCTGCTGGCGCCGCCGCCGGGGCTGCGGACCGTGCGCGGCTACAACGCACCCACGCCGCGATTTATACAACTTTTGAACGGCATACTCACTCAAAAACCGGATCTGGACATTTTCTTTGATAAACAAGGAAATTTTAAGGCTGAAATTGTCGCCTATCTCAGCTCAAACATGTGACGTTTTGGTTATTCTTTTTTAGCTGTAAGTTATATGTTTAAATTGAATTAAATAAATAAATGAGGCAGAATGAATACATGTATGTGTGATATGCCTGCCCAGAACAGCACAGTTGACACACAGTTGCTATTGGAACACGAAAAGTCCTAATCATTACCTAGCAGTACACTGCGCTCGTCACTCGGAGATATAAAGGGGTTTATCTCTTAGCCCAGTAATTTATCAGGAGACATTGCCTTTAAACCTGAACACAGTAATGTTTGTACACTTCTGCTTGACAGCAAAATAACTGGCAAAGGTGTAGTGCTTCCCCAGGCGGACTCAGCAAAGAGCCCTAAAATGACCACCACTAAACTGAAGTGAGCCAAACATGGCACGGACTCAGCCAGCTCATTCCTTTTTGTTATTTTGGCTTGTATTCTATTGTGGATGCCGGGTATCCAATATCTAACTTATCAATTGCCCATCAAACTGAAAAAAAAATGTTGATAAATGTTCTAAATAGGCCCGCTGCTACCTGTTCTGTCGCCCGAGTGCAGTACAACTTCAATAGTTGTAAGGCGCATTCGACCTTCGGGCTCTGGCACCATCATTGAAAGGAAATAATTTGATCGCCTCTAAAGAAGTCATCATCGATAAGACGAGTCTGAGATGAAGAAGTCCACGACGGTATACCTAATGCTGCTAGTAAAAGGATGCCGATATAAAGCTGTGTAAAGGTGTGTCTGGCCCGGCTATTCAATGCATTCTTCAACACTTCCGGATATTTTTCCTCAATATGGAACACTTGCAAAGTAAACAAATAGTACTACCAAAACCTGGCAAAGATCCTGACTCTTTTTGCCGATGAAAGCGCATATACACATACTCGCGCAACCCACAGCGAGCTTCTCGAATACAGAAGCTTCTCGATTCACAGCCAGGATGGATCGACAGATGACGCAGCGTTGTAAATGTTGTAGGAAAAACGACTGCACTACGAATAGGCCTAAATAGAATACATCTTTACCATTACTACTGTACTTCGAGAACAGGTTATCAGGTGAAAACGCAAAGTCAAATGAGCGCCCACAACAACGCAAACTTGAGCATGCACTCTCAAACCAGTTACAAAGTCTAGCAAGCAAAGTCGAGGTCGAGTATTGTTGGGCCCAATCTTGGGCTCTAAGCTGCTGGTACAAATCAAACTGGGCTTAAACTAGACCTACATTCGTACGCGTCTTACTTATAGTGCGACCAGTAAAACAAATAGACTTCAAGTAAAGTATAATATCACCCTGAGGATGTTTCTAGAAGCCGGCCGTTACTTATGAAATGCTGTGATCGACCAAGATTTGAACATCGAAACGGTGGAGGTGTGGCCAATCCTAGCACGTGGTGTGCTTGACTACGCAGACTATGGGCCACATTCACACCTACAGAACTGGCTGAACAGGAAGAAAGCAAAGAGACGATGACTCTATAGAAGACTCAACCCAGTGAATATAGATCCCCATACCCGGACGCAGCCTACGAGAACGTTAAGGCACTGATAAAAAAGTCGTTTCATTAAGGGCGCAGAAGTGCTGATGCTCACCACAGACTAGGTAGAGAGATACTCTATGCTCACCTATGCAGTGCTATGCAAAATCTTACACCACATTTTCTCTGCAGTGTCTTCAGGCGTCCAGCCCCGGTTAAAAGGTTCGTCTCGAAACCGGTGCCTAGCCATGCCTAGCCTCCCAAAAAATGAGTAAAGAAGGATTCATGATGATAATTTTGGATCGGATATTACTACGATGACTTGAAATACGTGATGAGTCGCTTTACGCCCCGGGCGTATGGCGTGACGCCCGTGTGAGGGGTACGCTTCGCACGCTTACGGTGGCCCTGTGGGTCTGCCGCTTAACTAAATTGCTTTGGCTTTGCTATTGCTGTTTCTATAATTTCATGCGAAAAGAAAAGAGAGAGCAAAGTCAAAGCTAAGACAGTTTCAGTTAGGCGGTAGGTACGCTGGTTCTATACCGTCATTCCAGTAACTTTGCCGCTGCAATGTACGGTTTATGCAGGCGAGCGGGAGCGTATTTTGAACGCGCAATTTTGATCCATACGAATGTATGGATATGCACCACGCACCTCGCGTATAACGTGGTTCGTGTGCTGTACACTAGTATACATGGATATTTATTTTAATTATTCTGACAATTTCATTTATTTATTAAATTGAATTAATTATTTTTTCTAGATAATTAATTTAATTAGTAGTATTGACTTGAGATTATTTGATTTGATATTAGTTTTTAATAATTACATTTTGTGTAATTTATTGATAATTATAAATCTTTCTATGTATAATTATCTTAATTCTTGTTACTATTTAATCTTATGACATGTAATATTTTTTATGAATAAAAATGATAATGATTCTGATTATCAGTAGAGTTGATATAATCACAGTAAATAAACAGTGAAATTTATGTACTTGTGCCAGTATAATTTTTTCTGTCGTCAAATTTAAGTCAATGTTTATGAGTTGCACGTCTATTAAAGGCGAGTTTTGGCGCCCCTCTGGACTTGCCGCCCGGGGCACGGGCCCCGGCTTGCCCCCCCCTAGATCCGGCTCTGCAATGAGAGCGAGTGAGAGGGACGCGTGCCTTTCACTTTTTATGTCTGTCTCTCTCGCTCTTAGGCGGGCTAACCACTCAAAGTCGTTGTCACGTAAAACTTTCGCCCGTATACCGACTTTACAGGCAACCAATATTTTGAGGCAATATGTATTTTTTTGAAGTGAAAACTTCTTTAGGTGCGCCTAGACAAATTTATATATGATAAGAAATCTTCGGGTAAACTCGGGACCTTGGCGATTGGGCATCTAGAAATGCGTCAGCCAATTGGGAATGCTCAAAGGGCGTGGCCTCGACATCATGGCATAGCCATCTAGAAATGCGTGAGCCAATGGGAAATGCTGACGCATTTCTAGATGGCCATGCCATGATGGCGAGGCCACGCCCTCCGGTTACACACGTGTAGTTTCCAAGGTGAGCTATCAAATTCTGAGTTATAAGTTTGCACTTCTATCGGCAGTTCCTATGACTGTCTATTTTTTAAATTATGTTTTAGTTTATAGCTTAAATAATAAAAATAAGAATAAGCCAGACGATTTAGTCAGAGCTTTATCATTGCTAGACGTGTGCAAAAATGTTTAGCAAAAAATTTATTAAATAGATAATGTGTAGGTATATGAGGCATATTGAAATTTTAGTAGGGCATTATTTATGACTAAATAAACGGTTCTCAAAAAGACAGATCGTTGTGGTGGGACATTCTACCTGCCAGGAGATTTTAATTGAGGGATTCCTTTTGCCCCCCTACTTACCAGACAGGTCTGCGAGTTGGGGTATACTCCAATTGTAGTGGTAGGACTCTTAGCAGAGTCCGCCTGGGGAAGTACCACACCTTTGCCAGTTATTCCACCGCCAAGCAGCAATGTGCAAACATTACTGTGTTCCGGTTTGAAGGGCAATGTTTCCAGAGAAATTACAGGGCTTAGAGATATAACAACTTAGATCTCTGGGTGACGAGCGCAGTGCAGTGCTAGGTAATGACTTGGACTCTTCATGTTCCAATAGCTGCGTGTCACTGTGCTGTTATGTGGCAGGCATGTTGCTTACCATCAGGCAAATGACCTGCTAGTCTCGTCACTATTTAAAAAAAAAAACTCCAATTATTACCTATAGGTAATACGAGGTACCTACCCATGTGACAAGTTTTCAACTTATCTCAAATACCTACCCATAAATTGGTGACAGCTTTTGGAATATCCCTATCTTAACTGGAATATTTCTGATCGTGTATTTTCCATAATCTCACAATACATCTACGATAACAATAGAAATGAGTGCAATAATGCAAACAATAAGGAAGCGAGTGCAAAAAGATTAGGCATTTAAAGAAAATTTAAGAATGTACTTAAGTAAAAACAGAAAGAGTTGATTTAAGGGTTCCGTATATTTTTTTTTATCCAAGCGTATCCTTTACTCAGAACTGGAGTTCTGAGTAAGTACTGGAGTTCTGGAAGGTAAGCGTAAGAGTGGGGGTTAGTTTCTAAGATATAAATAGGGGAGACCGAGGACGGTTGTAACAATTTTTACTTAGAGCAACATATCCCAATAAAGAAACATACCACAATTGTGAACGTTATGTCATAATGTAGCCCAATTATTACTCTTTTGAAAATAGTCATCAAAGTCAATTAAAATTATACGGTAACTGAGAAAATCCACAAAAACTGAAAGTATTCCTATTGTCACAACTCTCCTAACACCGAGGTAAGTTGTGACAGGTACCAAGGTTAGTTGTGACATCTATGTACTTAGACTATATTTGAAAGACAAATATATTTTCGTGAAGTATTATAATCAAAACACGTTTTTTTTGCATAAAAGTACTTTAACTCTCATTTAAATTAATTGTGAAAAAAGAAAACATGAAGTATTAAACATCAAAATAACAAGTATGAATTCATGAATCAGTATTTTTGGTTTCATGACCAGGGTAGCGATTCTGAAACCATTCGGTTGCATCCGACACGGAATCTCATCTCTCGGTCTTTGTCTTATCTGTTTAGCATGACAAAGACCGAGAGATGAGATTCCGTGTCGGATGCAACCGAATGGTTTGAGAATCGCTACCAAGATCAATAAAAAATCATAATCTAATCTGACAAAAAGTTTTGACAGATGTATTATGGCATTGCAGCTCGCTCCCAGTGCAATTTTCATAAGACCAGCCTTTACATTTCAGGCACTGAACCCATTTCTCAAATGGTCTGCTATAGAATTCAAGGCATCATAAGTACCTACGTCTTAGAGAGACACGAAAGGTTGTGGAATTGAACCTTCGCCGTGGGAATAGCGCGCTTGTTATCGCACTGAATGGAGGAATTCAGTACAACAAAAAGTAAATACTTTTGAAGACCAATGAAGGGCTAAGCTCGATGCTAAGAGAGATCACATTAAAAGCAAACCACCCGCTAATATAATGTACAACTATGAGAATGGGGTCCTTACATGTAGCAACTGTCATCGAACATTTACTGCAAAAAATGGATATATAAGTCATGTGAGGACGCATCAAGTAGCATAATTTACGCAAAGCAGTCGCCGTGGCCGATATCGGCCCGGAATCAATGTTCGGATGTTTGTTGCTCAATCACGTCGGAATGAACGGATTGGACTGGAATTTGGAGCATAATTATATACACTAGCAGCGGGCCGCTGCTAGTTTATAACATTAGTGTGAAGTAGGATTTCTTACAAAATTAAACATTACCACCACCTTGGTCATAGAATAGATAATACAGAATGAATGAATAATGCCTTGGTGAAATTTGCTAACCCGACTTTATGCAAAAATGACATAAAACAAGAATCTGTGACGAGTTTACAACAACTTTATTTACATCTGACGTTTTTCATTTGTTTTTTTTAACGAGTTTACTTTGAATGTATTAACCCAATGAAATTAGGCAAAAAAATGGAATAAAAAAACATTAAATTATGTAGTTTGGGGACTATAAAGGATCGATAGAGAGTGCATTCTGAGCTTATATTCCAATTTGAGGGATTCTGGCATGGTCAGCTCAAGGTCATTTCGATGAAAACGCGTTTAATTCGATATCTCGAGAACTGTTAGTGTTAGGCAAAAAGTTGTACAGACCTTTTCTCTTCTAAATTAAATTTACTAACTTTTATAGTAACCACTTTTCTTTCTTTCATCAATATTTTTCAAGTTATTGCTTCCGAAAGGCAAAAAATTCACTTTTTTCCCTCCCTTTCGCCATTTCCTCCCCAACCGTTCAATTTTATGAAACTTTACCGATAATTAAATTTGTGTACATCTTTTAATAATAAACAACTTTTTCCTTGAACTTTTTTCTGTAATGACAATACCTTCAGAGTTATGTTACTTTACCGAGCGAAATCCGCGCCACTGCGACACCTCCGCGACACTGCAAAAAATCCGCGATACCTCCGGTCTTAGGGCTGAACCCAAAATTCATTGTTGGATTGTGTCGGTGGGTTTCTTCTACACAGGGTTATGTGGGACAACAACGTGACCTACTTCGACATATGCCAGAAATACGTAACATACATAAAAAACACTACGGTACAGACGTGGTAATTGTATTCGATGGCTATCCCAAAGGTATTTCCAACTTTGGCACCAATTCTGCCAAACGGCTGCGCCTATCCCAGCTGAAGCCATGTGCGGATATCATTTTCATCTACAATATGACCGTCACCACAACTCAAGATAAGTTTTTAGGCAACGAGAGCAATAAGACCAGATTCATCTAACTACTGAAAACTTTTCTCATCAAATCAGACATAGAGGTGGAGCAAGCCGTAGAGTCCGGCAAAATTCTCTTAGCCGTACTGATAATCAGACCATCCGCATCCTCTACGGCTCGCTTCACCTCTATGTCTGATTGAGTGTATCTGAGTGTATTTCTGGCATATATCGGAGTAGGTGACGTGGTTGTCCCACATAAGCTTGTGTAGAAGAAACCCACCGACACAAACAAACAATGAAATTTGGGTTCAGCCCTAAGTCCGCAGGTGTCGCGGATTTATCGCAGTGTCGCGGAGGTGTCGCAGTGGCGCGGATTTCGCTCGGTAAAGTAACATAACTCTGAAGGTGAAATTACATTACATTACCATTACTGAAAAAAGTACAAGGACAAAGTTGTTTATTATTAAAAGATCTACACTTTTGATTATAGGTAAAGTTGCATAAAATTGAACGGTTGGGGAGGAAATGGCAATAGGGAGGAAAAAAAGTAAAATTTTTGCCTTTCGGAAGCAATAACTTGAAAAATATTGATGAAAGAAAGAAAAGTGGTTACTATAAAAGTTAGTAAATTTAATGTAGAAGAGAAAAGGTCTCCACAGTTTTTTGCCTAACACTAACAGTTCTCGAAATATCGAGTTAAACGCGTTTTCATCGAAATGACCTTGAGCTGACCATGCCAGAATCCCTCAAATTGGAATATATGCTCAGAATGCACCCCCCTATCGATCCTTTATAGTCCCCAAACTACATAATTTAATGTTTATTTATTTCCTTAATTGCACTGCATTATATGGAGAATACAAACTGTCAAGAATTTACTTTGTGGCGAATCGCCTATATGACTGCCCTCGTGGCTTAGTTGGTAGTAGCTCTGCCTGCGAAGCCGAGGGTCGTGGGTTCGATCCCCACCCAGTGCAAATATTTGTGTGACGAATTCAAATGTTTGCTCTGTGTCTGGGTGTTTATATGTATAATACGTATGTATTTAAAACTATTTAAGTATTATATCAGCTATCTGGCCGCCATCATACAAGCTTTGCTTAGTTTGGGGTCAGATGGTGTTGTGTGTGAATTGTCCACCAATATTTATTTATAACCCAAATTGAGAGACCTTCTTTGACAGTTTTATTAGCATTTGTTTTATACTTACACTAGGAGCACCCCACTGTTTCACCCGCGTTGTTCTTGTTTCCATCATTTTACAGACTATAATCTAAAAACATTTCAAATGTTAGCTCGGTCCGTTCAGCCGTTACGACTTGATTGAGCAATAAACATCCAGCTATCCAAACATTGATAATTATAATATTAGTAGGATAGGATTGCATGCAACGTCTTATATCTAATATAATTATTATATCAATGTGTCCAGAGAAATCACAGGGCTTAGAGATATAACATCTTAGATCACTGGGTGACGAGCGCAGTGCAGTGCTAGGTGATGATTTCGACTCTTCGTGTTCCTATAGCTGTGTGTCACTGTGCTGTCATGTGGCAGGCATGTTGCTTACCATCAGTCACATGTCATGCTAGTCTCGTCACTCTTTATTTTAAAACAAATATACCTACCTACGAATATCTCTAAATATATCAATGTCATGAGAAGTCTGTACGAAAAATACAAGTCTATGCTAATGGGTCTATATTTGCCTTGATGTATTTTATTCGAGTATTCGTTGAAATACATTTGCTTTGCATAAATTTAAGCAAAACCATTGTGGAGTTTTACATAGTCAGTAAAAATAATAACGTTCTTTTTGTGATCTGAAATCACGAAATGTATGCAAATCTCGATTAGACATGTCTGACTGAAGTTCTTTCTCGTAATAATATTCTCTTTGTATAAAGATAAAAAGAAATAAAATGAGTTACAGGTGGAATCAAAGGAAGGACGTGGCTTACTGAACATTTTTTGGCGTTTTAATCACAGATCACTAACATTTTAATGGCCATCAAAAACTCGTTAGCTCCCTCCCGCGCACTGACCGCTGTGAACTGAGTCGCATGTCGCGTGGCCCTAAAAATGCAATTTTAGGCCCTACGCGGTTGTACCATTTTGTCGCACCTTTGGCCAGGTCCTTATATATAAGTCTATGGGTGTAATGGTTTTATTGTTTTTTTTTTAATTTTTAACAATAATTCCTCAGTACAACATACAGAATAGATATGTTTTACCTGTAAATAAAACATGTATTAAACATACTTACCTCATTCGAAACCTAATTATTTATATGAGAGTAGCGAACACGACTTTCGATTTGTATTAGTCGTGCCGTGATTGGTCCGCTCGTCGTTTCCGTTTCCTATCTAGGTTGGCTCCGCCCCTTCCGCCCTTCTCTCTAGCGTCACCACCGGCAGTGCGCCGAGCGCAACTTTGCTTCATTGGTTTTCTCATATAAAAAGGCCACCAGGCAGGTATGGAAAGTATTAGGTTTCGAATGAGGTAAGTATGTTTAATACATGTTTTATTTACAGGTAAAACATATCTATTAAACAACTGTACCGTAATTCGAAGCCTAATTATTTATATGAGAGACGTGTTTGTTATCGCCTGGTGGTGATGCTGACGCCAATGTGATATAAAAATGGTTTTACTAAAAATATTAGAATGAAACATAAAATTGTTTGATGTTTATTTATTCCAAATTCAATTAATTTATATAAGTGACGTGTAAGCATATCAGAATCACTGGATTTATCATTATTTAAATCATTAATTTAAAGGTTCAAAACAAGATGAAATCGAGGTAGATTTTATATTTGAGGGCAAGATTTCCCTCCGATAAAACTTTTTGAAAGTATTAGCTGATTTCCAATTTCCTTTTGCTAATATATCTTCAAGTTGATAATTGTCTATCCAATTTTTTGACGCCACTGCTGATCTGAAACTGCCAGGTGTAGCTTGAATATTTGCTTCTTTAAGGATGTTTTTCACCCAGCCAGCTATCATAGTGCGTGTTGCAGGTTTAGGTTTGCCGTAGGTGCTTATAAAAAGATTCTCAGAGCTTGCAATTTCTCTTCTTTGCTCCGATAGCCTTAATAGCTGTGTTACCCAGAACACTGGATCTAAATTACGGTTGTCTTGGTTTCTCAAAAGTTCCCAACCGGATTGCCGTTGGTTGGCTTTGTCTGTTTTAGAACCGTAAGCAGGCCAAAGTACAACATTATCCTGAGAAATTTTACAGTGTTCAGTAGAGACTTTGAGTAAGGTCAAATCGTGTATTCTTCTACCTGAACAAAGAAGGAGAATAGCGGCTGTATGTCCTGAACTCGCATAAAAACTCATTTTCTCTGGAGACTTTTGCGCTAAATGTTGAATTAATGTTTCGACATTCCATATAGGTAACCTAGGCGTCTTTGGGTTGGCCAATGAAATTGATTTTAAGACCTGTTTTACAAGTATATGCGCACTTAGCTTGTTAAAGTTATCTGGATTGGTGAAAGTGGATACTACAGATTTGTGAACCAGAATAGTGCTTAGTAACAATTTTTCTTTCAAGTGCAAATCGGCTAAAAATCTAGCTAACTGTGACCCATTAGGTTTCCGTGGATCGACCAAATTTTTAGTGCACCAAAATAGCCATCTTTTCCAGGCCGGTCTATAGGTGTTCATTGTAGATTGTCTCCAAGCACTAGCTAAAAGAGTTTTCTGTCCTCCATTCCAATCAGTCAAGCTCGGGTCCCACCCCCACATCTCCAGACTTCCAGTGTCATCTGTTTCACGTTCGGCGGTGGCTGGTTGGTTGTCATGTCTATTAGGACTTTGGATAAGTTCTGTATCGTGAACGGGGGACCCAGCGATCTGTTTTTCAAATCCGGTCTCCAATACACTTTCTGCCATCGCGGTACGACCATCAGGTAAATTCCTGTAGAGTTGTTCAGATGGCATAATACTTTTGGGATTAAGTGTGGGGGAGGAAACACCCATGCTAACGCAAAGTTCCAAGTTTGGCCGAGGGCATCGTAAAGGAGAGCCTGCGAATCCCGCCTGTCGATCGTGCAGTAATTGGGAACCACGTGAGCTTGACGGGAGGCAAAAAGGTCTATCTCTGGTGTGCCCCACTTTTTGAAGATCACGTTCGTTATGGTTGGGATCAGATGCCATTCGGGCTGTGGTTTCTGACGCGATAGGTGATCTGCATCCGTATTGTAGTTGCCTGGTAGGTGATAAATTTGCATATGAATTTTGTATAGATCCGTAATTTTGAATACTTGTTTGGCTAGATTCACCAGTGTTTGTGATTTTGTACCGCCCTCGTTCCGAAGATATGATACTACTGTTTTGTTGTCGCATTGGACTAGCAGTGCACTCGATTGGAGGCAAGGACCTTGATCTTGTAAAATTTTTATTATGGCAATAATTTCTTTTTGGTTGCAATGTAGACTTCGCTCCTGCTGCCGCCAGATTCCTTGAAAATTCT
Source organism: Ectropis crepuscularia (assembly GCA_963693475.1). Classification (NCBI taxonomy): domain Eukaryota; kingdom Metazoa; phylum Arthropoda; class Insecta; order Lepidoptera; family Geometridae; genus Ectropis; species Ectropis crepuscularia. The sequence goes on along the minus strand of OY856368.1, from coordinate 6,415,155 downwards.
GATTGTCCAATTTGCCACCCCACCCGATGTCGCTCGCGTCGGTGGTGAGGTAATGTGATGGTTGAGGGTTGTGTATGTGAGAGTTGGTGTTGTAGTTCCGTAGCCACCAGTGTATTTCCTGCAACGACTCTGAACTCAGAGGAACAGTTGGTACTTGAGACCTGAGTAACGCATTTGTTTGTGCTTGAAGAGCTCGATAGTTTAGTCGGCCTCTTGGTACTACAAAACTTGCAAAGTTTAGTGTTCCTATAAGTTTTTGAAGTTCTTTCAGATTGGATGCCTTTGATGTCATCCTGGCATGTAGTTGCTGTTCGAGTCTGTCCAGTGTCCTTTGCGGTAATGTTTTTGTATTTTGCCAAACATTCCAATTCACGCCCAGATATTCTATGCATTTTTGAGGTTCTAAAACGCATTTTTCTTTGTTTATTGTCCAACCAAGATGTTCGAGCAAGTGTAGAACAGTTGCAACGTGACTCTGGAGGGTCAGCGGATTCTGATGAGCTATGAGGTAGTCGTCCAAGTATACAATGATCCGTACACCTCGTTCCCTTAGCTTTTGTGCTATCCAATTGCTCACCGACGCAAAAGTTTTTGGAGCTGAACTGAGACCGAATGGTAAGCAGGTCATTTCGTATAATACTTCGTCGTACATCAGCCTGAGGAAGCATCGATGACTCGACGTGACTGGGAGATGAAAGTAGGCCTGATGGATATCGACTTTGGCCATCCAATCCTCTTCTTGAAGAAAATCTGGTACACAGTGATGATTTATCAGTCTGAATTTCTCTAGTGCTACATATTTGTTCAGATTTTTCAGGTTGAAAATTGGTCTCATCGAACCGTCGGTTTTCGGTCTGAGAAACATTGATGATACAAAACTTGGCGATTGCCTTGCAACGCTTATGACACCTTGAATGTGCATGTTGTGAATAATTTTTGTCATTTCTGACGAATGAGGGGTGTGATTGGTGAGACTGTTGGGCAAGTGTAGCGGTGGTTTTGCCTTGAATGGTATGCGGTAGCCACTTATGATGTTGAGAATGTAGGGAGGAGCCCCGAGCATTCTCCATCGAGCGTAAAATTTTTGTAGCTGACCGGCATGAAATGGCATCGAGTCAGTATTTCCGATTATTTCCCCTCCTATCCCGGTGGGAAGAAGGGGAACTGCGTCGTTTATGCGATTCCTCGTTTCGCCTTTGTGGCTTACCGCCCCTTCCTCGAAAGGAATTGTTTGGACCATATCTATTTTGTCTAGTTTGTGTTGGTCTACCCGGGTATTTTTTAAATTTACCACCACTTGTCGGTTGCGATGGCCCTGGGACGTTCCGAGTATCGGAAAACCGTTCTTTCGGGGCAGACGGTGGCCAAAAAACATTTTTGGCACCACCAGCTTTTTCAAGTGTAGCGCTGAATTTCTCGCCCTCGAAAAGGGTGGAGCACGAGGGTGGAAGCTTTCTAAGAGCGTTTTTATAAAACGGATCTTTCACCGTTGACAAAATAGCTTCTCGCCTGCTCTGAATTAGTTCGGCCCTGTGGCCACACACAATCTGGAAAAGGTCACTGGTGACCTTCGAATATTCTCCTTCCGAGAATATGTTGTTTAATTTTGGAGCAATTTCTCCTGTATCCAAGCCACTTTGTTGTGTACTCGTTAGGAATCCTCTCAAATCTGCTTAAAGGGCTTCCTTTTGTTTGATCAGAGCCATTGTCAAGCCAGCAAAGGCGCCCTCCATGCGCGTTAAAAATTTTGCGTTATCATACCGCTTGACTTCTTCGTTCGACTCGAGGCTAGAGAAGCCGGGCGAGTGAACGTATCGCTTCCGAGTGTCAGAGTAGCGAACGCTATTCCATTCAGGATGCTCAAGTCTTTGCAACTGTTTTAAGAGCTCAAGACGACCAGGTGAAGCGTGAGGAACCGTTGGTTCCATCGTCTTCGTTTTTATGTGTAAATTAAACTGTTGATCCGGAGGATGAACAGTTTCACACGTCTCCGTTGTTGGAGAGTCCTCGGTGTAGAAGTCAGCACACGTGTTTGGATCCGCATGAATAGTGAGCTGGTCATCATTCTCGTAATAAGAATCAGGGTGGTACTCACTTTGATTGGTATTATTTAAACGAGATTTAATCTCCGCTATTTCCGAGAATAACTTATCCATCTTACTATTTCTCTTCCTCTTGTGCTTGTTCTTTCGACGCCGCTTATTATCATCCGATGATGAACTAGAGCTTATTGAAGAGCTAGAATCGGAGCTTGAACGCTGCGGCATCTTCCGTTTCTTTCCTTTTCTTGTATCCGCCGCCTTGTCATCCATCGTTGGAGCTGGACCCGTATTATCATCCATTTTAAGGTACTATAAAACACACAAAAACAATATTCAAAACTATTAAAAGTTTAAAAAACTCGAACGGTAACACCGTTAATTTATAGCCAAAAATGCTTATTTAAAAATAATGTCTATAGATTTACCATAGAATATTACCGTTTACTTCTTATATTAGATAAGAATAATTCTACCAGCATTTCTGCAGAATAGTTATGGAAAAAAATAAAAAAATCTTACTCGGCACGAAGCGGTTCGTAAGTTACACTTTGGTTACGTCCGCTCTGGTTGAAAATCCGAACGCCAATGACGCAAAGTTGCGCTCGGCGCACTGCCGGTGGTGACGCTAGAGAGAAGGGCGGAAGGGGCGGAGCCAACCTAGATAGGAAACGGAAACGACGAGCGGACCAATCACGGCACGACTAATACAAATCGAAAGTCGTGTTCGCTACTCTCATATAAATAATTAGGTTTCGAATTACGGTACAGTTGTTTAATATCTGATTTTAAAGTGACCTTCCCACACCTTAAACAGAATGACAGAAGACTTATTTCATATTGCATCAATAACTATCCTTCACAGATTTATTTCATTTATCATATTTAGGAACAATAATTATTTATTGTCAATTATGGAACACAATACAGTTAAGAAACTACAGGGTTATTGGTAATCAGCCTGTATCCTTTTAAAGGTACATTAAAAACGTAAATTTTTATTATAAAAGTTATAAAAATTCGTATATTTTTTCTACCGCCAAGCAGAAATGTGCAAACATTACTGTGTTCCGGTTTGAAGGGCAATGTTTCCAGAGAAATTACAGGGCTTAGAGATATAATATGTTAGATCTCTGGGTGGCGAGCGCAGTGCAGTGCTAGGTAATGATTTGGACTCTTCATGTTCCAATGGCTGCATGTCACTGTGATGTTATGTGACAGGCATGTTGCTTACCATCATCAAAGAAAGCTGTTCGTCTCGTCACTCTTTATTTAAAAAAAAAACAAACCATCGATATAAATCAACCATTGATTTATGTCGATGCAACAAACACTATTTTTTTTTTACCAAAAGTTGTAGAACAAAAGTTGGATGCAGGCTGATTATCAGTAGGTAACCCTGTAGGGCGCGGCTTTGCTTAAGGGGGCGTCTAAAGCCAGAAAACGAAAAAAGGACATTTTCGACGCCGCTCACTGAAGTTAAGAAACTAAAAACTATGACAAAAAAAATATTGACATGTGGGTACAATCAAAAAGAAGCACAATAACCGAATAGAATTTTAAAAATAGATCAGAGTTTTTTACAATAAAAAAATAAAAATGACACCGAAAAAACCCGTTTTAATAGGGTATCGGACAACTTTTCAAAAAGTGCTTAAAATTAATCTTAATGGCTAAATATAGCCCTACATTTTTTTATTTTAAACAAATATAACTTTTTAAGTACTTAAAATAGTGTGTAAAAAATAATTGTTTTTAATTGCCGCGTAAACGGTATGTCACGTGATCTCAGAGCGTGTGACGTCATACGTATTTCAATCTGTGTAAATAAACACAGTTATTCAGTGGAAAGTGTTGTTTTTGTTTTCTTTCTTTAATGTTATAATGGATCACATAAGATATCGTTGTTGTGTAGTTCCTCAGTGTAGTAATAACAGTAAAACCACACGAGCTAAATTATTCATTGATGTGCCACGAAAAGCAGATATACGAAAAAAATGGTTGAAACTAGCAAGACGAAATTTCGATGGAATGTCTGTAATTTCACCGATTTACTTCTGCGAGGATCACTTTGATGTAAGTACACAAATTTACATTACGGTAAATAGGTACCTAACACTGCGTACACTTCATATTAAAGGCGGTGGAATATTAGATGCTATTAATTATGTAAGTAAGTACTTACTTAATTTGGATTTTTTGTTTTAGCTACCGAATGACATGGAAAATTACATGAGATACCGAATTATGGGTTATGTAAATAAAATTATGATGAAACCAGGATGTCTTCCATCAATATTTCAATTTCAAACTAATAGAAAAAGAAGTTTCCCATCAACTAGTATGCCTCGACCCGCTGCTATGAAAAGGCAAAGATTGGCCCTAATACAAGAAGCCCTAGAAGATAGTAAATTGAGCAGTAGTAACGAAAATGAAAACACCACTTTGCCTATTAGTAAGTATTAATTCAATATTGAACTTGTGTAGGTCGGTATACCTATGTTTACTGATGAAAAATAATGAACTGTCCATTTCTTTCAGATTTACAAACGGAAGTTGTTTTAACATTTCTAAATTCAGCAGCACAGAAGTCAGAATTTGTGGCAAAGAAATTTCCAACCATGAACATATCCACTCTTGGGAGATTTCGGCAGTCAGCTTTCAAATAACCTGCTTCCATAGTTAAAACGTGTTGTTTTAATCTTTTAATTACTATTCCTCAATTCTAATAGTTTTAAATACTTTAAAAACGGCAAAGAATCGTAAAATTCGCAAATACACTATACAAAATACTGTTATTTAGACACAGTTGACGTCACGCGCTGTGATTGGTGTTTCGTTTACGGCGGCCAACAGATGAAAAATATTAGAAATATTAAACTTTATTAATTGAATTAAAATTATAAATCAGTATTCCTTCGTGTAAATTTTCATTAAATGGTTATTTCACTTCACAAATGTACTCTCTAACTTAATTTCAGATTTTTTTGTGACTACTGTCCGGTACCCTATTCGAGTACTCGAAATTATCAGCGATGACCCCACATTATTTTTTGGTAATAAAATTCCTATTTGTACGTTCTAGTAAAGTAACCGAACACTTTTTTAAATTTATGTTTAGTTATTGAGTAATTAAATAAAACTTGGTCAAAAATGGACTCCTGATTAAATATTGATTTTTCCTCCAAACTGTGTCATGCTATTCTCGACTTTATGTACATCACATTAAGAAACGCGTCGCGCGGGTGAAATCTGATTTTTTCCTGGCTTTAGGCGCACTCTTAAAGTCAGGAAATTCATGGATGCTAGTTTTTTGTGTGTTAAAATAACATTTCAAATATTTTTTTCTCAAAAGTACATACCTAAATATAACGTTAGTTTTATTAAGCCGGGTATCCATTAACGAGCCGTTTTTTTACTACAACCATTACAAGTTCTGTTCCCAAAAAACATTATGTGGTTCGCAAACCGCAACGAGCCGCCGATTTGCAAGGTACCTACGCGTTTCTGTAACCGTAATGTCACACGTAACTGTTACAAGTTACACGATATAAGGTGTTTCAAAGGTATATTGCAATTTCATTGGAAACGTTTCCCTTCAAACCGGAACACAGTTATGATTTCCTATTGGTGGTAGAATACATGGAAAAGATGTGGTAGTTCCCCAGGCGGACTATACAATAGGGTACAATCCTCAAAAAAACTAAGTAGCCCGTTAGTTAGATTGCCAAAAAATATTGTACACGTTTTTTTTCTTTTGTTTCACAAACAAAAAATGACGAAGATACAGCGCTTCGAAGTTTCGTGTGACGTCACGTGTGAGTACGATTTTTACTCACGAGTGACGTCGCGACCCCCCACTCTCGCGATTTTTAATATTATGAAATAATAAAAAATACGTGTCCAATATTTGTCCATGATCTAGCTGACGGACTAATTAGGATGGTGTATTTTTGACCCAGTCCGGTACCCTATTGGTAGTGTACAGTATTTTATCCAGAAATTACCGTCTCGGGGCCCATAAGCGAGAATTAAACATTATTATTTTGCGTTTATACCGATTTTAATATTTACCCCCTAATTGCAAACAAGGTACCGAAAAGAAATTACTTACATAGGGTTCCCGGCGTCGTCCAAAGTCCAGTTTGGTCAAGAGGAATAAGGAACGGGAGCAAAGGGGAATTTGGAATACCAAACCAGACAAATTCCGTAGACTTCCTTCCGCCCCAGAACGATCCTGCGTTCTAGAAGCGGCCAATCCAGTAGCCACCTCACAATCAATAGTCCAGCACTAATCCAGTAGTCACAATTAATGTTAATAAAGTGTTCCCGCACAATATTAAAACTTTTATCCCGAAAAACTCGTCATTCCCGCGAACTATAACACTTTTATCCAGAAAAGCAAACCAGGAGTCTCTCGAACGTACCGGGAAACCGGCGAAACGAGACAACGTCACTTGACTGCCGGCTGTCAAAACATAGATCCGCTATATTTCGATGGCCGATATAATGTTGCCCGATTATACGGAACAGGTAGGACTATTACAAACGAAAACAGTACGCCATGGAACCCTAAGCACAAAGGTTTATTGTATAGCGCCCAAGTGTCCAAAAATGAAACGCACGTTTGTTTGCAAATGTTTAGCCAAAGGATAACAACGTAAATACACAGATAAAAGTGTGATTCGTCTCGGAAACAGGACATCATCGCGTTATAAGGCTTGCTAGCGCCATCTAGTTTTGTTCGAGACAAACCATATTGTTTACGAAAAATACAAATTAAACAATTATTATAAAAGAACATTTGAAAGAAGACGCTTCTAGGTATAGTTTTTAAGCTTTTGCGATTTGAACTTTAAGCATATTGACTGTAAACTGTGTTATTTAATCAGCGTTACAACTTCTGTGGTCACGTGACCGTTGATATTTAATTACTTGCCTAGGCTGTCATTGCAATTTAGTTTCACTTTGTGCCACCTAGTGCCCTAACTCTTCAAACAGTCAAAGTGGCGTTAGAAAACAAGAAAAAATATGTTTTTTTTTAAATTAACGTAGTTAACCTACCTACATTTTAAAGTACTTATTAAATAAGGAATGTATTATGTCACATGTTCCATCTTTTTACCCGACTGCGCGACGCAAAGGAGTGGTAATGTGTTTAACAGTCTATGTATGTATGTATGTTTGTATGTTCCTTTGAGGCACTATACAGACCAAACGCCTGGGCCGATTTTTATGATTCACACGTCAATCGATTCCTCTTAATTTGGCGAGTGACACTAAAGACATGACATTAGTGTAAGTCAAATATGGCGGACTCAGGACGCCATATTGTCCAAATAAAAAAAATGAAAATCACCAAAATATGTCAAGAGGGGTATCGTTGAATAGGTATTTAAAAATAATGTTTAGCTTTCTCTCAATGTTTTTCGATTTGACTGACCGTTTAGGATGTATATCGATTTAAAGTTGAGGAACAACCATTCTCACATTTATAGGTTTTTAGGTAGCAGAAAACTTCGTATAACTAACTGTACGTGTGGCGTATTTCCAAACTATACAACGCCAGAACGCAGCCATAGAAAACTGCTAGAGTATATATTGTAATGTTGTTTTAAAATCTGTTATTACAAACCATACAAGAGTTTTGCGTACTGATGGTGTATAGTTTGTAACGTGGATGCTCGCGTCGCGTCTTTCCATTCTATACAACGCCATATTGTCGATCCGATGCTGAGATTTGACTCTGGGTGGGCTCCCGCCAGAAGCCCTGCGGTCAGCCCTTTCAGGTTTGTGTCGCTTCTCCATACTCGGCCTGAGCTCCACTACGGAGGTCGCCCGAGCTCAGGACCTCCCTTAGGCTTCTGGCTCCCGCATTTTTTATATACACTCTAGGGGTAGTAGCGACAAGACTAGGTGGAGTCGGGGTGCTCCGAGTCGGATCTGGGAAACCAACATCTACAATAAATCAGTCAGTATAACATCTTGATAAAACATCTTAGATCTCTGGGTGACGAGCGCAGTGCAGTGCTAGGTAACGATTTGGACTTTTCATGTTCCAATAGCTGCGTGTCACTGTACTGTTATGTAGCAGGTATGTTGCTTACCATCAGGCAAATGTCCTGCTCGTCTCGTCACTCTTTATATAAACAAAAAAATGCAACTGCTCACGTACAAATTGTAATGTTAGTTTCGCGCGCTTATTCCAAAACATACACGATTAGTCCGTATGCGTACTACTGGCACTGTATATTTTGTAACAGCATAATACTTCTACGTTACTACAAAGTATACGCGAGTATTTGCGTACTGGCCTTGTATGGTTTGGCAGATCTTAGTAAAAAAACTTATTTACAATCTATACGTGATTAGTTTCATACCCTTGCGTTCTGGCCTTGTATAGATTGGAAATACGCGTACGTGTGAATGTGGATGAACATTATATACCAATGTATCTAGTAGGCATCGATATAAATCAATAGATGTGCCCTGAGCACCTTGAAATTGGTAATAAACTGCGTCTCTGTATGTATTGTAAGTGGTTTACAATCAACCAATTTACTTGACCCCTATAATCGCTAGCCGCGAGATTTGCTGTGGTTCTACTTATTTTGGTTGTTGACACCGAATAATGATAGGTAAAAACGTCCGGCGTCCACCGCGTCCTGCAACAGACTAGAACGGAAAGAGTGAGCTCACTCTTCCCAACGTTGACATGATTGCGTGCGCCGTAAAGTTTGGGATGGGGCCCATCTTGGGTTCTACGATCTATGCTAGTAGGTAGGTATATTGGACTACCTTTTTTTCGTACGTGCAGGAAATGAATTTACGCATACCCTACTGAAGGCAGACACAGCCGGGTTATGTTGCACTCTATATCATGTATGGATATGGTGCCCCTATCTACCAATAAACCTCCATGGGGTCTCAACTCTGCCGCTGATAGTGAGAACACGGAATCGCTCTTGGATTGCTCCGCCTCGGTCGCCCATCTCCAACTTCAAACGATTTAGTAGGTACTCAACGTCAATCGAAAACCTACACTAACAAAAAACTATAAATATGAATTACATGCAGTAGAAAATCCTACATATTACCTATATCAGTAGAAACGAAGACATTTGCTCAACGACCAAAAGATGCATATTATTATGTTGAGCATATTAACATTCACAACATTGTTCATAACTAAAAAGTATAAAATAAAAAAATATAATTAAAAAACTCAAAAACCCGACTGCGTAAAAAGTGAACCAAACTACGTACTCGCATACTAAAAAAAACTTAAAAGAATAGAACAAGCATTTAGATTTCTGGTGGTCTAGAATTCTATAATATGTTATTGTATTAATACTATTGAGATATATACAATATTTTCTAATAAAAGAACATTACAACTGAACAGTCGGGATCCATTGAACAATTACATTGTATGTCGAATAATAATATCGAATCCATTGAACAATTAGATTGTATGTCGAATAATAATGGATCCCGACTCTTCAGTTGTAATGTTCTTTTATTAGAAAATATTGTATATATCTCAATAGTATTAATACAATAACATATTATAGAATTCTAGACCACCAGAAATCTAAATGCTTGTTTTATTCTTTTCAGTTTTTTTTAGTATGCGAGTACGTAGTTTGGTTCACTTTTTACGCAGTCGGGTTTTTGAGTTTTTTAATTATATTTTTTTATTTATTTCTTTCACATGTTCACTCTATACCACGAATAAATAAATAAATATTGGTGGACACTTCACACACACCACCATCTGACCCCAAACTAAGCAAAGCTTGTACTATGGAAGCTGATATAATATTTAAGTACCTGGGTGACCGAGCTTTGCTCGGTTTAAATACTAAATATACTTAGATACCTACCGATAAAAGACGCCAAGAAATAGATTTTCTTAAAAAAAAAGAATTGAATAAAAGAGAACCCGTCTGGATTCGAACCCGGAGCTACTAATTCGTGACCGATATGATGAGCGACCGACTTCCCGTCTGAGCTAATTATGCTGTCGCGTCATGCGGCCTAATTTACCTTCGCATTCTAATGTCTAATGTGACAGTTTTTCATTGTCTAAAAACGCGCATAATATGCGTTTTTTTTAAATGAAACCTATAGTTAGATCGATTTATCGTCCCCGAAATCCCCTGCATACATAATTTCATGAAAATCCGTCGAGCCGTTTCCGAGATTCCGATTCTATATATAATTCATACTAACTTATATATACAAGAATTGTTCGTTTAAAGGTTTAGGATAGATATATTTTTAAATACATACTTATTATACATAGTGTTTCGAATAGAATGACGTAGCGACCAGTGGCGTAGCTAGGTAACCAAGGGCCCTGGGGCAAAGTAAAAAATAGGGCCCCACTGCTATGTAAACTGATAAGGTTTTTATCAAATAAAAATATGAAATATACAAATACTTACTTTAAAAATGCTAATCTACTTAAGCTCTTTTTTGTGCACTGCAGGGCAGGGTAATAAAAATATGATTTCGAATATCCCTTGAAGAACCGTATGAAAATGATGCTTCTTTGCGAATTTCATTTTAAAGTTCCTTATCGATAGTATTAGTATAGTTTTTTGTCCAAAATGCATACACAGCGCATGCTTCCGAATGGTCACTCGGACAACTGTGTCAGTTGTTTAGTTATTTCTGATAAATGCCTCCAATCTCGAATTTCCGTACATCAAACACCCAAACAGTATTCCTTTGTGAAGCAAATAACATCCAGGGTTGACAATAGGCAGCGTCTAGTATTTTGGAATAACACAACCAAAAACGGTAATTACGAAAGCTGCAGACGGAGGGTTCGGAAAGGAAACTAGAATTGCTTAGAATGAACTTTACTGTACTTAAACTCACATTAAAATATCTTAAAACTATCTAACCTAGACGCGAATGCGTTCGATGTGAGAACGACACTCACATCATAGGATCTTAAGCCTATCTAACTTAGGTGCGATTGCCTTCGACGATCGAGTGACACTGACTTCTTTATAGAAACCAGCTTTGATGAAGGGTTATCTGGATCACAATTTAATGAGGAGCGTCAGCGAATAGTAGTTGGTACGAGGGCGGTCATTGCTACCGCCGTGTTCTGTTGAATTTGCTGACTTGAACATCGTGCTGGAGTGCAGCTCACGTTGTACGGACATTTGTAGGTACTGGTACGTTACACGATTAACTGGCCCATATTTAGACCACGAAACGTAGTACTATTTTGCGGCGGACTTATCTCCAACTGCAATAATTGTCGAATCTTCTTCAGTAGGCTTCTCAACCAACACTGCAGTTACCACATTATTTGAGTCACTATCAATAGAAATATTTTGGCCAGATGTACTTGCAGATGGCTGACTAAAGACTTGACAATTTTGGACAATTTTTGTTTACCTACTATTTTCTCTTTCTTGGCGTTGCTTGCGTTTAAATACACCACTGGGTTTCTTCTTTTTGTCCATAATCCAATTTTAGTTTTCTAATTTATTTAAACAATACAATACTATATTGTGCTCGAGTATGTAGGTACTCATCATCAACAGCCCACTAAATGTTCCCACTGCTGGTACTCGGGCCCTTCTCTCGCAAGGGGAGAGTTAAGGCCATAATCCACCACGCTAGTCCAGTGCGGGTTGGTGGATAGACATGTTTTCACAATATTTCGCGATATACAATGAGCTGTAGCTGGAATCTTAAAATTTTTAGTTTTTTGAATGTTTCTCTCTTTGTCTATAAACTCACGTTGAGATGTACCTTTACCCTTCCTTATCTTTCCCATCCTATCCGTTTCAATTTATGTAAGTTTGAACGCTTCAAGTAAATATTTACGTCCTTTCACATTTTCCTGCTTCACGGCATTTAATTTATTTCCAAATCAATTTTTTACCGTTCTCGAAAATAAAATCTTACCTCGAATTCACAATAAAACGCACATCGATGAATAATAACATGCCCATTTCACTATCCGTCAAATTGACCACACTGCCAACCTACGGAAATAATTTAGGGGAGTTCCCTAGGTATAACTTTTGAATTTATAAATCTCAATTGAGATGTCATGATTAAAGTGGGGTTGCAACATGCCATATTTATTTTGAAAATGGGAGAAATTTCCAAAAAATCTGTTAGATCGAGATTTCTGGTAAGGGTTTGAGGGCCCCCTGAGCTTGAGGGCCCCGGGGCACTGCCCCACCTAGCCCCTGGGTAGCTACGCCACTGGTAGCGACATATTTTAGCTAACTTGCAGAAAAAGATAATGGTAATTATTAAAACTTAGATGTTTTGTTTTGCTATTAAGTCATCGCCGTCGCAAGGAATGCACGCCGCGAATTGATTTATTTTGTACGCGAGGATCGCGTTATCATTCGGTTTTCAAATAAGTGGTTCCGAGGAACGGACGAATTGATTTTGGTTACACGCGTGGACGCGAGAACGAACTTGTGTTTGTGAAATAAAGGGTTTCGGTGACTGGCGGAAGGAGGCCGACCGGTCGACAAGTATTGTACTACCTAGTATCTATTTATTATAAATTTCTAACCACTGGGAACAGGGGTTGTTCGTGGGATATGTTTAGGTATACACTTGTCTGGTCTGGGGACCGAGTCACCTTCGTCCGTGGGGAAGCACCTATTTATTTATTTATTTATCAACTACTTGCACACTCACAGTCAAGTACCAAAACGTGTGTCAAGTTATATATAACATGCTTAATAAATATACAGTTAAATAGAACGATAAAACACAAAGATAATATGGACATACAAAGATAATATGGACACATACAAGCAAACATATACGAAAAAAAAAATACAAAATAATAATTAAACTTACACATATTTGTACATTGGTGAGGAACTTAAACAAACATTAACAAACGCATACAATTTAATTACAAAAATGTCAACTTCTGGCTGCTGAGAGAGCAGAGCGTTGAGTAGGGAGATGGCCTGCGCCGTGGGCGCGTGCTGCGCGGTGCGCGTGCGCGCGGGCGCGGCAGCCAGCAGGCGCCGCGTGTGCGGGCGCCGGGGACGGTTCGGCACCGCGAGCGCGAGGCGGGACAGGGTGCTCGGGTTGTCGATCCGGTTGTGCAGCAACAGGTAATAATGTACCATAATTGCACACTTACGCCTAAGCTCCAAGGTGTCAATCCCGACCATTCCCGACACGAATAGGGATGGATACAAATACGGATAGTACCCATACAGCTTACTGTATAGGTACCGAGCCAACCGCCTTTGCACCTTCTCTACCATGAGTTTGTACTTATCTTCGTGGGGGTCCCAAATTATTGAGTTGTATTCCAGTTTACTCCGCACAAACGCATAGTAGAGAGCGACGATAGTTCTCCTGTCCGCGAAACGGCTGGACTGCCTCATGACAAACCCCAAGGATTTATGAGCGCGGCTACATACCTCGGTAATATGCTCGTTAAATGTCAGCTTAGTGTCAAGAGTCAGACCTAGATCACTGATCCGTTCAACTCGCTCAAGAGGGACGCCGCTAATGCTGTACGGGTGCACAATTGGTGAATAAGTTCGAGTGAAAGTAATAGTTTTACACTTCGATTCGTTGAGTTCCAGCATATTCAACCCACTCCACACCCCAACACTGTCGATGTCCCTCTGTAGCGCTTCGCAGTCGGCCTCAGTTTCAATAGCCAAGAAAAGTTTTAAGTCATCGGCGAACATCAAACACCTAGCTGCCCTGATGACTGTCGGCAAGTCATTCACCATTACGGAAAATTGGGTCGGACCCAATGTACTGCCCTGACTTACGCCGGAGCAGGTTTCGTATGGTTCCGAGCGGTAATGGGAAAGCTGAACATACTGTATCCGATTTGAAAAATAGCAACAAAAAAGTTTGAGCAAATTCGGAGTGAATCCGACCGCCGCACATTTTTCCAGAAGTACATCGTTTTGGACGCGGTCAAATGCCTTTTTAAAATCAAAATAGGCCGCATCTACTTGTTGACCGCAGTCCATTTTACTCACAGTGTAATCTACGAAATTTATGTGATTTGTGGCGGTGGACCTTCCCGCTCGAAACCCATGCTGCGCGTCAGTAAGGCGCGGGCCAATCTGCCTAGTGATATCCCGGTTTAAAATTGACTCGAACACCTTACCGAGCGCCGAAAGCACAGCTATTGGCCTATAGTGTTCAACTTTCGTAACAGAGCCTTGCTTGGGAATCGGCGTAACCCTCGACACTTTCCACAGAAAAGGATAAGTCGCAGTGTTCAAAGATAAATTAAAAATGTACAATAGTGGTAATCTAAATATTTCCAAACAGTCCTTAATAATATATGGTGGTATGCCGTCTGGGCCAACCGAAGAGTGTGACTTTAACCGACGAACCGCATATGATAAATCGCCAGGTCCTACACTATCCACTACGACACGGTTTGCATTCGCATACAGCGCGCCCGCGCCGGCACCGGCGGACGCGCGCTGCGCCGCCTCGGCGGACAAGTGAGGCGGATCGGCTAAAAACACAGACTTGAAATAAGTGGCAAATGCGTTAGCGGCGTCGAGCCCCGAAACCGTATCCCCATTATACTCGAACTCACAATTCGACCGCCTGGCCGACCGGCGACCGCTGGTCTTTTATAAATTTCCAAAACTGTTTGGGATCGTTTGTAATGTCACCTTCCATTTTATCAAAATATTGTTTAAATGCACGATCAGTTAGAACTTTAACTTTTTCTCGATAATATTTAAACAATTCCCAATTGAACTGTTTTTGTTGCTCCCTGAATCTTTTGAGGTTTAAATGTTTATTTTTTATATTCGCGATTATCTCCGCCGTATACCACGTCGGATATTGATAACGCGAATTCAGTACATATGGCCGTTTAAATGGAACGTATTTATCAAAACAGCTGACGAGATGTTTATAGAATATATCCACCGCTTCATCTGCGTTCGCCGCGGCGTATACATCTCCCCAGTCGATGGCAGCAATGGCGAGGTACAATGAACGAAAATCGGCTTTACGGAAATTCCATTCGCGCTGCACTTGATTTAGTTGATTATCGGGGCGCGGCAAACGAGCGCTCCGGACGCCGTCCCGAGGTCGCGCCGGCCGCACGCTGTGAAATTTCACCCACAAGGGTGGATGATACGCGTCTACACTATCGGGTACCAAAGGTTCCATCTTATTATATATTTTATATATTATTATCACCACTTACTTCGACCGACTCATCGCCCTGATAACCCAACACCAGATCTAATATTCCATCAAATTTATTCACGACGGTATTGTGCTGCTTCAATCTAAATGAATGCAACATGGTTTCGTAGTGTACGCGAGCATCTCGACTACATGAGTTCAGATTGAAGTCGCCCAACACCAACGCGCCTGTTTTAGGATACTTGTATAACAGATTTTCAATAACACTAAACGTATTACAATACTTTTCTTCACTAGAGTTAGGTGGAATGTATACGACACAACACAATAATTTTGTATAGTGCAAAGATAGCAAACCGACGACAATTTCCATCTCGTCTGTATAGCCCGGCACGTCAAGTATCGGCCGCAAGCGCAGATGGTCTCGCGCGGCCAGCAGCACGCCCCCCCAGCCGGCGTCGCCCGCGCGGTCGCGCCGCGCCACGGTGTATCCGGCCGGGAATAACTCGCCGTCGTGCACGCCCGATACTAAAAACGTCTCCGTTTTTTCGATATTTTTGGCGTTGCGAAATCCCCCACGCCACGGTTTGATGTGTACGTCTTCTGGCCAGTGATCCGGAGAAAGATACTTCTGGACGTCTTTAGTAGGTACCGCTATTTTGAAAGAAGCATAGTCGCCTCGGGATTTCAGAGTCTCTGCGGTGCATTTATTTCCGGAACAAATAGTATCGAGATGAGCCAATACTTCTTCAGACGTAGTACCGATCCGAACATAATACAAATGCAAGTAGGACTTCCGCTCGGCGGCGACTAAGCCGCAGGCGATCGTGGCCGTACCGCGGGTCACGCCGCTGGGCGCACGACGCGTTCGCCCATTTCTCACTTCCATCACTCGTCGCCACTAACAGTCGCATCAGCCAACATCGGATGAGTCTGAGTCATCATCGCAGTACTCGGATTCACAGGTACCTCGAGCGCGGCTCGAGGAGCGGGCGGGCGCGCGGCCGGCGCCCGCGCAGCCGGCAGCAGCGGCGTGCTCGGGGTGGGGGGCGCGTTGCGGCTCGCTGACGTCACCGCTTCGGCATTTGCGGAGGGAACGGGCGATGCGTGTCTGTGTCCCGCTCCAACCTTCCGATTAGTAGCGAGAATCGCCGCCGACGCCCGAGCGTGCGCCTCACGGACGGGCTGAGGAGCCGTTGGCTTCCGAAGTGATTCATTCTTACCCTCATTCACAGTAATTCCAACAGAAGTTGTCGCGGCAGCCACATTTCGACGATCAGTAATCAGCTGTTTAATAAGTTTATTCTGCTCACAAATAAGCTTCTCCAAGGATGTGATTTTGTTCTGCATGGAGTGAACAGTTTTAACCAACTCGCGAAAAGTGACATCAGTGTTTTTATCGGACATTTCTAATTTTAAAAAGCAAAAATTCGCGGTGCGTAGTTTTGAACTCCTGCCTGTGCGGGGGCGGGGGAGGATGATATATATATTGAAACTATATATTGAAACCTCACACGTGGTCCCTGGGTGGTGCTAATCAGGTGACAAATTACCGGTGGTAGGCTTCGGCCGTGGTTGGTGACCACCCACTAGACTAAGTCACGACGCCAAGCGGCCTAGCCGTGTTCCGTCGTGTTGTCTAGCGACACCATTAGGGGAAAACGGGTCAGAACAGTTGCTGCACAACTGCAAGACCGGTCTGTCACACACCAATACTGTCTTGGGCGTCCCCGCAGTCTCCAGGCTAGCTCCCCACTGGTGAATTCGTGTTGTGTGTTGTGACCAATGGTCAGTAGTGTGCGGCCTCGTTCTACTGCCGTTTTTCCACCGATTCTCTCCGATACTCAAATATGAAAAAAGTCAACAAAAGAAACAAGGTTAAAGAGCGGCTGCACGCCTTGTCGGTAAAAGTGCACCTCACTAATATTCGAGGTCTGCACTCCAATCTCTCAGCAGTCCATCATCACCTCGAGACTGAGCAGCCGACACTCTTGTTTCTTACGGAGACGCAGATAGGTTGTCCGTCGGACGTGGCGTACCTAACGTATCCAGGCTATACCCTGGAGCACAAATTCCGGCCTCGTGCTAGAGTGTGCATGTACACCCGAGACGACATCTGCTGTCGGCGTCTCCGTAACCTTGAGGACACTAAGATTTTCTGTTCTTTGGGCACTGATGAATACAGGCATAGATAAAATTATCTACGCCTGTGTGTATCGGTCGCACAGCGGAGATCTGGAGACGACTAGGCTCACAGAATATTTAAGTGAGGCGGCGGACGCGGCTCAACAGAAGTACCCTTCGGCTCAATTAGTGTTTCTGGGGGATTTCAACCGCCATCATAAGGAATGGCTGTACCCATACCGGGACACTGACCACGCTGGGCAGGAAACGAGAAAGCTAGCTTTCTCGTTAGACCTAACCCAGCTGGTCCAAGAGGCCACAAGAGTACCCGACGTTGAGTCGGTGGCGGTGTCTTCGCCGTTAGGCAGCTCCGACCACTGTCTGGTGAAATCTGTATCTGTCTACCATCCGCCTGATCCCAGCCCTAGAGGCAACCGGCGGTTGTGGCGATACAAGTCAGCAGATTGGGCCGAGATGCGTTCTTTCTTTGCGTCTTACCCATGGCAGTCATTGTGCTTCGCTTCTGGTGATCCCTCAGTCTGCGCAGATGCTGTGACTAATGTAATACAAACGGCTATGGAATATTTCATTCCATACTCCGACATCCCATTATCCAGCAAAGCTCGCCCTTGGTTTGGTTCTCAATGTAAAAGTGCTGAAGCACTTAAACATGAGGCCTACCTAGCCTGGGTTGATGCTCGACAGCGTAAGGCAAGGGACATACACCAGAAGAAGAAAGCGTTCAACAAGGCTGCTAAGGCATGCAAAAAGGTTCTGCAGAGGGCTCGTTTTGACCACATTAGTCGAATAGGGAACAAACTGGCTTCGTACCCTGCGGGCAGCAAAGCGTTTTGGTCCCTAGCTAAATCGGTCGAATCAAACTTCTCCCGCTCCTCACTACCTCCAATGCTGAAACATGATGGGACACTGGCTCACACTGCAACGGAGAAAGCAAACTTGTTTGTAACTCAGTTTGCAGAATCTTCGCGTCTAGATGCTGGTAGCGCGACACCTCCTACTCCACCTGGCTGTTCGACTTTTATGTCAGAGATACGCATTCGCCAAAAGGAGGTTCGTAAAGTGTTACACAATCTGGACGTGAATAAAGCCAGTGGCGCAGATGGTATTCCTGCTCTAGTATTGAAGGCTTGTGCGCCCGAGTTGTCACCAATACTGAAGCGCCTATTCAGACTCTCTCTCCAAACTGGGCTAGTACCGAAGTATTGGAAGCTTGCTAATGTGCAACCTGTGCCCAAAAAGGGTAGTCGCGCTGACCCTGTCAACTACAGGCCCATCTCGGTCACGTCCATATCCATACGAGTCGTCATTGATGGCTGCTCGTCGGATCAAATGGCTATCAATGCCGGAGTCCCTCAAGGCTCGGTACTCTCTGCGACGCTCTTCCTGCTACATATTAACGATCTGTTGAAGCCCGGTATCTATGGGTACGCAGACGATCGTAGAGAGTTACATGTCTAGCGCGAGAGCCACTGGGCCGCAAACTCTGGTACAGAGAGAGAGTCTGATCGAACGTTTGAGCTTGACCCTTGAGGCGGTGTCTAAATGGGGCGATGCCAATCTGGTCAAGTTCAACGAGAATAAAACGCAGGCGTGTCTGTTTTCCGCTAAAAGGAGTCTCTTCCAGTTGGAACAGAAAAGTTGGAGTCAGTTGACTCCAACTTTTAGAGGTGTATCCGTGCCGGTTTCTGACCGTCTTGAGCTTTTGGGCGTTACTTTGACCTCTACGCTCAACTTTAGCTCGTATATTGAGTCTAAGGCCAAAATTGCTGCCAAAAAACTAGGTGTCCTCTCAAAGGTGCGAAGGTACTTCAAGTCTGAACAGTTGCTTACATTATAATATCAAGCACAGATTCGCTCCTGTATGGAGTACTGTTCGCACCTTTGGGATGGATCGGCTAAGTATCAGCTGGAGGCTCTGGAATCGATCGAGAGACGTGCCAAAAGGCTCATAGGTAACGACACTCTTGTGCGAAAAAGACTTCAAAGTCTTGAACATCGCCGTGTTTTATCGGATACACTTCGGAGAGTGTGCGACTGATTTGCATGATCTGATACCTCCTTGTCCTTTTTTCTATCGGAATGCTCGTAGCTCGAAAAAGCGACATCGTTTCATGGTTGATGTTCCAAAGACACGAACGAAGAGATTTGACTCTACTTTTGTGATAAGAACGTCTAGGCTGTGGAATACGTTGCCTGAGTGGGTTTTCCCCGATGGTTACAATCTTTGTGTCTTCAAATCGAGAGTGAATCGGTTATTTCTAGGTAAACACGTTCCATCGTAAACCGCATCGTCGCTTAACATCAGGCGAGATGGCGGTCAAGTGTAAACCTATAGAAGTTAAAAAAAAAACACTTTTATGTACGCGGAACCAGGTTACATAAGGTACCGTGTCATATTCCTAGATTTTTGATGATTAGATTTTAAGATAACGTCTCAATCGTTTTAATATTAGGTGGTAGCAGAGATTCTTTAGTTTTAAGTGGTTGTACCAATTGCTTTAACCATTACAGACCAGATCGTGGCGGATTCTCAGGCTGGTCTGCGTTATTTAACCTACACATAGAAACCACCCAGGAACAGTACAAATATTTGAATTCATCACACAAATATTTGCACTGGGTAGGGATTGAACCCACCCACCCACAAATGGCCTAAGCATTAGCCGTCCAATTTATTAGACGTTGTATTTGCCTAAACAGTTTATTAGCAATGTTTTATGTATATTTATCATTATATATTGACCCATTTATCACTCCTATCTGTTATTTTGAAAACATTTCACTGAGAGCGGAATTCGAAGTTTACAGATTTAAGCTAGTCTTATCTATTAACTTATCGATGCCATATATTTTATGCCTGTGACAATTTAGTCACAACAGATTATCTTGATCTCTCAATCTGGTTCTGTTTTAGGGTTTCGTACAAAAAACATCACTTGTATAGTGGCCGGCAAACAAGTTGACCCAAAATTGACGTGGAAGGGGAAAGTTCGCGCATGTACACTTCCACCAAAGAGACCTATGAAGTTAACTGCGCAGCGATGCGCAGCTAACTAAAAGGGTACATGCAGTAGTACCTCAAGGTTCAATATGGCCTCGTGGCTTAGTGGGTACATCTCTGCCTGCAAAGCCGAGGATCGTAGGTTCGATTCTCACCCAGTGCAAATATTTCTGTGATGAATTCAAATGTTTGCACTGTGTCTGGGTGTTTCTATCTAAGCTGTACATAGAAGATATTTTGACAAAAAAAATTTGGGGTCACTTCATAGTCGACACTGATGGCGAAACTGCATTTTTTTTCTTTCATGTCTCTCTGTCTGTCTTTCTGTTTAGGGAACTCTCATCACGCCGAAACTACTGATTCAATTCATATGAAACTTGACATGATTTAAGATCATACTAAGTAGATGGTAGCTGTCTACTTTTAATCACCAAATTCTGCACGGTTTTATTGCAGAAAGGGGTTAAAGTCAGAATGTGTATTTGGCTGTAACTCATCTTTGCGTTGTTCAATGCACAATACAGGGTAATCTGTTGATGCTTTTTTAAATGTAACTTCTAGTTTACACAGTTTTTATGCAATAACATATTTTGATTTGATTTGAACTGAATCAGCGTGGTGGATTATGGCGTTGAAACTCTCCTAAGGCCCGGGAGTCTTAGCAGTGCGAAAATTTAGTGAGCTGCTATACAGGGTTATTGGTAATCAGCCTGCATCCTTTTAAGGGGATGTTAGTTACATTCAATACGTCAACTTTTGTTCTACAATTTAAAAAAAAATGTTTTTTTTCTTTTACAAAATAAATAAAAAGTGCATTTGCACGGTCTAACAGTATCGAACTCTTCGTAACAATTCGTAACGAGAGCGCGTACGCTCTTTAACGCGCAAAAAATGATGTACCGAAGTGAAAAAACACTGAAAAGTCACTAAACAGTACAAAAAAGGGCAACAAATACATATTTTTTTGGGTTATCTATTAAGTTTTAACGAAAGTTGTAGAACAAGAGTTGTTTGTTTAAATATACAAAACATGCCCTTAAACGGATGCAGGCTGATTACCAGTAACCCTGTATACAATCTTTCATCACCACGTGGTCGTGAGTAGGTAGTGAGTAATCCGAGTAATACATCAAGTTGCTACCTAAATTATACCGACATATATATCAAGATCTGATAATTCTGCCGTTAATAAGGTATTGGCACCCGCCACCACCTGATTTGTTTTCATTTGTGCGTGCTTAACAATATTCGTTTAGTGTTCAAAATGGTCTCCATAGGAGTACTCGTTTTTTGGTGAGGAAATTATAAATTTAATATCTCGTAATTTTTCACAAGGTTTTGTTTTTGGGTGAATAAATAAATTAAAATAAATATTGGTGGACATTTAACAAATGTAGCCCCAAACTTGTACTGTGGGAGTCAGATAGCAAATACATAAGTATATACCTCTAATTATACATAGGTACGTCTCATATCTCATATATAAAATTCTCGTGTCGCAGTGTTAGTTTCCTTACTCCTCCGAAACGGCTTTACTGATTTTTACAAAATTTTATAAGCATATTCAGTAGGTCTGAGAATCGGTTACTAGCTATTTTTCATACCCCTAAGTGATAAGGGTTGTTCACCCCAAAATTTTCTTTGTTGAATTTTTCAATCAATTAATAAGTATTACCTAGTTTGAAATTTAGTTTAACTCATAATATGGCAAAAAACTTTTAAAAAATGATTGAAAAATATGTACATACGTATATGTAGGTACTTCACACACGCACGTGTTTCTAATCGGTCACTTATCTAAATACTGACCGAACCCACGTTGCTTAACTTCGATGATTGAAAAATACTTTATGTTCTTATCAAACTCTAGATCTTGTTAATCTTATAAATCCTTTATATATGTCTAAAACGGTATCCGTTATTTTAATAAACATTTTTCACAAATCGACAAGTGATAACCAACGTTAGACAAACTCACGGGTAGTGAAATGCTTAATAAACAAAAAAATTTTTAACAAATTGGTTATATCTCAAAGTAATTTTTTGACAAACATTCATTCTATAACGTATAATTTTTTTTTTTTTATATAGCATAGACGATGTGACGAGACGAGCAGATCATGTGCCTGATGGTAAGCAACATGCCTGCCACATAACAGCACAGTAACACGCATTTATTGGAACATGATAGTCCAAATCATTACCTAGCACTGCACTGCGCTCGTCACCCAGAGATCTAAGATATTATGTCTCTAAGCCCTGTAATTTCTCTGGAATCATTGTCCTTCAAACCGGAACACAGTAATGTTTGCACATTACTGCTTGGCGGTAGAATATTTGGCAAAGGTGTGGTACTTCCCCAGGCGGACTCTGCTAAGAGTCCTACCACTACTAAAATAAAATATTATTAAAATATTATTATTAATAAAAATATTTGACAAATTATTGTTTTAACATTTTTGTTTACTACCAAATGATTAAGAACAAAACCAACGCTTGACAAATTTTCATTTTAGAATGTGTTGTTTGGCAAGCAACTCAATTTATAAAACAAACATTTATTAAATTACATAAAAACTTTATCGTATTTTTTGAAGACCTAAGTTACCACATCGATCGGTCGGATTGGGTTACTTAGGACCCAAATCCGACTCGGAGCACCCTGACTCCACCTAGTCTTGTCGCTACTACCCCTAGAGTGTATATAAAAAATGCGGGAGCCAGAAGCTCAAGGGAGGTCGAGGCCGAGTATGGTGAAGTGACACTCAGGGCTGACCGCAGAGCTTCTGGCGGGAGCCCACCCGGAGTCAAATCTCAGTGATAGACCATAATCGGAGCGGTGGTCAAAAGTAAATGACAGAACCAAATCACAATTGATAGTTGACATAGACAATTTATCGGGTACTTTTAAAATATTTGTTGTAAATTCTATTTTGGTAAATGATACATTTGTAAAAAGAATAATTTATGAAATGAGAAATATACAAAAAAAAAATGTCATTCGTTTTTTTTTTTTTAACTTTTATAGGTTTACACTTGACCGCCATCTCACCTGATGTTAAGCGACGATGCGGTCTACGATGGAGCGTGTTTACCTAGAAAAAACCGATTCACTCTCGATTTGAAGACACAAAGATTATAACTAACGGGAAATACCCACTCAGGCAACGTATTCCACAGTCTTGACGTTCGTATCACATAAGTAGAGTCAAATCTCTTCGTTCTTGTTTTTGGAACATCAACCATGAAACGATGTCGCTTATTCGAGCTCCGAGCATTCCGATAGAAAAAAGGGCAAGGTGGTATCAGATCGTGCAAATCAGTCGCACACTCTCCGAAGTATATATTTATATATATTCGATATATTGTCTTGGTTTACATCAGACGAGCGAATGCTCATTCTATCACCACTGTATCAAATTCATTTGATGGAAACAAACGTAGAACATTCTTTCGTTGTTTTGTTTGCGTTCGCAAAGATTCTATGGAATATTTAATATGGAAAACGCTAAGAACGATCTTTCTTTTACACTAAAAGATCGAGAAAGAACGCTCTTGTTCCAGCTCTAGCTCTATGTTCGTTCAGTTTAAATCGGCCTTAAGTGAAACGTTTGCTACGTAATTGGTTATAAAATGACGCTTTGTAAAATAAAACATTTGTTAATGTAAGATATTTTTTAATTAAATATCATGCGAAACGTTGGTTGTAAAATGAAATATTTTTATATTGTAAAGTTTTGAAGAATTTTTGAAGTTTTGAAGAAAAAAGTTTTGAAGAAGAAGAATTTTTATATTGCAATGAACATTATACGATTAGTTGGTTTTAAAGTGATGTTTTGTCAAAAAATGTTTGTGGAACATTAGTGAACCGTCTAAAACGTTTAAGGTAGTAAAAACCAAACAAACAAAAGAAAAAAAAATCTCTGAAAAAAAACGAAACAATCGACTTAAAATTGAAAAAAATACGTATAAAGTTCTTTATTTTCGTTCATATCGACGGTGGAAAGGAGAAACCCTTTAAGCGACAATTTTAGAACTTTACAGGAGAGTCAATCAAAGTTTTTATTTTCCGAAAAAAAATCATAAAATAATACTGTTTGAAATTAGAGGGTCAGAAAAAAAAATAGTTTCTTTATTTTTTATTTACCATCTACCAGCAATCTTACGAAAGTATGCTGGCATGGTAAGAAGATTTATGCGTCGCTTAATTATTTTATAGCAAATACAGCGCAAGGAAAAACGCATTAAATACCAGTTCAGTATTAAGAAGAACATCAGGAAAAACACTTTAAACGACAAGCTGTGCATGGCATAACTAGTAGGAAAAACGACTGAAGCGTATCGATCATAACATACAGAGTCATGGAAAAACGAGTTAACGAACAAAACTATACCATGTCAAGTAATGGAAGAACACGATAAGCGATAGCGATGTATTAATGCAATGTTATATTTTTAAGTTAAGTCCAAAGCAGGGATGCTTTGTTTCTCAAAGACACCAAACAGAAACAAAAAAATTAAGATAGAACAAGTGTTTTTTTATTGGTTTGTAAGCTTACTGGTACAAATGAGTTTTGATGTGGAATCTTTTTTCACCAAAGTTCCAGTAAACAAATGTTTCTAAGTCGACAAAAAGCTGCTTCTAAAAGGAGAACTACTTACGGGAAAACATGATAGTTTTGTTGAGAATTTGCTTAGATGGAAACTATTTTTTACCGTGGGCAGCTTTACCTACAAATAGATGGCGTAGCTATGGGAAGTCCTTTGGTAGGTACCAGTGTTAACTAATATTTGGACAGAGTCTAGGGAAAAAATGCTAACTTTCATTCAGCAGCAGTTTACATACATGTGGATAAGACACATGGACAATGTTTTCGGTATCTTAAAACGAGACAGACGAAAAACTTGTGTTTGGAGCATCTCAACTTGATAGATGTCAACATTAGGTTAACATTTTATTTCGAGGTAGATTGATCTCTACCGTTCTTGGACGTGAGAGTGACAGTTAAATCTGATAGTTGGTTGTCTCACTCTGTTCATAGAAAACTCATGCACACTGACCGGTATATGCACGCTACGTCACATCATCACCGCCACCTTTGTCAATTACAGTCGGTGTAGAGATCTTTTTTGGATAGAACGAACACCCTCTATGACGGATAAGGTGAGGATATTGTTAAATGAGTATTCTTAAAACTGTGTAGTGTGTATACCTGTATACTCCCTTATCCAAGATGACGAGACATATATCAGGATGCCGAAAGACGTCATTCATTTCAAACTCTAGGTGTGTACGAGGTAGATTGCAGCTGTTCTTATAGGTATCGGTCAAACAAAGCGTACAATTGCTGAAAGAATCAACGAATACATGGCCGCTGTAAAATTAAAACAGACTAGACCAGTTCTCTCCACCGAACGTCATTAGTACGTAAGAATATTTTCGGAAGCCTCAAAAATAAAATAAAAATATTGTAATTTTAACCGGGAGGATGGTTTTCCGTTATCGGCGTCGTGCATCGTCGTCCTGTCACAAATAAATCTATGCATCGCAGAAGGAGTTTAGAGAAAGCTGGTGATACCATCAGTTTTGTACGCCGTGGTAGTAACTCTGCGATTTAAAGACCAAATGAGGGTAGATAGAAATCACCTCATATCATTATGAAACTACCCGTAATTGTTTCAGTCTTCTCGTGACGGTTGTGACGCTGCTGAGACGTCGAAGTAATTAAAAAATATTTAGATCGTGATTAAGTCCTGTTTAATGTTAACAGTACCTGGGTGACCGAGCTTTGCTCGGTTTAAATACTAAATATACTTAGATACCTACAAATAAAAGACTCCAAGAAATAAATTTTCTTAAAAAATACGAATTGATAAAAAAAAGAGAACCCGTCTGGATTCGAACCCGGAACTACTAATTCGTAACCGTTATGAGCGCCCGACTTCCCGTCTGAGCTAATTATGCTGTCGCGTCACGTGGCGAAATTTACCTTCGCATTCTAATGTCTAATGTGGCAGTCTTTCACGCACGCACATAATATGCGTTTTATAAAAATAAAACCTAGTTAGATCAATTTATCGTCCCCGAAATCCCCTGCATACATAATTTCATGAAAATCCGTCGAGCCGTTTCCGAGATTCAGATTCTATATCTATACTAATAAATATTATAAAGCTGAAGAGTTTGTTTGTTTGTTTGTTTGTTTGAACGCTAGGATCTCGGAAACTACTGGACCGATACGAAAGATTATTTTTTTGTTGGATACTCCATTTATCGAGGAAGGCTATAGGGTATATAACATTACGCTACTATCAATAGGTACGGAGTATGAGTGAAGAATGTAAAGAAAACGGGGAGAAATATTTCTCTTCGAGAGCTATAGTTCCGTGAATTTAAATTCTCTTTGGTCGCTGAAGTCTGTGACGGCGCGTGTCTACATTTGAAGTTTGTGTCATTTGAAGTAATCAAATTTGTTCTACAACAATGCATTTTTGCTTATTTACGTATTTTTAGGGTTCCGTAAAACGTAATAAAGTGGCCAGCAATGGATATTTTAGTATGGATTTTCCTCAAATAGACGCGGGTGAAACCGCGGGGCACAGCTAGTATATGTATATACATATTTATATACAAGAATTGCTCGTTTAAAGGTATAAGATAGAACAATCAAACTTTCGTTTCTGTATTGCAAACTTACTTTAAACTTAATTCCAACTTCAATATTAGAGATTTTAACAACTATAAATGAATTCTGTATGAAATATTTCTAATCATGAATACCCATTTCAGCCTTATGACTTAGGTAATCAACTTGACAAACACTTGACCGAAATCTTCAAAACAAAAGTATAATAATTAAATGATTAATAGAAACACTAAACTCAGATAGGCACTATCAAAACGTAAGTTTCAGATGATTTGAAGTTGCTTCTTGTGATACACGAGTAAATCGCTACAAACATCCTCAATACCTATCTGTTTATGCTAACGTATCGCCACCAACGATAATCTACTAATATCAATAAATTACTCTCCTATCCTAGTAATCCTACTAATATTATAAATGTCAATGTATGGATGTTTGGATATTTGGATGTTTGTTGCTCAATCACGCCCTAACGTATGAACGGATCGGGCTGAAATTTGGAACACAGATAGATTATAGTCTGGTATAAGCTTTTTTATCCCGAAAAAAAAACAACGGGAACAATGGGAACTGGAACTAAGCGGGTAACACCGCGGGGCCCTGCTAGTGTAATATAATATTCATCGTGGGACAGTCTTGATATAGCAAAACTTTTACAATTTTTTGTCAAATCTTTGTAATTCGTGTGGGTTATTTTTTATACAAAATGTTTGTAAAGTTGTTTTACAATTTGTGGCGTTAGAGCTCCGTTTATCGGTATAATTTGTTTTTCAGAATTAGGTAACATGATGTTGCTGGTAACGACTTGGGCTTGTGTTGTTATGGCCAAGCGTGTTGTCTATCATCAGACGCATGTCTGACTCGTCCCGTTACTCCATATTAAATGTAAAAAAAATTACGACTATTTACTTTGCGTTGTGAAATGAAATTTATTTGGTTCATAAACACAATTACTTAAAAAACAGGTTATTATCTACATAATGTTCACAAAGGAATTTAGACAAATGTTCACCGGTACCCGCACTAAGGCAACTTGTATTGTATTTTAATTGTTTGTACCTAATAAGTAAATTTGTACATACCAAATTATAAATAAACAAAAAAGAAGTATTTCAGGTATCTGAGTCAATTTCCGATAACTTTTTTGCAATGCTATGAAACCTGATGTGTCTGAACGATGGTTCACCGATGAATGAAGCGCCACGACACTTGACATTTCCATACATGAGTGACGTCACTTACATAAAAATTACGTAAATTCATTACTTGTAGCGTCAAGTCTTGTTTATAATTAACAATTTAAATACACTATGTCATAGACAATTGTTACTCTAACCGACTATCGTCTTCATTTGTGAAGTCAGCAAAAGTAAATGAATCGACATTTCGAAAACAAAAAATGATGTCGTTTAATTTAAATATTTATGTGGGTTTTTTGGACGTGTTTATTTTAACCGACACCACTGCTTTTTCCAGTGTTTGTCAAAACAATTGAAATCCATAACATCCTATAACAAGCAAATAGGAAAAACACCTCAACTCCATCATATAGTTGAAATGTGAGCAAGGAAAAAAGAGTGTAGCGACTGGACACACACGCAACAGGAGTAAGCAAAAACACATTAAGTGTATTCACTGGTATTTTCTGTGACGAATAAAAACAATTTAAGGAACCTATGCTATTCGAAACAGAAAAGGAAAAACACATGAAACAACAATCTGACCATTCAGTCGGTACTTCAAGCGGTAAATGAACCAAAATTTCTGTAATTTCATGTCACTTCATTTGGCGTCGAAACAAATTCAGCCTAAAAAGGCTATTACTTGAAGCGACATCAAAGTGGTCAGATCGCTACAAAACCAAGCCCAAACGACGCAGAAAAAATTGCTGATTTCAAATATGTATATAACTCATTTTCGACCAACGTGTCGCTTCAAGTGTTTCTCCTTTCCACCGTCGATATTATAAAATAAAGTAGCCAAGTGCGAGTTGGACTCGCCCATGAAGGGTTCCGTTGCAGCAAGTAACATAATATACATAGTACACATAGTTCTTGTAGTTCGTTGTAACTTTGATCAAAGTTTCAATAATAGTGTATTTATGACGTACTAAAAAAAACTACTCATCAGATCGAGTTCAAACTAATTTTCGTTGGTAGTTTACATGGTCATTACCATATATTTTTTTAAGATTTTTCATTCTCTTACTTTAGAAGTTAGAGGGGGTGGGGGGGACACATTTTACCACTTTGGAAGTATCTCTCGCGCAAATAATTCAGTGTAGACGAAAATAGTTCTATAAACCTCAATATCATTTTTGAAGACCTATCGATAGACACCCCACACATGTAGGTTTGATGAAAAAAAAATTTTGAGTTTCAGTTCTCAGTATGGGGGGCAACCCAAATTTTTTTTTTGTTCAAATCT
Organism: Ectropis crepuscularia; assembly: GCA_963693475.1. Lineage (NCBI taxonomy): Eukaryota > Metazoa > Arthropoda > Insecta > Lepidoptera > Geometridae > Ectropis > Ectropis crepuscularia. The sequence continues at coordinate 6,385,738 of OY856368.1, read as the reverse complement.
TAATGCGGTTCACAGAATACATCTACTTACCAAGTTTCAACAGTGTAGTTATCATAGTTTCGGCAAAAAGTGGCTGTGACATACGGACGGACAGACAGACAGACAGACAGACATGACGAATCTATAAGGGTTCCGTTTTTACGTTTTATGGAACCCTAAAAACGTATAAAGTTCTTTATTTTCGGTCATATAATAAAAAACACTTCACCAATTTCAATATAAAATAATTTTAACAAAAAAAAGAACCGACTTCAAACAGTAAACTAAAAAGTAAAAAATAAATCTCTTTACCACAAAGTAGAACGTATTTAGATTAATTTGAACAGACATTATTAAATAAGTATTTAACAATTCTGAAGTCGGTGCCAAGTAAATGTTGCAACGACCTTCCTGTCTATCATACATATGTCCCCAACAACTTGTCTATGTTCCAAATGTCAGTTCGATTTACTACTCTACTAATGTTAGCTTCAGCTGTAGTTGTTTTACTTGGCACCGACTTCAGAATTGTTAAATACTTATTTAATAATGTCTGTTCAAATTAATCTAAATACGTTCTACTTTGTGGTAAAGAGATTTATTTTTTACTTTTTAGTTTACTGTTTGAAGTCGGTTCTTTTTTTTGTTAAAATTATTTTATTTTACGATTTTAAGTGATGGTTCGATGAATAATTCTTGAATTACCTAGGTGAGAAGATAAAGAAAAAACTTGACTAGTAGAATAATATTCACTATGACAAAGTGTTCAAATCCAGGATGGTCAGTGTACTCAGACCTGTAAAATGGTCCTCAGTACCCATGTGGGTGCCAAGTTCTCATCAATATTTAAGAGTAGGTACATGAATCAAGCACAAACACTAGCTACTGTAAACCGTTAAACAGCTCACATAACTGTCCTTTGTCTTCATCGTCAGACCCCTAATAACAGTCACATCCCACCTAGGTATGTGTAAAGTGCTCATCGATACAGCTTTATCAAGCCTATACACAAGGTAACTGCTGTAGATCGTTGAGGAGTAGCCTCGACTGTCTTTCGGCTCCTTCATCGGATCGACTCCAGACCTTCATTCAATTGTAGTGCTTTAAAATACTTAATTGAAATATTTTCAAACGCACTAGTCTACCCTTGCAGTTTTTAAAGGTCTAACGATTAACTAATTAGTTACAACGTGATTGAGCAACAAACATCCAAACATAGACATTTATAATGATGATGAAAGACAGTCCCAAGACATCTAGACGTAAAGTGCTCATCAATACATATTAATCAAGCCCAAACACAAGATAACTGCGGTAAATCTTTGAGGAGTTCCCTCGACAGTATTTTGGCTCCATCATCAGATCGCTTCCAAATCTTCGTAATGCCAAACCAAAATAAATTGTAGTGCTTGTAAATACTTATTGGAAAAATTAACAATCACGCTTGTCGCCCCTACAATTTTTGCAAGTTCTCTTCAATTTCTGCAGGATTCCATCATCAGATCCTGGTTTCCTTATCATGGTACCACCCTTGGAATGTCTCCTATCCAACAAAAAAAGAATCATCCAAATCGGTTCATAAACAACGAAGTTATCCGCGAACACACATAAAAAAAAAATAAAAAAAAATATGTGGTCGAATTGAGAAACCTACTTTTTTTTTAAAGTCGGTTAATAAAAGAGACAGCAATGTCAAAGCATCAAAGCGTCAAAGCGTTTTTCATTAGGCGGTAGAAGCGCGGGTCTTGACTACATTTTTGAAGTGAAAACATCTTTTGGCGCACCTAGACAGATTTTTCGTGGGCTGTAAATTGAATTCTAGCGTCACGCTCGGGTATGATAAGAAATCTTCGGGTAAACTCGGGACCATAGCCATTGGCCATCTAGAAATGCGTCAGCCCATGGGAAATGCTAAAAGGGCCTGGCCTGTCCATCATGGGATTGCCATCTAGAAATGCGACAGCCAATGGGAACTGCTGACGCATTTCTAGATGGTCATACCATGATGACCAGGCCACACCCTCCGGTTACACCAGTGTAGTTTCCAAAGTAAGCTATCAAATTCTGATTTATAAGTTTTCACTTCTATCGGCAGTTCCTATGACTGCCAATTTTTTTATAGTGTTTTTATGTTCTTTTATATAAAAGAAATAAATACGTGGATAATAATAAATAACATAAATACGTGTACCTACAAGAAAACTGCATGCAAATGCACGGTGGCTGAGTGTGATTGGCAGATCACGCATTTCTTCGAAAGATTCTTGGAGTCTGGTTTCCTCACGATGTTTTACCTCACCGTTAAAGACTGTGGTGATGCGCTGGTGAACCCACGTGTACGTTGGAAAATGCTCAGAGTAGTCAGTTAAAGGGGTAGGACTATTTGCAGAGCTCTGTTAAGCTTTGCTTAGTTTGAGGGTAGTTAGTGTTGTGTGTAGATATACGAGTAGCAACAATAATTAATTTAATTTATCCAAGTTCGAATCATCATCATTAGCCTGTGTTCGTCCACTGCTGGACATAGGCTCTATAATACGCCAGCTCAATCCTCGGTCTTACGTTTTCAACCGCCACCAGCCATCTTTCGTATATCGTCACTCCATCTGGTCTCAGGGTGCCCTACACTACGTTTATCGATTAAAATAAAAACCTTTTAACATGTTACAATAAAAAGGTTAAATTGAAACTTTAAAAATGTATATTCTTTTTTTTTTTTAAATTGACGTGTATATTGTACATTTATGAATAAAAAACTGTGACTTTTACTTGTTTTTTTTTGCAGTGCGTTTGTAAGCCTGACACACGGACAGGACGACCTTGCCTTCCCGGCAGGGTTCAAGTTCGGAGTAGCATCAGCTTCTTACCAAGTGGAAGGTGGCTGGAATGTCAGCGGTAAGTAGATTGATACGTTCACTTTGAATGATATTTTTTTGTAAATCTTTTACTCTTCATGAACCGTTTTTTAAAAAAATAGTCCTAGAGACGGCCGATAAAAGTGAAAGTTATAATTTTGAATTTGATGGCTCACTTTGGAAACTACGCGGGTGAAACCGGAAGGCGTTGCTAGTCTGGAATAAATGTTCAAAGCATTGTCATCTAAATAAGTCTTCTCAGTATGGCCGTCTAGTTTAGACAGCCATGCTTCTAATCATGGCCATCTATGGTCCCGAGCTCCCGAGTTCAACCGCAGATTTCTTAAATGTGCCAAAAAAGCTTTATCTTCAAAAATTTGCAGCCATAGGAACTATCGATAACGAAAACCTATAAATTAGAATTAATTTGATAGCTCACTTAACGTAATTATTTGCTAAATCCGCAGAGGGAGTTGTAATAAGAGAAAAAATGTTATCGAAAAGCGAGGGCGATGACGCGAGTTCTATGATTGTTGTTTCTTCAAAAAGTGCTCCATACGCATAAATATGTTTTCACTTCAAAAAGCTTATGTACTTATTTAAGCACACAAGAGCTTATAATGGGCGTGGTGACTAAAAAAAGTTATTTTATACTACACCTGCTCGGAAAGTACCTTGATACTATATCAAATTTACGGTAGAAAGTACGTCATTGCATATCGAACAAATATGCGGCGAGAAAACGCATCTGAGCGGGAGAGAAAAGTGTATGAAAATCCATTGCTTACGTGGTTTTTCTTTTTTAATTTTGGGTAAGAAAGACTATGCGCTGGTAACCTAAATATCAAAAGCCAAGAAGTTTTTACAGTGAGTTTTTATCTCCAAGTTCGCAAAATGACACTGGCCACTAGCTGTGTGTTGGATGGTGTCAAACAATTTGAAAAAAGAACATGTGAAAATTGCAGACGCCATTGGCGCCATTTTCAATTTGTGTGTTGTTTGAGGATTCAGTTTTCGTAGAAAAGTAAAATAAAATTTATTTTCCTCGTAGGTGTAGTATTAAGCACTATGTATCACTCGAGAGAAAGTGCGATTCCCGATCTCGGGTGTTTTAAAGCCGTCGCCTACGGCTCGGGCTTCAAACGACACCCTCGACGGTAAAAAACAAAAACTGACTGAAGAAATAGATAGTGCTTAGAAGTTTCGTCTGACGTCACGTCTATGTACGATTTTTATGTAGTCTTGAAGTCACAACCCTTCGGTAGTGATGGTCAATATCGTTGTCGATTTTTTATAATTTGATAAAACAAAAAATACGTGTCCCATTTTTGAAGTGAAAACTTCTTTTGGCGCGCCTAGACAAATTTTTCGTGGGGTGTAAATTGAATTCTAGCATCACGCTCGGGGTATGATAATAAATCTTCGGGTAAACTCGGGACCTTGGCGATTGGGCATCTAGAAATGCGTCAGCCAATGGGAAACGCTGGCGCATTTCTAGATGGCCATGCCATGATGGCGAGGCCACGCCCTCCGGTTACACCCGTGTAGTTTCCAAGGTAAGCTATCAAATTCTGAGTTATAAGTTTTCACTTCTATCGGCAGTTCCTATGACTGCCAATTTTTTTTTCAAAATCTACCTGACGGACTAATTAGAATGGTATATTTTTGACCCTGTTATCATCCCTATTCTTTATTTTTGAAGTGAAAACTTCTTTAGGCGCGCCTAGACAGATTGTTCGTGGGCTGTGAAATGAATTCTAGCGTCACGCTCGGATATGATAAGAAATCTTCGAGTAAACTCGGGACCATAGCCATTGGCTATTTAGAAATGCGTCAATCAATGGGAAATGCTGAAAGATAGCTTACCTTGGAAACTACACGGGTGTAATCGGAGGGCGTGGCCTGGCCATCATGGCATGGCCATCTATAAATGCGTCAGCATTTCCCATTGGCTGACGCCAGGCGACGCCCTCCGATTACACCCGTGTAGTTTCCAAGGTAAGCTATCAAATTCTAAGTTATAAGTTTTCACTTCTATCGGCAGTTCCTATGGCTGCCAATTTTTTTTTATAGTTAAAGTGACGAGCAGTACAACGTCTCGAGAACGGCACAATGTCTCGAAGCTATTGCAGTAGTAGAACAGAGTAATGTTAGCACATTACTGCTTGGTGGTAAAATAACTGGAAAATGTGTGGTACCTACTTCCACAGACGGACTCTGCAAATACGTTACAAAAGATCTGCAGAAAAAAGATAGATAATAATTAATTAATTATAAATTATTAATATATTTATTAATTATTTAATATATTTAATTAATTACAATAATTCACAAATTAAAACAGGTTAAACACAAAGTTAGTGCGACAGATGGCGCCCTTATCGCTAATAGCGATCTCTTCCAGGCAAATTTAGGGTGGAAAAAGAAAAGTAGGATCTTAACATGCAGGGTGTGCAGATGACATAAATACATATATATATATATATATACATCCTGTAACCTATTGTGCGTCCACTATGGTAATTTTTGCATCTAATCTGACGTCCACCTGCTTACGACGTCCATATATGGACGTAAAATGGGAGAGTGCGCGCAATGTTTGCGAAATGACACACTGATACTAGAAATATCAAAATATGAAAAATGAGTTTGACGTCACTTTTCCTCCAATCTTGCTGAACTGTATGTTTACGTAGTTCCGTGCATTTTCGTAGCAAAACGCATGGCGCTGTTGTCAATTCGTGACTACTTTTATTGATGGCCGTATTTGACTTCCCCACAATATTTGGAGATGCGACGTTGCCATTCCGTGCGTGTTGTTTAAGTTTTAGCTAAATCAAACCATTTATCGAACATCGCCATTGTACGGGCGCCACGTTGTGAGTGTGCTCGGTTTCGTATGAATTTATTTGATGAGAAATGCGAGTCTTGGTTCCGCAGGAGCATGGGGTGCTAAATATCCTCGGTAGACGCTCCGCCACCAGTGACTTGAATTCTTCACATTCAACATTTTTACTTTTATAACATTCCAAAAAATAAAGTAATCATACATTAGTATAGATACTATACTTGAATCAATCGACAATAACAGAATTTTATCGTACAACACTATTGACATTTACCTCACCCTGTCGCAACAACCGAATTCCTAAATGGAAATTACACATATGAATTATCCCATATTTTCCGTTCATTAATTAGACCTCACAAAGGTCTCACACTGTAACCCGCTGGTTGCGCTTTGTTGATTCCCCACAACCGTTCGTTGTGGGGAATTTAGGAGGGAGGCCTACGTACAACAATGGATGTCTTGCGGCTGATGATGATGATGATAAAAGAAGCGATCAAGCGGAACAAAGGCTCGAAAGTATTCTGTCTTTTGGGGCAAAATCAAATGAACAAATTGAAAACCGATAATGGCAACGGCATCTCATCGAAGGCTGAGATAGCTGATCCAACACTTTACCGAAGATATCCCGAAAGGTCAGCCTGTAGATTAGGATGGCCCTCAAACAACTTAAAAACAACAAGGCGCCTGGTGACGACGGAATTACGACTGAGCTTCTGAGTGCGGGCTGCAAACCGGTACTTAAAGTCCTCCAGAAGCTGTTCGACTCCGTCATACTTGACGGTAATACGCCAGAAGCGTGGAGCAGATGTCTGGTGGTGTTTTTCTTCAATAAAAGTGACAGCACCTTTTTGAAGAATTACAGACCCATCTGACTTCTGAGTCACGTTTATAAGTTGTTTTCGAGGATAATCACGAATCGTCTTGCATGCAGGTTTGACAACTTCCAGCTACCCGAAAAAGCCGGTTTTTGAAAAGTCTATAGAACCAATAACTTTAACTTTAATAATAAAAAATAAAAATAAAACCGGTTATTGTTGGAAATACCACACTAGAAGTAGTTCACGGATATGTCTACTTCTTTAAGTCCAAAATACCCCAATGCCTAAAGACAAAAGTCTTTAATCAGTGGGTGTTGCCAGTGATGGCTAATGGAACTGAGACGTAGTCATTAACTGTGGGCCTCATAACAAAAGCTCAAAGTCGCAGAGCGAGCTGTGAAGAGAGCTAAGCTAGGAGTCTCTTTGTGCGACAAAATCCGTAATAAGGATATTTGCAAAAGAACGAAAGTGACCGCCATAGTTCAAAGAGTAAGCAAGCTGAATGGGAAGGCCACATCGCTCGCAGAACTGATGGGGAAGAAAGGTCTTCGAGTGGCGACCACGAACCGGAAGACGCAGCAATTGTCAGCCTCTCACTAGATGGACGGATCACTACTTCATAAAGGTCGCTGGAAACCGCTGGTTGCATGTTGCCCAGGACCATTAAAAATTAAAGTTTAAAAGTTTTTCAGCAAACATACTAAAACCAAACAACCACCAAAGTGAGTGCGAGGAACTTCGTAGTCAGCATTCTGAAGTTCTGCACAACAAAGACTGGTTAAGAAAAAATAAATAGCCGTGTCTAATAGTTAACGCATTTCCGGACGTAATATTAACCTAAAATATTAACACTTACTATTGTTTTTTATTATTATTTAAAAGTTGGAACTATACGTCTACTAGCAGCTAGGTCCATGATTTTTTTAAACATATACAGGGATACAAGTAATCACCCTACATCCGTTTAAGGGACTGTTCTGCATATTTAAACAAACAACTTTTGTTCTACAACTTTCGTTAAAACTCAATACATATCCCAAAAAAATGTCATTGTTGCCCTCTCTAGCACTTTTTAGTGTTTATTCTCTTCGGCACATCATTTATCTAGCGCGAGAGCCAGCGGTCAACAAACTAAGGTATTGAGAGAGAGTATGGTCGAGCATTTGAACTTGGCCCTTGAGGCAGTCTCTGAATGGGGCGAAACCAATCTGGCCAAGTTTAATGAGGGAAAGACGCAGGCGTGTCTGTTCTCCGCAAAAAGGAGTTAATTTCTACAGACTCCTACTTTTCGAGGTGTATCCGTGCCGGTTACTGATCATCTTGAGCTTTTGGGCGTTACCCTGACATCTACGCTCAACTTTGGCTCATATATCGAGTCCAAGGCTAAATTAGCTGCCAAAAAACTAGGTGTCCTCGCAAAGGTGCGAAAGTACTTCAAGTCTGAACAATTGCTTTTATTATATAAAGCACAGATTCGCTCTTGTATGGAGTACTGTTCGCACCTTTGGGATGGATCGGCTAAGTATCAGCTTGAGGCTCTGGAATCGATCGAGAGGCGTGCTAAAAGGCTCATAGGCAATAATTATCTTGTGCGAAAAAGACTGCAAACTCTTGAACATCGCCGAAAAATTGCTAGCTTATCGGTTTATTATCGGATACACTTCGGAGAGTGTGCATCTGATCTGCATGATCTAATACCACCTAGCCCTTTTTTCTATCGGACTTCTCGTAACTCGAAGAAGCGGCATCGTTTCATGGTTGATGTTCCAAAGACACGAACAAAGAAGTTTGACTCTACTTTTGTGATAAGAACGTCTCGACTGTGGAGTGAGTTGCCTGAGTGGGTTTTTCCCGATGGTTATAATCTTGGTGTCTTCAAATCGAGAGTGAATTGGTTTCTTCTAGGTAAGCACGCTCCATCTTAGACCGCATCGTCGCTTAACATCAGGCGAGATGGTGGTCAAGTGTAAACCAATAAAAGTTAAAAAAAAAAAAGTTAAAGTGTCCACGTGTTACGAATTGTTACAAAGAGTTCGATACTTTTAGACCGGGCAAATACACTTTTTTAGGTATGGAAAAAATACGAATTTTTAAAAACTGTAGAACAAAAGTTGACGTATTGTATGTACTTAACATCCCCTTAAATCCCCTTAAGCTGATAACCAGTAACCCTGTATATGCTTTTGCTTTTGGTTATTTTCTTTTGTCTAAATAATGCAGGAAAACTGAAATATTAGATTAGACTTCTAGAAAACTAAGCATCTACATTTTTATAACCTAAACTAGGTCGTGCGTCGCAGGCGCAGTGAGCCAACGTGTCCAAGTATTTACGTAAATTAAATCAAACACGCGTGGGCGCGAATTACAGTGCTATTTATTTATCTTACGTTATTGTGCAACCTCTTCTGAAAAATCACGTTTCAACCTATCATTAGTGCCACCCGAGTGAAAGAAACGCAGTGAGCGGTGAAATTCCGAATACTTCGCGCAACTAAAGGTGCGTACATACCGAGTGTTCTACGAAGTACCTAATAAGTTGAACGAGAAGTAAACATGAGTGTTTCTCACTACACACAAAAAGTTGGCTACAAATTTGAAATCGTTTGGTAGTGCCAGCAGCTCACAACCAGATCTGTCTAAAATTACTTAGGATTCGGAAACGTTCAAAAGTAACATTCCTACGAGAAAAGAACCTGAAAACGAATTTGCTTATCAATTTAATACTTTCAAGAAGGAAATTTTGGATATACTGAAGGAGTCAAATAAACAACACAACGTTAACATAGGCATCATCAGTCAAAATACGTCTACTATTAAAGATCTATTGAATGACATAATTATAATTAACTACTGAGTACCTGATCACAGAAAACAATAATCTAAAATCGGAAGTGACAACATTAAAAGGAGTTGTAAAAAGAAGAACCAAGAAAAAATCAGTAAGCTACAGGATGAAATTACTCAATTAAAATCACAGCCCACACTGATGTTACAGCCACTTTCTTCAGCTGCATACGATGACATGGTCGTAGAATTACAAGAACGTTCAGAACGAAGTAAAAATATAATGGTCGTCGGTATTCCTGAAAAACATCTGGAAAGCCCTGAAGCCAGACAAGAAGCTGATACCAAGGAACTTTCTAAAATCATAACAACCATTTATCCAGATTATCCGAAAGAAAAGAGAGTTTTACGACTTTGCAAATACGATGGCAACAAAACACGACCTTTAAAAGTATTTTTTTGCTAAAAAAAACAGCAAAAACAATACTGCGAAATCAAACAAGCTTAAAATCAAATGGAGTTAGAATATATTCTGACCAAACCCCCCAGCAACAGAAGCATATCATGAACCTCAAACTTGAATTAAAAAGACGTCAAGCTAATGGAGCAAACGATTTGACAATCAAATATATTAAAGGAGTTCCAAAAATAATTAAGAGGAGACAAAAAACTAGAAAAAGAAAACACAACGTAAAAACAGAATAAAAACAAATAACCTATCAAGTAACACACAATTATGATAGCATAACCACAACTCCAAAGACCTTAAATTTTTTGTATGCAAATGCTCGCAGTTTGGTGAAAAAAGGCAAACATGATGAACAAAAATGGCAATAAGATGTATTGTGGAAACTTTTCAAAAAACTTTGGATATTATAGTTATTACAGAAACATGGATCAAGAACAAAAATGATGCTAATAGACTTCACTTACAAAATTATAATCATTACTATAACTACAGAACAACATCTTTGGGAGGTGGTGTCTCAATATACGTGTACAACAACTTGAAGCATGAATATATCGAAGAACACTTGGAAGATTTCAACCATTTTCTATGGATTTATCTGAGAAATCTTTCTCTGGATATTGAAGTTGTGTATAAACAACCCTCATCAAAATAAATGTTAAGAAGTTTTTAGAGGTTTTTGGTAACCAAGTATCAAACAAAAAACGGTCTATAATTTTTGGAGATATTAAATTTAAATCTACTTAGTAAAGAAACCACAATGAAGGATATAAGATGGTGTTAAAGGAGAATGATTTGAGAATACTAAATAAGATTGACAAGGAACATTGCACACGTATAACAGAAACCACTGCAACAATACTGGATCACGTTAGTACTTCCTTAAAAGATAACACTTTTCATATGGCCTTTATTGAAACGTCTTTTTCTGATCATAGACAAATATACCTAGAAGTGAAACGAGTTAAACGAGAACCAGTAAAACAAATGCCGTACGAAGCAGTGAATTACATAACCTATATGAAACCTTTAGGAAATCTACTGTGACTAACATACAAGCTGATTATACAATACTCGAAACTACTGTATTGAAGGCAATCTCGCAAAACAAGGTTAGAAAAATGAAATTTCAAACCCCCAAAACAAAAATCTACTTGATATGATAAACCGAAGAAATATGATGTGGCATGATCTGAAGAAATCACATGAAGACGATAAAAATCAGTACTACTATAATGCTTTTAAGAATTGCGATAAAAATCCTTAAATCAACAAATCAAAACAAAATATGTTCAGGCCTGGAATCGCTGCAATAAGGCGTGTAGGAATGCAATGCGCCGCCATATTCATACTTCAGTAAATGATGAAAATCCGGCTAGAGTCTGGAAATTTCTTAGATCAATGGAAGTTGGCAAGTCACGTTCTAGTTTCGCATCTATATAATATTGACTTTGACGCACTGAATCAACATTTTTCTTCTGCTTCCACTATGTTTGCTGCAGATATAAATTCAACGTTCAGTAATCTTTCTACCTTGCCAACGCCCGATTTTGCATCCTTTCAAATTAATCGATTCACTGAGTGTGATGTTAAGAAGAGCTTTATGTCAATATCCTCCAATGCGGTTGGCAGTGACAGTATAAGTCGGAACATGCTTTTGCCCATCCTTGACATTATCCTTCCTATCCTTTGCTCCATTTTCAATAAATCTATAAATCAAGGATCTTTTCCTTTACTTTGGAAAGATGCTCATATTGTAATGTTGCCGAAAAAATCTAACCCAAAATCTTTTTTCGAATTCCGTCGCATATCAATTCTTCCATTTCTTTCGAAAATCCTTGAGCGTCTTGTCCACAACCAGCTTAGCTTATTCCTTAACAAGCATAATCTCCTCAATCCTCTTCAATCCGGTTTCCGTCCTGGGCATAGCACTGTGTCTGCTCTTGTTAAAGTCACTGATGACATCCGTTTGGGAATGGATGACGGTAAGCTTACTGTTCTAGCCCTGTTAGATTTCAGTAATGCTTTCAACGCCGTCAACTTCGACATCTTACTAGCACTACTACGCTCCTTTAACATATCTCCACCGGTAATCGATTGGTTTCGTAGTTACCTACAAGGACGCCGGCAGCGGATTCGCCTGGAAGATACCTTTTCTTTCTGGTGTAATATAACAGCTGGTGTCCCTCAAGGCGGTGTGCTATCTCTTTTATTGTTTGCTATCTTTATAAATTCCATCTCTAATTCTCTGACTTCTTCTTACCATCTTTATGCAGACGATCTCCAAATTGACACACAAGCTCCACTCCATCAACTTGGCGAAGCGATTGCAAAGACTAATATCAATCTAGACTGTATTTGCAAATGGAGCAAATCTTTTGGTTTGAACGTCAATCCCGAAAAGCTCAAGTCATAGTGATAGGCAGCTCCTACTGGGTCTCGAGAATTGACTGGCTGGACGCTCATTCCTAACGTAACTTTTAATAGGGTTAGCATACCATTTAGCGATTCAGTCAAAAATCTTGGAGTTACATTTGACCAAACCTTTTCTTGGGACAATCACATTAAAACTATCAGTAGTAAACTCTTTTCATAGATAGATAGATAGATAGATAAACTCTTTATTGCACTTAATAAGAACACAAAAAACAAAAATATACAAAACATAAAAAACAAAGTAACAATTGGCGGCCTTATCGCTAAATAAAGGGGTTATCTTAGACGACTTCGCAACTTTTTACTTACTGCCACTAAAACTGCTCTTGCACAGTCTCTGCTTCTACATATCCTGGACTACGCTGATGTCTGTTTCCCCGATCTTAGAGAAGACCAGATTCAAAACTTGAGCGCCTCCAATATTACTATATTAGATTCATTTTCGGTTTACGTAAATATGACCACGTTTCTCATTTTCGCGCCAAGCTCAAGTGGTTACTCATTCGTCTGCGTCGTAATGCTCACATTATTTTCCTTTTATTCAATATTTTATTTAATCCCTCCACTCCATGCTACCTCAAAGAACGATTCACTTTATGGCGAGACTATCATGCTCGGCCGCTGAGGTCAAAAACTAACTTGACCCTAAATACCCCAACTGCACGTTCTGAGATGTATTATGGCAAATCCTTTGCTTTTCAGGCTGTCCAGTTATGGAATGAGTTGCCTGTTTCTATACGAAAATCTCCATCACTGGATTCTTTTAAAAGTAACGTAAAAGAGTTTTATTTGTCAAAGCTGGAGTCACAGTAATCTAATTATATTTATTATCTACCTTTTCTGTCAAATCTACAAGTTTCTACTGCAATGTTATTTTTAAGAATATACATTTATGTTTCATGTATATCATTGCATAATATATTATTATCTTTGTATATTCTATGTAGGTTTACTAATTTATTTTTCGTGTTCATATTATATATTAGTATATTTTACAAGTATCTTAAGTATTAGTATGTAATCTGTATTCGTATATAGGTAACTAGCATTTACCCGCGACTTCGTCTGCGCAAAATAATTCTCGAGGAGTTTAATTTATTCTGAGTTTGCAAAAAATACCCATACAAATTCATATTTACTAAAAAAAAAGCTTATGTTAAAAACATTCACATACAATTTCATCAATATTGTTTCAGTTCTTTAGGTGTGAAAGCGTAACAGACAGAGTTAACTACTTTATTATTTGTATAGATAGCTTCATGTCAAACTTCTAGATACAAAGTTTCACGGTTTTATCTTTAACAACAACGAAATTCCAAATACACCTTCAATTCCAGATAACTGCATTCAATATTTTTTTAGGAATAAAGGGTAGCTTTTGTCTATAAGTTAAGACTGGTCTAGTCGGGAGGACGGCGACGGCCGATCTAGAGTCTCCGGGTTCAAACCCCATTACGCGCACCAATGTCTTTTCGAACTCATGTGTGTAATGCCGCTTACTTAAAAACGGTGAAATAAAACATCGCGAGGAAACCGACACGTACTCTTAGTTCATGTAATCTTTCAAGGTCATATGTCATCCACCAATTCGTATTTGGCCAGCGTGGTGGATTATGGCCTTAGCTATATCCTTGTGAGAGAAGGCTCCGAGTCCCAGCAGTGGGAACATTTAGTGGGAAGCTTATATATTTTCAAAATTCGCGGAATTTATACTCATGTCCTTCATATCAACTATTTTGATACCTGTTTTTACCAGTATTTTGATAATCTTCAAAATAAAATAAAAATAAAATAAATTTAAATGGGAATGACTAATTCCCATTCAAATTTCCTAATTTTCTCTCATTTACCACTTTTTGTGAGATAAAAAGTAGCCCATGTCTTTTCTTGTGGTCTAAATCAGTTTTTTGGTTCAGGTTTTAAAGCGTAATTGAGTTACTTTCATATTTATAGAATTTATAGTATTATGGATATCAAGTATCTAGTTTCTAAATTTAATGGTTCTATTTACAACAATGGCGAACTTCCATATGAACTTTCATCCCCTATTTGGCCCCCGTACAGTTCTAAATTACATAATTGATGGAATAAACGTTTACGTGCTTTGTGTCAAGTACCTAAGTAGTTGCAAAGTTCCATGGCTTTATCTTCAACAATGACGAATTTCCATATAGACTTTTACGTCCCATTTCAACCCTAACTTCACCCCCGTACAGTTTGAAATTACAAAATTGTTAGAACAAACATTAATTGGCTTTGTTTCAAGGGTCTACAAACAAATTTTCAAGGTTTTATCTTCAACAATAATGAACTTCCAAATAGTCTTTCATTTCCCATTTCAACCTCGATTTCATCCCCGTTCAGTCAAAACTACAAAATTGCTAACACAAATATTTATTGGCTTCGTGTCAAGTATCTACACACAAAGTTTCATGGTTTTATCTTCAACAATGACGAATTTCCATAAAAACTTCCACCCCTCATTTCAACTCCGATTTCACCCCCGTACAGTTTGAAATTACAAACTTGCTAGATCAAACATTTATTGGTTCCGAATCAAAGATCTAGATACGAAATTTTATGGTTTTATCTTTAACAATAACGAACTTCCAAATAGGCTTTCATCCCCCATTTCAACCCCGATTTAATCCCCTTACTGTTCAAAATTGCAAAATTGCTAGAACAAACATATTATATTGGATTCGTGTCAAATATCTAGACACAAAGTTTCATGGTTTAATCTTCAACAATGACAAATTTCCAAATAGTCTTACATCTCTCATTTCAACCCCTATTTCATCCCCGTACAGTCAAAATTACAAACTTGCTAGAACAAATATTTATTGGCTTCGTGTCAAGTATCTGGACACCAAGTTTCATAGTTTCATCTTCAACAATGACGAATTTCCAAATTAAGATGCACGCCCAATTTCACCCCCGTTTAGATTGAAATTACAAACTTGCTAGATCAAACATTTGTTGGCTCCTTTTCAAGAGTCTAGATACAAAATGACATGGTTTTACCTCCACCAATAACGAACTCCCAAATATACTTTCATCTCTATTTCTACCCCTTATTTTATCCGCGTACAGTCCAAAAGTCCAAAGTTGCTGGAACAAACATTTATTGGCTTCCTTTCAAGAGTCTAGGTACAAAGCTCCATGGTTGTATTTTCGATCAATGACTCGTGGTCCCACTAATTTGACCCACTGGTGGGACAGTGTGTCGATTTAATGGGCTCGTGGTCCCACTGTTTGGTGGGACCATCAGTCAACGTAATGCAGTCGCTCGTGGTCCCACTGATTTGGTCATAAGGGCTATAACACAAATATTTTTGTGAAATGAACAGAAAAGTGGAATTTATTATTACTTAAATTATTTTATTTTATTATTAAAGTTTTTCCGCCTAAGGGGGGGATTCAAAACAGGAATAAGCCGAAAATAAAAAGGCCAGCATAAAAACGTGAAGCAAAATTTTTTTTTTCTCAACAATGAACTTAATGAACAAAACTTAGAGTTTGTTTTCTTTAAACTTATTTTAATTTTTATCTTAACTTTTCTAAAAAATAACCAACAGTGATCTCCTTGTTTATCAGCTGCATTTGTGACTGTATTATTAAGTCGTCTTTTAATAGTTGCAACCGATCTCTTTTCTTTTCGAAAGTATTTTTTGCAGTAAAATCTTCTTTAAGTGTATGCAGTAGTTTCAAAACAGTAACATAATTTTTATTTATACTTTTATTGAGTTTTGAATTCCAACTTTCGCAAACGTTATTAGTGCGATGTCTTTCGCTAGATACACACCATTCCCTTACAAATTTTTCAGATTTGACATAATATTTATCAAAGTATGCCATAAACACGTTCGTTTTCTCCATGTTCATACATTCAGTTTTGATGTATCCAAACCGTCTTGAATGAACTCTTGCGGCTTTCAGACCTAACGTTTTAGCTTTCTTGTAAAGGCTCCGCACGAAATGGGCGTAGCATCTTTTAATAATTACGGTAGGACATTCAGAAAATATTACATCCAAAACATTGGTAGGAGCAATTTCGAAATCGGCGTGAATTTGTATAGGATTCCACTCTGGAAATCGTGTCTTAATGATGTCAAATAATGCGAAGTATGAGTTTTCTTTTTTGTCACTCATGAGAGCAAAATATAATGGAGCAACTTTTGTCTTGTCAGTAGTACTCCCCGTGTCTCCATGTATCACCATTAGCTGATAAAAAGGCTTGGGAGTGCTTTTAAAGGTTGCATCAAAAAAAAAAATCATCGGTAATTGGTAATAATTGCTCAGTTCTTTCTGATGCAAATACAATGATTCTAGCATCGCCGCCAATACAAGTATAATCTGCTACAAGAAATGATTTGAAATTTGCGGGAATTTCAACCTCATGTAATGTCTTGTAAACCAATTTCTTTAATTTTAGCTGTTTTTTTCTTTCGCTGTACAAAGCACATTTCATGTTGTCGAATGACGACACGTTTGTAACAAGGTTAATGCCTTCGTCTAATAGGGGATCAAAGTATTTTTTGTAAATTTTAGGCATTGGCTCGTCCGAACTCGCAGCTTCTTTTTTCGCTTATATAACTTTTAGTGCCACCCTGTTTTTTGCCATATCTGGTAAACACTCGGATTTGTGAACCTTGCTCTTAAACACTGTGTCATCCTAAAATAATAAAATTTAGTCAATATAATGCGAAACCGAAGTAAATTCTAGTTAAGTTTAATGGGAGAGAGAGAGAGAGAGAGAGATTTTGTTTACTTGAATTATAAAAAGTAATCAATAAGAGGCGATGAACGAAATCGCGGGAAAAAGCTATGTTTATGAGTACGAATAAGTGAATTATTCAACTTACATCACACACTGTAATAGAACCGGGACATTTCAATTTTCGTTTTTGGCTGAAATGCCAAATTGTCCTTGATTCGGAAATATAACGTTTATGCCGATAGTATTGGTAGCCGTTGCTGAGTAGGATTTTCCCTCGTTTTCTATTTATTATTTGAAACATGATTATGAAAAAAACAGAAAGCTGTGTAAATAATTGCTTAACTTGAAGGACGCGCGACATGGCGCGACACTGACAGGTACAACGTACAATTATAATGTATCGTGAATTGTGACTAAAAAGCCCAGTATCTCAAGTGGCCAGTACCTGAGGAACTCACTTTAATTCAAGTACGTATAATACAAGTCTACGTATAAATTTGATGCAGTGGGGCCACGAACCTACGATTTTAACTATGACTTGTAGTCCCACTAAGCAGTGGGACCACGAACCCATGATTTCAGGGATAGTGGGACCACGAGTAATAGTGGTACAATCCCAGTGGGACCACGAGTCGCAACCCGTATTTTCAACAATGATGAATTTCCATATAAACTTTCATCCCCCATTTCAACCCTTTCGACCCCCTTTTTTGTAATAAAAAGTAGCCTATGTCCTTTCTCGGGGTCTATTCTACCTATGTACCAAATTTCATTAAATTCCGTTCAGTGGTTTAGGCGGTAAAGACGGGCAGGCAGACAGACAGAGTTACTTTCGCATTTATAATATTAGTATGGATTATGTTTCTTTTTAGTGTATGTAATTAAAATATTTTTGATACACATCCCGCTTTTAAAAGTATTCTTAGTAACCATTTCCATCGTAAGGTTGCCTGGAAGAGATCGCTTTTAGCGATAAGGCCGCCGCTTGTAACACTAGTCTTATTGTTATTCTCTCCTGTATAAGTGTTTTTGTTTGTTTATGGTGTGTACAATAAAGAGTATCTATCTAAATCAATAAATCAATCAACACCTATAAAACTAAATACATCTAGTGGTCAGGTCTCAGATAAAAAACAAATATGTGAATGTTTCAATTCTTTTTCCTCTCAAATTGGGCCAATGTGCGTGGCTCATACTACCCTTTTACTCCAACCATCCCAGGCTATCCCAGAAGGCAAGCAACCTATTCAGGTGCATAACGAGTTACAGAATCGCCGTACAGGACAACAGAAATATAAAAGAGTTGCGTTTGCCCCTAGGTACCAGTACCAGGGCAACCAGTCAGATTGTAATCTAACGACATCAGGGTAGCGATTCTGAAACCATTCGGTTGCATCCGACACGGAATCTCATCTCTCGGTCTCTGTCATGCAAGCGCTTTGCTGCCCGTAGGGTAAGAAACTAGTTTGTTCCATATTCGACTAATATGGTCAAATCGAACCCTCTGTAGAACCTTTTTGCATCTCTTAGCAGCCTTGTTAAACGCTTTCTTCTTCTGGTGTGTTGCCTTTGCCTTACGTTGTCGAGCATCAACCCAAGCTAGGTAAGTCTCATGCTTAAATGCTTCAGCATTTTTACACTGAGGACCAAACCAAGGCCGAGCTTTGTTGGATACTGGAACGTCAGAGTATGGTATAAAATATTCCATAGCCGTTTGGATCACTTCAGTTACAACATCCGCGCATCCGTTGAAGGATCACCAGAAGAAAAGCACAATGACTGCCATGGGTAAGACACAAAAAAGAACGCATCTCATCCCAATCTGCTAACTTGTATCGCCACAACCGCCGGTTGCCTCTAGGGCTTGGATCGGGCAGATGCTACATTGATACTGACTTCACCAGACAGTGGTCGGAGCTGCGTAACTGCGAAGATACCATCACGGAATATCAGTCTGGATCAAGAAAAATGCTGTTCCGGTAGCAACAAAAAAACTTGCCCGCAACCTTATCAGATTGAGCAGGGATAAGATCCGTAAAGTCATAGGTACTATGACTGGCCACTGTCCCCTTAAAACACTTATTCAATTTAGGTGTGACAGATAGCCCTCTGTGTAGAGGATGCATGGAGGAGGAAGAAACGCCACAGCATGTGATTGTGGAATGCAGGAGCGTGGCGGATCAACGGGCAGAATTCCTTCACTCCCCAGCAGCAGTCCCGGAGGTCTTTAATCCCTAGTAGCTAAGTCAGTCGAATCGAACTTCTGCCGCCCCTCACTACCTCCAACGCTAAAACCAGATGGGACGCTGGCTCACACCGCTATAG
This sequence comes from Ectropis crepuscularia, assembly GCA_963693475.1. Classification (NCBI taxonomy): domain Eukaryota; kingdom Metazoa; phylum Arthropoda; class Insecta; order Lepidoptera; family Geometridae; genus Ectropis; species Ectropis crepuscularia. Next base: position 6,366,504 of record OY856368.1, on the reverse strand, counting down.
AGAAGGCAAACTTTCTAGATGCTGGTAGTGCGATACCCCCAACTCCACCTGGCAGTCCGACTGTAATGTCTGAAATACATATTCGCCAGTAGGACGTTCGTAAAGTGCCACGAAATCTATACGTGAATAAAGCCAGTGGCCCGGACGGAATTCCTACCAGTACTGAGGATTTGTGCACCCGAGTTGTCTCCAGTACTAACGCGCCTGTTTAGACTTTCTCTCCAAACTGGGCAAGTGCCGGAGTCGTGGAAGGTTGCTAACGTGCAACCTGTGCCCAAAAAAGCAGTCGTACACTGACCCTGTTAACTACAGGTCCATCTCAGTCGCGTCCATACTCTGTAAGACTATGGAACGTGTCTTAAACCACAGGCTCCTGGCATACCTAGAATCAAACGACCTCCTCAGTGACCGGGTATCGCCGAAACCAGTCCACCGGGGACATTCTAGCGTATGTCACCCATATCTGGAGTGAAGCTATCGAGAAACACGGGGAAGCACTTGCAGTCTGCCTGGATATTTCAAAGGCTTTCGACAGGGTTTGGCATGTTGGCCTTATAAGCAGGCTTTTGGGCTATGGTTTGTTACCTGGGTTTATTGCGTGGATATCAGACTTCTTGAGGGATCGATCCATACGAGTCGTACTCATACTCAGCTGATACTCATACTCATACTCAGCTGCTGAGAAAAAGTATGATTGAGCGTTTGAAGTAGTCTTGGCCCTTGAGGTAGTCTCTAAATGGGGCGATGGCCAAGTATAACTAAGGAAAAACACAGGGGTGTTTATTCTCCGCTAAAAGGAGTCCATTCGAACTGACTCCTACTTTTTGATGCGTATCCGTGCCGGTTACTGACCATCTCGAGCTTTTGAGCGTTTCTTTGTCATCGACGCTCAACCTTTGGCACGTATATTGAGTCTAAGGCTAAAGCTAAATTAGCCGCCAAAAAACTGGGTGTCCTCTCAAAGGTGCGAAGATACTTCAATTCTGAGCAGTTGCTCACGTTATACAAAGCACAGATTCGCTCCTGTCTGGAGTACTGTTCGCACCTTTGGGATGGATCGGCTAAGTATCAGCTGGATACTCTGGAATCGATTGAGAGACGTGCCAAAAGGCTCATAGGCAATGACACTCTTGTGCGTAAAAGACTTCAAAGTCTTGATCATCGCCGCAAGATTGCTAGATTATCGGGTTTTATCGGATACACTTCGGAGAGTGTGCTACTGATCTGCATGATTTAATACCACCTTGCCCTTTCTTCTATCGGAATTCTCGTATCTCAAAAAACCGACATCGTTTCATGATTGAAGTTCCAAAAACACGAACGAAGAGATTTGACTTCACGTTTATGATAAGAACGTCTAGGTTGTGGAATGCGTTGCCTGAGTGGGTTTTTCCCGATGGTTACAATCTTGGTGTCTTCAAATCGAGAGTGAATCGGTTTCTTCTAGGTAAGCACGTTCCATCGTAGATCGCATCGTCGCTTAACATCAGGCGAGATGGTGGTTAAGTGCGAACCTATTACAGTTAAAAAAAGTATTTGTTTTGTTCACCACGAGACCAATGTTGCCACTTTCAGTTTTAAGTCTGGAACAGCTCTCGATCTTTTCTTCCATAGATGTTGCCAGGAGGACGGTATCGTCAGCAAATTATTCATATCAGGTATAGTCAACAACATAACATAACAACGCCACCTTCAGATCACTCTTGTCTTTGGGTTGTACTTTCTTGATTTGTGTCTTGATGTTTTTATGACAAAATATGGACGTCAAATAATACTTGGTGTAAAAATTTCTGGGTAATATTGCGTCCGTATAATGAAGACAAAGATACCTGTTTTTATTATACGGACGGCAGATTGTTGTGATATTGTCATATTATACCTCGGTAGGTTTTAAGTCTGGAACAGCTCCCGATCTTTTCTTCCATAGATGTTGCCAGGAGGACGGTATCGTCAGCAAATTATTCATATCAGGTATTGATATTGTGATATTGTCATATTATACCTACCTAGGTATAATATGACAATATCACAACAATCTGCCGTCCGTATAATAAAAACAGGTATCTTTGTCTTCATTATACGGACGCAATATTACCCAGAAATTTTTACACTAAGTATTATTTGACGTCCATATTTTGTCATAAAAACATCAAGACACAAATCAAGAAAGTACAACCCAAAGACAAGAGTGATCTGAAGGTGGCGTTGTTATGTTATGTTGTTGATTGTTAACAATTATTATCGTGTTTTGTTTATTTTAGTATTTTTTATCATGTAATGTAGACGTCCAAATAACGTAAAATATTATTCAGAATAATTAATAATGTTTGACTTAGGTTACATTTTAGTCGTGTATATGTGGAAGTGAGATTATCCATTTAAATCACGTTACACGATATGGTAACACTTGATACTCTTTATCTGCTCAAATCAGCACTAACTGTTAATTTTGTGAGCAATCCATAACAATAATACTGTTTGTGCATACATTACATTCAAATTAAGTGTAATAAGATGGAGTCAATTGTTAACATTGACAGGTTTTTAAATAGAAGTTTATTTTATTGTATTCTAACCAACAACCTAACATGGCCTTGGTTAGAAACTCATTTCAATATAAGATTTTACTGCGTGAATTGCCAATGCGCTGTTGATTTCTACAATAGACCATGGCATATTGTTACTGACATGAGTAACCCTGAAAATATATATTTTTTACTTGATTGTGCTGAGTTTTGGTGCTCTAACTGCGAGTATAGTATTTATGATCACTATCTTGAAGATGAGTGCTACTATTGTAACTAATATGTTCAACATTATCTACTAACTACTGATTTAAATTATTTCGTGATAGGCTATTTTTTAGTTTCTGTTTCTCTGTGTTTTGTAAAAATCTGTTTTAAACTTTGTAGAAATATTATCATGGTTTTTAATTTAAATATGGACGCTGTATTACTAAAAAATATGGACGCTATGCGTTATTCGCCGTCCGTATTTAAAAAAAATTACGCATCTTTTTAATTGTATTTAACTTTTTTTAGTTAATTTTATAGCTAAGTAAAACTTTTGTAGCTAAGCATTTAGAATGGAGGTATTTTACGTCTGTTGGATATTTGCGATATACAGAAGCCAGATTATTCTAAAATATTAAGTCTTAGTATTATTTGACGTCCATATGATCGACATCTATCTTATATCAAAGATATGGACGTCAAATAATAGTTAGTGTGAATTTTTTTAAGCATTCTGGCGTCCGTATTATGAAAAACATGGATACATCTGGTTTCATAATACGGATGCGAAATTATCAATAAATATAATCACGTATTATTATTTAACGCCCATATCTGCGATACCTACCTGATATCGAAAATATACATTAACATGGTCGTCAAATAATAGTTAAGGATATTTTACGGTAATCTGGTATCTGTATTATGAAAATACAGTTCATAATACGTACGCTATTTATTACTAACTGTCATTTGAAATAAGAAAATGTGTTAATTGCTTTTCTTAAAATCTTAATTTCAGTTCAACATTATCTACTATCTACTGACTTAAGTTATTTCGTGTGAGACTGTTTTTGCAAATTTTTGTAAAGTTTTAATTGTTTTGACCTTTGTGTAATAGTACATTATGATATAAGTGCGGTAAGTTGATAATTACAGGCGAGGCTTTATTGCTAGCTCGAGCCGAAGGCGAGAGCTATAATTAGCTGAGGCTGTAATTATCAAAGCGCACGTATGTCATACGACGTTTTATAACATATTTGCGAGGAAATAAACAAAACTCTGACGACATTTTCAAATAAAAACAATACAGCGAAAAAAAACGCGCGGAATAATATTTACTTGATCACAGATCATAGCACAGAGTAAGTAATCACTATGGATCACAGATTAGCAATGCGCGCGCATCGGCGCTTTTTTTTTTAAGCAACGGCACAGAACCAGCCGGTATGCCATTAATAATAAAGTAAATTAATATTTTTGTGTTTTGTTACAGAAAAATTAAAGTAATTTATGGTCTAAATTAATTAAATTAACGAATTTAATAATTCTTTATTATATTTTACCTCTCAAAGTTAATTTTATTCATAAAATGTTGACCACACTTTTCTGACATAAAAACTCTTTTCTAAGATTTAAAAAGGTACCGTTCGTTTTATACGGAGCATATCTCTCTACCTAGTCTGTGGACGGAGCATTTTGAAACCGTGCGTTTTACATTACACATTACAGCACTAGTGCGTAATAAGATACATTACGATACAGAAATTGGTCCAATAAGAGACCCTTTACGAGCAAATATGTTATAAATATAATTATATAAATAAATACGGACGCTGTATCACTAAAAATATATACGATGTGCGTTATTTGGAGTCCGTATATGAAAAACTTTTTACGCTTCTTTTTGATTGTATTGAAAAATAATTTTTAGTTAAATTTTATAACTAAATATAACTCTTAAAGTTTATTAATGTTCATGACAAGCATTTAGGAAGGAGGTATTTTAACATTTGTTGACATTTGCGATATACAGATGCCAGATTATCCTACAATATTAACACTTAGTATTATTTGACGTCCATATGTTTGACACCTATCTGATATCAAAGATATGGACGTCAAATAATAGTTAATATGAATATTCCTGGGTAATCTGGCGTCCATATTTTGAAAAACACAGAGACACTTGGTTTCATAACACTATGTTATGTAGTGGTAGGACTCGTAGCAGAGGTCGCCTGGGGAAGTACCACACCTTTGCCAGTTATTCTACTGCCAAGCAGTAATGTGCAAACATTACTGTGTTCCGGTTTGAAGGGTAATATTTCCAGAGAAAGTACAGGGCTCAGAGATATAACAAGTTAGATCTCTGGGTGACGAGCACAGTGCGGTGCTAGGTAATGATTTGGACTCTTCATGTTCCAATAGCTGCGTGTCACTGTACTTTTATGTGGCAGGCATGTTGCTTACCATCAGGCACATGTCCTGCACGTCACGTCACTCATAAATTTAAAAAACATTATTCTAAAGCTATTTTTGTTTGTTACTATCTGTCATTTGAAATAACAAACTGTGTTAATTATGTTTCTTTAAATCTTTATTACAGTTCAACACTATCTACTGTCTACTGACTTAAGTTATTTCCTAAGAGGCTATTTTTGTAAAATTTTGTAAAGTTCATTTGTTCTGAACTTTTTACAAATATAATTATTGTTTTTGATTTAAATATATAGCTATATTACAAAAACTATGTATGACGAGCGTTATTTGGCGTCCGTATATGAAGAACTTTTTACGTTTCTTTTTGATTCTATTTAACTTTTTTTTAGTTAAATGTTATGACTAAGTAAAACTGATAATATTTAATGTATATGACAAGGATTTGGAATGGATATATTCTTACACCTTTTGGACATTTAAGATATACGGATGCAAAATTACCCCAAAATATTAATAATTAGTACTATTTGACGTCTTTATAACCGACGCCTTTTTGATATCGAAGGTAAGGACGTCAAATAATAGTTAGTGTGAATATTTTTGGGTACTCTGGCGTCCGTATTATGAAAAACACAGAGACACCTGGTTTCTTAGTAAGGAAGTTAGATTATGCTTTTTTTAATTTACTACTTATCATTTTAAATTCACCAAATTGCTGTAATTATGTAAATCTTAAATTTTTATTACATAATTATAAATGTGTGCCTCACTGAATGAAGAATTAATAACAGATGTAGGTACGTTTAATAAACGTTTAATTTGATTCAAAATTTGTTTTTTTACATCATTATTTTTTAATACTGCTTATTTGTAGTACAAGCTTTTACCCGCGACTTTGTTCGCGCGAAATAGGTATTTCTTAACGTAACTGCAGTATTTGTACACCAATACAAATTTACCTTTACTAAAAGCAGCTTATATTAAATTATTTTTATACAGATTCATCAAAATCGGTACAGAGTTTTAGGCGTCAATGCGTAACAGACAGAGTTACTTTCACATTTATAATACAGCTTGCAGCGGCCCGCGGTTTCTTCCGCGGAATTCCCGTTCCCGTTATTTTCCCGGGATAAAAAGCACACGTGTTCTTCCAGACTACAATCTAATTGTATTCCAAATTTCAGCCCGATCCGTTCATACCTACTTTACGACGTGATTGAGCAACAAACATCCAAATATTCAAACATCCATACATTGCCATTCATAATCTTAGTAGGATAGTATGGATTTGAAGTGTCTAGTTGCAAAATTATACGGTTTTATCTTCAACATTAACGAACTTCCATATAAGCTTGCATCCCCCCTCTCAACCCCAGTTTCATCTCCGTGCAATTCGAAATTACAAAATTGCTAGAATTCTAAATAAACTTTCATACCCCATTTCAAACCCCTCAACCCTTTTTTCCGTAATAAAAAGTGGCTTATGTTCTTTGTTGCCATCTAGTCTATAATGTGTAACAAAATTTAACTAATATCGGTTTAGTGGATTTCATGCTTATAACTTTGAAAGTGACGGTTTTTTCATACAATCGTCCACCCCTTGTTTCACCCTCTTAGGGGTTGAATTTCGCAAAACCCCGTCTTAGCAAGCACCTACGTGCTAAAATACACCTCCATGAAAAAATTCAGACTCCTAGCGTTTATAGTTTCTGAGATTTCGTGATGAGTGACCTTTCAATTTTATATATCTATACTAATATTATAAAGAGGAAATATTTGTTTGTTTGTTTGTTTGTAATGAATAGGCTCCGAAACTACTGGACCGATTTCAAAAATTCTTTCACCTTTGGAAAGCTACATTATTCCCGAGTAACATAGGCTACGGCAGATGGCGCTGCAGTTGATATCTAGGTTATTATTCGAGCGAAGCCGGAGCGGGCCGCTAGTATGTAGATATATCTATAGTATAGGACGTCTAGCCAATCTTTGCCCTGGTGCCTTTCGAATCGCAAAATGTGCAGTTTTAGTGATTATTTCCGCAACTACGTGATGTAATATAATAGGAAATAAGAATGGCAACGTCTCATTCTACAAAGGAATTACAATAAGCAGTAGAATGAATTAAAAATCATGTATATCATAGGATTTCTGATAAGTGGTAACATGGATGGGAGTTCAGTTTGGTTACCATCCGTCTGGCAATATACGAATATTTGTATATCAACATATCGTAAATATTTAAGAAAATAAGTTGTACATGCTTTTTGAAAATATTAAATGGACCAATATTCGCTTTCATAGTTTATACAAATAAACTAGAAGTAGTGGACGTTACAATAATGCGAAATGAAAGGACGTAAGATAGGGCGCGTGATGTAAATATATATATATATATATATATATATATGTAAATAAATTGAAATACATCCTACTTAACCATATTTACCTATTACTAAATAAAATGACTAAATAAAATAAAAAAGAGCAATTGGAACTAGGACTGGGTCACAAATATACCATTCTAATAATGATTTATTAGTTCGTCAACAAAATTACAAAAAAATGTGGGGCACGTATTTTATGTTTTACCAAATTACCATAAATCGTTAAAAATATAAATCACCGAACTTCCGGAGTGTGGGGTCGTGATGTCACTTTATCGTTAAAGTTGTGGCATGAAGTGACGTCACTCGAAACTTCTAAGCACTGAACCTACGTCATTTTATGTTTGTGAAACAAAAAAAAATACAATATTTTTACCCGACTGCAAGAAGGTTTATGTTGTAGGGTTCCGTAAAACGTAAAAATGGAACCCTTATAGATTCGTCATGTCTGTCTGTCTGTCTGTCTGTCCGTCCGTATGTCACAGCCACTTTTTGCCGAAACTATAAGAACTACACTATTGAAACTTGGTAAGTAGATGTATTCTGTGAATCGCATTAAGATTTTTACAAAAAAAAATTAAAAAGAAGAAAAATGAGGGTTGCCCCCCATACTTAGAACTGAAACTCAAACATTTTTTTTTCATCAATCCTACACGTGGTCGATGTTTATCTATAGGTCTTCAAAAATGATGTTGAGGTTTCTAATATAGTTTTTGTCTACACTGAATAATTTGCGCGAGAGACACTTCCAAAGTGGTAAAACGTGTCCCCCCCCCCCCCCTCTAACTTCTAAAACAAGAGAATGAAAAAACTAAAAAAATATATGATGTACACTACCATGCAAACTACCAACGAAAATTGGTTTGAGCTTGATCTGATGAGTAGTTTTTTTTAGTACGTCATAAATACATTATTATTAAAACTTCGATCAAAGTTACAACGAACTAAAAAAACTATGTGTACTATGTCCAACGCGCACTTGGCCACTTTATTTAATTTTACAACTGATGGATTAATTATTATTTTTAATGGTATCACCTATTTGACGCTTACTTAATTTTCTTTGAACAGACAAAAGTGAAAACATCTGGGATCGTTTCACGCACACTCACGCCGAAGAGATATCGGACCACAGCAACGGCGACGTGGCGTGCGACTCCTACCACCTGTGGCGGCGAGACATCGAAATGTTGGAGGAACTCGGGGTGCACTATTACAGGTAGGTAAATACTCAAAAACTTGCAGTCATAGACAGCCGCTAGAAATGAAAACTTAAAACTCAGAATTTGATAGCTCACTTTGGAAACTACTTACGCGGGTGAAACTGGAGGCCGCTGCTAACCGCGAAAGTAAGCGTTCTCGTGAGTTTTGACATAAAACCGTAGTTCCGCAACCGTGGCGGGCGCGGATGAAAATAGCTCCATGAGTTCTTAGCCAGACAAAACGAGCTTTTAGTAAGGCCAATTGTCCACGTAGCTGCACGACATCCGCACGATTTCGACAATTGTCGGATGCATGCATCTTGCTTGCATCTTGCGTACAAACAATTGTCGGATGCATGCATCTTGCGTTCAAATAATGAAGTCTGTGTCCACGAAACGACAACGACACGACAGCCGCACGTCTTTCGTTTGTTCGTAGGATGCATGCATTCGACAAAAGACGCGTGCGTGGACAATAGGCCTAACACTAGCTTGAAAAGCGTGCCTCGTGTCGCTCGGCCATTAGCCTTACTACTTCGATCTTCTGAACATACCCAAACAGATATTTCTAAACGATATCTTCATTGTTTGGCAACTTTTACTTCTTGTTCATATTCTGAGGTCGATATTGTTTCAAGTTTTCGCATGACTGCCATATCTCGCTTAGTATTAAGCCTACGAAAGAGCGCGCTTACCTAGGAAATACGCAATCAGTTTTTTTTTTTTTTAATAAAGAGTGACGAGACGAGCAGGACACGTGCCTGATGGTAAGCAATATGCCTGCCACATAATAGCATAGTGACACGCAGCTATTGGAACATGAAGAGCCAAAATCATTACCTAGCACCGCACTGCGCTCGTCACCCAGAGATCTAAGATGTTATCTAAGTCTCTAAGATCTGTAATTTATCTGGAAACATTTCCCTTCAAACCGGAACACAGTAATGTTTGCACATTACTGCTTGGCGGTAAAATAATTGACAAAGGTTTAGTACTTCCCCAGGCGGACTCTGCTAAGAGTCCTACCACTACAAAACATATTCCAAACTTTCCATGTTGTTATTACGAGAATTGAGTCAAATTTTGGTTCGTATACAAAGCTATTTTGTGCGTACGCCAAGTATAGGTGAAATAGGACATTTTATTTATGTACAATTAGACTACAGGCCCGTGAACAAAATTTACGGGTCAAATGAACCACCAGGAGACCTTGATAGAAGGGTAAAAAGTAATAAGATTTAGCACTATGCCGTCACTTGTAAGCTGTCCAACTGAGTACAGTTGAAGAGGGGGGGTTCCAATCTTCGATATTTTCTCCTTATCGCATGATTTTTGTACGGCGTTGCAAAATAATGGATTAGAAGAGGTATTGAAACCGTATGGAACCAATGCCGTACATAATCAGATGACTAAATTTACTCTGTAAATTGTCAGCACATCATATTTTTTTCCGACAAACTAATAATTAAAAATCTAACATTTATATTTTTTATAGTTTCTATGTCTCTTCTAATCTATTATTCCGCAACGCCGTATAAACATCATGCGATATGGAGAAATGATCGAGGATTGGAACCCCCCCTCTTCAACTGTACTCAGTTGGACAGCTTACAAGTGACGGCATAGTGCTAAATCTTATTACTTAATACGCTGCTATCATCCTACATAGGTCTCCTGGTGGTTCATTTAACCCGTAAATTTTGTTCACGGGCCTGTAGTCTAAATGTTTTATTAATATTGTTTACTAAGGATGAGTTTATGTGTTTGTATCAATAATTACATAATATGTTATTTGTGTTTACTTTTGAACAATAAACGATATCTTATCTTATCTTAAATTGTGTTCAGTCCAAAGGGACGTTTTATCACGACACGTGTTATTTGTTTGAGATAAAAAAAATGTTGTGAGATTGAGAGTTAAAAAAAAAAATCGGTTGTCTGTAAAGTTATTGACGATAGTTGAACGTGACAACTTCAACTCCAAGCCTTAAATGGAACGCCTCAGAGCGAGGTAACGCCGCATGACGTCATGCGGCGAGGTAACGCCGCATGACGTCATGTTTTTTCGTGCGTGCAGCCGGCTTCATCGAATTATAAGACGTTGTCACGTCAAAAAAAAAAGCTTGCTATTATAATTGTCCAAACACAGTGCACCTTTTTTCTTTCTAACGCCGGCGCCGTGGCTCGATGAAAAAAGTCAAGTGTATTGTTTCAAAAGAATCGATCGAAAAGCGCAGAAATTGTTCGAATTGTAGAAGAAACAAGGTGTTATTTACAATATCAACTTTGCAATGATGTAGTTCGATAGAACAAAATAACAGGAAGATCATGCAAATCAGTTGCACACTTTCCCATATGTACCTATTCGATAAAAACCGATACGGAAGAAATTTAATTTTTTTATTATAATATTTAATTTAGACGAGCAGGACATGTGCCTGATGGTAAGCAACATACCCTGTAATTTCTCTGGAAACATTGTCCTTCAAACCGGATCACAGTAATGTTTGCACATTACTGCTTGGCGGTAGAATAATTGGCAAAGGTGTGGTACTTCCCCAGGCGGACTCTGCTAAGAGTCCTACCACTACAGAAAGTGCAGTGCAGTGCAAGTGCAGCTACATTTTGAAGCGTGACGCAGCGTCAAGATGCCCTAAAAGTAGCTAGTGTGGTTTGGCTGTTACATATACCAAGGAGTATCTGAGTTCAATTTTAAATTGAAGGCGGTTTTTGTTTTTTTGAAGAGATCAAATTAATTGTAAATTTTTTTAAGAAGCAAAGCAAAAATCTACTTTATTTTGTAGGATAAAAAAAAACAATATATTAAATTAATTACGGGGTATCTCACGTGTATTGTTAGTCCAGTCAGGCTTAAGTTTCAGCATCCGGTGGCCTTTTTCAAGAAGAGTGCGCGCGCGTGACCGCAGCTCGTTTGGCACTGCGAGTAGCGTTGCGGCGCGCACGCAAGCTCAGCGGCACTTGCGCGTATGCAGCTCTCCTTGATAAGGGCCGCCGGATACTTCTGAAACTTAAGTTGGACTGACTGTAGCATGCGAGAGTTACCCGTTAATTAATCCTACTATAACACAAACGTTTGTAAGTATGGATGGATGAATGTTTGTTGCTCTTTCACGTAGAAACTACTGAACAGATCAGGCTGAAATTTGGAACATAGATAGATGTATCTGGAAGAACATATAGGCTACTTTTTATCCCGGAAATAGAAACGGGAACGACGGGAACGGGAACAACACGGGTAAAGCCGCGGGACACTGTTAGTTTAAATTAAAACCTTATATTGTTTTAAAGATTTTCCCTATCCTGGACGAGGCTCCTACCCAGCGGGTTTTCCAACAAGATCAGCGAAGATGGCGTTAACTACTACAACAACTTGATAGACGGTCTGCTGGAGAAGGGGATTGAGCCAGTCATCACCATCTTCCACTGGGACCTGCCACAGAGCTTACAGGATCTAGGTATGAAACATTTGTATTATTTTCTAGTGGTTTAAACCTTTAAACGACACTATTTGGTAGGACATCTTGTGGAGTACATTTTTGCTGCTGCTTTTTCATTAAATGGGCCATAAATCATAAACGGTAAGTTTAGCAAAAAAGTTTACTGGCAACAGAAGATGCGCAATTTTATTGTCTACAAGAATGGTCTATGACTATTGCTTTAAAGTGCATAGTTTCCGAGATATCGGCCAAAACGTTTTTTCAAGACGGCGCTTGAAGCTCTTCCTAGATCTGTCAGCATTTTGTGATTTTATGCTCAATAAGTGACCCTACACCTTATAAAAATGGATCGGAAATTTAGTGCAAACGTAAATTCTAATTTTACTGGCCTATAATGTAGGTTCGTAGATATAGATGTTCTGCTAGTGTGTATGTGTTAACCATTTGATATCCACATCGAGGGAGTTGTAAAAATGGGTAATCCGCCATTTTGTAGCGACGGCCATATTGGACCGATGCTCATCTTGGCCCGATGACCATCTCTGTCGTTCGTGTTGTCACTCAATGCAAAAAATAAAATGGTAGTCTGTAAAGGTGATTAACAGTAGATAATTGTATGCAATATCATCATTTTATGTAGATGCGTCACAAGCCAAACGTTTAGGCTGATCGTGCCTCTCTATCGCTTGTTTCGTTATCTCGCTTACACACTCGGTTTGGGTGGAACGTGATACTTTTTCATGCGTGACTTCTAAAACATCTGATTCTATCTCCAGGTGGTTGGGTCAACCCCCTCATAGTGGGCTGGTTCGCCGACTACGCTCGCGTCTGCTACTCTCTCTTCGGGGACCGTGTGAAGACCTGGGTGACCATGAACGAACCCCAAGTGTTCTGCGACCAGGCCTACACCTCGGGGACCATTGCTCCTGGCATCAAGAACACAAACCTGGCTCCCTACATGTGCAATAAGAACTCGTTGATGGCGCACGCTACGGCTTATAGAATCTTTGATGAGGAGTTCAGAGCTAAGTTTGGAGGTAAGACTGGCATTTTTTTTATATAGTTTATAGTTACGAGAGGAGCAGTACATGTGCCTGATAAGCAACGCCTATGCTATGCCTGCCACATAACAGCATAGTGACACGCAGCTATTGGAACATGAAGAGTCCAAAGCATTACTTAGCACTGCACTCAATTATGAACTGGAAGCTCCTTTAGTCACGTTGAGATATTTTGGTAGCGGAAATTCTCATCAGTTTGCGTCACCGATAATGAAATGCAAATCTGGGTGTTTCTATGTATAATAAGTATGTATTTAAAACTATATAAGTATTGTATTAGCTATCTGGCCGCCATCACACAAGCTTTGCTTAGTTTGGGGTCAGATGGTGTTGTGTGTGAATTGTCCACCAATATTTATTACTAATCGCAAAAAACTGCAAATGTAGTGGCGTAGCGGGAGATGCACGTTAGGCTAAGAACTATAGCGATTTTTAGCCGCGCCCGCCGCGGTAGCGGGCCTGCTGCTTCTGTAGAATGCAGATAAAAATTGAAAGCACAACTCACGACGCGTTTTACGCCCGTGGCGCGCGAGTGAGTTCCATTTGTTCTTAGCCTTCGACGCGTTTTTGGGGAGGTGAAATTTTGTGAATTCGTTTCGTCGAAATAATAGCAGTATATCGACGGTGAAGTGCAAATACCTCTTATCTAACAATTTTAGCAAAATATACTAGCAGAATGATAGTAGCAGTAGTAGTGATAGCTATCACATAAAATCATTTGAAAAGGACATTGTTCAAAATGGGCTAAAATTGGCAGTCTAAGCAAGTTAGCGGGTAAGCATGTGTTCTTAGTACGTACTAACTCTACTCAATCGTCCACATTTCATTCTTCAGAAAATACGTGACATCTGGCGGCCCTGGGATCTTGCTCTAAAAGTAAAAAAAAAAAATAACGACTATTTTATTTATAAGAGAAAAAACATACAATCTTATTGATGACAGTAGATAGGTACCTAATAAGGTGAAAATATAAAACCAAACTTCTCGTAATGTTAATTGCTTTCTGGCGGTAAAATTGGCGAGGTATAATTATTTAAAATAACTTCGTAATTGTTGTTACCGGATTTGGAAATTTGTAAAAAATGATTTCAGATCATTATTACCTGATTCTCATCATTTTGTAATTATATTTTTCAGGTCAAGTATCATTGGCCAACCAGTGCTTCTGGTTCGACGGGTTTTCGCCGGAATATGACGAATTGGCTGAACTTGGCCGACAAAATATGGTAAGGAACATTTCTTCAATAAAAAATCCATAAAATGTATTTCAATAAAGTTGCCAGTCAAAGGAACTGCCGATTGAAGTGAAAACTTATAACTCAGAATTTGATAGCTTACTTTGGAAACTACGGGTGTGAAACCGGAGGGCGAGACCATCTAGAAATTATGACGCATTTCTAGACAGCCAATGGGAAATGCTGCCGCATTTCTAGAAATCCATAAAATTAATTTTAAAAAATTGGCAGTCATAGGAAATGCCGATAGAAGTGAAAACTTATAACTCAGAATTTGATAGCTCCCTTTAGAAACTACGCGGGTGAAACCGGAGGGCTCATGCCCTTCTGCTTCTGCATAATTTCTAGATGGTCATCCATCTAGAAATTATGACGCATTTCTAGACAGCCAATGGGAAATGCTCACGCATTTCTAGATGTCCAATGGCCATGGTCCCGAGTTAACCCGAAAATTTCTTGTCATACCCGAGCGTGACGCTAGAATTCAATTCACAGCCCACGAAAAACCAGTCTGTGATGTGCCAAAAGAAATGTTCACACCAAAAAATAAAATCGTGTAAATAAAGTAATCGTGTGTAATCCTACTAACACTAAAAATGGCAAAGTCTGGATCTTTGTTGTTCAATGACATCTGGCTGAATGGATCGGGTTGAAATTGGAACACTTGTTAGTATGTTGCCTAGAATAGCGCATATACTACTTTTTATCTTTTTTTTTTTTTTAATAGTATAGAGTGACGAGACGAGCAGGTCATGTGCCTGATGGTAAGCAACATGCCTGCCATATAACAGCACAGTAACACGCAGCTATTGGAACATGATAGTCCAAATCATTACCTAGCGCTGCACTGCGCTCGTCACCCAGAGATCTAAGATATTATGTCTCTAAGCCCTGTAATTTCTATGGAACCATTGCCCTTCAAACCGGAACACAGTAATGTTTGCACATTACTGCTTGGCGGTAGAATATTTGGCAAAGGTGTGGTACTTCCCCAGGCGGACTCAGGCAACGTATTACACAGCCTAGACGTTCTTATCACAAAAGTAGAGTTAAATCTCTTCGTTCGTGTTTTTGGAACATCAACCATGAAACGACGTCGCTTTTTTGAGATACGAGAATTTCTATAGAAGAAGGGGCAAGGTGGTATTAGATCATGCAGTAGTTCGGTCAACCGAACTAGCAACTGGGCGTCTACTCTCTTTCTATGACTTGCGACTTCGTTAACGATCGTCGATCGAACATTTAAACGAAACGATGGCTGCAACCTTACTCTATTTCTCTTGCGGTTCGGCATACGAACTTTCAAGGCCATCCAAACTCATCGTGAACGATGAAATCACAGATAAAACCAAGATAAAACGAATGTCACAGATCACTAACTTATTAGGTTCTTTTCATTGCCATTGCGGTAATTTACGGTTTTTCTTTAACACCATATTTATGATGCGTTATGCCGTATTTTTAAAATTTAAATGTTAGATACGTTATCTTTTATATTTGTTTTAATATTAAAGCAATTGGTTCAATGAAACAAGTGCAAATCATATTATTTCCGTAATTATGATCGATGCATGCAAAAAAACCTTTTTATGCGGCTAAATATAGGAGTACTGCAGCATGCATTCGTTTGGGCTACAACTTGTGACAGTCAAAAATATCCGCTTAATACGTGCACATACCATACAATACTTGCCATTCGTCCGATTTAAGTTGTACTTATACGGTATTTTTGGTAGTCAAAATCGTACGCAAAATATACGATCTTTTGAAAGGACTCTTACGAATTAAATAAATAACCACAAATTGCATTTAAAAAAAACAACTAAAAAGTTGAACGACTTATTTTTTTGTAGTTTGTGTTATGAACTGTGTAGTTCCCACTTTACAGGTACCTACACAGCGTATTTGCACAGTCTAGTTTCTTTGTATAGTTTATACTGTGGTATTAGCCTCTCAATATGACTAATGACCCACTTTACGGAAATCTTTTCGCAAACAATAGTTTTTTATGCCATTATAAGCTAATCGATATAACACTACGGACAAACGGCGCTGAGGCCTTGGTTGTTTTAAAATTTCTTTCGTGTAGCTTGATAAATAATCGTATTATACACTAGCAGCACCCACATAGTTCTCTTTCGCGTTATATTACCGGACTTTAAAACGATTTTTGGATGTTTCTTAATTCTGCGAAAATAAATCAAAATTCTGATGACATTTTCAAATAAAATAATTGGCAGTCATAGGAACTGCCGATAGAAGGGAAAACTTATTACTCGGAATTTGATCCATCATGACATGGCCATCAAGAAATGCGTCAGCATTTCCCATTGGCTCACGCATTTCTAGATGGCTATGCCATGATGGTTAGGCTACGCCCTTTCAGCATTTCCCATTGGCTGACGTATTTCTTGTTCACAGATTAACAATGCGCGCTCATCAGCGCTTTTTTT
This sequence comes from Ectropis crepuscularia, assembly GCA_963693475.1. Classification (NCBI taxonomy): domain Eukaryota; kingdom Metazoa; phylum Arthropoda; class Insecta; order Lepidoptera; family Geometridae; genus Ectropis; species Ectropis crepuscularia. The sequence continues at coordinate 6,349,756 of OY856368.1, read as the reverse complement.
TTAAAGCAAGGGCACAGATCCAGCCAGTATGACATTACGACATTAGTAATAAAGCAAATTAATATTTTTGTGTTTTGTTATAGATAAATTGTTGTAAGTTATGGTCAAAATTAATTAAATTAACAAATTGAATAATGCTCATTATATTTTATCTCTCATAGTTAATTTTATTCATAAAATAGTTACAACTTTTCTGACATAAAACTCTTTACTAAGATTAAAAAAGGTACCAACAACAAACCTTACCTTTACCTTTACAAAGGTAAGGTTTGTTGTTTATACATTTCAGTGTTGTTTATTTATTAGCATTAATGTAATGTACTTTTTCATGTATGGCAAAGTACCTACTATTTCACACTTAGAGTATCATGTTTTTACAGATATATGATGAGTCATCTTTACGCCCAATAATTTACCAGGAAACATTAGTTTTAGAAGTAAGTACATATGAAGTAGTAGGACTCTTTGCAGAGTTCACCTGGGAAAGCACCACTTCTTGAATAATTATTCTACCACCAAGCAGTAATGTGTAAACATCACTGTTTTCTCGTTTGCAGAGCAATTTTTCCAGAGAAATTCCATGGTATATAGATGCAGCATCCTATATCAGCGGGTGACGAGCGCAATGCAGTGCTAGGTAATGATTTGGATTCTTCTTGACGTTTTTTTAGTTTAAATAACAGTGACACGCAGCTGCGTGTCACTGTTATTTAACTTGCTTACTATCAAGCATATGTCTTGCTTGTCTTGGTACTCTGTACTACGAAAATAAAGTTTGCTTGTTAAACCGGAACATGGTGTTAATTGACTATAAATATTTATTGAAAGTTATAAGAATTCAATAATTATAAAAGTCAGTTTTTTATAATTTAAAATTGATTCACGTAATTTTAGTGAAGTTCCATTGTGTACTATGACATTTGTATTGTCTACGGATATCTGAAAAATAATGTTGGCAACACTCGTTGATACGAGACTTATCAAAACTCTAAACAAACACTTTGTAATTTGCTGTAATTCGTGCTGTTCTCGTTGTTTTTCTGTATAAAAAACTTGGGTTTATGCATAATAATTGCTCTATTCATCTATTTTCATTTCAAAATGGAACCATCTAGTTGGAATTCGGCAACTCCGAGAAGTTTGATTTGATTTGTCCAAATCTATGCGATCAAGTCAGCAAAATGGTCAATAGGCCCTTAAAGGGCGTGATTAAATGATGGACTCACTCTGCAGCAATGGTAAAATGTAAGTCTTAAATTACCTAATTCAATACTCAGCTAATTACTAATAGGTACTATACAGATGTAACCTACTCTGCCTGCCTGTTACTCTTGTCATTGTAAAACCGTCCAGTCCGACCGATCTACTCTCATTATGGGAGTTAAAAGTTGATAATGGGAGCCATCCGTCCCTCAGTAATCACCTATCCATCCAAATCTCGACTACTAAAAGCTAAAAAATAGTGAAACAGTGTATAGACATAGGTAGTTTCAAATTGCATATTAGCTTATTTTCATTACAACATGGAAACCATAGGGCAGAGCCACTATTATTAAGAACCACATTATTTGTAACTATAATAACTACTACTTTCTTCAGTTAATTTTCTAACAAATAAACATTCTTTACTTTCAGATTATCGACCAATTTCCATTGATGATATTCCAACCACACGATGGAGAAGAACCAGCTTCTGAACAACTTAGCCTATTACATGGGCCTTCCTAACAAGGACAAATACAAATACAAAAATCTTTATTGCTGTTTGTAGGTAAGATAAGATAATACAAAACATTTTAAAAGTTGCCCCATACAAACTGGCCTCTGCGAGAGGCATGCAATATGTCTGGCAAGACAATTTGTTAGTCTTAATTTTTAAATAAAAACAAAAAAAAAATTTTTTTTAATAATAGTCAGCTGATTAAAGTCTTCTTCTTCATCATCTTCTATTAATTTCTGGTTTTTATTTATGTCATCTGATTCTTCATCTTCGATTCATTTCTGGCTTCTATTTGGTGATATATATTTGTGTGAGATAAATGTTTGGTGAGCACAATTTCGCCAACGTCAACGTCAGGAGTTCACTTAGTCTCGCCAAAAGTCTGTGTATGGGCACATAGCACCCGGTGTCTCCAATGCATTCCTCATTTAGGTGTAGTACTTATTATTGTTGCACAATATTATTAATGAAAACAATATTACCGAAAAAATGTAGTTATGTGACTATTAGGCCGGCCATACACTCTATAGCTCTTTTGCAGCTCAATTTTGGATAATAGACTAGAACTAGCTTATAATGATAGTGACAATGTCGATTTGAGTTAGAAATGTTCTTTACTTTTACAGATTCACAATTTACAGAGGATGGTGGCTGCTGGCTGGCGTTGGACATTGGTTCAGACTGAAGAGCAGCGTTTAAAATTATTTGAGAGTTAGAAACACTGAATTTACAGGCAGGATAACTCTCCATGTATGTGGTTCTCAGATAATATCTAAGAATATATACTGCTTAATAAATTTAAATATAATTCCTAGATAAAATGTTATTTTAATCTAGGAACAATTTAGAAACAAAAACCCTCAATGTATAATTTCTTTCCCAATGGCTGGATGGCTTTTTATGATATTTGGATGAGATAACTGTAAAATTACTTATTTGTAAAGGTACTATTATTATATGTTTACAGTTAACCACCATTTTGCCTGATATTAACTCTCCTTAGGAGAAAAGGCCCCAAGTCCCAGCAGTGGGAACATTTAGTGGGCTGTTTATGTTTTATGCTAGAAAAACTGAATTACGATTTGTTATTTGACATTATCTATTCATTGTACTTGACATGTTCTTAGTTAGTATAATTCTGATTATATTTGTTGAGTATGTAGTTGTAAGTAATGTGTACTGAATTTTATAATAATTACTTAAATATGAATACAATGAGAATAATGTTTATTGTTATTGACCTATGTTTTTGTTACATGCAGAAAGACTTGATATGATATACTTTTGCTACCTAACTATTGTCATCTATTATATTAAGTACCTACATATCGCAATAAAGAGATGATTATGAATTTCCTGGCAGGACATGTGTGGGGATTTCAGAGAATATGAAGATATACTTAATACATTTTAATACAATACCAAGATAAAATGCTATTTTATTACATAAACAAAAACCCCCAATACATAATTTATAATTTCCAAATGGCTGGGTGAATTTTTATGATGTTTGGATGTAATAATTCTAAAATTACATTTTTGTATACTATTATAGGTTTACAGTTGACCACCATTTGCCTGATGTTAAACAACAAAGAAGTCTATGGTGGAGCATGCTAACCCAGAAGAAACAGCTTCACTATTGATTTGAAGATATCTTTAATCCCATCAACAAAAGTTTATTTTCAAATAGCTGAACGATTTTAGTAAAATAGTCTCTAGAAAATCAACAATAAACATTAAACCAAATCATTATAATATCCATAATTGCACACCAATGAGGTACATAACAATTGGCTTACGTTGATAGCTATACTAAAGAGAGCTTGGCACATACATTATTTCACAACATCCCACTTTTTTTCTGGTAGGTTTATTATACATTTAAGTTAGAAGCGGGCTCAATCCAGTGATGCTAGCATTTTTCATATCAGGGACAAACAGCCAACTAAACGTTTCCACAGCTGGAACTCGAGGCCTTCTTCAAGCCACTTGCGAGAGAAGACCATAATCCACCATGCTGGCCTAGTGCGGGTTGGTGGATGACATATAACTTCAAATGATTTTAGGTACATGTCGGTTTCTTCACATTGTTTACCTTCACCATTTTGTTAGCGGCATTCAATGGCGCTGCCAGCTTATAACTAATGAGATGCAATAAATATTATGGAGTCGACTGCATGAAATATTACACTTAGGAATCTTTGCCTCAATGACAATTGTAATTATCAATGTATAAAACTTCACAAATCCTCGACAGCATAATAACTAAATCAAACTTTTAAACACAGTAATAATTATTTATTTTAACAAAAATATTATTTAATTAAAACATAACCTGCAGGGATTTTTGCAAAACTTTCAACCAGTTTATCACTAAAATTATTCAGGTTTTTATTTCTTGTATTCAGGCGATCTTCTGCCATGGTGCTCCTTAGCTAGGTATGTTTTTAGTCTTCTGAGGCTGCTAATGTATCGTTCTACTGTCCAGCTGGTCGTGCATGGTAAAGCGATCAAAATTTTCAATGCTTTTTCCGTTTCGGGAAAGAAGGAATTTGTTTCTCTTAGGACATCAACCGGCATTAAATTCATAACATCGGGAAGACTGTGGTGCGCTTGGTTTTGAACCCGAGGTCTCCGGATTGACAGTCGCAGTTCTCCCGTCTACACCAGCCGTAACTTTCTAGGCACTATAAACTCGTCAAACAATTCCAGGCTAAGCTTATAATTTCCTCCAAATTCTAAGTCGGAAAAATTGGAATTGTGAAAAGTGAAATTGATCACTGCGCAGGCGACACCGGCTCTTTTTACGCTCCAAACGGTCTTTACGTACAGCAGCTTCAATTAACATAGTTTTTGCAACCATATTAAGTTACAATTTGCCAAAAAAACAATCATCCGCAAAACAAAAGGTAACACTTTTGATGTCGTCGATTTTGAGGTAAAACTAAGAAAAATGATCTGTCAAATTCAAATTCTCGTTTTAACTTTCGTTAATTAGAGTAAGCTTAGCACACGTTTTCGTTGAAAAAAGTTCGATCGCAATGAACAACGGAACGAAATAGAAATAGAGTAGCAAAGTCGCGAAACTTGTGTCGAAATTACGTTTTCAATAGAAAGAGAGTAGACGTAGTGCCAATAGTCCTGACTATTGGCACTCCGCAGTGCCTATAGTTCGGTGATGACGTACAACCGAACTACTGGGACTAAAAAGTTGCAGTAGTTCGGTTAACCGATCTACCAACCGGACTACTGGCACTACTCGGTATTTTTGACTCAGTCCGATACCCTGTTGAAAACAGATTTTGTTGTTTTCGGGTAGATTTACATAAATGATGACTTTTAAACATTTCAGTGTGGTCGGTACTCCCATGCGATATACTCGAAGGTTGGTGGATGGCCCCCGTTAGTTCAGGAGGCGTATGAAAAGAAGAGGAAGGCGGAGGGACAACCGAAGTCGAGGCTTCCAGAGCTAACACAGGACGAAATTGAATTTATCAAAGGTATTATTATTTTTTAAAGAGTGACGAGACGAGCAGGACATAACTTGATAGTAAGCAACATGCCTTTTTTTTAATTTAAATTTTACAGCTCCACTGACTCCGAGGTCCGTGACCTTTGTCAATCGTTTTCTTTTTATTACATTAATCTTGGATTGGAGAAGAAGACTATTTTATTTTCTGAGTCGCCTCCTCCCGGCTCAGCGCCTCCACCACGACTGCATTTCTATCCTTGATGGCAAAGCAACATGCCTGCTACATAACAGCACAGTGACACACAGCTATTTGAACATTATTAATCCAAATCATTACCTAGGACTGCACTGCGCTCGTCACCCAGAGATCTAAGTTATTATATATTGCACTGTGTCTGGGTGTTTCTATGTATAATAAGTATGTATTTAAAACTATATAAGTATTATATCAGGTATCTGGCCGCCATCATACAAGCTTTGCTTAGTTTGGGGTCAGATGGTGTTTGTGTGAATTGTCCACCAATATTTATTTATTTATTATATCTCTAAGCCCAGTAATTTCTCTGGAAACATTGCCCTTCAAACCGGAACACAATAACGCTTACACATCACTGCTTGGCGGTAGAATAACTGGCAAAGGTGTGGTACTTCCCCAGGGGGACTCTGCCAAGAGTCCTACCACTACAGCTTATGTATCATGTTACTTGCTGCTACGGAACCATTCATGGGCGAGTCCGACTCGCACTCGGCCGCTTTGCTTTTTGCCAAGAGTCCTACCACTACTAAAGTTTTACTATATATAAGGTTATCCTAGTGAACAGTCCATTAAATGATCCCTCTGCTGGGTCTCGGGGCCTTCTTTCGAGGAGAGAGTGAAGACCGTAATACACCACGCTGGCCCAGTGCGGGTTGGTGGATGGCGCATTACCTCGAAACATTCTAGGTGTATGTCGGTTTCCTTGCGATGTATTCCCTCGCCGTTTTAAGTCAGCGGCGTAAAGCACGTGACTTCGAAAAGACAGCAGTGCGCGTCGGGTGTGAACCCGGGGGCTCCCGGATCGGCAGTTGCCGTTTTCCGTAGTGGCTTAGTTGGTAGTAAAGCTGCCTGCGAAACCGTAGGTCGTGGGTTCGATTCCCACCCAGTGCAAATATTTGTGTGGTGAGTACGAATGTTTTGTCTGTGCCTGGGTGTTGCTATGTATATGAACTCGGTAAAAAAAATGGTTGTCTGTAAAGTCGGTTTACTGACGATAGTTAAACGTGACAACGTCTTACATTATAGTCGCCTTAGAGCGAGGTAACGCCGCTGAGCGAGGTAACGCCGCATGACGTCATGCGGCGAGGTAACGGCGAGGTAACGCCGCATGACGTCATGCGGCGAGGTAACGGCGAGGTAACGGCGCATGACGTCATGTTTTTTCGTGCGTGCAGCCGGCTTCATCGAATTATAAGACGTTGTCACGTCAAAAGTTTAATAGCAACTATATGACTCCCATAGTGCAAGCTTTGCTTAGTTTGAGGTTAGGTAGTGTTGTGTGAGCAATCCTATTTAACTTGATGTCCAATCAAAATTCACATACTCAGGTACGTTTAACTAGTTGTCCAATCAAAATCCTCTTACTCAGGTACAATCAACTAGCTATCCAATCAAAATCCTCGCAAAAATGTTATACCTGGGCACATTTGACTAGTGCTCCAATTAAAATTCACCTACTCAGGTAAATTTAACTAGTTATCCAATCAAACTCCTCATACCCAGGTACATTCGACTACTACGCCCTGAACCACTACACCACCCGGCTGGCCAGGCCCGCGGAGGAAGGCGAGGCCATGGACCCCTGGCCGCTCGGAGACATGGCTGACTTCGACACCAAGATGGTGCCGCATTCTGATTGGGCGCCCACCGCGTCTTCTTGGTTCTTTGTAAGTATAAGCAAAAGAACCCCACTAAATTTCGCCTTCTTGGTTCTTTGTAAGTATACGCAAAAGAACCCCACTAAATATCGCCTTCTTAGTTCTTTGTAAGTATACGCAAAAGAACCCCACTAAATATCGCCTTCTTAGTTCTTTGTAAGTATACGCAAAAGAACCCCACTAAATATCGCCTTCTTGGTTCTTTGTAAGTATACGCAAAAGAACCCCACTAAATATCGTCTTCTTGGTTCTTTGTAAGTATACGCAAAAGAACCCCACTAAATATCGCCTTCTTGGTTCTTTGTAAGTATACGCAAAAGAACCCCACTAAATATCGCCTTCTTGGTTCTTTGTAAGTATATGCAAAAGAACCCCACTAAATTTCGCCTTCTTGGTTCTTTGTAAGTATATGCAAAAGAACCCCACTAAATTTCGCCTTCTTGGTTCTTTGTAATTGTATGCAAAAGTACCCCACTAAATTTCGCCTTCTTGGTTCTTTGTAAGTATAAGCAAAAGAAGAATAGAATAATTAGATAGAAAAAAGCATAATTAGAATATGTCTGTTTCCTTACGATGTTTTCCTCATCGTTTTTAAGTTAGCGCCATTACGCGCATGACTTCGAAAACACAGTGGTAGGCGTAGGATTCGAACCAGGACGCCTACTCTCTTTGTACGAAAAACTAAATTTCGAAATGACCTCTCGACTTTTCTATTTCAATTCGTCGTTGCATCCGTTTAAATGTTCTAAGCCTACTCCGATTAGAGTATCGGACGAAACGAAGTAGAACCGGAGTAGGAAAGTCGCAAGTTTTTGTAGTGGTAGGACTCTTGGCAGAGTCCGCCTGGGGAAGGACCACACCTTTGCCAATTATTCTACCGCCAAGCAGTAATGTGCAAACATTACTGTGTTCCGGTTTGAACGGGCAATGTTTCCAGAGAAATTACAGGGCTTAGAGATATAACAACTTAGATCTCTGGGTGACGAGCGCAGTGCAGTGCTAGGTAATGATTTGGACTCTTCATGTTCCAATAGCTATGTGTCACAGTGCTGTTATGTGGCAGGCATGTTGCTTACCATCAGGCACATGTCCTGCTCGTCCCGTCACTTTTTATTAAAAAAAAAAAAAAAAAATCGAAATCTCGTAAAAAGCGAGTAGACGTCCAGGGTCTCCGAATCGGCAGTCGCCGTTTTCCCATCTAGACTATCTGTAACTCGCTAGACCAGCCGTAACTTGTAACTAGGCCACTATATTGTAATCACTAAAGTCTTAAAGGTGAAACTTTGTGTGTTTGTAAGTGTGTACATAGGTACACACTTAACATACATATGTATGTTACCCACGTATTGCTGTAACGGCTGAACTCCGTTTCGTCGATCTTCCTAATATTGTCTTATTCTCGTCTAGTTGAAGTGAAAACTTCTTTAGGCGCGTTATAGACAGAATTTTCGTGGGCTGTGAAATGGATTCATCAATCGTCACGCTCGGATATGATAATGGATCGGATCGGATATGAAATCTTCGGGTAAACTCGGTAAAAACGGCCAGGTAGGTACCAGGGCAACAGAAACAGTAAAGAGTTTCGATTACCTACCTCCAACAGCCCAGCGTTTATCTCCAGATACCAGGACAACAGAAATATAAAAGAGTTGCGTTTGCCCCTAGGTACCAGTACCAGGGCAACAGCAAGTTTTCACTTCTATCGGCAGTTCCTATGACTGCCAATTTTTTATTTTTTATTGTGTAGAGCGACATAACTTGCAGGACATGTGCCTGATGATAAACAATACAGCTGCCATATAACAGCATACTTTCACGCAGCTATTGGAACATGAAGATACCAAATCATTGCACTACGATCATCACCCAGAGATAACATATAACTATCTTTTATCTCTTGGTGATGATAGTCTTGCATTTTTCCTGGAAACGTTGCCCTTCGAACCGGAACATAGCAATGTTTGCACATAGCGGCTTGACTTGAATAACTGGCAAAAGTGTGATGCTTTACCTTAAATGGTACCCTTTAAGAGTGCGCCTAATGCCAGGGAAATATCAATTTTCACCCGCGCGACGCGTTTCTTAATGCGATATACATAAAGTCGAGAATAGCATGACACAGTTTGGAGGAAAACTCAATATTAAATCAGGAGTCCATTTTTTACCAAGTTTTATTAAATTACTCAATACTTAAACATACATTTAAAAAGGGTTCGGTTACTTTACTAGAACGTACAATTAGGAATTTTATTACAAAAAAATAATGTGGGGTCATCGCTGATAATTTCGAGTACTCGAACGGGTTTTTTCGGTGTCATTTTTATTTTTTTTATTGTAAAAAACTATGATCTATTTTTAAAATTCTATTCGGTTATTGTGCTTTTTCTTGATTGTACCCACACGTAAATATTTTTTTTGTCATAGTTTTTAGTTTCTTTACTTCAGTGAGCGGCGTCGAAAATGTCCTTTTTTCGTTTTCTGGCACTAGGCGCCCTCTTAAAAGGTGGACTTAGCAAAGTCGAAGCCTACCGCTATGAAATGATTCTACTAGATATACTAGCAGCAGCCCGCAGTTTTACCCGCGTAATTCCCGTTCCTGTTATATTCCGGGGATAAATAGTAACCTATGCGCTACTTCTTATCATGGTGAAATAACGGCAACGAGAACTATGCGGGTAAAACCGTGTGGCACTGCTAGTTAATTCTAATTGAAGTGAAGACTTATTTAGGCGCGCTATAGACAGAATTTTCGTGGGCTGTGAAATGGATTCATCGTCACGCTTGGATATGATAATGGATCGGATCGGATATGAAATCTTCGGGTAAACTCGGTAAAAACGGCCAGGTAGGTACCAGGGTAACAGAAACAGTAAAGAGTTTCGATTACCTACCTCCAACAGCCCAGCGTTTATCTCCAGATACCAGGACAACAGAAATATAAAAGAGTTGCGTTTGCCCCTAGGTACCAGTACCAGGGCAACAGCAAGTTTTCACTTCTATCGGCAGTTCCTATGACTGCCAATTTTTTTTATTGTTTCTTTCACATTACAACACAAATAACTTCATGAAGTTTGAGAAATATTTGAAATAATATTATTATGAGGCCCCAAAAACACGTTGCAGATACATACATTACAGTTTTCTTTCTAGTTACATTCTAGGAGGTTTCTTAAATGTCAAAAAAGAGCTTTATTTGGAGAACTTCTTCCCAAAATAGTTGTATCGGCAGCTTTAAAAATAGATTAAAAGCCGGGTCACACAGAAGCGATGCGATAGCGATAGCGATCCGATAGCGAGACGATATTTTTTGTAATGTTCGAATTTGTACGCAACCTGACACACAGCAAGCGAGCGCGATCCCATACTCGGTATCGGATCGCTATCGCTATCGGATCGCTATCGCTACCGGATCGCCTCTGTGTGACCCGGCCTTAAAGTGCTGGCTTATCGATCAAGCTTTATATAGTTACAGCGAATTTTTAGAGAGTGATGGCAAAGTTCCTATAAAAATGTAAAGAAAAACTTTGACATGGGTCAGTAAAACATATTATACTCATATAATGTATGACAGTTTTCTGTACAATAGTTATTATAGTAAAATAAAGAAGTTATTTCCAACTTTGAAAATGTATACAATTCGTATGCTCTTTCTTTTGTTTTTATTTATTATTAATTGACGTGTAAATTGTACATTTATGCATAAAGTACTTTTACTTTGAGCTATTTATAGATTTGCGTATTCCGCAGTTGTATCCCGAAGGTCTTCGTAAGCTGCTAGCCTGGCTGAAACAGCAGTATGGAGACGTGCCTATCCTCATCACAGAGAACGGGTTCACCAGCAAAGGGGGGATCGATGACCCCGACCGGGTCAGCTACTACAGAGACTATCTCAAACAGGTAAGCTTCTTCCTTTGCACCAGTTGCTCCCAAAGTTATCTGGGCTAAGACCCATCTAAGTATAATAGAAAACAAAGGAGAATGCGACAAAATGGTCCTCATAACCAATAACATAAGTGACTATTTTTTCGTGATAGGCCATATGATATACATTAAGAAAAAAACATTTAAAAATTCTAATCAACCGGGTACTTGTACAGTGGGGTCCAAAATGTTTTATTCATTCAATAAAGTAATTGGGCTTTTAAATTATTTCTATGAAGAAACATACGCGTATTAGTGATATGGTATATGTTCTTAGCAAGATACGAAGGATTTGACCCTCCGGCACGATTTTAGGTAATTCACTCTAGATGTAGATTAAGTCTTTTATAATCACGGTGTAAAAAATAAAAACTACATATAAATGTACTGGATATTATGTTGTTTTGTTTTTACTGGTTCAGATTTTGATAAACAAGCGTGTATCAAAATCTTTATGGCCCACTTTATGAACTAAATATTTAGGTATTAAACTTTGTTTAAATTTTTTTGTTGCTTAATTAAATAACTGCATCAAACAAGTTATTTTAATGGGAAGGATGAAGTTGCTTCTTACGGGCAGGGCCCACTCCCGGCCCACCAGTGAGTCGCGACCCATAGTTTGGGAAACCGTGCTTTATTACCTTGATGTGGTGTGAGACAGGGCGATCTGACTTCGCCTACTCTATTTAACCTGTTCTCGAACGACCTGGTAGCTGAGCAGACTGCATGCCAGATGATGTGTGGTATGGGTATATTAATTTAATTCTATTAACATCTTACATGATGTGTAACAGATGTTTTTGACGTGGTAACGTCTTATAATTCAATGAAGCTGGCTGCACGCCCGCAAAACAAGACGTCATGTAACGTTACCGCCATAGATTAGATAATATTTACCGCCGTTACCTCGCCTTATTACTTTTCGCACCATCTAGTGAGTGAAATGTGTATTACGTTCAAGGAGTCTGTCCATGTTTTAGAAAAGTGACGATATGAAGTTAAGAACTTATGCTAGTACAATACCGTACCTAGATGGCGCTTAACACAAATACTAGACGTTGTCACGTTCAACTATCGTCAGTAAACCGAGTTTAAAGACAACTATTTTTTTAATTAGAAAATGATTATGGAGTGTGTGTGAGCAATTTGAGCAGAGCTGATGACGTGGTGCTACTGACAGCGTTGATTTGCGGTCTAAGGAAACTACTCAGTACATGTACTACGCGCATGGTCGTGGGTTAATATACAACAGCAAAATAAGGCAATAGGTTATTCGAGCTGACGGTGTGGCATCTTAAAGATCGCCTTTTCAACTCGGAGTCGTGTCACTGGTTCAAGTAAATAAATGTAAAAATCTGGGTTACTAACCGAGAACTTGAAAAACCCAGTTGATGGAGCGGGAGTGGTGAGCGAGGGCGAATGCTGGATGGCACAATCTGTTTAAAGATTTTGCTAAATCGATCGCTCGATCGAGTTTTGATGGAAAGTTTCAATTGAAATGATTTTAAAATGAAATGAATTACGAGTATTGTTCTTCTTTATCGCAGGTTTTATTAGCTATCAAAGAGGATGGAGTGAACGTGGTCGGTTACACAGCGTGGACGCTCATGGACAACTTCGAGTGGATGGATGGATACGAGTAAGTATGATGGAGTCTTATAGTGGTAGGACTCTTGGCAGAGTCCGCCTGGGGAAGGTCCACACCTTTGCCAGTTATTCTACCGCCAAGCAGTAATGTGCAAACTTTACTGTGTTCCAGTTCGAAGGGCAATGTTTCCACAGAAATTACAGGGCTTAGAGATATAGTATCCTATATCTTTGGGTGACGAGCCCAGTGCAGTGCTAGATAATTATTTTTACTTTCATGTTCCGATAGCTGCGTGTCACTGTGCTGTAATGCGGCAAGCATGTTGTTTACCATCAGGCACATGTCCTACTGGTCTCGTCACTCTATGCAATAACAGATGGGCATAGTAGTTATGCAAAAGTTCTGGGTTGAGCCGTAGGGAACTCAGTTGTGTAGAAGGGAATCAAAAGTACCTACGGCACAACCAGTTGAGCCTAGTAGTTGTGCCTTGGGTCTGGAAGGATCTGAGTTGAGCCGTAGGGAACTCAGTTGTGTAGAAGGGAATCAAAAGTACCCACGGCACAACCAGTTGAGCCTAGTAGTTGTGCCTTGGGTCCGGAAGGAATAAAAAACCTTCCGTGAGATTATAATCTCACGCGTTAGATTATAATCTGACGGTGTGGACAACTTTACAGTAACATAGGTATAAAAGGTTACGCGAGCAAAGGAGCACCCACACCCACTCATGCAATGCTTTCCTCAGCTTAGACGTTCTTATCACGAAAGTGGAGTCAAACATCATGGACCGAACATTTGTAACGTCAATCGTTAAACAGTGTCACTTTTTCAAGCTAGAAGTATTTCGATAGAAATTAAAAAACCCGAGTGCGAGTTTGTACACTTTTTTAGTATTTCATACTAATTTCGGCTTGATACCTCCACGCGTTCCCGAAAAAAAGGGTCTCCTGACAGAAAGACAACAAAGTGATCCTATAAGAGTTCCGTTTTTTCCTTTTGAGGTACGGAACCCTAAAATGCCTAATGCCAAAAGTGACGAGAAGTAACTGCAAATTTGATACATTTTACCAGGGATGGTATGGATATGATATTTCGGATTGTGTCGGTTATGGCTACGGCCATCTAATTATTTTGGATTATCCGTTGGTTTAGGTTACGATAATATATATTTTCTTACAATATACTATTAAAAACTAGGCAGATATAAATTATGTTTCACTAAAATCAATTTGAAACCTGACACTATGTATTATAAGTATGCATAATTATAAAACTATATAAGTATTATATCAGCTATCTGACCGCCATAGTACAACCTTTGCTTAGTTTGGGGTCAGATGGTGTGGTGTGTGACTTGTCGGCCAATATTTATATTTATTTATTTATTTAAAAGCCGAATCTATCCGAAACTTGTGTATCAGATACTGTTACACGCGACATGGGTTTTGAAATTAACACTGCAAAATTTGATACATTTTACTACATGTGTTTCGAAATAAAACTGCAAAATTTGATATATTTTACCACATGGGCTTAACTTGATTGTATTATTTGTTCCAGGTCACAATTCGGTTTGTACCAAGTGGATTTTTCCTCTCCTGAGCGCACGCGCACGCCGCGTACATCCGCTCCGTTCTACGCTAAACTTATACAACAACACTCACTTAACGGACTGTGATATGACTGTGAAAATGCATTGTAAATACTAGAGAATACAAATAATTGTTTAACTGTAAATAAATAGTTAATAAACCGATTCATTTGTTGTTTTTACTGTAAAATAGTTTGAATGATGTGACTTGAAAACTAACCCCTCCAAGGGGTCCCATCGAGGCAGGGAGGCCCAGTGCCTTGTTAACCACGGTGAAGCTGAGAAAAACCCGAGGGAACCAACTCGTCTAAGCTGTGTTGAATTTGTTTATTTGTTAAGTTGACAACGATGCGGCAATAGGTGGCACGGTGTTTGGACACTGACGCAACTGAGGTGGGTCGTGTCGTGATGTTTGGCGGTGGGCATCGCGGCTTTGGGGTGGGTGCCGTGGTTGGAAAAGATTGCCCGTATTACGGTGCGCTGCTCTCTTTAGCCGCTGCGGGCTTGACTGTGTCTCTGGTTGCATTAGGTATTAGTATATTAGTTTTGTAGCGAGTAATTTAGTGACAAAACGTGTCTCAACGCTGAAAATGCAGTCCAGTAGTTTAGTCAGTGATTTAGTCAAGTCGATCCATTTTGTTCTATTCTCAAGGGGCGAGTAGCACCCCCCACCACGCGTTCGTTGCGAGCGGTGCGCTCATTGGTTCACCGACTAAACAGGTCCGAACTTGTCGAATTAGCTTGGAGAGAAAAGATAACTTAAAAAAATAATTTCTAAATATGAGGAACACGAATGTATGTGGAATACCTTATTTTATTGATCACACAAATTTTCTCATTCACCTCTTCTAAAATAGCAATTACGATTAGCTTAATCATTTATTTATTTTATTGCGTTGTAGGCTATTAATGTTACAAAACGCTACTCACTTATAAACTGTCCTTGCAAGGTGCGAACAATTTTTGAATATTAGCGAGTATTTTAGTTACTCAATTTCTCGCTACAATACTAAATTACTAGCTTATTGCGAACTAGCCTTTACATAGGGCACACATGGAGAGCGAAAGGGAAACGGAGTGCCGGTATTGCGGTGCGCCGCTTTCCCTATCGTATACAGCCGAAAAGTGATAGAGAGCGGAACCACAGACCTGACCCCTCACAGAGAACTAAGGGTCCTACCTTCTACCGCCTAACTAAATCAGCTATGGCTTTGATATTCATCATCATCATCATCAGCCTGTGTACGTCCACTGCTGGACATAGGGCTCTCCTATAATACGCCACTCAGCCCGATCCTCGGTCTTACATTTCCGACCGCCACCAGCCATCTTCCGTATATCGTCACTCCATCTGGTCTCAGGGGGTCCTACACTACGTTTGCCGATTCGCGGTCTCCACTCCAAAACCCGTCTACCCCAACGGTTATCGGGTCTGCGACAGATATTACTGTCTCTATAGTTTCAAGCGAAAAGAAAATAGACCAAAGTAAGACAGGTCTTGTTAGGCGGTAGATCATGACCCTGGAGCCGGGGTCGTAACAAGAATTCGACTTCGGTATACCCTGCCTATCGGAAGAGACAATTAAAAGGGTACCAATGGGCTCGTCAACGGATAGACTTGGGGGCCTAACATCCTATGAACAACGAACCTACCAAAGGAAAGACTACGGCATGGTGCGGCCCATGTCGTTCACTCCATCACCTAAGGAAGGTGCCGAAGGCAAAATGTCAAAAGAATGCCGGTGCGTTCCAACGGAGATCCCAGCGTCCTAGGCACAGGTGCAGGCCACCGAGGGGGTTTTAGTGAGTAAGATCTCACATAACTTGGCTGCACACCAATACAGCTGGTTATCGCCAAAGGATTTACCTCCCGTCAAACATTACAGTGTCACCGACATAGCTCAGCGCATCAGCAAGCTGAAGTGGCAGTGGGCTGGTCATATCTGTCGCAGAACCGATAACCGTTGGGGTAGACGAGTTCTGGAGTGGAGACCACGAATCGGCAAACGTAGTGTAGGACGCCCTGAAACTAGGTGGAGTGACGATTTACGGAAGGCAGCTGGTGGCGGTTGGAAACGTAAAGCCGAGGATCGGGCTGAGTGGCGTATCATTGGAGAGGCCTATGTCCAGCAGTGGTCGTCCACTGCTGTTGGCTGATTGTGATGATGATGATGAAACATTACAGTGTTCCGGTTTGAAGGGCATTGTTTCCAGAGAAATTACAGGACTTAGAGATATAACATCTAAGATCTCTGGGTGACGAGGGCAATGCAGTGCTAGGTAATGATTCGAACTCTTCATGTTCCAATAGCTGCGTGTCACTGTGCTGTTATGTGGCAGGCATGTTACTTTTACCATCAGGCACATGTCCTGCTCGTCTTGTCACTCGTTATTTTATAAAAAAATAATTGTCAGTCATAGGAACTGCCGATAGAAGTGAAAACTTGCTGTTGCCCTGGTACTGGTACCTAGGGGCAAACGTAACTCTTTTATATTTCTGTTGTCCTGGTATCTGGAGATAAACGCTGGGCTGTTGGAGGTAGATAATCGAAACTCTTTACTGTTTCTGTTGCCCTGGTACCTACCTGGCCGTTTTTACCGAGTTTACCCAAAGTTTTCATATCCGATCCGATCCATTATCATATCCAAGCGTGACGATTGATGAATCCATTTCACAGCCCACGAAAATTCTGTCTATAGCGCGCCTAAAGAAGTTTTCACTTCAAAAAGTTGTAGATCAACGGATCCGGGGGCATCTGGCACCTAGTTACTGGTGGGTCCTCGAGGTAGGCATAGCATATCTTGGGTTCTAATGCGCCGGTGACAGAGATGTGCCCCATAGGAGGCCCAAGGGACGGGCAAATCACGTTGGCTTCGCGGAAAAATGCAAGAGCGATCTCAAAAAAACAAAGTACATCTCCGATAACAATGTGCGTGAATGCCATGTAATAATTATTACGATAATTTTAACTCTCACCGGGGAGTCTACCGCCGAACGAAAAATGTCATAGCTTTGATGTTTCTCTCTCTTTTCTTTTCGCTTGAAATGATAGAGGCAGCATCAGGAAAGCGATAGCCGATTTAGTTAGGCGGTAGAAGTGCGGGGAAGTGCTTATCAGAACATCTATCACAGCCATTTGAATAAGGTTTACAAGATTTTCTTGATTATTGTACGCGAAAAGATAACATAGAAATGTAGGTAAATAGCTATTTAACGTTTTCAAAGCGTTAATAAATTTAAATTAGATAGAAACGTATGTTGCCTCGTATTTCCTGATTCCCAAATTTTCCGGTGATACAAAAATTGCCAATGTGCTATTATTTACCTAACCGATAAGTTAACAACGGTGAAGGAAAACAACTTGAGGAAACTAGTATATTCCTAGAACCTTTTGAGGTGATGCGTCATCTACCAACCCGCAACGGGGCGACGTGGTGGATTACGGCCTTGACTTTCGCCTTGCGAAAGTAGGCCCCGAGTTTGCTTATGCAGGGCCATTCTCAATTGCGCATCTACGCTAGTCTAATCGGTAGGCAGTAAAAACATATTCATTATTATATTCAGATTTGAGGCCTTTTCACAAGGAGGATAATCAAGACCATAATCTATACGATGGCCAAGTGCAGACTGGTGGATAAATTAAATCATCAGAATAATATCTTTCTTGGAATTTTGCAGCTCGTTCACGATATAACGATATAACTATTCGTTGTAAACAGCCAAAATAAGTAAAACCACAGTATATCTCGCCGCTAGCGATTTTAGGGGTCAAGTAGGTTGATGGTGCGTTAACCACTTACACTACAGACATGCGATTGAACCAAACTTTGATTGAATTGCTATTGTTTTTGTTGACTTTCTGGAAAATCTTAATATATATAAATCTCCTGTCACGATGTTTGTCCGCGATGGATTCCTAAACTACTGAACCGATTTTAAATTAAATTGGCACACCGTGAGCAGTCTGGTCCAACTTGAGAGATAGGATAGTCTTTTCTATATGACGAAATCCGAGCGAAGCCGGAACGGACCGCTAGTATTTAGTAATTCTATTCTGTTTTGTAGTGATTGGATTGATGTCTTTAATTCTATTTAGGTAATGAACCAAAGAACACATAATTATCAAAAGTATTCAATCTTATATTTAAAATTCTCGTGTCACAGTTTTAGTTACCTTACTCCCCCGAAACGGCTTTACTGTTTTTTACCAAATTTTATATACATATTCAGTAGGTCTGAGAATCGGCTACTAGCTATTTTTCATACCCCTAAGTGTATAAGGGTTGTTCACCTCTAATTTGTTTTTTAATTTTCGGACATTTTTTTTTGTTTTTTTTAATGTGGCATTAAAATACATACAACCCTAAATTTTTACCCTTTTATCACCAACCCCTATTTTTTAATAGCCATTTTAGTAATGTAATCATTTCACAGTGAACTCCTCCTAAACGGCGGAACAATGTGTGTGTACAAGTGTATTCAAGGATGGTTTAGATTCACAAATAAGCCCGGCAGATGGCGCTGCAGACAGTGTCTAGGTTATGATCCGAGCGAAGTCGGAACGGGCCGCTAGTATTATTGATAAATAAACCTTTTATGCCTGATTTTATAACCAGTATGTAATTTTGTACGCCTCTCCCCTACTTTAGTAGGTTTAGTTTGTTAAGTAAGTGTTACTTGAAAAAAGTAAATCATTTCGTCATTTCTATATCATTGTCAGTCTACATTCAGATATTTATCTCACGATAGCTAGTGATTACCCCACCTAGATAAACATATAAGATAAGGGAGACATTGACAAAAAATTAATAATCATCATGTTTTTAAAGAACGCAGTCGCGTTGTGGTAAGTCAAATATGTTGTTTATATTATTTTTTAAGTAGGTTCTTCTTTGGGTGCTCTCATTTTTGAAGTGGTAGGACTCTTGGCAGAGTTCGCTTGGGGAAGTACCACACCTTTGCCAGTTGTTCTACCGCCAAGCAGTAACGTGCAAACATTACTCTGTTCCGGTTTGAAGGACAATGTTTCCAGAGAAATTACAGGGCTTAGAGATATAACATCTTAGGTCTCTGGGTGATGAGCGCAGTGCAGTGCTAGGTAATGATTTGGACTCTTCATGTTCCTATAGCTGCGTGCGTGTCACTATGCTGTTATGAGGCAGGCATGTTGCTTACCATCAGGCACATGTCCTGCTTGTCTCGTCACTCTTTATTTAAAAAAAAACCTTTTTTTAAACATTGTAATTAACTTCAGGTCATTATCCACAGTTGACTCTCAGAGAGTCAACGTCTGGGTGTTTCTGTGTATCATAAATATGTATTTGCGATTTATACAAGGTTATCGATCATCAGCCTGCATCCTTTTAAACATGTTAAGTACATAAAACATGTCAACTTTTGGTCTACACTTTTTTAAAAATTCGTATTTTTTTTTATACAAAATGGCAATATTTCCAGAGAAATTACAGGGCTTATAGTATATCTAAGGTCTCTGGGTGACGAGCGCAGTGCAGTGGTAGGGAATGATTTGGACTTTCATATTCCAATACCTGCGTGTCACTGTGCTGCTATGTGGCAGGCACGCTGCTTACCATCAGGTATCTGTTTTACTAAGTTTAATTTTTATTTGCACACCCCGTATACCCGTATACTTGTCCAAATATTATTATCCATCCTAAGGTTGCCTGGAAGAGATTCGTTTTCAGCGATAAGGCCGCCCACTGTCGCACTACTTTAAAATGTATTGTTCTTTATTTTCTGTATTTATTTTTCTTTTGTGTGTCAATAAAGAGTATATCTATCTATATGTCCTGCTCGTCTCGTCACTATTTGCACGGCTTAAAACTATCGAACTATTTGTAACCAGAGCACACGCACTCTTTAACCACGGTAATTAGATAATATTACCGTGCTAAAGAAGCGCCAACGTGATTAGAACTGAACAGTACTAGGGAGGACAACAAAAACTCAACAAAAATGTTTGGATATGCATTATTAAGTTTTCCCAAAAGTTGTAGAATAAGTATTGTTTGTTTAAGTATAGGTACAGAAAATGTCTTGAAATTAATGTCTTAAAATGTCTTAAATACCAGTAACCCTGTATAAGTATTAAATCAGCTACCTGATTCTCACAGAACAAGATTTGTTTAATTTTTAGCTAGGTAGTGTTGTTTAAGAAATGTCCACCAGTAAGTATTTATTTATTTTTCTTAATTTATTTGGACTCTTAGGTAGGCGTGTTTCTTACCATCAGACCTACGTCATGTACAACAACGCTATATTAAAAAAATTATGTTCGCAGTACACAGTACGGATTCTTGGCAGTCGTAGAACAAGAAACCTCTGACCACATGTTAGGGATAAGTCAGAGAGCCCCGTCTTTGTATCGGGACATTTAAACAAAAAGAACATAAATATACAAGAATAATTTAAAAAATTATAAAACCCGACTAAACAAGATTAATTTAAAAAATTATAAAACCCGACTAAAAAACAACACGTAAGAAAAACACTGTTGATTGAATTAAAATGCTTGAAATTATTCCAAATGGCATTTAACTACACAACATATTTACATATTTGTGATGCTCTTTAAATTCTCTGTATTTTGATACCCCACTCGATATGCTAGATAATTATTTTTTTTCAACTACTCACAATTTTGCCTCAAAAATCGGCTATATTGTTTTTTTTTTAGTTAATACCTTTCTAAGGACACTTGGGTAATTGAGACAAATGTAACGATATCTGAATCGTCAAAATCCGTCCAGCCGTTTGGAAGATACGTATAAAGAAATTTACAAACATACAAGATACGCGCGAAAAACATAACCCTTCTTTCAGTCGGGTAATTAGTGGTGATTTAGTGGCCCCTGTGAAATTTAGTACTAGAGTTTATTGTTTATTTCGGAGTAATTTGTTTTGTAAATTAAGGAATCGATATGGGGACTAAGGTTCCCGGTTTTTTTTAACTATTACAGGTTCACTTGACCACTATCTCGCCTGATGGCGACGCGACCATGCGATCTACAATGGAGTGTGCTTACCTAGAAGAAACCGATTCACTCTCAATTTGAGAAACAAGCCTGTAACTATCAGGGAAAACCCACTCAGGCAAAGCATCACAAACGTGGAGTCAAATCTCTTCGTTCGTGTTTTTGGAACATCAACCATCATTTAAAGTCGCTCAGCGAGCTATGGAGAGAGCTATGCTTGGAGTTTCTCTGAGGGATCGTATTCGGAACGAAGTGATCCGTCAGAGAACCAAGGTAACCGACATAGCTCAACGCATTAGCAAACTGAAGTGGCAATGGGCCGGCCATATCTGTCGAAGAACCGATAACCGTTGGAGTAGACGTGTTCTTGAGTGGAGACCACGAATCGGTAAACGTAGTGTAGGACACCCTGAGACTAGATGGAGTGACGATATACGGAAGACGGCAGGCAGTGGATGGAGACGTATAGCCGAGGATAGGGCTGAGTGGCGAGCCATGGGAGAGGCCTATGTCCAGCAGTGGACTAAGATAGGCTGATGATGATGATGATGATGATGAACTATGAAACAATGTCGCTTTTTTGAGATACGAGAAGTCCGATAGAAGAAAGGGCACGGATATCATGTGATTGTTGTTTCTGCAGTGCCATATTGGGGGCAGTTCAGGCTCTCAGCGACCTTCAGTTCCCGCCAGGGTTCAAGTTTGGAGTCGCCTCAGCAGCGTACCAAGTTGAAGGTGCTTGGAACGTTAGCGGTAAGTTTTTTTAATATTTTTAGAGCGAGAAAGTTTTTTACTTACCTATACTACATCTATGTTTTTTTTATTATACGAGACGAACAAGACGTACATGCCTGATGGCAAGCAAAAAGTTTGCCCAAAACAGCCAAATACCTACCATGCAGATATGCAAACATGAAGAGACCAAATCACTGCCTAGCATTGCACTGCACTCGTTACCTCTTACATATCAAGCAAAAAAAATTGGCAGTCAAAGAAACTGCCGATAGAAGTGAAAACTTATAATTCAGAATTTCATATCCTGTTCATCATGGCATGGCCATCTAGAAATGCTTCTGCATTTCCCATTGGCTTACGCATTTCTAGATGGCCAATGGCATTGGTCCCGAGTTTACCCGAAGATTTCTTATCATACCCGAGCGTGACGCTATAATCCTTTATAAGTTAGTTTCCAAAGTAAGCTATCAAATTCTGAGTCAGGCATAAGTTTTCACTTCTATCGGCAGTTCTAAGACTGCCATTTTTTATTTTTTATTTGTAAGATAGGATAGGGTAGGAACAGATCGGATTATTTCTTTTATTACTAGCTGAACCGTGCGCGCGTTGCTACCCCATCTATTGAAAATTGATAGCACCAATTCAAATTTTGAACAAATTCGGTTACCTTAGGTTCAAATGACGCAACCTTCAAAAGATAGACACATGCTGTCACGCAACGAAAGCTCTCAAAAAGCAATACTTTTTCCCGTTTTTGTTACATTTTTTATTCGTGCTCCGCTCCTGTTGATGGTAGCTTAATGTTAAATAGCCTACCTCGATAAATGAACTATCCAACAGAGAAAGGATCTTTCAATTCGGACCAGTAGTTCCCGAGATCCTTGCGTTCAAACAAACAAACTCGGCACAGAATAATATATAGCCTCTGACACTCCGGGATCATGTAGGTACATAGTATGTAACGGTGTAAGAGTTTTTGAAATAGGTCCAGTTGTTTCTGATATTCTTCTTCTTGATCGTATCCTCATTACTGAGGGTCGTGACTACCATCGTCGTCCTTAACCACCTTCCTCCGGGCACTCTTGTCTTGGGCCATCCGTAAGCAAGTTTGGATGTTCGTCCTTGCTGAGGCCTTGATGGTGTCTATCCACCGGGATGGCACTTTGCCTCTACCTCTCTTCCCTTCAACGCGATCTTCTGATATAAAGCGCGGTCAAATAAAAAACCTCTTTAGCTTTGTAATATTAGCAGGTACCTATAGATAAAAACCACCGCAAGAATGGCTGGCTTATCGGTTTTTTATCGGATATACTTGGGGTAGTGAGCAACTGATCTGCATGATCTGATACGACCTTGCCCTTTTTTCTATCAGACTTCTCGTATCTCGAAAAAAAAACGATATCGTTTCATGGTTGGCGTTGATGTTATGATCCAAAAACACGAGCGAAGAGGTTTGACTCCACATTTGTGATACGAACGTCTAGGTTGTGGAATGCGTTGTCTAAGAGGGTTTTCCCCGGTGTTATCTTGGTGTCTTCAAATCGAGAGTGAATCTGCTTCTTCTAGGTAAGCACGCTCCATCGTAGAACGCATCGTCGCCGTCGCATAGCATCTGGCGAGATGGTGGTCAAGTGCGAACCAATTATAGTTGAAAATAAAAAAATATAATTTAAAAACTCAAAAACCCGACTGCGTAAAAAGTGAACCAAACTACGTACTCGCATACTAAAAAAAACTGAAAAGAATAAAACAAGCATTTAGATTTCTGGTGGTCTAGAATTCTATAATATGTTATTGTATTAATACTATTGAAATATATACAATATTTTCTAATAAAAGAACATTACAACTGAACAGTCGGGATCCATTGAAAAATTACATTGTATGTCGAATAATAATGTATCCCGACTGTTCAGTTGTAATGTTCTTTTATTAGAAAATATTGTATATATTTCAATAGTATTAATACAATAACATATTATAGAATTCTAGACCACCAGAAATCTAAATGCTTGTTTTATTCTTTTCAGTTTTTTTTAGTATGCGAGTACGTAGTTTGGTTCACTTTTTACGCAGTCGGGTTTTTGAGTTTTTAAATTATATTTTTTTATTTTATGCTTTTTAGTTATGAACAATGTTGTGAATGTTAATATTATGCTCAACATAATAATATGAACTTTTGGTTGTTGACCAAATGTCTTCGTTTCTACTGATATAATATGTAGGATTTTCTACTGCATGTAATTCATATTTATAGTTTTGTGTTAGTATAGGTTTTCGATTGACGTTGAGTACCTACTAAATCGCTTGAAGTTGGAGATGGGCGACCGAGGCGGAGCAATCCGAGAGCGGTTCCGTGTTCCCACTATCACGTACCTGCACGTACGAAAAAAAGGTAGTCCACTATACCTACTAGCATAGATCGTAGAACCCAAGATGGGCCCCATCCCAAACTTCACGGCACACGCAATCGTGTCAACGTTGGGAAGAGTGAGCTCACTCTTTCCGTTCTAGTCGGTTGCAGGACGCGGTGGACGCCGGACGTTTTTACCTATCATTATTCAGTGTCAACATCCAAAATAAGTAGAACCACAGCAAATCTCGCCGCTAGCGATTATAGGGGTCAAGTAGATTGGTTGTTTGTAAACCACTTAAGATACACACAGAGACGCAGTTTATTACCAATTTCAAGATTCTCAGGGCACATCTATTGATTTATACCGATGCCTACTAGATACATTAGTATATAATGTCCATCCACATTCACACGTACAGTTAGTTATACGAAGTTTTCTGCTACCTAAAAACCTATAAATGTGAGAATGGTTGTTACTCAACTTTAAATCGATATACATCCTAAACGGTCAGTCAAATCGAAAAACATTGAGAGAAAGCTAAACATTATTTTTAAATACCTATTCAACGATACCCCTCTTGACATATTTTGGTGATTTTCATTTTTTTTATTTGGACAATATGGCGTCCTGAATCCGCCATATTGGACTTACACTAATGTCATGTCTTTAGTGTCACTCGCCAGATTAAGAGGAATCGATTGACGTGTGAATCATAAAAATCGGCCCAGGCGTTTGGTCTGTATAGTGCCTCAAAGGAACATACAAACATACATACATACATACATACATACATACATACATAGACTGTTAATAAACACATTACCACTCCTTTGCGTCGCGCAGTCGGGTAAAAAAAATGGTAGTCATAGAAACTGCCGATAGAAGTGAAAACTTATAACTCTGAATATGATAGCTTACTTTGGAAACTACGCGGGTGAAGCTGGAGGGCGCGGTCATGAGCATGGCCATCTAGTAATGCGTTGGCAGTTCTAGATGGCCAATGGTCATGGTCCCGAGTTTACCCGAAGATTTGTTATCATTCCCGAGCGTGACGCTAGAATTCTGTTCACAGCCCACGAAACATCTGTTTGTGGCGCGCCGTAACAAGTTTTCACTTAAAAAAAAAAAATTGTTGTTCAGATAAATCGCAGAGCATCTGGGACCACTTCGTCCACACTGGGCCAGAGAGGATCGCTGACAGCGCCAACGGAGATGTGGCCTGCGACTCCTACCACCAGTGGCGGAGGGACGTGGAGATGATACAGGAAGTCGGAGCACACTTCTATAGGTTATTTTTTAATTTAATTTAGCCACTCCACAGACTCCGGGGTCTGCGACCTTTGGGTACTCTTTTTTTAACATATTTCTTGGATTAGAAGAAGACGAGGAAAATTTAGGGGAGATGGGAACATTTTAAACCTAATTATAGTGCTAGTCCGATTTCGTCTGCTGAGCCGATCACTACCGTTTGGGATTTGCTAGTGGATTGGCTAGTAATCGACTCGACATCGTCATTTGCTATTTCCTACGCCACGCCACCTCTCTCCGGCTCCGGTCGCATTTCTGTCCTAAGTTCTATAGGTTCCGTACCAAACTCTTTTTTATGGTGTCAAAACAAGCACAGACAGTCCACTAAATGTACTCATTGCTGGGACTCGGGGCCTTCTCTTGCAAGGTGAGAACAATGGCACAAAGGCCATGTCAAAGTAGAATCCACCACGCTAGCCCCGTGCGTGTTGGTCGATGACACTTGACCTCGAAAGGGTTTGAGATAAATGTTGGTTTCCTAACGATATTATCCTTCACCGTTTTAACCGACTTCCAAAAAGGAGGACGCTATCAATTCGACTACCATGTTTTTTTTAAGTTAGCGGCGATACGTAGGTTCGTGGCTTCGAAAAGAGCAAGTGCGCGTGGGTTTTGATGTATTTCTTATAGTTGAGCTTTACTGAAAAGTGAGAATACATTCAACTGTGCCGTTGTTCCACCAAAGGTGCGATACTTCAATACTGTGCGATAATTCAATAACACTAATCTGTGTTCCGAATTTAAACTCCACCCGTTTCGAAGTAATTGATCAACAACCACCCAAAGTTTCACATTTATACCTCCTAATATTAGCAGGATAGGATTCTAAAATATTATGCGCACACTTTGCAGATTCTCATTCGCATGGACAAGACTACTTCCAAACGGTTTCGCCAACAAGATAAGCGAAGACGGAAAGAACTACTATAATAATTTAATAGACGGTCTTCTGGAGAAAGGCATCGAACCTGTCGTCACTCTCTACCATTGGGACCTACCGCAAAATCTGCAGGATTTAGGTAAGTTGTTTCTAATTTACTTATTGATTATATCTGTGTGCAGGCATTTTTTGGTAAATCTTTTTTGGGGCTCGCTAAATTCTTGTTTGAGGGCACGATAATTCTCGCAAATTGTAGTCAATAATTGATTGAAGAACTCGATGTACTACCGATTTGTAAACTACCCACAAAAAAGCCCTACCTGTGTATATTTTGTAGTTAAAAGATACAGATAATTTATTTATTCAAAACATGAGTAAATTTCAAACACATTCGGTAGTGGTAGGATTTTTGCGGAGTCCACCTTTAAATGTTTCTGTATTCCGGCTTGTGGAGAAATGTCTCCAATGTCATTTCAGGTCATAGAGATAAATCATCAAATATATCTGGGATCTGGGTGACCACCGCAGTGCAATGCTAGATAATACATTGGACATTTCATGTTACCTTCATGGAGGTAAAAAATCTTTACCTTCATGACACTTTGCTGTTATGATGGCTACGGCATGTTGTGTATTATCAAGCAAATGTCTGGCTCATCTTGTCACACTTTACGAGAAAAACAAATGCCGTTGTCATGACAGACAGATAAATAATCATAATCAACTGACAGTATCGATGTAATCATTCAATGCATTGTATAAGTTTATCTATCTACGTGACATTGCCGGAGTTGTGATGCTAATCCACAATAATAGCCATTAATCAAGAGTTGAAGTTGAAGTTGCATTGTACATCTGATGGTATCAAGATAACTTCATATTGGTATTATCTGTTATAGCGTGGCGTGTGCCGTATATGGTATCGGCCTATATATGGGTCGGATTTGTGCGAGTATTAAAATACAATTAATTCAGAGACGTCCGTTCATTACTACTGCAACTACTTAAGCCCCAAGCGGCCAAATTAGGCCAAAACGGGCATTGGGACTTTAAAACCTTATTTTTACGTGATATACATACTCGATGATTAGTTTATTTTGATGCCGAAGAAATAGGCGATTATATTAATTAGTACATTGTCGTTTACAGACACACACACACACACATTTGGTTTCATTTTTGAGTAATGATTTTTTTGTGTGACGTCGTGACGCCGGCGGCTTTGCTCATCGGGTTCACCTAATACAGTGGGCACAGGCGTCATTGTCGTATTACTATCTGATACTTAATGACTTTCGGTAACGCATTAATCGTATAAGCTTTGGTATAATGCTTTTAGAAGTGTTTGGACTCTTTGCAGAGTTCGCCTGGGGAAGTAGCACACCTTCGCCAGTTATTCTACCGCCAAGACGTATTGCAAACATACTGTGTACCGGTTTGAAGGGAAATGTTTCCAGGGAAATTACTGAGCTAAGAGATAAAACACTTTAGATCTCCGGGTAACGAGCGCAATGCGGTGCTAGGTAATGATTTGGACTATTCATGTTCCAATAGCTGCGTATCCCTGTGCTGTTATGGGTAGGCATGTTCCTTAACATCAGGCACATGTCCTGCTCGTTTTGTCGCCAAAAAAAATTGGCAGTCATAGGAACTGCCGATAGAATAAGAGATAAGATAAGTCATTTATTCACCAAAACACAAAGATATATTTCTTGTTGTCCTTAAGTTAAAGCACATTCTATACATTTTAAACCAATTTTAATTCGACAGTTTGTCCGGTGGGTCCCAAACTAGGCTACGCCTGTATCTTGGGCACCCGATAATAACAATTGGATATTACATTGTACGCGGAATGCAGAGTTAGCGCTCACAGAGTAAAGTTTTTTTTTTTTTTTAATAAAGAGTGACGAGACGAGCTGGTCATGTGCCTGATGGTAAGCAACATGCCTGCCACATAACAGCACAGTGGCACGCAGCTATTGGAACATGAACAGTCCAAATCATTACCTAGCACTGCACTGCGCTCGTCACCCAGAGATCTAAGTTGTTATATCTCTAAGCCCTGTAATTTCTCTGGAAACATTGCCCTTCAAACCGGAACACAGTACTGTTTACACATTGCTGCTTGGCGGTAGAATAATTGACAACGGTGTGGTACTTCCCCAGGCGGACTCTGCTAAGAGTCCTACCACTAATAAAAGCTTGTGGTAATTAAACTTATCAAAACAAAAAGAAAAATTCAAATCAATTTCAATACAGTTGTTGGTAAAAGTTAAAATTAAATAATGAGAAAAAACAATTGGAATACTTAATATACAGGGTTCACATATTACAAATCAAATTGGAATTGGATTAAATTAAATCGGCATAATTATTATAAAGTACATCACTCTGGTATAAATGAAAGTAGCCAAATAAGAGTGATTAATACAATCAATTAAAACCGAGATCCGAAATCCGATAGAAGTGAAAACTTGTAACTCAGAATTTGATAGCTTACCTTGGAAACTACACGGGTGTAACCGGAGGGTGTGGCCTCGCCATCTTGGCATGGCCATCTAGAAGTGCGTCAGCATTTCCCATTGGCTGATGCGTTTCTAGATGGCCATGCCATGATGGCCTGTCCACGCCCTTTCAGAATTTCCCATTGGCTGACGTATTCCTTGATGGCCAATAGCCATGGGAAACTTCGACACATCTTTGAGTCCAAAATACCCCAATGCCTAACCAGTGCGTGTTGCCAGTGATGGCTTATGGAACTGAGACGTGGTCCTTAACTGTGGGCCTCATAACAAAGCTCAAAGTCACACAGCGAGCTATGGAGAGAGCTATGCTCGGAGTCTCTTTGCGCGCCAGAATCCGTAATGAAGATATTCGCAAAAGAACGAAAGTGGCCGACACTCAAAGAGTAAGCAAGCTGAAGTGGCAATGGGCAGGTCACATCGCTCGAAGAACTGACAACCGATGGGGAAGAAAGGTTCTCAAGTGGCGACCACGAACCGGAAGACGCAGTGTTGGACGGCCTCCCACTAGATGGACAGATGACCTCACAAAGGTCGCTGGAAACCGCTGGTTGCAGGTTGCGCGGGACCGTTCGTTGTGGAAATCTAGGGGGGAGGCCTTTGTTCAGCAGGGGACTTGCGGCTGATGATGATGATGATGATGATGATGAATAGACTTGGTCCCAAGTATACCCGAAGCTTTCTTATCATACCCGAGCGTGACGAATGAATTCAATTCACAGCCCACGAAAAATCTATATAGGCGCGGCTAAAGAAGTACTCACTTCAAAAATAAATCAATTGACATTATCGATGTAACCATCTAATGCATTTTCTGAGGACATGAAAGTTACACCATCGTGCCTGCATCTTTTTTTTTTTTTTTTAATCTTTATAGAGTTATGAGGTTTTGTCTTTTCAGACAATGCCACCCCGTAAATTCATATATATGTACATATTTTTACATTTAAAATAATAAAAACCTTAATTAATACCCGACTAGCTCTCTTAACCTAACATGTCCCACAAGGGCACTTAACATTAACAAATTTAAGGTATGTTAGCAGCAGTGCCCTGGCCTGCCTGGATGTTATTGATGGTTTCATCTGATAGTATCAAGATAACTTCACAATGTTATCATCCACTTATTATATGTTACTGCGTGGCGTCATTTTCGTATTACTATTTGATACTTAATGACTTTTGTTTATCCTACTATCCGACTAATATTATAAATGTCAATGTATGGATGTTTGTTGCTCAATCACGTCCTAACGTATGAACGGATCGGGCTGAAATTTGGAACACACATAGATTATAGTCTGAAAGAACACATAACTTTTTATCCCGGAAAACAACGGGAACAACGGGAACGGGAACACCGCGGGGAGTTGCTAGTGAATTGATAGTACACGATTTTCGCCAGAATGATTTGAGAATGATAAATTACTTTTTAGTCTGTGCCACTATTCGCTTTATCATGCAAGCTTTTTTGAATTTGAAGAATTGATAGATTTGATAAATTAATACTCTTATTATCTACTAGCGGCCCGCTCCGGCTTCGCTCGAATAATAACCTAGATATCAACTGCAGCGCCATCTGCTGTAGCCTATGTTACTCGGGAATAATGTAGCTTTCCAAAGGTGAAAGAATTTTTGAAATCGGTCCAGTAGTTTCGGAGCCTATTCATTACAAACAAACAAACAAACAAATATTTCCTCTTTATAATATTAGTATAGATAGATATAGAAAACACGAAAATAGAAATTCTCAACTACCTCTAAAGCGAACGGCAACCTTATCGTTAAGAGTGGTCTTTTCCAGGAAACTAAGAAACTCAAATTGTTTAGCATCATAATATTATACAGTTGTGCCATAAGCGTTGCTAAGTTTTTCACATCTAACCGTTTCATTATTTTATTTAACTTTTTTTAATAAAGAGTGTCGAGACGAGCAGGACATGTGCCTGATGGTAAGCCACATGCCTGCCACATAACAGCACAGTGACACACAGCTATTGGAACACGAAGAGCCTAAATCATTACCTAGCACTACACTGCGCTCGTCACCCAGAGATCAAAGATATTATATCTCTAAGCCCTGTAATTTATCTGGAAACATTGCCTTTCAAACCGGAACACAGTGAGGTTTGCACATTACTGCTCGGCGGTAGAATAACTGGCAAAGGTGTGGTACTTCCCCAGGCGGACTCTGCTAAGAGTCCTACCACTACAATAACGCGACTAAGGAGGTATTCATTATGTGCCTGTTTGTACTTCAATAGACACATAGTTGGTCTGAGATAGACACGTAAAAAGTTACCTATACATTAAAACTAAAATACAATGAGAACTACACTACGCTACATACCTAAAGGTGATATCAGACGGTTCACTCGAGTGAACATTCACTCGAGTGAATGGTTAATTTTTCTTTCATTCCATGTTCACACGACAAACTGCGAATGACAAAGAAATGAACGTTCATTTGTTATTATTTTAAATATGTCATCGGGTGAAGTCGTGCGTCTCGGAATCCGTTTAATTTGTGATCATTAATAGTTTTTATTTTATGTTTGATGTCTTCTTCAGTAACCTCGAGGTTTAAATTACTAATTAGGGAT
Organism: Ectropis crepuscularia; assembly: GCA_963693475.1. Taxonomy (NCBI): domain Eukaryota; kingdom Metazoa; phylum Arthropoda; class Insecta; order Lepidoptera; family Geometridae; genus Ectropis; species Ectropis crepuscularia. The sequence goes on along the minus strand of OY856368.1, from coordinate 6,318,149 downwards.
TTTATAGCGTTTGTACGTAATGTTCTATCTTTGTATTCGTCAAGTTTGTGGTTCCATAAACATTGGTACCTAATTCTTAAAATGTTCCAAAAACAGCACCGTACTTTGCCATTTTGGCGCCAATTTTCCGCGACGCAACGGGACGTGCGTCTGCTACCGAGCTCGAGACAAAATGCCCGAATCCGAGTGAACGTTCTCTCTGTGTTCAGACGGTTCATTTTCCATTCATTCGTAGTTGGAGTGAAAGATGCCGAATGCCAAAATCTAACATCGTCGGATCGGTTCATTAATGAATTCATTCGGCACTCTCGTTTCATTTGGGGTTCAGACGATTCATTTCGAGTGAAAGATGCCGAATGAAAGACGAAAATGAAAGAAAAGTGAACCGTCTGATATCACCTTAACTAACTACTTACACTAAGCACATCCGAATTATCCATAGACCAATGAAGGTCTACAGATAATCAAGACGTTCAAACCCACTACCAATCGGAAGCGTACCCAGCATGCTGGCGGCATTACCACGCTAAATGGCAATGCTTATGCGTTGGGCCAAATAAACGCCCGCATTTTGGTCACGCGTCGCATCGACCAAGCGCTCGGAAAGACTTGAAGACGAGGCGAGCTCCCGGCCCCCACGGGCCCAATGTATCAATCCCAAAGGGCTACATTTGTAACCACTTCCGAGGGTTGCGTATTTCCGCCGTTTGAGTCGCTCAGCTGAATTAGCCGCTGCACCGGCACCGGTCCTACTATGTGTCCTTTATGTTTAGATTTTTTCGAAACTAACTCCTTCTGCGCTGGCCCTAAGCTGGCTAGGCAGTTGGGGCCACAGGCTAGAGGCCGACTGTCATAGGACCCTTTAATAAATTAAGCTGGCAGTCGAGTGCAAGCCTATTACTTATAATGCCTTGATATAATTACAACTAAACACACAATAAACTTAGAAATCCATAATAGTAATCAGGATGGAAAATAATTTTAATCTGATACCTCTTCAAATGCTTTTTTTTCGTATAGAGTGACGAGACGAGCAGGTCATGTGCCTGATGGTAAGCTACATGCCTGCCACATAACAGCACAATGACTCGAGGCTATTGGATTATGAATAGTCCAAATCATTACCTGGTACTGCACTGCGCTCATCACCCAGAGATCTAAGATATTACATCTCTAAGCTATGTTATTTCTCTGGAAATATTGCCCTTCAACCCGGAACACAATTATGTTGGCACATTACTGCTTGGCGGTAGAATAACTGGCAAAGGTGTGGTCCTTACCCAGGCGGACTTTGCCAAGAGTTCTACCACTACTAAATGCTTTTGCTTCTGTAGCTAGAAGGCTAATTTGTTGTTGCTATTCCAGGAGGCTGGACGAACCCCCTCATCGCTGACTGGTTTGCTGACTACGCCCGAGTAACGTTCTCCCTCTTCGGCGACCGTGTGAAGACCTGGATCACCATTAACGAGCCTCTGATCATCTGCGACCTGCCCTACAACTCCGGCCAGCTGGCACCTGGGATCCACGACCCAGAGGTCGCCCCCTATTTGTGCAGCAAGCATGTGCTGCTGTCACATGCGAAGGCTTGGAGGATTTATGATGAAGAGTTCCGAGCAACACAGAAAGGTAAACTTATGTAGGAAGTAGATTTGTGGGAAGAAATCGGAATCACTGGGAGGCAACGATCTCAATACAAATATGTGCCCTCCCAAACATCAGGGCGTACGGAATCATGTTATCGTTGGGAAGAGTGAACACTCTTTCCGTTCTAGTTAGTTGTGGGAAGCAGTAGACGCCGGACGTTTCTACCTATTCGTTGTCAACAACCAAAATAAGTACAGCTAGCGATTCTGGGGTCAAGTAGATTGGTGGTTTGTAAACCACTTACGACACACAAAGACGCAGTTTAATACCAATTTCAAGGTGCTTAGGGCGCATCTGTTGATTTATATCGATGCTGGGAGGTGGTTAGAGATGTGACCACTAAGTCACCTGAGGGTAAGCAACGGTGTGGTTGAAGGTCACGCAGTCTGACTCAGAACGTACCTATTCACTCTGATCTTGAAAAGTTCTAGATTGTATCTCCCAGGGAATAGTGTGGTCGAAAACTTATTCCATTCGAATGCTGTATGAGGAAGGTAGATCCAAATCGTTTGGTACGAATTTTGGGATTATCTGCAATTTATTGCTGGTATTCCACCAACTTACGATTTGTCCTATGGCGAAAAGGGGAAGGCAAGACAAACTCATGTAAACCCACCGCAAACATTCCGAAATGGAAATGGCATGCTAATGCGTTGAACATAACATAGGCTAGCACTTTAGTCATGAGTTGTATCGATCACGATACTCATTATTGATACACTACACGATCATAGATAGGTACTCATTATTGATACGCTAAAAAACGGAAACACAGTCAAAATTAAGGGGGTATGGTTCGTCAGATGGCGTAATGTTAATTTGGGCGACTTACAATATCTACTAAACTACTGAATATTTAATTTTGAAATTCATGTATAATAAAGTTCAGGATATACTCGACAGTAACTTATACTCGAAAACACGTATTCATAAAATTTCCTCGATAGAAAAAAATCGCAAAGCTACCTCTATTTTTCTAAATTTACGTTTATTACTCAATAAATACAGAAGCTAGATTCTTGAAATTAAGTATGATAATTTGAACAAGTATAAGGATTTAATGATATAAAAAAAATATTTCAAATAACCATTATTATAATTTTAAGTAGAAAAAAACCAAGGATTCTAGCGACGAGCTATAATATTTTAGTACCGCCCCGGCTTTCGACGGGGGTGGTCGCGACGTCTGCGCTCTGACTGAACGATACGAAAATTACGTGTTTATTTAAATATTTTTTCTTTAAACCTTGCGCTGCTCCGTTTGACTTTCGGCCTTATCCTTAGAGGTTTATAGACTACTTTAGTATATACGTCAACTGATAAGCCACAAGCGCTCGGAGCATGTCCTTGTACTAATATTTATTCTGTGGCATGGTGCGATCGGGGAGATTGAGTTGGCGGCCACCACAAAATGACGAATTATTTTTTTTCACTAATACTACTCAATATGGGTATCAAATAAAAAGGCTTGACTACTAGAGTACTATGTAACTACGACAAATTGCAAATCTAAGGTGACCACCACAAAATGGCAAATTTTTTTCAGCACTACCTCAATATGGATATCAAATGAAAGGGCTTGACTAGTAGAGTACTATGTAATACGACAAATCTCAAATCCAAGATGGCCGCCACCAAAAATGGTGAATCAATCATCTTTTTCAGTACTACCTCAATATGGATATCAAATGAAAGAGCTTGACTAGTACAGTACTATGTACTACGAAAAATTTCAAATCCAAGGTGGCCGCCACCACACATTGGCAAATCATTATTTTTTCATCACTACCTCAATATGGGTATCAAATGAAAGGGCTTGACGAGAAAATTATTATATACTACAACTAGCCGACTCAATTTAGTTGCTACTGAATTTAGTCGCTACTGAATTTAGCCGACTGAATTTAGTTGCTACTGAATTTAGTTACTACTGAATTTAGTCGCTACTGAATTTAGTCACTACTTAATTTAGTCGCTACTGAATTTAGTCTCTACTACATATAGTCGCTACTGAATTTTGCTGACTGAATTTAGTTGCTACTGAATTTAGTCGCTACTGAATTTAGTCGCTACTGAATTTAGTCACTACTGAATTTGGTCGTTACTGAATTTAGTCGACTGAATTTAGTCGCTACTGAATTTAGTCGCTACTGAATTTAGTCACTACTGGATTTGGTTTTTACTGAATTTAGTCGACTGAATTTAGTCACTACTGAATTTAGTCGCTACTGAATTTAGTCGCTACTGAATTTCTAGGGCTGGCAGACTAAAGTACATAAGTCTAAAAGGAACTAAAAAAACAAAATTAAAAAAAGACGCTTTATTGTTGTTTTTTTTAATTTATTCGATTTACTGGGGTGTACTAAAGTAATCCTAACGTGCAAATATGTGTCATTTAAGACCACTACAGCAAAAGGCTATTTTTGTGACTTAGGTCATTAAGAACACTTACTTTACCATTGAAAATAAATTTATACTTTAGAATAATTATAATTTAATTTAGACTTAGGTTAGAAGGTACTTAGAAATAATTTTATAAGTATTTATTTATTGACCTATAAATGAAGTATTGTAACTGTTCAATAATTTATCTCGGGGCCCATCAGCGAGATTTAAACATTATTATTACACAGCTATACCGATTTTAAAGTTTCCCCCGTAAATGTACAAATGAATTAACTCACCTATTGTCCTTGGCGCTGTCCAAAACCCAGTTTGGCCGTCAAGGATAAAGGGAACAGGGTCAGAAAGGGAATTTGGAATACCAAACCAGGCGGCGTCCGTCGTACAATAATAGCAGCACTAATCCAGTAGTTGAAAGAAATGTTATCCAGAACAAAGAACACAAGTGAAAGTCGTTCCCGCGACCAGAGACAAGTATGAATTATCGTTAATAATCTATTCCCGTAGCAATATTAACACTTTTATCCAGAAAAGCACCAGGTTAGAAAAAAAGGCGTGACTCGTCGTTCCCGCGACAAAAGACAACGTAACTGTCAGCTGTCAACCATAGATCCGCTATGATTTCCCCCGGCCGATAATGTTGCCCGATTATACGGAACAGTAACATTAATCTAATTAATCATCATCTTCACTGTATATAATGTCATGGTAAGTATTCCATTAACCGTTTTCAGTAGGTAAATCCATATAAAATTTATAAAAACATCAGGTATTACATTTAGTAAAGAGTTTTTTAGCAAATCTTTTTTTTACTCTTTGGATATGGGCTGTTACAATATAACTAGAATATTGTCAGATTTCATAAATTCAGGTTCTTTTCCTATGGTATCTCCTCCTTAGTCAGAATCATAGCGCAACCATCTTTAATCGACCCATTTAAATTGTCATCCATCGTTATCTTTAGTTCTTTATACTAATGAGCCCTTTAGAAGCGAACAAAAAAGCTCAAAATCAGTATTGTGCATTTTAACAACTAAAACTTTTTTACTGCTCGACTTTTTCAGTGGTTTCCAATCATGCGGGTGATAGATTTGCAATCCTATCTTTTTCTTCTGTATAATCCCGTAATCAGTATGTATGGACGAAAATCATAAACTTTTGCTCAGTTACTTTTAAATCTATTTTTTGCAAAGCCCAAGTAAACATAAATCTTACAAGTATATGAATTCCGTTCTGGCTTCCACATCTATCAGAATAAAATATTACAGATTGTGTGCTCTCAGATAAGTATGTTTGGAGGTATTTAAAAAGACAAGAGATAACTTCCTCCCGCAACTATTATTTCATACCATGTGTACTAGAGTGGAGCACGAATATATGGATAATTTTTTTTAGTTTATAAGTTCTAATAGAGGGGGATTTGTGCGTCATATTGAAGTTAAAAGAAGAAGAATTTTTCATCTCATTTAATTAGTATCTTTTGCCTCCACATCCACAGTGACTGTTTTTTACTTCAAGTCGTAAAATGTAAAATGGTGTGCCCCATTCACAAGAACGAAGGTACTTGATGATAGACTGATAATGTATGGTTTAAACTTTTATGAGAATAATACCGTGACAATAAACATGAAAATACTAACAAGGATTTTAAAAAATCTATTAATTTATTAAGCTTGAAAAACATTTTTTGTTTAAAATTTAGACATCACGTTCCACAATTACAACGTGGTTTTTTTTGCACCTAATCGTGATTTGTGTGCACTGAGTAATGGAAGCTTCGGTCGGAATCTTCACTGCTCTCTCAACAGCTTCAGTAAGGCAGGGAGGGAGGGAACCTTTAAAACAGTGGTTTGCTCTCACCACCAGATTCGACAATGTCCTGAATTCCTTGGTTAGATTTGTTTTTAAAGCAGCGGTTCGGTTAAGTATTCCAGTACGTTAATTAATCAATATAAACTTGAAGTAGAATTACGACGACAAAATACGAGTTTCTTTGGATTACCGGGTCTATAATCTTTCTTACAGTTTATGGGCAGGCTTTTCGAGTACACAACAATGTTAAACAGATAACGAGTGACATTTTTGCAGGATGGTTGGATCCTTATTAAAAACCAAGGCAGCCCAACTTTACTACATTTCACATGCCCAACAGGCATGTGAAAATTTACCTGGAGATTTATTTTCAAGATCTGATTTAAGCAATTGGCCATTGCGAGTAATATTTGTCCTGCAATGTGCTTACATTTCTTTACAGTCAGTTTTTCACGTTTCTAGAGATATTTCTAGTGAACCTACGTAAGATATAGGTCCTGAAATTCACCCGTGAAGATGAAGAAATAAGTGGCATGTGAAGCAAACTGATTTTTCACTGAAATGGTTTTTGCAGCTTTTTCTGAAGCAGTTTTATGAATCCTTCATACTTTCCAGTGTTAACATTCGTTCCATCACAACCAATGACCGTAATACTAGCCTCGGAAATTACTTCATGTAACAGAAAATCTGTTATCATAGTTAATATTCCTCTATTTGTGCCAATCTCAGGTACAACTTTTACCTTTTTAGAGTATTTTGCTATTTTTATGTACATACCAGTAACATTGATTCTGCTCATAATCATCATTCGAGATATTCTTTTATCAACTATAGAAGCCTGCTCTTATTTAAGAACCTTTTTATCTATAGGACAGATGCACTGAGCTAATTTATTGCATTTACATGCTTTCAAGATCAAAAAGTATCTTACAGCTTTGCTTTTCTGTCTTCTCTGGATGGATTTGAGTAAATTTTTGCATTTTAAATGATATGCTTTTAAATTTTGAATGATCCTCATTTGTGTTACTATCGGAATAAATACAGTTTGTCGTATATTTCCAACCCTAGATATTACGATGTCTGCTATCTCTGAAACAGTTGGCTCTTTTGCTCTTTCTAGTTGTAATTTTAGTTGATGTTTCGTTCATGTCAATTTGTAATACTTCATTACATCTTCGTAAGTAGTTAAGTGACTACGCGTTATTCAGCACTCGTTATTCAGACTGTCCTAGAGTCTAACTTATCAGCTCGCTATTACACCAGCATGAAAAACGCGCGCTCTAGGACTTTTAATAGTACTTCTTTTTCTTTACTGCACGCTATTATGGTATTTATTAATTTAAAAAAAAAATGTAAGCATTTGAGATATGTATAATAACAGTGAGATAAAAATTAAAATTATGGCATGCGAACTCCGAATACCCAAAACACAAAAATAGAAATGACCGCGAATACCAATGAACCAATCACGAACCAATGAAATTTTATGTTAAGACTAATATGTCAATGTCATGTATTTGTCTGTCTAACAGTCTTTGTCTTATTACACTACTCGCTATTCAGACTGTTAGCCAGTAAGACTCGCCTAACCCGATCTTGCTGTCTGAATTCAGAGTCTAACAGTCTGACGCTTATTACATTGACATGAACACTCAAATTTAATATCCCCAACGGACTAACGTAAACATAACAGAATAGGGTCTCTTACCATCAGACCTGCTAAAGCCCGGTGGCTCAAGCACGCCAATTTTAAATAATATACGAATTCACAATGCTACAACGTACGGCACCAAAAGGATGCACCGTATCAAAAGTGATGATGAAAGTGGGTTATTATAAATGTAAAAGTCTTATCTGCTACCAAATTATTTAATGGAGCTGAAAAAAATATATTATCAAACTTACATTCAGAATTTTTTAATATCATCTCAACTAATTTCTTGAGAATCCACTATGAGTAATAGAGATATTATATTATTAATCAAAGTTAATACAAAATTATACTAGTAAATGATTGCCAACCAAACGGGCATTTCTTTATTTTTCTTTTATAAATTACATTTTGAAGTGCTTAGTGCTTACCCTCCAGTTAAACAAAGTGATAACGTGGCGCATTTACGATCTATATGACTATGTCATACTTTTAGTCCGCTTAGTGCCGAATTTCATGTGTTCATTTTGACCTAAGTCATTATAAGTTGTTTATAACGTCACAAGATTTGGAGAATATCATAAGGTAGAAAAGGTGCACCATTAGAGTTCAAATTGAAACAGACGGCTTTGACTTACGTGCTTTAGTGAATCGATGTATTAATTTAGAATAATATTGTGGGCATTTTAAAACAAAATGTAATTTTTTTGACTTAAGTGCGTTAGTCTGCCGGCTCTAGATTTAGTCGCAACTGAATTTAGTCGCTACTGAATTACTAGGTATAATAAATATTATAGACAATAGACAATTGTATAATTGTCTATAATATTATTAGAATAACCGGCAAAGGTGTATACCTTTGCCAGTTATTCTACCGCCAAGCAGTAATGTGCAACAGCAGTACATTATTGTGTTCCGGTTTGAAGGGCAATGTTTCCAGAGAAATTACTGGGCTTAGAGATATAACATCTTAGATCTCTGGGTGACGAGCGCAGTGCAGTGCTAGGTAATGATTTGGACTCCTCATGTTCCAATAGCTGCGTGTCACTATGCTGTTATGTGACAGGCATGTTGCTTACCATCAGGCACATGTCCTGCTAGTCTCGACACTCTTTATTTAAAAAAAAATATATACACAGTAGGTATACCCAGTAAATTTGTATGTATGTATATTGTAGTGGTAGGACTCCTGGAAGAGTGCGTTTGGGGAAGTACCGCACCTTTGCCAGGTATTCTACCGCCAAGCAGTAATGTGCAAACATTACTAAGTATGTTCCGGTTTGAAAGACAATGTTGCCAGAAAAATTTCAGGGCTTAGAGATATAACATCCTAGATCTCTGGGTGATTAGCGCAGTGCAGTGCTAGGTAATGAAATGGACTCTTCATGTTCCAATAGCTGCGTGTCACTGTGCTGTTATTTGGCAGGCATGTTGCTTACCATCAGGCTGTGCATGTCCTGCTCGTCTTGAAAATCTTTATAAAAAAAAAATATCTACTTACTTATATTATCTATTATTATGAAATGAATCTCACTAAATTGGTAAATAGTTTTTGTTGTACCTATCCACATCGATATAAATCAACAGATGTGCCCGGAGCAACTTGACATTGGTAATAAACTGTGTTTCTGTGTGTAAGAGTTTTACAAACAACCAATCTACTTGACCTCTAGAATCGCTAGCGGTAAGATATGATGTGGTTCTACTTATTTTGGTTGTTGACAACGAATAGTGATACGTAAACCGGTTCCTACAACCGACTAAAACGGAAAGAGTGAGCTCACTCTTCCCAACGTTGACATGATTGCGTGCGCCCTGAAGTTTGGGAGGGCCCATCTTGGGTTCTACGATCTATGCCTATCCATCATTGTATACTGTATGTAGGCATCAAATAAATTTTAGCAAAATCCAAGCAGATAATTAGGTAAGTATGTAAGATGTCGGGCACCTTGTAACTATTTTTATTCAGTCAATAATTTTATTTAGAAGAATTGATATATCTTTACTGGTGTTGAAAATCATAAGTAAATGCGGTCTACTCGTCCGGCATTGAACGTTAGTGAAAGAGCGCGCGCGCACTGACTACAATGAGTACCTACTATGGATTCAGCTGTGAGCCTGTGACGCACAGCCGCGCGGCGCGGCGCGCGCGATCTCCGCGGAGCGGGTGACGGCTGCGACGAAGTGGGGGCAAAATCTGAATTTGAGCTGAAGTTGGGTGGGGCCTTAACATCTTATATATAAAATTCTCGTGTCACAGGTCACAGTGTCACCTTACTCCTCCGAAACGGCTTTACTGATTTTTACCAAATTTTATATGCATATTCAGTACATAGATCTGAGAATTGGCTACTAGTTATTTTTCATACCTCTAAGTGATAAGGGTTGTTCACCCTTAATTTTTTTTTTTAATTTTTAGACACAATTTTATTTTTTATTTTTTTATAATGTGGCATTAAAAGTATGTGTACATACAACCCTAATTTTTACCCTTTTATCACCAACCCCAATTTTTAGGGTTCCGTAAAACGTAAAAACGGAACCCTTATAGATTCGTCATGTCTGTCTGTCTGTCTGTCTGTCTGTCCGTCCGTATGTCACAGCCACTTTTTGGCGAAACTATGAGAGTTACACTGTTGAAACTTGGTAAGTAGATGTATTCTGTGAACCGCATCACGATTTGTACAAAAAAAATTAAAAAAAAGAAAAATTAGGGTAGCCCCCCATACTGAGAACTGAAACTTAAAAATTTTTTTTTCATCAAGCCTGCACCTTTGGGGTGTCTATCGATAGGTCTTCAAAAATGATGTTGAGGTTTCTAAAATCATTTTCGTCTACACTGAATAATTTGCGCGAGAGACACTTCCAAAGTCGTAAAATGTGTGTCCCCCCCCCTCTAACTTCTAAAGTAAACAAAATGAAAAATCTAAAAACAATATATGATGTACATTATCATGTAAACTACCAACGAAAATTAGTTTGATCTCGATCTGATGAGTAGTTTTTTTTTAGTACGTCATAAATACACTATTATTGAAACTTCGATCAAAGTTACAACGAACTACAAGAACTATGTGTACTATGTATATTATGTTACTTGCTGCAACGGAACCCTTCATGGGCGAGTCCAACTCGCACTTGGCCACTTTATTTAATAGCCATTTTAGTAATTTAATCATTTGATAGTGAACTCCTCTTAAACGGCGGGCGGCGGTACCGAATTGAATGATTTTTTTGTGTGGATTCGAGGATGGCTTAGATTCACAAATAAGCCCGGCAGATGGCGCTGCAGACAGTGTCTAGGTTATGATCCGAGCAAAGCCGGAATGGGCTGCTAGTTATTAGGTTATAAATTAACAAGTTAGGTGGTCGAAGAGCTGTTATGTGATTTGGCAAAACTTTGGGAGACAAAGTAATCGATAATAATAATTTGACTGGCCTCTTGGCTTAGTGGGTAACTCCGCCTGCGAAGCCGAGGGTTGTGGGTTCGATTCCCACCCAGTGCAAATATTTGTGTGATGAATTCTAATGTTTGCACTGTGTCTGGATGTCTGTGTATAATAAGTATGTATTATCAACTATATAAGTATTATATCAGCTATTTGGCCGCCTTATTACAAGCTTTGCTTAGTTTGGGGTCAGATGGTGTTGTGTGTGAATTGTCCACCAATGTTTATTATTATTTTATTTAATAAAGGTTGTAAAGGCCCGATTTAAAAACTAATCGATGAATGTAAATTTCAGGAATAGTGTCTCTCGCAAACCACCTTATATGGATCGAAGCTAAGAGGGCCGCCGATGAGGAGCTTGCAGAACTGGCTAGAGAAAACATGGTAAGTTCGTAACTACATTTTGTTATCTTATAACAAAATTAAATTACAATGCGATCAGCACTACAAATCTAATTAATTAGTTATCATCATCATCATCATTAGCCCACTAAATGTTCCCACTGCTGGGACTCGGGGCCTTCTCTCGGATAGGATAGAGTATTACATGGTTAATTAGTAGGGCATCCGAATTGTATCATATTAGACCAGATGAAGGTCTAAAGGTAATCAAGATGATCAAGACTACCAGTCGGAAGCGTAATCAGCATGCTGGCAGCCTCATTACGCTGAATGAGAATATATTCTCGTCCGTCGGTGAAGCTCCTTGGTTTTCATGTGGATCGGGCGTTGAAATGGGACATCCACATAGACGCATTGTGTACTCGCCTGAGCCAAATGTGTTTTGCCCTCGGACGAGTTGCCGCTTCAGCCCCCAGACATGCCGTCCTTTCTTGTTATTTCGCCACAGTTCATTCCCTGCTTACGTATGGAACTGAGCTGTGGGGTGAGGCGGCTGAATCAGACCGGGCTTTCATTCTCCAAAAGAGGGCTATTCGCACTATTGTTGGAGTAAAATGGGATATGTCTGCTAAGCCATACTTCGCAGACCTCAGAATACTAACGGTACCTTCCATCTTTATATACCAGGCCTGTTTGTTTACGCGACGTAACATGGACCAATTTGAAAAAGGGGTTTGGGTAAAGTTGGCGTCGTTTTTTTTTTTAGCGGCCAGAGATCTGTTATCACTTTCTTGTAACAATAAAATACCCTGATGCTGTCTGTGCAATCGGATTTGCTCTAAGTCATATCGGAGCTGAGTTATAGCCTGTCGAAGTTATTTATTTTTTGGATTTTTTGTATGGGCAAGTGGCGTCGTTTTTTCATTTTAGCGGCCAGAGATCTGTTATCACTTTCTTGTAACAATAAAATACCCTGATGCTATCTGTGCAATCGGATTTGCTCTAAGTCATATCGGAGCTGAGTTATAGCCTGTCGAAGTTATTTATTTTTTGGATTTTTTGTATGGGCAAGTGGCGTCGTTTTTTCATTTTAGCGGCCAGAGATCTGTTATCACTTTCTTGTAACAATAAAATACCCTGATGCTATCTGTGCAATCAGATTTGCTGTAAGTAACATCGGAGCTGAGTTATGGCCCCTCAAAGTTTTTTTTTTTTGTTTTCTTTGTATGTACTAGTGGCGCCATTTCCTATAGCGGCCAAACATCCGTTAGCCCTTTTGTGAAACATTATTTTTACCCTAAGGTACCTATGTAATCAGATTTGTTGCAAACTATATCGGAGCTGAGTTATGGCCACTTAAAGTTTTTTTTTTTGGTTTTCTTTGTATGTACTAGTGGCGCCATTTCCTACAGCGGCCAAACATTCGTTAGCACTTTTATGAAACATTATTTTTACCTTAGGGTACCTGTCTAATCAGATTTGCTCCAAACTATATCGGAGCTGAGTAATGGCCCCTCTAAGTTGTTTTTTTGGTTTTCTTTGTATGTACTAGTGGCGCCATTTCCTACAGCGGCCAAACATTCGTTAGCACTTTTATGAAACATTATTTTTACTTAAAGGTACCTGTGTAATCAGATTTGCTGCAAACTATATCGGAGCTGAGTTATGGCCCCTCAAAGTTGTTTTTTTGGTTTTCTTTGTATGTACTAGTGGCGCCATTTCCTACAGCGGCCAAACATTCGTTAGCACTTTTATGAAACATTATTTTTACTTAAAGGTACCTGTATAACCAGATTTGCTGCAAACTATATCGGAGCTAAGTTATGGCCCCTCAAAGTTTTTTTTTTGGTTTTCTTTGTATGTACTAGTGGCGCCATTTCCTACAGCGGCCAAACATTCGTTAGCACTTTTATGAAACATTATTTTTACCTTAGGGTACCTGTCTAATCAGATTTGCTCCAAACTATATCGAAGCTGAGTAATGGCCCCTCTAAGTTGTTTTTTTGGTTTTCTTTGTATGTACTAGTGGCGCCATTTCCTACAGCGGCCAAACATTCGTTAGCACTTTTATGAAACATTATTTTTACTTAAAGGTACCTGTGTAATCAGATTTGCTGCAAACGATATGGGAGCGGAGTAATGGCCACTTAAAGTTTTTTTTTTTGGTTTTCTTTGTATGTACTAGTGGCGCCATTTCCTACAGCGGCCAAACATTCGTTAGCACTTTTATGAAACATTATTTTTACTTAAAGGTACCTGTGTAATCAGATTTGCTGCAAACTATATCGGAGCTGAGTTATGGCCCCTCAAAGTTGTTTTTTTGGTTTTCTTTGTATGTACTAGTGGCGCCATTTCCTACAGCGGCCAAACATTCGTTAGCACTTTTATGAAACATTATTTTTACTTAAAGGTACCTGTGTAATCAGATTTGCTGCAAACGATATCGGAGCTGAGTAATGGCCACTTAAAGTTTTTTTTTTTGGTTTTCTTTGTATGTACTAGTGGCGCCATTTCCTACAGCGGCCAAACATTCGTTAGCACTTTTATGAAACATTATTTTTACTTAAAGGTACCTGTGTAATCAGATTTGCTGCAAACTATATCGGAGCTGAGTTATGGCCCCTCAAAGTTTTTTTTTTTGGTTTTCTTTGTATGTACTAGTGGCGCCATTTCCTACAGCGGCCAAACATTCGTTAGCACTTTTATGAAACATTATTTTTACCTTAGGGTACCTGTCTAATCAGATTTGCTCCAAACTATATCGGAGCTGAGTAATGGCCCCTCAAAGTTGTTTTTTTGGTTTTCTTTGTATGTACTAGTGGCGCCATTTCCTACAGCGGCCAAACATTCGTTAGCACTTTTATGAAACATTATTTTTACTTAAAGGTACCTGTGTAATCAGATTTGCTGCAAACTATATCGGAGCTGAGTTATGGCCCCTCAAAGTTTTTTTTTTGGTTTTCTTTGTATGTACTAGTGGCGCCATTTCCTATAGCGGCCAAACATCCGTTAGCACTTTTGCGAAACATTATTTTTACCCTAAGGTACCTGTGAAATCAGATTTGTTGCAAACTATTTCGGAGCTGAGTTATGGCCACTTAAAGTTTTTTTTTTGTTTTCTTTGTATGGACTAGTGGCGCCATTTCCTACAGCGGCCAAACATCCGTTAGCACTTTTATGAAACATTATTTTTACCTTAAGGTACCTGTGTAATCAGATTTGTTGCAAACTATATCGGAGCTGAGTTATGGGCCCTAAAAGAAAACCAAAAAAAATACTTTGAGGGGCCATTACTCAGCTCCGATATAGTTTGGAGCAAATCTGATTACACAGGTACCCTAAGGTAAAAATAATGTTTTATAAAAGTGCTAACGAATGTTTGGCCGCTGTAGGAAATGGCGCCACTAGTCCATACAAAGAAAACAAAAAAAAACTTTAAGTGGCCATAACTCAGCTCCGATATAGTTTGCAACAAATCTGATTACACAGGTACCTTAAGGTAAAAATAATGTTTCATAAAAGTGCTAACGAATGTTTGGCCGCTGTAGGAAATGGCGCCACTAGTACATACAAAGAAAACCAAAAAAAAAAACTTTGAGGGGCCATAACTCAGCTCCGATATAGTTTGCAGCAAATCTGATTACACAGGTACCTTAAGGTAAAAATAATGTTTCATAAAAGTGCTAACGGATGTTTGGCCGCTGTAGGAAATGGCGCCACTAGTCCATACAAAGAAAACAAAAAAAAAACTTTAAGTGGCCATAACTCAGCTCCGATATAGTTTGCAACAAATCTGATTACACAGGTACCTTAAGGTAAAAATAATGTTACATAAAAGTGCTAACGGATGTTTGGCCGCTATAGGGAATGGCGCCACTAGTACATACAAAGAAAACCAAAAGAAAAACTTTGAGGGGCCATAACTCAGCTCCGATATAGTTTGCAACAAATCTGATTACACAGGTACCTTAAGGTAAAAATAATGTTTCATAAAAGTGCTAACGGATGTTTGGCCGCTGTAGGAAATGGCGCCACTAGTACATACAAAGAAAACCAAAAAAAAACTTTGAGTGGCCATAACTTAGCTCCGATATAGTTTGCAACAAATCTGATTACACAGGTACCTTAAGGTAAAAATTATGTTTCATAAAAGTGCTAATGGATGTTTGGCCGCTGTAGGAAATGGCGCCACTAGTCCATATAAAGAAAACCAAAAAAAAAACTTTAAGTGGCCATAACTCAGCTCCGATATAGTTTGCAACAAATCTGATTACACAGGTACCTTAGGGTAAAAATAATGTTTCACAAAAGTGCTAATGGATGTTTGGCCGCTGTAGGAAATGGCGCCACTAGTCCATACAAAGAAAACCAAAAAAAAAACTTTAAGTGGCCATAACTCAGCTCCGATATAGTTTGCAACAAATCTGATTACACAGGTACCTTAGGGTAAAAATAATGTTTCATAAAAGTGCTAATGGATGTTTGGCCGCTGTAGGAAATGGCGCCACTAGTCCATACAAAGAAAACCAAAAAAAAAACTTTAAGTGGCCATAACTCAGCTCCGATATAGTTTGCAACAAATCTGATTACACAGGTACCTTAGGGTAAAAATAATGTTTCGCAAAAGTGCTAACGGATGTTTGGCCGCTATAGGAAATGGCGCCACTAGTACATACAAAGAAAACCAAAAAAAAAACTTTGAGGGGCCATAACTCAGCTCCGATATAGTTTGCAGCAAATCTGATTACACAGGTACCTTTAAGTAAAAATAATGTTTCATAAAAGTGCTAACGAATGTTTGGCCGCTGTAGGAAATGGCGCCACTAGTACATACAAAGAAAACCAAAAAAACAACTTAGAGGGGCCATTACTCAGCTTCGATATAGTTTGGAGCAAATCTGATTAGACAGGTACCCTAAGGTAAAAATAATGTTTCATAAAAGTGCTAACGAATGTTTGGCCGCTGTAGGAAATGGCGCCACTAGTACATACAAAGAAAACCAAAAAAAAAAACTTTAAGTGGCCATAACTCAGCTCCGATATAGTTTGCAACAAATCTGATTACACAGGTACCTTAGGGTAAAAATAATGTTTCATAAAAGTGCTAATGGATGTTTGGCCGCTGTAGGAAATGGCGCCACTAGTCCATACAAAGAAAACCAAAAAAAAAACTTTAAGTGGCCATAACTCAGCTCCGATATAGTTTGCAACAAATCTGATTACACAGGTACCTTAGGGTAAAAATAATGTTTCATAAAAGTGCTAATGGATGTTTGGCCGCTGTAGGAAATGGCGCCACTAGTCCATACAAAGAAAACCAAAAAAAAAAACTTTAAGTGGCCATAACTCAGCTCCGATATAGTTTGCAGCAAATCTGATTACACAGGTACCTTTAAGTAAAAATAATGTTTAATAAAAGTGCTAACGAATGTTTGGCCGCTGTAGGAAATGGCGCCACTAGTACATACAAAGAAAACCAAAAAAACAACTTTGAGGGGCCATTACTCAGTTTCGATATAGTTTGGAGCAAATCTGATTAGACAGGTACCCTAAGGTAAAAATAATGTTTCATAAAAGTGCTAACGAATGTTTGGCCGCTGTAGGAAATGGCGCCACTAGTACATACAAAGAAAACCAAAAAAAAAAACTTTAAGTGGCCATAACTCAGCTCCGATATAGTTTGCAACAAATCTGATTACACAGGTACCTTAGGGTAAAAATAATGTTTCATAAAAGTGCTAATGGATGTTTGGCCGCTGTAGGAAATGGCGCCACTAGTCCATACAAAGAAAACCAAAAAAAAAACTTTAAGTGGCCATAACTCAGCTCCGATATAGTTTGCAACAAATCTGATTACACAGGTACCTTAGGGTAAAAATAATGTTTCGCAAAAGTGCTAACGGATGTTTGGCCGCTATAGGAAATGGCGCCACTAGTACATACAAAGAAAACCAAAAAAAAAAACTTTGAGGGGCCATAACTCAGCTCCGATATTACTTACAGCAAATCTGATTGCACTGATAGCATCAGGGTATTTTATTGTTACAAGAAAGTGATAACTGATCGATGGCCGCTAAAATAAAAAAACGACGCCACTTGCCCATACAAAAAATCAAAAAAATAAATAACTTTGACAGGCTATAACTCAGCTCCGATATGACTTAGAGCAAATCCGATTGCACAGATAGCATCGGGGTATTTTATTGTTACAAGAAAATGATAACAGATCTCTGGCCGCTAAAAAAAAAAACGACGCCACGGGCCCATACAAAAGTACCCAAACCCCTTTGGCGCTTCTCGTGATCAGAGTACGTTGAGACACAGAGGCAGATTGATGATACCTAATCATGCGCTCGCTAAATCTGCAAAGTCGGTTTTCGTACGCGGTGTAACGTTGTACAACCACCTACCGGAGTACATAAAGAGTGCAGCTTCAGATAATTCTTTTAAAACAAGATTAAGGGTTCTTTTGGAAGGAAAAGCGTTCTACTCCACAAAAGAATTTCTAAATGAGAAATATGTGACAAATAAATAACTAAATATTATGTACTTTTAATGTACCCTATATTTTTTAATGTGACTTGTAAATTTGATTTATCAATAAAAATCTGTATCTGTATCTGTATTTTAAAAATTAATGGCACTACATAATATTTTTAGATTTTTTTTTGTTACTTTTATCTTTCTTAAGAAGCGACATGACCTTTACTTGTGGCACTTGTGGTAACGATATTGACAAACACGCTCTGTATGTGTGCGTGACCGCAAACGCTCTCAATACTGCCCGAGACGCGGGCGAAGGTATTTGTTTTCACGCACACACATAGATAGCGCGCGAGTTGAATGCAGAGCTTAGGAATGCGGAGTGCTGTGCGCGACAGTGACAGCACTATACACTGCAGGCGCGTGAGGTGGGGCGTGCGGATAGCGGGGGGAGATGCTCCCGCTCTTTACCTCAGACCCCGACTGCGTTCAACTCGCGCGTTATCTGTACTTACTGTGTTTTTACACTTGGTCACCACAAGTAAGACACGCGTCGCTTTGCCTATTATTATTTGCCTTTTGCTACCTATTTTAAAACTATTATAATAGGTAGGACTCTTGGCAGAGTCCGCCTGGGGAAGCCAATTATTCTACCGCCAAGCAGTAATGTGTAAACATTACTGTGTTCCGGTTTGAAGTGCAATGTTTCCAGAGAAATAACAGAGCGTAGAGATATAATATCGATTAGATCGCTGGGTGACGAGCGCAGTGCAGTGCTAGGTAATGATTTGGACTCTTCATGTTCCAATAGCTGCGTCTCACTGTGCTGTTATGTGGCAGGCATGTTGCTTAACATCAGGCACAAGTCCGGCTCTTCTCGTTATTCTTTATAAAAAAAAAATGATGTTATTACCAACAAACTTAATATATTTTTTAGGGAGGGAAGTATTCGCATGCAATTTACTCCAAGGAAGGTGGCTGGCCGCCGGTGTTGAAGAAGGAATTGGACAAGATATCCAAAGAAAAAGGCTTTATTCGACCGAAACTTCCAGATTTCACGCCAGAAGAGGTTGAACTCGTCAGGGGTAAGACTCAAATTGAAATAAAATGCTAAAACTTTAAATAATAGTATTAGGCCCAATTTTCACGGCGCGGTTTCAAACCGCGCCCGCGCGCGGGCGCGGCACCGCGCCGCGCGACGTTTTTGTTTCAAAACTCCCGAGACCGCAGGTTTTCACGGTTTCTACTGCGGAAAGCTACTGCGCAAGAATCGCGCGCAGCCACGCGGGCGCCGCGCGGCTGCCGCAGCCGCCGCGGTCGTAAACCGCGTCGTGAGTTTTGAATTCTTGATTGGCAGCCGCGCCGTGAAAACCGACTCTTAACCTTTCACCTAACAGTTTTTTTCACTTTTTTTATAAATGATTGATTGATTGAATTGAATACGAACAGGAACGTACGACTTCTACGGAGTGAATCACTATACCAGCCGCCTGATCCGGCAGGCCGAGGAGGGGGAGACTTTCACCCCCTGGCCGATGGGAGACCTACCCGACTTCCATGGCAAGATGGAACCCAGTCCCGAGTGGAAGGCCACACCATCGTTTTGGTTCTTTGTAAGTTGATAAACTTTTAAATCGTATACTTTTGTAATGTCAATAATACAATAAAAATAAAAGTGGCCAAGTGCGAGTGGGACTCCCGCATGAAGGGTCCCGTACCTTTAGCAAATAAACGGCGAAAACTTTTTTGGCTTTATTCTGAACTCCGTATACATACTCGTAGGCTATCGCAGTTTCCGCAGACAGGCATTCATCCAAAAAGCTTTATTCATTTGATTTTACCTTATGGTTGTAACGACGAATTCGATACTGCGTTTTGGTCTTCTAGTTTGCTTGGCACGGACTAATCGAGCAAGAAACGGTAAAAATCAAGTTTATTGTATGGTAACCCTCCTTAAATATTTATTTTATTTTATTCTTAGTATTTGTTGTTATAGTGGCAATAGAAATACATCATCTGTGAAAATATCAGCTGTCTAGCTATCACCGTTCTTGAGATAAAGCCTGGTGCCAGACGGACGGATGGACAGACGGATGGACGGACGGACGGACGGACGGACGGACAGCCAAGTCCCAGTAATAGGGTTCCGTTTTTACCCTTTGGGTACGGAACACTAATAAAGTCCACAATAAATCAATTATTCACACAATCACATAACCCTAACAACACCCGGCACAAAAGTGCCCATTACGCTAGCAGCATTACCTCGCTGAATAGCGATGGACAATCGCCATTGTGCCAGGTACAAGCCGCAGCGGAAGTCACCGCCATTTTCCCTCATTCGATGTTCTGACTCCTTAACTAGCTCCCTCGCTTCAGTGTAGTTTAGCTAAATTATAATAATAGACAATAAATGTTGGTAGACAATTCACATTCAACACCATCTGACTCCAAGCTATGCTAATTACGGCTGGTCTAGTCGGGAGACCGACGACTGCCGATCCAGAGCCCTTAGTTCGAACCCCACTGTCTTTCAGGCCTCATTCACGAATCCGCACTGAGCCAGCTTGGTGGATTATAGCCTTGACTCTCACCTTGTGAGAGAAGGTCCCGAGTACTAGCAATAGTCACATGTTCAATCAATAGTTCATCAATAGTGGATGCTTAATATGCTTTCATCATCATCATCAACAGCCCACTAAACGTTCCCACTGCTGGGACTCGGGGCCTTCTCTCGCAAGGAGAGAGTTAAGGCCACAATCGACCTCGCTGGCCCTGTGCGGGTTGATGGATGACACATGACTTCGAAAGAATAATGCTAATATGCTTTATACTGCTGCATTTTGGGAAAAATACTACAATAATACTTTTTTGGAGCTTTTTAGTAAAGTACTTTTTATCTAGTCTATCTAAGTACTGTCTATCTTGTGTCTGGCGAAAACGGTATTTACAGAAAGGGGAGAGCATGTGGTTGGTTGAGCTTCAGCAGCAGTAGTCCCCTCTAGCCCTGTCCCCTGGGGTGACAGCTGGGAATTCTCTTCTCAGTTGTCACCGGGGTGACAATTCGTGCCGACTGTTCCCTTTGAAAACTGACTAGAGAGGACAAATAGGAAGTCTGTTTCTAAGTTGTCACCGGGGGTGACAATTGCTACGATTCCTGCCCAGAAAAAACATGCAGTTACCTTAAAATTCAGCTTTTAGAATTGGTGTCTTTTGTATAAAATAAAAACGTCAAAAAAGTTATATCGAATAAATTTTAAAAATCAACATTATGTTTCGCTTACTTATAGGTACAAATAGCTACCTACTCCTTCTCTCACAGTTAATTTATAATGACTAGAAACTTGTGTTGCCAGATCTATCCTGAAGGTCTTCGCAAGCAGCTGGCGTGGCTGAAGAAGCAGTATGGAGACATACCCTTTCTCATCACGGAGAACGGGTATCCCACGTACGGAGGTCTGGAGGACGGCGACAGAATTGAATTCTACAAGGATTATTTAGCACAGGTGAATTTGTACTTGTTTAATTTATGAAATGGGTACTTGAAGCCAAGGACTTGGTGCAAGATATTTGTGATAAGAGATTGATTTGGTAGTGGTAGGACTCTTTTCAGAGTCCGCCTGGGGAAGTACCACACCTTTCCAGCTATTCTGCTGCCAAGCAGTAGTATAAAAACTGTGTTCCGGTATGAAGGGCAATGTTTCCAGAGAAATTACAGGGCTAGGAGAGAAAACACGTTATGTCTCCGGGTAATTATTTGGACTCTTCATGTTCCAATAGCTGGGTGTCACTATGCTGTTTTGGGCAGGCATGTTGCTTACCATCAGGCATAATGTATGCCCTGTTCATCTTCTCACTCTTACTATATATAAAAAATAAAAACATTGGGCGCTGAATTATCGAAAAGCGTTACCCGGTGCAATGAGGAGTAATAAGAGGATTGCAACGAGGACTATTCAGAATTAAGATTTAAGTACCTGTCAAATATAGTTATCAATATCGCCAAAGGTGGCACCACTGATCCATTTTGTTAGAGAAAATTGATGAGCTATCAATGCCTATAGCTCATATCTCAGGTCTCTCAATTTGGACCAAAACATTTTCTTAGATTCCTAGTCCTATACAGTCTGGTGGGCAATTTTGGACGGCGATTTGACGAACGTATATACTAAATTAATAAGGAACTCAAAACTTATGTTTGATGGTATGCCTATTGTTTCACATATCTCCTCAAAACCTGTTATTCTGACAGCGCTTGTGGGAACGTAAGGTAGCTGCTGTTACTGTTTGTACTAATTAGACATTAATATTTTTCAGGTTCTGCTGTCTATCAAAGAAGATGGAGTAGATGTGAGAGGCTACACAGCGTGGACTCTCATGGATAACTTTGAATGGATGGACGGATACAGGTACAAAATAACACATTGTTTTTCGTAAAAAACACATTTTTTTTTGTAAAAACGCTAATTTTTCTAAACACTTCTTTGTAAAAAACTTTTTTTTTGCAAAAACAATTTAGGCAACTTTGTTATATTGGAACCCAATCTTGAATGCTAATTAATTAATTATTTACACGACATTAACCCGCACCTTCTTACGTGAAATCCAACTAATACTTATTATTAATGCCAAACTTAGTGTGTGTGGATGTATGGATAGCATAGTAAATGATAAATGACAGAACAGCAAAAACTACTTTGGGGATTATTCATGTATAGATAGCGCGCGAGTTGAATGCAGTCGGGGTCTGAGGTAAAGAGCGGGAGCATCTCCCCCCGCTATCCGCACGCCCCACCTCACGCGCCTGCAGTGTATAGTGCTGTCACTGTCGCGGTCATCTCCCCCGCTATCCGCACGCCCCACCTCACGCGCCTGCAGTGTATAGTGCTGTCACTGTCGCGGTCATCTCCCCCGCTATCCGCACGCCCCACCTCACGCGCCTGCAGTGTATAGTGCTGTCACTGTCGCGGTCATCTCCCCCGCTATCCGCACGCCCCACCTCACGCGCCTGCAGTGTATAGTGCTGTCACTGTCGCGGTCATCTCCCCCGCTATCCGCACGCCCCACCTCACGCGCTGCAGTGTATAGTGCTGTCACTGTCGCGGTCATCTCCCCCGCTATCCGCACGCCCCACCTCACGCGCCTGCAGTGTATAGTGCTGTCACTGTCGCGGTCACAGCACTCCGCATTCCTAAGCTCTGCATTCAACTCGCGCCTCGCGCGCTATCTATAGATGAATACATGCATAGATAATAATACCTGGTAAGTAGTCTGAAATAGCACAGGCTACGTTTTATCCCGGGAAAATAACGGGTAATACCCCGTTTACATGATTCCAGTCCAGCGACCGAATCCAGCGCTGGATTGCTTACTGGAATAATGGAAACCGGCACTGGAATGCATTTGCACTGGATTGATGCATTCCAGTGCCGGTTTCCATTATTCCAGTAAGCAATCCAGCACTGGATTCGATCGCTGGACTGGAATAATGTAAACGGGGTATTAATGCAAGTGAAACCGTTAACTAGTAATATAATATATTTTTAAATTCGTCTATTTATTTTCAGGTCCCAATTCGGGTTGTACCAAGTGGACTTCTCATCGCCTGAGCGTACCCGCACTCCGCGCGCATCGGCGACTTTCTACAGACAGCTCATTCAACAAAACTCGCTCAATGTCACGACTATCTGAAGACTTTATTTTAGATAAAGCAATATACAGGGTCTATAGTATTGTGTGTGAATCGTCCACCACTATTAATTTATTTATTATTATTATTTATTTATAGTTAATAAAATTGTATAATCTAAAAATAAGCTTAATGTTTATATTATAAAGGACTTAATCACAATATAAATCATTGTTTAATTAATTACCTCGGAGTTTCGGCTGCGTTATAAACGCCGTGGTTACAAGAACACTACACAGTCCGACTCGCCCATAAAGGGTTCCGTTGCAGCAAGTAACATAATACATTTAGTAGGTACATATAGCTCTTGTAGTTGTAACTTTGATCGAAGTTTTAATAATAGTGTATTTATGACGTACTAAAAAACTACTCACCAGATCGAGTTCAAACTAATTTACGGTGGAAGTTTACATCATATGTTTTTTTAGATTTATCATTCTCTTACCTTAGAAGTTTTTTTTTTTTTTTTTTTTTTTATTCAAAATTTGCTACTCCACAGACTCCGGGGTCCGTGACTTTTGTTATTTCAAATCTTATTTATTTACATATTTCTTGGATAATTAGAAGAAGAGGAAAATAAGGGGGGAGTTGGGAACATTTTAAACCTAATACTAGTTAGTCCTCGTCTGTTGAGCCGATCACTACCGGTTGGGATTCCGCTAGTAATCGACTCAACATCGATTCTTTGCCTTATTGCCATTTGCCTAAGCCGCCTCCTCCCGGCCGAGAGCCTCCACTACGGCTGCATTTCTGTCCCTGATGGCCATCTGTAGGTTGAACTCTCGGATGGTCTTCGGTGATGCAGCCAACGCTCGCCGCACGAACCGACCGATGGCGTCGTCGGTGTCGTCAGCGTAGTACGTGAAGGTCCCCGTGTGCCGTGAGATTGCAACAACCGCATGGGGCACGCTCTCGTGCAGCTTCATGTTTGCCTTGGTTTTTATTGCGATTACCGACTCATATGTCAGTCCCTGAGCTTCATGGATGGTGAGGATACGTGACCCTGTGCCTGACCCATAACCCTGGTTTGTCAGGGTCTCCTTCTCCTCTTGAGTGTGAACTAAGAAGAGGGTGTTTGGTAGGGTGTTGGGTATTTGCGCTCCCTTGTACCTTTTCTGCTCTAGGGACTTTATACGGGGTGCTGAGGAGTACATACCTGAGTATATTTCCCGCAGCGCATATGCGACATCCATCGGATTACGATGTGTGCAGAGCAACTCCTGGCTGATCTTTGTTACCAGGTTTGGGCGGTGATACCTCATTTCGAAGAGATTTTCCCTGTCGATATAAGGCAACTGATTGACATCTCCGATGAGGACAATTTCACCAACACTAGACAGCCTTGAAGCCATCACAATGGCACCAAAATGGTTCATGAGAGCTTCGTCCACCATGAGGCGACTGAAACTCTCTCTTCCGAAACCATTTACCAGAGCAGAAGCCATGGTTCGCACTCTGGTTTTGACCAGGTTTCCGATACGGTGCGATAGCTTTTCTCTTAGATCTTTTGCTGCCTCAGTTGTTGTAGTGATAATGGCGTCCTTGTCCACATCGAAGTGTCTAATCACCCATGTTGTCTTTCCACATCCCGGAACTCCGTTGACCCACTGTATTCGCGGTACCTCCCAGTTTTCCCAACCCGCTTTGACGTTTGAGTTCCTTTCGATAGTCTTGGCCATCTCAAGGATCTTATCGTCCAGCATAATCTTGGTGCATCGGGCAGTAACTACGATTGGGTCGTTTGGTGGTGTCGCATAAACCGGCATTCCCGCGCGCTCTGTCTCTTTCTCGTTCAGTGTCACGAAGCCATTTTCTGCACTGTAAGCTGCCATATACTGTCCTGTCATAGTTCCCTTGATGACCCGGGAAGTGACATTATTGTAAATGGCTGCTTCAGCCTCCTCGAGTTTCGCCTTTAAGAGGCTTTCACTTCCTAGCCTATAGGACTGCATGATGTTTTCGCAGGTCTTGAGGTTAACTTGTCTTGTCGCTCTCAGAGTGGCTAAAAATTCGATGAAGGCGTTACGTGCATGACTTCGCGGCTCCGAAGCCAGGACATAGCGGGGCGGTTCAACCTGTCCCATGTCGGCTCTCGTTCGGCTCAGTTGTTGTTGTGAAGCTGCGTTGGGGGTCCTTGACGTCACGACGGGTGATGAGTGGGATGAGATTCGGAGTATGCTCCTTGCTGCTGCGTTGAAAGCAGTCACGAAGGTCGTGTTGGTGCCTTGGCAACCGTTTTGATTGGCTGCGGCTTTTTCCGTGGCTGCCCTCTGCTGTGCTCTTTCGGAGCCGGTTTGGATGGTCGAACTAGGAACCGGATGTACCTTAGAAGTTATAGGGGACACACATTTTACCACTTTGAAAGTGTCTCTCGCAAAAATTATTCAGTACAGAAAAAACACATACTAGAAACCTCAACATAATTTTTAAAAACCTACCCATAGACACCCCACATGTATAGGTTTTTTCCGATTTGGGTCTTTCATCGAGTCCAAGACTAAACTGGAGGGCGTGGCCATCTAGAAATGCGTCACCATTGGCGTCATGGTCATGGTCATGGTCCGAGCGTGACACTAGAATTCAATTCACAGCCCACAAAACATCTGTCTGTGGCGCAAAAGGGAGACTTCCCTTTAAAAAACTATGCGATATGTCAGAGGTGCGAAGGTACTTCAAGTCAATTAAAAATACCTCATTTATCTAGCGATTTTTATTTTAACAATAAATACTTACAATCATTACACTATACTTTAACGTTCTTATATATAGAAGTCTTATTACCATGTGTGGCATTTAATTGCTTAATTACAGACGTATACAGTAGGTTCATATACACATATTTAAATCCAATTATTTCAAAATTATTATTTAAACGTTATGTTGTGAGTGGAATTTGTGACTCATCGACCCTATTCCGGTCACCATTCTGTAAACCATTGTGAGTTCCATTTTCAGCGCTGTTTTGAGTGCCATTTTGGGCGCCATTTTGAGTACCATTTCGGGCGCCATTTCTCATTGCAATATATCGACGCTTTTTCTCAAGCCGTGCTTTTCGACTGATTCTCCATCCTACGACGCCGGCAACGATGCCGGCAACAACCACTAATACTAGACCTCCAAAGACTATTATAGAAGTCTTATTGTCTTCGGGTTTTGATGTTTTGCGGGCTCTGAAAACAATGGATAATATGATAATAATAAAATTGTTTTAACAAAAATATGTTTATTTTTAATAAACGTAGACTGACGAAATGAGCATTCTTTTGTTATTTGTATGCCCATTGGTCTATTCGATCAGTTTTAAGTTTTCATGTTTTGTATTGTTTTTTTTTGTATACGTATATTGTAATTATAGAGCTGCAGAGTCTGCCTGGAGAAATACTACATTTGCTGGTTATTCTACCGCTAAGCAGTCATGTGCAAACATCACTGTTTCAGTTTGATGAGCAATATTTCCAGAGAAATTACAAGGCATAAAGATAAAACATCTTATATCTCTGGGTGACGAGCGCATTACAATGGCAAGTAATGATTTTGACTTTTTATATTCAAATTTACAATAGCTGCGTGATGCTGCTCTGTGCTGTGTTATGAGCAGGCATGTTGCTCATGTTCGTCACTATTTATTATAAAAAAATGGCAGTCATAGGAACTGCCGATAGAAGTGAAAACTTATAACTCAGAATTTGATAGCTCACTTTGAAAACTACGCAGGTGAAACCGGAAGGCGTGGCCATGACCATGGCCACCTAGAAATACTAATGCATTTCTATTTTCTAGATTCCCAAAGGCCATGGTCCCGTGTTCATCCGAAAATTTCTTATCATTCCCGAGCATGACGCTAGAATTAATTTCACAGCCCACGAAAAATCTGTCTGTGGCGCGTCAAAAGAAGTTTTCACTTTAAAAAAAAAATAGATTTTATATATACGGTCGAATTGAGCAACCTCCTTTTTGATGTCGGTTAAAATAACATCTCTAATGATACATACACATTGTCCGTGTAATTGTATGGAACGTCCAGCGAGTTGCGCGCGATTACTTCTCTGTAAAACTTGGCGGAGGAGCGAGCGGTGCGCGTGCGCAGCGGGGAAGAGAAATCCACTTCGTACAGACCGAACTTCGCTCTGAAAACATGATACAAAGATATTGAAATCCAATAATTATATTGTCTACGAACAATTATATTGTCTACGAATAATTATATTGTCTACGAATAATTATATTGTCTACGAATAATTATATTGTCTACGAACAATTATATTGCATTAAATCGACCAATTCAATCATTGGGTCTTCAAATGGACGGTGTAAACAAATATTCTTGCCATGCTCCTCAACAAAAGACAACAAATTATGACACCGGAACAACAATTAACAATTGTTAACACAGTCAGATTATAATTTAACGCGTTAGATTAAAATCTTACGGTAGCTTAAGTTAGTTTGTAACCGTTAGTTATAATCTGCCGGTTTTTACAATTTCACGGGGACATATTCAGTCATAGTCGTGTTTTGTTTTTTGGACATAACCTAAAATGCTGGAGTTTCTTAAGTTAAGGCGCAGAGCACATTTAAATGGCGCTGGGCACGGAGATGGCACGGCTTGGCTTCCTATTGCATTCAAATTTCAAGCTTGGATCTTTTCTCCTTGTCGCATGGCAGCATTGGTTCCATACAGTTTCAATACCTCTTCTAATCCATTATTCCGCAATGCCGTACAAAAATCATGCGAGAAGGAGAAATTATGGATTATTTTATACCCTTCTATCATCCAGCATAGGTCTCCTGGGTAGCGATTCTGAAACCATTCGGTTACATCCGACACGGAATCTCATCTCTCGGTCTTTGTCATGCTAAACAGATAAGACAAAGACCGAGAGATGAGATTCCGTGTCGGATGCAACCGAATGGTTTCAGAATCGCTACGCTGGTATCACCAGCGTACCCATAAATTTTGTTCACGGGCATGTAGTCTATAATATAAGAGTATTTCACCCACCTATATCCCGAGTTCCACTCCATATTATCCATAAGGCTCCACGCCGTGTATCCCGTCACATTCACGCCGTCTTCTTTAATTGCTAGCAGCACCTAAAATATCAACGATAACATGAAAACAACGAGAGAATAACACATTTTTGAGGTGAGAACGGATTTGAGAACATTAAGATAGAGGAAGAGCTTTTGGTTCGCGTCCCTGACATGAGTAATAATACGGCTGTAGGTAGCTATAGGTAGCCGTAGGTAGCTATAGGTAGCCGTAGGTAGCTATAGGTAGCCGTAGGTAGCTATAGATAGCCGTAGGTAGCTATAGGTAGCCGTAGGTAGCTATAGGTAGCCGTAGGTAGCTATAGGTAGCCGTAGGTAGCTATAAGTAGCCGTAGGTAGCTATAAGTAGCCGTAGGTAGCTATAAGTAGCCGTAGGTAGCTATAGGTAGCCGTAGGTAGCTATAAGTAGCCGTAGGTAACCATAGGTAGCAGTAGGTAGCTATAGGTAGCCGTAGGTAGCTACTGGTCACGAACTAAGCAACATTAGTGCTATATAGTGCTCGCAATATAACTCTGGTGACGTACTTAATGTCGCCAGGTCAAGCTAATAGGTTCCCTTTCCGTTCATTGAGAACTTATAACTTCATAAAACAGGTACGGGAAGGGATTTTTCAGGTAAGCAATTTAAGTAACTACACCTATAAGTTACACGACAACTGAGGCTCAAGAACGAATGTCTCGAAGTAATGAACGCCGTTGCAGTGCTGGTTTGGTTCAGTATGAACAAGTATTGGTACAATTGTACATTGGTACATTGGTAAGTGGTAAGTACTGTCTGAGTCTCATACCACCAGGAGAACTTTATTACATTATAAAAAATCTGTCATTTTCAACCTACACCAACAACGAAATAACAAGAATTTAATTTAAACTTTTAAATCTTTTATTGAGAGCTATAACACAATTTGAAAATTGGGCGCATGAATGCTCTTTTACTGGGTCAATGGCTTCCATAGGATCATCTTCTTTTTTCAATAGAGTTAAAATCAAGACGGACCACGGCGGTAACCGCAAAAAATCCTGACCATGTTCCTTTAATAGTTATTCTACTTGGTATTATGGGTCTTCTTTGTGCCTCTTTATTCGAGTAACTGCGGGTTTGTCCAACAATTATCGAAATCTATTTCATTTTTCTTAAGTCACTTTTGGCGTTCTGCTTTTGCATTGCCCATTGTAGCCGCTTTATTTATCTGAGTGCAGTGGTATAATGCGTTGTCCATTACCACGTGACAGTACGTTCTAAAACGCCTTTAATAAAAATACAGTAATTAAATACAGAGTATAAATATGATCAAAGAGCATCCAAGCTAACGTTGAAAAAAAAATTAAGTAAAATTTCTTTTGTCGCACCGCCCACAGATTTTCCCTTAAGGTGCGTCCCCCAGCAAAACTAGTTTTTTGTCCAGTTTTAAGAGCTATCTACTCATTAGCCAAAACAAATATCAACTGGTAAAAAATACATTAAATTTCTACAACTTCTTGGCTTCAAAATGGTAGTATTATTTTTTTGTTAATGAACTTATTGTTTAAATAATCGCCTCACAACGAAACCATGAAAAAATTAAATAATTGTAGTTATCATGCATCTCCTCAAAAATCGTCCATTATTTTGATTTTGTACTTACACCAACGGATAGACAATTCCATTACAAACATTTTGGTAGTTTTATTTTTTTCAAAAGACCAAAATCTGATTTTATAAAGAATTTATTCTAAAATTTGAGCGTAAAACAGCGACAAATAATAATAAATAAATAAATAAAATAAATATTGGTGGACAATTCACACACAACACCATCTGACCCCAAACTAAGCAAAGCTTGTATGATGGCGGCCAGATAGCTGATATAATACTTATATAGTTTTAAATACATACTTATTATACATAGAAACACCCAGACACAGTGCAAACATTTGAATTCATCACACAAATATTTGCACTGGGTGGGGATCGAACCCACGACCCTCGGCTTCGCAGGCAGAGCTACTACCAACTAAGCCACGAGGGCAGTCATCCTACTGTTTCTCTCTTGCTCTTTCTTGCGGTGTGCGTAGGTAAGAAATACTCAAGGTAATTTGCTCGGGGTACGCCCTTAAGTGGTAAATGAAGCTAATGCTGTTAGGTTAAAGGCTCGATCGGGTGAACGTGGGACCGCCGAGTGTACCGAGCGAGAAAGATACAATCAACTGATCTTCACTGCTGTGTCACTGTGTCTTCTCTTTTGATTTGTATGTTATGAAAAAAAACATTTATAACTAGTTTCTCACATTCGGTCTTACTCACTCACATTTTTTCCCACAGGTATTAATATTGGCGATAAAACAATCAAACCTCAAAAATAAAGCCTCTGCTTAAAAATATGCCGATAATAGGCGGAGATTTGATTGCTATGGTATCCTTACAAATGAGCTGTCAAATAGCTTTGCTTTTGGATAACGGCACTTTTGGCCCGTTATTGACTCGTTATTATTCACAACCACGATTGATTTTCAAGAACCAGCCACGGCCAGCACTTTTAATCACTTTCGGCATAATTAAAGCAATTAATTACTTTAGAAATGTATAAAAACACCAAATATAAACAAAGTCTTGTCACCTGACGTATACAAGAAGATGACGGCGCGTCAATTAGTTCCAAATTTTGCTACGCGCAGAGTTAAATTGCGCGCACTCTATTATACAAAAACTTAAAGTTTTAAGTTTTCACTTCTATCATTGCCAATCAGTGATGTTTAAACTAGGAATTTCACGTTAGCGTTTTAAAACGTCCGCGTCAAAAGAGTATTAAAACAGCAAGTTTAGCACTCTTTTATGACAATGGTCTTAATCATTCTATAAGTGTAGGTACTTATCTATCATTAATACTAATAACTAACATTGAAGTGTCTCTTTGTAATATTAGAATACCCGCTTTTTACTACGTGCAAATGAATGTGTAGATGGTGCTTTATACCAAAATATTTTTTATTACAATTTTTGTTTGTCTGTTCTTCTGTCTGTCTGCTCCGGCTAATCTTCGAAATAGCTGGACCAATTACAGCGGAGCTTTCACTCCTGATATTCTAATGCATAACTTAGGCAACTCTTACTTGAGGAAAATAAGCTGGGTTCTGTGAAATAAACAAAAATCGCTAAAAAAACGTTAAAACGCTCATGAAAACGCACAGTTTGTAAATGGAATCCATCGTATGCTTTGGTCATATCTAGCACTAGCAGCGCCCCGCGGTGTTACCCGCGATGTTCCCGTTCCCGTTGTTCCCGTTGTTTTCCGGGATAAAAAGTAGCCTATGTGTTCTTTCAGACTATAATCTGTCTGTGTTCCAAATTCCAGCCCGATCCGTTCATACGTTAGGACGTGATTGAGCAACAAACATCCAAACATCAATACATTCACATTTATAATATTAGTAGGATAGTAGGATGATTGTAATGAAATAGAAATGCAAAACAAATAATACGAAAAGTATTCGTCATTAATCTAAAAGAACCCACCCCGAACCACACCCGGTGCAGAAGTGCCCATTGTACTAGCCACATTGCCTAGCTGGGTTGTTATGGCCAGCCTTTACACCAGGTACGAGGTTAGTAAATGAATAAATAAATGAATACAGGTACATTCGAAGCCGCACCTGTTTCAGGAAGCTCTTGTAATAGTCTATCCTCTCTGGATCGTTGAGTCCTCCGCTCGTCTCCCGCCCGTTCTCCGTGATGAGGATCGGAATATCTCCATACTGCTGCTTCAGAAGGGCCATCTGCTTGCGGATACCTTCAGGGTAGACCTGGGAACGAAGGATCATGATTACGTAGACATCCTCGCTGAACTAAGAAGGATAGAAGGTATGCCATTAGTCGTGTGTATTGTACACAGCAACGGATTTAAAAATAAAATAAATATTGGTGGACACTTCATACACAACACCATTTAACCTCAAACTAAGCAAAGCTTGCACTATGGGAGCTAGATAGCTGATATAATGCTTACATAATTATTTTAAACTATACAATTGTTATATCAGCTATCTGGCCGACATAGTAAAAGCTTTGCTTAGTTTGGGGTCAGATGGTGTTGTGTGTGAATTGTCCAGTATCATTAAAAAAAAACATACTTATTATACCTACATAGAAAATATTCATGAACAATGAAGGTAGGTACATGGTTACATAGACGTCCTCACTCAGGGCCTGACTAATCCTTAGGTTAATTATGCTGCAGTGCAACCTAGAGTGTAGAATTTGTGTCTTTGCATGCGCTACTATTAATCTAGTCTTATTGCATCTACCCCACGTATACTGAAAATACTTGAGAGTCCCTGAATTTAAGATACGCAAAAGTTTTACAAAAATTTTGATTTTACCTTACGATTTTAACGACGAGGTCGAATGCGTTTTATTGGCGCTATCTAGTTTGTTTGGAACGAACTAATCGAGCAAGAAACGGTAAAAAAACCAGTTTGTTGTATGGGAGCCCTCCTTAAATATTATTTTTATTTTATTTTTAGTATTTGTTGTTATAGCGGCAATAGAAATACATAATCTGTGAAACAGCCTGGTGGCAGACGGACAGCCAAGTCTCAGTAATAGGGTTCCGTTTTTACCCTTTGGGTACGGAACCCTGAAAAGACCCTAAACTGTAGATGTAGATATCTACAGTTTAGGGCCTTTTTTAACCTCCCTTCCTAAAGGAAACCCTCAGTTGAGGGTTAAAACAGTTGCAGTTGTAGTTAGTAAGTACTAAGTTTGTTATTTGTACTAAGGATAAGTTACGGTGGTCTAATCGGGAGAACGGCGGCTGCCGATCCGGAGACCCCGGGTTCAAACCCCACACGCACCACTGTCTTTTCGAAGTCATGTGCGTAATGCCGCTAACTTAAAACGGTGAAGGAAAACATCGTGAGGAAACCGACATGTACCTAGAATCTTTCGAAGTCATGTGTCATCCGCCAACCCGCACTGGGCCAGCGTGGTGGATTATGGCCTTAACTCTCTCCTTAAGAGAAGGCCCCGAGTCCCAGCAGTGGGAACGTTTAGTGGGCTGTTGATGTGTGTTGATGTGAAGTTTGTTATTACACTGAAGACGCGTCGCTCGACGGGTAAGTCCGGGAATTTGTCCAGTTTGGCGTGCAGCAGGGGCGCGTCTCCAACAGGCCAGGGTCTGAGCGACTCGCCCTCTTCGGCGCGACGGACGCGACGGCTGTAGTAGAAGTTTAACCCGTAGAAGTCATACGTTCCTGGAAATAGAAAGAAGTTTTCTAAAAAGATTACGAAGCGATTTTGACTTGACTTGCTTGTTTTAAAGTTTTACGGGCACGGGAGGTACCTCCTTGTTATTAAACTACCGCGATGTGACCTTATGTTATAATTAAGCAATGTTTTAGATTGTGATCAATTGATTGTGTAAAGTTTTCAATTTAGGACTCTCTTTCAGGTCAGGTATTTCACAATCTAGACGTACTTTTGAAGTGAACACTGAGAGAGAGAGAGAGTTTTTTCGTGGGGTGTGAATTAACCTAAGGATCACATTCGGGAATGAAAGAAATCTTCGAGAAAACTCGGGACTATGGCTATTGACCATTTAGAAATGATGACGCATTTCTAGATGGCCACGCTCTCCGGTTTTACCCGTGTGGTGTTCAAAGAAAGCTGTCAAATTCTGAGTAGTAAGTTTTCACTTCTATCGGCAAATATTTTGACTACCAATTTTTTTATAGTGTATAGTTACAAATACAAGTCATGTGCCTGATGGTAAGCAACATGCCTGTCTATAACAGCACAGTGACTCGCAGTTTTTGGAACACGAAGAGTTCAAATCAATACCAAGCACTGCACTGCACTCGTTACACAGAGGAATAAGAAGTTTTGTCACTATGCCCTGTAATTTCACTGGTATGTCCCTCAAACCGGAACACAGTGATATTTTCACATTACTGCTTGGCGGTAGAATGACTGACAAAATGAAGTCTTGTCCTGCGAAGCCACCCAGTGCAAATATTTGTGTATTTAATTCAAATGTTTGCATTGTGTATGGGTGTTTCTATGTATACTGCATGTATTTACAACTATATAAGGAAACAATAATATAATAAAACGAATTAACAAAAAATGGCTATGTAGTTAATTTATACGCTGTAGAAGTAGGAGCGACAGGTATACCAGCAAAATCTCTCTATAACCTGCTAAAAGACCTTGGCTTGTCCAGAAGTGCAGTAAGTTCTATACTAGAACGAGTATATAAAGCTGCACTAGTAGGATCATATCGGATTTGGCTGGGCAGGGAGAGAAATACGAGTAGTGAAGGTGAGTGTTGACGTACGTCACCAAAAGGGGCCCCTTTTAAACCTACGCCCAAGTCACAAGTCTTGGGGTCTATTCGAGATTTCTCTCTCTGCCACACGATGGACCCGGCACCCGTACGGTGAATCCATGGAATGCTAAGAAGTTCGTATCTCTTTATCTATTTATGCTTTGCTTAGTTTGGGGTCAGATGGTATTGCGTGTGAATTGTCTACCAATGTTTATTAATTTATTTGTCACAGTAGTGGAGTTCAAACCTGTTAGTTCTAATCTTTGGAACTCTAGCTATAAAACAATGGTGACTTAAACTTATTGCAGTTCCAAAATACTGAATCACCAAGGATGTTCAGCTTCAAAATTTGCTCTAAGCGCTTACTACGTTATTCACCTCGAATGAATTCAATTTCCTCTTTGCTTAGTTTCGGTAGCAGGGACCAGGGATAGCCTTCCTTGCGACTGTAGTCAGCGATCGCTTGCTCGACCTTCGCTGGCCAGCCGCCTTCTTTTGCGAAGATGGGGTGAGAAAATCGACCTTCCTGAAAATGAAGTAAAGTTACACGTAAAATTTTATTACTCCGCGTAAAAGCCGCCGAGTAGGTATTAAATAAAGTAACACGCATAATAACTCCGAGTTATAATCGAGTATAGAGAAGTGGACTAGGGTAGGCTGCTGATTATTACTAGTTTATTTATCTGGTCTACTCGTAGTACTTGTATATTGGTCGAAGGCCGAAGATCTTAGAGCTCTTAAACCTTAGAAATAGAGACCCTTCGTGAGGCATTTCGATGGTAATATGGGTGGCGATTCTGAAACCATTCGGTTGCATCCGACACGGAATCTCATCTCTCGGTCTTTGTCTTACCTGTTTAGCATGACAAAGACCGAGAGATGAGATTCCGTGTCGGATGCAACCGAATGGTTTCAGAATCGCTACCCAGGAGCTAGTAGTAATCGATCCTCTCGGAATGCGTCGGGAAAATGGGAGGTCAAACGTTCACTATGTTTTAATAATTATATGAATTTGTTCACTCTTCTTTTTGTACTAACAATAGTTTATTAAGTATTATTCTACTAACTTAGTGTATGTTATCGGAAATAAAATTATTTTGATTTTTTTTGTAGTCGGGAGTACGGCCAGCACTGATCCTGAGCCCCCGCCCCGGTTTCAAATACCACACGCACCATTGTCTTTTCGAAGACATTCCTAGTGGGAAGTTCACAGTACACTCCTTGTGGAAATACATAATACACTCTTAATGGTGCTGGTCAATCAATACCACCTAGAATTAGAATCAGACACTTCGTGGACAGCGTGTTCTTCTGTACCTGATATTCTCTCACAAGCTGAGTGGCTGCCACATCCGTTTCATTTACTGGCTCCAGCCAAGTCAGGTGGTTGGACAGGGACACCTCACCTGGGGAAGTTAAACATACACTTGTTGTAAATTTTCATCCATAATATATGTTTTTGCACTTCTTTAGCTCCTTTCTTCAGCACTTTTTGGCAGGGGAAATATCTTATGATGAATTGACTTGTGATTTGCTAAGTAGATATTGTTGTCAGTAGAAGCTGGATGTCGCAGAAAGTTCAAGACGTATCATAATTTTAAATTTATTTTTAACAAGGTAATTCTGAATATGACTAAACATGACGAGACGTGAAGAGACGTGAAGAGACGTGACGAGACGTGACAAGACGTGACGAGACGTGACGAGACGTGACGAGACGTGACGAGACGTGACGAGACGTAACGAGACGTAACGAGACGAGACGTGACGAGACGTGACGAGACGTGACGAGACGTGACGAGACGTGACGAGACGTGACGAGACGTGACGAGACGTGACGTGACGAGATGTGAGACGAGACGTGACGAGACGTGAGGAGACGAGATGGGATGAGTGATGTAATGATAATTCGTTTAAACTTACCATGATATTTAGGCTTAAACTCTTCATCATAGATCCTCCAAGCTTTGGCGTGCGCCATCAGGACGTTCTTAGTACATATATAGGCTCCTACAGGGTTGATGATGCCAGGCGCGAAGATGGGTAGCGTGTATGGGACATCGCAGACCACCCAGGGTTCGTTGATGGTTATCCAGGTCTTCACGCGATCGCCGTACAGAGAGAAAACCACTCGGGCGTAGTCAGCGAACCACTCGACTATGAGAGGGTTGGTCCAACCACCTGAATAGGAATATAAACATATACAAGGTGTTGTAAAAAGGTGCAACAATATTTATGGTAGTTCATCTACATTGAGTTTTGAATCATGTAGGTATGTGAAAATTAGGCATGAAAGCTCAAAAAAAAATTCCAAAAAAATAATTAAATTTTTTGGTTGTTATTTCATTTGACATACCCCTAATGGCCAGATCTTCGCACGAATTTTTGTACGACGTCGCGGCGTCGGTGACAAGGTCGTTTGTCTGCTGTACATGCTTTAGGGTTGAAGCTGGTGATTTGGTGGGAATTTTACGTCAAACTTTGACTCGAATTATCTCGTGATCTACCGTGCTGAGGGGAAAGGGACCTTGGGTGATGAAGTCTACATCAGTGTTAGAATGGACTGTTCAAATATTGTTGGGGGTAAATCCACCACGTTGTATATAGTAATCAAAGTGACCGGAGTGAAAACGTAAAACTAAGAATCGGACTGAGTGGTCAGTCATAGGAGAGACCTATATCCAGCAGAGTGTTCTTTTACCCAAGTCAAAAATGAAAATCAAATAGTAGGTACCTACACCTATAAATATTTTATTTATTTGTTTGAATATATTTGGCCACAAGATAACAGCGGTTACACATATTTATCTTCTTCTTATATATATAATTCTCGTGGCACAGTGTTTGTTTCCTTACTCCTCCGAAACGGCTTTACTGATTTTTACCAAATTTTATATGCATATTCATCTTATATATAAAATTCTCGTGTCACAGTGTTTGTTTCCTTACTCCTCCGAAACGGCTTTACTGATTTTTACCAAATTTTATATGCATATTCAATAGGTCTGAGACTCGGCTACTAGCTATTTTTCATACCCCTAAGTGTTAGGGGTTGTTCACCCCAAAATTTTTTTTTTAAATTTTTGTTCAAAAAAAAATGTTTTTATTTTTTTATAATGTGGCGTTAAAAAATACATACAACCCTAAATTTTAACCCTTTTATCACCAACCCCTGTTTTTAGGGTTCCGTAAAACGTAAAAACAGAACCCTTATAGATTCGTCATGTCTGTCTGTCTGTCTGTCTGTCTGTCCGTCCGTATGTCACAGCCACTTTTTGCCGAAACTATGAGAACTACACTGTTGAAACTTGGTAAGTAGATGTATTCTGTGAACCGCATTAAGATTTGAACAAAAAAAATTTAAAAAAAGATAAATTAGGGTTGCTCCCCATACTGAGAACTGAAACTCAAAAAAAAAAAATGTGTGCGCTTCAAACCGCACGGCAGAAGTGAAAACTAAAATAAGAAATACTTAACTATATAAAGACTACTAAATAATTTTAATTTAAAACTTTTACGGCTGAATGATTAGTATCCATGGCCAAGAATAAATTAAAAAAAAAAAATTACGCGGGTCGAAAATGCCGTTTGACTTACAAGTTTTTAGTGTTTGTCATATTTATGTATTTCGCTAAAAATGCATAAATATGTTGTGTTATAGTGTATTTGTGTAAGCACTTTCTTATGAAAATGGGTATCATTTTGTGTGTTTACGTAGTGTAAGTGCTGTGATAAAATATTACAACCATAACTTTTTTGCAATGGACGTGAAATGCAAATTTAACATTTCGTGACAGGTTCAATTGATGTGGTAAGTACCTAGAAGTTAATGTCGTGATAAAAAAGTTTAAAAATTCGCCAGTTTCAGCGAGAAAGTCGCTAAGGTGTCAGTCAACACTGGTAGTGAGCAGCGAGAGAGAGTAAGAGTATGTATTGTCCCATGTCCTCCTCTAACAATTATCTTTCTCGGTCTGGCACGTTTGTTGACCACATTATCTTTCTCGCTCTAGCATCCCGAGTTTACCCGAAATTTCTTATCATATCCGAGCGTGATGATCACGTGATCATTAATCCATTTCACAGCCCACGAAAATTCTGTCTATAACGCGCCTAAAGAAGTTTTCACTTCAAAAATTTTCATCAAACCTACACGTGTGGGATGTCTATCTATAGGTCTTCAAAAATGATGTTAAGGTTTCTAAAATCATTTTCGTCTACACTGAATAATTTGCGCGAGAGACACTTCCAAAGTGGTAAAATGTGTGTCGCCCCCCCTCTAATTTCTAAAGTAAGAGAATGAAAAATCTAAAAAAAATATATGATGTACATTACCATGTAAACTACCAACGAAAATTAGTTTGAACTCGATCTGATGAGTAGTTTTTTTTAGTACGTCATAAATACACTATTATTGAAACTTCGATCAAAGTTACAACGAACTACAAGAACTATGTGTACTATGTATATTATGTTACATGCTGCAACGGAACCCTTCATGGGCGAGTCCAACTCGCACTTGGCCACTTTATTTTTTTATAGCCATTTTAGTAATTTAATCATTTGACAGTGAACTCCTAAACGACGGGACCAATTTGAATGTTTTTTTTTTGTGTGTGTATTCGAAGATGGTTTAAATTCACAAATATAAGCCCGGCAGATGGCGCTGCAGACAGTGTCTAGGTTATGTCCGAGCGAAGCCGGAACGGGCCGCTAGTGTATAGATAAACGAATGATTTGTCTCGGAAATAAAACATCACCGTGTTTTAAGACTTACCAGCGTCATCTAGTGTTATCCGAGACAAGTCAAGTATGCTACTAATATTATAAACGTGATAGTTTGTAAGTATGGATGGATAGATGGATGTTTGTTACTCTTTCACGTAAAAACTACTGTCGGGATTTGGATGAAATTTGGTACATAGCTAGATAATGTTTTGGAATTATACAAATACTACTTTTTATCCCGGGAAAATAGCAGAATCGGGAACTACACGAGTAAAACCGCGGGGTGCTGCTATCTATTATTATAACAAATTAAACAC
The DNA here is from genome assembly GCA_963693475.1 of Ectropis crepuscularia. Taxonomy (NCBI): domain Eukaryota; kingdom Metazoa; phylum Arthropoda; class Insecta; order Lepidoptera; family Geometridae; genus Ectropis; species Ectropis crepuscularia. Next base: position 6,278,280 of record OY856368.1, on the reverse strand, counting down.
AATACTAAACACTTTATTGTCACCACAAACGAAGTTGACAATAATAGTTAACACATAAAAAACAATAACATAATGGGCACAAAAGGCGATCTTATCGCTAAAAGCAATCTCTTCCATATAACATTTGATTCATAAGGAAACTAGATAATATGTAAGATTTTGGGTATAGACACTGATGATATAGGTAGACTGATGATGAAATAAAAGTATTAGAATATGAGTTTGTAAAGTACTGATGTTGGATTATACATTTACACAAGCATGTACACTTGGAAAAAGTCTCAGAGTCAGAGGTGCAGCTGGGATTCAAAGCAATTAATTACCAACCAAAGCTTGTGAAAACAGGACGTCTGCTCTGTTTCTACGAAAACGACATTTCGAAAAAAAACTCGCGACTTTCCTATTCTCGTTCTACTTCATTTCGTCCGATACAACATTGTTTGACGTTTAAATGTTCTAAGCATACTCTAATCAGAGTAGGATTAGATCATTTAAACGGACAATACGACGGATCGAAGTAGAATTGGAGTTGGAAAATTGCAAGTTTATTTCGAAATTCCGTTTTTGTTGAATTAGAGTAGACGTCCAGATAGATGTTCTCCTCACTACACCTCACACTACCGCCGTACATACCTACCTAAATCCTGCAGTCTCTGCGGCAGGTCCCAGTGGTAGAGAGTGATGATAGTTTCGATACCCTTTGCTCGCAGACCGTCTATCAGTTTACTGTAGTAGGCAGCACCGTCGTCGCTGATGTGGTCGGCTAAACCGCTGGGCAGAAGTCTTGACCAAGATATCGAAATTCTGGAAGAAAAGTGGTATTTTATTGAAATATTAGAAATGTTAAGTCTTCAATAACAGGAGAGGCAAGATATTTAAAGTCTAGTTACATTGCAATCACCGTCAGTATATAATACAACGCGTCTGATTATAATCGCACGGTCGGTTGGATTTAAATATAACGTCTTTAGAGTACATGGGGCACACTAAAAGTTTTGCACTTCTACTATTTAAATTAAGAATGCTATATTTTTTGAAACGTTGCAACCTTCATAGTGATAAAAAAAATCATTGGCGGGAAATCATTTGTCAATTGTTTTTTTATCAACATCAAAGTTCTCTACCACAGACTAGGTAGAGTTCTCTACGTACGCAACGAAAATGGAATTAAGTCGTTAATTTTAGAGCGATGATTTTTTATTATTTTAAAAGCCGTGTGCCGCTTATCTTCTAAATGCTTTTGGGAGAGAAGCGCTTGTTTCAGCACCGCAAGGCGATGGCTTTCTGAATTTGAGAGAGGTCGAGTTTCTTTACATGACAAATTTTGTGAAGGGTGGGTGCCTTCAACTGCCGTCAACGAAAATAATGTGGCTACTGTTAAGGTACAAGTTCGCGCGGAGACCGCGACCGGAGACCGCGACAGGCACTTGACACTATGGAATTGTATGGGCGTCAGTTCACGCCGAGACCGCGACTGTGACCTGTCTCGGTCTCCTGTCGCGGTCTCGGCTCGAACTGGCACCCATACAATTCCATAGAGTCAAGTGCCTGTCGCGGTCTCCGGTCGCGGTCTCGTGTCGCGGTCTCGCGTCGCGGTCTCAGCGCGAACTTGTACCTTATAGCGGCTAATTGAAGGAAACCCACGGATTACCTATGAGACAATTCGAGGACTATCGGAAATTAGTATGAGCCAAATTCAGAAAATTTTACTCGAAGAATTGAAAGTTCGGAAACTTTGTTGTCATTGGATCCCTTGTCCCTTGTTGGTCCCTCATGAACTGACAGCGGAGCAGAAGTGGGCTTGCGTAGAATGGAGCTCACAATTGCTACTAAAGTACGACCACGGACATTTATGATTATGTTTATGACATTGTCACAGGAAACGAAACGTGAATTTATTGTTTTGAATCCGAAAAAAAACAGCAATCTTGTGAATGGGTGTTTGAAAACGAGAACAGGCCAACAAAAGTGAGGGAGGCGAGAAACTGTAGTGGTAGGACTCTTGGCAGAGTTCGCCTGGGGAAGTACCATACCTTTGCCAGTTATTCTACCGTCAAGCAGTGATGTGTAAGCGTTACTATGTTCCGGTTTGAAGGGCAACGTTTCCAGAGAAATTACTGGACTTAGAGATATAATATCTTAGATCTCTGGATGACGAGCGCAGTGCAGTGCTAGGTTATGATTTGGACCCTTCGTGTTCCAATAGCTGTGTGTCACTGTGCTGTTATGTGGCAACCATGTTGCTTACCATCAGGCACATGTCCTGCTCGTCTTGTCACTTTTTAATATAAAAAAAAACGTTGGTAAAAATAATCGCTTTTTTTTCTCAGCTACGGCACAGAATAAATATTAGTACAAGTACAGAAGCCTCACTTATCGAAAACAATTATATAAAAAGCGACTCTTTGGGACACAACAATTCGTGCTCACAGCTCGCATTAGTGCTCAATACCTGTCGCGATTTTCAACTTAACATTTGCGCTCTCTTCTAACGCGTAACTCTGTCCCTGTCTAGCGCGGAGGGTTGTCGACGTATCTTTTTTTTTTTTTTTTTTTTTATTAATATAATTTTATCATGCAATCAGTCCTTCCGACTATGAGCAGATGTGTTGTTGAGACTTTCGTCGTGAGGCGATGTTCCCCTATAGGAGCATCTACCATATTAATATATTGGCTCAGTCAGCGCCGCCGAGATCTAACGTTCTGTGCCGTTTCAGGCGATTTAGACAGTCTGGCAATGTGAGCTGGACAGCAAGTTGGTTCGGGTGATTTTCCAGCCTTGTTTTATATTTACTTGAGCATGCCTTTATTTCTTCCTTCACTGTTGTAATACTCAGGTATTCGTGTACTTCGCTGTTTCTAATGAACCAGGGAGCGTTACTGATTTGCTTTAAGATGTAGTTTTGGGCTCTTTGGATTTTATTTTTGTTGGAGTCGCTGCAAGCTCCCCATAACTGGATCCCATAGGTCCATACTGGTTTAATGACAGCCTTGTATATTAGTAGCTTATTATTGAGTGACAATTTTGAATTTCTACCCAGGAGCCAGTAGAGGTTCTTGTATTTGAGGTTGATCTCTTTGCGTTTTGTATCAATGTGTTTTTGCCATGTCAATCTACGGTCTAAGTGTAATCCGAGATATTTAACAGTATCACTCTGGGGCAACTCCCTACCACCAAGGTTGACAACAGGACAAGTTTCTCGTCTCAGTGTGAAGGTGACCTGCACTGATTTATTGGTACTCACTTTTATACGCCATTTGTCAAACCAGTAGCTCATTTCGTCAAGGCCCCGTTGAAGTTTCGCAGTGGCATCTGCAGGGTCTTTACTAGAGGCTAAAATTGCCGTGTCATCTGCATAAGTAGCGATGGTGACGCCTGGTGTTAGTGGGAGGTCTGCTGTATATATGGTGTACAAGACTGGGCCAAGAACGGAGCCCTGTGGCACTCCAGCAAGTATCTCATGAAAACCTGACAAGTAGTTGTCCTCTCTGACTTGGAAAATTCTATCACTCAGATATGACTCTATTATTTGATAGAAGCTGTGAGGAAGAAGTAATTTGATCTTACAGAGCAAACCCTTATGCCACAACCGGTCGAAGGCCTGTTGAACGTCAAGGAACACCGAAGAGCAATATTCTTTCTTCTCGAGACTTTCACTAATGTGTCTGCACACTCTATGTACCTGTTCAGTGGTGCCGTGCTCAGGTCTGAACCCAAATTGGTGGTCTGGGGTTACGGAGTTTTCATGCATAGCACATGATAGTCGATGGAGTAGTATCTTCTCTAAAACCTTGGATATTATGGGTAGTAGGCTAATTGGTCTGTAGGATGATAGTTCATGTGGTGGCTTCCCAGGTTTATGGACCATGATCACCTGTGACACTTTCCACAGAGCAGGATAGTAAGATGTTCTGATTATACAATTGAATAAGGTAGTCAGATATACTATTGCTTTACGCGGCAATTCAGATAGAACCTTTTTATCTATGAGGTCGAATCCTGGAGATTTTTTATTGTCTAGTTGGCGGATGGTTCTTGTTACTTCTCCTGGCGTCACTACTTTCAGGGGCAAATCAAGTTGGAAATCTTGCTGGAGTACATTGTCTATGTCAGCTTCGTTAGATCCAGGGGTGGCTTCATTAGGAACAAATACTTTGGCAAGATGATCAGCAAAAGCATTCGCCTTTTCTTGTTTAGTTCTAGCCCACTTGTTTACCTCTACTCGTATTGGTGGCTTTGGGTTGATAGGCTGGTTCATGCTTTTACATGTCTTCCACAGAGAGTAGTCAGTGTGAGCAGTAGCAGTCAGCGACAATAGGTTAGCTTCCATTTTAGCATTTTCTTTTTCTTTTATGGTTTGTTTCAGGATTTTACTGTAATTATTGAACGCCGTTTTATCCTGCGGGTGCCGGCTAGAGTGCCACACTCTGCGTAGTCTCCTTTTCTCGAGGATCATTTCCCTAATTTCATGAGGTACATAAGTATGTCTTACATTCTTACGATTAATCTCTTCTGTGCTGTTCCAGCAGGCCTTCTGGATTGCAACTGTGAACGCCAGGACAGCATCATCAATTTCATCCTCGTTCTTTAGGGACACCCGTAACTGCAAGGAATCCTCGACTAAGGATCGGAAAACTTTCCAGTTTGTTTGATTTTTGTACAGCCAAGGTTTACTCTGGTTCTTTAGGATGTCTGCACTAATTGTTAGTATAACGGGGATATGGTTCGAGTCTCCATCCAGACAAGATTCAATTTGGTAAAAAAGTCTCGATAGCCCCTTCATCAAGAAAAAGTCTAAGAGATCAGGCAATTTGTTTGGGTCAGTCGGCCAGTGGGTCGGCTCAGGTGTGGCTATTGTTGTAAGATGATTTTTATCAACACATTTTTTGAGTTCCCTGCCTCGAGTGGTGACTAGTCTCGAGCCCCAGAGTAGATGCTTAGCGTTCCAATCTCCACCTGCTATAAACCGTGGTCCTAGACTTTTGATGTATGCAGTGAACTGTTCCTCTGTTATTTTGTGCTTTGGGGGGCAGTACGCTGACGAGACATTGAAATGGCCATTTCTATCTCGGATATTAATTGTGGTTGCTTGGATATGGTCTGTTTTGAACTGAGTCGACGTATCTAATAACAATATGCGCGGGAAACGTGTTGCGCGAGCGCTCAGCCGTGCGTCCGACAACCGACTGGCACTTGTTCCCTGGGAGGAACGGTCTAGCTGTAGGCTAAAACCGCGCGACCTTGACACAATCAATTGTATACAATTCCACTTGAAGATCAAAAGATTGTTAATGCCGAGTGGTATTCTACTATTGCACAACAGGCACAACGAAAATGGACCTGGATTAGCCCAGATGGTTCCACAAAAAATGAGATCGACTTCATTATGACGACTAAACGGCAAATATTCAGCGATGTCTCTGTGATCAGTAGGGTTAAAACCGGCAGCGATCACCGTATTGTAAGAGGCACGCTGAATCTAAACATTAAGTTCGAAAGATCACGTCTAATGAAGTCCACGCTCCGACCAAATTATGCTCAAATCGAAGATCCCGACAACTTTCAACTCGAACTTCAAAATCGCTTCGAAGCCTTAGATGAATGCGTAACGGCGGATGAAATAAACGACAGGCTGGTGGAAACTGTTCAAGCAGTTGGCAGGGAATTTTATAAGAGCCGACGCCAGAATAGAACCCAAAAGCTCTCCGATCATACTCTGAATCTCATGGCGGTTAGGCGAGATATGCGATTGCAGTCTTCGGTCGACATGACGGTATACAGACGGCTCAATAGACAGATTTCTACTTGTGTGCGACGCGACATACGCTGCTTCAATACTTCGTGTATTGAAGAAGCGATCAAGCGGAATAAAGGCTCGAAAGTGTTCGCAAGAAATCTGTCTTTTGGGCAAAGTCAATTGACCAAATTGAAGACCGACAGTGGTAACGTCGTCTCGTCGAGGGCCGAGATTTTGGAGGAGATTGAGAGGTTCTATGAACAGTTATACACCTCTACGCAAACACGACCTGTCGTTAGCATGGCAAAAGACCCAAGAGCCAAGCTGACCCGACACTTTACCGAAGACATCCCGGAAGTCAGCCTGTATGAGATTAGGATGGCCCTCAAACAACTTAAGAACAACAAGGCACCTGGCGACGACGGAATTACGACTGAGCTTCTGAGAGCGGGTGGAAAACCGGTACTTAAAGTCCTCCAGAAGCTGTTCGACTCCGTCATACTTGACGGTAATACGCCAGAAGCGTGGAGCAGAAGTGTGGTGGTGCTCTTCTTCAAAAAAGGTGACAACACCTTGTTGAAGAACTACAGACCCATCTCACTTCTGAGCCACGTTTATAAGTTGTTTTCGAGGGTAATCACGAATCGTCTCGCACGCAGGTTTGACGACTTCCAGCCACCCGAACAAGCCGGTTTCCGAAAAGGCTATAGTACCGTAGACTACATACATACGCTTCGGCAGATTATACAGAAAACCGAGGAGTATAATCGGCCACTATGTATAGCGTATGTGGACTATGAGAAAGCCTTCGATTCCATCGAGACCTGGGCAGTGCTTCAGTCTCTCCAGCGATGCCGCATGGACTATCGCTATATCGAAGTGTTGAGGTGCATTTACAGCAAAGCCACAATGTCTGTCCGATTACAGGACCAGTGCACAAAACATATCCGGCTACAGAAAGGCGTGAGACAGGGAGATGTCATATCTCCGAAACTGTTCACTGCCGCGCTGGAAGATGTTTTCAAGCTACTGGACTGGAACGGACATGGCATCAATATCAACGGCGAATGCATCACTCACCTTCGTTTTGCCGACGATATAGTCATTGTGGCGGAGTCGATGGAGGACCTCGGTGCTATGCTCAGGGACCTCAGTAGAGTATCCCAACAGGTAGGTTTGAGGATGAATATGGACAAGACGAAGGTCATGTCAAATGTTCATGTCTCACCTGTACCGGTTATTGTTGGGAATACCACACTCGAAGTTGTTGACGAATACGTCTACCTGGGTCAAAAGATCCGATTGGGTAGATCCAACTTCGACAAAGAGGTCCAGCGAAGGATCCAACTCGGATGGGCAGCGTTCGGGAAACTACGGCACATCTTGGAGTCCAAAATACCCCAATGCTTGAAGACGAAAGTCTTCAATCAGTGCGTGTTGCCAGTGATGACTTATGGAACTGAGACGTGGTCCTTAACTGTGGGCCTCATAACAAAGCTCAAAGTCACACAGCGAGCTATGGAGCGAGCTATGCTCGGAGTCTCTTTGCGCGACAGAATCCGTAATGAGGATATTCGCAAAAGAACTAAAGTAGCCGACGTAGCTCGAAGAGTAGCTAAGCTGAAGTGGCAATGGGCAGGCCACATCGCTCGCAGAACTGACAACCGAAGGGGAAGAAAGGTTCTCGAGTGGCGACCACGAACCGGAAGACGCAGTGTTGGACGGCCTCCCACTAGATGGACAGATGACCTCACGAAGGTCGCTGGAAACCGCTGGTTGCAGGTTGCGCAGGACCGTTCGTTGTGGAAATCTAGGGGGGAGGCCTATGTCCAGCAGTGGACGTCTTACGGCTGATGATGATGATGATGATTCTACTATTTGTTTACCCAGGGTGTTATAAAAGTTCGCAGAAGATGACCAAAAAGCCGCGTTCTCCTACATCATAACAATGCTTCTTCACACACGGCCAACAAGACAAAACCATTTTTAGCTTCCGAAAAAGTACACCTCGCCACTCATCCTGCACATAGTCTCGACCTAGCACCCTGTGATCTCTGTATTTTTCCCAAAATCAAAGATTTTTACCAGGGGTGTGTATATGCCTGTTCTGTGGGTCTAGGGTGGTTAATCTGACTCCTGAGTCCTGAGCGTCCCTCACTTGTACTCTATAAATGAAACTCTGGAATAGAGTACCGGACTGGTTCAAAAATACACCATTCTAATTAGTCCGTCAGCTAGATCATGGAAAAATATTAGACACGTATTTTTTGTTTTTTTTAAATATTAAAAATCGACATAGATATAGAACATCAAACTTCGAGAGTGGGGGGTCGCGACGTCACTCGTGAGTAAAAATCGTAGGCACGAGTGACGTCACGCGAAACTTCGAATCGCTGTATCTTCGTCATTTTTTGTTTGTGAAACAAAAGAAAAATACGTGTACAATATTTTTTTGCAATCTAACTGACGGACTTATTAGTTTTTTTGAAGATTGTACCCTATTTGATATACTGTGTTTATTGGCGACGGGCAAATGCACAGTACTGAGGCGAGGGAACGACTGGTGGGGCGTGCGGATACTCGGTTGGTATAAAACAAAACTGCTGATGCGGTGTGTCACATCGCCACAGATTTGATGAGAGTTTTCAATTTTACCAACTCCGAAGAGGCAGTGATAGCATTCAATCAGCACGTAGAAATCATGCCTTCAGATCTGTGGTCCTCGTGTTTTGAAAATTGGTTCGATCGCATGATAAATGGTTTAACGTGTAAAGGTAACCATAATCTGATGGTTTTTACAACGCTTATACGGGCGACTAAAATTGCTCAATTCCAGTCAATACTCGTCAACTATGACGTCACGACTACATCAAGCAATTTACGGCAACGGCAACAAGCATCAATACTGCGCAATACAATATTGAGCGATATCGCGCAACTTCATCAACTAGGCAATACTGACCTACACGAACAAATCAGTATTCGCTCGCTATGGACGACATTGTTCTTGCAGCGGCGGCTTGTAGCGCCACTCGACCTCTCGCTCTCCCCGCGGAAGCAAGACGGCAAGCCGCAAAATAAACAAGTGCGAATGAGATATATACAAAAATTGCTAGGAATTTCCAAGCCCATTGGATATTCGTCAATTCGTATCGGCGACATTGAGCAATATGAAATATCTGGAGCAATTAGAAGCAATATCGCCTAAATAATTTTGAAATTGAAATTGCGTTTAATTGCTCCTTTAATTGCTCCAGATCGGTCTATTCGTGTCGCCGAGCAATTATTGCCCTCGTGTAAGCGCACCTTAAAGGTGACATTAATATATATATACCTATTGCTTATTTAGTAAAACTGTACTGGGTCGAATTCTGGCTAAAGACATTGAATAGCGTTGTATACGTTGGGAATTGTATTCGTCACTTTTGCCTACGACAAAGACCGACCTACGACCTACAGACCTACGACCTACAGACCTACGACCTACAGACCTACGACCTACAGACCTACTAGACAAAGTTACGAGCTCAGCTAGTAATACAATAAATAGACAAACGTGTAACATAAAGATAAACGTTTTCGATAGTTTCATTGACATTGTAGTTGTTGTTGTGCCTTGAACATCGGCGCAAGGCTACTTGACTTATCAGCGTTTTATCAGGTAGATACAATTCAGTGAATGTAATCAGGAAATAATAAATGCACTACACGACTCTCTTCCTTATCTCTACTTTCGCAGAAGTAAGATCAATTTGTTATAACAGACAGTTTGCCAATTCATACAAACTTAAGATAATTATCGTCATTATATCCGTTTATTGCCTTTGACACTACTGCTTGGCACTACTGGTAGAGTCATGGGAAAGTTTACTTTCCCGTGGCACTACCAGTAGTGCCACGGCACACGGGTAAATAATGTTCCCGTGGCACGTGTGGCTATTTTTCTTTGCTATTTAATGACCTTTCTAGTAAATGTCAATGAAAAATCAATAAAAACGAGCGCATCCCAGTTAGTCGTACCCCATACCTGTAGTTCCATAGAACTGCTGTTTCAGCCCATATTTTGTCCCATTTGCAGCAAAGCCCTCTCTCCTCTCCCTTCTACTTCTTTCTGTTCAGTCCAGTATGGTGATTGGTAAGTAACTAAATTTGTAAATAAGTAGTAATTGGTTAAAGTGCCCCATCACGTGGCGTTTTTAAACGCATAGACGACGCGCGTTTCAGGAACGCGCTTGTTCTGCGCCGTAGATGCCGATTTTTACGTTTGTTTAGAGTCAAAAGAGCGTAAAACGTAATAGAAACGCGCTCGTTAAGCGCTTTCGAAAGTCGTTTGAAGCGCGTACAACAGAGTGGAACAGGGCAGAGGATTGTAGTAGAGTAGTTGTATAGAGTGAAGTGACAAGGGGTATCTATTTAATCAAAAGCGGAAGCTACGAGCGACCACAGCGCGTCTGTATCAGTAGACGTGGGTAGAGTAGTATCCATGTGCTTAAGGTGCGTCCCCCAGTAAAACGAGTTTTTTGTCCAGTTTTCAGAGCTATCTACTTATTACCTAAAACAAATATCAACTGGTAAAAAATACATTAAATTTCTACAACTTCTTGGCTTCAAAATGGTAGTTTTATTTTTTTGTTAATGGACTTATTGTTTAAATAATCGCCTCACAACGAAACCATGAAGAATAAAAATAATTGTAGTTATCATGCATCTCCTCGGAAAACCTCCATTATTTTAATTTTTTACTTACACCAACGGTTAGACAATTCCATTACGAACATTTTGGTAGTTTTATTTTTTTCAAAAGACCAAAATCTGATTTTATAAAGAGTGTATTCTAAAAATTGAGCGTAAAACAGCGGCAAATCCTACTGTTTCTCTCTTGCTCTTTCTTGCGGTGTGCGATAAGGTAAGAAATACTCAAGGTCATTTGCTCGGGGTACGCCCTTAGGCTGCGTCTACGCTAGGAAAGCCGCGCAGAGCAAAAGCGGAGCACGAGCGGAGCACAAGCGGAGCACGAACCGAACACAATTCCTTTAGCGCAGCGCGCTCGTTCGAGGCTTGTAAGTCAGTCCACACTAGACGAATTATGTTCGGCTCGTGCTAAGCTCTCCTAGCGTAGACGCAGCTTTAGGTTACAAGGTTGCGTTCGAATCTCGTTTGAAGAGCGTACACGAGCATCAAACTCTCGTACCAATATGTTTTATTTTTATTTTTTTTAATAAAGAGTGACGAGACGAGCAGGACATGTGCCTGATGGTAAGCAACATGCCTGCCACATAACAGCACAGTGACACCCAGCTATTGGAACATAAAGAGTCCAAATCATTACCTAGCATTGCACTGCGCTCGTCACCCAGAGATCTAAGTTGTTATCTCTAAGCCCTGTAATTTCTCTGGAAACATTGCCCTTCAAACCGGAACACAGTAATGTTTGCACATTACTGCTTGTTGTCATGTTGCATGTCCGTTAGGACAAACTGTTGATACCAAACTTTTATAACACCATCAATGTAGATAAATAGAATAGATAGATTTAATCTTTATTGACACACCAAATAAAATGAAATACAGAAAAAAATAACAATACATTTTAAAGTAGTGCATATAACATATCTTTAAATAAATGTTGCAATGTACACCGTTTTAAGTATTAAAATGTAAATCTAATTCTAAATTGTTATACTTAATTAGTAGTTAATACTAATTATTGTTACCTTCCATCATTTATAGACCAGGGTGGAAGCCTTTTAAAATAATAACAAGTGAAAAACAATAGTAGTAGGATAAAACCCATTGGAAAAGGAAGAGAATATTATAAAAATAAAAGGAAAAATAAATTACGGGCGATCTGAGGTCGGGAAGGGGATGGGGGGGGGGGGTCCGTTTTAAGCGTAAAAACGGTTTATCTCGATTTCCGGCAAAACTACAAATCCTATGGAAATAAGCGGTACGGCAAAGTTGTAGGGTTTAAAAAGATCTACAGGTTTTGTATTGACACTTAATATTATACTCAATATTACGTTAATTTAAGGTAGAAAAAAATATTATTTTCAATAAAAAAAAATACAGTGTATTTAAGATATAAAAAGGCAAGTTTTGACCAAATTTTTAGAGTAATTTTTGTGTGTTTACATGAGAAAAAAATTAAAAACCAAAAACTCACTTATTTGAATTTTTCTCATAAATTTTGCGGTTATGTGAAAAAAGTGTCAACACAAAACCTGTAGATCTTTTTAAACCCTACAACTTTGCCGTACCACTTATTTCCATAGGATTTGTAGTTTTGCCGGAAATCGAGATAAACCGTTTTTACGCTTAAAACGGACCCCCCCCCCCATCCCCTTCCCGACCTCAGATCGCCCGTAATTTATTTTTCCTTTTATTTTTATAATATTCTCCTCCTTTTCCAATGGGTTTCATCCTACTACTATTTTTTTTTGGTTTGAAAAATTATCGACCCCGGTCTATTAACCTTAGATGTAGATGAAAAGTCGTCATCCAAAGGATTGCTCTCAAGAAAAAGGCCTCCATTTGTGTCACTTGTTAATTTGTTAATAAGTATTTTATATTGTACAGCATTTTTGAAGTGAAAACTTCCTTTGGCGCAGCGCAGACAAATTTTTCGTGGGCGGTCAATTGACCCGAAGCATCACGCTCGGGAATGATATAAATCTTCGGGTAAAATCGAGACCATGGCCATTGACCATCTAGAATTGCGGTAGCATTTCTAGATGGCTATGGTCATGGCCGAACACACCGGTGTCACCGGCGTAGTTTCCAAAGTAAGCTATCAAATCCGGAGTTATAAGTTTTCACTTCTATCGGCAGTTCCTATGACTGCCAATTTTTTTTTCTGTTTGTTTATGACACAATTAAGTATTTTCTATCTATCAATCTATTAAATTGAATAATACAATATACCAATATACTATTTGATAAGAGTAGATTCAGTGTACTAACATTTGTGTTATGAGTTTTGTAGGTCTCAAAGATTTATAAGTTTGGAACACCCACAGACGATACATATAGTCCGGGATAACACATAAGATACTTTTTAACACAGGAAATAACGAGGACGGTAACTGTGAGGGTAAACCCGTGGGCCGCTGCTACTTTTTTATATTAATTGGATATACAGGGTTACTGGTAATCAGCCTGCATCCGTTTATGGGCATGTTCTGTATATTTAAACAAACAACTTTTGTTCTACAACTTTCGTTAAAACTTAATAGATAACCCAAAAAAAAATTGTATTTGTTGCCCTTTTTTGTACTGTTTAGCGACTTTTTAGTGTTTATTCACTTCGGTACATCATTTTTTGCGCGTTAAAGAGCGTACGCGCTCTCGTTACGAATTGTTACGAAGAGTTCGATAATTTTAGACCGTGCAAATGCACTTTTTATTTATTTTGTAAAAGAAAAAAAAGTTTTTTAAAACTGTAGAACAAAAGTTGACGTATTACCTAACATCCCCTTAAAAGAATGTAGGCTGATTACCAATAACCCTGTATATTAGAGTAATTAATTCCCGGTAGGGTGATTGGCAGAGCCCCATAATCAGACTGCGCCGCTGCTGAATGTATACCTATATTATTTGCTAGCTTTTACCTGAGACGTCCGCGCAAAATAGATATTAAGGTAACCGAGATGGCGGTCAAGTGTAAACCTATTTAAGTTTAAAAAAAGTGGCATATGCCCTTTCTAGAGATCTATTCGTGTACCAAATGTCCTTAAAATCGGTCTAGTAGATTTCATGTTCATAACTTTGAAAATTACGGAATCTTCATAGGTACAACCGTCCATCCCTTGTTTCACCCTCTTAGGGGTTGAAATTCTCAAAACCCCGTCTTAAGGTACAAGTTCGCGCTGAGACCGCGACAGGAGACCACGACCGGAGACCGCGACAGGCACTTGACACTATGGAATTGTATGGGAGCCAGTTCGCGCCGAGACCGCGACAGGAGACCGAGACAGGTCGCGGTCGCGGCGCGAACCGCTACCTTTAGCGAGTGCCTACATGCTAAAATACACCTCCATGAAAAATTTCAGTCTCCTAGCATTTGTAGTTTCTGAGATCACCTTTCGCTTTTATATATATATGCATAGATCATTGAGAAAATATAGATACCTATAGAAATGTGCTCCGAGCTCTGCCGCCATTTTGACATCTTCTTGCCAGAGATGATAGGAGTCGCAGGCCACGTCGCCAGTGCTGCCATCTGCTATGGTGCTGGGGATTCTGTGAGTGAAGCGGTCCCATATGCTCTCACTTTTGTCTGGAAAGAGAATAAATAAATATACATAAACAGCCCACTAAATGTTCCCACTACTGGGACACGGGGCCTTCTCTCGTAAGGAGAGACTCACGGCCACGTTGGCCCAGTGCGGGTTGGTGGATGTATCATCATACATTACTTACATAGGTACATATCGGTTTCCTCATGATGTTTTCCTTCACCGTTTAAGTTAGCCGTATTACGCACATGACTTCGAAAAGACACTGCGCGTGGTTTTGAACCTAGTGTCTCCGGAGTGGCAGTCGCCGTTCTCCCGACTAGACCACCCGGAGCTTATTTATAACGTAAATATAAATATATTGGTGGATATTTCACACACCACCATTTGACCCCAAACCAAGCATAGCTTGTACTATGGGAGCCAGACAGCTGATACCTTTATAATTAAAACACATTTAATAGGTATCCATAGAAACACTCTGATACAGAAAAAATATATGTAGTCATCACACAAATATTTGCACTGGGTGGGGATCGAACCCACGTACGGCTTCGCAGGTAGACTACCAGCTAAGCCACGAGGCCAGTCGTGGTCTTAGCTAAAAATTAAGTAAATAGATCAGGTTTTTTCCGCACGGTTCCTTTGTACCAATCGGAAGCAGATGAGGTGTATGTTGGCTATGGCGACATAGTGATGTGCCGCGACAAAAGTATGACACTTCCACAAGAGTGACAAGACAAGAGCGATCAGACCTGTGATTTCGGTGTAAAACGTTTGTTCTAACTCTATACGTAGGTAGTATATTTTGTAAACTCTTTGGTCGTAGTATATTGTCTAGGTAGGTAATAGTATTTGGTATATTGTCTACGTAAGTTCGAAGAACTGCTAATATTCATCATCATCCTTCTCTAGTCCACAGCTGGACATATGCCTCTCCCACGACTCGCAACTCAGCTCGATCTGTTGGATAATTGAAGAATTTCAACGAATTTGATCTTAGTACCTACATGATGTATTTTAATTTTGTACCATTCCTACATGTGACAGGCAAAAGATTTGATTTGTATACATTGCTAATTTAAATTACAATAAAATTCAGCTGTCGCTACACAGACGTTATGGACTTATGATAATAATTCCTACACAGATGTACAAATATAATATATCTGCATGTGAGTGAGTGTTTTATTATGATATACCACTGACAAGACGAGCAGGACATGTGCCAGATGGTAAGCAACATGCCTGCCACGTAACAGCACAGTGACATGCAGCTACTGAAACATGAAGAGTCCAAATCATTATCTAGAAATACACATCACCAAGAGCTATTAGATGTTTTATCTCTATGCCCTAAAGACTGAAATCTGCAAATTTTCAATATTGTTAGTACAAAAAGAAGGAATCATTATACATTATAACCATTTTCCCTCTAATTTCCTAAAGCATTCAGAGCGAATGGTTTACTACTAACTCTTGGTTACTGTCTTCACGAAATGGCTTACCAGTATGGTCGTATGGTTTATAAAAGACGTAGGCAAATTCGCGTCATCGAGGCCTCTTTTCTTGCGTTCCCAAAACCTACACAAAGATCCCGAGATCTGTTTTTCTTTTGGTGTGAACAATAAAGAGCATCTATATATGTATTTATCTACTTAGTAAATTTGGTCGGAAATTTCACACACAACACTCTCTGAGCCCAAACTAATCAAGGCTTGTACCAGCCAGAAAGCTGGAGTGCGTGACTCGGGAACCTCCACGTGGTGCACCTTGGGCATCACACAACAACTTGCCTAGGTGGCATCTTGTTGTGTGGTGGCGAATGTCGGCCGGGGCTGGGAACTTCTACACACGCTCCTCACCCCCCTTGAGAGGTTGGGGAGGGGGACTGAGAAGACTTGGGAAGGTTACTCGGCTGACATATCGACCAAGTAAAATCACGCGTACAAAATTCATGCGACGAGAAATTATCGAGGGTTGCAACCCCCCTCTTTGACTGTACTCAGTTGGACAGCTTACAAGTAACGGCAAAGTGCTGAATCTTATAACTTTACACCCTTCTATCATCATACATAGGTCGCCTGGTGGTTCATTTACTACGTTTTTGTTCACGGGCCTGTAGTCTATAATTTCAGGTTTGGTTAAGTGACGAGTGTGGCCAATGTTTTAGTGTAATTTACATTTAAACGTGAATTTCAAGTTTGGTGGCATCGCATTTTTAAAGAGGCTTCGCGTGGCCAAGTGCGAGGCTAAGTGAGGGTGCACTTTACCCACGCCTAGCGACGCCTCTGCCAGGTAGAGTAGGGAGCCCTAAGGTCTATGGACACTATTTTCAGGATTCAGTATTCACAACAGTATGTGAATACGTGGAGACGGTGTTTATAAATCGGCGTTTCCATAAGGAAAATAAATGAAAAACTTACCGCTAACATTCCAGGCCCCTTCCACCTGGTAGGCCGAAGACGCTACTCCAAACTTGAAACCTGGAGGGAAGTTCAGGTCCTCCGCACTCCATGCTATACATACGACAGCACTGAAACAGAGATAAGTGTAGGTACAGTAAGTTTTAATCCTATTTATTATAGTTATGTTATAAATGCGAAAGTATGGATGTTTAGATGTTTATTGCTCAACCAATTAGGAACGTTTGAACAGATGGGATTCGAATTAGAAACACAGTTTAAGTATGGTCTGGTATCAACAATATAGCCTACTTTTTATCATGGAAAATAACGGGAGCGGGAACTGCGTGTGTAAATCGTAAGACACTAGACCCAATAATAGTATAATGTCGATGTTTCTTGCTCAGTCACCTCGGAACGTCTAAACGGATCGGGTTGAAATTGAGAACACAGTTCGTGTGGTTAAAGTCTGAAATAACATAATAATTTAGTAGTGGTAGGACTCTTTGCAGAGTCCGTCTGGGGAAGTACCACACCTTTGCCGGCTATTCTACCGCCAAGCAGTAATGTGCTAACATTACTGTGTTCCGGTTTGAAGGGCAATGTACCCAGTGAAATTACAGGGGACAGAGAAAAAACATCTTATATCTCTAGTAGGCCAAGATCCCAGAGCTGCCAGACGTCACGTATTTTCTCATGAATGAAATGTGGACGATTGAGTAGAGTTAGTACGTACTAAGAACACATGGTTACTCGCTAACTTGCTTAGACGGCCAATTTTGAGATATGGGGTAATTATTTTTAATAGTATAGAGTGACGAAACGAGTTGCACATGTGCTTGATGGTAATCTACATGCCTGATCAGAACAGCACAGTGACACACAGCTATTGGAACATGAAGAGTCGAACTAGCACTGCACTGCACTCGTCACCCAGAGATTTAAGATGATTTGTCTCTATGCGTCGCACATTCTCTGGAAACATTGCTTTTCAAACTGGAACACAGTTTTGCTTAGCGGTAGAATCACTGGCAATAAAGTGTGATACTTCCTCAGGTGGATTTTGAAAAGAATCCTACTACTACTTACTACAAAAAAAAAACGCAAATTTACAAAAGTATTGACTGAATAATTTTAAATTTAAATTTATTCTTTGATTTAGTATATTATCTTATTGACTCACCTGAAAACGAGCGCCACGCTTGATAACATTTTCAGAACTGTCTAATCAACTGATACAATTTATAGCACTAATCACAATAATATATTTTTAAAATAGCATTTCATGCCGCTATGCAAGCTCAAGTACTGTAAGCCTGAGTGTCCACTGTGAGATGTAGAGAGAAAGCGAAGAGCAAAAGAGTTTAAATATTATAAATCTATGCGAAGAAGACATTAGTTAAATTAACTATTTTGACATCATTATTTATAATGTTTGAGAATTGTTCCTCGAAAGAATCACTTATCTTCGTTTTGTATTTGTAGATGGAAGTTCTATTAACTATGGAATATGTGCATGTTTATACCTACGAGTATATAGTCGGATACTAAGAGGCCAAGTGCGGAAAAAGCCTAGTTACACTAATATAATAAAAGCTAAATTTTTTATGAAAAGTAGTAGCATGAAAAAAGGATAATGGATTTTGATGAAACTTTACAATAACATATGTAGCTTACACATCAGAATTATACATGTACTATCTTTTTTAAGGAAATAGTGTGAATCATCTAAAATATAACAAAAGACAAGTTATTAGATAATGTAATTATATTTTACTTAGGTAGGTACTTTGTAATATTTCAGAGAAAAGATTTGATTGTTTATTTGTTTTCATTGGATTTCATTGATAAGTACCCAAAACTATTTAACCGATTTCAAAAATTCTTTCAGCGTTACAAAGTCAAATTATTCCTGATTAACATAGGCAATTTATTTCGATATTCCCACAGGATCTAGACTTACGCAGGGGAAACCGCGGGGTACAGCTAGTTAACTATATTTGATCGGGACGACATAACCGCGGTAAACATGCAGTGATTCATATTACAACTGACAGACACAAAAAAACGCGATGGAGTAATGCGTACGAGGACCGTGTACGAAGTGTGGTAGTGAACTAAACATTAAATGAAAATATGGTTATTGAGCTATAAATATTCGTCATGATAAGTGATTTAATATTGTCACAGTGAAAGTTGTAAAGGTTCAGTACTCGCACCGTTCAAGTACATGTGTAATTCGACTCACATTTATTTATATTAAGGTACCTATGGTACGTATCATAGGTGCCAAACTTACCTAGGTAAGTGATGAATACCTACATAACATTCTTATGATGTTATTCAGAACATTGTTAGAATTGCATTAAATTGTAATTGTATTAATAAAATATAGATTAAAATGTTGAAAATACCTACTAGCGTTGGTAGAAAAGAATCCCGAAAAAGAAATGACCCATAGGCTACTATTTGAGTCGAAGAAAGTAATGTTGATATATTTATTATGTTGATTTTCTTTGAAAATAGCTATTTCAATATTTATTATGTTGTAGAAATGTTATTAAACCAGATTTTAAAAATAAAAGAAGAAGAAAGAAAAGTTACATAGATTAAAACTCAAAACAATCATAACAACAATCAAACAATCCATATTATGTCGCAGCCAGGCTAGGCAAGTAATAAAATGTCAACGATCCAAGTGATTTGCCTAGTTGTTTGATCAAATGGCTGAATATGGACTAATGACTGCCCTCGTGGCTTAGTTGGTAGTAACTCTGCCTGCGAAGCCGAGGGTCGTGGGTTCGATCCCCACCCAGTGCAAATATTTGTGTGATGAATTCAAATGTTTGCACTGTGTCTGGGTGTTTATATGTATAATAAGTATGTATTTAAAACTATATAAGTATTATATCAGCTATCTGGCCGCCATCATACAAGCTTTGCTTAGTTTGGGGTCAGATGGTGTTGTGTGTGAATTGTCCACAAATATTTATTTATTTATTTATTTATTTATATGGGAGAGGCCTATGTCCAGCAGTGGATTAAGATAGGCTGATGATGATGATGATAGTTTTTTTAGTTTCTGCTGCCGCGAAAAAAAAATTGTTGATAAACCTTCACTAATGATTTGTTTTGTCAAAAAATATTTTTTTGTTGTATTTTTTCACATTTTTACGAGTCATATCCGGCGTCGAACCCATATGGGTTCCACGCCGCTTTGCGGGTAAACAACCCAATAGGGTGTATTTTTATAACCCAATTTAGTAAATAGGCTAGGCTGTTGATTGAACGGCTGATTAAACTAGTTGGCTGCGACTTATCTACAGTTTTGATATACCCCGTGCAAGAGATCTCTGACGGGGGCCTGTGACAAATAAGAGATTAGAACGTATCTCTCGATATGATAATAGTTTATATCAGAAACAATAATGATAGTATCGATAATGTAGGCCATTTATATTCGCAGTCTGCAAATAAATAATGTTAAATAAGTATTGAAAACTCTTCGTAATGAGGTTACTATTTGTGCGTAAAAGACTTCAAAGTCTTGAACATCGCCGCAAAATTGCTAGCTTCCGGTTTTTATTGGATGCACTTCGGAGAGTGTGCAACTGATCTGTATGATCTACTACCTTGTCTTTTTTCTATCTGACTTCTCGTCTCATGGTAGATGTTCCAAAGATACGAACGAAGAGGTTTGACTCCACGTTTGTGATTAGAAATGCATCAGAGTTTCCTATTCATGCAGGGCAGGCATACCCACGCCCTCCGGTTTCACCCGCGTAGTTTCCAAAGTAAGCTATCAAATCCTGAGTTATAAGTTTTCACTTCTATCGACAGTTCGCAGATCGCCTGATGTTAAGCGACGACGCGGTCTACGATGGAGCGTTCTTACCTAGAAGAAACCGATTCACTCTCGATTTGCAGACCAAGATTGTAACCGTCAAAAAAAAAAAATGGCCGTTATAGGAACTGCCGATAGAAGTGAAAACTTATAACCCAGAATTTGATAGCTTACTTTGGAAACTACACGTGTGTAACCGGAGGGCGTGGCCTGGGCATCATGGCATGGCCATCTCGAAATGCGTCAGAATTTCCTATTGGCTGATGCATTTCTAGATGGCCATGGCATGATGCCGAGGCCACGCCCTTTCAGCATTTCCCATTGGCTGCCGCATTTCTAAATGACCAATAGCCATGGCCCCGAGTTTACCCGAAGTTTTCTTATCATATTAGCGTGACGCTAGAATCCAATTCACAGCCCACGAAATATCTGTCTAGGCGCGCCTAAAGAAGTTTTCACTTCAAAAACTCCGACTTAGGCAACGCATTCCCCAGCTTAGACGTATCTCTATGTTCAAGTCTTTGGAACGTCAACCATGAAACGATGTTGCATTTTCGAGCTACGAGCAGCCTAACAGAAAAACAGCCAAGAAACTAGAAACAAGAAATTTTCCTAAACGGTTTTCCCAAATCTAAAATTCTGCCAATGTAAATTGGTCTGATTGACATTGTTGAGCTGAGACCTGGCAATTTTTGGGTAGTTAATTGAAACTACCTGAAAACGTGTTACATACCTCACCGATTATATATTATTTACCCCAACACGGAGGTGCAGACCTGGCTGGTGAGTAGCGGGGCATAATGAATCCCTCAATTTAGATCACCTTGCAGAACTAACCCTCAAAATTGATCTGTCTTTTTGAGAATCCTTATTTTTTGTCCAAAATATTTTTTAATCATTTATAATTTTTGTCATTTTTCGAAAACAAATTTCTCACGTGTCTGGCAATGTTAAAACCTCGTTTTTTTTGTAATTGAAAACATTTAACTGCAACACATTAAAATTTGATATTGCCTCAAAAATTTTATTAAAAATGTATCATTAAATACTTAAATAATGTATGGATTCATTTTGCCCCCCATAAATTCATAAATTGCAAATAGTAGGTAAATAGCGTTAGCAATAGCGTATTCAGGATTATGACATAAGATATAAAAATACTAAATAACATCTAAGTATTTAGTTTTTTTTTTTAATAGGGCAGAGCCTTTATTAACAAAACTAAAATACAATGAGAACTACACTACGCTACATACCTAACAACTACTTACACTAAGCACACCTGAATTATCCATAGACCAATGAAGGTCTACAGATAATCAAGATGTTCAAGCCCACTACCAATCGGAAGCGTACCCAGCATGCTGGCGGCATTACCACGCTGAATGGCAATGCTTATGCGTTGGGCCAAATAAACGCCAGCATTTTGGTCACGCGTCGCATCGACCAAGCGTTCGGAAAGGCTTTTGAAGATGAGGTGAGCTCCCGACCCCACGGACCCAATGTCTCAACCCCAAAGGGCTCAAATATGTAACCTCTTCCGAGGGTTGCATATTTGCGCCGTTTGAGTCGCTCAGCTGAATTAGCTGCTGCACCAGCCTTACAATGCGTCTCTGGAAGATGTGATGGTGCCAGAGTATCGACGCAAGTTGCGTCCCACACTAGGGGCCGACCCAACTTCCAAGGCACAACAGTCATGCCGTCAGGTCTTTTGCCATCGTCACGCGCAAGCCCACTCGGTTCGAGTATGGCTGGGACATTGGCGGTGGAAAAAGCCCGGCGTATGATGTCGTTCAGGCTGGCGTGGCGGCCAAAACGACCTGCGCTTTTCGAGCAAGAGAGACCGTGGTGACCGAGTTGGTTGACGGCAGTACCACAATGGCAGCGATGGGCTTCATAGCACCTCGCACCCAAGCGCAAGCTAACAGCTAGACGAAATGCAGTTGGATCTAATAGGCTACCGGTATTGAAAGATGGCAAAGCTTGTAACCAAAGGTCCGATTCCCACACAGACACAGCAAGGATACGAGCACGATCCGCGATACTAGGACACGTATCGAGAAGAGAGTTCCGTGCTAGATCGCAGATCGGTCAATCCCACTGTCTCTGAGATGACAGACATCTGGGGAAATCGTTGTTTGGACAAGCCAGCCTCCAAGCATTCTTAGCCTCGCACAAATTAGCTACTACTACATCAGAATATTCCGAATGGCCTAAAGAGGGTGCGAGAATTTTGTCTATTAGATTTTGAGTACTATGAACTGAGGACAAGAATGCCGGTAAAGCTACACTTGAAATTTGGCGGACCCCTAGGCCTCCTAACCGTATGGGTAGTGAGGCTTGTGACCAGGCCCTCCCACTCAGATCCACATTCAACACCGATATTAGAGATTCCTTTACGACATTGTCTAAGCTCCCAAGGAGCTCACCATGTTTCCACAGTGGACTACACCGTAAAGCGTACATAAATTTCGGAACAAATAAACATTGCCGAATAATTGTAAACGCCATATGGGCGTTTACTTTGAGTAGCCTATCGGAGGCTCTCGTGAAGTTTTGAATTTTTTCTTCGACAAAAGATGGTAACGACTCTTCTAAAATCGGTGAACCCAGGAGGCGCAGGGAACATTTGTCAACTGATTTGATGTTGGGGGCCAGATCATTAAATTTCTGTATTATCGAATCTTTATCTGGACATGTGTCGCAAACGAAAAGTTCGCATTTTGAAAAATTTTGTTCTAAACCAATCAGACGAAAACCGTCTATGAGTTTTTGTAAATCAGTTAGAACAGTATTCACATCGCCCCCCAAAGTTCCGTCGTCCAAGTACCAAACGTTTAGTTTGGACTGGAGACGTAGAATGGTAGGGTGAATGGCCAAGGCGAAGGTCGCAGGGCCGAAGGGATCACCTTGTTGACAGCCGACGGAGGATAACATATGATTGTTTTGATAAGTCAATTTTGTGGGCTCGCCATAACATTGCCAAAGAAAATTGTACAGGTCAGGAATTTTATCCTTCACTTGGGCCAACAAGGCTCCTCGATCAACCGAATTAAAGGCGTTTTTGACGTCCACCTTTAACAGCACCTCTCCCCAATTTTGGTAAAGGAAGGTCCGGACAGAATGAACGGCAGCCTCACATCCACCCCGCGAACCAAAACCGAGTTGTATTGGTTGGAAAATGGAGCTCAAAAGAGCAACCTTTTTCCTACAACCCACCTTGGCAGCAAGGCGAGGATATGTGGTGCCGACAGCAATTGGTCTGATCCCACCATCTTTTTTGGAAAGTGCGCACAAATTGGATGTTAAGTTAAGTATTTAGTAAGAGATAAGTAACGATGATTTGTTCGTTGTTTGTTTTTGTCAAGAAATAAGAAATTGATTGTAACTATTACAACACCTTAGTGATTTCGCTAATTGCCGATGGAATAGATTTGTTTTTTGTTCAATAGCAAAATTCGAAAAGTTGCATTTATAGTGCGTTTTGAGATACAAATAACTTTATCCATACTGTCCGTGCTGTCTGTAACTTGGCACTTACTGTTTCTACGGTAGCAGATACTTGCGACTTCATCACTACATAGTATTAATCAAAGTCACTTTCCGCTGTCTGTCTGTCCCTATGTATGCTTAGGCCTTTAAAATTTCTAGACAGATTTTGATGCAGTTTTTTTAATAGATATAATGATTCGAGAGGAAGGTTTACATGTGTAAGACTTGTATAAAATAGTAAAAGAACATTGATAATTTTAAAGTTTTGTAATGTGATATCATTAATAAACACATATTTTTTTACTTTTATAGATTTACACTTGACCGCCATCTCGCCTGATGTTAAGCGACGATGCGGTCTACGAAGACGCGTGTTTACCTAGAAGAAATCGATTCACTCTCGAAATTTTTTGCGCATACATCGCAAACGCTGGCTGAACTCTACGAGATAAATCCAAATAGTGTGGCACCAGACCAGTGCACCCTCACTCGCTCAAGGTCGCGCGGTTTTAGCCTACCGCTAGACCGTTCCTTCCAGGAAACAAATGACAGTCGGTTGTCGGATGCACGGCTGAGCGCTCGCGCAAAACGTTTCCCGCGCATATTGTTATTAGATATGTCGTAAACCCTCCGCGCTAGACAGGGACAGAGTTACGCGATTGAAAGAGCGCAAATGTTTATTTGAAAATCGCGACAGGTATTGCGAGCTGAATTGAACTTCGTTGTGTCCCAACAAGAGTCGCTATTTATATGTATAACTAGTAGCCGATTCTCAGACCTACTGAATATGCATATAAAATTTGGTAAAAATCAGTAAAGCCGTTTCGGAGGAGTAAGGAAACAAACACTGTGACACGAGAATTTTATATATAAGATTGTTTTTGGTAAGTGTGGCTTCTGTACTAATATTTATTCTGTGACCAGACTCAGCACCACCTACACTCTTAAGCAGGCCATCGAGAGGAAACCTGTCCCCTGAATGCACCCGGAACATTCTACGTAGCATAACCAGCCTACTAAATGTTCCCACTGCTGGGACTCGGGGGCTTCTTTTGCAAGGAGAGAGTCGAGCCCATAATCCACTACGCTGGCTCAGTGCGGGTTGGCAGATGATACACGACCTCGCAAGGTTCCAGGTATATGTGGGTTTCCTCCCGATATTTTTCTTAGCCGTTTTTAAGTTAGCGGCATTGCGCACATGACTTCAAAAAGACAGTGGTGCGTGTGGGATTTGGACCTGGGTGCTCCGGATCGGCAGTCGTCGTTCTCCCGACTAGACCAGCCGTAATTTCGATACATTCCACGTAGAAGGAGCCAAATATCATTTATTTATTGAAGTGAAAACTTCTTTAGGCGCGCCTAGACAGATTTTTCGTGGGCTGTGAATTGAATTAATTCGTCACGCTCGGCTATGATAAGAAAGCTTCGGGTAAACTCGGGACCATGGCTATTGGCCATCTAGAAATACGTCAGCCAATGGGAAATGCTGAAAGGGCGTGGACAGGCCATCATGGCATGGCCATCTAGAAACGCATCAGCGAGTGGAAAACGCTGACGCATTTTTAGATGGCCATGCCAAGATGGCGAGGCCACGCCCTCCGGTTACACCCGTGTAGTTTCCAAGGTAAGTTATCAAATTCTGAGTTATAAGTTTTCACTTCTATCGGCAGTTCCTATGACTGCCAATTATTTTTTTTAGGTTACAACGTTACAAGTACACGTGAACATAAATTTGTTCAAAATACAATATGAAAATAAAACAATTAATTGTCTGTAAAGTCGATTGGTTTACGAACGATAGTTTAACGTGACAACGTCATAACAAAAAATTGGCGCAAGCGTGCAATGAGCCTAACGGGACAATGAGCGTTACGGGACATAACGGGATTCTTTTTCGTGCATGCAGCCGGCGTTCGTCGATTCATTAGACGTTGTCACGTCAAAAAGAAAAGAAAAATATGTTTGTGGCGTACCCTAGACTCAAGGCCGCCACTAGCTGTTTTGCCGCCCGCGTGCAATACCGATCATGCCGCCCAATTTACTCTGAGTTTTGTCATTAAAAATAACAAAGTTTTAATTTAATTTAATTCAATATTTAACAAATATAGCTAATAACCACTGCAAGGGAACTGGCATTCAAACGAAAACAAAAAACTGGAAGAAGACAGTCAGTATTACCATGCACCACCCTCCTTGCCTGCCACGGCCTTGACAGGGTCGCCACCATTAGATGGCCAACGTGGTGGTGGAAGAAGACTGGTAGTATTGCAATGCACCGCTGTTCCTATCCTCTACAACCGAAAAGTGTTCAAAAGGTTCCCAAAGGCATCGACAAAGTGGGGAGCTCAGTAGCCGTGATTTGGGCATCCACATTTAAGCTAAGCTTTCGCTAAGCTCTCGAGGTGGTGCCGCTCTTCTAGGTCTTGCCTCCAAGCTGACGACGATGTGGCCAAGTATAATGTATGGTGCATACGCACCGGCGCAACTGAGGTGGGCATCGCGGCTGTGGGGTGGATGCCGCAGCAGGAGAGTACCTATCGTTGGTATTACCATGCGCCGGTCTCCCTGGCCGCCGCGGCCTTGACGAGGGCGACAGCGTTAGTTGGCAAACGTTTTTTTATTAACTGGAACCATTACCCATAGTAAAAAAAGTAATGGTGTAACAGACGCATCCAATAGTGAAGTTCCGGCGAACGTCAATAGATGGCGCTACGGTAGAATTAGAACATGCTAACGTTTGTTAACCAGCAATCTACATACATCCAGTGTGTCGTCCATCGCGGTATCCATTCATAGGCTCCTCTAACGAACATAGCGGACAGCTGCCTGGCCCTATACCACGTTAACAGAGTACCTACTACGAGTCACAGTATCGGACAGCTGCCTGGCCATACTACGACATCTCTTCCCTCCGCGTTGTTTCCGGATTTCTTTTTGTTTGGGCATTAATAAATCACCGTTCCGTGTGTATTCTCTATTATTCGCCATCATCACCCACTACAACTGACGCCCAACGTGTAATAATAGAGACGCACCGGTACTTTAATGTCTGAAAAAACTGAAACACTGGAAAAAACTAAGGAAGAAAGAAGGACGTCGTCAAAGTCAAGCCCAGTGTTGAAAACGAAGAAACAATTACTTGCAAGACCAAGAAGAACGTGTCAAGCCAAAGCAAAAATGGCTGTAACATTTTCCGAAGAACAGTTTGAAACACTTATCACTACACTGTCATCAACGAGCCGTAGTCGTTCATTTTCCTCCTGCACTGCTTTGTATTATGGTGAAAGATGTACTAAGGCTGTAGAAAACTTTTTATCTGCAGTTCGTGTGTACAAACGCCTTGAAAAAATAAAGGACTCCGATGCTCTTGACGGCTTACCCCTACTACTCAAAGAAGAAGCTGGGACATGGTGGCAAGGAGTAAAAGACACCGTAACCACATGGGACGATTTTGAAAGCGCTATTCGACATGCTTTTGGCCCCAAAAAACCTGCATACGTCATATATCAGGAAATAATGTCCAAGAAGCAAGAAGCGAAAACCGTCACAGAAGCATTTATACACCAGAAAATAATGTTGTTTGCACAATTACCGCAACCAAAATTGACAGAGGTACAACAGTTGGACATGATTTTTGGACTGCTGCATCTGAACGTACGAGAAAAAATTCCTCGAGATACAGTGCACAACTTTTACGACCTCATATCGGCTGCACGAGGAGTTGAAGAGATTATTTTTGAGAAAAAGGGAAATTTCAGTGAGCAGAAACATAACAAATCAGAAGACACATTAATTGATTCATCTGCTACTTCTGACTCAAAAAAATCTAAAGTGCGCTGTACTTTCTGTCGTTAACCAGGACATCTGATGGCTGATTGTAGAAAGTTAAAATACAAACAAAGCATGGAGCAAGACAGCAAGAAAGAAGACGTGCAATGTTTACGCACTGTCACATCTACTCCAAAGGTCACATGCTATGGATGTGGTGCTCCAAATGTATACCGAGCCAACTGCGATACATGCAACAAATCAAAGAGTTTTGCTAATGCGGACATTGGATTTTGCTCAGTCAACTGACAACTGACGCTAGAGCCAGACTGGTCATATTCCCCAAAATTGAAGGCGTACGTAACAGGATCTGCTTACGTAGACACGTGTGCAAAATCAAGCATCGCCTCTCATTCCTTGTACCAGAGACTAAAGGAAAAGGGTCATAAGTTTGAGAGAGTACTAGTCAATTTCGCATTGGCAGATGGTGTAAAAAAGCGAGAATGGGTACTAACTACAAAAGCTTCTGTCACATTGGAAAATAAGACCATTACGACCACTTTCTTAGTCTTGCCTGGAAAGGAAGAAAATCGTACGCTTCTAGGAGTAGGATTCATACAGGATGCTGGCATGGTGTTGAATCTCGCACAATTCACGTGGCATTTCGAAGGAGAAGATACCACATACGAACTGTTTAAGGAAGACTTCGTAATTTTTAATAGCTGCTGCACAGATGAAGTGCCAACAATGCAACCAAATTTGCCAGAAGGTTCTGCGACGGCGAATAAATATGAAGGACGTCTTGCCCCAGATGCTAAAAAAAGGAAACTTCTCTTTGATGGACATGATCCCGTAATGGATTCGCTGTACAATGATGCTTATAGATCGATCGATGCAATAGACATAATGCTGTCGCCGCGTTCTGCAAATTTGTTCCCAGATATAAATTTAGACCATACAGACATTGCTTAAATATTAGACCCCAACCACACCCCGGACACTCGGCCTAAACTCCAAACAAACGGTGAAGTCGACATACCTACACTCACACAACTACGCATATGTCGTTCGAACACATTTACGCATGTGTGCGTGTCATCTAGGGTTACTAAATTATTTTATGGAATAGCTGTGACCCGTGAGTTCACCTGCCTGTGTTAAGTGGCTTACAATCTTACCTAGTTAGTGTTCGATCTTTAAAATAAATAAAATAAAAAATAAAATACGTTTATTTCAGGTAAAGTAAAGTAGCAATTAACATTACAACCCATAGATCATGTTAAATAAAGTGAAGGTAAAAAATATATTATTAAAAACATATTATTCCAGTAGTACAACTTCGTCATAAATCGTCATACATTTTTATCTATTTTCGATTCGCACTCTGATGCGTTATCCGCCATGATTTAAAAATCGGGCTACCATAGTAGTCCACTAAACACTTTAAAATGCCGTTTTGCGATCTTCTCAACTTCTTTTTGGGATGCCAAAAAGAAGATATTCGGGACCTGATGACGGCGAAGAAATCCGGAACCCGCTCATCGGCGAACATGCCCGATGCGCTGCAAAAACGCGGTTTTCGCATTAGAATGCGAAAAGCATCATTGTATTGCACCCTAATGGTGTGATGCGTTCTACGAGTGTATTTTGTCCACAGCTGACATGTGTACAAACATAGACAGTAGGCTTTAAACAAAGTTGTTTTGACCTCTGTGCTGCAGCTGGAAAATCGGCGCGCAAGCATATTGCACCTTATAGACAGGCTCCGTCTCTCCCGCTTCATGTCTGCGTCGTCTCTCAGATCATCCGTCAAAATATGGCCCAAATACTTAAACTGTCTAACGACCTTCACCGGTGAACGCCTCAAATATACATCCGGTATTCTCTCCGGGCCTTTTCCATATCTAAACACCATCATCTCAGTTTTCTCGACATTATATGTAAGACCGTGCTCAGCAGCGTACCCTTCACATACCGTTAATAGCTTTCTCAAACCATTGATCGAGGGACTAAGGAGCACCATATCGTCCGCGTAACTGAGATTATTAACGCAGACGTTGCCAATATGACATCCAATTCTGGTGCTCCTTAACTCCTCTATCAGCTTGTTCATGTAAATATTGAAAAGGTCCGGAGAGGTCAACCCGCCTTGGCGGACACCGCAGTCCAACTTATATTCACTGGAAGTCGCGTCGCCCCATCTCACCGCATTGGTTTGGTTGCCGTAACCTCAAGAGGTTCACTGTGTTTCTCGGTATTTTTGAGTCGAGCAATTTGCCCCAGAGAACCTCATAATTCACTAGGTCAAATGCACGACTCAAGTCTAGGAAACAAGCGTATACAGAGGTTTCTTTACCTATATAATAATGTACCGCTTGTTTAAGGCTAAATATCGCGGAATCCGTTGAGAGACCGGCACGGAAACCAAACTGTGCGTCGTCAATCTTGAAGCTGTTCACCAGTGAAGGCCTCAACAAACGCTCAAGTACTTTACCTATAACGGTTCCTAATGAAATAGGTCGATAGTTCGCGGCATTACTCAGATCTCCAGTTTTATTTTTAATAATCGGGACCACTATGGTTTTCATGAGATTATCGAGTACTTACAGCACAGGTTGACTTAGCTTACTATAAATTAAGTGACTAGCCCATTGGATGTGTTCGATGCTCAGGCCGTCGTGGCCCGGCGACTTGCCCCGCTTCATATCTTTGACTGCGCGCATGACGTCACTGGGGGAACAGAAGGCCCCGCCGGCAGCACGCGCGCCGCCGGCCCGGCGCCCCTGAGCATCCAATACATCCAGCTTCTCAGGTTCAATCTTAAAACGTTTCGCAAATATTTCAGCAATTTTGCTGTGTTCCTGCTCGCCACCGACCGTCACCGGGAGAGCTTTTTTATGATTAAGAGACTTTGTACTATTCCAAAATTTTATAAAATTTTTGTTTTGCCTGTGTTCCGCTAAAATATTCATTTTAATCATTTCTTGATTTTTTTGACACCATTTTATTTTATTTTTAAATTTACTTCTGCTCAAGCGCATTTTATCATAAATCTCACCAGATGAAGGCCGGCCGGCGGACGACCAGTGCGTAAAATTGATTCTAGCGGCTTGATGGAACTCCTTGACATGATAATTCCATCCGATAATTCTGTTGCGTAGCTTTTTCTCCACGCGATCAGAGTGTCTGATCTTTAATGTAGGTAAATATAACTTTCATCAACAATCAGAAGGGAGAAGTTTTAAAACAAAATAGGAGATAATAAAGGTACCATGGACGAATTGATTTTTAGTTAAGTACACTTACCCAAAGAGAAAACTTTATTCTGACAATATATTAATTAATCACTCCACATATCGCGTATTTCATTATAGGTAGGCTAGTCACAGAACATTAGATTAGGTACAACAACGTTCATAAGTTGCAAGGCGTCATCACAGTTCACTAGGTATATCAGAGTATCATACACTGCACAAACTACTTATTAATTATTAACACCTCATGTCAGCGACCAGTAAAGAGAAAGCACATGATTTTTCAACTCAAAATTCCAAATTAAATGTTGTAAACAAACATCACGAATTGTTATCAACTATGGCCGTCGGATAATGTTGCTAGTTCCGGATTTAATTTATTACTAAATCTTAAAAAAATATTACTTTTGTATGTTGATAAATAGTGATTTATTTATTCGCATTATAGTAAGGATCGCATAAAACTTTAAATATTGTGAGAATAGTGAGTGAGTCTATTATACTCAAGTCACATTTTAAGGTTGAAGTCATTACTTAATAATTTATTTGCGCCGAATAAACAAAAATCAGTTGTAATTTCAAATTAAATTCAGAAACTTACTTGACCAAATTTCAACGACAATCATAAAAAACTTGAACAAAAATAAACGAAAGTAAATTTTAGTTTTGTTTTCATATTTCAAAACTATGATCTACCAAAAATAAGAAACATCAAAGGACATGGCCCAAATCGTATACCCTGACCTCGGCACAAAATAATTGTATCTAATCTCAAAAAAATCGAATAATTGTATGTAAATATATTTTAGGAATAAAAATTACACCACTCCCATAACCCAAATTAGTGGCTAACATGTTTTTTTATCAGTGTAGTTTTGTAGGCGTTTTTTTTAAAGTTCACCAATACTGTTTAGTTAAAATAAAAAAATGCAATCCGATGTAATCATCATCATCATCTTCATAACATCTGAGCATATACCTCTCTTCAAGTACGCCTCATATCCCAGACCTATGCTAGTGCTGTGCTTGTGCTAGCACTTGTCCAGGTTTGACCCGCGATGTAAGCATACGGATAATTGAATACAAAGTCCAAAGTACATTACCAAAAATGAGCGTATTTTCATTAATTATTTTACTTACACTCGTTAAATTTGAATTCCAAGGCCACCCATCGCGAAAAGAACCTAAGCATATTCGTGCATTGTTTGATACATATCTTTATGACTTAGCCGGTATATATTATTTTTATATCATTAACACCAAATTATACAACATATTTTGTTCCATAAAACGAGCTTTTGACACGAACTTCTACTAAACTTCTACAAGCAAATAACGCAGGTTAGCCACTCAAATGGATGATGATGATAGTTTAGAATATTATTACTAATAACTTAAAATCCGAGGTACATAATTTTTGCGCCACACCTGGGTGTTTTCAATGTGATTTGGGCTTATGTCCTTTGTTTCTCAATAAATGGAGCTATCACGTAACAAACATTTAAACGAATTGAGATCCGTCTTCTTTTTTGAAGTTGGTTAAAAATGAAACTAAATCGTAGTAGTACCGGTAGTACTAGAACCGGTAAAGTTTATAAGTCAATGTCAAAGCCGTTAACCCTTCACGCGTGTGACGAAAACTCGCGGAACGGTCCGTTTGTCCCGGCTAGATCATTATCACATATTATTATTATATATTCAGTATAATATACCTACATTTATATATTACCAGAAAGCCCTTGAAATGTAGTTTACTATTATATTAAATTCTAACTATTTACAACATTAATTAATCCTGTCACGAAATGTAAAGTTTACATTTTACGCCCGTTGTAAAAAAGTTTTGGATTTCACAGCATTTCAATGTCATTATGCTTTTTCACTAATAAAAGAACACAACACATAAATAATATTAGCTTTAGCACGTTCGCCATAGTTTTTTTAGTAGATTACAATACAATACTAACCGTTTTCACATTTTCTGGTTTATAAAAAAAAAATCTTTGTCGTGGGGCAAAATGGCGTCGGACAATCGCGACAAAAAAATGGCGGAGTAGAATCCGTATTTTTTATTTTTTTAGGCCAAATGAAGCTTTATTTCTATTGTGTTACCGGTAAATTTTACGGAATTGAAATTCCGAATAGACTAGTACCAACATTATAACGTGTTAAGACGTATACATGTCACAATCCATCTTCCAATAGAGAGCTTTCCTTACGCAACTATGCGTTGCGTAAAGCACGTGAAGGGTTAATTACTGAATAAGTTTTAGTTTAAAAATAGCGTTATTGACGTGATAACGTCTTATAATTCGATGAAGCCGGCTGCACGCCCGCGAAACATGACGTCATGTACCGTTACCGCGTTACCGTCGGTCGTTACCGTCGGTCGTTACCTCGCCACATGTTTGTTACAGTTGTATTAATTATTTCGACCAGTAGTTCAAGCGGGGATGTAGCTCAGTGGTAGAGCGTTCGCTTTGCATGTGAAATGCCCCGGGTTGGATCCTCGGCATCTAAAAGCTTTTTTTGCATTGTTTTGATTGAAAAGGACTAAATTCTACTGATTACTTTTTACATACAAATCTATTAAACAAATGAAATTAAAATTTTCTTTTGAAAAATGCTACCATTCCATCAGTATTAGTAGTTCAAGCGGGGATGTAGCTCAGTGGTAGAGCGTTCGCTTTGCATGTGAAATGCCCCGGGTTCGATCCCCGGCATCTAAAAGCTTTTTTGCATTGTTTTGATTGAAAATGGCTAAATTCTACTGATTACTTTTTACATACAAATCTATTAAACAAATGAAATTAAAATTTTCTTTTGAAAAATGCTACCATTCCATCAGTATTTTCTTAAGACGTTGTCACGTTCAACTATCGTCAGTAAACCGACTTTACAGACAACAATTTTTTTTTTGCAGCTATCCATTCCAATAGTCAATGCACTCGTATCCTTTTACTCCTTTTAATGAACGGTTGTTGCGAAATCTTAACTACTAGATGAAATCCTATATTCATTGTTCACTATTGACCGACATATACATGGACGCACATAAAAGTACAGATAGTCTAATATAGAACCTCTTTCTTTTTTTTGAGTCGGTTGAACGCTAAGAAATAATCACTTACCAATAAATCCGAACGGTAGCATTCTTAGTAAAAAATCCACTAAATTGGCAACACTATTGATTTAGTAAATTGTGACGGCTGAAGGACTAGTATCCATGGCCAAGAATAAATTAAAAAAAAATTAAAGTAAATTGCGAACTATACTCCGCGCCATGCACCATCACTCGTTACCATAAGTTATTGGCGCCACTGACATATTTCACAACGATTAACGAAAGCCGCAGTTTAAAAACAACGAGTTTAATAATTTCGTCACAGGACTTCAGTGTTGGCGCGTACTTCTAACCAGAATAGCTTAACACAGTTTATAAAAATGATTCAATCTTTGTAGAAATTCTTATGAAATTAAAAATCTCTTATTCTTGTTTCGTATAATAGACGAAAAATTTGGTACCATTTTGCTAAATAATACAGCATCATGGTCGTATTCTCATAGAAAATTATCGTCCGATATAATAACCCTTCGTTGAGTCCGCCTTGCGTCCGCGAGGGGGAGGGAGAAAAGCTTGAAATTGGCGGGGGGTGGGGAGTGTCCGTTCTATCTATATTATCTATTCTATGCCCCAACATTGGCTGAAGCTAATGACGCCCTTTCATAATAAAAACTGATGCCAGTAATCATGCAATCGGGGCAGTTTTGGTGTAGGGGGAGAATAAATAGAGATTTCAAACACTATCAAGAGTTTAACTATTGATCTTAGTCTTGCGTACACCATCATAGTCATCTTACATTTGACCGTGACAACTTGTTGCTACCTAGAACTGGCTCTCTCGTCGGGTCGTCGTCGGAGCCAGAGGGGGAGACTGTAACAGACGCATCCAATAGTGAAGTTCCGGCGAACGTCAATAGATGGCGCTACGGTAGAATTAGAACACGCTAACGTTTGTTAACCAGCAATCTACATACATCCAGTGTGTCGTCCATTGCGGTATCCATTCGTAGGCTCCTCTAACGAACATAGCGGACAGCTGCCTGGCCCTATACCACGTTAACAGAGTACCTACTACGAGTCACAGTATCGGACAGCTGCCTGGCCATACTACGACATCTCTTCCCTCCGCGTTGTTTCCGGATTTCATTTTGTTTGGGCATTAATAAGTCACCGTTCCGTGTGTATTCTCTATTATTCGCCATCATCACCCACTACAATGGTTAATAACTAACGCTTCGATTGTCACATTATGTAAAAAAAGGTTTACGTGATCGACGAAGCGCCGGAGGTGGGAATCTTAGCAGCCGTAACACAAGTCTCCAACCTAGCACGGCTGCTAATGGGCTACTAACATATTAAATTAAGTATTTGTTTGAATTTAGTTAGTAAGAATTTTGATGTTAAAAATTAATTAATCAATGAAAATAAAATTAAATAGTTTTTGATAACTTTTAATTTTGAATTACGTGATTAGTCGCTCGATTTGCCGCCCCCCTGGCCGTGCCGCCCGCGTGCGGCGCAGGTCTTGCACGCCCGCTTACGGCGCCCTTGCCTAGACTCTGCACTGAAATTAAATTAAATAAAACAAAATAAAAGACTCTGCACTAGGCAGTGCCTGTGTTGCAGAATCTAGTCTCTTCCATTTTATCCTGGATCTTAATACGTGACTAATAACTATACAAAATATGCACCTTATAAATATAAATACTTATCTGTAAGTATGGGTGTGTGCGTGTGTTTTTTTAGAAACTGACTTACAGTATCTGGCTTGGGTAAGCCTCTACTACCTATTTGATTATTGAGTTAGCGCGGGAGCGCAGGACTCAAAATAACTTAACCTGACATTCCTAACATACATACTTACCCTTAAAAGCATACTAACATGACTCTGATACCTGTAAGAAAAAAATCGAACTAGCTGTGTGCGTGTGTGTTTGTGTGTGCATGCGTCAGGATGCGTGCGTGAGGGTGCGCTTGTGTGTGTAAGTATTTATATATTATTACTTAGGTTCCCTACAAAGTCAGAGAATTGTTGAATAATACATTGTTGATCGCTTACCTTGACTTTTTCGTCAGTTGCCAGTTTACCGAAACCGAAATCGTCTAGCAACTGAACAAACTTTGATTGAGTTATTTTACTGATTTTCCTCTGCATACAGTACGTGTATTATTTGAAGCATACATAATATGTATCTTAATAATGAGACGAGCTTCTTAGCATTCCATGGATTCACCGTGCGAATGCCGGGTCCATCGTGTGGCAGAGAGAGAAACCCCGAGTAGATCCCGAGATTTGTAACACGGGCACAGAATAAATATTAGTACAGAAGCCTCACTTACCGAAAACAATTTTATAAATAGCGACTCTTGCTGGGACACAGCAAAATTCAATTCAGCTCGCATTAGCGCTCAATATCTGTCGCGATTTTCAACTCTCTCTTCTAACGCGTAACTCTGTCCCTGTCTAGCGCGGAGGGTTGTCGACATATCTAATAACAATATCCGCGGGAAACGTGTTGCGCGAGCGCTCCGCCGTGCGTCCGACAACCGACTGGCACTTGTTCCATGGGAGGAACGGTCTAGCAGTAGGCTAAAACCGCGCGACCTTGAGCGAGTGAGGATGCACTGACACGGGTGTTGGTTTAAGCGGCCCCTTTCCGACGTACATCAACACTCACCTTCACTACTCGTGTTTCTCTTTCGTATTTACTATCACCTTTTTCGTATTTTTCGTATTTACTGTCTGGAAGAACACATAGGTTCATTTTCTTATTTTGTAGGCTACTTATTTATAATCTGTGTTCCAAATATCAACCCGATCTATAAAGTGACGAGGTGATTGAGCAACAAACATCCAAACATTGAAATTCGTAATATGTGGGATAATATACGAGTACCTACCTATAAACACGAAAGTTTCTATAATTGTATATACCTACTTAATTTAATATGTTACTTTTTCACGCAAAACTACTGAAGGAGTTTAGATAAAGTTTTGTACATAGATAGAAAATGGTGTGGATTAACACATAGGCTATTTTTTTATCCCGGGATGTTAACAAGATCGGGAACTACGCAGGTGAAACCGCGGGGCGCTTCTGGTATGCACATACCTACATATTTTATGTAAAGAAGCTCGCTGAAACTCGAGAAAATAGCAAAATTTCAAGATCTACAACACATAAAAATTGCAAATTGCCTCAAACATATTAATTGAAATATTTTTGACGTGACAACGTCTTATAATTCGATGAAGCCGGCTGCACGCCCGCAAAACATGACGTCATGTACCGTTACCGCGTTACCGTCGGTCGTTACCTCGCCGCATGTTTGTTACAGTTGTATTAATTATTTCGACCAGTAGTTCAAGCGGGGATGTAGCTCAGTGGTAGAGCGTTCGCTTTGCATGTGAAATGCCCCGGGTTCGATCCCCGGCATCTAAAAGCTTTTTTGCATTGTTTTGATTGAAAATGACTAAATTCTACTGATTACTTTTTACATACAAATCTATTAAACAAATGAAATTAAAATTTTCTTTTGAAAAATGCTACCATTCCATCAGTATTTTCTTAAGACGTTGTCACGTTCAACTATCGTCAGTAAACCGACTTTACAGACAACATTTTTTTTTTATAAAATAGGCTATCATAGGGACTGCCGATAGAAGTGAAAAGTAGCTCAGAAATTGACTTTGATTTGTTTCACTTTGGAAACTACGCGGATGAAACTTTTTTTTTTACATTTTCAAAGCATTGTCGTTTAAATAAGTCTTCTAAGCATGGCCATCTAGACTAGACGGCCATGCTTTTAGCTATCCATCTATCTAGAAATGCGTTAGCGTTTCCCGAGTTTCCATGGTCCCAAGTTAACCCGAAGATTTCTTTCATTTATTAGCGTGAAGCTTGAGCTTAATTCACAGACAGACAGGCAAACAGCGACGTCAAATTTATAACACCCCTATTTTGGTTATAAATAAATATAAACTACCATTCAGTAAATAAAAAACTAAATAAGTTATCACAGTTAGTTTATTGTAAAGTGCTTGGAGTGGTTATCATCGATCCGTAGCGCGTGGTTCCGAATCACACCGTTGTAGAATGCGGCGGAAGAACGCGGAGTGCGGGTGCGGTTCGGAGAGTCGAAGTCCACTTCGTACAAACCGAACTTCACTCTGAAAAAAAAAATTGGTTATCTATAAAATCGTTTACGGACGATAGTTTAACGTGACAACGACATAACAAAACATTGGGTAACATTGGGGTAACAGAACAATGAGTCATCATTTTTCGTGCATGCATCCAGGGTTCACTTTTTTTTTTAGCCCCAAGAGGCCAAATTTGGGCAAAACCGGTTTTGGGACTTTAAAACCTTATTTTTTCATGATAAACATACTCGATTATTAGTTTATTTTGATGCCTAAGAGATAGGTGATAATATTTATCAGTACATTGTAGTTTACAGACACACAAAATTTGGTTTCATTTTTAGTAATGATTTTTTGTGTGACGTCACGACGCCGGCCGCGTCGTGAGTCGTGCTTAATGGGTTAATAAAGAGTAACGAGACTAGCATGACATGTGCCTGATGGAAAGCAACATGCCTGCCACATAACAGCACAGTGACACGCAGCTATTTTGGAACATGAAGAGTCCAAATAATTACCTAGCACTGCACTGCGCTCGTCACCCAGAGATCTAAGATGTTATATCTCTAAGCCCTGTAATTTCTCTGGAAACGTTGCCCTTCAAACCGGAACGCAGTAATGTTTGGACATTACTGCTTGGCGGTAGAATAACTGGCAAAGGTGTGGTACTTCCCCAGGCGGACTCTGCCGCGAGTCCTACCACTACTAAACGATTGATTTATCAGACGTTGCCACGAAATCGATTTATTCGACGAGTTACTTAAAAAAAACTGTATAATTCGATTATTGTCTATACGGTAGCATAAGTTAGTTCATTAATCATACATTACTTTTATAGTACACACTAGGGGATACTTTTTTTCGTCAACATTTTTGAAAATTTTCTGCTATATAAACCTTGTTCCGACAATAACGAAAACATAAAACAAAGAATCATTCAATTTGGTGCAGTTATTCAAAAGTTATGAGTGTGCATACATTTTGTGGATCCACTTTTATGTAAATACTAGCGGCCCGTTCCGGCTTCGCTCGGATCATAACCTAGACACTGTCTGCAGCGCCATCTGCCGGGATTATTTGTGAATCTAAACCATCCTTGAATCCACAAAAAAAATCATTCAAATTGGTCCCGCCGTTTAGGAGGAGTTCACAGTTTCACTGTCAAATGATTAAATTACTAAAATGGCTATTAAAAAATAGGGGCTAGTGATAAAAGGGTAAAAATTTAGGGTTGTATATATATTTTCATCCCACCAGCTCGGAAAGGGTACTTTTGCTCCTCGATATCAGGGCGCAAAAGTCGTTTTTACCCTCTAGAGGTTAAAGTAAATTTGAATTTAGAACATCGGGTGTACTGAGGTTTTGAATTCAAAACATAATTTAACCTATTTATTTCTACCTCCTTGGTGCCGAATTCATCATACATTTATTTTTAATTAGTTAAAAACTCATACTCGGAACCTCTTTGGTGTACTTTTTTTTAAATGCTTTGCGCGCAATTTTCTTTTCACGTATGGAGGATAGAGGTAAAGAATGTTATTTCAAATGGCAAAACATTTTGAAATGCTATGAATGAATCAATTGTAATCGAATTGAAGTATGCCGAGTTGCCGAGTTAAATAATTAAATATTATTGACTACTAAAATAGTAACTAATAGATAATTTCAACTACTTGTACAGTACAAAATAATGTAGTAAATTAAACATCAAATAAATAATTACTATTTTGAGAAAACATGTAGGTACAATATATTTTGAAGTCAAAACTTCTTTTGACGCGCCAAAGACAGATTTTTCGTGGGTTGTCAATTTAATTCTAGCGTCACGCTCGGGAATGATAAGAAATCTTCAGGTAAACTCGTAACCATAGCCAATGGTCATCTAAAAATGCCTCAGCCTATCCCATTGGCCATTTAAAAATGTGTCAGCATTTCTAGATGGCCATGCTCATAGCCACGCCCTCTGGTTTCACACGCGTAGTTTCCAAAGTAAAAATCAAATTCTGAGTTATAAGTTACCACT
Organism: Ectropis crepuscularia; assembly: GCA_963693475.1. Classification (NCBI taxonomy): domain Eukaryota; kingdom Metazoa; phylum Arthropoda; class Insecta; order Lepidoptera; family Geometridae; genus Ectropis; species Ectropis crepuscularia. The sequence goes on along the minus strand of OY856368.1, from coordinate 6,238,314 downwards.
TCTATCGGCAGTGCCTATGACTGCCAATTCTTTCAAGAATTCTGAATAGTACGTTTATTAATTTCCTTTAAAATGTACCTTGATGCAAATTTAGCGCTACTATAATTTAATGCATTTGGGCGGACACTTTTTCATGTACACATGAAACTCCTTACCTCAATCGGTCAACTCTCCATATTTTCACGTCATATTGTTATTGTTAAAACCATGGCTAAATAAACTTAAGTTTAAAACTTATAAAATTGAATACAAGTGAAAAACCGAAATACCGAAATAATAAGTGATTCTAGCGACCAAGAAGTTTATTTAACGCCAACAGAATCGACTGAAACTGAAAATGCGCAAAGTGTTTAGTAATTTCCTCGCTAGGGGGGGATGAAAAATTACGTGTTACACTCGAGTGCAAAGATTTTTCACCTTGTGCCCTTTTGATTCCCTTGCTACGCTCAGGATTCTAATTTTTGAATCCCTCGCTACGCTCGTGATTCAACTTTAGAATCCTTCGCTTGCTCGGTCATCAAAATTGAGCACGCGGTTAAAAAGCCACTTTGCACTCTTGTATAACAAATAACTATTAACGCCACATTATGAAAAAATAAAAACAAAAAAAATTTGTTCGAAAATTAAAAAAAAAAATTTGGTTTGAACAACCCTTATCACTTAGGGGTATGAAAAATACCTAGTAGCCGATTTTCAGACTTACTGAATATGCATATAAAATTTGGTGAAAATCAGTAAAGCCGTTTCGGAGGAGTAAGGTAACTAACACTGTGACACGAGAATTGTATATGTCGGCGGACAGAGTCTCGCCATCATCATCATTAGTCGCATCCTTCTGCTGTGGGCGTAGTCGATGGGTAGTGTTGGATGAAAACTCGCAAACACAATTGGATTTATTAAGTACAGGTAACAAAATAGGTTGTATAGCAAAGTACGTATCGTAGAACGCGCGATGGTTCAAGCTCAACCGCTCTGGCCGACTGCCGCAAAAGAAGTCTCGTGCGCTCCGCTCGGCCGGGGGAATGTTGACACATCGAACGCCGACAGGTGGCGCTTGCGTCCCGGACACGACTCGATTGTAACTCGATTGCGATTCGATTCCGACATATATATAAGATGGACTAGCTGTACCCTGCGCGCGTTGCTACGCCACCTGTCGAAAATTGGTTGTACCTACTCAGAAACCTTCTAAGGTTTTACTCGCCCATTTGTCGTTCTCTTTATTTTTCGTGCAAAAATGTGTGCTATTTCAGACTACACTGTGTTCCAAATTTCAACTCAATCCGGTCATACGTCAACAAACGTCCAAAATTTTTTTAAATAAAGCGTGACGAGACGAGCAGGACATGGGCCTGATGGTAAGCAACATGCCTGCCACATGATAGCACAGTGACACGCAGCTATTGGAACATGAAGAGTCCAAATCATTACCTAGCACTGCACCGCGCTCGTCACCCAGAGATCTAAGATATTATATCTCTAAGCCCTGTAATTTCTCTGGAAACATTCCCCTTCAAACCGGAACACAGTAATGTTTGCACATTACTGCTTGGCTGTAGAATAACTGGCAAACGTGTGGTACTGCCCCAGGCGGACTCTGCTAAGAGTCCTACCACTACACTAGTAATCTACTACTATAATAATAGTAAGTAGAATGCAAAATGCATGCCTAAAATCTTTCCAGGTCATTTATCATCCAGCAACCCGCACTGGGCCAGCGTGGTGGATTATGATCTCGATTGTCTCCTTGCGTGAGAAAGCCTTGAGTCCCAGCGCAGCGGTGGCAACATTTTGAGGACTGTTAATGCTTATACATGCTTATTCTCACGTGAGTGTGCATGTAGGTATATATACTTTAACTTTCAACCAGCTCCGTTTTAATTATTAAGGTGAAGTTTTGTATGTGATTTTGCCCGAGTTTTTTGACGTGACAACGTCTTATAATTCGATGAAGCCGGCTACACGCACGAAAAAACATGACGTCATGCGTCGTTACCGCCGTTACCTCGCCGCATGACGTCATGCGGCGTTACCTCGCTCTAAGGCGCAGTTGAAGTTGTCACGTTCAACTATCATCAGTAAACCGACTTTACAGACAACCATTTTTTTACTAATGCCACGCATAAGGCCCTAACCACACATGCGATTTTTTGAAGCGTGACGCAGCGTCTGTCGCCTGTCGCCGCTGCTAAAAGAAGCTAGTCTGGTTTGGCTGTAAAATTTAACCCTCATGTGTCATAGATCATAAAATATCAAGGTGTAGCCAATTCTCTCACCTGTATCCGTCCGCCCATTCAAAATTATCCATGAGGGACCAATACGTGAATCCAGTGACGTTCACTTTATCCGTGTGTATTGACAGCAACACCTGATGAGAAACAAGCATTTATTTCAAAACATATTTAAAAAAAGCTGATTTTCTTAAAATTTTAATGGGACAACCAAAAAAGTATGATCTACTAAGCAAACAAATAATCATCAAAATCGATTCACAATATACGTAACATGCACACAAAAAAAAAACACGATCGAATTAAGGCCCTCGTCCTTTTATGAAGTCGGTTAGTTAAAATATAGGAACAATATCTATAACAACCACGTACTAAAATTAAGTTATGCTATTAACAGAGCAAAGCTGAAATGAAACTGAACAAAAAAGCCTAGAAACTGGAACAAATTGGATTTGCTCCAGATATCTTGCAAATGTTCTTTGATAAACTTTTTCCATCATCCAAAGCTCAGAACCTAGAAGAAATTGGATTTGAGTCAGACCTAGATGTTCTTTAATAAACTGTTCTGTCTTCCCATCATCCAAAGATTACAATCTAGAACTTATTGGATTTAAGCAAGACTTGTGGCAGAAGTTCTTTGATAAACTGTGCTCTCTTCCGATCATCCAAACCCTAGAAATTGGAACAAATTATAATTTGAGTCAGACCTGTTCCAGATGTTCTTTGATGAACTGTTCTCTCTTCCCATCGTCCAGCAGGCTGCCCGCAGTAGACATGCCGTTCTCAGTGATAAGGAACTCTAGGTCTCCGTACTGCTGCTTCAACCACGACAGCAACTCGCGAAGACCCTTCGGACAGTGCTGGAGGAAGTAAAGGAGTATTTAGCAGACTCTTACAATTCTGAATTTTTAGAATAATAAAAAAAAGAAAAAAAAACGTACTTAGATACACTGCTTTAAAGCTTCGAGTGACGTTTTTATTTTACAAAAGTTACATACTGTACACTGAGACACTCCATAAGGCAGTTCCGGATCTACGTCCATCACCACCCGCAGTTCCGGGATCCCCTCCATGAAAAGGCTGTCCACCTGCTCCCCTGGCTTGGTTCGTCTCACCAACCGAACCGTTACGTGTAGTAGTTTAACGTGAAAAAATCATAATATATTCCTGTCTATAGACTACATCGAGTAGTTCTCTCGCAGAGCGCTAAATCCAGATCGCCACGCCAACAAGCGCTACTCGATGGCATGACCACAATAAAAGTGGTCTCTTCCTTACCAGTCTTTGTCCGCTTATTAAAAACTAGCGGCCCGCTCCGGCTTCGCTCGAATAATAACCTAGATATCAACTGCAGCGCCATCTGCCGTAGCCTATGTTACTCGGGAATAATGTAGCTTTCCAAGGGTGAAAGAATTTTTGAAATCGGTCCAGTAGTTTCGGAGCCTATTCATTACAAACAAACAAACAAACAAACAAACAAATATTTCCTCTTTATAATATTAGTATAGATGAGGGACCAATACGTTTGTGTTTTCAGTGACATTTACTTTGTCCGTGTGTATTGATAGCAATACCTGCTCATTTAAAAAAAAAGTACAGTCATAGGATCTGCCGATAGTAGTGAAAACTTATAACTCAGAATTTGATAGCTCACTTTGGAAACTACGCGGGTGAAACCGGAGGGCGTGGCCATGAGCATGTCCATCTAGATATGCGACAGCATTTGTCAATTTACCCGAGTTTATCCGAAGATTTCTTGTCGAAGTAAAGTCGTCTATCCTTACCGTTATTCGTTCGCCCATTCAACATTGTCCATGGTCCAATACATGTGTGTTTTCAGTGACATTTAGTGTGTATTGTTAGCAATATCTGTTGAATAAAAAGAAAAAGTTACATACGACTGTAAACCGTGACACTCCATAAGGCAGCTCCGGATCCACGTCCATCACCGCCCTTAGTTCCGGGATCCCCTGCATGAAGAGGCTGTCCACCTGCTCGCCTGGTTTGGCTCGTCTCACCAACCGGCATGTGTAATAGTTTAACGCGAAGAAATCGTATGTTCCTGTCGACAGATACAATGCCAATGGGTTATTGAAAATAATGTTGAGGTTTGTGTTGTTATGTTCGCATGCAAGAAGTTATAAGACTTTTTTGAATTATAAGTGTTACTAATGCTACTGCGCAACTAACGCTGGCCCAACGTTGGCTAGGCAGTAAAGGCCACTTGACCAACTACCATAAAGGCGTTAAAAATACAGTTACTAATATAAGACATTTTTTTTTATATTAAAGAGTGACGAGACGAGCGATACATAAATCCATTCTGCCCCGCTACTCACTAGCCATGTTTGCAGATCCGTGTTGGGGCATACGAGAGATATGTGCCATACAGGTCCGATGAAGATACTATGAAGTCCGATAAACGATATATCAGCCAAACTTAGTGGTAGGACTCTTTGCAGAGTCCGCCTAGGGAAGTACCACACCTTTGCCATTTATTCTACCGCCAAGCATTAATGTGCAAACATTATTGTGTTCCGGTTTGAAGGGTAATGTTTCCAGAGAAATTACTGGGCTTAGAGACATAACATCTCAGATCTCTGGGTGGCGAGCGCAGTGCAGTGCTAGGTAATGATTTGGACTCTTCATTCGGTTCCAATAGCTGCGTGTCACTGTGCTGTTACGTGGCAGGCATGTTGCTTACCATCAGGCACATGTCCTGCTCGTCTCGTCAATCTTTATTAAAAAAAAAAAAAAAAAAACTTATGGACGTTTTCTACCTAGAAAGACAATCGGTCCGTTGATCGGATCGGCCGTTTCGTTCGATCCGACCCTCATCTGACCTAAGTCTATAACTTCCGACCGAACTGTATCGATCCGAATGTTTTTCGTGGTAAGCTACAATCTGATTCAGCTGTCGATCGGATCCGATCATTCGGAGTTTGTTTTCGTAGTAGACCTGATGTTTTCAGCTTGCCTCAAATAGTAGGTATTTGCTAATATTGCTAATAGCTCTCGGTATGAGTGTGTCGAATTAGGAATCGTACGCATCGTAAAATTAACTCCACAGAGAAATTGTCAGTCAACTTCAGCATATCGTTTTTTGGGAGTTGGGTGTTAAAAATTCACTCTCATCATTTATCAAATACTAGCGGTTTTGTCTGTATAGTTCACGTTGTCGTCGTTTCCGCTATTTTCCCGGGAAAAAGTCTATGGTGTTTCTAGCCTATGTGTTCCAGACTGTATAATCTATCTCTGTTTCAAATTTCAGCCCTATCCGTTCAGACGTTAGGTGATTGAGCGACAAACATCCAAGCATTGGCATTATATTTGTATAATATATAAGTTACGGCTGGTCTAGTCGGGAGAACGGCGCCTGCCGATCCGGAGACCCGGGGTTCAAACCCCACACGCACCACTGTCTTTTCGAAGTCATGTGCGTAATGCCGCTAACTTAAAACGGTGAAGGAAAACATCGTGAGGAAACCGACATGTACCTAGAATCTTTCGAAGTCATGCGTCATCCACCAACCCGCACTGGGCCAGCGAGGTGGATTATGGCCTTAACTCTCTCCTTGCGATAGAAGGCCCCGAGTCCCAGCAGTGGGAACGTTTAGTGGGCTGTTGATGATGATGAATATATAAATGCCTGCCCGATGCCATCACAATCCTACTAGGATCGTAATGTGATCGGGCAGGGCTTGCGCTTGATGGTAAGCTAGACGTGTGCAGTTCAACTTTACCTCTGATGAGTTCGATCTCCTTTTTGCTGAGGTCTGGTAGCCGGGAGACGTCATAACCTTCCTTGTTGCTGACGTCACGCATCTGCTTCACCAAACTGGCCGGCCATCCCCCCTCCGCCGAGTAGATCGGGTGACAATACCGCCCCGCCTAGACATAGACAATAGTAATCATTTCTCTCCATTTTTTTTTAAATATTGAGTGACGAGACGAGCAGGACATGTGCCTGATGGTAAGCAACATGCCTGCCACATAACAGCACAGTGACACGCAGCTATTGGAACATGAAGAGTCCAAATCGTTACCTAGCACTGCACTGCGCTCGTCACCCACAGATCTAAGTTGTTTTATCTCTAAGCCCTGTAATTTCTCTGGAAACATTGCCCTTGAAACCGGAACACAGTAATGTTTGCACATTACTGCTTGGCGGTAGAATAACTGGCAAAGGTGTGGTACTTCCCCAGGCGGACTCTGCCAAGAGTCCTACCACTACTGTAATTTGGTGTTCACACAATACTATCACAGTATAAAGATATACTACCAGTAGTCCATCGCCTTTGATCTTGGGACGCCGATAATGTTACGGTTAGGGTACGGGACTGGTAGGGTTGTCGCAATTTTTAAAACGTGGCACCAAATTAAAATTAAAGCATACGGAAGACGTCAGCCCTGAGCCGTGCTCCTGCAATACTAACATTGTAATGTAGGCAATGCAGGAGCTCGCTTCCCGCGTCTCACCCCGCGCGCCCCGCACGATTGCCCCGTCTAGATGGCTTCTTCGAACGACTGTATGATTTAATAGACTGTGACACTATCTAGCACATATTTATAAGCTTGTTCATAGTTATTTGTCGCAAGTTTTAGTTTACGGGTAGCTGACGTGTGATGTGGTTAGCCCAGTTCAAGTATTAGTAGTGGTAGGACTCTTGGCAGAGTCCGCATGGGGAAGTACCACACCTTTGCCAGATATTCTACCACCTTAATGTGTAAGCGTTACTGTGTTCCGGATTGAAGGGCAATGTTTCCAGAGAAATTAGTGGGCTTAGAGATATAATATACTAGCGGCCCATTCCGGCTGCGCTCGGATATTGTCATTTAAAGACTATTTATCGAAATAAAAACTATCCTATCTCTCAAGTTGGACCAGACTGCTCACGGTGTGCCAATTTAATTTAACATCGGTTAAGTAGTTTAGGAATCCATCGCGGACAAACATCGTGACAGGAGATTTATATATTAATAAATATATATAAGATCTCTGGGTGACGAGCGCAGTGCAGTGCTAGGTAACGATTTGGACTCTTCATGTTCCAATAGCTGCGTGTCACTGTGCTGTTATGTGGCAGGCATGTTGCTTACCATCAGGCACATGTCCTGCTCGTCTCGTCAGTCTTTAATATTAAAAAAAAAACTCTAGTGTCTGTCGTTCAGCAGCCTTTTACAAGGAAAGCGTACCAGTGCGCCAGACGGACAGTGGTCACACGCGTTTCCGTTTTCTTTCACAATTTTCTTTCTTTCTGATAAATACTCCAGTTTGTTTTTTAATATGAGAAGTACAAAAGAAGAAACTTACAGTGAAATCTAGAGTGAGTTTAGTGAGAGATCTGAACTGGGCTGACGCTGGAGAGTACCAAACCAGTTGGTTTGATAGTGATACTCGACCTGAAAGCGAAAGAAAAAGAATAATGCCTTTTACATAATACCCCGTTTACATGATTCCAGTCCAGCGACCGAATCCAGCGCTGGATTGCTCACTGGAATAATGGAAACCGGCACTGGAAAGCATCAATCCAGTGCCAATGCATTCCAGTGCCGGTTTACATTATTCCAGTAAGCAATCCAGCGCTGAATTCGGTCGCTGGACTGGAATCATGTAAACGGGGTATTAGTTACTAGAAAGCAGTCGGGAGAACGGCGACTGGAGATCCGAAGCCCCGGGTTCAAATCTCGCGCGTACCTCTGTCTTTTTAAAGACATGTGCGTAATGCCGCTAATTTGAAACGGTGAAGGAAAACATCGTGAGGAAACCGACATGTACCTAGAATCTTTTGAGGTCACGTGTCATGCAGCAACCCGAATTGGGCCAGCGTGATGTATTATGGCCTTGTCTCAGTGTCTCTCTTCTTGCGAGATAAGACCCACAGTCTAAGCCAGTCCAGTCCAAGAATATGTAGTGGGCTGCATAAGCTGTGCTGACTGGAATACATATATGATGGCTCAGTAAGATATGTAATCCTCATTATTATTATTTTGTATAAATAGATTTGCGAGCACTCATACTCGATATGATGCGCTCATGAGTGTATCAGGTCAGTTTATTCCTTCAAATACTGTCAAGGAGATCGATAGCTGACAAATGTTTCATACTCGTGAACGAGTATTGCTTGTGAGAGCTGGACTGCTTGTGGCACATACAAATTACATACTACATAAAGATTAGAGCTTAGGCCTAAGATTTTCTTCAAAATGTTTAATGTCGCTCAAATAAACTCATCAATTGTCACAAAGAGCACGTACCCCAGTATCTATATATATAAAAGCGAAAGGTCACTCATCAAGGAATCTCAGAAACTACAAATGCTAGGAATCTGAAATTTTGCATGGAGGTCCCTTTTAGCACGTAGGCGCTCGCTAAGATGGGGGTTTGCGAAATTCAACCCCTAAGAGGGTGAAACAAGGGATGAACGGTTGTATGAAAATTCGTGATTTTCAAAGTTATCAAATTTTGTATCTAGACACTTGACTCGAAGCAATTAAATGTTTGTTCTATCAATTTCTAACTGTACCGGGGGTGAAATTGGGGTGGAAAAGGGGATGCCTGTCAATATGAAAGTTCCCAACCGTTTAACATAAAACCATGAAACTTTGAATATAGACACTTGACACGAAGCAAACGAATATTTGTTCTAGCAATTTTGTAATTTCGATCTGTACGGGGATGAAATTGGAGTTGAAATGGGGGATAAATGTCAATATGGAAGTTTCCAATCGATGAAGATAAAACTATGAAACTCTTTATATATAGGCACTTGACACGAAGCCAATAAATGTTAGTAGAATTTGTTCTAGCAATTTTGTAATTTCGAACTGTATGGGTATGAAATTGAAAAGGGGGACGAATGTCTCTTACGCTTTCACACCTAAACAACTGAACCGATTTTGATAAAATGGTATGAAATTGTTTTATCATAAGCTGTTTTTCGTAACCGTAAATGTGTCTGGGTATAAAAATAGGTACTGCCTGAGTTACCTTAGTATGTATTACACGCGGACGAAGTCGCGGGTACCAGCTAGTCTGATGATAAATTTGTATAAAAAGTAAATTAGTGTTCTTCCAGACTATAATAAAACTGTGTTCCAAATTTCAACCCAATCTATTCATACATTATGGCTTGATTACGCAACAAACATCCAAATATCCAACCACTGGCATTTATAATATTATCTACTCGTAGTATATGGAATCACGTCTAAAGTATGACCTATCAAACAAAACAAAAACATCAAAATCGATTCACAATTGGCGGAGCTATCGCGTAAAATACATGCAAAAAATACAACATTTCGAATTCCCAAAGTTCCGAAACTCAAAAAACAGCATCAAACCGAAAACCTCTTCTTCTTTGAAGTCTTTTTTAGTATGAAATGACAACCGTTAAGCTTGCGTGCGCGCCGTGCGGCTGCCCGCAGTGCTAAACGAGCTGCGAACACGCGCGCGCACTCGCCTTGAAGAAGATCGTCGGACGCGATCGAAACTCGAGTCTGACTGTTCTGACTATATTATACGTGAGTTACCCGTGTTGTTTTTTTTAACTTCTATAGGTTTACACTTGACCGCCATCTCGCCTGATCTTAAACGGAGATGCGGTCTAGGATGGAGCGTGTTTACCTAGAAAAAAACCCGATTCACTCTCGATTTGAAGACACAAAGATTGTAACCATCGGGGAAAACCCACTCAGGCAACGTATTCCACAGCCTAGACGTTCTCACAAAAGTAGAGTCAAATCTCTTGGTTCGTGTCTTTGGAACATCAACCATGAAACGATGTCGCTTTTTAGAGCTACGAGTATTCCGATAGAAAAAAGGACAAGGTGGTATCAGATCATGCAAATCAGTCGCACATTTTCCGAAGTGTATTCATGTGTTTATTTTAAAGTTCTTTGAAGTCGTTTAAAAACACTTACCATGGTACAACGGCTTGAACTGCTTATCATAAATCCTCCACGCCTTCGCATGTGCCAGGAGAACATGCTTCGAACACAGGAACGGGGTGATCTTCTCGTCGATGTACCCTGGAGCCAGGATGCCGGTGGTGTGAGTGAGGTCGCAGAGGATGTTGGGCTCGTTGATAGTCGTCCAGGTCTTGACGCGGTCGGCGAAGAGAGTGAACACCACGCGAGCGTAGCTGGAGAACCAGTGGACAACCAGAGGATTGGCCCAACCACCTGGAAGTAAACGTTTTTAGAAGTGGAAACTTTTTCAGCCGAGCACTTTTGGGTATCTTATGGATTCGCGACACCACATGCTGCTGTCGAAACCGATACTTAGCGTCAAAACGGCGGTGGAGCTGGTAGCCAAAAACAAACCTACCTATCAGTGTTAATAAATACAGTGATTAGTTGTGACTTTAATTGGCAATTTAATTTAATTTATTAATTGGCAGTAATAAAGACTGCCAATAGAAATAAAAACTTATAACTCAGAATTTTAGTACTAAACAGCACTAAAATATACCTACTGCTAATACTCGACCTCCCTAAATTTCACTCAGACAAAAAGTGTCTGAAGCGCTTGAGCCTTTCCACTGCTCTACCATCTTTGAGAACTTTGAGGGTCAGGCTACCTTCCGTGACCTAAGTAATTGTTCTTACGGAAATTATTGATTTAAAAAGTTTAAAGTGCTGCTAGCACAGTTTAGTAGTGGAAAAACAACACTTAAATGTAATTATGACTGAGACAAATAAACAAAATACCAAGAAAACTTACTAAACTGCTGTAAACAAGGAAAATCACAATCCCGGATCGAATCAGCAACAGTTGGTTTGAAAACCCAAAAAACACACGTGAGTCACACCACACATATCACACTGAGCATTTCTATCGCAATGAAAACTCCTGATTACAGTTTTGCTGCACTAATTCTTGAAAATTGGATGAAAATCTCGTAAATTACGATATTCATTTCATAACATTCTGTTTACCCACATCTGGAATTCTAAACAAAAGTGACATTCTCACAATGACATAATGACAACTATAATTCTGACATTTGAAATTGATGTGTATACTTCAGTTTTTGCCATAGAGAAGAGAGGATAATCAGTTGTCTGCTCCATTCCTGTATACTCAAGATACAGAGGGGCCACTTTAATCAAACAACATTTATATAAAAACAAAACTATTGCTATATTATTCACTCGTTCAAGGAAGAAGAAAGGAGGGTGACATTCGATTTGATTTAATTTAAGCGATTACATTCGATGGACATTTTGACACTAAGTGAACGAACTGGAAAAACTCGACTATGACATTTAACTAACCTGACTATTACACATACATTTAGCAATACCGCACTGACAACATTTTGCCAAAATTGTTTCAAATACGAAGAGAGAAATTCACATCACATAATAATTAAAATTTAAGATATAAATATTTTGTTTCTTACTGGAGTGCACAGTAGCTAAAAAAGATACCTAATCATATTACCAGAGGGCACCATAAGTACCTAATATGAACAGACGAAAGATAACGTGTTCTGAGAGTAGTGAATCGTCAACAGACACTGATTTTATCGACAACATTACACAGAGACGAAGGTCTAGAGCACTATCACTAAGTTCAGCACTTGATTTCACTCATAATAATATTACGCAGGAACAAAGCACTTACACCTTATTTAACGAATCTATACGAAGTTTACCTAATAGATCTATAGAAAATGATGAAATCACCGAGCTAAAGAAAGAACTAAAAAGGGTAAAAATAAATTTAGAAAGCGCACACGCGGAAGTCGATAAATTACTCCTTGAAAATTTAGAATTGAAAAAGAAATGCGAGCAAAATGATTTGATAATTAAGTCACTCAAATCTATGAATACCACTAGTAGCGTCGAAACATCAAATTTGGTAATGACTCCAACTCGTAATCTTTATTTCTCTCAAACATCATATCATAGGACAGCAAAAAAGAAAACTAAAACACTCACAGGAACACTTACACCATTGTCACCTCTACAGAATTATAATGACGATATACCGAATAACATATGTAAGACAAAATACTCAATATCAACACAAACTGATGGAACATTCATAAATACTGGACAAGCACACAGATGTGTCGATAATACTACTACTAATACTATTATTACAAAAATAGACAAGGACAATCAACCAAAACAATCAGAAGCGGACAGAAAATCAATCAACGGCAAAATTTGTAAAGAAACAGCAAAAGAAAAACACTTACGGAAACTAAATCTACACGCTGCAAAGGATCACATAACAATCATCGGCGATCAACAAGCATTAGGACTCTCCGCAAAACTAGCGGAAGCATGGTCAGGCGAGTGGAATGACTTTTATGAAATAACGGCTAACATAAAACCAAACGCAAGGTCTGCCGATGTACTTAATTTCTGTCATGGTAAACATCCGCATGGACCACATTTACATAATCTAATTTTGGCCTTTGGTGCAAATGACACAAACCCCTTAGATATTGTAAACCAATTATGCCTAGCACTAGATAAACTAAAGCACGCAAAAGTATTTATCATCCCGATAACCCAAAACTCATTCCTGAACAAATCACATTTAAATACACATATTCTCTCAATAACCAAACTATACAAAAACTGTGTATTTTTAAACGGCTTATCAAATTCGGGATACTCAAGATCATCACGAGAAGCGAGGCTAAGCAGCATATCTAAAACTATAATTCATGAAATCTCAAAGAATGACTACAATACTTATTTTACCAGTCTGAAAACAAAAACAACTGCATCCAAAAACCCAAAAAATGATGTAGTAAACACAAAAAGTACGATCTTGCATTATTTTAAACCACATTCAAAGAGAATTGACGCAATCCAATCTCTAAAACGAACAAGTACAGCGCCAATTATTCACGCAAGAGGTACAATCCCGTTTTACTTTAAATCAAAAACGATAAACACAAGTCCTCAACCGCCCAATAACCAAATTTTTTTTCGATTGTAATCAGGAAATAACTATACTGCATCAAAACATTGCAGGTCTTTTGGGAAAGCTAGACAATTTAACAGAAGCATTGTCTGATCTGTCACAAAGACAGGTGAAAACAGATATCATATGCCTGTGTGAAACTTTTGTAGCGCGAAACTCAGAAAGCAATATCCATTTACCCAATTATAAAATAGGAGATACATTTTGTAGGAAAAACGAAAAACGTGGTGGTACATGTATTCTAGTGAAGAATACGATAGAATTTAGGGTACTAAACATCACCAAAGAATTAAGCAGTGTAGGATCTTTCGAATCCTGTGGAATAGAAATACCCAAATACAATCTAATCATTGTTTGCATTTATAGAGTACCATCCAATCATAATATTATAGACTTTTTTGATAAATTTGATTCTCTAATGTATAATCTCACAAGTAAAAAGCGCTTAAAGAAGAAAATTGTTATTTGTGGCGACTGGAATATAAATATTCTTAAAACTAGTGAAAAATATTCTAAAGAGCTACAAAACATTTTAAAAAACTACAACTTTAAACTACATGTAACTACCCCTACTAGGAAAAATAAAACATGTATAGACCAAATCTCAAGTAATATCCACAATGCAGAAGCTAAAGTTCACACACTAGCCTTATCTGATCACGAAACAGGCCAAACATTGACTTTAAAAGTAAGCAAGAGTCAGGTCACTTCATATTGGTTTGAAGACAGGCGTGACTTTTCGGAAGATAATATAAGGAAATTTAGTGAATGTTTATCAGCCCTCTCCTTCTCAGATATTTATGAGATGTCAGAGTCTGAGAGCGCTTTTGACGAATTCCATTCCCTCTTAAATTTATTCCACAATTTATGCTTCCCAATAATAAGAATAAAGAGATGTAATTATGTAAATAAGCTACAATGGCTCACATTAGGTATACGGCGCTCATGCAACACAAAAAGACAACTTTACCTAAATTATATGAAATGTAGCTCGCGACCAACCAAATTGAAAAATAAAAGTAATTATTTAGCTTATAATAAAATTCTAAGAAAATGTATGCAGAAATCACAATTACTTCATAACACAAAATACATCTTGAACAATAAAAACAAATGCAAAGCCAGCTGGCAAATTATAAAAAATCATACAAAAAATAATACGCCAAAAAATGATATAAGAGAAATTTTGGTAAATAACACATTGGTGACGGATCCGCAGGCTATAAGCACAGAATTTAATAATTACTTTGTAAACCTAACCTTAAATCAGTCAAAACAAATTACTAGCCAAGCATGCTCTGGACTAAACAACGTAACAAATAGCTTGTTCTTGTCCCCAACTGAACCAAAAGAAGTTTTTAAAATTATTATGTCACTAAATAACAGTGAAGCAGTAGGCTACGACGGCATCAATACAAAAACTATTAAAATAGCTGCTCCTTACATCTGTAACATTTTAAGCCATATTATTAACCTTACATTCGAACAAGGTAAATTCCCAACCGAACTAAAGCAGTCTATAGTCAAGCCAATACTAAAAAAAGGTGAACCACACGACATGAATAATTACAGACCTATAACTCTAATTCCAGTTATATCGAAAATTATTGAAAAAGCTATGTTTGATAGAGTATATAACTTCTTAGAAAAAAATCATGTGCTGAAACCGGAGCAATTTGGTTTCAGAAAAGGGAGCTCAACCACCTTAGCTTGTTTCCACTTAGTCAAAACTATCACAGAAAGTCTTAATGAGCGGACACCTATAGTGGCTGTGTTTTTGGATATGAGCAAAGCTTTCGATTTCGTAAATCACAAGAATCTCTTAAATAAATTAGAGAAGTACGGCATTCGCGGTAACGCTCTGGATTGGATAGCCAGTTATTTAAAAGACAGAAAACAATGTACTGAAATAATACAGCTCGAGAAAAACACAAGACGTACTTACAAATCAAATTATACTCTCAACAAAAACGGCGTACCCCAAGGTAGCATTGGAGGTCCTCACCTTTTCACGTCTTATATCAACGATCTACCTGACGCTACTTCAAACAAATGTATTTTATTTGCTGACGACACAACTATTCTAATAAAATGTAATGACATCAGAAAATTTGAAAAGGACATAAAAGGAGCAATCGACGATTCACTAACTTGGCTAGACAAAAACGGGTTGAATATTAACATTAACAAAACTAATTTAATACAATTTAAGACATATAAATCAAATGACATCAAAATTGACATACAGATGAATAATAATAAGATCAACCAAGTAAATTGCACAAAATTTCTAGGCATTCATATTGACGAGCACCTAAATTGGAAAATACACTGTGCTGCGGTATGCGATAAACTGAATAGGTTCGTATTCGCTCTAAGAAGATTAAGGCAGGTTGTTTCTGAAAAAGCGTCGTTGTGTGCCTACCATGGGTATGTGTCATCTGTACTCAACTATGGGCTTGTTATCTATGGTAACTCGGTGGATATTGCAAAGGTCTTTAGAGTACAAAAAAAATGCATAAGAGCCGTCTGCGGAACGCGTTCTCGAGCTCACTGTAGGCCACTGTTTAAACGGCTTGGAGTTCTTCCACTGGCCTGCATGTACATTAAAGAAATGTGTCTATTTGTGGTCAAAAACAGACAATGTTTTGAAAATTGTCAATCCAATCGACACGACAAATTAGTGTTTCCTGTAAATTTCAGATTAGAACTTTGTCAACGTAATTCATACTGTATGGCAGTGAAAATTTATAACAAGTTACCTAATGAAATTAAAAAGCTAACATATTTCAAATTCAAACACAAATTAACAGCTTATTTGCTGGATCACTGCTTTTATGATACTAGTGATTATCTAAACTACAGGAAACCTTTCAATAACCAAGGACCTGTTTAATTTAAAATAAATGACTTTGTTCGTTGACAGTAACTTGATGGACATTATTACTTAAATTGACAAATTGGACATAAATAATAGTTTTGTAGTATTGACATTGTTTTTTATTTTATTTGACATCAGAAATTGTATCTCGTTTGAACTGAATGCTGTTGATTTTGTAAATTAATGTTGTCCAAGTAGGAAAAGCTAAATATTATTATACTTACTTTCAAATCATTTGCACGCCAGAAATGGCAGATTGTAAGGAAACACCATATTACTGTAATAACATCTCCTCTACCTACATTCTTGGCAAATAAATAATTATTTCATTTCATTTCATTTCATTTCATTTCATTTCATTTCATATTTCATTTCATTTCATTTCATTTCATTTCATCACTCCAACGCTACGCTACTATATTAGCAGGCCAGTGATGTAAACACATACAATTTTTAATCACCAAAAAGTGTCAAACGTTGCTAAAAAAATTCACTTCAAAAGTATAGAAAGGAAATTGTACCCAGATTTTGAAAGGTCTGCGGCAGATCAAAGTGGTAGAGGGTGACTATGGGTTCGATGCCTCGCTCGAGGAGGGCATCGATCAGGTCACTGTAGTACCGTCGACCGTCCTCGCTGACGATATTACTGTAGCCGGTGGGAAGGATCCGAGTCCACGATATTGAGATCCTGGGAACAAAATCAAAATATGGGTATATTTTTCATTTATATTTGAGGGCTACAAATGACCGTCGTCTTGCCTGGAGTTAAGTGACGATGTGATCTATAATAAAGCGTGCTTACCTAGAAGAAACTAATTTACTCTTGATTTGAAGACACCAAAATAGTAACCATCGGATTGCCCCCAGTCAGGCAACGCATTCCCCAGCCTAGACGTTCTTATCACAAAAGTCAAACCAAACACCAGAGTTGAACAAAAAATCTTTGTTCAAGTCTTTGTAACGTCTACCATGAAAAGATGTCGATTTTTCAATCTATGAGCCAAATTAAAGAACATGGCTAAGTTATGAAAGCTTCTGGTTGTCTTATACTGATAGAAACCCATTTGATATTCCCGTAGCTAGGACTTGGGACTTCTCTCACAAGGAGAGAATCAAGGTCATAATTCACCACGCTGACAAAGTTTTTTTTTTTATATATAATGGTAGGGGAGCCCAAGAGGGGAATTTCGGGATTTACTCCAGCGCGGCAGATTAATATACAGTTGGAACTTGTACCCCGGCTAAGTATCTTAACCAAATATGAGCCCCATAAATAAGGCCGATTAAGAAATCATCACTTAATTTTTTGATCATCAGAAATTCTTGAGCTCGTCAGACTAAGGTAGGGCGAGTTAATTACATGCTAAAAAGTGTATATTCCACTAATCTGATAATTCTACAGTGACGCAAAGAAAGTAGAGGGCTACAGAGTTTTTAAAAGGTCATCTCTATATTCTAAAGCGTGGCTATTTTATTTAAAAGAAAATAATTCAAGGATAACGTAAACTATAATATCTAAGGATTCCACAAGCCGAAGTAACAAAAATCATAGCTAATTAGCTCATAAAGCTAATTTTTCGCATTTGAAATTCTATAGCGGCGCCCCCCACTGATGAAAAGGTATTTTTTTTTTAAATCTTCTTAATCTAAATCTAAGGTACCTTAGCTTTGCAATCCAATAGGTCTCTATGACGCTCGAGTAACTCCCCATTTAGCATCGTGGGTTCCCCTACAATAAAGAGTGACGAGACGAGCAGGACATGTGCCTGATGGTAAGCAACATGCTTGCCACATAACAGCACAGTGACACGCAGCTATTGGAACATGAAGAGCCAAAATCATTACCTAGCACCGCACTGCGCTCGTCACCCAGACATCTAAGTTGTTATATCTCTAAGCCCTGTAATTTCTCTGGAAACATTGCCCTTCAAACTGGAACACAGTAATGTTTGCACATTGCTGCTTGGCGGTAGAATAATTGACAAAGGTGTGGTACTTCCCAGGCGAACTCTGCTAAGTCCTACCACTATAAAAAAATGCTCGTTGGCCCTCGAAACACACTTTGGAATATACCGGTTTCTACACTATGTTTTCACTGTTAAATCCAGTCATCATCATCAACAGCCCACTAAACGTTCCCACTGCTGGGACTCGGGGCCTTCTCTCGCAAGGAGAGAGTTTAGACCATAATCCACCACGCTGGCCCAGTGCGTGTTGGCGGATGACACATGACTTCGAAAGATTCTAGGTACATGTCGGTTTCCTCACGATGTTTTCCTTCACAGTTTTAAGTTAGCGGCATTACGCACATGACTTCGAAAAGACAGTGGTGCGTGTGGGGTTTGAACCCGGGGTCTCCGGATCGGCAGCCGCCGTTCTCCCGACTAGCCCAGCCGTAACTTAACTTTGTTAAATCCAGTAGCAACAACAATCGCATAAATCGGACTTTAGAAAGATACCCTGAGATACAGAAGGGATTCCTACTTACCTACACGTACAAGTTTATAAAACATACGCTCTAGCTGTAGCTTGCGCCAAAATTTATAATATTTGCAATTGTGACCATTTCTACCATCAATATGTGTAATTTATTTTCTATATGACCACTGGCCAGTGTTAACAAGAAAAGCGCCTTTTTCTTATAAATTTCATTTGTATTTTAGGCTGCAGTGATCAACCAGCAGATAATTAGAAAGCATCAAGAACACAGTGGCCTAGTTGAAATTTACTAGCAAAGGTTTGTTATGCCTTTGATTATCAACTTTAGCCATTTATAAAACACATATTGATGGTAGAATACTAATACTATTCACCGTGGTAACGCAATTACAAATTTTCGAAAGATTTTCAGTAAGGCCTACTGTCCACGCACGCGTCTTTTGTCGAATGCATGCATCCTACGAACAAACGCAAGACGTGTGGCTGTCGTGTCGTTGTCGTTTCGTGGACACAGACTTCATTATTTGTACGCAAGATGCAAGTATTCGTCTTGCATCCGACAATTGTCGAAATCGTGCGGATGTCGTGCAGCTACGTGGATAATTGGCCTAAAGCGACAAATTGCTAGCCCACCGGTCACAGGCGTCGTTCTGTAAGGGATCGAAGTCGTAGGTAAATGCTGAAGCAAAGTTTCGATCATAATATTATGATCCTAAGACTTCTGACCATTATTTAACCTGTTCCGGCGTAAGTCAGGGCAGTACTCTAGGTCCAACCCAATATTCAATTATGATCAATGACCTAACAAAACTAGTCAAGACGGCGAAATGTCAAATGTTTGCTGATGACCTAAAAGTAATATTTGTCTATTAGCGATACGGATGCCTGTGAGTTGCTTCAGGTGGATATCGATTGTGTAGTTCCTTGGGGAGCAGACAATGACTTTTGGATCTAAACCTCTCCAAATGTAAAACGATCTTATTTACCCGATCCCGGAATCCCATCTGTTATGATTACCGAGTAGCTGATGTCTCGTTGGAACGCGTTACCGAGATCGTGGACTTGGGAGTGACTTTAGACGTGGAGCTGAAATTCAACACGCATGTTGAACTTCTGTGTAGAAAAGCTTTTATGTCTCTCGGTTTCGTGATGCGACAGACAGCTATGTTTCAGGACGCGATTCTAGTTTTATACTATTCTTTTGTTCGCAGTAAGCTGAAATACAATTCTGTCGTTTGGGATCCGCACGAAAGTAAGTATAAGCTTATGCTAAAAAATGTCCAACGTACATTTTCCCGTTATCTGTATAAGAAGTTATACGGATATTACCCGTTCCTCTATCCATCTTTGTTTGTAGCCGGTATGGTCGGTGTTAACACGCTAGAGGTGAGACAAAAGTGCGCAATAGTGATTACTATTACCGGTTTTTGAACGGGTCGATTGATGATCCGTAAACCCTAGCTCGCTGCTCTCTGTCTGTCTCAGATCGTGTGCGCCTGTCTCGCGCCTGCGCCGTGCGGAACCTGTTCCAGGCGCCGCGCGCGCGCACCGACACTGCTCTGTTCGCTCCCACCTCACAAGCCCTTAATCTGCTCAACAACCTACTCGCTCATACACCTGATGCAGATTTATTTGTTGATAATTTCAATGTTTTTGTTAGAGTTGCCATTAGATTTCTATGTGAAATTACTGCATAGTTTGGTAATATAAGTTTAAAATAATTGATATTTTGATTATTTTTACTATTTATTATTATATTTTTACTTTACAGTAATTTTGAGATTATTTAATTAAAGGGAGTACAGTATTATTCTGTTATAATATCGATAGTGAAACCACATTGTAGAATTTGTGCACATTAGTGACTAATTTATATAATTTATTTCTTCTTTAATTCATTTCATTTATAATTTTTTTGAAGTGAAAACTTCTTTAGCGCGCGCGCCTAGACAGATTTTTCGTGGGGTGTAAATTGATTTCTAGCGTCACGCTCGGGTATGATAAGAAATCTTCGGGTAAACTCGGGACCTTGGCGATTGGGCATCTAAAAATGCGTCAGCCAATGGGAAATGCTGAAAGAGCGTGGCCTCGACATCATGGCATGGCCATCTAGAAATGCGTGAGCCAATGGGAAATGCTGACGCATTTCTAGATGGCCAGACCACGCCCTCCGGTTACACCCGTGTAGTATCCAAAGTAAGCTATCAAATTCTAAGTTATAAGTTTTCACTTCTATCGGCAGTTGCTATGACTGCCAATTTTTTTTATTGTTATACCGTTGCACCAATAGGTGGCTTTCTGCACATACTTGGGGGCAATACGATAAATTAAAAGTTGCAAAGTTCATAGAATTAGAGGGAGTAGTATCAAGCACCAAGTACCTGCTCGCCTCGTCGATGATGTTTCCTCAAATCACTGCTGCGCTCGCTTACAGATCGTACATTAAACGTATACGCTCCTTTTTGTTGGATTTCTGAATATAGATGACACGAGTAATCACGTTGATGCACAAGGGAAAATTGAGTACACTTTTGTGAGGATATCTTCTTGTTACTTTCACCACGTTCACTGAGGCGCGCTCCCAAGAGACGAGTGCGCGGTGCTTGACAGCTGTTTAGAGCTGTGTCTTGAACTACCCTCATGTTAGCCCATCGCAAAATTAATCAAACGCTAGTAAGAACGATACAATTGTGTTATAGTTTTTTCTGACTTTCAGTGCGCTTTGGTGTAAGCACTGAAAGCAACTGAGTTTTAATAAATAAATGAAACACTGCTTTAAGGGAATCCCACTAACATTATAAATGCGAAAGTTTGCAAGTTGTGGGCTTTTGAGAAGATACTGAAAACCCCACTGGTACTGGTCAATATCCCGAAGCGGTCATAGCATATTTTGGATTCAGGTACTTTGGCGACGGGACTGCAACCCAGAGAAGGGCCTGGTAACGGGTAAATCGTGGCGAGTTCCCGTGAGAATATGAAAGTGTCTCTGCCTTTTTTTTTCGTAAGTGCCGAAGGTCATGCAGGTTTAGTCAGTAAGGGCACCATTTCTGTCCTTGTTATGGCATCCGACATAGCCCGATTGTCGTGTGGTCGTAGATAACGCACATTGACCTAGAAGATACATATTCAAGCTGCCCTTGGATGTTCTAGTTTATATTTCAAGAAACAACGAATTTGGCAGTTTACTCCACTTCCTGGCTGTAACAGTAAGGAAGGTTCCTAGCGTTTTGTATAATTTTTGGGGAGATAAACAATTAGAGGGGTGATAGAACGCCGACTCATGCCTTGCTATCCTACAGTGAAAGGGGAAGACAGTGTAGCTCCTTTACACTTGCTCTGTAATGCATCCTATTATGTTTATTTACTTTACCTATAGAAATGCAGCCCCAGCTCAGCTGCCATCTCCACATCCCTCTTCCATTGGTGGTAGGAGTCGCAAGCCACGTCGCCGTTTGATAGGTCTGAAACAACCGTAGGGTCGACGTGTGTGAACCGGTCCCAGATGTTTTCACCTTTGTCTGTAATACGGAATATTGAATGTTATAATACTAATTTTATTTTAGATCATAGGTTAATAAAGCCTAGATCGATAATCTTCAAACAAACGCTTCATTTTTATCGGATCGGATACACTTCGGAGAGTGTGCGACTGATTTGTATGACTTCATTCCACCTTGTCTTTTTTTCTATCGGAATGCTCGTAGCTCGAAAAAGCGACATCGTTTCATGGTCGATGTTCCAAAGACACGAACGAAGATATTTGAGCCTACTTTTGTGATAACAACGTCTAGGCTGGAATACGTAGCCTGAGTGGGTTTTCCCTTTCCCCGATGGTTACAATCTTTGTGTCTTCAAATCGAGAGTGAATCGGTTTTTTTTCTAGGTAAACACGCTCCATCGTAGACCGCATCGTCGCTTAACATCAAGCGAGATGACGATCAAATTTAAACCTATAAATGTAAAAAAAGGCAAAACGCAGATTGAATTCGGAGTTAGCAGCATGTACTAAAGTTCGCCAAACATAGCTTAAAGGCCGGTTCACACAGAGGCGATCCGGTAGCGATAGCGATCCGATAGCGATAGCGATCCGATACCGAGTATGAGATCGCGCCCGCTTGCTGTGTGTCAGGTTGCATACAAATTCGAACATTACAAAAAATATCGTCTCTCTATCGGATCGCTATCGCTATCGGATCGCCTCTGTGAGACCCGGTTTTTAATGTTTTGGAGTACGTACAGTCTAGGACCACACAAACTGTAATAACGTTTTTAATTGTTGGAATCGCATGCACTAGCGCTTTACCTTGACAACTGATGGTAGTTTCGCAAAGACTAAGCCAGTATGGCTCTCTATAATTTGCCTCACTTTTCTTGCGCTGGCCCAGTTTCTTTGAGCTTTAAGCACTTTATTTTGTACATAAACAGATTACATTTAACACATTTATACAATGGCCCCAAACTAGGCTCTGGGCCTCTTCTAGAACTTATTATTATTCTATGTATCTAATCACTGGATTCCTGACTTAGTTGGTACTCGTAGTAAGACTGCCAGCGGATTCGGAAGTCGTGGGTTTGAATCACACCCAGGACAAATGTTTTTGTATTTTTGAAGTGAAAACTTCTTTAGGCGCGCTATAGACAGAATTTTCGTGGGCTGTGAAATGGATTCATCAATCGTCACGCTTGGATATGATAATGGATCGGATCGGATATGAAATCTTCGGGTAAACTCGGTAAAAACGGCCAGGTAGGTACCAGGGCAACAGAAACAGTAAAGAGTTTCGATTACCTACCTCCAACAGCCCAGCGTTTATCTCCAGATACCAGGACAACAGAAATATAAAAGAGTTGCGTTTGCCCCTAGGTACCAGTACCAGGGCAACAGCAAGTTTTCACTTCTATCGGCAGTTCCTATGACTGCCAATTTTTTTTTTAATTTGTCCGTTGAATCAAATATTGCTTATAGTCTAGGTGTTTCTGTGTATCATAAGTTCATAAGTATGTATTTACATTTATATAAGTACTAGCAGTGCCCCGCGGTTTCACCCGCGTAGTTTCCGTTCCCCTTATTTTCCCGGGATAAAAGTGATATAATATATCTATGTTTCAAATTTCAGCTCGATCCGTTCAGACTTTACGACGTGATTGAGCAACAAACATCGAAATTTTGACGTTTATATAATAGTAGGTATTTTTTTTAACTTCTATAGGTTTACACTTGACCGCCATCTCGCCTGATGTTAAACGACGATGCGGTCTAGGGTGGAGCGTGTTTACCTAGAAAAAACCGATTCACTCTCGATTTGAAGACACAGAGATTGTAACCATCGGGGAAAACCCACTCAGGCAACGTATTCCACAGCCTAGACGTTCTTATCACAAAAGTAGAGTCAAACCTCTTCGTTCGTGTCTTTGGAACATCAACCATGAAACGATGTCGTTTTTTCGAGCTACGAGCATTCCGATAGAAAAAAATAACAAGGTATTATAGTATAATAAGTATTTAAACATATTGTTTGAGTGATGAGACGAGTAGACATGTGCCTGATGGTAAGCAACATGCCTACCCGTAGCAGCGCAGTGACACGCAGCTATACTCAATACTCAAATCTTTATTGCGTCATATGTAGGTACAGTACACTCAGGTGATGTTATTTATTATTATAGTCATTACATATGGCCCTATAAGGGCATGGCAAAAGTGGCAACGGAACGTCTCATTTCTAGGTCATCAAGATTGTCTTGAAAAAAATCTTGTAGTTTGTAATAGCATTTATTCTCTAATATATTCTTTAGACATTCAATAAATTTGTCATTTTTTTCCATGTCTTTTTTGTTCTCTCAGCTATTGTAACAAGTTCAAATCATCACCTTGCATAGCGCTGCGCTCATCCCTCAGATATATCATCATCATAACCAGCCCGTTGTCGTTCACTGCTGGACATAAGCCTTTCCAATGTTGCGCCAACAAATTCGGTCCTCGGCTCTCCGCATCCATCCACTTACTGCCACTCTCTTCAGGTCGTCGGTCCACCGAGCTCAGGCCGTTCCACGGGACGTCTCAGAGATATAAGAAATGTTATCCATATGCCCTGTAGTTTCACTAGTCAGCATCTTTATAATAATAACTTTTACAAACTCACCGCTAACATTCCAAGCACCCTCGATCTGATACGCCGCGGTGGACGCCCCGAATTTAAACCATGGCGGGAACTTCACATCTATAGCTCCCGATTGTGCAAACGCGATACTGAAAAGAAAATACAAAAAAATTAGAGCCTCCGGCTTACAGGAAAAGAGGTTTAAGGCTTTTGAATCACTATACTGGCTCAGAGCGGGTTGATGGATGATGCATATCCTTCAAAGATGTCTTTCTTGTAATTTGTTCATTGTTCGTAATCTCATTATGTTTTCCTTTACAGATTGAGCCAGTGGTGATGATGATGGTGGTGGTGATGACGCTCATCAGAGCAATTAAATGTTTGTTCTATCAATTTTGTAATTTCGAACTGTATAGGGATGAAATTGGGATTGAAATGGGGGATGAAAGTATACATGGAAGCTTCCAATCGTTGAAGATAAAACCATGAAACTCTGTATATAGGCACTTGACACGAAGCAAATAAATGTTTGTTCTAGCAATTTTGTAATTTCGAACTGTACGGGGATGAAATTGGGGTTGAAATGGGGGATGAATGTCAATATGGAAGTTCCCAATCGTTGAAGTTATAACTATGAAACTCTTTATATAGGCACTTGGCTCGAAGCCAATAAATTTTTGTTCTAGCAATTTTGTAATTTCGAACTGTACTCGTATGAGGATGAAATTGGGAGTTGAAATCGGGGACTACTTCTGTCTACAACTGAACTAAATTTGATGAAATTGTGTTATTGTAAGCTGTTTTAGTAACCGCAAATGTGTCTGGGTATACAAGTAGGTACTGCCTGTGTTACCTTAGTATTTATTTCGCGCGGACGAAGTCGCGGGTAACAGCTAGTCTAATATAATACGTAGATAACTACCGCCTTTATGCCTTTTGTGCCAAAAATGTTTTATCTTAAGTTTAATCACTGTTTTTTGTAATGTTCTTGTGGTATAATTAAGTGTTTTTGTATTGTAGGTATTGTATTGTATTGCACGAGGAATCCATACACAAGGAAGTCCATACACAAGTACACACACAGTTTTTTTTTTAAATACAACAATAATGGGCTTAAACACGTACAAGTAACGCGGTACTTCATACGCCGAAGCGTAAACAAACGCACTTAGGTAACCTGACACCCGTTTTCCCGTCAAAATTGTAAAATCGATTCGCCAAAAGTGTAGCAAGCGGCTAATTGTTGCTCTGTGTGTATCGTAAGTGGTTTACAAACAACCAATCTACTTGCTAGAATCGTTAGCGGCGAGATTGCTGCGATTCTACTTATTTTGGTTGTTGACAACGAATAATGATAGGTAAAAGCGTCCGGCGTCCACCGCGTCCTGCAACCGACTAGAACGGAAAGAGTGAGCTTACTCTTCCCAACGTTTACATTATTGCGTGCGCCCTAAAGTTTGGGAGGGCCCATCTTGGGTTCTACGATCTTTGTAGTGGGTACTTTGAATCACACCAATATCTGGAAAATTGTCGGTCCGCTAAGACTTCGCCCTTGGTACACATATATCTTACAGCACTCAAGGAAGACCAACATATCCAATAGTGAACGACTTTTTGATAGCGGTCCAGTAGTTCCTGAGATTAGCGCGTTCAAACAAAATACCTCTTCAGCTTTACAATATCTTCTTTCTTATTTCTTATATATAAAATTCTCGTGCCACCGTGTTAATTTCCTTACTCCTCCGAAACGGCTTTACTGATTTTTACCAAATTTTATATGCATATTCAGTAGGTCTGAGAATCGGCTACTAGCTATTATTCATACCTCTAAGTGATAAGGGTTGTTCACCCCAAAATTTTTTGTTTTTATTTTTTTATAATGTGGCGTTAAAAAAAACATACAACCCTAGATTTTTACCCTTTTATCACCAACCCCTATTTTTTAATAGCCATTTTAGTAATTTAATCATTTTTCATCCCACTCTATAACTGATCAATTATCGACTTTTTTGTCATCATGTAATAGTTTGCCATATAATATGCCATATAAATTATAACATCATGTAATAATTTACCTATATGGCAAAACAACGTTTGCGGGGTCAGCTAGTTGTTAGGTTAGTATAGATTTAACATGACTAACGATACAAACTGATTTTATATACATTCTAATAGAATATAAGACGTCCATCTTCAACTTATCCACACCAGTCACAGGAGCTGGATTCCATTACTGTCTTGAGAAATTTGATTTTATTTGAGCCATTTACCTAGAACGGACTCAGTAACTAACATTTTTTTTTTATAGATCTAAGTTGTTATATCTCTAAGCTCTGTGTAATTTCTCTGGACACGTTGCCCTTCAAACCAGAACACAGTAATGTTTGCACATTACTGCTTAGCGGTAGAATAACTGGCAAAGGTGTGGTCCTTCCCCAGGCGGACTCTGCCAAGAGTCCTACCACTACAAAACACTTTTGTCACGTCAAATGAAGTTTGTGTTCAGATAATTTCAAGTTATTATTAACCCTTTCGTTGAGAATAAGAATAAGAATTCATTTATTGCCATACTGTGTTTACAAAGATCTTAAAGTAGCTTATGTACAAACAGTGTGCCCAATTACGGACGTACAATATACTGTGTCACATAGTGACGTAGTAGGTACTCAACGTAATAATTTATGTCAAGTTCTTAGTTATATACAAGTATGAATAATAAAATGTGTAAGTAACTTAAGTTTACCTACAAACCTACATAGAAGAATATATAGAAGACAAAGATACTAATGACTCACATTTAACATTTTTATCCCTTTCATTTGATGTGACAAAAGTTAGTAAGTAGGTAAATCCCCTCAAATAAAATCAAATTTCTCAAGACAGTAATGGAATCCAGCTCCTGTGTCCAGCTATTATTAATTATAGTTGGTAGTAAATCTGTCTGCAAATCCGTAGGCCGTAGGTTCGATTCCCTTCCAGTGCAAATATTTAATGTGATAAATACAAGTATTTGTTTTATGTTGAGTGTTTCTATGCATTATAGGTATGTATTTACAACTATATCAGTATTATATCAATTGGCTCCCATAACGCAAGTTTTGCTTAGTTTGGGGTCAGAAGTTGTTATGTGAGAAATATGCTCCACCACTAATATTATTACGAAAATCATGTTGTAAACAAGGGGATTAAAAATAGCTTAAATTTAAACATAAGTCCTATTACGGAAACTGTGAACTAAAATTGTTTTTTTTTTGTGATACCGAGTGACGAGACGAGAAAGGCGTGCGCCCAATGTTAAACAACATGCCTGTTCACAACAACACACTACCTAGTTATGTTGGGAGCACAGGCCTACCGCTCTACCCACACCGTGATTGTGCCGTCAGCATAAAGCTAATCATTCCTAAAAGACGGCCACCTATAGCGGCCGGACGCAGTGCAGACTGCTGAATTAGCGTCTGGCTCCCAGCCTTCCTTTTAGAATAAGCTTTAGGTTTAAGTCATTCTTTGTTAAAACGTCCTAGAGTAAGGTCTTAGTTAATAAATTCATTTATAACCTTTTAAAAATTGTTTTTAAAAAGACCTTCGCGTGGCTCCCGCGCATGTCTACCTACTGCACAGCTATTTGTATGTACATAAAAAGTTCCATTTAAATTCACCCGTACTTACCCAAGCACTATTACGAAAACCTTAATCTATACCTACTAATATAGGTATGTACCTACTTATAATATAAAGCTGAAGAGGTATTTTGTTTGGACGTGCTAATATTAGGAAGTACTGGACGTCTACTCTATTTCTACGAAAACGTAATTTCGAAAAAAACTCGCGACTTTCTTGCTTTTGTTCTACTTCGTTTCGTCCGATACAATATTGTTTGACGTTTAAATGTTCTAAGCATACTCTAATTAGAGTAGGCTTAGAACATTTAAACGGACAAAACGACGGATCGCAGTAGAATAGGAGTTGGAAAGTCGCGAGTTTATTTCGAAATTAAGTTTTCGTAGAAAGAGCGTAGACGTCCTGGACCGACAAAATTTAATTCACCGTTATGTATAAATGTATGTGATCCCTTAGTGCTGTTGCCTATTTGTGCCACGGGCAAAACCTGTATGCAAAAATCACAAGAAAAAGATTTCCGTACATCTTATCTGTACTAAGACGTTCAAAATCGGATACTTAACTATGTTTTATCACAGGCACTAGGGCGGAAATCATGATGCGAACCAAAGAGTTAAAATATTTGTATGTAATAATACATTTAACCCATAAGAAGGGTTAGTGAGACAGAGATTTTTAGATTAATAGAACGAATTATGTAGTGGTAGGACTCTTGGCAGAGTCCGCCTGGGGAAGTACCATACCTTTGCCAGTTAATCTACCGCCAAGCAGTAATGTGGAAACATTACTGTGTTCCGGTTTGAAGGGCAATGTTTCCAGGGAAATTACAGGGCTTAGAGATAGAACAACTTAGATCTCTGGATGACGAGCGCAGTGCAGTGCTAGGTAGTGATTTGGACTCTTCATGTTCCAATAACTGCGTGTCACTGTGCTGTTATGTGGCATGCATGTTGCTTGCCATCAGGCACCAGGCACATGCCCTGCTCGTCTCATCAGTCGTTATTTAAAATAAAAAAACGAACAAGACATGCCCCTGATAGTAAACAACACGTCAGCCTATAACAATACACATCTTTTCATCACCCACACAGCTTTTTGAACATAAAAAAGTACATTTAGCGGAACTACTACCTACTACTCTCACTGCATCTTACGAAAGCTATGATATTAACTTAGGGGTTAAACAATCGGATAAGTTCATTTTATCACACTCATGATGTAAACCAAAGGGTTAAAATATGTTTTACAATATAGATTAATAGAACGAGCAAGTCATTCCCTTGACGGTAAGCAACACTTCAGCACATAACAACACATCTTAGGTATTTTATATTTGAACACTAACGATTCGTTCCGGCACTCAAAGATAGATACAACACATCCAACGGAGAAAGACTTTTTGAAATCGGTATAGTAGTTCCTGAGATTAGAGCGTTCAAAAAAAACTCTTCAGCTTTATAATATTAGTATAGATAAAGATTTAGTCAACGTTTACCTGAACACGAGCACTATTAAGGAAACCATGATGTGAACTAAATTCGTTCCGCATCGAAGCTTTATACATGTAGATGTATAATATAGATATTATATCATTTCATGTAAATGTTGCGGTGATGATTATAATTTAGGAATTTCATCGAAATGCCTAAAATGACATAAGATATAATGTATTGATGCAGACATTCGAAGTCGTGCCACAAAAATATCGCGTTAATTAATGTCAGAAGATAGGTTGACCTTATTTTTGTGAGGTGCCTTTACGCACCCGCACCGTCTACCGTGAAAGGACACGGTAGGTTTGTCGGGTGCATCACCACTAAAAGTGGTGATCCTACCGACTAAAACATTCAAAGGCAGGGGCAAACGTTCAAAGACAAAGGCAAACATTCAAACATTCATGGGGTCAGAGTCAAGGCGACACTTTTTGTCCTCTCACTTACGACCTTAACCCAACTTCGCCGCCCTCGTGAGCCCGTCTTGCGAGGGGACGAAACCTGCATTTAGCATCACTGTCCAGCATCTTGGCTAAGATGGTTGGCAGCCAAAGGTCTACTCTCATGACCGCGTGTAGGGATAGCCGTGGTTCCGCCTCTATGGCCATATCACGGCCAAGGCCTTTACCCATTCACTATGCACTCTGCTAATTAGAGTAGTTGTGGACAACCCTCATCTGGAAGACTTAGGAATTATACTTGGGCGATAAGAGTATCAGCCGAGTAATCTTCCCAAGTTTTTCAATCCTCTTAGATTCTACGCGCACTGCCCAAAAGGTTTTTTGAGCACTAGTAGAAGCTTTCGCCCTGACTGGGATTAGCCATCACTAGGAAGATAGATGGTAAAATGTACACTTACATATGTATATGATGTATAAATAGGACATTTTATTCTAGACCTTTTCTAGAACAGTTTCCTTGTATAACCTCACATAAATGTCAATACATTTTATAATTACCCTTGGGACGAAACTGTGTTGTAATCCTGTTTTGCAACACCCTAACAGGGTCTTTGTACACATAGATTTAGATTTTAGCTATAAGATCTATCTCATAATATATGTATGTACACTGTGCAAATAAATAAATAAATAAATCACACAACAAGATGCCACCGAGCCGGCACACCTGGCTAGTTGTTGTGTGACGCTCAGGGTGCACCACCAGGGGCGTCGAACGTTTAGGGCTGTTCGGGACCCCCCCTAGGGATAGGTCTTCTCGAGATGGTAACAATTGCTGGTTTTCGGTGCGTCCCTGAAGACACATGGGTTCAGATCCCCCTCGCGAGAAAGACCCGAAAGGGCGGTAGTAAGTAATTAAGATTTAGTAGGGTGACCGTGCGAGAAGTGACGCTGCGACTCTGAACCCTGCCATGAAGGAGAAACCTGTGAGGGTTTTGGTCAGTATAGGCACCATGTTCGTCCGTGGTGTCGAGCCTGACATACTGCTATGTCCGTATGGCGGTCATGTGTAAATGTATTTCCCCCACATAAAAAAGGAATATCCACAAATCTTCATAATTGTTTTTTTTTTTTACTTTTTCTCAATCCCATGTCGATGAGATCACTGGTAGAAAGACACGTACCCACAGAATGAATCAACGAGCGCCTTTTCTTTTGTACTTAACCGCAAATACAAAGATATGAACAATAATAAAACCCAAAAATGAAAATCAAAACAAAAAAAGCAAAGTTTCAAATTACAGTTCCCTCTAATTCCTGCGACGTGATTGAACAACAAATATCCAAATTTTAACTTTTATAATATTAGTAAGACGCATGTACCTATTAAGACAAATCATTTATTTATTTATTGCTAACGACCCGCTCGGCTTCGCGCGGGTGCAATGCTGATACTAAATCTATACTAATATTATAAAGCTGAAGAGTTTGTTTGTTTGAACGCAAGGATCTCGGGAACTACTGGTACTAATTGAAAGATTATTTTTCTGTTGGATAGTTCATTTATCAAGGAAGGCTATAGGCTATATATATAACATTACGATACTATTAACAGGAGCGGAGTATGAATGAAAAATGTAACAAAAACGGGAATAAATATTGCTTTTTGAGAGCTTTCGTTGCGTGACAGCATGTCTCTATCTGTTAAAACGTTGCGTCATTAGAATCTAAGGTAACCAAATTTGTTCTAGATTTGAATTGGTACGACCAATTTTCGAGAGATGGCGTAGCAACGCGCGCACGATTCAGCTAGTATCTATACTAATAAAATTGGTTAGTGTGGGTTATAAGGGATAGACATATACTATTGCAGACTTTTTTGAAGACCTTTTGAAGGGGTAACTACTACTGTACTATATTTTGATCTAGCTCGTTGGGTTCAGCCATCGTTTGCAGTGTAAGTGCAAAAAATGTGTTTATTTATGATATTACATTAGAAACCTTTAAAATGATCAGTGTTTCTCATCAGTTAAGCACGTATTATGCATATAAACCTTTCTCTTGCATCACCTTATCTATTAAAAAACCCCGTATCAAAATCTATTTGGTGGTTTTAAAGATCCAAGCATATAGGTAGGTATAGCTTCGTATCGCCACATTTTTTAACGGTGAACAAATGTTTCAATGTTGTTTTCGTAAAATTCCAGGGTTTGTTTTTTAAAATAGAAGTAGCCTAGATTACTCCTTTAACATCAGCTATCAAATAAGAATCCCGTTAAATTCGGTCCAACATTAGATTTTAGTAATAGCCGGAACAAACAAAGACATAAAAAAATATGTGGTCAAAATATGCGTTTGTGAAAAAATTACAATTCGGAATTACATACGAACAGTACAATTTTGTATTTAAATGTATATAGATTGACAATATATTTATATATACCTATCTATGGACATAATAAACTCTTTTTATACAAAAAATTAAATCGACTTCAAAATCACAAATGGACACTCTAAAGTGAGAAATGAGTTACGTATAATATAATATATAATTATTATATCTAAGCGTTATTTACTCATCTATTTGAAGTCGGTGCTAGCCAAGTCAAAAATCTAGTAGATAAGTAAATACTATGTACCTACGTAGTAAATAGGCATAGGTAAGTGGCACCTATAGACTACCTGTTAGACTGGGCTGGCACCGACTTCAAATAGATGAGTAAGTAAAGCTATATAATGATATTACATTGACTTATTTCGCCTTTGATTGCTTATTAGTGGTTTTGATGTTGGTTTAATTTTTTGTATAATAGTTATTTGTTGTACAAGAGTGCAAAGTGGCTTTTTAACCGCGTGCTCAATTTTGATGACCGAGCAAGCGAAGGATTCTAAAGATGAATCACGAGCGTAGCGAGGGATTCAAAAATTAGAATCCTGAGCGTAGCAAGGGAATCAAAAGGGCACAAGGTGAAAAATCTTTGCACTCGAGTGTAACACGTAATTTTTCATCCCCCACTAGCGAGGAAATTACTAAACGCTTTGCGCATTTTCAGTCGATTCTGTTGGCGTTAAATAAACTTCTTGGTCGCTAGAATCACTCATTATTATGGTATTTCGGTTTTTCACTTGTATTCAATTTTATAGGTTTTAAACTTAAGTTTATTTAGCCATGGTTTTAACAATAACAATATGACGTGAAAATATGGAGAGTTGACCGATTGAGGTAAGGAGTTTCATGTGTACATGAAAAAGTGTCCGCCCAAATGCATTAAATTATAGTAGCGCTAAATTTGCATCAGGGTACATTTTAAAGGAAATTAATAAACGTACTATTCAGAATTCATGAAAGAAAAATATTGGCTGTCATAGGCACTGCCAACAGAAGTGGTAACTAATAACTCAGAATTTGATTTTTACTTTGGAAACTACGCGTGTGAAACCGGAGGGCGTGACTATGAGCATGGCCATCTAGAAATGCTGACACATTTTTAAATGCCCAATGGGAAAGGCTGAGGCATTTCTAGATGGCCATTGGAGTAGGTTAAAATTGGGGTAGCTGGATCAAAAGAAATCCAGCTACCCCAATTTTCATTTATTCAATTATTCAATTTTCATTTATTCAATTATTCAATTATTCATCTATTATAATTCATCTATTCATATAGGTACATTTACACATACAATTGTAATTCATTGATTATAATTAACGAATACTACACAAAGGTTACAAAACGATGTACAAAGAATTATCCATTGATTTAAGGATATCCCTGACTTTTCCATATATATGATCCGAATAGAGATTCGCGACTACATGTTGAGCACACAACTCCGCATTACACTTGCATATCGATTGTTCAGCGCTTTTAAATTGTTCAGCATCGTAAATTTCAATGCGAATGACTTTCACGCCTTCCGAGGTAGTTTTCAAACATGAAGTTAACTTTTTCATTCCATTGATTCGAGGGCTCATCGCTTGTATTACGGGTTGCTCATTGTTTCCTAGTATTCTTGAGCATTCATCAATAGTGAGGGCTGGTGGTGATAGAATAAAGTCAGAACACTGAAAAAAAAAAAAAAATACGTCAGCAGATCAACGATCAAATAGTTATTCTTAATGTTAGATATGTTACTGTATTTTCATTATTAAATAAGATTTCAAAATTTACTTACCGACATTTTTGGTTCTTCGTCTTGCTCAATGAAGAGCTACTAGTTATTTAAATTTTTTGTAAATCTCCCTCGTTTTATAACCGAAACCTATGATAAAAAAACGCACGATTATGAACTCTATACCCAAGAGATTGTTAATAGAGTCTATTATCGCTGCTTTACTTTGATACTGCTGACGATGCTGTCATTTGAAAACACGTGCCCTAGTAGGATATGGAGTCATATTTGCTATCCCACCATATTTGGCTACTTCATAGCTGGTACATTTAAATCCGCTGTGGCCCGCTATTCACTTTTTACTGTATAGATTTAATTCAATGTAATTGATTGTTAATAAAATTAATAATTTAATAGCTATAGGTATACTAGTATTAATACTATTATTATACTTCTTACTAGACATCTGAAACATTTTTTTTTCTCAGAACATTTAATGTGTTTTGACAGATTACAGACCCTATACATCAAATATTTACTTCAAATTATACGGTAAATTAATAAAATAATGATCCTGCGACCCACGTTTCAAATCAGTTTGAGCGTCAAGGAAAATAGATCTAGTATTAAATGATGTACTAAATGTTTTCTGTCCGTCCCTTAATATATTTTATTACAGGTGTTGCAATCTTGTAATATAATAAGATGATCTCGCGAGCAAACCAAAATGAAATCATAGTTAGCGAACTTCTTTTGCATCTGCCAAATATAGAAAAAGTACATCTGAAATGTGTGTATAAAAGCCGGGACCAAAATCACAAATGTCACAGTCTACTCCTGTCTCCAAAGTGATCTTCAAGCAACAACCATCGAGAGCCATAGAGACAAGTCTGAAAAAACTCTCAAAATGTAAGTATTACTTTATTTGCTTATTCATACATAAATCTAGTATTTATTTATTTTTTTAATTAATTCATCTATTCATTTATAATATCTGATATGACTGAATAGTCCTTCTATTCATTCTTAACTTGAGGTTCAATAGAAGTCTATTTCAAGAATAGTTTTGTTTAAAAAGTGTTTTTAATTTACAGGTCTAAACATACGACTTCTCACGGAATCGGGCTGTCTGCAGCCGAGTTGAGTGAAGAGCATCATATTACCCCCGTGTTGAAGCCAAGAAAGCCTCGAGCATCTACTTCCCACGCTACCGTCGACGCTGCCAAGAAGCGGAAACATCCCCGCATCGCCCCAGCTGCGCAGTCCAAGTACTCGACGCACGAACTGTTCGGGACGGACAGTGAAGATGATGATGAAGACGACAATGGTATGAGCCCTACACCTACTCGCAACATGTATTCATACTTTGTAGTAAAATACCCTAAAGCTTATTCTCATCAAATCGATAAAACAAAACTGGGGGAGCATTATATTGTACTCAAAACGTATATAGCGAATGAAACGGAACCATTGAAAATAGATATGATGGTAAAAAATAGAACGAATTTGGATACAGTAGCATCATATATTATCTAACAAAATTTCTAGATGCAATTAGAAGACAAAGAAAGTACTGCACAATATTTAATTTCTTTAGAGAGGTTTCACCGCTCATTAAATCATCTTCTTTTCAAGATCAAGCACGGGAGCAAGTAAGAAAAACTCCTTCACCTCAATCAAGTCTCGAAGTAAGCTCGAAAAAAGCTAAGAAGCCCTCCTCCGCTAGCAGGCAATATTTAGAAGGCACCACTGCTGGCTCTACCCATGACGCCATCAGGAAGACCTCTGCGAGAGATCTGTTCGGGGCTGACAGTGACGACGACAATGCTCAACAGACGGATCAGGGTAAAAAAGCACCCGCACTAATATCACATTTTACCAAAAGAACGCCAAACGGTTTCTCACGACAAACAGACAGCAATAAAGAAGGATCCCATTTCATTGAGTTAAAAATCTATAATTGTAACGAAGTTAGAAATATACAGCCAATGAATAGGTGGCGCCATGCCATCATAACAGTGAAAAATATATCTAACGATAACTCAGAGGCATGGTCGCATTTGACGAAATTTATTAGGGCCACTCGTCAAGAATTTAAAGACTGCCCTTTAAATATTATTAGCGGATGTTCAAACTAGCTACATTATTTTATTATACCAGTGTAATACATTGTAATATATGAATTTGAAATGAATTAGGTGTTTCGCACCTCTGAGGAGGTTCTAAGTGCTAATCGACAAGAACTAATAGAAATGAATAGACTGAATTTTCAAAATATTGCTATTGTTGCTACCTACCTGCTGATGAAGC
This sequence comes from Ectropis crepuscularia, assembly GCA_963693475.1. NCBI lineage: Eukaryota > Metazoa > Arthropoda > Insecta > Lepidoptera > Geometridae > Ectropis > Ectropis crepuscularia. Next base: position 6,201,773 of record OY856368.1, on the reverse strand, counting down.
AAAAATGAAAGCAAATTATTGAATGTCTAAAATAATCTAATTGAATTGTCACGTAACGCACGCTAAACTCTGGTCAGGGTGCAATAAACCGCACTTCTGAGGAGGTTCTAAGTGCTAATCGACAAGAACTAATAGAAATGAATAGACTGAATTTTCAAAATATTGCTATCGTTGCTACGTACCTGCTAATGAAGCAAAAATGGAAGCAAAGCAAATGATTGAATGTCTAAAATAATCTAATTGAATTGTCACGTAACGCACGCTAAACTCTGGTCAAGGTGCAATAAACCGCACCTCTGAGGAGGTTCTAAGTGCTAATCGACAAGAACTAATAGAAATGAATAGACTGAATTTTCAAAATATTGCTATTGTTGCTACCTACCTGCTGATGAAGCAAAAATGAAAGCAAATTATTGAATGTCTAAAATAATCTAATTGAATTGTCACGTAACGCACGCTAAACTCTGGCCAGGGTGCAATAAACCGCACTTCTGAGGAGGTTCTAAGTGCTAATCGACAAGAACTAATAGAAATGAATAGACTGAATTTTCAAAATATTGCTATCGTTGCTAAGTACCTGCTAATGAAGCAAAAATGGAAGCAAAGCAAATGATTGAATGTCTAAAATAATCTAATTGAATTGTCACGTAACGCACGCTAAACTCTGGTCAAGGTGCAATAAACCGCACCTCTGAGGAGGTTCTAAGTGCTAATCGACAAGAACTAATAGAAATGAATAGACTGAATTTTCAAAATATTGCTATTGTTGCTACCTACCTGCTGATGAAGCAAAAATGAAAGCAAATTATTGAATGTCTAAAATAATCTAATTGAATTGTCACGTAACGCACGCTAAACTCTGGTCAAGGTGCAATAAACCGCACCTCTGAGGAGGTTCTAAGTGCTAATCGACAAGAACTAATAGAAATGAATAGACTGAATTTTCAAAATATTGCTATTGTTGCTACCTACCTGCTGATGAAGCAAAAATGAAAGCAAATTATTGAATGTCTAAAATAATCTAATTGAATTGTCACGTAACGCACGCTAAACTCTGGTCAAGGTGCAATAAACCGCACCTCTGAGGAGGTTCTAAGTGCTAATCGACAAGAACTAATAGAAATGAATAGACTGAATTTTCAAAATATTGCTATTGTTGCTACCTACCTGCTGATGAAGCAAAAATGAAAGCAAATTATTGAATGTCTAAAATAATCTAATTGAATTGTCACGTAACGCACGCTAAACTCTGGTCAAGGTGCAATAAACCGCACCTCTGAGGAGGTTCTAAGTGCTAATCGACAAGAACTAATAGAAATGAATAGACTGAATTTTCAAAATATTGCTATCGTTGCTACGTACCTGCTAATGAAGCAAAAATGGAAGCAAAGCAAATGATTGAATGTCTAAAATAATCTAATTGAATTGTCACGTAACGCACGCTAAACTCTGGTCAAGGTGCAATAAACCGCACCTCTGAGGAGGTTCTAAGTGCTAATCGACAAGAACTAATAGAAATGAATAGACTGAATTTTCAAAATATTGCTATCGTTGCTACGTACCTGCTAATGAAGCAAAAATGGAAGCAAAGCAAATGATTGAATGTCTAAAATAATCTAATTGAATTGTCACGTAACGCACGCTAAACTCTGGTCAGGGTGCAATAAACCGCACTTCTGAGGAGGTTCTAAGTGCTAATGGACAAGAACTAATAGAAATGAATAGACTGAATTTTCAAAATATTGCTATCGTTGCTACGTACCTGCTAATGAAGCAAAAATGGAAGCAAAGCAAATGATTGAATGTCTAAAATAATCTAATTGAATTGTCACGTAACGCACGCTAAACTCTGGTCAGGGTGCAATACACCACACCTCTGAGGAGGTTCTAAGTGCTAATCGACAAGAACTTATAGAATGAATAGAACTGTCGTTAAAGAAACATAAAATCATAAAACTGAACTTTGACCTGTTATAAATATTATTAGCGGATGTTAAAACTAGCTACATTATTTTATATTATTGTTATTTTACCAGTGTAAATACATTGTAATATATGAATTTGAAATGAATTATGTGTTTGTTATTTCTTTCGCAGTTTTACAATATCCGCGCTCGCTACCTGCTAATGAAGCAAAAATGAAAGCAAAGCAAATAATTGAATGTCTAAAATGTCGAATAGAAATGCCACGAAATGAATATCGATATCATTTGAGATCAAATTTACATAAATCAAACTGTTTATCGAAGACTGAATTTGAAAATATTGATGTTGTTGCTACTGCATTCAGAAATCGAATTGTCACGTACCGCTTAAACTCTGGTCAGGGTGTAATACACCGCACCCCTGAGGAGTTTCTAAGTGGTAATCGGCAAGAACTTATAGAATTAATAGAACTGTCGTTAAAGAAACATAAATGCATAAAACTGAACTTCGAGCTGTTTGCTTACTTTAATTTACCAAAGTCTAATGAACGTCAACTGAAATCTTTTAATACTAAATATGAAGTTATATTTCAGAGCACAGACTTGAATGAAACGTTTTTAAAAATAATTGACAAGTTTAAATCAAAACTTTCAGAATTTGAACAATGTGAATCTGGTTGGACATGTTTATCTATAAGTCATTTAGAAATTAATATAAATAAATACTGTCCCATGAGAGGGGGTACGTATTTAGATCTACCGCAATCTATTAAAAAGTCGAAAAGTTGTATTAACATACAGAATACTGATAATCACTGTTTTTTATGGTGTGTAGTTGCTGCGCTATTTCCTTCTGAAAACAATGTGTGTAGAGTTAAGTCATATCCTCATTATTCTTCAGTTCTGAGTACGAAAGGAATGGCATTCCCACCTACATACTCTGATATAAGATTATTTGAAATTAATAATCCTGATATAAGTATTAATGTTTATGGTCTGGACAAGAAATACAGTGTGACTGGACCTTTATATTCCACTCAAAACCGTAAAATCGATCATATAAATCTACTTTACATAGAACGTGATAATAAGGGGCATTATTGCTTAATTAAAGATCTTGTTCGATTAGTGCGACGGCAAGTTACTCAACATAAAGGCAAAATGCACCTATGTGAAGCATGTTTACAGTTTTTTAGTAATGAAGCTAAATGCAAATCTCATAACTGTAATGGAATATTAACGTTATACCTGAAAAAAATTCGTTATTAAAATTCAAGAACTTTGAAAGACAACAAAAGATAAATTTTATCATTTACGCTGATTTTGAATGTTTGTTGCTAAATGTTAAAGAAAATAAATCTGAACACACTGAAACGTTAAAGATACATCAGCCTTCTTGCTTTGGTTATTATATTTGCTGTTCGCATAATCAGAGCTTGAACAAATATGTATCTTACAGAGGAATAGATTGTGTACAAGTATTTATTGAAAATTTAATCAAAGATGTTAAACGTATTCAGAGAATATTGTCAGATAAGAAACCGCTATCACCATTAACATGTGAACAAAAAACACAATATCGTAATGCTACTGTATGCCATATATGTAATGAAGTACTATTTGATGACAAAGTACTAGATCATGATCACGTGACTTCCGAATATAGAGGGGCGGCACATGCTCACTGTAATTTGATGCATAGAGTGTGTCCATTCATTCCGATAGTGTTTCATAATTTAACCGGCTATGATTCGCACTTGTTTATTGAAGAGTTAATGAAACATAAAGGCACTGTTCGAATTATACCTAAATCAAAAGAAAAGTATCTTTCAATTACAAAAGTTATCGAGACACCCGAATGTTTTCGACCTATTGAAATGAAATTTATTGATTCTTTTCAATTTTTAAGTTCAAGCCTTGACATGTTAAGTAAAAGTTTATCTAGAAGCGATTTCGTCCATCTGTCGCATGAGTTTACAGAGGAAAACCAATTTAATTTAATGCAGAAAAAGGGTATTTACCCGTATGATTACATGGACAGCTGGCTAAAGTTTGATGAAAAACAACTTCCAACAAAATCATTGTTTTTCAATTCCTTAATAGGAGATCACATATCACACAATGATTATGCGCATGCGCTTGAAGTGTGGAATTACTTTAAAATAAGAAATCTTGGAGAATATACTGATTTGTATTTAAAAACTGATGTGTTGCTCTTATGCGATGTATTTGAAAAATTCAGGATGATAAGTTTGCAATATTATAAACTAGATCCTGCTTATTACACGACATCACCCAGTCTAAGTTGGGATGCAATGCTTTTTCGTACCAAGGTTCAATTGGAATTAATTCATGATATTGATGTGTACCAGATGCTTGAGAAGGGAGTGCGTGGTGGGCTATCACAGTGTTCGCTACGCCATGCCGTGGCTTGCAATAAATATATGCCCGAATACGATGAAAACAAACAGTCTTCTTATCTGGTATATTTAGACTGCAACAATCTTTACGGCTATGCCATGACAAAAAAGTATCCTATATCAGAATTTGGTTTTTTATCTGCAAGAGAAATGGAACATTTTAATGTAATGAATATATCTGACAAAAGCGATTACGGTTACATCTTAGAAGTTGATCTTTCATACCCTGATCACTTGCATAAGTTACACCAAGACCTACCTTTCGCTGCTGAAAAATTTATACCTACGGGTAGTAAAACTGAGAAGTTAATAGCAAGCCTATATGACAAATTCAATTATATAATTCATTATGTACATTTGAAAGAATGTTTAAAAAATGGTCTTATTTTAAGTAAAATACATCGCATCCTAAGTTTTAGACAAGATAACTTTTTGGAACCATATATTGATCTTAATACTTCACTGCGACAGGCAGCAAAAACATCATTTGAAAAGGACTTTTTTAAGTTACTTAATAACTCGATATTTGGAAAAACGATTGAAAACAAAAGAAAACAAGTAGATGTAAAATTAATTTCGAGATGAAGTGACACCAAAAACTTGACGAATAAGCATCTTACTGCTGAAAAATTGATTACAAAACCTAATTTAAAAAGTATTAATATATTTTCAGAAAACTTTGTTGCTATTCAATTGAATCACGAGAAAATTGTTCTAGACAGACCAATTTATATTGGATTTTCTGTTTTAGAGTACGCTAAGCAGCACATGTATCAGTTTCATTATGACTTTATCAAAAATAAATACGGGGATCGAGCTCAACTTTGTTACACAGATACTGATAGTTTACTGTATTTGATCTTGACTGAAGATTTTTATGAGGATATTCGTGAAAACATTTCTAAATTTGATACTAGTAATTTTACATCGAAAAACATTTATAATATTCCGAAAATGAATAAAAAAGTCCCTGGACTATTCAAAGATGAAATGGGTGGTGATATTATTACTGAATTTGTTGGTCTACGTGCTAAACTGTATTGTATAAATAGTGTAAAATCAAATATTCAAAAAGCCAAAGGTATTACCAAAGCAGTTACAAAGCATTTGAAAATGAGTGATTATAGTAATACTCTGTATAATAATACCAGTACAAGATGTAACATGCAACTGATAAGATCTATGAAACATGTGCTGTATACACAACAGGTGAATAAGCAGCTTTTTAATGGAAATGATGATAAAAGACAAGTACAAGTGGATCGTATTCGTACGCTTCCTTGGGGACATTGTGACACTATATTTTAATATCCGATACATGTTTGTAAAAATATATTTATATGCGTCTAATAAAATGATAACTAGAACATTTATTACTAGTTTTATTTGAAAAATATCTACACCGCATTGTAATTGTAACGAATAATTCAGAAAGTAGTGACATACCTGATCGTAAAAAGATACTTCTCTTTATGTATAAATAATGGCACTTGAATAAGAATACTCCAGATCTTAAAGAAAACTCTATAAAGCAACTGCATATTCAATACTTGTAATCACTTTATAACAATCAAAAGTTATAAATGAAACTAATTAAACAGAACCTTTCTTTAAAAGTGAGAAATTTTAAATTAAATAAATACGAATACGAGCATAATGTAAAACATAGTAGTCTATTACCGAATTCGATTCGTAGCATAATATGTGGGCCGTCAAATTGCGGTAAAACCAACGTCATGCTCAGTTTATTACTAGACGAGAATGGGCTGAAGTTTAAAAATATATATCTCTATTCTAAAACATCTTTTCAACCGAAGTATTTATTTTTAAAAAGAAGTCTTACGAAGAATCCCTGAATTATCCATTTACATATTTAATGCTCATGATGAGGTTATTCACCCTGATAGAGCATTAATGAATTCAGTAATTATATTTGATGATGTTGCATGTGAAAATCAAACTAATATTAGAAATTACTTTGCAATGGGGAGACATCGCAATATAGATTGTTTTTATCTATCTCAAACATATTCAAAAATACCGAAACAGTTGATTCGAGACAATGCAAGTGTACTTATAATTTTCAAGCAAGATGATATAAACTTAAAACATATTTACGATGAACATGTCAATTCAGATATGGAATGGTTAAAATTCAGAAAACTGTGTGCATTAGTGTGGAAAGAACCATATAACTTTATGTTGATTAACAAAGAATGTTCTATAAATGAAGGTAGATATCGAAAAGGCTTCGATATTTTCATCGACCTCGAACAATCAAGTTTGTAATAATGTATAAAAGTATATAAATATGACTCTGACTGAAAAAAATATCTCATTCTAAAGTCTTACCTTATCGGTAATAGTTGTTTATGAAGTCAATCATGGATCGGAATGTTAAAGAGCAGCTTATACAATCAGTTACTGCAATAAAGAATAAATTAAAGCATATACGAGATGTTGAAGATTTAACGGATTTGACTATGACTAGAGTATTAAAACCTGTAGCTGAGCCGTTGAAAGCTTTGCTACGGGTTGGTTGTTTTGATAGTAAAAGTTTACAGAGAACAAAATGCGAAAACGAATACCCTGATAATGATAGTTTATATACTTCAAGCTCTCCTTCAATATATGAGGACTTCGAAGATGGTGATATCAGTTTTACTAAAGACAGAAAAAAAGTTGAGTATCCAACCATTGAAAAGTCATTAGAAAGATCGTTAAATAAAGAAGACATTGAAAATATATATGAAAATATAAATATACCTTTCGGCGTTAGAAAAGAAAATAAAGGCTTTCTTATGGGCAACGCAAATGTGAAAATGACTGTATTAGATGATTCATTAAATAATAAAAATACACATATGATTACTATTAATAACAGACACTATGAATTAACACCAGGCTTGAAAGAATTACTGTTACGTAAAACTCCAGACTTGACGTTAGTATCGGCTAAAGATCAAATAGTATATAAAGATATTCTATGCGCCACCAGCGCCCATAAAAGATACTTTGATCCAAACGAACAAATCAAAGGTGACAAAAGTGCCAAATATCGAGAAATCATCAGACCCTTATTTTTAGACTCTTCTCAAATAAATACAAATGATTTTGTTGAATCAAAAGCTTCAGAAACAACTTCGGGGAGTGGATTACCAGCTCTAAAGAAGTACACATTAAATACAGATTTAGTTTACTGGGATGATCCAAACGAATTAATAGAACGGCTAAAACTAATAATTTCATCAAGAGATGCTGGTAACAGTAATCATGACAATGAAATTATTTCAATAATAGAAGAGTTAAAGGAAGCCGGCATCATTAAAGAATAAAAACGTCTCAATTCTTAATATTTGTTCAGTATCAAAGTATCATTCAAATATGAATGTTGATAAGTTTGGTATTAACGTGTTTAAAAAAAAAATTAATGATTTTGATGAAATATCGCTAAAATATATGAGTGATGGTAATTTAAGTGCCCAAAGCAAAATTATAAGGCATGTAGGAAACCCCATCGATATTGAAGATTGTGCTACAAAAAGTTATGTAGACAAATCGATAAATAATTGTTTAGAGAAACATAAATCTGTGGAGCAGTTTCTAAATGAAATTAGAAATAAAATAACTACCCTCGAAACTATATTACAAAATGAGCAAAGCCGACATCGTAAATGAGATATACAGAAGCGTAAGAGTGAATTTCCCTAGAAGGCATGTAATAATGAAAGATATAAACGATCTGTGGCAAGCTGATTTAATTGATTTACAGTCAATTTCGAATGAAAACTACGGCTATAAATATGTATTAGTGGTAATTGATACATTCTCGAAATATGCTTGGACTTTTCCCTTAAAACGCAAAACAAAGGAAGAAGTTTTTGATGCGTTTGAGAAATTATTTAACACGTTTGCTGCATTATGAGGTCGAAAACGCCACATGCGTAGCTTCTCGCCGGTGCGGTAGTCAAAATCGTGTTCTTTCACTCTGTGCGGGGGGCGACTATATTAACATTTCTATGAGTATAACAGAGACAAATATATAGAATTGCTTCCCTTGCAAAGCCTAGGCTAAGAGCGAAGTTAAAACTAAATGAGGTTTAAAAGGCCCCAAACGCACTGAGTATAAATTAGTTTCGCACAGTGCGAAGTGAGGTATAATCTGCCTCAAAATTGTAGGCCTCACAGCCGCACGGAGTGCGGTGCGGATGGCGAGGAACCTGCGTATCCTAACTTAGTGACGTGATAAAAAATATCGATACGAAAGCATACTGCAAGTTGATGCACTCGCTAATACACAGTGGTACATGCTAACGACTATTTGTCTAACAAGTCAATATTGTATAGATATTAATACATGTGCTCAGCAATTTCCAGGGACAGATTTCTGATTATCTTTATTAATTTGGCGTTTTTGCTACTTATAAATTGATACTGGGGATAAGTTATATAAAAATCGCCAAATATATATTAAATTCTCGATGTCAACAAGTGTTTCGTCTTAGAGAAATTATAATATATTAATCTATGATATCGTGGCGAGGCCGACTTAAATTGCGCCAATACATAAAAAATAAATCACATACATACATAATATATGGAGTCAAACTATATAAATTGTATACTCCTGAAGAACACACTTATTTAAAGAGACAAGCAAAGCTATAATCTCGAGCAAGATCATAGCAAAAAGACAGTTTTGAGACTAATTAAAGAGTCGTATTGTTCTTCCTGACAATTTCAACGAAATTGACGAAATGGTCAACGAAAGAGCTGTGTAGGTTGCTACGATAAATTAAGGCTTATGTAAAAAGTAGCAAGGTAGCAAAAAAAATACTGTTGGGTTATTTCGTGTCCAATTCGTAAAAAATCTTTCTACTTGACCGGTTTTAATGAAAAACATATGACTTGATCTTATTACATAAATTGTTTTAATATCGTAACTGCAACTCTCTCTATATTTTTTTTTTCATAATTGTTATTTTCTTTCCAATTTATATGTATGTATATAATTTTACTAAGTTTAATTCCTATTTGCACAAACCGTATACTTGTCCAAATATTATTACCTATCCTAAGGTTGCCTGGCCTTCTCACTGAAAGCGAGAGATCGCTTTCAGTGAGAAGGCCGCCCACTGTCGCACTACTTTAAAATGTGTTGTTATTTTTTTCTGTGTTTCTTTTTCTATGGTGTGTTAATAAAGAGTTTATCTATCTATTCACAACACTAGTCGAGACACTAATATAACTTTATTTCAATGCGGTGTGAGGCAGAACAGATGTCATATATATAATTTTCATTTACTCAATACCTATATTTCATAACTGTGGGCGAAGCTGGATTTCACTTTAACAACTCTTTAAATTGATATTGGTAAATTTTCAAGCAATTACTGTTACAAATGAACATAATATTAAAGGTTTTCTTAGAAACAATTTTGTGAGGCACAAAAGGTCTCATACGCACTGAAAGGTAGCTCAATTTTGCCTCGAAAAGACCTCATCCGCACTAGTTGAAGGTCTACGAAAAATGGCCCCGCAGCAAACGTGTTAAACAAAATCATAAACCGAAAAATTTGCAGACTGATTTGGGGACTGAATTTTACAACAGCAAATTTAAAAAACTCATACAGGCTTATATGATAAATCATTATTCCACTTATTCAGTAAAAAAAGCTCCGATTGCAGAGAGGTTTATCAGAACATTAAAATGTAAATTATACAAAAAGTTTGGTCTGAATGGAAATCATACTTGGATAAATGGTACTCTAGATGAAATAATGAAAACCTATAATCACACTTTTCATAGAACAATTGGATGTAAGCCTATAGATGTTAGCAACCGTAATAAAAAAAGAGTCATGAGAAGGTACACTAAACTCTTAGACTCCTCAAATTTGAAGAAGTCAAGCAAAACATTTAAAACTACAGATTTTGTACGAATCAGTAAATACAAAGGCGTTTTCGAAAAAGGGTATACACCCAACTGGTCTACAGAAATATTTAAAATCTTAAAAGTGCAACAGACACATCCAGTTACATATTTATTGGAAGATATGAGAGGACGCCCAATTTTAGGTGCTTTCTATTCGCAAGAATTACAAAGAACAAAGCACCCTGATATTTATCTTGTTGAAAAGGTATTGAGAAAGAAAGGGAATAAAGTATATGTAAAATGGTTAGGACTACCACCAAATGAAAACAGCTGGATTGATAAAACCAATATGCTTTAGACGTATAATAAATATGACTACTTAAGTGCATTCATGCAAGTCGAGTGATCACTCTAATACAGGCTATGCAAGAAGACAGTCTTCTAAATTGGCTTATTAATCACTTACCGTGTGAAATTCATCTACCTGGATACAATTACTGTGGGCCAGGAACAAATTTAACAGAAAGACTTGCTAGAGGTGACAAAGGAGTTAACAAATTAGACGAACATTGTAAATTTCACGATATTGCTTACTCTGAATCATCATCTCTACAAGATCGTCACAGAGCTGATATTCAATTAATGAAAATGGCAAAGAAACGTATTCGTGCTTCTGATGCAAGCTTAGGTGAAAAGATTGCAGCTCAGTTAGTTCATAAAGCTATGTTAGCTAAAGTAAAAACTGGCTCTGGAAATAAACACCATAGCGCTAAAATCACGAAAGGAGCTGGTTTTAAAGACATATTTAAACATGTGATTTCTCATACTAAAAAACAATTAAAGAAATTTAAACCGAAATGTAAAAAAACTGCTATTAAGTTAGCTATTGCAGCTGCAAAGGAAATGACAACAAATTCAGATGTTAAGCTACCTCGAGTAATTCCAATTCCTAAAACTGGTGGCCTTTAATACCCATATTTGCAGGATTGTCTGCTGCAGGTAGTTTAACTGGCGGTGTTGCTGGAATTGTTAAAGCTATTAACGATTACAAAGAAGCTAAAACACGTTTGTCGGAATTAAAACGACATAATGAAAAGATGGAAACTTTGTGTATAGGAAATGGGTTACACCTCAAACCTCACCGGAATGGTTTAGGATTATATCCATTAAATACAGCGAAAAAAAACTAGGAAGTAGGCTACCCAATCGAGCTCTGACTGATGTGGACATTATGGATCATTCACATAGCATCCCATATTTCCGTGGGGTGTTTATGAGAGATCAGTTACCAAAGCAGCCGTATAGGAAAGAATGTGGTATCATTAATTTAGATAGCTCTAGTAATCCTGGTACGCACTGGGTAGCCTACGCTAAATTTAAGCATAATATAGAATATTTCGATAGTTATGGTAATTTGAAACCTCCTACCGAATTAATCAAGTATCTTGGTAAAAATATAAATTATAACTATGAAAACATACAACAAAATCATCCTTTTAATTGTGGTCATCTAAGTTTGAATTTTCTTAAACAATTTTGGGAGGGCAAAAGTAAATAAATTGATGATGAATGACAAATATCGTATAGTACTTGATCATGTCTTCTACGATTACCATCACTGGACGTGAGTCTTTGCTAGAATCACATTTTCATCCTACCCTGAATGTGACTGAAAGATATGAGTGTGGTTTATTATACTTCTCGGCTACAAATTCAATATCGAATGTTAATTCCACAAACAATAGGTTTTATTACGGTGATGATGGAAAAGAACTCAGTATACCTGTCGGCACGTATGATTTGTATGATATAGAAGATTACTTATCGCGACATCTGAATGACTGTACCATCAAACTTAAACCAAATAATAATACTTTAAAATGTTCATTATTTTCTTCAAAGAACGTACATTTCGAGAAAGAAAACAGCATTGGTCAGCTTCTAGGTTTCGGTAAAACAAAGTTGGAAGCTAATAAATGGCATGACTCTGAGAGCCCAGTCAACATTCTTCCGTTGTCCGTGATAAGGATCGAATGTGATCTCATAAAAGGATCATATATCAACGGATGCCCAGCACACATTATTCATGAATTTATACCTAACGTCCCACCTGGTCATCGATACATTGAAGTGCCGAATAATATTATATATTTTCCTATAAATAAAAGCAACATATCATCTCTGTGTGTAAAAATCGTAGATGAGAATAGTAATCTCATTGATTTCGGTAAAGAACAAATACAACTGCGGCTTCACTTGCGGTGAACAAGATGATTTTATTTTATAAAACACCGTGTACTTTAAAATATAAAAGCATTATTCAACCCCATTCTAAAATAGGAAGACGTGTCAAAAATTTAAATAAAATCACAAAAAATAATAAAAACTTTCTAAAAGCACTTGGATTTAAATTGTGATAATATGAGTATACTACAGGTGTCTGATTCGCCGCAATTTGATAATTCAATCGAAGGTTATGAAATTCATACTTATAACCCCTACAACAACAGTTTCGGAGAAAATGATGAAATTAGAATTCCAATCCATCAACAAGATGTATACATATTGCCATCGGCAAGTTTTATTTATGTGGAGGGAAATGCAACTATAATTGGAAAAGATAAAAAGCCCGTTCAAAAGCCGCTAGAATTTACTAACAATCCTGTAGCCTTTTTGTTTCAAGATATTAGATACGAGATCAATGGTGTTGAAATAGACCGATCAAAAAATGTTGGTATAACAACTACAATAAAATCTTATGTATCTATGAATATAGCTGAAAATAAAGTCGCTGGAATGTGGGGATGGAATTTAAATGGCTTCAAGAGTAATGGTTATTTCTGTGCCATCATTCCATTAAATAAAATCTTGGGTTTCGCAGACGATTATAACAAAATTATTATGAATTGTAAGCATGAGCTTATTCTTATCAGAAACAACTCTAACCTAAATAGTGTCAAAATTTTGGAAGAAGAAGACATCAGAATAAAGATACAGAGAATACAGTGGCGTGTCCCCCACGTAAAAGTAGCTGACCGAGAAAGACTCTCTTTGTTTAAGGTTCTAGAAAAAGATAAATCTATACAAATGGCATTTCGAAATTGGGATTTATATGAATACCCGTTATTACCAAAAACAATGAAACACTCATGGTCAGTTAAAACGGCGTCACAACTAGAAAAGCCTCGGTACGTAATCTTTGGTCTGCAAACTAAAAGAAAAAATTCAAAAACAAACAACTGTTCCGAGTTTGATCACTGTACGTTAAGTAATGTTACATTATTTCTTAATTCACAATATTATCCGTATGAGGCATTACATTTGGATTTTAAAGATAATAAATACAGTATATTATATGAAATGTATGCGAAATTTCAACAGTCTTATTACAACCGTCCAGTTGATCCGTTGCTTGATTTGCTTCAGTTTAAAGAAAAAGCTCCGCTGTTTGTTATTGATTGCTCACGACAAAACGATAGTCTGAAAACAGGACCTGTAGATGTACGATTAGAGATTGAAACCCTAGAAGACGTGCCTGACAATACGACCGCCTATTGTCTAATGAAAATAAATTTATTTTAAAAGAAATAGCAATGGTAAACAGACAGCAATTACAAGTTTTTCTGTTCAAACCACCGTTTCCATTTTACGATCTGAGTAAAACGGAAAGAAAACAAGTTAGCTGGTTAGAGAGGAATAGAGGATTATATTGGCATGAAGGTTTTTTACCCTACAAAGACCATAAAAATATTATTGTAAATCTCTTAAAAGAATACGAATACATTTATACAAAAGGCAAGGAAAAAATGTTATGGATTAGGGAGATATTGTGTGATGATGATAATAATAATAATGCTGATGTATGTGTTTATAATTTAGAAGATAAGAGCTGTCCTAGCTTTTTAAATTTATTTAAGGAATATGAATTATGTAATGATGTGCATACTTGTATTTGTCATCATAAAACATGTGCACTCAGGAATGTTACTTGTTTAAGAAAATGGTGTATGCAAAATAAAGTTTTTATTTAAATTGTTATTCTTTGTTATTTATTTCTTAGTATTCCCTTAGAACATTAATTTGTGAGCGATCAGAATGAATAAAACAATAAAAGTAGGATATTTGTTGGAGGTAATTATAGTGAAATGTAATATAGACGGTCTCCACGCCGTCAAGACGATTGATTACGCAAATTATGACGGCATCTAAATAATGAATGCTCAAGCTATAAGAACGAACGTTCACTTTGGCAACCTTATACCGGAGTCTAAATTGTATCTATTTTACTGCTAGTAGGTGGTAGCATCATGAACTAAAACGTAACGATACCTGAAATGCTTATGTCGCATTTATGCATATTTAAAATATATGAATAGATGAATAGTAGAATACATACTCGTAGATGAATAGATGAATAATTGAATAAATGAAAATTGGGGTAGCTGGATTTCTTTTGATCCAGCTACCCCAATTTTAACCTACTCATTGGCTATGGTCCCGAATTTACCCGAAGATTTCTTATCATTCCCGAGCGTGACGCTAGAATTAAATTGACAGCCCATGAAAAATCTGTCTTTGGCGCGCCAAAAGAAGTTTTGACTTCAAAATATATTGTACCTACATGTTTTCTCAAAATAGTAATTATTTATTTGATGTTATATTTTTACTACAGTATTTTGTACTGCACAAGTAGTTGAAATTATCTATTAGTTACTATTTTATTAGTCAATAATATTTAATTATTTTAACTCGGCAACTAGGCATACTTCCATTCGATTACAATTGATTCATTCATAGCATTTCAAAATGTTTTGCCATTTGAAATAACATTCTTCACCTCTATCCTCCATACGTGAAAAGAAAATTGCGCGCAAGGCATTTAAAAAAAAGTACACCAAAGAGGTTCCGAGTATGAGTTTTTAACAAATTAAAAATAAATGTATGATGAATTCGGCACCAAGGAGGTAGAAATAAATAGGTTAAATCATGTTTTGAATTCAAAACCTCAGTACACACGATGTTCTAAATTCAAATTTACTTTAACCTCTAGAGGGTAAAAACGACTTTTGCGCCCTGATATCGAGGAGCAAAAGTACTCTTTCCGAGCTGGTGGGATGAAAAAGAGTTTATTACATTTCTTTTTTTCAAAGCTTTTGTGAAATCTAAAAAAATCTCACTGGAGACCCTTTACAACGACGGTCGAATTGATAACCTTCTCCTTTTTAGAAATCGGTTAAAATTGAATAGATTCTAATACCGCTGTATTGAAGTGGTAATGACATTATTTATCAAAAGTGTATTTTATTATAGGTAGGTACCTAATTGACATAAAATACTTTAAAGGATTGCGATTTTTTAAATATATTTTTTTAAATATAGAGTGACGAGACGAGCAGGACATGTGCCTGATGGTAAGCAACATGCCTGCCACATAACAGCACAGTGACACGCAGCTATTGGAACATGAAGAGCCAAAATCATTACCTAGCACCGCACTGCGCTCGTCGATTGGTTAAACTTATGCGTCTGACCTAATTTTATTATACCTAATTGACATAAAATACTTTAAAGGATTTCGATTGATTAAACTTATGCATCTGACCTAAGGTAATAAGATCAAATATCACATAACGTGACGATTTCATAAGCTGTTTACGGATTTTTTTGAAAATAAAAGTGCTTCGTAACTTCGTCTACTTGACCCTAGGTTCTGAACGGAAACTCACAATTAAATACAACTTTGGTAACTAAGACAAGGCTACCTGGAAATTATCGTCTTTGGCGACGAGGCCGTCAGGTCTTGGATCTGGTCATCTGTCTATACATACGTAATTTATTAATTTCATTTCTTTAATTTTTTAAGTGAAATCTTCTTTTGGCGCACCGCAGACAAATTTTCGTGCCATGTAAATTTACTTCGAGCATCACGCTCGGGAATGAAAGAAATCTTCGGGTTTTTTTTTGAAGTGAAAACTTCTTTAGGTCGCTATAGACAGAATTTTCGTGGGCTGTGAAATGGATTCATCAATCGTCACGCTTGGATATGATAATGGATCGGATCGGATATGAAATCTTCAGGTAAACTCGGTAAAAACGGCCAGGTAGGTAGCAGGGCAACAGAAACAGTAAAGAGTTTCGATTACCTACCTCCAACAGCCCAGCGTTTATCTCCAGATACCAGGACAACATAAATATAAAAGAGTTGCAATATTTTGTACAACTTCGTTCCATCAGAATGTCCCTTGACACTTCCCAAGTATTTGAATTTCCCAAGTGAAAACTTTGGCGCGCAGGCGCACTTTTAGACAGATTTTTCGTGGGGCGTGAATTGAATTCTAGCGTCACTGGCGTCACGCTCGGGTATGATAAGAAATCTTCGGATAAACTCGGGGCCACGCCCATTGGCCATCTAGAAATGCGTCAGCCAATGGGAAATGCTGAAAGGGCGTGGCCTAACCATCATGACATGACCATCTAGAAATGCGTGAGCCAATGGAAAATGCTAACGCATTTCTAGATGGCCATGCCATGATGGTCAGGCCACGCCATCCGGTACACCCGTGTAGTTTCCAAAGTAGGCTTCAAATTCTGAGTTATAAGTTTTCACTTCTATCGGCAGTTCCTATGACTGCCAATTTTTTTTTCTTACCTTTTATAGGTTTACACTTGTCCGCTATCTCGCCTGATGTTAAACATGTTAGGTAAACCCGGGGTGGGAACGCTCACGGCTACGCCCTCCGGTTTCACCCGCGTAGTTTCCAAAATAAGCTATCAAATTCTGAGTTATACGTTTTCACTTCTATCGGCAGTTCCTATGACTGCCAATTATTTTTAAAAGAGCTATGCTTGGGGTTTCTCTTAGGGATTGCATCCGCAATGAAGTAATTCGTCAGAGAACTTAAGTCATACAGCTCAGCGTATTAGCAAACTGAAGTGGCAGTGGGCCGGTCACATCTGTCGCAGACCCGATAACCGTTGGGGTACTTTATTCATAAATGTACAGTTTACAATTCAAACGATCCTACTAAAATTATAAATGTCAATGTATGGATGTTTGGATGTTTGTTGCTCAATCACGTCCTAACGTATGAACGGATCGGGCTGAAATTAGAACACAGATAGATTATAGTCTGGAAGAACACATAGGCTACTTTTTATCCCGGAAAACAACGGGAACAACGGGAACGGGAACTGCGCGGGTAACACCGCGGGGCGCTGCTAGTAAAATATAAAAAACAAAAGAAAGAGCATACAAATTGTAAACAGTTGGGGTAGACGGGTTCTGGAGTGGAGACCGCGGATCTGTAAACGTAGTGTAGGACACCCTGAGACTAGATGGAGTGACGTTATACTTACGGAGGGCAGCTGGTGACGGTTGGATAGGTAAGACTGAGGATCGGGCTGAGTGGCGTATTATGTGAGAGAGGTATGTCCAGCAGTGGACGAACACAGGCTGATGATGATGTTTTTTTTCCAGGTTTAAACTTAACAGCTATCTCGCCTGATTTCAAGCGACAATGCAGAGTCTGCGATAGAACATGCTTACTTAGAAAATCTGTTTCACTCTCGACTTGAAGACACTCAGTTTGTAACCACAGATCACTGTATACATTGTAACCATCGCTAAAACCCACTCAGGCAACGCATTCCAAAAGCACGCTGGAGACGCTTCCATCTACTAGTAGGCTTATTCATCTTGGTTACGTCTAGATTTTCTTTAGTCTAATGATTAGTGAGAAAAGTGCTTATTGTAAGTAATTTTAATTACCACTAGGCAGCGAGCAACACGGAAGGGAGTAGGCATACACAGCGTTTCGCCTCTGTCAAAGTACAAGTCCGCGTGGACCATGGAGTTTGATAACATACTGTGGCGTGGAATACACTGAGGGCGGGGCTACATTTGTGAATGGTGCTTTATTTTTGATGTGTTAGTGATTTGGCTGTGTGAGTATGATCGGCAATGGATCGGTGCAACTTTCCCCTCCCGTAAGAAATGACAGAAAGATTTGAACAATATTTTTTAGCTAAGGCTACACCCTTCCGTGCTTGCGCGGAAGATCGAGTTGCTCGATGCCACTAGGTGTTATAGATAGTTCAATCCACGAAGACGCGCCCCACTATTCCTCCTAACCGTTTATAGTATATGTGTGCAAGCTTTCGGCAATGTTGAGTATTATCGGTACACACTAATATTACCTATGAATGCACACGCACACTACAATGAATAGACTAATCAGGAGAGAGCGTCATGGTCAAAGTGAAAGATAAAACAAAAATTGGTGGGGCGCGTCTTCGTGGATTGCACTATCTGTATCTGTGGAGTAGTGTTTTCATTATAAATTAGAGAATCCGTGGATACCATACGCTCAAATAGATATAATATTGTTAAGACACCCATCCTCAGGACTTATAAAAAGTTAATAAAACTTTTTCATAATTTACGTAATTACCGATGGCCAATCGACATAATATAAGAGAACATTACAGCCGAAATTAACATCCTTATCTTTTGAAATAGGTTAAAAATGAAATGAAAATGAGATTAGGTACATCTGAAGTGAAATTAAAATTATTTTAGAAAATATTTTTTTTTAATGAAATGAACTCAAATCAAAATCTTTTTTTTTTTTTTTTTTTTTAAATCTATTTCAGTTTATTGTTCAGAATATTGGCACAAATGTGTTATTACAAATAAAACTTTGTCTCAAATATTCTACTCAGGATGATGCACAAATATTTACAATTTATTGTTATTGTATCAGCGCCTACTCAGTTATAAAATTAGTTAATATTCCTAAATTGTTCATTCATAAATTCATTTTTGTCATAATAACATCTTTCAATGACTGGCCTCGTGGCTTAGTGGGTAGTACCTCTGCCTGCGAAGCCGAGGGTCGTGGGTTCGATTCCCACCCAGTGCAAATATTTGTGTGATGAATTCAAATGTTTGCACTGTGTTTGGGTGTTTCTATGTATAATAAGTATATATTTAAAACTATATAAGTATTATATCAGCTATCTGGCCGCCATCATACAAGCTTTGCTTAGTTTGGGGTCAGATGGTGTTGTGTGTGAATTGTCCACCAATATTTAAAAAAAAAAAAAAAAAAAAATTCAATTCTTTGTAATAATTTGGTCATTTGTTGTAAACAGTAATAGCCATGCAGTAAACGTTATCAGATGGTCTGTATCTATAGTACTATAGATACAGACCATCTGATTCGGAATGAGCAATCGATGTTGCCGTCGATTTCCACTATCTCTATCAGCAACTACCTATTTAGCCAAAAACTTCACAAGTATACACCTAGGTAGGTGTACCTACCTACTTTATTCACAGATCTAAAAGTACCTATTTAATGACGTGTAAACTGACACTTTCTTAAACGGATTTATCAAGATACGGACTGGATTCGGCCTCTCCGGGCTGCAGAGGCTAAGTACCCAAACAAAACAAAAATGTTGTATTTAGAGGCCGAAGATTGTGCTTTACCATTTATTCGCCCCCCCCCCCCACTAATTTTGATGCAGAACCCTCAAAATATAATACGTCACTGAACCAACGATAATGATGACTAGGGCACGCTGTCTCGTGGATACCAGACATACCTAATTATCCGATAAATGATTATTTCTTAGTGATTTTGAAGACTAGCGTTGCTTACTAACTGAAAATCTCGACAATTTCGTGTCTAGTCGAATAGTAAAGATTGTGTGTTTGTATGTCTTGAGTCCTATTATATCATAAATTTATATTTCATATTAAATTTTTTTTCATCAATTAGCATAAAACAAAAACAAGAGACTCAAATTTCAGTCAAAATAACGATGCGGAAATAGCAGTAGATATAAATAAATGCTTTACACAAAATAATTACAATGAATAATAATGGGTCTCCATGACGCTACGGGTGGATTTACTCGAGCATCGTGAGAAACAATTTTTTTTTATGTTTATAGGTTTACACTTGACCGCCATCTCGCCTGATGTTAAGCGACGATGCGGTCTACGATAGAGCGTGCTTAGTGCTTAGGGCTCCTACAAAAAAGTGCGATGCGATGCGATGCGACGCCGCGTCGGAGCAATTTGCATCGCATCGCAGTTTTGTGTGCAAGCCTTTCCTCGGATGCGGCGTCGCATCGCATCGCATCGCAGTTTTGTGTGCAAGCCTTTCCTCGGATGCGGCGTCGCATCGCATCGCATCGCAGTTTTGTGTGGAAGCCTTTCCTCGGATGCGGCGTCGCATCGCATCGCATCGCAGTTTTGTGTGGAAGCCTTTCCTCGGATGCGGCGTCGCATCGCATCGCATCGCAGTTTTGTGTGCAAGCCTTTCCTCGGATGCGGCGTCGCATCGCATCGCATCGCAGTTTTGTGTGCAAGCCTTTCCTCGGATGCGGCGTCGCATCGCATCGCATCGCAGTTTTGTGTGGAAGCCTTTCCTCGGATGCGGCGTTGCATCGCATCGCATCGCAGTTTTGTGTGCAAGCCTTTCCTCGGATGCGGCGTCGCATCGCATCGCATCGCAGTTTTGTGTGGAAGCCTTTCCTCGGATGCGGCGTCGCATCGCATCGCATCGCAGTTTTGTGTGCAAGCCTTTCCTCGGATGCGGCGTCGCATCGCATCGCATCGCAGTTTTGTGTGCAAGCCTTTCCTCGGATGCGGCGTCGCATCGCATCGCATCGCAGTTTTGTGTGCAAGCCTTTCCTCGGATGCGGCGTCGCATCGCATCGCATCGCAGTTTTGTGTGGAAGCCTTTCCTCGGATGCGGCGTCGCATCGCGTCGCATCGCAGTTTTGTGTGCAAGCCTTTCCTCGGATGCGGCGTCGCATCGCATCGCATCGCAGTTTTGTGTGCAAGCCTTTCCTCGGATGCGGCGTCGCATCGCATCGCATCGCAGTTTTGTGTGCAAGCCTTTCCTCGGATGCGGCGTCGCATCGCATCGCATCGCAGTTTTGTGTGGAAGCCTTTCCTCGGATGCGGCGTCGCATCGCATCGCATCGCAGTTTTGTGTGCAAGCCTTTCCTCGGATGCGGCGTCGCATCGCATCGCATCGCAGTTTTGTGTGCAAGCCTTTCCTCGGATGCGGCGTCGCATCGCATCGCATCGCAGTTTTGTGTGCAAGCCTTTCCTCGGATGCGGCGTCGCATCGCATCGCATCGCAGTTTTGTGTGCAAGCCTTTCCTCGGATGCGGCGTTGCATCGCATCGCATCGCAGTTTTGTGTGGAAGCCTTTCCTCGGATGCGGCGTCGCATCGCATCGCATCGCAGTTTCGTATGGGAGCCCTTACCTAGAAGAAACCGATTCAATCTTTTTGACACCAAGATTGTAAAATCTTGGTGTCTTAAAATCGAGAAAAATCCAATCAGGTAACGCATTCCACAACCTGATTCGAATCCCACGCGCACAGTGGATATTTGAGACAAGCTGAAAACCAGTCACATAGTTCTTCCCAACACAGAAGTGCAGACTTGGCTGGAGAGTCATCATCGTCATCAGCCTAACTAATAGTCATCCACTTTTTTTTATTTTATTTAAATTATCCACTCCACAGACTCCAGGGTCCGTGATATTTGTCAATACATATTTTTTACAGAGTTCTTGGATTAGGAGAAGAAAAGGAAAATAGTCATCCACTGTTGGAAGTCTCTCATATGGCATCAAGGCACGATCTTCTGCTGTTCGCATCCACTTGCTGCCAGCCGCCTTTCGTAAGTCGTCGCTCCACCTGACTGCAGGCAGTGCACCCTCACTCGCTCAAGGTCGCGCGGTTTTAGCATACCGCTAGACCGTTCCTTCCAGGAAACAAGTGACAGTCGGTTGTCGGACGCACGGCTGAGCGCTCGCGCAAAACGTTTCCCGCGCCTATTGTTATTAGATATGTCGTAAGCCCTCCGCGCTAGACAGGGACAGAGTTACGCGTTAGAAGAGAGAGTTGAAAATTGCGACAGATATTGAGCGCTAATGCGAGCTGAATTGAACTTTGTTGTGTCCTAGCAAGAGTAGCTATTTATATAATTGTTTTTGGTAAGTGATGCTTCTGTACTAATATTTATTATGTGCTGCAGGGTACCACACTCTACGCTTGCCAGTACGCGGTCTCCACTCTAGTGAGAGTAGCTGGGTGGGAGTAGAGTAGCTGGAAAGTAGCGGGGCAAAATGAATCCCTCAATTTAGAGCACCTGGCAGGTAGAAATATTCACCAATAAAAAAAAAAAATTGGTGGACAATTCACACACAATACTAACTGACCCCAAACTAGGTCATCATCAACATCATCAACAGCCCACTAAATGTTCCCACTGCTGGGACTCGGGGCCTTCTCTCGCAAGGAAAGAGTTAAGGCCATAATCCACCACGCTGGCCCAGTGCGAGTTGGTGGATGACACATGACTTGGAAAGATTCTAGGTACATGTCGGTTTCCTCACGATGTTCCTACACCGTTTTAAGTTAGCGGCATTACGCACATGACTTCGAAAAGACAGTGGTGCGTGTGGGGTTTGAACCCGGGGCATAGAATAGATAATCCCGGGGTCTCCGGATCGGCAGGCGCCGTTCTCCCGACTAAACCAGCCGTAACTTTAACGTAAACTAGGTAAGCAAAGCAAAATGGTCTGTCTTTTTGAGAATTCCTATTTTTTTGACAAATCATGATATTTTTGTTATAGTCGTAGTTAAATGCAACATTATCGGCATTTTACAAATCGCCTAAGTGCCAAGAATTTTGTACTTATGACCTCATAGCATAATTTGCAATTTGACACTGACATAAATAAGTGTTGCCATTTATAGATATGAACCAGGATAAATTATTTATCACCATTTATGGTATGACTTGGGGGATATATCAACATTGAATAATTGCTGTAATTTATAAACATTTTAATAAGGGTCATTTTTATAGTGATTAAGACGTGCGACCGATGGTAAGCAGTACATTATATACATGCGGGAGCATAGATCGTTTAACCCCGTTATATATAGATCGTAGATGGGCCCTTCCAAACTTCTGGGCGCACGCAATCATGTCAACGTTGGGAAGAGTGAGCTCACTCTTTCCGTTCTAGTCGGTTGCAGGACGCGGTGGACGCCGGACGTTTTTACCTATCATTATTCGTTGTCAACAACCAAAATAAGTAGAACCACAGCAAATCTCCCCGGTAGCGATTATAGGGGCCAAGTAGATTGGTTGTTTGTAAACCACTTACGATACACACAGAGACGCAGTTTATTACCAATTTCAAGGTGCTCAGGGCACATCTTTTGATTTATATTGATACATTCCCGTTATTACATTCCCATTCTCAAATATTTTCTTTCACCGTTACCTAATTAACTTTAGATAATTATTATAATTATATTATAAAATAACTTTAGATTAATGAATAACCTATTTTTTTCCAAAATAAATAAACACCGACGTCAATTTAAAATCAAATTCAGATATTCGACCAAATTTTATAAGAGTATCACTATATGGTTTAAATATATCATGCAGATCAGTTGCACACTCTCCGACGTGTATCCGAAAAATAAAACCGATAAGCTAGCAATGTTTCAGTGGTAGGTAGGTATTCGTGACTTTGATGTCTTTTTCGCATGAGCACAAAACACAAAAGTGTTGCCTTGAGCTGCTTGAGTTGCTATGAGCCTTTTGGTTCGTCTCTCGAGCTCTATATCTTCGTAATGTTTTGTTCGTGAAAGTAATAAAATACGTGTGCAACTTTTTTTTTTTAATCTAACTGACAGACTTATTGTTTTTTTTTATTCACCTTGCTTATTCCGCCAATGTCACGTAAAAGATAGACCGTCACACGGGGAGATTGATATGTATATTCGGGGCGGTGAAAGTTCAACATAAGTATTTAGTGGGCTTTCCCCTTTTCTAGAAAAATAAAGTGGCCAAGTGCGAGTTGGACTCGCCCATGAAGGGTTCCTCTGCAGCAAGTAACATTATATACTATACATAGTACACATAGTTCTTGTAGTTCGTTGTAACTTTGATCGAAGTTTCAATAATAGTGTATTTATGACGTACTAAAAAAAAACTACTCATCAGATCGAGTTTAAACTAATTTTCCTTGGTAGTTTACATGGTAATGTACATCATATATTTTTTTTAAATTTTTCATTTTCTTACTTTAGAAGTTAGAGGGGGGGGGACACACATTTTACCACTTTGGAAGTTTCTCTCGCGCAAATTATTCAGTGTAGACGAAAATGATTTTAGAAACCTCAACATCATTTTTGAAGACCTATCTATAGACACCCACACGTGTAGGTTTGATGAAAAAAAATTTTTTGAGTTTCAGTTCTCAGTATGGCGGGCAACCCTAATTTTTCTTTTTTTTAATTTTTCTGTTCAAATCTTAATGCGGTTCACAGAATACATCTACTCGTACTTACCAAGTTTCAACAGTGTAGTTCTCATAGTTTCGGCAAAAAGTGGCTGTGACATACGGACGGACAGACAGACAGACAGACAGACATGACGAATCTATAAGGGTTCCGTTTTTACGTTTTACGGAACCCTAATAAAGGACTCGTTCTTACTACGTTGAAGTCACAGTCTATTAAATCATACAGTCGTTCGACGAAGCTGTCTAGACAGGGCAACCGTGCGGGGCGTGCGGGGTGAGATGCGGGAAGCGCGCTCCTGCATTCCCTACATTACAATGTTAGTATTGCAGGACCGCGGCTCAGGGCTGACGTCTTCCGTATGTTCTTGTAAAATTCTTGTGAAATATTTTAATAAGCATTTTTGATTCCGACAACCCTACCCGTGTCTAGATATTATCGGCGTTTCTCCCAAGATCAAAGGCGATGCACTACTGTTAGTGTTTCTTTACACTGTGGTTTCAACACAGTACAACACAAACACTTAGTAAACATTATCTGACACGGCTTTGACTTAAATGCGTGAGTAACGTCAATGTCACTGCCAATGTCAATGTTTCTTGTTACCAGGAAATATTTTGCATAATCGCGTGATAAGAAACAGTTAAACATTAAAATAATTAATCACACGGTATTAATTATACCTTTGTGAATTATTTTGTTATTTTTAATATTCGAACATTTTTGTTTGGCAGTTTGGTAATTATAAATTAAAATAAATGTCACATTAAGGCTTTTACGGCTTTGTAAAAGCCGTGGTAGCTCAGCGGCTAGAACGCTGATAAATAATCGTGAGGCTGTAAATTCAAATCCCGTGTAAGTATTTTTCCAAATGCAGATGTTGATATAAAACATCATGAGAAAACGTATTACATCATTTGAGCATATGCCCCGCATGGAATTGCACTTGACCATCATTTTTGAAGTGAAAACTTCTTTAGGCGCGCCTAGACAGATTTTTTGTGGGCTGTGAATTGAATTCATTCGTCACGCTCGGATATGATCAGAAAGCTTCGGGTAAACTCGGGACCGTGGTTATTGGCCATCTAGAAATACGTCAGCCAATGGGAAATGCTGAAAGGGCGTGGACAGGCCATCATGGCATGGCCATCTAAAAATGCATCAGCCAATGGGAAATGCTGACACATTTCTAGATGGCCATGCCAAGATGGCGAGGCCACGCCCTCCGGTTAGACCCGTGTAGTTTCCAAGGTAATCAAATTCTGAGTTATAAGTTTTCACTTCTATCAGCAGTTCCTATGACTGCCAATTTTTTTTTACTATATTTTTTTACTATTATTTTTTACTATTACTTTAACGTTTTACCGCCACACGTCTGATGCGAGGATGCGGTCTTACGATGGAAATGCAAAAAAAAATTGGCAGTCATAGGAACTGCCGATAGAAGTGAAAACTTGTGATTCAAATGTTTTCACTTTTAATTGAATTGTCTAATTTATTTATCACCTTGTCAGAAGACAAATTATTTGTTAAACCATCGTAGGTCTATGTACATTGTACATTCGCATAATTTCAACACCGCCAGCTAAATCGATGGTTGCGCCATCTAGTTTTATATCAACGTAATTATACAGAATATTACAACTCTACTGTTTCTGTTGCCCTGGTACTGGTACCTAGGGACAAACGCTTTTATATTTCTGTTGTCCTGGTATCTGGAGATAAACGCTGGGCTGTTGGAGGTTGGTAATCGAAACTCTTTACTGTTTCTGTTACCCTGGTACCTACCTGGCCGTTTTTACCGAGTTTACCCGAAGATTTCATATCCGATCCGATCCGATCCATTATCATATCCAAGCGTGACGATTGATGAATCCATTTCACAGCCCACGAAAATTCTGTCTATAGCGCGCCTAAAGAAGTTTTCACTTCAAAAACCGATTTTTCACTCTTAAATGACGACACCAAGATTGTAATCATCAGGATAAAACCCACTTAGGCAAGACATTCCACACCCTAGACGTCTTATCACAAATGTAGAGTCAAACCTCTTTGTTCGCGTCTCTGGAACGTCAACCATGAAACGATGTCACTTATTCAAGCTTCGAGCAGTCCGGTAGAAAAACGGGCAAAATTAAATTAGATCATGAAGATAATTTAGTATGAAAACTAACGTGGTTATTACACATTTTAAAAACAAATACACGGGTAACTCGCGTATAATTTAGTCAGAACAGTCCAGAACAGAACGGACTGTTCTGACTATATTGTACGTGAGTTACCCGTATAGTTGTTTTAAAATCATGCAGATAAGTTGCACATTTTTCGAAATGTATCTGATAAAAACAAACAACATGCATATCTAGCAATTTTGCGGCGATGTTCAAGACTTTCAAGTCTTATTCGCGCGAGGGTGCGCAATATATAATGGATTATGGTCATGACCATCCTAAAAAAGCCTATAAAGTATTAAGTATTATACACTATACATAGGTCGTCTGTGTTCCAAATTTCAACTCAATCCGTTCAGCGATTTCGACGTGTTTGGGCAAAAAATATCCAAACCACCAAACTGTCGCATTTGTAACATTTGTAGGATTAGAATTCCACGAACTGGTCTTTGTGTAGCGAAAGATGTTAAAATATTTAAAATATTAGTGGGAGTACTTGTTGATGTTGATGCATTGGAAAAAAAATGTAATACACCTAATTGTAGTATTACACGAAAGTAATATTATCTATTCTATGGTAGCGTTAAGCTTGCTCATTAGAATTATCATTTTCTCTATAGAACTGGTGGGTGCTATGGGGAAAACGATAATTCACACCTTTCAACATTCAACCTTCATTCTCACTTTGTATCATTAAACACATGTTCATCAGGTTTACCTTATCTATAACTACATAGGTATATACTTAATTAGTCAATTGAAATATTACATGGGTAGCGATTCTAAGTCCATTCGGTTGCATCCGACACGGAATCTCATCTCTCGGTCTATCTATATATATAAAAGCGAAAGGTCACTCATCACCGAATCTCAGAAACTACAGATGCTAGGAATCTGAAATTTTGCATGGAGGTTCCTTTTAGCACGTAGGCGCTCGCTAAGACGGGGTTTTGCGAAATTCAGTGAAACAAGGGATGAACGGTTGTATCAAAATTCGTGATTTTCAAAGTTATCAAATTTTGTATTTAGACACTTGACACGAAACAATTAAATGTTTGTTCTATCAATTTTGTAATTACGAACTGTACGGGGATGAAATTGGGGCTGAAATGAGGGATGCATGTCAATATGAAGGTTCCCAACCGTTTAAGATAAAACTTTGAAACTCTGTATATAGACACCTGACACGAAGCAAACAAATGTTTGTTCTATCAATTTCGTAATTTCAAACTGTACGGGGGTGAAATTGGGGTCAAAATGGGGGATGAATGTCACTATGAAAGTTCCCAACCGTTGAAGATAAAACCACGAAACTCTGGATATAGACACTTGACACAAAGCAAACGAATGTTTGTTCTATCAATTTCGAAGTGTACAGGGGTCAAATTGGGGTTGAAATGGTGGATGAATGTAAACATGGAAGATCCCAACCGTTGAAGATAAAACCATGAAACTCTGAATATAGACACTTGACACGAAGCAAATGAATATTTGTTCTAGCAATTTTGTAATTTCGAACTGTATAGGGATACAATTGGGATTGAACTAGGGAATGAAAGTACACAAATGGAAGCTTCCAATCGTTGAAAATAAAACCATGAAACTCTGTATATAGGCACTTGACACGAAGCAAATAAATGTTTGTTCTAGCAATTTTGTAATTTCGAACTGTACGGGGATGAAATTGGGGTTGAAATGGTGGATGAATGTCAACATGGAAGATAAAACCATGAAACTCTGAATATAGACACTTGACACGAAGCAAATAAATATTTGTTCCAGCAATTTCGTAATTTCGAACTGTATGGGGATGAAATTAGAGTTGAAATGGGAGACGAATGTCTCTTACGCTTTCACACCTAAACAACTGAACCGAGTTTGATGAAATTGTATCATCATCATCATCATCATCAGCCGCAAGACGTCCACTGCTGAACATAGGCCTCCCCCCTAGATTTCCACAACGAACGGTCCTGCGCAACCTGCAACCAGCGGTTTCCAGCGACCTTTGTGAGGTCATCTGTCCATCTAGTGGGAGGCCGTCCAACACTGCGTCTTCCGGTTCGTGGTCGCCACTCGAGAACCTTTCTTCCCCATCGGTTGTCAGTTCTGCGAGCGATGTGGCCTGCCCATTGCCACTTCAGCTTAGCTACTCTTCGAGCTATGTCGGCTACTTTCGTTCTTTTGCGAATATCCTCATTACGGATTCTGTCGCGCAAAGAGACTCCGAGCATAGCTCGCTCCATAGCTCGCTGTGTGACTTTGAGCTTTGTTATGAGGCCTACAGTTAAGGACCACGTCTCAGTTCCATAAGTCATCACTGGCAACACGCACTGATTGAAGACTTTCGTCTTCAAGCATTGGGGTATTTTGGACTCCAAGATGTGCCGTAGTTTCCCGAACGCTGCCTATCCGAGTTGGATCCTTCGCTGGACCTCTTTGTCGAAGTTGGATCTACCCAATTGGATCTTTTGACCCAGGTAGACGTATTCGTCAACAACTTCGAGTGTGGTATTCCCAACAATAACCGGTACAGGTGAGACATGAACATTTGACATGACCTTCGTCTCGTCCATATTCATCCTCAAACCTACCTGTTGGGATACTCTACTGAGGTCCCTGAGCATAGCACCGAGGTCCTCCATCGACTCCGCCACGATGACTATATCGTCGGCAAACCGAAGGTGAGTGATGCATTCGCCGTTGATATTGATGCCATGTCCGTTCCAGTCCAGTAGCTTGAAAACATCTTCCAGCGCGGCAGTGAACAGTTTCGGAGATATAACATCTCCCTGTCTCACGCCTTTCTGTAGCCGGATATGTTTTGTGCACTGGTCCTGTAATCGGACAGACATTGTGGCTTTGCTGTAAATACACCTCAACACTTCGATATAGCGATAGTCCATGCGGCATCGCTGGAGAGACTGAAGCACTGCCCAGGTCTCGATGGAATCGAAGGCTTTCTCATAGTCCACATACGCTATACATAGTGGCCGATTATACTCCTCGGTTTTCTGTATAATCTGCCGAAGCGTATGTATGTGGTCTACGGTACTATAGCCTTTTCGGAAACCGGCTTGTTCGGGTGGCTGGAAGTCGTCAAACCTGCGTGCGAGACGATTCGTGATTACCCTCGAAAACAACTTATAAACGTGGCTCAGAAGTGAGATGGGTCTGTAGTTCTTCAACAAGGTGTTGTCACCTTTTTTGAAGAAGAGCACCACCACACTTCTGCTCCACGCTTCTGGCGTATTACCGTCAAGTATGACGGAGTCGAACAGCTTCTGGAGGACTTTAAGTACCGGTTTTCCACCCGCTCTCAGAAGCTCAGTCGTAATTCCGTCGTCACCAGGTGCCTTGTTGTTCTTAAGTTGTTTGAGGGCCATCCTAATCTCATACAGGCTGACTTCCGGGATGTCTTCGGTAAAGTGTCGGGTCAGCTTGGCTCTGGGGTCTTTTGCCATGCTAACGACAGGTTGTGCTTGCGTAGAGGTGTATAACTGTTCATAGAACCTCTCAATCTCCTCCAAAATCTCGAATTGAATCTCGAATCTTCGGATGAAATTGTATGGAAGTGTTTTATTATAAGCTGTTTTAGTAACTGTAAATGTGTCTGGGTATAAAAATAGGTACCTACTGCCTGAGTTACCTTAGTATTTATTAAGCGCGGACGAAGTCGCGGGTAACAGCTAGTACTTAATACACAACAAATAGGTATATACTTAATTAGTCAATTGAAATATTACATGGGTAGCGATTCTAAGTCCATTCGGTTGCATCCGACACGGAATCTCATCTCTCGGTCTATACATAATACACAACAAATAGGTATATACTTAATTAGTCAATTGAAATATTACTTGGGTAGCGATTCTAAATCCATTCGGTTGCATCCGACACGGAATCTCATCTCTCGGTCTTTGTCTTATCTGTTTAGCATGACAGAGACAGGGATTGTCAATCCGATTCCGAACCATTCGGAATCGCATTTAGAATCGCTGCCCTGAGCTTTGCATTTTTTAGAGGTGACGCAAATTTATTTTTGGTACATTTGTGGTTTGCTTAAGCTTCTTATTTTTGAAGTTTCAGGAAAAGTATGAAATAAAGAAACTCATAGATTTTATTTGCTACGAATTATATCTGCATACATTTTTTGTAAGATTGGTAGTTCGAAATAAATATCGATAAAGGTGTTTTTCAAGACGGCGGCCGGAAGACAAGGGTCAGGTGGTAACCCCACAAACTTGGGGTAAATCTTCTATTGACCTATATCTATAGATAAAATTATGGAAGGGAGCCCAAGAGGGGAATTTCGGGATTTACTCCAGCGCGGCAGATTAATATACAGTTGGAACTTGTACCCCCGGCTAAGTATCTTAACCAAATATGAGCCCCATAAATAAGGCCGATTAAGAAAAAAATATTTTTGATCATCAGAAATTCTCGAGCTCGTCAGACTAAGGTAGGGCGAGTTAATGACATGCTAAAAAGTGTATATTCCACTAATCTGATAATTCTACAGTGACTGACGCAAAGAAAGTAGAGGGCTACAGAGTTTTTAAAAGGTCATCTCTATATTCTAAAGCGTGGCTATTTTATTTAAAAGAAAATAATTCAAGGATAACGTAAACTATAATATCTAAGGATTCCACAAGCCGAAGTAACAAAATTCATAGCTAATTAGCTCATAAAGCTAATTTTTCGCATTTGAAATTCTATAGCGCCGCCCCCCACTGATGAAAAGGTAATTTTTTTTTTAAATCTTCTTATTAGGTACCTTAGCTTTGCAATCCAATAGGTCTCTATGACGCTCGAGTAACTCCCCATTTAGCATCGTGGGCTCCCCTACCATTAGGTTCCTAAATTGTAACATTTCAATGAACTAAATACTTATGAAGGATGATCTTAAAGGAAACGAATTTTATTACGCACTAAATAACCCGGGGGTCTACCGCCAAACGAAAAATGTCATAGCTTTGATGTTTCTCTCTCTTTTCTTTTCGCTTGAAATGATAGAGACAGCATTAGCAAAGCGTAAGCCGATTTAGTTAGGCGGTAGAAGCGCCGGTGAACTTTGCACGGCTTACGTCTATACATGTTAAATCTTATACCTTTAAACGAGCAATTCTTGTATATAAATATGTATATATATATATATATATAGAATCTGAATCTCGGAAACGGCTCTACGGATTTTCATGAAATTATGTATGCAGGGGATTTCGGGGACGATAAATCGATCTAACTAGGTTTCATTAAAAAAAACGTATATTATGCGCGTTTTTAGACAATGAAAAACTGTCATATTAGACATTAGAATGCGAAAGTAAATTTCGCCGCGTGACGCGACAGCATAAAATTAGCTCAAACGGGAAGTCGGGCGCTCATAGCGGTCACGAATTAGTAGCTCCGGTTTCGAATCCAGACGGGTTCTCTTATTGTTTCAATTCTTTTTTTAAGAAATTCTATTTCTTGTAGTATTTTATCTGTAGGTATCTAAGTATATTTAGTATTTAAACCGAGCAAAGCTCGGTCACCCAGGTACTACAAATTAAACGCAGGAATTTATGTGCCTACGTGCATAATTTCCAAATTACTGCACCAAATTTGATAATTTTCGTGATGTTTATTGTCACTATAAGGTTTCCAAGGAAAATTTCATAAAATCGATATATTTTAAAATAAGTAATTATATTACTTTTTTTAAACGCTTCCGATTGGTAGTGGGCTTGAACATCTTGATTATCTGTAGACCTTCATTGGTCGATGGATAATTCAGGTGTGTTAGGTAGTCATGTGGGTTAAGTGTACGCAGCGTCTAAGTGTGCGCATTCTAAATATCTCGAAAAATATATAGCTCTAAGGAACGGCAATCCCCCTCTTCAGTACCCCGCGGGATGTCCTACGAAGCGCTCGTATTATAGCGGCCTCTCGCACGCCATTTTGGATTGACAGGTAAATGAAGATTTTTGCTAAAATATTTACGATATTTTGTCACATTTGACGCGTAATTTTTTGTAGTCATGTACATTTTTTGAAAATATGCTTTTTGCATTTGAATACAACATAATATCAAGTTTGTTATTTGCCAGTGTTTAAGTTGTTATGATGACGCAATAATCAACGATATTCATGCAATCCTGTTTCGATGGTTTGGGTTAAGTGTGCGCAGAAACCTGTCGCGTAAGTGTGCGCATGCGCACACTTACCCCGCTTGCATTTCTTTGTACATGTGTAGCTATGATTTGTTTCAGAGTACAAATATAAACCAAAATGCCTCGAAATTATCTAAGGAAAGCTCCGGATAGATGCATCGTCACAGATGCACAGCTGGAAGCCGCCAAATTATTAATTTCAAAGGGTGCCAGTAGAAGAAAATCTGCATCTCAAGTCGGACTTAATGAAAATACTCTGCGAAAACGTTTAAAAGCTGGGAAGACTGCAACCAGTATGGGAAGATTTTCTTTGACATTCACCAAGGAGCAAGAGACTGATATTTACAATTATATTAAGCAAAGTGATGATCTTTATTATGGTCTCACTATGCAGAACCTCCAGAAGTTGATTTATGAGTATGCTGAACTAAATAAAATTACTCATAGATTCAACACATCCTCAAAATTAGCTGGCCGAGACTGGGTATATGGATTTCTCAAAAGGTTCCCTGAATTGAAATTGCGACAGCCAGTCCCAACTAGTATTATTGCCAGAGCCATGGGATTCAATAAAACTCAAGTTACAAGATTTTATGATAACTTGCAGAGCCTCTACAACAAACACAAATTTGTACCCAGCCGAATATATAATGTAGATGAAAGTGGAGTCAATACTGTACCAAAGAAAATTCCAAAAGTAATATCGGTGAAAGGAAAAAAGCTGGTGGGAAAAATCGTTTCTGCTGAAAGAGGCCAAACGATTACACTAGTTTGCGCAATGAGTGCAACAGGAAACTATGTTCCTCCAGCATTTATTTTTCCCCGAAAAAAAATGCAAGGTTATTTGCTCAACAATGCACCCGAAGGTAGTATTGGAATGGCTTCTGATTCAGGGTTCATAAATACGGGCCTGTTTATAGAATACCTATGCCATTTCAAAGACAATGTTCAGCCAACCAAAGACAATCCCGTCTTGTTAATTTTGGACAACCATACCAGCCACATCTCTCTGAATGATATACTGTTTTGTCGTGTTAATGGTATTCACATGCTTACTCTCCCACCTCCCAGTAGCCACAAGATGCAGCCCTTAGATCGTGGGTTTTTTGGGCCCCTGAAAACGAAGTTCGCTTACGCATGTGATAAATGGCTAAGCCACCATCCAGGCCGAGTGATTGGACTAACAGAAATAGCTCAATTGGTAAATGAGGCCTTCCAAAAAGCAGCTTCCCTTAGCAATGCGGTTTCAGGTTTCAAAGCTTCTGGAATCTGGCCAATAGACAAAGATCTTTTTTCGGATGAAGACTTCGCGGCAGCGTCTGTAACTGACATGATTCCTGCACAAAATTTAGAAGAGATGTTGCCAACTACAGCATTACAGGAACCTTTCCAAGAAGATTCAATTCCATCACGCGCAGAGCATTTGACAAACTTAGTAGCATCCACCTCTTCTACACAGCCAACACAAGAAGTTTTTGAAACTGCAGGAACGACTTCACCTTCGATAATACATAATCTTTCTACATCAGAGCAAAATTCTTCTATGCATAACTTTACAGTTACCACATCATTCAGTCAACCTGCACAAGATCTACTGTTGACTACTGAGCATACATTGACATCATCCAACGCTGACAAGCAAACTCGAAAAAACTTCTTAGAGATCGCTCAATCATATCCAGCGACAAACATCAGTTCAGCCACCACTGCATCTACACCAACATCCGTAGCTTCAACCAGCAAAGAATTTATACCATTGTCGTCCATACAAGCTCTACCGAAAGCAACGTCACAAAATCGACGACGAAAAGGCAAAAAATCAATCATTGCTACTGATAGTCCCTATAAATCTGAGTTAAAAGCTAAGCAAAAAGAGGAAGAAGAGAAATTAGCAAAAAAGAAAATACGACTAGATTTGAAAGAAAGACTTAACACTAAGAAAACTAGTACGAAATCATCTGTGACTGCCAAAAAAAATGTTAAAAATAAGACTCTTAAGAAACCAAAAAATGACGAAAATGAGTATTACTGCCCCTTATGTGGCGAAAAGTATTCTGATCCACCGACTGAAGATTGGATTGAATGTAGCCTTTGTGGAACCTGGTGGCACGAACAGTGCAACAGCTCCGAACACGGCACTTTTATTTGTGATTAATGTATGACGAAGTAGGTACTTCGTTACTACTTTGTAGAAATCTTAAAAGTTCAAATTGATCTCATATTTTGATTTAAGATGTTTATTATGTTGATTACTTTAAGTTACTATGATGAAAAATTGTGTAATTATAATATATAGCATTGTTTATTTTCTAAATATATGTTTTTTGTTGTTGCGTACACTTACCCATAGTGCTGCGTACACATACCCCGATACTGGGGTAAAAGTGCGCATATGAAAGGGTCTTTGTTTTCTATAGTTTCTTAAAATACAAGCTACTGATAATACTATTGTTGTGTCTAAGTTGATTACAAATAAACAGTCTTACTAATTAACACAGTTTTGTTTCATTCTACTAATAATATTCGAGTTTTTGAAGCATCAAAGTTTAAATGCGCACACTTGACCCACATGTCTATATATGTAGCGTAGTGTAGCTCTCATTGTATTTTAGTTTTGTTAATAAAGTCTCTGCCCGTTCAAAAAAAAAGAATTATATGATGAATAACTTCGTAGGTAGACTGTTTATTTATCCGTGCGTTTAAATTTAAAGATGATTGTTTCCTGACTCGCGAACACGCGACGTAAAGTTAATTGTTTCTACACGAAATAAGGAAAGTCCAAGTCGAATCTACAAACTTTCAACGCCTGACCTTAGGATTTATTTATGGTCATAGCAAAGGCGAGACGCACTGGAAGTTGTAGACGCTAAATATAATATACGGGAAATATTTTGGGACGCCTAAATTGTGGCGCCATGTTTTAGTAATGGTAGGACTCTTGGCAGAGTCCGCCTGGGGAAGGACCACACCTTTGCCAGTTATACTACCACCAAGCAGTAATGTGCAAATATTGCTGTGTTCCGGTTTGAAGAGCAATGTTTCCAGAGAAATTACAGGGCTTAGAGATATAACAACTTAGATCTCTGGGTGACGAGCGCAGTGCAGTGTTAGGTAATGATTTGGACTCTTTAGATAATTTATAATTATTTTAATACTAGAGTAGACGTTCTGGACGTCTACTCTGTTTCTACGAAAACGAAATTTCGAAAAAAACTCGCGACTTTCCTACTCTCGTTCTACTTCGTTTCGTCCGATACAACATTGTTTGACGTTTAAAAAATGTTCTAAGCATACTCTAAAGGCCGATTTAAACTGAACAAACATAGAGCTAGAGCTGGAACAAGAGTATTCTTTCTCGATCTTTTAGTGTAAACGAAAGATCGTTCTTAGCGTTTTCCATATTATAATTATATTCCATAGAATCTTTGCGAACGCAATCAAAACAACGAAAGAATGCTCTACGTTTGTTTACACCAAATGAATTTGATACAGTAGGGATAGAATGAGCATTCGCTCGTCTGATGTAAATCGGCCTTAATTAGAGTAGGCTTAGAACGTTTAAACGGACAAAACGACGGATCGAAGTAGAATCGGAGTTGGTAAATCGCGAGTTTATTTCGAAATTACGTTTTCGTTGAATTAGAGTAGACGTCCTGTTATATACCCGCTTTAAGAATTTATAGTAAGGTTCCAGAATATCTTAAATCTCTATCATTCGGAAAAATATAAATGCGGATTATACAGATGGGTAACTGATCACAATTTTTATGATGTTAAACATTACCTTGATTTTAATGCAAACAGATATAGTCCCAAATGATCTCGTCAATGTAAACCTGAATATACTGATCACTTAACGTACATATTAATGTACATATCACATAGCTTTTTTTTCGTTTTTATTGTATGAACTATTGATTTTAATATCAGTAATTATCTAATTATTTGTTGTTTAGATTGTAACTTTAATTCTAAAATTCCTTAGATATAAAAAACTGTTATTGATATTATAAATTAAGATGTTTCGAAAGTTTAATATTTGTGTAATAATTTTTAAATTTCGCATGACTTTTAGGCTGAAATTGATGCAGCACTACACCATATTATTTCAAGAACTTATTTGTAACCACAATTTTTAGCGAATAAATTACTTTTACTTTTAATAGAATAAAATAGCGTGCCATGGAAGCCGCTTAAGTTTGGTGTAGTTTGGGGTTAGATGGTGTTGTGTGTGAAATGTCCACCTATATGTATTTATTTATAACACCGTTCCCGTACCTGGACGTCTACTCTCTTTGTACGAAAACGAAATTTCGAGAAAAAACTCGCGACTTTCATACTCCGGTTCTACTTCGTTTCGTCTGATACTCATACTCATACTCATACTCATACTCTTTAATTGATAACGAGTAGTTACATGTCATATTAAAGATATTCAAATTAAAGATTGTGACTGATAGAACATTGTTTGACCTTTAAATGTTCTAAGCCTACTCTGATTAGAATAGGCTTAGAACATTTAAACGGACAAAACTACGAATCGAAGTAGAACCGGAGTTGGAAAGTCGCGAGTTTATTTCGAAATTACGTTTTCGTAGAAAGAGAGTAGACGTCCTGTTCTTCCCGTTATTTTTCCAAGATAACACGTCTATTATCTAAGATAATAAGCCTATGCGTTCTTCCAGACTATAATCTTTTTCCAAAATTTCTATCCGATCCATTCATCCGTTACGACGTGAGTGAGCAACAAACATCCAATTATCCAAACGTCCATACATTGACATTTATAATATTGGTAGGATTGTTATTATCCCAGCAGTTGTAAAACAAAGTAGGATGATGATGTTGAAAGTAAATAAATATTATGGATACCTACCTAACTAATAATGTGCAAATAAAATTATCAATTTGTTTTGTACGGAAATATATCTTAAGGATATCGTTATTGGACTACCTAATCTCAAAACAAAGTTCAATAAACGTTTTGTAAACACAATGTAATAAAACAACATTTGATCATAAAGCATTTAGTCCGAAAAAAACATTGCATATATCTCACCTTTATTATAAAACCAATAACGCTGTTAATGCCCTGATAATGTTTAGGTCATTACACACCTTATGCACCTAGGTTATACAGTACAAATTAACTGATAAAACAGTGAAACTTTTTATTTGTGTAAAAGGAGACTGATTCACCGCTAATGGATTTGAGATGCATTGCCGTCCTTGTGTTGTGGTTATTGAGATATTGGGTAAATCAAAAAATGGCAAATGATTTTAAAAGCTAAATCCGAAATTTTACAATTAAAATATTGATACAAAACCCAAACTACTCAACAAAAAAATATCAATTTAAACAAATTAATAATCTCGACACAGCGCGCATCGTCAGGAGGTTCCTCAGTCTGCAACCCTAGCCACCGGTAGCTTTGGCTCTGCCCCGTTGCTGGCGGTACCCTAGTTTTTAAGTTTTTTATAATGTTTATATTTTATATTTATATGTTGTAAAAAACTTACTCAGATATTAAGACGATGATTAAATAATTATATAAAATAATTACATACTTATATTAACTACTTATAACTTACATAATTTTATTTAAATATATTATTACTAATATTATAAGGTAATAAAGAATTATAAGCATGACTCTCGTTGGGTGTTTGCGACAAATCTCCTTGGATTCGTATTTTAACTTTCAAATTCCATCCGTCTAGATATGGTTATGGTATGGTAGATACGTGGGCATTAAAAATGTAGAAACATACAAGATATATAGAAAAAACATCTCTCAGTCATCTTTCTCGCAGTCAGATAATAAAATATCATCTGATCATAAAGGGATTCATACATGCTCGTGTTGATGCAACGTCTAATTATATTGTAATGTATTAATATAACTTTTGTGTTCTGTCAATCAGAAAAGTTCTTTGTCTGTCAGAAAAAAACATTGCAAATCTCACCTTTATTATAAAACCAGCAACGCCCTAAATACCCTGAGAATGTTTGGGTCATTAAACACCATATATATGCATTTAGGTTTCACCGTATAAATTAACAGTGAATGTTTGTCTGTATGTCCTTTATAGAATCGTAAACGCATTTGATCAAATGACGATGTTTGGCAAAGTATGCGTGATCCAAAAAAAGTTTCTACAGATGACGTAGCAACGCGCGCAGGGTACATCACTATTTTAAAAAAATTGGCAGTCATAGGAACTGCCGATAGAAGTGAAAACTTAAAACTCAGAATTTGATAGCTTACCTTGGAAACTACACGGGTGTAACCGGAGGGCGTGGCT
The DNA here is from genome assembly GCA_963693475.1 of Ectropis crepuscularia. Classification (NCBI taxonomy): domain Eukaryota; kingdom Metazoa; phylum Arthropoda; class Insecta; order Lepidoptera; family Geometridae; genus Ectropis; species Ectropis crepuscularia. Next base: position 6,162,563 of record OY856368.1, on the reverse strand, counting down.
TCGCCATCTTGGCATGGCCATCTAGAAATGCGTCAGCATTTCCCATTGGCTGATGCGTTTCTAGATGGCCATGCCATGATGGCCTGTCCACGCCCTTTCAGCATTTCCCATTGGCTGACGTATTTCTAGATGGCCTATAGCCATGGTCCCGAGTTAACCCGAAGCTTTCTTATCATACTCGAGCGTGACGAATGAATTCAATTCACAGCCCACGAAAAATCTGTCTAGGCGCGCCTAAAGAAGTTTTCACTTCAAAAGTTTGCATTTATTCGTAATTTGGTCCCCTTGGAGATAGATAGGATAGTTTTGTAGCTCAATCCTATAGTACCATTTTTAATTGCAAAGTTTATTTTATGGCATTATCCAAGCAAAGCCGAAATGGGCCGCTAGTTTACTGATAAAACAGGTACAACTTTAATTCGCGTAAAGGAAAACTGATTCAGCGCTAATGGATTTTAGATGCATTGTCTTCCTTGTGTTGTGGAAGTTGAGAAATCAGGAAAATCAAAAAATGTCTAATCATTTTAAAACATCGATTTAAATCAATGGATGTGCCCTCCCAAACTTCAGGCGCACGAAATTATGTTGTCGTTGGGAAGAGTGAGCTTACTCTTTTTAGTTTTTCACCGTTTTAGTCGATTGTAGGAAGCGGTGAACGCCGGACGTTTATACCTATCACTATTCTTTGTCAACAATCAAATTAAATAGAACCGCAACATACCTCGGCGCTAGCGATTCTAGGGCCCAAGTAGATTGGTAGTTATAAACCACTCACGCTACACACAGAGACGTAGTTTGTAACAATTTCAAGGTGCTCAGGGCACATGTGTTGATTTATATCGATGTTTTAAAAGACTTAACTGTCACCGAAATATCTGCAACATAATTTTCACTCCTTACTACTCATATTAACTATATAAAATAATCGTGATATCGTACGTTTGACCCCGTCTGCACCTAGGAGTATTTTTCTAAGTGCAAATGTAACAAGTTTGTAATCACTACTAGCCTTTGCGGTGAAGGAGAACATCGTAAGAAAATTGGCGTGTTCCAAGAAAGATACCTAATCTTACGTGTTCCAGTCTGCACTTGGCCAGTGTTGTGGATTATGGTCTTGAATCTCTAAGGAGAGTTTCAAGACCTTCTGGGCTTACTCTAACAAGGGTAAGAAAATGCCTAGAATCCCAGCAGTGGTCACTTAAATTGGGCTGGTTATCCTATGCTGATGCTATGCTAGTAGCCATAGTTGTTAACCAACATCAATATGTTTGTACTCTACTCGTTATTGTAATTTAGTTTTTTTTTATAGCATAGAGTGACGAGACGAGCAGGTCATGTGCCTGATGGTAAGCAACATGCCTGCCACATAACAGCACAGTAACACGCAGCTATTGGAACATGATAGTCCAAATCATTACCTAGCACTGCACTGCGCTCGTCACCCAGAGATCTAAGATATTATATCTCTAAGCCCTGTAATTTCTCTGGAATCATTGCCCTTCAAACCGGAACACAGTAATGTTTGCACATTACTGCTTGGCGGTAGAATATTTGGCAAAAGTGTGGTACTTCCCCAGGCGGACTCTGCTAAGAGTCCTACCACTACAAAAGTATTGATACCAAAAGTAGTATTTGCCATAATAATTTCAGAATGTTATGGCAAAATTACATGGATAAATCATTTTATGTCTCTAGATGACAAGCGCAATGCAGAGCCAATAATACTATAAATAAATGTGTGTGTGTGTTTAAGACCACACGGCAGAAGTGAAAACTAAAATAAGAAATAACTATTAAAAACCATTGAATAAATAAAAATAAAAACGATTACAAAATATTATAAATTGAATATAGTTAGCACGGCGACACGATAGTGACAGATGCGGCTGAAGGAGTATAGGCACATGACCAAGAATAAATAAAAGAAAAACAATAGACAAATGTGATCTGTGGTGCGTCAAACCAAGTTTTCAATTCAATAAAAAAGAGTATCTCTCTATTTAGTCTGTGATAAAAAAAATTGGCAGTCATAGGAACTGCCGATAGAAGTGAAAATTTAATAACTCAGAATTTGAAGCCTACTTTGGAAACTAAACGGGTGTACCGGATGACGTGGCCTGACCATCATGGCATGGCCATCTAGAAATGCGTTAGCATCCGAAGATTTCTTATCATACCCGAGCGTGACGCCAGTGACGCTAGAATTCAATTCATACCCCACGAAAAATCTGTCTAAAAGCGCGCCTGCGCGCCAAAAGAAGTTTTCACTTCGAAATACTTGGGAGGTGTCAAGGGACATTCTGATGGAACGAAGTTGTACAAAATATTGCAACTCTTTACTGTTTCTGTTGCCCTGGTACTGGTACCTAGGGGCAAACGCAACTCTTTTATATTTCTGTTGTCCTGGTATCTGGAGATAAACGCTGGGCTGTTGGAGGTACGAGTAGGTAATCGAAACTCTTTACTGTTTCTGTTGCCCTGGTACCTACCTGGCCGTTTTTACCGAGTTTACCCGAACATTTCATATCCGATCCGATCCATTATCATATCCAAGCGTGACGATTGATGAATCCATTTTACAGCCCACGAAAATTCTGTCCATAGCGCGCCCAAAGAAGTTTTCGCTTCAAAAACAATACTGCTATACTCTATATTATAGTACTAGCTGAACGCGCGCCCGTTGTTACGCCATCTATCGAAAATTGGTCGTACCAATTCAAATTTTGAACAAATTCGATTACTTTAGGTTCTAATGACGCAACCAATGACTTAACCACGGCGCTGGCCGTTATAATGCTGCCAAAACGCCAAGGTGTGTAATATTTACCGATACAGCTAGTCAGAAACCATGTTTTTAGGGTTTCGTAAGAAGTAAAAACGGAACCTTTATAGATTCGTCATGTCTGTCTATCCGTCCGTATGTCACAGCCACTTTTTGCCGAAACTATGACAACTACACTGTTGAAAGTAGATAATTGTTTTTGTTGTTGTAAGTAGATGTATTCTGTGAACCGTATTAAGATTTTTTACAAAAAAAAAAACAATACATTTTGGGGGTGCCCCATACATAAAACTGAAACTCAAAAAAAAATTTTTTCATCGTACGTGTACAGTCCGCGAGGTATAAGCTGAGCTTTGCATTAGTGTGAGTGATCACCAAAAGTACAGTCAGACGCAGGACGCTGTGACCATGTTCTCTTAATAAGGTGTCAATTTTATATTCAATAAATCGTTGTTTATTATGCAGTATCAATTGTATATTGGTATAAACGATAGGCCTGCCCTGAATACGGTATTCGGAAATTTTAAGTAAATAAGTTATACGTAGGTGACGGATCTCATGCTTTTCCATTAAAACTTTTCTGTTATTCTCTGTCCTTGACCATTTGAATCCTAAAAGAGATACTTCTTTTCGCAATGACCATATTGATCCTGGATAGTTAATGTCAGCTTGTTGTTTAAGAGTTTGTTGTCTGACTGTACTTTTGGTAATAGATGCGTATGCATGTGATCACTCACACTAATGCAAAGCTCAGCTTATACCTCGCGGACTGTACGTATCTATCGATAGGTCTTCAAAAATAATGTTGAGGTTTCTAAGTATAATATTTTTTTCTGGACTGAATAATTTGTGCGAGAGACACTTCCAAAGTGGTAAAATGTGTGTCTGGGAACTATTACTTCTAAAATACGAGAATGATAAAACCATGCAGACGTTCAACCAAAATTGGTTTGAACTCGGTCTAGTGAGTAGTTTTTTTTAGTACGTCATAAATACACTATTACTAAAACATCGGTCAAAGTTACACCGAACTACAAGAACTTTTCTTTTATATTTTTTTAAAATAAATAGTGACGAGACAATCAGGCCATGTGCCTGATGATAAGCAATAGCACAGTACAGTGACACGCAGCTATTGGAACATGAAGAGTCCAAATCATTGCCTAGCACTGCACTGCGCTCGTCACCCAGAGATCTAAGATGTTATATCTCTAAGCCCTGTAATTTCTCTGGAAACATTGCCCTTCAAACAGGAACACAGTAATGTTTGCACATTACTGCTTGGCGGTGGAATAACTGGCAAAGGTGTGGTACTTCCCCAGGCGGACTCTGCCAAGAGTCCTACCACTACAACTTATGTATTATGTTACTTGCTGCCAGGGCCTGATTAACCCTTAGGCTAATTAGGCTGCAGCCTAGGGCGCGAGGATCGAGAGGGGCGTGCTGAAATAATGTAGACTTGCCGAAGAGACAGTTCGGGTTTCAGAGAGGTTGCTCCACGACTGACGCCGTCCATCGGAAGGACCGAAGGAAGGTATGCTCCAGTGGCGGCGTATTGTTTACGGTGTCCCCTAACATAGTAAACGCGTTCAACATCCTAATCAGAACAACCATAACAGAGGTGCTGGGGTACCCCAACAGTTACGGTGCCTCGTTAGGGACTACCTCTCTCACAGAGAATTAGTGTCCCCAACAAAAGAAAGGGAGGGACCTTATCCTCATGTCACGAGGGGTTCCACAGGAGTTTGCTCTTACGCTACCCCTGTGGAACTTAGGTTACGAAAGGGTGCCGAGCGGCTCTAACTGCGTTGCATCGGCGTCGCAAACTACGCCAACGCAACGGCACGCTGGGTACTGTGAGAGGGTGGAGGTTTCGCGGGGTGGCGGTGTTAAAAACTAATTAAAACAAAACTAATACACTAGGTAAGTACTTTTTAGACGGACCGTATGACACCTGCCCTTCTACTGCCTAACTAAATCGGTTTAGGCTATTGCCTATTGCTATCTCTATACCTATAATTTCAAACGAATCGCAAAGAGAGAAATGTCAAAGCTAAGACAGTTTTCGTTAGGCGGTACACCCTCTGGTGGGGGCGCGTCCTCATAATTAGCCTAGGGCGGTCAGAACTCTTAATCAGTCACTGCTTGCTGCTACGGAACCATTCATGGGCGAGTCCGACTCGCACTCTGCCGCTTTTATTATATTATACCAGCTGCGGACGTTGTTAACATGCGACCCAACAACTACTTACTTCAACAAGACAAAAAATAATGTATTAATAAAGGTAGATAACGTATTTTTTTTATTTCATTGAAAACCATTCAGTCGTTACAGTGATATGTGGGAACAAACTTTCATACCATAAACAAACAAACTTTTGCCTATGCTAGTGTACACTCCGGATAACATTATGATATATAGTTAGTTTCGCATATTTTTACTTTTTATTGACGTGACAACGTCTTATAATTCGATGAAGCCGGCTGCCCGCCCGCAAAACATGACGTCATGTGCCGTTACCGCTGTTACATCGCCGCATGACGTCATGCGCCGATCAGTATTTTCTTAAGACGTTGTCACGTTAAACTATCGTCAGTAAACCGACTTTACAGACAACCATTTTTTTTTAATTTGGGGCATTACACTCCACGGACTTCTAGGTGCTCCGTCCTATTTATTAACAATTACAAAAAAACAGTTTATCTCAACATATGGGATTAAGAGTGACATCAGAAATAAAAATAATCTAAGTACATTATTTACTCACAATTTAATTATAACGCAAAAATACCTGCATTTTTTTGCTACCAAGACATTGAAACACAATCAAGCCGTTTTCCGAATTGACGATTTTACTCACATACCTACAACACAAGAGAGATAAATCAAGAGTAGTAGTAAAGTGCTAAAGTCCCAAAAAATATCATAAAATTTATTCTCAGTCAAAACTATGGACGTTTCAACAACAGTCGCGCTTTGGTGAGTAATTTCGTAATTAGTATTCAGAATATAATATTTTAATCTGCGTTCTCGGATTTAGGTATTTAACTCATTATATTTTTAGGATTAAGTTAAAAGTCGCGGTAATACTCTTTGCAAAGTCTTCCTTTGGGAAATTTTAACAGCTACTCTACAGCTATAGCAGTCCAACAGTAATTTATTGATACAAAATATGAAAGTTAAAATAAAAAGAGCTTTTTATCTATGAAGCCGAAACTATGCAAAGCTGTTTCTTTCTTGCTGTTTCATTCTTGGGCTTAAGTGCGAGTTTAGTAATTGAGGTACAAAAAAATACAGTTTCTTAATTACAACGAACTGTTACCATTCTTACAATTTTCAAGATAGTCCAAGACAGCTAGTCTTTATACACTTTGTGGATAACGTGTCCCAACTAAGTACCTACTTCACCTTTCAATACTTTCTTTTTTTCGAAAAAACAAATACCTACCGACTTCATTTGAAAATTAAATTCAGACATTTGACCAAATTTCATAAGAAGCCATCGAGGTATGAGAAAGTTAATTTTAGTTTTTGATCATATTTCAAAAACGGCCACAACGATTTCGAAACAATTATATAGCACCACCTTTAAACTATATGATCTAACAAATAAAAAAAGAACCAACAAAATTGATTCACAATTGGCCGAGTTGTCGCGAAACATGCATAACACGTAAAAAAACCACAACCAAACTGAGAACCTCCTCATTTTCTGAAGTCGGTTAAAAACTAAATCAAAATTGGTTTATCTATTCGAGAGCGACAAAGCCACAAGCAGACACACCCTTACACACACACACACACCCTCTAACACTAACACACCCTCACACATACACCCTCTATCACATACACACACACTCACACAGATAGTGAGAGAGACATCAAACTCATAAGACCCCGGTTGCTTGGAAGAGATCGCTATTAATAGCGATAAGGAGCCATTTGATTCACTAGCTTTAAGGCTATGTCATTTTGTTTGTTTTTTTTTATGTATTGTGGAGTTATATCCATCCAACACTCCTTGTATTTGTGTAGGGAGTTAAAAAGTACGTTGAGCTCCAAAAGCGGTCACTACTGGCGCAAGGACAAAACAAACAGAAAACATAAATGAAACTAATTATTTATAGAGTACCATAGGTACAGAAATAGATATAATGTTTACAAAATGTGGTTCGCAATTTAGTACGCAAAACAATATAATCTAAAATTGTTTTATAAAAATAAACATTTATTTTTATTATTAAAGTTTAGGGTTGCCATGGATGGCTTAGATTCACAAACCAGCCCGGCAGATGGCGCTGCAGTTGGTATCTACGTTATTATCCGAGCGAAGCCGGAACGGGCCGCTAGTCTAATTTTGTAAATTATCTCTAACTTTGGAAATAATTTCTAACCATTCCGTCTATCAATGCACCCACAAACAAATATTTACTTCAAACTATTATGTTGCAAAAAAAAACAGCTGAAGTTTAAAAATAAATGAACACGATATACCTATCAACATAAAATGGTATACGGTCTAAGGAATTAAAATACTGGAAACAAAATTAGAAACGGCACCGGTTGAAAAAAATTGCAGATCTAGAAGAACTCAATACAGATATCTAAATTCTTGTTATACTTTAGAGTCTTGGAACGATCAGGACATGTGTGTCTGATGATAAGCAACACGATTGTCCATAGAAGCTCACGCAGCTATTGTAATAAAATAATTATGGAGAGTCCAAATCATTACCTAGCACTGCAGTACACTCGCCGCTAAGATATTTATGTAAGATCATTTATTTCTATTCCTCGTAATTTGTCAAGAATCGTTGCCCTTCAAAATGGAACAAAGTGATGTTTGCACATTACTGCTTGACGGTATAATAATTGGAAAATGTGCTAACTTATTAAGGTCATGTCAAATCTATCGTCAAAATGTCAGTTACAAAATATCATCGTCATCGTCATTATTATCATCATGTCATCTTCTTCTGGATATACGCCTCTTCCAATTTATGCCTTTTAACTAGATCTGCAGTTCCTGTCATCGACTGTTTCTCCGCCACTTTACCCATATCGACGATCCAGTCCAGGGTAGCGATTCTGAAACCATTCGGTTGCATCCGACACGGAATCTCATCTCTCGGTCTTTGTCATGCTAAACAGATAAGACAAAGACCGAGAGATGAGATTCCGTGTAGGATGCAACCGAATGGTTTCAGAATCGCTACCCAGAACGTCTACTCTCTTTCTACGAAAAATGTTATTTCGAAATAAACTTGCGACTTTCCTACGCCAGGACGTCTACTCTAATTTAACGAAAACGTAATTTCGAAATAAACTCGCGATTTTCCAACTCTGATTTTACTTCGATCCGTCGTTTTGTCCGTTTAAATGTTCTAAGCTCTAATTAGAGTATGCTTAGAACATTTAAACGTCAAACAATGTTGTATCGGACAAAACGAAGTAGAACGAGAGTAGAAAAGTCGCGAGTTTTTTTTTCGAAATTTCGTTTTCGAAGAAACAGAGTAGACGTCCTGTTCTACTTCGTTACATTGGAACAATATTTCACGAATTAGGTACTCTTAAAAAAGTAAATTTGATGAATGCTAATAATTTAAAAACCTTTTTTTTATCGCGTATAGGTCTATCGCGTTTAGGCGTTTGACCACCAACTCGCCTGATGGTAAGCGACGGTGTGGTTGAAGATGACGCACGTTGCCCTAGAAAGTACCTCTGTCCACCTTGAAAAGTTCTAAAATGTATCTCAGGGAACAAGGGGGCCGGCATTATTATGACATACTATTACAAAAAACTGCTAGTCGGAAGTTACATGATAATGAACTTTATGCCATCGTACTTATTCAACAAACTCAATGTTATGTGTATTAATAGTTATTCTTCTATTTATTGAGGATTTTACACGAACTTTGATTTTAATCTTGAATGTCTTATTTAAAGATACCTTCATTGATAACACTAAAAGGTATTTTAATTGTAATTATCTATTGTTTATTTCACGTGTTGACTACCTAATATTTAAGAAGTAGCGAGGCAAAGGTGAAATAAATGTTATAATAATACTAATATAATTTACAAGTCGTCATAAAAATCAACAACAACAGCCCACTAAACGTTCCCACTGCTGGGACTCGGGGCTTTCTCTCGCAAGGAGAGAGTTAAGGCCATAATCCACCACGCTGGCCCAGTGCGGGTTGGCGGATGACACATGACTTCGAAAGATTCTAGGTACATGTCGGTTCCCTCACGATGTTTTCCTTCACCGTTTTTTAAGTTAGCGGCATTACGCACATGACTTCGAAAATACAGTGGTGCGTATGGGGTTTGAACCCGGGGTCTCCGGATCGGCAGCCGCCGTTCTCCCGACTAGACCACCGTAACTTAAAATACTGTTTTTTATTTGTTGAGCAAAGAAACAAAAGCGTCTTACATATAATTTTGTTTATTTAATTATGATTTCGCTGTCTGAAAATACGCTTAAAATAACGACATCTGTAACCATATTAACATGCCGTGGAAATTACTTGTAATGCCACTAGATGGCGCCACTTGTGTTAGAAAAACACGCAAATAATAATCTTCAACACACCTCTTTTTATACATATTCGGCTGCAAATTTAAATCGATGGCTCCGAATCACAACGAGTCAACTACCTAAGTATTCTTGTTATGAAGTATACTAATACTTCTTTACTAAGGCTGTAAATAAATTGTATTTCCAAACATATTGCAGGCCAGTTTGTATGGGAAACTTTTTAAAATAAGTTATATAAATAAATCGTGTTATCTTACCTACAAACAGCAAAATAGATATTTGTATGTGTTTATTACATTTTGAGAATTACGCTTTTTTTACGGAGGCTGATAGGTAGCCGTTAATAGGGTTTATTTATTTAGGGTTCGATTCCCACCCATTGCAAATATTTGTGTGAAGAATTCAAATGTTTGCACTGTGTCTGGGTGTTTCTATGTATAATAAGTGTGAAAGTATGTATTTAAAACTATATAACTATTATATCAGCTATCTGGCCGCCATCATACAAGCTTTGCTTAGTTTGGGGTCAGATGGTGTTGTGTGTGAATTGTCCACCAATATTTATTTATTTATTATATTTAAAAGTCATCGATATTGTCATCTAGTTGATCATCTGAAACGCTCTACTATGTAATTTTATAGTATTACTGCAGCCTAGAGCCTAGAGCGCCATCAGGCGCATGTCTCCTGCTCGTTACGCCACTTTTGACGTGATAACGTCTTATAATTCGATGAAGCCGGCTGCACGCCCGCAAAACATGACGTCATGTGCCGTTACCGCCGTTACCTCGCCGCATGACGTCGTCAGTACCATTCCATCAGTATTTTCTTAAGACGTTGTCACGTTCAACTATCGTCAGTAAACCGACTTTACTGACAACCATTTTTTTTTACCATAAAAACTTTTATCTACATAATCTAATAAATAATATTTCTGCTTTCAGTGCCATTCTCAGTGCATCATTGGCAGTAGACGTCAGCTTCCCGCCCTGGTTTCGGTTCGGTACCTCCACAGCTGCGTACCAGATAGAAGGAGCATGGAACGTAAGCGGTAAGAGGAAATCTGTAGTGGTAGGACTCTTAGCAGAGTCCGCCTGGGGAAGTACCACACCTTTGCTAGTTATTCTACCGCCAAGCAGTAATGTGCAAACATTACTGTGTTCCGGTTTGAAGGGCAACGTTTCCAGAGAAATTACAGGGTTTAGAGATATAACATGATCTATGGGTGATGAGCGCAGTGCAGTGCTAGGTAATGATTTGGACTCTGCATGTTCCAATAGCTGCGTGTCACTGTGTGCTGTTATGTGGCAGGCATGTTGCTTACCATCAGGCACATGTCCAGTTCGTCTCGTCACTTTTTACTTTAAAAAAAATCTAACTCACTACAATCACTGTTTCCAAATAAATGTTCCCCTATTTCTTCTCCTAATCCTAAACACATATTTAAAAAAAAATAGTAGTCATAGGAACTGCCGATAGAAGTGGAAGCTTATAACTCAGAATTTGATAGCTTACCTTGGAAACTACGCGGATGAAACCGGAGCCATGGCCAAGGCCATCTAGAAATGCTGACAGATTTCTAGATAGCCGATGGGAAATCCTGACGCATTTCTAGATGGTCAATGACCATGGTCCCGAGTTTACCCGAAGATTTCTTATCATTCTCGATCGTGACGCTAGAATTTAATTCACAGTCAATGAAAAATCTGTCTGTGGTACGCCACGCACCACAGACTGCAAGAACCGAAACGACAATGACCATGTTGAACCGCCTTTGTCGAAACAAAAATAAAAATAGGCTTGATGCTAGGACGCATTTTCTACCAGCTACCTGCTGCTTTGGTACTCTTATCTCTTAAGTTTCGTTCAAAATTAGAGGTTGTTTATAACGATAGGTCTATGACCAGGAAAACATGCTGTTTAGTGCAATGTCATTTTTTGAGGCTTCAATCAGAGCGTAGATGCGTTTTATAACCTTGCTCATTAATTAGCTGAAACGGCGGACCGTGAAAAGTTTGACTTTCAATGTCTTAATTTCAAAATTAACTTAAATAAAATATATTAAATTTTGTTGAATATAACTTGTTACTACTTGTTTATTTATGTACTAGATGAACCCGCTACTTCGTTCGCGTACGTTGATCTTGCGACCTTATCTATATAATTATATAAAAGCGAAAGGTCACTCATCAAGGAATCTCAGAAACTACAAATGCTAGGAATCTGAAATTTTGCATGAAGGTCCCTTTTAGCACGTAGGCGCTCGCTAAGACGGGGCTTTGCGAAATTCAACCCCTAAGAGGGTGAAACAAGGGATGAACGATTGTATGAAAATTCGTGATTTTCAAAGTTATCAAATTTTGTATCTAGTTGGTACATAAAGTAGTACTTACGTAAAAATATTTGGATGGGTGGCCATGACACAAACCGTGTGAATTTGTTTTTTCACACAAAAATATATTTATTCGAGTTTAGCAATTTCATATTTTATATTTTGGCAACATCAAACATACTCGTAGTAAGGTTGTGGAGAATCGAACAAAGCCGTAGTGTTAAGTTAGTAGGATTTTTATAGGATACATTACGAAGAGTACTCGTATGTAGCTGATGTGCGTAATCTGATACTTACCCACATATACATTTTAACAGGATGATAGCCTAAGTAGGTGATAGACTTATTAGCCGATGTGATATTTTAGACTCTAAGCCAGACTCTAAGACCATGTGTGTTTCAAATGTCAATCTAATTGGTAATGTCGCTCTGTCGTTAAGGTGCTGACAACAGCTAACTGAAATTCACGAATTCGAAATTAAGCCACGCCTATTTACTACTTCGATAAGACAGCGCCACCAAACGAAACCGCGTCCAGCCGGCGACATTATTAGTATTGAACAAAACGTGGAAACAAAAAGTTACCGCTCCAAGCTCATAGATGGCGCTTTTAAAATATTTTTGTAATTAATTTAACATAACTTTTTGTTTCCTTCGATATCTTTTTGCACTTTTGCAGATTGTGAAGAACATTATCGAAATTCTATTAGTAAAGCCTATAAATAATAATGTACGGTCTACAATTACAATAAACTCTTTTTATACAGAAAATTAAACCAACTTCAAAATCACAAATAGGTACTCGAAAGCGAAAAAAAGTTCATTTAATTATTGTAAGCGCTACTCCCTCATCTATTTGAAGTCAAATAGATTCATTCGACATAAACATTAATTGCATTAAAGTAGCTACAGCAAAAAGCCAACATTACGTGGTGTTCCCAGGCGGTCACCCATCCAAGTACTGACCACGCCAGGTGTTGCTTAACTTCGGTGATCGGACGAGAACTAGTGTTTTCAAGCGCTATGCACGTCGTCAATTATATTAAATACGTGTATTAATACAAACATAATAGTTATCATCATCATCATCAATAGACGAGCTCGCAAGTTAATAATCCACAACTATTGCTCATTACAACACGAAAAACAAGTTTTTGAAACAACCCCATTTCGCTGCTTTGTAACGAAAGGTCCACAAACAAAATTTTACAAAAATATTTTAAATTCATAAGATTTTTTTTTTATTTAAACCATGCGGAACGTTTATAAAATGAAACATTTATAAATTGCAATGGAAAAAGTTTTGGAATTTATACCATGCAAAAAGTTGGTTTTAAAATGTCAAATAACAATGTTGAAATGGATAAAGTTTTTTTTTAGGTTTTTCTCGCGGCGTAAAAAAACCTGTACTTTCAGATCCGCACTGTAGAGAAATGAACCGCTGGTTGCTCTCTTGGATTGTTCTAATCGCTTAGCGAGTATCGCTGAGCGAGTATTATCTTTCATAGCTCTTGTCGCTCAGCGACAAACTAGTGAAGCGAGTACTCACCGGGAGTATGAACAGTCAGCGATCAACTACTGTCTGTATCTGAGTATATGCATCTCTTTTATTTAGGTACACGGAATGTATAATATCTATTGTACGTTTCTTGAGCGAGAAAATAGTCGATAGTTACTCGTTTTCTCGCCGGCAGTGGGACAACTTTACTGCCCAAGTAGATGATTTTGTTTTTCGTGGCGTTGTGAAGTGAAAGCGGGTGCGATGAAAAACCATTACACAAATAAAGTGGCCAAGTGCAAGTTGGACTCACCCATGAAGGGTTCCGTTGCAGCAAGTAATATAATAGACATAGTATACATAGTTTTTGTAGTTCGTTGTAACTTTGATCGAAGTTTTAATAATAGTGTTTTAATATTATAATATATAATATAAATTTCTGTATCGTAATGTGGATTATTACGTACTTGTGCGGTAATGTAACGTAAAACGCACGGTTTCAAAATGCTCCGTCTAAAACGAACGGTACCTACCTTTTTAAATCTTAGTAAAGAGTTTTTATGTCAGAAAAGTTGTAAATATTTTATGAATAAAATTAACTATGAAAGATAAAATACAATGAAAATTATTTAATTAATTTTGACCAAAACTTAAAAACACAAAAACATTCATTTACTTTATTACTAATGTCGTAATGTCATACTGGCTGGATTTGTGTCCTTGCTTTAAAAAAAGCGCTGATGCGCGTGCATTGTTAATCTGTGAAATACGTCAGCCAATGGGAAATGCCGAAAGGGCGTAGCCTGAATGTCATGGCATAGCCATCTAGAAATGCGTGAGCCAACGGGAAATGCTGACGCATTTCTAGATGGCCATGCCATGATGGATCAAATTCCGAGTAATAAGTTTTCCCTTCTATCGGCAGTTCCTATGACTGCCAATTTTTTTTATTGAAAATGTCATCTGAATTTTGATTTATTTCGTCGCAAATATGTTTTAAAACGTCGTATGACATACGTGCGCTTTGATAATTACATCCTTTGCTAATTATATGTAGTTCTCGCCTACGGTTCGAGCTAGCAATATTGCTTCGGCTGTAATTATCAACTTAGCGCATTTATATCATAATGTACTAGTATAATGAACTTTTAGTTTATTTATCTGGGTACTAAAATAATGCCCTAATTATACATATGTTTTTTACAAAATCTAATTATCAAGAACATTTTGGCCACGGATAGCCTATTTTGAACAATGCCCTTTCATATTTTTTTTTCAAATTAAAATATAATCAGTGAAATTGGACAACAACAAAGGCGTTTGGGTACTTTTGTATGGACTAGTGGCGTCGTATTTTTTAGCGGCCAAAAATCTGTTATCACTTTCTTGTGTCAATGAATATTTGCTCCAAGTAATATCGGAGCGGAGTTAGGACCAACCAAAGTTATTGATTTTTTGGATTTTTGTACGGGCTTAGTGACATCGTGTTTTTTTAGCGGCTAAAGATTTGTTATCGCTTTTTTGGAATATTACTTTGCTTCTAGGGTAATTGTGCAATTAGGTTTGGTGTAAGCTGTAAGTCATATCGGAGCTGAGTTATGGCTTTTCAAAGTTTTTTTTTGGGTATTTTCATATGAATTAGTGGCGCCATTTCCTTTACCGGCCAAAGATCTGTTGTTACTTTTTTTAAACATACTTTACTGACGGGTATTTCTGCAATCATATTTGCTGTAATAGTTATATAAAACCTATTATAGTTTAAAAAAAAGTTTAATAATTAAAAATTCACTAATTATTTTTATCTCTTTGTAAAGACATTTTTTTAGTTATAATGGTCTCTTATGTTACGGAACCTAAGCATATCCCTTACCTTATTCACACTAATAT
Organism: Ectropis crepuscularia; assembly: GCA_963693475.1. NCBI lineage: Eukaryota > Metazoa > Arthropoda > Insecta > Lepidoptera > Geometridae > Ectropis > Ectropis crepuscularia. The sequence continues at coordinate 6,147,522 of OY856368.1, read as the reverse complement.
GGTATAAGTTATAGTTTGTGTGTTTGTAAATTAATATGTATGTTTGTTTGTATTCCTGTAATGGCTAAATAGATGTCACCGAAATTCAATACGTAGTAAGTATATAATATATATTATATGCATTAATATATACTACTTTTCATCCCGGTTAAGTCTTATGTTTAATCACTGATATAGATATAGATCTCTGGGAGACGAACGCAGTGCAGTGCTAGGTAATGATTTGGACTCTTCATGTTCCAATAGCTGCGTGTCGCTGTGCTGTTATGTGGCAGACATGTTGCTTACCATCAGGCAAACGTCCTGCTTGTCTCGTCACTCTTTATTTAATAAATAAAAACAGCCTGTATCCTTTTAAAGGGATTTTAAGTACATAAACGTCAATTTTTGTCACTACAGTTTTTAAAAGTTCGTTTTTAATAATAAATATTGGTGGACAATTCACACACAACACCATCTGACCCCAAACTAAGCAAAGCTTGTGTGATGGCGGCCAGATAGCTGATATAATACATAATTATATAGATTTAAATACATACTTATTATACATAGAAACACCCAGACACAGTGCAAACATTTGAATTCATCACACAAATATTTGCACTGGGTGGGGATCGAACCCACGACCCTCGGCTTCGCAGGCAGTGCTACTACCAACTAAGCCACAAGGTCAGTCAGTTTTGTTCCACACAAAATAAAAAAAGGTCTAAACGCTATACGCGTCTAATCCGCTCTTTTTTGCTCACTTCACTCGAGCTCCTTTTTTGGCTCTTCGTTCTGTGTGCGGGCTGTGGCGCTCTGGAATGATCTTCCGGTGACCATCAGACGTGCTCAGAGCGTGGAATCGTTTAAGGCTCAGATTTCGCAGCATTACTTAAGCAACATTGTTGCGTAAACCTGTGCTAATTTTTCATTACGCTTAGTGTACTATACAAAATGTATATATGTACGTTTTATTTTATATTATTTATTTTTGATATTTAGCTATATATCTATCTATGTTTATGTATTATATTATATACCTGTACTATATATTAATGTGTTTATACCATAATATGTATGTGTTTATTTGTAAATGGAATTTATTATATTTGTGGAATTATTTTCGTATATGTATCAAGGATGCCACACCACTGCCTTCATCTGTAACCTTGTTCTTTATACCAAAAGGTTATCTGGAAGAGATCACTATTAGCGATAAGATCGCCTTTTGTGCCCAAAAAGTTTTGATGTTATTTTTAATCAATGTGTTTGTAATGTTTTGTGGTATAATAAAGTGTTTTGTATTGTACAGAAACTGATGCAGGCTGGTTGCAAGTAACCTTGTTGCCAGTAACCAGCCTAAACCTTGTATACCTATACCTACCTATTTTTTGTGTATATCTCACTATTACTCAGAAAGTTATACATTAGTACAACAATATTTGCTGATGTTTAAATGACATCATACTTACCTGAATAAAATTATAACACAATTTTGGTGAAAAAGCTTCATTGAACATGCGATAATAAAAGCTTTTGCAGTCATAGTTCTCGTCAAACATATTGGCGAAATACCACACCAGGGAAGTACCACACCTTTGCCAGTTATTCTACCGCCAAGCAGTAATGTGCAAACATTACATTACATTTTAAACATTACATTACATTTGCGTTCCGGTTTGAAAGGCAACTTTCCCAGCGAAATTACAGTGCTTAGAGATATAACATCGCTGTAATATAAGGAAATGACGCCACTAATCCATACAAAAATACCCAAAAAAAAAAACTTTGAAAAGCCATAACTCAGCTTCAATATGACTTACAGCTTACAGCAAACCTGATAGCACAATTACCCTAGAAGTAAAGTAATATTTCGAAAAAGCGATAATAAATCTTTAGCCGTTAAAAAAAACACGATGTCACTAAGCCCGTACAAAAATCCAAAATAATATATAACTTTGATTGGTCTTAACTCCGCCAGGGAAAATCTCTTCGAAATGAGGTATCACCGCCCGAACCTGGTAACAAAAATCAGCCAGGAGTTGCACACATCGCAATCCGATGGATGTAGCATATGCGTTGAGGGAAATATACTCAGGTATGTACTCCTCAGCACCCCGTATAAAGTCCCTAGAACAGAAAAGGTACAAGGGAGCGCAAATGCCCAACACCCTCTTTTTAGTTCACACTCAAGAGGAGAAGGAGGCCCTGACAAACCAGGGTTATGGGTCAGGTACAGGGTCACGTATCCTTACCATTCATGAAGCTCAGGGACTGACATATGAATCGGTAATCGCAATAAAAACCAAGGCAAACATGAAGCTGCACGAGAGCGTGCCCCATGTGGTTGTTGCAATCTCACGGCACATGGGGACCTTCACGTACTACGCTAACGACACCGATGACACCATTGGTCGGTTCGTGCGGCGAGCGTTGGCTGCATTACCGAAGACCATCCGAGAGTTCAACCTACAGATGGCCATCAGGGACAGAAATGCAGCCGTAGTGGAGGCTCTGGGCCGGGAGGAGGCGGCTTAGACAAATGGTAATAAGACAAAAAATCGATGTCGAACCGATTACTTGCGTAATCCCAACCAATAGTGATCGGCACAACAGACGAGCACTAGTATTAGGTTCAAAATGTTCCCAGCTCCCTCCATATTTTCCTCTTCAGATTATACAAGAAATATGTGAAAATAAATAAGATTTGAAATGATGAAAGCTACGGACCCCGGAGTCTGTGGAGTGGTAAATTTAAATATATGAAAAAAAGGAAATGGTGCCACTAATCCATATAATCAGAAGCAGCAATGGGTGCAACAGCGCACTTAAAAATTACATCATTTTTTTCACATTCGCATCGTCGCGTCGATTCGACGAAGCTTAGTAGTTAATGTCGGTAATGGGCTTTCGAGGGATAAGATACTAATTATACGGCATTTTTACATAAAACATTAGATAATATCAAATGTGTTTAAATAAGCCAAGTGCAAGTCGAATGAACGAATGAAGGATTCCGTACCAATACTCAGGTATGTACTCCTCAGCACTAATCATGAAAATATCAATATCTATGAAAACGGCAAAAAATCAGGTCTATTTTATAGGAACCCTACTTCCACATATTTATATATTAATTTTATTCTTATGATTATTAATTTGAATACAACGTAGAAATAATCAAGTAATATCCCATTAAAATACATAGAGAATGATAGAAAATCGTCAGAAGTAGAAAAGTAAAATCACTGAATTTTGAGTTGTGGCTTTTTAGTCTCAAAGCAGCGATTTATTTTCAATTCATCGCCAAATCTAAAAATGTAGTATTAAAGAAAAAACGTCTCTTGTGAAATTAAACTACGTAGGGCCATCTTTCAGCGTAATCATCAGACCCGGTTACAATCTGCGTAAACAACCCACTATATGTTCTCATTGCTGGGACTCGAGGCATTCATTCGCAAGGAGAGATCTAGGCTGGGACTAGGTTATAATCCACCACGCTGGCCAAGTGTGGGTTGGTAAATGTCACATGAGGTGAAAACACTAGGTACCTACATCTACTTACTAGGTACATTTCGGTTTCCTCACGATGTTTTCCTTCATCGTTTTTAAGTTAGCGGCATTACATGCTAACATCGAGTGGTGCGCGTGGGGCTCCGAATCGGCAGCCACCGTTCTCCCGAATAGATGAGCCATAAAGTAGACTTTAACAGCGACTTGGACTTTAACACCAATGTACTCGTTTAATTACTGGCAACCCTTAACCATCTTCCAGCACCTTCATCAGACCCTTGTTACCATTTAACACCAAAGTACTCATCAAGACAAATCAAATGAGCCCAAACTCGATGGAGTTATGTCATTTAATTGTTGAGTTCCTATGACCCCCTTCCGGCTCCATCATCAGACCCTGGTAATAATCTAGCACCAAAGTACTCGTTAAGACAAAGAAAACGAGTCCAAGCTCGGTTATGCTATGTCGTTTAATTACTGAGTTTCTATGACCACCTTCCGGCTCCATCATCAGACCCTGGCTACCATCCACCTTCAAAGTACTCCTCAAAACAAATCAAAAGAACCCAAACTCGCTGGGGCTATGTCGTTTAATTGTTTAGTTCCTATGACCACCTTCCAGCTCCATCATCAGACCTTGGTTACCATCTAGGTTTTTAAAAAACAATTAATTGATGTGAATTAAACATTTTGCATGGCATAGCAACCTTCCAGCTCCATCATCAGATCAGCACCATAATTAATTAGTTATCATATAATTGTCTTGAAATTTAGTCTGTTTAAATGTCTTGTTCCATAGTAACTATATTCTCATATATGCCTCAGGGCAGGTAAAACTACAAAAATAAAAGCTTGAAAAACTACAGAGAAAACATACAATAATATGAAAAAAAAACATGCAAAAAGAAGTTCACGGTTCTGAGATTTGAACACAGGGTCATGAACGCGTACCGCGGTCATGCTAAACCATCGAGCCAACCCGACTTATACCCAATGTGTCAAATTTTCAAATCATATGACCTCTCTTGACGTTTCCGCATTTCGTTTGTGAGAATTTATCATTTTAATTTTTTTGCCGATTTAGTTAGCTGGTAGAAGGGCCGTTCAGTCGAGTTAGCTTTTTAAAAACAATTGATTGATCTGAATTAAACATCAATGATATGGCATGGCAACCTTCCAGCTCCATCATCAGATCAGCATCATAACTATCATATTGCAATTTATTTATTGTCTTGCAATTTACACAAGTATTATGCAAATTTTCACGCAATCTGTAAATCGGGAAGTAGATTTAATTTGCAAGATTTCATGATAAGCCTCGGGTTACATCACGGATATTCATGGGTTCCATAATAACTATATTCTCATCTGTGCCTCAGGGCAGGTGAAACTAAAAAATAAAAGCTTGAAAACTACAAAGAAAACATACAACAACAATATGAAAAAAAATACGCAAAAAGAAAATCACGGTTCAAACATTTGGACACAGGGTCATAAACGTCCACCACGGTCATGCTAAACCATCGAGCTAAACCTACTAATAACCAACGCGTCAAATTTTCAAATCATATGACCTCTCTTGACGTTTCTGCATTCCATTTGTGAGAATTTTTATTTTTTTTAATAGCGAGTGCCGCACAGCGAAGCGACGCGACGTAGCGTCCTTCCTGCACGGCGCATCAGCGCTTTCTGCCGGACTTCATAGTAGTGAGCGAGAAGCAAGACTCAGGCCGGTTCGGTCGAGTTAGCGTATTAAAAAACAATTAATTAATGCGAATTAAACAACTTAATCTAAAATATAAAACATCCTTGCCCTTTATTAAGAAATAATACGTTAATCTTTAAAATTTGAATAATGTATGTTCATTAATAACACAGATATTTACGTTTAAAACTCATTTTAGAGGTTAGTTTACGATTTTTTCTTGTCAAGATATCTTTTCCAAATCGTGTTTTGAAAGCAATGGTTCCCTTATAAATATGTTCAAGAATAACATATATTTTATTCAACATCTCAAACCCTATACATTTTGCTAAAAATGTGTTTAAAAAGTGCCATTTGGCTCTATTCAGCGCCTTAATATTTGTTTCGTTAGGGCCTATGCTTTTTCCGAGATGATAGGTAGTATATGAGACTATAAACGGGTCTATATGGGGTGGCATAACATTTTTTGTCCTATTTTAGGTAGGCATAACGTTTTTAGGACTAATGATAATTTACCATAACAACTAAACGCATAACTGTCTTCGCATAATGTTAACTAGCATAACCATATATAACATAACGATAACTTAGCATAATGTTAAAACGCATAGCCATATATAGCATACAGATAACTTAGTATAATGTTTAGACGCATAACTATAAATAGCATAATGGTTAAAGGCACACATTGAGAAAAGCATAACAATACTTAAACATACTGATCAACGGCATAAACTTTAAACGCCTAACTAAAAAACAAGTGTAAAGAGCGGACATAAATAAAATACGTGGGTGTGTGAAATGCGGGTGGGTACTTCGACAACAATATTTATTATTCGTAATGTAGGTATCTACTAATTTAATGGAATATCTATGCAGGACTATGCAGTAGTATAACAATTTTTGTACCAATTTATGTAGACATAACGTTTTTAGGACTTAAAAACCTACATACACCTAAGACATATGGTGCACTTTTTGACTCCCGCCAGAAGCTCTTCGGTCAGCCCTGAGTGTCGCTTCTCCATACTCGGCCTGCACTCCACTACGGAGGTCGCCGGCTCGCTTCGCTCGCCACCTCCCCCCTTCGCTACGCTTGGCCTCGCATGGATCGCTCCACTCAGGACCTCCCTTGAGCTTCTGGCTCCCGCATTTTTTAAATACACTCTAGGGGTAGTAGCGACAAGACTAGGTGGAGTCGGGATGCTCCGAGTCGGATCTGGACCCTATATAACCTGGTTATACATTACGTAGCACAACAAATAATTAAAAATGCCTAAATGCGTCTGAGCAACAGTCGAATTGAATGTAGCACAATAGATTTTTATGATTAAAACACATAACGCCAAAAAACGATTATGCAAAAGTTACATTATGACACTATATGTTATGCTACATTCATTATGACAAAGTAAATTAGGAAAAAAAAATTATGCGATTTAAACGGCACCTTAAAAAAATAGAACAAATAAAAAAATGCTTAAAAACTATTATGCGTCTCATCAGTAGTCGAATAAAATGTAGTACAATAGATCGTTATGCTTAAAACACATGACGCCAAAAAATTATTATGCGAAAGTTGCATTATGACACTATACATTATGCTACATTCATTATGACAAAGTAAACTAGGAACAAAAAGTTATGCGTTCTAATAGGCTCCCACTATAAACTACCTGTGTTAAATTTTAACCAAATTAAATATATACATAATATACATATCAAATTTAGTAATAAGATAACATTTTATTCAATTTTAGAAAAACAACGGTCTGCTTTGGTCACCGAAGCTTGTTGAACACTAAATTTAGTACAGTGTTTGGATTGAAATAATATCCGAAAGAACAAAAACCGACTTCAATTATTATCATTTCACGTCTACTAACTAACTTCTAGTCAAGTAAAAAGTTCACTCGACTAATTTAAGAATCTATAACTACGTCGTCCAGATAAATAGATACTGGTGGACAATTCACACACAAAACTTTGGCTTTTTCCACCGCCAATGTCCCAGCCATACTCAAACCGGAGTGGTCTTACGCGTGACGATGGCAAAAGACCTGACGGCATGAGTTTTTTGCCTTGGAAGTTGAGTCGGACTTAGTGTGGGACGCACCTTGCGTCGATACTCTGGCACCATCACATCTTCCAGAGACACATAGTAGGGCTAGTGCAGCGGCTAATTCAGCTGAGCGTCTCAAACGGTGAAAATATGCAACCCTCGGTAGTGGTTTTATATTTAAGCCTTTTGGGGTTGAGTGCCTTTGAAGGCCGGGAGCTCACCTCATCTTCAAAAGCCTTTCCAAGCGCTTGGCCGACGCAACGCGTGACCAAAATGCTGGCGTTTATTTGGCCCAACGCAGAAACATTGCTATTCAGCGTGGTACTGCCACCAGCATGCTGGGCACGCTTCCGACTGGTAGTGGGCTTGAACATCTTGTCATCCAGTTTTTGTTAATATTAAAAAAACCGTCTCCCTGTTTTCCATATAATATATGTACATGGTAAAAACGGGACCCTATTACTGAGACTTCGCTGTTCGTCCGTTTGTGCGTCCGTCTGTCACCAGACTATCTCAAGAACGGTGATAGCTAGACAGTTGTAATTTTCAAAGATGAAGTATTTATATTGCCGCTACAACAAAAAAATTAAATACTACATTACACATATTCTAATAAATATCAGATCGTGTTTCGTACCTGAGCTGCCATCTGTACTTAATGTGGAAAAAACATTCTATTGACACACCGCGCTCAAATCCGCTTTGAGCATCCGTCAGGATGACGGATGCTGAGCTTTGATTATGAAGATGAGATTAGAAAGGTATTGTCATATTGATGACGGATGTACGGTGTGTACCAGGGATGAGCATCGACTCCCAGTCCGATAAGTCAGAACTTCCGAGTCCATTAATCCTTCGATTCCGAGAGACTTCGGTTCCGAAAATTTTAAAACGGAGGTTATAATCGGAGGTAAGGTGTATAAATATTGCAGATCATCCCTTATTGTGGTGGATAGTAAATGGAAATACAAAATCCCAACTACCTAAATCAATTACTCGTCAATGTTTATCGTGTCCCCACGTGTTTGGCAAAAAAAATATAGCCAATAAAAATATCTCTCCTGCCAACACTTCTAATCCTGGACGTCTACTCTGTTTCTACGAAAACGAAATTTCGAAAAAAAACTCGCGACTTTCCTACTCTCGTGTTACTACGTTTCGTCCGATACAACATTGTTTACTCTAATTAGAGTATGCTTAGAACATTTAAACGGACAAAACGACGGATCGAAGTAGAATCGGAGTTGGAAAATTGCGAGTTTATTTCGAAATTACGTTTTCGTTGAATTAGAGTAGACGTCCAGCCTATGCCTCCGACTTCGGTTCCGACTCCGAAAAATCAAATTTTAAAACTCCGACTCCGAAATCGGTTCCGATAAAATGACCTCCATTACATCTCTAGTGCTTACAGTGTCACAGTATACTCAGAAGTTAGTATGTACCGAACTTATTATTACCGTTATTATTTAATTTCTTTGTAATTTCCGAACCACACGACCAATATTGTTAAAATTTTGAAGGAAATATACTATATATGTGTTCTTTCTAACAAAATAAGAATTAACGAAATTGAACAACGCAAACATGAGTTACAACCAAATACACATTCTGACTTTCACCCCTTTCTGCAAGAAAACCGTGCAGAATTTGGGGATTAAAAGTAGACAGCTACCATCTACTTAGTATGATCCTAAATTATGTCAAGTTTCATTTGAATTGAATCAGTAGTTTAGGCGTGATGTGAGTTCCCTATACACACAGACAGACAGACAGACAGACAGACAGACAGACAGACAGACAGACAGACAGAAAGACATGAAAGAAAAAAAAATGCAGTTTCGCCATCAGTATCGACTATGGAGTGCCCCCAAAATTTTTTTTTCAAAATATCTCCTATGTACAGAATTCGACCCGCTACAGTTTTATTATAAGTATAGATTATGTAGATATGTACATCGTATGTTAGAAAAATCTGCCAATTTATTTAAAAGAAAGAAAAAAGACGGTGAACGTTTTTTTAGTTCACCAAATCAAAATGGCTGAGTCGAGCGTCGTAATTCTATATTATAATATCTCTTTCAATATCACCAGAATACGTTAAATGTCACGTGCCCCCATTTTACTCAGTTGGAGACTCATTTTTGTGTACTTGATAGAAGGGATTCCATAGCTCGCATAGTATTAAAATTCATTGCGTACTATGCAGTTGTTAAACAGAATTTTGGTGTAAAAATTTTAAGTGCTTATAACTTCGCAACATGAAGCCGAGATTATGAAATCCTATAGAATTAACCTTTATTAATATGAACATTACGGATTATTATAAATTATAATTATGGACCCGGCACCCGCACGGTGAATCCATGGAATGCTAAGAAGTACGTTTCGTCTCTCTGTAATGAGGATATTCGCAAAGGAACGAAAGTGGACGACATAGCTCAAGGAGTAAGCCGGCTGAAGTGGCAATGGGCGGGCCACATCGCTCGCAGAACTGACAACCGATGGGGAAGAAAGGTTCTCGAGTGGCGTCCACGAACCGGAAGACGCAGTGTTGGACGGACTCCCACTAGATGGACAGATGACCTCACCAAGGTCGCTGGAAACCGCTGGTTGCAGGTTGCGCGGAACCGTTCTCGTTGTGGAAATCTAGGGGGGAGGCCTATGTTCAGCAGTGGACGGCTTGCGGCTGATGATGATGAAAAATAAATAATACTGGAAACGTCGCAGTTATTTGGATTTTGTACTTTATTATACCAACGGATTAGGAATATCACCATAGATTTTTTTCCAAAGATTTCTTATTAAAATGTGATGTTGGATCACATTTTAATAAGAGTTTATTCCCAACCTGAACTGAAAACACTAACAAATGCTTCTGGTTCTTCTTTCTATCTCTAGGTGTGTGTGCAAAGAGGAAAGAAAGACTCAAGGGTATTTGAACAGGGTAGGTACAGCCTAAAAAACCCCATAAAATGAATAGGTACTTGGAATGTTTTTGTGATGATTTCAGGTAAAGGTGAGAGTATCTGGGACCGGTTCACGCACTCAGACCCCACTGTCGTGGGAGATCTGAGCAACGGGGACGTCGCTTGTGACTCGTACCACAACTGGCAGCGAGACGTTGAGATGGCTGCTGAAATTGGATCGCACTTCTACAGGTACCGTACAGTAATCTAGCCCAAAAGCGACGCCGCCGGCGTCGCGGCGTCACACAAAAATCAGTACTCAAAAATGAAACCAAAATTTGTGTGTCTGTAAACGACAATGTATTAATTAATATTATCGCCTATCTCTTAGGCATCAAAATAAACTAATAATAGAGTATGTATATCATGTAAAAATAAGGTTTTAAAGTACAAAAACCGGTTTTGCCCAAATTTGGCCGCTTGGGGCTCAAGTGGTAACTTTACACTGAAATTCTATATCAAATTGATCCATGATAGGTAGAATAATAGGTACAAGGGTACAACATGGTAATTTAAACGCATACTTACATATTATTACACACTTTGTTTGTTTTTTAAATACCCTTAGCATAAGAAGGAGCCTGGATACCCACGTCACAGGTCACCCTAGTGTGAGATCCAGTTTTCACCGACTTATTTTTGAAGTGAAAACTTCTTTTGGCGCGCCTAGACAGATTTTTCGCGGCCTGTGAATTGAATTCTAGCGTCACGCTCGGGTATGATAAGAAATCTTCGGGTAAACTCGGGACCATAGCCGTTGGCCATCTAGAAGTGCGTCAGCCAATGGGAGATGCTGACGCATTTCTAGATGGTCATGCCACACCCTCCGGTTACACCCGTGTATTTTCCAAAGTAAGCTATCAAATTCTGAGTTATAAGTTTTCACTTCTATCGCAGTTCTTATGACTGCCAATTTTTTTTTACTTTATAATTTTTATTGTAATCTACCCTACAAGTTAATTTTTTTTAATGTGGCCAGAGCCTTTATTAACAAAACTAAAATACAATGAGAACTACTACACTACGCTACATACCTAACTCTACTTACACTAAGCACACCTGAATTATCCATAGTCCAATGAAGGTCTACAGATAATCAAGATATTCAAGCCCACTACCAGTGGGAAGCGTATCCAGCATGCTGGCGGCATTACCACGCTGAATGGCAATGCTTATGGGTTGGGCCAAATAAATTTAATTAAGTAGGTGATTATATAACTTATAACTCGGAATTTGATAGCTTACTTTGGAAACTACACGGGTGTACCGGAAGGCATGGCTTGACCATCATGGCATGGCCATCTAGAAATGCGTTAGCATTTCCCATTGGCTCACGCATTTCTAGATGGTCATGCCGTGATGGTTAGGCCACGCCCTTTCAGCATTTCCCATTGGCTGACGCATTTCTAGATGGCCAATGGCCGTGGCCCCGAGTTTACCCGAAGATTTCTTATCTTCTTATCATACCCGAGCGTGACGCTAGAATTCAATTCACACCCCACGAAAAATCTGTCTAAAAGCGCGCCTGCGCGCCAAAAGAAGTTTTCATTTCAAAATACTTGGGAGGTGTCAAGGGACATTCTGATGGAACGAAGTTGTACAAAATATTGCAACTCTTTACTGTTTCTGTTGCCCTGGTACTGGTACCTAGGGGCAAACGCAACTCTTTTATATTTCTGTTGTCCTGGTATCTGGAGATAAACGCTGGGCTGTTGGAGGTAGGTAATCGAAACTCTTTACTGTTTCTGTTGCCCTGGTACCTACCTTTTATAGGTAGGTCATAACTATCAGGGAAAACCCACTCGGGCAACTCATTCCACAGCCTAGACGTTCTTATCACAAAAGTAGAGTCAAACCTCTTAGTCCGTGTCTTTGGAACATCAACCATGAAACGGTGCCGCTTCTTTGAGTTACGAGCAGTCCGTTCTTATCATATCCAAGGGTGACTATTGATGAATCCATTTCACAGCCCACGAAAACTCTGTCTATAGCGCGCCTAAAGAAGTTTCCACTTCAAAAAAAAAATATACTCGTCATGTTCCAATAGCTGCGTGTCACTGTACTATTATGAGGCGTGTTGTTTACCATCAGGCACATGTCCTGCTCGTCCCATCACTTTTTACTATAGTTCGTCAAACACGATCCACGAAATGAATAATTTTATTGATTATCCCACGGGATACAAACTGGAATAAACGGGATATAAAGTAGCCCATTTGTTGAACCAGATAATGCAGGTAGGTACTTTTTCGCGAATTTTAATGTAATTCAAATCTGTTCAGCCGTTACAGAGATATGTCGAACAAACATACATACATACATTTACAAACATACAGTCTTTCTTTGTATTATTATTGTGGTAATGTAAATTAGTTCATAATATTAAAATCGCAGTATTGTAACAGCCGGCTACATACTCGTGAAACCTGGAGTATTTGCGTTCAATATTTGCACATTACTGCTTGGCAGCGGAAAAACTGGCAAAACGTGTTAATTCCCACGTGAATAATTTTGCAAAATAAACATATACGAAAAAAAAAATGTTTTTGGAATATTGACTTAGAAGCCATGACATCTCATCCTTGATAATTTCAGTTTTCAAACATTAAAACCGTATCAGTTATTTTATAAATATAGGTACACATAAAGACGAGACGAACAGGACATGTAAGCCAAGCCTGATGGTAAGCAACTAACACGCCAGCCCATATGCCAGGACGCAGCTATTTGAACATGAAGAGTCCAAATCATTACCAACCTAGCACTGCACTGCGCTTATCACCCAGAGATATAAGATGATTTACATAAATTTATGTAATTGCCCTGTAATTTTCTGGGAACATTGCCCTTCAAAGCAGTAACAGTACTGCTAGGCAGTAAAATAACTGGCAAAGGTGTAGTACTACCACTACAAATAAATAATAATAAGTTAATAATCAATATAAAATAACCACGTACCTATACAGACTATACATAGTAGTTGAAGTGACGGCATAGTGCTGAATCCATTGAACTCTTAAAACACTAAGAAGCGGCACGCGCTCATCTACGATGGCAATGTAAAATCAGGTGACGTCTCCTGATTGAGTCTCAGTCGCAACAGGAGCCACAAGTTCAGTGGACGTTCGCTAACAATTCAAAATAATCCGATATGAGCCGTAATAATGTCTTATTCTGCTTTTGCAAGGTGCACAAACAGTTCAAAGACCAAGAACAAGTTCCATGGTATCACTTTTCATGCGTAAGTACACAAAATCTTTAATTATTTCCATAACAGTTCAATGATTATTACATCTAAAATTGTTTTTCTGTTGTAAACAATTTTACAATTGGCCATTTCTAAAAAGAGACAGATATACATACAGCGTAAGAGTGCAACACGACCGGCGATATGTTAGTTGCGGCTATTTTGTCTCTTTCACGCCAGTGCATTTGTATATCTTTCTATTCTAGTCGAAAAAAATATCTAAACAAATGTGATGTATAACTATCTCATTTGCACCTACTGCCTACTTGTCATGATGTCTTTGTCATTCATTCAAACGTCTCTCACGATGCAAGTGAAGCTGCGTGCACATTGCATATATACTTGTGTGAGATTTTCGCCACATTATGCTATCTTTATATTAGAGCGTACCTTATCTTCGTTTACTTAGTTTCATCAAAGGCTGAATCTCATTACTTTGTACCCTTCTATCATAGTACATAGGTCTCCTGGTGGTTCATTTGACCCATAAATTTTGTTCACGGGCCTGTAGTCTATTACAATGTGTTTTTTCACAATATGTTGTAAAATAAAATAATTATATGTTCAGTTGAAAATTTATACATGGGTAAAGGTAGCGGTTCGCGCCGCGACCGCGACGTGAGACCGCGACCGGAGACCGCGACAGGCACTTGACACTATGGAATTGTATGGGAGCCAGTTCGCGTCGCGACCGCGACCGCGACCTGTCTCGGTCTCCTGTCGCGGTCGCGGCGCGAACTGGCGTCCATACAATTCTATAGTGTCAAGTGCCTGTCGCGGTCTCCGGTCGCGGTCTCCTGTCGCGGTCTCGCGTCGCGGTCTCAGCGCGAACTTGTAACATGATTAAAAGTAGCATATTGTTATTTCGGACTATAATCTAATTGTATTTAAAATTTCAACCCGATCCGTCCTTAGACCGTACAGACGTTTCGACGTGAGTGAGCTACAAACATCTAAACAGCCAAAATTTTGCATCTATAGATTTATAAACGACATGACATGACATGCTCGTCTCGTCACTCTATATTAAAAAAAAAAAAAAAAAAACGAATGTTTGTCGGTATGTCCTAGTTAGAATGGTAAGCTATGCATTTGGTCACGTGATGATAATTAGCAAAGTTATTGTGCATTAGCCGAAGAAGGTGGAAACAATTCCAATGATAAGGGTCCAGGTAGGAACAAATACAAACAAGCAGTGTTACCAACTCCTGAAAATGTTTACCCCTAAACCTAAGTTAAAAACCCCTAAAATTGGCACATTTACTTGAAAATCCCCCTAAATTTTTTTAGTAAAATAATAAAATTATCACTTTTACTGAAAAAATATACATCATTTGAAAATCACAACAAATAGGAAAAACTACTTGGTTGTATTCCTGAATTTATTCAAATAATGTTTATTTGTTACTTTAGTAATTTTGTATAACAGGATTATTAAGAAATTTAATTTATTCAAAAATTATGCAAATAATCTTACTATAGTGCGTTCCAGCAAAGCGTGTAGAAAACCAAAACAAACCAAAAAAAGGTGATACCATAACATAAACATCGTTTAATCTTAGTATTTTAATGAAATTGCCAAAACATTTTTCACAAATAGGATTCGACTTTATTGCGATCTTAAATACCATATACTTAGATTTGTATTGATCAAATAATTATATACTATCTCATTTTAAAAGTTACAGAAAGTAATGGTAGGATGATAGAAATATGATTTTAAGTACTAGCAATTTGATCTGTGTTTCTCAAACTCTCAATATTGCATTCAAGACATTTATGCTTCTTTTCATCAAATTATTTAAGGACGCGCCTATTTTTCTAACATACCCCTCTCATGCCCATATTGTGAATTTCCATTATATTCAAGTATGGATTAGTTTTACTCAATTTATTTTTGTCATTAATTTGGAATTTTTAATTGTAATGTAATTTGATTTTAATGTCATGTATTATTTGTTTTTTATTGTAATGGGATTTTAAAATGACGTCAATTTTTTTTTATTATTGACTTGTATTGATAATATTTGAATATCTTGAATATATTCAAGTAGGTAACTACTCATGTAACTATTCGTTATCAATAAAAGAGTATGAATATGACTAAAGAACACCGAGAAAAAGGTTTCTTGTGTCGTAACGAGTTGAGTGAAAATCGCTAACCTCTAAATACGTGTTCCAAATTACGCTGTTTACTATCAAAAGCTTGTATAATTTTCACTCTAAAATGCCATGCATTTTCTGTTATTTTGATCGAAACTTTTGTATGTATTTCCAGAATATTACATCATAGTGTTATGATCAGTTTTGGGTAGTACTAGGACAATTGGAACTAAAAATAAAAAAATAAAGTGGCCAAGTGTGAGTTGGACTCGCCCATGAAGGGTTCCGTTGCAGCAAGTAACATAATATACATAGTACATAATTATAGTTTTTGTAGTTCGTTGTAATTTTGATCGAAGTTTCAATTATAGTGTATTTATGACGTACTAAAAAAAAAGTACTAATCAAATCGAGTTCAAACTAATTTTCGTTGGTAGTTTACATGGTAATGTACAACATATATTTTTTTGGATTTTTCATTCTCCTACTTTAGAAGTTAGAGGGGGGGGGGGGGGGACACACATTTTACCACTTTGGAAGTGTCTCTCGCGCAAATTATTCAGTGTAGACGAAAATGATTTTAGAAACTTTAACATCATTTTTAAAGACCTATCGATAGACACGCCACACGTGTAGGTTTGATGAAAAAAAAATTTTTGAGTGTCAGTTCTCAGTATGGGGGGCAACCCTAATTATTCTTTTTTTGAAATTTTTTTGTTCAAATCTTAATGCGGTTCACAGAATACATCTACTAACCAAGTTTCAACAGTGTAGTTCTCATAGTTTCGGCAAAAAGTGGCTGTGACATACGGACGGACAGACAGACAGACAGACATGACGAATCTATAAGGGTTCCGTTTTTCGTTTTACGGAACCCTAAAAATAAAAGGAACGTTTTCATATAAGGAAACATCTAAATTACTTTTCTAAGTCACTGGTTCTAGTGTTACATTCTTCTCCGAACTCAAATGCTTTGCCTTTACTTTTTTATGTGGGGGAAATAACTGTACGTATGCCCGCCATACTCTCATTATGAAATGAGAGGAGATCTCCATCTACCCTCATTTGGGCTTCAAAAATCGCAAGGTGACCAACACTACACACAACACTAACCATATCAGGTTTCTCCAAACTCAGTGCGCTATGCAAACATTTATTTATTAGAGGATTCCGTGACGCCGATGCCAATAACCGGTAGTTTTCGGTTATTGGCATCGTGGTCATCGCGTCGTAGTTGAAATATATACCTATGTTTTTTATTTTCCAATGCTTCCCGAACCATTCTTGCGTAGTAATGACATGCGGTAGATAGAACCTTCGGGTCGTGGATCTCGATCCAATGACCAGTTTTAGCATCAATCAAATGTTCAGCAATTGCAGATTATTGTGTCTGACGTTTTTTTACAGCGGCAATGTGTTGATTGTTCCAAGTCCCAGCAGTGGGAACATTTATTTGGGTGTTTGTGATATGCATACATAATTATATATTTAGCCTTGTTATGCGACGAAAATTTAAAAGGGCAAGCAATGAAAGGTACTACAAACTATCTTGTAAAACAATGGTTGAGAAATGCTGGTCTGTCATATTGAGAGTGACATTGGTTTGTTTACCTTTTATTCACGTAGAATTGGAATAAAGTATAATTTATACATACCCATTCCAAAATATGCTATGAAATTACGTCACCTTTCAATCTGGACCTGTTTATTCTTGTCCTTACTTAACAATAATAATATGAAATATATAAAAAAACAAACAAAAATTATAAGAAAAAATCCCTAAAAATACTCCCAAAAATAAAATGCCCCTAAAAAAATCCCAACCCCCCATTTACAACCCCATTTACCCCCTAAATTTGGGGGGAAAACCCCTTAGTTAGATGGCGCCACAGGTAAAATTACCTCGCGCCTTCGTTTCATTTGTGGAAAATAGACCTGTTTCAATCGTGATCATGACGGATTTCTAAAACACCCGATTTTTTGTAACCCGATTATCAGTTCAGACAGACAAACAAACCAAATTGAACTTTAAGTTAATCTTATTTACTTAACTAATTGCTTGCTCATAGAATCGATTGAATCGTGCATTAATTCAATCACATCGACGTAACAATGAAAATATTATTTACTATCTCTTTGTTTTACTTCAAGTGTGACTTGTTCTCGTATGTCGATCTCATTCTGCCTTGGGGTCGCGCGCGACCCAGCTCGTAGGTTGTTCAAAGGAACTGCGACCCAAATACCCAAATGATCGAACCTGGAAAATAGGATCCTTCACATGAACAATAATTATATGGTATGCTTCAATCCCATTACGCTTGTTTGTACAAGTCGTGTAAGGACCAAATACACGACTTGTATAAACAAGCGTAATGGGATTAAAATATATCAAAGAGTTGTTCATGTGAAGTCTCTTATTTTCCACAAATGAAACGAAGGCGCGAGGTAATTTTACCTGTGGCGCCATCTGTTGGGTATATTTTACAACAAGTGATATTTGCATTGGACAGAACTCTTCTGAGGACAGAACGTTTCTGACCAATGCAAATAGTACGACAGATTTTCGATAGGTGGCGTAGCAACGGTCGCAGGGTACAGCTAGTTTATTATATTAGTAGAATGCTTAGGTTAATTTTATAAGGGTTGCCATTTATGGAGTGTTCAGGTATTACGTAACACAATTTTTTAAAGATTGTATAATGTCAACCGGGGCTAATCCGTCACAATACTTTGAATGGCATATTCATATGATTATAACAAACATATTGTGGATCATTTTAAGCTATACGTTATGGTAGAAGTTATGAAATTTTATCTGATTTCACATTTTAATACCATATAATTAAGTACATTTTAAATAACTTCTACGTGTAAATGACGTTTCCATGAAGTCTGGGATTTTTAGATGCAATAGCCCTAGATGGGGCGAAAGCGTCTTTAACTAGTATTGTGGAATTGGAAGAGTTAATAACAGTTATAATCACAATAACTTATAAAAATATTAGTTTTATAGTACATCATTATCTTGAACACCAAATTCTGGCCTTAGTTTAGGGAAAGTAGCCGAACAAAAATATTCGGGGCTATGGCGTCTAATTTTCTTCGTTTCTAGTAGACGCATTCGCCCCATCCTAGATTCTAGGGGTGCTAAACATTTTTTTTTTAGATTGGAATCAAACTACAAGGTCGAAATTATGTATCATTTATTAGAACAACGGAGTATGACGGCATTTTGCCCGTCTTACAACCATTACAAAAATAAAGAGTTTCATAAAAACCCGTGAGATCTTTTAGTATAATATTTAAGTAACATATTATATTACGTTACCAACATTAATAGTCATATAATAATCGATATCTCACGGTAGTTTTTACAATATCAATCAAGTATTATATTATTAGGAACTTCACCACGGAACGCTACAACGGTCGTAGGTAGTTGTTGTTTATCTTTTGTAGTGCCGCACCATATTGGAAATCTTAAAATAAAAAAAAGAATTAAAGCAAATTACTATAATATAAAAATAAAAAAAATTATGTCCGCCAAAGGAAAAAACACCTCTACCCTACTATTATAAGTGAGGAGTTATCCCACATTAAAAGTATCGTCAGGATCCGGATAATTAAAATCGTACTAAGTTTCATCGACATCAATTCATAGTTTTATACTAATACAAACAAACCGACAAACAGACACAAATTCTGAAATCTATAGTTTTGGGTTCAGTAGTACATACATTGATCAAACTTAAAAAAAAGTAAGTAAGTATAGGTACAATGTAGGTACAGGTTTTTCATTATTCCTTTGTTATTAAGTTTAGATAGATTTACCATTATTATCCTAATATGAAAAGGTTTAGGAGAACTAATAATGGGGTTATTGCGTTACAATAGACGCAATCACCCCAACAGGACAGACGCAATAGCCTCAAAACAAAAACATAATCTACACATTTTAAATTGCATATTGTCTGAAGACCTTAAGCTAATTATGTTAAATAATGAAAACAACATGTTAGCAATAAAACAATAACAGTACTTACGGTATAAAAACATCGATTCACTAAAAAATAACTTAGGTTACAAAAGATTTAAATTCACGTGTCGTCACACAAGAACGGTCGAGAAATAACGAAAAATTTAAGATGGCGGAAAAATTAAAAAAAAGAGCTCTGTTGTGACTTCTATTGATGACTTTTTGTACTGTTAGTGCTAAAGACTAAAAAAAGATGGCGTGGGTAGTTCTAAGTTACGTTTTTCGTAAGACAATTGAAATAGATGCTTTAGCCCCGTAGACGACTTCACCCCGGTTGACCTTACCCCAAAATGTTTAACACCCTTCCTCTCACTCTCCGTAAACATTACGTGACATCCAAATGATAATATTTACACAAATGTCACCACATAAATTGCCAACTAGGGAGTTTTTAATTTCCTTATTATTTTTGAGTAAATAAAGTGGCCAAGTGCGAGTTGGACTCGCTCATGAAGGGTTCCGTTGCAGCAAGTAACATAATATACCTACATAGTACACTTAATTCTTGTAGTTCGTTGTAACTTTGATCGAAGTTTCAATCATAGTGTATTTATGACGTACTAAAAAAATACTCATCAGATCGAGTTCAAACTAATTTTCGTTGGTAGTTTACATGGTAATGTACATCATATATTTTTTTTAGATTTTTCATTCTCTTACTTTAGAAGTTAGAGGCCCCCCCTCTTTGTGAGGACACACATTTTACCACTTTGGAAGTGTCTCTCGCGCAAATTATTCAGTGTAGACGAAAATGATTTTAGTAACCTCAACATCATTTTTGAAGACCTATCGATAGACACCCCACAAGTGTAGGTATGACGAAAAAAAATTTTTGAGTTTCAGTTCTCAGTATGGGGGGCAACCCTAATTTTTTTTATTTTTTTTGTTCGAATCTTAATGCGTTTCACAGAATACACCTACTTACCAAGTTTCAACAGTGTACTTCTCATAGTTTCGGCAAAAAGTGGCTGTGACATACGGACGGACAGACAGACAGACAGACATGACGAATCTATAAGGGTTCCGTTTTTACGTTTTACGGAACCCTAAAAATATACCTCCATGCACAGTAACGTTTCACAAGTCATCCCCTTCCATCTAAATTGCGTTGCGTAAAATTTGAACGTACGTAACGCATAAGTTACGGCTGGTCTAGTCGGGAGAACGGCGCCTGCCGATCCGGAGACCCCGGGTTCAAACCCCACACGCACCACTGTCTTTTCGAAATCATGTGCGTAATACCGCTAACTTAAAACGGTGAAAGAAAACATCGTAAAGAAACCGACATGTACCTAGAATCTTTCGAAGTCATGTCCACCAAGCCGCCTTGGGCCAGCGGTGGTGGCCTTAACTCTCTCTGCTTGCGAGAGTCCCAAGTCCCAGCAGTTAGAACATTTAGTGGTGATGTGGTGATGATGATGATGAATATTTGAACGGCCTTAAGTCTGCTGACTGGTGTTGTAATTTTTTTTCCAGATTTTCCCTGTCCTGGCCGCGTCTTCTGCCGACTGGGTACAGCAACAAAGTCAGCCCGGACGGTGCGAAGTATTACAGCGATCTGATAGACGGTCTACTGGCGAAGGGGATTGAACCTGTGGTCACCCTCTACCACTGGGATCTGCCGCAAAGTCTACAAGAACTTGGTAGGTTGTATTTGGAATCCGTAAAACAATCTAGCAGCGCTAGGCTCTTTTTAGTTGGGGAAATGTGTTGGAGTCATCGACATGCTGGTGTAGCGGCGTTGCGTCAGAACACCAGCGGATCAAGAATGAAGCGGTACGTGCGCGTAAAAGTAGCGGTCCGCCCGGAGACCGCAGCACGAGACCGCGGCAGAGACCGCGAACGGAGACCGCGATAAGCAATTGACATTATAGAATTGTTGGACCCCAGCGCTGTGGTCTCGGATACCTATATCTGTAGCAAAAACAGGTGACGATTTGTGCAACATTTTTGCTTTTTAATACTAAAAGTGTAATTTATAAGTTCGCTTTCATATCACAGGATCTCTCATATCACAGTAATGTTTGTACACTACTGGAAAAACTGGCAAAGGTGTGGTACATCCCAAGGCGGGCTCTGCAAGGAGCCATATCACTACAACAACCAATTAATACATTGCAATTACCTTTCTTCTTTACCAGGTGGATGGAACAACCCCCTGATAGTCCAGTGGTTCGCCAGCTACGCCCGGGTGGTGTTCACTCTCTACGCAGACCGTGTGAAGACCTGGATCACCATCAACGAGCCCATCGTCATGTGCGACCTGGCCTTCACGACCGGGACCCTGGCCCCAGGGATCTTGGACGAGGAATTCGCACCGTTCCTTTGTAACAAGCATCTGTTGCTGGCTCATGCTGCCGCGTGGAGGGTGTATGATGAGCAGTTCAAGCCATTGTATCATGGTAAATCAATCATAACATACTATAAATAAATCTTGTTAATTTAAATTTAATCCCACGCCTTCCGACCGTAGCGCGGGCGCCGCAGCGCTTAGTCTAAAATCTCGGCCAGATTTGGCCGTTTAGGAACAGTAATGTGAAATCATCACTGTGTTCCGGTTTGATGGGTAATGTTTCCAGTGAAATTACAGGGCAAAGAGATAAAACATCTTATATCTTTGAGTGACGAGCGCAGTCCAGTGTTAGATAATGGTTTGGGCCCTTCATGTTTCAATTGCTGCTTGTCACTGGGCTGTAATGTAGAAAGCGTGTTGCTTATCATCAGGCACATGTCTTGCTCGTCTCGTTCCTCTATATTATTTTTAAAAAGCAAAGGTCTGACTCCCTCACTAACTTGATAAACATAAGCAGTCCACTTAGTTCTAAGCTAAATGTTCCCACTGCTGTGACTCGGGGTCTTCTCTTGGGACCCTGGATCACCATCAACGAGCCCATCGTCATGTGCGACCTGGCCTTCACGACCGGGACCCTGGCGCCAGGGATCTTGGACGAGGAATTCGCACCGTTCCTTTGTAACAAGCATCTGTTGCCGGCTCATGCTGCCGCGTGGAGGGGGTATGATGAGCAATTTAAGCCATTGTATCATGGTAAATCAGTCCTACGAATTTAATTTAATCCCACGCCTCCCGACCGTAGCGTGGGCGCCGCAGCGCTTAGTCTAAAATATCGGCCAGATTTGGCCGTTTGGGAACAGTAATGTGAAAACATCACTGCGTTCCGGTTTGATGGGTAATTTTCCACTCGTATTCAAACTATAATTAAATCTTGTTAATATTCAGTCTTTGTTTCCCCATATTTCACAGAAAGCATCACAAGAAGCTATCCTGATAAAAAAAATACAACTAAAATATGGTGTCTCTATTTAGTTTTGTAGTGTAAGCCTCTTTTGGCGTACTTACCACAGACAAATTTTTCGTGACCTGTAAATAGAGCTCAAGTGTCACCTTTGTAAATGTAAGAAATCTTCGAGTAAACTCGGCTATGGTCTTGGCCACGCCCTCTGGTTTCACCCGCGTAGCTTTCAAAGTGAGCTATCAAATTCTGAGTTATAAGTTTTCACTTCTTTTTTTTTTTTTTTTTTTTTTTTAACTTCTATAGGTTCACACTTGACCGCCATCTGCTTAAGCGACGATGCGGTCTACGATGGAGCGTGTTTACCTAGATAAAACCGATTCACTCTCGATTTGAAGACACAAATATTGTAACCATCGGGGAAAACCCACTCAGGCAACGTATTCCACAGCTTAGACGTTCTTATCACAAAAGTAGAGTCGAACCTCTTCGTTCGTGTCTTTGGAACATCAACCATGAAACGGTGTCGCTTTTTCGAGCTACGAGCATTCCGATAGAAAAAAGGACAAGGTGGTATCAGATCATGCAAATCAGTCGCACACTCTCCGAAGTGTATCCGATAAAAAACCGATAGGCTAGCAATTTTTCGGCGATGTTCAAGACTTTGAAGTCTTTTTCGCACAAGATTGTCGTTGCCTATGAGCCTTTTGGCACGTCTCTCGATCGATTCCAGAGCCTCCAGCTGATACTTAGCCGATCCATCCCAAAGGTGCGAACAGTACTCCATACAGGAGCGAATCTGTGCTTGATATAGTGTAAGCAACTGTTCAGACTTGAAGTACCTTCGCACCTTTGAGAGGACACCAAGTTTTTTGGCAGCAAGTTTAGCCTTGGACTCGATAAACGAGCCAAAGTTGAGCGTAGAGGTCAAAGTAACGCCCAAAAGTTCAAGACGGTCAGAGACCGGCACGGATACACCTCTAAAAGTTGGAGTTGGAAAGGACTCCTTTTAGCGGAGAACAGACACGCCTGCGTCTTACTCTCGTTGAACTTGACCAGATTGGCATCGCCCCATTTGGACACCGCATCAAGGGTCAAGCCCAAACGCTCGATCAGACTCTCTCTCAGTACCTGAGTTTGCTGCCCAGTGGCTCTTGCGCTAGATATGTAACTCTCTACAACGGTGCTATCATCTGCGTACCCATAGATACCGGGCTTCAACAGATCGTTGATATGTAGCAGGAAGAGCGTCGCAGAGAGTACCGGCCCTTGTGGGACTCCGGCATTGATACCCATTTGATCCGACGAGCAGCCATCAATGACGACTCGTATGGATCGATCCCTCAAGAAGTCCGATATCCAAGCAATGAACCCAGAAGACAAACCATAACTAGAAAGCTTGCTTATAAGGCCATCATGCCAAACCCTGTCGAAAGCCTTCGAGATATCCAGGGAGACTGCAAGTGCTTCCCCGTGTTTCTCAATAGCTTCACTCCAGATGTGAGTGACGTACGCTAGAATATCTCCGGTGGACCGGTTTCGGCGAAACCCGTATTGCTGGTCACTGAGGAGGTCGTTCGATTCTAGGTACGTCAGAAGCCTGTGGTTTAAGACACGTTCCATAGTCTTGCAGAGTATGGACGTGACTGAGATGGGCCTGTAGTTGACAGGGTCAGCACGACTACCTTTTTTGGGCACAGGTTGCACATTGGCAAGCTTCCAAGACTTCGGTACTAGCCCAGTTTGGAGAGAGAGTCTAAATAGGCGTGTCAATATCGGTGACAACTCAGGCGCACATACCTTCAATACTAGAGCAGGAATACCATCTGGGCCACTGGCTTTATTCACGTCCAGATTGCGTAGCACTTCTATCGGTAGTCCCTATGACTGCCATTTTTTTTTTAGGATAGAGTGACAAGACGAGCAGAATTTCTGCCTAAGATTACTTAAAATTTAAGTTTGTTTTTAGGAAGGATGTCTATATCGAACCATTTCGTGTGGTATAAGCCTCAAGCACAGAAAGATAACACGCTGACCAGACTTGCACGAGACTTCATGGTAAGTCACATTAAATTCAGAATTCAATATACTTTAATAAAACTTTTGTGTAATCGTCGTCATTATTAAGAGCCCGATATGGTACAATGTTAACCAGAAGCCACAAATCCTTCTAAAGGTCTGCGCCTAGTTTGATAGAGTTAGATTGATAGAAGGTGTTCAAGTCTGCGTCCACTAAAATAACTCCGCTGTCACCTGACTAATAAAATTCACTCAAATTGGGCATTATGCCATGCCCGTTAAGATATAGATTACATTGGCAACATAAATTACAGGCGGCTGACAGCGAGCGGTTCGCTAATTTGTGTTGCCGATGTAATATATATCTTAAAGGCATGACATAAAGCTCACATTTGCGTGAATTTTATTTGTCAGGTGGGAGCGGAGTCATATGAGTGGGCGCAAATCTTAACACCTGCTATAGACTAGCACCGCCCCGCGGTTTTATCCGAGGAATTTCCGTTCCCATTATATTCCCGGAAAAAAAACATAGGCCACTTTTAACGACGGTAATGTCATAAAAGTAAGCGCAGACAGAACGGAGTGCAGCGGAGAGGACTTTTATTCACCCACTTGAATACAAACTTTAAAACTATTAAAATAAAATGCATAAATGCTTGACAAAAAAAGATGCTCGCGCGTCCTCGAAGATACGAGAGAATAAGGTTCAATCCTTTATGCACTTTATTGATGTAGTTTCAAAGTTTATTTTCAAGTGCGTTAATAAAACCCTTCCCGCTGCGTCCCGAGGGTCTACCGCCTAACTAGAACTGTCTTAGCTTGGATATTGCTATCTCTTTTCTTTTCGGTTGAAATGATAGAGACAGCAATAGCGAAGCCATAGCCGATTTAGTTAGTTGAGCTGGGAGTTGCTGGTTATGGTATAGATTAAGGCATAGTTCTTCTACTCTTTGCTTAGTTGACCATTGATTTCCAGGCTGGCCGGTATGCTCACGCTATCTACTCCAGGGAAGGAGGCTGGCCTCAGACCATAGAGAAGATAATGAGAGACCTCAGCTTCAAAGAGGGATATGATTTCTCCAGGCTACCGGAATTCACACAAGAGGAGATTGAATTTGTCAGAGGTAGGTACCTACCCTTCTATGAGACGAACTTCTTAGCATTCCATGGATTCACCGTGCGGGTGCCGGGTCCATCGTGTGGCAGATAGAGAAATCCCGAGTAGATCCCGAGACTTAAAATTATAGATGAGAAAGTTTTGAGGTATGGATGTGTGAATGTTTGTTGGTCAATCACGTCAGAACATATGAACGAATCTAGTTGTAATGTGGAACACAGGTTATAGTCTGGAATAGAACATGGGCGAGTTAATTGAGAATAACGGAAATATGTCATGAAAATATTTGCGCAGAAATAAAATTTTAACCAACTTCAAAATCGGAGAAGGTTCTCAATCTGCTTGTTTAATATTTTATATTATAAATATTAAGCGATAGCTGCACATATTGTGAATTGATTTTGATGTTAGTTTTTGAAGTGAAAACTTCTATAAGCGCGCCTAGACAGATATAGGCTATGAATATATATATAATATGCATATATATATAAATAATATGCGTAGGCTGTGAATTGGATTCTAGCGTCACCCTCGGATATGATAAGAAATATTTAGGTAAACTCGGGACCACGGCTATTGGCCATTTAGAAATGCGTCAGCCAATGGGAAATGCTGAAAGGGCGTGGCCTCGGCATCATGCCATGGCCATCTAGAAATGCATTAGCCAATAGGAAATGCTGACGCATTTCGAGATGGCCACGCCATAATGCCCAGGCCACGCCCTCCGGTTACACACGTGTAGTTTCCAAAGTAAGCTATCAAATTCTGAGTTATATAAGTTTTCACTTCTATCGGCAGTTCCTATGACTGCCAATTTTTTTTGTTTGATATATAGGTTGGTAATATAATAGACATTGTCAAAGCAGAGTCATTACACACAAACGTTATCCGCAAAACAAAGTTGATGAATTTAATGATCGAATTGCCGTTGAAATTGGAACCCGTTATGATTCTAGACTAAGCGAGCTTGACCCGAACGCCACGTATAAAATGTTATTCGATGTTGTAAAAAATAATTTCGAACTAAACTTTCCGAAGAAGGAAATTATTAAAAAAAGAAATGTTTCCTTCAATGATTGGAAAACCAGAGGTATAGTTATAAGTAGAGATAGGCTATATGAATTGTATGGTTTTAAAAAATATAGACATGATGAAAAATTTTTGATGTATGTAAAAAACTATAGTAAAGTATTTAAAAATGTATGTAAACTTGCAAAGGCTTTATTTATCAATGAAAAAATAACAAAATCTACCAATAAAATCAAAACAACATGGGAAGTAATTAAACAGGAAACAGGTAAATCTGGTAAACAGGTGTCTAAAATGGAATTGATGCAAAATAACAGTGTGATTTCTAAGGATCTAGATATTGCAAACACGTTTGCACACCACTTTAGTAATATACCGATGGAAACTACAAAAAATCTTAACATGTGTCAAAAAACAGCGTCTAAATTTATCTGTGAAAACGTAGAAAGAAATCCCGTGGACTTTAGTTTTCATCAAATAACCACGGTAACGATTTTGAAAGCCTTTTCATCTTTGAAATCTAAAGCTTCAGAAGATATATGGGGTATTTCTGTCAAGTTCGCTGCAAAAATAGTAAAAAATTTGGCTCCTTATCTTGCCGATATATTCAACAGTTGTATTGAGAAAAATATATTCCCGGATATGATGAAGTGTGCAAAGGTTTTACCTTTGTTCAAAAGTGGGAACATAAAGGAACCTAGTAATTACAGGCCCATTTCATTATTGCCTATTTTCGGCAAGATATTCGAAAAGATTATCCTCAGACAGTGTATGATAATTTAGCCAGAAATTACCGTCTCGGGGCCCATCAGCAAGACCTTAATACAAATTAAATGCCGTTATGTCGATTTTAACTTTTCACCCCCACAATATCTATAACATTAACACTTACTTGTGCTTCCCGGCGTCGCTCAAGTCCGGTTTGATCGATGGGAAAACAGGGAACGGAAACACAAGGGAAAATAGGGAATCGCAAACCAGACTAGCTTCCGTAGATCTCTCGTCCGTCCAGACAACGATCCTGCGTTGGAGAAAGGTGGCCGATCCCGCAGCCCGCTTTCACTCTGTGGTCTTCCAGCACCAATCCAGAGTGTTCCAATAATTAATAGCCTCTTCCTGTAGCACTATTACGTTACGTACGTTTTTATCACCAGAAAAACACCAGAATCATATAAAACGCGTCGTTTCGTTCCAGCGAAAAAAAGACAACGGTAAAAGTGACAGCCGGCGACCACAGACACACGCTAGATTTTGATGGCCGATATAATGTTGCCCGATTATACGGAACAAAACCCCCGACCAATTGAACTCCTGTTCAATTTTAGAAAACCAGTATTTAGCAACTAGTATTTAGCAGTATCCGGACCCCAAATAAAAACGAAATTCCCAACTTTGACCCGAAAGTGGAAATCAAACCAAAAAAAAAAACTTTTACCAAAAATATTAATAAAATTAAATTAAATTTTAACCATGAAAAATACGTATATCTAATAAAGAGGCAGGCGTGCCAGAGAGGACACCGCGCGCTGAAGTCTGGAACCAGAAACCAGAATCTCCGCCACGCGGGGTGTGCCATCAGTACCAGATATCAATTTTAAAATACGTCCCCTACGCCAGAGTAGGGGGGCCAAATTTGCCTCTTTTAATAATACTAAGTCCCCTTCCCGAGGGGCCTCCGTCCTATCTGTCCATTTTACCCGTTGTTGCAACAGATGCAAGTACTCGGCCGACCAGCGCCTCCAGAAGTCTTGACTTATTTGCTGCAATAACTGAAAACGGGACAGGCGTCCGGGGCGCTCATCCTTCCAGGGATACTCCGGCAACGCGGTTAAAGGCTGACCGATCAAGAAGTGACCCGGCGTCAAGACTTCTAGATCGTTAGGGTCAGGCGAGATTGGACAGAGAGGACGGGAATTAAGCACTGCCTCCACGCGGCATAGTACCGTGACTAACTCTTCCCAAGTTAACACGGTCTCCCCGATGACACGGCGGAGATGAGTTTTAGCAGACTTCACCGCAGCCTCAAAAATTCCTCCCCAGTGAGGACAGGCTGGCACACTACATTGCCAGCTGATTCCCCGCTGGGCGAGAGCCAGACTTAAACTATTATTACCAGAATTTAAAAAATTATTAACTTCGCGTAAATAATTCGCCGCCCCTCGATAATTTGTGCCATTGTCCGAACGTATTAAAGAGGGTACTCCTCTTCGCGCTACAAAGCGATCCAGCGCCGCGACAAAGGCCTCCGTAGACAGCGCAGAGACCAGCTCCAGGTGGACTGCTTTGGTGGCCAAACACACAAAGACGCACAGGTAGGCTTTAACGACCTTGGCGTTACGCAACGTCGATGACTTGACCGAGAAGGGCCCAGCGAAGTCCGTTCCGACCCCGTCGAACGGCCTCGAGGGAGAAATCCTATCCGGAGGAAGATCTCCCATCATGGGCTGCATGGTAGACGCCTTGAGCCTATAACAAGGGACACATCTAAACAGCACCTTTCGGACCGCCCTGCGAGCCGACAAGATCCAGAATTCACGCTGCAACACAGCGAGAAGCGCGCCACATCCAGCGTGCGCGTTACCGATATGCCGATCGGTGATCAGCAGGTCCACCAGAGGACCTCCTTTCGGTAGCAACAGGGGGTGCCTGCTGCCGTACGGCAGGTTGGCTTTCCGGAGCCGACCTCCTACGCGCAGAAGACCATCCTGATCTGTGAAAGGGTTCAACTTGGCGACCGCACCCTTCAAGCGAGCGCGTCCGCAGCGCAGCGCCTCAAGTTCCGTCGGAAACCTCTCACCCTGCACCAGCCGAATGAGGTGCAGCAAGGAACTCCGACGCTCCTCCACAGTGGCGATCTGGTCACTCCTTCTCTGACGAGGGTGACGACAGTTGTGGATGAAGCGTTTAATCCAGCTAGTTACCCCCAACAACTTATCCAGCTTGCTGTAACGACCCGTCAACCAGTCAGGGTCTGGGGGCACTTCCGCCACAATCGCATGCACGCGGACTCCGGGCAGCTCCGCTCGCTCCGAGTCCGCGCCGAGAGCTGGCCAGGAAGCTTCTGGCTCCCGCAGCCAGTCCGGACCCCACCATAAGGGGTGATCAACTAGCTCCGGCGCGGAACAGCCGCGCGAAGCACAGTCAGCGGGGTTCAACTCACCCGGGACATGTCTCCAAACCATGTCCAGTCCAATGTTTTGGATTTGGGAAACCCGATTTCCCACAAAGGTCTCCAAAGTGTGAGGGGCTGCTCTCAACCAGGCAAGCACGACCTGACTGTCTGACCACGCATAGACATTCCGGATGTCTATCGAGGTGGACAGTTCCTGATATACATGCTTGAGCAGCCGAGCAAGTAATGTGGCTCCGCTCAATTCCAGTTTCGGAATGGTGAGTCGTGTCCTGATAGGAGCTACCTTGCTCTTCCCCAATAAGAGCGTGACATTGACGTGGCCTCCAGCGTCAACTGTACGCAAGTACACAGATGCGGCATAGCCCAGCTCGGACGCATCACAGAACCCGTGCAGGCTGATCCGGCTACAGCCTGGTGGCAGAATGCGACGGGGCAACGCCACTCGATTGACCGTTTCGAGGTCAGATATTAAACGAAGCCAAGTGTTAAGCGAGTCTCCGACCAGGGGGTCGTCCCAGGAGACCTTCAGAGTCCAAAGTCGCTGTAACAGACACTTGGCTGCGAACAGAACCGGACTGATCCAACCGTTTGGATCAAACATCCTGGCGATGGTGGACAAAACCGTCCGTTTTGTCCACGCGCGTGTGGCCTCCAGCGCCACCCGAAAGGTGAAGATGTCAGCAACCGGTTGATACTGCATGCCCAGAACCGCAATCCCGTGCGGATCGTCACCTTCCTCGAAGAGCCCCGGATCCTGCTGGTGATCGTCCGGGATACCAGCCAGGACGTTGGGGTCGTTAGAGAGCCATTTCCGAAGCTCATAGCCTCCAGATGCGAGAAGCTCTGTAAGCTCATCCCGGAGCAACAGAGCTTCCTCCACCGTCTGCGCACCAGTGCAAACGTCGTCCACGTACAGGTCGCGTTCCAGAACTGCGGCTGCACGTGGGTACCGAGCCCGTTCTTGCTCCGCCAACTCCAGCAGTGAGCGGATCGCAATGAAGGGGCTTGATCTCAACCCATAGGTGTTGGTGTTCAACTCATACACCATCATAGGGTCCTGAGGACTTTCCCGCCAGAGGATCAACTGGAACCTCCTGTCCTCGGGGTGTATGACCGTTTGTCGGAACATCATACGGATGTCCGCTCCCAACACCACCTGATGCCTACGGAAATTCAGGATGATGTCTACAATATCCCGATGTAGCTTCGGTCCAGCGTGGAGGCACTGGTTCAGTGACACTCCTGTCGAAGTCGGAGCGGATCCATCGAACACCGTCCTGAGTTTGCCCGTCGACGCCTTCAAAACGGCGTGATGAGGCAAAAAGTAGTGGTCCATGGTCGACCAGTCGTCGCGAGCCGGAGACATGTGGCCCAGTGCCTCATACTCCCTCATGAACTCGATGTACTTTTCCCGAAGTACAGGATCTCGAGCCATGCGTCGCTCCATGGACCTGAGCCTTTTCTCGGCCAATGATCGAGACTGGCCCAGACGCGGGGGGTTATCCCGGAAAGGCAGCCTAGTCTCCAATCGCCCAGAAACCATTCTCCGAGTGTGAGCCTGATAAAAGTTCTCACACTCCACGTGCTCGGGATCCAGCCGAGACACGGTAGGCGGCTCTTCGATCTCCCAGAACTTCTGCATGATCTGAGCGAGGGCCGTTCCCGTAAAGGAAGCCTGATTCGACTGCTGCCACTCATCCACCATTCCCAAAATGGCGTTCCCGTAGATGGTGGGCAGCGCCATCAGCGAAGACTGGTCCAGCAGTCTAGGCTTGCCGTTCATGATGTAACCCAGTACATCAGAACCCAACAAAAGGTCTACCGGACCCGCCATCCCGAAGCGGGGATCCGCCAACCTGAGACCCTTAGTACAGGACAAAAGATCCGGATCTATGTCCGCCTGAGGAAGCCAACCGACAACCGAATCCATGACGGTGGCCCTGACCGCAATCCTTTCCGAATATGAATGTACGGACGAGAACGAGAGGCGGGTCTGTCCAGCCAACCGCACCTCTGTGTTCCCGACTCCTCGCAACGGAGTCGGTGACGGAAACCTAGCCAGGCCCAGGCGATGAGCAACCCGGGTTGTTAAAATGCACCCCTGGGACCCTGTGTCCAAGAGCGCTCGTATCCGGACGTAGTCGCCTCTTGGACCCCAAACCCTTAACCAGAGGGTGGGCAGCAGGACCACCGGTTGATCCTGTGCCAAGGGAACGGAGGCTAGTCATTCCCTCCGAGGCTCGTCCGAACCCGTCGGACTACAGGGCCCAGCCCAATATGGCTGCCGAGTGCAAAGGGCCATCGGAGGGGGGGCATATCCAGCTGCCCTGCCGTACCTAAAGTAGGGCGGGTGATAATCCAGCCTCGGGTGCTCATGGAGGGGAGGCGTGTACGCCCTCCATTCTATGGGTCGCGGATCCAGCGGCGGAGAAGGATAACGCTGGGGAGGTGGCCCCCGTGGTGACTCCGGTATCACCCTTCCACCTCTCCAGTTCGCCCGCGTCCGCGCGGGCTGTGAGGTCGGTGACCGAGCCGCGTGCAGGACGCCCCTTGTTGGGCTGCCCGGTGCTGCCGTGGGTTGGGGTGGATGGGGTGTGCTCCACGCTGTAGCCACTTCATGGTTGTACAATGCGTGGCTCTGCGTGGGAGCGCCCCCGCCCGTGGAGGGCCCCCTCCCTGAGGGCTGTCGACCAGCACCATCGCTCCTGACGCACAAGAGCTGATGGTGTGGTCCCCCACACCCAGGACACGGCCGTGCCGTGGGGCAGTCATTGTACAGATGACCCCCCAGGCACCCGTAGCACCGACGCAACCGCCGAACGATCCCTCGTCGTTCGGAGGTCGTCCGCGCAAGCAGGGCCGGACACAGCACCAGCGCGTGAAGCTGGCCACAGTTCGGGCACTCCTGCTCCGACGCACTCGTCACCGTCGCCGTCCGCTTCACCGCACCCTGAGTGCGGGGATTGGTAGGTCGCGGTCCTGTTCCGGCAGGGCCACGAGCTGACGCGGCGGGCTGTGCCTCCTGAGGCGCCGACTCTGCCATCCTCGCCTCCCACTCCAGGACCCGAAGTAGCTCCTCAAACGTGGGGAAGACCTTCGGGTCGCCGTGAAGGCCCCTTTCCCGCTCGAAACGGGCGCGCAACTCCAGCGGCACCTTGCCCAGCAGGATGTGGACCAGCAGGAACGACCAGTGTTCTACTGGCAGTCCCAAGCTGCGCAAGGCGTTGTACGCCACCTTCACGGGCGTGAGGATTAGCGGCCGCAACTGAGACCTCTCAGTCACCTTCGGCAGCCCCAGTATTTGGGACACGTGAGCGTCGGCGAGGAGCCGAGGGTTTTGAAACCTCGTTTCCAGCAACTCCATCGCCGTGCCGAAGTTGTCGTCGTCCAGCTCCAGATGCTGGACCAGGGAGAGTGCCTCACCCTCCAGTGACGTGCGGAGATAGGCCAGTTTCTCCGCCTTCGTCAGATCCGTGCGTGAATCCACGAGAGAGGCGAACATACTCCGGAAGCCGCTCCACTCTCGCAGGTTCCCTGTGAACCTGGGCAAGTCCAGGGTGGGAAGGCGTCCCACTACACCCGAACCCGCATTCCTGATGACGGGTCCCGAGTTCGCCCTTCCCTGACGAGACCTCTCCAGCTGGCGAACCCCTTCGGAGACCTCGTCGTAGACATCCAGGATGCGCCGCATGTCCGCCTCGATCCTCTCCATCTGCTCCTCAGGTGGAGACGGCCTTGCATCCCGCAGCGATCCTGCACTCCTCTCAGCGACCTCCAGGCGCCTGTCGAGCTGTTCTGCCCTATTTAACAGCGCCTCCTCCCGGTCTCTCCGGCCGACCAATCCTTGTAAGGATTCGAACCACCGGAGCTGGTTGGCCAAATCCGAAGCCATTTTTAAATTTAAATTTAAACTTTAAATTAACCTAAGTTCGGACAATGTCACAACAAATATCGAATACAACAATATATCCGCAACCCAAACAACCGTATACCACTTAATACTAATTTCCCGACAGTTTGGGGAGAAATTATACGCTGGTATTACAATATTTAATCTTGGCTGAATGACTCGGTAACCAAGTTCGTGAACTACCAACCTAAGCACACAAAACAATATCTGAACTACTCACTTTTTTTCCAGAAAAATGAAAAGTACTAAATATATTATGGGGGTATATTCACGACAACTACGCTCTTTCTACCAAAAAATGTATGATAATTTAGCCAGAAATTACCGTCTCGGGGCCCATCAGCAAGACCTTAATACAAATTAAATGCCGTTATGTCGATTTTAACTTTTCACCCCCACAATATCTATAACATTAACACTTACTTGGGCTTCCCGGCGTCGCTCAAGTCCGGTTTTATCGATGGGAAAACAGGGAACGGAAACACAAGGGAAAATAGGGAATCGCAAACCAGACTAGCTTCCGTAGATCTCTCGTCCGTCCAGACAACGATCCTGCGTTGGAGAAAGGTGGCCGATCCCGCAGCCCGCTTTCACTCTGTGGTCTTCCAGCACCAATCCAGAGTGTTCCAATAATTAATAGCCTCTTCCTGTAGCACTATTACGTTACGTACGTTTTTATCACCAGAAAAACACCAGAATCATATAAAACGCGTCGTTTCGTTCCAGCGAAAAAAAGACAACGGTAAAAGTGACAGCCGGCGACCACAGACACACGCTAGATTTTGATGGCCGATATAATGTTGCCCGATTATACGGAACAGACAGCTTAGTGCTTTTTTTAACTGTAAGGGTATTTTGTATGAAAAACAATTTGGATTTTCTAAAGGGCTTTCTACTACGGATGCTATAACAGCATTTGTAGAGGGCATTTATGGCTCATGGGAGAAATCAGAAGATGTTATAGGCATTTTTTGCGATCTCTCAAAAGCCTTTGATTGCGTTAGTCATGATATCTTACTGGACAAATTGAACCATTATGGCGTTAGAGGTGGGTCTCTCGAATTACTGAAGTCATATTTATCAGACAGAACAATTCGAGTTGACATTAATGAGGTCCTCTCAGACGCATTGAATGTAAACGTTGGAGTCCCTCAGGGCTCTATTCTTGGCCCTTTTCTTTTTTTGGTTTATATTAATGACTTGCCCTTTTTTGTGGAAAAATTTGCCAAGATAATCCTCTTTGCCGATGATACTTCGTTGTTGTTTAATATCAGCCGGAAGGTAACATGTGTAAATCAAATAAATAAATCTCTAGCTGAGCTTTTTAAATGGTTCAGTGCTAATAACTTGGCTTTAAATGCAAAGAAAACAAACTGTGTTAACTTCACTCTCGTAAATAATAGAAAAGTTGATACAATCAAACTAAACGGTGATTCTTTGACTTTTTCTGCGGAAACAAAATTTCTAGGTCTTATTTTAGACGCTAAGCTTCAATGGGGAAGTCACATTAGGCAATTGTCGGGAAAATTGAGCTCAGCAGCGTACGCAGTTAGAAAGATCCGAGATTGTACCGATGTTAATACAGCCAAAATTGTTTATTTTAGCTATTTTCACTCCATTATGAGTTACGGCATTCTCTTATGGGGAAACTCAGCTGAGGCGAAGTCAATATTTGTTCTTCAAAAAAGAGCCATTAGAGCGATTTACAGGTTAAGTTCTAGGAGGTCGTTGCGGGAGTTTTTTAAAACCATCGGTATATTAACCATGCCATGCCAATATATATACGCATGCTTATTATATGCAAGAAAAAATTTACAAAAGTATGTCACACACGGGGCGAGCCATAACTATAATACTCGAGGAAGGAACAAATTTATTGTACCATGGACTAGATTGGCAAAGATAAGTAAATCTTTTGTCACAAATGGCATCAGGTTTTACAACATTCTACCTAAGTCCATAACGGATCTCAATGATAATAGTTTTAAGACTACAGTGAAATCAATTTTAATCCAAAAAGCATATTATGATTTGGACAATTTTATGAAGGACAAATTGGCTTGGCGTCACTTTGTTATTGGCTAGGATACTTGAAATTCTCGTTACGTTGATACTTGAAATGCATTGTTATTTATATTTATTTTTTTGACGTCATATTGTGTAGGTGTGTTTTTGTGTAATTGAAATTGATTTATGATGTCAACTATTGTTGTGAAATGTGTATTGAAATCGTTTGGACGACTTTTAATTAAAAATTTATTTATTTATTGAAATTTAGAATTAGGACATAATTAAGTGATTTCTATTTTGACTTATTATTATTATTGTTTTGACATTGACTATCAAATACTGATATTATTTTAGCAGAAGCTTAATTGACATTTGTTAATGTCTAAAATTTGTGAAATTTACATGTTAAGTTGTATTTTTTTTCTGCTCTTGACTATTCATAAGTGTATATTGTGTATACCTAAATGAAAAATAAATTGAATTGAAAAAAAATTGAATAGGTTAAAAGTTCAGGGTTAGAGTTCAGGGGTAGTCCTATACTCATTTTATCGAAATCGAAAAGGTGGGTTTTGAAATATCAAAAACAAAAACAAAATTGGCAGTCATAGGAACTATCGATAGAAATGAAAACTTATAACTCAGAATTTGACAGCTTACTTTGGAAATTACGCTGGTTAAATCGGAGGGCGTCGCCATTATTAGCAAGGCGATCTAGGCCAATGGGAACGCATTTCTAGATGGTCAATGGCCATGGTCCCGAGTTTAGCCGAAGATTTCTTATCATTCCATAGCGTGACGCTACAATTCAATTCACAGACCACGAAAAATCTGTCTGTGGCCTGCCAAAAGATTTTCACTTAAAAACACAAATCAATCAAGGTTACCTTAACCAGAAGAACGTTGTATTTGCACATATAAATAAAAATAATTATATAAAACTAGCGGCCTGTTCCGGCTTCGCTCGGGTTTCGTAATATAAGGACTATTAATCAAAAAAACTATCCTATCTCTCAAGTTGGACCAGACTGCTCACGGTGTGCCAATTTAATTTAAAATCGGTTAAGTAGTTTAGGAATCCATCGCGGACAAACATCGTGACAGGAGATTTATATATATTAAGATTTCCAAAAGTTATAAAAGTTGGTCGAGAAAAACTCAGAGTTTAATATAACTTAAGGCCAGGTGTTCCCGGTTTTGCCTGTTTTAGAATTCACTTTTGACAGACAAATCATAACGTTTTGGATCTGAAATAAATATATACTTAGGATACATTCTTCCTCTTTACCATGTACTGGTTCAATACACGACACAATACAATTTTCTCGATAGAAAAAATTACTGAAATAACTTCGATTTGCAGTTTTTTTACAAGCAAATTTCATTTTATACGAGTACTATAATACTCAATATTTTATAAATAATATCAATTTATAGGTAATTCATTTTAGAATAGATTCTACCCGATCGTTTTTTCCATTTAATTTACTTGTTTTTTTATCGATTTTTTGAAGCAAATTTCGATCCACGCTTCGTTTGCCAGTGTCCCGCGGGACGTTACCGAGGAGGGACCTGTGTCAAATTTTTGCGCGCGCGCTTCGCTTCTGTTACGTAAATAATATTGATTCGAAATCAAATAATATTGTACCTAAAAATACCTACCATAGTTTAGATTTTGATTATTGACATATTTTCATTGTGTAAATATTTGTAGGTACTTTATAATTGTTATTAAGACAATTTATACCTCTTTGAGATTTAGTGAAAATGGCAAATAAAAGAAATAAAATCAGGACTAAATCACGATTGAAGGCAAAAAAATCGAGTTGTATACGAGGGCAGGTTGGAACTGAGCAATTGAGCATATTGCCTCGTGCGTCGTTTGTATAGCCTACTTCGAAGGACTGGAACAATTTACCTAAATAATATTAACACGTTCAATACTTTCAACTGATTGATAAGAAAGAAAAATGTTGTCCAATAACCAATAATTTTTGTGTCACAATTATGAAACATAAACCTTTTTTTTTCACAATTGTATTTTATTTAACTATCCAATTTTTCTTAGCCAATGCCATTAGAACACCGTTCAACTTAAATTGTGGCTAACGAACACTCCGAGTTTACGTAAGAGTGGTTTCACGCACAACTAGATCGCGCGTCCAACGCGATCTTTACGGCACGGCGCATAGCTAGGCATTAACCCGTTAATCCGTTAATCGTTAATTAACAAAGTTAACATTTTGATTAACGGATTAACTTTTAAGTTAACTTTAAAAAATGTTAACGGACATGTTAACTTCCGTTAATTATGCAGAAGTCCGTTAATCGTTAATCCAATGCTTACTATTTACCGCACGGCACCTCGGTGCGGCGCAAAAACAGGTTCAGACAAGTATGAAACGAAAAGTGCTGGGCGCAGTGTGACCATATGTGGCGAGTTCCTGCAATTTTGGCAGGATTGAGGCGTCATTTTAGCCTGCGGCATGATCGGTTGACGTTATATGAAAACAAATATAATTTTGTTATCATAAGTCATATTACCGATAATCTCGAGTTCTTTTTGGCTGAAAATTTGAGCATAGACATACTTGAATTTGACTGACGTTTACAATTTAGTTGAATATTTCACACATCCCTAGTAAACCAAGTAGATTATAGTAATCCATAGCTAGTGGGGAACTCCCCGATAAATTCAATCATACTTTTTCGATCGTTTATCTGTTTTGTAACTTTCTTTCAATAAAATCGGTGGTAGTTCATTTCAACTAACCAAAGAAAAGTTAAATAAAATGAACAAATCAAGGTATAAGAATGTCAAGTTGACCTACTGCTTGCTTATCTGTAATGTGACACTTCCCGCGATGTGAGCGCACGGCTTGCTTTGCGTCAATCGCGGGAAACTCTTGGTAGCGTTAAATGCCTATTTCGCTTGGTCTACCTGCCCTTAAAGTAGATTTTTGTGTTTTCGGAGATATTAGAATTTATGACAGTTCCGTCAAGGCCGATTTACATCAGACGAGCGAATGCTCATTCTATCCCCACTGTATCAAATTCATTTGGTGAAAACAAACGTAGAACATTATTTCGTTGTTTTGTTTGCGTTCGCAAAGATTCTATGGAATATATAATATGGAAAACGCTAAGAACGATCTTTCGTTTACACTAAAAGATCGAGAAAGAATGCTCTTGTTCCAGCTCTAGCTCTATGTTCGTTCAGTTTAAATCGCCCTATAGATATACACTGGTACATTAAGGGACCGACGTGTTTGGTCTATTTTTCAATAGCTTAATAATAATTAGAAACCTATAGCATAAACATAAGCAGCCCACTAAATGTTCCCACTGCTGGGACTTGGGGCCTTATCTCGCAAGGAGATAGTCAAGGCCATAATCCACCACGCTGGCCCAGTGCGGGTTGGTGGATGACACATGACTTCGAAAGTTTCTAGGTACATGTAGGTTTCCTCACTATGTTTTCCTTCACCGTTTTGAGTTAGCAGCATTACGCACATGACTGAAAGACAATGGTGCGCGTGGTTTTGAACCCGGGGTCTCCGGATCGACTGAGCCCCCGCTCAGGATCGGCAGTCGCCGTTCTCACGACTAGACCAGCCGTTACTTCTTTAACTCGCAAAAACCTATACCCAACCTAAATCCTGTCATGATGAACTTATTTAAACTTCCAGGGACGTATGATTTCTTCGCATTGAACTACTACACGTGCCGCCAGGTCCGTCGAGCTAAGCCCGGAGAGAAGGTGGACTCCTTCTTCCTGCAAGGGATCCCGGAGCTCAGGGCCGTCATGGAAGTGGAGCCGGGGATGCCCTACGGAACTTCTAATTTCTTGGTGGTAATCTGTCCATAATATATATCGGTTTCACTGAGGTTATCGAGCAAATGTTCCAGGCCAGTTAAGAAACCTCTGACATGAGCTAGGCCTGTGCAATAAATGCAAATGATAGTAATGTCAAAGTCCATAACCTCAATCGCGGAGATTTCGCAAATTCTTTTAGCAATAAGGCCGCCAATTAAGATTGTCACCCGTTAATTACTAAGTTTATTTTTTTGTTATATTTTTAGTTTACTCTGTGTGGTCTTTTAATAAAGAGTTTTTATAATTAATATCTACAGCGCCGTCTGTCAATTTTTAGAGGCTCTGGGCACCTTGAGCTAATAATGAGTCTCTTATGACCATAATAAAGCATTTGTTTTTGGTATAAAAGACAATTAACATGAAAGTGGGGGCCGGGAATGCCCTATGGAACTTCTAATTTCTTGTTGGTATTCTATCCATAATATCTACAGGGCCATCTGTCATCTATTAGAGGCTATGGGCACACTGAGCTAATGGATCCCTATGAGTATAATAAAGCATGTTTTTTTTTGTTAAAATAGTTAAGGAACGTAACGTATAAGCAAAGGCTTAGCTTTATTTTTGTATCTATACAGTACCTAAGCCTGATTTTCAGGCGAGCGTAGAAACTATCGGTAATATGGTACCGGACTGGGTCAAAAATACACCATCCTAATTAGTCCGTCAGCTAGATCGTGGAAAATTATTGGACACGTATTTTTTGTTTTTTCATAATACTAAAAATCGTCACAGATATAGACCATCAAACTTCGAGAGTCAAGAAAGAGAGAGAGGGGGGTCGCGACGTCACTCGTGAGTAAAAATCGTACTCACATGTGACGTCACACGAAACTTCGAAGCGCTGTATCTTCGTCATTTTTTGTTTGTGAAACAAAAGAAAAAATACGTGTACAATATTTTTTGGCAATCTAACTAACGGGCTACTTAGTTTTTTTGAGGATTGTACCCTATTGGATCAAGGGCCCAATACGTCGCGAAACCTGGGCACGAACCCGTTATGCCTAGTTGCGAAGAGGGACCTGAATATCCATCTAATACCTTTAAACGAGCAGTTCTTGTAATATGTTTGAAACTGAATCTCGGAAACGGCTTCAAAGATTTTCAAAAAATTGAGTAGATATAGGTGCATGGGTATATATATGGGGTGATAAATCAATTTAGCTAAGTTTGCTAAGTTAAGCGACTCCAGCTTCTTTCCGGTTCGAGATCAATTCAATTTCGATTTCAATTTATTTCTTCGAACCATTATTTTACAAAGAAAACTTGGTAACGTCAATAACAAAAATAAAACCAGTTTAAATACATAAACAACAGTGACAATATTTATGACTAGCAGCGCCCCGCGGTTTATACGTGGGCACGTATATACCGTAAAATAAAATAAAATTTGAATTCATCACACAAATATTTGCACTAGGTGGGGATCGAACCCACGACCCTCGGCTTCGCAGGCAGAGTTACTACCAACTAAGCCACGAGGGCAGTCTATATATATATTAATAAAGACTGGCGAGATGATATTTATGATATTGGAAGGATTAAGTGGTTGTACAGAGTCCTTGTACAACGGACTTAGCTACGAGTCATCATCATCAGCCTATATTAGTCCACTGCTGGACATAGGCCTCTCCCATGGCTCGCCACTCAGCCCTATTCTCGGCTATACGTCTCTATCCACTGCCTGCTGTCTTCCGTATATCGTCACTCCATCTAGTCTCATTGTGTCCTACACTACGTTTACCGATTCGTGGTCTCCACTCAAGAACACGTCTACTCCAACGGTTATCGGTTCTGCGACAGATATGACCGGCCCATTGCCACTTCAGTTTGCTAATGCGTTGAGCTATGTCGGTTACCTTGGTTCTCTAACGGATCACTTCGTTCCGAATACGATCCCTCAGAGAAACTCCAAGCATAGCTCTCTCCATAGCTCGCTGCGCGACTTTAAATTTGTGGACCGCTTTCACTGTCAGTGTCCAAGTTTCGGCACCGTAGGTCATGACATACTGATTAAAGACTTTTGTCTTGAGACATTGTGGTATAGACGACGAGAAGACACGACGTGCTAGTGCTAGTGCTAGTTACGAGTATAAAAACGCTTTGTCAAAGATTGCGTTGTGAATCAGGCACTAAGCCCTCTTTTCAAATGGAAATGTTTTCAGTTGTGCCCCAAGGGTCTTCGCTCCCAGTTGGCGTGGATCAAGCAACAGTACGGTAATGTGGAGGTCCTCATCACAGAAAACGGGTACTCCACTGCCGGCAGCGAACTCAAGGACGACCTGCGCAGCCAGTTCATCAGGGATCACTTGGAACAGGTAAAAGAAGCTCTAATTTCATCAAATAATTACCTACAGTAATGCTTTAAATACTCTAGTCAGTATATTTTATAAGTATGACTAAACATAAATCAAGATTTAATAGCGTTGTCTTTTTGACAATTTTATTATTGTAATATTGAATTGTATTGTGTAATTGTGGAAAAGCGCTGAAATGGATCATCATTACAAAAAAGGTGCGTCCCCAGCAAAACGAGTTTTTTGTCCAGTTTTAAGAGCTATCTACTCATTAGCCAAAACAAATATCAACTGGTAAAAAATACATTAAATTTCTACAACTTCTTGGCTTCAAAATGGTAGTAATTTTTTTGTTGATGAACTTATTTTTTAAATAATCGCCTCACAACAAAACCATGAAAAAATTAAATAATTGTAGTTATCATGCATCTCCTCAAAAATCGTCCATTATTTTGATTTTGTACTTACACCAACGGATAGACAATTCCATTACGAACATTTTGGTAGTTTTATTTTTTTCAAAAGACCAAAATCTGATTTTATAAAGAGTTTATTCAAAAATTTGAGCGTAAAACAGCGACAAATCCTACTGTTTCTCTCTTGCTCTTTCTTGCGGTGTGCGATAAGGTAAGAAATACTCAAGGTCATTTGCTCGGGGTACGCCCTTAATATCCGAATTTCGCGTCGCAAAGTCCTGACCTAAGGGCTCAGCCACCCTAAGAATAAACAAACAACCTAAAATATGACCCTCTTTCCCGATGGCTACTTACTCTGGACCTAGAGTCTGCCAATCAAAAAGAAATTTATGAGCCAGATCAAGGGACCAGGGCAGCAAGAGAAAAGCAGGCCTATAATTAAATATTTTTGCAACTGTATCTTAAATATTATTTATATCTCGTCATTGAATTCGACTGGCCTTGTGGCTTAGTGGGTAGTAGCTCTGCCTGCGAAGCCGAGGGTCGTGGGTTCGATCCCCACCCAGT
Source organism: Ectropis crepuscularia (assembly GCA_963693475.1). Classification (NCBI taxonomy): domain Eukaryota; kingdom Metazoa; phylum Arthropoda; class Insecta; order Lepidoptera; family Geometridae; genus Ectropis; species Ectropis crepuscularia. The sequence goes on along the minus strand of OY856368.1, from coordinate 6,104,288 downwards.
GCAAATATTTGTGTGATGAATTCAAATGTTTGCACTGTGTCTGGGTGTTTCTATGTATATTATGTATGTATTTAAAACTATCTAAGTAATATATCAGCTATCTGGCCGCCATCACACAAGCTTTGCTTAGTTTGGGGTCAGATGGTGTTGTGTGTGAATTGTCCACCAATATATATTAAAAAAAAAAAAAAATTATACAATCATTTAAATTCACTGGCAAAAATGAAGTACAAAATCTATTTTGTTTACAACACATAGGACGAAATACGAGTACAATGCAAACATTAATTTTATTCACTGGACATAAAATATTTTAACCGAATAAATACCTATTGTAATTTATAAATATATTTATTTGGACATTAAAGAAGCAGTTAATCTTTTACTTATGTAAATTTAAAATTGTAGACGTTCATCATTCTTGAAATCTGTGGTTTTGACTAGTCGGTCAACATTTACGACGCTGTGCAACAGAGCGGTAATAGTGTAACGCAGGATCATTATTCTGAGCTGAGGTTATTACAATCAATTAATTACTTGTACAAAACAATTTCGTGACGTAATAGACGTGGTCGCTAACTATTGGCATGATGTACAAGCTCAAAGTTGCGCAACGGGCAATAGAGAGAGCTATGCTCGGAGTTTCCCTGCGTGACAAAATCTGAAACGAGGAAGTCCGCAGAAGAACGAAGGTCACCGACATAGCTCTTAAAGTTAGCAAGTTGAAGTGACAATGGGCAGGCCATATTGCTCGCAGAACTGATAACCGCTGGGGAGTAAAGGTTCTCGAATGGCGACCACGAAGTGTAGGACGGCCCCCCACACGATGGACCGATGATAATGTCTCGGTCGCGGGAAGTCGGTGGATGGAGGCGGCACAAGACCGGTCATTGTGGAAATCATTGGGGGAGGCCTATGTCCAGCAGTGGACGTCTGCAGGTTGCAGAAGAAGACAAAACAATATAGATAGTGGTGAGTCGTCGACGCAGTATTATCTAACGATTTTAGATTATACACTAACCTTTTTTCATGTGGGGGAAATACATTTATTTATTTTATTTACGCATGATCGCCATGCAGGGACATCGCGGGATATGTTGGGCTAGAACCCACGGATGGATATGGTGCCCCTACGGACTAGAACCCCACAGATTTCACCAGCCGTGGCTTGTTGACAGAGTGTCGGGACCGCTCTCGCATTCGATCGTGACCTTGCCATTGCCACCGCACTTGCAAGCCCACCACGCGAGGACCAGCAGAAGCCCCGCATTTGGCTCCACCTTTGAGCGTCACCTCCTTAAGAAAGCCTATCCTTAGGTGGGGTGCCGGACGGCTTTAAACGTCCAACGCTTAATGCCGTCCTGTGGAGACGGGATGCGAGCCAGAGCGCCCCTCCGGGCTTGCCCCTGTATTCACTTCCCCCTCTTTGTTCGTATAAACGAGAGGTCATCACCTCTTCTTTGCCTCACACGACCTCTCACTGAAGAGTATTATAAAATAACCTAGTCTAATCCATCGTAGTCTTATTATCTATCTCATGCGTTTTATTATAAACTGATGGCATTTATAATTTTACGTTGACAGAAACATATAATTCTTGTTTAATTTATTTTCAGGTACTCCTGTCCATAAATGTGGACAGAGTGAACGTCACGGGATACACGTATTGGTCGCTAATGGACAACTTCGAGTGGACGGATGGCTATGAGTGAGTAGGATACCTACTTTGTTTATTTTACAACATACAATAATTATGTTTCTTCATAGTTACAATAAGATCTATAATAGAGGAAGAAAAATAAAAAACACATCAAATTAGGTCGAAGATACCACCGCGCACTGACCCCTGCCCGAACGTGTCCAGAACCCTCGCTGCGTTCCCCCTCTGAAAGGCCAGGGAGATCTGCTGATCCATAATTATATACTATTCGTAACTTTGTTTTTTTTTATGTTTAGTTTGTTCGCTTCGAATTTTGATTGCTATTGACTCACAACTTATGTCTTGTTTCCCGATTCCATGGCTTTCCAACAGCTATTTGATACGTTTGATTGTTGGACCTAGGCTTCTTTGGGATGGGTCATCTAAGTTGGAACCAGGTGCAGGCTCAAAAATAAAACAATAATAATCCGGAGACATGCCAAAAGGCTCATAGACATGGACACTCTTGTTCGGAAAATACTTCAATGTCGTTGCCGTAAAATTACTTAGCCGCGGTTAGTTGGTTTATTATTGAATGCATTTTGGAGAGTGTGCAATCGATTTGCATTATCTAGTACTGTCTTGCCCTTTTTATTTTCTATCGGATCCATAGAAGTCCTGAGTGACGATGCAATCTACGATGAAACATACACGTACTTAACTAGAAGACATCAATCTTCTTTCGACTTAAAGACACCAAGATTGTAACCATTGGGAAAAACCCGGCAACTCTTGCAACTCTGGCAACGTATTCCACAACCTGACTGTTCTTATAACGAAGATCTTTGTACTTACGCGGTCTTTAGAACCTTTATCATGTCAAAATGTTGACATTTCCAGCAAAGAACGATCCGGTAGAATGAAGAGCAAGATGGTATTACATAATGCAGATTAGATGCACGCTCCAAAATGTATAAAACATTTTGGATACATACAAAACTGGTAGTTAGAAGTAGTTAGTAGTAAAAAGTTAACAACTTTGCAGCAAATTCAGTAGCTGGGTACCGGAAATATTGCATAGTCTACTTTTTATTTATCTCAAAAAGTGCAGTTTTCTTACGTAGAAGAAACCAATTCATTCTCGATTCAAAGTCGTGTCTTCAGCCTTCATCAAAACTATCGGGAAAAACCATGCAACCAATTTATATCAATATGGCAGTTGTCCCACTGCCGACGAGAAAACGAGTAACTAACGACTATTTTCTCACTCAATACACGTACAGTATAGATACCTACATTCCGTGTAAATAAAAGAGATGCATTTACAAACGGTTGATCGCTGACTGTTCACACTGCCGGCGAGCACTCGTTTCACTAGTTTGTCGCTGAGCGACAAGAGCTGTGAAAGATAACACTCGCTCAGCGATTAGAACACACCGAGAGAGCAACCAGTAGTCATTTCTCTACAGTGCGGATCTGAAAGATGCGAGTGATGCGAGTAATCGCTCGCCTCACTCGCACACTCGCTTATAGCCGAGGTACACAGCTATCGGAACTACGCACTCGCTCCCTGCAACTCGTTTCTAATTCTAGCTCTACTCGTTATTCGTTCATCATTGCCGGTGAGACAACTGCCTTAAGCTCCTTAAAATACCGTACTACATTTATTTATAATTTATTTTATTTTTCAGTACGAAATTCGGTCTCTTCGAGGTAGATTTCGACTCTCAGATGAAGACCCGGAAGCCCCGATCATCAGCTTTCTACTACAGCAGCATCATCAGAAGTAACGCGCTTCGAGTCAACTCTACCAATGACAACAACTATTACTATAAAAAGTAGACTGAACCCTGTCAATACGAAGACCGACTGGCTGAACTATGCAGATACTTACCATAGCGTCCATAGCATATAGAATAATAACGCCTATAAAGCGAGTCCGTACAAGAAAATTAGGCAAATCATAGTGACCCATTTTGGCTCCATCCGTTCGAAACTACCATCAGTTGTCAAGGTCCAGCGCTAGTGAATGCGTCTCCAACAATGACTTCAAAGGAAGGACGTGGTTTACTGAACATTTTTTGGCATTTAATGTCCAGCAAAAACTCGTTCGCTCCCTCCCGCGCACTGACCGCTGTGAACTGAGCCGCATATCCCATGGCCCTAAAAATGCAATTTTAGGTCCAACGCGGTTGTGCCATTTTGTCGCACCTTTGGCCAGATCCTTATATATAAGTCTATGGTCTCCGACAATTAAAAAACATGATGGTTTGTGTGGTCCTTCACTGCACGTACTCCACGACATTAAAGTTCTGTTTGACGAACTTCAGTACTTACATACTGCTTACGCCGAAATCAATCTGCTTTTTGCCTTACTTAAGATGAAGCATTTGTTTGAATGTTATCAATCTAGGCGATTAAATCTATGCCATAACACTTACGGACGGACGTGCAAAAAGGAAAAAGAGTTTGAGTGTCGAACACGTGTGTTCACTTCGGAGAGTGTCCTACTGTTCTGCATAATCGAATACCATCTAGCCCTTTTTTCTATCGGACTGCTCAAAAAAGCGACATCGCTTCATGGTTGATGTTCCAATTCCAAAGCTGCCAACAAAGATGTTCAATGAACAAAAGTAAAGTCAAACGCCTCTGGTTTTGTGATAAGGAAGCCGGCTGTGAAATGCGTTGCCTGAGTGGGTTCTCCCGATCGATGGTTACAAGTTTGGTGTCTTTAAATAGAGAGTGAATTGGTTAGTTCTAGGTGAACACGCTCAATCGTAGACCGCTTCGTCGCTTAGCAACAGGCGAGATGGCGGTCAAGTGTGTTAAACATTAAAAAATCTAAATTATTATTTGATCATTATATGCCGTAGTGATATTTCGATTAGCCCTTCGATAGCCCTTCGATTTTAAGGCCAAATAAGGGTAGATAAACATATTTACCATTGTGACGATGTGCATGTCATAGTCGCCAACGAATTAGACCTATGGATGTGCCCTGAGAATCACGAAATTGGTAACAAACTGCGTCTGTTGTGTTGCAGAGTGATTTACACACCACCCATCTACTTGATCCCTAGACTCGCTAGCGGCGCGATATGCTGTGGTTCTACTTATTTTGGTTGTTGACAACGAATAGTGATGGGTAAATACGTCTGGCGTTCACCGCTTCCTGCAACCGACAAGAACGGGAAGAGTGAGCTCACTCTTCCCAACGATGACATAATTCCGTGCGCCTTGAAGGTTGGGAGGGCACATCCATACTTTAAATCTATGATAGTCTCAGCAGCGGGAACACAAATTCCTATAAAAGCTGACCTAGATGAATTCGGGTCACTAGTAATTTTGTATGAATGACTAATTGATTAAGTATGACATAATTACATTGTAAATAGGATAAATAAATAACTTTACCTACTTTAGGAATATTTACGTCGTAAATAAAACAAATGATTAATACGCATGGGTTTTATTGACTAAATTACTAACGTTAAGTCATAGACGTATAAAAAAAGTTGAACGTAGTCTCGCTAAAACAAAAACTGTGTCCATCGAGTCGGCCACATATTCGGCCATTCATTTTATGTGGATTTATTATTGCTGACGTTCTTAAATATAAATGTAACTTGTTTATTTAACGGGCTGAGAGTATATTGACAAATTTAATAATAAGTTTTTTAGTTGTTAATTAGAAGAACGACACGTACTACACTAAATTCCTAACTAATCACACTAAGTACATCTGAATAATCCTTAGACCAATGAAGGGTTAAAATAATCATGATACGCAAGCCATCCATAAAAATTACTAGTTGGATGCGTGGCCAGCATGATGGCGAAATAACCACGCTGAATGGCAATGCTTATTCTTAATTTGACTTGTAGTGGCAATGTAATATTTTGCATAACTGGATATAATATTGTGACCTCTGAATAACATTCAAGGTTTATGTTCAAAGTTAAAATCAAATTGTTTGTGAAAATATTGAATTACCTACTTGTACTGAATTAATTCGTATAATGTATTGAATTTAAATTTAATTATTTGAAAACGTAAAACCTACTGTAAATTGATTTGCCTTGAATATGGAACATATTACTTGGCCAATAAAGATCTCAGTGATCTGAAACCTGATATCAAAAAGAGAAAATACCTACTACCTACGCACCGTCTCGAAATACAATATTTATTTCAAAATATTTTGAATTATATCGAATACAAAGTCATACCATATCGTCTGTTATTTGTTTACAAAACAATATTGATTTATTGTTTATTCATTAAATCTTAGAACTAGTTAGTTAGTTAGTTTAGCGGGGCCTTTTCCGCACCTAGCCTCTTTATTGGGCCATTGTACGTGACTCATACTTCCCTTTACTCCAACCAGCCCAGGCTGTCCCAGAAGACAAGCATCCTGTTAAGGTTGCGACAGGCATCCGGAACAGACGACGGAGATTGGAGGAAATCTTAGAACTATTGTGACGGGGTATAACTTTACTGCAAGCACGCAGTGTGGAGTCCAATATGATTAAACCAGGATGAAATACAACACAGTAGAGATTAGTATGTATGTAGACTACAGACCCATGAACAAAATGTATGTAGTAAATTAACCACCAGGAGACCTATGTAGGATGATAGAAGGGTATAAAGTAATAAGATTCAGCACTATGCCGTCACTTGTAAGCTGTCCAACTGAGTGCAGTTGAAACGAGGGGGTTGCGACCCTCGATCATTTCTCCTTGTCGCATGGTTTTTGTACGGCGTTGCAATATAATAAATTAGAAGAGGTATTGAAGCTATAAAAATTATAAATTTAAAGTTTTTAATTATTAGTTTGTCAAAAAAATTCGTATTTTTCCGACAATTTACAAATTAAATTTGGGCATTTGATTATGTACGGCATTGATTCCATACAGTTTCAATACCTCTTCTAATCCATTATTTCGTAATGCCGTACAAAAACCATGCGACAAGGAGAAATGATCGAGGGTTGCAACGGCCTTCTTCGACTGTACTCAGCTGGACAGCTTACAAGTGACGGCATTGTGCTGAATCTTATTATTTTATACCCTTCTATCATCCTACATAAGTCTCCTGGTGGTTCATTTCCTACGTAAATTTTGTTCACGGGCACAAGCCTATAAGTATTTATTCAGGAACGAATACCTATCATACAAAAATGCCTCGCAAGTGCTATTAAAATACTACTGCCCTTCCAATTATGCTTGTGTGTGCTACATCGCTTCGGGCTGACGAAGTTTTCGCTACACTCTACACTTTTTTGACCTACAACTTATATTACATTTTCAGGCATTTGATCTTCGTACACGTTACATGACTTTTCCTTAATTACGCGTTTCGTATGTCTATACTCTACTAAAAAAAAAATGGCAGTCATAGGAACTCCCGATAGAAGTGAAAACTGATAGCTCGGAATTTGATTGCTCACTTTGGAAACTACACGGCTGAAACCGTCAAGCTTGGCCATTAGACATCTTGAACTGCTGACGCATTTCTAGATGGCCAATGACCATTGTCCCGAGTTTACCCGAAGATTTCTTTGATTTACAAACCCTTGAGCTCAATTTACAGCCCACGAAAAATCTGTCTGTGGTGCAAATTAAGTTTTCTCTTCAATTAGCTTTCTTTCGATGTAGATACATATTTCAGAGTTCAGACTTAATTCCAGATGTTCGAACAGTTCTAGAAACGTCCAGTGCCTTAGCTGCGATGACGTCAGCGTAGAACTGCGCCGACGCACGCGCCGTGCGCGTCAGCTCTGGGGATTCGAAGTCCACGTGGTGTAAACCAAATCTGGTACTGAAATAGAGAGTTATAGTTCTATATTTAGTTCGTAAAGTTTTCAATATCTGTCATCATAAAAAACCAGCGAGAACAGTTCTTCTGACAAGTGAAATCAAGCTTACCGATATCCATCCATCCACTCAAAATTGTCCATCAACGTCCAGACAGTGAAGTGAGTGATGTTAACTCCATCTCCTAACGCCAACAGGGTCTGTTCCATGTGTTGCTTCAAGAATGTTACCCTGTCGAGATCCTGTAAGTCAGGGCTGGTGTCTGGGTAGCCCGTCTCCATAATTCTGAATTCTATATCACCGTACTGATGTTTTAGCCAGTTCATCTGCTTGCGTAGACCTTCAGGGTAGATCTGTAAAGAATTAATTATGTTTAAATAATATTTTAATTATAGTGTTAATATTTGTAGCATATTTATGCATATGTAAACTATCCGAAACTAATGTATAATCCGGAATAATTACATATCCGTAACCGTATCCGAAACCGATCAATTTTATTCCTATGTATATCCATATCCGTTTCCAGATCTGAAATATTATGTTATCCATGACATCCCTAGTAGTTTTTATTTTTAAATAAAGAGTGACGAAACGAGCAGGACATATGCCTGATGGTAAGCAACATGCCTGCCACATAACAGCGCAGTGACACGCAGCTATTGGAACATGAAGAGTCCAAATCATTACCTAGCACTGGACTGCGCTCGTCACCCAGAAACCTAAGTTGTTATATCTCAAACCCCAGTAATTTCTCTGGAAACCGGAACACAGTAATGTTTGCACATCACTGCTTGGCGGTAGAATAACTGGCAAAGGTACTTCCCCAGGCGGACTCTGCCAAGAGTCCTACCACTACATTACAGTAGTAATCCTAGACCGTAGTAATCATAGATAGAGTAGGTATTTGGTAGCACTGTTTGCATGGAGTTTTGGTTGAATTGACCACGGCAGCGCCAGTCAGTTGCAGCTGACTCACTAATACCTACGTTACCTTCTTACTTCTTATTAATTTATGAAGTCTATCCCCCATACAAAATTTTATTTTTGTGATTTGACACTCAAGTCGATTCAGTGCGATCAAGTTACAATAATTCTTATGTTATTTAAATACTAGTTGAAACGTACACGCGTTGCTACGCCATCTATCGAAAATTGGTCGTACCAATTCAAATTTTGAACAAATTCGGTTACTTTAGGTTCTAATGACGCAACCTTGAAAAGATAGACACATGCTGTCACGTAACGAAAGCTCACAAAAACATTTTTTTCCGCGTTTTCGTTACATTTTTCATTTATGCTCTGCTTTTGTTGACAGTAGCGTAATGTTAAATAACCTATAACCTTCCTAGATAAATGGACTATCCAACAGAGAAATAATCTTTTAATTGGGACTTGTAGTTCCCGAGATCCTTGCGTTCAAACAAACTCTTCAGCTTTATAATATTACTATGGATATTTCAAACAACAAAATGTTCACTTACTGAGAACCAATCATTCACTGCTTGTTTCCACTCGGGCCACGCGCTGATAACTGCTCCCAAGGCTGGGATGCCGAACAGGATGGTGTCGTCGATACTTTCGTCAGGTCTGACTCGTCTCGCTGTTCGGGAGACGTAATAGTTCAATCCGAAGAAATCGTAGGTGCCTGATAAAAATAAACAGATATTACAAACAAGATATACAACAACAATAAACAGATATGAACAAGTAGTGGACTAATAGTAGCCAAACGTGTCTTTTATAGAAAATAAAAGCTGATTTTTGGTATTTAATCAAAATGATTGCGAAGTTGTTTCTTAAATCTTGTGTTCAATAGGTATCGACTCAATTAACCACCCTCTATTAACAGCTTTTTTTACAATGATGTCACTGGCAAACTCGAGTAAATTTTGCCAAGTCGAGTAAAAAAGCGGCACAGTTTACAGAAGCCCTCGATTTTAAGTCTTAGATTGCATATGCAGCCTACAATACGTTCCCCTTGCTGTGACTGAGCCTTCTCTCACAGAGAGAGTCAAAACCATAAATGATGAAGTAAGCTGGCGAATTGCGGTTTGTTGGGCGATGTACGTTCTAAAAAGGTGTATTTCGTAAAACATGCCAGTTTCTTCACGATATTTTCTTTCATCGTAAAAGCCAATGATAATGAGAAACATTTACATCTGCACTTGTGGTGCTCAGAGGTGCAAGCGAGATTCAAACACACTAAATTAGATGAGGTAACCATTAAGCCACAACGGCTACCGCAAAGATCCACAGCAAAGTTTTAAATACTTCTGAAGTTTACCTCTAACCAATTCCTTTTCTTCGTCACTGAAGGGGGGAAGCACGGACCATGGTAGTCCGTTCTTCTTGCTGTATTCATCTATCAACTTCTCTATGTTCGAAGGCCAGCCTCCTTCTTTGGAGTAGACGGCATTGGAGTACAAACCAGTCTAAAATCAAAGTAAAAATACTTTATTCAACGTCATACATTAATGTTAACATTCAATTTCAACATCAACATCAACATCCCACTAAACGTTCCCACTGCTGGGACTCGGGGCCTTCTCTCGCAAGGAGCGAGTTAAGGCCATAATCCACCACGCTGGCCCAGTGCAGGTTGGCGGATGACACATGACTTCGGAAGATTCTAGGTACATGTCGGTTTCCTCACGATGTTTTCCTTCACCGTTTTAAGTTAGCGGCATTACGCACATGACTTCGAAAATACAGTGGTGCGTGTGGGGTTTGAACCCGGGGTCTCCGGATCGGCAGTCGCCGTTCTCCCGACTAGACCACCGTAACATTCAATTTACACATTTAAACATTTTTACACATTAGCAAATTGCAATTACACGAAATCAGGCGAGACGTAGTATGTACGGCGAGATAGGGGGAAGGTTGGGGGATCAACGCTCAAGGCGGTAGTTTTCCTTCCCTATTTCCTTGCGCATAATACAGAGATTTCGGTCAAACACACAAAGTGCTTCAACATCAACATCAACAGCCCACTAAACGTTCCCACTGCTGGGACTCGGGGCCTTCTCTCGGAAGGAGAGCGTTAAGGCCATAATCCACCACGCTGGCCCAGTGCGGGTTGGTGGATGACACATGACTTCGAAAGATTCTTAGTACATGCCGGTTTCCTCACGATGTTTTCCTTCACCGTTTTAAGTTAGCGGCATTACGCACGTGACTTCGAAAAGACAGTGGTGCGTCTGGGGTTTGAACCCGGGGTCTCCGGATCGGCAGTCGCCGTTCTCCCGACTAGACCAACCGTAACTTAAGTAACAAAGTGCTTACTGTACAACAACAACTGGCCTAAGCGATTGCCCCTAACAAAAAATATTAGCTGCCCCAACCTCTAACAAATTTGAGCTTTAACCCCCAATTTCTAACACAAATTTGAGAGGGCGATAAACTGACACAGTTTGGACTCGTAAATGGAGTAGTTACAACCTGATAACAGCAGCAGCATATATCAAATTTAGTCATCAAAGGTTGGTAAACATTAATTGGAATACGAAATACATAGCTTACATCTACTGTCACCCCGCTCCGCCTTTGTCCGAGTTGGACAACTAATTTAAGATAGCCTGCGATAATTATATAATCAAAGTACATATGAAATTTTGCACATCTTAAATTTCAAGAAATACTGTTTCTGGAAATTGTTTCAAATAAGTATATAAATAAACTTACTGAAAAATCTCTCTATTTCTTTGTAATATCTTGTAATATCTCTGTAATATTTTTATTATACTAAACATTGTTTTGTTTATTTTTGTATGTCTTGGCGTGCATGATAAAGTGTTTTTGTCTGAATAGATGTGGAGTAGAAACAGATTCTCAACTTAAATTGGTAAAACGATGCAAGACACTCACCCCATAATCATTAGCCAGACTTGCGATTTCAACATCTTCTTCTGTATGAGGTTCTACCCACATAGCTACGTCTGTGTATGATACTTTACCTGTAATTTATTAATTATTAAATAAATAAAATATATAAATATTGGTGGACAATTCACACACAACACCATCTGACCCCAAACTAAGCAAAGCTTGTGTGATGGCGGCCAGATAGCTGATATAATACTTACATAGTTTTTTAAATACATACTTATTATACATAGAAACACCCAGACACAGTGCAAACATTTGAATTCATCACACAAATATTTGCACTGGGTGGGAATCGAACCCACGACCCTCGGCTTCGCAGGCAGAGCTACTACCTACTAAGCCACGAGGCCAGTCAATTATAGCCTACTTTGTCTCAATTTAGGCAAATACCTCTCTTCCCTCTCTTTAGTTGTCTCTATTAATGGCTGTTGTGGCTATTAACGTCTTACATCCGGGTTGACTGGAAGAAATCGCTTTTAGCGATAAGGCCGCCCGTTTCACTAGTCTTACTGTTTTCCTAAATTGTACGTATCCTATATGGTGTGACCAATAAAGAATTTTCATTAATTAATTCATTCATCCTTTGACTGGCTCTGGTGACATTTTACACCCAATAAATTTTTGACCCAATCAGAAGTGGTTTTAGGCATAGATGAAGATTTTTTTTTGCTACGCAAAAAGATCAACAAAGCGAGTGAGCGAGAAATCATTTTCAAGTGGAAATCGCTCGAGAGAAGAAGAGAAAGTGAATGAAGTAACGTCATTACAATATTTTAGTATACCCGAACGTAACAGTCTGATTTCGTCGCTGTGAAAATCGTGTAGTTTTTAATTAATCCTTGGAATGCAGACGATTTTATTATAGTACATTATGATATAAGTGCGGTAAGTTGATAATTACAGCCGAGGCTTTATTGCTAGCTCGAGCCGAAGGCGAGAGCTATAATTAGCAGAGGCTGTAATTATCAAAGCGCACGTATGTCATACGACGTTTTATAACATATTTGCAAGGAAATAAACGAAACTCTGACGACATTTTCAAATAAAAACAATACAGCGAAAAAAAAACGCGCGGAATAATATTTACTTGATCACAGATCACAGCACAGACCACAGAGTAAATAAGTAATCACTATGGATCACAGATTAGCAATGCGCACGCATCGGCGCCTTTTTTTTTAAGCAACGGCACAGAACCAGCCGGTATGCCATTAATAATAAAGTAAATTAATATTTTTGTGTTTTGTTACAGAAAAATTAAAGTAATTTATGGTCTAAATTAATTAAATTAACGAATTAAATAATTATTTATTATATTTTACCTCTCAAAGTTAATTTTATTCATAAAATGTTGACCACACTTTTCTGACATAAAAACTCTTTACCAAGATTTAAAAAGGTACCGTTCGTTTTAGACGGAGCATATTTCTCTACCTAGTCTGTGGACGGAGCATTTTGAAACCGTGCGTTTTACATTACACATTACAGCACTAGTGCGTAATAAGATACATTACGATACAGAAATTGGTCCAATAAGAGACCCTTTACGAGCAAATATGTTATAAAATTATTTATATTATGGCATGTTCTGTGCGTGAATGTGATACAAGACGATATTATAATCCGAATCATTACACTAGTCACCAACACATGTAAATATGATTTTTTATCAGGTCTCCGAGCAGCCTTTATGTGTCTTTTACATTTGACGTCTTTGGTTTTAGGCGATAGTTTTTGCATAGAACGTAGCTACTTCCTGAGCATTGATCTTTATAAATAAGTACATAACTGTCATAATCTAATCAATGTGTCATGGTCTAAATCAATAATGAACTGGTTCACAAGGCACATTAAGCGAAAACGAGGAAGGCCACCAAGAAGATGGGTGGATGAAATGAAGATTGCAGCTGGAAGTGGATGGACAACAGTTGCTAAAAATAGAGGAAAATGGAAAATGGTTAGAGGAGGCCTTTGCCTATAAAGGCACACAGACAGGTATCAAATAAAATGATGTTTTTTAATAAACCAATATGTAAATTTTGTATAAGATGTCTGATAGGTTTTTTTTTAATTATTATATTATTATTACATAACTGTAGCATCTGATCTTGAGCGATCTTGATGGCGCGTTTGGTTTTTAAAGCGATGTTTTGTTACAAAGTAAAAACAAAATTCGCATATTTTATTGCGTTCTCCACGGACTCCAGAGTCGATGATTTTTATTAACAAATACAAAAAAAATATAAAATTAAGATTATGCATTAAAGATATTCTGATAACATATCTTTTGTGATCTTTGAATGGAAAACCCATAGATGAAGAATTAGTTTGCTACGCAAAAAGATCAACAAAGCGAGTGAGCGAGAAATCATTTTCAAGTGGAAATCGCTCGAGAGAAGAAGAGAAAGTGAATGAAGTAACGTCATTACAATATTTTAGTATACCCGAACGTAACAGTCTGATTTCGTCGCGGTGAAAATCGTGTATTTTTTTAATTAATCCTTGGATTGCAGACGATTTTATTAAATTATTTATATTATGGCATGTTCTGTGCGTGAATGTGATACAAGACGATATTATAATCCGAATCATTACACTAGTCACCAACACATGTAAGTATGATTTTTATCAGGTCTCCGAGCAGCCTTTGTGTGTCTTTTACATTTGACGTCTTTGGGAAAACCATTTAAAAGAATAACGCGTAAATGTCAATGCCGTGAGCCGTGCAGTTACGAGTTTGACGCATGTGCATTGACGTGTAAATTGTAAATGTATTTTTTTTAAACGGGCAGAGCCTTTATTAACAAAACTAATATACAATGAGAACTACACTACGCTACATACCTAACTAACTACTTACACTAAGCACACCTGGATAATCCATAGACCAATGAAGGTCTACTATAGATAATCAAGATGTTCAAGCTGTACATTTATGAATTTGATTTTAACTTTTAATTTTAACCTTTTGAAACCTTTGAAATTTAAACCTTTGATTTTAACTTTGTGCCACCCATTGCATGTTCTCGACCATATTTTAGGGAATAGGGTGTGACCAAAGATACATTGCGGCAACAGGAAAGCATATTTATTATATTTTAGCGAGGACGAGTCCTCAAAGCTAATACGCGCAACTCATTCAAGAAACTAGAATCTCATTCATAATCTCTCACTCTTCCTGGCTATACATCCCTTATGGTGGGGGGTCAGCCTTCTTGCTATTTCTTCTCCACTTTGCTCTATCTAAGACATCATCATCAGACAACTCGCATTGTCTCATATCCCTTTGCACTATAGTCCTCCATCTGGTTTTAAGTTGGCGTCTGGATCTTCGGCCAGGGGCGGACAATTGCAGAGCCACGTTCCCTAGTTCCCTACGTAGTCAGGCGGCCTTCTTTTCGCATCAAATCTCATTCATTATATTATAATTATTATTGGTTCAGATTAATCAGATACCATCAGCGCTTCTACCGCCACCTCGGTGCTGTATTTAGTTACCATATGCAAGATATAATTCTTAATACTACTCGGTAATACAACCACTGCGCATTCCACCAATGAACCACAGATACACCCAGGAACACAGGACCAAAGACATTCTCCGCCACATCAGCTAAATAAATACAAGATTTCGTGTGTTTCTTTACTACTATAACCACATTTCCATGCACATTCAACCCACCTCTAGTTCGTTGCCCCTTAGCTGTTTTGCAATGAAATCGTACATAAATGATATTTCAAGTGTGAGAAAATAAACTGATAGATACTTAAACGTAGAAAGTTTTGATTCCAGTTACCGATACCTAACACTTTTTGAACATTAATGAGTGGTTTCTGTGTTATGGGCGCAGTTTTTATGTGAAAATAAACAATTTCAACACATAACAATACCAAATATTGTCTATTGGGCTCAAAGATAGTGCACACTGAAGCGGAAATCAGAAAGAAACATAACAAGTATTGTAAGTATAAGAAATTGGATAAATTGATTGATAAGCGTAAAACATTTTTCATTCTGCATATCTAAGTGTTCCGTGACAAATGCAATCCTAATGAAGCTTTTACAAAGTATTTGTTTCTAGAACGAAGTTCCTTACGGCAGGCTTGAAAGAGATTGGAACTGAAAAAAATTTGAGACTAAAACAGTAGGTAGAAAAATATTTATGAAAAGTTACCCGTAAAAACTACACGATACCAGCGTTGCCAACTTTATTTTTCAGATGATCGTACATATAAAATAAAGTAAGTTTTGTTTTGTGCAAATTCTGTTGTTTTAATCCGAAGGAATTTCGTTCCTATTACCTGGTGTTCCATGACACGGTCGAAAGTTGATTTCCACTGCATAACTCTATTCACATTATTTTTTCGCCAGAATATTAATGGTTTGAAAAGAAAATTGTTTTACGTACCGTGATATTTGTGTCTGAATTCATTATCATACACTCTCCAAGCTTTCCCATGAGCCATGAGAGCGTGCTTAGTACATAGAAAGTTCCCGAACTGCGGGTCTTTGATCCCTGGAGCCATGATGCCACCATTGTATGTTAGGTCACAGAAGACCTTTGGTTCGTTGATGGTGAGAAAGGTCTTAACTCGGTCACCGAAGAGAGTATACACGACGCGGGCGTAAGCGGCAAACCAGTCTGATATGAGGGGGTTGGACCAACCACCTGGAAGATGGATTATAAATAAAAACAACAGATATTATTAGATGTTTCTTTGACAACACTGTAACTAGCCCTAAATTAAGCAAAGCTTGTTTTATGGGAGCTAACTAGCTGATATAAAACTACTTATTTAGTAGTAAATCATATAAAATGCTTTGTAGTGGTCGAACTCTTTGCAGAGTCTGCCTGGGGAAGTAGCACACCTTTGCCAGTTATTCTACCGTCAGTCAGAAATGTGAAAACATCACTGTGTTCTGATTTAAAGGCCAATGTTTCCAGTGAAATTACAGGTCATAGAGATAAAACATCTTATATCTCTACGTGACGAGCGCAGTGCAGTGCTAGGTAATGATTTGGACTCTTCATGTTCCAAAAGCTGCGAGTCACTGTGCTATTATGTGGTTGGCATGTTGCTTACCATCAGGCACATGACCTGCTCGTCTCGTCTCTCTGTACTATAGTATATATATATATATTTATTTAAACTTCCTCAAATAATAAAGGAATTTATGGCAAAACTGCCTATGTGTTTGTGAAGTTAACTGGTCTAAATGCTGTTCTAATCTCATTCATAAATTGGCTTTTAACCCTTCACGTGCTTTACGCAACGCATAGTTGCGTAAGGAAAGCTCTCTATTGAAAGCCGGATTGTGACATGTATACGTCTTAAAACGTTATAATGTTGGTACTAGCCTGTTCGGAATTTCAATTACGCGAAGTTTACCGCTAACGCGATAGAAATAAAGCTTCATTTGGCCTAAAAAAATAAAAAATACGGATGCTACTCCGCCATTTTTGTGTCGCGATCGTCTGACGCCATTTTGCCCTACGACAAAGATCTTTTTCTTTTAAACAGAAAATGTGAAAATGGTTTTTATTTTATTGTAATCTACTAAAAAAACTATGGCAAACGTGCTAAAGTTAATATTATTTGTGTATTGTGTTCTTTTATTAGTGACAAAGCGTAATAACATTGAAGTGCTGTGAAATCCAAAACTTTTTTACAACGGGCGTAAAATGTAAACTTTGCATTTCGTGACAGGATTAATTAATGTAGTAAGTACCTAGAAGTTAATACAATAGTAAATTACATTTTAAGGGCTTTCTGGTGATATATAAATGTAGGTACATCTATTTATATATCACCAGATTTAACTTCTAGGTACTTACTACATTAATTAATCCTGTCAGGAAATGCAAAGTTCACATTTTACGCCCTTTTTATTTTTTTAAAGGTAGCAAAATCTCTCTATAACCTGCTTAAAGACCTTGGATTGTCCAGAAGTGCAGTAAGTTCTATACTAGAACGAGCATCTAAAGCTGCACTAGTAGGATCATATCGGATTTGGCTGGGCAGGGAGAGAAATACGAGTAGTGAAGGTGAGTGTTGACGTACGTCAATATAAGGGGCCCCTTTTAAACCTACAGCCCGAGTCACAAGTCTTGGGGTCTATTCGAGATTTCTCTCTCTGCCACACGATGGACCCGGCACCCGCACGGTGAATCCATGGAATGCTAAGAAGTTCGTCTCTATATTATTGTGATTATATAATAAGAATATGTGATTTTGATCTAGCTGGCACGTACGGACCGTTCCGCGAGTTTTCGTCACCGTGACGAGAATGAGATCATAAATCGTTCCTTATTTATATTTAAGCTTCCTTACCGTGGTTCTGCAGTCTCTGCGGCAAGTCCCAGTGGTACATGGTGACGACAGGTTCGATACCACTCTTGAGTAGACCGTTTATCAGGTTGTTGTAGTAGTTTTTGCCGTCTTCGCTGATTCGGTCGGGGAAACCCGTTGGAAGGAGACGAGGCCAGGAAATAGAGAATCTAAAAGCAGACAACTGAGTTAGGATCATACATTCATCATGTTACATGATGTCTGTGTTTTAGAAGTGAAAACTTCATTAGACGCGTCGGGCAATTTTAATAGGAACTTTAGTTATAATAATCTTATAAGCTACTAATATTATAAATGTCAATGTTTAGATGTTTGTTGCTCAATCACGTCCTATCGTATGAACGGATCGGGCTGAAATTTGGTACACAGATAGATTATAGTCTGGAAGAACACATAGGCTACTTTTTATCCCGGAAAAACAACGTTAACGGGAACTACGCGGGTAACACCGCGGGGTGCTGCTAGTAAATAGTACATATTGGTGGACAATTCACACACAACACCATCTGAACCCAAACTAAGCAAAGCTTGTGTGATTGCGGCCAGATAGCTGATATAATACTTATATAGTTCTAAATACATATGTACTTATTAGACATAGAAACAGTTGTTATTATTATTATACTTATTATACATAGTCACAGAAATCTAAATAATAAAGTACTAGAAGTCGCATGACCGCGTGACATTGTCGCCGCACAGGTGACTTGTAGGCCACCAGTGCTCGAGTTGTAGTTTAGTCTTCTTCGAACCGGCTGGCGTGAATCATCTTTAAAACTTGTGTTATGCAGCATAAACAACTGTGGAAGTTCTTCCACAACTTGCAATTATACCAATAATGAGATTATATTTCACTGATAGGTATTTTATTATATTTAAATAGTATTTTTTACTAAAATAAACGGAGCCCAATGATTCACTATGATAGTTATTCATTTTTGGTGTTATCGTCGTTTTGCATACCATTGCTGCGTACACTAATTAACATCTAGAGTGGTACAAGCATAAACAGCAATGTAATGTAAAATTAAAGAAATCGTCATAACCTCTAATCTTCCATGGTACAACCGCAGGTAGCGATCGTGAGCTAGTGCTGTGACGGCTCAATTTTACTTGGCCAAAAATAAACGATGAAAATTGTATTTTAAATTTTACCTTTTTTATCGATAAATTAACATAAAATATCGATAAAAAAATTGTACACAGTTAACACCCATACGTAAAATCTTTTAATTCGCGGTAAACATTACTTCATAATTCATAAATTATTAACAAAAGTATATACATACTGGCTATAACGCGCGATTGTTCATCCGTGCAAAATAAATATTAAGGTAACAGAGGCAGTATTTAGCTATTGTAAGCATTTATTTTTAAGACTTTATTAGTTTTCATACAAAATCAGCGAACAACACGGAAGGGAGTAGGCATACACAGCGTCAACCTCTGTCAAAGTGCAAGTCCGCGGAGTTTGATAATATACCGTAGCGTGGAATACACTGAGGGCGGGGCTAGATTTGTGAATGGTGCTTTATTTTTTATGTGTTAGTGATTTGGCTGCGTGAGTATGGTCGGCAATGGATCGGTACAGGTATGTTTTGTATGTAATATTGCGGCTTTGCGCTAGTGTGTAACTTTCCCCTCCCGCAAGAAATGACAAAGATTTGCACAATATTTTTTTAGCTAAGGCTACTTCCCTTCCGTGCTTGCGCGGAAGACCGAGTTGCTCGATGTACAAAATATACAACAACCTTTGTTCTTCAACTATACCTAAGCCCACATGGTGTCAGAATTACATAGTTCAGTTATCGAAACAATAGTATACCCCGTGTGACTCACTTATTTTATAAGCATATTGACTTTGTTGTAGTGTAATACACCTAATTAATGAAATCAATAATAACCTTTATCGAATGTTAAAATTGGACCGTACTTTGAAATATCGATATGTTTTAATTTTTGTCAAGCACTAGCGTAAATGTGAAAAATTGTTTATTTTTCAATGTATTAGTAGGTTCACTGATAAGCGTTTATGGATGTGTGTGGTGCAAGCACAGACCTAGTTTGTTAATGTGCAGCTGTTCGTGTGAGAGTGAATTTGTATTGGAATAGTACGCGCATGTAGTAGTGACCGCGGGGGTAGGGGAAATGTGGCGACAAGCGTTTTGCAAGCAATTTGAGAGTTATGCCATTCTATTACCTTATTATTTAGATTTCTGTGTACATAGTTCTCAGTTATACAAGAGTCAAAAACTGCTTTTTAACCGCGTGCTCAATTTCGATGAGCGAGCAAGTGAAGGATCCTAAAATTAATCACTCGCTGCGCTCGTGATTCAAAAATTAGAATCCTGACTGTAGCAAAGGAATGAATAGAGCACAAGGTGAAAAATCTTTGCACTCGAGCTCAACACGTAACTTTTCATCCCACCTCAGCGAGGAAATATACCTAAATGATTTGCGCATTTTTAACAGTGTCAGTCTATTATGTTGGTGCCAAGTAATCTTTTCGTCGCTAGAATGACTAATTTTAGGTTTCTCACATGTTTTCAATTATAGTTGTTAACCCAAGGTTTAGTGGGTTTAACCAATAACAATATGTATGACGTGTACATTTTGTGAAAAGAAAATTTCGCACAAAGCAATTAGAAAAAAGTACACCATGAAGGTTCCGAGTTTTTAACAAATTAAAAAAATTGTATGATAAATTTGGGACCAAGGAGGTTGAAGCGGACAGGTTTAATTATGTTTTGAATTTACAGACTTAGTGCACACGGCGTTCTAAATTTAAATAGACTCTAGTCTATAGTGTACAAACGACTTTTGCACTCGATATCGAAGAGCAAAAATACTCTTTCCGAGGTGGTGGGATGAAAAAACAATTAAACTCGACAGTGCTACCTTCTGCTACCAATACCTACAACACCTCCGTACGTTTTTGTACGTAGGTACATAAACACCAAAAACCATGTTGTCTTTTTCGCCACTCTTTGGTAAATAAAGTAAAAGTATTCGTTTTGATTTTTAACCGACTTTAAAAAAGATGAGGTTCTTCATTCGGCTGTATTTTTGATAGGTGTACCTATGTATGGTACGCGATAGTCCCGCCAATTAATGATAAACATTGCAGTTTCTTTTTATTGTTTGAAAGGTTATAAATATATTGCATAGGTGGTCGCATTTACTTAGGTAAGTACATATAATCGAATTGGGTGGAGCAGTTTTTTGTAATATCACAAATAAAACAATATACATACATCGATGGTAGATATTATTTGTTTATTATTAATATTATTAAAATTAGTAGACTGTGTGAGCTAATTCTTTTAATTAAAATAGGTTTTTTCGTTTTTCTGAAAAAAGTATTTAATCCTACTTACTAATCCTACCAAAATTATAAATGTCAATGTATGAATATTTTGATGTTTGGATGTCTGTTGCTCAATCACGTCCTAACGGGCTGAAATTTGGAACACAGATAGATTATAGTCTGGAAGAACACATAGGCTACTGTTTATCCCGAAAAAACAACGGGAACAACGGGAACGGGAACTTAGCGGGTAACATCGCGGGGCGCTGCTAGTGGTAGATAAAAGTTATAGCTGAGGATAGGTCTAAGTGGCGAGCCTTGAGAGAGACTATAGGTATAGACTATGTCCACCAGTGGACTAAGATAGGAGGCTGATGATGAAAAGTTATGAAAATATAACAATATAGTGAAATTTGGTTAACGTTTATTATAAAATTGTCTTACCTATAAAAGTCTAAGCCCAAATCATTCGCGATTCTGATATCTTCTTCCCACAGCTTGTAGGAGTCGCAAGCCAGGTCACCAGTTCTTCCATCGTGGATCTTTCCAGAGTTGTGGGTAAAGGTGTGCCAAATACTTTCTGAAAGTTAATATAAGGTATCATCAGTATCTATACTAATATTATAAAGCTAAAGAGTTTGTTTATTTGAACGCAAGGATCTCGGGAATTACTGGTCTGAGCTTAAAGATTATTTCTCTGTTGGATTGTTCATTTATCGAGGAAGGCTATATTATGTATTACGCTACTATCAACAGGAGCGGAGCATGAATGAAAAATGTAACAAAAACGGGGAAAAATATTGCCTTTTGAGAGCTTTCGTTGCGTGACAGCATGTGTCTATCTTTTAAAAGGTTTCGTCATTAGAACCTAAGGTAACCGAATTTGTTCAAAATTTGAATTGGCACGACCAATTTTTTTGTTACTGTCTTTGATGAAAATCGATTAAGATGGCCGCCGTTACAAAACGACAGATGACAAATACATTTTCACAACTACCTCAATATGAGCATAAATAAAATAATCAATAAATAAATATTGGTGGACAATTCACACAAAACACCATCTGACCCCAAACTAAGCAAAGCTTGTATGATGGCGGCCAGATAGCTGATATAATACTTATATAGTTTTTGAATACATACTTATTATACATAACACCCAGACACAGTGCAAACATTTGAATTCATCACACAAATATTTGCACTGGGTGGGAATCGAACCCACGACCCTCGGCTTCGCAGGCAGAGCTATTCTATTACCAACTAAGCCACGAGGCCAGTCTAAAAATCCATCCAGTATCAAATGAAAGAACTTTAATAGTAGACTACTAGTCAAACCCTTAAAATACAATACCAAAACCTATGAGTACCTAAGTACTTAAAATACTTAAAATGCCAAAGTTCAAATCCAAAATGGCGGCTGTCACGAATAGTCGCGGGTCTTTAAATATTTTTTTTATTTTATTTGCGTGTTTAACCTATATGTTACTATACTATATGTTTGTGATAGATGAGTGTGATAGATACTTACCACTAATATTGAATGAGCCTTCGATTTGATACGCAGACGTTGCAGCGCCGAATTTGAATCCAGCAGGAAAATGTTGCGCTCTTACTACGGTGAGTAGCGTGCTGAAAACAAACGCCCAACAATGGACATGTTAGCTAAAAAAAACAAATAAGTCCGTCAGTTAGATTCTTAAAAAATATTGTACACGTATATTTTCTTTTGTTTTTAAAACAAAGAAAAATTAAGATATAGTGCTTAGAAGTTTCGACTGACATCACGTCTATTTAAGATTTATATGTAGACTTGACGTCACAACCACCATCTCCGGAAGTTTGATGGTCTATTATATCTTTGTCGATTTTTTATAATTTGATAAAACAAAATAAAAACCTGTCTCATATTTTTACATAATCTACCTGAAAGACTAATTAAAATGGTATATTTTTGACCTATTGATGACCTATTTCTGACCAATTGAATGTACCTATTTTGCTGATGCTACCGGTAGTGCATCATCACTCGCTCAAGGTCGCGCGGTTTTAGCCTACAGCTAGACCGTTCCTCCCAGGGAACAAGTGCCAGTCGGTTGTCGGACGCACGGCTGAGCGCTTGCGCAACACGTTTTCCGCCCATATTGTTATTAGATATGTCGACAACCCTCCGCGCTAGACAGGGACAGAGTTACGCGTTAGAAAGAGCGCAAATGTTTATTTGAAAATCGCGACAGGTATTGCGAGCTGAATTGAACTTTGTTGTGTCCCAGCAAGAGTCGCTATTTATATAATTGTTTTCGGTAAGTGAGGCTTCTGTACTTGTACTAATATTTATTATGTGCTACCGGCTACTTCTACTAAGTCTTCGGTGTAAATAGAGTCTTATTAATATAATCAATTCAAAATGGTTGAATTTTTAGATCTTTGTGTGTTTTCCTCAATCTCGTTGACTCCAAAATGCAGGTAAATATTTTTATTGAAAACATGAAAGAGGACTTAGGCTGCTTTTCCACCAGAGAAGTGCGAGGATGCGTAGCAAAGGATGTGTTTGTAAAGAACCAATACTATCGCTTCATTTACCTCACCTCGGTCAGCACAGCTCTGGTGGAAACGGCTCAGCGGAGCAAAATTTTTGGGCATACAAAACAAGCGAGGGATGTGTGCGAGGAATATGTGGGAGGAATATGTTGCGAGGTTTACGAAATATTGTACAAGCCAGTCCATAGACGGAGTTTGTTGGAAGTACCTCGCACCACACATTATTCACAGCTCCGCTGCACATCCTCGTACGACACATTTTCCTCGCACAGTTTTGGTGGAAATCTCCACACATTTTCGCAGCACAGCTAGACATCCTCGCACGACACATTGCCCTCGCACATCTCTGGTGGAAAAGCAGCCTTAATCTCGATTTAAATCGTTATTTAATTACTGCAACTGTTCGGAAGCGGTACAACGGCCATGGTCACCTGACGACCTACCTATCTGCCGGTAGGTAAATAATTAGGTACTTGCTAAATAGGTATGCCGGTAGGTAAACAATGAATAACTTTTTAAATACTATAGCCATGGTTACTGAGCGGAGATAATGATTCCGATTAATTGTGGCGAAGTCATAGGTGGTAGTAGTAGGTAGGACTCTTGGCAGAGTCCACCTGGAGAAGTAACCACACCTTTGCCAGTTATTCTACCGCCAAGCAGTAATGTGCAAACGTTACTGTATTCCGGTTTGAAGGGCAATGTTTCCAGAGAAATTACAGGGCTTAGAGATATAATATCTTAGATCGATAGATCGGTGACGAGCGCAGTGCAGTGCTAATATAATGATTTAGACTCTTCATGTTCCAATGCTGCGTGACACTATGCTGTTATGTGGCAGGCATGTTGCTTACCATAAGGCACAAATTATGCTCGTCTCGTCAATCTCTATTAAAAAAAATAAGTTCAAAGTTTGTCTGGGTCTTTGAGTATATTTCTTAGTTCAGATTTACAAATTTATCATCACAACTGGTTTTAATCGAGAAGGAAAATATCGTGAATTTCTTCACGCATTTTCCAGTAAAAACATCTTTCGGGGTCATGGGTCATCTGCCGACTCGAACTGAGCCAAAACATAAAGCTGCCCACTTATGGCTGCCATAGTACAAGCTTTGCTTAGTTTGGCTTCTCTAATCTAAGCGGAGTGAGCATAGAGAAGCCTAATAGAATAACATAAAGGAGACGGCTCATTTCTGCCCCAAGTCGTTTCAAGTTTATGTACTTAATTATCCCCGGAGACCTAAAAATTTTATTTAATTAAATTAACATATAATTTAATAATGCAAACTGTACATTCAAAACTAACGTGCCAAGCGGGGATTGCAAATTGGTGTGATAAAAAGTACTTTAATGACTGTACCTAAAGCCAGCCATGTTTTTTCTTCTGTTGAAGTTTACGTAAAGTGAACGTGCTTGTGTCATTTTGCCCGGATCGCGAAATTGTAGTTTTGGCGCCAACGTGAAAAAAACATGTCGCCTCATTGTATTATTTTCTTTTACTTGTGTATTTTCGAGTGGCAATGTGTAATATAAATGATGGATTATTACAAAATACTAATTGATGTTCGTGAACGTACTTCTTTGACGATTTTTAGTAAAACTTGAAAATGTTGAAATACGTAATATGGAAAAACACAAAAGGCGTGCGACGCCAAAATAAAAAAAAAGTGAACAAAATTGACACATCATCCGATTCGTTCGAAACTCGATTCCAAAAAGAATGTAAAATATGAAAATGAAAAAATGAAAAATGAAAAAACATTTATTTACATAAACATAAACATGGTGCTGTATAGCAAGTCAAGTTTTACGAAGTAGGTATAGCTTATGTTCATGGGTGGGACAACATCATAGAATATACTGTAGCTCCCGCACTAGGCAATGCCTGTGACGCGGGAACCAAATACGGATTTCCAAAAATTTTAACACCTCTAATTTTACAAAAACATAAAATAAATTTAAAACAAGTTCAGGAACAGCCAAAATACATAAATTTAAGCTTATTTTGTGGGTAAAACTACAAAAAAATTTCACAATATACCTCTTATTCTAAAACAATATTACTTTTTTTTTAATATAAAATTACGATTATACTAAAAGTAAACAACACAATAAATTCCTTTCTACATACACTTATACACGAATAGTAACAAAATAAACATGCCCAATTGTTTGTTAATGCTCTGCTTACAGAAACAATTTATGTTTTAAACCAATTTCTATCTATCTACCAAACACATTCACAATGGAGGAATAAATGGCATAGCGAAAGTAAAATCAAGATATAACCTTTAGCAAGTCCTCAGTCTCCAAATAATCAAGTGCATTTAAAAAATTGTAAAGTGACCTTTTAGCTTCACGAATTGTCAATTCTTTGAGATTACAGTGCTTGTTCAAGACATTGTAGACGTGAGCTCTGATAAAACCACCAAATCGCCGAGCAAAAGATGTGTGGACGTGTGGGAAAGGAATTTTGTAACACCTCTTTTTGAGGTTTTCGTCGTAAGTTTTATCTGTCAATGTGGACCTATGTACAGAAATTGTTAATTTGTAAATAAATAGTTGCCTCACACTTAGAACTCCACTTTCCTTGAAAACATCTTTAGTCGGAAACATAAGCGGTTTCTTCATCATTACTTTAAGCACGGACCTCTGTGCTCTTTCTACTAAAATAATGAATGTCTTGGCTGCACTACCCCAACAAGTAATACAATAATTTAAAATTGATTGACACAATGCGAAATACACAGACAACAGAACACCTGGGGGAGCCACGTCACGAAGATTCTTCATTATACCAATAACCTTTCGAACGCGTGCAGAGAGGGCAACTAAATGATTTCTGAAACTCATATTCTCGTCCAAAACAACACCCAAATATTTGACAGTTTTATCCCTACTCAGTATATCACAGCTACACGTATTTTTGGTACAACTAGGATTATGCAGTTTAACATTTAAATGTAAAACTGGAGATGAAAGCGCTGTTTTGTGAAAACATAGGTATACAGTTTTTTTGGTATTAAGAGTTAGCAGATTTCTCTGCAGCCAGCTAGCCAAACATGACAAGCCCGCCTCAGCGTATTCAATGGCTTTTTCCCATGTAGGTGCGTGAAATATAATTGCTGTATCGTCAGCATAGCACACCAACTCAGCATTATCAATCTGCACATCGTGTATATCGTTAATATAAAGATTAAAAAGCGTTGGACCTAATATGCTGCCCTGTGGTACACCGAAATTAACACACTGAGTCCTACTGACGTCGTTTCCAATCTTAACACACTGCTTTCGCGCCAGCAAATAGCTTTTGAACCAGTCACCGGCAATTCCTCTTATACCAATTTTATCCAATTTTGAAATAAGAATTAAAGGCGAGACAGTATCAAAAGCCTTTGCTAAGTCAAGGAAAACAGTAACACATCTTTGCTTTTTGTCCAATTTAGAAGCTACTATCGAAGTCAACAAAGTTACTGCGTCTTCAGTGCTCTTGCCAAGACGAAACCCAAACTGTCTAGGTGATAAAATATTATTTGATTCCAAAAACCTTAACAACCTTACATTTACAATTTTTTCTAATAATTTTGAAAAAGTACCCATAAGAGAAATAGGCCTATAATTTTCCAAAAGGTTTTTGGGGCCACTTTTATAAATGGGACTTACAGATGCCACTTTCCAATCTTCTGGAAAAACGCCATTTTCCAAGCTTAGGTTGTAGATGTGAGTCAACGGCAAAACAATTTGTTTTTTAATAAATTTTACCATAGAATTAGTGAGACCATCTATGCCGGGAGCTTTCTCATTTTGTAAGCTCGTTATACATTTCATTACCTCTTCGTAATCCGTAGGAGCCATAAAGAATGAGTTTACCGGTGTATTCTTAACGCGGACAGCTTTTGCCAAGCAATTTTCAGATGTATTCATTTCTATAAGTGTCCGATTTGCTAATCGTTGGCCCACTAAAGAAAAGTGATCGTTACAAATATCAAGCGACCGTTTTGGAATATCAGAGACGTCATTGTCCGTCATTGAGAGTAATTCAGTTGGCGCTTGTTTATTAGTAGATAGATTGCAAACAGACTTGATTGATCTCCAGAGCTTACGAGGATTATCTTTATTTTTATCTATAACATGACTCTGATATTCCAGACGCAGCTTACGTAAAAGACTGCCAAAAAAATTTCGATATCTTCTATATGAGACTTGTAAAATGACATTATCGGGTTCACGTTTCGCTTTTTGATGTAGCCTATCTCTGTGTTTCATGCAGCGTAAAAGTCCTGGGGTAATCCAGGGTTTGATGGTATAATGTGTTCTAGTACTACGAACCTCACGCGTATGTTTCCCTATTATTCCTGTCAAGAACTTGGCAAAGGTGCCAGTAGCTTGATTGACATCCTGAAGATCAGTGACAAAACTCCAGTTCACCTCAAGATCCCTCTTTATCGATTCAAGATCTCTTTTCAATGACGTGCGGCTGGGTCTTTGTTGTTTCATTGCGTTTAGGTTCATAGCCATTATTACAGGATAGTGATCGGTAACATCAGTTTTACAAACAATGCCTACAGGTGCCCGAGAGAGTGCTGATCTGCTTATATAAATGTGATCTAAGCAGGTACCATCTCTTGTAGGTTCGGTGATAACCGGTAGCATACCACACTCGTCCATGAAACATGAGTATTCTAAATTTTGGGTATTGGTAGGTTCCAAAATATTAACATTCAAATCTCCCGCAAGAATCAAAGGTAGCCCGCCAGAGTAAGACATATAAGGAGCAAGAGATGATAGAAAAAAATCAATATTCCTATTGGCCGGAGAGCGGTAGATTGCCAAAACTTTAACCATTTTGTTAATATTAATGACCAAACACTGGGCATTTTCAAGACCAATTTCCGAAACGGATACATTCCAAGTCTCTCTCACGTAAACCACAACACCACTATTTTGATTGAAATTGGTATCACTTTGAAACGAATTATAACCCGGAAGTTGTGGAATGAACGGAGAAGTTCTCAGCCAGCATTCCGTTAAAACTATGACATCATACTCGATTTTCATACGCTTTAACGTCACCAAAAATTCACTGAAATTACAACCAATGCTCCTTATATTGAAGGAAAGTAAAGTAAAGTTATTGTCCACATTATAGTATGTACCAATATTCTCCATTTCTTCCGCAATATGGCATGTAATCTTTATAGAATCTAAATCATTTGTTATTTCTTTGTCAATCATTGCAATTAGAAAATATAATATCCTTCAGGAACAATATGCCAGAGCGCGCAAAATTATGAAATGAGGCTAAATACATTTTCACTAGTCTAAAATTTTTACTGATTTTCAAAACTTTTGTTGAATTATAAAATTTTGACGTTAAAACAATATGACAACTTGGCTTTGTAAATATAGCATGAGTTAACAAGACAAAATACACGAAAATTATAAGCAAAAAAACGGACACACCACAATGCAAATATAGCAGGAATATTCTAATACAAAAACAAATATAATGAATTGAAACGGGAAAAGGCAAACAAACAATTGTGTTGAAAATATGAAAAAACGTCCCAATAAGAAAACCAGACGTCTCATAACAATATATCTCAGTTAGGAATGGTATTGCTATTTTTATATTATTAGCAATGAGGGGCCGGTGAATCAAGCACTGGCGGCAAAGCAACATCCAAATCACGTAATGACCGTATAAGCTTGGCAGGCATTCCCTGGCGTTGTCTGATGTAGATGGCGCCCCTGTTACACCAACAGAAAGTATAATTGTGAACTTTAGCTCTTGCCCTAGCCTCGTGAAACAAAATGCGATTATCTTTTGTGAGTCTCTCATTAAAAAATATGTTTGTCGTAGTACCCGTTATATCTAAATCAGTACTCGTAATATTTTTCCTGGATTTAGCGGCCTTAACAATCTGATCTCGCTTTGAACGACGTAGCAAGCGTACAACGACGGGCCGTGGCATCCTGGCAGCGGCGTCTGTTTCAGGGACCGAGGGAAGTGGGCGGCGTGATCCAACTCGAGTAATCCAATCAACATCTCCGTCTTCCAGTTTCACTCCAAGTTTCATGGTGGCTATTTTTATAATATGATCGAGATTTTCCGTATTACTTTCAGGTATACCGAGAATTTCCATCTCGTTCATAAGATTTTGCTGGGTTTGCGCTTTAAGTTCATTTTGAAGCATTGCGACGGTAGCTTGCAGATTCGTAACTTCGTGATCTCTTTTCTCTAAATTTCTAAGCCGATTTTCGTTTAACAAATTAACACTCTGCAATTCCTCCATCTTTTCCTGGCAAAAAATGAGCGAATGGGTGACCTCTTCCAGTTTCGTTTTCAGAGCCGTGAATTCGTTAGTCAGACGAGTCATAATAGCCGTGAGGTCCTTTATCTCCGTATCAGCAGTCCCAGACGCACCAGCGCAACTATACAACGCGCTATCGGATGCAGAGTCATGCTTTCTACGCGCCGTGACGTTTTGGGAATCAGCAATGGCGCGAACAGGAGTGAGCGTGTTATCACCCCCTCTTTTTTGTATAGCACAACAATCTGGGCATTTCCAGGTCTTCCTACGTTCCGAAGTTATCGACGACCCATTCACACAAAGCATACAAAAACATTTTTCGCATGCCACCGAAGTGCATTTAATGCTGTTCGCGTCTTTAGTTACTTTGAGACATCCCGCGCACTTCATTTCTATGTCAAAAAACTTATGACCTCACAGAATCAAAATCACAAAGCTTACGGCCGAGACGGCTCTGTTCACGTTAGTCTATGTGAATGAAGCAACGTACGACGCGTCGCGACACTCAGAACCTTCCACGTTAGAAAAAGACGGCTATGTGAAGCGCATAAGGTTGAAATTGCACACGGTACTTGCGGACGGCAGAAACAGTTCACTCAAAATTGGTTACTTTTCTGAATTTTATTGTTACACAGTAATTATGTTTTTCTGCAACTATGATCAAGAATTTACACTATATACACTATTTAACTTTTGACTTATATCACTTGAAGCATCGAAAAACAATATTTATGCACAATTGAACACTTTAAACAATAAAAAATGATTAAAATCGTAAGCGTGTTTTTAACACAGAGTTGCTTGTTCAACCGAGGTGACAAAGATGATATGCTCGATTCGTTCGAAACTCACACATCGCGTTATTTTTTTCAGCGTTTTAGTTGATATCTTTTAAACCCCGCTATGCAGAATAAAAACATTAACAGTTCCTCAATATATATTAAAAATCCTATACAATGATCCAATTTTGGTCGAGTCTCCTGCACTTTTGCTGTGGGGCAAATGCCCATGGAAAATGGGCCGTCTCCTTTCATATTTTCTGTAAAATCAATTATCAAAAATGAGACAGCGAGGGTCCGAAGAAAACAAATACAAATCATCAAGGTAAGCAAATTTTAGATTTTAACTAGCGGCCCGTTCCGGCTTCGCTCGGATAATAACCTAGATACCAACTGCAGCGCCATCTGCCGGGCTGGTTTGTGAATCTAAACCGTCCATGGCAACCCTAAACTTTAATAATAAAAATAAATGTTTATTTTTATAAAACAATTTTAGATTTGCCATAAGCTCCGGGAAATTTTAATCGAAATAGAGTGAAAACATTTACAAAATAAAGTGGTCAAGTGCGAGTTGGACTCGCCCATGAAGGGTTCCGTTGCAGCAAGTAACATAATATACATAGTACACATAGTTCTTGTAGTTCCTTGTAACTTTGATCGAAGTTTCAACAATAGTGTATTTATGACGTACTAAAAAAAAACTACTCATCAGATCGAGTTCAAACTAATTTTCGTTGGTAGTTTACATGGTAATGTACATCATATATTTTTTTTAGATTTTTCATTCTATTACTTTAGAAGTTAGAGGGGGGGGGACACACATTTTGCCACTTTGGAAGTGTGTCTCGCGCAAACTATTCAGTGTAGACGAAAATAATTTAAGAAACCTCAACATCATTTTTTAAGACCTTTCGATAGACACACCACACGTGTAGGTATGATGAAAAAAAAATTTTTGAGTTTCAGTTCTCAGTATGGGGGGCAACCCTAAATTTTTTTTTTTTTTTTTGTTCAAATCCTAATGCGGTTTACAGAATACATCTACTCACCAAGTTTCAACAATGTAGTTCTCATAGTTTTGGCAAAAAGTGGCTGTGACATACGGACGGACAGACAGACAGACAGACAGACAGACAGACAGACAGACAGACAGACATGACGAATCTATAAGGGTTCCGTTTTTACGTTTTACGGAACCCTAAAAGACGATAATTGATCAGTTATCGAGCGGGGTGAAAAATGATTAGATTACTAAAATGGCTATTAAATAAAGTGGCCAAGTGCGAGTTAGACTCGCCCATGAAGGGTTCCGTTGCAGCAAGTAACATAATATACATAGTACACATAGTTCTTGTAGTTCCTTGTAACTTTGATCGAAGTTTCAATAATAGTGTATTTATGACGTACTAAAAAAAAACTACTCATCAGATCGAGTTCAAACTAATTTTCGTTGGTAGTTTACATGGTGGTTGGTAGTGTACATCATATATTTTTTTTAGATTTTTCATTCTCTTACTTTAGAAGTTAGAGGGGGGGGGGGACACACATTTTACCACTTTGGAAGTGTCTCTCGCGCAAATTATTCAGTGTAGACGAAAATTATTTTAGAAACCACAATATCATTTTTGAAGACCTATCGATAGACACCCCTCACGTGTAGGTATGATGAAAAACAATTTTTGAGTTTCAGTTCTCAGTATGGGGGGCAACCCTAATTTTTCTTTTTTTTAAATTTTTTTGTTCAAATATTAATGCGGTTCACAGAATACATCTACTTACCAAGTTTCAACAGTGTAGTTCCCATAGTTTCGGCAAAAAGTGGCTGTGACATACGGACGGACAGACAGACAGACAGACAGACATGACGAATCCGAATATAAGGGTTCCGTTTTTACGTTTTACGGAACCCTAAAAATAGGGATTGGTGATAAAAGGGTAAAATTTTAGGGTTGTAGGTATGTATTTTTTAATGCCACATTATACAAAAATAAAAACGAATTTTTATGTCCAAGAATTAAAAATAAAAATTTGGGGTGAACAACTTTTATCACTTAAGGGTATGAAAAATAGATTTAAAACTGAGAATCTAAGAATAGCCTAAAATCTGAGAATAGCCGATTCTCAGACCTACTGATTATAAATAAATATATAAAATATTGGTGGACAATTCACACACAACACCATCTGACCACAAACTAAGCAAAGCTTGTATGATGGCGGCCAGATAGCTGATATAATACTTAAATAGTTTTAAATATATACTTATTATACATAGAAACACCCAGACACAGTGCAAACATTTGAATTCATCACACAAATATTTGCACTGGATGGGAATCTAACCCACGACCCTCGGCTTCGCAGGCAGAGCTACTAACAACTAAGCCACGAGGCCAGTCAAACCAAATATGCATATTTATGAAATTTGGTAAAAATCAGTAAAGCCGTTTCGGAGGAGTAAGGTTCCTAATATTGTGACACGGGAATTTTATTTATATATAAAGGCCGATTTAAACTGAACAAACATAGAGCTAGAGCTGGAACAAGAGCAGTCTTTCTCGATATTTTAGTGTAAACGAAAGATCGTTCTTAGCGTTTTCCATATTAGATATTCCATAGAATCTTTGCGAACGCAAACAAAACAACGAAAGAATGTTCTACGTTTGTTTACACCAAATGAATTTGATACAGTGGGGATAGAATGAGCATTCGCTCATCTGATGTAAATCGGCCTTAAGACTAGCGTCCCGCCCGGGCTTCGCACAGGTGCAATGCTGATACTAAATACACTACTAAAAATAAACTAACTACTAAATCATACCCGAGCGTAACGCTAGAATTCAATTCACAGCCCACGAAAAATCTGTCTAGGCGCGCCAAAAGATGTTCACATCAAAAACGTATATACTCTTTGATTAAAATTAAAACTATACAAGGTGTTGCAGAAAGGTGCAACAATATTTATGGTAGTTCATCTACATTAAGTTTTGAATCACGTATGTGAAAATTAGGCATGAAAGCTCAAAAAAAATTTTCCATTAAAAAAATTAATTTTTTGGTTGTTATTTCATTTGACATACCCCTAATGGCCAGATCTCCTCACGGATTTTTGTACGACGTCGCGGCGTCGGTGGCAAGGTCGTTTGTCTGCTGTACATGCTTTAGGGTTGAAACTGGTGATTTGGTGGAAATTTTACGTCAAACTTTGACTCGCATTATCTCGTGATCTACCGTGCTGAGGGGAAAGAGACCTTGGGTGATGAAGTCTACATCAGTGTTAGAATGGACTGTTAAAATATTGTTGGGGGTAAATCCACCACGTTATATTAAACTCTTTGATTAAAACTCTAGAAAAAAAATTGTTTGATTGGCAACGTCAAATGTTTGATCGGTAATGTCAAATATTTGACTGGAAATTATGTAGAACAGTTTATATGAGAAAATGAAATTGTTATTTTTTACTATCTTTTTCGTAACTTTTCAATATTTTCTCACCGTTTAAACCTTTCGTTAACTACCACAAACATTTCAAATCCAAAATCAGCCAATTCGGCCCAGCCGTTGTCGAGTTTTAGCGGACCCACGAACAGCAATTCATTTTTATATATTTTATACAGATTGATATATTAAAAATCGCTGCACCGATTTCGATAAAATGTATAAGGGACCAAAACAAACCAAAGAATCACCAACACCATACACATCGGAGCTGTTGCGTAAAATACATACAATAAAATCGTACAATCGAATACAGTTCCTCATCTTTTTTTAAACTCGGTTAAAGTTATGTCAAATGAAAGTTTTTTTTGAAATATTTATGATTATACCCAAAGGAAAAATATTCAGTATAAAGCTAAGGTTTTGAGATACGCAAATTTAAATGGCAGCCAACTTCAATCAAAACAAACGAGATTGATTGATGACTATCTGAATAAAGAATACATTATTTTAAAACGAACCTGAAAAGCACTGCACCGAACGTAGTCATCTTGCAAACTGGCCAATACTCAGTGTGCAAGTATATTATCTGAAGTAATAAATTACTTTCCCCTCTGATAATTATCATTGAAAATTCGTACAGGACGAAATTTACCGTTGACTTTGTGGTCGAACTGGTTTAACTGGAGTTATTCTTGAAAACGCACGCTCAGTAGGTTTCTGCTGATGTTCTATCTCTTTATGTTTTGTTATGTAGGTAACTTCTGTTTATTTTTGAAATTAAGTGCAATAAAGAGTTAATCTATATATATATCTATAGTCTAGTCTATTCTCTCGGTACCTAACTACGAAAAGGAATTGAAACGAAATGTAAAACAGGCAAGTTTCGGGTGTTTATTGTTAGTATTGTATTTAATTATAGTATAGAGTGACGAGACGAGCAGGACATGTGCCTGATAGTAAGCAACATAGGTACCTACCACATACCAGCACAGTGACGCGTAGCTATTGGAATATGAACAGTCCGAATCATTAACAACAATCTCATTACCTTATTTTATTGTATACTAGTGGTTCTAGCGGCTTCGCCCGTGGTACATAAAATAGGCTGTATCACTCAGAGATCACATACACATTCAACAGTTAAACAATAATTGTGAGTAAATTTAATTTTCATAGAAAAAAATACAAAAAAAAATACACATACCTGCATAAAAATAAAACAAAAAAATAACAAAAACTAAAAAGTTAAGCAAAAAAAATTTTTTTTCTTAGATAGTACCTAGGTATAGTTATAAAATAGGTAGAAAACAAAAAAGTTTTGAATTCGATCCAGTAGTTCCCGAGATTTGCGCGTTCAAAATTCTGTTCAGCTTTATAATATTAGTATAGATTTTTAGTTAGCTGCTTTTTTGCGGTATAATGCAATTATGAAAACGTGCCGTTGTGTGCTGCATACGTTATATCCCGTATACCTACAATATTAAATTGATTCCGGCGCTAAAATAAATGAAATAAAGTGGCCAAGTGCGAGTTAGACTCGCCCATGAAGGGTTCCGTTGCAGTAAGTAACATAATATACATAGTACACATAGTTCTTGTAGTTCGTTGTAACTTTGATCGAAGTTTTAATAATAGTGTATGTATGACGTACTAAAAAAAACTACTCATCAGATCGAGTTCAAACTAATTTTCGTTGGTAGTTTGTATGGTAATGTACATCATATATATTTTTTAGTTTTTTCATTCTCTTACTTTAGAAGTTAGAGGGGGGGGGGGGCACACATTTTACCACTTTGGAAGTGTCTCTCGCGCAAATTATTCAGTGTAGACAAAAATTATTTTAGAAACCTCAACATAATTTTTGAAGACCTATCGATAGACATCCCACACGTGTAGGTTTGATGAAAAAAAATATTTTGAGTTTCAGTTCTCAGTATGGGGGGCAACCCTAGTTTTTATTTTTTTTGTAAAAATCTTGAAGCGGTTCACAGAATACATCTACTTACCAAGTTTCAACAGTGTAGTTCTCATAGTTTCGGCAAAAAGTGGCTGTGACATACGGACGGACAGACAGACAGACATGACGAATCTATAAGGGTTCCGTTTTTACGTTTTACGGAACCCTAAAAATCCATTCACGCTGTATTTTGTGAGATGTGTGCAATCAAAGTCGTACGAGTTTATAAATACGGCTCCATCTCAAAGTAAAAGTACTTTATTTATTAGTTGAATGAAAAACAAAATTAAGAGCATAAATATTGAATTGGTCGATAAGCCAGCATTTTATTCAGTTAACCCAATGAAATTAGGCAAAAAAATGGAATAAAAGGGAGGAAAAAAAGTATTTTTTTTGCCTTTCGGAAGCAATAAATTGAAAAACATTGATGAAAAAAAAAGTTTTAGATAAAAAAGTTAGTAAATTTAATTTAGAAGAAGAGGTGGAGCAAGTCGTAGAATCCGGCAAAATTCTCTTAGCCGTACTGATAATCAGACCATCCGCATCCTCTACGATTACCACGTCTGTACCGTAGTGTTTTTTATGTATGTTATGTATGTTACGTATTTCTGGCATATATCGGAGTAGGTAACGTTGTTGTCCCACATAACCCTGTGTAGAGGAAACCCACCGACACAATCCAACAATGAATTTTGGGTTCAGCCCTAAAGTCCGGAGGTGTCGCGGATTTGTCGCAGTGTCGCGGAGTTGTCGCAGTGGCGCGGATTTCGCTCGGTAAAGTAACATAACTCTGAAGGTATTGTCATTACTGAAAAAAAATCAAGGAAAAAGTTGTTCATTATTAAAAGATCTACACATTTGATTATCGATAAAGTTTCATAAAATTGAACGGTTGGGGAGAAAATGGCGAAAGGGAGGAAAAAAAGTAAAATTTTTGCCTTTCGGAAGCAATAACTTGAAAAATATTGATGAAAGAAAGAAAAGTGGTTACTATAAAAGTTAGTAAATTTAATTTAAAAGAGAAAAGGTCTTAACAATTTTTTGCCTAACACTAACTGTATAGTAATTTATCCAGAAATTACCGACTTGGGGCCCATAGCAAGTCTAGATTAATATTATTTACGTAGCTATACCGATTTTAATATTTACCCCCTAATTGCAAACAAAGTACCGAAAAGAAATCACTTACCTATTGTTCCTGGCGCTGTCCAAAGCCCAGTTTGATACGACAGGAATGTAGGTAGGGATCAAATGGGAATGTGGGAAGAACCAAACCAGGCGATATCGAGGCGACCTCCCGAATTCCCGTTCCAGTAGTAGTTCAACCGGTCCAGCGGTTGAGAAGGGGCCAGTCCCGTAGCTCACTTCACAAATAGTCCAGCACGAATCCAGTCGTAATTATTACCGTTAATAACGTAATCCCGCACAATATTAACGCTTTTATCCCGAAAAACACCAGATTATCAAAAAACAAGGCGTCGCTCGAACGTACCGGCAAAACGAGACAACGTCACTTGACAGATGGCTGTCAACCATAGATTCACTATGATTTTTCGCGGGCCGATATAATGTTGCCCGATTATACGGAACAAAACCCCCGACCAATTGAACTCCAGCTCAATTTTAGAAACCAGTATTTAGTAGTATCCGGACCCCAAATAAAACGAAATTCCCAACTTTGACCCGAAAGTGGAAATCAAACCAAAAAAAAAACTTTACCAAAAATAGCATTAAAATTAAATAAAATTTTAACCATGAAAAATACGTATATCTAATAAAGAGGCAGGCGTGCCAGAGAGGACACCGCGCGCTGAAGTCTGGAACCAGAAACCAGAATCTCCGCCACGCGGGGTGTGCCATCAGTACCAGATATCAATTTTAAAATACGTCCCCTACGCCAGAGTAGGGGGGCCAAATTTGCCTCTTTTAATAATACTAAGTCCCCTTCCCGAGGGGCCTCCGTCCTATCTGTCCATTTTACCCGTTGTTGCAACAGATGCAAGTACTCGGCCGACCAGCGCCTCCAGAAGTCTTGACTTATTTGCTGCAATAACTGAAAACGGGACAGGCGTCCGGGCCGCTCATCCTTCCAGGGATACTCCGGCAACGCGGTTAAGGGCTGACCGATCAAGAAGTGACCCGGCGTCAAGACTTCTAGATCGTTAGGGTCAGGCGAGATTGGACAGAGAGGACGGGAATTAAGCACTGCCTCCACGCGGCATAGTACCGTGACTAACTCTTCCCAAGTTAACACGGTCTCCCCGATGACACGGCGGAGATGAGTTTTAGCAGACTTCACCGCAGCCTCAAAAATTCCTCCCCAGTGAGGACAGGCTGGCACACTAAATTGCCAGCTGATTCCCCGCTGGGCGAGAGCCAGACTTAAACTATTATTACCAGAATTTAAAAAATTATTAACTTCGCGTAAATAATTCGCCGCCCCTCGATAATTTGTGCCATTGTCCGAACGTATTAAAGAGGGTACTCCTCTTCGCGCTACAAAGCGATCCAGCGCCGCGACAAAGGCCTCCGTAGACAGCGCAGAGACCAGCTCCAGGTGGACTGCTTTGGTGGCCAAACACACAAAGACGCACAGGTAGGCTTTAACGACCTTGGCGTTACGCAACGTCGATGACTTGACCGAGAAGGGCCCAGCGAAGTCCGTTCCGACCCCGTCGAACGGCCTCGAGGGAGAAATCCTATCCGGAGGAAGATCTCCCATCATGGGCTGCATGGTAGACGCCTTGAGCCTATAACAAGGGACACATCTAAACAACACCTTTCGGACCGCCCTGCGAGCCGACAAGATCCAGAATTCACGCTGCAATACAGCGAGAAGCGCGCCACATCCAGCGTGCGCGTTACCGAGATGCCGATCGGTGATCAGCAGGTCCACCAGAGGACCTCCTTTCGGTAGCAACAGGGGGTGCCTGCTGCCGTACGGCAGGTTGGCTTTCCGGAGCCGACCTCCTACGCGCAGAAGACCATCCTGATCTGTGAAAGGGTTCAACTTGGCGACCGCACCCTTCAAGCGAGCGCGTCCGCAGCGCAGCGCCTGAAGTTCCGTCGGAAACCTCTCACCCTGTACCAGCCGAATGAGGTGCAGCAAGGAACTCCGACGCTCCTCCACAGTGGCGATCTGGTCACTCCTCCTCTGACGAGGGTGACGACAGTTGTGGATGAAGCGTTTAATCCAGCTAGTTACCCCCAACAACTTATCCAGCTTGCTGTAACGACCCGTCAACCAGTCAGGGTCTGGGGGCACTTCCGCCACAATCGCATGCACGCGGACTCCGGGCAGCTCCGCTCGCTCCGAGTCCGCGCCGAGAGCTGGCCAGGAAGCTTCTGGCTCCCGCAGCCAGTCCGGACCCCACCATAAGGGGTGATCAACTAGCTCCGGCGCGGAACAGCCGCGCGAAGCACGGTCAGCGGGGTTCAACTCACCCGGGACATGTCTCCAAACAATGTCCAGTCCAATGTTTTGGATTTGGGAAACCCGATTTCCCACAAAGGTCTCCAAAGTGTGAGGGGCTGCTCTTAACCAGGCAAGCACGACCTGACTGTCTGACCACGCATAGACATTCCGGATGTCTATCGAGGTGGACAGTCCCTGATATACGTGCTTAAGCAGCCGAGCATGTAATGTGGCTCCGCTAAATTCCAATTTCGGAATAGTGAGTCGTGTCCTGATAGGAGCTACCTTGCTCTTCCCCAATAAGAGCGTGAGATTGACGTGGCCTCCAGCGTCAACTGTACGTAAGTACACAGATGCGGCATAACCCAGCTCGGACGCATCACAGAACCCGTGCAGGCTGATCCGGCTACCGCCTGGTGGCAGAATGCGACGGGGCAACGCCACTCTATTGACCGTTTCGAGGTCAGATATCAAACGAAGCCAAGTGTTAAGCGAGCCTCCGACCAGGGGGTCGTCCCAGGAGACCTTCAGAGTCCAAAGTCGCTGTAACAGACACTTGGCTGCGAACAGAACCGGACTGATCCAACCGTTTGGATCAAACATCCTGGCGATGGTGGACAAAACCGTCCGTTTTGTCCACGCGCGTGTGGCCTCCAGCGCCACCCGAAAGGTGAAGATGTCAGCAACCGGTTGATACTGCATGCCCAGAACCGCAATCCCGTGCGGATCGTCACCTTCCTCAAAGAGCCCGGGATCCTGCTGGTGATCGTCCGGGATACCAGCCAGGACGTTAGGGTCGTTAGAGAGCCATTTCCGAAGCTCATAGCCTCCAGATGCGAGAAGCTCTGTAAGCTCATCCCGGAGCAACAGAGCTTCCTCCACCGTCTGCGCGCCAGTGCAAACGTCGTCCACGTACAGGTCGCGCTCCAGAACTGCGGCTGCACGTGGGTACCGAGCCCGTTCTTGCTCCGCCAACTCCAGCAGTGAGCGGATCGCAATGAAGGGGCTTGATCTCAACCCATAGGTGTTGGTGTTCAACTCATACACCATCATAGGGTCCTGAGGACTTTCCCGCCAGAGGATCAACTGGAACCTCCTGTCCTCGGGGTGTATGACCGTTTGTCGGAACATCATACGGATGTCCGCTCCCAACACCACCTGATGCCTACGGAAATTCAGGATGATGTCTACAATATCCCGATGTAGCTTCGGTCCAGCGTGGAGGCACTGGTTCAGTGACACTCCTGTCGAAGTCGGAGCGGATCCATCGAACACCGTCCTGAGTTTGCCCGTCGACGCCTTCAAAACGGCGTGATGAGGCAAAAAGTAGTGGTCCATGGTCGACCAGTCGTCGCGAGCCGGAGACATGTGGCCCAGTGCCTCATACTCCCTCATGAACTCGATGTACTTTTCCCGAAGTACAGGATCTCGAGCCATGCGTCGCTCCATGGACCTGAGCCTTTTTTCGGCCAGTGATCGAGACTGGCCCAGACGCGGGGGGTTATCCCGGAAGGGCAGCCTAGTCTCCAATCGCCCAGAGACCATTCTCCGAGTGTGAGCCTGATAAAAATTCTCACACTCCACGTGCTCGGGATCCAGCCGAGACACGGTAGGCGGCTCTTCGATCTCCCAGAACCTCTGCATGATCTGAGCGAGGGCCGTTCCCGTAAAAGAAGCCTGATTCGACTGCTGCCACTCATCCACCATTCCCAAAATGGCGTATCCGTAGATGGTGGGCAGCGCCATCAGCGAAGACTGATCCAGCAGTCTAGGCTTGCCGTTCATGATGTAACCCAGTACATCAGAACCCAACAAAAGGTCTACCGGACCCGCCATCCCGAAGCGGGGATCCGCCAAGCTGAGACCCTTAGTACAGGACAAAAGATCCGGATCTATGTCCGCCTGAGGAAGCCAACCGACAACCGAATCCATGACGGTGGCCCTGACCGCAATCCATTCCGAATAGGAATGTACGGACGAGAAGGAGAGGCGGGTCTGTCCAGCCAACCGCACCTCTGTGTTCCCGACTCCTCGCAACGGAGTCGGTGACGGAAACCTAGCCAGGCCCAGGCGTTGAGCAACCCGGGTTGTTAAAATGCACCCCTGGGACCCTGTGTCCAAGAGCGCTCGTATCCGGACGTAGTCGCCTCTTGGACCCCAAACCCTTAACCAGAGGGTGGGCAGCAGGACCACCGGTTGATCCTGTGCCAAGGGAACGGAGGCTAGTCAATCCCTCCGAGGCCCGTCCGAACCCGTCGGACTACCGGGCCCAGCCCAATATGGCTGCCGAGTGCAAAGGGCCATCGGAGGGGGGGCATATCCGGCCGCCCTGCCATACCGAAAGTAGGGCGGGTGGTACTCCAGCCTCGGATGTTCATGGAGGGGAGGCGTGTACGCCCTCCATTCCATCGGTCGCGGATCCAGCGGCGGAGAAGGGTAACGCTGGGGAGGTGACCCCAGTGGTGACTCCGGTATCACCCTTCCATCCCTCCAATTCGCCCGCGTCCGCGCGGGCTGTGACCGAGGTGACCGAGCCACGTGAAGGACGCCCCTCATTGGGCTGCCCGGTGCTGCCGTGAGTTGGGGTGGAGGGGGTGTGCTCCACGCTGTAGCCACTTCATTGTTGTACAATGCGTGGCTCTGCGTGGGAGCGCCCCCGCCCGTGGAGGGCCCCCTCCCTGAGGGCTGTCGACCAGCACCATCGCTCCTGGTGCACAAGAGCTGGTGGTGTGGTCCCCCACACCCAGGACACGGCCGTGCCGTGGGGCAGTCATTGTACAAATGACCCCCCAGGCACCCGTAGCACCGACGCAACCGCCGAACGATGCTCGTCGCTCGGAAGTCGTCCTCGCGAGCAGGGCCGGACACTGCACCAGCGCGTGAAGCTGGCCACAGTTCGGGCACTCCTGCTCCGACGCAGTCGTCACCGTCGCCGTCCGCTTTACCCCACCCTGAGTGCGGGGATTGGTAGTTCGCGGTCCTGTTCCGGCAGGGCCACGAGCTGACGCGGCGGGCTGCGCCTCCTGAGGCGCCGACTCTGCCATCCTCGCCTCCCACTCCAGGACCCGAAGTAGCTCCTCAAACGTGGGGAAGACCTTCGGGTCGCCGTGAAGGCCCCTTTCCCGCTCGAACCGGGCGCGCAACTCCAGCGGCACCTTGCCCAGCAGGATGTGGACCAGCAGAAACGACCAGTGTTCCACTGGCAGTCCCAAGCTGCGCAAGGCGTTGTACGCCACCTTCACGGGCGTGAGGATTAGCGGCCTCAACTGAGACCTCTCAGTCACCTTCGGCAGCCCCAGTATTTGGGACACGTGAGCGTCGGCGAGGAGCCGAGGGTTTTGGAACCTCGTATCCAGCAACTCCATCGCCGTGCCGAAGTTGTCGTCGTCCAGCTCCAGGTGCTGGACCAGGGAGAGTGCCTCACCCTCCAGTGACGTGCGGAGATAGGCCAGTTTCTCCGCCTTCGTCAGATCCGTGCGTGAATCCACGAGAGAGGCGAACATACTCCGGAAGCCGCTCCACTCTCGCAGGTTACCTGTGAACCTGGGCAAGTCCAGGGTGGGAAGGCGTCCCACTACACCCGAACCCGCATTCCTGATGACGGGTCCCGAGTTCGCCCTTCCCTGACGAGACCTCTCCAGCTGGCGAACCCCTTCGGAGACCTCGTCGTACAAGTCCAGAATGCGCCGCATGTCCGCCTCGATCCTCTCCATCTGCTCCTCAGGTGGAGACGGCCTTGCATCCCGCAGCGATCCTGTGCTCCTCTCAGCGACCTCCAGGCGCCTGTCGAGCTGTTCTGCCCTGTTTAGCAGCGCCTCCTCCCGGTCTCTCCGGCCGACCAATCCTTGCAAGGATTCGAACCACCGGAGCTGGTTGGCCAAATCCGAAGCCATTTTTAAATTTAAATTTAAATTTTAAATTAACCTAAAGTTCGGACAATGTCACAACAATTATATCCGCAACCTATTAAGCCGGATACCACTTAATACCAATTTCCCGACAGTTTGGGGAGAAATTATAAACTGGGAACCCCCAAATATCTGGCCTACCCGATATATTTTCCCAGAAAACTAAAAACAAAAAGGGAGTAATTACGGCTAACGACGCTCTGCTACCAAAAAATGTATAGTAATTTATCCAGAAATTACCGACTTGGAGCCCATAGCAAGTCTAGATTAATATTATTTACGTAGCTATACCGATTTTAATATTTACCCCCTAATTGCAAACAAAGTACCGAAAAGAAATCACTTACCTATTGTTCCTGGCGCTGTCCAAAGCCCA
Organism: Ectropis crepuscularia; assembly: GCA_963693475.1. Lineage (NCBI taxonomy): Eukaryota > Metazoa > Arthropoda > Insecta > Lepidoptera > Geometridae > Ectropis > Ectropis crepuscularia. The sequence continues at coordinate 6,060,552 of OY856368.1, read as the reverse complement.
GTTTGATACGACAGGAATGTAGGTAGGGATCAAATGGGAATGTGGGAAGAACCAAACCAGGCGATATCGAGGCGACCTCCCGAATTCCCGTTCCAGTAGTAGTTCAACCGGTCCAGCGGTTGAGAAGGGGCCAGTCCCGTAGCTCACTTCACAAATAGTCCAGCACGAATCCAGTCGTAATTATTACCGTTAATAACGTAATCCCGCACAATATTAACGCTTTTATCCCGAAAAACACCAGATTATCAAAAAACAAGGCGTCGCTCGAACGTACCGGCAAAACGAGACAACGTCACTTGACAGATGGCTGTCAACCATAGATTCGCTATGATTTTTCGCGGGCCGATATAATGTTGCCCGATTATACGGAACACTAACAGTTCTCGAGATATCGAATTAAACGCGTTTTCGTCAAAATGACCTTGAGCTGACCATGCCAGAATCCCTCAAATTGGAATATAAGCTCAGAATGCACCCCTCTATCAATCCTTTATGGTCCCCAAACTACATAATTTAATGTTTATTTATTTCCATAATTGCACTGGGTTAAGTAATGAAATCGACAGAGACGAAAAATACTTATATCAGACATTAGTTTATCTCACTCTTTGTTGTTGGCATTTTGTTTGTGCGGTTTCAATGGCACTGAAAATAATAATGAAAGATTCTTGTACTTTTGAGACACAGATTACAGAAATAAAACACAGATGGAACCTTCGTGAACAACACTGTGAAGCCCGTAATTAGTCATGTTGACTTAAAATTGTCAAATCAACGTTCCAAATTACTTATATAATGTTGTCAGTCTTAAGAAAAAAGTCCCACTATTGTTGTCTTAGCTTGAGAAATCTTCACGTATAATAAACACATCAATTGATATTTTAAAATATTAATATTATTACACCTTAGATTATGCAAGGATTTCTTGTTACTACTATTTCCATTCTATGAAGAAAATAATGTTGATTTTGCATGCAACTAGAAATTAACTTAAATCGCAAATAATAAAATTAGTGTAATTTACTCGCTTAGATAGGTTAAACAAAAATTAAAACAACCATCTTTACCACCAAACTATATTTGATAAAATGCATATTAGGCTACCTAGCCTATATGCATTTTATCAAAATTAGTTTAGTGTAAATTGTTAAGTTTTTAGGGTTCCGTAAAACGTAAAAACGGAACCCTTATAGATTCGTCATGTCTGTCTGTCTGTCTGTCTGTCTGTCTGTCTGTCTGTCCGTCCGTATGTCACAGCCACTTTTTGCCGAAACTATGATAACTACACTGTTGAAACTTGGTAAGTAGATGTATTCTGTGAACCGCATTAAGATTTTTACAAAAGTTTTTTAAAAAAACAAAAACTAGGGGTGCCCCCCATACTGAGAACTGAAGCTCAAAATTTTTTTTTTCATCAAACCTACACGTGTGGGGTGTCTATCGATAGGTCTTCAAAAATGATGTTGAGGTTTCTAATATAATTTTTGTCTACACTGAATAACTTGCGCGAGAGACGCTTCCAAAGTGGTAAAATGTGTGTCCCCCCCCCTCTAACTTCTAAAGTAAGAGAATGAAAAAACCAAAAAAAAAATATGATGTACATTACCATGAAAACTACCAACGAAAATTAGTTTGAACTCGATCTGATGAGTATTTTTTTTTAGTACGTCATAAATACACTATTATTAAAACTTCGATCAAAGTTACAACGAACGACAAGAACTATGTGTACTATGTATGTTATGTTACTTGCTGGAACGGAACCCTTCATGGGCGAGTCTAACTCGCACTTGGCTACTTTATTTAATATTATACGGTTGTGGACCTATAACATTACATACAGGTGTATGTTCCTTCAACAAATGTTTTATTTTATAAACCATCATTTTATAACCAATTATATTGCCACCGTTTCACTTAGATAATATATCGAATGACATTACAATACAATACAATACAAAACACTTTATTGGCACCATAAACAAAGTTGACAAGAAGTAACACATATAATAACAAAACAAAATGGGCACAAATGGCGATCTTGTCGCTAAAAGCGATCTCTTCCATATAACCTTTTGATTCATGAGGAAACAAAATTTGTATTATTTTGTGCAGTGGTGCCACTAACGAAAAAAATAAATACACAAACAAATTTTATGATGTATTAATGATTTTGTTTTTTGTACATTTTTATGTCATAAATTACTCATTTTACAAATTTAACATTTACTAAAATTAAATTTGAAATTATATTAAATTGAATAATACAATGCCCATCAATAATTTAGTCTACGAGTATCTAAAAAAATATAAAATCTATATTTTACCCTAAATTCAGGTAAAATAATTTCCATTTAGTATCGCCACACTAACCTATTTTCGTTGAGGTGTTGTGTTCCATTCATCACCAAAATGAAATCGCCTAAATTATATAAATAACAGTAAAAATATTCAAATTTTCCTATGAAATTATATTCCTCTTTCCTTTTTTTGTTTTTGGGAACATTGTTTGCAATGTTTGAAGACACAAGACGGCATATTTTAAAACAAAACTTAAAATCACACGGGACTCCCGTACAACACGGATGTCCGTTTCATACTGACTGGAGTTTGTATTTGCTTCGGCGTTTGTATTTGCTTTGTCTGCTTCAGTAGCTCTGTTCTGCGCGCTCCATCTGGTTTTATTTCTGTAATCTGTGTTTTGAGACAACTGAAGCAAAGTTACTATTTTCTGATCTGTGACTGAAGGTGAACTTTTGACGTCTACCGAATGACATTTGTTTGAAGGTTACGAAAGCAAAATAGCTATCAAATGAGCAATGTCAAATCAGTATAGATTTTTTTGAATTTGAATTTAGGTAAGTTTCGAAACTACTATAACAGAGATAATAGACTAAAGGCCCGTGAACAAAATGTACGTAGTAAATGAACCACCAGGAGACCTATGTCAGTGCATCTTCACTCGCTCAAGGTCGCGCGGGATTAGCCTACCGCTAGAACGTTCCTTCCAGGAAACAAGTGACAGTCGGTTGTCGGAGGAACAGCCTGGGATGCTCGCATTGCCTAGTGCGAGGACGATAAAAAGAACCTCTACACTCTCAACCGCCAACTGACACAAACAAAAGCGTCCGTATGCCCCCTTCTGGACAGAACAGGACACCGACGCTACACGGCTGCCGAAAGAGCCGAAATCCTGGCTGACCATTTGGAGGGTCAGTTTGAGCCACACCCAATCCCCGAAAACGCCTCTGAAGAGGTATTTGACCACCATGCCGAAGTCGAGAGGGTTGTCACCGAGTTTCTTCAGACCCCGGCTGCTCCGTTGGGAGGAGAGAACTTCATCGCCCCCACGGAAGTCGTCAGAGCCGTGAGGCGTCTGAAGCTCAGAAAAGCGCCGGGTCCAGATAGAATACCTAACGACGCACTGAGGTGGATGCCGAAGAAAGGCCTAGTGTGTCTGACCCGGCTCTATAACGGAATTCTGAGAACGGGACACTTCCCCTCGGCATGGAAGATGGGCAAGGTCATCGTAATCCCGAAGTCCGGCAAGGATAGACGGCTGCCATCCAGTTACCGCCCAATAACGCTCCTGTCTTCACTCGCGAAGTTGTTTGAGCGACTACTGCTGCGCAGACTGCGTCCCCACTTCACACCCAGGGACGAACAGTTTGGGTTCCGCACGCAGCACTCCACCACCCTCCAACTGACGCGAGTGATCCACCACCTCACTGAACAAGCCAACCTGGGCAGACGGTCAGTCGCAGTCTTCCTAGATATCGAAAAGGCATTCGACCGGGTGTGGCATGAAGGCCTTATATTCAAGATGGTGATGACAGCGACTCCGCCAGCGTTGATAAAGGTAATAACGTCCTTCCTCGCCGAGCGCCAGTTCTTCGTGTCCGTCGAGAACGTCAGCTCCGGGCTGAGACGCATCGCGGCGGGCGTTCCGCAAGGGAGTTGCATCTCACCACCCCTGTACGCGCTGTACACGAACGATATCCCGATCCTGGAGAAAGACGACCTCCTGCCAGGGGAAAGAGGAATCGTCTTAGCCCTGTTCGCAGACGACAGCGCCTACATTTCATCGTCCCGCTCAAAAAAGATTGCCACCAGGAGAGCCCAGAAGACCCTGGACGTTCTACCTCTCTGGCTCGACAAATGGAGGTCAGCAGTCAACGTGAGCAAGACGACGGCACTGCTGACCGGAAGCCAGAGACAAAGACCAGAACCACTGCAGCTCAGAGGACTGGACGTCAGCTGGGAAAAGTCAGTAAAGTACCTTGGCGTCCACATAGACTGCGGCCTAGGCATGTGCCCGCAGGTCACCTACGCCGTCAACCAGGCGAAGGCCGCGAGAGCACTGCTAAGGCCGGTACTACAATCTGAGCTGCCATACAGGACCAAAGTCGGGATTTACAAGACCTATATCAGATCCCGACTCACTTATGGAGCCCCTGCGTGGTACGCGCTCTGTTCAGCGAAACAAAAGACACGCCTCCAGCTGGTGCAGAACACCACCCTGAGAATACTCACGTGAGCTGGCCGGTACGTACGCAATGACGTCATCGCCAGGGACGCCAGGGCCCGGCTAGCGCGAAACATGTTCAACCGCGCAGACAACGGGCCACACCCTCACCTTAACAACCTTGCCCCTCTACACACACGCCCCCCTGACGTACGTACCTGGCGCGCCACACCCAGAGATCTTCTGTCAGCTGAACCTGACGGAGACGAGATAACCAATAACCAATAGCCAATTTACTAAAACCACTACAACACCTTAACCACAAGCCAGACACGGCACCGTGTCTAGCTACATTGGGGCCATTTTTACTCAAACATTAAACATTAAAACTTAAACATTACTGTGTTCCGGTTTGAAGGGCAATGTTTCCAGAGAAATTACAGAGCTTCGAGATATAACAACTTAGATCTCTGGGTGACGAGCGCAGTGCAGTGCTAGGTAATGATTTGGACTCTTCATTTTCCAATAGCTGCGTGTCACTGTGCTGTTATGTGGCAGGCATGTTGCTTACCATCAGGCACATGTCTGGCTCGTCTCGTTACTCTTTATTAAAAAAAAACTGTAACGTTCTTACCACAAATGTCAAACAGACAAACAAAAAGAGTCAAACGAGTGTTTGGAATGTCAACCATGAAACGATTTCGCTTTTTCGAGCTACGTTATACTATGTATACAACGCTACGTCGTATTTGTGCTATATTGTACACCGTCCTGTACAGTGTACATTAATACATTTATAGCCATCGTTATAAATCAATGGATGTGCCCTCCCAAACTTCAGTCGCAATGTTATCGTTAGGAAGAGTGAACTCACTCTTTCCATTCTAGTCAGTTGTAGGGAGCGGTGAACGACGGACGTTTATCACTATTCGTTGTCAACATTCAAAATATATAGAACCACAGCATACCGCGCCGCTAGCGATTCTAGGGGTCAAGCAGATTAGTAGTTGTAAACCACTCACGCTACATACAAAAAGTTTTTTGTTTTACATTTATAGGTTCACACTTGACCGCCATCTCGCCTGATGTTAAGCGACGATGCGGTCTAAGAAGGAGCGTGCTTACCTAGAAGAAACCGATTCACTCTCGATTTGAAGACACTAAGATTATAACCATCGGGAACCGGGAACCCACTCAGGCAACTCATTCCACAGTCCACCACGACAACGCGCCCGCGCACTCTGCGATCAAAACGAGGAACTTCCTGGACTCCACACCGGCTAGAGTCTTGGGGCACCCTCCTTACAGTCCTGATTTGGCTCCGTGTTACTTCTTTTTATTCCCTTAAATTAAAAATCAGCTCAAAGGGATACAGTTTTCATCGCCGGAAGACGCGCTAACAGCGTTTGAGAAGGCTGTGGAAGAGGTGTCTGCGGAGGACTGGAAAAAATGTTTTGAAAATTAGTTCAGACGCATGAAACTTTGTATAGAGGCTGGTGGAGAGTTCTTTGAAAAGATTTAGTAAAAATATTTTTTTCATACAATTTAGTTTTTTAGTTTCTCAAAACTTTCTGAGTGTCCTAGTTGACTAAAATGAAAAAACGCACTATACCAAAATATTAATTAAACATTTATAAGTACTGATATTTTTGTTTACTTAACTTGTCCTTATATAGAAAATCCCAGCAAAACAACGTGTAAAATGTACGAAACTAGTCGCTGAAAACCATGGGTGCTGTGTTTTTTTTTATTTTGTGCTATGACGTACGCTTGGCGTACAGGGCACGGAAATACAATAGGGTACAATCCTCAAAAAAACTAATTAGTCCGTCAGTTAGATTGCAAAAAAATATTGTACACGTATTTTTTCTTTTGTTTCACAAACAAAAAATTACGAAGATACAGCGCTTAGAAGTTTCGCGTGACGTCACTCGTGCCTACGATTTTTACTCACGAGTGACGTCGCGACCCCCCACTCTCGAAGTTTGATTTTCTGTATCTTTGTCGATTTTTTATATTTTGAAAAAACAAAAAATACGTGTCCCATATTTTTCCATGATCTATCTGACAGACTAATTAGAATAGTGTATTTTAGACCCAGTCCGGTACCCTATTTAGTCCTGGCGGTCAAAAGGTTAATAAAATGTTGACAAGCTAACTTCAGAATGTCGAATTTTCAAGACAGCCGTGTGAGTGCATCATTAAAAATCTACTCTGTAGCGGTGCGCGGCGCGCGTTAATCATCGCATCGAACTAGACGTGTGCACCGTCCGCCGTCTCGCCGTGGAATGAAGGGAGCGTGGCTCCGCGTATATTTATATAACAGCCGCGCGAGGTGTGCTAGCGATGTTTTGTAAATATTTCTATTATAATAGTTGATGATTAAACGAACTTACCTGTAAGTGAAGTTCTATCATAATTATACGAAGAGCTTTGTCCGAAGAGATTAGCATAGATTACATGTAGTAACACATATCGTGTCGCCATTCCGCACTATAGTTGAGGGTAGATACTCATTTTAAAAAATGAAGGTATTGTTGAAATTATCCTGGTCTTTGTCTGCCCTACCGACGGTCGTCATTTAGTTCAGAGCGTAGTACACATTGTTTTACATATAGGTATAAGTAGTATAGATATAGAGTATACACATGCCATTTAGCCACAACAATAAAAACATTGTTTTTTATTGGTGAGCAGAAGGGTACTACCCTTCTGCTTATTTGTAAATCTTTGGTAAGGGAAAGGGTGGGTGGGATGCTAATCTCTTCGGACAAAGCTCTTCGTATAATTATGATAGATCTTCACTTACAGGTAAGTTCGTTTAATCATCAATTATACTCGAGCTTTGTCCTCGAGATTAGCATAGATTACATGTAGATGTTGAGAGTTAGATAGATTGCATGTGGGTACCTATTTCGAGTTAGTAGGAATATGAACTTACATAATAATTATATAAGTATCCGATAAATTAAATGTACTTTCCATTGAAAGGATACGAGTATATTGTCTCCTTTTAAAGAAATCACATAAACTTAAACAAAAAGCTAGATGCTTTCAGCTATCTGGTAACTGGTAAATTCCTGTCTTACCAGTAATTAATTATAAGATGGTAACTAGATCTTGTTACATATATGTATTTATATTCAACCGAATCACTATTATTACCTGTTGGAAATAACAAAGCAGAGTTATTTTGCTGATTTATTATTCTATTGTAAAATTTACCAAATTAATTTGAGCTTATTAGAAGTGACAGCGTGCCTGGTGCTGTGGGCTGTAAAAGTACTATTATTGATTCCACAGCTATCTAAAGTGGACTTAATCCACCTACTCAAAGTCTGTGAGGTTACTGATATATGAGGTCTTCTTAACCCTATAAATAAATAATCATTATTGATAAATAAACATTATTTATGTAACAACGCAATGTACATCCATGCAGGGCACAATTCTGGACGGTCATGAAAAAAGGGTAATATCAGTTCCGGTTGGGTTGCACCAGCCCGGGATGTTTTGATTAAGGTTAACGTAACAAAAATAAGGGCAATTAACAGTAAGATTCCATAATCTTAATGTTTACTAAATTACTCAAAAATTCCATATCTTTATGTTGATTTTTGACAAAGTCTGTTACTCTGTGTGCAGTGGTAAAGGCAAATAGTGTGACTAACTTTTTAAAAGTGATTGCTAGATTTAATTTGGATACCAGGTAGCAATGTCTCTAAAGGTATAATTGAGTACCTTTGTCGTATCCCAAGTTGAGTTGTATTTGGGCACAGGAGGTCGCAGCCTAAATATGCCTTTAAATCTTTTAACCGTTTAACTCTGTCATCAGTACCTATATTTAGGGTTATAAATAAAGAAAGAGCTGATCTATCGCTGTTTAAAGTCCCGTATTGGGCACCAGATTCATATAGTTTTTTAAAGAAGTATATAATATTCAGAATTGATGCTTCATAGATATCGAAGTTTTTGTCACTACAAAGGTTATACCATTTTATAAAACAAGTGTCGTATTGTTTAATAAAATTATTTTGGTTTCTGTGAATAGAAATGTCTGACGGCGAAGCTAACATGATGAGGACTGATGACGGAGTCGCACATCCTCTCAGGGGGGACGTTTCGATAATATTCTGGCAACCAGGGTTTCTCTTTTAATGTAGGTACATCTCGGTTGCTACAATGAGAGACAATAACATTTTTATTAAGTTTAAAAAATTATGGGTTCTGAAACTAAGAGGCTTCTGAAAGGTAGATACCACAGTATCTACTTTGTATATATATTATACCTATATAGTTTAGTAGTTCAGAGGGGAACAACGAGGATACTAGACGCATTGTCATCAATAATGTTTCTTTATGTTTTAATAAGACAGCAAACGCTGGAAAGCCATAATAGAAGACATTTTGATCAGGAAACCGTGAATGTGTCAATCGCATAAGCATCTGCGTCCCTTTGCAAAGATTTATAATCTGTCACATTTGCGATTTAATCTACTGCCAAAAATTACATGTGAATAACCAAACTGATTTACATTTGAAAAATCTTTTGAAAGGCATAGTCTGACAATTCCCATTTGATATCTGGGTGAATGGGTCGTGACTCTGCGTCTGCTACACTGTTGTCACCCAACACAATATATGATGCGAATGCCACAATATTGCAGGTTTCGCACCGTTGCCAAAGTTATTTAGCACATTTAGTAAGAAGAAGAATTCGAACACCACCCATGTGATTAATATATGATATGACTGTGGTGCTATCAATTCGCAGGAGTATATTTGGCAAGTTCTCTATGATTTTGCAAAAATGTTCAACCCTCTTTGGGTTGAACGCGGCAAGCAATTCTAGATAATTAACGTGACTCGAGTGTTCTGAATAAGACCATATTCCACTCGCTCGTTCCTCGCCAAATGCTACGCCCCACCCCGTAGTTGAGGAATCACTATACATTTCTAAGCAAAAGTCATTTTGTTTAATTTCATTTATAGGTTGGTCTAACGCATCGTGCGTCAACCGTAACCCATCATTGTAAGTTCGGTAAAACTGTCGATGGTATGTTCCTATAATGGTCGTCATGTAATAGGTTTAAATATTTACATCTTTCGAGTTCCTTTGTATGAAGCCAGCCGTATGCTACTGCTGAAAAGGTGAGGTAGGTATGTAAGCCAACTAACGTGCGAAATCTCTTGTCTTACAAAGTGAGATTTTGAAGAAAAAATAAATAATTTAGATTTAATTTTTTCCCTAGGTAAACCAACGTCTAAAGAGGAAGAGTTTGTTATAAACTCTAAGAATTTCCAGAATTTGATGGAAAAAAAACTCTTGTCGGTATTAACAATAAATTCTAAAGCTTCAAGAAGTGTTCTCGTGTCCTGCATGTTTTGTAAACATTCATTGTAGCTGGAGGACATTAACAAACCATAGTCCTAATTACAATATATAGTATAGTATCTATATAATTTTATACTCGTTTAAATCCACAAGATCTGAGTAAGCGGATCATAGGCTTCATAATTTTTGTGAACACTAATGGCGCAGTGTTGCGACCCAATGGTAAAATATTGAATTCATATAGTTTTCCCAAATTATAATGAATTAGGTAGCCAATATTCATCTTTGAGGTCTAAGTACCTACTCATGACGCAATCTTTAGATACAAGTTTCAAAGCCGTTCTTAAATCCTCTAATTTAAAATGCTGTGTATTTCGAACTTTACTTAGGGCTTTTTGTATTTTATAAATCTGTTCTTGCCGTTTGATTTCAGAATCAAAGATACTGGAGATTAAAACTGTCCTTCGCATGGCTGACACTCCGAGATGGTGCCAAAAGTGAGAAGGTCATTTATAGATTGTTCGAATTGAATTCGTTCAGTTTCTGAATATAGTTTACTTATTTACTCTTAGGAACATTACGTTGGACCGCTGAACAAGAAAATTGTATTTTCTAATTTTTTATCCACGATAATACGAGTCATATCACGAGGAAAATAAGTGACCATTGTTTATAAAAGTTGGATAATCCACAAGCGGACTGTACCAGTGTCGGTGTTACCGGTGCGCGCGAGGCGGCGCGCGCGGAGCCGCCGGCGGGGCGGCGGGGGAGGCGCCGGCGGGGCGGCGGGGGAGGCGCGAGCGGCGGCGGTGCGCGGTGGCGCGAGCGGCGGTGGCGGCGCGAGTGGACGCGACGACTGCCTGTAGTAGTTCTCGGGCCGCGTGCTGCGAGCAGGCTCCTTCATCCTCGATGCTCCTTTCTGCCTGTGACTCGGGAGAGGAACTCGCCAGTTTTTAGATCTTTTTAAAGGTTATACAGAATAAAGTTTTGTAGTGTGACTAAGTCTTGGTATCGGATGTCACATAGCAACTTGCTTGGATCTATTCGTAAGTAATTTTATGAGGGTAATTTTTCTTGTTTCCGCAGACAAGAGGATGGGGAGAGCCTCTTCTTAGCAAGAAGTAGCTATAGTAGCAGTTTGTTTCTGTCTAGTTTTGATACCTTGGTTTCTTTAAAAAACCGTGTCTGAGATCGCGGTCTTTACCTCCGCGTTCAAATTTTAAGTCAGGTGCATAGATTAAGGTAAGATTCTCTGACAGTAGGTACTTAGATAAGTTATTTTCTCGTTTCTTTTGATAACCCAGATGTAACTATGTCTTGTAGGCGTACCTACTGCAAGATCAGACTGTATGCCTTTGATGGATCTTCTCCCAATACCTACCAGCAGCAGTTCGTCGTCTAATTCCGCGACAAGTGGTTGTTGTGGCTCCGATCCCGGCGGCGCGGGCGGCGGCCGTGCGTTACTCGTAACGCTACGCTCTCGGTTATGTTCATCTTCGTTCGAAGGCACATCTGGAATAGCAAGTACGGTTCTGCGCATGCAAGTACCGATAGCTAGGCATGAATTTGTTGTGTAGCAATTTACACATGTCTGTACAGGTAAATAACGGAACTGGGTCCGTAGGTACGCATTGGTAAAGTGATAACCCCAAAAGCGATCCGCATTACCAATTTATTGAGGCAATTTGCACACGGCAGTACCGGTAGTACGTAGGTAGGTAGGTAGGTATTAGTAAAGTGATAACCCCAAAGGCGATCCGCATTACTAATTTATTGTGAGTGACAATCCCAGAGACGGCCCGCAACACATCTACCATTCCTGAACTCACGTAATCAGTTACGTGAACAGGACCTACATGTATGTAGGTAGGTAACATGTTCATCAATTAAGTGATAACCCCACAGGTTACCCGCAGAATTGATTTATAACGAACATGTAGATACGTCGGTCGACGTAAGTAGGTAGCCAAACCAACCTTCGTCCTCCTGCGACGGTGTATGGGGGCGGCGGCCCGCCGGCCGGCCTCGCCCGCGGCGGTGGCGGCTCGCGGCCGCGGCGCGAGCAGCTCGAGACCGCACGAGCGCGAGGACGCCGCGGCGGGGCCGGGGCGCGCCGAGCGCGAGGCGGCTCGGGTTCCGGTGACGGTGAACTGCTCGGTGCTGCCTCCAGTGGCGTGACTTCCAATCTTGAATCACCTCGATGTCGAGAACGTTGTGCTTGCGCACGCGCAATTACATTTTTGAAATATTTTAAGGAAAAAATGCGCAGTGCTGCACAACGAAAAAACGTGCGACGTGGCGGAGCACTAAAATGTGAATGGCGACCGTCGGTAGGGCAGACAAAGACCAGGATAATTTCAACAATACCTTCATTTTTTAAAATGAGTATCTACCCTCAACTATAGTGCGGAATGGCGACACGATATGTGTTACTACATGTAATCTATGCTAATCTCGAGGACAAAGCTCGAGTATAATTGTAAAATAGTTTGAATAAATAGATCCATAGCCGTTGTTTTATTTCCCTTAGATTAACTAGGAATAAGACATGAAATAGTATAGGTTTAAAGCAATTCTAGTAATTAAGTACGTAAGTGTTCTCCAATCGGTAAGGTTTTGTAATAGGATAGTAGGATAATTATTATTATTACATTATGTTAGAAATAGTATATAAGAGACAGAGGTATGAAATAAAATAGAAATTCTCAACCATTCTTTTATTTACTCTCGACCACTGCTGACCGTGGGATCCTACAATTTGGTGACCAGCCGAAAAAAGAATACGTGGAAAAATGCAAGACAATACGCAAGCTGACCTTACGCAAGTGAAGAGCGAGCTATCCACCGTCTCGCTGCAAGCGCGAATTCCACCCTTTTGGCGAGAAAACCCTCGGTTGTGGTTCGCGCAGTTCGAAGCGGTAATTTCTCCTCAGAAGCTTGGCGAAGAGCAAAAATATAATCTCGTCATTCCCGTGTTACAACGAACTGACATCGAACAAGTGAGCGACATCATATTGAAGCCACCGGTAACAGGAAAATACGAAGCGCTAAAAGATCGTCTTATATCAGTATACCAGGAATCAGAACATCGCCAACTTCAAAAACTGCTCAGTGGATTGGAACTCGGAGATCAAAAGCCCACACAGTTGTTACGGCGGATGCGGGAACTAGGCGGTCAGAAATTTCCGGACGACGCACTGAAGGTCATGTGGATGAATCAGATGCCCACACAGATACGCGCGGTATTATCGGTGAATGCTGAATCGTCCCTTAACATCCTCGCGGCTATGGCAGACAAAATGATGGAACACTCGGGAGGATCAACAATCGCTGCAGTAGCTACAACTTCAGCCAGCCCCAGTACCAGTTTAGAAAGCACACAGTTGGAACTCATCACGAAGCAGATAGAGAAACTCTCACTGGAAATCGCCGAGCTGCGTACAAACCAACGATTTGGAGCTCGCCAGCGCTATAGATCGCGTTCTCGGACTCCAGCTGGAAATAGAAGAAAGCCAGGAGACCCAGACTGGCTATGCCGGTACCATTTCCGGTATGGCGACGACGCCAGACGCTGCGAGTCACCGTGCGCCAAGCAGAAGAAAGCGGGAAACTAACATCGACATCGACCGTGGCGGCCGTCGATGTCCCAGCTGTAAGCCACCGCCTTTGTGTTGTCGATGTAAACACAAGAGAACGTTTTCTCGTGGAAACCGGCGCTGATATTTCTGTACTAGCGGTACGAAACAGAAGCCAGAGACCTTCAACTACTGCAGACTACCAGCTTTATGCCGCCAATAACACACCTATACGAACCTACGGCGAAAGAACATTAGAACTAAATCTTGGACTACGGCGGAGTTTCCGATGGACTTTTATAGTCGCTGAAGTGAAGACCTCTATCCTTGGCGCCGACTTTCTCAGAAGTCACAAGTTGATCGTTGACCTGCATAGCCGAAAGTTACTAGACCAAATTACGGATATCAACGTGAACGCGATTAAGATAAAGAACTACGAGCCTGCTGTTTATATGATTAATAGTAATCATGTGTACCACGATATTCTGATAAAGCATCAAGATGTACTTCGCCCGATGTCACTGAAGACACCTCCAAAACACAATGTGAAGCACTTCATAGAAACAACGGGTCCACCTCTGTTCGCCAGGCCACGTCCATTACCTCCAGACAAGTACAAAGCAGCAAAGCTTGAATTTGAAAAGATGGTGGACATGGGCATATGCAGAGTTTCAAAAAGTTCCTGGGCTAGTCCACTCCACGTAGTCATAAAGAAAGATGGATCACTACGCGTGTGCGGTGACTACCGAAGGCTGAACGCCGTGACGAAACCAGACCGCTACCCGATTCCTCGCATACAGAGTTTTACGTACCAGCTAAACGACAAGACCATATTTTCAAAATTGGACATCAAGACAGCGTACTTCTGGATTCCTAACAGAGAAGAAGATGCAGAAAAGACCGCCATCATCACACCCTTTGGTCTGTTCGAGTTCACTTGCATGCCGTTTGGGCTACGTAACTCAGGCCAAACGTTTCAACGATTCATGCATGAAGTACTGCGAGGGCTGGATGACCACGTCTTCTGTTTTGTGGACGACATACTGATCCATTCACAAAATCCAGAAGAGCATAGAAGACACGTAGAAGAAGTCCTCGAGCGCCTAAGTAAATTTGGCATTTCACTTAATATTGAAAAATGCGAATTTGGAAAAGAAAAGATACAGTTCCTCGGCTACGAAGTAACATCTAAAGGTATCAAACCTACAGAAGATCGCATCGAAGCCATTAAGAAGTATCCAAAACCTAAGACGGTACAAGAGCTAAGAAGATTTCTGGGTATGGTGAACTTCTACCGCGACTGTTTACCACATCAGGCCGAACATCAATACGAGCTGAATAAGTACCTACATAATACAAAAAAGAACGACAAGACACAAATACAATGGACGCCAGAAGCCGAGAAGTCGTTCAATAAATGCCGCCAAAGCATTATCGATGCGACTACACTGACACATCCAGTACCGAACGCTTCAATCTGTCTGTATTCTGATGCCAGTGACAGAAGTTTAGGAGCAGCATGTCTTCAAAAAGTAAATAACAAATGGAAGCCACTTGCATTCTTCTCGAAGTCGATGAGTGAAACACAACGAAGATACAGCGTCTATGATCGAGAACTACTGGCTATGTACGAAGCTGTGAAGCACCTGCGCCGGTTGATCGAAGGCAACGATATCACTATTTATACAGATCACAAGCCTTTATCGTACGCTTTGCTGAAACCACCGACTACAAGTGACACACCGCGGCGAGAACGTCAACTACATTACATAAGCCAGTTTTGTTCGAATATTCAATATATTGATGGAACAAAAAATCAAGCAGCCGATGCAATGAGCCGACTAGAAGAAATTGAAGAGATCCAACTAACTTCGATCATAAATTATGAAGAATTAGCTGAGGATCAACATACAGATAAAAAACTACAGGATATTAGAAAGAACGGCAATTTGAACTTCGCTTTCGTTAACCTGCCCGGCATAACAAAAGCAATCACCTGCGAGACATCTACCAGCACGCCACGACCTTATCTACCCGCGAAATATCGTCACGCAGCATTTAAAGCGCAACATGATATTAGTCACCCGGGCGTTCGAGCAACACGTAAGATGATGGCATCGAAATACTTTTGGCCTGAAATGAACAAAGAAGTCGGAATTTGGGCAAGATCATGCATCGGATGTCAGCGCGCGAAAATACATCGTCACGTGACCAGTCCCTTGGGCGAGATTCCTGAATCCAATCGCTGGGAGCACATAAATCTCGACATTGTCGGGCCTCTGGCACCCTCTAACGAGTGCCGATACATCGTAACTATAATCGATCGCTTCACGCGATGGCCAGAGGCGATCGCGGTCCGAGACATAACTGCAGAAACGGTGGCGAGAGCTGTTTATGAGGGATGGATAGCAAGATTTGGCTGCCCACTTCGCGTAACTACGGACAGGGGCCTGCAGTTCCAATCGGCATTATTCAGCGCCCTTACCAAGAAGTTTGGCATCGCTCATATCAAAACCACAGCCTATCATCCGTCTTCAAACGGAAAGATTGAAAGATGGCACAGAACACTCAAAGCGGCCATCATGGCCAGAGGTGCAAGTACGCGGTGGACTGAAGAATTGCCCACAGTACTACTGGGTCTACGAACCGCATTATGTTCAGACACGAACCTGAGTCCGGCCCTGATGACCTACGGATCAACACTACGCATACCGTCTGATATTTTTGTACCTACCAAGTCAAACATTGAAGACGCCGAGTTCGTACGCCGCCTCACTGAAACCATGGCATCAATAGTGCCTGTCCAGCGAAAGAAGACCACTTGTAGACAACCCTTTGTTTACAAAGATTTATCATCGAGCACTCACGTGTTCGTGCGCAACGACACAGTAAGAGGCGCCCTCCAGCCGCCTTACGACGGACCGTATGAAGTACTCGAACGACGTGAAAAATATTTCAAGATCCAGTTTCCACTTCGAGCAACAAATGTGTCGATCGATCGGTTAAAACCTGCTTAACGAAGACACCGTGCGAGACAACTCGGATTTCCCTACAACAAAACTGACGAAATCTGCCCACCAGTCTACACCTGCTGCAAGGGTTGAAGAAAGCCCTGCGCCACCAGCACATCAAACTGAGTCAGCGAAGCCGTACATCACGAGATCAGGACGCATGGTGAAACCGAGAGTACGCTTCGCTTGAGGGGGATCATGTAGCGGTGCGCGGCGCGCGTTAATCATCGCATCGAACTAGACGTGTGCACCGTCCGCCGTCTCGCCGTGGAATGAAGGGAGCGTGGCTCCGCGTATATTTATATAACAGCCGCGCGAGGTGTGCTAGCGATGTTTTGTAAATATTTCTATTATAATAGTTGTAAAATAGTTTGAATAAATAGATCCATAGCCGTTGTTTTATTTCCCTTAGATTAACTAGGAATAAGACATGAAATAGTATAGGTTTAAAGCAATTCTAGTAATTAAGTACGTAAGTGTTCTCCAATCGGTAAGGTTTTGTAATAGGATAGTAGGATAATTATTATTATTACATTATGTTAGAAATAGTATATAAGAGACAGAGGTATGAAATAAAATAGAAATTCTCAACCATTCTTTTATTTACTCTCGACCACTGCTGACCGTGGGATCCTACAATTTGGTGACCAGCCGAAAAAAGAATACGTGGAAAAATGCAAGACAATACGCAAGCTGACCTTACGCAAGTGAAGAGCGAGCTATCCACCGTCTCGCTGCAAGCGCGAATTCCACCCTTTTGGCGAGAAAACCCTCGGTTGTGGTTCGCGCAGTTCGAAGCGGTAATTTCTCCTCAGAAGCTTGGCGAAGAGCAAAAATATAATCTCGTCATTCCCGTGTTACAACGAACTGACATCGAACAAGTGAGCGACATCATATTGAAGCCACCGGTAACAGGAAAATACGAAGCGCTAAAAGATCGTCTTATATCAGTATACCAGGAATCAGAACATCGCCAACTTCAAAAACTGCTCAGTGGATTGGAACTCGGAGATCAAAAGCCCACACAGTTGTTACGGCGGATGCGGGAACTAGGCGGTCAGAAATTTCCGGACGACGCACTGAAGGTCATGTGGATGAATCAGATGCCCACACAGATACGCGCGGTATTATCGGTGAATGCTGAATCGTCCCTTAACATCCTCGCGGCTATGGCAGACAAAATGATGGAACACTCGGGAGGATCAACAATCGCTGCAGTAGCTACAACTTCAGCCAGTCCCAGTACCAGTTTAGAAAGCACACAGTTGGAACTCATCACGAAGCAGATAGAGAAACTCTCACTGGAAATCGCCGAGCTGCGTACAAACCAACGATTTGGAGCTCGCCAGCGCTATAGATCGCGTTCTCGGACTCCAGCTGGAAATAGAAGAAAGCCAGGAGACCCAGACTGGCTATGCCGGTACCATTTCCGGTATGGCGACGACGCCAGACGCTGCGAGTCACCGTGCGCCAAGCAGAAGAAAGCGGGAAACTAACATCGACATCGACCGTGGCGGCCGTCGATGTCCCAGCTGTAAGCCACCGCCTTTGTGTTGTCGATGTAAACACAAGAGAACGTTTTCTCGTGGACACCGGCGCTGATATTTCTGTACTAGCGGTACGAAACAGAAGCCAGAGACCTTCAACTACTGCAGACTACCAGCTTTATGCCGCCAATAACACACCTATACGAACCTACGGCGAAAGAACATTAGAACTAAATCTTGGACTACGGCGGAGTTTCCGATGGACTTTTATAGTCGCTGAAGTGAAGACCTCTATCCTTGGCGCCGACTTTCTCAGAAGTCACAAGTTGATCGTTGACCTGCATAGCCGAAAGTTACTAGACCAAATTACGGATATCAACGTGAACGCGATTAAGATAAAGAACTACGAGCCTGCTGTTTATATGATTAATAGTAATCATGTGTACCACGATATTCTGATAAAGCATCAAGATGTACTTCGCCCGATGTCACTGAAGACACCTCCAAAACACAATGTGAAGCACTTCATAGAAACAACGGGTCCACCTCTGTTCGCCAGGCCACGTCCATTACCTCCAGACAAGTACAAAGCAGCAAAGCTTGAATTTGAAAAGATGGTGGACATGGGCATATGCAGAGTTTCAAAAAGTTCCTGGGCTAGTCCACTCCACGTAGTCATAAAGAAAGATGGATCACTACGCGTGTGCGGTGACTACCGAAGGCTGAACGCCGTGACGAAACCAGACCGCTACCCGATTCCTCGCATACAGAGTTTTACGTACCAGCTAAACGACAAGACCATATTTTCAAAATTGGACATCAAGACAGCGTACTTCTGGATTCCTAACAGAGAAGAAGATGCAGAAAAGACCGCCATCATCACACCCTTTGGTCTGTTCGAGTTCACTTGCATGCCGTTTGGGCTACGTAACTCAGGCCAAACGTTTCAACGATTCATGCATGAAGTACTGCGAGGGCTGGATGACCACGTCTTCTGTTTTGTGGACGACATACTGATCCATTCACAAAATCCAGAAGAGCATAGAAGACACGTAGAAGAAGTCCTCGAGCGCCTAAGTAAATTTGGCATTTCACTTAATATTGAAAAATGCGAATTTGGAAAAGAAAAGATACAGTTCCTCGGCTACGAAGTAACATCTAAAGGTATCAAACCTACAGAAGATCGCATCGAAGCCATTAAGAAGTATCCAAAACCTAAGACGGTACAAGAGCTAAGAAGATTTCTGGGTATGGTGAACTTCTACCGCGACTGTTTACCACATCAGGCCGAACATCAATACGAGCTGAATAAGTACCTACATAATACAAAAAAGAACGACAAGACACAAATACAATGGACGCCAGAAGCCGAGAAGTCGTTCAATAAATGCCGCCAAAGCATTATCGATGCGACTACACTGACACATCCAGTACCGAACGCTTCAATCTGTCTGTATTCTGATGCCAGTGACAGAAGTTTAGGAGCAGCATGTCTTCAAAAAGTAAATAACAAATGGAAGCCACTTGCATTCTTCTCGAAGTCGATGAGTGAAACACAACGAAGATACAGCGTCTATGATCGAGAACTACTGGCTATGTACGAAGCTGTGAAGCACCTGCGCCGGTTGATCGAAGGCAACGATATCACTATTTATACAGATCACAAGCCTTTATCGTACGCTTTGCTGAAACCACCGACTACAAGTGACACACCGCGGCGAGAACGTCAACTACATTACATAAGCCAGTTTTGTTCGAATATTCAATATATTGATGGAACAAAAAATCAAGCAGCCGATGCAATGAGCCGACTAGAAGAAATTGAAGAGATCCAACTAACTTCGATCATAAATTATGAAGAATTAGCTGAGGATCAACATACAGATAAAAAACTACAGGATATTAGAAAGAACGGCAATTTGAACTTCGCTTTCGTTAACCTGCCCGGCATAACAAAAGCAATCACCTGCGAGACATCTACCAGCACGCCACGACCTTATCTACCCGCGAAATATCGTCACGCAGCATTTAAAGCGCAACATGATATTAGTCACCCGGGCGTTCGAGCAACACGTAAGATGATGGCATCGAAATACTTTTGGCCTGAAATGAACAAAGAAGTCGGAATTTGGGCAAGATCATGCATCGGATGTCAGCGCGCGAAAATACATCGTCACGTGACCAGTCCCTTGGGCGAGATTCCTGAATCCAATCGCTGGGAGCACATAAATCTCGACATTGTCGGGCCTCTGGCACCCTCTAACGAGTGCCGATACATCGTAACTATAATCGATCGCTTCACGCGATGGCCAGAGGCGATCGCGGTCCGAGACATAACTGCAGAAACGGTGGCGAGAGCTGTTTATGAGGGATGGATAGCAAGATTTGGCTGCCCACTTCGCGTAACTACGGACAGGGGCCTGCAGTTCCAATCGGCATTATTCAGCGCCCTTACCAAGAAGTTTGGCATCGCTCATATCAAAACCACAGCCTATCATCCGTCTTCAAACGGAAAGATTGAAAGATGGCACAGAACACTCAAAGCGGCCATCATGGCCAGAGGTGCAAGTACGCGGTGGACTGAAGAATTGCCCACAGTACTACTGGGTCTACGAACCGCATTATGTTCAGACACGAACCTGAGTCCGGCCCTGATGACCTACGGATCAACACTACGCATACCGTCTGATATTTTTGTACCTACCAAGTCAAACATTGAAGACGCCGAGTTCGTACGCCGCCTCACTGAAACCATGGCATCAATAGTGCCTGTCCAGCGAAAGAAGACCACTTGTAGACAACCCTTTGTTTACAAAGATTTATCATCGAGCACTCACGTGTTCGTGCGCAACGACACAGTAAGAGGCGCCCTCCAGCCGCCTTACGACGGACCGTATGAAGTACTCGAACGACGTGAAAAATATTTCAAGATCCAGTTTCCACTTCGAGCAACAAATGTGTCGATCGATCGGTTAAAACCTGCCTACCTGCTTAACGAAGACACCGTGCGAGACAACTCGGATTTCCCTACAACAAAACTGACGAAATCTGCCCACCAGTCTACACCTGCTGCAAGGGTTGAAGAAAGCCCTGCGCCACCAGCACATCAAACTGAGTCAGCGAAGCCGTACATCACGAGATCAGGACGCATGGTGAAACCGAGAGTACGCTTCGCTTGAGGGGGATCATGTAGCGGTGCGCGGCGCGCGTTAATCATCGCATCGAACTAGACGTGTGCACCGTCCGCCGTCTCGCCGTGGAATGAAGGGAGCGTGGCTCCGCGTATATTTATATAACAGCCGCGCGAGGTGTGCTAGCGATGTTTTGTAAATATTTCTATTATAATAGTTGTAAAATAGTTTGAATAAATAGATCCATAGCCGTTGTTTTATTTCCCTTAGATTAACTAGGAATAAGACATGAAATAGTATAGGTTTAAAGCAATTCTAGTAATTAAGTACGTAAGTGTTCTCCAATCGGTAAGGTTTTGTAATAGGACAGTAGGATAATTATTATTATTACATTATGTTAGAAATAGTATATAAGAGACAGAGGTATGAAATAAAATAGAAATTCTCAACCATTCTTTTATTTACTCTCGACCACTGCTGACCGTGGGATCCTACAACTCTAATATTTTTTTCCTAATGCGCTAAAATAAATATAAATTAAAACAACAATAGTACCCAAAAATAGTGTGTATTGTATAATGCCAAAACTCATTGAATGTACAAAACGCTTGTTTCAAATAATCATTCGACGGCCTTACTAATTGGCCAGGGGAATCACTTCTGTCAAGCAAGTCTGATTCAATAATAGAGTACTGAAGTGATTTGTCCTTCAAGCCACGGTCAATGCATCACTGATGTCATTTTCGCGAGTTATTTTTGCGCGTTTGAATACCATAAGATATTGATTTATTCACAAAAATTTTACGTGAATAATTTGAAAAATAATAAGAGTAAATAGGATACATTTGTTCTTTAGTGAATAATTCAATAGCATCATAAAAAGAGTGTAAAATACGAAAACCTTAGGACCTTTACGAATATCACTTGTGCCATGAAAGTTGGGTAATCGGGTCAGAACTTTACTCGCTCGGCTCAGTAGCAGTAGCCAAATATCGAACTGGCCATCCGCACGCACAGAAACAAAACACAAAAAAAGAAAATATAAAAAGGCGCCATTGAGTCGAGTTTTGTTAGTTTATCATTTTAATTCTTCAATAACACAAAAATGTTTTATTTTACCAAATTATTTTGTATATGATATGTTTGTAATATGCTTATATTATTTTACCAAATATATAACACTGTCATTACACAATTGGACGAATGTATCTAAAATTACTTATAATTTTTTACACTAAACATACTTATAAACTAAATAAAAATTATTTTACATAGCCCATTCTTTTAATTGCCTCGCACAAGATATGAAAAGTAGAGACCTCTGAAGTAAAGCACTGCCTTGTGTTATGGGGGGCTTGGATCCCTCGCTTCACTCAGGAATCTACAACTCCCTCGCTTCTCTCGGAAGTTGACTCGAGTCCCTCGCTGCGCTCAGGATCCAATATGACGCCCATGACACAAGACAGTGCTTTACTCCCTTAGTGAATAATCTACTATTTCATCCCACCACCTCGGAAAAACACTTTTGTTCTTCGATATCAGAGCGCAAAAGTCGTTTTTACCCTCTAGAGCAGGGGTCGCCTACGTTTACGGAGCCATGGACCACATGGTGAATAAAGTAGATAAAAGCAGGCCGCACTTTTGTAATTTTACACACCGAAAGTGTTTTTTTTTTGCAAGGGGCCCTCCGAAAAACCTACGTTTGCGACAACATAAGCAGCGAATCAATACCTAATATATATAACACAGTGTGTAAATTAATATGTGCAATTGGTAAAATTTATGTAAACCCGGAATAAATAAAAATAAAACTTATTTAACCTCGTCGCGGGCCGCACCGAGGCAGGTTGCGGGCCGCATGCAGCCCGCGGGCTGCGCGTTGCCGACCCCTTCTCTAGAGAGTAAAGTAAATTTGAATTTAGAACATCCTGTGTACTAAGTTTTTGAATTCATAACATAGTTAAACCTATTTTATTTCTATCTCCTTGGTGCCGAATTTATCATATTTTTTTTTTAATTTGTTATAACTCAGACTCGGAACCTCCTTGCTGTACTTTTTTTAATCCTTTGCGCGCAATTTTCTTTTCACGTATGGAGGATAGACAGGTAGAACATTTAAACATGCTAATAATATCAATTGTAAACGAAATGAAGTATGCCGAGCTGAACAATTTAATATTATTATCAAATAAAATAGTAACTAACAGAAAATCTCAACTACCAACCTATTTGCGTAGAAAATAATGCAAGTACTTAGTAATTAATAACGAAGAGGTTTGACTCTACATATGTGATAAAAACCATCTAGGCTGTGGAATGCGTTGACTGAGTGGGTTTTACTGATAATCTTGGATTCTGTAAATCGAGAGTGAAATAATTTCTTCTAGGTAAGCACGCCTCATCGTAAATCGCATCATCACTTAGCATCGGGGGAGATGACCGTCCGAGTGTGCCCTAAAAATGTTAAGAAAATAGTATATTAATATAATCGGAATAGTTTTGGTTTGCGACTTGCCGGCAAGACAAACAAAGCGGAAAATTGAGATTGTTAAAAATAATCTGTCAGTAACAATATTTTATCTTATCCTGTTATTGCGGTAATAATGTTATTCGCACAATAGATAAAAGGTTTTAAAAATGCATTCCAATTACACTTAACTTGCAATAAAAGCGGCCAAGTGCGAGTGAGACTCCCGCACGAAGGGTTCCGTACCATTAGCAAATTAACGCCGTAAACCTCGTTGTCTATATTCCGAATTCCGTATACATAGACTATCGCAGTTTCTGCAGACAGGCTTTCATCCAAAAAGTTTTACTAAAGTTTTGATTTTACCTTATGTTTCTAACGTTGAATTTGATACCGCGTTTTAGTCTTCTAGTGGCGCCATCTGGTTTGCTTGGGACGGACTAATCGAGCAAGAAACGGTAAAAAATCAAGTTTGTTGTATGGGAGCCCCCCTTAAATATTCATTTTATTTTATTATTAGTAATTGTTGTTATAGCGGCATAATATGATCTGTTGTATTTTCTGGTTTATATTTATGTACTTCCAGTTATTTATCTATTTAATATGTATTAGTATATGTTACAAATATTGCATGTAATAATATGTAATCCCTATTAGTATGTATGTTTATTTATTTATTTACTTTTTACTGTATGCCACTACATTTAATCGTCTTATTATTCTATTTAGCACACCCCGCTTTTTATTATTTCTATAAACGTTTCCATCCTAAGGTTGCCTGGAAGAGATCGCTTTTAGCGATAAGGCCGCCGATTGTAACACTAGTTTTATTTAATTTTTAATTTTACTGTATTGTTATGTTTCGGTGTGTACAATAAAGAGTATCTATCTATCTATCTATCTATCTATCTATAATATACTATAACACTCACTTATCTACCTCCCTAACTCACGAGCCCCAGTAAAGAATCAACAATTCACCCAAACTAAAATTCTTTGATGTGGTGTCTGACCACCGGTTTCCATAAATTGTATTATAATTATGGAACCGTTCTGAAACCCATTTGAACAAAAGAAGAATTATCAAAATCGGTGAATTGGTTTTTGACGTGATAACGTCTTATAATTTGATGAAGCCGGCTGCACGCCCACAAAACATGACGTCATGTACCGTTACCGTCGTTCGTTACCGTCGGTCGTTACCTCGCCGCATGTTTGTTACAGTTGTATTAATTATTTCGACCAGTAGTTCAAGCGGGGATGTAGCTCATTGGTAGAGCGTTCGCTTTGCATGTGAAATGCCCCGGGTTCGATCCCCGGCAACTAAAAGCTTTTTTTGCATTGTTTTGATTGAAAATGACTAAATTCTACTGATTACTTTTTACATACAAATCTATTAAACAAATGAAATTAAAATTTTCTTTTGAAAAATGCTACCATTCCATCAGTATTTTCTTAAGACGTTGTCACGTTCTATCGTCAGTAAACCGACTTTACAGACAAACATTTTTTTTAAATTTATTTTACGCGATAGCTCCACCAATTGTGTATACCTACGTAGGTACATTTTTATGTTTCTTTTTTTTGTGCGGCGTTGAGGTGTTTTCGGTGGGGCGGTTTTTGGAATATAAATAAAAAACTAAAATTATCTTTTATCCGAGTGTCTGAATTTAATTTTTAATTGCAGGCGGAGTTGCTTTTTTCGTAGAAATTAAATTATTTGAAATCGGTAAATTATAAAAGTGACATACGGACGGACAGACAAACAAACATGACGACTCTATATAGGGTTAGATTTTTACGTTTTACGGAACCCTAAAAAAATGGTTGTCTGTAAAGTCGGTTTACTGACGATAGAACGTGACAACGTCTTAAGAAATCAGTACGCTGATAGCGCGAGTAGTGATACCGCTCGACTCGGCGGGTGGCGCCCTCAGCGCTCAGCTTCGTCCGCATGGCACGGAAGACGAACTAACGGTAACGGCGGAACGTTACAGTTTTGCGGGCGTGCAGCCGGCTTCATCGAATTATAAGACGTTATCACGTCAAAAGGTCTCTACCAGACTCTAGGTACTATACTTAATGCGTTGATCCCGGTAATAAGTAATTAATAGTTTATTCATATTTGACATAATTTATTATTTTAGCTTATTAAGTATACAGGTCCTTTTTTTTCATTTCTTTATTTGCATAACATTAATATATAACGTTAAAATTAGGTAAATATATTATTTGCCTTTTCTTGTGTTCTTTTTTAAATTTATGATTCTATAAATTCGAATAAATAAATTTAATTTAATTCGAATGCGTTCAGCGATTGCTCAGATACGTGGGAACATACACACATTTAAATCCAGAACGGCGTTTGTGTGATAATATTAATTACTATACTTAATTATGTTAATCGCTGTATTTGTACAACAAAGATAATTGTGTGTGATTAGAATTGGTCTAAAAATACTAACTCTATAAGATTATACCTCAACTAGATAACGCAGTGGTGGTAAAGTAATCTGAAAGAGTCGTGTTTTTTTTTTTTTTTTTTTTTTTTTATAGCATAGATTGACGAGACGAGCAGGTCATGTGCCTGATGGTAAGCAACATGCCTGCCACATAACAGCACAGTAACACGCAGCTATTGGAACATGATAGTCCAAATCATTACCTAGCACTGCACTGCGCTCGTCACCCAGAGATCTAAGATATTATGTCTCTAAGCCCTGTAATTTCTCTGGAATCATTGCCCTTCAAACCGGAACACAGTAATGTTTGCACATTACTGCTTGGCGGTAGAATATTTGGCAAAGGTGTGGTACTTCCCCAGGCGGACTCTGCTAAGAGTCCTACCTAATTAAGTCCTAATTAAACCTAAATCAAATCAAATTTATCAAATTAATTATTAAATTACCTCCCGACGTTTTATCTACTGACTTCGAAAGATTCAAGGTGCATGTCGGTTTCCTCGCGATGTTTTCGTTCACCGTTTTAAGTTAGCGGCATTACGTAGATGAATTCGAAAAGACAGTGGTGCGTGTGGGGTTTGAACCCGGGGTCTCCGAATTTGCAGTCGCCGTTCTCCCGACTAGACCAGCCGTAATTTTAAAATTTAATTATATTTAGCCGAGCTATTTTCAAAATAAACCGATTCCTTTTAAATTTGAAGACACCCAGATTAAATTTAGCAAGGAATATCCACTCAGGCAAGGCAATCGCCTTTGGCACGCAGCGAAAATTTCTACGGCAAGTCGTTCGCTTTTCGGGCAGTTGAGCTGTGGAATGCTTTGCCTGTAACTATTAGACAAGCTCCATCAGTTGCAGTTTTCAAACAACTGGTAAATCAGATCTACCTATCTACGTGATAATTTAGTTGAAGTCGTTACTCTTATTTAAGTTGTAAATTTATATCAATTTCATATATTATTGTATATCCTTTAGTAAATCATTATATTTATATATTAGTTTATATTATATACGTATTTATGTATTAGGATGTATTGTTATTAATATGTAGGTTTATGTTTAATAGTATTGTAGTGTATTTATATTAGAATACTTCAAAGTTAATTTTCATATTTATAGACTTATAATCTTTCACTCATTGTTTGTACTTCCCCGTCTTATTATTCTTCATTTCTCCTTTTCCATCCAGCGGTTGCCTGGAAGAGATCGCTTTTAGCGATAAGGTCGCCAATTGTTACTTTATTTTATTAAGTTTTTGTAACTTTGTTTACTTTTTTAAGTGCAATAAAGAGCATATTGCACAGCTTAGATGCTTTTACAAACGTGGAGTGACTAAAGTATTGGATACCTACACACGCTAACAAAATTGCGAATGGCTGCTGAACAGTTTTTAAGCACAGTCAATTTTTTTTCCTATGGTATAAGTTTGGAGGAAATGTATCGGTAGGTACGTCCAGGAAATGTTAAGGATTCAATCATTAAAGTAAAGCAAATCCTATAATTTCTTCTAGGTATTTGATTTCATTTACACTCATGACCATCTGTCAAATAAAATATAAAACCAATGTTATTAACAAAACTAAAATACAATGAGAACTACAATACGCTACATACCTAACTTACTACTTACACTAAGCACACCTGAATTATCCATAGACCAATGAAAGTCTACAGATAATCAAGATGTTCAAGCCCACCTACCAATCGGAAGCGTACCCAGCATGCTGGCGGCATTACCACGCTGAACGGCAATGCTCATGCGTTGGGCCAAATAAACGCCAGCATTTTGGTCACGCGCCGCGTCGACCAAGTGCTCGGAAAGACTTTTGAAGATGAGGTGAGCTCCCGGCCCCCACGGGCCCAACGTCTCAACCCCAAAGGGCTCAAATATGTAACCTCTTCCGAGGGTTGCTTATTTCCGCCGTTTGAGTCGCTCAGCTGAATTAGCCGCTGCACCAGCCCTATTATGTGTCTCTGGAAGATGTGATGGTGCCAGAGTAGGTATCGATGCAAGTTGCGTCCCACACTAGGGGCCGACCCAACTTTCAAGGCACAACATGTTATTAAAACATGTTATTCATGTTTACGAGTATCTTGAGAGAAATACCAAATAAAATGTCAGCAACAATGACAGAGATAAGAAAAACCCAATCACAATAATTCAAATTGATAAGTAAACAATAAACAAATTATTTCCCATAATAGGTAATTATACTTTAGCTTGCAAATACACAATCATCATCATCATCAACATCCCACTAAACGTTACCACTGCTGGGACTCGGGGCCTTCTCTCGCAAGGAGAGTTTAAGACCATAATTCACCTCGCTGGCCCAGTGCGGGTTGGCGGATGACACATGACTTCGAAAGATTCTAGGTACACGTCGGTTTCCTCACGATGTTTTCCTTCGCCGTTTTAAGTTAGCGGCATTACGGACATGACTTCGAAAAGACAGTGGTGCGTGTGGGGTTTGAACCCGGGGTCTCCGGATCGGCAGGCGCCGTTCTCCCGACTAGACCAGCCGTAACTTATACTAATACACAATAGTAAATGATATAATAATATGACACATGTCATTACTTACCTATCTATTGAATTATTCGTGTACGCAGTTGGCCGAAGAGAGATTACTGATGAAATTACCATTTTCTTAATAAACTTTTTATTAAAAAAACATTCGTTGAGATTTTTTATAAACGGGTAACGTTTTATTAAAATAATAAATAATAAAACTCTTTAGTAAAAGCCACATAAAAATTAAAAACGCAAAAATTACAACAGGAACTTAAGAAAATCTTATGCTAGACATTTTAATTGGTGGGGTTATAGCTTAGAGCGATCTCTTCCAGGCAACCGTGCACGGATAGGATATTATATCCAATAATGTGGCCTTAATATTTATATCCCATAGATTAAAATCGTATAACAAGTCTGGAATCGATCGAGAGGCGTGCCAAAAAGCTCATAGGCAAAGACACTCTAGTGCGAAAAAGACTTCAAAGTCTTGAACATCGCCGCAAAATTGCAAGCTTGTCGGGTTTTTATCGGATACACTTCGGAGAGTGTGCGACTGATCTGCATGATCTAATACCAGCGTGCCCTTTTTTCTATCGGACTTCACGTAATTTGAAGATGCGGCACCGTTTCATGGTTGATGTTCCAAAGACACGGACGAAGAGGTTTGACTCTACTTTTGTGATAAAAACGTCTAGGCTGTGGAATGAGTTGCCTGAGTGGGTTTTCCCTGATAGTTATAATCTTGGTGTCTTCAAATCGAGAGTGAATCGGTTTCTTCTAGGTAAACACGTTCCATCGTAGACCGCATCGTCGTTAACATCAGGTGAGGTGGCGGTCAAGTGTACACGTATAAAAGTAAAAAAAAAAAAAAATGGTTGTCTGTAAAGTCGGTTTACTGACGATAGAACGTGACAACGTCTTAAGAAATCAGTACGCTGATAGCGCGAGTAGTGATACCGCTCGACTCGGCGGGTGGCGCCCTCAGCGCTCAGCTTCGTCCGCATGGCACGGAAGACGAACTAACGGTAACGGCGGAACGTTACAGTTTTGCGGGCGTGCAGCCGGCTTCATCGAATTATAAGACGTTATCACGTCAAAAAGTTATACATCCTAAGTATAAAATAAGAAATGTATTTAGTTCAAGTTATAGAAATAATATGAAACAACTGATTTAGAAGTCTAGTTGTCAGGACAACTAGCTTATGCTTGTTCCTTGTGAAGCTATTGCGAGCATAACGTTTCTTTTTGATTTGTCAAGATCCTTACGTGTTTTTTTTATTTTTTATTTAGTTTAAACACTCCACAGACTCCGGGGTCCGTGACCTTTGTCATTACATTTTTTTTTTAACATAGTTCTTGGATTAGAAGATGAGGAAAATAAGGGGGGGTAATGGGGAGGGGTGAACATTTCAATTCTAATTCTAGTCAGTCAGTCCGATTTTGTCTGTTGAGCCGATCACTACCGGTTGGGATTCCGATAGTAATCGACTCGACATCGTCTTTTGCCTAAGCCGCCTCCTCCCGGCCCAGAGCCTCCACTACGGCCGCATTTCTGTTTCTAATAATAATAATTTGTAGGTTGAAATCTCGAATGGTCTTTGGTGATGCAGCCAACGCTCGCCGCACGAACCGACCGATGGCGTCGTCGCGTCGGTGTCGTCAGCGTAGTATGTGAAGGTCCCCGTGTGCCGTGAGATTGCAACAACCGCATGGGACACGCTCTCGTGCAGCTTCATGTTTGCCTTAGTTTTAATTACGATTACCGACTCGTATGTCAATCCCTGCTTCATGCTTCATGCTTCATGGATGGTAAGGATGTGTGACCCGGTGCCTGATCCGTAACCCTGGTTTGTCAGGGTCTCCTTCTCCTCTTGAGTATGCACTAAAAAGAGGGTGTTGGGTTGGGCGCCAGGTATTTGCGCTCCTTTATACTTTCTCTGCTCCAGGGACTTTATACGGGGTACTGAGGAGTACATACCTAAATATATTTCCCTCAGCGCATATGCAACATCCACCGGGTTGCGATGTGTGCAGAGCAACTCCTGGCTGATCTTTGTTACCAGGATCAGGCGGTGATACCTCATTTCGAAGAGATTTTCCCTATCGATGTAAGGCAACTGATTGACGTCTCCAATGAGGACAATTTCGCCAACACAAGACAGCCGTGAGACCATCACAATCGCCCCAAAATGGTTCACGAGAGCCTCATCCACCAGGAGACGGCTGAATTTCTCTTTTCTTACGTGGTTACGTAATGTTTTCGTAAATATACAATCGATGCACAGGTTGAGATAAGATACCTGTCTCAACATGAGCAGATAACTCTAAGGGAGGCTGCACAATCCATAGATAGCTTTGACAGCGCATTTTTGAAGAACAAATATGTTGTGTATATCCATAGCATTACCCCAGAGTAAAATTCCGTACAATATCACCGAGTGAAGGTAGCTAAAGTATACTAGCATAGAGGTATATTCTTTTGTGTATACAAGCATATAACTATGTAATTTCTTGTATCTATTGGTATAATTCTTGTTTTTTGCGACCGCGGTTTTTTTTGGTAACTATTCGTAACACAAATGCTGAAGAACTCAATCTACTTAACAACTCTTCTCTATGAGCTCAAGACAAGAGTTGAGTTTGTTGTCCAAGGTCGGCCCTCAAAACTCGGTGTTAGCCAAAAACCTTAGCGTTTCAAATTAGTTTCTCTTAGTTTTCTTAGGATCTAGCCTACAACTTTCTTAACACTTTTCTTTCTTTTTACACCGAACCATCTATTTGTAATACTATAGTATGTAGTACCACATCAACCTTAGTTACGTCTGTTTTTCGATTAATTCTACACAATAGCGACGTATCTTTGACAAACAAAGTTACATCACAATGCCTACAAACAAAATATTAAAAGTCGTACATAGACTTTAAAGTAGGACGCTCCAGATTTTGTTGTGGGACTCAAATTGACGATCTTATTTATATTTATGCGTCATCGGTAAATTCCCAATGAGATAGTTTGTACATCGGAGTAGGTATCCTGAACGAATGACGTAGTCAATGTTCGGTTTGGAAGTAAGTTCTATATGGGTTCCCTAATATTGTAATCACAGAAATCTAAATAATAAGGTAATAGAAGTCGCTTAGCCGCGTGACTTTGTCGCCGCACAGGTGACTTTTAGGCCACCAGTGCCCGAGTTGTAGTTTAGTCTTCTTCGAACCGGCAGACGTGAATCAGCTTTAAAAATGGTGTTTTGCAGCATAACCAATTGAGGAAGTTTCTTCCACAACTTGCAATTATACCATTAAGGGGATTACATTTCACCAATAAGTATTTTTTTATCCTAATTGTGTTTTTTTGATAAAATAAACGGAGTCCAATGATTCACTATGATAATTTATACATTATGGGTTTTATTGTCATTTTGCACACCATGGCTGCATAAGTTAACTAACATCTAGAGTGGTACAAGCATATGTAAACAGCAATGCAACGTAAAATTGACGATATTGTCACATCCTCAAATCTTCCGTGTTACGGCCGCAGGTAGCAGTCAAGAGTTAGTGCTGTGACGGTGCAATTTCCTTAGCCAAATATATCGATGAAATTGTTAATATATCGATAAAAAATATGCGGTAAATGTTACTTTCTTATTTCAAAAATGATTAAACAACATATGTAATGTTCAAAATTATCATTTGATTTTGGCTCAAGATCCTGATATCACTACATAGTATAACAAAGTTACTTCTCGCGCCTGTCTGTCCATATATATGCTTAGATCTTTATAACCACCAAACCGATTTATATGCGGTTTTTTTAATGGATAAAATATTTCAAGAGGAACGTTTACATGTATAATACCTACATAAAATAAGATAGTATAATGTAGACTAAGGTCTAAACTTGCGGATACTTATGTAATCAACAATTAATACTAGTATATTATGTGTATAAAGTGTTAATTTTGCTGTACTTAATTTTACCACCAGACTACTAGGTAAGCCACGTGGAGTTCTTTTTTCTATAACTTTGTAATTCTAAAACCAATATTTTTTTCACCCAAAGCCGATGGTGTCAAACTTACACAGTACTATCTTTTTGCAACGACTTTGTAATGTTATCACTATTGGGTTTGGGCGAAATTTGAAGGACGAAATGTATTGCAGACATTTAGCTATTTTATCATCATACAAAATATACAACAACCTTTGTTCTTGAACTATAGCAAAGTCCATGTGGTGGCAGAATTATATAGTTCAGGACGTCTACTCTAATTCAACGAAAACGTAATTTCGAAATAAAAGCGCGACTTTCCTACTCCGATTCTACTTCGATCGTTTGTCGTTTCTTCCGTTTAAATGTTCTAAGCTTTCTCTAATTAGAGTATGCTTAGAACATGTAAACGTCAAACAATGTTCGATCAAACGAAACGAAGTAGAACCGGAGTAGGAAAGACGCGAGTTTATTTCGAAACTACGTTTTTCGTTGAATTAGAGTAGACGTCCTGTTCTCGAAACAATAGTAGTATAACTCGCGTGACTCACTTATTTTATAGGCATATTGACTTTGTTGCAGTGTAATATAATGAAATTGTAAAATAATTAATAAAAAAAATGAACTTTATCGAAAATTAAAATTAGACTGTACTTTAATGAATCGATATATTTTAAAATTTGTCAAGCACTATAGTGTATATGTGATAAATTGTTTATTTCTCAATGTATTAGTAGGTTCACTGATAAGCGTTTATGGATGTGTGTGATGCAATCACAAACCGTGATTGTTAATGTGCAACTGTCAGTGTGTGTGAGTGGATATGTATTCGAATAGTACGCGCATGTATTTGTGACCACGGGGGTAGGGGAAATGTGGTGACATGCGTTTTGCAAGTAATTTGAAAGCTATGGCATTTCTATTACCTTATTATTTAAATTTCTGTGATTGTAATGAATTTCTCTTGAAACATTTCTCGTCGAACTGGATCATTGTAATTTTACAATTTTAGCATAGTGCCGATAACTTCTATAAGTGTAGTGTTACCCCAGGCGGACTCTGCAAAGAATCTACAACATTACTTTTACTCTATGTGTTATCTATGGGAACATGAGTTTCCTTGTACCGTAATTCATTTCTCTAGAAACATCTACAAACCACTACAACTGTAACTACTAATATATATATATTTTTTAATTAGGATGACTTGGTAAAAAATATAGCATTCTAAAATTAGTCGAGACAAGTGCCGTACATAAAGAGAGGCCTATGCTCAGCAGTGGGCGACATCTAACGGTCTAAAGAAAAGGAAGAAGAAGAATTAGTCCGTCAACTAGAATACGGGAAAATATGGGACATGTATTTTTGCTATATAACCATTATTATTTAGCCCTCGACAAAGGTAAAAGTCATAAAATTCGGAGCAGGGGGTTGTGACGTCACCATCTTCTCAAAAATCGTACATAGACATGACTCACTCGAAACTCCTAAGCACAAATTTGTCATTTTATTTGTGAAGCAAAAGAAAAAAAACGTCTGCATTATTTTTTAATAATTCAACTGATGGACTAATTAGTAATTTTTTGTGACCATACCTATTACTCGTCTTGGAATAATATGAATACAACGAAACGGTAAAGCAGATTATCCTGCCTATGAGGTCATAGGAAGTATTTGATCTAAATCGCTGGACTCTTTGAAAAAACTCCAAATCAAGTTTGCAGACACAAACATCTGATAAAATGGGATCGGAACTATTATGCCAGCGACCTAAAGCTGGGTACGCTATGGTATGTGCATAATACACCCTTATCGGGAAGTCATTACAGACCAATCACCATAACTCAAAAATATACCATTCTGATTCAGCTAAATTATGGAAAAAATATGGGACACAATTTTTTTGTTTAATGAAATTACTAGCAGCGCCCCGCGTTTCACCCGCGTGTTTACCGTTTCTGTAATTTTATCGGGATAAAAAGTAGCCTATATGTTCTTCCAGACTATAATCTAACTGTGTTCCAAATTTCAGCCCGATCCGTTCATACGTTAGGACGTGATTGAGCAACAAACATTCAAACATCCAAATATCCAAACATCCATACATTGACATTTATAACATTAGTAGGATTAAACTTCCAGAATGGGGTGTTGTAACGCCTATTGTTTGTAAAAATCGTACCATCAAATGACGTCACTGAAAACTTGTAAGCAATTGTATCTTCGGCATTTATTTTGTGAAACAAAAGTAAAAAAAAAACGTTTTTTAAGAACCGACCTAACGTACTAATACATTTTTTAGTTCTATCGCCTGTCAGAATTTTGCTGATGATGATATTTTAAACAAATATATACCTAAGTAGAATCCTGCGGAACCCCAATCCTGTTCGGTCTCGCATTTAGCTACATCTCTTTGTCCGTGTGATATCTTTAAGTCCGCATGTTACAATTGTGTTCAGTGATAAATATGAAGTCTGTGCTAGTGGTCGTGATAGTGGCGAGGTGAGATAAGGTTTTTCGTATTTCGATTTAAGAAACATGTGTTTTTTGAAATATACTTTGATATGTAATCAAAAAAAATATCTTAAAACAGGCTTTTTTTGCTTAAAGGGAATTTCTGGTTATGTATAAGTTACTTTTGTATATTGTTACTGAAATAAAACTTTTAGATTATTTTTTTGATGTAATGAAAGACACTTTTCGGTTTTCGAAAACTTTCGGCTGGTCTGGTTAGGAAAACGGCGAATGCCGAGCTGGAGCTGGCCCCTGGTTCGAATCTTACACTTAGTGAGTGTAACAATTGGCTCATAAATTACCTAAGTTTTATGTTTTGTTTATAAATAAAACAAATATTGGTGGACAATTCACACACAACACCATCTGACCCCAAACTATACAAAGCTTGTATGATGGCGGCCAAATAGCTGATATAATAGGTACTTAAATAGTTTTAAATACATACTTATTATACATATAAACACCCAGACACAGTGCCAACATTTGAATTCATCACACAAATATTTGCACTGGGTGGGGATCGAACCCACGACCCTCGGCTTCGCAGGCAGAGCTACTACCAACTAAGCCACGAGGGCTGGTTTATAAATTGGGCTCGTAAGTTAAGTTTTACGTTTTGTCTATTCTAGAATTTTTTCTTGTTTCTTGTTTTTTAAAATACTGTGTAAAAAGTTACGGTGGTCTAGTCGGGAGAACGGCGGCTGCCGATCCGGAGACCCCGGGTTCAAACCCCACACGCACCACTGTCTTTTCGAAGTCATGTGCGTAATGCCGCTAACTTAAAACGGTGAAGGAAAACATCGTGAGGAAACCGACATGTACCTAGAATCTTTCAAAGTCATGTGTCATCCGCCAACCCGCACTGGGCCAGCGTGGTGGATTATGGCCTTAACTATCTCCTTGCGAGAGAAGGCCCCGAGTCCCAGCAGTGGGAACGTTTAGTGGGCTGTTGATGTTGTTGATGTAAAAATTTATTTTGATGTACATGTGCAGTGTGCACTATGGACTGATGTCCGAAATAAAGAAAAGAAAGAATCTTATGCGTGCATGTGCGAAATGCCGCTGACTTAAACACGGTGAAGGAAAACATCGTGAGGAAACCGGGCTGCTACAAGTATCTTTCGAGGCTCTCTCCTTGCGAGACAAGAGCCTGAGTCCCAGCAGTGGGAACGTTTAATGTGTTATTGAATAATTAGTAGACACTTCTTATTTCACCAAAATACTGAGCCGACGTATTTTGAAGCTTACTAGTTTTCAACGAGAATTTGTTTTCACGGAATACAATTTAATGGTAAAATTATGAATATTTATTTCAGTTCAGTTCTTGATTTCTGGCTTGAAAGACTTTCTCGTTAATTCCGCCAAAGTCCGTTTCCTGAGACTTTCGTAAACGGTAAAATGTTTAACTCGCGGTTTACTAATGAATATTTATTTAAAACTGATCAAAAGTCTATAAATAAATTTCTTGATCCTAGCTTCGAAAATCACAAACTTTCGTCTCCATTTTTAGACCAGTTCTAATATTAGTAGGGAGAGGAACAAATTTTATTATATAAATATAAATATTGGTGGACAATTCACACACAACACCGTCTGACCCCAAACTAAGCAAAGCTTGTATGATGGCGGCCTGATAGCTGATATAATACTTATATAGTTTTAAATACATACTTATTATACATAGACTCACCCAGACACAGTGCAAACATTTGAATTCATCACACTAATATTTGCACTGGGTGGGAATCGAACCCACGACCCTCGGCTGCTCAGGCAGAGCTGCTACCAACTAAGCCACGAGGCCAGTCTCCGTCCAGTATCGTGTAAAATCAGAAATAATGATAAGTAAGTTATTAAAATATACACAGCCTACGGGTTAAAATCCAGTGTCGTGGTGTTTGTTCCCAGTGAAGTCTTTACCAAGTCAGCCGATATTCACGACATTTTATATCTATTTATGTGTATTTTGGTCCAACTTAAGGGGGCGCCTAGTGCCAGAAAACGAAAAAAGGACATTTTCAACGCCGCTCACTGATGTTAAGAAACTAAAAACTATAACAAAAAAAAAAATTGACGTGTAAAATTAAACAATCAAGAAGAAGCACAATAACCGAATAGAATTTCAAAAATAGATCAGATTTTTTTACAGAAAAAAAATTAAAATATCACTGAAAAAAACTATTTTAATTCATGTAGGTACTCGAAATTATCAGCGATGACCCCACATTCTTTTTTGTTAATAAAATTTCTAATTTTACGCTCTATTAAAGTAACCGAACACTATTTTAAATTTATGTTATGTTTAATTATTGAGTAATTAAATAAAACGTGGTCAAAAATGGACTCCTGATTTAATATTGATTTCCCCTCCAAACTGTGTCATGCTATCCTCAACTTTATGCATATGATTTTAAGAAGGGCGTCGCGCTGGTATAATCTGATATTTTCCTGGCATTAGGCGCACTATTAAGGGATAGGATATTAGTTACTCAACACCTCAATTTGTGGTCTCAAATTTTATATTTAATTTATTAGTATGATATACTCACCTTGTCCTTTTTTCTATCGGAATGCTCGTAGCTCGAAAAAGCGACATCGTTTCATGGTTGATGTTCCAAAGACACGAACGAAGAGATTTGACTCTACTTTTGTGATAAGAACGTCTAGGCTGTGGAATACGTTGCCTGAGTGGGTTTTCCCCGATGGTTACAATCTTTGTGTCTTCAAATCGAGAGTGAATCGGTTTTTTCTAGGTAAACACTTTTGTAGTGGTAGGACTCTTAGCAGAGTCCGCCTGGGGAAGTACCACACCTTTGCCAATTATTCTACCGCCAAGCAGTAAAGTGCAAACATTACTGTGTTCCGGTTTGAAGGGCAATGTTTCCAGAGAAATTACAGGGCTTAGAGATATAACAACTTAGATCTCTGGGTGACGAGCGCAGTGCAGTGCTAGGTAATGATTTGGGCTCTTCATGTTCCAATAGCAGCGTGTCACTGTGCTGTTATGTGGCAGGCATGTTGCTTACCATCAGGCACATGTGCTGCTCGTCTCGTCACTTTTTAATTTAAAAAAAAAAAAAAAACACGCTTCATCGTAGACCGCATCGTCGCTTTACATCAGGCGAGATGGCGGTCAAGTGTAAACCTATAAAAGGTAAAAAAAAAAAAAAAACTTACACAAGCCGAGTAAAGCCGGAACGAGCCGCCAGTTACTTACAAATAATTTTGAGTCCGTTTTTAATTGTTATCTGTTTTTCTAGTGGTGTGACTAATATATTCATAATTACACGTAAGTACACGGGTGAAATTTTATGTTAGGTATTATGAACGTTATTATATTATGTTATTCAATAATAGTCAAATAATAGGATACTTACCTATTATTCTCAAAGCGATATATTCGATAAGAATAAATTAACCTAATATAACACCACTAACTTTTCTTTTCGTTGCAGCACACTGGTCATCTCGTCATGGAGCTTGGACGACCTGACCTTCCCTCCGGGATTCAAGTTCGGAGTTGCTTCGTCTTCTTATCAGGTTGAAGGAGCGTGGAATATTAGCGGTTCGTACCTACTATTAGTGATAACACAGTAGTTAGTATACCCGGTTTCTAAGCGTAAAGTAAGTTGGATCTTCGCTCAGGACCAATGTTTTTCTATATAAAGGCCGGTTTGCATTTTGATTAGTGCGAGTGCGAGTGAGTCATCGCGACTTCAGGTCTGCTACGAAAACAAACTCCGAATGATCGGATCCGACCGACAGCTGAATCGGATTGTAGCCTACCACGAAAAACATTCGGATCGATACATCTCGGTCGGAAGTTATAGACTTAGGTCGGATGAGGGTCCGATCGAACGAAACGGCCGATCCTATCAACCGACAGATAGTCTTTCGAGGTAGGAAACGTCCATAAGTTCGGCCGATATATCGTTTATCGGACTTCGTAGTAGGCCTGCTGATTACTATGCACTCGCAATAATCAATCGGTATTCACACGTGTTTGCTACTAATAACTAAACACCTGCGCTACTCACTCGCACTCTCACTAAGCAAAATGAAAACAGGCCTTTTGACGTGATAACGTCTTATAATTCGATGAAGCCGGCTGCACGTCCGCAAAACATGACGTCATGTAACGTTACCGTGTTACCTCGCCTTATTACTTTTCGCACCATCTAGTGAGTGAAATGTGTATTACGTTCAAGGAGTCTGTCCATGTTTTAGAAAAGCGACGATATGAAGTTAAGAACTTGTGCTAGTACAATGATGTACCCAGAGATGGCGCTTTGAACAGCTTTTCAAAAAGCTTCAGAATGTTTTACCTAGATGGCGCTTAACACAAATTCCATCAGTATTTTCTTAAGACGTTGTCACGTTCAACTATCGTCAGTAAACCGACTTTACAGACAACCAACAGACAACTATGTACCAAAGTTATTAGAATAATTAACATAAGCAACCTGTTACATGTTTAATAAGAAATAAACTTTTTGTATTTTTTTTTGTATTTTGTAACCATTTTTTTGCCAAAGATTTTTTTATCCCACCATCCCGGACAGAGTAGGTATCTATTTTTGCTCTTCGAT
The DNA here is from genome assembly GCA_963693475.1 of Ectropis crepuscularia. NCBI lineage: Eukaryota > Metazoa > Arthropoda > Insecta > Lepidoptera > Geometridae > Ectropis > Ectropis crepuscularia. The sequence goes on along the minus strand of OY856368.1, from coordinate 6,021,006 downwards.
ATCAGAGCGCAGAAATAGTTTTTACTATCTAAGGAGTAAAGTAAATTTGAATTTAGAACATCGTGTGCACTGAGTTGGTGAATTCAAAACATCATTAAACCTATTTACATCTACCTCCTTGGCCCCGAATGTATCATAGGTACATCTTTTTTATGTGTTAAAAACTCAGACTCGTACAGACAGTTTTTTAGGCGCGCCTAGACAGATATTTCGTGGGCTGTGAATTGGATTCTAGCATCACGCTCGGGTATGATAAGAAATCTTTGGGTAAACTCGGTACCATGGCTATTGGCCATTTAGAAATGCGTCAGCCAATGGCAAATGCTGAAAGGGCGTGACCTCGGCATCAAGCCGTGACCGTGTAGAAATGCATCAGTCAATAAGAAATGCTGACGCATTTCTAGACGGCCATGACATGATGCCCAGGCCACGCCCTCCGGTTACACCCGTGTAGTTTCCAAAGTAAGCCATCAAATTCTGAGTAATAAGTTTTCACTTCTATCGGCAGTTCCTATGACTGCCAATTTTTTTTTTGTTTTTTGTTTGCTTTGCGCGTAAATTTCTTTTCACGCATGAAGGATAGTTTTATTGTTAAAACCTTAGGTTAAAAACAAGAAACTTGAAAACATGTGGAAATCCTAGAATGATTCTAGCTTCTAAGAAGTTGATTTGACGCCAACAGAATTTACTGAAACTATTATCGACTACAACATCGTAATCTGAGAAATCTGTTAAACCGAGATGTTAAAGAAACATCTTTCTGGGACGTATAATTATCATCTGCCAGTTTGCACTTGGTTTGCGTCGTGAGCATGCTTAGCTTTGTTCTATCTGATATCCACCATACCTTACTTGACGAGCAACGCGAATTATCGTCTGGACTTGAGAGAAAAGACCCCAACCCCCCGCAGTAGCAAAATTAAGCACGCAGAAAAGGTTTCACTCGGAAGAATCATCTGAAGGTGATCTGTTTAGATCTTGCATGTTCAAGAAAATTCTTGATGCTGTTTTACTTACCATCAGGCTTATGTTTTGCTTGTCCTATCAAAATAAATCTTAAAACATCAGATCAAATCAACAAGTTATTCCTAAGGTTTCCTGGAAGAGATCGCTTTAAGCGATAAGTCCGGCCATTGCTCTGCAAATTATTGAATTATAAATTGTATTTATTAGTGTTAAATGCATTGTGAAATTGTAGAAGTAATAAATAATTATATTATTATTATTATCAATTCACGGCTTAACGTATGAGTGGTTCGGATTCAAATTTGGAACGCAGTTAATTATAGCCTGGAAAAACACATAACTACGCGTGAAATCGCGGGGTACTACTAGGGCGTCACCTCAAAGCTCACAAAGCTATATTTGGTGATAAAATATTATTGTACCCACTGTGATTCTGTGCAGACAAAGCGGAGAGCATCTGGGATCGTTTCTGCCACACGTCGGGTAAAATCATGGATGGCAGCTCAGGAGACGTGGCTTGCGACTCCTATCATAAATGGGAAAGAGACATCGAAATGATTGGGGAGTTGGGAGCTCACTTCTACAGGTAGGCTTACTATAACGGAGGACATCATAATGATTTAGCATTTGGGAGAGAGCTCACTTCTACAGATAGAACACCAGTAGCCAGAGAAATCTGACAAGATTCCTTTCATAAATGGCAAAAAGACATCAAAGTGGTTGAAGAGTTAGGAGCTCTCTACATGTAGGCTGACAATAACTAAAGACATCGTGATGAATGAGAAGTTGGGAGCGTATATATTCAAGTAGACTAACAATCATCAGAGGCATTGAAACGTTCTATGTAGGCGATGTAAGGTTACTTTGCTTACAAAAACTAGAGACATAAATATGTTCAAAGACTTGGGAGCTCGCTTCAACAGTTGAACAGATGTGGTACCAATGACTAGAGGCAACGAAACGGACAGTTCTTTCTCTATTAATAACTAGATTTAGAGTAATGGTGAAGGAGTTAGGTGGTCACTTCTGAAGGTAGGCTAAAAATTACTAGATAATTATATCGAAATGCTCATCGCTCTTTAGAGCAACTGGGAACGTACTTTTGCAGATAGGCTAGCAATATTTAGAATATCAGAAAATATTGGAGTAGTTGAGTTCCATTCTACAGATATGCAAATTGATGATGCTACCATATCATACTTGTTTCTCAATTTTCAATCTTTCTGGAAGTCTGAAAATGGCTTATTTATTTTTGGACCATCTCTTAAAAGCAACAATGAAGTTTGCTTCTTTGTACAACCCAATGAAGAATGTTAGTCAATAAGTCTATTGATTCATCCTGATAACCTGCTTTTGTTTTCACAGTACAAAGCAAACGCTGATATCTACAATTTTCTTCGATTGTAATGCTTTATTGTCTTAGATTTTCCATATCTTGGCCACGGCTTCTTCCGACCGGATTCGATAACCAGATTAGCGAAGATGGCGCAAAGTACTACAACGACTTGATAGACGGTCTACTGGCGAAGGGAATCGAGCCTGTTGTGACCATCTATCACTGGGACCTACCGCAGAAACTGCAAGATCTTGGTGAGATTTTATTAACACTATTAAGTACGACTAAGTTTGACTAAAAATTCGTGTGGCTACGAAAAAGATACGTGAACTCAAAGCGTTGTATACGTTGTATAGTGGAGGATAATTAATAGTGGTAGTAGTGAGCAAATTGTTTGCTTGTCCGTAGTTACAAGTTCTGTATTAGTTTACAATAGTAGGTACTTGTAAGACAAATAATACCATTGCATCGTTTGATGCAATGCATTGTGCATCACATCAAACGCAATTTTCTTTAATTTCTACCATTCTCTGCATTGCATACCAATACGTTGTAGTTTTACCATTCTGAGTTTTTCTACAGCTGTGCACAAAAAATCCTATTTTCCAGGTGGTTGGGCCAACCCTCTTATATCTGATTGGTTTGCGGAGTACGCCAGAGTAGTGTACTCCCTATACGGTGACAGAGTTAAAATTTGGCTGACCATCAATGAACCGATCATCGTCTGCGACCTGGTCTACAACAGTGGTTTCTTCGCTCCAGGCTATGTAGACCCTAATATATCACCGTACCTCTGCAACAAGCATACTCTGATTGCTCACGCAAAAGCCTGGAGAATCTACGACGAAGAATTCAAGCAAAAGTACCAAGGTTAGTCAAATTTAACATGTTTTTTTTATAGAAAGAGCATAGACTTAAATTAAATATTGAAAATATTGGTGAACAATTAACACATCACCATCTGACCCCAAACTAAGCAAAGCTTGTATGATGGCGGCCAGATAGCTGATATAATACTTATATAGTTTTAAATACATACTTATTATACATAGACTTATACATATAAGGATCTGGCCAAAGGTGCGACAAAATGGCACAACTACGTTGGGCCTAAAATTGCATTTTTAGGACCATGCGACATGCGACTCAGTTGCGCGAGAGGGAGTGAACGAGTTTTTGCAGGCCATTTCAATGCCAAAAAATGCTCAGTAACCCACGTCCCTCCTTTGAAGTCATTGAGAAAGAGTGATAGATAAGAAGAAGGCTAACCTGAAGAAATGTTGCTGATGGAAATATGTAATATCAAAGACATTGACGATGCATTGCCAACAAATTTTTCGAACACCTGCTTAAATTGGTTGTGGCTTTGCTTTTGCAATCTCTCCCTTTAAACCACAAAGACCACAAAGACCCAGGAATATCGGAGCCAAAACTTACTGACCAGTTAGGGGGTAAATCCTCTGTAGAGGTGCTCACCATAGGTAGTTTGGTAGCAGTAGTGGTAGCAAGTAAGTAGGCTGGCAGTGTAATCCACAAAAACTCATTCTTTTATCTCTTCTCCTAATAGACCAAGAGCCCATGCACCCCAGACCTTCGTTATTTTATAAAAGCTGAACGTTTGTCAGAGTATGCTCCCAACACAGTTAAGAACGATGGCCCATGATGAAGTTTGGATCATCCTGGCTTTGGCAGATAAACGGTACTAAAGGTGTACCGATCTGAATTTGTCAAATTATAAAGTCTGATATTTTGGTAATACCTTCAGAATATTATTAAAAATTACACCAATAATTGCTAGACACTTAACATCGTGGTAAGCACTTGCCAGACACCCATGTTGTGTTAATGTTCATGCAGTTGTAATTCTACTTGCGCCATAATATGCGCGCTTATTTTTAAATATAATATTTGGGTAACAATTAGCAGCCTAATTATCATAAGCAGCCCACTAAAAGTTCCCACTGCTGGGACTTGGGGCCTTAGTACCATTTATTTGCCAAAGCCAGGATGACCCAAACTTCATAATGGTCCATCGTTCTTACCTGTGTTAGGAGCATGCGCTGACAAGTTTTCAGCTTTTATAAAATAACGAAGGTCTGGGGTTCACGGGCTCTTGTTCTATAATCCAAGACACATGTTAAACAATATTACAAAGATTTCAGACCCCAGAGTTTGTGGAGTGGCTAATTTTAATAAAATAATAAACAACGCTCCATCGTAGACCGCATCGTCGCTTAACGTCAGGCGAGATAGAGGTCAAATGCAAACCTATGATGCTGGTTGCCTGGAAGAGATTGCTCTCAGCAATAAGGCCGCCAATTGTGGCACTAGTTAATAAGTTATTTCTGTGTAATATTTTAATTTCTTTGTGTTACAATAAAGTGTTTCTATCTATCTATCTATAATAGCAAAATTATGTGTAATATAATTTTTTATCTTCTTCTTTTCCAGGCCGAGTTTCCATCAACAACCAGCTGATCTGGTACGAACCATTCATGGCAGAAGACAAAGAGTTGGCGGATCTGGCTCTACAGAACAGCGTTCGTATGTTTGTTTTGTTTAAATAGTGGTTAATATTCAAGTAACCATACTACTAAGTTACGGCTGGTCTAGTCGGAAGTCGGGAAAACGGCGACTGCCGATCCGGAGACCCGGGTCCAAATCTCACACACACTACTGTCTTTTTCAAAGTCATGTGCGTTGTGAGGAAACCGACATGTACCTAGAATCTTTTGAGGTCATTTGTGTCATCCACCAACCCGCACTAGGCCAGCATGGTGGATTATAGCCTTCACTTTCTTATTGCGAAAGAAGGCCCCGAGTCCCAGAAGTGGGAACATTTAGTGGACTGCTTATGCAGTTCAAGATAGATTGGGAAAAGAAAAAAATAATACAAAAAATTAAAACGATACATATTACGTCAAATCCAACACACAAAAGTCCATTAAATCATTGTCACTGTTTAAACAAGAACTTGAATAAGTAATTAGGCATACAATCATTAGGACACGTGAGTAGAAAACAAAATTATAATATATCATTACAAAATGCCCAAGTCCAATCACAAATTTAGTTAAGTAGCTATACAATTACCGACATAATTATAAAATAAAAAAGAGCTTTGCTTTCATTTTTTTGGCATAAAATCTGCCGATTACAACGAGAGAAACGATTTAAAAAATAATCTCGATGAAATGTGCAACTGCGTTGCATTCTGGAGTCACCCGCGTAGTTTCCATTCTAATTTTTTTGTCATTAAAAGTCACCTATATGTTATTTCAGATCATAATCTATCTGTGTTCCAAATTTCAACCCACTCCGTACAGACGTTCGAGTGTGATTGAGCAACAAACATCGACACATTTATAAGTACCAATCTACTATAAACGCTTACTTTGGTCAATTTTACTCTTGGTAGAACAACCCTCTCTTTGTTCTTAAGATAATTCCTCTATTCCGGTATGAAAGGTACTTAGGGCTCTTACACAAAACTGCGATGCGATGATAAAAAAACTTTTTCTACACGTATGTGCATAGAAATTACAGTACAGAAAGACAAATCATATTTTATCTCTGGATGATGAGCGTAGTGCACTAAGCAATAACTCGGGCTCTTCGTATTCAATTAGTTTCGGGACACTGTGCTCACACGCTCTTTTGCCTTTCTAAAGAAAATGAAACATTTCTTGATTTAAGTCCTACTAATATTATAACTGTGAAATTTTGTGAGGATGATGGATGGATGTATGTTACTGGTTCACACAAAAATTACTGAAGAGATCTGGATGAAATTTGGGACATGGATAGATAATAGTCTGAATCAACACATATGCTACTTTTAATCCCAGGAAAATAATTGCATAGAGAACTACACGACTGAGACTATGGGACACTGATAATCTTTGCTAATATTATAAAGCGGTTTTTTGTTTGAACGCGCAAATCTCTGGTACTACTGAACCGATATCAAAAACTCTTTCAGCGTTGAATATGTAGCATATAGCCTTTGTGATGGATGATGGATACATTACAAAAACTTATTAATATACTTACAAAAAACGCGATGTTTTATAGGAAGTAAATTACAACTAATTGTAATACTTAAATAAATTTTATTGTGATGCCTGGGAAATAGACATGACCTTGTTTATTATTTTATGATATTTATCTGCTCATATAGGTAATCTCATGATATCCTACTAACCTACTAATAATAGAAATGATAAAGGTTGGATGTTTGGATTATTGTTGCTCAATCACGTTAGAACGTTTCAACGGATCGGGTTGAAAGAGGTTTTGGTACTTTTGTATAGCGTCATTTTTTTTTATTTTTTTTTATTTCATTTAAACACATTCAATTTTATATAACACAAAGTCGACACAAAAAAAAAAATACAAAACCACGTACCTAACAAGACAAATCATGTTACTGGTCAAATAAAAACTCCCTCTCGCGCCGAGTGTCGCTCAAAGGTCCCAAAAATAATACTGGCCGCATTGCCCCGCTGAATCGCCATGGAAATCCGCTGAACCAGATACCAGCCTGCCCGGGAATCGCGCCCTCTTTCACGCAAACGCCGTCCGAGGTCCAACATAAACTTTCGAGCCTCTATTTTTTTTTACCTTTATAGGTTTACACTTGACCACCGTCTCGCCTGATGTCAAGCGACGATGCTGTTTACGATGGAGCGTGTTTTTCTAGAAGAAACCGGTTCACTCTCGATTTGAAGACACCAAGATTATAACCATCGGGAAAAACCCACTCAGACAACTCATTCCACAGTCTAGACTCTAGACGTTCTTTTTTCTTTAGTTCATTTCTTTTTTAAACGGCCTAAGATTTTTCGTCACTTTCTTGTTAGTAACATTACGTTTATACCTAACTAAATAAGTAGGTAAATAGATCAGGTTTTACCGCACGGTTTCTTTAGCAATCGTAAGCAGATGAGGTGTATGTTAGCTATGGCGATATAGTGATGTGCCGCGACAAAAGTATGACTCTTCCACAAGAGCGACAAGACAAGAGCGATCAGACCCGTGTTTTCGGTGTAAAGCGTTTGTTCTGACTCTATACGTAACATACGTACTCTTTGGTATATACAATCAGATTTTTTTGTTAGTATGTATAGAGTGTCTAGACGAGCAGGACATGTCCCTGATGGCAAGCAACATGCCTGCTCATAATAACACAGTGACATGTAGCTATTAGAACAGGAAGAGTCCAAATCATTACATAGCACCGCACTGCGTTCGTCACCTAGAAATAAAAGGTGTTTTATCTCTTAGCAACCTAAGTGATGTATACTCAAAGTACTATAGGAGGTGAGTTCGTTTCGATATAGTTCAGAAAAAATTGTCTATACATACTTTTACTCACTTTGTATTTATTGTTTTTTCAAAATATCCAAGTTATAATATTTCAAAACTACATTTATAACTTTCACATATCAACTATCTGGCCACCATAACACAAGCTCTGCTTAGTTTGGGGTGAGATGGTATTGTGTGTGAGTTGTCCACCAATATTTATTATTTATTATTCACTCATTTATTGATCTTCTTAATTTTAAAGTTTTTTACAATATACATATAAAATAAACATTATAAAAAACTTAAAAACTAGGGTGCCGCCAACAGCGGGGCAGGGCCCAAGCTATCGGTGGTTAGGGCTGCAGAGAGAGGAACCTCCTGACGATGCGCGCTGTGTCTAGGATGACTGCCTTCTGTATCTGACCCTTGATCCAACCGTCTAGCGAAAGCCTCTTGAGATGTTGGTTGAGGCTTTTCGCTATGAGGCCGTTTGCCGACACGACTATTGGGACTATGATCGTCGAATCAACATCCCACATGGCGGTGACCTCATGAGCCAAGTCAAGGTACTTGCTAAGCTTGTCCTTCTCGGCGTTCGCGAGGCTTATTGGCGACAATAGTCCTGTCCGTGATGATAGAGCGGTCCCAGTAGAGCAACGCACGACCATTCTCGAGAACTGGCAGAGGTGCGTACTTATAGTACGGCACCTCGGACTCGACAAGGCAGTATCGAAGAGCAAGTTGCTGGTGGATGATCCTGGCTACTAGGTTATGTCTGTGCAAGTACTCGCCGTTAGCAAGATGCGAACAACCGGAAATAACATGACGAAGTGATTCGCCTGGACGGCGGCATGCCCGACAAATGTCGACCGTACCGTCCTTCATTATGTATTTCCGGTAATTGTTCGTCTTGATAACTTCGTCTGCAATTGCACAGGCAAAACCCTCGGTGTCTCCGAAGAGGTCCCCGAAGCGCAGCCAGTTCACCGACGCGAGTAGATTCACATCGCCCGTGTAGCTCCTTGCTCTTCCATACCTCCTTGCGATCATCAGTGCTGAGCACCGATGATCACAAGGAGCTATGTTATTACAATTTATTATTATTATTATTTTCTGAGTAGACAATAATTGTGTATATAAAGGAGTATGAACAAGTATTACCTACGGATTACCTAATCTGATAGATAATTAATTGATATTTACGTAGAGTTAGGTGCAGCTGGGCTGATTTCAACAAATGCGGAGCCCCCGGTTTGAATGAATCCCACGCACACAAAATAAGATAAGATAAAAAAAAACTCTTTATTAAACGCCACAATATAAAAACACAAAATAACTTAAGCTCGTTATGAAAAATATGACATTTCAGTTGGCGCCTTTGTCGCTAAGAGCGATCTCTTCCAGGCAACCGTGCTCGGATACCTTTTTTTTTTTTTTTTTTTTTTTTTTTTATGTGGGGGAAATACATTTTCGTATCCTCACCATGCAGGGACATGGTGAGGTATGTCGGGCTCGACACCATGGCGACGACAGACATGGTGCCCCTACCGACTAAAACCCCCACAGATTTCTCCTGCATGGCCAGGGGTCTGGGTCGCGGGGCCACTTTTCGCATTCCCGTCAACGACCCTGACCCTTGCCACCGCCCTTGCGGACCCACCTCGCGGGGGGCGTCACTACCCCCGCATTTGGCTCGAGCGACGCGCCAGAAATCAGCGGCGCGTCACCTCCTCGAAGGCCTATCCCTAGGTGGGGTGCCGGACGGCCCTAAACGTCCGACGCCCCAGGCCTTCCGGTGGAGACGGGGTGCGAGCCCAGATGGTTGACTCTCTGGGCTCGCCCCCGTGTCCCATTCCGCCTCAGTTAAGGAGCGAGAGGCTTCCAACTCTCGCTCCTCCAACTCATACGACCTCTCACTGTCAAGCACCACGGCGAAGATGGTCGGCAGCGAGAGGTCCACCCTCACCACCGCGGCTAGGGATAGCCGCGGTTCCGCTTCTATGGCCGCAGGCGGCCCTTGTCCTTCCACTGAGCACTCTGCTAGTCAGAGTGCTCGTGGAGGACCCTCATCTGGAAGACTTAGGAATTTTACTTGGCCAAAATGTCAGCCGAGTAACCATCCCAAGTCTTCCAGTCCCTCTCCCCAACCTCTACACGCACTGCTCAAGGGCACTCCCCCTTGTGCCCCTCCCCAAGGAGCGCGTGTAGAAGTTCCCAGCGCCGGCCGGGATTCGCCATCACACAACAAGATGCCACCGAGGCAAGTTGTTGTGTGATGCCCAGGGTGCACCACGTGGAGGTTCCCGAGCCACGCACCCCACCGTGCTCGGATACCTACCGCAACCGTGGTAACAACAGATAATAAGGGCCCATAACATACAAGGACTTTTGATTTAATTAATTAACAAGATTAAAAACAGATAATAACGGCCCAACATAATGTATAGCCTATAGCCACAGATAAGAAAATAGCTATGCTATAGCACTCATGGATCACTTACATAAAATCCCACGAGCAAATATTTTTTCAAATCGGTCCAGAAATTTCTGAGATTAGTGCATTCAAGCAAAGAACCTCTTTTTGTAATTTTAGTATACAGGGTTATTGATAATCAGCCTGCATCCTTTTAAGGGGATGTTAGGTACATTAAATACGTCAACTTTTGTTCTACAGTTTAAAAAAAATGTTTTTTTTCTTTTACAAAATAAACAAAAAGTGCATTTGCACGGTCTAAAAGTATCGAAATCTTCGTAACAATTCGTAACGAGAGCGCGTACGCTCTTTAACGCGAAAAAAATAATGTACCGAAGTGAATAAACACTAAAAAGTCGCTAAACAGTACAAAAAAGGGCAACAAATACAATTTTTTTTTTGGGTTATCTATTAAGTTTTAACGAAAGTTGTAGAACAAAAGTTGTTTGTTTAAATATACAGAACATGCCCTTAAACGGGTGCAGGCTGATTACCAGTAACCCTGTATAGACCTGGGTCGATAATTTTAGAAACGAAAAAAAAATACAGTAGGATGAAACCCATAAGAAAAGGAGGAGAATATGATAAAAATGAAAAGAAAAATAAATGACGGTCGATCCGAGTTCGGGAAAAGGGAGTTTTAAGGGTATAAAATGGTTTATCTTGATTTCCGGCAAAACTACAAGTCCTATGGAAAAAAAATGAATCGCAAAGTTGTAGGTAATAACAAAATCTACAACTTTTGCATCACAATTTTTTCACATAACCTCAAAATTTAGGTTGAAAATTCAAATAACCAAGTTTTTAGTTTTTTATTTTTTTTCAATAAAAATATTTGACGAAATTTGGTGAAAACTTACCTTATTATGTCCCAAATACACTAAGTTATTTGATTTAGTGTATTTATTGTTCGCCTTATTTTAACTTAATAACAAAAAAGTACCCTAATTTATTTTCAATCGAAAATTCTCGCGTCAAAATATCAGCTTTTTCCAAAAAGTCTGGAGACTTTTTGTTCGTTAAAATCTCGACTTTCTGACGGTGTAATAGTACATTATGATATAAGTGCGGTAATTATCAAAGCGCACGTATGTCATACGACGTTTTATAACATATTTTCGAGGAAATAAATAAAACTCTGAGGACATTTTCAAATAAAAACAATACAGCGAAAAAAAAGGCGCGGAATAATATTTACTTGATCACTGATCACAGATTAGCAATGCGCGCGCATCGGCGCCTTTTTTTTTTTAAGCAACGGCACAGAACCAGCCGGTATGCCATTAGTAATAAAGTAAATTAATATTTTTGTGTTTTGTTACAGAAAAATTAAAGTAAGGTTGTTAAATGGTCTAAATAAATTAAATTAACAAATTTAATAATTCTTTATTATATTTTACCTCTCAAAGTTAATTTTATTCATAAAATGTTGACCACACTTTTCTGACATAAAAACTCTTTACTAAGATTTAAAAAGGTACCGTTCGTTTTAGACGGAGCATATCTCTCTACCTAGTCTGTGGACGGAGCATTTTGAAAACATTACACATTACAGCACTAGTGCGTTATAAGATACATCACGATACAGAAATTGGTCCAATAAGAGACCCTTTACGAGCAAATATGTTATAAAAAATATACATTACCATAATAAATGTTCTCAGAAAATGCAAAAAATTGCCACCCCTTTTTTTCTGTCCTGTAGAATCTTCTTTAAATAATATTTGTAGATGCCTATTTATTGCTGTTTTAATATAATTTATATACTTACCTACGGTAAATTTTAGCTTAAAATTAAAGCTCATTATCACACTGTTTGTATGGCTCATTTTTATAACTGATATATGGATAATTCAGGTGTGCTTAGTGTAAGTAGTTAGTTAGGTATGTAGCGTAGTGTAGTTCTCATTGTATTTTAGTTTTACTAATAAAGGCTCTGCCCGATTACCTATACAAAATGAAATATTTATAATAATAATAATATCATTTATGTTCTTCACAGGCTGGTCGGTATAGTCATCCCATTTACTCCAAGGAAGGTGGTTGGCCGCGAAGTATAGAAAAGGTCATGGACGAACTCAGCATGAAGGAAAGACTGAGTCGGTCCAAGCTACCAGCTTTCACTGAAGAGGAAATTAAACTTGTCAGAGGTGAGTAGCGGTGTATAGTGGCCGGCAAACATGTTGACCCAAAATTGACGTGGAAGGGGAAAGTTCCCGCACGTACACTCCCACCAAAGAGACCTTAAAAACGTTTCTGCGCAGCCATGCGCAGCTAACTTCATTGGGTCAACTTGTTTGCTGGCACCTAATCATAATCATAATCATAACCATTTATTTCATAAAACCAATTTACATGTCAGAAATTGTGAGTATACACAAACTATAAAACAAAATTCGGCATACAATAGGTATCTTTGCACAATACAATGTCAAATAAATAATAATTACAATCTCAATACGATGTCAATACAATAATAAATTATTTATATAACCATAATAATAAATGTCAGTTAAAATAATTTAAAAAAAAATGGATTTATAAGGGCGAGGCATAAAACTCCTCATATCCATAAAACGCCTGCTCAATAATCCAGCCAGCGTTGTAATCGACTAAAGGCTACAGGTAGCTTTTTATTGACTGCCCTCGTGGCTTAGTGGGTGGTAACTCTGCCTGCGAACCCGAGGGCCGTGGGTTGGATTCCCACCCATTGCAAATATTTCTGTGGTGAATTCAAATATTTGTAGGTACTGTGTCTGGGTGTTTCTATATATTATAATATATTATAATAATTATGTATTTAAAAATAGTTAAGTATTATATCAGCTATCTGGCCGCCATAGTTCAAGCTTTGCTTAGTTTGGGGTCAGATGGTGTTGTGTGTGAATTGTCCACCAATATGTATTATTTGTTTATTTACCTATTTCAATAGTGAGTCTACCCATTGACCAGTAAGGCATGTGCCCCACACTCGGAACTAACATTTTTTTGTTTGAGGTTTGTTCTGTTTCTTAAAGTTCTGAGAGTATTTTTATTACAAGCGTTGCTTAGTTTGGGGCTAAAGGGCGTAGTGTGTAAAAGGTCCACCAACATTTATTTATTCTTTTTATTTTCGATCTGCATTACTTATTTGTGTAGGGGGAATTTGCCTCTACAAAACAAGACCACCTCGATTTTTTTACTTTTACATTCATCACGAAATCTCAGAAACTAGAAATGGTAGGAGTCTGAAATTTTGCATGGAGGTGTATTTTAGCACGTAGGCGCTCGAAAAGACGGGGTTTTGCGAAATTCAACCCCTAAGAGGGTGAAACAAGGGATAAAACAAAATTTCATTAATATCAGTTCAGTGGATTTCAAGTTTATAACCTTGGAAATGACAGCATTTTAGTCAAGCTCTTTATTTGATACCCATTTTGAGGTAGGTAATAGTGAAAAACAAAATGTAATTCGACTCATTTTGTTGTGGCGGCTTGATGCTTGTGCGTCATCTTGGATTTGAATCATAGGGATAGTTATCGTATTGTGTGACGGTTTTTGAAATGTCAACAAAAAAACTAAAATTTGTTTACCTTTTTTATTCGTCTGGATGCCGTGCCGAATTCGTAGATTAGTATACAAACATGAAATTTTGTCGAGTATCTGCGTTTTTTTTTAAATATACAGCTGGTCTAGTTGGGAGAACGATAATCACGCTAACTTTAAACGATGAAGGAAAACATCGTGAGGAAAACCAACCTGTACCTAGAACCTTTCGAAGTCATGATGTGTCATTCAATCCGCACTGGGTCAGCGTGGTGATTAGTCTCTCCTTTAGGCGCGAGAATGCCTCGTATCTCAGCAGTTGGAACACTTAGGCCTACTGTCCACGCACGGACGCAGCGTCTTTTGTCGAATGCATGCATCCTACGAACAAACGCAAGACGTGCGGCTGTCGTGTCGTTGTCGTTTCGTGGACACAGACTTCATTATTTGTCCGCAAGATGCAAGCATTCGTCCTGCATCCGACAATTGTCGAAATCGTGCGGATGTCGTGCAGCTACGTGGACAATTGGCCTTAGTGGGCTGTTTATTATTTAAGTATTTGATTATTAAGTTGAAGTTTTGGAAAAATTTAAATAATTCCGAAATCAACTTGAATCCTGTTTCCAGGGACATACGATTTCTACGCAATGAACCACTACACAAGCCGCACGATCCGTCCGAAGCTCCCCGGTGAGAAGCTGCTGCCGTGGCCGATGTTCGACTGTCCTGACTTGGCGGCTAAGGTGGAGCGTCCCGCTGACTGGCCTGTCTCGGAGGGGACCAAATGGTTCTGGGTGAGCATTATGATTACGAACAACAAGTATTGCTCGCACTGCATTAAATAATAAAATAAATAAAAAAATAAAAAAGCCTTTATTGAACTGCACTAAATCTTCTAAATACATTCAGCTTCACTAGTTTATACAGTTATTATTATTATTTACTACAATTTCATGTGACAAAAGTTAATACAAATATATTTTTAAAAAATCTATTTTGTAGAATTTATGTCAAATCGGTACATTAATTATTATTATTTTAGTTTAGGTATAATATGTCAATGAAGTATTGGATGTCAATGTTTATCATGTGTCTCGTGTGCAGATGTTGCCTCTTTGGCATAGGCCTCCCCCAGTTCCTTCCATAATTTCCTTTCTCGTGCTATTCTCATCCATTCTGTCCCCTGCCTCTGTGTAAATACGTCTTCCCAGCGTCGGTTAGGGCGTCCTCTTTTCCTTTTGTCTTCTCTTGGTATCCATTCTGTTACTTTCTTTGTCCATCTTTCATTACTCATTCTACTGCATCATCATCATACTGCATTAAATAGGTCATACAAATGTATAACAGCCGTTGACGGACGTGCAACATTAACTATTATAGGTATCGTCATCATTATCAGACTACCTTAGTCCACTGCTGGACAGAGGCCTCTCCTATGCTACGCCACTCAGCCCTATTGTCTATTTTTCTTCTCCAGACACTGCCTGTTGGCTTATTAGAGAGATCACATTCTTGTAATTCCGTCTTTCAGCCTGTTCACACTAGCTACTTTCAGTAGCTGCGACAGGCGTCTAGCTGCTGCATCTTGCTTCAAAAAGAAGCTGCGATAGGCGTCTAGTCGCTGCATCTCGCTTCAAAAAGTAGCTGCGACTCGCATTTTTCGGAAGCGTGATGCAGCGGCAGCTGCAGGCGACTCAGTCACAGTATAATGAAAAACCCAGTAGGACGACAATATACCATCAAAAATATATATATGAAATTAAAATCAAACTAAATATTACTTATAGAATTTATTACAGAACAACAAAAGAAGTGAGATCTAAATGGGTGCTTGAGTGAAAAGTTTAATGGGCGATCATGAAATATTTTCATAATAAATGAAACTGTACTCTCAGGATAATTGGTTCAAAACTAAGATCTGACTTGGCTAGTTTTCAAACACCTAATTTGCAACTGTTTATTAATTTCTATTCCTACAGCTCAAGTGGCTCCCCATTTGCTTTCTTCGGAATGCTCATATTCTTTCACTGCTTTTCAGTATTATTATACTCGTATTTAACACTGCCACACCACGATATCTGAAAGACTGCTTTACATTACAGCGTACACTCATGTAATCTTATATCAACCTATAATTTGTCCCTGCAAGCGCCCTCTGCATGTTGCAAAACATTCTACGACAAATCTTTTGCATTCCAAGCAGTTGAGTTGTGGAATGCCATGCCCGCGGAAATAAGACAAGCTCCATCACTTTCTGTATTTAAAGTTTAAGGCAAAAATCAGTAGATTATGTCGAAAGCTTATTAAAATCTGATTGTACTGTACTGTACTGTACATACTGTACTGTACTGTACATCTTTTTTACATAACATTTTGAATTCATTGCCTTCGTATTAGTATATGTAAGAAGGGTCATGGACATATGTTAGAATGTATGTGTATTATATTTTAGGCAATAATTAGTACCCTTTTTAAGTAGTTTTTTGCTTCTCTGCATTTTTATTATAGTTTGCAATCTTAGCGACGATGATTTTGATTGTGTGTATTCAAGTAAAAGTACCTACGAAAACAGATAAACTGGACATGCAATCATAGATCATTTCCAATGTTTTGCGGTTAGTGACGTCATGTCAGTCGTTAGTGTTTTAGCGGGAAAAATCTGAATTACATTACTATTGTATTTATACTCATAAAAAATACACAAATTTTTAAACATTATTTTTTTAGTAAACAAGCTTTAATCTTCAAGAAATAAAAGCAATTCAGAAAAATTGTTAAAATCCCTATTGGGTCAGTAAATTGCTCAATAAATAATTAAATAATAATTACAGCTTTAATATAGTAGAGCCAAAAGTAGCTACGAATAGTAGATAGATAGATATCCTTTATTGTACACCATAAACAAAAAACACGTATACAGGAGAGAATAACAATAAAACTAGTGTTACAAGCGGTGGCCTTATCGCTAGTAGATAGCATTGTTAGCATTTCTCCCAAATGAAAAAAACTAGGCGTCCTACTGGTATTTTTGTTATACTGTGGTTGCTCTAGAGTTTGACAAAACTACACTTTAAATTCAGTGTGGCCAACTTAACGTGTTTTTGCTTTTAACGTATATCTACAATTATTAATGTCTGTTCTTAACACGGATATTTTCTCGGGAATAAATTAAAAGTTGCTATGCACTTTAGTGGTATTTATTTTCCAGCGTACGTTCATGATTCGAATATAACAATGACTGACTGATTGGCAGGCTGAACGCAGTGTAATCAGAAACTTTGTGTCCGTACAGTTTCAATGATTTAGTTTTTTTTTAAATGATACTAACCTGTGTTGGTTTTAAAATTTTAAGAAAATAAAGCAAGAACTCATGCAAAATTTGTCATTTAAAGTCATACCACAGATAACCGTACTGAAATATTATTGCTAATCGATAGTTCATTATTTATCGGGAAAATACAGCCCACCCGATCCAACAATAAATAAATAATGGATTCCATAAATAAATGAAATCCCAATCGTTGAAGATAAAACCATGAAAGTCTGTATTATAGACACTTGACTTGAACCAAACGAATATTGGTTCTACCAATTTTGTAATTTCGAACTGTACGGGGGTGAAATTGGGGTTGAAATTGGAGATGAATGTCAATATGGAACGTCCCAACCGTCGAAGATAAAACCATGAAACTCTGTATATAGACACTTGATACAAAGCAGACGAATGTTTGTTCTATCAATTTCGTAATTTCGAACTGTACGGGGGTGAAATTGGGGTTGAAATGGGGGATGAATGTCAATATGGAACGTCCCAACCGTCGAAGATAAAACCATGAAACTCTGTATATAGATACTTGACACGCAGCAAACGAATGTTTGTTCTTGCAATTTTGTAATTTCAAACTGTACGGAGGTGAAATTGGAGTTGAAATGGGGGCCGAATGTCTCTTACGCTTTCAGATCTAAACAACTGAACCGATTTTGTTGAAATCGTATACAGTTGTTTTATGATAAGCTGTTTTTAGTAACCGTAAATGTGTCTGGGTATACAAATAGGTACTCCCTGAGTTACCTTAATATTTATTTCGCGCGGACGAAGTCGCGGGTAACAGCTAGTATCATATAAGGGACTCAACCATTGGGGTTGAGACATTGGGCCCGTGGGGGCCGGGAGCTCACCTCATCTTCAAAAGCCTTTCCAAGCGCTTGGTCGACGCGACGCGTGACCAAAATGCTGGCGTTTATTTGGCCCAACGCATAAGCATTGGCATTCAGCGTGGTGATGCCGCCAGCATGCTGGGTACGCTTT
Source organism: Ectropis crepuscularia (assembly GCA_963693475.1). Taxonomy (NCBI): domain Eukaryota; kingdom Metazoa; phylum Arthropoda; class Insecta; order Lepidoptera; family Geometridae; genus Ectropis; species Ectropis crepuscularia. Next base: position 6,003,087 of record OY856368.1, on the reverse strand, counting down.
CGATTGGTAGTGGGCTTGAACATCTTGATTATCTGTAGACCTTCATTGGTCTATGGATAATTCAGGTGTGATTAGTATAAGTATTTAGTTAGATATGTAGCGTAGTGTAGTTCTCATTGTATTTTAGTTTTGATAATAAAGGCTCTGCTCTTTTTAAAAAAAATAATTTAAAATGCGAAGAACACATTTCTGCAATTATACAAAAAGCAAACTCTTTTCTTTACGTCCTTCTGAATCCTTTCAATCTATAACTGTAGAAATGTTTCTTAAAATTTATGAAACATAACAAATATATGTGAAGACTACTTCAAAAAAGATATCGATTTACTTGAAAGTCTGCAAAGAAAAGCGACAATATGGCCATATACTCTTCGACATAAATCCTACACAGACAAGTTAAAAACCCTGCACCTAACTACATTAGTACACTACATTTACTACCTTACTACTTCAAAAAAAAAGTACGCAGTTCTATAAACTTTACATCTATATATATAAAAGCGAAAGGTCACTCATCAAGGAATCTCAGAAACTACAAATGCTAGGAATCTGAAATTTTGCATGGAGGTCTCTTTTAGCACGTAGGCGCTCGCTAAGACGGGGTTTTGCGAAATTCAACCCCTAAGAGGGTGAAACAAGGGATGAACGGTTGTATGAAAATTCGTGATTTTCAAAGTTATCAAATTTTGTTTCTAGACACTTGACACGAACCATTTCAATTTCGAACTGTACGGGGGTGAAATTGGGGTTGAAATGGGGGATGAATGTCAATATGGAACTGTCCCAACCGTTGAAGATAAAACCATGAAACTTTGTACCTATATAGACACTTGACACGAAGCAAACGAATGTTTGTTCTATCAATTTCGTACGGGGGTGAAATTGGGGTTGAAATGGGGGATGAATGACAATATGGAAGTTTCCAACCGTCGAAGATAAAACCATGAAACTCTGAATATAGACACTTGACACGAGGCAAACAAATATTTGATCTAGCAATTTTGTAATTTCGAACTGTATAGGGATGAAATTGGGATTGAAATGGGGGATGAAAGTATACATGGAAGCTCCCAATCGTTGAAGATAAAACCATGAAACTCTGTATTTAGGTCCTTGACACGAAGCCAATAAATGTTTGTTCTAGCAATTTTGTAATTTCGAACTGTAGGTACGGGGATGAAATTGGGGTTGAAATGGGGGATGAATGTCAATATGGGAGTTCCCAATCGTTGGAAGATAAAACTATGAAACTCTGCATATAGGCACTTGGCACGAAGCCAATAAATGTTTGTTCAAGTAATTTTGTAATTTCGAACTGTATGGGAATTAAAAAGGTGAAATGGGGGATGAATGTCTCTTACGCTTTCACACCTAAACAACTGAACCGATTTTGAAGAAAATGTATAAAATTGTTTTATTATAAGCTGTTTTTAGTAACCGTAAATGTGTCTGGGTATACAAATAGGTACTGCCGAGGTGCCGAGTTACCTTAGTATTTATTTCGCGCGGACGAAGTCGCGGGTAACAGCTAGTAATTTAATATTACTCTACGTATTTTTAAACCTGTCTACACTTTTTAAAAATCCAAGTTAGCAACACTGAACGGAACAATTGCTCGGCGGCCGCGACAGACGCAAACAGCCGCAAACGGTCGCTGCATCGCGATGCAGCTTCTTTTTGTAGCTAAATCGCGCGTTTCCGCTTCAGCTGCTAAAGCGCGCGTTTCCGCGTTAGCTGCTAAATCACGCGATTTTGCTGCAAAAAGTAGCATGTGTGGTCAGGGCCTTTGATAGCAAATTTTCATAAATCAATTTTATTCGTCCGCATTTTGACCTGTCTAGTTTTGTGGGTTTCTTTCTTTTGATAGACCCGACAGTGAACTGTCCTGTCTGTGTTTGTAATATCGGCCTCGTTTTTGACGTGATAACGTCTTATAATTCGATGAATCCGGCTGCACGCCCACAAAACATGACGTCATGTACCGTTACCGTCGGTCGTTACCTCGCCGCATGTTTGTTACAGTTGTATTAATTATTTCGACCAGTAGTTCAAGCGGGGATGTAGCTCAGTGGTAGAGCGTTCGCTTTGCATGTGAAATGCCCCGGGTTCGATCCCCGGCATCTAAAAGCTTTTTTGCATTGTTTTGATTGAAAATGACTAAATTCTACTGATAACTTTTTACATACAAATCTATTAAACAAATGAAATTAAAATTTTCTTTTGAAAAATGCAACCATTCCATCAGTATTTTCTTAAGACGTTGTCACGTTCTATCGTCAGTAAACCGACTTTACAGACAACCAATTTTTTTTTTTTGAATAACAATAGATTTGCACTTGATCTCCATCTCACCAGATGTTGAATGACAATGCAGTCTATAATGAGACGTGGTTACCTACTTACCTAGAAGAAACCGATTTATAATGATCTACCTCGTCCTGTTATTCGGGTTCAACGATCTAACTAGAACAGCCAGAATTTAGAAACAAGATTTTAATAACTGGTTACGTAACAGAGAACAAGAAGTATTTTTTCATAACTGGTTACCATCATCATCAACAGCCCACTAAACGTTCCCACTGCTGGGACTCGGGGCCTTCTCTCGCAAGAAGAGAGTTAAGGCCATAATCCACCACGCTGGCCCAGTGCGGGTTGGCGGATGACACATGACTTCGAAAAATTCTAGGTACATGTCGGTTTCCTCACGATGTTTTCCTTCACCGTTTTAAGTTAGCGGCATTACGCACATGACTTCGAAAAGACAGTGGTGCGTGTGGGGTTTGAACCCGGGGTATCCGGATCGGCAGCCGCCGTTCTCCCGACTAGACCACCGTAACTTACCTTAACTTAACTTAACTGGTTACCAAATATAGGTAATTAAAACGGAAAATAAGTGTTTATTGGTAACTGGTTACAAAACACTGAAAATAATTCTTTTTTCGTAGCTGGTTAAAAATCAGTCGGTTACGAAAGTGGCTGAAGGGGAGTTATCTCCCGTTACAATACAAACTATTGAAAGCGTAAGATATTTAACATTTCTTTTCTTTCCTGGTGTGACATCCGTACGAAATTGCTCCAGCCAGAAGCTTTTCAGCAGAAATTCCTAGGAATGTTTTGAAGAAATATATAGAGCAATGCTTTTTCTCTTTTGGGTACTGTTTAAAGTATTTTATCCGCAGTCACCATACATAGAGGATCATGATCTTTTCTTTCTCTCTTAGCGAGAGATAGCCCTGAATTCCAGAAATGGAAAAACATAAAGAGTGCTGTTTAAGCTAAAGAATTACAATGGATGGTAGGATCATCAATAAATGGTCTATATCTGCCTACTTATTCTATGTGATAAAAAAGAAACTCGTGATGGATTCCAGGTGTATCCAGAAGGCTTGAGGAAGCAGCTGGCGTGGCTGAAACAGAACTACGGAGACCTGGAGGTGATGATAATGGAGAACGGATACGCGTCCACTTCCGGCCTGGAGGACACTACGCGGGTGCAATACTATAGGGACAATTTGGAACAGGTAATTTAACAGTAACGGCTGGTCTAGTCAGGAGAACGGCGTCTGCCGATCCGGAGACCCCGGGTACAAACCCCACACGCACCACTGTCTTTTCGAAGTCATGTGGGTAATGCCGCTAAATGAAAACGGTGAAGGAAAACATCGTGAGGAAACCGACATGTACCTAGAATCTTTCGAAGTCGTGTGTCATCCATCAATCCGCACTTGGCCAGCGTTGTGGATAATGGCCTTAACTCTCTCCTTGCGAGAGAAGGGCCCGAGTCCCAGCAGTGAGAACGTTTAGTGGGCAGTTGATGAATGAATAAATGAATTTAACAGATGTTTTTTTTTTAACTATAATAGTTTCGCACTTGACCGCCACCTCGCCTGATGTTTAGCAACGATGCGATCGCGATGGAGCGAAAAAATCAACTCACTCGATTTGAAGACACCAAGATTTTAACTATCGTGAAAAACCCACTCAGTCAACGCATTCCATAACCATTTCTTTAATAGTATAGAGTGAAGAGACGAGCAGGATATGTGTCTGATGGTAAGCAAAATGCCTGCCACATAACAGCACAGGAATATCACAAAAGTGAAGTCAGAGCTCTTCGATCGCGTCTTTGGAACATCAACCATGAAACCATGTCGCTTTTTCGAGCTACGAGCAGTGCGATAGAAAAAAGGGAAATGAAAAAAGGTGTAATTATCATCGTATGATCGTGCAGATCACTTGCATGCTATCCGAAGTAATATATTTAAAAGCTGTAGCCTAATGAGTAGAACGTATGATTCAAAATCGTGAGGTCATAGTTTCCACCTATGCCGATGTGTAGGGCTGTCATCGCTACTAGCTTTAACAGTGAAGTAAAACATGTTTAAACCAAAAATATTTTGAGGTCATGTCTTCTACGTCTTCAGCCAACCATTGAACCAGCGTAGTGGATTGCGGCATTGCCTCTCTCGTCGAGTGAAGTCCTTGAGTACCAACAGTGACAATTTCATGACTATTGTCACCAATAAGCCTGATATCGTGCTTTAGACCATTCTCACCGCCAGGCTGCGAGCTCCAATACACCACATGACGAGAACCTCCTGAAAACCGAGACGATAAGCTCAGCAAATACCTTGAATTGGCTGATGAGGTTACCGCCATGTGGGATGGTGATTCCACGATCACAATCCCGATAGTTGTGTCGGAGAACGGCCTTGTATCGTAAAGCCTCGGCCAACATCTTTAGACTTTTAAAGACTTTTGCTAGACGGTTGGATCAAGCGTCATATTTATACAAAAGGCAGCCATCTTGGACACGGCACACATCGTTCGGAGGTTCCTTACTCTGCAGCCCTAACTGTCGGTAGCTTACTAGGCTCTCCTCTACTCATGCATGCGGCACTATAGTTTTAATTTGTTATGACCTCTATATCTTGAAAATATGGTATAAAACTTCAGAAACAATGATTAACCCGTCAGTTGAGACTCATTTTAAGACAAATCCTAATAACTGATTTCACTCGTTCATAGTTTTTGTTTATACTGCTGCCGCAAAAATGTTTAGATGATAAAGCTTCACTTATGATTGGTTGTGTCAAAACTAACCCCAAAATTCTTGAGAGTAGATTCAATTTTATTTTTTATTTTTATTCACATTATGACTCATATTCGGCGCCGAGCACATATGGGCTCCCTGCTTCTGAGGGGGACATTACACAATTACAATTTTAAATAGGTAATCTAGTTTTTATGTAATTTAATAAATGTAATATAATCTTAGATAAATTAAATAACTAATTTTAATGGTATTAATATTTCATTTATAAGGGGAAAATTAAGGGAAATTACACAAGTACTTAAATTGTTCATGACAGGTGCTGCTCTCTATCAAGGAAGATGGTGTAAATGTGACAAGATACACTGCTTGGACCCTCATGGATAATTTCGAATGGGTGGGAGGATATCTGTAAGTAAATAAAATAAAATGTATGGACATAATATTATATAAATATTTTACAATATATTGTTGGACATTTCACACACAACACCATTTGACTACAAATAAATAAATATTGTACGTGTTGCCAGTGATGGCTTATGGAACTGAGACGTGGTCCTTAACTGTGGGCCTTATAGCAAAGCTCAAAGTCACACAGCGAGTTATGGAGAGAGCTATGCTCGGAGTCTCTTTGCGCGACAGAATCCTTAATGAGGATATTCGCAAGAGAACGAAAGTGGCCGACATAGCTCAAATATTAAGCAAGCTGAAGTGACAATGGGCAGGCCACATCGCTCGAAGAACTGACAACCGATGGGGAAGAAAGGTTCTCGAGTGGCGACCACGAACCGGAAGACGCAGTGTTGGACGGCCTCCCACTAGATGGACAAATGACCTCACAAAGGTCGCTGGAAACCACTGATTGCAGGTTGCGCAGGACCGTTCGTTGTGGAAATCTAGGGGGGAGGCCTATGTTCAGCAGTGAACGTCTTGCGGTTGATGATTATGATGATGAAATAAATATTGGTGGACAATTCACACACAACACCATCTGACCCCAAACTAAGCAAAGCTTGTAATATGGCGGCCAAATAGCTGATAAAATACTTCTATAGTTGTAAATACATAGGTACTTATAGACTACAGGCCCGTGAACAAAATTTACGTAGTAAATGAACCACCAGGAGACCTATGTAGGATGATAGAAGGGTAGTAGGGATATGTGGAACTGCCGGTATAAAGTAATAAGATTCAGCACTATGCCGTCACTTGTAAGCTGTCCAACTGAGTACCTAGTTCAAGAGGGGGGGTTGCAACCCTCGATCATTTCTCCTTGTCGCATGATTTTTGTACGGCGTTACGCCGATATAAGTATAAAATCAAACTATACTATACGATATAAATCAATAGATGTGCCCTCCCAAACTTCAGGCGCACGGAATTGTTTTCGTTGGGAAGAGTGAGCTTACTTTTTCCGTTTTAGTTGATTGTAGGAAGCGGTGAACGCCGGGGACGTGTAATATCTATCGCTATTCGTTGTCAACAATCAACATAATTAGTAGAACTGCAACATATCTCGCCGCTAGCGATTCTAGAGGTCAAGTAGATTGGTAGTTGTAAACTACTCACGCTACACACAGAGACGCAATTTGTTTACAAGATGCTTCTAGGGCACATCAATAATTGATTTATATCGATAAATCTAGGTAGGTTTTGTAGTGGTAGGACTCTTAGCAGAGTTCGCCTGGGGAAGTACCACACCTTTGCCAATTATTCTACCGCCAAACAGTAATGTGCAAACATTACTGTGTTCCGGTTTGAAGGGCAATGTTTCCAGAGAAATTACAGGGTTTAGAGATATAACAACTTAGATCTCTGGGTGACGAGCGCAGTGCAGTGCTAGGTAATGTGCTGTTATGTGGCAGGCATGTTGCTTACCATCAGGCACATGTCCTGCTCGTCTCGTTACTCTTCATTAAAATAAAAAAATATACATGTAAATAATAAGGTGCAATTTTTTTCCAGTACAAAATTCGGTCTCTACGAAGTGGACTTTGAATCTCCTGAACTGACGCGGACTCCGCGCGCCTCGGCCAAGTACTACGCAGAAGTCATACACACTCACTCTGTACCAAAGAATACGATTAAAGAAGAACTATGATATTATTAAATTATTATTTATACTTGCAGTAGGTGAAGTATGATTGTAATCGACTCTCTTTAATTATACTACGCTAATTCTCGAAAGAGTTGTAAGAAAAGCACCTATCTAGTTTAAATTTATCGTTAAACTCGGTGTACCACTCACAGTATAAAGAAATACTACCAGTAGTTTATGGGCTTTGATCTTGGGAGAAACGCCGATAATGTCTAGACACGGGTAGGGTTGTCGCAAACAAAAATGTTTATTAAAATATTCTATAAGAACTTTACAAAAACATACGGAAAACGTCAGCCCTGAGCCGCGCTCCTGCAATACTAACATTGTAATGTAGGCAATGCAGGAGCGCGTTTCCCGCGTCTCACCACGCACGCCCCGCACGATTGCCCCGTCTAGACGGCTTCGTCGAAAGACTGTATGATTTAATAAATTGTGGTGCTATCGGTGTGTCGTAGAGGACAATGTGCGCCCCCACGAAAAAGCCCTGAGTATAAGTATTAGATTAGGTAACTAGGTACGCAACTAAACATATTCCCAAAGTTGGGACTTGGGGCCTTCTCACACAAAGAGCTAGTCAAGCCCATACAGCTGGCTCATTGAGGATTGCCCGATGACAGCATGACTCCGAAAACGAAATTAATAAAATGGAAAATTAATTCTATGATATGAGTTTTCTTTCGCCGTTAGTGGGTACTTCTAGGTTCCTGTAGACATATTCGTAGAGTAGACAAAACTAGCGTTGGGTAGCATTGTCTACACGAAGCTAGAAGTACTATCTTGCTAAACTACTAGCTTGAAAAACTAGCCTGGTGTAGCTCGGGCATTACAGCCAGTGATCGGGGACCTTCCGCTTAAGGAAAACTGTGTTAACTGTGAAATCGCTCTCTCTTCTCTTTTCTTTTCTCCTGAAATTGTAGAGACAGCAATAGTAATGTGCAAACATTACTGTGTTCCGGTTTGAAGGGCAATGTTTCCAGAGAAATTACAGGGCTTAGATATATAACAACTTAAATCTCTGGGTGACGAGCGCAGTGGAGTGCTAGGTAATGATTTGGACTCTTCATGTTCCAATAGCTGCGTGTCACTGTGCTGTTATGTGGCAGGCATGTTGCTTACCATCAGGCACATATGATGTTCGTCTCGCCTATCTTTATTAAAAAAAAATGGTTGTCTGTAAAGTCGGTTTACTGACGATAGTTGAACGTGACAACTTCAACTACGCCTTAGAGCGAGGTAACGCCGCATGACGTCATGCGGCGAGGTAACGGCGTTAACGGCACATGACGTCATGTTTTGCGGGCGTGCAGCCGGCTTCATCGAATTATAAGACGTTGTCACGTCAAAAAAATTGCTAGTCCAATAATATGTAGTAAGGTCGTAGAAAGACAGTATCTTCAATAGTATTCCTGTTTCTGAGCTTCAATAGGTATATTTTATGATTTTTATGACACGCCAATGATGACGATGCGACGTACAATAATCAATATTTCAACTACACTGAACCATGTAGTTATAGGCTATAAATAACTTCATAGGTACCACGAGTGATATTTGAATTTACATTATACATTATTAGGTAATAATAATATTTAAGTTTATAAAATAAAAAATAGTCTCTCGAAAACGGAACTTTTATTTCTACCATAGGTTTCCTAAAACTATTGATAGTTGATAGGCTTAGATATTATTTATTATACCTAGTCTAGCATCAGACAAATTATTCTTACTAAATGATCTAAGTTAGACTACAACAACATTACAATGAAAGAATACAACAATGAAAGATATTAGACTGCAAGATAAATAAAGTGGCCAAGTGCGAGTTGGACTCGCCCATGAAGGGTTTCGTTGCAGCAAGTAACATAATATACAGATAGCGCGCGAGTTGAATGCAGTCGGGGTCTGAGGTAAAGAGCGGGAGCATCTCCCCCCGCTATCCGCACGCCCACCTCACGTCACCTCACGCGCCTGCAGTGTATAGTGCTGTCACTGTCGCGGTCACAGCACTCCGCATTCCTAAGCTCTGCATTCAACTCGCGCGCTATCTATACATAGTACACATAGTTTTTTTAGTTCGTTGTAACTTTGATCGAAGTTTTAATAATAATGTATTTAAGACGTACTAAAAAAAACTACTCATCAGATCGAGTTCAAACCAATTTTCGTTGGTAGTTTGCATGGTAATGTACATCATATATTTTTTTTAGTTTTTTCATTCTCTTATTTTAGAAGTTAGAGGGGGGGACACACATTTTACCACTTTGGAAGTGTCTCTCGCGCAAATTATTCAGTGTAGATAAAAACTATATTAGAAACCTCAACATCATTTTTGAAGACCTATCGATAGACATCCCACACGTGTAGGTTTGAGGAAAAAAATGTTTGGAGTTTCAGTTCTAAATATGGGGGGCAACACAAATTTTTCTTTTTGAAATTTTTTTTTGTAAACATCTTAATGCGGTTCACAGAATACATCTCCTTACCAAGTTTCAATAGTGTAGTTCTTATAGTTTCGGCAAAAAGTGGCTGTGACATACGGACCGACAGACAGACAGACAGACAGACATGACGAATCTATACTGGTTCCGTTTTTACGTTTTACGGAACCCTAAAAAGTAAGTACTTTTATGTCGTGCGTCCTTAGAAGAAGGTTGCGCGGTTGGTTGGTCGCAAGGTTGCACCAATGTGACAATTTCAGAAAAAAAGTAGTTCCAAGCTACGTACCTACTAGATGGCAATAATGGTAGGTATTAGTTTTATACATTTGATGGAAACGTCATATCAAACAAATTTAAAAATCGTGCTCATACTCAAACAATACTCAAAACTGAATAAATCGCAAAATGAACAAAGTGTACAGGTACTACTACAAGTACAATAAAAAACATTAAAGTAATACCTCTAAAATCTTGACTGTCACTGTCAAAAAATGACAATAATCACGATCACGACCCTGCGACGACTGTGTTTTGCCCTGTTTTGATAAAGTTCTCAGTTATTTATCTGAAATAATGCCATATGTTACACTTACAAGTCGAGTTAAATAATCGAAAGCTATTGCTAAATGTAACGAAAGTATACGACTTCCCAAATTACGTCTAATGCCCAAATCCCCAAATACAAAGCCGCAAAACGCGTGATACTGTGTGTATGTTTTCATCGATAATCTCAGTGTAAATAAAGTGAAAAATGAAGAAATTAAAGGGCTCTTTCCGCTATACGCAATGGGACCCGTGCTTGATCGTGTCCCAGATAGTGGCCATGCAGTCTATTTTGTATTTATCTCTTTGTTTGATCATGGGGGTGATGCAAGATGTGACTGGTTCTACACGGACTTTAGACCATTTGTTTGAATACCATGTAAGTTATTGGGACCTAGATTTGGTTTATTAGTTCTTATATTTTCAATATTTATATGTTGTATTAGTAGGGACCCTTTTGGGCTGTCCACCTGGGCAAGTAGTAGTACCTTTGCCTATTTGTCTGGCCTTAATGCAACTTCTAATTATTGCACGGGCTATATTATGGTTTTGCATGATACCTGGCTCTGCGTGAACACCACAATACATTAATATTGTTGGACATTCTTCATACAATATTATCTACATTCAAACTGAGTAAAGCTTGTTTAATGAGGACCAGCTGATATAATATTTATTAAATAGTAAACACATTCTTATAGAAACTCTAAACAGATCAATTTTTCTTTGCAATCAAGAGTTGAACTTTACTGCAAATGCCCTTTTCATTCAGAAAAAATGTCCCTGGATCATTGGCATCAAATTCCTGAGTACTGATGTAGTGAAGGTCCACAAACTCTGTTTTGTTTAATCAAATACTCCAATCACAGTAAATTTGTTTATTTTGGAACACAGGACCTAACTATGATGCACCTAATAGTAACTGATGTACATGTACCTACCTAGTACTTAGTAACTGAAAATTATGTTTTTCTTGTTATTGAAATTATCAACGATTAATGTAATATTTACCAGTAAATTTGTACTTGAGGAGTCTGAAATACTCATAATGTTTAGTTTAGTAGTCAATAGATATATTGTCACTCACATATATGTGAGTGTAGCATTGACAATAAATGTATTCCAATTAGAAATTTTATGAAATCAGCTAAACACTAAACTATGTTCCAACGATGAGAAAACAGTTTCAGAGTATGCAAATACATCTTCAATGTATACAAAGTTTAGATAAGTTCAAAAACCACTACATTGATTTCAATAAAATTTAAATGGGACTACCTATAAAGAATGATTTATCAAACAAAAAAATAATTATCCATATTTATATAAAAAAAATTGGCAGTAATAGGAACTGCGGATAGAAGTGACTTATGACTCAGAATTTGGTACTTCACTTTGGAAACTAAGCAGGTAAAACCGGAGGGATTGGCCATGAGCATGACCTATGAGAAATGCTGATGCATTTAGATGGCCAATGGCCATGGTCCCGAATTTACCTGAAGGTTTCTTATCATTCCCAAGCGTAAGGGTGCTTTTCCACCAGAGATGTGCTATGCTACGATGCTATGGATTCGTTTGATATCCATGATCATTATCATATTCATTGGTGCACATAGCATAGCACTGGTGGAAACGGATTCAACTAAGATATGTTTTTTGTATGGAAGGATGCGTGTTATGGATGTGTGCTATGGATGCATGCTATGGATGTGTGCTATGGGCCATCGCAAGTGGTGTAACTATGTGCAGGGCAGAGTACCTACAGTATGCCCGCGTTTTTCGCTGAAAGTAGACATGCCATCGTGGAAGCAAAAAAATCGATACATAGCATAGCTCGAGATGCACATCTTTCTCGCACAGCTACTTTGCGGCGGCGCATCTTCGTAGCGCATCTTCCTCGCACAGCTACCTAGCGTAGTATTGGTGGAAACAGTCACATATTTTCGTAGCGTAGATTTCACATCTTCGCAGCATAGCTGCATAGCACATCTCTGGTGGAAAAGAACCCTAACTATAGAATTCAATTTGCAGCCCACAAAAAATCTGTCTGCGGTGCATCAAAAGAGATTTTTTTCAATTCAAAAAGAATCATTGAAATTGTGAACCTCCATCTTTTTAGGGTTCCATACCCCAAGGGTAAAAACGAAACCCTATGGACTTGGCTGTCCGTCCATCCGTCTGTCACCAGGCTGTATCTCAAGAACGTTGATAGCTAGACAGTTGAAAGTTTCACAGATGATGCATTTCTATTGCCCCTATAACAACAAATACTAAAAATAAAGACATTATTTAAGGGGGGCTCCCATACAACAAACTTGATTTTTGCTCGATTAACTAGATCAGATTTTGTTCGATCAAATAAACTAGATGGCGCCACTAGTAAAAATAGAACGCGATATCGAATTCATCGTCAGAATCCTGAGCCAGAAATCAATATTTTAATGAAACTTTTTGTCTGTCTGCAGAAATTGCGATGTATAAGAAATTTCGAATAAAGCCAAAGAGGTTTTCGCCATTTATTTGCTAATAGCTTGGAACCCTTTGTGCGGGACTCCCACTCGCACTTCGCCGGTTTTATTTGAGTCTGTTAAGTGTTTACTATGAATTTTAAACAAATAACTTTGTATTTCAGGAAATACATGTCCGGGACGGTGAGGGCCGCTCAGTGATATTTGCCTTCGTACTGAATGCTGTCATTGGAGCATTCGCTCTGTGGAACATTGTGGGCCGAACCAAATTGTGCTTGGATTTTAGGTAATTTATACAACACTTATAATACATCTTTATTTATTTAACTTGCAGTGGCCTGAGTAGTTCCTGTTCCCGTCGTTTGTCTCCTTCTTTTCTGCTCCCATGGCGTACACGGCGATGTACAACAAATGTAAGAAGTATTAAAAAAGGACGTATAAAAAAAGTCGGACGTAGTCTCGGTAAAACAAAAACTGTGCCTATAGAGTCGGCCAGTTGAGTCCGCTGTGTATGTTTGCGTGTTAGCCTGTATGTGACTGGCTGACACGCTTACTTACACACAAGTTTGCGCGCATAATGACCGGCTGATGAGTGCGAATCATGCCTTTATGTGACAGCGCACTGGCCGACTCCATAGACACAGTTTTTGTTTTAGTGAGACTACGTCGGACTTTTTTTTATACGTCCATGTAAAGACATCTACAAGATCTCTCTGGATTCCATTACTTGATATTGCTACTCGCCCTGGCAGCTCCCGTTATCCACACTACGACGAGATATTGTGATAAGTTGATATTAGAGAGACGAACTTCTTAGCATTCCATGGATTCACCGTGCGGGTGCCGGGTCCATCGTGTGGCAGAGAGAGAAATATCGAGTAGACCCCAAGACTTGTGACTCGGGCGTAGGTTTAAGGGGCCCCTTAGTGACGTACGTCAACACTCACCTTCACTACTCGAATTCAAATTCAAAAATTGTGAACATTAGTCGAATGTCTGAGTTTAGTATTAAAATTAACGTGGTTGTTACACATCATATTTAATTGGGTAAACGGGTAACTCACGTGTAATGAGGTCGGTCAATCCGACTCGAGTTTCGGCCGCGTCCGGCGGCCTTTTTCAAGGTTCACGCGCTCGATGGTTGCACTGTATTTGGCACTGTGCCTAACGGGGAGTCGGATTGATCGATCATATTCCACATGAGCTACCCGTTTACCTAATAAATATTTTTAATTGATTGAGTTTAATTATTATAAATTGAAGTTTATTATTGTTTAGTTACTTATATTGTTAAGTTACGACTGGTCTAGTCGGGAGAACGGCGACTGCCGATCCGGAGACCCCGGGTTCAAACAACACACGCACCACTGTCTTTTCGAAGTCATGTGCGTAATGCCGCTAACTTAAAACGGTGAAGGAAAACATCGTGAGGAAACCGACATGTACCGAGAATCTTTCGAAGTCATGTGTCATCCACCAACCCGCACTGGGCCAACGTGATAAATTATGGCCTTAACTCTCTCCTTGCGAGAGTAGGCTTCGAGTCCCGGCAGTGGGAACATTTAGTGGGCTGTTGATGATGATGTGATTGTTTAGTTGTAAAAAAATAAATTGTTTTTCAGTTGCACATTCCACGGCATTCACCTGATAATCTGTTGGTTCTACAACGGCTCGTTCCCCACGACGTTCTCGTGGTGGACGCTGAACATCGCCTGCGGAGCGATCAGCTGCGTCGCCGGCGAGTTCCTGTGTCTGAGGACGGAGCTGCAAGCTATACCGCTCGCTAACATCGGCTCGAAGGTATTACGCTCTTAGTGTAGTGGTAGGAGCAAAGAGTTTACTTATACTATGTTAAAACAAACTCTTTACACCGAAAGATCGATCAGACCCACGGGTCTGATTGCTCTTGTGGAGGTGTCATAATTTTGTTGCGGAACATCACTACGTTGCCATTTTTATTTTATTTTAAACTTTACTTTTCCAAGTGTATCCGTGCCGTTTACCAACCATATCGAGCTTTTGGGCGTAACTATCCACGCAACCACGAGACAGTGTGTTTATTATTAAGATTTTAGAGTGACGAGACGAGCAAGACTTGTGCCTGATGGTAAATAACATGCCTGCCACATAACAGCACAGTAACACGCAGCTATTGAAACTTGAAGAGTCCAAATCATTACCTAGCACTGCACTGCGCTTGTCACCCAGAGATCTAAGATATTATATCTCTAAGCCCTGTGATTTCTCTGGAAACATTGCCCTTCAAACCGGAACACAGTAATGTTTGCACATTACTGCTTGGCGGTAGAATAACTGGCAAATGTGTGGCCCTTCCCCAGGCGGACTCTGCCAAGAGTCCTATCACTACTCTCAAAATGCCACGGTCGGTAAACGGCACGGATACACTTCGAAAAGTAGGAGTTAGTTGAAGTCGACTCGTTTTGCGGAGAACAGTCACGCCTACATTTTTCACTAGTTTAACTTGGCCATGTAGATATCACCCATAAAGACTATACAGAAATGGTGACTGCATCTTGATGCAGTCACCATGCATGCATGCGTGGCCCTTGGGCCAAGCTCAGATACTCTATCATATCTCTATACAAGAGTGCAAAGTTGATATTTAATCATATGCTCTATTTTGATGACTGAGCAAGCGAAGGCATCTATTTGAGTCACAAGCGCATCGAGTATAGATCTCTCTCTCTCTCAGTGCCTGAGTTTGTTGCCCATAGAAGTAATCAGATGCAGGACAAGTATTTGTATTCATCACACAGATATTTGTCTTGGGTGAAAAGCGAAACCCACAACCTATGGCTGTGCAAGCAGAACTACTGCCATCTAAGCCACTAGGCCAGCCAAAGTAACTCTGTATGTCTGTCTGTAATGCTATCACCAACAAACTGAACCAATTTAAATGAAACTTGAAACAGATGTAGGCTAGTCTGAGAAAAGACATGCTACTTTTTCATGCCAAAAAAGAGTTTTAAGAGGTTGAAATAAGCGATAACGGTCGGAATTTCCTTCAAAAATCTGATATAACTCAGTGGTCTAAACCTCACGATTAATTTTTAGCCACCAGACCACGGCGGATTTTTAAGGGCCATATGTAAAGATCGCAATATATAATAAACCTCACATTGATATTATAGCCACCAGACCACGGCGGTTTTTAGGGTTCCGTAAAACGTAAAAACGGAACCCTTATAGATTCGTCATGTCTGTCTGGCTGTCCGTCCGTATGTCACAGCCACTTTATGCCGAAACTATGAGAAACTACACTGTTGAAACTTGGTAAGTAGATGTATTCTGTGAACCGCATTAAGATTTGTACAAAAAAAACAAAAAATAAAAAACATTAGGGTTGCCCCCCATCACACCCCGGACACTCGGCCTAAAATCTATACAGACGGTGCAGTTGACATACCTACACTCACACATCTCGCATATGTCGTTCGAACGCATTTACGCATGTGTGCGTGTCATCTATGTCGTGTCGCTGAGTGCTTCTCGCGTTCTTGCGGGGTAGGAAGCTTGAAACTGGCGGGGGGTGGGGAGTGTCCGTTCTATCTGTATTATCTATTCTATGCCCCCATACTGAGAACTGAAACTCAAAAAATTTTTTTTCGTCAAACCTACACGTGTGGGGTGTCTATCGATAGGTCTTCAAAAATAATGTTGAGGTTTCTAAAATCATTTTCGTCTACACTGAATAATTTGCGCGAGAGACACTTCCAAAGTGGTAAAATGTGTCCTCCCTCCCCCCTCTAACTTCTAAAGTAACAGAATGAAAAATCTAAAAAAAAAATATGATGTACATTACCATGTAAACTACCAACGAAAATTAGTTTGAACTCGATCTGATGAGTAGTTTTTTTTAGTACGTCATAAATACACTATTATTGAAACTTCGATCAAAGTTACAACGAACTACAAGAACTAGGTGTACTATGTATATTATGTTACTTGCTGCAACGGAACCCTTCATGGGCGAGTCCAACTCGCACTTTGCCACTTTATTTTAAAGGCCATATGTAAAAATCACAATATATCTTACAATAGAATATGCATGCATGATACAAATTTGTCCACAGTCGTGGTGCCTACTAAGCCTGGCTTACTTAAACTACCTAATACCCCCTAACTCGAAAATGATATTCTTTCAGGTGGATTTATGAGAAAAGGCCACCAGCCCCCACTGGGGTTACACCGACCTGACGAAGCAACATCCACTCGGGCTGCGCGGACGCGGCATGTAGTGTACCTATCGAAACATAACTGACAATTTTGTAAGCAAAGAGCGTTTTTTCACACAAGCCGTTGATAGTAATTTAAAACTTATTTTATTAACCTATTTAAAAAAAATCACTATGTGTAAAACTTTATGATTTTTTGGAAATGTAGTGTTATTTATTCAAACATTATATCATTCACTGCTATACTTATCCACGTAGCTCAAAGCGCAGCCACGTCCGGTCCGCACCGTGTCTAACGCTAAAATGAACGGTTGACGGCTACTATCCCCTCCACTCTCCACTCGTATGCATGAGACAATATAATAAAATTGTATCTAAAGTGTTGATACTGACACACGGAAAAAAAATTAGCAGTCGTAGGAACTGCCGATAGAAAGTGAAAACTTATAACTCAGAATTTGGTAGCTTACCTTGGAAACTACATGGGTGTAACCGGAGGGCGTGGCCTGGTCATGATGGCATGCCCATCTAGAAATGCGTCAGCATTTCCCATTGGCTCACGCATTTCTAGATGGTCATGCCACGCCGTTTCAGCATTTCCAATTGGCTGATGCATTTCTAGATGTCCAATGGCCATGATCCCGAGTTTACCCGAAAATATCTTATCATACCAGAGCGTGACGCTAGAATTCAATTCATACGAAAAATCTGTCTAGGCGCGCCAAAAGAAGTTTTCATTTCAAAGAGCGTGAATCGCATGCTGTGATTGCTTGTGAACTGCTTATTTTAATAGGGATTTATATATCGGGGAGGGCTGCGCCCGCGCGCCGCACCCCACTCCCCACTCCCCACTCCCCGCTCGCGTCTTCACAGTCCTTGAGTCAGTGTACGTTATGATCGTACACACAAAAGTGCAGAATATCTTGCATTATAATTTACTTACTTGCTTTTATAGACTGGGATTGCATTAGACTTTGACGTACCATGTAACCCAGGGTATTGATATAAGCACTTGAAAATAACTCCTTAAGATATTATGAACTCCAATAGCTCATAAAGTTTTGCACACATAGAACTGACTTCTAGAAGGTTTCAAGAGAAATGCAGGATCAATAACTTTTGTATAATGTTATAACTTCTAATATAATACTGATCTCACATGTTTTGCAGTTTTTAATATACTCGGTAATAATATATCGGTGGAGTTATAGGTTCAATAACATTCGATTTTCGCCAAGGATTGCTCTGACTCTGATTTGTATCATCATTTTATTAAACTTTTCTTTACTTATCACATTTTATGGAACGAAGTTCCTTACAGCATTAAAGTCAAAGTCAAAGTTCTTTATTCATAAATGTACAATTTACACGTCAATTTTAAAAACAAAAAAGAGCATACAAAGAGTATACATTTTTAAAGTTTAAATTTAACATTTTATTGTACGATAATGAGTATCGTACAAATAAGTGTCAACCATTAAAGTATAATATGTATTTATTACAATTGTAATGAATAATGTCATTATTTTTACAATTTTATTGTAAGTTTACCATCACTCTTTAAAAAATCGCTGTAACTATAAAAAGTTTGATCGATAAGCCAGCTTTTTAATCGGTTCTTGAAGCTGCCCAAACTTGGGGCTGATTTAACTATTTTAGGAAGAGTGTTATAAACTTCCGGTCCCATAATGTGAGTCAGCTTTTCCGATCTTGTGAGGGAGTGTGGTATACTATCCAGCTTGTCAGCGTTGCGTATATTGCATTAGAGGAGATAGGGGTTATGCTGCGCAACCGAACTGAAAACAATGCGTGACTACAATCGTCCGAAAAATACATATATAACGGAAGTGATGGTAAACTCTGCCCGTGTCCAATATTGCTAACTTTACTTTTCAAATGATCGTACCATCTATACTATCTATACTTCTATACTAATATTATAAAGCTGAAGAGTTTGTTTGAACGCAAGGATCTCGGGAACTACTGGTCTTAATTTAAAGATTCTTTCTCTGTTGGATAGTCCATTTATCGAGGAAGGCTATAGGTTATTTAACATTACGGTACTATCAACAGGAGCCGAGCATGAATGAAAAATGTAACAAAAACGGGAACAAATATTGCTTTTTGAGAGCTTTCGTTGCGACAGCATATCGCTGGTTTGCGAGAATAGCGACGGAACTAAAAATGATTGATTTTAGAAAATGGCATTTTTTAATTTCTTTGTAAATATTTTAGTACATACCGCAAAATGTAAATAATTTATTGAGGGATTGACTTTACTGATTAAAGGAAAATTTATCGTAGTATCAAAAAACATAAAAACATTTTCGAACTTTTATTAAAATTATTTAAAAAATCGTCATACAAAGGGGGGTTTCAGACATCAGTCTTTATTCATGAGACACCAAATTATAAAAATCAAGTTATGTCATTTATTTAGCTTTAAAGCCTCTTAAAAATACAAATTAAAACTTACAACAGTGTTTAAAACTTTTGTACTTATAAGTATAACAAAAAAATAGTTTTATAACAATACAATAGGAACTTTAAATTTAGGTATTTATAACCCTGTTTATCAAAATAAATGAAATAAAAATAAACGTAAATTCTTCAAAATAAGTAATGAAAAAATATCTAAAACAGGAACATTAATTCTTAAAAGGAAATCTAAGTAAAATAAATCATTTATTTTACAACCCCTCATAAAATTGACGATAATAGTTTGGAATTATATTTTTGTTAACTAAATCTACTAGTCCTTTTTTCTTATTTTCTGAGATTCCGTTCCTTTTTTTATAAGCAGATTGCAATCTGTAATTTTCGTCCAAAGCTTTTGATGCACGGCTAGTAATTTTCACACATTTAAATTCATTTTCACCGTAAGATGTTTTATAGAAAAAGAACCCTTTGTGGTCAGCATCTACTTTCAAAATCTTTATATCTGCCATTTTCACAGTCTCATTATCAGTATTTTTATTAAAATTTCTACCCATGTCAGAAGTTAGAGACTTTAATTCGTAAAAACTTCTATGACTCATTTCTACGACTTTGTAAGGAGATCCTTTCTTTTTAGCAGTGCGAATAATTGAAATGTACTGATCCGGTGTATAGATAGGGCCAGATTTCAGAGTCTTTTTGATGCTTCTTTCAATGACAGAATGCACACTGTCTCCTTCGTTTTGTGTGTGTCCTTTTATCAGATATTTATGCGTGATACTATTTATATGAGCTAAAGTAGAAACAGCGTACATGTACATACTAATAATAAATTTATTCTTTTGCTGTCCACAGCAGTTATCAGAATAAAAAATAACATCAAGTTTGGCTTCAGATGTTAGATCTCCAAGACTTTTTAAATACTCTAAAACACAGGTCCCTATTTCTATAGCTCCTCTATTTGCTTCTCCTTCATGCCACACGTAGCAGAACGCATTTTTATTTTTCATCTCATAGATCGTAAAGTTTAAGGTATTCACTTTTGAAACATAGTAAAAATTAGACACATCTCCCCTAGGACATGGCATCACAGCTTGTAAGTCATAAACTGCTACAATAGTTGATTCTTTATCTTCTGCTTCTTTCTTGTCCTTAACCTTCTCCATTCTTGAAAGCTCTTTTTCTTTTAGATGGTTCTCATATTTAGACTTCAGTCGATTTTTATCTTCTCCAGTTGCGTTATTGTAGGCAACACAATCCTCGCACTGATCTTTCTTTGGTTGGTAAAATGCGATATTAAATTCTCCATTAAATATTCTATTAAACATGATATAATTAGCACTTTTCTCTCTTTTTTCTTCACACTGTTTCACATAATCTCTATAAATTTCTGCAATAGTCTTACTTCCATCAATATATTCTTTCTGCGTATCCGCTCGACAGTAATGGCTTTCTATTTTTGGTATCGCCTTAATGAAATTTCTCAAACTATCTTTAATATTATTATCTACGCGACTGTGATTGCCATGTTTCCCTCGAAGATCCTCCACTATAATGCCTGAAACGTCACTTCTTGATTTTTCGGTAACTGTTCGAATAAATCTATCAGATACATCCAGCGTAGACATAAAAAAACTCTTACAAACCCGAATTTTTTCGCCATCTTTGTCTTTAAAATAAAATGCGTTATTATTTCGACGTGTTCCTTTTTTATATTGATATGTCGGGACAATAGAGGTCATATTGAATGCTGCAAAAGTTCTTTTACTTTGCAAATCAGGTAATTTATAATATGCGTCAAAAATATGGCGTCGAGTCTCATCATCAAACTTTGTGTTACACTTTAACTTGCATTTTTCTGTACATCCTGGTCCTAATCGTCTCTCTCGTATAACTTTATTATTTTTGCCTACATATTCTTTCCCTGCATTTCGTAGACGTTTTGCTACATTCGATTTCCAAAGTCCTGGCTGCATTTTCCTCTTACGTGTAATATTTTGGTTTGATTTACGTGAAATATTTTCTTCTTCATTCTCTTCTACTGTTTCAACCGAATCTGACGATAAATCATGATTTTCAATGTGATAATTAGGATCTGCGATACTATCATCCGATGAAAAATCTCTTTCTTCCTTTTCTTCTTCACTTTCAGCATTCATATTGGTCAGTTCAACAGCTTTTGGTTCACTTTCTATTTGTGAAATACTTTCTACTGCAGTCTCATCTTTATTATTATCATTTACTGACTCTATACTTACCTTATTTTCTTTGGTTTTATTTTCTAAGCTATGGCCGTGGAGTCCTTTTTCATTTAAATTTATAATGTTATTGGATTCTTTATTACATTCTTCTGTTTCTCTATTGCTGGAGGAAGATGAGCTAGAAGACGAGGAAGATGAGCTAGAAGTCGAAGAAGATGAGCTAGAAGATGATGATGACGATATGGATGGTGATCTTTGTCGCAAAATCAATTTATTTTCTTCTGAATTATTACCTGAAATCCAATAAACATTTATTTATTAACAGAATAAATACAAAAAGCAATAGTTATTTCACGGGTTTCTTGCAGAGGAACAAGCTATTATGTAATAGAAACACTCACATTTTTGTAATTCCCGGGAATCGAACCCAGGAGATTACGATCAGCCACTAGCGTGAGCGTAAACTATTTGCAACAGGACAAACTACTACATCGGAATAAAAATGATATCGAAAAATCTTTCGACTGGTTGAATTCAAATATTTTATTTTGCTTACCTGATGTGTTATTATAATTTATATCATTTTCGATATTTTCATCGCAACTTGTTGCATTTAACGGCAAACTGCTTATAAGTGTATTGGAACCTAAAATATTTTAAATAGTTAAATAGTTGAAAGAATAAATAAAATTGAGATAAACTGCAAATATACGAAAATTGTAGGCTAACCTTGTTCACTATTCGTTAAATCATGTTGATCTTCATTTCCTTTATTTTGACTGGCCGCTTCTTTCAACTTTCCCAAGAATAACATTCTTTCTGCCATCTTGAATAATTCTGTTAAAGATAATTATCTAAAACAAATAATTTAACGTAAATAATTAATCATCAAATAATACCATGTAAAAAACTAACTCAATATTTCTATCCCAAAATCTCTTAAACACAGACGCATTTCGTAATAAGAAGCAAAACCATGCCCACTTTTTTCAAAAATAAGGACGTTTCTTATTTACGACAAAATAAAATCCGTTTATTTTTCGTGAATATAGACTCAAGTTACAAAAAGTCGGTATAAAATACAATATCATAAGCAATCACTCATATTTATTCAAGAATACAGGCGTAAATAGAAATGAGACATAAAAAGATACTTACTTTTATCAGGAACAACGACGGATCACTAAATGAGTCACTATTCTTGAAAAAAAATCAACAATTGTTGCAACCAAACTGTAAATACGTCGGTATTTTCGAGAATCGACCGTGCGTTCACTCTGTTGTCATTGGCTCAACTGAGATGAGTCTTTATTTGTGATTACGCTTCGAGTGTTTTGTCTCAAGTGAATAATGACGCTGTCTCTTTCTAACGAAAGCTGGCGCGATATTGGCGTTGCGTCTCTGTTCACGATAAAATATCAAAGATTTATGATTGTTTGGCATACAGAATTCAATTTGACAGAATTTTTAATTACGTCGGTATTCTCGCAAACCAGCGATATGTCATATTATATTAAAGGTTGCGTCATTAGAACCTAAAGTAACCGAATTTGTTCAAAATTTGAATTGGTACGATCGATTTTCGATAGATGGCGTAGCAACGCGCGCGCGTTCAGCTAGTTTTAAATATAATCGAAGTCATACAATCAATTAAAGTTTCGCTGATAATGTTAAACAAAATAACATTATAACTAAATGTCGAGTAAAAAAGACTTTACTAGTAGCGCCATCTTACTAGCGTAGTTACCTGTCCAGTTGTTTGTCCTCGGCAAAAAATGGTCTTTTGATATTTTGTAAATATGTATTTAGATTTTTGAATTCAACGTAAAACGTATGTATACGATTTGGAAGAGGTCTCATGGTCTCATGTGTCCCTTAGACTGTACCCGGATAGAACACTAGACAATAGCTCATAAAGTTTTACACATATAGAACTGACTTCTAGAAGGTTCCACGAAGAATGCAGGATCAATAACTTTCGTGTAATGTTATAACTTCTAATACTGATCTCACATGTTTTGCAGTTTTTAATGTACTCAGTAATGCTGCGGCCCCACCTATGAGGCGAATATTCGTAACGTGTTGGCGCAACAAAAACATCGTATTCTGACTAAGACGATGTTGGTGTCTACATTAGCAGGCGAAGATTCATGTCAAATTGGTGCGATGTATTGTGCTTTGATTATTTACTTGTCTAGATAGACCGCTCCGCGTAGAAACATCAGAAATATAAGTTAAGTTAAGATAAGTTCGTCCTGTTAACCGGTTTAATTGTCGCAACAATGACGTTGCGCGGTTTTGTGACATTTGAATATTTGCGCTATAAAAGTCTGCATAAATTACCAAGGACGATTGAAAACAACTAAAAATATTAGCTGATATCGGTAAGTAACCTTTACATTACCATGTAGTTAAAGAAGTAAACGATAGATTTTTAATACATATAACTTTGTCTCAAGATGGCGTCGTTTGCTGCCAAATTTACAGGGTTGCCTGTTCTTGAATTTAATTTTCCGTTAGTGTACTGTTAATTTTTAACGAGAACGAGAGAGCTACTCCGCGAGATTCTGAATGCGTGCGAGCGTCGGGAGCAGGTCGCCGTCATCTTCTG
This sequence comes from Ectropis crepuscularia, assembly GCA_963693475.1. Taxonomy (NCBI): domain Eukaryota; kingdom Metazoa; phylum Arthropoda; class Insecta; order Lepidoptera; family Geometridae; genus Ectropis; species Ectropis crepuscularia. Next base: position 5,979,037 of record OY856368.1, on the reverse strand, counting down.
CAACTTGTCCAAAGTGCAACTGATTTGCATGATCTTATCCCACATTGTCCTTTTTTATCGGAATGCTCGTAGCTCAATAAAGCGACATCGTTTCATGGTTGATGTTCCAAAGACACGAACGAAGAGATTTGACTCTGCTTGTGTGGCAAGAACGTCTACACTGTGGAATACGTTGCCTGAGTGGTACAGTGGGTGTTGCGCAGGGTTCATCAGTCTCTAACGTCTTGTTGAAGTGAAAACTTCTTTAGGCGCGCCTAGACAGATATTTCGTGGGCTGTGAATTGGATTTTAGCGTCACGCTCGGATATGACAAGAAATCTTCGGGTAAAGTCGGGACCATGGCTATTGGCCATGAATTAAATTAAAACAAATTATGGGTCTCTCTAAATCGAATTATATTTTACCCACTTTTACTTTTGAATTACTTTTGTCGCAATTACAGCGTAACGCGTCATCTAGACAAGTCAATAATCAAAGGCATTGTGCCGAATAGGGTTGTTCAGATTGTTGTGCGTCGAGACAACAATCATCAGTAATTTAAAAATGAAGGAAATAGTGGCTTTGCATCATATGTCAGTAAACTGTCATTTATTAAAATTATACGAGTATCATTTACGAAATAATATGAAAAAGAGAAGAATGAGGAGATGGTGGATGACTACTATTCATAGAAACCAAACGATGTAAGTATTCTGGAAAGTAATCTCTTCTTACCGCAGGCGCAAGAAGGTAGCCGTGAGTGTATAATAATTGTTGACGATTGGCTGGAACATTTTCTTTTTCTATTTTTAATTGTATTTTATATTCTATTTTTCCTGTGACTTCAGTTGTTGCTTTAGTTACCTTGGTTAAGGAGCGTTTTGGTTTAATTTTGTATATGTTTTAAATCATTTTAATATTTTTACTATCATTGTGCGCCTCTCTCTTTTCCTATATTCACCAGCTAGTTACAGTCCACCGCTCCTCAATAATTATAATTTCACTTTGTTTTTCTCATGTACAGCACAGGAATGGAAAGTATGTATGTTATCTTACTTAGCCGCAGAGATTGGCATGGAATTTCCTGGATTTTTACGTATGTCAACATCTGGCTTTGAAATACTACTACAAAAGGTCGCCAATTTAATTACCCATACCAACCATTAATTACCAATAATAGTTTAAAAAACGAAAAAACACGCTTTTAGCACGCACTAAAAATTACAAAAGCATTTCAAATAGCCTGTCCACCATCTTGGACGTCCGCCATATTGAATTTAAGTCACGTGACTATTTTTTTCGTATTTCTGACAGCAAATCCTTTCATTTGATACCCACATCATGCGGGTGGATTTCAAATAGCCAGTCAGCCATCTTGGGGAGGGCGCCATATTGGATTTGTAATGACGTTTTCTTTTTAAGTCATGTATTGTCATCAGAATTCAGAGCGTGTGTAAAATTTAATCCTAATCAAAGACCGGGAAGTGGGTCAAATTAAGATTCCAAGATTTTCTTACATACATACTCGTAGTTAGTTACCTACAAGTGAAGTTAACAAAAGCGTGTTAAAAAAGATACGATCAGAAAAGCTAGTAAAGCTTTCCAATACTTAAGTCTTAAACATTCCTTTTGTGACGTTTGAAATTGATTGTATCAATTGTATAATTTATGGGGAACCTTACCAGAAATAAATGAATTTTGATTTTGAATTGACGTAGGTCAAGCGAATATTGCCGCGACAAATCCCTATGATTCGCGCCAGTTTACCAAGAGCTCTCCGATGCTTCATCGTCTTGTTGCGCATACATTGCGATAACACGATGTACCCGGCCACACTAATCGCGCCAACACGAATATTCGCCGTAGGACGCATATGAGTCCGTACCATAATAATATATCGGTGGAGTTATAGGTTCAATAACATGCGATTTTCGCCAAGGATTGCTCTGACTCTGATTCGTATCATCATTTTAGTAAACTTTTCTTTACTTATCATATTATTTATTATATTATTTATTTTATGGGACGACGTTCCTTACAGCATTAGAGGAGATAAGGGTTATGCTGCGCAACCGAACTGAAAACAATGCGTGTACAAACAATATTGCTAACTTTACTTTTCAAATGATCGTACCATCTAAAACTATCTATACTAATATTATAAAGCTGAAGAGTTTGTTTGTTTGAACGCAAGGATCTCTGGAACTACTGGTCCGAATTGAAAGATTCTTTCTTTGTAGGATAGTCCATTTATCGAGGAAGGCTATAGGGTATTTAACATTACGCTACTATCAACAGGAGCGGAGCATGAATGAAAAATGTAACAAAAACGGGGAAAAAATATTGCTTTTAGAGAGCTTTCGTTGCGTGACAGCATTTGTCATATATGTTACAGGTTGCGTCATTAGAACCTAAAGTAACCGAATTTGAACAAAATTTGAATTGGTACGACCAATTTTCGATAGATGGCGAGCGCGTTCAGCTAGACTATAATAAAATGCAGCAATATTTTTTGGAAATTGTGTTGCTTCCATAAATATTATTATGTAAAGGAACTTTGTTCATACCTGGTGTCCCATGACACATATTTTTTTTTAACATAGAGACGAGACGAGTAAGATATCTGGCTGATGGTAAACAACAAGCCTGTCCTTAACAGTCAAGTGCCAAATTGTTCTAGTGTCGCTTGACGTTGGCCCAATAAAATATCACTGAAATATGGGCTTTATTCCATGCCCGTTAAGATATAGATTACATTGGAAACATACATTAGCAGACGGCTCGCTAACAGCGAGCTTACTGCCGTACGAGCTAAGATAAAATGATTTTAATTCTAACTGAACAATATTATTACTTCAAAATAATAAGGTAATTAAATATGATTTAATTTTATTTGTGATATTTTTAATGAATAAATATATAATACTTCAAAATGAGAATAAAATAAAAATGGGTTTACATATGTTTAAGATTTTATACTATGTTATCTTGCATACATAACGAGATATAGCCCAGCAGTGAACTATGAAAGGCTATGGTGAAATGGAAAGATGAACACAGAGATACATGCAATAATAATAAAAAAACATGAGATTTTTTGTTTAATGTGTTCTATACAAAAATGGAACGTAATTATGAACGTAATTTTTTCATATGTTTTTGCATAATTACGTTCCATTTTTGTATAGAACACAATAATAATATATATTTATGATATTATTAATGCAAAAGTTTGGATGTTTCGATGTTTGTTGTTTAATGAAGCCGGAATGTCTGAAGGATTGTGTTGAAATATGTATCAAATGTCCAGTTATTTAAGGTTTTATCTGCGGAAAAAGTGAGCTGAATTTTAGTACCCATACATTACGGCGTTGGAATGAATATATCCGAAAAATCTACAATTATATCGTGCCAGCTAAAAAGCTGGTACGATCTAATGCCCGGTTTACATTATTCCAGTCAAGCAATCGAATCTGGCGCTGGATTGCTTACTGGAAAAATGTAAACCGGCACTGGAAAGCATCAATCCAGTTAACTTACTCAATGCTAACCAGTGCCGGTTTACATTTTTCCAGTAAGCAATCCAGCGCTGGATTCGATCGCTGGACTGGAATAATGTAAATCGTGCATTTAACGTTACGAAAATTATTCCGGAAAAAATAACGGGAGCTACGGGCAAAGTCGTGGGGCGTTGCTATAGTGATATTTATTTTGTCATTTGTCAGAGCAATACCTTTCTTTTTTTGTATTCGGTTGATTCAACTAGTGTTTGAAATATTTGTAGTATTTGAATAAGTACCATGAAAACTAAATTTGTCTTAGGCTTTAATTAAATTATGTTACATCGTTATAAACTTTGTAGTTAATGTAAATAAAATATTTCTTTATCGTTTTTAGTTTTATTATGTAACTAGTTGACCCTGGAAAAAATGTTATGTCATAATATAAATTATTACATTTGCCTATAGTGCCTGAATTCAGAAGCAAGTTAGAAGGAGGCAATTCTCGCTTCTGTATTTAAATAAGACTCAAAGCTCAGACAAATTATTATGGCTAAGGGCTCCTACACAAAACCACGAATTCGCATCGCATCGCAAAAATATCTGCGAATTCGCACGTATGCATCGCAAGAACTTCCGATTTGATTCGCATTCCTGCGATATTACGTCATACTTGGTGACATGGTGACACCATTTTAGTCAGCTCTGAGAGAAGAGAAAGACGCTCTTCAAATGAAGATAAATATGCTCATTCTAAAATAATCAAAAAAAAAATGGTTGTCTGTAAAATCGGTTTACTGACGATAGTTGAACGTGACAACGTCTTAAGAAATCAGTACGCTGATAGCGCGAGTAGTGATACCGCTCGACACGGCGGGTGGCGCCCTCAGCGCTCAGCTTCGTCCGCATGGCACGGACGACGAACTAACGGTAACGGCGGAACGTTACAGTTTTGCGGGCGTGCAGCCGGCTTCATCGAATTATAAGACGTTATCACGTCAAAAAATCTTCTATTCTCAAACTTAATTATTATTATTAATTATAATTATTATTCTTAATACTTGGGAGTAAAACAGTTTTTATCAGCTTTCATAATCGTAATAAATGGATGAACCCTAAATATTCTTTTCTTTCATATCTGTTCCGTATAATCGGGCAACATTATATCGGCCATCGAAATATAGCGGATCTATGTTTTGACAGCCGGCAGTCAAGTGACGTTGTCTCGTTTCGCCGGTACGTTCGAGCGACGCCTTGTATTTTGTAAAACTGGTGCTTTTTCGGGATAAAAAAGTGTTAATTGTGCGGGAATACGTTATTAACTGTAATATATCGCTACGGGATTAGTGCTGGATTATTAATTGTGAAGTGGCTACTGGATTGGCCCTTTTCTACAACGCCGGACCGTTGCTTCTGCTGGAACGGGAATTCGGGAGGTCGCCTCGATATCGTCTGGTTTGGTATTACAAATTCCCTTCCTTCCTTCTTCCTGACAACCAAACTGGACTTTGGACGACGCCGGGAGCAGTAATTGGGTGAGTAATTTGAGGTACCTTGTTTGCAACTAGGGAGTAAATCTTAAAATCGGTATAACGGCATTTAATTTGTTTTTAATTCTCGCTATGGGCCCCGAGACGGTATTTCTGGCATAAATATCGAACATTTTTTGGTAGCAGGAGCGCGGTTAACCGTAAATACCCCTTTTTTGTTTTTATTTTTCTGGGAAAATATATCGGGTAGGCCAGATATTTGGGGGTTCCCAGTTTATAATTTCTCCCCAAACTGTCGGGAAATTAGTATTAAGTGGTATCCGGTTTAATAGGTTGCGGATATATTTGTTGTGACATTGTCCGAACTTTAGGTTAATTTAAGATTTAAATTTAAAAATGGCTTCGGATTTGGCCAACCAGCTCCGATGGTTTGAATCCTTGCAAGGATTGGTCGGCAGGAGAGACCGGGAGGAGGCGCTCCTAAACAGGGCAGAGCACCTCGACAGGCGCCTGGAGGTCGCTGAGAGGAGCGCAGGATCGCTGCGGGATGCAAGGCCGTCTCCACCTGAGGAGCAGATGGAGAGGATCGAGGCGGACATGCGGCGCATTCTGGACTTGTACGACGAGGTCTCCGAAGGGGTTCGCCAGCTGGAGAGGTCTCGTCAGGGAAGGGCGAACTCGGGACCCGTCATCAGGAATGCGGGTTCGGGTGTAGTGGGACGCCTTCCCACCCTGGACTTGCCCAGGTTCACAGGTAACCTGCGAGAGTGGAGCGGCTTCCGGAGTATGTTCGCCTCTCTCGTGGATTCACGCACGGATCTGACGAAGGCGGAGAAACTGGCCTATCTCCGCACGTCACTGGAGGGTGAGGCACTCTCCCTGGTCCAGCACCAGGAGCTGGACGACGACAACTTCGGCACGGCGATGGAGTTGCTGGATACGAGGTTCCAAAACCCTCGGCTCCTCGCCGACGCTCACGTGTCCCAAATACTGGGGCTGCCGAAGGTGACTGAGAGGTCTCAGTTGAGGCCGCTAATCCTCACGCCCGTGAAGGTGGCGTACAACGCCTTGCGCAGCTTGGGACTGCCAGTCCAGACCAGACCAGGAACACTGGTCGTTTCTGCTGGTCCACATCCTGCTGGGCAAGGTGCCGCTGGAGTTGCGCGCCCGGTTCGAGCGGGAAAGGGGCCTTCACGGCGACCCGAAGGTCTTCCCCACGTTTGAGGAGCTACTTCGGGTCCTGGAGTGGGAGGCGAGGATGGCAGAGTCGGCGCCTCAGGAGGCGCAGCCCGCCGCGTCAGCTCGTGGCCCTGCCGGAACAGGACCGCGACCTACCAATCCCCGCACTCGGGGGGGGGTAAAGCGGACGGCGACGGTGACGACTGCGTCGGAGCAGGAGTGCCCGAACTGTGGCCAGCTTCACGCGCTGGTGCAGTGTCCGGCCCTGCTCGCGAGGACGACTTCCGACCGACGAGGCATCGTTCGGCGGTTGCGTCGGTGCTACGGGTGCCTGGGGGGTCATTTGTACAATGACTGCCCCACGGCACGGCCGTGTCCTGGGTGTGGGGGACCACACCACCAGCTCTTGTGCACCAGGAGCGATGGTGCTGGTCGACAGCCCTCAGGGAGGGGGCCCTCCACGGGCGGGGGCGCTCCCACGCAGAGCCACGCATTGTACAACAATGAAGTGGCTACAGCGTGGAGCACACCCCCTCCACCCCAACTCACGGCAGCACCGGGCAGCCCAACGAGGGGCGTCCTTCACGTGGCTCGGTCACCTCGGTCACAGCCCGCGCGGACGCGGGCGAATTGGAGGGATGGAAGGGTGATACCGGAGTCACAACTGGGGTCACCTCCCCAGCGTTACCCTTCTCCGCCGCTGGATCCGCGATTAATGCAATGGAGGGCGTACACGCCTCCCCTCCATGAGCATCCGAGGCTGGACTACCACCCGCCCTACTTTCAGTATGGCAGGGCAGCTGGATATGCCCCCCCTCCGATGGCCCTTATGACTCGGCAGCCATATTGGGCTGGGCCCGGTAGTCCGACGGGTTCGGACGGGCCTCGGAGGGATTGACTAGCCTCCGTTCCCTTGGCACAGGATCAACCGGTGGTCCTGCTGCCCACCCTCTGGTTAAGGGTTTGGGGTCCAAGAGGCGACTACGTCCGGATACGAGGGCTCTTGGACACAGGGTCCCAGGGGTGTATTCTGACAACCCGGGTTGCTCATCGCCTGGGCCTGGCTAGGTTTCCGTCACCGACTCCGTTGCGAGGAGTCGGGAACACAGAGGTGAGGTTGGCTGGACAGACCCGCCTCTCCTTCTCGTCCGTACATTCCTATTCGGAAAGGATTGCGGTCAGGGCCACCGTCATGGATTCGGTTGTCGGTTGGCTTCCTCAGGCGGACATAGATCCGGATCTTTTGTCCTGTACTAAGGGTCTCAGGTTGGCGGATCCCCGCTTCGGGATGGCGGGTCCGGTAGACCTTTTGTTGGGTTCTGATGTACTGGGTTACATCATGAACGGCAAGCCTAGACTGCTGGATCAGTCTTCGCTGATGGCGCTGCCCACCATCTACGGATACGCCATTTTGGGAATGGTGGATGAGTGGCAGCAGTCGAATCAGGCTTCTTTTACGGGAACGGCCCTCGCTCAGATCATGCAGAGGTTCTGGGAGATCGAAGAGCCGCCTACCGTGTCTCGGCTGGATCCCGAGCACGTGGAGTGTGAGAACTTTTATCAGGCTCACACTCGGAGAATGGTTTCTGGACGATTGGAGACTAGGCTGCCTTTCCGGGATAACCCCCCGCGTCTGGGCCAGTCTCGATCATTGGCCGAGAAAAGGCTCAGGTCCATGGAGCGACGCATGGCTCGAGATCCTGTACTTCGGGAAAAGTACATCGAGTTCATGAGGGAGTATGAGGCACTGGGCCACATGTCTCCGGCTCGCGACGACTGGTCGACCATGGACCACTACTTTTTGCCTCATCACGCTGTTTTGAAAGCGTCGACAGGCAAACTCAGGACGGTGTTCGATGGATCCGCTCCGACTTCGACAGGAGTGTCACTGAACCAGTGCCTCCACGCTGGACCGAAGTTACATCGGGATATTGTAGACATCATCCTGAATTTCCGTAGGCATCAGGTGGTGTTGGGAGCGGACATCCGTATGATGTTCCGACAAACGGTCATACACCCCGAGGACAGGAGGTTGATCCTCTGGCGGGAAAGTCCTCAGGACCCTATGATGGTGTATGAGTTGAACACCAACACCTATGGGTTGAGATCAAGCCCCTTCATTGCGATCCGCTCACTGCTGGAGTTGGCGGAGCAAGAACGGGCTCGGTACCCACGTGCAGCCGCAGTTCTGGAACGCGACCTGTACGTGGACGACGTTTGCACTGGTGCGCAGACGGTGGAGGAAGCTCTGTTGCTCCGGGATGAGCTTACAGAGCTTCTCGCATCTGGAGGTTATGAGCTTCGGAAATGGCTCTCTAACGACCCCAACGTCCTGGCTGGTATCCCGGACGATCACCAGCAGGATCCCGGGCTCTTTGAGGAAGGTGACGATCCGCACGGGATTGCGGTTCTGGGCATGCAGTATCAACCGGTTGCTGACATCTTCACCTTTCGGGTGGCACTGGAAGCCACACGCGCGTGGACAAAACGGACGGTTTTGTCCACCATCGCCAGGATGTTTGATACAATGATACAATACAATGATACAATTCTTTATTGGCCTGTGAAAACTAGGTTAGGTACAGATTTTGGTTTTGCACGCAGTTAAGATCTCTAGCTTCTGCCTTACTTGGCATACAGACATGGTATTACAAACAAAATATAATTAGTTACCTTTTGGTCATTTATCATCACGTCAACATTCAGTTTACACAAAAAACATTGCACCAATTAGTATATATCACATAAACACAAACAATTACCGTAGTCACGTATCTAATTATCTATTCTATTTCTATGTCACGTATTAAAAATAGTAAACACAAACAATAAACAATAGATGTAGGTTATACTTCAAATTTTAAAAATGTGTCAATGTCAAACATTAAATAACAGTGATCTAGTCGATTATAAAATATATAATCGATTAGAAGGGAAAAAAAAATATAGAAATACATTAGCGAATCAGAAAATAAATAAAATGTCAATAAATCACAATACATGTCAGAAACAACAAACAAAAACAAATACAATGTCAAAATTACGTCCGTTAAATGTCAATAAAAATAAATATAAAAACTTAGTTATTTGATTATTGTTTCCGTACCACAGTATTTTTCAATTAATCTCATTCAGCTCATTATCATTTAAAAACATGTCCACAGAATAGTAAGCTTTTGCTATTAAAAGATTATTCAACATATTTCTAAAGATATTTACACTTTGCTTGGATCTAATAGATTTTGGTATCTTATTATAAATAATAGGTGCCATACAAAAAACACTCTTATTTAGAAATGTCGTTCTAGACGGCAGACAATAGAGATTGCCTTCACGTCTACTACCTGCAGGACACATCTCAAAAAGATCTAGGTTACATTTGACAAAAGATGCGACTTCAAAAATAAACATAGATGGTAGCGTAAGCATTTTCAAACGAATGAACTCTCCTCGACATGAGTCGCGTTTTTTCAGGCCACAAATTGCTCGAACACAACGCTTTTGAGCTCTGAATATTTTCAAACGGTTTGTTGAGTTGCCCCAAAACATAACCCCGTACCGTAAGTTAGATGCAGCATGTCCATAATATGCTGTGAGTAGCGTTGGTTCATTAGCTACTTTACGAAGTTGGAATAAGGCATACGAAAACTGATTTATTCTTTTACAAATGTTTGTTATATGGGGTTTCCAAGTCAATTTGTTGTCAACAGTAAGTCCTAAAAATCGCGTAATTTCCACTTCTGAAATATTGTCACCTTTATGCCTTATGTTGGAGTTTAAAAAATCATTATGTCGGATTCTGAATTCCATTAAATTTGTTTTATCAACGTTAATATTTAGATTATTATTACTGAGATAATTTGTGAGTGATGTCAATGTTTTTTCAATGTCGTTTTGTAAATTACATGTTTTACTGTTGATAAATAGTACAGTGCTATCATCCGCAAATAGTGTGACTGGATGAGTCGTAATGCTCGCAAAATCATTGAAGTAAATCAAAAACAAAAGAGGCCCCAACACACTACCCTGTGGCACTCCGTGTTTGATTAATTTGGCTTCTGATGAATGAGTTTGTATTGTGGATGTTTTCAAGCACATTCTATTTATCTGTGTTATCTGTTTTCTATTTTGTAGATATGATTTAATAAGGTTAAGTGCATTGCCTCTAACACCATAATCATGTAGTTTTTGCAACAGGATTTGATGATTAACTTTATCAAATGCCTTCGATAAATCCATAAATAAAGCTACTGTTCTCAATTTTTTGTCCAAATTTGTCATTACGTTTTTTAGGAAATTGTAAATTGCCATGTTCACAGTTTTTCCCTTTCTAAAACCGTACTGCTCATTGACCAGAATGCTGCGATGTTCAAAATAGGAGTATACCCTACTGTAGATCACTTTTTCAAATATTTTTGAAAATATTGGGACAAGAGCTACCGGTCTGTAATTTTCCATTTTACCTCTATCTCCTTTTTTAAAAAGTGGTTTGACTACAGATATTTTTAGCGGTTCCGGGTAAACTCCATATTCCAAGCACAGATTAACAATATGGCTAATAGCAGGTGCTATATACAGTGACACGTCCTTCACTATTTTCGTAGTGACTTCATCAATTCCTACGCTATTTGTGTTTTTTAGTGAACTTATGATTTTGATTAGATCGAAAGGAATTGTAGGAGTCAAGAAAACCGATTCAGCAAATTGTCGCTTTAATGTTTTTTGAGGACAAGAATTTCCACTTTGCTGTTTTTTATCACTGACTGCTACATTAACAAAATAATCGTTCATGAGGTCAGCGATATTTGAAGGGTCAGTAACAGTATGTCCCTCAGAATTTTTTATTTCAGTTATACCAACTTCAGGGAAGCTCGATTTACCTTTGTTTATAATGTCCCACGTGGCTTTAGATTTATTTTTCGCGGTTTGTATGTAGTGGTTATTTCGAGACTTCTGAGTTAACTTTACAACCTTTTTAAACCTTTTTGCGTATGCTTTGAATTCATCTTTCGTTGTTGATGTTTTATCAAACCTATGCTTCCACAAAAGACTGATTTTTCTCTTAGCACACTTCTTTATACCTTTTGATACCCATTTTGGTTGTGTTTCGTGAAAGTGTCTAACTTTAATTACCGGAAAGCATAATTTATAGAGAAGCATAAATGTTTCATAAAAAGCATTGAAAGCCTTGTTCGGATCATTATTTTCAAATACCTCCTGAAAACTGAGACTACTAATATATTGAGAGAATTTACGTCTATTTTCATCACTATAGTCTCGTTTCAGAGTATACCAAGACTTGATACGACAACTTTTCTTTACAGGAAATTTAAAATATTGAGCCAGATGATCTGAAAGACCCAATTCAAACATTTCTCCTTTTCCTCCTCGTACATTGTGAATCACATTGTCAATACTTGTTCCACTACAAAGTCGAGTCGGTTGATCAAACTGAAATTTTAGTTTGTATTTGGCTCAAATAAATTTCCTAGTGGTGCTCCTGACTTCCATATACTTTTTACATCAACCTTATCACCCAGATATCGTTGCAATGTACTTCTTAAGTTACGTCCCTGTTCATCAGCAAGGATCAATACTCTATTTTGCATTTTTTTATGTGATACTCCCGTATATGTTTCTTGGTCAAATGTTACGGTATCTTGTGTCTTGTTTTCTATTTTCTTTTGATTATTTTGGTCAGTGTATTTGTTATCTATAATATGTTGAACATTTGCAATGGTTTGTGACTGTGTTATAGAATTTGTCTTGTCTTGCTCCGTTTTGTGTTTTCCTTGTGATGCGCTCATATGTTCACTTTTTAAATCATGGTCATTGTGTGGACATACGAGTGTCTTGTTGTTAAGTTTTGCATTTTGGGTTGGTACTTTTGTTGCATGTGTGTTTTTTTGTCTCGACATGATATCAAAATTATTGACAGCTACTACGTCCCTATTGTCAGCAGCATTGGTTGTAATACGATTAAGTTTCCTTTTTTTTGGTTTTGTTAATGTTCTGGGTGTTTCACAGAGACTATTATTTTTCTGAGAGTTCCAAATTTTTTTACAATTTTCAAATTCAGCTTTTAGTTGTTGGTTTTCAAAATTTAAGTTATGTATTTCACGTGTAACTAACATAAGGTCTGTCTTCAATTTTTCTATTTCGGTACTCAAATGCATGTCAGTCTGAATATCATTGGTCGCCTGATTTTGTAAACTGAGTATAGTGCTTTCAAACAACGATGAGTCCGAGAGGTCAGTCAGTGACTGTGTTTGTCGATATTGGCGGAATGTGATATTATTCGTACTTTGATTTCCGTCCATTTTTATATTAATCGATTTTATTTATTATCGATTATTACGCTGTATATGCTAAAAGTCTTCTATCAATAATCTTGCTCTGGAACGTTTCTCAAGTCAATCGTAATTATTTGTCATGTCATTCGTGATGTCAACGTTAGTTCAGAGCTGTCAAGCTGTCATGAAAATTCTATCAGATTTTGTGGTTAATTGTTTGAAGTAGTGATGGACATGGAAACAAAACATCGATGTTTTTTTCCGATGTAATACATCGGATAGTGACATCGATGCAACATCGATATGACAAAAAAAACATCGATGTTTTTAATACATCGATTATTTTTTCTATATTAATACTAGCGGCCCGTTCCGGCTTCGCTCGGACCATAACCTAGACACTGTCTGTCAACCCTTATCACTTAGGGGTATGAAAAATAGATAGTATCCGATTCTCAGACCTACTGAATATGCATATAAAATTTGGCAAAAACAGTAAAGCCGTTTCGGAGAAGTAAGGTAACTAACATTGTGACACGAGAATTTTATATATACAATTCTATAGAGGAATGATTTGATTATTTGTTTGATTGTACCTATGGAGTATATTCACTCCAAAATCGCTACTATTAAACCATTTTCAAAAGTTCTATCATTGTTAGAATTATCATTGTTACATTATCCCTCATTAACATAGGCTAATTTTTATCCCAAAATCTCCAGGATCCTAAACAAAAGATAGGATAGAAGGATATTTCTAAGTAAAGGTTAGAACGTGTACAGTACAGGTAACTTTACTTTCCATTTTTTAAATCAACGTGTTTCTTTGTTTCTTGAAATCGAAAAGAAGAATTGGGTACCTTCATTCGTTCTAAGGGGGCGTCCATAAATTACGTGAGATGATTTAGGGGGGGAGGGGGTCGAGTCAAATCTCATGTAATCTCACGTTAGGGGGAGGGAGGGTCTCGACAAATATCACGTAATTTTTGTTCTGATTGAAACAAAAAAAGATTATACTGTTTTGTTCCATTCAATCCAAATTGTATGTACATGCTCAAGATTAATCTTGAGCGTCATCGTATTAATACGATTAAGATTATTCACTATTTCGAAGGTGCAGATTATTTTTCAGAAAATCATATGGACATGTTGGTGCCAATAGCACAGATCAGAAAATAGTTACTTCGTAACAGATGCATCACTGCCATACAAAAGTGCAAATACCTACACGATAATAACCTAAACTGTCGTATACTACTTACCTACTATTACTTGCAAGCAAAAATACACCTTAACACACCCACGTAGAGTTGTAAATACCGTGACTTGTCGTCTGCTTACGTCACAGACCAAACGTGCTAGGGTTGTAAGAAATGGTGGAAGGTGGTAGTAGTGGTAGGACTCTTGGCAGAGTCCGCCTGGGGAAGGACCACACCTTTGCCAGTTATTCTACCGCGAAGCAGTAATGTGCAAACATTACTGTGTTTTTTTTTAAACAAAGAGTGACGAGACGAGTGACGAGCAGGACATGTGCCTCATGGTAAGCAACATGCCTGCCATATAACAGCACAGTGACACGCAGCTATTGGAACATGAAGAGTCCAAAGCATTACCTAGCATTGCACTGTGCTCGTCACCCAGAGGTCTAAGATGTTATATCTCTAAGCCCTGTAATTTCACTAGAAACATTGCTCTTCAAATCGGAACAGATTAATGTTTGCACATTACTGCTTGGCGGTAGAAGAACTGACAAAGGTGTGATACTTCCCCAGGCGGACTCTGCTAAGAGTCCTACCACTACAGTATTCCATTAGACAAGCCCATTCATTTGATATAGAGGTAGGTTGTGAAGAAATATTTTGTCCTCCGTTTTGTGGAGGGGGCCATTTTGAATCTATATTAACCAAACATAGCTACCACCGCACAAAAATAAACCTTTTAAAAAAAATCGACGTCAAACTTATAACACCCTTTTTTGGTCGGGGGTTAAAAAATGATTCACAATTAGCTGAGCTATCACGAAACATACTTACATCCAATAAAAATTAAGGCCAGAACCACCTCCTTCTTTGAATCCGGTAAAAAATTCTGTCGGTTTTTTAGGTAGGTATGATTTATAGTCAATAAAACATACTGGAGTAAATTTTAGTTCTACAATGTAGGTAGGTAGTTGTATGTTGTTTTCATACCGTCGAATAAATGAACAAATTAGTATCATTCAGTATGTACATGAATATTCAAAAAAGTATGTCGTCATAAATGATATTAAACTTAATGAGACATAATAAAGATGGGATAAAAAGGTATTTTAGACAAAATAATTTGTATGCATAATCTTTACTGTATATATTATAAACAGATATTATACAATATACATATTACACACTACTGTTTCTATATTCTGTGCGATTGAAAACTACCAAAATTTGGCTCAAAAATAAATATTAACAATAAGAACACTTCCCTTGCTTCCTGTTTCGGCAATTTGAAATAAGATAAATTACTACTACATTTTAGTGTCTTGCTATTGCAGCCATTCACAATATGACAATAATGCCGCGACATTATTTATGCGCGCACTCGGTGTTCGTTCGCACGTCAACTCGGGCAACCGGCCGGCGGCCTTGTGATTTTAGTACATTCGGGAGGACCCCAACGAGTAGGTATAAAGCTCGCGCCGTTTAGCCAGTGATGAGGGTGTGCCAATAGTCTCTCTTGAGACCACTCATAATTCTCCAGTACCTGGGTAACCGAGCTTTGCTCGGTTTAAATAGTAAATATACTTAGATACGTACAGATAAAAGAAACCAAGAAATAGATTTTCTTAAAAGAAAGAAAACATGAAAAAAATGAGAAGCCGTCTGGATTCGAACCCGGAGCTATTAATTCGTGACCGCTATGACCGCCCGACTTCCCATCTGAGCTATTACGCTGTCGCGTCACGCGGCGAAATTTACCTTCGCAATCTAATGTCTAATGTGACAGTTTTTCATTGTCTAAAAACGCGCATAATATGCGTTTATAAAAAATGAAACCTAGTTAGATTGATTTATCGTCCCCGAAATCCCCTGCATACATGATTTCATCAAAATCGTTCGAGCCCTTTCCGAGATTCAGATTCTATATATATAATATATATATATATATATATACATATTTATATAGGTACAAGAATTGCTCGTTTAAAGGTATAAGATGGACTGAATTAGAGTAGGTATTCTTTTCTTTTTATCATAGTAGATTGTCAAATTACTAGTCTAAACTAGTCGTAAATAAAAGCACGAAGCAAATTGTTTTTTTTCTTTCTACAATAACAACCCAACGCGTTTACGTAAGAAACCCACATTCTGAAAAATCTCACGTGAGATTGGGGGATGGGGGAGGGGGTTGAACAAAATCTCACGACATCTCACCAACGGGGGAGGGGGGGGCCAGAAAATTTAAAAAAACATCTCACGTAATTTATGGACGCCCCCTAAACAAAGATAGTTTTACCTCAAAATGATTCAATTTTAGTAGGGTTATAAGGTAGGTAGTTTAGTGCCATAGATTTTTTTCTTTTTTTGGACACAACGTAACTTGAATTTATTTGAGTAGATTTATTTGTTATATGATTATCACACTACTCGCATTACTTACTATATTTATTACTGATATGATTCAAACA
The DNA here is from genome assembly GCA_963693475.1 of Ectropis crepuscularia. Classification (NCBI taxonomy): domain Eukaryota; kingdom Metazoa; phylum Arthropoda; class Insecta; order Lepidoptera; family Geometridae; genus Ectropis; species Ectropis crepuscularia. The sequence continues at coordinate 5,962,929 of OY856368.1, read as the reverse complement.
TGTGACTATTAGGTAAATTAAAAGACGTTTCTTTGGGATAAAGTTTAAATTAATCATGATAAGACTATCCTAATAATGAAACGCAAGACCAGTAAAAAAAGTTGATGCTGAAGACGTCATTTATTATGATCAGCACTGTTTCTTCTCTTCGATACATCGAATAAAAAAACATCGATGTATACTCGAATGTTGAAACATTAACAATACATCGCTTTGATTCGATGCATCGTAACAATACATCGAGTGTTTTTAAAACATCGATGTATATCGTCCACTCCTAGTTTGAAGGTAAACATAAGAAGTTGTTGTAATTGTCGGGTGTTATTGTTCTTAAAAACTACTTCCCAGCATAAAAAAGGGTGTTTATATTGCTGGTTACTGGAAATGTCGAAAGTGTGTGAGATTTAGTGATGATTACAGTGATTGTGCTTAGGCTCACCGAATCCTTATCGCTCGCAATGATGGGACGTTCTTTTTACTCACAGATTATAGAAATAAAACACAGATGGAACCTTTGTGAACAACACTGTGAGGCCCGTAATTAGTCATGTTGACGTAAAACTGTCAAATCAACGTTCCAAATTACTTGTATAATGTTGTCAGTCTTAAGAAAAAAGTCCCACTAGTGTTGTCTTAGCATGGGAAATCTTTACGTATAATAAACACATCAATTGATATTTTAAAATATTAATATTATTACACCGATTATGCAAGGATTTCTTGTTACTACTATTTCCATTCTATGAAGAAAAGAATTTTGATTTTGCATGCAACTAGAAATTAACTTGAATCGCAAATAATAAAATTAGTGTAATTTACTCGCTTAGCTAGGTTAAACAAAAATTAAAACAACCATCTTTACCACCAAACTATTTGTGATAAAATGCATAAAGGCTACCTGTATGTTATAGGTCGAAACAACAAACAAAAAAAAACAAAAAAAATAATCATTGTAACAGTTCACTTATTATTCACCTTTTTTTTGACAAAACAAGACTTTAAAATCAAGTAACCGTATAATATTAAAAAACTTTACAATTTAAAAATATTTCATTTTACAAACAACGTTATGCATAATATTAACTTCAAAAATATCTTCCTTCAACAAATATTTTATTTGATAAACCATCATTTTATAACCAATTATATTTAGCCACCGTTTCACTCAGATAATATATCGAATGACATTATAATACAATACAATTTATTGGCATAAACACTTTATTGGCACCATAAACAAAGTTGACAAGAAGTAACACACATAATAACAAAACAAAATGGGCACAAAAGGCGATCTTGTTGCTAAAAGCGATCTCTTCCAAATAACCTTTTGATTCATGAGGAAACAAAATTTGTAATATTTTGGGCAGTGGTGCAACTAACGAAATAAATAAATACACAAACAAATTGTATGATGTATTAATGATTTTGTTTTTTCTAAATTTTTAAGTCATAAATTACTCATTTTATAAATTTAACATTCACTAAAATTAAATTTGATATTCAATTAAATTGAATAATACAATGCCTATCAATAATTTGGTCTACGAGTATCTAAAATAAAGTAGCCAAGTGCGAATTGGACTCGCCCATGAAGGGTTCCGTTGCAGCAAGTAACATTATATACATAGTACACATAGTTCTTGTAGTTCGTTGTAACTTTGATCGAAGTTTTAATAATAGTGTATTTATGACGTACTAAAAAAAACTACTCATCAGATCGAGTTCAAACTAATTTTCGTTGGTAGTTTTCATGGTAATGTACATCATATATTTTTTTTAGTTTTTTCATTCTCTTACTAAAGTAGTTAGTAGAAGTTAGAGGGGGGGGGGGGGGGGACACACATTTTACCACTTTGGAAGCGTCTCTCGCGCAAATTATTCAGTGTAGACAAAAATTATCTTAGAAACCTCAACATCATTTTTGAAGACCTATCGATAGACACCAAACACGTGTAGGTTTGATGAAAAAAAAAAATTTGAGTTTCAGTTCTCAGTATGGGTGGTACCCCAAATTTTTGTTTTTTTAAAAAACTTTTGAAAAAATCCTAATACGGTTCACAGAATACATCTACTTACCAAGTTTCAACAGTGTAGTTTTCATAGTTTCGGCAAAAAGTGGCTGTGACATACGGACGGACAGACAGACAGACAGACAGACAGACAGACAGACAGACAGACAGACAGACATGACGAATCTATAAGGGTTCTGTTTTTACGTTTTACGGAACCCTAAAAATATATAATCTATAGTTTACCCTAAATTCAGGGAAAATAATTTACATTTAGTATCGCCACACTAACCTATTTTCGTTGAGGTGTTGTGTTTCATTCATCACCAAAATGAAATCGCCTAAATTATATAAATAACAGTAAAAATATTCAAATTTTCCTATGAAATTATATTCCTCTTTCCTTTTTTTGTTTTTTGGGAACATTGTTTGCAATGTTTGAAGACACAAGACGGCATATTTTAAAACAAAACTTAAAATCACACGGGACTCCCGTACAACACGGAAGTCCGTTTCATACTGACTGGAGTTTGTATTTGCTTCGGCGTTTGTATTTCCTTTGTCTGCTTCAGTAGCTCTGTTCTGCGCACTCCATCTGGTTTTATTTCTGTAATCTGTGTTTTTACTATACACTTTTTTAGAAAACGAGTTGTTATTTGAGGTATTACTTAAACTTTATGATTTAAAATAGCACAGAGGTCTTATGGATACTGTTTGCATGGCTAGGGTTGCCAGCAGACTGATCCAAACGGTTGATCCAAACTGGTTGATCCAAACGGTTGGATCAGTCCGGTTCTGTTCGCAGCCAAGTGTCTGTTACAGCGACTTTGGACTCTGAAAGTCTCCTGGGACGACCCCCTGGTTGGAGACTCGCTTAACATTTGGCTTCGTTTAATATCTGACCTCGAAACGGTCAATCGAGTGGCGTTGCCCCGTCGCATTCTGCCACCAGGCTGTAGCCGGATCAGCCTGCACGGGTTCTGTGATGCGTCCGAGCTGGGCTATGCCGCATCTGTGTACTTGCGTACAGTTGACGCTGGAGGCCACGTCAATGTCACGCTCTTATTGGGGAAGAGCAAGGTAGCTCCTATCAGGACACGACTCACTATTCCGAAACTGGAATTGAGCGGAGCCACATTACTTGCTCGGCTGCTTAAGCACGTATATCAGGAACTGTCCACCTCGATAGACATCCGGAAGGTCTATGCGTGGTCAGACAGTCAGGTCGTACTTGCCTGGTTACGAGCAGCCCCTCACACCTTGGAGACTTTTGTGGGAAATCGGGTTTCCCAAATCCAAAACATTGGACTGGACATGGTTTGGAGACATGTCCCGGGTGAGTTGAACCCCGCTGACTGTGCTTCGCGCGGCTGTTCCGCGCCGGAGCTAGTTGATCACCCCTTATGGTGGGGTCCGGACTGGCTGCGGGAGCCAGAAGCTTCCTGGCCAGCTCTCGGCGCGGACTCGGAGCGAGCGGAGCTGCCCGGAGTCCGCGTGCATGCGATTGTGGCGGAAGTGCCCCCAGACCCTGATTGGTTGACGGGTCGTTACAGCAAGCTGGATAAATTGCTGGGGGTAACTAGCTGGATTAAACGCTTCATCCACAACTGTCGTCACCCTCGTCAGAGGAGGAGTGACCAGATCGCCACTGTGGAGGAGCGTCGGAGTTCCTTGCTGCACCTTATTCGGCTGGTGCAGGGTGAAAGGTTTCCGACGGAACTTGAGGCGCTGCGCTGCGGACGCGCTCGTTTGAAGGGTGCGGTCGCCAAGTTGAACCCTTTCACAGATCAGGATGGTCTTCTGCGCGTAGGAGGTCGGCTCCGGAAAGCCAACCTGCCGTACGGCAGCAGGCACCCCCTGTTGCTACCGAAAGGAGGTCCTCTGGTGGACCTGCTGATCACCGATCGGCATATCGGTAACGCGCACGCTGGATGTGGCGCGCTTCTCGCTGTGTTGCAGCGTGAATTCTGGATCTTGTCGGCTCGCAGGGCGGTCCGAAAGGTGCTGTTTAGATGTGTCCCTTGTTATAGGCTCAAGGCGTCTACCATGCAGCCCATGATGGGAGATCTTCCTCCGGATAGGATTTCTCCCTCGAGGCCGTTCGACGGGGTCGGAACGGACTTCGCTGGGCCCTTCTCGGTCAAGTCATCGACGTTGCGTAACGCCAAGGTCGTTAAAGCCTACTTGTGCGTCTTTGTGTGTTTGGCCACCAAAGCAGTCCACCTGGAGTTGGTCTCTGCGCTGTCTACGGAGGCCTTTGTCGCGGCGCTGGATCGCTTTGTAGCGCGAAGAGGAGTACCCTCTTTAATACGTTCGGACAATGGCACAAATTATCGAGGGGCGGCGAATTATTTACGCGAAGTTAATATTTTTTTAAATTCTGGTAATAATAGTTTAAGTCTGGCTCTCGCCCAGCGGGGAATCAGCTGGCAATTTAGTGTGCCGGCCTGTCCTCACTGGGGAGGAATTTTTGAGGCTGCGGTGAAGTCTGCTAAAACCCATCTCCGCCGTGTCATCGGGGAGACCGTGTTAACTTGGGAAGAGTTAGTCACGGTACTATGCCGCGTGGAGGCAGTGCTTAATTCCCGTCCTCTCTGTCCAATCTCGCCTGACCCTAACGATCTAGAAGTCTTGACGCCGGGTCACTTCTTGATCGGTCAGCCTTTAACCGCGTTGCCGGAGTATCCCTGGAAGGATGAGCGCCCCGGACGCCTGTCCCGTTTTCAGTTATTGCAGCAAATAAGTCAAGACTTCTGGAGGCGCTGGTCGGCCGAGTACTTGCATCTGTTGCAACAACGGGTAAAATGGACAGATAAGACGGAGGCCCCTCGGGAAGGGGACTTAGTATTATTAAAAGAGGCAAATTTGGCCCCCCTACTCTGGCGTAGGGGACGTATTTTAAAATTGATATCTGGTACTGATGGCACACCCCGCGTGGCGGAGATTCTGGTTTCTGGTTCCAGACTTCAGCGCGCGGTGTCCTCTCTGGCCCGCTTGCCTCTTTATTAGATATACGTATTTGTCAAGGTTAAAATTTTATTTTATTTTATTACTAAGTTTTTTTTGGTTTGATTTCCACTTTCGGGTCAAAGCTGGGAATTTAGTTTTATTTGGGGTCCGGATACTGCTAAATACTGATTGCTAGAATTGAGCTGGAGTTCAATTGGTCGGGGGTTTTGTTCCGTATAATCGGGCAACATTATATCGGCCATCGAAATATAGCGGATCTATGTTTTGACAGCCGGCAGTCAAGTGACGTTGTCTCGTTTCGCCGGTACGTTCGAGCGACGCCTTGTATTTTGTAAAACTGGTGCTTTTTCGGGATAAAAAAGTGTTAATTGTGCGGGAATACGTTATTAACTGTAATATATCGCTACGGGATTAGTGCTGGATTATTAATTGTGAAGTGGCTACTGGATTGGCCCTTTTCTACAACGCCGGACCGTTGCTTCTGCTGGAACGGGAATTCGGGAGGTCGCCTCGATATCGTCTGGTTTGGTATTACAAATTCCCTTCCTTCCTTCTTCCTGACAACCAAACTGGACTTTGGACGACGCCGGGAGCAGTAATTGGGTGAGTAATTTGAGGTACCTTGTTTGCAACTAGGGAGTAAATCTTAAAATCGGTATAACGGCATTTAATTTGTTTTTAATTCTCGCTATGGGCCCCGAGACGGTATTTCTGGCATAAATATCGAACAATATCTATTTAACAATAACAGCAGTGCAACAATCTTTTTGAGATCCGTGTTACGCTTGAAACACGTCCAACACGGCTGACTACCGTTGAAAGTATGGTTACCCTAACCAACGGTTTGCCGCACAAAATCGTATCGCGGCAATTCGCATGGCAAGTTCCTGCGATGCGGTGTCGTATCGCATCGCATCGCATTTTTGTGTGGGAACCTTAAATACTCAAAGGAATTTAGTATGCTTGGTTACTGAATGCTTATACTTCACTGAATTCAGTAGACTAAATTTAGCCAAATGTATTAAGCCTTTTATCAATCTAATGGAATATCAGTGACATACACTTTATGTCAATTACTAAATAGACCGATCTCGATAGCTTTTGAAAACAAATTAATTTATAGTAGGATGAAACTCATTGTAAATGGAAGAGAATATGACAAAAGTGAAAGGAAAAATAATTTACGGGCGATCTGAGGTCGGGAAGTGGAAGGGGGGGTCCGTTTTAAACGTAAAAACGGTTAATCCCGATTTCTGGCAAAACTACAAATCCTATGGAATTAAGCTGTACGGCAAAGTTGTAGGGTTTAAAAAGATCAACAGCTTTTGTATTGACACTTTTTTCACATAACCGCAAAATGTATGAGAAAAATTCAAATAAGTGAGTTTTTGGTTTTTAATTTTTTTCTCATGTAAACACACAAAAATTACTCTAAAAACTTGGTCAAAACTTGCCTTTTCATATCTTAAATACACTGTATTTTTTTTTATTGAAAATGATATTTTTTTCTACCTCAAATTAACTTAATATTGAAAAAGTACCCTAATTTTCATTCGAAAAACTAAACCAAAAACTCACTTATTTGAATTTTTCGCATAAATTTTGCGGTTATGTGAAAAAAGTATCAATACAAAAGCTGTAGATCTTTTTAAACCCTACACTTTGCCGTACAACTTATTTCCATAGAATTTGTAGTTTTTCCGGAAATCGGGATAAACCGCTTTTACGTTTAAAACGGACCCACTTCCACTTCCCGACCTCAGATCGCCCGTAAATTATTTTTCCTTTCACTTTTGTCATATTCTCTTCCATTTACAATGGATTTCATCCTACTATAAATTATTTTTGTTCTTTGCCAATTTCAAACGCTTCTGCACTGGTCTAAAATGGCGAAGAACGACGGTTAAATTAATCGGATATTGAGCTGCGTCTACGCTAGGCTCTCCTAGCACGAGCGGAGCACAAGCAGAGCCGTTCTCGGCTTCGTCGTTCGCGGCGTCCAGTGTGGACGTGCAACGAACCTACAACAATCACTGTCCACGAACGTCTACGAGCGCACTGCGAGCAAGAAGCAAATCCCTTTCGTGTTCGTCAAAAAACCGACAACAGGCGGAACGCAGCCGAGCACGAACGAAATGCTCACAGCGCGCTCGTTCGAGGCTTGTAAAGGCCTGTTCAAACCTTAGCGATATTCGCTACCGCCTGCGGTACAGAAAAGGTAAGCGGCAATATTACTGTTCTCACCAAAGCTGATTTTACCGCCTGCGCTAGCAGAAAGTTTCGCCAAACAAGCAAAAAATACCGCCTACCCAGGCGGTACCTACCGCTTTCGCTCAAGCCACGGAACTTTATACAAAATACGGCGCTTTAATTACCTTTACCCGCAGCGGTAGCGAATACCGCTCCGGTTTGAACAGGCCTTAAGTCTTAGTATTAAAATTAACGTGGTTGTTACACATATTGATTGGGTAAACAGGTAACTCACGTGTAATGAGGTCGGTCAATCCGACTCGAGTTTCGGCCGCGTCCGGCGGCCTTTTTTCAAGGAGAGTGTACGCGCCCGATGGCTGCCCGCTTGGCACTCACTTTGGTTTCGGATTGACCGACCTCATTACACGTGAGTTACCCGTTTACCTAATCAATAGGCCTTAAGTCGGTCCACACTAGACGAATTGTGTTCGGTTCGTGCTCGGCTCTCCTAGCATAGGTAGCAGCTTTGTAATTGAAAAAAAATCAAACCACTTACGTACAAATGGCAATAGTAGGGGTTTCAGTAATACATTTGCATTATCAATAATTGCTTATTTAATTTGATTTTTTTTTTAAGTAAATAGTGACGAGACGAGCAGGACATGTGCCTGATGGTAAGCAACATGCGTGCCACATAACAACACAGTGACACGCAGCTATAGCAACATTACCTTAAATCATTACCTAGCACTGCACTGCGCTCGTCACCAGAGATCTAAGTTGTTATATCTCTCAGCCCTGTAATTTCTTTGGAAACATTCGTGGACAATTCACAACACCATCTGACCCCAATTTAAGCAGAGCTTGTCTCATATTATGTATTGGTACATATATATGTACCAATACATAATATGAGAACAGCAGATTGGTAGGTATGTGTCTTTGACATGTTAATTTGTTATGGTGCGAGAAACAAAAAGAAATTTAAAATTACCTGGCCAGCCACCATAATATATCAGTTTTACACATAATTTGACTAAATGCACGACAATCAGACAAATTGTCATTGAACTAACTTTAGATTCGAACAAAATATGATCAAATAATTTTTGACGTCAGTTGAACGAGCGCCATGTATCACGTTTAAAGCCGGGTCACACAGAGCGAAGCGATAGCGATAGCGATACGAAGCGATAGCGGTCCGTACCACGTCACACAGGGCGACCGGCCGCAGCCCGCGGCGGGAAGGTGGCGACACACGATTTACACAAGGTTTACGATTTTTATGTTACGGCATTACCTATGTTTCGGTTTTCTACACATCTCCGTGAAACGCACTATATCGCACGATTACGTTGTAAAAAAATACAACTCGTAAGATCGGATCGCGATCGCTACGCTATCGCGTTGCCCTGTTGACAGCTTGTACCGACTACCGTAGAGTACAGCGCCCGCGCCCGCCGCCCGTCCCGCGCTGCGGCGCGTTCTTCCCGCAAAGCGATCTCCTGTTTGTCGTCCGAATCTTGTCGCGCGGGAGATCGTATCGTATCGGATCGCGCCCGCTTGCCGTGTGTCAGGTTCCGGTACCAAAGGCAGCCCTAAAATATTGTCTCTGGTGGCTAAAGAACCTGTCATACCCGGGGTTACTTTTTACTCCAGAACCCCAAGTATTCATCACGACAGATGCGTCCGATCTAGGCTGGGGAGTGCAGTTAGACAGCCATGTGTTATCCGGGGAATGGGTCGGAAATCAACTGAATTGGCACATAAATCAAAAGGAGCTGTTCGCGGTCTTTATGGCTTTTTCAAAGTTCAGCGATCTAGTAAAGGGCCAGTCGGTAATGTTGCAGTCGGACAGCAAGACCGTGGCCGTGACCGTGTTTGGCACTGTGCCAAACGGGGAGTCGGATTGACCGATCATATTCCACATGAGCTACCCGTTTACCCAATAAATATTTTTAATTGATCGAGTTTAATTATTATAAATTGAAGTTAATTTTTAGGGTTCCGTACGCAAAAGAACCCTATTACTGAGACTGTGCTTCCGTCCGTCCGTCACCAGGCTGTATCTCGAGAACGGTGATAGCTAGACAGTTGAAATTTTCACAGATGATGTATTTCTATTGCCGCTATAACAAAAAATACTAAAAATAAAATAAATATTTAATGGGGGCTCCCATACAACAAACTTGATTTTTTACCGTTTCTTGCTCGATTAGTCTGTTCCAAACAATATAGATGTCGCCACTAATACACTAAAACGCGCATTCGACCTCATCGTAAGCTAAAATCAAAATTTTTGAAAAACTTTTGATTAACAGCCTGTCTTGTGGAAACTGCGATGGTTTATATAAACGGAATTCAAATAAAGCCAGAGGTTTTCGCCGTTTATTTGCTAATGGTACGGAACCCTTCGTGGGGGAGTCCCACTCGCACTTGGCCACTTGCTCTTTTATAGTTTATTAGCAGTGCCCCGCGGTGTTACCCGTGAAGTTCCCGTTCCCGTTGTTTTTCCGGGATAAAAAATAGCCTATGTGTTCTTCCAAACTATAATCTATCTGTGTTCCAAATTTCGGCCGATCCGTTCATACGTTGGGACGTGATTCAGCAACATACATCCAAACATCCAAATATCCAAACATCCATACATTCACATTCACAATATTAGTAGGATTCATAGAGAATGTAATTGTTTTCCAGTTGCACATTCCACGGCATTCACCTGATAATCTGTTGGTTCTACAACGGCTCGTTCCCCACGACGTTCTCGTGGTGGACGCTGAACATCGCCTGCGGAGCGATCAGCTGCGTCGCCGGCGAGTTCCTGTGTCTGAGGACGGAGCTGCAAGCTATACCGCTCGCTAACATCGGCTCGAAGGTATTACCACAGTCTATTAAATCATACAGTCGTTCGACGAAATTGTCTAGACGGGACAATCGTGCAGGGCGTGAGACGCGGGAAACGCGCTCCTGCATTGCCTACATTACAATGTTAGTATTGCAGGAGCGCGGCTCAGGGCTGACGTCTTCCGTATGTTTTAATTTTATTTTGGTGCCACGTTTTTCGAATTGCGTCAACCCTACCCGTGTCTAGACATTGGGGTTTCTCCCATGAACAAAGGCGATGAACTACAGGTAGTACCTATTTCTTTATACTGTGTTTTTTTTAAATAAAGAGTGACGAGACGAGCAGGACATGTGCCTGATGGTAAGCAACATGTCTGCCACATAACAGCACAGTGACACGCAACTATAGGAACATGAAGAGTCCAAATCATTACCTAGCACTGCACTGCGCTCGTCACTCAGAGATCTAAGATGTTATATCTCTAAGCCCTGTAATTTCTCTGGAAACATTGCCCTTCAAACCGGAACACAGTAATGTTTGCACATTACTGCTTGGCGGTGGCATAATTGGCAAAGGTGTGGTACTTCCCCAGGCCGACTCTGCTAAGAGTCCTACCACTACAAAAAAAATTACTGGACCTACCTTGATCCTGGACTGGATCCTTGAGTGCTATAGGCTAGGTACATATGTACCAAGTGCGACGCCGGGACGGACCACTAGTGCTACTAATATAAAGGACCCCTTTGAATGTCCCCACTGCTAGGACTCGGGGCCTGCTCTCGCAAGGAGAGAGTCAAGGACATAATCCACCATGCTGGCCCAGTGCGGGTTGGTGGATGACACATGACATAAAATAATTCTAGGTCATCTTGACTTCTACACTTAACTTCATACCTAATATTAGTAGCATAATAATTATATAAGATACGGCTGGTCTAGTCGGGAAAACGGCGCCTGCCGATCCGGAGACCCCGGGTTCAAACCCCACACGCACCACTGTCGTTACGCAGTCATGTGCGTAATGCCGCTAACTTAGAACGGTGAAGGAAGACATAGTGAGGGAACCGACATGTACCTAGAATCTTTCGAAGACGTGTGTTATCCACCAACCCGCACTGGGCCAACGTGGTTGTATTATGGCCTTAACTCTCTCCTTGCGAGAGAAGGCCCCGAGTCCCAGCAGTGGGAACGTTTAGTGGGCTGCTTATGTAAAGACCACAATATACCTATCTTACAATAGAATATGCACGCATGATACAAATTTGTCCATAGTCATGATACCTACTAAGCCTCATGGCTTACTTAAACTTTACGTACTACCCTCTGCCACTAAGACAGAAACGAACTCGAAAATTATGTTCTTTCAGGTGGATTTATGAGAAAAGGCCACCAGCCCCCGCTGGGGTTACACCGACCTGACGAAGCAACATCCACTCGGGCTGCGCGGACGCGGCATGTAGTGTACCTATCGAAACATAACTGACAATTTTGTAAGGAAAGAGGGTTTTTTTCACACAAGCCGTTGATAGTAATTTAAAACTTATTTTATTAACCTATTTAAAAAAAAATCACTGTGTGCAAAACTTTGTGAGTTTTTTGGAAATGTAGTGTTATTTATTCAAACATATTATTCACTGCTATACTTATAAACTACAGGCCCGTGAACAAAATTTACGGGTCAAATGAACCACCAGGAGACCTATGTAGGGTGATGGAAGGGTATAAAGTAATAAGATTCAGCACTATGCCGTCACTTGTAAGCTGTCCAACTGAGTGCAATTGAAGAGGGGGGGTTGCAATTCTCGATCATTTCTCCTTGTCGCATTATTTTTGTACAGTGTTGCGGAATAATAGATTAAAAGAGGTATTGAAACGAAAAAATATACATTTTATCTTTTTAATTATTAGTTTGCCGGAAAAAATTACAGAGTACGAGTAATGCGACAAGGAGAAATAGTAGAGGGTTGCAACCCCCCCTCTTCAATCACACTCAGTTGGACAGCTTACAAGTGACGGCATAGTGCTGAATCTTATTACCTTATACCCTTCTATCATCCTACATAAGTCTCCTGGTGGTTCATTTGACCCGTAAATTTTGTTCACGGGCCAGTAGTCTATTATCCACGTAGCTCAAAGCGCAGGCACGTCCAGCCCGCACCGTGTCTAACGCTAAAATGAACGGTTGACAGCTACTATCCCCTCCACTCGTATACATGAGACAATATAATTGTATCTAAAGTGTTGATACTGACACACGGAAAAAAAATTAGCAGTCGTAGGAACTGCCGATAGAAAGTGAAAACTTATAACTCAGAATTTGATAGCTTACCTTGGAAACTACACGGGTGTAACTGAAGGGCGTGGCCTAGCCGTCATGGCATGGCCATCTAGAAATGCGTCAGCGTTTCCCATTAGCTGACGCATTTCTAGATGGCCATGCCATGTTGACAGGCCACGCCCTTTCAGCATTTCCAATTGGCTGACGCATTTATAGATGACCAATGGCCATGGTCTCGAGTTTACCCGAAGATTTCTTATCATACCAGAGCGTGACGCTAGAATTCAATTCACACCCCACGAAAAATCTGTCTAGGCGCGCCAAAAGAAGTTTTCATTTCAAAAAGCGTGAATCGCATGCTGTGATTGCTTGTGAACTGCTTATTTTAACAGGGATTTATATATATCGGGGAGGCCTGCGCCCGCGCGCCGCACCCCACTCCCCGCTCGCGTCTTGACAGTCCTTGAGTCAGTGTACGCTATGATCGTACGCACAAAAGTGCATAATATCTTGCATTATAATTTACTTACTTGCTTTATAGACTGGGATTGCATATTAGACTTTGACGTACCATGTAACCCAGGGTATTGATATAAGCACTTGAAAATAACTCCTTAAGATATTATGAACTCCAATAGCTCATAAAGTTTTGCACACATAGAACTGACTTCTAGAAGGTTTCAAGAGGAATGCAGGATCAATAACTTTTGTATAATGTTATAACTTCTAATATAATACTGATCTCACATGTTTTGCAGTTTTTAATATACTCGGTAATAATGTATCGGTGGAGTTATAGGTTCAATAACATTCGATTTTCGCCAAGGATTGCTCTGACTCTGATTCGTATCATCATTTTAGTAAACTTTTGTTGATCATTTTTTATGGAACGTAGTTCCTTACAGCATTGGAGGAGATAGGGGCTATGCTGCGCAACCGAACTGAAAACAATGTGAGACTACAACCATAAGAAATATATAAACGGAAGTGACACGTAAAAACGGCTCGTAACCAGTATTGCCAACTTTATAATTCATCATACCATCTATACTAATATTATAAAGCTGAAGAGTTTGTTTGTTTAAACGCAAGGATATCGGGAACTACTGGTCTTAATTTAAAGATTCTTTCTCTGTTGGATAGTCCATTTATCGAGGAAGGCTATAGGCTATTTAACATTACGGTACTATCAACAGGAGCGGTGCATGAATGAAAAATGTAACAAAAACGGGAACAAATATTGCTTTTTGGGAGCTTTCGTTGCGTGACAGCATGTGTCTATGTTTTAAGGTTCATTAGAATCTAAGGTAACCAAATTTGTTCTAGATTTGAATTGGTACGACCAATTTTAGATAGATGGCGTAGCAACGCGCGCACGAATCAGCGAGTTAATAAAATTAAGCAATATTTTTAAGTGGTGTAGCTTCTATATTATCCGAAGGATGTTCATTCCTACCTGTTCTCCTATGACACATTTTTTGGAATATAGTGACGAGACAAGTAAAGGTCTGTTTTCATTTTGATTAGTACGAGGTGCGAGTGAGTAGTGCAGGTGTTGAGCGATTAGTAGCGAACACGTGTGGACACCGATTGATTATTGCGAGTGCATTGTAATCAGTCGCGATTACTCACTCGCACTCGCACTAATCAAACCGGCCTTAAGATTAGACATAACACAACAAACGCTAAGCACTTCCAAAATCACGCGCGGTACTGCGAGACTCGATGGATACCATGTGTCGACTGTGTGTTATTCTAATCGCCTAAGGCGTCGACCTAATTGGGAGCGATCGTACGATGGCGCGGTGCGTTTTTCATCTCACGATCATCATTTGTTCATGTGCTCGCACGATTACTGGCGAGGTTCAAATAGGACACTCTGATGAAATCTGTATGTTTCAACTCATCGCACGACAAGAACGCATCGTGTCATCGTACGATCGCTGTCAATTAGAACGACGCCTAAGGCCTAAAGTGTGCGCGTAGCGAACGCCCTAAAGATAAAATGATTTTACTCTAGTTGAACAATATTATTACTTCAAGATGAGAATAAAACAAACATGGATTGATATTTAAGATTTGATATTATGTTACATACATAACGAGAGATAAGCCCAGCAATAAATGGCTATGGTATATGAAAGGCTATGGTGAAATGGAAGGATGAACAGAGAATCTTACTAATGTTATTAATGCAAAAGTTTGAATGTATGTTGTTTAATCACGTGTCGGAATGCCTGAAGGATTGTGTTGAAATATGTATCACATGTCCAGTTATTTAAGGTTTTAACGTCAGTCAAGCGATCGAATCTGGCGCTGGATTGCTTACTGGAAAAATGTAAACCGGCACTGGAAAGCATCAATCCAGTTAACTTTTTCAATGCTTACCAGTGCCGGTTTACATTTTTCCAGTAAGCAATCCAGCGCTGGATTCGATCGCTGGACTGGAATAACGTAAATCGTGCATTAACGTTACGTAACGTTAAAATTATTCCGGAAAAATTAACGGGAGCTACGGGCAAAGTCGTGGGGCGTTGCTATAGTGATATTTATTTTGTCATTTGTCAGAGCAATACCTTTCTTTTTTTGTATTCGGTTGATTCAACTAGTGTTTGAAACATTTGTAGTATTTGAATAAGTACCATGAAAACTAAATTTGTTTTAGGCTTTAATTAAATTATGTTACATCGTTATAAACTTTGTAGTTAATGTAAATAAAATATTTCTTTATCATTTGTAGTTTTATTATGAATCTAGTTAAAAGCCTTATATTTTTTTCTAAATTTAGTCGCTCCTGAATTCAGTAGAGTGTAATAGCATTCATTAAGCAATTCGCCTCGCAAGTTCCTCCGAAGCGGCGTCGCATCGCATCGCATCGCAGTTTGCTAGCGCCCTATGCTAGCGCATAGGGCTCTCCCACACAAAACACTAAACTTCAGAAGTAAGAATACTAAACTTCAGAAGTAAGAATACTAAACTTCAGAAGTAAGAATTGTTTGCTTCTGATTTCAGTTGACTAACCTTGCTATTAAATTCAGTGAACTAAATTTAGCCATGTGTGCCTTTGCCCTGAAAACAATGATCCGTCATCTAAATAATAATCAACCTTATTAAATGTCAAAGTGACAGACACTTTATGTCAATAACTAAAAGGCGAAGAACGACTGTTATAGACTACTACAGGCCCATGAACAAAATGTATGGATCAAATGGACCACCAGGAGACCTATGTAGGATGATAGAAGGGTATAAAGTAATAAGATTCAGCACTATGCCGTCACTTGTAAGCTGTCCAAATGAGTACCAATACATGAACTTCATGAGAACAGCAGATTGTTACATGGCTTTGGCGTGTTTGTCTTGTCGAGTTAAATTAAAAGGAAAATAAAAAATATGGTTCTCTGCCTTTTCGCAGAAAATTGATTATCACTTGCCAACTAACGTTTCGCCGAATTTTATTTCGCCGAATAATTATTTACCAAACTTATCACATCGTTTTGTTTTATATCCCAACCTAACATTTGCCAACTGTAGGTACGTTTCGTCTGCTTTTTATGATGACACTTTTCAAAAGGCAAACTTTCAAGTAGGTAGCGAATGTTTTAGTTAGAGTAATATTCATTTTGTTATATATTATTGGTAAGTTTGTGTGTTAGATTTCGAAAAAGCTAATATACTGAGTAAATACTGAGTCTTCGATTACATTTTGAAGTTTATTTACAAGGATGCCATTTTCATTTGGGACATATTCCAATAATAATAACAACCTGTAGGTATATAGGTACAGGTTGTTATTAGGTATTATTGGAACATTTTTTTCCATAATCATTTTTCTAAGGGCCTTATCATACTAGCGGTTTGCGAGCGGCTGGGGGGCGAAGCGGGCACGCAGCGAATGCATCGCGAACACGCCGCGGCTGCGCAGCGAGGACGTCGCGGATGCGCAACGTTTTCGTCACGTGTCTGTAGCGAGTACCTACAATACACTCAGTAACAAAATGGATTCCGACGAGGAAACACTGCTGTTGGCTTTGTTACTTCGAAGACGCCGCAGACGAAAACGAAAGCATCGACGAATTTGGGAGGATCCATTATCAATTCATCGAATGGAAGAGAGCGACTACTTTGTGTTGTTCTGCAAACGAATAAAAAATAATCCAAAACAATTCCATTCTTACCTGCGAATGTCAACACCTACATTTTATGAGTTGATGTATCTGATACTAACTGACTTAACACATGAAGATACACATTTGTACGAGACTGTACAAAATGGCGTCCACGCTGCTACTGTCCGCAACGAATTCGCTGCGCATGCGCCGCGTGTTCGCTGCGCGCCCGCAACGTATTCGTTACGCGCTCGCTTCGCTTTGAGGACGCTCGCAATCCGCTAGTGTGATAAGGCCCTAATGTAGCACATATTCAAGTGCCCTGCGTAGCGAAACAAAAACGATTTGGTTCTGGCTGCCGCGGCACGCTTGTTTCGCTCGCGCATTGTTGGTCACAGTTCTAACCTAACCTATTCCTTTCGATCTCACCTAAACTTCGTTCTACACTTTGAATTTTTGCAAATTTGTTTGTAGGTTTATGTTGCTATAAAATGCAAAATTAGTTTATTTTTTATCATAATATAAATATACGAAAAGGGAACGGTTACACAGACGAAACGTTGTTTGTCTAAAAGTTGTCTGGCCTAGTGAAGGAATTGGCAAATGATACGTGCACTTAACGTGTTGTCATTATAATAATCAGCTTAACAATAATTCTACTAAATGAAACGTTGTCATACAAAATTTGACAATCGTTAGTTGTCCAAGTGAAAAATAGGCAAACCGTTGGTTGGCAACTGATAATCGGGCAAATAATTTTCTGCGAAAAGGCAGGATCCCAAAAAATATAGCCAGCCACACCAGAATATAAATGCAAGTTTTACATGTTATAATTTGATAAAATGCACGACAACCAGACAAATTTTCCTGGAACTAACTTTAGATTCGAACAAAATATGTTCAAATAATTTTTGACGTCAGTTGAGCGAGCGCCATCTATCACGTTCAATCTTTTTTCTGGAACATTCCTCGTTTGGTGAGAATATACAATGACGCATTTTCAATTTGCAAATAGACCTGTCAAATATAGTTCTCAATTTTGCCATAGGTGGCGCCGTTGTTTCATTTTATTAGTAGTAGTCGTCCTATTTGCATCACGGAAACGTCTATTTAGAATAGGATTAGAAATAAAAACCATAATTCACACTAGACTGTATATTATATTACAATAATAAAACATAACAAATAGTTAGCAACAAAACAAAGTAAAATTGTATCACAAACTTTCACAACAGAAGAATATTATTTGTGTAAATGTATTTCAATACGATCTATTTAAACGTAATCTGGCATAAAATGTAGACAAAGGCCGATTGACAACAATCATTCGCTTCTTTTCGGGGTATTCAGGCGTCTTTGTACATTTTGACAGTTGCGTCATACGCAGACGGAACTGCAATTATTTTTTTTTTTTAATAAAGAGTGACGAGACGAGCAGGACATGTGCCTGATGGTAAGCAACATGCCTGCTACATAACAGCACAGTGACAGCAGCTATTGGAACATGAAGAGTCCAAATCATTACCTAGCACTGCACTGCGCTCGTCGCCCAGAGATCTAAGTTGTTATATCTCTCAGCCCGGTAATTTCTCTGGAACCATTGCCCTTCAAACCGGAACACAGTAATATTTGCACATTACTGCTTGGCGGTAGAATAAATGGCAAAGATGTGGTACTTCCCCAGGCGGACTCTGCTAAGAGTCCTCCCACTACAGAAATAGTGTCAAAATAGTGAAATTTGATTCGTACTTTATGATAGTGACATATGTGTGTGTATGACTTTAAAGTACAATTCTAGGTTAACTTTGTTTTTTTAGATCCCATATTTACTTCAAAGAGAACATTGAACTGTTATAATCACGAATTTCGATTGTCAATTAGACGCCATGTTTGTTCACGTTTTATGCCAGTTGTAACTGAGTTTACATGTGAAAATACCTTCCAAGAGACGGTGGCAAATGCCACACGCAAAAGCCAAAACCGCGTTGAGGGAAAAAATCCAAGTGTGTAACTGGGATTTCTTTCCACTAATCTTACAGAGTGCAAATATGTCTGTCAAAGATAGCAATATCGCTAAAAAACAATATTGGCGCCACCTACGGCGAAATTAATAACTATATTTGACAGTTCTATTGGCATATTGAGAACGCCTTATGCAATCGTGTATTAGTTACTATTACTGTGCATGGTTAACGACCGTACTGTAGGTACTAGACGTATAAAATTGGAACTATCTATAGTTTTTGTGACTGAGCGTCTCCAGCCTAACTAAAATGATCTTAGATATCGCTATCTCTTTATTATAGCTTGAAATTATAGAGTAAGCAATTGAAAATTCGCCCTTACGGCTCGAAAGCTAGTTATCATACGCTTACTTATAATAATGCCCTCATTTCTCTGCAACATTCATAAAAAAGCAATCTTATTGCTTACAAGTTAAGAGTGGTTTCCACTAAAATAACTTAATGTACGAGTATATTTGAGTAAAACGTTTAAAAGTAAAATATCAACTATGACGGTTTGATACAAGTGCTGTAAGGGAGTTTATATACATATATAATTATGACACCGTAAACTTGTAATAGCCGTCAGTTTGTATTAAAACGCGCGATATTATAATCATAGATTGGTTTAGTTTATGATGTAGCATCATGCGCGGTTCCAGGGGGGGGGGGGGAATCACGGGGGACATGACCCCCCCCCCAAAATCATATACATTAGATTAAAAATCTAAAAAAATCAAAACGTCTAATAGTACATAGACTAATACCCCGTTTACATGATTCCAGTCCAGCGACCGAATCCAGCGTTGGATTGCTTACTGGAATAATGGAAACCGGCACTGGAATGCATCAATCCAGTGCCAATGCATTCCAGTGCCGGTTTACATTATTCCAGTAAGCGATCCAGAGCTGGATTCGGTCGCTGGACTGGAATAATGTAAACGGGGTATAAACGCGGGAAACCAACTGGAACGTCAACTACGCGGATAAAATCGTGGGCGGTACTAGTAAAGTCTTTTTTACTCGATTTATTGTTTTTCTGCTCGTGACCCCCCCCCCCCCCCCAACTGAGGTTGCGTACTGGTGACCCCCCCCCAAATTCGAGGCTGGGACCGCGCCTGTCAAGCATCGTTACAAAGTGACGATTTTTACAATATTACAGTGTGTAGTATGTGAGTGAGTAGTATAGCGATACAGAACGTCTGTTCTTAGTCAAAAACTAGAACTATTTCCATCAAATCTTCTATAAGAATTACTTTTACTTGTGTGACCAGTCGTGAAAAATGTTTCAAAGGTCCAAAGGGTATTTTTTTAATTCCCTCGTTTTTGAACACTTCTATGGAAAAATCAACAAACGACGCGTTTTCAAAATACAAATAGAACTGTCAAAGATAGTTCTCGATTTCAACATAGGTGGCGCTACTGTTTCATTTTATTAGTAAAATTTCAAAAAACGAAACAGGCTTAAATAGGCTTAACCACGCTTGGCGAAATTATTGTTTTTTTTTACTTTAACGATTTGGTATTTCTTCACCCAGTCATTTTATAGACAAACGGCTACATAGAATATTTTAATATCAGTAAACAAAAAAAAAAGATTTTAAATTTATCTCTCTTACAACACTCTCGCATTGGGCGGCGTTAATCTGCAAATAATTATATAAAACAGTTTTGATATTCGATTTCCAAGGCACTGAAAAATACGTCATTTCATAAGAATCATTGTGAACAGATTGATACTGAAGCCAGATTACGAATACTGTCAAAGTTCTATCGCTATCGGTTTAGACCTCTAAAGCGAAGCTTACTTATTTCTAGACAACGGGAGAAAGAAAATTAAAGAAATGTCAGTTTAACGTCGTACTCTATAGGTACATTTTGCAATAACACGAAAATCCGACACCCTGAAATTAGCTTGTCAACATTTTAGCCAACGCAACGTAACGTAACTAACTTTAGGTTAATACTATTTGTATTGAAGATATTATTATCTTTTCTATTGATGAAGTTAGACTTCCCAGGATGAGGAATAAAGAGAAGAATTAATATTTTTTTGCGTGTGTACTTAAGGCGCATCCCCAAACAAAACGATTTTTTTTTGCATAGTTTTTAGAGCTGTCTACTTTCTATTCAAAACAAATATCAACTGGTAAAAAATTTTAGCTTTAAAATAGTAGTTCCCGTCTTGTTACTGAATATATTATTTAATTAATCTCCTCACACAGAGGCCATTAAAATTAGAAATAATTTTGATTATGCATGTTTTCGAAAAGCCGCCATTATTTAGATTTTGTACTTACCCCAACGTATAATAGGCAATTTGATTACAACCATTATGGTAGAAATATTTTTTTCAAAAGATGATAATTTTATTTTATAAAGAGTTTATGCTAAAATCTGAGCGTACAAAAATCTGACACATCCAACTTTGTCTCTCTTGCTCTTTCTTGCGGTGTGCGATGAGGTAAGAAAAACTCAAGGTCATTAGCTCAGGGTAGGCCCTTAAGTGCACACACACATATACTTTTTTATTTTCCAAAGTCAATTTAATTAATTCAACTACAACTAATAATAAATTTCAACTTTGACAGTTACGTAATCGTACAGTTGAGTTTGTACACATAGTACTTTGAAGCTAAATGTATATTAATTTGAAAAAATGTATACATCTTTGGTGTTAGTTTTATAAAAATACATATACATATATATCCAACTAGCGACGTGTGAGTTTTAAACTAAAGTGCTAGCATACGATCAACACTTGAATGTATAATATACTGGATGTGACATGTCATGACTCTTTGAGAACGTGAAACATCGCCACAAAAACAACTGCAAAAAATGACTTAAAGGGACATTCCCTACAAAACACTAATTAGCCCCAAACTATGTAAAGCTCGTACTATGGAAGCTAGTTAGCTTATAGAGGTATAACACTTATGTAGTAGTAAATACGTAGGTATATACATAGAAACATCTAGCCACAAAAATATTTGTATTCATAACACAAATGTTTGTCTTGGGTGGGATTAGAATCCACAACCTCTGCCTCCGGAGGCAGAATAACTTTAATATATTTTAATACATTTTTCACTTTTATAATATTAGTGTGATTACCATGATATTATAACAGTTTGAAGTAAAATTAATTGTATGGCTACTTGAACGATACAGAACGTGGATGCACACAGCAAAAGAGCGCCATACACGGTCTTTCAGCGTACAAACCATTAAAAAAAACAGTCAGCACATTAGTCAGGTCATATCCAGTATCTTATACATCAACGTTTGATACTATTCGTGATAAAGCTAAGCTATACAACGTGTATTTTAACTCTTATTATCTACGTACTAAGTGTCAGATCTCTTTCTATTGGGATACGAATTTGGACACTAGATACTTCCTAGGGGCTATCTACATTTTTCCTATCTAGGGTTAAGACTAGTTTCGTTTTCGGTTGATATCGCATTTCCGTGCAATTTTGTGCCCTATGTTCTTACAACACCGTTTTATTTAGCTTGACTTGTATGGTCAAATTTACTACAAAAAAATGATTCACCTTTCATGTCGAGCGATTAATTTCCACATTTAATACGCACCCATACTTTTGACTACATAATTAGGTTTATAGATACACTGTATGTGCTTTTTTGAACCTACATAGGTGCACACATCACACAGATTCTTTGTTTAAGGCAATTTTTTTTATTTTCGTTAGTACAACATTATAATCTGTGCGTTAATATAATGCATTTTTTGTGTCCAAGATTAGCGCGATGAAACAAACAAAAAAAACATTACATCTAAGTACAGCATTATATTTTAATATACTAGCACAAACACTACACCCTGTTGCATACGTGTCCAAAAAACATATCCCAATAATTTATTTGTCAAGTATTCATAAGATAAATAGGCCAAAATTAATCTGACATTACAATATATGTTTTTAAACTTTACAACAAAGTTATTTCAATACAAGAACGTCAACTAGCATTTTAAGAAGATATCTGACGGCCAAAATTACAAATACGAAGAAGTAAACGTACACAGTACTAAGCCTAAGCTTGTTTATATTGGTACCAAAAATGTATTGGTACTAAAAATTTTATAGACAGCGTCACTTTTCGATTGAAACAAAACAATCTCGCCACACAAAAATATAAAATAATAATTAACAAAAATTAAACGCTATCCTTTAAAACGATTTTCAGTTATGTCACTGTTCTCCCGAACCAGCGATATATTTACACAGTAGTAATGTAATTGAGATACAATTCAGTTTTTGTTACTTTCGTCTGTAATGTTCAACTGTCAGACTTCTTCCTAATGTGACTTTGTTTTAAAAACGATCATTAAATACCATAGCTTAAAATAAATTTGTCTTTTGTATAATATTAATAAAATTGTTGTACAATATTAAAATTCTGTAATAAGCATAATACAAATATCATTTGTGTTTTAAATAAATTTGTGATATTAGACTAATAATAAAATTATCATAACATCTGTTGTACATTATTAATATCAAGTATTAAAAAAAAAAAAAAAAAACTTAAAGTAATCGAATTGTATTCTTCAAAAATACTGTCATTCGGATAAATAATAATATTCACATCTCAACGGTAACTATTAAAAAATAATTATTACTTAACGATTATTATTTCTCAATAATTCAGATCACAATGTTTGATATGCTTAGCAAATTATAAAATAATTTCAATAAAATTATTCTATTACATTCTACAAATAATAATTATTACTTTTACCACACAAAATTATTATTCTACAGATAAAATAGATACACATAATATTTGAAACATTTTGCAAAGTGATTTTAAATTTTGTTCCCCGAATTCATAAGATGAAGCTAAATGATGCAAAATTTAATGACCAAATTTTTTACGACCTATCTAATTATCATTTTATTATTCATGACTAAATGTGATAAAAATAACTATTTTTTTTAAGTTTCTAAACCCTACAAACAATGAATTAACTGTGCTTGTGAAGGCTGTACTGTGCTGAAACGAGCGGTATATAGGTACTTTCCGGCAAATATCTAAACATGCGCAGTAGTCGAATTAGATGTTTGCCGGTAAAACTAAAATCGGTATAAATATGAGACTTTTATAGTAACAAATTTAGCATTTCACAAACTGTGCTAAAATTATATGAAACACGTTTTTCTTAACTTCAATCATGCTATAGCAAAATTTGCTTAAAAACGTCAACATGTGATTTTAGTCTCTCACTTTGAATAGTGACGTAACTATATATAAATAAAATTGAAAAAAAAAACATAAATTAAACAATAAAAATAATATCATAGTAATCTTGTCAATGCAGTTTTCAGAAAACTGCTATCCGAAATTATTATTAACTAATTCAAAATTATTTTGAATAGGTAAAACTCTTTTTTATGTACATTTAGTACAAAGTGCTCCAAGGGCGACATTTAGAGCTTAACAATTATATGTTAAAACTAGCGGCCCGCTCCGGCTTCGCTCGAATAATAACCTAGATATCAACAGCAACTCCATCTGCCGGGCTGATTTGTGAATCTAAACCTTGCCGGGCCCTACCCAAACGTATACAAAAAAAAATCATTCAAATCGGTCCAGCCGTTTAGGAGGAGTTCACTAACAACGAAAATTGGCATTGATTTTTATTTAAACAGATAGGTAGTCTAGTTTTTCCCATATGAGGTGATAATTTGGGAAGATTTACACAACGCCAAAGTTAGTTATAACAAAAATAAGGGCATAATTCAGACTAAGACAGCATGTGCAGCAAACTGTGCTGGGACTCTTCAAATTCAAATTCTACGAAGCATGTTTCTTGGATGTCTTTTGTCACACAGTCAATATCAATTGAAACTCTGTATTACAAGTTCCAAGTGGATATTCTCTCAATTATATCTTTACAAATTACAAAGACAATAAGCCCACTTAATCCTTCTTATACCTGGGATTCAGGGCCTACTTTCACAAGTGCGAATTAGCAGGTAATACATCGAAAGAGATTTTTTTAATATGCCGGTTTTGTTACGTTATTTTCGTTTACTGTTAAAGCCAGGGTAGTGATATACTTGTATATTTGCATATAGTTAAATATTCGGGCTTTTTTATAGAAAGAGTGGCAAAAACCATACTATCCATCTGATGGTAAGTGGTAGTCGTTGCTTATGAACATCTGATACATCTGAGATGCTGATGATGTATTGCCAACTTAGAGAAGTGTTTCAAAATATCCTTTTTTTGATGA
Organism: Ectropis crepuscularia; assembly: GCA_963693475.1. Classification (NCBI taxonomy): domain Eukaryota; kingdom Metazoa; phylum Arthropoda; class Insecta; order Lepidoptera; family Geometridae; genus Ectropis; species Ectropis crepuscularia. The sequence goes on along the minus strand of OY856368.1, from coordinate 5,938,251 downwards.
TAACTTTTTGCCAACTCAGACAAGTGTTTCAAAACAACCCATTTTTAATTTCGCTTTGTCGAAGTTCGTCGGAAATACCTTCGAAAGATAGAAACAGGAGGGAAAACGTGACCGAGGGAAAAAGGTATTTATTACTATATATTTACAGCTCATTATACAGCTACCCGTTTTCGGAAGAGGCGTTGGTATTGTAAAACTCTATAGAAAACAATGAAACCTTATAAATATAATCACTTTACTGTTACCAGTTTCACGAAGCGATGTTTTAATTATTTTGTTCTTTATTAACATAATATATAAAAAGTAACTATGTAAAAAGGCAGTCTTCAAAATCATTGATAGGTATACTGACCGCTACCGTAAATTTGATAATCTACCGAAAACAACTCATTAAAAAAGCGATTTTTCAGTGTTACCACAAGCTAACTTTAGCAAAAAACTGACTTTATTTCATACCCATAATATCTTCTTCTTCTTCTAGGTACTTCGCCACAAATTTACGAAGTCCCATTATAACGGCGCCGACCCAAGTTATAATCTAGAGCTTCATACTCTGGTATTTAGTATAGAACGGAATACTATCTGAGGTAGTTCTAATAGTTTAGACTCAACGTTTTCAATAATACATTAGTTAACAGAAGTATTTAAAAAATAACATACATATGTAGTATTGGTAGTAAAAACAACTGCTCGTGAGAATGAAAACCTTGCCTGTTTACTTGGTTTCAAACTAGATGGCGTTAGTCTCCCTTAAAACACACAAGTGATCAGTTTGAAAATTCGATTTAATTTTAGTTTATCGCCACGATAATAGATAATAAATAAATAAATATTGGTGGACAATTCACACACAACACCATCTGACCCCAAACTAAGCAAAGCTTGTGTGATGGCGGCCAGATAGCTGATATATAATACTTATATAGTTTTAAATACATACTTATTATACATAGAAACACCCAGACACAGTGCAAACATTTGAATTCATCACACAAATATTTAAATATTTAAATATTATTACACAGATGGCGGGGTATCCTTATAAAACACGACAATGTTTCGTTTTGGAAATTATTCTTTAGTTTAAATGACTAGATATAACAATCATCTGTCTGATGGTGATTCGTTTTATACTCCACGATTATAATAGTTGGCGGTATAAATGTATCAGCATAAAATACGACGCGATGTTTTCGTAATAGCAAGTTTTACTCAGTTTAGTCACATTAGTAATTACTAAATAAAATGAATTGGAAAATTATGTAGCGTAATAAGAGCGATAAAGACAAAAATACAGTCTCTCTCGCTCACAATGGAAGACGTAGATCGGAAGAAACATTCAACAGGACAGCGAAAAAAAACATTACCTGGTAGCGTTGGGTAGGCCATGCATTAAAGAAAAGTTTGTAAGAGTAGCTTCTTATGTGTCAGTACAAAATCCCACTTCAAATGAAGCGAGGCGTACTGAGCCTATTCTTTCTCGCTCTTTCTTTGCAGTTATAGGTAGAGAGACGAGTAATGTGATTACGCAATATGTAGTGGTACATTTTTAATGTAGGACCACTCATTTTGTCGTCTTGTATATATGTATGTATTATAGTTATACATGTTCTACTCTACATTATTAAATAGCCCATTTATGCAATAGGATATACTTGTTTTATATAATACTAGCGGCCCGCTCCGGCTTCGCTCGAATAATAACCTAGATATCAACTGCAGCGCCATCTGCCAGGCTGATTTGTGAATCTAAACCTTCCAGGGCCCAACCCAAACGCATACAAAAAAAATCATTCAAATCGGTCCAGCCGTTTAGGAGGAGTTCAATAACAACGAAAAGTGACATTGATTTTTATACATTTAGACTAGCGGCCCGTTCCGGCTTCGCTCAGATTTCGTCATATAAGGACTATCGAAAAAAAAAATACTATCCTATCTCTCAGGTTGGACCAGACTGCTCAAGGTGTGCCATTTAATTTAAAATCGGTTAAGTAGTTTAGGAATCCATCGCGGAGAAACATCGTGACAGGAGATGTATATATATTAAGATTGTTCGGCGTACAATGACAAATTAGTACACTTCATACAACGCTAGATGGCGCGTCTTAAAACGCGGTGATGATTTGTTTTCGAGACATTACTTGTCTTAGTTTTGTACTTTGTTATAGGTGCCGGCAAACAAGTTGATTCAATGAAGTTAGGTGCGCATGGCTGCGCAGAAACGTTTTTAAGGTCTCTTTGGTGGAAGTGTACATGCGCGAACTTTCCCCCCTTCCACGTCAATTTTGGGTCAAATTGTTTGCCGGCCACTATACAAAATGGCTATTTACTATACGTTGTTAAATAAAATACAGCCTTGTTATTTACAGATTTAAGTTTGGGCTGCGTATGGTGTATGTCAGTCTGCATTAGTCTAAAGTTATTATTTCTCAGCAGCAGTTGTTTTTAAACCACACTAAATAAAATAAATAGTGACGTCCTGCCAGATTTATAGCGACATATGACCCGCATAGCTATAAGCGCTAAGTTAAGAGTTGCAACGCTTTTACGTAATCGATCGTATCAACATTGACTACATTAAATCTGGGTAACGATTCTAAATGCAATCCGAATGGTTCAAAATCGGAATGACCATCCCTGTCTCTGTCATGCGAAACAGATAAGACAAAGACCGAGAGATGAGATTCCGTGTCGGATGCAACCGAATGGATTTAGAATCGACGACCCAAGAAATCGAGTGACTTTTGACAGTTAAGTGAAACGAGTGACACTTTGCTTGGCAGTGAAACAGTTAAAGCTTGACAAAAATAAGTACACATTTAATGCTAGATGATTGAAAACCATACCACGTCAATCAACTAAAGGTTATAATACACTACATGTAGTTATCAAATTTTATAACCCTGATTTGAAATCGTTATTTTTAAAATTACAAAATAAACTAAATAATTAAAAAAAAACAAATGTTGTAGTGGTCTAGAGCCAGTGGGACAGTTCAGCATTAAAAAAGCAAAGTGTTAAAACTTATCGCTAGATGGCGCTGTTCGTTTTTAAAACACGTAAACAGTAGACGCGATCGAGTAAGTAAACGCAAGCGACTCTCTCGCAGAACGTCATCATAACAGCGTATTCACAACCATAGTTTAAGGTGAGCTCTCATCATCCACTTCCCTGATCACCGTGTCCGATTCCCATCGCACGCGCTCTGCTAACAACTCGTTCAGTTTCTGGAAACAAAATTATATCTTTACTACCATTTCGTTAAGTGCTACCTTTTTTTTTTTTAACTTCTATAGGTTCACACTTGACCGCCATCTTGCCTGATGTTAAGCGACGATGCGGTCTACGATGGAACGTGTTTACCTAGAAATAACCGATTCACTCTCGATTTGAAGACACAAAGATTGTAACCATCGGGGAAAACCCACTCAGGCAACGTATTCCGCAGCCTAGACGTTCTTATCACAAAAGTAGAGTCAAATCTCTTCGTTCGTGTCTTTGGAACATCAACCATGAAACGATGTCGCTTTTTCGAGCTACGAGCATTCCGAGCACCTAGGTTATGATTTGGACTCTTCGCGTTCCAATAGCTGCGTGTCACTGTGCTGTTATGTGGCGGGCATGTTGCTTACCATCAGGCACATGTCCTGCTCTTCTCGTCACTCTACACTAAAAAAAACTTTCAACATAGGTACTAACCATAAAATTTGCTGTGAAATTAACGATTTCTGCAAACTAGCGAAATACAGGACAGGCGGATAATTGTGCCTGTGAGTATATATAATTTTTTTTTTTAAATAAAGAGTGACGAGACGAGCACGACATGCGCCTGATGGTAAGCAACATGCCTGCCACATAACAGCACAGTGACACGCAGCTATTCGAACACGAAGAGTCCAAATCATTACCTAGCACTGCACTGCGCTCGTCACCCAGAGATCTAAGTTGTTTTATCTCTAAGCCCTGTAATTTCTCTGGAAACATTGCCCTTCAAAAACTATAATATAATGTATATGTACTAGCAGCGCTTCGCGGTGTTACCCGCGAAGTTCCCGTTTCCGTTGTTTTTCCGGGATAAAAAGTAGCCTATGTGTTCTTCCAGACTATCTTCGTTCCAAATTTCAGCCCGATCCGTTCATACGTTAGGACGTGATTGAGCAACAAAACATCCAAATATCCAAACATTCATACATTGACATTTATAATATTAGTAGGATATATATTTCCACTTACCTCAGGTCTGTCGAGGATAATGATCCGATTGTCTAACTTAGGGGCCAGTTCGCACGACTGTTGCTCCAAATCGTCGAGCGAGGCGCGACGAGTCAATCTGAAACCAACCAATCAGAGCGTTCACAATTTTCAATTCAATACGAATCCAGGGCGTCTACTCTCTTTCTATGACGCAAGTAATTTTGGCATAAATTTCACGAATTCCCACTCCAGCGCCTCTACCGCCTAACGAAAAACGCTTTGACGCTTTGACATTGCCGTCTCTTTCATTTCGAGCGAGAAGAAAAGAGACAGCTATATCAAAGCGTCAAAGCGTTTTTCGTTAGGCGGTAGACCCCCGGCTCTACTTCGTTCCGTTCGATCGAACGCTGTATAATAGAGTTAACGTAATACCAGTGCATCATCACTCGCTCAAGGTCGCGCGGTTTTAGCCTACAGCTAGACCGTTCCTCCCAGGAAACAAGTGCCAGTCGTTTGTCGGACGCACGGCTGAGCGCTCGCGCATCACGTTTCCCGCGCATATTGTTATTAGATATGTCGACAACCCTCCTCGCTAGACAGGGACAGAATTACGCGTTAGAAAGAGTGCAAATGTTAAGTTGAAAATCGCGACAGGTATTGAGCGCTAATGCGAGCTGAATTGAACTTTGTTGTGTCCCAGCAAGAGTCGCTATTTATTTCATTGTTTTCGATAAGTGAGGCTTCTGTACTTGTACTAATATTTATTCTGTGGTAATACAGCCTGTATTACGTTTAACACTTCTAAGCAGCGAGCAACACGGAAGGGAGTAGGCATACACAGCGTTTCCCCTCTGTCAAAGTCCAAGTCCGCGTGGACCATGGAGTTTGATAATATACTGTGGCGTGGAATATGAAGCTAGTTTGTGAATGGTGCTTTATTTTTTATGTGTTAGTGATTTGGCAGTGTGTGTATGATCGGCAATGGATCGGTACAGGTATGTTTTGTATGTAATAGTGCGGCTTTGCGCTAGTGTGCAATTTCCCCTCCCGCAAGAAAGGACAGAAGGATTTGAACAATATTTTTTAGCTAAAGCTACTCGCTTCAGTGCTTGCGCGGAAGATCGAGTTGCTCTATGCTTCTAAGCCTACTTTTAATTAGTGTAGGCTCAGAATATTTACACGGACGAAACGAGGGATCGAAATAGAACCGAAGTAGGAAAGTCGCGAGTTTATTTAGAAATTAGGTTTTCGTAGAAAGAGAGTAGACGTCCAGTAGTCTACATGAGTATTAGGAGAGGCATATGTCCAGCAGTGGACGAATACAGGCTGATGATCATGATGATGAGTTTACAGGAACAGGAATTACACAATCTAATTCCGTCTGGTTTTTTTTAGCCCCCGACCAATATATGGGGTGTTATAAGTTTGACAAACAAAGCTTAAAGTCACACAGCGAGCTATGGAGAGAGCTATGCTCGGAGTCTCTTTGCGCGACAGAATCCGTAATGAGGATATTCGCAAAAGAACGAAAGTGGCCGACATAGCTCGAAGAGTAAGCAAGCTGAAGTGGCAATGGGCAGGCCACATCGCTCGCAGAACTGACAACCGATGGGGAAGAAAGGTTCTCGAGTGGCGACCACGAACCGGAAGACGCAGTGTTGGACGGCCTCCCACTAGATGGACAGATGACCTCACAAAGGTCGCTGGAAACCGCTGGTTGCAGGTTGCGCGGGACCGTTCGTTGTGGAAATCTAGGGGGAGGCCTATGTTCAGCAGTGGACGTCTTGCGGCTGATGATGATGATGATAAGTTTGACGTCGATGTCTGTTTGTATGTGTTTGTCTATGGCACCGTAGCTTTCAAAGGGATAGACCGATTTCGATGCAGTTTTTGAAGTGAAAACTTCTTTTGGCGCGCCTAGACAGATTTTTCGTAAGGTGTGAAATGAATTCTAGCGTCACGCTCGGGTATGATAAGAAATCTTCGGGTAAAGTCGAGACCATGGCCATTGGCCATTTAGAAATGTGATGGGAAATGCTGAAAAGGCGGGGCCTCACGCTTAGATGGGCACATCTAGAAATGCGTGAGCCAATGGGAAATGCTCACACATTTCAAGATGGCCATGCCACGATGGCTAGGCCACGCCCTCCGGTTACACCCGTGTAGTTTCCAAAGTGAGCTATCAAATTCTGAGTTATAAGTTTTCACTGCTGTCGGCAGTTCTTATGACTGCCAATTTTTTTTGTATTAGAAAGCTAGTTTTCTTGCGGTGGTTTTTTTTTTTAATATAGAGTGACGAGACGAGCAGGACATGTGCCTGATGGTAAGCAACATGCCTGCCACATAACAGCACAGTGACACGCAGCTATTGGAACACGAAGAGTCCAAATCATTACCTAGCACTGCACTGCGCTCGTCACCCAGAGATCTAAGTTGTTATATCTCTAAGTCTTGTAATTTCTCTGGATTCTGGTTCTTAGCTATGTGACCATAAGGTTTGTTTACCTGTGGTGTGGTGCGTGCGGCGTGGGTTCGACGGCGGCGGAAGAGGCGCGGCGCAGCGGCGGAGGGCCGTCTAGCTCGCTGCCGTCCAACATCTTCACCAGGCTGTGTCTGTGACAAACACGATCATATTACACACGTTTGTACTGTGCCTGGATGTTTTCTATGTATAACTAATATTATAAAGCTGAAGAGTTTGTTTGTTTGTTTGTTTGAACGCTAGGATCTCGGAAACTACTGGACCGATACGAAAGATTCTTTTTTTGTTGGATACTCCATTTATCGAGGAAGGCTAAAGGGTATATAACATTACGCTACTATCAATAGGTACGGAGTATGAGTGAAGAATGTAAAGAAAACGGGGAAAAATATTTCTCTTCGAAAGCTTTAGTTCCGTGAATTTAAATTCTCTTTGGTCGCTGAAGTCTGTGACGGCGCGTGTCTACATTTGAAGTTTGTGTCATTTGAAGTAATCAAATTTGTTTACAACAATGTATTGTTGCTTATTTACGTATTTTTAGGGTTCCGTAAAACGTAATAAAGTGGCCAGCAATGGATATTTTAGTATGGATTTTACTCAAATAGACGCGGGTGAAACCGCGGGGCACAGCTAGTGTATAATAAGTATGTATTTAATTATCTATTCTCTCAAAAAAAAAAACGAATAACCGACTTCTATTTAAAATTAAATTCAGAACTAGACCAAATTTCATGAGATTCTATCACTGTATCGTCTAAACAACTACATGAAAGCAAATTTTAGTTTTTTTAAACTTCTTTAGAAACTTCTTTAGGCGCGCCAAGACACATTTTTCGTGGGCTGTGAATTGAATTCATTCGTCACGCTCGGGTATGATAAGAAAGCTTCGGGTAAACTCGGGACCATGGCTATTGGCCATCTAGAAATACGTCAGCCAATGGGAAATGCTGAAAGGGCGTGGACAGGCCATAATGGCATGGCCATCTAGAACGCATCAGCCAATGGGAAATGCTGACGCACTTCTAGATGGCCATGCCAAGATGGCGAAGCCACGCCCTCCTGTTACACCCGTGTAGTTTCCAAGGTAAGCTATCAAATTCTGAGTTTTCACTTCTATCGGCAGTTCCTATGACTGCCAATTTTTTTTAGTTACCTTTCGCTTATACACTGGCCTCGTGGCTTAGTGGGTAGTAGCTCTGCCTGCGAAGCCAATGGTCGTGGGTTCGATTCCCACCCAGTGCAAATATTTGTGTGATTATTTCAAATATTTGTACTGTGTCTGGATTTTTCTATGTATGTAATAAGTTACGTATTTAAAACTGTATCAATATTCATAATAATTTTTATTGATAAAATTAAATACTTTTACACGTCAATTCATAAATCCAAAATCAGTACCTACATAAATCAATTTTTAAATCAAATGTCTAAATTATTGTAGGTATCAAATTAAATTACAACAATAATATCGAGTGTGTCAATTCATAAATACAAATTAATTTACAAATCAAATTTATACATTATTGTAAGTAGGGATCATCATCAGGTATCAATATAGTATATCAGCTATCTGACCGCCATAGTACAAGCTTTGCTTAATTTGGGGTCAGATGGTGTTATGTGTGAATTGTCCACCAATATACACGGCGGAAGTGGTGAGTTTAGGGGGGGGGGGGGGGGGCACTCTGGCTCGCATTCTGTCTCCACTGGAGGGCCTGGAGTGTCGGATAGGATAGGCCTTCGGGGAAGCCACGCGCCGCTGTTTTCCGGCGCGTCACTGGAACGAATTGCATGGGTTCGGACGTCCCTCACAAGGGTGGCGGCGTTGGGTTACGGTCGTTGGCGAGTGCACAAGATGCAAGTCCTGGGGTCTACCGCCTAACGAAAAACGCTTTGACGCTTTGATATTGCTGTCTCTTTTCTTCTCGCTTGAAATGAAAGAGACGGCAATGCCAAAGCGTCAAAGCGTTTTTCGTTAGGCGGTAAACCCCCTGGTCGTACGACTTGATTGCTCAGTTCACCTTTTTACCTATTGCGAGTTCGGTCAGTTAGGTTTTCGTCATTTTTAGTCGTAGTTTTTAGGTAATTTTAGTCAGTAATTAGGTAATAATAAAGTCATCAACCAACAACATTAAAACGGACATAAAAAAAAACGAAATCGGAACCCATTGATGTTTTTCTTTGCATCCTCCTCTATCCTTTGAGGGTTGTATAACTCTATTTCGTTTTGTACGATCATTCGTGGAAACGTCACGTCACACGTATGTTCCATGTTCGCTAATCACAAGCGCGGTATTGTACCTCGTCCTGCGCCCCCGCTGGCGACTTGTGATATTGGCGAAATTCGTATCATCGCCGATCAACAGGGTATCTAATCTGTGGTGAGAATTGACCCCGAGACTGACCCCATGCCATGCCGAAGGCACCTGTGGGAGTATTAGTCGGTAAAGGCATTGTGCCCCTACCGACGGTCCATCCATGGTGTCGAGCCCGACAAACCCGCTGTGTCCCTTCACGGTGGACTGTGCGTAAAGACATTTCCCCCACACAAAAAAAATATGTACAAGTATTTCAAATGTCTATTTGTTGTATATGTGCAATTAAATCTATACTAATGTTATAAAGCTGAAGAGTTTGTTTGTTTGATTGTTTGAACGCTAGGATCTCGGGAACTACTGGTACGAATTGAAAGATTCTTTTTCTGTTGGATAGTCCATTTATCGAGGAAGGCTATAGGCTATATAACATTACGCTACTATCAACAGGAGCGGAGTATGAATCAAAAATGTAACAAAAACGGGAATAAATATTGTTTTTTGAGAGCTTTCGTTGCGTGACAGCGTATGTCTATCTTCTAGAAGGTTGCGTCATTAGAATCTAAGGTAACCAAATTTGTTCTAGATTTGAATTGGTACGACCAATTTTCAATAGATGGCGTAGCAACGCGCGCACGATTCAGCTAGTAAATAAATAAATGTCCTGGAGTATTTATTAAATTAACTTAGTTAAGTTAATTTGTTCTCGCATCTAATCTTTCAATCAACTTGAAATGTATTTACCTCCTGCTGAGCGTGACCAGAGACTGCCGATGTTTGGAGTGCTTGGCGCGTCCGGTGCGCACGTTGATCGCTGCGAAGTGGTTCTGTATCGCCATACCGATCTCTGGGCACATGTCTTCCTCGACCTGACACCAACAATCACTCTTTAAAACTTGAAACAATGAAGATACCACTGCACTGCCATCGTCTTCCAGAGATACATAAGATATTTTTTGTCTGGAAGAACTGGGTGTCCTTCTCATAAATAGCTCGTGTTGCTGTAACATCTAATTATCACATCAACAGCCCACTAAACGTTCCCACTGCTGGGACTCGGGGCCTTCTCTCGCAAGGAGAGAGTTAAGGCCATGATCCACCACGCTGGCCCAGTGCGGGTTGGCGGATGACACATGACTTCGAAAGAATCTAGGTACATGTCGGTTTCCTCACGATGTTTTCCTTCACCGTTTTAAGTTAGCGGCATTACGCACATGACTTCGAAAAGACAGTGGTGCGTGTGGGGTTTGAACCCGGGGTCTCCGGATCGGCAGCCGCCGTTCTCTCGACTAGACCACCGTAACTTATAACACAACTTACATCTAATTATATTGTAATGTAAATATGTAACTGTTGTGTTCTGTCAATAAAAAGATTGAATTGAATTGAATTTGTCTATAGAAATCATAAGAATTACAGATCTTTTTTTTTTTTTTTATAGCTTAGAGTGACGAGACGAGCAGGTCATGTGCCTGATGGTAAGCAACATGCCTGCCACATAACAGCACAGTGACACGCAGCTATTGGAACATGATAGTCCAAATCATTACCTAGCACTGCACTGCGCTCGTCACCCAGAGATCTAAGATATTATGTCTCTAAGCCCTGTAATTTCTCTGGAGTCATTGCCCTTCAAACCGGAACATAGTAATGTTTGCACATTACTGCTTGGCGGTAGAATATTTGGCAAAGGTGTGGTACTTTCCCAGGCGGACTCTGCTAAGAGTCCTACCACTACAAAAAATCATAGGTCATAGGAATTGTAATTTCTATGAAAACATTGCCCTACAAACCAGTTAATTCAAAACCGCCAAGCGTTAATGTGTTCCACATTAAAGCCTGGCGGTAGATTCACTGGCAAACGTGTGGTACTTCCTCAGACGAACTCCGCTAAACAACAAAACTTAATTTGCATAAAATAAAGATGCGGTGTCATGAGTCAACGAAGTTCCTTCAAACAATATAGAAGCAAAACAAGGTGCAAAAAAATTGCTTAATTTGATTATCTTTGTGGTAAGATTATATGAAAAATAAAGTTGGCAACACTGGTCACGGGTAGTTTTTACGCGTCATTACCGTTATATATTTTTCTTACGGTTTTAATCTCACATTTTTTAAGTGAGTAACTTCTTTTAGCGCACCACAACAGATTTTTCGTGGGCTGTGAATCGAATTCTAGCGCCACGCTCGGGAATGATAAGAAATCTTCTAGTAAGCTTGGGACCATGGCCACGGTAATATCTGTATTCGTGTGTATGTTTATTTTTATGTTTTATTTTCTTTATCTTTTGGTTTAAATAACTTTAATTGCTTAAATTTATTTTTAGATATACACCCAGCTTTATAAAATATTTTAACAAACCATTTCCATCCAAAGGTTGTCTGGAAGAGATGGCTTTTAGCGATAAGGCCGCCGATTGTAACACTAGTTTTCATTATCCTGTATAAGTGTTTTTTTGTTTTTGGTGTATACAATAAAGAGTATCTATCTATTTAATATCACGCACATGTCCTGCTCGTCTCGTCACTCAATGCTATAGAGATATAAGATGATAATATTACCGTGGCCATTCTCACGACCACACCCTCCGCTTTCACCCGTGTAGTTGCCAAAGTAAGCTATCAAATACTGAGTTACAAGTTTTCACTTCTATCGGCAGTTCCTATGACTGCCAATTTATATTTTGCAGTTCGGTCGCTCATCAAAACCCCTACCTTCACCAACCTTGCCGCGAAGAACTTCGTTCCAGAAATAATCCCTTATTATACCTATCTTAAATAAATAATCTTACGAGCACTTTGCAGTTCTTCAGCATCTGATACCCGTCGTTCCCAGAGTGCAGGTATTGCTTGACGGCGAGTCGGTAGCGTTGTTCCTTCAACAGATACTCGTCGCCTATCTTGACCACTTGCTCCGCCACTCGCTGGCCCGGCGGCTGGGAGGGGTCGAACGCGAACGATACGCCCGCCACCTGGCACGGTCAAACAAAATTAAAAAAAAAAATTTACCCTCGACTACCTCGGATTTGTAATCTGTACAACATTCTACTAGTTAAGCCATTTCATTTAATACCCATATTGAGGTAAGTTCTGAAGAAATATTTTGTCCGCCATTTTGAATCGATATTAAAAAAACATAGCTAAGAACATCCGTACGAAAATGTACCTGAAAATAAACAAATCGAATCGAAATCCGTCCATCCGTTTCAGTTCTACGGTGCCACAGACACACACACACACACAGAGACAGACACACAGACATCTACCCCTTTTTTTGTCGGGGATTAAAATTGAATCGCAAAATGTGTTGGTAAGCGTTGAACTCAACCTCAACAACGCCTGGACCAATTTGGACAATTCTTTTTTTAAATGTTCGTTGAAGTCCAAGGATGGGTTTCACAGCGAGAAAAATTCAAATAATTGCCGGGAAACCCTAGAAACAGCCATTTTTAAACGTTAGAAAACGTTCGTATAAGAAAAATAATGTAATGTACTAAAATGTAATGTCAATTTGAACTTCACATTAAATTACAACCACTCACTTATGTCTAAGCAATATATGTGTGTTCCTAAAGTCGAAGAGTCAATTTGCACTTTATTCCCGCTGCACAAAGTTCAAATTCCATCATATCTATCAAAACACTGTGCAACACACGCACACTATTTTGAGTATCTAATGTCCGTTCCGAAACACAACAAAACTGATGATATCGCGAACCCGACCAAATTGAATAGTCACAAAATGTAAGAGCTATATCATTCGTACTAATTTTCAATTCAGTCAATTCGTAGTTTATTTCTTTTGATTTAGTTTCGGCACGCGACATAAAATGCATCAGTTTTCACGTCAGTACATCAGTCAAATAGTCCAAGATCCCAGAGCCGCCAGACCACACGTATTTTCTGATGGACGAAATGTGAACGATTCATCATCAACATCAACAGCCCACTAAACGTTCCCACTGCTGGGACTCGGGGCCTTCTCTCGCAAGGAGAGAGTTAAGGCCATAATCCACCACGCTGGCCCAGTGCGGGTTGGCGGATGACACATGACTTCGAAAGATTCTAGGTACATGTCGGTTTCCTCACGATGTTTTCCTTCACCGTTTTTAAGTTAGCGGCATTACGCACATGATTTCGAAAAGACAGTGGTGCGTGTGGGGTTTGAACCCGGTGTCTCCGGATCGGCAGTCGCCGTTCTCCCGACTAGACCAGCCGCAACTTTGAGCCGTGAACGATTGAGTAGTGACAAATAAGTACAGTCCGCGAGGTATAAGCTGAGCTTTGCATTAGTGTGAGTGATCACATGCATACGCATCTATTACCAAAAGTACAGTCAGACAACAAACTCTTAAACAACAAGCTGACATTAACTATCCAGGATCAATATGGTCATTGCGAAAAGAAGTATCTCTTTTAGGATTCAAATGGTCAAGGACAGAGAATAACAGAAAAATTTTAATGGAAAAGCATGAGATCCGTCACCTACGTATAACTTATTTACTTAAAATTTCCGAATACCGTATTCAGGGCAGGCCTATCGTTTATACCAATATACAATTGATACTGCATAATAAACAACGATTTATTGAATATAAAATTGACACCTTATTAAGAGAACATGGTCACAGCGTCCTGCGTCTGACTGTACTTTTGGTGATCACTCACACTAATGCAAAGCTCAGCTTATACCTCGCGGACTGTAACAGTGATTAATACAAATAAGTAATAATAATAATAATGGGCCACACCGGCTAGATGGGTAGTCTCATCCATGCATGACCATTTTTTAGCAAAAGTATTCACATAAACATTTTTGTAAATACATGAATTGATTTAAATTTAATAAAAAATTTAATAAATACATGCAAATTTTGTAAAATGTTTTTACGTTTTATTTCTTATGATTTGGCATCGGCTTTGATCACTAATCTCTTCAGAATTTTTATATAAATAAAATATTGAAAACACAAAAAATACCACTACTGTGCAAAACCTGCCTTTGTCCGTCAGCTTCTCAATTTAAATATATACGATTTTATTGAAATTTACCTGTGGAAATCGTCCTTCGAGCCGAGGGTACTTGGAAACAGAATTTTCTAAAGCGTCCAAAATGGCCGCTCCACTCGCTTCTATAACCACCATTGGGTCGCGCATCGGTATTATCGTGCACAGATCGCGCAGAGTGAACTCTCCTGCTGAGTGGACCTGTAATAGAAGAAACATTAAACATTACACCGTGCCGTACGGTTGCTTTGAAGGAGAAATAGTAGATTATGCTACAAGTGTGTAAAGTTGGTGATTACCGCTGAGGCTGATTATTCGATTTGGCGGGAAAAATTAATCAGTTGTCATATTATGCGCGCGCAACTAAGCCACAGACTAAAAAACAAGTTTACTTTTTTTTGCTTTCTGTGGATAGCGTTTTTATCCACTTACAAAATGTGGAACATTTTTTTCTTTATTACAAAAAACCGAGAGTTGTATTTAAGTTAATGTTTTATTTTATGACACGTACAAGTTCAAATTATTTATTCAAAGACGAAGTTGCATAAAGTGAGCAAGCTACAATAATTCATTTGTTCTTCTATTGAACACGATCTTTATTGTATCGAAACTTTTATAGAACAAAGCAACTCAACCAATAAAAATACTATACAAATCACTTGTGAGTAATAGCAATGAAAAATCACAGTTTGATTATAAGCGTCATTACATGCCTGATTGCGGTGAAAATAGAGCCACTTTACGAGCAAGTGTGTTGAAAGAAAGATTTACCTGATCAGATCGGAAGGTTCCAGAATTGAGTAGCACCATATCAGCTGCTGTCGCACAGAGGAGGACATCGCAGACCCAATTGCCGAGGTTGCTCTCCGAAGCTCGTATCTTGGCGAATCTACCCTCGAGTGGGACGCAGAACTTGCCCAGTACTTCGTCCATCTTGCCTTCAATCATTGCTGTAAACGAAGTTAACGTTTCAAGGTAAGAGTAGAAATAAAAGGAAGAATGAGACTGAGACTTTACGCTGCGTAAAAATGATGATATGTGGATGATGATGATGATTGTGGCTGTGATCATAATGATGCTATTGGTGGTGGTGTTGATAATAATAGTAATAATGACGATGGTGAAGATAGGAAGATAGGAAAACTCTTAAAAAAGCAACAACAAAAAGAATTAGTTTCTTTTTGTTGTTGCTTTTTTAAAAACTGACTTGACCGAAAATCATGACTTTGATGGTGGCAAAGATGAGGATGGAGGAGAATAAGATGATGCTTGTGGCGGTAACGATGATGATGTTTGTGGTGGCGCTGTTGATGACGATGTTGGCGATGATAATGATGGTGGCAATGATGATGATGATCATGGTAGCGATGACGTTGGTAATGGTGGCGATGATAATGATCATGGTGGTGACAATGATTATGCTGATAGTGCCGATGATAATGATATTGGCGCTGGTGATTATGAAGGTGGCGATGGCGATGAGGTGGCTGATGATGATAGTGGTGATTGTAATGATGGTGAAGATGATCGTTGCGATAATGATGGTGGCTATGTTGATGTTGGTGGTGATGATGATGGTGATAATAGTAACGATGATGATGATGATGATGACAGTGCCTAGTGCCGATTGATGATTGTGGCAATGATTATGCAGATAGTACCAATGATATTGATGTTGGCGCTACTGATTATAATGGCGGCGTTGCTGATGATGATAATGGCGCATAAATAATGATGGTGGTCATGATGACGATTTGTGAATATTTTCCCACTACACTGCATAACCCCAAACTAAAATAAATACAAAAACATGTTTTATTTGGCATAGAAATTACATTAGTTAATTAAGCACTTGCTCTAGGTGAGGCTCTATATGTATCGCAAGGATACATAGAGAGAGATGTTTCGATTACATCGAACGGCGTTCACTTAAACTATTGTTTGACATGTAAAATTGGATTTTATGAATAAATTATGATTATGATTATGATTAAACAAAAGGGGATATAGAAGAAGATAGTTCAAATGATGCTTAAATAATTGTAATCATTAAAACACATTAATGATTTTTACACCAGAATTCACAAGATGACAAAATTATTTTTATTTTACAATGAAATAAAAACAATTAAATTTTTAGTGACAACTTCTTTTTGCGTGCCACAGACAGTTTTTTCGTGGGCTGTGAATTGAATTCTATCGTCACTGTCGGGAATGATGACAAATCTTCGGGTAAACTCTTGACCAAGGCCATTGGCCATCTAGAAATGCGTCAGCATTTCTCATGCGCATAGCCACTTCCTCCGGTTTCACTCGCGTACTTTCTAAAGAAAACTATCAAACAAACACCATATTTATTTTTTACACTATAAAAAGTTAACAAAATTGCGATGTGAACCCATCGTCTCCGAACTAGTAGTAATTGTATTTCGGAAGACAATGGCTCCTTCCATGGTCAATTTGTGATCAATCAAATTTTAAGTTATAAGTTTTCACTTCTATCGGCAGTTCCTATGACTGTCAATTTCTTTTTTTGATATTATATTCAATACTAGCTTTTGCCCGCGGCTTCGCTCGCGTTCTTTTAGTTGTTGGCGTAAAGGCTAAGCGTTTATATGAAATTTTCATGCCCTTTATGTACTTACAACGTGTTCTTCAAACTTGTATCCCCTATTCCACCCCCTTAGGAATAAAATTTTGATAAATCCTTCTTTAGTAGATCCCCACATCATAGGAGGAATACGTGTGCGGAATTATAAGTTTCTAGCCCTAATGGTTTGTTTTTGTATTTATATAAAATGTCATCCCCTATTTCACCCCCTTAGGGGTGGAATTTAGCAAAACCCCGTCTTAGCGAACGCCTACGTGCTAAAAGGTACCTCCATGCAAAATTTGAGATTCCTAGCATTAGTAGTTTCTGAGATTTCGTGATGAGTGACCTTTCGCTTTTAAATATATATAGATTATTTTCAAGAAGAAAAAACGGGATTAAATATATTGTACTCATCAAATGTCCTAGACCATAGTATAATAATGAACAGCTGGCATTATTTCATGCTGGCTTGTTAATGACAGTCTGTTGGCTACAAAATCAGGACTTGATCAATGATTGGTTGTTATGTCTGCCTATGTGACGGCATTGGCTGCTGACTAACGATTTTGTAGTTCATTCAAGTTTACCTACATTGTTTTAAAATTATTACTTTGCATGGCGATTTGTAGAATGTTGAGTTCTTAACATAACATGCCGTGTTTGTTACTTCTAACATCTCTGTATACACCCACATACGCGAATAAATAAATTAAAAAAATGGTTGTCTGTAAAGTCGGTTTACTGACGATAGTTGAACGTGACAACGTCTTAAGAAATCAGTACGCTGATAGCGCGAGTAGTAATACCGCTCGACTCGGCGGGTGGCGCCCTCAGCGCTCAGCTTCGTCCGCATGGCACGGACGACGAACTAACGGTAACGGCGGAACGTTACTACATGACGTCATTTTTGCGGGCGTGCAGCCGGCTTCATCGAATTATAAGACGTTATCACGTCAATAAATTTGGTAATTAATTCTTTCACCTGAATATTTGTCCGTCTTCGCCTTCAGGACCTGGTCTTCTACGTAGGAGCTGGTGACGTGGCAGTCTGCTATATCGACCCGCGTGCAGTCCTCCCCGAACGTGATGCAAATCTTGGAAAACTGCCGGAAGTCGGTTCCGCTCTTCACTATGTACTTATTGTTTACCTGAAATAAAAAAAAACAAAATTATGTTTTTCAATTATGTTTTGACGTGATAAAGTCTTATAATTCGATGAAGCAGGCTGCACGCCCGCGAAATATGACGTCATGTAGCGTTACCTTGGAAGGTAACGACCGTCGGTCGTTACCTTGTTACAGTTGTATTAATTATTTCGACCAGTAGTTCAAGCGAGGATGTAGCTCAGTGGTAGAGCGTTCGCTTTGCATGTGAAATGCCCCGGGTTCGATCCCCGGCATCTAAAAGCTTTTTGACGTGACAACGTCTTATAATTCGATGAAGCCGGCTGCACGCCCGCAAAACATGACGTCATGTAACGTTACCGCCGTTACCTCGCCGCCGGCGTTACCTCGCTCTAAGGCGTAGTTGAAGTTGTCACGTTCAACTAACGTCAGTAACCCGACTTTACAGACAACCATTTTTTTTGTTATAATATTGGACTGGTGGACAAATCACACACAACACCATCTGACCCCAAACTAAGCAAAGCTTGTAGTATGGCGGCCAGATAGCTGATATAATAATTATATAGTTTTAATTTGACGTCGATGTCTGTCTGTCTCTGTGTGTGTGTATGTCTGTCTGTGGCACCGTAGAGCTCAAACGGATGGACCGATTTCGATGCAGTTTATTTAATTTAAAGGATAATTTCCGTGCGGTGGTTCTTAGCTATGTTTGGATAATAAGTATCGATTCAAGATGGCCGCCTCTACAAAATGGCGGAAAATGGATGTGCCCTGAGCCCCTTGAAATTGGTATTAAACTGCGTATCTGTTAGTATCGTAAGTGGTTTACAAACAACCAATCTACTTGACCCCTATAATCGCTAGCGGCGAGATTTGCTGTGGTTCTACTTATTTTGGTTATTGACAACGAATAATGATAGGTAAAAACGTCCGGTGTCCACCGCGTCCTGCAACCGACTGGAACGGAAAGAGCGAGCTCACTCTTCCCAACGTTGACATGATTGCGTGCGCATGATTGATAGTTTGGGAGGGCCCATTCTACGATGTATTACTAAAAGACAGATGATGCGCAGTAAAATATCGCAGTCGACTAACAGTTGTTACCTCGCGCTCGTACTTACAGCGGACTTTCGATGTGTCTGGCAAGATGTTAAAACCATTAAAACTGTCCGGCTGTTGAGGTAACATCTTTTCATAGGTCCCCAAGTAACACATATAAAATTTAGCTTTTATACTATAGCAAAAGTATAATGATAATTTATTAAAGTTTAGGGGTGTCTGGCAGGGGGTAGCAACTGTCATAAGTGTCTGGCAATGGATGATGAGATTTCTAAAGTTATCTTTAACAAAATATAAAACAATTGAGCTTTATACGTTAACGAATGTAAGGTACTATTTTATACACCTTTACTACCGGTTACGTGCCCAAGTAACCACAACCCAAACTATATAGTCCCTGGTCGTTCTTACCTGTATAGGGGACATGCACAGATGAACTTTCAGCCTTTATAAAATAACGAAGGTCTGGCCCTCGTGGGCTCTTGCTTTATTGGGTTTGCTATTTCCGTCTCAATAATTTCAAGCGAAAAAATAAGAGGAATTTCAGCGATATGACGGCTTCAGTTAGGCTACAGACTCGAACGACATAGAACGTAACTTGGAAATATACTGAAAGACACGTTGGTTACGCCAGATTGTGAGTGGTGATCATTTTGATAATTACACGGTGCATTCCCATTTTCTTTACCCCTACCCTCATGCAACACTATGTCACTATGGCTGTGTCAAATCTACCCACAATGATCGATGAACCGTGGGTAACGTCGTGACGCAGTCAGTGTGAATGTGACCGCCTTCGGCTATACGAGCGAAGCTGAAGTGTGTTCCCGTCGTGCTCAAATATAACAGACTGAACATTACGTCCTGGTCAAAAACCGATATATGTGAAACGTTTTTTGAAGTGAAAACTTCTTTAGGCGCGCCTTGACAGATTTTTCGTGGGCTGTGAATTGAATTCATTCATCACGCTCGGGTACGATAAGAAAGCTTCGGGTAAACTCGGGACCCTGGCTATTGGCCATCTAGAAATACGTCAGAAAAGTGAAAACTTATAACTCAGAATTTGATAGCTTACTTTGGAAACTACACAGGTGTAACCGGAGGGCGTGGCCACGCTATCATGGCATGGCCATCTAGAAACGCATCAGCCAATGGGAAATGCAGACGCATTTCTAGATGACCATGCCAAGATGGCGAGGCCACGCCCTCCGGTTACACCCGTGTAGTTTCCAAAGTAAGCTATCAAATTCTGAGTTATAAGTTTTCACTTTTATCGTCAGTTCCTATAACTTCCTATGACAATTTTTTTTTATATCTGCGTTGTGTGAACATATTAATCACATTGAAACTAGTGAGCCTCTCCTCGACGTCCCAGGCCTGGAGAAGACGGATCAGAACAAGTCACCGACGTAAGTGTTGCTCCCAGTTTTCCTTCACTGTCATATCTTGTGTTTTTGTTTTGTACTGCATCATTTTGTTTTCAATCAACACAGCATTTACAAAAAATTACAGTCCGCTAACATTTTTTGGGGCTCTAATTACCCCACCATAATTTGGCGTTTCCACACATCAAAATGATAATAGATAATTATGAACACATAATGTTTATTGTACGGGGCTTAAACACGATACTCCATACTCATTTATTTCATACTCTCTGTACATGTCAATAAAATAATAATAATTTCACATAAATTAACAAATATTGGTAGTAATTTAAATTACATTTACAGAATGTAAAGCTGATTAACTAATTAAAATAATATGAAGCAATATAATAAGATACAATAATAATATTTTCATACATTAAAAATTGTGGGTAGTAATTTAAATTACAATTACAGAATGGCAAGCCGATTAAATAATTAAAAGTAATTTTCATGGCAATATATTTTTTACCTATGTAACTCTGACACTTAGTACACCTCGTCTCGTCACTCTTTATTTAAAAAAAAACTTTTAGCCACTTGATATGCCTTTTGCGATGGCACAAGTGGTATGCTACTCTCAAATTACTTACATTATTTGTGAGTAATCAATAAATAAAATATAAATAAAAAATGTAATAGCAAGTATGTAACATATCCAGCCTTTTATCGACAGATTTTCAACAAATTTTCTTGTTTTGGATTGTCCTAAAAACAATCCATGTGCCTATCTACCACAAATGGTTTTACTATTTCAAACCCTCCAGTTTCCATGTCATTCCAAAAGGAATCAAAAACTTGATTATCAAAATTTGTTGCTTTCTACAAAATATAACCATAACTTCAAAATTCTAATGACAGCTGAAAATATATAACACATGGCCAACGTTACGTTCTTCTGGCCCCAGAATAATTTACACATGTCTGGCCTAAAGCATCCTAAGTCTCTTTTGGTGGGGTTCTAAAACATTAGTATGTGAAAATAGTAACAAAACTTTTGTTTTCATTTGCAATAAACGATGTTAGAGTTTTCTCACTAGTAAAGCCGAATAAAAGTTGCCGCCATAGCAACGATTATTTACTGAAAAATAATTAAGCAATATGACATAACTCTTTAAACAAAAATGGACACTTCTGGTATCGGGGGTAAATTGTAACCCCAAATTATTGCTACCTCCGTTCTTGGTAACAGCACAGTGACGCACGTCCGGTATCCTATGCACACTGCGACTCAAAAAGATTACCTAGATGCGTAAGGCTGAAAGTGCTCAGACTGCAAAATTATCTTGAAAAAGTTAAGCTGTTGGGGTAAATTTTGACCCCAAAACGAGCCAAGGGTTAAATAGCCTATATTTCTCGATAAACTGACTATCCAACAGAGAAAGAATCTTTCATTTCGGACCAATAGTTCACGAGTTTAATAGCGTTTAAACCAACAGACAATCTCTTCAGCTTTATAATATTAGTATAGATATAAAAAATATAATATTTTCCATAAGATTTTCACCTAGAATTTTTTGTAAGTATCCACGTTCTGTGTGGAACGTAGAACGCCATCTACAATACATTCAAAAGATACCCAAATGACGGAACTAGATGGCGTTACTGTAGATATAGATCGCGGTAGATGTGTTCGACTGGCTACGAACCACTCAGATTGGCATGACATGTATAATCACCTATTACCCAAAGTTTAAAATATTTACCATCTTAACATTTTACAACATTTTTGGAAGACTTCTAGATATCGTATCGATATTTAGGGTCAGTATGTTGCTTGAATGATTGATTCTTATATAGCCCTCGAAAAATATGAGGTCTGCATGATTTTATAACTTTTAACACTTCAAACTTCAAAAAGGATGAAACCTTAACAACCTGCCATGGATAACTCACTAGTGATACGTAATGCTTGATGAGCTGCATCCGTGAAATGGCTCGGAAAATTACAAAAATAAATGTAATTAATCTGACTACTCAATGGCTCAATCGTAGAAAATGTTCTATGAACAGAGAATATACTAGTGCAGGGTTTGTTTTAAAATAAATAATTGTAATGGTGATTCCATTTCTTTTATAAAGGTAAAGATAGAAATAAGTTCTTTTTGTATTTCTTAGAGATTGCGTTCACTTTTTTCGAAATATTACTCCCGCGACGGGCCAAAAAATGAGAAATAAAGTGGCCAAGTGCGAGTTGGAGTCGCCCATGAAGGGTTCCGTTGCAGCAAGTAACATAATATATACATAGTACACATAGTTCTTGTAGTTCGTTGTAACTTTGATCGAAGTTTCAATAATAGTGTATTTATGACGTACTTAAAAAAGAAGAACTCATCAGATCGAGTTCAAACCAATTTTCGTTAGTAGTTTACATGGTAATGTACACCATATATTTTTTTTAGATTTTTCATTCTCTTACTTTAGAAGTTAACAACAAGTTTAGACAAAAGTCTTTAACCAGTGCGTGTTGCCAGTGATGGCCTATGGAACTGAGACGTGGTCCTTAACTGTGGGCCTCATAACAAAGCTCAAAGTCACACAACGAGCTATGGAGAGTAAGCAAGCTGAAGTGGCAATGGGCAGGCCACATCGCTCGCAGAACTGACAACCGATGGGGAAGAAAGGTTCTCGAGTGGCGAACACGAACCGGAAGACGCAGTGTTGGACGGCCTCCCACTAGATGGACAGATAACCTCACACTGGTCGCTGGAAACCGCTGGTTGCAGGTTGCGCAGGGCCGTTCGTTGTGGAAATCTAGGGGGGAGGCCTATGTTCAGCAGTGGACGTCTTACAGCTGATGATGATGATGATACTTTAGAAGTTAGAGGGGGGACACACACACACACATTTTACCACCACTTTGGAAGTGTCTCTCGCGCAAATTATTCAGTGTAGACGAAAATGATTTTAGAAACATCATTTTTGAAGACCTATTATTTATAGACACCCCACACGTGTAGGTTTAATGAAAAAAAAAATTTTGAGTTTCAGTTCTCAGTATGGGGGGCATCCCTAATTTTTCTTTTTTTTAATTTTTTTTGTTTAAATCTTAATGCGGTTCACAGAATACATCTACTTACCAAGTTTCAACAGTGTAGTTCTCATAGTTTCGGCAAAAAGTGGCTGTGTCATACGGACGGACAGACAAACAGAAAGACATACATGACGAATCTATAAGGGTTCCGTTTTTACGTTTTACGGAACCCTAAAAATTTAAGAACCAGCGAAATTTCTTTCCATCTCCAATGACTGTATTCTCATGTATATATGTATATATACATATGTATGGTATTTAATAAAAATACTACGTGTTACGCTACGCCCCCATATTAGCCCCATGTTAGCATGTAAGTATCGCGTACTCATACGATTTTCGCCCAAGAAGTATAGTAAGTATGAACAACGTGAACAGACGTCCCGTTTTCGGATTGTCCCTTTTTTGACGTGATAACGTCTTATAATTCGATGAAGCCGGCTGCACGCCCGCAAAACATGACGTCATGTGCCGTTACCGCCGTTACCTCGCCGCGTTCGGCAGCGTTCGACATCTATTAAACAAATGAAATTAAAATTTTCTTTTGAAAAATGCTACCATTCCATCAGTATTTTCTTAAGACGTTGTCACGTTCAACTATCGTCAGTAAACCGACTTTACAGACAACCATTTTTTTATTATTATTATAGGTTCACACTGGACCACCATCTAGCCTGATGTTAAGCGACGATGCGATCTACGATGGAGCGTGCTTAGGTGCTTACCTAGAAGCAACCGATACACTCTCGATTTGAAGACACACGATACAGATTGTAACTATCTGGGAAAACCCACTCGGGCAAAGCATTCCACAACCTAGACGTTCTTATCACAAACGTGGAGTCAAATCTCTTCGTTGGTGTTTTTGGAACATCAACCATGAAACGATGTCGCTTTTTTGAGATGCGAGAAATCTTTTTGTGGTCCCAAGTCCCTTTGTCCCCGAAATAAATTCTGTGACGCAAAATTGACCCGTTTTCTGAAACTATGGTTAACAGCATAACTAAAGTGCCAGCGAATATAACATAAAAACCGTTCCAAGAGTTTAATTCCTACTTAATAGTTTCGCAGCATTTTAGAAAGTCAGCAGAATGATTTACGTTTGTTAAACAAAAACGACTACGTAGTTGTTCTAGGTGGAACAAACGAGAAGAATCCCTATGAAATTCAACGTTATTTAACCCGTTTTTTGAATGTTAATAATACTCCTAATATAATTGTTGGTGAAGTACCATATAATCATACGCTCCAAGTTAAAACTCTTAACACTAATCTAAGATCCATATGTGACAAGTATGAAAATGCACACTTCATAGATATGGGGTTTAGTAGATACTCACCAAGGCGTAATTATTTTGCTATTTCTGTGTCTAGACACATTTTAAGGGACGTTATTCGATTAGACTATAAATATAAGCTGTTCATATGCAGCTGAGCTCGGTAAGTCAAACTAAAACAATAGTTAAATGTAATAAGAGTACGCAGACTTTAAGAGACTTTGATCCGAATTCTGATTCTGGTGTGGATCCGACAGTAGATGACAGGCATAGTGACTGCAACACAATTAACCAGTTTTTTCGCATATAGCTTTGTACATGTAATGCCCCAGAATATAAATGGCTTAATTTCAAAAATGGATGATTTGACATACTGTATTGATGAATTGCGAAACAATAATACTTTCATAGATGTAATATGTGTGACTGAACATAACATGCTTCAAACTGATTCTTTATTGCTGAGCATACCGAACTATACGCTGGCGGCAAAGTTTTGCCGGCACAAAAGAGCAGGAGGGTCGTGTATAACCAGCATAGATACAAAATTTTGACCGAAATCAATTCTCTTGGAGTAATCAATGTCCATGAATGCTGTGCGATTGAATTGGTGGAACATAAAATTATTGTAGTTTGTGTATACAGATCTCCAATAACGAAAAAGTCCATAATAGACGATTTTTTTTAAAACTTATCTGTTCTTTTGGGTCATATTTCATTCAGCAATAGGAAAGTCGTTATTTGCGGAGACTTTAATATAAATTTATTGCATAAAGGACCAACTGTTAGGCAATTTCAAGAGTTGGTATCGTGTTTTAACCTTAAATTCAGTGTAAACGAGGCCACTAGAATGGCTAGCAAAACTTGTCTCGATAATATTGTACACAACATTAAAGGTGCTTCAGCAAAGGTCTCAGAATTTGCTCTGTCTGATCATACAGCCCAAATTTTAAGTTGCCCGGTCAAGAAAAGTTACTTTATAACTCATTTTTTAGGCGGATTCGAGATTTCAGTAGTTGTAATGTTGGTAAGTTTCTTGAATGTCTGAGTAGTCTCTCATTCAATAATGTATACACTGCTGAAAATGCAGATATGGCATATGATGAGTTTATTGATGTCTATCAATTATTTTACGACTTGTGTTTTCCTATAGTAAAAGTTAGGGTGTCTGTAAATAAACGACCCAGATGGCTGAGTAAAGGCATAAAAGTCTGTGCTAAACGTAAACGTCTCCTACTCTGGAAATATAGACGGTTTTTAGCAAATCATGACAGAATACTTTTTAAAGATTATGCGGCTAGACTTAAGCGTGTGATCAAACAAACACAACAAGCCCAGAATAATTATTGTGTGCAAGAGTCAGGTAACAAATGCAAAGCTATTTGGGACATAATAAACAGACACAAAAAATGTAACATAAAAGAAAGTATTGGTCATATTAATCTAAATGGGAGAAAAGTTTGTGATCCGGGGAAGATTGCTGAAGGTTTTAATGACTTTTTCGTAGAAGACGTACCAAATAAGTCGGCGACCAATACTAGTGTTTCTCAAACTTTAAAACATTCTCAGTTAAGTTCTTGTTTCATGAAACCCACAAGTGAAAAAGAAATTGAGATTATTTTGAGCTCGCTGAAGAACACAGGTAGTTCCGGGTATGATGGTATTGTCACTAAAATTGTAAAACGTACGGCTAAGATCATATCACCAATTTTAAGTCATTTAATCAACAGAAGCATTGAGGAGGGTTTATTTCCAAGTAAATTGAAGACCTCAGTGGTCAAACCCTTGTTCAAGAAATCTAACAGAGAAGAGATGTGCAATTATAGGCCTATTGCTTTGATACCAGTGTTTTCAAAAATTTATGAAAAGGCGATTCACATTCGCCTGAGTAATTATTTTGAAGACAACAACATCTTACGACCTGAGCAGGTAGGTTTTAGGAAAAATAAATCTATAAATATGGCTCTGTTAAGATTTCTCGAGAAAGTTTATCATGGTCTGGAAAACAAAAAAAGAATCACTGCCCTCTACATGGATATGACAAAGGCATTTGATTACGTGGATCACAAAATACTAATTAAAAAACTAGAACTTTATGGTGTAAGAGGTAATGTTTTGAGTCTAATCACTTCGTATCTTGCAGATAGACAACAATTCACTGAAATAACAAAATTGGATATGAACACTTTGATTGAGACAATTTATAGATCAAATTGTAGAACTGTTACATATAGGAGTACCTCAAGGCAGCATATTAGGGCCTTTACTTTTCATTATCTACATAAACGATCTTCCTCAGGATATAGGTCACCCAATGGTTTTATATGCCGATGACAGTACAGCAGTTTTCACGGACAACAAAAACGGTCAACATGAAACTGATATTAATTCGTCATTGACATCTACAATTCAGTGGTTGCATAGCAACAACTTCGTGATAAATTTGGACAAGACCCAAATAATGACATTTAAAAATTATAATTCCAGATTTGACATTTTGAACATCAATTATAATGGTAAAAGAATTGCTGAAACTCGTAAGACAAAGTTTCTTGGTGTATACATTGACTCTGACTTGTCCTGGAAATCACATGTTGAACATATATGTACAAAGCTACATCAATTTTCTTATGCGTTATATATGTTACGAAGAGTTACAAATGGCGCTGCACTTTTAAATGCATATCATGCTTTTGTCGGTTACACACTCAAATATGGTGTTCTTATTTGGGGGAATTCATCCAATAGAGAATCAGCATTTAGAGCACAAAAAAAGTGTATTAGGTCAATATGTGGATTGAAGTCAAGGGATTCTTGTAGAGTGCATTTTCAAACCTTGAAACTACTAACTCTTCCATCGATTTACATTCTTGAGGCAGCGTTGTATATTAGGAATAATTTGGGTAATTACAATTATCTGAAAAGTGAACGGCACAAACATATTTTATGTGTACCTAATCGCATTAAATCGTCGTTCAGTAGGAGCGTTTTTGTAATTGGTGTCGATATTTATAATAAAATACCTAAATCTATTAAGGAAGCAGAAAACAATAACATTTTTAAATTTAAACTTAAGAATTTTTTAATTAACAAAGTATATTATACAATTAATGAATATTTAAATGACAAAATTGACGATTAAATTTAGATTATGTATGTACGTTGACATTTTTATTTTTTTTAATTAATGGAGTTATTATTGTGGAATGAGTATAATTGGAGTTTTGTAATTGAAAAACAATTGTATTTATGTGTAATGTTGCACGCCCTATGGGTTCGGATATAGTGATACCTTGCTTAAATTTATTATGTTGTACCTGTAATTAATACCTATATTCCAGCAATAAAGATAATTTTGATTTTAATTTTGATTTAAAATCATAACTGAAAAATACAACTAAACATTTTGGGTATGTTTTTTAAATTCGTAACTTCCATGATAACTCTAAACAACTTTTATATCTTATCTTATCTTAATATATATAAATCTCCTGTCACGATGTTTGTCCGCGATGGATTCCTAAACTACTTAACCGATTTTAAATTAAATTGGCACACCGTGAGCAGTCTGGTCCAACTTGAGAGATAGGATAGTTTTTATTTCGATTAACCCTTAGCCACCTAACGTGTTTTTGAGTTACACTACCACCTAACGGCGGTCATGGTGACCGCTTATTATTTTCTGTTTTAATTTTGTTTAAATATATAAAATGATATAAATGAAAAACAGATAAATAAATAATAATAAATAAATATTGGTGGACAATTCACACACAACACCATCTGACCCCAAACTAAGCAAAGCTTGTGTGATGGCGGCCAGATAGCTGATATAATACTTAAATAGTTTTAAATACATACTTATTAATCGTAATCTTTATTGTTTTGTTAACATATTGACATTAAAAAACTTTGAAAAATAATAGAAATACATATAAATAATCAATGTTTACAATTACCAATTACCTGTAACTCTTGAACGCGCAAACGTGTGATACGACCGAGCGCACACTACGTATTGGGGAGCAGGGGGGTAAAGTAGATGAACTTACAAACGCATAGCTCGCATAGTAACGGAATAATCCAAAAAATGAAAACCGCTGGAGTCACTGTGACCGCCGTTAGGTGGTTAAGGGTTAATAGTCCTTATATGACGAAATCCGAGCGAAGCCGGAACGGGCCGCTAGCACTTTTTTTTTTTCATTTGCTATCTCTTAATCGACCTAAATAAATCCTATTTTAAGTAAAACAATGGTCATGTAAGTGCGTTCAAAAGATACACAAATTAGTGTGAACTAGATGTCGCTAATGTACCTACATTTACATCGCGGTGGCGGTGTTCGGCAGCGACGCGACGAACCACCCCGACGCCGCCACTCGTAGTACACATCATCGAAATACTAAATTTAGGTTGTATATCTGAAGTAATTATAAGTTAAAACCAATGTTTGTATAGAGGCCCTTTGATATTGTATCAGTATCACTGGACCCTTGGGTATCCACTTGTTACTCCCGTAGGTATTTGCGTTTTACAATTTTGGCGGGAAACGGGTGTCAGGTTACCTAAGTGTGTTGTTTACGCTTTGTCATATGAAGTGCCGCCGTACTTGTACGTGTTTAAGCCCATTATTCTCAAGAGCGTTTCAAGACGCTTCTAACGGTATCTTTTGTTTATAATTAGTGTACTTGAAATGTAAACTAACATTTTTGACACTTGACTCATTTTTTTTTCGAGTTCTCAAGTGTTCTGAAGCTATAAGATTTTAAATTATAAGATAGACGTAGTGATTTTTTGTTTTAAATGTGTTGTATACAATATAAAAAACATGAAAAAACAAAAAAACTGCATTCTATACCATAAATTCGATTTTTAAAAAATATTTCAATACTTCGGGACCATTTTCCCGCCAAAAAAAAAATATTTTTTTTCATTTCACGAAGTTTCTATGTAAATAAACTTTAATTTTAATGTTGTTTATGTCATAATAAAGACCGGTTCAAGGAGATGCCATTAAACAAAAAAATATGGGTATACATTTCCAAATAAAAATACGATTATTTTTTTGGCGCCAAGAACCCAACGCAAAAGATAAGCTTGTTTGGTTTGCATAAGTGGTCCCCAAAGGGACCAGGGAGTTTTGAGCGGGTATTGAATAGCGGTTGGAATTTTAATCGATTATTTTTAATACTAGCGACCCGTTCCGGCATCGCTCGGATCATAACCTAGACACTGTCTGCAGCGCCATCTGCCGGGCTTATTTGTGAATCTAAACCATCCTCAAATCCACTTGTACACACACAAAAAAAATCATTCAAATTGGTCCCGTCGTTTAGGAGGAGTTCACTGTCAAATGATTAAATTACTAATATGGCTATTAATTGGTCCCGCCTCCCGCCGTTTAGAAGGAATTCAATGTCAAATGATTAAATTACTAAAATGGCTATTAAAAATAGGGGTTGGTGATAAAAAGGAAAAAAATTGGGGTTGTATGTATTTTTAACGCCACATTTTATTTTTTATAAAAAATAAAAACAAAAAGCTTACAAAAATTAAAAAAAAAATTTGGGGTGAACAACCCTTATCACTTAGGGGTCTGAAAAATAGATAGTAGCGGATTCTCAGACCTACTGAATATGCATATACAATTTGGTAAAAATCAGTTAAGCCGTTTCGGATGAGTAAGGTAACTAACACTGTGACGCGAGAATTTTATATATAAGATTAGCCCATTTAAATGTTACACGAGCTTTGCATAATATTATAGAGGACGCAATTTCAGTGATTAGCTGATTAGGCATGTTTCGTATATTTCAACAACAAACAAACAAATTTTGTTCCACAACTTGTTATTAAAATTCAATACGATTCTCAAGAAAATAAAAATTGGCAGTCATAGGAACTGCCGATAGAAGTGAAAACTTATAACTCAGAATTTTATAGCTTACCTTGGAAACTACACGGGTGTAACCGGAGGGCGTGGCCTCGCCATCATGGCATGGTCATCTAGAAATGCGCCAGCATTTTCCATTGGCTCACGCATTTCTAGATGGCCATGCCATGATGGCGAGGCCACGCCCTTTCAGCATTTTCCATTGGCTGACGCATTACTAGATGCCCAATCGCCAAGGTCCCGAGTTTACCCGAAGATTTCTTATCATACCCGGGCGTGACGCTAGAATTCAATTTACACCCCACGAAAAATTTGTCTAGGCGCGCTAAAGAAGTTTTCACTTCAAAAAATATAAAGTTGACGTATATAATGTACTTAATTAACATCCACTTAAAAGGACGCAGGCCGATTGCCAATAAGCCAATAACCCTATATATACGACCAACGCAGTTCCCGTTATTTTATTGTGATAAAAAGTAGCGTCTGAGCTGCTCTCGAGCTACTCGTCATACACGATGTTGACGTGACAACGTCTTATAAATTGGTTTGCCGGGTGACACTTCAAGAAACTGCGTTACGCTCCGCTCACGTTATGCGCTCACAATGAGAGCGAGTGAGAGGCACGCGTGCCTTTCACTTTTTATGTCTGTCTCTCTCGCTCTTAGGCGGGCTAACCATGCCCGAGTCACCGATTCGCTTTTACCACTCAAAGTCGTTGTCACGTAAAACTTTCGCCCGTATACCGACTTTACAGGCAACCAATTTTTTTTTATTTACGCCATGCTCGTTCAGTACGGTAATATTATGTTAGTAGGGCTGGCGCGGTCCCAGCCTCGAATTTTGGAGGGGCTCTTAGTAGAAATACTTACAATAAATCGAGTAAAAATTGTTATTTGTTGTACAAGAGCGCAAAGGTGCATTTTAACCGCGTTCTCAATTTTTATGACGAAGCGAAGGATTCTAAAATGGAATCACGAGCGCAGCGGTGTTTCAAAAATTAGGATCCTGAGCGTAGCAAGGGAGACAAAAGAGCACAAGGTGAAAAATCTTTGCGCTCGAGTGCTACATGTAATTTTTCATCCCACCTTAGCGAGATTACTGAATGCTTTGCGCATTATTAACAGTTTCAGTCAATTCTGTTGGCGTCATATAAACTTTTTTGTCGCTAGAATAACTTATTTCGGTTTTTCACTTGTATTCAATTTTCCTGTTTTTAACCTAAGGTTTTAACTTTTAGTTTATTTATCTATGGTTTTAACAAAGACAATAAGCCGTGAAAATGTGGAGAGTTTACCGGTTGAGGTAAGGAGTTTCATCTATGTACATGAAAATACATGATGATAATACATTTGTGTGTGTTTATTCTTAGAAATAATCAAAATATGTATTCCACTAAATTAAAAAAACAACAGTAAGAATAAGTCTTATGAAATAATCATTTATATTTATCCAATTATTTTTTTTTAAATAAAAAAATTACAAAAAACAAATTGTCATTTGACATAAATTTTTAAGTGAAGCGATTGCCATTTAATTGGTCATAAATTGATGGTTTTTAAATTATTTAAAAAAAATTTAAGATGTTTTATTTTAAAAACCGTCCGATCGAACATTGTTTACGTTTAAAATGTTCTAAGTCTGCTCTAATTATTTAGAGTAAACTTAGAACATTTAAACGGACAAAACGACGGATCGAAGTAGAACCGGAGTAGGAAAGTCGTGAGTTTATTTCGAAATTACGTTTACGTGAAACGAGGGTAGAAGAAGTACTGATCAGGCGAAAACAGCGGGGTCTTAAAAGTTTGACGTGCGTTTGACGTGTGTTTGTTGTGTGTGTGAGGGTGTGTGTGTGTGTGTGTGTGTGAGGGTTTGTGTGGGTGTGGGTGAGTGTGTGTGTGTGTGTGTGTGTGTGTGTGTGTGTGTGTGAGGGTTTGTGTGGGTGAGGGTGTGTGTGTGTGTGTGTGAGGATGTGACTCCCGATCAGGCAGTTCAGCCGTTTTAAAAACATTAGTTTTTGTTGGCTGCGGTAAGAATTACAGACGCATAATCGGTATTTCCTTAACGTATGACCTACAATTTGCGTTGAAACAAATGCGTTAGGGGTTATTTTCCAGTTCTTAGGCTACAATCCTAAAAAAAACTAAGTACATAGTTCGTCAGCTAGATTGCTCGAAAACATTGTAGGTACACGTATTTTTCTTTTGTTTCACAAACAAAAAATGACGATGATACAGCGCCTAGAAGTCGTGGGTACGATTTTTACCCACAAGTGACGTCACGACCTGGACCTGGAAGTTTGATGATCGATATCTTTAACGGATTTTAATAATTTGCTAAAACAAACAATACGTGCCCCATATTTTTCCATGATCTAGCTGACGGGCTAATTAGAATGGCTTATATTTGACCCAGTGCCAGTCTTATTGTATGCTTACCTCTAAAACTTCGTAGACGTGGTCGTGTCCTCCCAGTATGAGGTCGATGTCGGTGGTGCCCTCGGCGAGCCGAACGTCGTTAGGGGTGCGCATGTGAGTCAGGGCTATCACGTACTCGCAACCCTGGGACAAAGATAACAATATGTTTTAGTAAAACTTTGTATAAGTATATATGTTTCAACAAGAACAATGCAAAAAAAATTGATTTACCCCCGACTACCTCGAATTTTCTACTAGTCAAGCCCTTTCATTTGATACCCATATTGAGGTAGTAGTGAAAAAAGAAATGGAATTCGGCATTTTGTGGTGGCGGCCATCTTGGATTTAAATTGGTCAGTGTATTCTACTAGTTGAGTCTTTTTATTTGATACCCATATTGAGGTGGGTTGTGAAGAAATATTTTGTCCGCCATTTTATGGAGGCGGCCATCTTGAATCGGCATTATTTTGATTTATCTTTGGCTTCTGTAAGCAACTTCGCAAGTATAGTTTATAGTACGACTAAATTACCTGTACAACACGATGGCGCCACGGTAAAAAAGTGTAGGCACCTAATATAAAATTGGACAAGTTCTATGTTCTTTAATACTCGTCACTCAGTAGTTGTGATTTTGACCGTACCACAGATATCTTGGTGGCACTGTACTGGGACATTCTTCTTCAGTAGCTTCGGTGACAGATAAGTTGACAGTGACAACTTCAAGTCTATACGACTTTCGACAAATATTGTCATTAGTAAGGCTATATTTATTGATTGATTAAAAAAAAATTGGCAGTCATAGGAACTGCCGATAGAAGTGAAAACTTCGAATTCGATAGCTTACTTTGGAAACTACACGGGTGTAACCGGAGGGCGTGGCCTGGGCATCATGGCATGACCATCTAGAAATGCGTCAGCATTTCCTATTGGCTGATGCATTTCTAGATGGCCATGGCATGATGCCGAGGCCACGCCCTTTCAGCATTTCCCATTGGCTGACCCATTTCTACATGCCCAATAGCCATGGTCCCGAATTTACCCGAAGATTTCTTATCATACCCGAGCGTGACGCTAGAATCCAATTCACAGCCCACAAAATATCTGTCTAGGCGCGCCTAAAGAAGTTTTCACTTCAAAAAGTATATTCTAACATATAGTATATTTAATTGGGTACTTACTTCTTGTTTCAACTGCGAAGCTAACTTAGTGCCAGCTTGTATGAAGTCTATAAAAGTCACTTCTTCTGGATTGATTGTTGCCAACGTGTCCAGCCATTCCTAGAACATTCAAAATACATCAATTTAGGTATTTTTTATACTGGTAGTACTTACAATTGATTTAGATAGATAGATAGATAGATACTCTTTATTGACACACCAAAAATAAAAATACATACCAAACATAAACAAAACATAGTAAATTAGTGCGACAGTGGGCGGCCTTATCGCTGAAAGCGATCTCTTCCAGGCAACCTTAGGATGGAAAACAACATGTGGACAAATCAGAAAATGGGGTGCGTAAATAAGAAGTACTAAAAAAAATACATAAGTAGGTACTCATAAATAGTAATATAAATACCTAAATAACGGAAATAAAAACAAATCTATACTAATATTATAAAGAGGAAAGATTTGTATTTTTGTATTTTTGTATTTTTGTATTTTTGTATGTATGTAATAAACTCAAAAACTACTGAACCGATTTCAAAAATTCTTTTACCAAAAGAGAGCTACATTATCACTGAGTAACATAGGCTACTTTTATTACGAGAAAAAATTAGAATTACTTTCATTTCTTTACTAAAACCAACGCAAGGTATAAAAAAAACAGCCATAAAATGGCTTTCATCGCATACGCTGCGGAAAGTACCAATGATAGAACAAAACAATGTTCTACAATATTATAAAACGTATTAAAATCTACAAAAAACCTCGCGAAACCATATGTCTAACTACTGTAATTACGTCGCTACAACTGTTTTTTTATATTTTAAAAGAAGATAAAAATGCCGATCAAATTCAGACCATGTTATCCATACATTTATATTAATTCTTATCCAAATAAACTATTTCGTATTCAAGATTGCTTTAATACCTACTGATTCCTTTTTGAATTATTAAAATCGGACATTGCATTCAAAAGATATTACGAAGTTAAAAAATTCCATCCTGTCGAAATAATAATTATCGACGCGACGGGCCGGCGCGACGCGCTGACTGTAGCGCGGCGCGGCGCAACGTGGCGGTACAATGCCAGCGATACAAATCAATGGATGTGCCCTGAGAACCTTGAAATTGGTAATAAATTGCGTCTCTGTGTGTATCGTAAGTGGTTTACAAACAACCAATCTACTTGACCCCTATAATCGCTAGCGGCGAGATTTGCTGTGGTTCTACTTATTTTGGTTGTTGACAACGAATAATGATAGGTAAAAACGTCCGGCGTCCACCGCGTCCTGCAACCGACTAGAACGGAAAGAGTGAGCTCACTCTTCCCAACTTTGACATGATTACGTGCGCTCTGAAGTTTGGGAAGGCCAATCTTGGGTTCTACGATCTATGGTAGATGTAGAATAAGGAAGAGTGTACAGCGTTCATCCTTCCCAGTCAGAGTGTTGTTATCTCAGAATACTTTTTTATCATGTACCGCGTTGGTACATGGTTCCAAGACTTTAAAATCGTGTAAAAGAAACTTACCAAGCCGCATGCCGAGACGGGGGTTTGTTACAAAATTATAGCCAATGGGAAATCCCTTTGAGAGAAGCTTCAATTTCCCGGTGTCCGTTGAGGCTGAGAGTTGTTTGTGGTAATATTCATCGATATAAATCAATAGATGTGCCCAGAGCACCTTGACATCGGTAATAAACTGCGTCTCTGTGTGTATCGTATCTGGTTTACATAAAACCAATCTACTTGACCCGTACAATCGCTAGCGGCGAGATTT
Organism: Ectropis crepuscularia; assembly: GCA_963693475.1. Taxonomy (NCBI): domain Eukaryota; kingdom Metazoa; phylum Arthropoda; class Insecta; order Lepidoptera; family Geometridae; genus Ectropis; species Ectropis crepuscularia. The sequence continues at coordinate 5,902,488 of OY856368.1, read as the reverse complement.
GCTGTGGTGCTACTTATTTTGGTTATCGACAACGAATAATGATAGGTAAAAACGTCCGGCGTCCACCGCGTCCTGCAACCGACTAGAACGGAAAGAGTGAGCTCACTCTTCCCAACGTTGACATGATTGCGTGCGCCCTGAAGTTTGGTAGGGCCTATCTTAGGTTCTGCGATTTGTGGTAATATTATTATTTTGTTTCCGCCGTATTACATTACAGCTAGCCGTTTTGAAAAATAGTGCCTTTTTGTAATGCGGCGGTTCAACGATTAGCCGCATTGTCATTGCGATACGTTCTTCAATAAGGCGGCCCACGTTCAGCCGTATTGTATTACTGCTTATATTATATGGTGACCAAATTTAAAAAAACATAATTTAAATAAACAAAATCAAAATTAATTTCATTCATCCGAAAAAACTGACCGATTACTTACGGTATTCCTTAATATTTTTTTACAACATTTTACCTCTCACATAAAGTTTGAAAGCCCATAAATTGATATCGGTGACGGTACACCTAAGAAACATGGTGCACTTCCATAGACAAGGGTCTATCATCCAGATTTGACTCCGGGTGGGCTCCCGCCAGAAGCTCTGCGGTCAGCCCTGAGTGTCGCTTCTCCATACTCGGCCTGCGATACACTACGGCTACTTGCATGGCTTGCTCCATTCAGGACCTCCCTTGAGCTTCTGGCTCCCGCATTTTTTTTAATACACTCCAGAGGTAGTAGCGCCAAGACTATATGGAGTCGGTGTGCTCCGAGTCGGATCTGGGTCTCATGTAACCAACCCGGTCCGATTTAGTCTTAACAAGGTGGACGGTGGAAACGAAATAGTTTCCAAGTAACACCCAGGGTGACAAGTGACACTCCAATAATATTGTGTACAATCCCTCCCAACTCCAGAATCCACTGTCACTTTAGCAATTTAGCAACACACTTGCAGTACCTATTCAATGCCATAGTTGTTGTTATGTCAGGCAGTGCCATGAGTGTTAAGAATCGGAACTAAAAATTGTGAAAGAGGCGGCTAATCTCTCGCTTTATTACTTAACGGCTAGCCGTGTTGAATGACGTATGGCGTCGAATACATTCCGGCGGTTTTTTAATCAGCCGTATTCAATCCGGCTGATCGTTAAACCGCCGCTTTACAAAACGGCCCTCAACCAACTAAGCCACCAGGCCAGCCAGTTTAATGTTTTTACTCTTTAAAGTTTTGGTTTCTAATTTTGATAATTTGGAAAAATTTGGTCATGTACGTTTCATTTAGCATACCTACTTAACAAAAAATATTGACCCCGTGCGAAGCCGGGACGGGCCGCTAGTGTACTAATAAGGTCGCAAGATCAACGTACGCGAACGAAGTAGCGGGTTCAGCTAGTTTGTTATAAAAATAGAACAACCTAATACTAGTAGGTAGGTACTTAAATGTTGAATTATAATAGACTAATAAATACGATTATAAAAATATATATATACACAAATAATACATATATGTATACATATATACAAACATATAAAAAAAAAAAAAAAAAATAGCTGCAATTGCAATATTAGGACATCAACCAACAACAAGTCTACAATTTCGACAAATAGAATTGTTTCACATCTTTTTTGAAAGTGTTTAGTGAAGAGGAAAGTCTGATGTGCACAGGTAGCTCATTCCACAACTGAGTCGCCCTGCAAGTAAATGACCTGCCATAGAAAGTTTCAGTTCGCGCAGAGGGAGTCTTAAGGGAGAGATTGTTTTTTGACCTTAAAGGAAGCTGATGGTAATCATGTAAAAAGGTAAAGCGTTCTTTAAGGTAGCGGGGAGTGGAAGGATTAAACAAAATATTATACAATAAAGAGAGAATGTGAGCATTCCGACGAAGGCGAATGGGTAACCACTTGAGCTGAGAGCGATATTGAGAAACGTGATCATACTTGCGTAAGCCAAATATGAATCTAATACAATAATTTTGGAGCCGCTCAAGTTTGTCAAGCTGGTCTTCTCTAAGATCAAGGTAGCAGGCGTCAGCATAATCCAGGATAGGGAGAAGGAGGGACTGAGCAAGAGCAATTTTAGTGGCAGTGGGTAAAAAATTACGGAGGCGCCTTAAAGAGCCGCCGGACGCAAATAATTTACCACTGATTGACTTGATATGGCAGTCCCATGATAAAGTACGATCCAAAACAACTCCAAGATTTTTCACAGAATTACTAAATGGAATAGGGACCCCATCGAATACTATGCCAGGTGTTACGTTCCAATTTATTCTGGAGATCCAATACGAACTCCCTATTACTATTACTTGAGATTTTGTGGGATTCACTTTCAAACCAAATGACCTACTCCACTGAATAATACGATACAGATCTGCATTTATTTTTCCAATAGCTGTATTCAATTCATTTATAGGAGCTTGGATATAAATTTGAAGATCATCTGCGTAAAGGTGGTAGGAAGAAGTTAAGTACTTGGAAATAGAATTGATAAAAATAGCGAAGAGAAGAGGAGATAGCACGCCGCCTTGAGGAACACCAGCTGTTGTATTACACCAAGAAGAAAAAGTATCTTCTAGGCGAATCCGTTGCCGGCGTCCCTGCAAGTAACTACGAAACCAATCAATTACCGGTGGAGATATGTTACTGGAACGGAGTAAAGCAAGCAAAATGTCGAAATTGACGGCGTTGAAAGCATTACTGAAGTCTAACAGAGCTAGAACAGTAAGCTTGCCGTCATCCATGCCCAAGCGTATATCGTCAGTGATCTTGACAAGCGCAGACACAGTGCTATGCCCAGGACGGAAACCAGACTGTAGGGGATTGAGGAGGTCTTGCCTAACAAGGAAATCGTTGAGCTGGTTATGAACAAGACGCTCGAGGATTTTGGAAAGAAAGGGAAGAATGGAGATCGGACGGTATTCGGTAAAGGATTGTGGGTTAGGTTTCTTCGGTAAAGGTAAAATGTAGGCATCTTTCCATAGAGTAGGGAAAATACCACTTAGTATGGAGTTGTTAAAAATGCAACAAAGGACTGGAAGGATGATGTCGAGGATGGGCAAAAGCATGTTCCGGCTTATGCTGTCACCGCCCACTGCGTTGGAGGAAATCGACTTGAAACTCTTCCTAACATCACACTCGGTAAATTGATTAAAAGCAAAAAGAGAAGGATTAGTATTAGGAATGGCAGAAAGATAATTTACTGTAGAATTTTTGTCTTCATCTGGCATAGCAGATGTAGAACAGAAATGTTTGTTTAGAGTGTCGATGTCTATGTTATTAGACGTTGAATCTGAACGTGATTTGCCGATTCCCAATGTTCTTAAAAATTTCCAAACTTTAGCTGGACTATCATTATCAACAGAAGCATGAACGTAGCGGCGCATTGCATCCCTACACACCTTATTACAGTGATTACGTGCCTGAACGTACTTTGTCTTGTTGGAATCAGTAGGTTTTATCTTATAGCGCGTTTTGGCCGCTGCCTTTTTGTTCATCATGGCTTTTATCTCCTTGGTGAGCCAGGGTGCTGGAAGATGTTTGATTTTAACAGCACGTATTGGGGCGTGAACATCAAATAATTCTGTGATTAACGTGTTAAAAATCTGAATTTGATCGTCAACTGACTCACTTTGAATAATTGGACTCCAATCAATGTCACTTGCATCACTAAGAAGGGCAGTATGATCCATACCACTGAAATTGCGCTGCATGACGATTTGTGGTTTCATTTTAGGAGGGCGGATTTTGTACGACATATAAATCAAGTCATGGTAGGAGAAATTATCCGCAGCATATTGACCATGCTTGGCAACATTATTAAGAGACGAAACAATAATTAAATCTAGAAGAGATGGAGCACAATTAGGAAAATGATGTGTAGGACTCAGAGGAAGTATGTGACAATTGTAGGAGCTGACAACGGACTGCAATGACGCGCTACGATGATCTTTTTTTACTAGACATGTATTAAAATCACCCATGATAATGGAATGATTATAAGAAGGAGTGAGATCAAGTAAGATATCATCAAAAGAGGAAAAGAAATTAATATTACTAGAGGGACAATAATAAACACCGAGAAGGACTTTGGAGTGGGAAAGAAGAACCTCAATAAAGAGATGCTCGCCACCATTCCCCGGAGGCGGTTGTGGCGATTGACTCAAAATTGTATAGGGGATATTGGCTTTCAAGTAAATCGCAACACCACCGCCGCGGCTGGCGCGATCATTCCTTATCAGAATAAAGCCTGGAAGAGAAAAAGAAGTCGAAGGGAGACTTGGGAGAAGCCAAGTTTCAGAGACCAGGATAGCATGAATATTGTTTTGATCGAGAGAAGCCAGCAATTCGGGATATGAAGATGGAATGCTCTGAGCATTAATGTGGACAACGTTGAAATTTCTAGGCACGTCAGAAAAAATACTCTCAAGAAACTCTGACAGTGGAACTAAACTTTCAAAACTGGTATCACCAATACTTGATTCTGTTTGAGATAGCGAAAAGTATTCATTGTTGCTGTCGGAATCGGTACCATTAAATATATTATGTAACATCAACAGTTTCACGGAAAACCCATTACTCATCCTAAAGAAATCGCTCAATGTTTTAATAATTTTTTCATAGACGAAATAGAGCAGAGTTCTGTAAATGGAATTTGCGCACAAAAGACACTCCGCCATAATAAATCCAACTCTTGTTTTTTTTCTCCGACTAATGAACACGAAATTGAGAGAATTATATTCTCATTGAAAAATACAAATACTGTGGGGTATGACGATGTACATACCAAAGTCATAAAGTCTGTGGCTAGAGTCATATCTCCTGTACTCTCACATGTCATTAACAGCTGCATTGATGAAGGTATTTTCCCAGATAAACTTAAAATTTCTGTCGTAAAACCTCTATTTAAAAAAGAAAATAGGGAAAATATGCGATTTTATAGACCGATAGCTTTAATACCTGTACTGTCTAAGGTTTTTGAGAGAGTCATTTATGAGCGTGTCAACAATTATTTTGAAAGCAACAATATATTTGCGTCAGAACAGACTGGTTTCCGGAAAAATAAATCTGTTGATATGTCAATGCTAAGTTTTCTTGAAAGAGTATACAGTGGTCTGGAACGTAAAACAAGAGTAACAGCGCTGTATATGGACATGAGCCAGGCTTTTGATCGTGTAGACCACAGTATTTTGATTGACAAAATGGAAAAATATGGGATAAGAGGATGTGCATTGGATATGATTAAATCATATCTGACAAATAGACGGCAATATACAGAAGTAAGTAGATTAAATATTAGAACTAAAGTAGAAGAAACACATTGTTCAGACACTAGAACCATAAAATACGGTGTACCTCAAGGAAGTATATTGGGTCCGCTACTATTTATTATTTACATAAACGACTTACCCCATGCCATACATGATCCGATTGTCATGTTTGCAGACGACAGTACCGTAATTTTTACAGAAAATGGTTTGTGCGACCATGAAAGCAATATTAACAAATCTATAGAGTTGACAGTTGACTGGTTAGAGAATAATAATCTTAAAATTAATTTGGACAAAACCCATATAATGACTTTTAAAACAACTAATAGTAACAATGACATTCTAAATATAAATTATCGTGGAAAGCAAATAACTGAAATCAATACAACAAAATTTTTAGGTATACAAGTTGACTCGGCTCTATCGTGGAAATCTCATGTGGAGCAGGTGTGCACCAGGTTAAACCAGTTTTCTTATGCTCTCTACATGCTGCGTAATGTCGTCAATGACGCGACTCTCTTGAGTGTCTACCATGCGTATGTCGGTTCAACACTAAGATACGGAATACTTTTATGGGCAAACTCCACAAACAAAGAAGCTGCATTTAAAGCTCAAAAAAAATGTATACGTTCAATTTGTAGATTAAAACAAAGAGACTCATGTAAGCCTTCCTTTCAAAAGTTAAAGTTGTTGACTCTTCCTTCTATTTATATTTATGAAGCCGCTCTTCTGGTCAGAAACAACATTCAAGATTATGAATGTTTAACGAGTATTCGTCACAAACATATCTTATGTGCTCCAAAATGTAGATTAGCTATATATAATAAAAGCATTTTTGTTAAAAGGGTCGAAATCTACAATAATCTACCTAAAGTTCTGAAAGATATTGAGAGTAATAATATTTTCAAGCATAAGTTAAAAGAAATTCTTTTGGAAAAGGCGTATTACTCCATTGCCGAGTTTCTAAGAGACAAAGACTTGGCTCGCTTACAGTTTCTCATAAGTAAATAATAACCAGTGACCTGTTTTTTGTATATGTAATTTAATTTGGTACGAGTCTCATATTTTTAGTATTACGCATATTTGACATTTTATTTGAAATCTCTGACATTATTTTAACTAATATTGGTATTATTTATTGACCCAAATATTGTGTACCTTGGACATGTTAATTTGACTTTTTATTGTTTTTGCCATTCTGTATAATTGATTCTGCAATGTGAATTTTAAAAATAAACTCACAACATAAATATTTGCATGCCATAAGGTTAAAGCATGGCGCACCTATATATACTTACCTTCAACATTATGTAACAATGTAAAATTGTACAACCCATGTTTTGCAAATGAAATAAATTGAATTGAATTGAATTGAATTGAAAATATATACAAGCACTAAACAATAAACGTATATCTAATCTGAAATTAAATATATATATTTAAATTCGCTTATCCACCTGCCGGTTGTGTTGGAACGAGATATTTTTAGTAAATATTAAACAATATTATTACAAACTAAACAATAAAAAACAAAGTAAAGACATTAAAAAAAAAAAAAAGAACAATGAGTGTTGGCAAAAGCATTAAAAAAAAACACAGTTTCACACTAAAATTCATAAAACAAAGAATATGAATATGTATACAGCGCATCACATGGCACAGCAATCAACAAATAAATGACTTAAACATTCCAATGCAATTTCCCAAAAGATAAAATAAAATACTATACAAAGATAAAGCACCACAGCTAAAATGTAAATCAGTCGGGTAAATACTCAGCACTTGGCAAATGCAAACAAACTTGCGATGCCACAACATCAAATAATTATCATTACCATTTTAATCGATACTGATAGCTTACACAAAATGAACAAAAATAATATTAATATGTACACAGTGCATTGCGTGCCACAGCAATCAACAAATTATTTAACATTTAAAGTTTTATATGGTAAAAATAGCATTAAAAAAAAATAGGTACTGTAAAATATTTATAACACCAACACTAAAATATAATATGATATAATAATAAACTCGGCAGTAGGCAAATGCAAACGAACTTGCAATGCCACTACATCAAATTTCATTGCCATCAAAAACGACACTGACAGTGACAGCCATGAGTTACAACAGAATCAGTCAGAATCAGTAAATGTAAAAATGCAAAAGCTAAAATTATTTTTCATTTTCAAACAAGTTTGTGAACAAATCTAACAAAGTCACGTAAGGTTGTTTATCTTTTAAAAGTGAGGGTAATACTTGATTAAGTGAAATAACAACATACAGCGATAAGCTAAATTGATAAGTGAGAAGAAAAGAATAATAAACCAACCTAAATTGTCAATGTAAACATTGGAACGTATTGATACATTTCAAATTCCAATGCCAAGCAAAAAGTATCGAGTTTATAAGAAGATTGGAAACATTTGATCATTTCTTCGGAGCAAGACTACGTCTCGAGTTTAGGAGCTTTTTATCTGCAACACTATCAGGCTTCTTTTGTGTCAGAGATGGTGAGGCGGAGGTGGCCGGGTGAGGTGACGGAACTGAGGCCTCGATCTTATCCAGCTCACGGAGACTGTACACACGGTGCCGTTTATTATCCGTCCCCAACACAGTAACGTTACCATCCTGCGTCCAACATTTTGCTATGCCAAATCGTTCCCGGGCTGCCATAACCTCCTAGGACCCCTCGTACATATTCCTGTACAAAATAATTTAGTGCAGTCAGTCCCAAGGCTAATTCAGACTTGTACTCATAGAGACCTATGGTACACTTTTCTGTACATATTATTCAAGCGGTCTTCTGTTCGTTTTGAATTCTCGCGGCCTATATTTTGACACGACACCTGACGTATTAGTGCATATTGTCTATGGTTTCAAAACTACCAACTGTTTAAAGATCATTAGTGAAACACACGTGTGAGGTTACGAAAAGATGGCGCCGCCCGGCCGCGCAGGTAAATATTAATCTTGATTTATCCTAAGGATCACAATCGAGTTTATGCTATACATTTATTAATTTATTTCGATAATGAATATAATACTATTTTTTTTCATTAGTTATACTGTTTTGTTTTTGCAAACTTTATTTATTTCACATCGAATAATTAAGTACATTTTTCTGTACTTTGGGACTTAACTTCAAATTTTGGAAAATTCAATTTGTTCATTTTTCTGTACAGTGGGTCGTAAAGTTAATAGTAGTTTTTCAATATGTTTTTTATATATTATTACTTTGATCCACAGGTCTAACAGATAGGGACATCTATGACTTCCTCAACCAATCGGACTATGAAGATGATGCAACAGATGATGAATATAATCCACCCGTGAATCAAGAGGACTCTTCTGATACGGGTGAAGATGATGAATCTCCCTTACCTCCTCTTCTGCCTATGTCAACGCGTGGGCGAGGCAGAGCCCCTGTACGTAATAGCAGAGGCCGAAGCCGCGGTGGGCCACGTTCTAGATCAAGCCACATCGAGTATGCCGACACAACGGTAGAAAGTGATCAGGCAGCGGAGTGGCAGGCTAAAAATTTTAACCCGCCAACTCCACATCTTTCGGAACCCAGTTACCAGCCTACTGAAACTGAAAACTTCAGCAGTATCAATTATTTTGAGCAATACTTAGACGATTTCTTCATACAACTAATTACCGAAAAAACTAACCAAACATCCGTAGCGAATACTGGCAAATCTCTAAATCTAACGGAAAGAGAGTGCAAAAAGTTTATTGCTATTACCATGATAATGTCTTGCTTGAATTTTCCTTACATACGAATGTATTGGGAACGAAGATGGCGAGTACCTTTGGTTGCGACAGCTATGTCTCGAAATCGATTTTTCCAATTGAGATCATCGATTAAGATTGTTTTTGATGAAGATGTGACGCAAGAACAGAGAACTAGTGACAAACTGTGGAAGGTGCGGCCATTTAATCAACAGAGTGTTACAAGGATGTCACAAACAAGTCAGGGAACAACACATATCCATTGATGAAATGATAGTGCCTTTTTCGGGAAGCTGTGGTATGAAGCAATACTGTCCGAATAAACCCAACCCTGTAGGTTTAAAAGCATTTGTACTAGCCAACCCAGATGGAACAGTCTGCGACTTTACAGTTTACCAAGGGAGTACCACATATCCTGAAGAAAATGCGGCTGGATTCGGGCTTGGAGAAAGTGCTGTTATAAGTTTAACACGCTCTCTAGTTCCAGGACATATTATTTATTTCGACCGGTATTTCACATCAGTGAAATTAGCTAAAGAATTAAATGCTAAGGGATTCAAGTGTGCTGGAACTATCATGAAAAATAGAATTCCCGCTACCCTAAAAAGCGTCCTTCCTGACGATGCGGAAATGAAGAGACGAGGAAGAGGTGCGAGTTCGGTTTTCGTAAACGCCGATGAAAGCATAGCGTGCACCAAATGGTTTGACAACAAGCCTGTGGTTTTGCTCTCCACAATATATGCCAGCGAACCCCAGGATGAATGTCGTCGTTGGTGCAAGACTCGGCGAGAGTACATAAAAATACAGCGACCAATGGTTGTCAAAATGTATAACTCTAAGATGGGAGGAGTTGACATGGCTGATCGAATGCTTGCTGTATGTCCATCTAGGGCCCGGACAAAGAAATGGACAATCCGCTTTATTTCGCATATGATTGACTTAAGCGCATCAAATGCATGGATTCAGTATAAAAAAACAGAGATAAACAAGGGAACGCCTCTAAAAAAATTCACTCACTGAGGCAATGGAAACTGGCACTAGCGGAGTCTCTGATGGAAATAACAAATGAGTTGGAAGGAACCTCGGATGACGAATATGCAGAGACAGCTGAACCAGCTCGCAAAAGAGGCAGGCCAGCTGTCAATGTGATTCCTTCCAAAAGCAGTAGGCTTCGCGGGGCATCACACATGCCAATATTTACAGGCATGATGAACCGATGTCGTAAAGAAGGCTGTGATAAAAGATCTTCCGCAAAGTGCAGTACGTGCGATGTTATTCTGTGTCTATCATCAGGTCGTAACTGTTACAAAGAATTTCACGAAGAATGAGATAATAGCCAAAAAATTGAAATTATAAAAAATTATAATTTTTGAAGTGATATAATTTTAGTTTTTGTTACAAGAATTTATATAATTTTAGTTTTGTTTAGAAGAAGTGAAATAGTTTTAGTTTTTTTAGAAGTAGTGCTACTGTTTTTTTTCATGAGTCTGATTAAGTCAGAACATCGTATTATTTTATTTTTTATTTTTAGAAGTTTTATAATTTTAGTTTTTTTTAGAAGATGTTTTTTTTTACTAAAACTATAGTTTTAGTAAAAAAAACACGAGTCTGATTAATAAGTCTGAAAATTGTATTTTTATGAAAAATGCTGCCTTTTATATAAATAATATTAAACAAGTACAATTTATCCACTTGTATTTTATTTTTCTTGAAACAGCCTATGGGAGGATTTTAAGACCCAATATACATTTTTATGTACAAATTAGAATCACATAAAAATACCACAGTAGTCATCTAGACATCCATAGTTAACCTACATATATATCATTTTAACATAAATAATCCAAAAAACATTTAAATGTAGCATTTATATTCCTGGGTCTGAGAAGGAATATTTAATTTGTACACTTTTGTGTACAACGTGTCTCTACGAGCACAAAAAATAATTAGCCCTGGGTCCTAGGAGGATAAAGACGTCGTGGCGGGACTTCGTCAAGTACTCGGAGAGAGTGATACCGGAACCTTTCAAAGACGTCTTACCGTACCACAACTTCTGCCGGAGAGCCAGGTTACTCAGTTTGAGTAGAATTGGGCGAGCTCTGCTGGAACTAGATGCGCGTCCAAGCCGGTGACACCTGCTGATGTCGGAAACACCAAACTCTGCTATTTGCATCTTCTGGACCACTATCTTCACAACACTGGCAGCAGTGTCCTCGCGTTCCGCTTCAGGCACACCATGAATTAATAAAATCTTACGCCGAGACTTCATCTGGAGGTTGTCAGTCTCCCGGGCAAGAAGAGCAATTTGTTCCTGAAGAGATTTCACCGCTACCAAAATATACTCCCGAAATGTTTTAAATTCCTCTGCCAAGGATGGAGTTTTGTCCGAGGAAGACTGATGGAGTACCTCTTGAAAAGAATCCATTTTTTGTAAAAACAGTGCTTGAAGTTGTTCCTGGCTTTTCAATATACCTTCCATTGTGATTTTAACAAATTAAAGTAAATGTGATTAATCAATGCTGTGTTGTTTGTAATGAGGAGAAAACACTTCCCGGCAGGTAATTACTAGTAATCAACTATTAGCACATAAAAACTTTTTAAAAAAGTAGGTTTTACTATTTTTATTATTTAATTTAGAAGAGCTATGTAATTTTAATGTGACTTAGGCAACTACCCACGTTGATTTGTGTGGGGAAATACCATAACATTTTTTGTAATATAGAGTGACGAGACGCAAGGACATGTGCCTGATGGTAAGCAACATGCCTGCCACATAACAGCACAGTGACACGCAGCTATTGGAACATGAAGAGTCCAAATCATTACCTAGCACTGCACTGCGCTCGTCACTTAGAGATATAAGATGTTTTATCTCCATGCCCTGTAATTTCAATGGATACATTGCCATAAGTGATTTAATTGCTTAGTTTTGGGGCTCGATGGTGATTTATGTAAAATGTCCACCAATAGTTTTTTTTTTAATTTAAATTTGTCACTCCACAGACTCCGGGGTCCGTGACTTTTGTCATTTCAAATTTTATATAATTTTTACATATTTCAAGGATTAGCAGAAGAAGAGGAAAATAAGGGGGGAGTTGGGAACATTTTAAACCTAATACTAGTGCTCGTCTGTTGAGCCGATCACTACCGGTTGGGATTCCGCTAGTAATCGACTCCACATCGATTCTTTGCCTAATTGCCATTTGCCTAAGCCGCCTCCTCCCGGCCCAGAGCTACTATGGCTGGATTTCTGTCCCTGATTGCCATCTGTAGGTTGAACTCTCGGATGGTCTTCGGTGATGCAGCCAACGCCCAACGCTCGCCGTACGAACCGACCGATGGCGTCGTCGGTGTCGTCAGCGTAGTATGTGATCCACCAATAGTTCTTTTATTCATGAAAATGATAACTGGTAATTGTTGTAATTGAATATGGGTTGTGTCACCTGAAATAACTGTTTTTTTTAACTTTTATAGGTTTACACTTGACCGCCATCTCGCCTGATGTTAAGCGACGATGCGTTATTTATTGTGTGTTGTGTATGATGTGTTATTTAAAAATAGGTAACATTTTTTTCTTTTTCCTAAGAAGCTTTTGTTACATTTAATAAAGAGTTTAAATTTCTAATATATATTTTACGCACTCACCTGTTCCACGAGGCCTATTAGCCCTATTTTATGTCCGTTGCACATTAGAGCGTGGGTAATTTTCCCATCGCCGAGGGGCCGTCCGGTTTCGTTGTCAATGACGTTTGACATCAGCCAGGGGAAGTTGCACTGGGCTACCAGACCGGAGAGGACTTCTAGGCCGAAATCTGTGGAAGACGGTAAAAAAAAAATGGTTGTCTGTAAAGTCGGTTTACTGACGATAGAACGTGACAACGTCTTAAGAAATCAGTACGCTGACAGCGCGAGTAGTGATACCGCTCGACTCGGCGGGTGGCGCCCTCAGCGCTCAGCTTCGTCCGCATGGCACGGAAGATGAACTAACGGTAACGGCGGAACGTTACAGTTTTGCGGGCGTGCAGCCGGCTTCAGACGTTATCACGTCAAAAATATGTTAGTTTACTATTGAATTTTTTTCTAAGATAATAGCTTAAAGTACTCCTTTATAACACCGGGGGGTCTACCGCCGAACGAAAAATGTCATCGCTTTGATGTTTCTCTCTCTTTTCTTTTCGCTTGAAATGATAGAGATAGCTATAGCAAAGCGATAGCCGATTTAGTTAGGCGGTAGAGGCGCCGGTATGTGCCAGTAGAAGTCTCGTTAAAATCGGTCCTAGCCATTCTAGATTAACCTGGATATATAGATAGATACACATAAGACATACAGAGAAAAATATTTTTTGTTTCATATAAACACCATAATATATTTTAACTTTCCGTGTGTTTTTTTATATATATATTAATTAAAGAGTGACTAGACGAGCGGGCCATGTGACTGATGGTAAGCAACATGCCTGCCACATAACAGCACAGTGAGACACAGCTATTGGAACACTAAGAGTCCAAATCATTACCTGCACTGCGCTCGTCACCCAGACATCTAAAGGTAATTACATCTCTAAGCCCCGTAATTTCTCTGCAAACATTGCCCTTCAAACCGGAACACAGTAACGTTTGCACATTACCGCTCGGCGGTGGAATAACTGGCAAAGGTGTGGTACTTCCCTAGGCGGACTCTGTTAATAAGGAATTACAAACATATTCAATTTTTATTTAGATGTATAAATGCACACATAATATCGTGTAACGAATGGAGAGTGGAGGGGGTAACTGTCAAGCGTTCATTGCAGTGTTGCCGTTTTAGTGAATATTAAATATAAATAAATAAATAAATATTGGTGGACAATTCACACACAACACCATCTGACCCCAAACTAAGCAAAGCTTGTGTAATGGCGGCCATATAGCTGATATAATACTTATATAGTTTTAAATACATACTTATTATACAAAGAAACACCCAGACACAGTGCAAACATTTGAATTCATCACACAAATATTTGCACTGGGTGGGGATCGAACCCACGACCCTCGGCTTCGCAGGCAGAGCTACTACCCACTAAGCCACAAGGCCAGTCAAAACAAGGCCAGTCAGTGACTTTGACACTAGATCTTGTGAGTTTTTGAGGTATATAGTGACATTTTGTTTTGATTTAGTGACCAAGCAAAATCTTATGATTTTTACATGACTAACGCATCACTTATGTAATATCTTACTGAGAGATGCAAAACTTATACATCACCTCCTGAATTCTCACCCGGAACTACAAAAAATTAACACAACCGCAAGTTTCCAAAAATCACTCATCCCACATCGAGAACTTTAGAGACTTTTTGAATTATGTTTTTCTTCAAATCTAGTGACATTTTAATAATAATCTGGTGACTATTTTTTTGCCTAAGCGGCAACACTGGATCATTGTTCATTCCAACGTTAGATGCGACGCGGGAAGGACGTGCGTTAACGCTCAAAATGACGTGTAAATGAGACAGTATATTAAATATACATTTTAATTAAATACACTTGCACTTGACCACCATTTTGCCTGAGGAGGTAAAGTGACAGCAGAAGAAACTGATTAACTAGAGATTTGAAGACATTCAGAATGTATCTATTGGGGAAGACTTCCACGGGCAGCATATTCCATTGTTTCTATTGTTAAACACAAAAATATTGGCAGTCATAGGAACTGCCGATAGAAGTGAAAACTTATAACTCAGAATTTGGTAGCTTACCTTGGAAACTACACGGGTGTAACCGGAGGGCGTGGCCTCGCCATCATGGCATGGCCATCTAGAAATGCGTCAGCTTTCCCCTTGGCTCACGCATTTCTAGATGGCCATGCCATGATGGCGAGGCCACACCCTTTCAGCATTTCCCATTGGCTGACGCATTTCTAGATGGTAATCGCCAAGGTCCCGAGTTTACCCGAAGATTTCTTATCATACGTGAGCGTGACGGTAGAATCCAATTTACACCCCACGAAAAATCTATCTAGGCGCGCCTAAAGAAGTTTTCACTTCAAAAATATCTAGTGATAAAATATCATTAAAAACTTACCGAAATCGTGATTTCCAAAGACAGCGCAATTCGTGCCAATTTCATTTAACACCGGAACCATCTGTTCTCCTTTCGTGAACGTCGACACTGAAAACATATAAAGTGAAATAAATACGTATAATATATTTCATCATCATCATCAACAGCCCACTAAACGTTCCCACTGCTGGGACTCGGGGCTTTCTCTCGCAAGGAGAGAGTTAAGGCCATAATCCACCACGCTGGCCCAGTGCGGGTTGGTGGATGACACATGACTTCGAAAGATTCTAGGTACATGTCGGTTTCATCACGATGTTTTCCTTCACCGTTTTAAGTTAGCGGCATTACGCAGATGACTTCGAAAAGACAGTGGTGCGTGTGGGGTTTGAACCCGGGGTATCCGGATCGGCAGGCGACGTTCTCCCGACTAGACCAGCCGTAACTTATAACGTATAATATATTTATCACCTATTAACTGCACTGGTTGGACAAAATAATAGATACACAATTATAGCCCTATTAATTTCTTACTTTATGGTATTTTGCAAGTTTTGTGACGAAGTAACTCATCAACATCAGCTTGTATTTGTGCATAGCTGGACATAGGCCTCTCCCATGATACGCCACTCAGCCCCGATCCTCGATATTGCGTCTCCAACCGCCTCCAGCTGCCTTTCGATTATCGTCACTCCATCTAGTCTCAGGACGTCCTACACTACGTTTACCGATTCGCGGTCTCCACTCCAGAACCCGTCTATAGCCCAGCGGTTATCGGGTCTGCGACAGATGTGACCGGCCCGTTGCCACTTCAGTTTGCTAATACGCTGAACTATGTCGGTCACTTTAGTTCTCTGACGAATTACTTCATTGCGAGTGCAATCCTTAGAGAAACTCTAAGGATAGTCCTTTCCATAGCTCGCTGAGCGACTTTGAGCTTACGGACCATTTTGACAGTCTCGTCCACGTTTCAGCAGCGTAGGTCATAACGGGATCGCATGATAATGGATAAATAGTAGGACTAGCAGCACCCCGCGGTGTTACCCGCGAAGTTCCCGTTGTTTTTTCGGGATAAAAAGTAGCCTATGTGTTCTTCCAGACTATAATCTATCTGTGTTCCAAATTTCAGCCCGATCCGTTCATACGTTAGGACGTGATTGAGCAACAAACATCCATACATTGACATTTATAATATTAGTAGGATGTGTTATTCAGACTATAATTTAATTGTGTTTAAAATTCCAACTCGATCCCTCAAGACGTGATTGAGCAAAAAGATCGAAACTTTGGGAATTATAATTATGGTCTTATTTAGAACAGGGTTTTTGAAGTGAAAACTTCTTTAGATGCTCCTAGACAGATTTTTCGTGGCCTGTGAATTGAATTCATTCGTCACGCTCGGGTATGATAAGAAAGCTTCGGGTAAACTCGGGACCATGGCTATTGGCCATCTAGAAATACGTCAGCCAATGGGAAATGCTGAAAGGGCGTGGACAGGCCATCATGGCATGGCCATCTAGAAACGCATCAGCCAATGGGAAATGCTAACGCATTTCTAGATGGCCATGCCAAGATGGCGAGGCCACGCCCACCGTTTACGCCCGTGTAGTTTCCAAAGTAAGCTATAAAATTCTGAGTTATAAGTTTTCACTTCTATCGGCAGTTCCTATGACTGCCAATTTTTTTTCTTTTTTTCTGTTTTAATATATTTTACACAGAATATTTAATTTATTTAGTTGAATACTTACGCATGCTAGGCGAGAATGCATCACCGCTGAAGAGCACCAATGGATTCAAGTGTTGGAGGGCCTTCACTGCCGTGCTGAACCTCAGGGCACCGCCCACCGGCTCCGTGTCTGCGGAAATATAGCCCTCATATCAAATTTACATTTTAATAGTGGTAGTAGGTAGGTACAGTAAGCGCGCGAGTTGAATGCAGAGCTTAGGAATGCCGAGTGCTGTGACCGCGACAGTGACAGCACTATACACTGCGGGCGCGTGAGGTGGGGCGTGCGGATAGCGGGGGGAGATTTTTTTTTTAAATAAAGAGTGACAAGACGAGCAGGTCGTGTGCCTGATGGTAAGCAAGATGCCTGCCACATAACAGCACAGTGACACGCAGCTATTGGAACATGAAGAGTCCAAATCATTACCTAGCACTGCACTGCGCTCGTCACCCAGAGATCTAAGATGTTATATCTCTAAGCCCTGTAATTTCTCTGGAAACATTGCCCTTCAAACCGGAAAACAGTAATGTTTGCACAATAATAAAGTAGTAAAGTAGAATAATTGGAAAAGGTGTGGTACTTCCCCAGGCGGACTCTGCCAAGAGTCCTACCACTACAAAAATCACACGTCAATTAATAAAACATAAAAACAAAAGAAAGAGCATACAAATTGTATACCTTTTCAAAGTCTGAAATTACTACTTTCTAGACTATTTTCTTTTAAATTACTACTACCTAGAATCATTCGAAGTCATGTGTCATCCACCAACCTGCACTGGGCCAGCGTGGTGTATTACGGCCTTGACTGTCTCTCATAGCGAGATAAAGCCCCGAGTTAAACATAAAATTTTAATACCATATTTCGTGGAGTTGACAAGTTCACATCATCAACAGTACCTACGGAACATGGTTGCTAGGAATATAATACAACATGACCTCAGATGCTGGTATTAACATCCGAGACATGTTTCCAAAAACTATTTTATTTTCCGTGCATGATACCTAAGTCATGGAACTATTATCCAAATGATCCCTGAGTTGTTCGTTTGAGTGGTTCGTCGCCAGTGAAACACAACTACCGCGATGCAAATGTACAGTAGCGCCATCTAGTTCATACTAATTTGTGTATGTTTTGAATGCACCTATGACGTACTGATGACCTTCTACACAGAACATGCATTGCCTATTCATCCGGCATCTATTCTTTTCAATTACTTGTTTCACGAATCGTTGTTGTTGTCAAATGATTATTATACAAAAACAAAGTCATATCTATAACTAATTGTTCGATAAACATTCACTCTACAACGTATTGTTTGAGAAATTATCATTTTAATATTTTTGTAAGCTAATATATGTTTGTACAAAACTTTTGGACGTACATGTTGGAGAATAAAAAAAAAAATAGTTAACGATTTATTATACCTAAAAAGCAAATATTTTGTTGTAATTGTAAATTTTTAGTGCAGTGTTTGTTATTATTTTTATTTTTCCTCTACTGCCACCTTCATCTTTATCTTGTTCCTTACGTTGCTGTCGTGAAAATTAAAGGCATTTTAGGGTTCCGTAGCCAAATGGCAAAAAACGGGACTCTTATAGATTCGTCTTTTTTTTTAACTTTTATAGGTATACACTTGACCCCCATCTCGCCTGATGTTAAGCGACGATGCGGTCTACGATGGAGCGTGTTTACCTAGAAGAAACCGATTCACTCTCGATTTGAAGGCACAAAGATTGTAACTATCAGGAAAAACCCACTCAGGCAACATATTCCACAGCCTTGACGTTCTTATCACAAAATCAGAGTCAAATCTCTTCGTTCGTGGAACATCAACCATGAAACGATGTCGCTCCTTCGAACTGTGAGCATTCCGATAGATAAAAGGGCAAGGTGGTTTTAGATCGTGCAAATCAGTTGCACACTCTCCGAAGTGTATCCGATAAAAACCCGATAAGCTAGCAATGTTCGGCGATGTTCTAGAGTTTGCAGTCATTTTCGCACGAGGGTGTCATTGCCTATGAGCCTTTTGGAACGTCTCTCGATCGATTCTAGAGCCTCCAGCTGATTCTTGGCCGATCCATCCCAAAGGTGCGAACAGTACTCTATACAGGAGCGAATCTGTGCTTGGTATAACGTGAGGAACTGTTCAGACTTGAAGTACCTTCGCACTTTTGAGAGAACACCTAGTTTTTTGGCAGCTAATTTAGCCCAAAAGCCAGGTTGGATGCCGGCACGGAAACACCGCGAAGAGTAACGTAACTTTTTGTGGAAAACAGACACGCCAGCGTCTTTCCCTCGTTAAACCTGCCCAAATTGGCATCGCCCCATTTAGACTGCCTCCAGGGTCAAGTTTAAGCGCTCGATCAAACCTGAGTTTGCTGTCTGTTGGCTCTTGCGCTAGATATGTAGCTCTCTACAACGGTGCTATCATCTGCGTACCCAAAGATACCGGGCTTCAATAGATCGTTGATATGTAGCAGGAAGAGTGTCGCAGATAGCACCGACCCTTGATGGACTCCGGCATTGATAGCCATTTGATTCGACGAGCAGCCATCAATGACCGCTCGTATGGATCGATCCCTCAAAAAGTCCGATATCCACGCTATAAAACCTGGAGACAAACCAAAAGCTTGCATAAAAGGCCATCGTGCCAAACCCTATCCAAAGCCTTCGAGATATCCAGGGAGCCTGCATATGCTTCACTGTGCTTCTCGATAGCGTCACTCCAGATGTGAGTGACGTACGCTAGAATATCCCCGGTGGACCGGTTTCGGCGGAACCCGTATTGGCGAGAAGTCGTCGAGAAGGTCGTTCGATTCTAGGTACATCAGAAGCCTGTGGTTTAAGACACGTTCCATAGTCTTGCAGAGTATGGCCGTGACCAAGATTGGCTTGTAGTTGGCAGAGTCAGGACGACTACCTTTCTTGGGTACTGGTTGCACGTTGGCAAGCTTCCAAGACTTCGGTACTTGCCCAGTTTCGAGAGTCTATACAATCGGGTCAGTATTGGAGACATCTGAGGCGTACAAGCCTTCAACACTACGGCAGGAATACCATCTGGACCACTAGCCTTATTCACGTCTAGATGGCGTAGCACTTTGCGAACCTCCATTAGGCGAATGCTTATTTCTGACATAGACATGACGTAGGAGGTAAGCTTTCAAATTCTGAGTTTTAAGTTTTCACTTCTATCGGCAGTTCCTAGGACTGCCAATTTTTTTACTATAGGTGCGCACCCGTGTCGGTTTTCTCGCGATGTTTTCCTTCACCGTTTTTTAAGTTAGCAGCATTGCGAACATGACTCTGAAAAGACATTGGTGCGCGTGGCGAACCAAAGGCTCCGGATAGGCAGTTACCGTTCTTCAAATACAAATACAAAAATCTTTATTGCTGTTTGTAGGTAAGATAAGATAATACAAAGCATTTTAAAAGTTGCCCCATACAAACTGGCCTCTGCGAGAGGCATGCAATATGTCTGGCAAGACAATTTGTTAGTCTTAATTTTTAAATAACAACAAAAAAAAAATATATTTAAATAATAGTCAGCTGATTAAAGTCTTCTTCTTCCTCATCTTCTATTAATTTCTGGTTTTTATTTATGTCATCTGATTCTTCATCTTCGATTCATTTCTGGCTTCTATTTGGTTGTGATATAATATTTGTGTGAGATAAATGTTTGGTGAGCACAATTTCGCCAACAAGACGTTAGATTGTTGTTTCATCAGGATATTGTCTTGTGTTTTTGAGTTTGATCAATATGTCTTGTGACTATGTGTCTTCTGACTAAGACCAGCCAAAAATCTAAAAAGTACACGGGAAGTCGCCGTCTGCCAATCGACCTGCCGTAATTCGATACTCACTTGTGGTCTGCTCAATGTTGTAGACATCGTTGAAGTGCAAAATCACCACGTCGTCACCCATCCCGCGACCCGACAGCGTGCTCACCGCCCGACGGCCGACCTGACGAACTTCAAGCGATGCCTGGAAGAAACATACGTATTTTAAAGAGAGATAGAAAAAAAATGTGTCACAAACATGGCGTCTACTCTCTTTCTACGAAAACGTAATTTTGAAATAAACTCGCGACTTTCCTACTACAATTCTACTTCATTTCGTCCAATCGAACATTGTTTGACGTTATGACTCTAAACGCCGATTTACATCAGACGAGCGAATGCTCATTCTATCCCCACTGTATCAAATTCATTTGGTGTAAACAAACGTAGAGCATTCTTTCGTTGTTTTGTTTGCGTTCGCAAAGATTCTATGGAATATCTAAAGGCCGATTTACATCAGACGAGCGAATGCTCATTCTATCCCCCTTGGTTCAAATTCATTTGGTGTAAACAAACGTAGAGCATTCTTTCGTTGTTTTGTTTGCGTTCGCAAAGATTCTATGGAATGTATAGTATGGAAAACGCTAAGAATGATCTTTCGTTTACTTACACTAAAATATCGAGAAAGAATGCTCTTGTTCCAGCTCTAGCTCTATGTTCGTTCAGTTTAAATCGGCCTTAGTATGGAAAATGCTAATAACGATCTTTCGTTTACACTAAAAGATCGAGAAAGAATGCTCTTGTTCCAGCTCTAGCTCTATGCTCGTTCAGTTTAAATCGGCCTTTATAAGTAGCGTAGGCTTAGAACATTTAAACGTCAAACAATATTCGATCGGAAGAAACGAGTACGAAAGACGCGAGTTTATGAAAGTACGTTTTCGTAGAAAGAGAGTAGACGCCCTGAAATCATATCAAAATTGTAATGTGAAAGTTTGCATATACGTTGCTCTACCAGAAAGAAAGGTTAGGATTGAAATTTAGAAAACTGTTCCATTATAGTCTGAAATATACACATAGGCTTTTTATCGAGGGAAAATAACGGTAATGGGAACAGTGCGGGTAAAAACGCAGGCGCTGCTAGTATTAGATAGGTATTTGTTTTAACTCCCGACCAAAACAAGAACAAAATAAAAAAATGTGATTTACCCCTGTCTGTGTGTCAGCCTGTATGTTGTGTGTGTGTCTGTCTATGGCACCGTAGACACAGAATAAATATTAGTACAAGTTCACAAGCCTCACTTACCGAAAACAATTATATAAATAGCGACTCTTGCTGGGACACAACAAAGTTCAATTCAGCTCGCATTAGTTAATCTGTCGCTGTCTCGCGCGGAGGGTTGTCGACATATCTAATAACAATATACGCGGGAAACGTGTTGCGCGAGCGCTCAGCCGTGCGACCGAACCGACTGGCACTTGTTCCCTGGGAGGAACGGTCTAGCTGTAGGCTAAAACCGCGCGACCTTGAGCGAGTGATGATGCACTGCCGTAGAGCTCAAACGGATGGACCGACTTCGATGCGGTTTTTTTTATTTGAAGGTTACAGTGGTTCGTAACTATGTTTGGCAGCGAGCAACACGGAGGCATACACAGCGTTTCCCCTCTGTTAAAGTACAAGTCCGTGTGGACCATGGAGTTTGATAAAATACTGTGGCGTGGAATACACTGAGGGCGGGGCTACATTTGAGAATGGTGCTTTATTTTTTATGTGTTAGTGATTTGGCTGTGCAGCCATTGACGGCAATGGATTGGTACAGGTATGTTTTGTATGTAATAGTGCGGCTTTGCGCTAGTGTGCAACTTTGCCCTCCCGCAAGAAATGACAGAAAGATTTAAACAATATGTTTTAGTTAAGGCTACTTCCCTTCCGTGCTTGCGCGGAAGATCGAGTTGCTCGATGAGCAATTAACATCGATTCAAGATGGCCGCCTCCAGAAAATGGGGGACAAAATATGTTTTCACAACCTCCTTAATATCGGTATCAAATGAAAGGGCTTGACTAGTAGAATACCATACCCCATGACAAATTTCAAATCCGAGATGGCCGCCACCGCAAAATAGCGAATTATATTTATTTTTTCACTACTCCCTCAATATGGGTATCCCTCAATATTTTGGTTATTGACAACGAATAGCGATATGTATAAACGTCTGGCGTTCACCGCTTCCTACAATCGACTAAAACTGAATGAGTGAGCGCACCTTCCCAACTATAGCATAATTCCGTGCGGATGAAAATTGGGAGGACACATCCATTGATTGATATCGATGTCTTATTCTATATTCACATGTACAATTTTATCATTACTGATAGCTTTAACGGTAACGGAGACCATCGCTACGTAACAGACATATTTTATTTCGACATTACCTATTCATCATTATTATTTTTTATTTCACAAACTATTATATGTATTACTATAACTATTATATATATTAAATGTAGAAACCATTTAACCACTAACTCGCCCGATTGTATAAGCAACGGAATGGTTGAAAAGATTTATTTCGGGAGAAATGTCCATCTGCATTTTTGGACTATTACGAAGTGGATTATGACTTTTACTCTCTGGACTACTATGGACTCTCGAGTCCCAGAATTTGGAACGAAGTGATATTTTTCAAATTCATTGTTTTTTTTAAATTACCTTCCATGTTAATTACACAACCAGTCTTATAACATTCCTTATTTCTTGCCACCTTTAAAGTTGCCTGGACGAGATCGCTGTAGGTAAGCGATAAGGCCGCCAACTGTCGCACTAGCTTTAAGTTTATAGATTTTTTCTAGTTTAAAATTATTATTTTGGTGTGTTTAATAAAATGTATCTATATAAATATCTTTATTGTTTATGCATCATCATTCCGGCCTCTTTGGCGGGTCCATCAACTGGCTACTTTCTGCCGTGAAGTCTTTCTTAATTGGTTAGCAAAATCAAATAACATGTTGAATTTGTATTTTATAATTTGTATTTGTAATTTGGTTTGATGTGATTTTATTTTGTGTAACTCAAAGAAATCTAAATAATAAGGTAATATTATTTAGATATCTGTGGTGTAACTCAATTTAGTAAAAATATACTAAATTGAGTTATTTCATAGTATTTCATAGTCATTTCATTGAAATTGGTGTAATTTATTTAATTTTATGGAATGTGGTGTTGTTTTCTCAACTCTGTTAATTTAATACTCTGTATATGGATTTTTAATCTGACAAATAAACTATTATATTCTTCTTCTATTCTATTCTTTGGAAGTTCTACTGTGCGTTTCTGTATTTGCGTAGGTATAGGAAAGCTTTGGGCGGGGGGTCTACCGCCTAACGAAAAACGCTTTGACGCTTTGACATTGCCTTTTCATTTCAAGCGTGAAGAAAAGAGACAGCAACGTCAAAGCATCAAAGCGTCAAAGCGTTTTTCGTTAGGCGGTAGAGGTGCGGGGTCTATCTTATTGTTCAGCTTAGCACGCTCTTTTAAGCTGAATAAATGTTCTAAAGTATCTCTCTCTGTAGAGTTTCAATGCAACAACGCAACCGAAATTAAATTATCTCTCTATTGACGCGAAATTCAATAACGTTTCTCAAACAAGCAAGACCCAATTTACTGTAGTACCCCAGACTTCGTAACTATGTTATGGCGCCTTCATTTTGGAACGATCGAGATTCTATTTCTTATTCAACTTTCGCAGTTTAGAGATGACAGGATTAGTCGAATAGCAAAACTTGGACGTAAAGGCAGATTGAAGGCAAGGTATACAAACGGCGTGTCCAAACTACCCTGTAACCAGGGGTCGGCAACGTTTTGGGAGCCATGGGTCACATGGTGAAAGAAAGTATATAAAAGCAGCTGGCCGCACTGCCAAAAGTTTGTGATTCCTTTGAACTATACCCCTCAATGATAGTTAGTGATTAACAAATTGATTAAACATGCAAAACCGTCGCGAGCCGCTTTTGCGACCCCTGTTCTACACAGATAGCACACAGACGCAGCTACCGTACACGTGTACTTGTGTGTATAATGCTACAGCACAAACTACTTTAATTTGATATAAGAAAACAAGCCTGTTTGAGACGCCCCTTGCTTTGGGCCACTTGAGCCCCAAGCGGCCAAATTTGGCCAAACCGATTTTTGGGACTTTAAAACATTATTTTTACATGATGTACATACTCGAGCTCAACGGAGGCGGTGAATAATGAGGCAGTTTTAAATGGCGGGGTTGAGCACCATTCTATTCGTGTATTCGTATATTCACATATTATTTTATGTATATTTGATAGGTTTACATATACTTGACCGTCACCTCACCTCATATTATCGACCAAGCTTTCAACGATGGAGCGCGGTTGCATATCTAAATAAAACGATTCACTCTCGACTTGAAGACACCAAGAAAAACTCGCTCATGCAATGTATTCTACGATCAAGTTGTCCGTATAACTTTGGCATCAAAACTCTTGTTTCGAGTCTTAGAAACATAGGAACGTCAGCCATGACACGGTGTCGCCTCTTCGAGCTTCGAACAGTCCGATAGAAAAAAGGCAAGGTGAAATAAATGTACCAACCGCTGATCATGCAGATATGATACATCAACTTTGCGGGTATTTTCAGGATTCTTCGCGCCAATAGTACTTCACTGTACTGTACTTGTCAAAACTCTATCTACGCAGTTATTTTACTGTTTTTAGTTTATAGGACCTTTACATTGCTGCGTTTGGCCAGTGGCCCCAAAAAAAAGGGTGAACAAATTAGAGTATAATAATTAGAGTATCTGGTAAAAATCTTTAACTTGGCAATTATGAACAGGGTCTATCTTATTAGTCAGTAACGCCAGGCAGTAATAAAAAAGCGGAATAAGAGCGGAACTTCCAGCGGGAGGTCTAGCAAATATCGAGTGCGCCAGAATAGCGTGTTATTATGTCAGTTTTGTAAGGGAAAATATAGGTAACTTTCTTTCCTTTTATCTTTATTAGATGCCTGTAATTTAATAAAGAGACAGTATTATTTTTTTAACCCCCGACCAAAAAGAGAGATGTTATAAGTTTGACGTCGATGTATGGGTAATTTTACCCATGTTTGGTTAATATCGATTCAAGATGGCTGCCACCACAAAATGGCGTATCACATTTTGCATTTTACATAGACAGACAGACAGACAGACATCGACGTCAAACTTATAACACCCGAACTTTTTAGTGGGGGTTAAAAAGAGGGGTGGTATCAGTTTAACGTCAGAAGAAAATATCTTATATATCTCTGGGTGACGAACGCAGAAATAATTCTGACTCTTCATGTTCCAATAGCTGCGTGTCACTATGCTATTATGGGCATCTGGCTTACCATCAGGTACATGTCCTGCTCGTCTAGTCACTCTATACAATAAAAAAAGCTGTTAGGCCGCGGTTTACGCGACCGCGACTAATTTTTATAAATAAGATAGAGTATCATGATGACATTCGCTAAAACGCTGGACTGTAGTTCAATGTTACTCTATTTGTGTCTGTAGGAATCCGACGCTTCTATTTATTTCTACAGACCAGACGTTCGTTTCACGTGACTGCAAAAAATGCCGGCCAAAGACCTTACGACGATTCTAATAAAAAACATAAGATTGTTTGGGCCATGACTTCATGTCAACATATCAATATAGAGTATTCTACAAACAGTATGTGTTTTACGTGCACGACATTCAATGAAAAAATAAATAGTTTTGGCATCAATATCGATTATATAGAGTACCTACTATTAAAAATATAGAGTACTATTCAACATTTTTTTTTTACTAAAGTGTGACGAGAGCTCGTCTCGTCAGTCGTCACACCTTTATTAAAAAAGTGTCTGAGTTATTAAAAAAGTGAAAGGACATGTGCCTGATGGTAAGCAACATGCCTGCCACATAACAGCACAGTGACACGCAGCTATTGGAACATGAAGAGTCCAAATCATTACCTAGCACCTGCACTGCACTCGTCACCCAGAGATCTAAGATGTTTTGTCTCTAAGCCATGTAATTTCTCTGGAAACATTGCCCTTCAAACCGGAACACAGTAATGTTTGCACATTGCTGCTTGGCGGTAGAATAACTGGCAAAGGTGTGGTACTTCCCCAGGCGGACTCCGCCAAGAGTCGTACCACTACAAAAATCTACTCTTACTTGAGGAAAAAAAACAACAAACCCTTAAAACGCGTGTGGCAACAGCTTGTTTGAAATGGATGAATATAAATTAAAAGTAATACCAAACGAATTATTATTCCACACTGAACAATATAAAAAAACTTTAAGTTAAAACATTTTGGGTATAAAAGGCAATCTTATCGCTAATAGCGATATCTTCCAGATAGCCTTTTTAGGGTTCCGTAAAACGTAAAACCGGAACCCTTATAGATTCGTCACGTCTGTCTGTCTGTCTGTCCGTCCGTATATCACAGCCACTTTTTGCCGAAACTATGAGAACTACACTGTTGAAACTTGGTAAGTAGATGTATTCTGTGAACCCCATTAAGATTTGAACAAAAAAATTAAAAAAAAAGAAAAATTAGGGTTGCCCCTCATACTGAGAACTGAAACTCAAAAAAAATTTTTTCATCAAACCTACACGTGTGGGTTGTCTATCGATAGGCCTTCAAAAATGATGTTGAGGTTTCTAAAATCATTTTCGTCTTCACTGAATAATTTGCGCGAGAGACATTTCCAAAGTGGTAAAATGTGTGTCCCCCCTCTAACTTCTAAAGTAAGAGAATGAAAAATGTAAAAAAAATATATGATTTGTACATTACCATGTAAACTACCAACGAAAATTGGTTTGAACTCGATCTGATGAGTAGTTTTTTTAGTACGTCATAAATACACTATTATTGAAACTTCGATCAAAGTTACAACGAACTACAAGAACTATGTGTACTATGTATATTATGTTACTTGCTGCAACGGAACCCTTCATGGGCGAGTCCAACTCGCACTTGGCCACTTTGTTTAAATAAGATACAGTGGCGTGGTATCTTATGTAGTAGGTAAGTAGTTTTGATAGCGGACGGCTATTTACTTTATTACTTTATTTTGCCTAACTGTCGAATTCTCTTAAAGCCGGGTCACACAGAGGCGATCCGATAGCGATAGCGATCCGGATCGTATCCGAGTATGGGATCGCGCCCGCTTGCTGTGTGTCAGGTTGCATACAAATTCGAACATTACAAAAAATCCCGTCTCGGATCGCTATCGCTATCGGATCGCCTCTGTGACCCGGCTTTTAAAGGTTCAAAATATACTTCAGCAGCCGAAGCGGTACTGATAAATAGTAAACGGTTGTTGGTTCGTAGCACGAATTTTAATTTTTTCCCTCCTTAAAAATACAATAATGGAAAAAATCTACGCATGATTACATCCAGAAACTTGTTCAAACTATCATACTCATTCCCGAGAGCCTATCTTTTGTATTTATTAAGAAAACAATGTTTTATTTTAATCTGTTTTTTTAAATATAAAATAGGTAACTTTGTGATTTTTACTATCGAGAAAATTATAATATGGATTCGTGATTTCGAATCATCGTAGTAAGTGTAGATAGAGTATATTCTGAACTTTATCATACGTGAAATTCAAAAGTTAAATATTCTGTAGTATGGTAGATATTGTTTATTTATTTAAGACTAGCGACCCGCCCCGGCTTTGCACGGGTGCAATAATGATACTAAACAAACTACTAACTAAACTAAAATAAACTAACTACTAACTACCAAATCATATCCGACCGTGACGCTAGAATTCAATTCACAGCCCACGAAAATCTGCCTAGGCGCGCCAAACTTTGATGAAACTAAGTAAACGAAGATAAGGTACGCTCTAATATAAAGACAGCATAATGTGCCGAAAATCTCACACAAGTATACGCAATGTGCACACAGCTTCACTTGCATCGTGAGAGACGTTTGAATGAATGACAAAGACATCATGACAAGTAGGCAGTAGATGCAAATGAGATAGCTATACATCACATTTGTTTAGATATTTTTTTCGACAAGAATAGAAAGACATACAAATGCACTGGCGTGAAAGAGACAAAATAGCCGCAACTAACATATCGCCAGTCGTGTTGCACTCTTACGCTGTATGTATTATATCTGTCTCTTTTTAGAAATGGCCAAAAAAATAATTTTAGATGTAATAATCATTGAACTGTTATGGAAATAATTAAAGATTTTGTGTACTTACGCATGAAAAGTGATACCATGGAACTTGTTCTTGGTCTTTGAACTGTTTGTGCACCTTGCAAAAGCAGAATAAGACATTATTACGGCTCATATCGGATTTTTTTTAATTGTTAGCGAACGTCCGCTCAACTTGTGGCTCCTGTTGTGACTGAGACTCAATCAGGAGACGTCACCTGATTTTACATTGAGATCGTAGATGAGCGCGTGCCGCTTCTTAGTGTTTTAAGAGTTCAATGGCGCCAAAAGAAGTTTTCACTTCAAAAACCTATATACTCTTTGATTAAAACTATAAAGGTAAAAAATACTCTATGATTAAAAATTGATTAAAATGTTTGATTGGATATTATGTAGAACAGTTTGTATGAGAAAATGAAATTGTTGTTTTTACTATATTCTTCGCAAGTTTTCAATATTTTCTCAGCGTTTAAACCTTTCGTTAGCTACGCCAAACTTTTCAAAACCAAAATCATCCAAATCGGCCCAGCCGTTGTCGAGTTTTAGGAGACCCACGAACAGCAATTCATTTTTATATATATAGATAAAGATTATAACGCTTTACAATGAGTAGGTGCATTGGTGTGACAATACACATTATACCCTGTACATAGGGTGTTGCATTTAGTAATGAAAATTGTATCTAACTTATATAATATAATTTAAATAACATATTTGCTCGTAAAGGGTCTCTTATTGGACCAATTTTTGTATCGTAATGTATCTTATTACGTACTTGTGCTGTAATGTGTAATGTAAAACGCACGGTTTCAAAATGCTCCGTCCACAGACTAGGTAGAGAGATATGCTCCGTCTAAAACGAACGATACCTTTTTAAATCTTAGTAAAGAGTTTTTATGTCAGAAAAGTGTGGTCAACATTTTATGAATAAAATTAACTTTGAGAGGTCAAACATAATAAAGAGTTATTTAATTCGTTAATTTAATTAATTTTGACCATAAATTACTTTAATTTTTCTGTAACAAAACACAAAAATATTAATTTACTTTATTACTAATGGCATAACGGCTGGTTCTGTGCCGTTGCTTAAAAAAAAAGGCGCCGATGCGCGCGCATTGCTAATCTGTGATCCATAGTGATTACTTACTCTGTGCTGTGATCTGTGATCAAGTAAATATTATTCCGCGCCTTTTTTTCGCTGTATTCCGTTCCGTTTTAGTCGACTGTAGGAAGCGGTGAACGCTGGACGTTTATACCTATCGCTATTCGTTGTCGACAACCACAATAAGTAGAACCGTAACATACCTCGCCGCTAGCGATTCTAGGGGTCAAGTAGATTGGTAGTTGTAGACCACTCACGCTACACACAGAGACGCAATTTGTTAACAATTTCAAGGTGCTCTGGGCTCATCTATTGATTTATATCGATGGTATTTTCTTGATTTTTTTTTAAATCGGTTTCCTATCGTAGATTTTACGGCAGGTGATTAAATATTTTTATACATAATGTA
The DNA here is from genome assembly GCA_963693475.1 of Ectropis crepuscularia. Taxonomy (NCBI): domain Eukaryota; kingdom Metazoa; phylum Arthropoda; class Insecta; order Lepidoptera; family Geometridae; genus Ectropis; species Ectropis crepuscularia. Next base: position 5,872,231 of record OY856368.1, on the reverse strand, counting down.
ATGAGCATCAGATCATTTATCATCATGTTTACTAGTGGCCCACCCCGGCTTCACCCATAGTACATAATATATAACATATAACACTCAGGAATTACGTATATATCCAAGGGTGATAGAATTTTTTAAACATAACACATAACAGCACAGTGACACGCAGCTATTGGAACATGTAGAGTCCAAATCATTACCTAGCACTACCCTGCGCTCGTCACCCAGAGATCTAAGATATTATATCTCTAAGCCCAGTAATTTCACTGGAAACATTGCCATTCAAACCGGAACACAGTGTTTTTTGCACTTTACTGCTTGGCGGTACAATAACTGTCAAAGGTGTGGCACTTCCCCAGGCGAACACTGCTAAGAGTCCTACTACTACAAAACTAACTTTGGTAGATATTGTTTTTGGTACAAATAAACAATGAGTCATCTACGGCCCTATACACTTTTAACATTCCTACGTCAATGCCTGTTTTCATTTAGATTAGTACGAGTGAGTAGTGCAAGACGTCTGCCCTCTTTCTACGAAAACGTAATTTCGAAATAAACTCGCGACTTTCCAACTCCAATTCTACTTCGATCCGTCGTTTTGTCCGTCTAAATGTTCTAAGCCTACCTACTCTAATTAGAGTATGCTTAGAACATTTAAATGTCAAACAATGTTGTATCGGACGAAACGAAGAAAACGAGAGTAGGGTCGTGAGTTTTTGAAGTGAAAACTTCTTTAGGCGCGCTATAGACAGAATTTTCGTGGGCTGTGAAATGGATTCATCAATCGTCACGCTTGGATGTGATAATGGATCGGATCGGATCGGATCGGATATGATCTTCGGGTAAACTCGGTAAAAACGGCCAGGTACCAGGGTAACAGAAACAGTAAAGAGTTTCGATTACCTACCTCCAACAGCCCAGCGTTTATCTCCAGATACCAGGACAACAGAAATATAAAAGAGTTGCGTTTGCACCTAGGTACCAGTATCAGGACAACAGAAACAGTAAAGAGTTGCAATATTTTGTATAATTACGTTGAAATAAAACTAGATGGCGCAACCATCGATTTAGCTGGCGGTGTTGAAATTATGCGAATGTACATAGACCTACGATGGTTTAACAAATAATTTGTCCTCTGACAAGATGAGAAATAAATCAGATAATTCAATGATTTAATTAAAAGTGAAAACATTTGAGTCACAAGCTTTCACTTCTATCGGCAGTTCCTATGACTGCTAATTTTGTTTTTCAAAATTACGTTTTCGCAGAAATAGAGTAGACGTCCTGGTGTTGAGTGACTAGTAAGCAAACACGTCGGTGTCCACAACACCGATTGATTATTGCGAGCATAGTAATCAGTCGCGATTACTCACTCGCAATCGCCACTCGCACTAATCAAAATGCAAACCGGCAACCGGCCTTTAGCACAGAATAAATATTAGTAAGCGAGTGATGATGCACTGCCTTTAGTGTGTTTCGGTGACTGGTCATAGTGATTTCGGGCCCAGACGAAACGTGGCGGTGTTAATCAAATCTAAAATTACCAGTTAGGGTGGCCCAAGGTTGCGAGGAAGCACGGATTAATCTGACTTTGCCCTCTATACCTGTACTATTATATTATTAGCTGGTATTGCTACGATTTCTAGATTTATTTAAAGAAGATTAACGGTTTATTTATGCTTGGTGATTGTAGTAAACTAAATGTGGTAATAGTTAAAAATGTTATATAAGTAACTAGACCCGTCCCGGCTTCGCACGGGTGCAATGCTGAAACTAAATATACCTACTAATAAAAATGCTTATTGTGAGTTATCCCTAAGAGATAGACATATACCATTATGAGCTTTTTTGTATACCTTTTTACGGTGTACAATACTGCAGTACATTATTTTGATATATCTTGTAGGGTTCAGCCAGCGTTTGAAATTTAAGCGCAAAAATTGTGTTTATTCATGGCATCGTTTTAGAAATCTTTAAAATTATCAGTGTCTCTCAACTGTACTATGCATGTATTCTACATAAAAACCTTCCTCTTGAATCATTCTATCTATTAAAAAACCCGCATCAAAATCTGTTTGATAGTTTTAAAAATTTAAGCATATATAGCGACAGAAGGACGCGGGAAATTACTTTTGTTTTATACTACCTATGTAGTGATGAGTTTGTATTTTGTCCGAATAAACGCGTTCACTTCGGAGGATCTACCGCCTTACTAAAATTGTCTTGGCTTTGATATCGCTCTCTCTTTTCTTTTCGCTTGAAATGATAGAGACAGAAATAGCAAAGCCATAGCCGATTTAGTTAGGCGGTAGAAGAGCGGGATGCCTTGGAAAACATCGCCGCAGAATTGGATGTTTATCGAATATATTTGGAGTGTGTAGCTGATTTGCATAATCTATTGCCATCATGCCCTTTATATTGCGGCGTAATTAAGCGGCGTTATTATCAAGGTTGACGTTCCAAACTAAGGAGTTGACTCGACTAAGGCTTTGAGTCCACTTTCGTAGTATTACGTATTATTGCTAATAGTCCAGTGCAATTACGCAAAAAAATTGAAAAAAAAATACATTAAATTATGTAGTTTGGGGACTATAAAGGATCGATAGGGGGGTGCATTCTGAGCACATATTCCAATTTGAGGGATTCTGGCGAGGTCAGCTCAAGGTCATTTCGATGAAAACGCGTTTAATTCGATATCTCGAGAACTGTAATGTTAGTGTTAGGCAAAAAATTGTGGAGACCTTTTCTCTTCTAAATTAAATTTACTAAATTTTCTATATAGTATATTTTTTATATAAGTATAGTAACAACTTTTCTTTTTTTCATCAATATTTTTCAAGTTATATCTTCCGAAAGGCAAAAATTTTACCTTTTTTCCTCCCTTTTTTATGTTTCGCCATTTTCTCCCCAACCGTTCAATTTTATGAAACTTTACCGATTATCAAAAGTGTAGATCTTTTAATAATGAACAACTTTTTCATTGAACTTTTTTCTGTAATGACAATACCTTCAGAGTTATAGCTTAGGGTGGGCACTAACCCTCCAGGCTGGCCTCCCTAGCTGCCGTTAGGATAGATACTTACCCGATGATCATAATAATAATCAATCGAAAACCTGTAGAACAACTTAACAGTAACAAATAATTTAAAAAAACAATGTGCTTCCGGCTATCTACAAAGCTTTGAATTGCTAAGTGCTGTTACAAAACCTAATTAACCACTATAGAACATTATAGAAATCATACAAACACCACCATAGAGTGAAACCATAGACCATAGAGTGTGAGCAAAAAATATTATAAGTATGCAAGAAATATACTTAAGTAGGTAGTACTTGAATTCACCTAATCTAAAAAAATAATCTGACAAAATTTCATTTGAATTGAACATCTATTTTTTTTTTCAATAAAGTGAAAATACATAGCAACATAGCACATAACAACAATAAAAAAAACTAAAAAAATATTGTATTATATTATCAGGGTAGCGATTCTGAAACCATTCGGTTGCATCCGACACGGAATCTCATCTCTCGGTCTTTGTCTTATCTGTTTAGCATGACAATGACCGAGAGATGAGATTCCGTGTCGGATGCAACCAAATGGTTTCAGAATCGCTACCCTGATCGATTCATATGCCTGGAATCAAATCAAATTGGCCATCCCAGGGTGGGCTCCAATCTGTTGACGAGACAAATTCGAAACGTTTAATCACAGTTTGGTGGCAAAACGAAGATTGGCTGTTGAAAACTCACGATCGAAAAAGTAAACGGAAAATGGGGCCTTCCGAATGCAAAAAAATACCTGTCAAAAAATTGTTCTCGATGACGCCAAAGGAGGTGTTGATGTTTGATTTTGTTGGATAAATTTGATAAGCAGTATGTTAATGTCAACAATTAGCATAGCTCATTTATCACTTTTATCTGTCATTCAGTAAATGCCTCATTGACAGAAAAAGTGTCCCTTTTTGCCCGTCAGTGAGACAACTAACAAAAAATACATTACAGATCTACAATAAGTGAAAATACAGTACGTACCAATAAAAATAAAATCTGCAAGTCTACAAAAAAATAAATAAAAGTGCCACCGAACATCTACAATAAATACAACATCTCCATGCCTGTTTGAGCCATCCAACGACGGAGCGTACTCCATCGGTGACCTCCCCCGGTACGTCGACACTCGTGGACTCAATGAGGGAGCTCCACCGAGACCGGAGCGCTGCCTGCGCCGCGAACGAAGCCATCGCTCGCCCACACTTCACAATAACCATTGCTATTTATTCGTATCAATCACATCTTATTTATCACGAGCCGGACTTTCATTCTGTGACGTTGTTTGTGCCTTTGTGGTCATAATATAACAAATGTTATAACTTAATACTTTAGACTACTGAGGCAACAAAGGTTGTCCCGAGGAAAATATTTAAAAAAACAGGACACATATTTATAGATAAATGCAAGTATGTATAATTTCTAAACAATTACATTAAATGGAATAATATTTAGAAATACGAGTAGTGAAGGTGAGTGTTGACGTACGTCACCAAAAGGGGCCCCTTTTAAACCTACTCCCGAGTCACAAGTCTTGGGGTCTATTCGAGATTTCTCTCTCTGCCACACGATGGACCTCGCACCCGCACGGTGAATCCATGGAATACTAAGAAGTTCGTCTCTCTCAGGTGGGGTAGTTGTCAAATGCAAAACTTATTTTTCAATGGTAACAATAGTTCATTATGATGAGTATATTTTGGCATTGTACTGAAACTGCTTCAGGCTTGTTATATAAGATCCAATTTTAACAGTTTTCCGTAAAGCTGACATGACATAGATAGTTGTAGTATGTAGTAATAAATTAAAATAACTTGTGCTCACTTCACTTCTCTTTCAAACTCACATCCAATAAATTTAATACAATATTTACATGTACAATAAATTTTAAATATAATAAATACAATAAGTTTTGAATTAATTATTACCAAATGTAATTAGGTAACAAAAAGAACATATTGCCAATATAAATGGAATGTCCCATGTAAACTTATAATATTTATTTAAACTTAAAAATTTTCAATTTCACTATAATATCAAGGTTTTATGTGTACTGCATCTATGAGTATTTTTATAACTCTTTGGAAAAGGTTTTAATGGTGAAGGAAAACATTACAGAGCAATCAACATTTTGCAAAAAAAACATCTTTCAACAGACATCGTCTTTCATCTCAAGATAGTACCTAAGTCACAGTGGTCAGACCATGAAGTGGTTTGTTTATATTTATACTAATGTAAAGTACATTACCATTACATTAGCTAATGTACTTTTGATTTGCTAATGAAGTAAGTAACAAATTAATTTCTAATGTTTGAAATCATTCTTCAGTTATCTTTTGTTTCTCTTATATATTAGCAAATTTATAAAATACTATTAATATACTTTACCACAATCAATCACTTGTATATTCAAACATTCTATTTACATAATAGGTTTTAGAATCAAGGTAAAATTTCAAGGTTGGGGACGTATTCTAGGTCACAAACTCAAAGAATGATTACTCGGTGTAAAACAAGTCTGATTTTTGCAGATCACTAATCACTAGACACAAAAAATATCACAGAAATAGTCCAAGGCCATTTCGTGGCCCATTTTAAACTTTTTTACACAAATTTATTGAGAATATCATTGACAGAAGTTTACAAAGATTTTGCTAAATATTGTACTGAGAATATCCTGTTTGCTACATTGCTGTATTGAGTTTAGAAACTAGGTAACTGGGTCTGCAATGCTGTACGACGATTGATAATGAAATACAGCTAGGTCAAGGCACTTTTTACATTTATATTTGGTGTCGACACAATTTACTAAACGTCTATATTTGTCTGCAAGTTACTGACAACAACTGCACTATACTGTTTTGACGTACCTACGTAATCTGTTATCAGCGACGCATTCCTTTCCTCTCGGCAAAAGATCAGCGCTAAAATTTAATAAACTGAGTAATAACGATTTTCTGTACACTTACCGTAAACGGTGCCGGTTCGTGAATTAAACACCAGCTTTTAGATTATGTAACACAAAGTTTCAGTCACTTCTTACATAAATGTAGCTTATTTGTGATTAATTTAGGTTTTAGAGCGGAATTAATTTTTCTACAAAAATAAACTGTATTTCTAATGCACACCCTTGAACGGAATTTCAATTAAACTGATTGACAACTGTCTAAATTGTCATTGTTAATGTCTAAAGAGATGTCAACTTCATTACGTTTCGTTTAACGCAAATAAATAAAATGAGGCAGAGTCTGCTCCCGCCATTGAAAGCGTGTTAAACGGAATCTCGCATTTTTGTGTATTTATTGGATTTTCAGTGAAAGTTTGTTCAATCTAGAACTCGTATTGTTTATAATTCGTCCAGGTGGCGGTAAGATTTGTTTGTGTTGTTCTGTAGTGTGTTTATTTACTTGTAAATTTAAATATGGAACCATTACCTCCCGATCCCGGGGATCCGCCGGATGATACCCCTTTAGTAAGTCTCATCACTGCGGCTAAAAGGCGCATTGATAGTGAGCACCTAAACCCTAATCCACCTAAAAAAACCTCCGCTACGCAACAAATTTCAACTGACACTCGCGAATCGATGTACGTTGACCCAGCAACGATTATTGGTGGATTTCAATATTCATCGACAGATAAGGGACCTTTCATAGTTCACGTCTCCAGAATTATCCAAGAAGAAGATAATAATACAACAATAAAGCCGATAAAATTCGGGCAATTTTTAAGCGTTAACAAAATCCAAAACATAAGTTCAGGTGGAATCAAACAGGTAGGCCGAAATAAGATTTCTCTGCAACTCACATCCGCCAATGCAGCAAATGATTTTGTCTCCCTCCCTATCCTGTCAACAAACAAATATTCAGCGATTATCCCTACGTTTAACATTACACGCATGGGAGTAATTAGAAGCGTTCCAATTGACTTCGATGTGTGAGGGCTATTTACAACTTACATAAACGAGCTTCAGTCAGGCAGTTATTTAAGAACAACAAAATACTGACACTGTCTAGTATTTATATCCTAGAGCTGTGTCTGTTCGTAAAAAAACATCCGGAATATTTTTTTGGAAAAAAGTCCTCTCGCTCAGACATATTACGCTCAAAAGATAAATATAACATTCGTGTAACACAATCCAATAATGCCATGTTTCACAGAAGCACTTTTAACACAGCTATTAAAATCTTTAATAGCCTACCAATACATATTAAATCCATAACCTCAAACAATATTTTCAAATTCACACTGAAAACTTGGCTTAATGATAAAACTTTTTACGATTTGGAAGAATATTATGCATCTACTGCAGCTAATCATATTAAAAAGAAGTATTTAGAAGACTAATATAACTGTAATCGATTGTCATACCTATTTTGTATAACGTCACTTAGCCTGAATTTAATCATTTGTTTCGTGTAGTTATGTGTTAAACAGATAATAAGGAAAGTACCTATGTACTCACTTAACTATTGTCTACTAATCTATTACCTACTTAATTATAAGATAAAAAACTACCATATGTTGCACGTCCGCTAGGACAAACTGTTGATACCAAACTTTTATAACACTATCAATGTACACGGTTTTAAGCAATAAAATTTATTTCTATTTCTATTTCACTATGACCGACTTTGTGGAATCTTTAGACCTCCCCTCAGGGTGTGGCAGAGTTCTTAAGGCAAGAAGAATTAACAGAAAGACTAACACTGAAGGCACTGTCTCCTGGGTCCCAACACAAACTGTGGTGGTGACCTTCCAGGGACAAGTATTACCATCTCGTGTAGTGTCATTCTACACCTCACTTCCAGTGGAACTATACCAATATCCTACCATTCAGTGTTACTCTTACTGTAGATTCGGCCACACTAAAACACAGTGTCGATCAAAAAGTAGGTGTTACAAATGCTCCAAGGACCTTAAGGGAGACAATTGTGAAGTTTTGGAAAGGGAGGCAACCTGCCTTCACTGCACTGGGCGTCACTTTGCTACTAGCAAGCGGTGTCCAGAATTCGAGCGCCAGAAGTCTATCAAGGTGGTTATGGCACAGGAATCCATCTCTTATATAGAAGCTGCTAACCAATTTCCTAGAGTAACAAGAATATACGCAGAAATAGCTCAACTTCCCTCATCCATTCCCTCTGTAAACCAACAAACAAATCCTCCATACAATCAGCAGAACAGACGCACTTATGTTAGGACTGTTTATGCCAATACACAACCGAAAGCCCCACCAGGGAAGACGTTTAATAAACCTGCCCACCAACAAATTGTTTTCAACCCAGCCTCCACATTACCAAATGGCTGTGCCCTATTTGGTAACAATCCTAGCACCATCCCACCTCAAGATAACATGTGAGAGACTCTCGTCTCTCTTTTAATAAGTATATTCCGAAATAATCCTCAACCTTTACCGACCAACGTTGCCTCCAAATTGACACATTTAGTATCCTTATCCCAACAATATGGACAACAGTCCCTTGAAGATCCTGCAATGGAATGCTCAGAGCATGCGTCGCAAGAAGCATGAGCTGACCATTCTCATAACATCAGTCCATCCGACAGTCATTGCTGTCTCGGAGACATGGCTGTGGCCTGGTGCTCATTTCCGGGTGCTTGGATACTCATGCCTCCGGGATGACATGTCTGACGGATATGCGGGAGCCGCTTCACTGGTAAAGCGTCCCATCCCATTTTCCCTAATTCCCTTCCCTCCCCATTCCGATGGTATTAATATTGTAGGGATAAAATCCCTGGGTATCTCCCTGGTCTCTCTATACATTCCTCATCCCACCCCTATACTTATTTCAGAAGTTCAGAGTCTGCTACATGTTATCCCCTCCCCTAAGCTAGTAATCATCATCATCATCATCAGCCGCAAGACGTCCACTGCTGAACATAGGCCTCCCCCCTAGATTTCCACAACGAACGGTCCCGCGCAACCTGCAACCAGCGGTTTCCAGCGACCTTTGTTAGGTCATGTGTCCATCTAGTGGGAGGCCGTCCAACACTGCGTCTTCCGGTTCGTGGTCGCCACTCGAGAACCTTTCTTCCCCATCGGTTGTCAGTTCTGCGAGCGATGTGGCCTGCCCATTGCCACTTCAGCTTGCTTACTCTTTGAGCTATGTCGGCCACTTTCGTTCTTTTGCGAATATCCTCATTACGGATTCTGTCGCGCAAAGAGACTCCGAGCATAGCTCTCTCCATAGCTCGCTGTGTGACTTTGAGCTTTGTTATGAGGCCCACAGTTAAGGACCACGTCTCAGTTCCATAAGCCATCACTGGCAACACGCATTGGTTAAAGACTTTTGTCTTTAGGCATTGGGGTATTTTGGACTCAAAGATGTGCCGAAGTTTCCCGAACGCTGCCCATCCGAGTTGGATTCTTCGCTGGACCTCTTTGTCGAAGTTGGATCTACCTAATCGGATCTTGTTGGATCTACCTAAGCTAGTAATGGGAGACTTTAATGCTCACCATGTAATGTGGGGATCTAGCCGCTCAGACCATATAGGACGATCTCTGGTGGAAGTATTCAATGAAGAAGATCTATGTGTCATCAACAATGGCTCACCCACACACAGAGTCAGACCCTCTCAGAACCCAAGGAGTGCAGTGGACATTACGGCAGCTTCTCCTGCCCTTGCTCCTTCACTCTCCTGGGAGACACTTCCCAGTACCTATGGCAGCGATCACTTCCCCATAGTCATCACAAAGACAGATAGAGCCACACCATTCTGTAATCCTAGCCCCTCCCTAAAATATAAACTCTCTTCTGCAGATTGGACTGCTTATTCATCCCTACTAGATAGCAAACTCAGTTCCCTGACCCTTCCCATAGAAACCGATCCCATTCTCTCATATAGTATTCTTATAGAATATTATATGAGAGAGAGTATAGCTATAATCACTTCCGCAGAACAGCATGTCCCTCTTAAAAAACCCGCTAAGGGATTTAAGATCCCCACTCCCTGGTGGGACTCCGAATGTACAGATGCCGTTAAAGAACGAAAAAAAGCTGAGAAAATGTATAATGCCAACATGTCTACAGAAAACTTTTTAATTTATAAACAAATTGCTGCAAAATTTCGTAAAATGGTGTCTCAAAAAAAAAGGCAAGTTGGTCAAACTTCTGTGAAAGTTTAGCTCCAAAAACACCGGCTTCACTGGTGTGGAAGCAAATTAAGCGATTTAGGTGTTCATTTCAAAACGAAAATCAACTTGGCAATGACCCCTCGGTTTGGCTAGAAGCCTTTTCAGACATTATTGCACCACCATCAGTCCCAAATGTAGATTCCTTCCCCTCTCCACTATGCCCACTTCCTTCATCAGACCCTCTAGATTCCCCTTTCTCCCCTCATGAACTTAACATTGTACTTGACGGACTGACAGACTCTGCCCCAGGCATAGACGGTATACCATACTCATTTATCACTAAAGCCTCGGATAATTTCAAAATATGTTTAGTAAATATAATTAATAATTTTTTTGATCTTGGACATATTCCAAAAGAGTGGAAGACGCAGGTTGTTATTCCTATACATAAACCTGGGAAAGATCCTTCAGATCCGCATAACTACAGACCAATTGCACTATCTTCAGTGTTAGCTAAAATCACCGAACACCTGGTGAAAAACAGACTGGAATGGATTGTAGAAAGTAAACACATTTTAGCTAAATCACAATTCGGCTTCAGGAAAGGGGTAAGCACTTTAGATAGTCTCAGCATCATAACATCTGATATCCAGGCTGCATTTAAAGAAAAAAAATACCTTGTGGGAGTCTTTCTTGACATTGCTTCAGCATATGACAGTGTCCTGCTGACTGTGCTCAGGAACAAATTAGTTCAGCTGAGTATTCCAGCCAAGCTTGTACGCCTCAAATGCAACATGCTTATGGAGTGATCAGTTACTATTAAAGTAGGTAATAACTTACTCCCATCTAAAACCGTTTGAAAAGGCTTGCCTCAGGGTTCGGTTTGGAGCCCTATCCTGTACAGCCTGTATACATATGACCTTGATAGATGTGTGGACTCGTTCTGTAGTGTGCTCCAATACGCGGATGACTTGGCCTTGTATACTTGCGATCCGTCTATTGAGGTAATAACCAATAAACTGAATACGGCCTTAAGTTATTTGGAGTATTACCTAGAAGAACAGGACATGGCACCTTCGGCACCTAAAAGTTCAGTAGTAGTATTCATCAAAAAAAGGTTGTCCCTCAAATCGATTTGCGCATTGGCCAGCAGGCGATAGCACAGAAAGGATACACAAAATTCTTGGGAATGGAACTGGACTCCAGACTATCAGGCACACAACATGTGGAGTACATTGTAGGTAAGTGTGAGAGAAATATCAATGTCCTAAGAGCACTTTCTGGGGTTTGGTGGGGTTCTCACCCTTACTCTCAGAAATTACTGTACAATGCCATTGTCCGTAGTCACATAGATTATGGTGCCTTCCTCTTTCATGGAAATAAGTCTGGTCAGAAAATAATAGCAAAAATCCAATCCAAATGTTTGCGGATAATCCTAGGAGCAATGAAGTCATCCCCCATCAATGCCATGCAGGTGGAATGTGGGGAACCTCCTTTGACTCTCCGCACACAGTACCTCTCAGACCAATTTTTATTTAAATTAGTACAAAATTCCAACCACCCCCTCCTCCCACGACTTGAACACCTTTCTCAACTTTATGGCTCGCAATACACAGAAAACATCCCATGTCTGGCTTATAGTTACATCAAATTTACTAAAATCCCTTTCCCCATAGTTCAATTTCCAACAAACCCCTTATACATGACACCTTACGAGTCCCTCACGTTCAAACCTAATATCCTCCTACATTTCGGCATTAATAAAAACGATAACAACGCAAAGGTATTATTTTCTGACCAGATTAATACTGAGTATAAGGGATGGTACCACATATTCACAGATGCCTCCAAAGAATCCTCCTACAGTGTAGTAGGATCTGCAGTCTGGGTTCCATTCACAAGAATTTGCCTTAGCTTTAAAACCCCCCCTCTCACATCCATTTTCACAGGAGAAGCTCTAGCTCTTCTAGAAGCTATTAAGTTTGTTAAATCCCACAATCTCAATAAATCAATTATTTTTACTGACTCAAGAAGTTGTCTCCAATCCATCCTATCAAATCCATTCCGTTCATCCCTCCGCTACCCACTTATCCTCCAAATCAAACATATATTATATGACTGTCACTGTTCAGGACTTAACGTGGTACTTGCTTGGATCCCCAGTCACACTGGAATCCCAGGCAATGAAACAGCAGATGCATGTGCCAAAGCTGCCACTCAGTCTGGCTGCCTTGACAGTTATAAACTATATGCCCACGACTTCTGTCTTCTACCTAGATTTCACCTGGACTCGTCGTGGTCAAGGTATTGGAAAACAACGCAAAAAGCCAAAGGCAAATACTATGCGGAAATTCAAGCCAACATTCCTCAAAAACCATGCGTTTTTAAATTTCGTAAAGCCAGTAAAACCACTACCTCAGTAATTTGTCGATTGCGCCTTGGCCACGCCTGTACTCCGGTATTTTTATCCAAACTACGGATTAGGGATAACTCACTGTGTGAATGTGGTTTAGACGAAGGAGACGTCAACCATATATTCTTTGAATGCCCAAATCTGATTTATCCACTATATGATACCCTCCCTCCCAGTATCCCACGTCCTACTTCCATGAAATGCCTATTATCCCTTACCTTTTCCCCTCTAATTAACTGTATATTATGTAAATTTGTAAATATAAATAAGATAAAATTATAATTATGGGGGTGTCACCCCCAACTTAACACTATGTATAGGTATTATCTGTTGTAAAAAAAAATATTTATTTCATCTACTAACTCACCTACTAACTCGGTGTTGGTTATATCATGTGTTGTCTTTTGTTTGTTTTAGATGAACCAACTTATAAATATATAATAACTTTATACCGCGGTTTACAACACATCTCCGTTTACGAAACTTTCAAGAAACGGACATTGGCGGAATTAACGACAAAGTCGTACAAGCCAGAAAACCAAGAACTGAACTGAACTGAAAATGAGGCATAATAATACAGACAAAAATTGGCAGTCATAGGAACTCCTAACGTATGAACGGATCGGGCTGAAATTTGGAACACAGATAGATTATAGTCTGGAAGAATACATAGACTACTTTTTATCCCGAAAAAACAACGGGAACGGGAACACTGCGGGGTGCTGCTAGTATTAAATTTAATAAAGGTAAATATTTCAGAATTATATGAATCGCAGGAAATGATTTCTCCCTGGATTCCAGGCATCCGTTTGTATAGAGCTTACTTCGTTTGTTCAAGTTTACCTTGCACTTGCATATTTCAATAGTACAAATATTATTTATTTTAGATATATTATTTTTCAAATACTTACTACACCATGAAATTTCATAATATTTCTTCTCTCACCTTAGTTATCTAGCAAAATGTACAGCATGGTATTTGACTAAATGTGTAAAACCGTTTAAATGATTTTTGATTACACAATATATTTATTATTATGTACATACTACATGAATATTCGCAAGATTCACTGTTTTACCGTTAAAATTAATATAAAGTACAAAACGCCCGCCAAGAACGCTGTTTCTGGTCATGTAAAGTAAACAAATCACTGTTCTTAAAAAAAACCGTTTACTGTAGAAGATGGAATATTTACTGGCGTGTGACGTCATCAACGTTGCTATCCTTAACAGTGCGTTTACGTCGATGCTAAAAATTCAGTATTTTTTTAATTTTCATCGGCGTATTTTATAAAAAAACACTGTATATATTCAAAAACAGAGTGAAATACCTATATTTAATTAATGTGTTATCTGATAGGATGATCATAATTTATGCTATATTTTAAGAATTGTTGAATACCGTTTTCCATGCGCTAGTGGCATTATTTTACGACTGCATTGGTGACAGGTAAAAGCAGAAGGGTAACACAAAAAATTATTGACCGAATCATCAAAACAAATTGTCAGTTTTTCGGAAAACTACGGTCAAACAACGTGAACGATAGATTTTTGCTTTTTGATAGAAATTTTTAAGTCGTATTCAAATAACCGCTTGATACAACGGTGTGTAATATAGTACCCAAAAACTTGCTTGATGACGAAAACATAGGTACTAACTTAAATTTGCGGATTTTCGTGTTTTTATTTGGGTATGTATACCGATAAATTTGTGTTTAATGGCGTCTACTTGAACGAATCTTTATTTTGATATACTTAATCCACATTAAAATTAGAGATTGATTTACGTAGAAAAACCGTAAAATTAAAATAAACAAAAATTTAAATTTTTGGCGGGAAAATGGTCCCCAAGTATTGAAAAAATTTAAAACAATTATTTTGTGCTATCGAATGCATTTTTTTTTTTGGTTTTTCGAGCTTGTTATTTCGTAAAGAACACATTTAAACCATTAAACCACTGTCTCATTTATCAATTATTAATGTAATAAATAGCTGATCGACTACCTACTTGAGAAATCGCAAATCTAAAGTGTCAAAAATGTTAGTTTACATTTTAAGTAGGTACATTATAAAAGTCTTGAAACGCTCTTGAGAACAAATAGGCTCAAACGGATACAAGTAAGGCGGCACTTCATATTTATGCCGAAGCATAAACACCACACTTATGTAACCTGACACCCGTTTTCCCGCCAAATTTGTAAACGCGAAGAGCGGTGTATCAAGCGGATAAGATGGTTTCAGAGGGTTCGAAAATGATAAAATTTGAAAAAATTCGGAGAGAAATGATAAAATTTAATGAAATTACTCAATTCGGCGTATTTTTAAGGTTCCGTAAAACGTAAAAACGGAACCCTTATAGATTCGTCATGTCTGTCTGTCTGTCTGTCTATCTGTCTGTCTGTCCGTCCGTATGTCACAGCCACTTTTTGCCGAAACTATGAGCACTACACGGTTGAAACTTGGTAAGTAGATGTATCCTGTGAACCGCATTAAGATTTAAATAAAAATAATTTAAAAAAGAAAAATTAGGGTTGCCCCCCATACTGAGAACTGAAACTCAAAATTTTTTTTTTCATCAAACCTACACGTGTGGGGTGTCTATCGATAGGTCTTCAAAAATGATGTTGAGGTTTCTAAAATCATTTTCGACTACACTGAATAATTTGCGAGAGAGACACTTCCAAAGTGTTAAAATGTGTGTCCCCCCCCCCCCCCCCCCCCTTCTAACTTCTAAAGTAAGAGAATGAAAAATCTAAAAAAAATATATGATGTACACTACCATGTAAACTACCAACGAAAATTGGTTTGAACTCGATCTGATGAGTAGTTTTTTTTTAGTACGTCATAAATATACTATTATTGAAACTTCGATCAAAGTTACAACGAACTACAATAACTATGTGTACTATGTATATTGTATATTATGTTACTTGCTGCAACGGAACCCTTCATGGGCGAGTCCAACTCGCACTTGGCCACTTTTTATTTATTTATTTATCAAACAGAGATAAACATTAACAACTTCTTTAGCTGAAATTAGTATTATTATTGTTTATTATTATATTATATTATTATAGCGATTTCGGAAAAACCGTATTCTGAAATCGCTTCATTAGACACACACCGTCAAATAGGCGCCATCTATTTTTTATATCAATCAAACACTCTTTCAAATAGAAACTCTTTATTTGAAACTTATGTGATCATTTACCACGGGCACCTAAAATATAAATCAGACTCAGCATCGTACCAGTCCATTAGTTTACCGTCATGCCAAATAAAAGCTCCTTTTAGTTTAGGAGAAGCGTCAAAAATGGCATACAAAATATTTTTAGCAGCTTCATCAGGTTCTATTTGTCCAGTACCAGCAGCCATATCCGTTTTTACGTGACCAGGATGGACAGCATTTATGGAGATGTTAGGATACTTCTTCTGCAGTATTTTAGTTAGAGCAGTTAGTGCGATCTTAGATACTCTGTGCTCGGCATGTTTCCCACCTTCAACGAAATTGGTATTGTCAAACGTTCCGTTACGCACACTTTCGAGGTATGAATTTACAAAGTGATTGAGCTCTTCTGTTGTCAAATCAGGGTTGATAAGACTTTGGATCCAAGTTTTATTTTTCAGATTCGATAAAAGACCAGCCGCACTCGACACGTTTACAACTCGAGCGCCGTCTCTTAGCAGCGGGAACAAATATTTTTCAATGGTGAAAAGGCTCTTGTAGTTGGTATCAATATTCCTTTTGGCTGCCTCGTAAGTTGGATATATCTGTTGCCACTCCAAAATAGCGGCATTATTAACAAGCACATCGAATCCTCCGTGGTTGTTTTGAATAAATTCAGCCAGTTTCTTTACACTTTCTTCATCTGTTACGTCAAGTTCGTGAAATTGAGGATACAAATTGATTTCGTTGAGTTCTTTTATAGCTTTTAATCCAAGTTCTTCGTTTCTCGCCGTTAAGTAGACGATACCATCAAATCTCTGACACAAACCTTTAACAACAGCGTAACCGAGGCCTTTGTTGGAGCCAGTGACGATAGCAACTTTATCCGCCATCTTTAAACACGTCAGGTGTGCGAGACAGTACTAACTTGAATGAATGGATAAAAAATACTTAACTACTTAATTATAAATATTTACCTTACGTAGATAAATAAATATACAAAAACTGTCTGATAAAAGTTAACATTGAAAGTGCGCGAGATACGTAAGTAGGTACTTAATTCACTCGTTATCATTTTTATTTGCAAACTAGTAGGTAAGGTAGAGGTGGCGGTCAAGTGTAAATATAAAAAAATAATGCATTAAATGTTGTAATTGTGATTGTAGGTCACAAGTGAACCAAGTCCTGCTACTTGGTTCGTGTATGTTCATACATCAAATTATGTAAGCAATAGACCTACAATCACAATTACAACATTTAATGCATTTTTTTTTACTTTTATACGTTTACACTTGACCGCCACCTCGCCTGATGTAAAGCAACGATGCGCTCTACGATGGAGCGTGTTTACCTAGAAGAAACCGATTCATTCTCGATTTGAAGACACCAAGATTATATCTATCAGGAAAAACCCACTCAGGCAACTCATTCCACAGCCTAGACCAAGGGTCAGCAACAGCCGGACCGCGGTCCGGACACGGACCTCGACGAAAGGTTGAACCTCGGACCGCCAAATACTTATTGTATTAAATACAATATTTGTATTATACAATACAATATGTAAGTATACATTTTAAAATGTAGATAAGGTACACTGTACCTTTATTATTTGTTGCAATATTTTTTTGCCACATAAAATCTAACTTCAACCTACACCCAGTTTTTTTTTCTGGACCTCGTTAAATTTTTCGCCCAGCATCCGGACCGCACCTAAAACTACTTGCCGACCCCTGCTATATAGCTATAAGATTAAGGTCGTCATCCAGAGACGTTAGATAGTTTATCTCACAGATTACAGAAATAAACCCAGATGGAACGCGCAGAACAGAGAACCTGAAGCACACAAAACAAATACAAAACACCGAAGAGCACATACAAACTCCAGTCAGTACGAAACGGACTTCCGTGTTGTACGGGAGTCCCGTGTCATTTTAAGTTTTGTTTTAATATATATGCCGCCTTGTGTCTTCAAATATTGCAAACAATGTTCCCAAAAACAAAAAAAGGAAAGAGGAGTATCATTTCATAGGAAAATTTGAATATTTTTACTGCCATTTCTATAATTTAGGCGATTTCATTTTGGTGATGAATGGAACACAACACCTTTGACCCCTGACCTAGACGTTCTTATCACAAAGTTAGAGTTATATCTCTTCGTTCGTGTCTTTGGAACATCAACCATGAACCGGTGCCGCCTCTTCGAGATACGAGAAGTCCGATAGAAAAAAGGGCAAGGTGGTATTAGATCATGCAGATCAGTTACACACTCTCCGAAGTGTATCCGATAAAAAACCGAAAAGCTAGAAATTTTGCGGCGATGTTCAAGACTTTGAAGTCTTTTCCGCACTAAAGCATAATATTTATTCTGTGACTAGAGTGTCTTTGGCTATGAGCCTTTTGGCACGCCTCTCGATCGATTCCAGAGCCTCAAGCTGACATTCAGCCGATCCATCCCAAAGGTGCAAACAATATATAACCTATAACTAGCGATCCGTCCCGGCTCCGCCCGTAGTACCTACTCTTTAGCAATCAGGGGTCACGTACATATCCAAAGGCGAAATAGTTTTCGAAATCGGTCTAATAACTAGTAGTTTCTGAAATTAATTAATACGTTCAAACAAACAAACTTATCAGCAAATAATATTGGCATAGATGCACAAATTGCACGTCAAGGAGACTTTTACTTACTTATCAAGTAGGTGATATTTTACCACAGACTTAACTGTCGTATAAATATCGACATCAATATAAGGTAGGGTAGACTGGGTACGGTTGTGCCAATTTTCAGTTGATCGCCTATAATTTTGTAAGTAGGTATTCCAGTTAGCTGAAAGCAAGGTGTGTTTTATAGTAAAAAGGGGATTTGTCTACATATAAATACTACCACTGTGTCTATAAATGCAAGAGTTAGCTAATAGGAACCATTTGAAAAAAAAGAAAAAAATGTCACAATCGTCCCCACCCCAAGGACGGTTGTGACAGTGCCTGGGGTCGAAAGTGACAGGTCCAAAAATACACATAAAAGTCTTTAATTAAGTAAAATCGCCGGTAACAAAGAAACATTTTAATCACTTTAGTATAACTAATAAATATTTGTACCATCTTTACCATTTGTACCATTAACAGTCTTCGAAAAAAAAAATGGTTGTCTGTAAAGTCGGTTTACTGACGATAATTGAACGTGACAACGTCTTAAGAAAATACTGATGGAATGGTACTGATGACGTCATGCGGCGAGGTAACGGCGGTAACGGCACATGACGTCATGTTTTGCGGGCGTGCAGCCGGCTTCATCGAATTATAAGACGTTATCACGTCAAAAACAAATGGCATTGCTGAGGTCGACGCAGTTGACAAAAAATTGCTTGAAGTGTTGATTGAACATTCACCCAATAAGAAAGGTGAGACCGGCGGTGTTTCGTCATTCGGTCCAATATAGTTTTTTCCAGTTTCAAAGTTTAGTACGTCCGGAAAAAAAAATCATTCTTCAGGATTAGTCACGCCAAAGGTAATTCTGCCTGTTTCAGCAGAATTCGTCACTCCAAGAGTAGTTCTGTCTATTTCAGCAGAATTGGTCACAAACATAGTTTGGCAAGGGTAGTTCTGGCAGATGGTCTTGCTGGATAAGTCATTCCAGTGTCAACTGTTATTCTTTCAAATTGTTCTGCAGAATTAGTCTCTCTAGTGTTAGGGTTTGATCTATCCATCACAAATGATGATAGTGCAGGATTCTCTTCTTCAGTTTCAGGGTTCGGCCTATCCGTTACAAAAGACGGTGCAAAGTCAATTTCTTGGAATAGATTACGATTAAATAAATAAATGCTTGTGTGCTGCAGGTGACATTCACCTCTTTCCGTCTTCTAAACCCGTTGTCGGGGCATCTAAAAGCAACATGAAAATTGTTTACTTTTGTCACAACTGTACCCAGAAAAAATGTCACAACCGTACCCATTACATTCGTTCGCAAAAAAACTATTGCCATGACTATACCGGATATCTTATGTTCAAAGTAATTACTGCTATTTAATCACAAATCTTTAAGTTTTAACGAGAAAAAATACTTATCACTCGTATCTGTGTACATAAAACAACAATCACACAAAGAAGTCAAACAAAAAAACTTACTATTCATCGAAAAATAGTAATGTGGTACTCTGCAAACTGCTACGTCGTGCCGCGGCTGACGCAATACTGTGGAACATGTTCGGACAGGCACGCCGCTGTTCTCTTCCCTTACACCCACCCCCGTATTCCTTAAAGTTTCGTCAATACGACGGCTGTCACTACCGTACCCTGGCACAATTGTACCCAGTCTACCCTACTACTAACATCACTGTTTTGCCTTACCGGGACTTCTCCCTGACACAAACATGAAGTAAATCGCATGGTAAAATAATATTATATTAAACTCGTATTACGTTCAATTTGATTTTTAAGTATTGGTATAAATCGTTTGTACGGAAGTATAGGAAAGAGGACGTCCATTAAAGGCATTTTATAGAATTTTTTGACAGAGTGTAAGTTAAAAGTATCGAATTAAAACAAGTATTAGCGAAATAAAATAAGTAATAGCGGTTCATCTGTTCTCGAGAATTGCACCTAACAACACATTCAGCGATTCGTATATAAATTATAGGTAAGATATTTTAATAGGTACTTAAATGTAAAAATAAATTATGTAATGTTATTTAAAGCTCATAATGATGGACCGGTAGTTAATTAAAGTTGTTTGTTCTATGCTTCTAGCATATTTGCAGTCATGACAATGTGTCCACCGCGACGGTAAATAAGAAAATTACTCGCCCAACAAAAAAAAGAACAACAAAAAAAATATCCTACCAAATTCTTGAAAGTAGGTAAGCATTTATAAACAAACACTAACGTGTACCTACATTGGGTAAACGATCTATTTGTAAATACTTAATTAAGTAAATAATATTTATCAAATTATATGGATGATAGAAGGGTATAAAATAATAAGATTCAGCACTATGCCGTCACTTGTTAGCTGTCCAATTACATATCAATAGGTGGAAAAGGAACAGTAACGTCATCATGCCAGACAAATAAACAAAAAAAACAACAAATAAACATAGGTATAAAACATAACAATCAACATGTTTTTAACATATCCAATAATATATTATATCGGTAGATATAGACAAATACTAACATAGATTTAGAGCTTTATTCGATGCTTGGGTACATAGTTATATTTATGTAAATAGTCTTCGAAGTAGTACCTACCGTTTATATATTCCTCTTTATTATATATTCTACTGATTTATATATTCCTTTCTCTTCATGGGTCATTTTGCACTACCTACTTACCTATCGCACATTTTTTGTGTTTTGACGCTGTAAAAAATGAGGGAATGGAAAAAGGGGGTCGTCAGCGTTGTCTTTATATACTTAGGCGCGATGCAATACAATTTTTTTTATAATACCTTCCAAATTTTTCTTACAACGCACTTTTGGCGAAATTTAAAACTATTTTTGCATAATACATCTGACATATAGATTTTTGACATAAATAAAACACGCTTTTAGATGAAACTCTTTATCTAGTAAAACATTTTAAAGGTGATCATTCACCACAGGCATCTAAAATATAAATCAGACTCATCATACCAGTCGATCAGGTTGCCGTCATGCCAAATAAAAGCTCCTTTTAGTTTAGGAGAAGTCTCAAAAATTGCATACAAAATCTTTTTAGCAGCTTCATCAGGTTCTATATTTCCGGTACCAGCTGCCAAATCCGTCTTTACGTGGCCAGGATGCACAGCAATCACGGTGATGTTAGGATACTTCTTCTGCTCTATTTTAGTTAGGGGGCGTTCATAAATTACGTGAGGTCTTTTTTTAAATTTTCTGTCCCTCCGTCCCCCTCTGGTGAGATGTCGTGAGATTTTATTCAACCCCCTCCCCCATCCCCCAATCTCACGTGAGATTTTTCAAGATGTGGGTTTCTTTAAACACGTTAGATTGTTTTATTCTTTGTGTTCTATTTGAGTAGGTATTCATTTATTTTTTTGTTTCTCGACCCACAAAATGGTTTTCAAAGTCTGAACATATGAAACAAATAAAAATACTCAATAATTAGTTTATTTTGATGCCTGAGAGATAGGAGAGATATCAATTAGTACATTGTCGTTTACATAAAATATGGTTTTGTTGTTGAGTAGATAATTTTTTTTTTTTGGGTGACGTCGCGACGCCGCTGGCGTCGATCCAGCCCGAGGGGCGTTCGTATTACGATTACGTTTAAGCATGTACAATCTGGATTAAATGGACCAAAATAGTATATATTTTTTTTGTTTCAAGGAAAATAAATTGCGTGATATTTGCCGAGACTCCCCCTTCCTCCAACGTAAGATTAGATGAGATTTGACTCTACCCCCTCCCCTTAAACACCTCACGTAATTTATGGACGCCCCCTTAGATCACTTAACGTGATTTTAGAAATTCTGTGCTCTGTATGTTAATCACCTTCAGCGAAATTAGTAGGTATTATCTAACGTTCCGGCACGGACACTCTCGAGGTATGAATTTACAATGTCATTGAGCTCTTCTGTGGTCAAATCGAGGTTGACAAGAGTTTGGATCCAAGTTTTATTTTTTAGATTCGATAAAACGCCAGCCGCACTCGTAACGTTTATAACTCGAGCACCGTCTCTTAGCAGCGGGAACAAATATTTTTCAGTAGTGAGAAGACTCATAAAGTTGGTAGGTATCAATATTCCTTTTGGCAGCTTCGTAAGTTGGATAAACCTCTTGCCATTCTAAAATAGCAGCATTATTCACAAGCACGTCGATTCCTCCGTGTTTATTTTTAATAAATTCAGCCAGGTTTTAACACTTTCATCGTCAGTTACGTCAATGTCATGAAATTGGGGGTATAAATTGATTTCGTTAAGCTCTTTTATAGCTTTTAATCCAAGTTCTTTGTTTCTCGCTGTTAGATAGACGATGCCATCAAATCTCTGGCATAAACCTTTAACAGTAGCAAATCCGATGCCTTTGTTGGAGCCAGTGACAATAGCAACTTTACCCGCCATCTTGAAACACGCTATGTGTGGAAGACAGTACGAACTTGAATGAATTGATAAAAAAATAATTAATTACAATATCGGGAATTTGTCAATAAAACAAAAAATACAAATTATTCATCTAAATTAATTTTATCGCCTTCAAAGTAGGCCCCATCGCTTGCAATACAACATCTCCAACGCTTCACCCAGTCTTCCATACATTTTTCATAGGCTATTTGCGGTATGGCGTTTAGCTCATTCAGCGAATTTTCTTTTATGGCTTCTATCGACTCAAAACGTTTTCCTCGAAGTGGTAATTTTAACTTGGGAAATAAAAAAAAGTCAGACGGAGCCATATCAAGTGAATACGGTGCTTGGTCGAGAACTTTTGTTAAATTTTTCGCTAAAAACTCTTTCACTATAATGGCTGTGTGTGATGGTACATTATCATGGTGCAGCATCCATGAGTTTGCCACAAATCTGGATGTTTTTGGCGGATACTCTCACGCAAACGCTTCATGACGTCTAAATAATATTCTTTATTCACTGTTTCTCCCTCTGGAAGGAATTCGGAGTGAACCTCACCACGGTAGTAAAAAAAAAACTGTCAGCATCACCTTGATTTTGGAGCGACTTTGCCGCGGTTTTTTGGGTTTCGGCTCGTATTCGAGACGCCATTCTGAAGACTGTTGGCTTGTTTGCATGTCGTACTCATAAACCCATGTCTCGTCGCCAGTTATTATACGTTTCATAAAGGTCGGATCCGTAGAAGCTCGGGAAACCATGTCTTAAGCGACATGCAAAAGCGCAGCGAAAGCTGCGCTTTTTGAACAAAATTGAGCTCTTTTGGAACTAGTCGAGCGGCGACGCGTTTCATGCCTAAAATGTCAATGAGAATGTTGTGGACGGACTTAAAAGATATGTTCACCTCACTAGCCAACTCTCTCAGACTCATACGTCGATTTTTGAGCACTAGCTTCTTGATTCTGTCGATGTTTCCTTTGGTCGTAGCGGTTGAAGGTCTACCAGAACGAGGCAAGTCTACTACTACTTCCTGGCCTTCTTTAAGCCTTATACCATTCATAAGCCCTTGTTTTCGATATACACGATTCGCCGTAGGTATTTCGCAACATTTTTAGTGATTCACCACATGAAATATCATTCGAAACACAAAATTTAAGGCACACTCTTTGTTCAACAATATTTTCCATTGTAAAAATCGCCGAGAACTCAAAACTATGACCAACAAAAAGTGTAGTTTAAAACAAATTAAATGACAGATCCCGCTCAAACTTTGCGCGCTAAATCAGTACAGTGCTACCAACATGCAGTAATAGTACATTATGATATAAGTGCGGTAAGTTGATAATCACAGCCGAGGCTTTATTGCTAGCTCGAGCTGAAGGCGAGAGCTATAATTTAGCAGAGGCTGTAATTATCAAAGCGCACGTATGTCATACGATATTTTATAACATATTTGCGAGGAAATAAACAAACCTCTGACGACATTTTCAAATAAAAGCAATACAGCGAAAAAAAAGGCGCGGAATAATATTTACTTGATCACAGATCACAGCACAGAGTAAGTAATCACTATGGATCACAGATTAGCAATGCGCGCGCATCGACGCCTTTTTTTTTAAACGACGGCACAGAACCAGCCTTTATGCCATTAATTAGTAATAAAGTAAATTAATATTTTTGTGTTTTGTTACAGAAAAATTAAAGTAATTTATGGTCAACATTAATTAAATTAACGAATTAAATAATTCTTGATTATATTTTACCTCTCAAAGTTAATTTTATTCATAAAATGTTGACCACACTTTTCTGACATAAAAACTCTTTACTAAGATTTAAAGAGGTACCATTCGTTTTAGACGGAGTATATCTCTCTACCTAGTCTGTGGACGGATCATTTTGAAACCGTGCGTTTTACATTACAGCACAAGTACGCAATAAGATTCATTACGATACAGAAATTGGTCCAATAAGAGACCCTTTACGAGCAAATATGTTATAAAAAAATAGAACGACCTCTTTTACACGGGTCTTTTTATTGACATACTAGCTTTTGCCCGCGGCTTCGCTCGCGTTAAGCGTAATTATTAACTAAGTCGAGTTTCAAGTTTTCAAGATGTAAATTTCATGCAAATATCTCAAAGGAATAAAAAGTTTCATACAATCGTTCATCCCCTATTTAACCCTCTTGGGGGTCGAATTTATCAAAATCCTTTCTTAGCGGGTGCCTACGTCATAACATCTACCTGCATGCCAAATTTCAGCTCGATCCCTCTAGTGGTTTGAGCTGTGCGTTGATAGATCACTAAGTCAGTCACCTTTGAGTTTTATATATATAGATAGATAGAAGATAGAAGATGTAAAATCGATCGTAGTTTTTGAGTTTTTAAGTTACCGAATGTGACCGGCGGGGTAATTGAACGGGTTTCCTAAATGCTTACGAAGTTTCATGCAAATATGTCCAAGAGATATAAAAAAAATCACACAAACTTTCATCCCTTAATTCACCCCCTTGGAGACTGAAATTTGAAAAACGCTTTCATACGTCCTTCATGATTTTACTTGAACTTATTGTATACGAAATTTCATGCAAATATCTCAAAGGAATAAAAAGTTTCATACAATCGTTCATCCCCTATTTAACCCTCTTGGGGGTCGAATTTATCAAAATCCTTTCTTAGCGGGTGCCTACGTCATAACATCTACCTGCATGCCAAATTTCAGCTCGATCCCTCTAGTGGTTTGAGCTGTGCGTTGATAGATCACTAAGTCAGTCACCTTTGAGTTTTATATATATAGATAGATAGAAGATAGAAGATGTAAAATCGATCGTAGTTTTTGAGTTTTTAAGTTACCGAATGTGACCAGCGGGGTAATTGAACGGGTTTCCTAAATGCTTACGAAGTTTCATGCAAATATGTCCAAGAGATATAAAAAAATTCACACAAACTTTCATCCCTTAATTCACCCCCTTGGAGACTGAAATTTGAAAAACGCTTTTATACGTCCTTCATGATTTTACTTGAACTTATTGTATACGAAATTTCATGCAAATATCTCAAAGGAATAAAAAGTTTCATAAAATCGTTCATCCCCTATTTAACCCTCTTGGGGGTCGAATTTATCAAAATCCTTTCTTAGCGGGTGCCTACGTCATAACATCTACCTGCATGCCAAATTTCAGCTCGATCCCTCTAGTGGTTTGAGCTGTGCGTTGATAGATCACTAAGTCAGTCACCTTTGAGTTTTATATATATAGATAGATAGAAGATGTAAAATCGATCGTAGTTTTTGAGTTTTTAAGTTACCGAATGTGACCAGCGGGGTAATTGAACGGGTTTCCTAAATGCTTACGAAGTTTCATGCAAATATGTCCAAGAGATATAAAAAAATTCACACAAACTTTCATCCCTTAATTCACCCCCTTGGAGACTGAAATTTGAAAAACGCTTTCATACGTCCTTCATGATTTTACTTGAACTTATTGTATACGAAATTTCATGCAAATATCTCAAAGGAATAAAAAGTTTCATAAAATCGTTCATCCCCTATTTAACCCTCTTGGGGGTCGAATTTATCAAAATCCTTTCTTAGCGGGTGCCTACGTCATAACATCTACCTGCATGCCAAATTTCAGCTCGATCCCTCTAGTGGTTTGAGCTGTGCGTTGATAGATCACTAAGTCAGTCACCTTTGAGTTTTATATATATGGATAGATAGAAGATAGAAGAGAGAAGTAAAATCGATCGTAGTTTTTGAGTTTTTAAGTTACCGAATGTGACCGGCGGGGTAATTGAACGGGTTTCCTAAATGCTTACGAAGTTTCATGCAAATATGTCCAAGAGATATAAAAAAAATCACACAAACTTTAGGCTTTGAGTAGCGCCCTGTATGATTCCTTATCAACAAATTTTCTGAAAAAGCCTGAAAAAAAAAATGTGGGAAAACATAATCCCATTGCCTGGGTAGAGACTACAATTTATGTGATAACTATATATAAATGTCGAATGTTTGTTTGTTCATATTATTTTTTTTAGGTTATTTTTTTTTTAGGTTAGTTTAGGTTATTTGCGTGAAGTAAAAAAATATAGTGTAAGTATGAATTATTTATTATATATTATGATATTATGTATATGAAAAGGCTAGTATATAAAAGTTGATAAATTTGAACAGGCAATGGTTAAATAGCTCCCACAAATTAGTTCGACTCAACAGGCTATGGTCACATGTTCCCCACATTGTTATTTGCCTTATTTTAGACAATTTAGCAAGAAATCAACTAGAAATAATGTAAATCTTGATAGAAAAATTAAAAATCTCTAATATATCAAAAAATTGCACGACTTATCTTTCTTTATTTCGGCATAATCTAAATAAAACTTGGACAGTAACACAAAAACGCTGTTGTACCGGACACTCAAAACTCAAATGGCTGTCAAGTGTACCATTCGTTCGTATACACAGAGCTTGCTAATCGGAACCACAGAGTACATATGTATGATTAAATTTTGACAGATTGTGGGCTTTTCGTTGCTAAAACCTGGCTACGGCATCGAAAAATCTATGTGGGAAGCATACGTCCGCGGCCTGCTTAAGGGATATTATATACCTTAACAAAGTAAATAAATGTAAAAAACTGTTTGACTAAAAAAGTCAACATTGAAAGCACAGATTGAAAGCGCGCGAGCAATGTGATCTACTTATTATCCTTTTTTACAAACCATACGCCCTTACATTAAATTAACTAATAGGTATCCTATCACAATCATTTTACGGTGTAATAAGATATTATATGATATCATACTACAGGCTTTTTCCGTCAATGTCTCAGTAGATGATTCAATGAATGGACTATCCAATAGAGAAAAAATCTTTTGATTCGGACCAGTAGTTCCCGAGATCCTTGCGTTCAAACAAACTCTTCAGCTTTATAATATTAACTAGCAGCCCGTCCCGGCTTCGCACGGGGTAGACAATTATTTATTTTTGGAAATTTGGATATGAAACACTTTTTTTCACAAATATTTTTATTTGTATTAAAAAAAATCCCACAGTTATATTTGTATGTAAGTCTATTTATGTTCAATTTCTTTGATGGTTTAAGTGGCGGGCACTTAAATAAGTAATTTTTACATAGGATATTATATACATTTTTACTATGTTTTTTTAAGTAATTAGTCTAATTAGAATAAAAGCAGAGTCGAATAAAATATATACTTTTTTTTTTTTTTTTTATAGCATAGAGTGACGAGACGAGCGGGTCAAGTGACTGATGGTAAGCAACATGCCTGCCACATAACAGCACAGTAACACGCAGCTATTGGAACATGATAGTCCAAATCATTACCTAGCACTGCACTGCGCTCGTCACCCAGAGATCTAAGATATTATGTCTCTAAGCCCTGTAATTTCTCTGGAATCATTGCCCTTCAAACCGGAACACAGTAATGTTTGCACATTACTGCTTGGCGGTAGAATATTTGGCAAAGGTGTGGTACTTCCCCAGGCGGACTCTGCTAAGAGTCCTACCACTACTTTATACAGTCTAAATTAAACGTTGACAACTTTCAACTAAAAATGTATCGACCTATACATCTAGGTATTTCAAAGAAATTTTTGTTCGTATCGATAGAAACTTCATCAACAGCCCACTAAACGTTCCCACTGCTGGGACTCGGGCCTTCTCTCGCAAGGAGAGAGTTAAGGCCATAATCTACCACGCTGGCCCAGTGCGGGTTGGCGGATGACACATGACTTCGAAAGATTCTAGGTACATGTCGGTTTCCTCACGATGTTTTCCTTCACCGTTTTAAGTTAGCGGCATTACGCACATGACTTCGAAAAGACAGTGGTGCGTGTGGGGTTTGAACCCGGGGTCTCCGGATCGGCAGGCGCCGTTCTCCCGACTAGACCAGCCGTAACTTATTCGATAGAAACTTGCCTATCATTATTTAGTATTTTCCTTACAATTTTTTTTTTGTTTGGCTTTGTTGTTTTGTGCTTTTTATTTTGGTTTTATATATTTTTCAATGTTTTTTTTTGTTTTTTTATTTTTTATTAAAAAAGGGTTTGTCATTAATCATTTTCATTCTTATTATTACTTAATAATTTACATAGTATTTTTTATTTTACAGGTTTACTTTTACATTATTTACAAATATAATATTAAGGTAGATTTACGTTTTTTACTTTTATATTTGTCAGTTTTTATCTTAAAGCTTCACTGTAAACTACGTTGGCAGTGGTATTTGTAGATGGCAACAAAATATATTGATTTTCAGGAGATCCCACTCGAGAAAGGGCAACATATAGTTGTCCATGAGAAAAGCATTCTTTTCTTAGGTCGATGCCAACCATCTAAAATGTTTGACCCTGGGACTTATTTATTGTGAGGGCAAATGATGTTTTTAGAGGAAACTGTAACCTCTTAAAAGATATAGGCAAGTCCGTAGGAATCATGGGGATCCGCGGTATGTGGGCGAGCTGTTCGGCCGCGGCCCCGGTGATTATAGTGGCTACTATGACGTTCTCCCGCAATTCCTTCACCAGAAGTCTCGTGCCATTGCACATGCTGGGAGGGCATAGGTTCCTCAGCAGCATTACGGGAGTGCCTACCTTTAATTGTAGTTCGTGGGACGGCAAGCCGGAAGGATTCAGGGAATTTAAAAATTCTTGTGGATAGTGGACTGTATCTTCGATGTTGCATACTATGTCAATAGATTTGTAAGATTTAAATTCACCGGGTACTTTTTCCATAATAATTTTGTTAATCTCATTAACCGATTCATTTCGCGGGGACACTATCGCTTTCGAACAGAGCCAATTGAAATTTCTCTCCGTAAGATTTTGTATGTCCGGATATATTGTGTCCACAAGAATTTCTAGACTCTGAACGATTTGACCCATTTCGTTATCCAACAATACCCGGGGACTGTTTGCAACCGGAGACGGTAATTTTCCGTCTCCAAGTTTTAGAAGTTTTTGTGAGAAATTATTATCGTCATTGTCACTTAAATGTGCTCTCATATTTGTGCGCAGATTAAGAGTTTCAATCGATTGCCATAAAGTTGATGATTTAAGGCAAGCTCGAATAACGTCAGCTCGAGTACCTTTTGTTATAACTGGTAATGTTTGACGAAAGTCTCCAGCTAAAACAAACGTCACGCCCCCCATTATACGGTCTGAGCTTCGGGTGTCTCTCAGCGTACGCTCCACGGCTTCCACGTGCGCCCTGTGGCTCATGGTGCACTCGTCCCAGATGACCAGCGAAGTGTCTTGTAAGAGATGCCCCAGCGGACCGTTTTTGCGGATCGAGCACACAGATTGTTGTTCCAAAGACACAGCCAATGGTAATTTAAATGTAGAGTGAGCAGTCTTTCCATCATTTAATAGGGTTGCAGCAATTCCGGACGATGCCACTGCGACAGCTTTTTTTCCAGATTGACGTACTTTTGCCAACACTAAATTGGCAAGGAAGGTTTTGCCTGTTCCACCGGGCGCGTCCAAAAAAAACAGTTTACCGCTGTGATTTTCAACACTCTGTAAGTACTATAGCATCGAATGCTATTTTTTGATCTGCCACTAACTTGGGTACATGCGTGTTGACAAATACAGACAACTCGTTAATATCATGCGGACGGCACGGTATCGCATGGACGATGTTTTGTTGCCGATTCGGGGAAGGCAATCCAAAATCTGCTAAATGCTTGTCGTTCAGTTCCAAAAGCTTGTTTTCTATTTGTATCAAGCCTTCGTTGTGTACGTCACAATCTTGATCTTGTTGTTGAGTTGCGCGTCTGATGTCCTCACACAAATCGTCT
Organism: Ectropis crepuscularia; assembly: GCA_963693475.1. Taxonomy (NCBI): domain Eukaryota; kingdom Metazoa; phylum Arthropoda; class Insecta; order Lepidoptera; family Geometridae; genus Ectropis; species Ectropis crepuscularia. The sequence continues at coordinate 5,841,654 of OY856368.1, read as the reverse complement.
TTGAAAGTGTCCCATAATTTGAGAGGTTCTAACTATGACTATGACTAAGTCTTGGAACGATGTCGGGCCACGCACATGATGAAGTAATATCCTGAGATAAAAGCACTCGGATTGAGAAGGATGAACGCTGTACACTCGGCCCAACGCCGCATCTTTTTTTACACCGGGATGACCGACTACGTCTTGGCCGCGTCGACGGAGCCGCGCGGCTACCTATCTTACAGACGTGCACGCCCCACTCCTGTATTTCAGTGCTCCCTCCACCCCGCCCGCCGCGATGCCCGGCGCGCTTTTCAGACTGCATCGCAAACAACGGCCACGGCGCTATGGTGGTTTTGTTTACTGTTTGAATTTTTTAATTCGTAATATCTTTTGAATGGCAAGTCCAATTTAAATAATTTAAAAACTATTTTATAGGTAGTTAAATGGTCTTGACCATAAAATAATTTATTTGAATAAGGATTAATATAAACACATAAATAGCATGGTTTGAATTTGGTTAGCATTTTCATTAATGTTTAAGATGAAAAAAGTTGTTGTAGTGACATAACTACAATAGTTGGACATATGCTACCGCGGAGTTTTTTGTAGACATTATGGTGTTCTTCAATATTGTTGTACACTATTTTGTTCTATCGCTAATAGTTTCGGCAGCGCATTCGACGAAAGACATTTTAAGACTCATTTTTCTACACCTTCGGTTACATTGTTCAAATTTTACCAAGGATCCCTAATTTTTTTCAATCAAAATGAAATGTAGCCTATGTCAAATTGGAAGAATGTAGCATTCTATTGGTTTTTTTTTTTTTAAATCGGCCCAGTACTTTTTGAGCCTATTCATTACAAACATACAAAAATAGGTACAAATCTTTCCTCTTTATAATATTAGTAATATTAATATAGAGTACCTGGGTCACCGAGCTTTGCTCGGTTTGAATACTAAAAATACTTCGATACTCTTAGATTTTCTTAAAAAAAGAATACTTGAAAAAAAAAGAAAAAAGAGAAGCCGTCTGGATTCGAACCCGCAGCTATGGATTCGTGACTGCCACGAACGCCTGACTTCCCGTCTGAGCCGTCGCTGTCGCGTCACGCGGCAAAATTTACCTTGGCATTCTAATGTCTAATGTGACAGGTTTTCATTGTCTAAAAACGCGCATAATATGCATTTTTTTTAATGAAACCTAGTTTTTTCATGAAAATCACTCGAGCCGTTTCCGAGATTCAGATTCTATATATACATATAATCATATACAAGAATTGCTCGTTTAAAGGTATAAGATAAGTGATATAAATCGTAAGAAAATCAATGAAAATATACATATGCAACGAAGAAGCTGGTTCAAATAGTTCCCAAATATAATACATTAAATGATTCCTAATGACCCAGATTACATACAGCCTAATGGTCGCTACAGATAACTCTTCGGCGCCCCTTAAAATCGTTACATTATATTCAAGGCACACCTGACACCCTATACCATAAGCAAAGCCCTAACTACCTGCCAATCATTGAATCAACTGTTAGGAAGTTTGAATATAATACATATACTACACTTGAAACAATAATATTTACTAAATAAAGAAAACGCTTCATTAGAAAGGCAATGAGTTGCGTAAGTATTATAAAATGCAAATTCTTGTTGAATGAAGCTTTGTGAGGAATGTTGGGCGAGTAATTTTCTTGTTTACAGTCGCGCTGGATACATTATTATGACTGCAAATATGCTAGAAGCTTAGAATAAACAACTACTCTTGTACTGACTACCGGTTCATCATCATCAGCACTGAAATAAGATTAAATAAAGTGGCCAAGTGCGAGTTGGACTCGCCCATGAAGGGTTCCGTTGCAGCAAGTAACATAATATACATAGTACACATAGTTTTTTTAGTTCGTTGTAACTTTGATCGAAGTTTTAATAATAATGTATTTATGACGTACTAAAAAAAAACTACTCATCAGATCGAGTTTAAACCAATTTTCGTTGGTAGTTTGCATGGTAATGTACATACGGTCATATATTTTTTTTAGTTTTTTCATTCTCTTATTTTAGAAGTTAGAGGGGGGGGAGGTACCCACATTTTACCACTTTGGAAGTGTCTCTCGCGCAAATTATTCAGTGTAGACAAAAACTAAATTAGAAACTATTTTTGAAGACCTATCGATAGACATTCCACACGCGTAGGTATTATAAAAAAAAATTGAGTTTCAGTTCTAAGTATGGGGGGCAACCCTAATTTTTCTGTTTTTAATTTTTTTTTTGTAAAAATCTCAATGTGGTTCACAGAATACATCTACTTACCAAGTTTCAATAGTGTAGTTCTCATAGTTTCGGCAAAAAGTGGCTGTGACATACGGACGGACAGACAGACAGACAGACAAACAGACAAACATGACGTATCTATAAGGGTTCCGTTTTTACGTTTTACGGAACCCTAAAAACTACTCATCAGATCGAGTTCTAACTAATTTTCGTTGGTAGTTCGCATGGTAATGGACATCATATATTTTTTTTTGTTTTTTCATTCTCTTACTTTAGAAGTTAGAGGGGGGGGGGGGGGGCACACATTTTACCACTTTGGAAGTGTCTCTCGCGCAAATTATTTAGTGTAGACAAAAATTATATTAGAAACCTCAACATAATTTTTGAAGACCTATCGATAAACACTCCGCACGTGTAGGTTTGATGGAAAAACAATTTTTGAGTTTCAGTTCTCAGTATGGGGGCAACCCTAATTTTTCTTTTTTTATTTTAGTTTTGTAAAAATCTTAATGCGGTTCACAGAATACATCTACTTACCAAGTTTCAACAGTGTAGTTCTCATAGTTTCGGCAAAAAGTGGCTGTAACATACGGACGGACAGACAGACAGACAGACAGAAATGACGATCTATAATTTAATTTTTTTTTGTTAAAATCTTAGGCGGTTCACAGAATACATCTACTTATTAAGTTTTAATAGTGTAGTTCTCATAGTTTCGGCAAAAAGTGGCTGTGACATACGGACGGACAGACAGACAGACAGACATGACGAATCTATAAGGGTTCCGTTTTTACGTTTTACGGAACCCTAAAAATCGTCCCAACACAAACAAAAAATGTTTTAATTTTTATGTGATTTATAATAGATTAATTAGTGATTTTAACATCCTTTCTTTTCCTTTTCCGATCTTTATCTCTAATCTAATAATCTTATGAAAATAATAAATAATCTAAGAAAAGTTGTAATTTACTTTGTGAGCATCAATGCTGATAATGATAAAGTTATTAGGTACCTATTGCATTTAATTAGAATGCGGATCAATATCAAACGAGATAAAGTAGTTTTCCTGTTTCGAAATACTGGGTGTTTTCTAAATGAATTTCTGATTTTTATTGTAAGACAATGACAAATAACTTATACACCGACTGCAGCGCCATCTGCTGGGCTGAGTTGTGAATATGAACCATCCAGGGCGCTTCCCAAATGGAAACAAAAAAATTGATCTGTCCAGCTGTTTAGGAGTTCAGTAACATACTGTAGTGGACTCGAGAGCAAGTCAGGATTTATACATATACTAGCTGTTAGCCGCGACTTCGTCCGCGCGAAATAAATACTAAGGTAACCCAGGCAGTACCTATTTGTATACCCAGACACATTTACGGTGACTAAAAACACAACTTATAATAAAACAATTGTACACAATTTCATCAAAATCGGTTCAGTCAGATCTAAACGATGTGAAAGCGTAAGAGGACATTCGGCCCCCATTTCAACTCCAATTTCATCCCCATGCTTCGTGTCAAGTGCCTATATATACAGAGTTTCATGGTTTTATCTTCAACGGTTGGGAACTTCCATATTGACATTCATCCCCCATTTCAACCCCAATTTCAACCCCAATTTTACCCGCGTACAGTTTAAAATTACAAAATTGCTAGAACAAACATTCGTTTGCTTCGTGTCAAGTGCTTATATACAGAGTTTCATGGTTTTATCTTCAACGGTTGGGAACTTCCATATTGACTTTCATCCCCCATTTCAACCCCAATTTTAGCCGCATACAGTTTGAAATTACAAAAATGCTAGAACAAACATTCGTTTGCTTCGTTTCAAGTGCCTATATACAGAGTTTCATGGTTTTATCTTCAACGGTTGGGAACTTCCAAATTGATATTCATCCCCCATTTCAACCCCAATTTCACCCCTGTTCAGTTTTAAATTACAAAATTGCTAGAACAAACATTTGTTTGCTTCGTGTCGAGTGTATATACACAGAGTTTCATGGTTTTATCTTCAACGGTTGGGAACTTTCATATTGACATTCATCTCCCATTTCACCCCCGTACAGTTTGAAATTACAGAATTGATAGAACAAACATTTAATTGCTTCGTGTCAAGTGTCTAGAAACAAATTTTGATAACTTTAAAAATGACGAATTTTCATACGTTGAATTTCGCAAAACCCTGTCTTAGCGAGCGCCTAAGTGCTAAAAGGCACCTCCATGCAAAATTTCAGATTCCTAACATTTGTAGTTTCTGAGTTTCCTTGATGAGTGACCTTTCGCTTTTATATATATAGATAATGCATATATACATATCCATCCTGGTCCGGACTCTAAATGGTAATGAACTGACCCTGAAGTTAATACAAAGAGTAATTTAATTAAAAACTGCGCGTTTCTTGTCCGATATGCTTGTTCCATTCATTGGGAAGACAACTAGCTATGTTAAAGACTACGCATTTTGTACAATTATTGGAAGGGATTCGGCTAAGTGAAGACGAAGAACTGGTTAGTTTCGATGTCGTGTCGCTTTTCACGAATGTACCGATAGAAGATACGATTCAGATTATTACGGTATTACTACAATTAATCCAAATACCTATCGAGTACATAGATTTATTGCGATTTACGCTGACTAAAGGCTACTTCGTGTGGAAGGGGGACCACTACTTACAAGTTGAAGGTGTAGCTATGGGTTCGCCCATTGCCCCGGTCGTAGCGTACATCTTCATGGAGTGGTTCGGAGAGGAAGCAATATTAAGCTCGCCAATCTCTCGGCTTATAAGCCGAGACATTGGTGGCGTTATGTAGACGATGTGTTTGCTGTTGTACACAGGGACCAGATTGACCCTTTGTTGTCACATCTAAATAAGATTCACCCGAATATTGCCGTAACGGTGGAACGTGAACGGAATAAAGCTCTGCCTTTTCTGGATGTGTTAGTGATGCGAGATACTACTGGACGATTATCACACAGATCACACACGATCTACCGTAAGCCGACACACACAGACAGATACCTAAATGCTGATTCACACCACCATCCAGCACACCTAGCTTCGGTACCACGCACGCTGATCAACAGGGCGTTGAGACTATGTGATCAACAACATCTAAACACTGAATTAGACCATCTAAAAGGTGTGCTCAAACGCAACGGGTTTAACTGGAAACAAGGGTGGCGTGCGGCGAATACACCGTCGAGGACGCGTCCAGCTTCGGTGGAGAGGTCACCCACGTACCTGCCATATATTGAAGGAGCGACGGATAATATTGGAAACTTGTTACCCCGTAGATATTGCATCAAGACAATTTTTCGTCCGCTCACGCAGCTAAGGCAAATGGTACGTTCTCCAAAAGATAGAGACCCTTTGGGTGTACCGGGAGTGTACATGATTCCTTGCGACTGTGGCATAGGTAAGTTACGTAGGAGAAACACGGAGAAATGTGTCCACAAGACTCGCCGAGCACATACGTGCAATGAAAAATGTGGATGTTAACGACTCTGCGGTGGCGGAACAGGGAGCCTATTAGAACGCATAACTTTTTGTTCCTAATTTACTTTGTCATAATGAATGTAGCATAATGTATAGTGTCATAATGCAACTTTCGCATACTAATTTTTTGGCGTTATGTGTTTTAAGCATAACAATCTATTGTACTACATTTAATTCGACTATTGATGAGACGCTTAATAGTTTTTAGGCATTTTTTTATTTGTCCTAATTTTTTGTAAGAGTGCGCCTAATGCCAGGGAAAAATCAGTTTTCACCCGCGCGACGCGTTCCTTAATGCGATATACATAAAGTCGAGAATAGCATGACACAGTTTGGAGGAAAAATCAATACTAAATCAGGAGTCCATTTTTGACCAAGTTTTATTAAATTACTCAATAATTAAACATACATTTAGAAAGTGTTCGGTTACTTTACTAGAACGTACAATTAGGAATTTTATTACCAAAAAATAATGTGGGGTCATCGTTGATAATTTCGAGTACTCGAATTAAAACGGGTTTTTTTGGTGTCATTTTTATTTTTTTAAAGTAAAAAACTCTGATCTATTTTTAAAATTCTATTCGGTTATTGTGCTTTTTCTTGATTGTACCCACACGTCAATATTTTTTTTGTCGTAGTTTTTAGTTTCTTTACTTCAGTGAGCGGCGTCGAAAATGTCCTTTTTTCGTTTTCTGGCACTAGGCGCCCTCTTAAATCGCATATTATTTTTCACCTAATTTACTTTGTCATAATGAATGTAACATAATATATAGTGTCATAATGTAACTTTTGCATAATCATTTTGTGGCGTAATGTGTTTTAATCATAAAAATCTATTGTACTACATTCGATTTGACTGTTGTTCAGACGCATTTAGGCATTTTTTAATTATTTATTGTGCTACGTAATATATAACCAGGTTACATAGGACCCAGATCCGATTCGGAGCACCTCGACTCCACCTAGCTTGTCGCTACTACACCTAGAGTGTATTTGAAAAATGCGGGAGCCAGAAGCTCAAGGGAGGTCCTGAGTGGAGCGATCCATGCGAGGCCAAGCGTAGCAAAGGGGGGAGGTGGCGAGCGAAGCAAGCCGGCGACCTCCGTAGTGGAGCGCAGGCCGAGTATGGAGAAGTGACACTCAGGGCTGACCGCAGACCTTCTGGCGGGAGCCCACCCGGAGTCAAAAAGTGCACCATATGTCTTAGGTGTATGTAGGTTTTTAAGTCCTAAAAACGTTGTCTACATAAATTAGTACAAAAATTGTTATACTACTGCATAAAAACCTTTTATAGTACCTACCACAAAAACGGTGTTTACCATAAAAAAAATTATGGTGTTATTCTCAGACCAACGATTCTTAATCCTCAAAATATACTAAATAATTTCACAGCAACAGTATGATAACACGAATGCGACAATGACAGATACTATTGGCAATGATATTCCATTTAATTAGTAGATACCTACATTACGAATAATAAATATTGTTGTCAAAGTACCCACCCGCATTTGACTTGTTTTTTAGTTAGGCGTTTAAAGTTTATGCCGTTGATCATTATGTTTAAGTATAGTTATGCTTTTCTCAATGTGTGCCTTTAAACATTATGCTATTTATGGTTATGCGTCGAAACTTTATACTAAGTTATCTGTATGCTATATATGGCTATGCGGTTAAACATTATGCTAAGTTATCGTTATGTCATATGTGGTTATGCTAGTTAACATTATGCGAAGACAGTTATGCGTGTAGTTGTTATAGTAAATTATCATTAGTCCTAAATACGTTATGCCTACCTAAAATAGGACAAAAAATGTTATGCCACCCCATATAGACCCGGCGGAACATGCTCTCAGGTCGGACGCCCAACATTTTATTCGTTTCGATAAGGCGGAGGTCCTGGCACGGGAGAAGTTCTTTGTACCCCGTAAGGTCAGGTAGGCCATTGAAATTGATAAGCGTCCTACCTTTAATAGAGATGGAGGATGGCATGTGCCGCCCGCTTGGAAGCCGTGCCTACAAAGTACTCGGCATTGTGTTCGTAATACGAGTGAAGACACAGTGAGCTCAGTGTGCTGCAACGTTCCCGACTCGCTCACCAGCGACGAAGAGTTCGGGAGTATTCCTGCGCAACCCTCTCGCACCCCCTCACCTGCACCCCCGCAACAGCCGATGACCTTGCGTGCATGCCGCGCGGCGGCCCGCAGTGCTAAACGGGAACCCATCGGGCGCGTACACTCTCCTTTAAAAAGGCCGCCGGACGCGGCCGAAACTCGAGTCGGATTGACCGACCTCATTACACGTGAGTTACCCGTTTACCCAATCAATACATTATAATCCACTTCTACGACTACCTAGATAGTAATAAAATCAGGATTCTGCCCTGAAAGTCCGGAAGAAAAGTCTCTGTGTCCGATTCCTGCCCGGTATAAGCGACAGGAATCCAACGAGCACTGCGTTGCTTGGCTCATGGACTGACTTCCAAGTCTTGCAGACCAACATTACTCGTTCTATTAGAGTTGAAGAACTACTAGCTTTATAAATCCCAAAGAATAAACTACATACAAATACAAATTGTTAGTACAGGTCAAAGATAACAATATTTTGTATAAAATTCAATACATTCTTGAACAACCGCTGTCGTTTTAAGAGCGCGCCTAAAGCCAGAAAACGCAAAAAAGGTCATTTTAGACGCCACTCACCGTCGTTAAGAAAGATAAAACTATAACAATAAAAATATTGACGTGTGGGTACAACCAAGGAGAAGCACAATGACCGAATAGAATTTAAAAAATAGATCAGATTTTTTTACAATAAAAAAATAAAAATGACACCGAAAAAACCCATTTTAATTCGAGTACTCGAAATTATCAGCGATGACCCCACATTATTTTTCGCTAATAAAATGTCTAATTTTAAGCTCTACTTAAGTAACCGAATAGTTTTTTGAATTTATGTTCAATTTTTGCGTAATTAAATAAAACTTGGTCAAAAACTAACTCCCGAATTCAAATTAATTTCCACTCTAAACTGTGTCATGCTATTCTCGACTTTATGCGTACCAGGTTAGATATTAAATAGACCTTTGGGTCCTGGTCAGTTGTCGGGCAACGCTCGATGTGGAAGGTTGTTTACGGACGCTCTGTCAGACAAATGCGTGCGTGAATTAAAAAAATGGGATGAAAGGATAATGCGATAAATAAGTTTTCTGCGAAAAAAGAAAACTAAACGTAAACATTTTGGAATTTTAGTCAGGTACTTAATGTATGTTTTAGTTAGGGTAAGTCAAATTTTGTTTTGGAATAGGTTCGTAGTATGTACAATAATAGGTAAAAAAGTAGGTAGGTATCTATTATTGTTAAAAAGATAAGTTTACCAACATTGTTTTTAATAGCAATCTGTGGTAGTACATGCAAAAACCCAAACAAGTCATTGTGTACATAATACATTTTGTATGATGAATAAATTAATAGTTTTAAGTTTTAGTGACAATTGAAACAAACGATCAGAAAATATTGATGAATTGAGGTCTGCGGAAAATAATGTTTTAAGTATTTTTTTAACATAAACTTTTCAGATTAAAGAAATGCAAACTTGATGAATATGTTTATCAGCAGACGATCCATCGTGGCACGTCTGCTGAGCATTAGATCTATTAAAATAGGGAGAAAGGAGAATGTATATTTCATGGTAAACTTTCCAGCATGTGTCTTGATATAAGTATATGTTTTTGGTTAACCCTGCACGCGTTTGAAGAAAACTCGTGGAACGGTCCGTACGTGCCGGCTAGATCATTATCACATATTCTTATTACATATTCACAGTGTTTATTAAATATTATATTATATTATTATATATTTGTTTTATTATTATTTATTTGTATTATTATATATCTATACGTATATATCACCAGAAAGCCCTTGAAGTATAGTTTACTATTATATTAACTTCTAGGTACTTACTACATTAAATAATCCTATCACGAAATGCAAAGTTTACATATTACGCCCGTTGTAAAAAAAGCTTTGGATTTCACAGCACTAATAAAAGAACACAACACACAATAGTACATTATGATATAAGTGCGCTAAGTTGATAATTACAGCCGAGGCGATATTGCTAGCTCGAGCCGTAGGCGAGAGCTATAATTAGCAGAGGCTAGGCCCTTTCAGCATTTCCCATTGGCTGGCATATTTCTTGTTCACCGATTAACAATGCGCGCGCATCAGCGCTTTTTTTAAAGCAAGGGCACTGATCCAGCTAGTAAGACATTAAGACATTAGTAATAAAGTAATTGAATATTTTTGTGTTTTGTTATAAATAAATTGTTGTGAGTTATGGTCAAAATTTATTAAATTGATAAATTAAATATTTCTCATTATATTTTATTTCTCATACTTAGTTAGTTTTATACATAAAATGTTTACAACTTTTCTGACATAAAAACTCTTTACTAAGATTTAAAAAGGTACCGTTCGTTTTATACGGAGCATTTTGAAACCGTCCGTTTTACATTACATTACCGCACAAGTACGTAATAAGATACATTACGATACAGAAATTGGTGCAATAAGAGACCCTTTACGAGCAAATATGTTATAAATAATATTAACTTTACCACGTTTGCCTATTATTTGCATATTATTTGCATTGCATAGTTTTTTTACTAGATTACAATAAAATATAAACCGTATTCACATTTTTCGGTTTAAAAAAAAAATGTTCTTTGTCGTGGGGCAAAATGGCGTCGGACGATCGCGACACAGAAATGGCGGAGTACCATTCGTATTTTTTATTTTTTCAGGCCAAATGAAAAGAGACGGCCCATTTTCCATGGGCATTTGCCCCACAGCAAAAGTGCAGGAGACTCGACCAAAATTGGATCATTGTATAGGATTTTAAATATAATTATATTGAGTAACTGTTAATGTTTTTATTCTGCATAGCGGGGTTTAAAAGATATCAACTAAAACGTTGAAAAAAAAAAACGCTATGTGTGAGTTTCGAACGAATCGAGCATATTTTACATTCTTGTTGGAGTCGAGTTTCGAACGAATCGGATGTTGTGTCAATTTTGTTCACTTTTTTTTTATTTTGGCGTCGCACGCCTTTTGTGTTTTCCCATATTACGTATTTCAATATTTTCAAGTTTTACTAAAAACCGTCAAAGAAGTACGTTCACGAACATGAAATAGTAATTTGTAATAACCCACCTAATAATTATATTGCACATTGCCACTCGAAAATACACAAGTTAAAGAAAATAATACAATGAGGCGACATGTTTTTTTCACGTCGGCGCCAAAACTAGAATGTCGCAATCCGGGCAAAATGACACAAGCACGTTCACTTTACGTAAACGTCAACAGAAGAAAAAAAGAAAAAAACCATGGCTTTAGGTACAGTCATTAAAGTATTTTTAATCACACCAATTTGCAATCCCCGCTTGGCACGTTAGTTTTGAATGTACAGTTTGCATTATTTAATTAAATGTTAATTTACTTAAATAACTTTTTTAGGTCTCCGGGGCTAATTAAGTACCTAAACTTGGAACGACGTGGGGCAAAAATGAGCCATCTCCTTTATTTCTATTGTAATAGTCTTTGATGAAACTAAGTAAACGAAGATAAGGTACGCTCTAATATAAAGACAGCATAATGTGCCGAAAATCTCACACAAGTATACGCAATGTGCACACAGCTTCACTTGCATCGTGAGAGACGTTTGAATGAATGACAAAGACATCATGACAAGTAGGCAGTAGGTGCAAATGAGATAGCTATACATCACATTTGTTAAGATATTTTTTTCGACAAGAATAGAAAGACATACAAATGCACTGGCGTGAAAGAGACAAAATAGCCGCAACTAACATATCGCCGGTCGTGTTGCACTCTTACGCTGTATGTATATCTGTCTCTTTTTAGAAATGGCCAATTGTAAAATTGTTTACAACAGAAAAATAATTTTAGATGTAATAATCATTGAACTGTTATGGAAATAATTAAAGATTTTGTGTACTTACGCATGAAAAGTGATACCATGGAACTTGTTCTTGGTCTTTGAACTGTTTGTGCACCTTGCAAAAGCAGAATAAGACATTATTACGGCTCATATCGTTTTTTTTTTAATTGTTAGCGAAGATCCACTCAACTTGTGGCTCCTGTTGCGACTGAGACTCAATCAGGAGACGTCACCTGATTTTACATTGAGATCGTAGATGAGCGCGTGCCGCTTCTTAGTGTTTTAAGAGTTCAATGGTAATAGTGGTAAATTTCGCGTAATTGAAATTCCGAACAGGCTAGTACCAACATTATAACGTGTTAAAACGTACCTATACATGTCACAATCCGTCTTCCAATAGAGAGCTTTGCTTACGCAACTATGCTTTGCGTAAAGCACGTGAAGGGCAAGAAAGAAATAAGTCCAGTAGTTTTGAAAGTTACTCCTTACAAACAATGTGATCTTTCTTGTTTACAAAATTGTTGGTTTAAAATTATAAATAATACTAGCAAGCTGTTGCCTGTGAATTTTTTCACTTTCTGATTGGTTTTATTTTCTCTTAGACATATTTGTATTTTTCGAAATCAACAATGGGTAGTTAAGTTATACGTAACATTAGCTATCTGGAAATTAAAATCATGTTAAGAATCCTTTCATAAATCGAGATTGTTTGAAAAGTGTTTTCTGACACGTGACGTTTATACTTTTACAGATGTTTTCTATTTACATGTATAATGTTATCACTATAGTGGGCGGGTGGGCTTCAAGTTTTACTTATTTTTGATGACATGGGGTTCGGTGTGTCTAGATGGTAATTACTTCAGCAATACTTTTTTAGAGTTCCGTAAAACATAAAAACGGAACCCCTATAGATTCGTCATGTCTGTCTGTCTGTCCGTCCGTATGTCACAGCCACTTTTTGCCGAAACTATGAGAACTACACTGTTGAAACTTGGTAAGTAGATGTATTCTGTAAACCGCATTAAGATTTGAACAAAAAAATTAAAAAAAAGAAAAATTAGGGTTGCCCCCCATACTGAAAATTGAAACTCAACAATTTTTTTTTCATCAGATCTACACGTGTGGGGTGTCTATCGATAGGTCTTCAAAAATGATGTTGAGGTTTTCAAAATCATTTTCGTCTACACTGAATAATTTGCGCGAGATACACTTCCAAAGTGGTAAAATGTGTGTGTCCCCCCCTCTAACTTCTAAAGAGAATGAAAAATCTAAAAAAAATATATGATGTAAATTACCATGTAAACTACCAACGAAAATTAGTTTGAACTCGATCTGATGAGTAGTTTTTTTTAGTACGTCATAAATACACTATTATTGAAATTTCGATCAAAGTTACAACGAACTACAAGAACTATATGTACTATGTATATTATGTTACTTGCTGCAACGGAACCCTTCATGGGCGAGTCCAACTCACACTTGGCCACTTTATTTTATTTTTTACACAGATGGAAACCGATACAACCACACATTGTCTATACTTGAAAACGAAACGTAACGACCTCCTCAGTGACCGGCAATACGGGTTCCGCCGAAATCGGTCCACCGGGGATATTCTAGCGTACGTCACTCACATCTGGAGTGAAGCTATCGAGAAACACGGGGAAGCACTTGCAGTCTCCCTGGATATCTCGAAGGCTTTCGACAGGGTTTGGCATGATGGCCTTATTAGCAAGCTTTCTAGTTATGGTTTGTCTTCTGGGTTTATTGCATGGATATCGGACTTCTTGAGGGATCGATCCATACGAGTTGTCATTGATGGCTGCTCGTCGGATCAAATGGCAATCAATGCCGGAGTCCCTCAAGGGTCGGTACTCTCTGCGACGCTTTTTCTGCTACATATAAACGATCTGTTGAAGCCCGGTATCTTTGGGTACGCGGATGATAGCACTGTTGTAGAGAGTTACATATCGAGCGCGAGAGCCAGTGGACAGCAAACTAAGGTTTTGAGAGAGAGTATGATCGAACGTTTGAACTTGGCCCTTGAGGAAGTCTCTGAATGGGGCGAAACCAATCTGGCCAAGTTTAACGAGGGAAAGACGCAGGCGTGTCTGTTCTCGGCAAAAAGGAGTCCATTTCAACATACTCCTACTTTTCGAGGTGTATCCGTACCGGTTACTGATCATCTTGAGCTTTTGGGCGTTACCTTGACCTCTACGCTCAACTTTGGCACGTATATCGAGTCTAAGGCAAAATTAGCTGGCAAAAAACTAGGTGTCCTCTCAAAGGTGCGAAAGTACTTCAAATCTGAACAATTACTTCTCTTATACAAAGCACAGATTCGGTCTTGTATGGAGTACTGTTCGCATCTTTGGGATGGATCGGCTAAGTATCAGCTTGAGGCTCTGGAATCGATTGAGAGGCGTGCCAAAAGGCTCATAGGCAAAGACACTCTAGTGCGAAAAAGACTTCAAAGTCTTGAACATCGCCGCAAGATTGCAAGCTTGTCGGTTTTTTATCGGATACACTTCGGAGAGTGTGCGACTGATCTGCATGATCTAATACCACCTTGCCCTTTTTTCTATCGGACTTCTCGTAACTCGAAGAAGCGGCACCGTTTCATGGTTGATGTTCCAAAGACACGTACGAAGAGGTTTGACTCTACTTTTGTGATAAGAACGTCTAGGCTGTGGAATGAGTTGCCAGAGTGGGTTTTCCCTGATAGTTATAACCTTGGTGTCTTCAAATCGAGAGTGAATCGGTTTCTTCTAGGTAAACACGCTCCATCGTAGACCGCATCGTCGCTTAACATCAGGTGAGATGGCGGTCAAGTGTAAACCTATAAAAGTTAAAAAAAAAAAAAAAAAAAAAAAAAATCGGGTAAATAGATTGGTAAATAATCTACATGTTTGTGCTTTTAAAAAACAACAAAATATTATGTACAATGATTACAAATACTAATACCTACCTAGTTTAAATATATTTAAACCAATAACAACAACATTAAGTGAAACAACCATTAGGTAATTTGATTTCTGGTATTTTGAACTGAGGTGTTTGTTTGTTTGGCGGTTGTTAAATAGAAAAATATTACTTACATATTTATGTAAATTTCATTATTATTAAATATTTCTCTACCTAATAATTATTAGTTCTAGCATCCACATACAATGTTACCTGAATTAACCAAAAATAAATGCAGAGTACAGGTTAATCAGAAACCTAGTATACATATTTATCTAAACTCATCAATATCAGTCCACCCGTTCTTTCTTTCAACATCTTTCGTTCTTTGTTCTCAATTTAGATACTATGTAAAAATAGAAACTTAATAATTTTACCCACATGCGCATTCATTAGTAACTCTTACAGTATCTGTGATTTATCGTAATGTTACGTGTACTTACTGTACTTAGTTATATTATGACCTAAGGTGGGCTTAGCTCGTATCTTTCTATTAGCGCTAACGCGGCGGAAGAAGAGTGACGTGGGGATGAAATCTATTCCTTTTTCCGGAATGAAAACTACTTTTGGCGGTGCGCCAGATTTTTTTCCGGGAGCTGTAAGTGAAGCTGATCTGTTGCGATCCAAGATGAAAGGCTCCATCGGGTGAACTAGGGACCGCCAAGGGTACCCGAATGAAAAAGATACAGCTGCTCTTCACTGCAGTGTCGCTGTGCTATTTTGATTTATATTTAATTTTAAAAATACAAAGTTTGATTGATGTCTTTTTTCTATTTATCCTACTAACATGGTCATGCTATTTAGTATTACAAAATATATCAAAGTTGCGGTTACATATTATATTATTACAGAATAAATAAATAAAACTCCTAATAAAGTGTTCACTTCTACTGTGCGGTCTAAGTGCACACATTTTTTTAAGCAATAGACTGATGCCCTTTTTATATATGATATCGTAAAACACGCATTTATTTAATTATAAAACACGACTACATATTAAATAAATAAATGACTAAATCTTGTGATTCAGTCATATTTAGTTTTCATTTCTTTCATGCGACTGTTTTTCAATAAATGGTTTATTGTGTGTATATAGACAATAAATAACAAATTGATGTATTTTTTTAAAAACATCTATGATTAATCTGAATGTTTTCATATACTGGATTTCGGGGAACGATGACCTTGAGTGATCGTAGCTTCTATCTTACTCGCGGCGACGCGGCGTATTGGAGAGGGGAAGGGCGACGCGCGGGTGAAATTTGATTTTTTCCTGGCACTAGGCCCGCTCTTAATATTCAAAAAACCACCTCCCTGTTTTCCATATAATATACTAGCTGTCACCCGCGACTTCGTTCGCGCGAAATAAATACTAAGGTAACTCAGGCAGTACCTGCTTGTTTGTACCAGACACATTTACGGTTACTAAAACAGCTTATAAAAAAACAATTGTATACAATTTCATCAGAATCGGTTCAGTTGTTTAGATCTGAAAGCGTAAGAGACATTTGGCCCCGATTTCAACTCCAATTTCATTCCCATCCAGTTCGAAGTTACAAAATTGCAAAAACAAACATTTGTTTGCTTCGTGTCGTGTCGGGTGTCTATCTTATACAGAGTTTCATGGTTTTATCTTCAACACTTGGAAACTTCCATATTGACCATTAATTATCCCCCATTTCAACTCCAATTTCATTCCCGTACAGTTCAAAATTATAAACTGGCTAGAACAAACATTCGTTTGCTTCGTGTCAAGTGCCTATATGTATATATAGTTTTATGGTCTTATCTTCAACGGTTGGGAACTTACATATTGACATTCATCCCCTCTTTCAACCCCAATTTCACCCCCGTACAGTTCGAAATTACGAAATTGATAGAACAAACATTCGTTTGCTTCATGTCAAGTGTCTATATACAGAGTTTCATGGTTTTATCTTCAACGATTGGGAACTTCCATATTGACGTAAATCCCCCATTTCAATCCCAATTTCACCCCCGTACAGTTCGAAATTACGAATTTGATAGAACAAACATTCGTTTGCTTCGCGCCAAGTGTCTATAGACAGAGTTTCATGGTTTTATCTTCAACGGTTGGGAACTTTCATATTGACATCCCTCATTTCAACCCCAATTTCACCCCCGTACAGTTCGAAATTACGAAATTGATAGAACAAACATTCGTTTGCTTTGTGCCAAGTGTCTATATACAGAGTTTCCTGGTTTTATCTTCAACGGTTGGGAACTTTCATATTGACATCCCCCATTTCAACCTCAATTTCACCCCCGTACAGTTCGAAATTACGAAATTGATAGAACAAACATTTAATTGCTTCGTGTCAAGTGTCTAGATACAATTTGATAACTTTAAAAATGACGAATTTTCATACAACCGTTCATCCCTTGTTTCACCCTCTTAGGGGTTGAATTTCGCAAAACCCTGTCTTAGCGAGCGCCTACGTGCTAAAAGAGATCTCCATGCAACATTTCAGATTCCTAGCATTTGTAGTTTCTGAGATTCCTTGATGAGTGACCTTTCGCTTTTATAGATGTACATGGTAAAAACGGGACCCTATTACTGAGACTTCGCTGTTTGTCCGTTCGTGCGTCCGTCTGTCACCAGACTGTATCTCAAAAACGGTGATAGCTAGACAGTTGTTATTTTCAAAGATGATATATTTATATTGCCGCTACAACAAAAAATACTACATTACACATTTTCTAATAAATATCAGATCGTGTTTCGTACCTGAGCTGCCATCTATACCTAATGTGAAAAAAGAAAAATAAAGAAATTAGAAAGGTATTGTCATATTGATGACGGATGACGGATTTGAGCGCGGTGTACCAGGGATGAGCTTCGACTCCGACTCCGATTAGTCAGAACTTCCGGTTACCATTAATCCTTCGATTCCGAGAGACTTCGGTTCCGAAAATTTTAAAACGGAGGTTATAATCGGAGGTAAGGTGTATAAATATTGCAGATAATCCCTTATTGTGGTGGATAGTAAATGGAAATACAAAATCCCAACTTCCTAAATCAATTTCTCGTCTATGTTTATCGTGTCCCCACATGTTTGGCAAAAAAAAAAATCTCTCCTGCCTATGCCTCCGATTTCGGTTCCGACTCCGATTAATAAAATTTTAAAGCTCTCCGACTCCGAAATCGGTTCGGATAAAATGACCTCCACTACATCTCTAGTGTTAACAGTGTCACAGTATACTTAGAAGTTAGTATGTAACGAACTTATTATTACCGTTATTATTTAATTTCTATGTAATTTCCAAACCACACGACCAACAATGTTGAAATTGTAAAATTGTAATGATAAAAGTATAATAGAAATGTATTCTTTCTAACAAAATAAGAATTAACGAAATTGAACAACGCAAACATGAGTTACAACCAAATACACATTCTGACTTTCACCCCGTCCTGCAAGAAAACCGTGCAGAATTTGGGGATTAAAAGTAGACAGCTACCATCTACTTAGTATGATCTTAAATCATGTCAAGTTTCATTTGAATTGAATCAGTAGTTTCGGCGTGATGAGAGTTCCCTATACAGACAGACAGACAGACAGACAGACAGACAGACAGACAGACAGACAGACAGACAGACAGACAGACATGAAAGAAAAAAAATGCAGTTTCGCCATCAGTATCGACTATAGAGTGCCCCCAAAATTTTTTTTTCAAAATATCTTCAATGTACAGAATTCGACCCGCTACAGTTTTATTATAAGTATAGATATAGATAGATAGATAGATATAGAAGATAGATAGATAAATTCAGCCAATTTTTAACACTTTCATCGTCAGTTACGTCAATGTCATGAAATTGGGGATAGGTATAAATTGATTTCGTTAAGCTCTTTTAATCCTAATAGCTTTTAATCCAAGTTCTTTGTTTCTCGCTGTTAGATAGACGATGCCATCAAATCTCTGGCATAAACCTTTAACAGTAGCGAATCCGATGCCTTTGTTGGAGCCAGTGACAATAACAACTTTACCCGCCATCTTGAAACACGCTATGTGTAGAATACAGTACGAACTTGAATGAATTACCTTATATTATTAATTAGTACCTTAACAAAGTAAATAAATGTAAAAAAACTGTTTGACTAAAAAAGTCAACATTGGAAGCGCGCGAGCAATGTTATCTACTTATTATCATTTTTTTACAAACTAGTGTACGACCCGCTACTTGGTTCACATACGCCCTTACATTAAATTAACTAATAGGTATCCTATCACAATTATTTTACGGTGTAATAAGATATTATATGATATCATACTGCAGGCTTTTTCCGTCAATGTCTCAGTAGATGATTCAATGAATGGACTATCCAACAGAGAAAAAAATCTTTTGATTCGGACCAGTAGTTCCCGAGATCCTTGCGTTCAAACAAACTCTTCAGATTTATAATATTAATATAGAGTACCTGGGTCACCGAGCTTTGATCGGTTTGAATACTAAAAATACTTCGATACTCTTAGATTTTCTTAAAAAAAGAATACTTGAAAAAAAAGAGAAGCCGTCTGGATTCGAACCCGCAGCTATTAATGCGTGACCGCCACGAACGCCCGACTTCCCGTCTGAGCCAATTATGCTGTCGCGTCACGCGGTGAAATTTACCTTTACCTTGGCATTCTAATATCTAATGTTTTTATGTCTAATGTCTAATGTTGACAGGTTTTTAGTGTCTAAAAACGCGCATAATATGCATTTTTTTTTAAATGAAACCTAGTTAGTTCGATTTATCGTCCCCGAAACCCCCTGCATACATAATTTCATGAAAATCGCTCGAACCGTTTCCGAGATTCAGCTTCTATATAATATACATATATATACAAGAATTGCTCGTTGAAAGGTATAAGATAAGTGATATAAATCGTAAGAAAATCAATGAAAATATATATATATATATGCAACGAAGAAGCTGGTTCAAATAGTTCCCTAATATAATACATTAAATGATTCCTGGGGTGTAAGGGGGAAGCACTAAACATCTAGCTTCCCCAAATGTCAACCTCTCCTGCGCGTGGTACACCCTGCTGCCAACTAACGAGGCTCTGACGACCGAACCAATGGTGGTATAACCATTTAAAATCCAGTCCTAAATTGACCAGACCGGTGACGGGCAGCGGCGTCATCGGTGCAAAGGGCTGGCTCCGCGGTCACCAACCCGCCTGCCAAGCGTGGTGACTATGGCAAATACCCCCCCTATGAAGAACACAATAAAGAAACGGCCCCTAGTCCCCGGCGGCTCCGCTATTCCAGGCGCTGGTGGCAGCCTTGGTTCCGGTGGAGCATGGGGTGCGAAGAATCCCCGGCAGACGCCCCGTCACCAAACCCAACGACTCGACCTGGCAACGTTTAACGCACGGACTCTGAGGGCTGACGAAAAGATTGTGGAGCTGGAAGAAGTGGACAAGTTGCGCTGGGATATCATAGGGTTATCCGAAGTCCGTAGATAGGGCGAGGACAGGATAACCCTCGAATCCGGCAACTTGTTCTACTACCGGGAGGGAGATCAACAATCCCAAGGGGGTGTCGGGTTCACAAGTCTCTCGTCAACAACGTGATAATGATCGAGAGTGTGTCGAGCAGGGTCGTGTACCTTGTACTTAAAATTACGGACCGGTATTCATTGAAGGTCATACAGGTATACGCACCGACCTCGGCACATCCCGACGAAGAGGTTGAGACCATGTATGAGGACATCTCCAAAGCCATACATGTCTCGCCAACACATTTCACAGTTGTGATGGGAGACTTCAACGCGAAACTGGGCAAACGTAGCGGTGATGAGTTGAGAGTGGGACAATTCGGATATGGGCAGCGGAACCCAAGAGGGCAACGTCTAGCTGATTTCTTGGAAAATGAGAGCCTCTTTATGATGAACTCCTTTTTCAGGAAACAGCCACAACGAAAATGGACATGGATAAGCCCAGATGGTTCCACAAAAAATGAGATCGACTTCATTATGACGACTAAACGGCAAATATGCAGCGATGTCTCTGTGATCAGTAGGGTTAAGACCGGCAGCGATCACCGTATTGTAAGAGGCACGCTGAATCTAAACATTAAGTTCGAAAGATCACGTCTAATGAAGTCCACGCTCCGACCAAATTATGCTCAAATCGAAGATCCCGATAACTTTCAATTCGAACTTCAAAATCGCTTCGAAGCCTTAGATGAATGCGTAACGGCGGACGAAATAAACGACAGGCTGGTGGAAACTGTTCAAGCAGTTGGCAGGAAATTTTATAAGAGCCGACGCCAAAATACAACTCAAAAGCTCTCCTATCATACTCTAAATCTCATGGCAGTTAGGCGAGATATGCGGTTGCAGTCTTCGGTCGACATGACGGTATACAGACGGCTCAATAGACGGATCTCTACTTGTGTGCGACGCGACATACGTTGCTTCAATACTTCGTGTATTGAAGAAGCGATCAAGCGGAACCAAAGCTCGAAAGTGTTCGCAAGAAATCTGTCTCTTGGGCAAAGTCAGCTGGCCAAACTGAAGACCGATAGCGGTAACGTAGTCTCGTCGAAGCCCGAGATTTTGGAGGAGATTGAGAAGTTCTATGAACAGTTATACACCTCTACACAAGCACAACCTGTCGTTAGCATGGCAAAATACCCCAGAGCCAAGCTGACCCGGTACTTTACCGAAGATATCCCGGAAGTCAGCCTGTATGAGATTAGGATGGCCCTCAAACAACTTAAAAACAACAAAGCACCTGGCGATGACGGAATTACGACTGAGCTTCTGAGAGCGGGTGGAAAACTGGTACTTAAAGTCCTCCAGAAGCTGTTCGACTCCGTCATACTTGACGGTAATACGCCAGAAGCGTGGAGCAGAAGTGTGGTGGTGCTCTTCTTCAAAAAAGGTGACAACACCTTGTTGAAGAATTACAGACCCATCTCACTTCTGAGCCACGTTTATAAGTTGTTTTCGAGGGTGATCACGAATCGTCTCGCACGCAGGTTTGACGACTTTCAGCCACCCGAAAAAGCCAGTTTCCGAAAAGGCTATAGTACCATAGACCACATACATACGCTCCGGCTGATTATTCAGAAAACCGAGGAGTATAATCGGCCACTATGTATAGCGTATGTGGACTATGAGAAAGCCTTCGATTCCATCGAGACCTGGGCAGTGCTTCAGTCTCTCCAGCGATGCCGCATCGACTATCGCTATATCGAAGTGTTGAAGTGTATCTACAGCAAAGCCACAATGTCTGTCCGATTACAGGACCAGTGCACAAAACATATCCAGCTACAAAAAGGCGTGAGACAGGGAGATGTTATATCTCCGAAACTGTTCACTGCTGCGCTGGAAGACGTTTTCAAGCTACTGGACTGGAACGGACATGGCATCAATATCAACGGCGAATGCATCACTCACTTTCGGTTTGCCGACGACATAGTCATTGTGGCGGAGTCGCTGGAGGACCTCGGTGCAATGCTCAGGGACCTTAGTAGAGTATCCCAACAGGTTGGTTTGAGGATGAACATGGACAAGACGAAGGTCATGTCAAATGTGCATGTCTCACCTGTACCGGTTATTGTTGGGAATACCACACTCGAAGTTGTTGACGAATACGTCTACCTGGGTCAAAAGATCCAATTAGGTAGATCCAACTTCGACAAAGAGGTCCAGCGAA
Organism: Ectropis crepuscularia; assembly: GCA_963693475.1. NCBI lineage: Eukaryota > Metazoa > Arthropoda > Insecta > Lepidoptera > Geometridae > Ectropis > Ectropis crepuscularia. Next base: position 5,819,283 of record OY856368.1, on the reverse strand, counting down.
GAATCCAACTCGGGTGGGCAGCGTTCGGGAAACTTCGACACATCTTTGAGTCCAAAATACCCCAATGCCTAAAGACAAAAGTCTTTAACCAGTGCGAGTTGCCAGTGCTGGCTTATGGAACTGAGACGTAGTCCTTAACTGTGGGCCTCATAACAAAGCTCAAAGTCACACAGCGAGCTATGGAGAGAGCTATGCTCGGAGTCTCTTTGCGCGACAGAATCCGTAATGAAGATATTCGCAATAGAACGAAAGTGGCCGACATAGCTCAACGAGTAAGCAAGCTGAAGTGGCAATGGGCAGGCCACATCGCTCGAAGAACTGACAACCGATGGGGAAGAAAGGTTCTCGAGTGGCGACCACGAACCGGAAGACGCAGTGTTGGACGGCCTCCCACTAGATGGACAGATGACCTCACAAAGGTCGCTGGAAACCGCTGGTAGCAGGTTGCGCGGGACCGTTCGTTGTGGAAATCTAGGGGGGAGGCCTTTGTTCAGCAGTGGACGTCTTGCGGCTGATGATGATGATGATGAAATGATTCCTAATGACCCAGATTACAGCCTAATGGTCGCTACAGATAACTCTTCGGCGCCCCTTAAAATCGTTACATTATATTCAAGGCACACCTGACACCCTATACCATAAGCAAAGCCCTAACTACCTGCCAATCATTGAATCAACTGTTAGTTTGAATATAATACATTACTTGAAACAATAATATTTACTAAATAAAGAAAACGCTTCATTAGAAAGGCAATGAGTTGCGTAAGTATTATAAAATGCAAATTCTTGTTGAATGAAGCTTTGTGAGGAATGTTGGGCGAGTAATTTTCTTGTTGACAGTCGCGGTGGATACATTATTATGACTGCTAATATGCTAGAAGCTTAGAATAAACAACTTCTCTTGTACTGACTACCGGTTCATCATCATCAGCACTGAAATAAGATTAAATAAAGTGGCCAAGTGCGAGTTGGACTCGCCCATAAAGGGTTCCGTTGCAACAAGTAACATAATATACATAGTACACATAGTTTTTTTAGTTCGTTGTAACTTTGATCGAATTTTTAACAATAATGTATTTATAACATATTTGCTCGTAAAGGGTCTCTTATTGGACCAATTTCTGTATCGTAATGTATCTTATTACGTACTTGTGCTGTAATGTGTAATTTAAAACGCACGGTTTCAAAATGCTCCGTCCACAGACTAGGTAGAGAGATATGCTCCGTCTAAAACGAACGGTACCTTTTTAAATCTTAGTAAAGAGTTTTTATGTCACAAAAGTGTAGTCAACATTTTATGAATAAAATTAACTTTGAGAGTTAAAATATAATAAAGAATTATTTAATTCGTTAATTTAATTAATTTTGACCATAAATTACTTTAATTTTTCTGTAACAAAACACAAAAATATTAATTTACTTTATTACTAATGGCATACCGGCTGGTTCTGTGCCGTTGCTTAAAAAAAAAAGGCGCCGATGCGCGCGCATTGCTAATCTGTGATCTGTGATCAAGTAAATATTATTCCGGGCCTTTTTTTTCGCTGTATTGTTTTTATTTGAAAATGTCGTCAGAGTTTTATTTATTTCCTCGCAAATATGTTATAAAACGTCGTATGACATACGTGCGCTTTGATAATTACAGCCTCTGCTAATTATAGCTCTTCTTAGCGCCTTCGGCTCGAGCTAGCAATAAAGCCTCGGCTGTAATTATCAACTTAGCGCACTTATATCATAATGTACTATTATGACGTACTAAAAAGAACTACTCATCAGATCGAGTTCAAACTAATTTTCGTTGGTAGTTTGCATGGTAGGTAATGTACATCATATATTTTTTTAGTTTTTTCATTCTCTTACTTTAGAAGTTAGAGGGGGGGGGGGGGGACACACATATTACCACTTTGGAAGTGTCTCTCGCGCAAATTATTCAGTGTAGACAAAAATTATATTAGAAACCTCAACATAATTTTTGAAGACCTATCGATAAACACCCCACACGTGTAGGTTTGATGGAAAAACAATTTTTGAGTTTCAGTTCTCAGTATGGGGGGCATCCCTAATTTTTCTTTTTTATTTTATTTTATTATAAGCGACGGTGCGGTCTACGTTGGCAGCTTTTTGAAGTGAAAACTTCTTTTGGCGCGCCGCAGACTGATTTTTCGTGGGCCGTGAATTGAATTCAAGCGTCACGCTCGGGAATGATAAGAAATCTTCGGGTAAACTGGCTATCTAGATGCGTCAGCAATTCCCATTGGCCATACCTTGCTCATTGCTCATGGCCATGCCCTCCAGTTTCACCCGCGTAGTTTCCAAAGAGAGCTAAGTATCAAATTCTAAATTATAAGTTGTCACTTCTATCGGCAGTTCCTATGACTGCTAATTTTTTATTGCAGGTATTTATACCTAGAATCTCTTTTCACGTTCCAATAGCTGCGTGTCACTGTGCTGTTATGTGGGAGCCATGATGCTTACCATCAGGCACATGTCCTGCTCGTCACGTCACTTAAAAAAAAACTGGCAGTCATAGGAACTTCCGATAGAAGTGAAAACTTATAACTCAGAATTTGATACCTTACCTTGGAAACTACACGGGTGTAACCGGAGGGCGTGGCCTCGCCATCTTGACATCTAGAAATGCGTCAGCATTTCCCATTGGCTGATGCGTTTCTAGATAGCCATGTTGGCCTGTCCACGCCCTTTCAGCATTTCCCATTGGCTGACGTATTTCTAGATTGCCAATAGCCATGGTTCCGAGTTTACCCGAAGCTTTCTTATCATACCCGAGCGTGACGAATGAATGAATTCCCCACGAAAAATCTGCCTAGGCGCGCCTAAAGAAGTTTTCACTTCAAAAGACCGGCTACCTACAAGTCGGCAGGTGCTAGATGCCGATAGTTACAGTCTATTTCAGCTAAGTTTGGTTGATGAGCCAAGCTGAAAACTTATCACACAGCTCTCCTATTATTCCCCAACACGGAGGTGCAGACCTGGCTGGTTACCAGCGGGGCAATATGAATCCCTCAATTTACTTGCATCAGCTGGCAGGTAGATTGTCTCTCCAAAATGATCTCTCTTTTTGAGAATCCCTATTGTTAAAGGTTCCGTAAAACGTAAAAACGGAACCTTTATAGATTCGTCGTGTTTGTCTGTCTATCTTTCTATCCGTCCGTATGTCACAGCCACTTTTTTCTGAAACTATAAAAGTTATACTGATGAAACTTGGTGTGTTGATGTATTTATTCTGTGAATGATTTTTGTATAAAATTAAAAAAAAAAACAATACATTTTGGGGGTGAAAAAAAATGAAACTCACAAATTTTTTTTTCATCAACCCCATACGCTTGTGTTTCTATAGATAGGTCTTCAAAAATGATGTTGAGATTTCTTACAATTTTTTTTTTCTAAGCTGAATAGTTTGCGCGAGAGACACTTCCAACTTTGCTGTCGGTTATTTTGCTATAGTCACACGCGAAACCTCTCGGTTCGAGTAAAGCTGAGACATTGTCGGAAAAAGCCTGCAGTGTGATTTCATATAATATCTTATTACACTGTAAAATGATTGTGATAGGATACCTATTAGTTAATTTAATGAAAGGGCGTATGTGAACCAAGTAGCGGGTCGTACACTAGTTTGTAAAAAATGATAATAAGTAGATCACATTGCTCGCGCGCTTTCAATGTTGACTTTTTAGGGTTCCGTAAAACGTAAAAACGGAACCCTTATAGATTCGTCGTGTCCAAAGACGTCAAATGTAAAAGACACACAAAGGCTGCTCGGAGACCTGATAAAAAATCATATTTACATGTGTTGGTGACTAGTGTAATGATTCGGATTATAATATCGTCTTGTATCACATTCACGCACAGAACATGCCATAATATAAATAATTTAATAAAATCGTCTGCAATCCTTTAATTAATTAAAAAATACACGATTTTCACCGCGACGAAATCAGACTGTTACGTTCGGGTATACTAAAATATTGTAATGACGTTACTTCATTCACTTTCTCTTCTTCTCTCGAGCGATTTCCACTTGAAAATGATTTCTCGCTCACTCGCTTTGTTGATCTTTTTGCGTAGCAAAAAAAATTCTTCATCTATGGTCGTGTCTGTCTGTCTGTCCGTCCGTATGTCACAGCCACTCTTTGCCGAAACTATGAGAACTACATTATTGAAACTTGGTAAGTAGATGTATTCTGTGAACCGTATTAAGATTTTTACCAAAAAATTTAAAAATAAAATAATAAATTAGGGTTGCCCCCCATACTGAGAACTGAAACAATTTTTTTTTCTTCAAACCTACATGTGTGGGGTATCTATCGATAGGTCTTCAAAAATTATGTTGAGGTTTCTAATATAATTTTTCTCTACACTGAATAATCTGCGCGAGAGACACTTCCAAAGTTCCCCCCTCTAACTTTTAAAGTAAGAGAATGAAAAAACTAAAAAAAAATATATGATATACATTACCATGCAAACTACCAACAAAAATTGGTTTGAACTCGATCTGATGAGTAGTTTTTTTTGAGTACGTCATAAATACACTATTATTAAAACTTCGATCAAAGTTACAACGAACTACAAGAACTATGTGTACTATGTATATTATGTTACTTGCTGCAACGGAACCCTTCATGGGCTAGTCCAACTCGTACTTGGCCACTTAATTTTTTAGTCAAACAGTTTTTGTACATTTATTTACATTGTTAAGGTATATATAATTAGTTATTTTTCTATCAATTCATTCAAGTTCATACTGCTTTCCACACATAGCGTGTTTCAAGATGGCGGGTAAAGTTGCTATTGTCACTGGCTCCAACAAAGAAATCGAATACGCTACTGTTAAAGGTGTATGCCAGAGATTTGATGGCATCGTCTATCTTACAGCGAGAAACAAAGAACTTGGATTAAAAGCTATAAAACAGCTCAACAAAATCAATTTATATCCACAATTTCATGAACTTGACGTAACAGATGAAGAAAGTGTCAAGAAACTGGCTGAATTTATTAAAAATAAACACGGAAGAATCGACGTACTTGTGAATAATGCCGCTATTTTAGAATGCCAACAGGTATATCCAACTTATGAAACTGATAAAAGGAATACATATTGATACCAACTACAAGAGTCTTGTCACCGCTGAAAAGTATTTGTTCCCGCTGCTAAGAGACAGTGCTCGAGTTATAAACGTTAAGAGTGCGGCTGGCGTTTTATCGAATCTAAAAAATAAAGCTTGGATCCAAACTCTTGTCAACCCCGATTTGACCACAGAAGAGCTCAATGACTTTGTAGATTCATACCTCGCGAGTGTGCGTACCGGAACGTTAGATAATACTAATTTCGCCGAAGGTGGTTAACATACAGAGCACAGAATTTCTAAAATCACGTTAAGTGATCTAACTAAAATAGAGCAGAAGAAGTATCCTAACATCAACGTGATTGCTGTGCATCCTGGCCACGTAAAGACGGACTTGTCAGAAGGTACCGGAAATATAGAACCTGATGAAGCCGCTGAAAAAATGTTGTATGCAATTTTTGAGACTTCTCCTAAACTAAAAGGAGCGTTTATTTGGCATGACGGTAATCTATTCGCCCTATCTCTAGATGGGTTGCCGAACGGCCTTTAACCCACTCGGCCTATCGTTCTTCGCGTCCCTTCTCAGAAGCATTGGCGTCCCTTCACGAAACCCTCCAACCTGGAGACCAGATTTGGTATCTTCGTACTAGAGAAGAGAGAGTAGAGTCATCGTAGAGTAAGGTCCTACGCCCCAGGCCCTCCAGTGGAGACGGGGAAAGGGCAAGGTGGTATTCGATCATCCAGAACAGTTACATACTCTCCAAAGTATATTTGATAAAAAAACATTATGCTAGCAATTTTGCGGTGATGTTCAAGACTTTGAAGTAATTGTTTTTTCCAATGAGCCTTTTGGCACGTCTCTCGATCGATTCCAGAGCTGATACCTAGCCGACCTACTCTAAAGGTGCGAACAGTACTCCATACAAGAACGATTCTGTGCTTTATAGATATAACGTAAGCAACTGTTCAGACTTGAAGCATTTTCGCACCTTTGAGAGGACGCCTAGCTTTTTGGCAGCCAATAAAGCCTTGGTTTTCATATAGCCAGACTTTAGCGTAGATGTCAAAATTACGCCTAAAAGCGCAAGATGATGATGAAGTCTGTTATAATGAGCTCCTTTACAATATATTACGAGAGCTGATCAGCTCTCGTAATATATTGTACTCTGTACGTACTGTAGGCGGTCACTGAGGAGGTCGTTAGATTCTAAACGGTAAAGGAGCTCATTATAACAGAGAGGCAAGCTGAAAACTTGTCATATTGTTCTCCTATTATCTCCAACACCTGCGTGCAGACCTAGCTGGTGTAAAGCTAGGCAAAATGGATTCCTACATTTTATGTTTTTTTAATTGTTGAATATGTTTGAGGCAATTTTCATATGATGAAATTTAATCTTCTTCTTCTTATATATAAAATTCTCGTGTCACAGTGTTAGTTACCATACTCCTCCGAAACGGCTTTACTGATTTTTACCAAATTTTGCATATTGCATGCATATTCAGTAGATTTGAGAATCGGCTACTATCTATTTTTCATACCCCTAAGTGATAAGGGTTGTTCAACCCAATTTTTTTTTTAATTTTTGAACATTTTTTTTTGTTTTTATTTTTTTATAATGTGGCATTAAAAAATACATAAAACCCAAAATTTGTACCCTTTTGTCACCAACCTCTATTTTTTAATAGCCATTTTAGTAATTTAATATTTTTTCATCCCGCTCGATAACTGATCAATTATTGTCACTCTATTTCGATTAAAATTTCCCCAGTTTATGGCAAATCTAACTGTTTTATAAAAATAAACATTTATTTTTATTATTAAAGTTTAGGGTTGCCATGGATGCTTTAGATTCACAAACCAGCCCGACAGATGGCGCTGCGGTTGGTATCTAGGTTATTATCCGAGCGAAGCCGGGACGGGCCAATAGTGTTTAAATAATAAACCGGACGATTCGTCTGGGTTTAAACATTGCCAGGCGCGTGCAAAAATATTTTACAAAAATACTTTCAGTCACCGTGGGTGAAGATTTTGACAGGATTCCGCACGATGACCTTATATTATGCTGCTTATGGTTTCTCCTGGTTTTCTCATGCGTATGCGTATGCGTAAATGTATTTCTCATAGAATTGTTGTAGTGGTAGGACTTTTGGCAGAGTCCGCCTGGGGAAGTACCACACCTTTGCCAGTTATTCTAGAATTAATATGTGCAAATTTTATTGTGTTCCGGTTTGAAGGGCAATGTTCCCAGATAATTTACCGCGCTAAGAGATATAATATCTTAGATCTCTGGGTGACGAGCGCAGTGCAGTGCTAGGTAATGATTTGGACTGTCACGCTCCAATAGCTGCGTGTCACTGTGCTGTTACGTGGCAGGCACGTTGCTTACCATCAGGCACATGTCCTGCTCGTCTCGTCACTCGATGCTATAAAAAAAATCGTCCAGACACAAACAAAATATGTTTTGATTTTGATGTGATTTATAATAGATTCACTACTAATTTTGACATCGTTCCTAGTCCTTTCCCGATCTTTATCTCTAAGGAACGTTGGAATTTACTTTGTGAGCATCAATGCTGATAATGATAAAGTTATTATAATTCTTGCATTTAATTAGAATGCGGATCAATATCAAACGAGATAAAGTAGTTTTCCTGTTTCGAAATACTGGGTGTTTTCTAAATGAAGGATTTTTATTGTAAGATAAATAATGTATACACCGACTGCAGCGCCATCTACCTGGCTGATTTGTGAATATAAACTACCCAGGGTGCCTCCCTAATGCAAACAAAAAAAATGGTTGTCTGTAAAGTCGGTTTACTGAAGATAGTTTAACGTGACAACGTCTTAAGAAATCAGTACGCTGATAGCGCGAGTAGTGATACCGCTCGATTCGGCGGGTGGCGCCCTCAGCGTTCAGCTTCGTCCGCATGGCACGGACGACGAACTAACGGTAACGGCGGAACGTTACAGTTTTGCGGGCGTGCAGCCGGCTTCATCGAATTATAAGATGTTATCACGTCAAAAAAAATTGATCGGTCCAGCTGTTTAGGAGTTCAGTAACGTACTGTAGTGGACTCGAGAGCAAACTCAGGATTTATACAAACATGTCGGAGACAGACCCTTGCTATCATCATCATTAATCGCATCCTTCTGCTGTGGGCGTAGCCGGCAGTGTTGGATGAAAATAATGAAATATACATTGAATATAGTTAATGGGACCCAGTTAAAGAAGTTTAATTTGAAGCTGAATTTAAAGAAGATAATTGGATTGGACAAGGTGATCATGTTATTTAGTGGAACCTATTCTATACACCGGGGAAATTCTAGCGTACGTCACTCACATCTGGAGTGAAGCTATTGAGAAACACGGGGAAACACTTGCAGTCTCCCTGGATATCTCGAAGGCTTTCGACAGGGTTTGGCATAATGGCCTTATAAGCAAGCTTTCTAGTTATGGTTTGTCTGCTGGGTTTATTGCGTGGATATCGGACTTTTTGAGGGATCGATCCATACGAGTCGTCATTGATGGGTGCTCGTCGGATCGAATGGCAATCAATGCCGGAGTCCCTCAAGGGTCGGTAGGTCGGTACTCTCTGCGACGCTCTTCCTGCTAAATATCAACGATCTGTTGAAGCCCGGTATCTTTGGGTACGCAGACGATAGCACCGTTGTAGAGAGTTACATATCTAGCGCGAGAGCCACTAGGCAGCAAACTCTGGAACTGAGAGAGAGTCTGATCGAACGTTTGAGCTTGACCCTTGAGGCGGTGTCTAAATGGGGCGATGCCAATCTGGTCAAGTTCAACGAGAGTAAGACGCAGGCGTGTCTGTTCTCCGCTAAAAGGAGTCTTTTCCAACTGACTCCAACTTTTATAGGTATATCCGTGCCGGTTTCTGACCGTCTTGAGCTTTTGGGCGTTTTGGGTGTACATATATTAGTTATTACATAAGTATGTATTTAAAACTATATAAGTATTATATCAGCTATCTGGGCGCCATCACACAAGCTTTGCTTAGTTTGGGGTCAGATGGTGTTGTGTGTGAATTGTCCACCAATATTTATTTATTTACTTTGACCGCTACGCTCAATTTTGGCTCGTACATCATAATCGTTCACATCGAGTCTAGAGCTAAACTAGCTGCTAAAAAACTAGGTGTCCTCTCAAAGGTGCGATGGTACTTCAAGTCTGAACAGTTGCTTACATTATATCAAGCACAGATTCGCTCCTGTATGGAGTACTGTTCGCACCTTTGGGATGGATCGGCTAAGTATCAGCTGGAGGCTCTGGAATCGATCGAGAGACGTGCCAAAAGGTTCATAGGCAACGACACTCTTGTGCGAAAAAGACTTCAAAGTCTTTAACATCGCCGGAAAATTGCTAGCCTATCGATTTTTTATCGGATACACTTCGGAGAGTGTGCGACTGATTTGCATGATCTGATACCACCTTTTCCTTTTTTCTATCGGAATGCTCGTAGCTCGAAAAAGCGACATCGTTTCATGGTTGATGTTCCAAAGACACGAACAAAAAATTTGACTCTACTTTTGTGATAGGAACGTCTCGGCTGTGGAATACGTTGCCTGAGTGGGTTTTCCCCGATGGTTACATTCACATCTTTGTGTCTTCAAATCGAGAGTGAATCGGTTTTTTCTAGGTAAACACGCTCCATCGTAGACCGCATCGTCGCTTAACATCAGGCGAGATGGCAGTCAAGTGTAAACCTATAGAAGTTAAAAAAAACCTATAGGACCTACATATATAACCGCATTACCCATGGTTCAACGAAAAGACCGGATTACCTATATGTGCCTCAGAAGTAAAGAATCGAGACAGATCTTATAATTTACCAAAATGCAGTTAGAGATAACTTCGAGAAATACCCACAGTTAGTAGTTGCAGCAATAAAACCTCCAGCTTGCCATCGTTGTAGACTCTAGCCTACCTAAATGTTTACGATGTGGTTTGTGAACTCCAGAATCAACCAAGGTCTAGTTTGTATTCCCCTTATACCAAAGTGTCCCATTAACCCGCTGTTATTTAACTCATATGATCATACCATGCAATTGACTCAATTGATCATTACTGAGAACTTGGTTGACTCAAAAGCTAAAAACATTAAGACTCCTATTTTAACCTACAAGTAACTTCCTAAAAAAATAAAAATCCTATAGGTGTAAAGTATCAGAAAATGAAAATCACAGTTTCCCATAAATACAAATTGATTCAGTTTTAAATACTTTCAAACACTCGAGAGTGTTCCAGATACGTTTTGGGAGTTTAGATCTGAAGCGCAAAAATGCTACTTATGGTAATTTAACTAGCCTGCCTGCCTATACAATTAAATAGCGAACTTCTTTCTACAAGAAATGAAAAGCATGTATTTGAATTTTACTCTTGTTTAATTTTTTTTGTTATGATTGGCTTAAACAGCATTAGACGAACTCCACGAGGATGCTCACAAAAAATAACCATTATTTCGTAAACCCCTAGACGCGAGGAAAGAAATAGCAAATAAAATCCCGCACTACCATACGCCGCGATAAGCTTACTTATCACGTGTACGCATAGGTATTCTTTAGGCATTATAACCCAACAAACAAATACGTCGTATAAGTCTTGACTTGTACGACCTAAAGTTGGATAGCAGTCTTACAATGGTAATAAGATGACTACCAGGTCCTATAGATGTCTTTAATGCAACTAATTAGTCGTGCGACGAATATGTCATAGTAAACTGGTATTAGCAACGTTGGGGAGACTAAACGATACAACGTTATATTACAGTCTTAGCTAAAACGTTTGTACGACAACGCAATAGTCATACTAACGTTATAGTCCAATAAACGTTTTGAACACACCAAATTATGTTTTTGGAAAACCTTTATACGACATTTATACAACGTGGATGTTATATAGACGTTTTCATAGTGCCGTTTATATAACAATCAGTACCTTGTTTTACAGCGGTCAATTAAATACTCTTAAATGACTGGGTCGTTTATTGACGACTCAAATATAACCTTTATATTACATGATGTCCGTCTAAAGTCCTGTCCTGACTTTAAACAAACTTGCAGTCGCATTTAAGTCAGGTTTTGACTTTTATAATGATTAGACGGCCATTTTTACGGAAGTTTGATGAATTTTTCCTACGAAAAACCGCACTGCACTATGAAGTGTTCTTTCCTGAAATAGATTTACAAATAATACATTTTGGTGAATATTGACAATACGAAAAGGGTTTTTAATGTTTTTGAGGAACTCTAATAGCTAGCTGTCATGGCGACCATCATCATCATCATCAGGTCGTACAGAGGTAAGTGTGCGACAAAACTAACAGTCAGACATTTTTAGAAAAAAAATAAAACTATTTTTGTTAATGAAAATATGATTATAACACAAAATTACGAGGGGGCATGAAAATCTGAATAGTATTCACATAGGTATATTATCATAAAACTTCAGTTCCCAGTCAAACTAAATAGCATGAGAGACAGATAATGTAAGCAAGATATGAAAATTAAATAACACTCACCTTTTTATATACAAAGATGTAGTATGTTTTTATTTTACATTAAATTAAATCTTCGAACCACAAACACGTTGCGACGAACATTAATATGAATAAGTCGTACAGGTGTTGTCACTTGACTCAAACAAAACGTTTTAGTCATTCAATAACACCTGTACGGCCACAATACAACAAACGAGTCGTTGTAAAGTTAGGATGCGACTACTACGCGACGAAAGTGGTTATCACATAACATTTGTACGACTGTTGAATGACGTTAGCGAAGTTGGCTCGAGCTTTCTGTATGACTATTATACGACCATTTAGGTCGTATAACTGGGGCCATTTTCGCGTTTAGTAAACGTTATTATAACGTTAGTATGACTTTATTATAGCGATGTATGGTATTCAGATAACGTTTACTTAACCTTTATACGACGTTAAATTGTTACTTGGGAATCCACTTCTACGACTACCTAGACAGTAATAAAATCAGGATTCTGCCCTGAAAGTCCGAAAGAAAAGTCTCTGAGTCCGATTCCTGCCCGGTATAAGCGACAGGAATCCAACGAGCACTGCGTTGCTTGGCTCATGGACTGACTTCCAAGTCTTGCAGACCAAAACTACTCGTTCTTTTAGAGTTAAAGAACTACTAGCTTTATAAATCCCAAAGAATAAACTACATACATATACAAATTGTTAGTACAGGTCAAAGATAACAATATTTTGTATAAAATTCAATACATTATTGAACAACCGCTGTCGTTTTAAAATGGAGAACATCAAAAACAATGCGAAATATAATAGACTCGGATCCATTCGATCTCTGTACACAGACCGCTCACACCACACACCACCACCCACTTTCGAATAGAATAGAATATTTCGATTTTAATAAACACTCTATATAACTCCAACTAAGCAAAAATCAACACTTACATATGAATGAAACCGGATTTTAAAAGTCTTAATTTGTTAGTCTAATTTAATGGATAAACTTACTTTAATGTCACCAAAATGCAGTTATGCTGACTTCCTCATTGCAGATTGTATGCAGACCAAAATGGAGTGACTATACTATGTGCCAAATAACATGAGATTTTTTTTACTGTGGGCAGTGCCTTTATTAACAAAACTAAAATACAATGAGAACTACACTACGCTACATACCTAACAACTACTTACACTAAGCACACCTGAATTATCCATAGACCAATGAAGGTCTACAGATAATCAAAATGTTCAAGCCCACTACCAATCGGAAACGTACCCAGCATGCTGGCGGCATTACCACGCTGAATGACAATGCTTATGCGTTGGGCCAAATAAACGCCAGCATTTTGGTCACGCGTCGCGTCGACCAAGCGCTCGGAAAGGCTTTTGAAAATGAGGTGAGCTCCCGGCCCCCACGGACCCAATGTCTCAACCCCAAAGGGCTCAAATATGTAACCTCTTCCGATGGTTGCATATTTGCGCCGTTTGAGTCGCTATGAGAATAGGTTCACTCCCTGACCTACTCTAGAATATCGCAAAATATTACTTGTATCGCTAATTCTATCGTTTACCATACAAACTATGTCTAATGGTTTCGCTAGAATTTCGTGGTGCGAGGCGGCATCACAATTTATGAATTTTGTGGTATCGTGGTGAAGGTCAGGGAATTAACCTTATTCATAGTATAGTTAGCAAATTATCGATTGATCATACTCAATAACGTCGTAATGTGTGAACGAATCGGGCTACTTTTTATCCCGGCAAAATAGCGGTAACTACGTAGATAACACCACGGGGCACTACTAGTTCGTAATAATTATCACTACATAGTAAAAAACAAAGTCGCTTTCTCTGTCTCTAAATCCCTATGTAGGTATGCTTAAATCTTTAAAACTACGCAACGGATTTTAATGCGTTTTTTTATCGATAGAGTGATTCAAGAGGAAGGTTTATATTATGTATGATACGTGAATACGTGCATAAAATAGCAGAGTAACACAGAAAATTTTAAAGTTTTGGAATGTAATGTCATAATGTTTTGACACATGTTTTGCGCTTACACTGCAAACGCTGGCTGAACCCTATGAGCTAGATCAAAATAATGTAAAGCAGTATTGTATGTCTTTAAAAGGTTTACAAAGAAGTCGGCAATAGTAAATGTCTTTCTCTTAAGAATAACCCACAATAACCATTTTTATTAGTATATTTAGTATCAGCATTGCACCCGTGCGAAGCCAGGGCGGGTCGCTAGTAAGTCATAAATAATTATTTATGGTGGCATTTTTTTTGTAAATGGCGGAAATCCATTTACACATACCCTTTCGCTTGGGGAGACGGTCGGGACACGTAGGACTCCACAACATGGATGGGCATGGTGTCGCTACCTACGAAATTAAAATAGTTATGAGTAATAAATAATAAAATATTCATTAATAATAATTATTATTCGTGGATTATTTTTTGTGCCTACCTATTTATGAATACCTACTCTTCTGCCTGGGAAATAGTGTCTTTACTGACTCCAACTCCCGCGGGGTTCCATCTTTGTCGCTGACGGTGGGAATTCTGTAATTATCATCTTCCACAGCGGATCCCAACGAGTTAACAAGTTAACAATATGATCTAAGTGTATGGGTGGAACAGTGCTGACGCAAGCATTTGCAGTTTTTCTACAGCACCAGAGTCAAACAATGTGGCCTCTTCCCTTCCATCTGCTGAAGACTGAGTCTAGGATACAAAGAACGTTAGCGGAAATGAATGGCCTCTTAACGTTGAGAGCATATTGTTAAGAACATGGTAACGTGGAACTCATCTGTACAATGACGACAACTAAACAAGTGATGACCACCAGGGTCGTCTAACGAGCCGCAATTGAATTTGAGGTGCAATAATTTATAGCCCAGTCGCAGAACCGAAGCTCCATGTTTGCTGCTGACGGCAGAAATTCGGCAAGTACCATCTTCCACAGCTGAAGCCAGCGAGTAAATAGTTTGATCTAAGTGTGTGGTTGCGACAGTGCTGACGCAAGGAGCGTCCTAGATAAAGCACTTGCCGTTTTTCTACAGCACCAGAGTCAAACAATCTGGCCTCTTCCCTTCCTATCTGGTTAAAATTGAGTCTAGGATACAAGGAGCGTTAGCGGTAATGAACTTAGCCCTCCTGACCTCCTGTTCCAATAGCTGCGTGTCACTGTGCTGTTATGTAGCAGGCATGTTGCTTACCATCAGGCACATGTCCTGCTCGCCTCGTCATTCATTATTAAAAAAAAAAACATACCTCTATTTATTACCGTCTCAACTTATTCCTTATTTCGCTGGCCTTAAAGTAAGCGGAAAAGTAAAGTGTGAATGTTTCATTTACCTAATGTGGTCACGTCAATTTCCGTTGTTTCCTTTGTTTGACGAGTTTAAATTGGTCAAGTGCGAGTTGTAACGCTTACGATCTGTAAAACCGTATCCTTATAACAAACAACTTTAGTTCCGACCGAGCCGCACTTGGCTTGTGTTTTTAATTTTGTTAATCAGCAGTTACACATACATCGGTACAAACCATGCGATGTGCCCTCCCGAACTTCAGGCGCACGAAATTATGTCATCGTTGGGAAGAGTGAGCACACTCTTTCCGCTTTAGTCGATTGTGGGAAGCGGTGAACGCCGGACGTTTTCACCTATCACTATTCGTTGTCAACAACCAAAATAAGTAGAACCACAGCAAATCTCGCTGCTAGCGATTCTAGGGTTCAAGTAGATTGGTGGCATGTAAACCAACTTAAGCTACACACACAGAGACGTAGCTTATTACCAATTTCAAGGTGCTCAGGGTACATCCAATGGTTTATATCGATGCCTGCTTATATCTTTATGCTTATATCAAACAAAACTATATTTACAACGAGAACTCCACTATACCACGTACTTAATAAGTCCGATAGCTACTGGTCTCGGCAGGTGTCGCGCTCTCTCTCCGTTAGGCACGAAGTCACAGAATTAATGTTAGTACAGAAGCCTCACTTACCGAAAACAATTATATAAATAGCGACTCTTGCTGGGACACAACAAAGTTCAATTAAGCTCGCATTAGCGCTCAATATCTGTCGCGATTTTCAACTCTCTCTTCTAACGCGTAACTCTGTCCCTGTCTAGCGCGGAGGGTTGTCGACATATCTAATAACAATATGCGCGGGAAACGTGTTGCGCGAGCGCTCAGCCGTGCGTCCGACAACCGACTGGCACTTGTTTCCTGGAAGAAACGGTCTAGCGGTAGGCTAAAACCGCGCGACCTTGAGCGAGTGAGGATGCACTGACGAAGTGCCGCACTTGCTCTCCCGCGGGTCTACCGCCTACCTGATTCTACTTTGGATTCGCTATTGCCGTCTCTATATCTTTAATTGAAAAGAAAAGAGAGAACAATATCAAAGCTAAGACAGTTTTGAAGTGAAAACTTCTTTTGGCGCGCCTAGACAGATTTTTCGTGGGGTGTGAATTGATAGATAGATATGGCGTGGCCTGGCTATCATGGCATGGCCATCTAGAAATGCGTGAGCCAATGGGAAATGCTGAGGCACTTCTAGATGGTCATGCCATGATGGCCAGGCAACGCCCTCCGGTTACACCCGCATATTTTCTTAAGTAAGGTATCAAATTCTGAGTTATAAGTTTTCACTTCTATCGGCAGTTCCTATGACTGCCAATTTTTTCTTAGGCGGAAGACTCCCCGGTGGCAGCCCGAGACGTCTCTTCGAGGTGCACTCGCGCTTGCCATCGTCACACGTCACTGCTCGCCATGCGAGTACGCTCCGATACCACTCACACAGAGTGCTTGCACTGGATATGTATGTCTGAATCGGATAGTTCGATTTTAGCTAGGGCTTTGGTCGAATTCTTTTTCAGGTATCAACATCAAAAATAGCCTGAAATTAGTGGTAGGACTCTTTGCAGAATCCGCCTGGGGAACTACCACACCTCTACCAATTATTCTATCGCCAAGCAGCAACGTGCAAGCATTATTATGTTCTGATTTGAAGGCCAATGTTTCCAGTGAAGTTACAGGGCAAAGAGATAAAATATCTTATATCCCTGGACGACGAGCGCAGTGTAGTGCTAGGTAATGATTTGGACTCGTTTACGTTCCAATATTAATGGGCAGGCATGTTGTTTACCATCAGGCATATGTCCTGTATCCTATTAGTCAAGCTCTTTTGGTTCTTCTTTCTCTTTTTTGGTTGATACCTATAAAGCCGGGTCACACAGAGGCGATCCGATAGCGATAGCGATCCGAGACGGGATTTTTTGTAATGTTCGAATTTGTATGCAACCTGACACACAGCAAGCGGGCGCGATCCCATACTCGGATACGATCCGGATCGCTATCGGATCGCCTCTGTGTGACCCGGCTTTTACTTAGAGAGTGAACAATAATTAATCCGCCATTTTGTGGCGGCGGCCATCTCACGGTTTTCACAAACAGCTAGGGTTATGGTACCTACTCCCGACTAATTATTCATCTTCCGAAAACCAAAATTAAAATCGGTAAATCCGTCAGAGTGCGCTACAATGCCACAGACAGAATACCTACACAAACAAACACTTACACACAGAGAGAGACCAAGGGCGGATCCCGGTCATGGGGGGGTCACGATATCCCCTCCTCTGGGCTGGGTCCAGTACCTGATGAAATCACTAATTAAAGCGCACGCATGCCTTTATCGCACGGTCTTTTGACTCGACCATGACCATGTGACTCCCCCCCCCCCCCCTGGAGCCAACGCTGCATTTCTTGGAGAGACGTTAAGAGGCATATTACTTTTCACCCGTATATCTGCACTCATCAACCAATATTTTTACCTACGACAGAACAAAACAACGGCGTGTTATAAGGTCTGCGCCTACTTATTCAATTCCGCTCCCACCTGGCAAATAAAATACATTCAAATATGGGCTTTATTCAACGGTCCCTACGAATATAAAGAGATGTTAAAAACCGAGGTTTACAGGAGAGCGTATTTTATGCCTGTAGAAATAATCCAACTCTAGAAATAATTCTGTATATAAATACATATTAATTTGCTATAATATTTTGTTACTTTCAAAGTAATTAGGGAACTACCTACTTTGAAACGATATTTTTACATATCAATATTTTTATAATTTCATGGAAAAACTGATAGATGACTGTTTCTACGCTGATATTAAAATAAATCATAAGTATGTCAGTCATGTCTGCGATACCTTTTTATAGGCAGGAAAAAAGACAACAGTGTCTGAAATAGAATTTAAATAAGATGGTTCATGGATATGTAGGATTATGTAATTGTTTTCCAACCGATACATTAAACTTCCTAAAATGGTCACTCGTACATTTCAAAATACATTAATGAAGACATATCGCTTTATACGCGGTTCATTAATTCGTGTTAGGATCATTCTTGTAATGTAAACAAAGACATGTATTGAAAGGAACTGATCAAGTTAGTGTTTCATTGATTGAACAAGGTTTAAATTAAACGTTAAGTAACAATTTTCTCAGCATCTAAATAATGAGCACTTGTAGCAGTGCATCCTCACTCGCTCAAGGTCGCGCGGTTTTAGCCTACCGCCAGACCGTTCCTCCCAGGAAACGAGTGCCAGTCGGTTGTCGGACGCACGGCTGAGCGCTCGCGCAACACGTTTCCCGCGCATATTGTTATTAGATATGTCGACAACCCTCCGCGCTAGACAGGGACAGAGTTACGCGTTAGAAGAGAGAGTTGAAAATCGCGACAGATATTGAGCGCTAATGCGAGCTGAATTGAACTTTGTTGTGTCCCAGCAAGAGTAGCTATTTATATAATTGTTTTCGGTAAGTGAGGCTTCTGTACTAATATTTATTCTGTGCTTGTAGTTCTATTGAAGTACGAACTAAATAATAAAAATCACTATTGTCAAGCATAATCGGCCTATTACTGGGGCCTTCTCTCACAAGGAGATATAAGACGAGATCATTATCTACCACACTAGCCAATTGATGGTGGATAAATAACCTTAAAATTCCCTTGGAAAATATATTAATTTCCTCACAATGATTTTCTTACCTTATAACACGCCGTCGTTGTGTCGCGGGTTAAATATATAAAGCAACTAGCTGTACCCCGCGGTTTCACCCGCGTCTATTTCAGGAAAATCCATACTAAAATATCCATTGCTGGCCACTTTATTACGTTTTACGGAACCCTAAAAATACGTAAATAAGCAACAATGCATTGTTGTAGAACAAATTTGATTACTTCAAATGACACAAACTTCAAATGTAGACACGCGCCGTCACAGACTTCAGCGACCAAAGAGAATTTAAATTCACGGAACTAAAGTTCTCGAAGAGAAATATTTTTCCCCGTTTTCTTTACATTCTTCACTCATACTCCGTACCTATTGATAGTAGCGTAATGTTATATACCCTATAGCCTTCCTCGATAAATGGAGTATCCAACAAAATAAGAATCTTTCGTATCGGTCCAGTAGTTTCCGAGATCCTAGCGTTCAAACAAACAAACAAACAAACTCTTCAGCTTTATAATATTAGTATAGATGGGTTCCCGGAAGCTAAGTTTCAGAGAAATGCACTATGTGTGATAAACAGGTATTTAAAATGCGTTGCATGATGAGGTCAAAGTAATAATACTTTATTATAGTGAAAGATACAACCACAAGATAAATATTATAAACGCTAAGATGTGGAGATAATAATATAACACGGTAAAAATATTAAATCTAGTTATACTTTAAAACATG
Source organism: Ectropis crepuscularia (assembly GCA_963693475.1). Taxonomy (NCBI): domain Eukaryota; kingdom Metazoa; phylum Arthropoda; class Insecta; order Lepidoptera; family Geometridae; genus Ectropis; species Ectropis crepuscularia. Next base: position 5,799,926 of record OY856368.1, on the reverse strand, counting down.
TGCAAAAGGCACGATTCGCGGTCTTAAACAATGATTTTATTCTGACTACGATGTTTCAAGTATTGATGTGCCTCAGGAAAACATACAGCATTATTTGAAGAAGCAGTACAGTGCGACATTTTAGAGTAGAAAATAAATGAGGGCGCCACCATCGCTCATGTGGCAACACAGTCAGTACGACGCAACCAATCTTGATACTTGTTTATTTTTATTGTTTGCCAATATTGTTTACTATGATGAATTATTATTTGTTAAGAAGCAAAACCGCTAGATGTTTATTGCTCTGTTTGAGTAGGTCAGATATGACAGTTGTAGATGCTCACGCAAATTGTGATCATATTTTCATTGAGTGTGATAGATCTCCTAGATCTCCTCCCGTCTTCTCTCTATAATAAAATATGATATCATCTTACCTTTCTCGTCTCACTAACTTCTCAAATCTAATCCCCTTGCTTTTTCCACATCTGTATACCTATGTTATTAGTAAATATTATTTATATGTAAAAATGACATAAAACTACGACAGATTCTCTTTAATTTGTATATGTGTTTTAACTACAAATAAAACAATATAAAATATAAACAAGTTTTATTTTTGCACATAATCTCCACCAGACCAGACCGTTGGTTCTTCGCTAAGGACTGGCATTGTCTAGTAAATCGAAATCCAAATATTCCACTCCTTCCATGAGGTTAATTGATTCTTGCGATGTACCAGCCCCTAAATTTGTTGTATGCGACTGTGCAATTGATTCGTCGCTATCTGACTCTGTGTCGTCGTCGGTACTATCTTGATCAACGCGAATGACAAATTCGTCTATATCACTGTATAATGTTCTTCCACGATCATAATATTCTTTTTCGATTTTTTTAACGTGTTCACAGCAATTTTTCCAATCATCTGCAGTTATGGACTCGAATGCGTCTAAGGTCAACTTCTTTATATCTCTTGCACCTACATTCTGTCCAGCGATCTTTCTCTTTGCAAGTGCCCAAATCAATTCAATTGGGTTCAAATCACAGTGATAAGGTGGCAGCCTTACCACTGTGTGCCCGTGTTGGCCCAGAATCTCATCTATTTCATAAACTGGTTCAGGCTTATTTTTCTTTACTAGAGCTAGAAGAGAAGGTTTCCGCAAATCAGGATCGAACGCCACATTATTTTCTAACAACCACAACTTTATTTCGTTTACTTTATTAGCTGCTGTTGGAGCTTTATTTTTTTTCACAGAGTGATAAGGAGCATTATCCATCACTATGATTGAAGGCTCTTTGATGTTGGGGATAAGCTTTTCTGTAACCCATTTAGTAAAATTACTTTGGTTCATTTCAGAATGGTAATCTTCTTGTTTGTTTACACCGCTGAAGACTAAAAGTGCATTAGGCACAAAACCTTTTTCAGTTCCAGCGTGAACTATAATCCATCGCTTCCCTTTCGATATATCCGTTATAACACCTTGAGTTTCAATGGACTGCCAACATTTTTTAAGCTTGTAGCTTGAGTGAATATAGCTTTCGTCCAAATAAATTATATCTTTTTGAAGCTCTTCCGGCAAATTTCTATTTTCCATAATGGACTTCAAATATATTTCTCTTTTGTGTGCAATAATTGGTTTTTCTAGAAGAGCTTGCCGGTTTGTTCTGCATTTTTTGTACACAAAACCAATCTTTTTCAGAAGTTTTCGCAAATGCTCACGACTCCCATCATAACCGATGTCTTCCTTTAATTGAGCTAATATTTTACGAAGTGTTGGCACTTCTTTTTTAACTGTATAAAAATAATGAATTTTTTGTCGGATCGCACACGTATCAAAATCGTCTAATACCTTTGCTGGACGACCCTTTCTTTGTTTCGCCGGTGTCGAAAATTTGCCGCCTTTTGCAATACCCTGCTCCACTATCCGACGGACTGTACTCTCAGAAACGCCTAAAATAATAAGAAAATAAAAATGTACTAATAAATATAAATATGTGCATATACTGCTCCTAACATGTTCTACTCATCTTGCAGTCAATATCCAATGTATTTCACTGATATGTATATAGCATTGTTATTATTACATATTGTTTTATTGAAATACATATGCATATTTCTTTTTTTATATTACAGTTATTTCCATGAACAAGTTTAATAAAAAGAACCCGACTGAAAAAAACAGATAAAAAGATATTATGTAATACAACATACTATCTAAGGACACTTAGGTGATCAAAACGAATCTAACGATATTTTAATCTCAAAATCCATCCAGCCGTTTGGAAGATACGTGAGAATAAAGGAATTTACAAACATACAAGATACGCGCGAAAAACATAACCCTTCTTTCAGTCGCGTAAAAAATCTTTCATAATATGCAAAATAGGTATGTTACTTACATAAACGTTAGTAAACTTATTACTTTCTAAACAAATTCTGCATGTTTCTTGCTTACATATTTCAATGAGTAATGAAAAGAAAAATGCTCAAAATGCAGCAGTTGCGCTATAACTTGATAAAGTTTGTTTACCTTAGTATAACCTCAAAAAATAAGTCAGAGTATGATATGTTGTTGTTAATCGTGAGAATATCTATTATCTGCATACATTAATGGTTCATGTCAGTGTTTTGTACAATTTTCTATAGTCACTTACCAGTAAAATCAGCTGTACGTTTGTAAACGTCGTCTAGTTCTGTTAAAATATTTCCAGCTTGATATTCGGCCATACACCGCATAAAAACTTTGTAAATTATTGAACGGGCACCGCCACGAATCACTTTGTTCATGATGACACTGTTTTTACTTGGTTTTTGCTGTTCACGATTCGTAAATAACGCAAAACAATTACAAACACACGATTGTTTACGATTATTGACAATTCGAGTACTTTTTTTTTGTGTTGCCAGCAAGATTGGATTTTTAGTTCCCGATTAATTAATTTCTACTCTAAAATGTCGCACTGTATGTATACTTATCTTAATAATCTGTGGTCGACGTCTATATCATAGACAATTAGCTTCATCTTGACGCCACCAGAGGGCGCCACAGGCGCGCCACCAGCAAGGGCACTCGGCGGTGCGATCTTTGGGATTCATAGCGTTGTATACTTTCGCCACGAGTGGTCGAAATTATAACATTGTAACAATTATCATTTATTGGATAACTATTGTAAAATTTTTAATATGTGTTTATAATATATTACACGAAATTCGACTGAAATCTCAACGGAGTGAGATTTTCGAAGTACCCGTGAGTGAAACGGATAATTCATCCAGCGAAGAAAAATGGAAAATCTTCTGCGTGGTAAAAGGTGAGATCGGCTGATCCCAGAATCAAGGTCTTATACATGCAGGTCAGTCTTCATTAATTTATATGCATTTTATCAAAAGTGACCAATTGGCTCACTAGTGCGAATTTTACCTGATACTAAATGTATGTTTTTGACCAATATATCGAAAAAATGTCGATCTTCCACGCTTGGTTGCGGAGACCTTGCGTTCGAAGGGTCGTGCCAGTCTTTACTGGACGACTTCCTCCTGGTGCAGTTCCGAGTAACGTTTCTAAGTTGCGAAAACAGTGAAATATTTGGAACACACTTCTACCAACACAGTACATGACCTTTGGACATTTAAAAGGTCTTGAAGACTATAAAATTATTAGACCAACTAACGACTAATTGCTACGCAAATCCACAGCATTTACTCGCTTGGCACCGTGTCCGCTAAAAGAAAATCTTTAATGATTTTAAGAGTATCTCTCAGTTTTTATCTTAACTGACTTATTTATAATTATTATGAACTTTTTCTCAACTACCTACTTTTACACTTTGATAACCAATACGTTACTGCTTAGTAACATCTGAGAAGCTAAGAACTCTATTAAGAGTATCTCAATATTACATATGATAACGGCAACAACTAGTTCCATTTTTCAAAAAAGAAAGGGAAAAATGGCTGTTGAATAATATTCTATGAAATTTATCAAAACATCATAAACAGGTATACACGGAATAACATTCTATACCCTTCGGTGCCCACCGAAATAATTCAGACGTATACAAATACGTATAGACGTGCCAATGGGGCCTGAAATGGATAAATAATAAATGTACGCATTATTAGCTTAGTCAAAGCTTATTCGACGAAACTTAAGCTCAGTTGCACTATTTTATAGATTCGAATAATGTAACCAGCTACAACGTGGGCAAATTTGCAAACCTACATGCATTACCATATATTTATATCGGGATATTCTAAGTTTGGATCTTTAATACAATATCATCGTGAATGTATTGCATTTTCAAATTATTACTTACAAAATAATAAGTATTTCATATTCAATGACGAGCTCTGAGCGCCAATATAACTATTTGGGAGAATAAAATTGCACATAAACCCATTTTAATAGATTTAAAATTCAAAACTACCTCCAACTCATCACGTCGATAACTACCCATTCAGGGGAGGAGGCCCTGTTTTTTAAAATGAACCTTGTCGCCAATTCAGAGATATGATAATATATGATGATTTTTCATAGACATGAAAAAATATATCGTTAAAGTACCTCTACATTTTATTATCAGATGTTTTATTTTAATACATAATGACATATCTAAATTTTGACCTCTTCTTAGCACCACATTTTTTTATAACATGCTTGGTTGCAGAAACCTTGCGTACGAAGGGTCGCACTAATCTCACAAGACGACCTCCTTCTGGTGCAACAAAGAATTTAAATAAGCCTCTAGGTTTCGGAAGCCACGAGACACTTGGAACGATTGATACCTCTCATTTGACCAGGTCCCAGCACCATATCTTACTACGCTTGGTCGCGGAGGCCTTGCGTTCGAAGGGTCGTGGGCCAGTCTTTACTGCACGACTTCCTTCTGGTGCAGTACCAAGTTACGTTTCTAGGCTGCGGAAGCCATGAGACACTTGGAACATACTCGTGTCAATATATTTGGCCGATACTCGTTTTGGACCTGGTCCCCGCACCATTTCTTACTATTAGCATACGCTTGGTCGCGGAGACCTTGCGTTCGAAGGGCCGTGTCAGTCTTTACTGAACGACTTCCTTCTGGTGCAGTATTCCAAGTTACGTCTCTAGGTTGCGGAAGCCGCGAGACACTGGAAACTCCTCAAAAATATGATCGATAAAGCAGGTATCTATATTCACATTTTTGTAAGATTTAAAGTATCTATCTGCAAAGTTATTGATAGAAAATAGAAGCAGGTCAACTATGGCGCACATATATCTACATATAACAGCATTTATAGAAAAGTACATGAATCTGCGTCTGACGCAAAAGTCGGATTTCGTTTGCTTAGATTGGAATTGAAGGGTTGCTCAAATTTTACTATTTTCTGGTACCAAACGGCAGACTTTATGTCTTCCACCCCAGATTTAACCAGTAACAGCTTCGTCAAGTATGACTTGTACTTGTAATGGTGTGGTGGCGCGGAGCCACTTCTCAATATGTTTCCACACAAGGTCCCATGAGCAATCGTTGCTTAACGATGAATATTCTATCACAACCACGAAGGAATCGGTGACCAGGAATCGTTTGGACTCATTCCCTGTGATGTTAAGACTTCTAAAACACTTGATAATTTGAAAACACGCGTCTATACGCAATTGTGTTGTCAATTCCAATGAGCGATAGTCTTTGTGAAAGAGTGCCCAGCGTGCCGTATAGTTTCTATTTTGAAGAGAGAAACCCACTTCAACGTATGCTCTTCGATTATATAAATCTGAGCCCCTAATAAGTTTAAATATTAATGAAAATTATCTTCGTTTTTAATCTTTTCGAAATAACACCACACCAAATTTATAGATACGGTGAAAAGTAGCATGAAATTATTGTAGCAGAGCCATTAAATGAACGGTATCTTAAGTTTAAGCTTGAAGATGATATTTAAAATAACTACAAAGAACCGCCATATTTTAATAATTATCGGATTCAAAATATACATTTCGAACTATACAAATGCATACTATACATTTAAACTATACAACAATGACGTTTAAAGTGGTGGCTCTCTACTAGCCAACTAATATTATAAAAAACTTTATAAAGATAGAAACTCTTTATTATCCACAATATAATACTTAAACAACAAAGAGACTTAGCCTAGAACAAGTGGCAAAATTATCGCTAATAGCGATCTCTTCCAGGCAACCGAAATACCATGGGTAAATACCATGTTATGTCTAGCACAAACCCCAGGATATGCCATAAATGCCGCAAGATGTCCATACCCAGCCTTCTGGCTCGTTCCCAGCACTGGAACTCGGGGCAAGGCCGTGGCCCGCTGCGCTGGTCCGCTGTACATGTCGCTGAAATATGTCATCACATTAAAATCTTCACGAGTATTGATAATACCCTAGACATTTCCGAGAATGAGGGTAGATTTGAGTGAAAAACTCGCAGAAGAATTAATTTATAAAATAATTCTAGGTCAGTGCGAATCATTGTCAACAGCACTGTTCCTCGGTACCAGACAAGACGGTGGCCGAGCGAGAACTTATATGCGTTAAATATGTCATAATATATCTTTAGTCTGATCCAAATAATTATAAGTTGATATTAAAAATTCAAAAATTGCTGATATACCTAAAACACTGATTAGTTTGGTTTAAAATAACAGTTTATCACTTGAAACAGTATTAGTACACATATGGGTGGCATGTACTCACCCCTGTTGCCTTATGCACATTTCAAAAGTTTGCGAAAGCGATAAAAGGTACCTGATATCTAAGAGTTACTTTGGATTGGTCGTTTTCCAATTCCTCCAAATTGGTAAAATTTTGGAACGGTTCTTTATATGTATATAACGACACCTTTTTAAATGTTACAGACCGAATACACGTTAGTATTGTTGCGGTGGCAGTATAATCATAGAAAACGAGGATAATTTGTGTCCTATCACAGATTACTAGTCCCTATCTAAGAAAACCCGAATAAATTTCGAGTCAAATGAAATAAATTTTACATAAAGCAGTTGCTTAACATCCTGTTATTGAAAAAATAGATATGTCCAGTCTATTAAAACAGTGCTATAGACTATAGATGCAGAAATAGTAGACGTAGATCAGGTATAGCCTTTGGGTGATGAAAAAATACCCAAACGACTGATGAGACATTATTAAGCCAAATATGGAAATATTTTTATTTAAACACATGCATATCAGGTTAATTTATTTAGAAATTAACGGAAATGGTACATCATGTTCTTCAAAGTTTACATCAGACATAAATAAACTTTGTTAATTTACCTAACTACGAAATGTTATTGAACACTTTATTTTAATAAGTATTCAAATGTTTCAGTCATCATAGCGTTGTTCTTTTTTGGATATACACCAGCAGATAACAAACACGTCTTCAAATAATGCTGTATGTTTTCCTGAGGCACATCAATATAACGGTTTTACATAAAAATAAAACCGATATTATGTGCCGAGAACGGAAAACATACAGCATTCTAGAAAGTTCTTTCTGGTGAAGACTATGAATCCCAAAGATCGCACCGCCGAGTGCCCTTGCTGGTGGCGCGCCTGTGGCGCCCTCTGGTGGCGTCAAGATGAAGCTAATTGTCTATGATATAGACGTCGACCACAGATTATTAAGATAAGTATACATACTGCTTCTTCAAATAATGCTGTATGTTTTCCGTTCTCGGCACATAATATCGGTTTTATTTTTATGTAAAACCGTTATATTTTGCCCTTTTCTCATTGGCATAATGCTATAGGTTTATTGTCAGACAATTATTTTAAGAATAAAAATTTAGAATATTCTAGATTTCTAGAACACTAGCAGCACCCCTCGGTTGTACCCGCGTAATTCTCGTTTTCGTTATTTTTCCGTGATAAAAAACCTAGATGTGTTATTCCAAACTAATATTTACAATCATCATCATCATCAGACGTCAACTGCTGAACATAGGGTCCACCCTAGATTTCCACAACAAACGGTCCCGCGCAACCTGCAACCAGCGGTTTCCAGCGACCTTTGTGAGGTCATTTGTCCATCTAGTGGGAGGCCGTCCAACTCTGCGTCTTCCGGTTCGTAGTCGCCACTCGAGAACCTTTCTTCCCGATCGGTTGTCAGTTCTGCGCGCAATGAGGCCTGCCCATTGCCACTTCAGCTTGCTTGCTGTTTGAGCTATGTCGGCTACTTTCGTTCTTTTTTTTGTTTATAGCCCAGAGCAATAACGCAAAACAATTGAAAAAAAAAAACATTAAATTATGTAGTTTGGGGAATATGAAGGATCGATAGAGGAGTGTATTTTGAGCATATATTTCAATTTGAGAGATTCTGGCGTGGTCAGCTCATGGTGGTCATTTCGACGAAAACGCGTTTAATTCGATATCTAGAGAACTGTTAGTGTTAGGAAAAAAGTTGTTGAGACCTTTTCTCTTCTAAATTAAATTTACTAACTTTTACATCCACAAATTTTCTTTTTTTATCAATATTTTTCAAGTTATTGCTTCCGAAAGGCAAAAATTTTACTTTTTTCCTCCCTTTCGCCATTTTCTCCCCAACCGTTAAATTTTATGAAACTTTACCGATGATCACAAGTGTAGATCTTTGAATGATGAACAACTTTTTCCTTGAACTTTTTTCAGTAATGACAATACCTTCAGAGTTATGTTACTTTACCGAGCGAAATCCGCGCCACTGCGACACCTCCGCGACACTGCAAAAAATCCGCGACACCTCCGGTCTTAGGGCTGAACACAAACTTCATAGTCCCCAAACTACAGAGAGACGTACTTTTTAGCATTCCATGGATTCACCGTGCGGGTGCCGGGTCCATCGTGTGGCAGAGAGAGAAATCTCGAATAGACTCCAAGACTTGTGACTCGGGCGTAGGTTTAAAAGGGGCCCCTTTTATTGACGTACGTCAACACTCACCTTCACTACTCGTATTTCTCTCCCTGCCCAGCCAAATCCGATAATTATGATCCTACTAGTGCACCTTTACTCGTTCTAGTATAGAACTTACTGCACTTCTGGACAATCCAAGGTTAATCCAAGGTTTTAATGTTTATTTATTTCCGTAATTGCGCTGGACTATTACTACTTACAATAGATATTATAATACTTATAACTGTTTTCCGAATTTCAACCTGAGCTATTCAGTTATTTCAACGTGATTTTAAATCGAAACATTACCTGTGCTGAAAAGTGGATTCTGTACAATCATCGGAAACGCTCTTCGCAATGGCTGAACCCTGGCGAACCAGCCAAGCGACAGTTGACTCAAAACAAATAACTAAACAAAATAAAACTTACTAAAATAAACAATCAAGAAAAAAACAAAAACATAAGTAAATAGCTGTATAAATTTGAAATTGGAATTCCTATGCCAAAGAGGAGATATTTGAGATCAAAGTAGCCACTACGATAAAACACCAATTTCATATCAATCATCATTCATCAACAGCCCACTAAACGTTCCCACTGCTGGGACTCGGAGCCTTCTCTCGCAAGGAGAGAGTTAAGGCCATAATCCACCACGCTGGCCCAGTGCGGGTTGGTGGATGACACATGACTTCGAAAGATTCTAGGTACATGTCGGTTTCCTCACGATGTTTTCTTCACTTTTTAAGTTGGCGGCATTACGCACATGACTTCGAAAAGACAGTGGTGCGTGTGGGGTTTGAACCTGGGGTCTCCGGATCGGCAGGCGCCGTTCTCCCGACTTGACCAACCGTAACTTAAATTTCATATGCATAATCTTCTTCTTCTTAATATATATAAATCTCCTGTCACGATGTTTGTCCGCGATGGATTCCTAAACTACTTAACCGATTTTAAATTAAATTGGCACACCGTGAGCAGTCTGGTCCAACTTGAGAGATAAGATAGTTTTTATTTCGATTAATAGTCTTTAAATGACAATATCCGAGCGCAGCCGGAATGGGCCGCTAGTATATTATATTGCTTAAAATAAATCTATAGGTACTCGAACTAATATTAATAGTTCATATATTATTATATTCGTTCATAAATTAGTTCATCTATCTATATCTATACTTATAATAAAACTGTAGCGGGTCGAATTCTGTGCATTGAAGATATTTTGTAAAAAAAATTTTGGGGGCACTCCATAGTGGATACTGATGGCGAAATTGCATTTTTTTTCTTTCATGTCTGTCTGTCTGTCTGTCTGTCTGTCTATGTGTATAGGGAACTCACATCACGCCGAAACTACTGATTCAATTCAAATGAAAGTTGACATGATTTAAGATCACACTAAGTAGATGGTAGCTGTCTACTTCTAATCCCCAAATTCGGCACGGTTTTTGTGCAGAAAGGGGTTAAAGTCAGAATGTGTTTTTGGTTGTAACTCATGTTTGCGTTGTTCAATTTCGTTAATTCTTATTTTGTTAGAAAGAACACATTTCTAATATAGTCTCATCAAAGTTTTAGCATTACTGGTCGTGTGGTTCGGAAATAACAGAAATTAAATAATAACGGAATTAATAAGTTCGGTACGAACAAACTTCTAAGTATTCTGTGACAATGTAAACAACAGCAGGTCTACTACGAAGTCCGCTAAACGATATATCGGCCGAACTTATGAAGTTTCTGACCACGAAAGACAATCGGTCGGTTGATCAGATCGGCCGTTTCGTTCGATCCGACCCTTATCCGACCTAAGTCTATATCTTTCGACCCGAACTGTATCGATCCGAATGTTTTTCGTGGTAGGCTACAATCCGATTCAGATGTCGGTCGGATGCGATCATTCGGAGTTTGTTTTCGTAGTAGACCTGCTGGGATGTAACGGAGGTCATTTTATCGGATTCGAAGGCGGAGTCGGAGTTTTAAAATTTGATTTATCGGAGTCGGAACCGAAGTCGGAGGCATAGGCAGGATTAGAAGTGGTGGCAGGAGATACATTTTTATTGGGTTTTTTTTTTGCCTAACACGTGGACACGATATACATTGACGAGCAATTGATTTAGGAAGTTGGGATTTTGTACGAGGGTCAAACTGAAAGTTCTTAGAACTGGCCACTTATAAACAATATAACAAAAAAATAATTCTATAATTTGAAAATAGAACTCTTTGCCAATATTACTGAGTATATACTTCATTCATTTGTCATTTGTTTTACGATTTGGCGGCAAATTGAAAATTGTCTGTGTCACGTCAACATGAATTTAACACGAGAAAATTTTCGTGCAATGATTTTTTATGACTTTCGATGTCATTTAAGTCAACAATAAAGTTATGATAGACTACGATTGGCCTTTCACGATGAAGCCCCATCTCGTGCGACTGTTTACAACTGGTTTAATGAGTTTAAACGTGGTCGCACTAATCTCACTGATGATTTACGTGAGGGACGGCCTTCTACGGCGACGACTGAAGATAACATCTGTGTTGTGCGGCGTATGATAGAGACTGACAAAAGAGTGACCTATCAGCAGATTCGGACAAGCTTAGGCATCGGTATGAGTCAAGTGCACAAAATCCTACACGAACATTTAGCGGTCAGGAAGCTTTGCGCCCGGTGGATACCTCATAATTTGACTGAGGCTCAAAAACTCCATCGTGTGGATTGGTGCCGTAAAATGATTTAAAGATTTAACGGAGGTGACTCAAATGCTGTGTTCGACATACTAACAGGTGACGAAAGCTGGATTTACTGTTATGATCCTGAAACCAAAAGACAATCTGCTCAGTGGGTGTTTCCTTTCGAGGAGTTGCCAACTAAAGTGAAGAGAGATCGAAGTGCGGGGAAAAAAATGGTGGCCTCGTTCTTTGGAAGGATAGGTCATTTCGCAACAATTGTGTTAGAGGATCAAAAAACAGTTTCTGCAGAATGGTACACTACCAATTGTTTGCCACTTGTCTTGGAAAAAGTTCGAGAGAAACGACCTCGCAGTAGGATCCTCCTTCACCACGACAACGCCTCATCGCACACCGCCAAGCGAACGATCGACTATTTGGCGACATCAAACGATGAATTACTGGGTCACCCGCCGTATAGCCCCGACCTCGCGCCTTGTGATTTTTATTTATTTTCAAAAATTAAAGAAAAACTTAAAGGAAAGCGGTTTATGAATGCTGAAGAAGCGGTGGCTGCGTATCGCGATGCCATTGAAGAGACCCCTAAGGACGAGTGGGCAAAGTGCTTTTCCCAGTGGTTCCATCGCATGCAGCGGTGTATTGACGTGAATGGACAATATTTTGAAAAGATATAATAAAACTAATAACTGGCTAATGTAATCAGTTTTTGATTTTCTAAGAACTTTCAGTTTGACCCTCGTATTTTAATTTACTATCCACCACAATAAAGGATTATCTGCAATATTTATACACCTTACCTCCGATTATAACCTCCGTTTTAAAAGTTTCGGAGCCGAAGTCGGAAACGAAGGTCTAATAGTAATCGGAGGTTTCGACTTATCGGAATCGGATTCGAAGCTCTTTCCTGGTACACACACAGTACTCAAATCCGTCATCCGTCATCTATCGTCATGTAATAATATGACAGTACCTGTCTTATGTTTTTCCACAAAATGGCAGCTCATGGTACGAAATACAATCTGATATTTATTAAAAAATGTGTAATGTAGTATTTGTTGTTGTAGCAACAATATGAATACATCATACAGCAAAATAAACAGATATATACATTCATTATACATTTTAGCAAATGTGTCATCGAAGAAAATAGCAATAAATGCATATTATGGTTACGTTTATCCTCTTTTATGTTATGGAGTTATTTTTTGGGGAAATTCAGCCGAAGCTAAGTCTACATTTGTATTGCAAAAAAGATGTATAAGAGCAATTTTCAACATGAGTAGTCTTGATACTTTGCGAGATGTATTCAAAGAAAAAAATTTGTTAACCCTCACTTGTTTATTTATTTACCATATCAGTATATTTGCAAACCAGCATAGAAGTCATTTTTTTACCTCATCAAGCAGATCCGACCTGTTGCGAACTAAATATAAAAATAATATTTTTGTTCCGCAGGCAAATAACGCACTCTATCACAAAAACTCATTTTTCACATCTATCAAAATTTATAATAATCTTCCTTCTAAAATAAAATTGTTGAATGGCTCTACATTCAAAAGAGAATTAAAGAAATGGCTGCTGACTAAGGCATTTTACGATTTAAAAGAGTATTTTAACGACGGGAGAAATGACTATTTACAACTATTTTAATTTGTAACTGATTTGATAAATATAAATGATTGTTATCAAAAACAAAATTACAAGATACTCGTAGTACTACCTATGTAAAATTGTTAATGTTGCACGCCCGTCAAGGGTATACTGTTGTACATTTTATATATTTTAAGACCTTTTTTACACAGTGTGAGCAATAAATATATTCTTATTCTTATTCTTATTCTCATCTGTGAAAATCACAACTCTCTAGCTATCACCGTTCTTCAGATACAGTCTGGTGACAGACGAACGGACGAACAGCGAAGCCTCAGTAATAGGGTCCCGTTTTTACCATGTACGTATATTATATGGAAAACAGGGAGGCGGTTTTTTTGAATATTAACAAAAACTGGATGACAAGATGTTCAAGCCCACTACCAGTCGGAAGCGTGCCCAGCATGCTGGCGGCAGTACCAAGCTGAATAGCGATGTATATGTGTTGGGCCAAATAAACGCTAGCATTTTGGTCACGCGTTGCGTCGGCGAAGCTCTCGGAAAGGCTTTTGAAGATGAAGTCAGCTCCCGGCCTTCACAGGCACGATGACTCAACTCTCAACCCCAAAGGGCTTAAATATAAAACCACTACCGAGGGTTGCATATTTCCGTCGTTTGAGACGCTAAGCTGAATTAGCCGCTGCACTGGCCCTACCATGTGTCTCTCGAAGAAGTGATGGTGCCAGAGTATCGACACAAGCTGCGTCCCACACTAGGGGCCGACTCAACTTCCAAGGCAAAAAACTCATGCCGTCAGGTCTTTTGCCATCGTCACGCGTAAGACCACTCCGGTTTGAGTAGGGCTGGGACATTGGCGGTGGAAAAAGCCAAAGTTTTGTGTGTGAATTGTTCACCAGTATCTATTTATCTGGACGACGTAGTCATAGCTTCTTAAATTAGTCGAGTGAACTTTTTACTTGACTAGAAATTAGTTAGTTGACGTGAAATGATAATAATTGAAGTCAGTTTTTGTTTTTTCGGATATTATTTCAATCCAAATACTGTACTAAATTTAGTGTTCAACAAGCTTCGGTGCAGAAGCAGAACCAAAGCAGAACGTTGTTTTTCTAAAATTGAATAAAATGTTATCTTACTAAGTATTATTATGTATATATTATGTAAAGGTTTGATTTGGTTGAAATTTGAAACACAGATAGTTTATATAGTCTCATATACTTACTACCTATCATCTCGGAAAAAGCATGGGCCCTAACGAAACAAATATTAACGACAGAATGACATTACCAATTAGATTGACATTTGAAACACACATGGTTTAGAGTCTTAAATATTACATCGGCTAATAAGTCTATCACCTACTACTTAGGATATCATCCTGTAAAAATGTACAAGTGGGTAAGTATCAGATCACGCACATCAGCTACAGACACTTCATAATGTATCCTATAAAAATCCTACAAACTTAACACTGCGGCTATGTTCGATACTCCACAACCTTACTACGAGTGTGTTTGATGTTGCTTAAAATATAAAATATGAAGTTGCTAAACTTGAATCAATATATTTTTGTGTGGAAAAACAAATCACTCGGTTTGTGTAATGACCACCCATCCAAATATTTTTACGTAAGTACTACGAATGCACTAATAAGGTCGCAAGATCAACGTACGCGAACGAAGTAGCGGGTTCAGCTAGTATGAAAAATATTAAATAAAAATATTTCTCTTTGAGAGCTTTAGTTCCGTGAATTTACATTCTCTTTAGTTGCTGAAGTCTGTGACAAGACGTGTCGTCGTTGTCGTCTGACGTATTTGAAGTTTGTGTCATTTGAAGTAATCAACAATGCATTGTTGCATATTTACGTACTTTTTAGGGTTCCGTAAAACGTAAAAACGGAACCCTTATAGATTCGTCATGTCTGTCTGTCTGTCTGTCCGTCCGTATGTCACAGCCACTTTTTGACGAAACTATGAGAACTACACTGTTGAAACTTGGTGAGCAGATGTATTCTGTGAACTGCATTAAGATTTTTACAAAAATATTAAAAAAAAAAAATTAGGGTTGCCCCCCATACTTAGAACTGAAACTTAACATTTTTTTTTCCATCAAACCTACAATTGTGGGATGTCTATCGATAGGTCTTCAAAAATGATATTGAGGTTTCTAATATCATTTTTGTCTACACTGAATAATTTGCGAGAGAGACACTTCCAAAGTGGTAAAATGTGTGTCCCCCCCCCTCTAACTTCTAAAATAAGAGAATGAAAAAACTAAAAAAAAATATATGATGTACATTACTATGTAAACTACCAAGGAAAATTGATTTGAACTCGATCTGATGAATAGTTTTTTTAATACGTCATAAATACACTATTATTAAAACTTCGATCACAGTTACAACGAAATACTAGAACTATGTGTACTATGTATATTATGTTACTTGCTGCAACGGAACCCTTCATAGGCGAGTCCAACTCGCACTTGGCTACTTTATTTATTTTCGAATTTAATCTCTCTCTTTTCTATTTTGTGTACCTATTGTTGTTTATGTTTGTCCGTTGGTTTTTATACACTAGCATAACTATTCATACAGTCGAACGTTAGAAGTACTTAAAGCAAAACTCCTGCTACCTCAACTTTACGCTAAAGGGTTTTCCGACAATCCAGCTCAAGATTATCTGAAGATTGGTCACCTGAATGAAGAATCATACTCCAATGAAGAACATTGACGATACTCTCAATGTTTTAATTGAAATAAAATTGCGCTGATACCTATTACCGAATGGAAGCCATAAGAAAAAAGAAGAAGAATGCATTGTTTGCATAGGAATTTTCATATACATGATGTAATATTTATCCGAATAAATACATAATTTGTCACAAACATATAATTTTGAGCAAATTGTCTTCAAGATGAGGGATTTTTTAGGTTCAGTCTTCCTCAAGGTGATGTAGCCACAGATGCGGAGCTGCGGCCATCTCTAGCCGCAGTCGTGAGGGCGAACGTCTCACTCTCGACCATCTTAGCCAAGATGCTGGACAGCGAAAGGTCGTGTGAGTTGGAGGAGCGAGAGCACGCCACGACCTCTCACTCATCTAATGAGGCGAAAGTGGACACGGGAGCGATCCTAAATGTGCACTTGACTCGGATCCGGTTTCCACTGTAAGGTCTGGGGTGTCGGTCGTTTAGACCGCTCCTAGGGATATGATTTTCCGAGGACGTGACCCATCGCTGGTTTCTGACGTGTCACTGAAACCATATGCGGTGAGTTGGATGCCTTCCGCGAGGTGTTCTCGCAAAAAACGGAGCCAATGGCGGAGTCGCGGTCGAGTGCGATAGAGGTCCCAAGACTCTGCTACTAACCCATGGCTGGAGAAATCTACGGGGGTTTTTGTCGGTACCATATCCCTCCATAATGTCGATCCCGAAGTATCCCACTATGTCAATGTGTGACCGTGCGTAATTCTTCGCCCAAATAAAAAATGCGCAAAATTTTCAACTAGGTACTTATTAATAAAAGATCACGGCGAATAGAAAGAAGACGGCGGTCGGCCGCCGGTTGCTCTACAAGATACCATTTGCTTTCTTCTCGAGGAGCTCCCGCATTGACGAGGCGGGGGTCCAGTAGGCGTGACCTGGTCAGCCACAGTGAAGCTAAGAGAAACCCGCAGTGGGACTGCTCGCCAGGGCTATGGGCTCCAAGTCTTGCGGTCCAAGCGACGCGGCCGGGAGGGAGTTGCGCGGCGCAGACAGTGCCTGCGCGACTAAGACATGCCGTAATGCTTGGTGGTAGGCCGTAGAAGAGAGACCTTGGCTAGAGAGGAATACCGGTATTACGGTGCGTCGTACTCCCTGCCCACTGCAGTATGATGGCGGATGCGGTATGTAGGGGAAGAGGAGTGTCGGTATATCGGTGAGCTGCAGAGCTGTCCTCGTCCTCTTCAGCTGGATGGTGATAGGTGACGAGGCCCAGCATTTGACCCGCCGCGGGAGACCAATGGTGTCCAGACGTGAGAACGTCTGGCTCCCACGGTTGGTCACCGAGGTGATCACAGAGTGCATTGGCCCGCGGCGGGTTCGTAAAAGAGTGTGAGAGCATACACATTTTAGTAGATCCCAGTTCTTTTACCTACCTTTTTTTGTTTTTGTACAGTTCTCTTACGGATCATAGCTTTTTAAAGCAATTAATATTTTAGTAGGGATTTAGCTCAATTAGACACGGGTGAAACCGCGGGGCACAGCTAGTTAAATATATAAAAGTGAGGCATCTCTCCATGTAAATGACCTTTTGAGGCAAAACGTTCACATTAAAATTCAAAACATGTCTTATACCTATAAGGCCCGCCCGACGCTACATACCTACCAATTCGAAACTACCAGCATTTCGAATAGCCTATTGCGGTGTGTACATGCATCTTACGATTGATTAGGTATTTAAAACAAAACTGGTTTTTGTGATCAGAAGAAATCAATTCCCACTAGATTTGAAGACACCAAGATTGTAAAAATCGGGAAAACCCCATTCAGGCAACGCATTCCACACCCTAGGCGTTCTTATCACAAAAGTAGAGTCAAACCTCTTCGTGTATGGAACGTCAACCATGAAACCACGTCGCTTTTTCAAAGCACGTGCCGTCCATGCAGCAGTTCAGTACCATGACCGCTGGCCATGCTCATGGCCACGGAGATGAACGCAAAAGTTTGTAAGAATGTATGGATCTATGGATGTATGTTTGTTACTCTGTCAAATAAAAACTACTCAAGTGATCTGAATTAATTTTGGCACATAGATTGATAATAATCTGGAATACTACATAGGGTATTTTTTATCCCGGAAAAATAACAGAGTTGGGACCTTCGCGGGTGAAACCGTAGATCACTGCTAGTATTGACTAAACTAGGTCGCAATATGTTTTGGCAATGGAGTAAGAATTTAAAATATGTCGCGGTTATTTGAAGGTGAGTATCAGTTTTCTGGCTGCTAGTGTTATCTATACATCTATCTATATACATAAATTAAATTGAACGGTCTGTTTGAAATATTAAAATAACCGCTTTTTACTACATGTATACGAATTTATATAATACTAGCAGCGCCCCGCGGTGTCACCCGTTCCTGTTCCCGTTGTTTTTTCGGAATAAAAAGGTAAGGTAACACCGGATCGGAAACAACGCGATATTCAATCATCAAGTAGATCTCAATAATCGTTACAATTACAAGAATAATTAGAAATTGTGTTGTCATTTGAGTAAAAGTAAACCAATTGAATAAATGTAAGAATTAATATTGACAACTGTTCGATCTTTCCCATATAAAATTTCACAAAGGAATGCTCTTCAACGGCTTAGCTCCATCTACTTATAGCGCCAACCCCTCTAAAACTCTTTTGAGATGGCGGGTAGAAGTGAATGGTATCCCACCAGCGCCCTCTATACTAAATTTTATCAGTCATGCCCATTTCTTTCAATAATCAGATACTTGTTCTTTTATGACACATACTTAGACTCAAATCCCAGTATTAAATACAATACTATAGTGAAATACACTGCAAACAAAATACAGGTGATAACAATTGTATAGTTTGCGAACATGGCAAGGATTCTCAAAGCTAACCTATCTCCCAGATATAGGTACTGTTTAAACGCTGATGGTGGCGGGTAGGAAGTGATTATCCTCGCTCCTCAGTGTTGCCATTTATTTACGCGCGCTGTCAACCGGCACCGTCATAAAATATTATACCTAAACTAGCAGCGCCCCGCGGTGTTGGCCGCGTAGTTCCCGTTCCCGTTGTTCCCGTTGTTTTTTCAGGATAAAAAGTAGCCTATGTGTTCCAGCTGATCTTGCGGATACACAAACCGGTTTTATAACTGTATGCCTACAAAATGTACGTTCGTTACGAAATAAAACTATGAGGCTGGAAGTACTTTTGTTAAATGACATGAAGTGTGACGTGTTGTGTCTGACCGAGCATTGGCTTAAGACCAATGAGTTGAGGAGTGTGAGCTTAAATAACTTTGTACTCGCATCTCACTATTGTAGGCCCAACATAGCTCACGGTGGTTCGTGTATCTACATTAGTAGCACAATTAAATTTAAAAATGTAGAACGTTATACTCGATTATCGGTCGAGCAAGTGTGTGAGATCTCCGCGATTGAGTTATTAGACCATAAAATAACTATAATATGTATATACCGGTCGAATTTAACAAACACTTCCTTGTTTTTTCCCGTACTTGAGGACCTGTTCGATATGCTAATTTATGAAAATATGGAGTTTGTTATCTGTGGAGACATAAATATCGACTGCATAAATCCTAATAATAAAGCTGACATTATTAAACTTCGTGACATTTTATCATTACATAATTTAGTTAATGTTGTAGATTTCCCAACTAGAATTGAGGGTAGTTGTGAAACATGTCTCGATCACGTGTATGTAGGTCGCGGGTCGGCGGGCGCGGGCGGCGCGCGCGCGCGGCCGCTCGTGACGCTGCTGTCGGACCACCGCGCGGTGCGCGCCGCCGTGCCGTGCGCGCGCGGCCCGGCCCGGCCGCCGCCGCGGTACGTCAGGAGTTACACTAACGCCAACAAAGCTAACTTTGTATCGGCGTTAGCGGGAACGGATTGGTCTAAATACGTGATTAAGTATCGGGCTTCACCCGAGCACTTAGCTAAAGCTATAGCGAACATACTCCAGTACAATAACGAGGTGTGTTTCCCTTTTAAAATTACTTCTTCTAGTAAAAAAAAAGTCGTTTGGGCGACGAACGAAATTATCACAATGAATAATTTATTAATTGACATGGAAAAACTAAAAATACAATTTCCGTATAATTACGAGTTACAATTAAAAATAGATGAATTTCAAAACAAATACGACGATCTACTTAAAAGTGAAAGAAGTCAGTACTATAACAATATTATTGGGAATTCCGACAACATTACTAAATCGATGTGGAACGTTGTTTGCTCTGAAACCGGTAGAAATAATAGACGTACCGAATACACCGATCTTGTGACGCGACCCGACGGGTCTAGATTTCCCTCCGTAAACCACGCCGTTAACGCCGTGAACGAATTTTTCGTATCGGCGGCGGCGGCGTGCGGCGCGCCCGTGGCCAGCGTGGACGCCGCGACGCGCGCGCTGGCCGCGGCGCGCGCGCCCGCCAACCGTTCGCTGAGGCTGAGACCGTTTACGGCGCTCGAGGTCTACCGTATCATTACAGTTGGGATAGCTCGCAAAAACTCTGTAGATGTGTACGGAATATCTACAGCACTATTGTACACTGCAGCGGAGCCGATATCGCCAATACTATCATGCCTATTTAATAGTTGTTGTAAATATGGTCAATACCCATCCGCCTTAAAAAACGTTAAGATCTCCCCTTTGTATAAAGGCAAAGGGAAACAGGAAGACATAAACAGCTACAGACCTGTGTCTATAATTCCAGTAATAGCCAAGATCTTTGAATACGGTTTAAGTTCTCGTCTAACCCAGTACCTTACGAGCTGTGAATCATTCAGTGACAGACAGTATGCGTATCGCAGTGGCAGATCGACTACATCGTTGGTGAGGGAGGTCGT
This sequence comes from Ectropis crepuscularia, assembly GCA_963693475.1. NCBI lineage: Eukaryota > Metazoa > Arthropoda > Insecta > Lepidoptera > Geometridae > Ectropis > Ectropis crepuscularia. The sequence goes on along the minus strand of OY856368.1, from coordinate 5,779,200 downwards.
TCGTCGAGTGGTGCAGGCCCGCGAGAACAAGATGCAGGTCGCGGTCATACTCTGCGATCTCTCCAAGGCCTTCGATGTGGCCGATCACAGCGTCCTGGCAGCCAAGATGAGCCATTATGGGATTAGAAATGCCGCCCTAAAGCTACTAACGGACTTTTTGTCTAATCGAAGTCAGGTCGTCGTAGGAAATGGAGGAAGAACGAGATCTCAGCCGTTACATACTGTGATTGGAGTGGCACAAGGTTCCTCGCTCTCCAATATAATGTTCTCCCTTCTACTTAATGACCTGCCAGAGAATATTTCCAATGGACACGTCCTCATGTACGCTGATGATGTCGCTGTCATTGTCACAGCGCATTCAATAGACGAGTTGGAACGGAAGATGAACCTCGTGGCAGACAGCCTCGCCAAATGGTTCCTTATCAATGGGCTGATGTTGAACGCTAATAAAACCCAGTTCCTTCATTTTAATTTATCTGGTCGATTATATAGAAACCTAACAGTCGAGATCGGTAACGTTAAGATCGATCAAGTACACTCTGCATCGTTCCTCGGTTTTCAACTCGACAGTGCTTTGACCTGGGAAAACCATATTGACAGGCTTTGCGGTAAAGTTGGCAGTGCCTGCTTCGCTCTGGGGCGCGTGTCGGCCATCCTACCGTACCCCATGGTCCGGCAATGTTACTTTGCATCCGTGCACTCGTTGCTCCAATACGGTGTTGAGATCTGGGGGCGTGCTGCCGAATGGGAGCGCGTCTTTAGAATGCAAAAAAGAGCCGTTCGAGCAATTTTACGGGTGCCACAGGATACACCATTGGCATCATACTTCCGGTCCATGGGAATACTGACAATAACGGGTCTAGTGTGTCTCCAGGCGGCGCTGTACGCCAGGGACCACCCCGAAGAGTACTCGCACGTTGGAGACACGCGCGCGCCCGACGCGGCGCGGCACGCGCACCGGCTGCGCGCGGTGCCGCACCGGCTGGCCAAGTCGGACAAACTGGTACACGTGGCGGCAACAGAAGTGTATAACCGGCTGCCGCACGAAATTAGGGATGCGGCCACAAAGGGTACATTCAAGATCAAACTAAAAAATTGGCTTATCGAACAGGTATTTTACAAGTACTCTGATCTGACCAATGTCAATGTAAATTAAAAATAGGTATTTATTGTTTTTATTCTGTAGCATTTCGTTGTAATTTATTTTTGTACTGTATTTTGTCCTGCTGACTAATAATTTATTTATATATTAATAATTGAATTAATTGCAAATAATATATGTAAAATAGTAATTCAATAATGTGTAAATTTTAATAAAATGACATGTAATTCAATTATGTGTAAAAATGACATGTATCTTTAACGATATTAATAAATGACTTATGACTTATGACTTATGACTTCCAGACTATAATCTATCTGTGTTCCAAATTTCAGCCCGATCCGTTCATACGTTAGGACGTGATTGAGCAACAATCATCCAAACATCCATACATTGACATTTATAATATTAGAAGGATAAATTGTAATACAAATATTTTGGTATAGGTAAGTTTACCGTGTATAGACCGTCTATAGACGGTAGACTTATAATTATTTATTTTTTTACAATTTTTGTCTGTCTGTCCGTCCGTCTGTCTGTTTGTCTGTTCCGGCTAATATCCGAAAAGGTTGGACCGGTGACGGGGTTTTACCTACTAAATAGCTGATGTTATAATGCATAACTTAGGCTACTAGATAGCTAATGTTATAATGCATAACTTAAGCTACTAGATAGCTGATGTTATAATGCATAACTTAAGCTACTAGATAGCTGATGTTATAATGCATAACTTAAGCTACTAGATAGCTGATGTTATAATGCATAACTTAAGCTACTAGATAGCTGATGTTATAATACATAACTTAGGCTACTAAATAGCTAATGTTATAATGCATAACTTAAGCTACTAGATAGCTGATGTTATAATGTGTAACTTAAGCTGCTAGATAGCTGATGTTATAATGCATAACTTAAGCTACTAGATAGCTGATGTTATAATGCATAACTTAAGCTACTAGATAGCTGATGTTATAATACAAACATAACTTAGGCTACTAGATAGCTAATGTTATAATGCATAACTTAAGCTACTAGATAGCTAATGTTATAATGCATAACTTAAGCTACTAGATAGCTGATGTTATAATGTGTAACTTAAGCTGCTAGATAGCTGATGTTATAATGCATAACTTAAGCTACTAGATAGCTGATGATATAATGCATAACTTAAGCTACTAGATAGCTGATGTTATAATACATAACTTAGGCTACTAGATAGCTAATGTTATAATGCATAACTTAAGCTACTAGATAGCTGATGTTATAATGCATAACTTAAGCTACTAGATAGCTGATGTTATAATGCATAACTTAGGCTACTAGATAGCTAATGTTATAATGCATAACTTAAACTACTAGATAAGCTGATGTTATAATGCATAACTTAAGCTACTAGATAGCTGATGTTATAATGCATAACTTAGGCTACTAGATAGCTAATGTTATAATGCATAACTTAGGCTACTAGATAGCTAATGTTATAATGCATAACTTAAGCTACTAGATAGCTGATGTTATAATGCGAATAAACGAAAACGAACAGGGTTCCGCGATATAAACAAACAATAAAAATTGGCAGTCATAGGAACTGCCGATAGAAAAGAAATCTTATAACTCCTAAACTAAGGGGGAGGGGGGTCACCAGTAGTAATACAATATGTCAAATTAAATAGACTAAAGGCCGGTTTGCATTTTGATTAGTGCGACTGCAAGTGCGAGTGAGATTGCGAGTGCTAGTGAGTAATCGCGACTGATTACTATGCTCTCGCAATAATCAATCGGTGTCCACACGTGTTTGCTACTAATCACTCAACACCTGCACTACTCACTCGCACTCGCACTAATCAAAATGAAAACAGGCCTTAACTCATAGCACTCCACGATTTTACCCGCGTAGTTGCAGTTCTTTTTCCGCGTTAAAAATAGTCTATGTATCGTTACATAAATTTTGAAGTGTTTTAGATTTAACGGATACGGTTATGGGGGGTCATGTCCTCTGTGAATTTTTCAGATCGTGCCTGGACCCGGGGTGACCTGGAGATTTCCATCTTTCCCGAGCGTGATGTTTGAGGTCAAGCCACACCTTTGCCAGTTATTCTACCGCCAAGCAGTAATGTGCAAACATTACTGTGTTCCGGTTTGAAGGGGCAATGTTTCCAGAGAAATTACGGGGCTTAGAGATACAACATCTTAGATCTCTGGGCGACGAGCGCAGTGCAGTGCTAGGTAATGATTTGAACTCTTCATGTTCCATTAGCTGCATGTCGCTGTGCTGTCATGTGGCAGGCATGCTTACCACCAGGCGCATGTCCTGCTCGGATTGTCACGCTTTATTTAAAAAAAAAAAAAGTTTTCACTTCAAAAAACCCTTGAAGCTTGCGTGAAACCAGGGTCATAACTAGTTAATAATATGACATAACCAGTTCCAATACCAGGTCATATTCTATTCCGAGTACCTAATTTTATGCAGTCTGACCCAGATTTTACCAACCATTTATAAAGAGCCCACGACAACCTTCGTAATTTTATAAAAGCTGAAAGTTTTTCTGAGCATGTCCTATAGAGGTAAGAACGACCAACGACTACAGATACACTACAGACTACAACGGAGTTTGGGTAGTCGTTACTTCCGCAGATATCAGGTAGTAAAGGTACCTATATGAAACGGTAGGTACCCTAGTTTCGTCAAAGTTTAAAGCTCAATTTTAATAAGATTCCGTAAAATGTAAAAACGGAACCCTTATAGATTTGTCATGTCTGTCTGTCCGTCCGTATGTCACAGCCACTTTTTGCCGAAACTATGAGAACCACACTGTTGAAACTTGGTAAGTAGATGTATTCTGTAAAGTATTTAGTTTTTTACAAAAAAATATAAAAACGATACATTTTGGGGGCGCCCCATACTTAGAACTGAAACTAAAAAAAAAATTTTTCGACAATGTTAGGTATGTGTTGGGTGTCTATAGGTATGTCTTTACAAACTTCCAACGTAAATTTGTTTGAACTTGATCTAGTAAGTAGTTTTTTTAGTACGTCGTAAATAATACACTATTACTTGCTGCTACGGAACCCTTCACGGGCGAGTCCGACTCGCACTTGACCGCTTTTATTTACATTTTGTTCGGGATAACTTTCGAAATCTCGTCTTGCATTGCCAGACACTTTTGACAGTTGCTACCTCCTGCCAGACACCCCTAAAATCATGGATTTCAATTTTATTTTGCTGTTTATCCCATATCTTTGCCTAAACTGCAATAAATTCCACCGGCGTACAATAAAAAAAGTTTTGTTTTTGAGTTTAGTTTTTCTGTCAATGAACGTTATGCATGTACCTACTTTTGTACGTGGACGTGAACAAAATTTACGGACCAAATGAACCACCAGGAGACCTAGGTAGGATGATAGAAGGGTATAAAATAATAAGATTCAGGACTATGACAAGTGACGGCACTTGTAAGCTGTCCAACTGAGTGCAGTTGATTGCAACCCTCGATCATTTCTCCTTGTCGCATTTTGTACGGCATTACGGCATTGCGGAATAATGGATTAGAAGAGGTATTGAACCTGGTTGGGACCAATGTCGTACATAATCAAACGACCAAATTTACTCTGTGAATCGTCGGAAAATTATATAATAATAAAATTATTCCGACAAACAAATTAATAAAAAAAAAATTATATATATTTTTAATACCTTTTCTAATTGATTATTCCGCAACGCCGTACAAAAATCATGCGACAAGAAGGAGAAATGATCGAGGGTTGTACTTATTAAGCGAATACGTACATACCACACGGTGAAAAAAAGTTTGAAATCGGTCCAGTAGTCCCTGAGATTAGCGCTGTCAAAAAAAACCTCTTATAGCTTTATATTAGTACATTCTAATATTAGTATAGATTATCTGATGACGAACACAATAGGAAATAAAACCGTCGGTTTCAACAAAGAGCTGCTTAGAATGCAGCACAGCTATTTAAACTAATTAATATCCATCATATTACGCTTATTACTATTCAATACTCAATAAGTAATGCACATAAGTACATTACTTAAGTAGCATTAATGATGCACCGATCATAGAGTAAGGCAATTTTATGGACGGCGTTACGCAACACTTACCAACAAAAAACAATTAAAATAGATACTAGCAGCACCCCAAGGTTTTACCCGCATAGTTCCCGATACCGTTATTTTGCCGGGATAAAAAGTATAGTAAATCTTATGTGTTCTTCCAGACAATAATCTACCTGTATGTATTCCAATTTTCAGCCCGAACCAAACATCCATACATTGACATCAATAATATTAGTAGGAAGTATGCTTAGTAGGTAGCACAACTACTGTCATTATGAACGATGAGGCAACCTTGAAATTGATATCGAGTTGTAATAATAATTGCAATACGATTAGGAAATCATAAAATCATTGAAAAAAAGTAGTAAATTTTACCTAATTTATAATTTCTCAGTGCTCAAATTGTACATATTGGGGTTCACTCAAGCAACATGCTTTACAATTTACCAGCCCCAATATAAGCAAAGCTTGTACTATAAGAGCTAACTTGAAATTTGTCTAAGTGAATGAAAATACATTCTAACGATACAATTTTTGTAGTGGTAGGACTCTTCGCAGAGTCCGCCTGGGGAATTACCACACCTTTGCCATTTATTCTACCGCCAACCAGTAATGTGCAACCATTATTGTGTTCCGGTTTGAAGGGTAATGTTTCCAGATAAATTACTGGGCTTAGAGACATAACATCTCAGATTTCTGGGTGGCGAGCGCAGTGCAGTGCTAGGTAATGATTTGGACTCTTCATTCGGTTCCAATAGCTGCGTGTCACTATGCTGTTATGTGGCAGGCATGTTGCTTACCATCAGGCACATGTCCTGCTCGTCTCGTCACTCTTTAATTTAAAAAAAAAACATAAAAACACCCAGAATGATAGAAAAAAAATACACATTTATTGGTTTTGGGTGGGAATCAAAACCACTTAATTTAATTGCATCATATTGACTTTATTTTAAAAGTAAATAGAAACAAGCGTGAAGGTTAGAAGGTTAGAGTGAAAACTACCGAAAGTCATAATAAACTAGCGGCCCGCTCCGGCTTCGCTCGAATAATAACCTAGATATCAACTGCAGCGCCATCTGCCGGGCTGATTTGTGAATCTAAACCTTCCAGGGCCCTACCCAAACGTATACAAAAAAAAATCATTCAAATCGGTCCAGCCGTTTAGGAGGAGTTCAATAACAACGAAAAGTGGCATTGATTTTTATATATATAGATGATGATAGTAAAATTTAATATTTTATTTTTTCAAAATTCTACTTACTATTAATACTATATCATATTAATAAAAACAGCAAACTAATAAAAACTAGCAGTGTCCCGCGGTTTCACTCGCGTAGTTCTCTTTATTTGTCCGGATAAAAAGTTCAAAAACCTATGTGTTCTCCCAGATGATAATCTAACGTGTTCCAAATTTCAGCCCGATTGAAGTAAATAAACATAAAGTTAAACTAAACATATAATATTTTTGAATCTACCATACTAGTTATTAATTTAACCTGTTTAATTAATATAACCTGTTTGGTAACATGTTGCATAAATCTGACCATGCGCAAACGCAGCCACCTTGTCCTTAAACTTGATAGTAGCGAGTGTCTGTCAACGCGCGCGCGCGCATTGAACTCGATCGCGATTTATCGCAAAATAAACGACTTTTTTAAAGTGCAACCAGAGTATTGCTAAAGTGAACAGTGGTTTTGAAAAATTAAATGCAATTTATTTTAAAACTCAAGTACTTATGTACATTTACCAAAAATAAAATTAAAAAGAACAATACAAGGATTTGTTATCGAATTCATCCATTTAAATTTAACAAAATTATTTTAATACTCGATATTGTGTATGATTTTGTAAAAAAACTAATTTTTGCTGTTGCAAAAAAATAATAACTTTGATATTTATGCGACGGGAATCTAATTTGAATTTAAAAATTATGAATGCATCACAAAACAACATTTTCGAATACAAACAATGTAATTATTTGTGAGAACACATCTTATTGACTGTAAAAAAAAAACGTATCTCAATCTCAACAGAACGAGTTTTTCTATATTTTGTTGTATTCTAGATCAATATATAAGAAGAGTAAAACTTCTGTCATGTGTAGAATAGCGGTCTATTGAAGGATTTTAAAGCACATCAAGGTGAGTTGGTTTTGAATTATATTATTGTTTTGATCGGATTTTAATAAATTATCACGGACGTAACAATTTTATTAAAATAAGCGGAAAAGTTTTGAAATATTATAATCAGACAATTTATTAAATTTATGATTAAACATCTATTATATAAATAACTTATTTTACAATAGACTGGCCTCGTGGCTTAGTGGACAGTAGGTAACTCTGCCTGCGAAGCCGAGGGTCGCCGGTTCGATTCTCACCCAGTGCAAATATTTGTGTGATGAATTCAAATATTTGTACTATGTCTGGATATTTCTATGTGTAATAAGCATGTACTTAAACCTATATACGTATTATATCAGCTATCTGGCCGCCATAGTACAAACTTTGCTTAGTTTGGGGTTAGAAAGTGTTGTGTGTGAATTGTCCACCAATATTTACTTTTTATAATTTTTGGGCAAAGTAATAAATAATAATTTTTCAACAAACTTGCTCATAAAGTGGCTCTAATTTCACCGCAATCAGGCATATAATGACACCTATAATCAAACGGTGACTTTTCATTACTATTACTCACAAGTGAGATATAGAGTTTTTTAATTGCTTGACTTACTTTATTCTCAAAATAAAACAAATCAATTAATATATAGCTATTGCTTGCTCACTTTATACAGCTTCGTCTTTAAATAAATAATTTTAACTTGTACGTGTCATAAAATACAATATTCACTGAAATAGATTTTTTTTTAAATAAAGAAAAAACTGAATTCCACATTTTGTAATTGGCCAAAAGAAAAAAACTATCCACTGAAAGCAAAAAAAACTTATTTTTTTAGTATGTGGCTTAGTTGCGCACGCATAATATATTACATTTGATTATTTTTTTCCCGCCAAAAAGAATTTTTTTCTGTAGCTTTTTATCGCTGTAGAAATGTTTTTTGTAGTAATTTTATTCTCATATCAAGTGTGTAGAAAAAAGTAGTATGATACACGTGTGTATTGATGATTACCGTCTTCGGCTCTCTTAAGACCCTCGCCTTCCAACTTTACACACTTATAACATAATCTACTATTATTTCATCATCATCATCCACAGCCTTCTCTATCCCACTGCTGGATATAGGCCTCTCTTTTCCCATGCCATCTTCCTCGGTCCTGTGCCAATCGAGTCCAGGGGGTCTACCGCCGAACGAAAAATGTCATAGCTCTGATGTTTCTCTCTCTTTTCTTTTCGCTTGAAATGATAGAGACAGCATTAGCAAAGCGATACCCGATTTAGTTAGGCGGTAGAAGCGCTGGTTCGACCCGCGATAGATACGATAACGTCGAACCATCTTGCAGCTACTATTATATAATTAAGTAAATTATTAATAATTATTTTTATTAATTAATAAAAATATCCGCTATCCGCTTAATATTCGCTTAATTATCACGCTTAATTACCAATCGCCGATTGGCGATTCAGCGGGAATGCGGGCAGTATTATGGACTGGCCTGGCCTCGTGGCTTAGTTGGTAGTAGCTCTGCCTGCGAAGTCGATGGTCGTGGGTTCGATTCCCACCCGGTGCAAATATTTGTGTGATGAATTCAAATGTTTGCACTGTGTCTGGGTGTTTCTATGTATAATAAGTATGTATTTAAAACTATATAAGTATTATATCAGCTATCTGGCCGCCATCACACAAGCTTTGCTTAGTTTGGGGTCAGATGGTGTTGTGTGTGAACTGTCCACCAATATTTTTTTCTATTTTTTTTATTTATTATATTGAGTTATACCGCGCGCAGTACAATAAGTATGTATTAACTATTTTATCAGATATCTGGCCGTCATAGTACAAGCTTTGCTTTTTTTTAACATAATATAAGTATAGGTTAACACTTGACCGCCATCTCGCCTGATGTTAAGCGACGATGCGGTCTACGATAGAGCGTGTTTACCTAGAAAAAATCGATTCACTCTCGATTTGAAGACACAAAGATTGTAACCGTCGGAGAACGGCAACCCACTCAGGCAACGTATTCCACAGCCTAGACGTTCTTATCACAAAAGTAGAGTCAAACCTCTTTGTTCGTGTCTTTGGAACATCAACCATGAAACGATGTCGCTTTTTCGAGCTACGAGCATTCCGATAGAAAAAAGGACAGAGTGGTATCAGATCGTGCAAATCAGTCGCACACTCTCCGAAGTGTATCCGATTAAAAACCGATAGGCTAGCAATTTTTAGGCGATGTTCAAGACTTTGAAGTCTTTTTCGCTTAGTTTCTCTTTTTTGCTTAGTTTGGGGTCATATATTATGGTATTCGTTGTGTGTGAATTGTCCACCAATATTTATTTATTCATTAATACCACAATACTCTATAAAAATAAATATCTACGGCTGTATTTGGATCAATGACCAAAACGTTTGTATCTCCTAAGAACGGTTCTAATTTTAGTACCGTGTTTGTTTTATAAATGAATATAAAATATTCGGATGGCGAGCGAATTGAAGTACGTGGTAGGAAGTTCAAGTCTTTGTGTTAGTTAGTTTTATCACGTGTTGCTCGTTCCGTTTTCTTATGTTTTTTGAAATAAAATTAACGCAACAAAAAAAAATACAGTGAGTCTCCGAGAGTACTAACAGAAGCGAAAATAATGTATATGTTCGTGTAGAATGGTCAACTGACTGTGTAACTACTCCGTGATTCACACTTGTGACTTAGACGTTTACACTTTTACACACTTATATATTACAATTGAAACACTTTATCACTTTAACAGAAGACAGTTTATTTGTTAAACCATCGTAGGTCTATGTACATTCAAATCATTTCAACACCGCCAGCTAAATCGATGGTTGCGCCATCTAGTTTTATATCAACGTAATTATACAGTTCGTATATTTATACTTATATCATAAAGCGACTTAAACAGTGTACTATAAAATATGTATAAATAAATACTAATTTACTTTCTCCAGTAAAACCAAAACGGATTTAAATTTAAAATTAAATCACAAGTAATATAACATATAAAAATAAATCACAAATAAAAAAAGACACTCGATCGTTCATATTTCAGAAACCGCCATACCACTTTTAATAAAAATTATTTGGGATTAGTTCTGAACTATCTACTAAACAAAAAAAGAACTATCAATTCGATTCACAAATGGCGGAGCTCGAGTAATATTAAAAAAAAAATGGCAGTCATAGGAACTGCCGATAGAAGTGAAAACTTATAACTCAGAATTTGATAGCTTACCTTGGAAACTACACGGGTGTAACCGGAGGGTGTGGCCTCGCCATCATGGCATGGCCATCTAGAAATGCGTTAGCATTTCCCATTGGCTCACGCATTTCTAGATGGCCATGCCATGATGTCGAGGCCACGCCCTTTCAGCATTTCCCATTGGCTGACGCATTTCTAGATCCCCAATCGCCAAGAACCCGAGTTTACCCGAAGATTTCTTATCATACCCGAGCGTGACGCTAGAAATCAATTTACACCCCACGAAAAATCTGTCTAGGCGCGCCTAAAGAAGTTTTCACTTCAGAAATATGTAACCGAATTGCCTCCTTTTTTAAAGTCTGTTAAAATTGTAATGAAACCACACTTATCTATAGAAATCAACTACCTCGTGCTATTGTAGATGACGGACGTTACAAACCAAAGCATATGCTAACACAGGCTTAACTAAGACCACCTGAGACCACGACACGAGACCGCGACAGGAGACCGCGACCGGTAACCACGACAGCCATTTGACATTATAGAATTGTATGGGCGCCAGTTCGCGCACATCTATGTATGTAAGAAAATCTTGGAGTCTTAATTTGACCCACTTCCCGGTCTTTGATTAGGATGAAATTTTGCACACGCTCTGAATCCTGATGACAATAAATTACTAGCTAAGAAACGTCATTACAAATCCAATATGGCGGACATCCAAGACGGCGGACAGGCTATTTGAAATGCACCCCCATGATATGGATATCAAATAAAAGGGTTTGCTGTGGGGAATACGAAAAAATAGTCACGTGACCTAAATTCAACATGGCAGACACCCAAGATGGTGGATTGGCTATTTCAAATGCACCCCCACGATATAGGTATTAAATGAAAGGGAATTGCTGAATGGGATACAAAAATAAAAATTACGTAACTTAAATCCAATATGGTGGCCGTTCCAAGGTGGCGGATTGGCTATTTGAAATGCAAAAGCGTGTGTTTTAGTTTTTTAAACTATTATAATAATTATTTTATTGAACTTGGCTCTGATTTCACATTTTTGTTTTTGATGAGATATTCTTATCACGAAATGTATAAATAAATATTACCATGGTACATTTTGTCTTCAGCATTTAAAATAAATGGAAAAATACTGAGAGCCATTGCGACCCATCCACACTGGGCCAGCGTTGAGTTTTTTTATTTTTGACTAAATTATAAGTTTAGGTACATTTTCCTAATGTTACTGCAAAAACACAACTACTTACTATTTATTTTCTTCTAAAAAGATGTAATTGGTTTAAAGAATCTTTCAATGCTATATGTAAATCTAATTCTATATTAACAAAACTAAAATACAATGAGAACTACACTACGCTACATACCTAACAACTACTTACACTAAGCACACCTGAATTATCCATAGACCAATGAAGGTCTACAGATAATCAAGATGTTCAAGCCCACTACCAATCGGAAGCGTACCCAGCATGCTGGCGGCATTACCACGCTGAATGGCAATGCTTATGCGTTGGGCCAAATAAACGCCAGCATTTTGGTCACGCGTCGCGCCGACCAAGCGCTCGGAGAGGCTTTTGAAAACGAGGTGAGCTCCCGGCCCCCACGGACCCAATGTCTCAACCCCAAAGGGCTCAAATATGTAACCTCTTCCGAGGGTTGCATATTTGCGCCGTTTGAGTCGCTCAGCTGAATTAGCCGCTGCACCAGCCTTACAATGCGTCTCTGGAAGATGTGATGGTGCCAGAGTATCGACGCAAGTTGCGTCCCACACTAGGGGCCGACCCAATTCTATATCTTTTTCCCCGTGACCAACCGGTTAGGCAGCGGGACAGCCTACAGGGAAATAGGTAATAACTTGTTAATAAACTTCGCACGAGAGGCATTTGAATAATTACGCAATTTAATATTTATTACCTAGTAATTTAATGAGTAGATTCTACTAATACGAGGATATAAGATGGTGGATGTACGTGTGAATGTTTGTTTTTGAAGTGAAAACTTCTTTAGGCGCGCCTAGACAGATTTTTCGTGGGCTGTGAATTGAATTTATTCGTCACGCTCGGGTATGATAAGAAAGCTTCGGGTAAACTCGGGACCATGGCTATTGGCCATCTAGAAATACGTCAGCCAATAGGAAATGCTGAAAGGGCGTGGATAGGTCATCATGGCATGGCCATCTAGAAACGCATCAGCCGATGGGAAATGCTGACGCATTTCTAGATGCCCATGCCAAGATGGCGAGGCCACGCCCTCCGGTTACACCTGTGTAGTTTCCAAGGTAAGCTATCAAATTCTGAGTTATAAGTTTTCACTTCTATCGGCAGTTTCTATGACTTCCTATTTTTTTATTTTAATGATATTTAGTAGATAAATATAGTCTGTAATAACGTACCTATGGGCTCGTATTGAAAATATCACATAAGACTTTTTTCTAATATAGAGTGACGAGACGAGCCGGCCATGTGCATGATGGTAATACCACATGCCGATAGCACCACAGTGACACGCAGCTATTGGACCATGTAGAGTCCAAATCATTACCTAGCACCTCAGTGTGCCCGTCACCCGGAGATTTAAGATGCTTTATCCAATGACGTCAAAGGAAGGACTGAACTGTGGCTTACTGAACATTTTTTGGCATTATAATGTCCAGCAAACACTCGTTCACTCCCGCGCACTGATCGCTGTGAACTGAGTCGCATGTCGCATGGCCCTAAAAATGAAATTTTAGGCCCAACGCGGTTGTGTCATTTTGTCGCACCTTTGGCCAGGTCCTTATATAATATAAGTCTATTGTTTTATCTCTATGCCTTGTATGCCTTGTAATTTCACTGGAAACATTAACACATTCGTGTGTAGAGAGTTTATAACGATTTGTAAACAATTAATCTTCCGACGTTTTAGTCTTCTCATGATCTTAGCCCTTGTAATGAATGCTACCGAAACGTCGTGTCGTAAAGTTATTACAATTATTAAGGCCGATTTTAACTGAACGAACATAGAGCTAGAGCTGGAACAAGAGCATTCTTTCTCGATCTTTTAGTGTAAACGAAAGATCGTTCTTAGCGTTTTTCATATTATATATTCCATAGAATCTTTGCAAACGCAAACAAAACAACGAAAGAATGCTCTACGTTTGTTTACACCAAATGAATTTGATACAGTGGGGATAGAATGAGCATTCGTTCGTCTGATGTAAATCAGCCTTTATAGAACTAACTATTATAGAACCCGACTAAGTAGATACGCGTTTATTTGGCCCACTGCATAAGCATTGCCATTCAGCGTGGTAATGCCGCCAGCATGCTGGGTACGCTTCCGATTGGTTCAAGGCTTGAACATCTTGATTACCTGTAGACCGTCATTGGTCTATGGATAATTCAGGTGTGCTTAGTGTAAGTACTTAGTTAGTTGTAGCGTAGTGTAGTTCTCATTGTATTTCAGTTTTGTGTATAAAGATACTGTAGGCATATAATTTTTTATGTAAGTTTAAATCGCAAAAAATGTGTAACCAAACACACTTAGGCTGCTTCACATCACCGCAAAACTCCATTAATCTCGAGACAATTATATAATTAACTACAACAAGAGCTACGCGGGTGTAAACTGTTGGCGCTACTGACATTATAAAAAATCATGTAATTATACGCCCGCTACTTCGTCAACGAACAACTTAGAAAAAAAAGTTGAGAGGTGTCAAGGGACACCCGGATGGAACGAAGTTCTTGTCGATTAAGGCGGGTAATCCTCCCTGATCTGAGGCCAACGTTATAAGTGGAGGCAGACACGATATCCATCGGCGTTACGACAGTAGTGAAGGAATTGTAATAAAAAAATTAAGTTATAATTATATTTTTTTATTACTTATTAACAAATATAATGTAAGTTAACATAAACTGAAGGAGTAGCATTGAGGTTTTATATAAACATTATAACAATGATTCATTATTATCATTCCGAGTGTTAGCCATTCGGATTGCATTTAGAAACAGTACTCATATTCATTCCAATGTTGCCTAGGTACAAATATTAGTTTTACGAATGAAATTTGTCGAAATATGCGTCAATCACACCAATCGATATTACATGAACATTACGATATATAATATACGATAGTATATAACGTGACAACATCATTACAATACATTGATGAAATATTACAGACAATAGAATCGAGTGGAAAAACAAGTACAAAATCAAAAATTTTGATTTACCCCCAACTACCTATGATTTGTAATCTGTATAACATTGAACTAATTCAAGCCCTTTCATTTGATACCCATATTGAGGGAGTAGTACGTGAAACGTATTTCGCCATTTTGTGGTGGCAGCTTTCTTGGATTTGAAATTTGTCATAGTGCATAGTATTCTATTAGTCGAGCCCTTTCATTTGATACCCATATTGAGGTAGTAGTGTCCAATCACACTATCAGTTCATTACACGCAACGTGACGTACTACGTCTGAACTACGACGTAAAGTGTAATCCTGGATGAATGGAACAGTTTCGTGACTGATGCCTGCAGCTGAATATAGTAGGATGAAACCCATTGTAAATGGAAGAGAATATGACAAAAGTGAAAGAAAATCGTCAAATAACTGTATTTCGGGTTTATTTTGCGGTTCTGAATGATTACTTTACATAAATTCTCAGGAAAAAAAGAACAAAATTATCGTACCGGTATTGACCTCTCCAGATTTTCTATGACACTAGAGTAGGATACAATCCACAGCTGATTAAATTTTGAGTTCTGCGCCACCTATTGGTAATTATAGGAACTTTGATGTGCAAGTCGAGTCGGCAGTGGTCGTAGTGTTGGTCTAGCCTCTAACCAAATACTCATAGGGATTGTGCAACGCCATCTATTTTTAAGCGCAAGAGTCAGTTTGTAGTGATAAATCGCCAATAGAATTTTTTTTTGTTATTGTTTGTTAGAAAATACTTAGATTTAAATTAAATGCGT
Source organism: Ectropis crepuscularia (assembly GCA_963693475.1). NCBI lineage: Eukaryota > Metazoa > Arthropoda > Insecta > Lepidoptera > Geometridae > Ectropis > Ectropis crepuscularia. The sequence continues at coordinate 5,763,708 of OY856368.1, read as the reverse complement.
TGATAAGAGGGATCCTTTATAAAAACTATTATTCTCAGGAAAAAAATAACAAAAAGAATGTTGAGAGAAAAAAGAACAAAAAGAGTATTGCGGTAACTACCGGGGCTCGAACCGGGGGCACCTATCCTCATAGGTGACCCCTTACTTACTAATTGCGCCAACCGGTCATTATTTTCATGGGTGAAATTTGTTATCGTATTCTAATTCTTCTAATTCTATGACGTCATAGGCACGAAACGTTACAACTTTTTCGTGAGAATTTTTTCCGTCTAGCTCCCTTTCATAACGCGCGATAAGGAACTTCGTTCCAAAAAAATGGCAGGGAACTGCCGATAGAAGTGAAAACTTATAACTCAGAATTTGATAGCTCACTTTGGAAACTACGCGGGTGTAACCGGAGGGTGTGGCCTGGCCATGGTCATCTAGAAATGCTGACACATTTCTAGGTAGCCAATGGGAAATACTGACGTATTTCTAGATGGCCAATGGGCACAGTCCCGAGTTCACCCGAAAATTTTCTATTATGCCCGAGCGTGACGTTAGAATTTACTTCGCAGCCGACGAAAAATCTGCTTGTGGTCCGTCAAAAGAAGTTTTCACTTCAAAGAAAGTGTTTCTCTAAATTAGCATTTCTTTTAGAAACATAAAGTTATATTAATTTTTTAATTAAAGATTGACGAGACGAGCAGGACTTGTGCCTGATGGTAAGAAACATGCCTGCCACATGACAGCACAGTGATACGCAGCTATAGGAACATGAAGAGTCCAAATCAACACCTAGCACTGCACTGCGCTCGTCACCCAGAGATCTAAGATGTTATATCTCTGAGCCCTGTAATTTCTCTGGAAACATTGCCCTTCAAACCGGAACACAGTAATGCTTGTACATTACTGCTTGGCGGTAGAATAACTGGCAAAAGTGTGGTACTTCCCCGGGCGGACTCTGCCAAGAGTCCTACCACTACTACACTATACAGTTATACCGTATGTTGGCATTATTTCGGGTACCTAGCTTCTGTGTCATTGGAATAATCTATGGCTTGCTCAGCGCAAATTTGTGGATGATGCATGTCTTCTAAAGATGTTTTTCATGGAACACACCGGTTTTTTCGCGATGTTTTCCTTTACCGTGAAAGCCTGCAAACTTCTACACTTAGAAAAATAATCAGAGGTAGGAATCGAACCCATGACCATGATAATGGCTCGAAGACATCTTCGCCACTATAGCTCACCATGGTTTTCGCAACAAATAACAAATATGTACCTACTAAGTATAATGGAAGAGTCATCAGGCTTATAGTATAAAAACCCAGTTGATATTTCAAAAATACTCGAGCAAAGAGAGACCGATCCTTAAGCTATAAATCAACATTTATTTCACATTTATTAACATTATAATAAAACATAATGATATTCGTCACAATTATCAAGTCGTGTGGGAGGTTAAACTCTAATCGGAAGCTCCACTTCCGAAGAGTCACTTCCTTGTTCCTGAGTATTAATTAAAGCGATTTGATCCGTTTGAGTTTATGTGATGTCACAAATATGTCTATAATTTCTATAACCGATTTTCGTCAATCAATCAATTCAAATTTTGAACAAATTCGGTTATTCAAATGACGCAACCTTTAATACATGCTGTCACGCAACGAAATCTCTCAAAAAGCAATATTTTCCCCCCGTTTTTGTTACATTTTTCATAGATGCTCAAGTCCTGTTGATAATAATTCCTCGATAAATTGACTATCCAAGAGAGATAGAATCTTTCAATTCGAACCAGTAGTTTCCAAGATCCTTGCGCTCAAACAAACAAACTTTTCAGCTTTATAATATTAGTTTAGATTGGCTAACACTCGGCTGCCACCTCGCCTAGAAGAAACCAATTCACTCCCGAATCAAAGACACCAAGAACGTATCGGGAATAATCCATTCAGGAAACGTATTCCACAGTTTAGACGTTCTAATTTCTATAGTAGGGTCAAACATCATCGTTTGAGTTTGAGTTCATATCCTACTCTCCGAAAATAGCCTAGGTAGTACCTGAGTGACCGAGCTTTGCTCGGTTTAAATACTGAGTAGGTATGCTTAGATACCTACAGATAAAGAGAATATATAAGAGATAAGGCTACCGAAATAAAAGATTTTCTCAAAAAAAAAGAAAAAAGAACTTGAAAAAAAAAGAGAAGCCATCTGTATTCGTACCCGGGTCTACTACTTCATGACCGCGCAACTTATCGACTGAGGTATTATACTGTCGTGCGGTGGTGCGAAATTTACCGTCGCATTCTAATGTTTAATGTAACAGTTTTTCATTTCCTAAAAAACAAGATTTATCGTCCCCGAAACCCCCTGCATACATCATTTCATGGTAATCGTTCGAGCCGTTTCCGAGATTAAGATTTTAAGCTGCCTATACACACTGGGCCAGTGCAGGCCAACGCGAGTGTCGACAAAACGGCACTAGGCAAAACGTAGCATCCACACACTGGGCCAGTGGAGGCCAACGCGAGCGCCGACAAAACGGCACGAGACAAAACGTAGCATCCACACACTGACCCAGTGCAGACAAAAAAGCGGCACGAGACAAAACGTAGCATCCACACACTGGCCCAGTGCAGACAAAAACGAGGTAGGCCAATAGGAGAACAGGACGGTACTCGCCGCGCGCCTTTGTTTTGTGCACAAAAACCGACACCGGTCACGAGAGACGAGTCGAGACAAAACAGCCCTATACACACTGGCCACTTGCCGTCACTCGGCCAGCGAGGCGAGCGACGCGAGTCATCACAAAACGACCCTCCACACACTGGCGTTGGCCTGCACTGGCCCAGTGTGTATAGGCAGCTTTACATATTATATACAAGAATTGTTCCTTTAAAGGTATAAGATAAGATAAGCTAGTAACTTTGCGGTGACCTCTTTCCTCAAGAAGTTCTGCAACTTTTATCAAAATCCATTAGACAGTAAAGGTCATCCCAAGCCGAATAAATAACAAAAAATCGAAGTCTAAATTATGTACCTATATCTCTTTATCCTAAGGATAGTTGGTCTGAGTCTTTACCTGTCTACCTGAAAGACAGGTTGTTATTTTTTGGGATTAGCATATTCGCGAGCGTGTCTGCAAAATTACCACTTTATATTAACTAGTGTCAAGGTCGAACACAACTAACTGTTCTGTACAATCATACTAATACTATAAATGATACAGTTGCTCACGTTATATCAAGCTCAAATTCGTTCTTGTATGGAGTACTGTTCGCATCTTTGGGATGGTTCGGCTAAGTATCAGCTGGAGGCCTTGGAATCGATCGAGAGACGTTCCAAAAGGCTCATAGGCAACGACACTCTTGTGCGAAAAAGACTTCAAAGTATTGAACATCGCCGAAAAGTTTGCCTTTCTGTTTTTTATCGGATATACTTCGGAGAGTGTGCGACTGATTTACATGATCTATTACCACCTTAGCCTTTTTTCTATCGGAATGCTCGTAGCTCATAAAAGCGACATCGTTTCATGGTTGATGTTCCAAAGACACGAACGAAGAGATTTGACTCTACTTTTGTGGTAAGAACGTCTAGGCTTTGGAATGAGTTGCCTGAGTGGGTTTTCCCTGTTGGTTACAATATTTGTGTCTTCAAATCGAGAGTGAATCGGTTTCTTCTAGGTAAACACGCTCCATCGTAGACCGCATCGTCGCGTAACATCAAGCGAGATGGTCGTCAAGTGTAAACCTATAAAAGTTAAAAAAAAAAACGAAAGTTTATATGTTTGTACGGAGGTTGGTTACTCTTAGAAGCAAAAACTTCCGTAATTTGAATTTGATTCCGTAATTGAATTTTATATTTCTTTTAAAATAAAGAGTGACTAGACGAGCAGGGCACGTGCCTGATGGTAAGCAACATGCCTGCCACATAACAGCACAGTGACACGGAGCTATTGGAATATGAAGAGTCCAAATCATTACCTAGCACCGCACTGCGCTCGCCACCCAGAGATCTAAGTTGTTACATCTCTAAGCCCTGTAATTTCTCTGGAAACATTGCCCTTCAAACCGGAACACAGTAATGTTTGCACATTACTGCTTGGCGGTAGAATAACTGACAAATGTGTGGTACTTCCCCAGGCGGACTCTGCCAAGAGTCCTACCACTACAATTTGGCACGTACCTAGATAGGTAAATATGTAGAAGTGGAATAACATTTGGGCTACCTTTTATATCGCGAAAATAAAGGGATCAATTACGACGCGAGTGCAACTTCCACTTATTGCTAGTGTATAATAAAATGAATAAATTCTTTACATGGACCGTACGAACTCGTTGCTGTGAGCTGTGAATCAGTTTTGTTGCGAGGGACTAAATTCTGTAAAAACAAATACACGTAAAATAAAACTGGTCAAGTGCGAGTTGGACTCGCCCATTAAGGGTTCCATAGCAACATGTAGCATAATTTAAAAAACCTTGTTATTCGTTGTAACTTTGATCGATGTTTTAATAATATTGTATATATGACGTTTGAAAAAAAAACTGCTTACTAGATCTTGTTCAGACCAATTCTCGGTGGAAGTTTGCATGGTAATTTACACCATACATTTTTTTTGTTGTGCGATTCTCTTATTGTAGAAGTTACAGTTACTTTTTACCACTTTGGAAGAGTATCTCGCGGAAACTATTCAGTTTGGAAAAAGAAATACAAACCTTAATATCATTTTCAAAGACTTATCCATACCCCAGCACCCCACATGTGAGGTTATGATGAAAAAACTTTTTTTTGAGTTTCAGTTCTGAGTATGGGCCACCCAAAAAATGTTAATGTATTGTTTTTTTTCTATTTTCGGAAAAATGTGGCTGTGACATACGGACGGACAGACATACATACATGACGAATCTATAAGAATTCCGTTTTTTGCCATTCGGCTAAGGAACTCTAAAAATCTAGTCAACTGAAAGCGCCCCGCTTTACCCGCGTCGTTATCTTTATTATTTTTTCCGCGATAAACAGTAGCCAATGTGTTTTTCCAAACTATAATATAATTTAACTGTGATCCGAATTTATCCAGTCTGATTGAGCAACAAACATACGAACTTTCATAATTATAATATTAGTGGAATTTGGATTAATATTTTATTTAGACCTTATAACCTATAGGCCGATGTGCTGAAGGAGTGCTTTTTACAATATCAAATTCAAAACGCAGGAAAAAATCTAGTATAATATATTAGATAGATAGAAAACTCTTTATTGAGGCACAAAAAAATAATGACATTACAGAGAAAAACTTATGGTCTAGCACCACAAGTGGCGGCCTTATTGCTGAGAGCAATTATGAATGAAATATATTATGAAGTCTTACGGACTGGTTACTACTGTTTCTAATTATAGATCAATGTATTTTGGCCAGTGATCCCTGACTACCATTGGTTGATCTGCAAAACGTGAAACAGTAAGAAATCAAGTCAAATGATAATAATCAGTGCCTGCATTCTTAATGGCTTGTAATTAGATGCCAGTTTACCATTTATTCTATAACCAAACAGATATGTACAAATATTACTGAGTTACGGTTTAAAAGGCAATGTTTCCAGGCAAATTACAGGGCAAAGAGATAATCCATCTTATATCTATAGCCGACGAGCGCAATGTAGTGCTAGTAATGTAGAGCGGTGATTGGAAAGCTTCCTGCTCAAATAAGTACCTGAATTACACTATGCTGTTATGGGGAAAAAACCCTTACCATCCGGCGCACGCCTTGCTTGCTTTATCACTCTATCTTATAAAACTTGGGATTCTGCAATAAATACCGCGAGGTTGCGTTTTGATTTCAAATCATCGAGAATTCTGGTAACGTGTTTTGTTTGTTGAGTTTGTCTATTACAGAATACAGACCTAGCAAATGTTGGCTTTGGAGGTAAACTACTTAGCACGTTTATCGTCTTATTAAATCTTGTTTGCAGTGAACCTAATAAACCCTAGTGCGAAGTATTTTCATAAGTATTACTTTACTCATACTCATGCTTCACTGTAATGAAGCTGGTAGGATTATAGTGATATCCATGGAGTGGTAAGGTTATAGTCGCCCTGTCGTGACCATGGCAATATTAATCATAATCATAATTTATTCATAAAATACAATTTTACATGTCAAAGAATATCACCCCATAATAATGTCATAAGAATAAAATCGGCCTTTAAGGCCGATTTACATCAGACGAGCGAATGCTCATTATATCCCCACTGTATCAAATTCATTTGGTGTAAACAAACGTAGAACATTCTTTCGTTGTTTTGTTTGCGTTCGCAAAGATTCTATCGAATATTTAATATGGAAAACGCTAAGAACGATCTTTCGTTTACACTAAAAGATCGAGAAAGAATGCTCTTGTTCCAGCTCTAGCTCTATGTTCGTTCAGTTTAAATCGGCCTTCATATAAAATTCTCGTGTCACAATGTTAGTTACTTACCTTACTCCTCTGAAACGGCTTTACTGATTTATACCAAATTTTATATGCATATTCAGCAGGTCTGAGAATCGGCTACTATCTATTTTTCATACCCCTAAGTGATAAGGGTTGTTCACACCAAATTTTTTTTTAAATTTTTGGACATATTTTTTTTATAATGTGGCATTAAAAATACATACAACCCTAAATGTTTACCCTTTTATCACCAACCCCTGTTTTTTAATAGTCATTTTAGTCATTCAATCATTTATCATCTTGCTGGATAACTGATCAATTATCGTTTATCACTAGAAATCCCCTAGAAATAATGTATATGGCAAAACAACGTTTGCTGGGTCAGCTATTAATTCATAAAATATAATTTTACATGTAAAAGAATATCACCATAATAATGTCATAAGCTAATAAATTAATAAATGGGCCGTGACACTTAATATACAACAAATACCATAGATAAAATTAACATTATATTGGTGGACAATTCACACACTACACCATCTGACCCCAAACTAAGCAAAGCTTGTATGATGGCGGCCAGATAGCTGATATTACACTTATATAGTTTTAAATACATACTTGTTATACATAGAAACACCCAGACACAGTGCAAACATTTGAATTCATCACACAAATATTTGCACTGTGTGGGAATCGAACCCACGACCCTCGGCTTCGCAGGCAGAGCTACAAACAACTAAGCCACGAGGCCAGTCAAAGTGAAACTTTTATATCATCGATATACAACAAAAACATTATTATAGGGCTATGACTGTGGCCGCAAATACTCCTGGGTCTATGAGCACAGAACCTCTACCCCGGTAGTGAGGTCTTACCTCGGAAGAGGTCCCAGAGCCGCCCTAACAGGGTAACAGGAAGATCTAGTGTTACACTACAGGCATGTGTACAAAATTGATGGGTCATTTGAACTACCAGGAGTCCTATGCAGAAAGATAGAAGGATATAAAATAATAAGGTTCAGCACTATGATTGTAAGCTGTCCAACTGAGTACAGGTTTCCAGAGAAATTACAGGGCTTAGAGATATAACTACTTAGATCTCTGGGTGACGAGCGCAGTGCAGTGCTAGGTAATGATTTGGACTCTTCATGTTCCAATAGCTGCGTGTCACTGTGCCGTTATGTGGCAGGCGTGTTGCTTACCATCAGGCACATGTTCTGATCGTCTCGTCACTTTTTACTAAAAAAAATACAATTGAAGATAGGGGGTTGCAATCCTCGATCTTTTCCCTTTGTCACATGATATTTTGATTGTAGAATAGGAGCTCTACATAAAGAGAAAATAAAGTGGCCAAGTGCGAGTTGGACTCGCCCATGAAGGGTTCCGTTGCAGCAAGTAACATTATATACATAGTATACATAGTTCTTGTAGTTCGTTGTAACTTTGATCGAAGTTTCAATAATAGTGTATTTATGACGTACTAAAAAAAACTACTCATCAGATCGAGTTCAAACTAATTTTCGTTGGTAGTTTACATGGTAATGTACAATGTACATCATATATTTTTTTTAGATTTTTCATTTTCTTACTTTAGAAGTTAGAGGGGGGGGGGGGGACACACATTTTACCACTTTGGAAGTGTCTCTCGCGCAAATTATTCAGTGTAGACGAAAATGATTTTAGAAACCTCAACATCATTTTTGAAGACCTATCGATAGACACCCCACACGTGTAGGTTTGATTTTCAACATTTACAAAAACATAAAAAAACATTTTTGAGTTTCAGTTCTCAGTATTGGAGGCAACCCTAATTTTTTTTTTTTTTAATTGTTCTGTTGAAATCTTAATGCGGTTCACAGAATACATCTACTTACCAAGTTTCAACAGTGTAGTTCTCATAGTTTCGGCAAAAAGTGGCTGTGACATACGGACGGACAGACAGACAGACAGACAGACAGACAGACATGACGAATCTATAAGGGTTCCGTTTTTACGTTTTACGGAACCCTAAAAATGGCACTGCCAATTATTTCATAAATTAAGTAAGTACCTATGTATAAATAATTAATTAAAGAAAATTGATATATTACCACTAATTAATAGTCAGTTTGCGGATAAACTACAATACATTAATAACACAGTAGTTTTATAATAGTTTTTTTGCCCTTGATATAAGATTGATTGCTGATATTTTAATGCTCACAATTCACGTATACCTAACTATAAATGATTTTGACAGATTAGCTCTGATGTTTTTGCACTGAAACATGTTTGGTACAGGTTCTGTTACAAGATTAAATACCTATACTAAGCGAGACAAAAAAAGTGGCCAAGTGCGAGTTGGACTCGCCCATGAAGGGTTCCGTTGCAGCAAGTAACATAATATACATAGTACACATAGTTCTTGTAGTTCGTTGTAACTTTGATCGAAGTTTCAATAATAGTGTATTTATGACGTACTAAAAAAAACTACTCATCAGATCGAGTTCAAACTAATTTTCGTTAGTAGTTTACATGGTGTTGTACATCATATATTTTTTTTAGATTTTTCATTCTATTACTTTAGAAGTTAGAGGGGGGGGACACAAATTTTACCACTTTAGAAGTATCTCTCGCGCAAATTATCCAGTGCAGACAAAAACTATATTAGTAACCTCAACAGCATTTTTGAAGACCTATCGATAGACACCCCACACGAGTAGGTTTGATGAAAAAATAATTTTTGAGTTTCAGTTCTCAGTATGGGGGGCAACCCTAATTTTTCTTTTTTTTTATTTTTTTTGTTCAAATCTTAATGCGGTTCACAGAATACATCTATTTACCAAGTTTCAACAGTGTAGTTTTCATAGTTTCGGCAAAAAGTGGCTGTGACATACGGACGGACAGACAGACAGACAGACAGACAGACAGACAGACATGACGAATCTATAAGGGTTCCGTTTTTACGTTTTACGGAACCCTAAAAATCATATCAGATTTAATACTTTCTAGTATTTATTAGTGAACTAACGCGCACCGCCATTTTTTAAAATAAATTAAAATTTACGAGATGAACAGGACATGTGCCTGATGGTAAGCAACATGCCTGCCACGTAACAGCACAGTGACACGCAGCTATTGGAACATGAAGAGTCCAAATCATTACCTAGCACTGCACTGCGCTCGTTACCCAGAGATCTAAGATGTGACATCTCTCTAAGCCCGGTAATTTCTTTGGAAACATTGCCCTTCAAACCGGAACACAGTAATGTCTACATTACTGCTTTGCGGTAGAATAACTGGCAAATTGTGGCAGGCATGTTGCTTACCATCAGGCACATGTTCTGCTCGTCTCGTCAATCTTTATTAAAAAAAAAAATGTGTAGTACTTCCCCAGGTGGACTCTGCCAAGAGCCCGTTCCCGTTTTTCCCGTTATTTTAACGGGATAAAAAGTACTCTATGTATTCTTCCAGACTAGCTCTAAGCTCTCTCTTTGTTCCAAATATCAATCATATCGTTACATCTGAACTGATCAGGCTGAAATTTGTAACACAGCTAAATTGTAGTCTGGAAGAACACGTAGGCTACCTTTTATCCCTGAAAAATAACGGGAATGGGAACTAAGCTGGTAAAACCGGGAAGCAATCCTAGTTAGTTATACCTCAGGTAGTAGTTAGTTTAGTCGTGGTAGTACTCTTTGCGGAGTCCGTCTGGGGTAGTACATACCACACCTTTTCCAGTTATTCTACCGTCAAGCAGTAATGTGCAAACGTTACTGTGTTCCGGTTTGATTGGCAACGTTTCCAGTGAAATTATAGGGCTTAGAGATCTCATACCTCTGGGTGACGAGCGCAGTACAGTGCAGTGCTAGGTAATGATTTAGACTCTTCTTGTTCCAATAGCTGCATGTCACTGTGCTTTTATGTGGCAGGCGTGTTGCTTACCATCAGGCACATGTCATGCTCGTCTCGTCACTCCAACATATAGAAAAAAAACCTAAACAAACATTATTATATTAAAATATTTTCATTTAAATAAGAATCAATCATCATCATCATCATCAGCCGCAAGACGTCAACTGCTGAACAAAGGCTTCCCCCGTAGATTTCCACAACGAACGGTCCCGCGCAACCTGCAACCAGCGGTTTCCAGCGACCTTTGTGAGGTCATCTGTCCATCTAGTGGGAGGCCGTCCAACACTGCGTCTTCCGGTTCGTGGTCACCACTCGAGAACCTTTCTTCCCCATCGGTTGTCAGTTGTTAGAGCAGTAATAAGAATCAATGTATTAAATTAATTAATCTGTTCCGTATAATCGGGCAACATTATATCGGCCATCGAAATATAGCGGATCTATGGTTGACAGCCGGCTGTCACTTTTAGTCTTGTTTTTCGCTGGAACGAAACAGTCACGCCTTTTTTATAATCTGATGTTTTTCGGGATAAAAACGTAATATAGTGCTACGGGAATAGACTATTGTGCGGGAACACGTTATTAACATTAATTGTGACTACTGGATTAGTGCTGGACTATTATTTGTGAAGTGGCTACTGGATTGGCCCTTTTCTACAACGCCGGACCGTTGCTTCTGCTGGAACGGGAATTCGGGAGGTCGCCTCGATATCGCCTGGTTTGGTTCTTCCCACATTCCCATTTGATCCCTACCTACATTCCTGTCGTACCAAACTGGGCTTTGGATAGCGCCAGGAACAATAGGTAAGTGTTTAACTTGTCAAAATTGTGGGGGTAAATATTAAAATCGGTATAAACGTAAATAATTTGTTTTTGAGACTTGCTATGGGCCCCAGGTCGGTATTTCTGGTATAATATTAAACATTTTTTGGTAGCAGAGCGTAGTTAACCGTAAATACCCCCGTTTTTGTTTTTAGTTTTCTGGGAAAATATATCGGGTAGGCCAGATATTTGGGGGTTCCCAGTTTATAATTTCTCCCCAAACTGTCGGGAAATTAGTATTAAGTGGTATCCGGTTTAATAGGTTGCGGATATATTTGTTGTGACATTGTCCGAACTTTAGGTTAATTTAAAATCTAAATTTAAATTTAAAATGGCTTCGGATTTGGCCAACCAGCTCCGGTGGTTCGAATCCTTGCAAGGATTCGAACGGAGAGACCGGGAGGAGGCGCTGCTAAACAGGGCAGAGCACCTCGACAGGCGCCTGGAGGTCGCTGAGAGGAGCACAGGATTGCTGCGGGATGCAAGGCCGCCTCCACCTGAGGACCAGATGGAGAGGATTGACGCGGACATGCGGCGCATCCTGGATGTGTACGACGAGGTCTCCGAAAGGGTTCGCCAGCTGGAGAGGTCTCGTCAGGGAAGGGCGAGCTCGGGACCCGTCATCAGGGATGCGGGCTCGGGTGTAGTGGGACGCCTTCCCACTCTGGACTTGCCCAGGTTTACAGGGAACCTGCGGGAGTGGAGCGGCTTCCAGAGCATGTTCGCCTCTCTCGTAGATTCACGCACCGACTTGACGAGGGCGGAGAAACTGGCGTATCTCCGCACGTCACTGGAGGGTGAGGCACTCTCCCTGATCCAGCACCTGGAGCTGGACGACGACAACTTCGGCACGGCGATGGAGTTGCTGGAGACGAGGTTCCAAAACCCTCGGCTCCTCGCCGACGCTCACGTGTTCCAAATACTGGGGCTGCCGAAGGTGACTGAGAGGTCTCAGTTGAGGCCGCTAATCCTCACGCCCGTGAAGGTGGCGTACAACGCCTTGCGCAGCTTGGGACTGCCAGTAGAACACTGGTCGTTTCTACTGGTCCACATTCTGCTGGGCAAGGTGCCGCTGGAGTTGCGCGCCCGGTTCGAGCGGGAAAGGGGCCTTCACGGCGACCCGAAGGTCTTCCCCACGTTTGAGGAGCTGCTTCGGGTCCTGGAGTGGGAGGCGAGGATGGTCGAGTCGGCGCCGCAGGAGGCGCAGCCCGCCGCTTCAGCTCGTGGCCCTGCCGGAACAGGACCGCGACCTACCAATCCCCGCACTCAGGGTGGGGTAAAGCGGACGGCGACGGTGACGACTGCGTCGGAGCAGGAGTGCCCGAACTGTGGCCAGCTTCACGCGCTGGTGCAGTGTCCGGCCCTGCTTGCGCGGACGACTTCCGAACGACGAGGGATCGTTCGGCGGTTGCGTCGGTGCTACGGGTGCCTGGGGGGTCATTTGTACAATGACTGCCCCACGGCACGGCCGTGTCCTGGGTGTGGGGGACCACACCATCAGCTCTTGTGCGTCAGGAGCGATGGTGCTGGTTGACAGCCCTCAGGGAGGGGGCCCTCCACGGGCGGGGGCGCTCCCACGCAGAGCCACGCATTGTACAACATTGAAGTGGCTACAGCGTGGAGCACACCCCCTCCACCCCAACCCACGGCAGCACCGGGCAGCCCAACAAGGGGCGTCCTACACGCGGCTCGGTCACCGACCTCACAGCCCGCGCGGACGCGGGCGAACTGGAGAGGTGGAGGGGTGATACCGGAGTCACCACGGGGGCCACCTCCCCAGCGTTATCCTTCTCCGCCGCTGGATCCGCGACCAATAGAATGGAGGGCGTACACGCCTCCCCTCCATGAACATCCGAGGCTGGATTACCACCCGCCCTACTTTAGGTACGGCAGGGCAGCTGGATATGCCCCCCCTCCGATGGCCCTTTGCACTCGGCAGCCATACTGGGCTGGGCCCGGTAGTCCGACGGGTTCGGACGGGCCTCGGAGGGATTGACTAGCCTCCGTTCCCTTGGCACAGGATCAACCGGTGGTCCTGCTGCCCACCCTCTGGTTAAGGGTTTGGGGTCCAAGAGGCGACTACGTCCGGATACGAGCGCTCTTGGACACAGGGTCCCAGGGGTGCATTTTGACAACCCGGGTTGCTCATCGCCTGGGCCTGGCTAGGTTTCCGTCACCGACTCCGTTGCGGGGAGTCGGGAACACAGAGGTGCGGTCGGCTGGACAGACCCGCCTCTCCTTCTCGTCCGTACATTCCTATTCGGAAAGGATTGCGGTCAGGGCCACCGTCATGGATTCGGTTGTCGGTTGGCTTCCTCAGGCGGACATAGATCCGGATCTTTTGTCCTGTACTAAGGGTCTCAGGTTGGCGGATCCCCGCTTCGGGATGGCGGGTCCGGTAGACCTTTTGTTGGGTTCTGATGTACTGGGTTACATCATGAACGGGAAGCCTAGACTGTTGGACCAGTCTTCGCTGATGGCGCTGCCCACCATCTACGGGAACGCCATTTTGGGAATGGTGGATGAGTGGCAGCAGTCGAATCAGGCTTCTTTTACGGGAACGGCCCTCGCTCAGATCATGCAGAGGTTCTGGGAGATCGAAGAGCCGCCTACCGTGTCTCGGCTGGATCCCGAGCACGTGGAGTGTGAGAACTTTTATCAGGCTCACACTCGGAGAATGGTTTCTGGGCGATTGGAGACTAGGCTGCCTTTCCGGGATAACCCCCCGCGTCTGGGCCAGTCTCGATCATTGGCCGAGAAAAGGCTCAGGTCCATGGAGCGACGCATGGCTCGAGATCCTGTACTTCGGGAAAAGTACATCGAGTTCATGAGGGAGTATGAGGCACTGGGCCACATGTCTCCGGCTCGCGACGACTGGTCGACCATGGACCACTACTTTTTGCCTCATCACGCCGTTTTGAAGGCGTCGACGGGCAAACTCAGGACGGTGTTCGATTGTTGGGGGTAACTAGCTGGATTAAACGCTTCATCCACAACTGTCGTCACCCTCGTCAGAGGAGGAGTGACCAGATCGCCACTGTGGAGGAGCGTCGGAGTTCCTTGCTGCACCTTATTCGGCTGGTGCAGGGTGAAAGGTTTCCGACGAAACTTGAGGCGCTGCGCTGCGGACGCGCTCGTTTGAAGGGTGCGGTCGCCAAGTTGAACCCTTTCACAGATCAGGATGGTCTTCTGCGCGTAGGAGGTCGGCTCCGGAAAGCCAACCTGCCGTACGGCAGCAGGCACCCCCTGTTGCTACCGAAAGGAGGTCCTCTGGTGGACCTGCTGATCACCGATCGGCATATCGGTAACGCGCACGCTGGATGTGGCGCGCTTCTCGCTGTGTTGCAGCGTGAATTCTGGATCTTGTCGGCTCGCAGGGCGGTCCGAAAGGTGCTGTTTAGATGTGTCCCTTGTTATAGGCTCAAGGCGTCTACCATGCAGCCCATGATGGGAGATCTTCCTCCGGATAGGATTTCTCCCTCGTGGCCGTTCGACGGGGTCGGAACGGACTTCGCTGGGCCCTTCTCGGTCAAGTCATCGACGTTGCGTAACGCCAAGGTCGTTAAAGCCTACCTGTGCGTCTTTGTGTGTTTGGCCACCAAAGCAGTCCACCTGGAGCTGGTCTCTGCGCTGTCTACGGAGGCCTTTGTCGTGGCGCTGGATCGCTTTGTAGCGCGAAGAGAAGTACCCTCTTTAATACGTTCGGACAATGGCACAAATTATCGAGGGGCGGCGAATTATTTACGCGAAGTTAATGGTTTTTTAAATTCTGGTAATAATAGTTTAAGTCTGGCTCTCGCCCAGCGGGGAATCAGCTGGCAATTTAGTGTGCCGGCCTGTCCTCACTGGGGAGGAATTTTTGAGGCTGCGGTGAAGTCTGCTAAAACTCATCTCCGCCGTGTCATCGGGGAGACCGTGTTAACTTGGGAAGAGTTAGTCACGGTACTATGCCGCGTGGAGGCAGTGCTTAATTCCCGTCCTCTCTGTCCAATCTCGCCTGACCCTAACGATCTAGAAGTCTTGACGCCGGGTCACTTCTTGATCGGTCAGCCCTTAACCGCGTTGCCGGAGTATCCCTGGAAGGATGAGCGGCCCGGACGCCTGTCCCGTTTTCAGTTATTGCAGCAAATAAGTCAAGACTTCTGGAGGCGCTGGTCGGCCGAGTACTTGCATCTGTTGCAACAACGGGTAAAATGGACAGATAGGACGGAGGCCCCTCGGGAAGGGGACTTAGTATTATTAAAAGAGGCAAATTTGGCCCCCCTACTCTGGCGTAGGGGACGTATTTTAAAATTGATATCTGGTACTGATGGCACACCCCGCGTGGCGGAGATTCTGGTTTCTGGTTCCAGACTTCAGCGCGCGGTGTCCTCTCTGGCACGCTTGCCTCTTTATTAGATATACGTGTTTTCAAGGTTAAAATTTTATTTAATTTTATTGCTATTTTTGGTAAAGTTTTTTTTTGGTTTGATTTCCACTTTCGGGTCAAAGTTGGGAATTTCGTTTTATTTGGGGTCCGGATACTACTAAATACTAGTTACTAAATACTAGTTACTAAAATTGACCTGGAGTTCAATTGGTCGGGGGTTTTGTTCCGTATAATCGGGCAACATTATATCGGCCATCGAAATATAGCGGATCTATGGTTGACAGCCGGCTGTCACTTTTAGTCTTGTTTTTCGCTGGAACGAAACAGTCACGCCTTTTTTATAATCTGATGTTTTTCGGGATAAAAACGTAATATAGTGCTACGGGAATAGACTATTGTGCGGGAACACGTTATTAACATTAATTGTGACTACTGGATTAGTGCTGGACTATTATTTGTGAAGTGGCTACTGGATTGGCCCTTTTCTACAACGCCGGACCGTTGCTTCTGCTGGAACGGGAATTCGGGAGGTCGCCTCGATATCGCCTGGTTTGGTTCTTCCCACATTCCCATTTGATCCCTACCTACATTCCTGTCGTACCAAACTGGGCTTTGGATAGCGCCAGGAACAATAGGTAAGTGTTTAACTTGTCAAAATTGTGGGGGTAAATATTAAAATCGGTATAAACGTAAATAATTTGTTTTTGAGACTTGCTATGGGCCCCAGGTCGGTATTTCTGGTATAATATTAAACATAATCGAATCAATGAAAAAATGTTTTTTTTTTTTTTTTTTATAGCATAGAGTGACGAGACGAGCAGGTCATGTGCCTGATGGTAAGCAACATGCCTGCCACATAACAGCACAGTAACACGCAGCTATTGGAACATGATAGTCAAAATCATTACCTAGCAATGCACTGCGGTCGTCACCCAGAGATCTAAGATATTATGTCTCTAAGCCCTGTAATTTCTCTGGAATCATTGCCCTTCAAACCGGAACACAGTAATGTTTGCACATTACTGCTTGGCGGTAGAATATTTGGCAAAGGTGTGGTACTTCCCCAGGCGGACTCTGCTAAGAGTCCTACCACTACTAATAATAACTACTGTACTTATAGAACGTTAGTAAAATAACGTTATTCCAAATATATTACACACACAATCGGTCAAAGTGATTTTTTAAACGTAAATTTGACATTGACAGATAAAACTGCTAATCATATTTCAAGACTTTACCGTTCCAAAGAACTGCCAATAGATTCTAATGAAAGCTTCCGTTAACTAACTGCCTTGCTATCGTATATCTGTACCTACTTATTGCATTGGATAGATAGATTTAGTAGTGGTAGGTCTCTTAGCAGAGTCCGCCTGGGGAAGTACCACACCTTTGCCAGTTATTCTACCGCGAAGCAGTAATGTGCAAACATTACTGTGTTCCGGTTTGAAGGGCAATGTTTCCAGAGAAATTACAGGGCTTAGAGATATAACAACTTAGATCTCTGGGTGACGAGCGCAGTGCAGTGCTAGGCAATGATTTGGACTCTTCATGTTCCAATAGCTGCGTGTCACTGTGCTGTTATGTGGCAAGCATGTTGCTTACCACCAGGCACATGTCCGGCTCGTCTCGTCACTTTTTATTTAAAAAAAAAAGTTAAACTTTATTGATAAGTTTGTAGTTGTCAAAAGACTTCAGAGGCGCAGTTTCACAACAATTTGATCATCGATATAAACCAATAGATGTGCCCTGAGCACCTGGAAATTGGTAATAAACCGCGTCTCTGTGTGTATCGTAAGTGGTTTACAAGCAACCTATCTACTTGACCCATAAAATCGCTAGCGGCGAGATATGCTGTGGTTCTACTTATTTTGGTTGTTGACGACGAATAGTGATAGGTAAAAACGTCCGGCGTCCACTGTTTCCTGCAACCGACTAGAAAGGAAAGAGTGAGCTCACTCTTCCCAACGATAACATGATTCCGTGTGCCCTGAGGTTCGGGAGGGCACCTCTTTGTATTGAGATCGTTGAATTAAGCCCGCTTTTTTTTTCGTTCGACTATGACTAGGCATTTCGGATAATATGTTGTTTTGCAAGTCTACTCTTATAAGTAGATACTATATTGTAATTAATCATTTATGTAAGGTTATCTTATTCATTGTGGTTCAATGACCGCTGTGCAACTAAACTAAGTAATAAGTCAAATTTCCAATTATTGAAGTGAAAACTTCTTTAGGCGCGCCTAGATAGATTTTTCGTGGGCTGTGAATTGAATTCATTCGTCACGCTCGGGTATGATAAGAAAGGTTCGGGTAAACTCGGGACCATGGCTATTGGTCATCTAGAAATACGTCAGCCAATGGGAAATGTTGAAAGGGCGTGGACAGGCCATCATGGCATGGCCATCTAGAAACGCATCAGCCAATGGGAAATGCTGACGCATTTCTAGATGGCCATGACAAGATGGCGAGCCCACGCCCTCCGGTTACACCCGTGTAGTTTCCAAGGTAAGCTATCAAATTCTGAGTTTTAAGTTTTCACTTCTATCGGCAGTTCCTATGACTGCCAATTTTTTTATGCAAGTATTTGTGTGATGAATATTTATCCTATTCCGGACAAAGATAAATTCAATAACACAAACAGCATAAAAAGGGTTCAGACGTTTTTTTAGTTACTTATAAACAATGCATATACCTAATAAATAAATACCTAACACGTCTTTATTTTATACTTTAAGATTAATATTCTTGTTTTTTGTTCTCATCAAATTTTGTATCGCATATTTTTTGCCTCCCCCCTATTCCCTCCACTTTATCCGGTCCTGAGCTGCCATCGTCCAATCATTTTTAAACGCTCCGAGCTCGTCCTTCCATCGCGTTGGAGGACGACCCCGAGAGACCTTTGCCCAGCAGTGAGACAAATAAGGTTAAACTAAAAAAAAAAAATTTTTTTTGTCAAAGACGGAGGATGTTCTCAACTTGTTTTTTTGTTTGTAAGTAGGTATGTTACGTGATACTTAGCTCCGCTAATTGTGATTCGATTTTGATTTTTTGTTTAGTAGATTATCCAGAGTTATCATATACATTTTTACTGAAATCGGTGTGGTAGAGTTTTAAAATGTGAACAAAAAACTAAAATTTACTCTATCATTTATCTGGATGACTTTAGTTTCTTATGTAGTTTGGTCGTCTGAATTTAATTTTAAATTGTAGTCGGATTTTGTATATTTTTTTTGGGGAAAATAAATTCTTGTAAAAACAAAGTCCAAACAATCTGTCGCTCATCAACGTGAGTCAATAACACGAAGTGTTAACACATCGAACACGAGTCACTTCGATATTTCATTGGGTTTATAATTTATAGGCATAAGTAGGTACGCTTACGGGGTCAGCTAGTCAGTACATTATTATATTTGTATTTATTTTCCTTTTGAAGTATATTTTTTTTATTAAGTATTATATAAACGATTTTTTCGCAGACATATGCCAGTTTTGGGGATAGTAGGTGGAGATTTGTTGGTAAATAATTATTTGTTGCCGGTGTATCGTTCATTGTCTGTGGAGTTTGGTGAGTGGACAATTTTTCCCGAGGGACAGAATGGCTAGTAATATCATTTCAAGACTTTTTGCCCAGTTGCCATAGCATGTTTGTTTTCTTATTTCTATTGTTATTTAATTTAATTTGCGTAAGATGATATTTAAATTTTGTTCTGGGAGAAGCCATTAGGTACCAAGATACAGGACGTCTACTCTCTTTCTACGAAAACGAAATTTCGAGAAATAACTCGCGACTTTCTTACTCCGGTTATACTTCGTTTCGTCTGATAGAACATTGTTTGATCTTTAAATGTTCTAAGCCTACTCTGATTAGAATAGGCTTAGAACATTTAAACGGACAAAACGACGGATTGAAGTAGAATCGGAGTTGGAAAGTCGCGAGTTTATTTCGAAATTACGTTTTCGTAGAAAGAGAGTAGACGTCCTGTACTAAGTACTAGTTCGGACCTGATGGGTTCAATAATTAAGAGTTCATGTTCTTATGACAAATAAATAATTTGTATATTGTCGAGACTATGAACTGGAAACGTGTTGGTCCACAGTATAAAGAAATACTATATATAGTTAATCGCCTTCGATTTTGGAAAAAACGCCGATAATGTTTAGACACGGGTAGATAAAAACCGAAAACTGAACCGTGCTCATGAAATACTAACATCGTAATGTTGGCAATGGCGGGAGCGAGATTCCCGCGTCTCACTCCGAACGCCCTGCTTCGTCTAGATTAGGGTCCGTCTAGGCCGTCAAAAAGCTGGACGTCTACTCTATTTCTACGAACAACGTAACGTATTTAGTTTATTTCGAAATTACGTTTTTCGTATAAAGAGAGTATAGTACATTACATAAGCCTACTCTAATTAGAGTAGGCTTAGAACATTTAAAAGGATTAAACGACGGGTCGAAGTAGAACCGGGGGGTCTACCGCCTAACAAAAAACGCTTTGACGCTTTGATGCTTTGGCATTGCCGTCTCTTTCATTTCAAGCGAGAAGAAAAGAGACAGCAACGTCAAAGCTTTAAAGCATCAAAGCGTTTTTCGTTAGGCGGTAGAGGCCCCGGAGTGGGAAAGTCGCGAGTGTATTTCGAAATTACGTTTTCGTTGAATTAGAGTAGACGTCCTGGTCTTGCTCGTTTCTGGTGCAGATGGCTGTTGTTATTTAGAGATTCAACTTGCCTGCATTTAAGGCTAGATATCTATGTTTCAACTTTCAACTCGATCTGTTGAGGCGTTCCGACGTGATTGAGCAACAAACATCCAAATTTTACTTTACAATATTAATAAAATTAGTGAGATGGTCTGGAAAACACAGACTACTTTTTATCCCGAGAAAATAAAGGAATCAAAACTACACAGGAAACCGGTGCTAGTTTAAGTGTTGATCGGTTCAGTTGTTCCATCAGAAATATTATCTTATTATATTAAACTAGCGGCCCGTTCCGGCTTCGCTCGGATCATAATCTAGACACTGTCTGCAGCGCCATCTGCCGGGCTTATTTGTGAATTTAAACCATCTTCGAATACACACACAAAAAAAAACATTCAAATCGGTCCCGTCGTTTAGGAGTTCACTGTCAAATGATTAAATTACTAAAATGGCCATAAAAAACAGGGGTTGGTGATAAAAGGGTAAACATTTAGGGTTGTACGTATTTTTTAACGCCACATTATAGAAAAATAAAAACAAAAAAATTTGACCAAAAATTAAAAAAAAAATGTTTGGGGTGAACAACCCCTAACAATTAGGGGTACGAAAAATAGCTAGTAGCCGATTCTCAGACCCACTGAATATGCATATAAAATTTGATAAAAATCAGTAAAGCCGTTTCGGAGGAGTAAGGAAACAAACACTGTGACACGAGAATTTTATATATAAGAAGATTAAGTCTAATATTATCATTGATTCTCCGTTACCTATCATGTACGGTTATGTTTTTCTGGGGTCATTGTAACAAAAATCGCAATTTAATAAACCGGTTAATTGCGTGTTGGACTTTCAGACAGAGGGTTCTGTACCATTTTGACATTTTATTTTTATTTTTATGTAACTGAAAGACTTTTTATGAATTTTATTTGTCAATTGTATATTTGTGGGTATAACCTGAAATATTTTTTTTGTGTACTATATACGCTATCAATATTATAAAAGAAATTAAAGTTTGGATGTTTGTTGCTCAAGCATGGCTGAACAGATCGGCTAGAAATTTAAATAGGCACACATGTTAAGCTGTAGCTATTCTATGGCTATATATAGTCTAAAAAATTACATAAGCTAATTTTTATCCCGGGGAAATAAAGAGATCGGTAACAAAGCGAGTGAAACCGTGGGATGCTACTAGTGATTATATAATCCTTTACTACTACAAATTTTACTAGGGCGGTTTGATAAGTCCGTGACTTTTTGAATTTCCCGCGCAGTTATTCCAAATGCAACAGTGCTGCCGTCAACTGTAATCTATTAGTGGGCAACTGTCAAATTTTGAGCAACCTACGTCATACAGTTGGTGTTTGATAGAACCACAGATTACAGAAATAAAATAATAAGGATTTGACTAGTAACACTATGCACTATAACAAATTTTAAATACAAGATGGCCGCTACCGCAAAATGGTGAAATTTATTTCTTTTTTCACAACTCCCTCAATATGGGTATCAAATGAAAAGGCTTGACTGGTAGAATGTCTTGAAGGCCTTTTCCTTTGATATTCATATTGAGGGAGTTGTTAAAAAAGAAATAAATTTCACCATTTTGCGGTAGCAGCCAACTTGGCTTTGAAATTTGTCATAGTGCATAGTGTTCTACTAGTCAAATCGTTTCATTTGATACCAATATTAAGGTAAGCTGTGAAGAAATATTTTGTCCGTCATTTTGTGGAGGCGGCCATTTTGAATCGATATCAACCAAACATAGCTAAAAACACTCGCACGGAAATCAACCTTCAAATAAAGAAAACCGCATTGAAATCGGCCCATTCGTTTGACCTGTACGGTGCCACATAGTGCCACATATTTTGGGAGTTTTAAAGCGTCTGTTAAGGAAAACGGCCGACGGAAAGTGTCTGGGAGTATCGGGGCCTTATTTGTAAGGATATTATAACATACGTAAAAATCAGTTGTCAGAAAATAAGTGATGTAAGCTGTGTTTTTATGTACCTTTATTGCCCCATATCTCAAAATTGGCCGTCTAAGCAAGTTAGCGGGTAAGCATGTGTTCTTAGTACTTACTAACTTTACTCAATCGTCCACATTTCAATCATCAGAAAATAGGTGACGTCTGGGAGCTCTGGGATCTCGGACTAAATGTTTTATTCAAAAAGTCACGGACTTATCAAACGGCTCTCGTAACGCTAATAAATTATATTAAAATTGACATATAATTTTGCGGGCTAATGAATGCGTTTAATTAAAACTAGCATATTGTAGTGTTCCGAGCAAAAGCTTCGTATCACTGTGCTGATATGGGCAGGTGTACTACCACCGTGTCTGTTCACTCAATACTATGAAAAAAAAACAACGGGACCCTAAGAACGGCCGGGTCATTTATATGTGCGACCTTGGTCGATCACTATACGCAGGTTGTATAATGCTATGAGGCGATTACCATTCTACTGAGGTAACTAACTGGAACATATAAAATGCGACAAGTCTTGAATAATGACGCATTTTTTGACTCACACTGGTATTTGATAAATACCTTAAAGTTAAAATAAAATGGCTGGCCCTGGCCGATCTCCGACGTGCACTATCCATTAATTACCGATTAAATCAGCCCCGTTTAGGGCAGCTTCAAAAACCAAGTAAAATGCTGGCTTATCGATCAAACGATTTATAGTTACAGCGAGTGTTTTAAAAGTGATGGTCTCACAATAAAATTGTAAAAACTTGACATTGTTCATCACAATTGTAATAAATACATATACTCGTGACATATACTATGTACATAATGTTACGTTTGACACTTATCTGTGCGATAATTATATATATATATATTTTATTTAAAGAGTGACGAGACGAGCAGGACATGTGCCTGATGGTAAGCAACATGCCTGCCACATAACAGCACAGTGACACGCAGCTATTGGAACATGAAGAGTCCAAATCATTACCTAGCACTGCACTGCGCTCGTCACCCAGAGATCTAAGTTGTTCTATCTCTAAGCCCTGTAATTTTTCTGGAAACATTGCCCTTCAAACCGGAACACAGTAATGTTTGCACATTACTGCTTGGCGGTAGAATAACTGGCAAAGGTGTGGTCCTACCCCAGGCGGACTCTGCCAAGAGTCCTACCACTACATCGTATATATAATATCGTGCAATGGAATGTTCAGTTTAAACTTTTGAACTCCATTTGTATGCTCGTTTTTGTTTTTGTAAATTGACGTGGAAATTGTACATTTATGAATAAAGAACGTTTACTTCTATGAAGGTCTAAAACTAATCAAACCGTCCAACCCATTACCAGTTGAATGCCCAACAGGTCTACTACTAAAACAAACTCTGAATGATCGAATCCGACCGACAGCTGAATCGGATTGTAGCCTACCACGAAAAACAGTCGCATCGATACATCTCGGTCGGAAGTTATAGACTAAGGTCGGATGAGGGTCGGGTCGAACGAAACGGCCGTTTCGATCAACCGACAGATTGTCTATCGAGGTAGGAAACGTCCATAAGTTCGGCCGATATATCGTTTATCGGACTTCGTAGTAGGCATGGTGGATGCTAGCGGCGCTCCAAGCCGCATGGCATATTTATAGGTATATTATACAAATAAACAGCCAGCGTTTTGGAACCCAGAATAATATATACATAAAACTAGCGGCCCGTTCCGGCTTCGCGCGGATATCTTAATATACATACATAAATTACGCGACACTTTGTTTGTTCGCGATTTGATTAGCATAAAAATGGTTATAATGACACAACCAAAGAGTTTACAAATAATACTTTATCTAAGGACGCAACCTTAAAAGATAGACACATGCTGTCATGGACTTCAGCGCACGTCATCACACGCAATGAAAGCTCTCGTAAAGGAATATTTTTCCTTTTTGAAGTGAAAACTTCTTTAGGCGCGCCTAGACAAATTTTTCGTGGGCTGTGAATTAAATTCATTCGTCACGCTCGGGTATGATAAGAAAGCTTCGGGTAAACTCGGGACCATGGTTATTGGCCATCTAGAAATACGTCAGCTAATGGGAAATGCTGAAAAGGCGTGGACAGGCCATCATGGCATGGCCATCTAGAAACGCATCAACCAATGGGAAATGCTGACGCATTTCTAGATGGCCATGCCAAGATGGCAAGGCAACGCCCTCTGGTTACACCCGTGTAGTTTCCAAGATAAGCTATCAAATTCTGAGTTTTAAATTTTCACTTCTATCGGCAGTTCCATTTATGACTGCCAATTTTTTTTTCTAACATTCTTCATTCATGCTCCGGTCTTATTGATTGGAGCGTAATGTTATATTATAACTTATAACCTTCCTTGCTAAATGGACTATCAAAAAAAAAATCTTTCAATTCGAATCCATCAGTTCCTGAGATTCTCACGTTCAAACAAACGAACTCTTCAGCTTTATAATGTTAGTATAGATTGAAGAGTGTGTTTGTTATAAAATGCTAATACAAGCTTTGCTTAGTTTGGGGTCAGATGGTGTTGTGTGTGAATTGTCCACCAATATTAATTTATTTATTTATTACTAGCGGCCCGTTCCGGCTTCGCTCGGATCATAACCTAGACACTGTCTGCATTTTTTTTTATTTAAAAATTAAGACTAACAAATTGTCTTGCCAGACGTATTGCATGCCTCTCGCAGAGGCCAGTTTGTATGGGGCAACCTTTAAAATGTTTTGTATTATCTTATCTTACCTACAAACAGCAATAAAGATTTTTGTATTTGTATTTGTATTTGTATCTGCAGCGCCATCTGCCGGGCTTATTAGTGAATCTAAACCATCTTCGAATCCACTTGTACACACACAAAAAAATCATTAAAATCGGTCCCGCCGTTTAGGAATTCACTGTGAAATGATTAAATTACTAAAATGGCTATTAAAAAATAGGGGTTGGTGATAAAAGGGTAAACATTTAGGGTTGTATGTATTTTTTAATGCCACATTAAAAAAACAAAAAAAAAATGTCCAAAATTTAAAAAAAAATTAGGGGTGAACAACCGTTATCCCTTAGGGGTATGAAAAATAGATAGTAGCCGATTCTCAGACCTGCTGAATATGCAAATAAAATTTGTTAGAAAACAGTAAAGTCGTTTCGGAGGAGTACGGTAACTAACATTGTGAGACGAGAAATTTATAATATACATATTATTATATAAGATTAAGGGCAGGCGTGTTTGGTACCATCAGCTTCATGTCACGTTCGTCTCTTCTACATTACAAAAAAAAAAACAAAAATAGAAATGTGGTTCATAACCATTTAGCTATCTCGCCCGATATTAAACGACGACGTAGTCTACGAATCTGTAGGTCTACTACGAAAACAAACTCCGAATGATCGAATCCGACCGACAGCTGAATCGGATCTGTAGCCTACCACGAAAAACATTCGGATCGATACATCTCGGTCGGAAGTTATAGACTTAGGTCGGATGAGGGTCGGATCGAACGAAACGGCCGATTCGATCAACCGACCGATTGTCTATCGAGGTAGGAAACTTCCATAAGTTCGGCCGATATATCGTTTATCGGACTTCGTAGTAGACCTGCTGAGATAGAAATCTGATTATCTGTATCTAATGATAGTTATGATAATACTTTAAAAAAAACTCATATTATTACGCAAATGTGTGAAACGCGAAAATTACTTCACGACACTATTAAAATGCTCTAACGACAACACCACACATAACGATTATACAATAGCCATTGAAGATAACACTGAGTTACATATTATTATATTACTATGACCTATTGTTACTGTGTAGAGTAATATTTTTAAGCCAGGGCAATGTCATTAGGATTTATAATGTTTCTTGTATTGAAGAAACAGACCGGATTTCGGACGTGGTAAAATACTTCTGATGGTTGTACCTATGTTCTTTCCAAATTTTCCAATAGAGCGGCTCAATGGGTGTGGTAATTAAATTATTTTTGCCGAGTTTTAAACGTTTTATCAATATTTTGATACTATTCATGCTTATAATATTGCACTTAAAACCAAGCAGAGGGCTGTTGTGCCTCTCTTTGCACTGAACCCCCTTTGGAGAAGTAAAAGTAGGAAGGCTGATCTCACAACCATCCTACTAATCCTACTTCCATCCTATCCTACTAATATTATAAATGTTAATGTATGGATATTTGGGTGTTTGGATGTTTGTTGCTCAATCACGTCCTAACGTATGAACGGATCAGCGCTTCTACCGCCTAACGAAAAACGCTTTGATGCTTTGACGCTTTGGCATTGCTGTCTCTTTTCTTCTCGCTTGAAATGAAAGAGACGGCAATGCCAAAGCGTCAAAGCATCAAAGCGTTTTTCGTTAGGCGGTAGACCCCCGGGCTGAGATTTGGAACACAGATAGATTTATAGTCTGGAAGAACACATAGGCTACTTTTTATCCCGGAAAACAAAGGGAACGGGAACTTCGCGGGGCTCTGCTAGTGTGAGATATACTATCTTAGCAATTTACAACTTTGTCCAACAGATTCTAGAAACCATAACAGACAAACAATATGCCATAGGTATACTACGTGACATGTCTAAGGCCTACAACAAAATCACACACCATATATGTACTCTTAAAAAAGTTTACGAAATAGCGATAAGAGGAAAACCTTATAATTGGCTAAATTCGTATTTATCCAATAGGAAGCAGTTTGTCCGATTAGACTATTACTGTGAAAATGACTGCACAAAACAAATTATCGTCTCAGATACGCTGGTTGTAAATTGGTCCATACCACAGGGAAGTGTTATTGCATGTATATTGTTTATATTATGCATTAACGACCTGCCCAAAAAACATAGGCACTCTGTGTGTAGCGTTATACTGATGACGTATCATTGCTGTTTAAATGCTCGTCGGATACTAAGACTTCGACAAAATCGATACAATTTTTGAAAACGCCAATTTGAACATTGCATCACTCGGCTTAGGCCTGAATGAAAACAAAACAAAATTGATCCAATATCACCCATATAAAAAAAACATTAGACCTCACTGAAATAGTAAAGACAAGTAATGTAAAAGAGGCTCATACTACCAAACTTTTGGGTGTAACTCTCGACTCTCATCTTAACTGGCCAAATCACATCAAGGTTATAAAAACAAAAATGTCAAAGTTTGCATATGCTATTTTAAAACCAAACACGAACCTCCAATCAGCCAAAACCGCATATTACGCCTACGCAAATTCTTGGCTTAATTACTGTCACTGTGCTGTTATGTGGCAGGCATGTTGCTTACCATCAGGCACATGTACTGCTCGTCTCGTCACTCATTATTTAAAAAAAATAAAAACTCTTGCTCCTCCTGCGTGCTCCCTTCGCTTTTGCTTGCTGGAAAAGATTGGGTGGGCGGATGACACATCATATACCTTCTACGATGTTTCCTTCACCGATAAAGCAAGCGATGAGGTCAAATGTATTCACTAGAAAGTCAATAGGGTACAATCCTCAAAAAAACTAAGTAGCCCGTTAGTTAGATTGCCAAAAAATATTGTACACGTATTTTTTCTTTTGTTTCACAAACAAAAAATGACGAAGATACAGCGTTTCGAAGTTTCGTGTGACGTCACTTGTGAGTACGATTTTTACTCAAGAGTGACGTCGCGACCCACTCTCGAAGTTTGATGGTCTATATCTTTGTCGATTTTTAATATTATGAAAAAACAAAAAATACGTGTCCAATATTTTTCCATTATCTAGCTGACGGACTAATTAGGATGGTGTATTTTTGACCCAGTCCGGTACCCTAGTCTTTTTTTTTAATAAATAGTGACGAGGCGAACCGGACATAAGCCTGATAGTAAGCAACATGCCTGGCACATAACAGTACAGTGACACGCAGGTATTGGAACATCTTCATGTTCC
Source organism: Ectropis crepuscularia (assembly GCA_963693475.1). NCBI lineage: Eukaryota > Metazoa > Arthropoda > Insecta > Lepidoptera > Geometridae > Ectropis > Ectropis crepuscularia. The sequence continues at coordinate 5,735,609 of OY856368.1, read as the reverse complement.
AATCCAAATCATTACCTTGCATTGCACTGCGCTTGTCACCCAGAGATCTAAGTTATATCTGTAATTTCTGCCTTGTAATTTCTCTGGAAACATTGCCCTTCATAGTCAGATGTAGAGACGGAATAAAAACCTACGACCGCACAATTTTTAAAAACCACAGAGTGACGAAACAAATAGGACATGTGCCTGATGTGCCTACCACATAGCAGCACAGTAACACGCAGTTATTTGAACATGAAGCGTCTAAATCATTACCCAACACTGCACTGCACTCGTCACCCTGAGGTATAAGATGTTTCATCTCTTTCTAATTTCACTGGAAACATTGCCCTTTAATCCGGAATGTTTACATATTACTGCTTGACGGTATAATAACTGGCAAAGTTGTGGTAATTCCCCATGGGCTTTGCAAAGAGTCCTACCACTACAAAATTACACATCACTTGACTGGTCTCGTGGCTTAGTGGGTAGTAGCTCTGCCTGCGAAACCGAGGGTCGTGGGTTCGATCCCCACCCAGTGCAAATACTTGTGTGATTAATTCAAATGTTTGCACTGTGTCTGGGTGTTTCTATGTATAATAAGTATGTATTAAAAACTATATAAGTATTATATCAGCTATCTGGCCGCCATCATACAAGCTTTGCTTAGTTTGGGGTCAGATGGTGTTCGTGTGAATTGTCCACCAATATGTATTTATATCACTCGGGCAACCACCACTTACCTAAATGTGGTAAAAAGGTACAAACACTAGTTATCAACCAATTACGATGAAATAATATGTAAATATGAGAAAAAGGGTTTTATAACTAAGCATAATTATTATTTTAGTGAAACTATTTTAGCATAAATAGAGAAATGATCTTATATCAGTATTCCAATTTATTTCCTTATCATTTACAGTGTAATAGCATAATGTAACTATACGTAGAATAGTCAGCCCGTAATATTTAAACTATGTTGATAAAACCATTCATTTGGCCAATAATAGAGCAATTTCATTAGGTTAACATTTCCACGAAACTTTTACGACGTAGTATGGTATTTAGTTTAATGGACTATTGTTTATATAAACTAGGTAGTTAGTTATTGTTATAATCTGCCTTACCATCGACTATTACGAGTCTCTTCGTACTTACCGCGTGGTTTTAAATCTATGTCTTCAAAACGGTATCCGTTCTCAACGGTAACTCACGGGTAGTGAAATGATTATAATACAAAAAAATAGCTAGTAAATTGGTTATATCTCATAGTAATTATTGGACAAATATTCATTCTATAACGTATTATTTGACAAATGATTCATTTAGTATTTTTGTTAACTACCAAATGCTCAAAAACAAAACCAACCTTAGATAAATTTTCATTTTATAATGTGTTGTTTGGCAAACAACTCAATTTATAAAACTAACATTTATTAAATTATATAAAAACTTGATTCTATTTTTTGATTATCTAAGTGACCACATTGGAACGATTAAGTTACTTAGGACCCAAATCCGAGTGGGAGCACCCCGACTCCACCTAGTCTTGTCGCTACTACCCCTAGAGTGATACCCTAGAGATTTAAAAAATGCGGGAGCCAGAAGCTCAAGGGAGTTCCTGAATGGAGCGAGTCATAAGGCAAGCAAGGCGAGGCCTAGCGTAGCTAGCGTAGCGTGGATGACCGCAGAGCTTGTGGCGGGAGCCCACCCGGAGTCAAATCTCAGTGATAGACCCTAATCGGAGCGGTGGTTGAGTCACAGTGTAAGTAGGCTCAGTGACAGAACCAAATCACAATTGATAGTATACATATACCATATTATATCAGGTACTTTAAACACATTGGTTGTAAATTCTATTTTGGTAAATGTTAAATTTGTAAAAATAATAATTTATGTAATGAAAATTGTACAAAAAACAAAATGTCATTCGATATATTGTCTAAGTGAAACGTTTGCCGTGTAATTGGTTATAAAATGATGGTTTGTAAAATAAAACATTTGTTTATGTGAGATATTTTTGAAATAAATATCAAAACGTTGTTTGTAAAATAAAACACTTTTATAATGTAGAGTTTTTGCAATGAATATTATACGATTAGTTGGTTTTAAAGTGATGTTTTGTCAAAAAATTTGTGAAACATTAGTGAACCCTTCAAAACATAACTGCTTTGTTAACATCTGTAGTTTTTAAAAATGTGTCGTATCAATACCGTCACATTTTTTAAAGATTTTATTCTTAACGGTACAAGTATTCAAAAATATAAAAAATTGGCAGTCATAAGAACTGCCGATAGAAGTGAAAACTTAAAACTCAGAATTTGATAGCTTACCTTGGAAACTACACGGGTGTAACCGGAGGGCGTGGCCTCGCCATCTTGGCATGGCCATCTAGAAATGCGTCAGCATTTCCCATTGGCTGATGCGTTTCTAGATGGTCATGCCATGATGGCCTGTCCACGCCCTTTCAGCATTTCTCATTGGCTGACGTTTTTCTAGATGGCCAATAGCCATGGTCCCGAGTTTACCCGAAGCTTTCATATCATACCCGAGCGTGACGAATGAATTCAATTCACAGCCCACGAAAAATTTTCACTTCAAAAATATAGTTCAAAATCATCTTCAGTTGTTTTTCCATCGGTCCATTGCTTTTTGTCCATTATCCAACTCACATCAATCCAGCGTGGTAGATTATAATAGACGCTTTGAGGCTCGTTTTGCGAGGGAAGGCTCGATTCCCAGCAGTGAGAGCGTTTAGTTGGATGCTTATGGGTTCCATCAATGTTGAGCTGTCACACATGTAAAATACATTTTTAGGGTTCCGTAAAACGTGAAAACGGAACCCTTATAGATTCGTCATGTCTGTCTGTCCGTCCGTATGTCACAGCCACTTTTTGCCGAAACTATGATAACTACACTATTGAAACTTTGTAAGTAGATGTATTCTGTTAACCGCATTAAGATTTTTAATAAAACATTAAAAAAAAATAGGGATGCTCCCATACGTAGAACTGAAACTCAAAATTTTTTTTTTTCATCGAACCTGTGTGGGGTTTCTATCAATAGGTCTTTAAAAATGATGTTGAGGTTTTTAATGTCATTTTTGCCGACACTGAATAGTTTGCGCGTGAGACACTATGAATGTGGTAAAATGTGTCCCCCCCTCTAACTTCTAAAATAAGATAATGAAAAATTTTAAAAAATATAATTATGATGTCCATTACCAAGTAAACTTCCAACGAAAATTGGTTTGAACGCGATCTGATGAGTAGTTTTTTTTTTGGTCATAAATACATCTTATACCTTTAAACGAGCAATTCTTGTATATAAATATGTATATATATATGGAATCTGAATCTCGGAAACGGCTGGAACGATTGTCATGAAATTTTGTATGCAGGGGGTTTCGGGGACGATAAATCGATCTAGCTAGGTTTTATTCAAAGAAAACGTCAATTTAGGGGCTTTTTCAGGCAATGAAAATACTCATACAATGTCATTAGAATACGATCACAAATTTCGCCGCGTTGATCAACGTCTGATTAGCGCAACCGAGAAATACTCGCTTTAGAAATTACGAGGCCTCGGTTCGAATCTTGCTGACTGTTACTCTCAATTTTCTTTTTGTGCTTTTATTTTTGAGAAAAACTATTATAAAAGGGCTCCCCCTCTTTATCAACGTCTTAATATGGTCGTATTTAATTTGTAGCTAAGTATTTTCTAACAAAAAAAACGAAAAAAAATCCTACTGGCGATTTATCTACACAAACTGACTGTTGTACTATGAGTATTTGGTTTGAGGCTAGACCAATAATAATAATAATCAATTAATCGCAATTCAAATAATACTTTAAAACAGGAGGAGGTTCTCAATTCCGTTGTATATAATATTCTGGTACGTATCTTACGCGATAGCTCCGCTATTTAAATTTTTTTGGTACAAAATACTTGTGAGGTGACCCCATATAAATTTTATGGAAATCGGTGTGGCGGTTTCCTGATGATCCACGTAGACATTCATAGCTTCTTATAAAATTTAGTCGTATGTCTGAATTTTATTTTAAATTGAAGGCATTTTTTTACTTTAATAGATTTACACTTGACCGCCATCAAGCCTGATGCTAAGCGACGATGCGGTCTACGATGGAGCGTGTTTACCTAGAAAAAAACCGAATCACTCTAAATTTGAAGACACATAGGTTTGTAGCCATCGGGAAAAACCCACTCAGGCAACGTATTTCCATAGCCTAGACGTTCTTATCACAAAATTAAAGTAGAGTCTCTCCGTTCGTGTCTTTGAAACATCAACCATGAAACGATGTCGCTTTATGGAGCTACAAATATTCCGATAGAAAAAAGGACAATGTGGGATATGATCATGCAAATCAGTCGAACTCTCGCCGAAATGAATACGATAAAAAACCGAAAGACCGCGGAAAGCGACTTTGTTTTATACTATGTAGTGATATTTCATCAGTACGTAATTCGTATCTGCATAAATATAATTTCACAAAAAAACCGAGCAAAGCTCGGTCAACCAGGTACTTATTATTAAAGCATCGATCAAAATCACACCTAACTACAAGAATTTATTTATTATGTTACTTGCTGCTACGGAACCCTTCATGAACGAGTCCAACTCGCACTTGGCCGCTTTTTTATTATTTAAAATGTAGAACAATCACTTAAATTATACTAAAATCTATTTTTGTTATAGAATAAATATTAATATCTGTGCCAATAAATCCATGTTTTAATCTTCTGACCTTAATGTAATGTGAAGGTTGTATGCAAATTGTTTCCGGTTTTTTTTATACTACCTCGCCTGTGTTACGTTATGTCAAAGTTCCGTTATCACATAGCATAATCTAGTGATTAATGCGTGAGGCTAAAATTGTATATTCGTTTTACGAAAATTGCGCGGTGGGAGGAGTAATTGTTTTGTAGTGGTAGGACTCTTAGCAGAGTCCGCCTGGGGAAGTACCACACCTTTGCCAGTTATTCTACCGACAAGAAGGAATGTTCCAACATTATTGTGTTCTGGATTGAAGGGCAATGTTTCCAGAGAAATTACAGGGCTTAGAGATATAACAACTTATGGTCTAAGATCCGGCTGCATAAACTCTACGTTCATCGCGTAGTTAATCAAATTCACATTTGAACAAACATTTATGATTAGGAGAATACATTGATAATAGGTTGCCAGTCAATAAGTGACCGCAAGTAATTTTAATTAAATGAATATTAATTAATTTTCCAACAAAATTTCGTTCACTTATTTTTTAAATCAAATATCATCCACATCATAGCAATGTATGTAAAGAATTCGAAAATCAATGGGTGCCGTTGCACACTCGGCCGCAACTACTTCGCAGCCAGGTCATAGAATAGATAATATAGATAGAACGGACACTCCCCACCCCCCGCCAATTTCAAGCTTCCTCCCCCTCGCGGACGCGAAGCGGACTCAACGAAGGGTTATTATATCGGACGATAATTTTCTATGAGAATACGACCATGATGCTGTATTATTTAACAAAATGGTACCAAATTTTTCGTCTATTATACGAAACAAGAATAAGAGATTTTTAATTTCATAAGAATTTCTACAAAGATTTAATCATTTTTATGGTTAGAAGTACGCGCCAACACTGAAGTCCTATGACGAAATTATTAAACTCGTTGTTTTTAAACTGCGGCTTTCGTTAATCGTTGTGAAATATGTCAGTGGCGCCAATAACTTATGGTAACGAGTGATGGCGCGGATGGTTCGCAATTTACTAAATCAATAGTGTTGCCAATTTAGTGGATTTTTTACTAAGAATGCTACCGTTCAGATTTATTGGTAAGTGATTATTTCTTAGCGTTCAACCGACTCAAAAAAAAGAAAGAGGTTCTATATTAGACTATCTGTACTTTTATGTGCGTCCATGTATATGTCGGTCAATAGTGAACAATGAATATAGGATTTCATCTAGTAGTTAAGATTTCGCAACAACCGTTCATTAAAAGGAGTAAAAGGATACGAGTACATTGACTATTGGAATGGATAGTTGCAAAAAAAAATAACGCTATTTTTAAACTAAAACTTATTCAGTAATTAACGGCTTTGACATTGACTTATAAACTTTACCGGTTCTAGTACTACCGGTACTACTACGATTTAGTTTCATTTTTAACCAACTTCAAAAAAGGAGACGGATCTCAATTCGTTTATATGTTTGTTACGTGATAGCTCCATTTATTGTGAAACAAAGGAACGTGATAAACGTTTACATACAATTATTCGATTTTTTTGAGATTAGATACAATTATTTTGTGCCGAGGTCAGGGTACGATTTGGGCCATGTCCTTTGATGTTTCTTTTTTTGGTAGATCATAATTTTGAAATATGAAAACAAAACTATAATTTACTTTCGTTTATTTTTGTTCAAGTTTTTTATGATTGTCGTTGAAATTTGGTCAAGTAAGTTTCTGAATTTAATTTGAAATTAAAACTGATTTTTGTTTATTCGGCGCAAATAAATTATTAAGTAATGACTTCAACCTTAAAATGTGATTTGAGTATAAAAGACTCACTTACTATTCTCACAATATTTAAAGTTTTAGGCAATCCTTACTATAATGCGAATAAATAAATCACTATTTATCAATGTACAAAAGTAATATTTTTTAAGCAATTAGGAATAAATTAAATCCGAAACTAGCAACATTACCTAACCTAACCTATCCCAATTCGTAGTTTGTTTACAAAATTGAATTGTAGTTTTGAGTTGAAAAATCATGTTGTTCTTTACTGTGCTGACATGAGATGTAAATAATTAGTTTGTGCAGTGTATGATACTCTGATATACCTAGTGAACTGTGATAACGCCTTTTAAAATGCAACTTATGAACGTTGTTGTACCTAATCTAATGTTCTGTGACTAGCCTACCTATAATGAAATACGCGATATGTGGAGTGATTAATTAATATATTGTCAGAATAAAGTTTTCTCTTTGGGTAAGTGTACTTAACTAAAAATCAATTCGTACATGGTACCTTTATTATCTCCTATTTTGTTTTAAATCTTCTCCCTTCTGATTGTTGATGAAAGTTATATTTACCTACATTAAAGATCGAACACTAACTAGGTAAGATTGTAAGCCACTTAGGCAGGTGAACTCACGGGTCACAGCTATTCCATAAAATAATTTAGTAACCCTAGATGACACGCACACATGCGTAAACGTGTTCGAACGACATATGCGTAGTTGTGTGAGTGTAGGTATGTCGACTTCACCGTTTGTTTGGAGTTTAGGCCGAGTGTCCGGGGTGTGCCAGGTGTAAACAGGTAAAAAAATTAGCTTTAATTTAATATCAATAATATGAGTATACGTCATGAACGTATAAAAACTTAAAAACACAAAAATATTACCTGTTTACACCTCGCTGCGAAGTAGTTGTGGCCGAGTGTACAACGGCCCCCATCGATTTTCAAATTCTTTACATACATTGCTATAACGTGGATGATATTATATTTAAAAAATAAGTGAACGATTTTATTTTTGAAAAATTAATTGAATTAACATTACTTGCGGCTACTTACTGACTGGCAACCTATTATCAATGTATTTTCCTTATCATAAATGTATGTTAAAATGTGAATTTGATTAACTACGCGATGAACGTAGAGATTATGCAGCCGGATCTCGTACTATTAGATCTCTGGGTGACGAGCGCAGTGCGGTGTTAGGTAATGATTTGGGCTATTCATGTTCCAATAGCTGCGTGTCACTGTGCTGTTATGTGGCAGGCATGTTGCTTACCATCAGGCATATGTCCTGCTCATTTCGTCACTCTTTATTTTTAAAAAAAGTAGGTACAAAATTTAGTCTTATTTTAGCTAAATCACCGCTGTGTTTTCGAAGTCATATTCGTTACGCCGCTAACGTAAAAAACAAGCGATGAAGGAAAACTTCGTGAGGAAACCAATATGTACCTAGAAACTTTCGAGGTCATCCATCAGCCCGCCCTTGGCCTGCGTAGTGGATTATAGCCTTGACTATCTCCTTGCGAGAATAGGACCCGAGTCTCAGTGGTGGGAACATTTAGTGGGCTGGTTATGCTGGAATCATGGACGTATAAAAAAAGTCGAACGTAGTCTCGCTCAAACAAAAACTGTGTCCATCGAGTCGCCCACATAATATGCACGTCTGCGCTGTCACGTACAGGCTGCCACGCACACATCAGTGGGTTCTTACACGCGCAACTTGTGTATATGTGTGGTGTGGGTGTCAGCCTATCAATGACAGCCTGACAACGTACACGTTCAAATATGGCCGACTTTAATGACACAGTTTTTGTTTTAGCGAGACTACGTCCGACTTTTTTATACGTCCATGGCTGAAACTAAATAAAAACTCGTAATAACATCAACCAAACATTAAACCTAAAAAATCAGGTATTTTAATAAAATTATTATGATTAGTAATATAGATAACATTCGTATGGGTAATTGAAAACATGGCGATGACGATGATTTGATTCTCAATGGAATTATTTCCATAATTTCAAACGCAATAGGTATTAGATAATATTATATCGCAAAAACTACGAATAATAATAATAAACCTAATAAGTAGACCTTCATTGGTCTATGGATAATTCAGGTGTGTTAGTGTAAGTAGTTGTTAGGTATGTAGCGTAGTGTAGTTCTCATTGTATTTTAGTTTTGTTAATAAAAGCTCTGACCGAATAATAAAACGTTTAGAAACATTGTTTTAGACCTCCAACGCAAAAACCTTGGGACGTTAAAAGTTTGACTTGTCTCTCTCTTTGTGTGTGTATGTGTGTATGTCTGTGGCATCGTAATCCCAATCAGATGAACCAATTTTGAATTTTGGTTTGATAGGTTAAATTGTCAGGAGTTTTAGCAATGTTACTTACACGAAAATCAGTCCAAGATGGCCGCTGCGACAAAATGGCGAATAACACATTTTGTATCGCGTTTTACGCGCCTTTGAATCTATACAAACGCAAAAATTGGCATCTACGGCGCAGAATAGCCTCATTCCTGTACTACAATACGCCGTGTGCTTAGGGCCCTTAGGTTCGAATTCCACCTGAATGGCTCTCAAGGTGTAGGAAAACATTGTGAAGAAACCGGCATTTTCCAAGAATATTCCGAGGTCAACCGACTAACCAACTTAATTATGAACTTGACTCCTCTCGAGAGAAGGTCCCGAGTCACAACAGTGTGTATGTTTAGTGTTATGCTTACGTTTTTTTTTTGACATTTTTGAAGCACTGATACAATTCTATAGTTTCATAATTCGCAATAGATTACGAATGGAACGATTTGCTCAGTTCCAAATGTAAATAATTTGTGTTATTACGTTATTGTGGGATTTACATTGAGATACATAAAAATATTTATTGGGACTAAATCAAAAACTACATAGTAAGTACATTAAAACAAAACTGTAGTGGTAGGACTCTTGGCAGAGTCCGCCTGGGGAAGTACCACACCTTTGCCAGTTATTCTACCGCCAAGCAGTAATGTGCAAACATTACTGTGTTCCGGTTTGCAGGGCAATGTTGCCAGCGAAATTACAGGGCTTAGAGATATAACATCTAAGATCTCTGGGTGACGAGCGCAGTGCAGTGCTAGTTAATGATTTGGACTCTTCATGTTCCAATAGCTGCGTGTCACTGTGCTGTTATGTGCCAGGTATGGTGCTTACCATCAGGCACATGTCCTGCTCGTCTCGTCCCTCTTTGGTATAAAAAAAAATTAAAGTAAATTTTGTTTTGAAACAATTTCCTAAATGCAATATTTAATATAGCTAGCTAGCACACAAACTTTACGCACGTCGCTAAGAAAATACCAAACAGTGACGTCACGCTTTTGTAGTTTTTTTTTATGAAGCGTTTTTATTAAAATGCAAAATTGTGATTATAAAATCGTGATATCACGGGATTTTTTTATTTATTATTTATTATATTTAAATCCTTCGAAAATACGAAAACTGACTTCAATTTACAATTTAATTCAGACACTCAACCAAATTTCATTAGAAGCCATCACTGGGTTATCAAAGTAAGTATATGAAAGTAAAATTTAGTTCTCGTTCGTATTTTATTAACTACCGAGCCGAAATCGATAAAAAAAAAAAATTGATAGAAAATTCACAAACGACACCATCTGACCCCAAACTAAGCAAAGCTTGTACTATGGCGGCCAGATAGCTGAGATAATACTTATATAGTTTTAAATACATACTTATTATACATAGAAACACCCAGACACAGTGCAAACATTTGAATTCATCACACAAATATTTGGCACTGGGTGGGAATCGAACCCACGACCCTCGGCTTCGCAGGGAGAGCTACTACCAACTAAGCCATGAGGCCAGTCAAATATGGGACCACCTCTGAACTCTGAACTTTAATCAACCAACAAAAAAAATTAAATTGTCTAGTTTTATAAAACCACGGTAAAAATGAAATGTTACTTTTCGATATCAATGTGGTAAAGTCGTTTTTACCATCTAGAGAGTACATTTTACATTTAGAACATCGTGTGCGCCAAGTTTGTGAATTCAAAACATCATTAAACTTATTTACTTCTACCTCCTTGGAGCCGAATTTACGATAATTTTTTTTTAATTTGTTAAATCCTCAGACTCCGAACCTCATTGGTGTTCTTTTGTTTTAATTTGCTTAGCGCGCAATTTTCTTTTCGCTTGTGGAGAAATGACTTCAACCTTCCATCATTTCACATCAAATTGTTGTTTTTAAAACCATAGATGAATTTATTTTTTCCTATTACATTTAATGTCTTTGGTTAAAACGTGAGGTTAAAAAAAATAGGCAACTTGAAAACATGAGGAAAAATCTAAAATGAATGATTCTAGCGTAAAAAGTTTATTTGATGGCAACAATTCACACATATCAGTGACGGCACAGTCCCGACACGGTACCGGCACTGTGCGAAATATTCTTTCATACTTGTTTCATACATTCTGTATGAACGCATCCACACTTGTCAGTGACAGTGACGGCACAGTGCTCTCAGTGTCAGTGCCGACACCGACAATCACGGTCGGAATGTTGATTCCAAAGACGTGCGTAGCAAAAAAAATTCTTCATCTATGGTTGATTCACACATATCAGTGAAGTCACAGTCACAGACTAAGTAGAGAGATACTCTCAGACGGACATGTCGGGAACAAGGAACATTGGTCTATGGTTCTAGACTAAATTCACTTTATCTGTGCTGAAAATGATATGGCGCCATTTTTTTTATTTTTTTTAATTAAACAAACTGCATCAACACAAAGATCTAATTTGCCAACTCGTGCATTCGCGCCAGTAGGTAGGTATACATTATTTAATTTTTTACGCCTAAAAGGAACCAGTTTCTATAAGAAAAATATAGCGCAAATTGGCTTGATACATTTATTTCTTCTTGAACAATTTCTTTTAAAAATGTTTTGCTCCGTAGGTACCAATAAACATTCTGTTATTTAATTTTAACTACGATAGTGCGAGTCCAATGTTAGAGTCGGAAATCATCTTGATTAAGTTCCGCAACAGTTTTTTAGCGAAAGAATCACCACTTCACAGGATATAAGTCATATTTGGAGTGTTTTTCTTTCCAATGTGGAAACGTATGTAACAGACGTATTTTCCGAAGTAACTGCAGCCTGGTACAATACACTTGTTATAAATCTTAGGTAAAAAGGTGCGAAAAGAACATTTGCACCTAATAAAGAACAAAAATACACGAAAATGTAAACAATAATAATTATTTTGCTTAACACACAAACGTCATATTGACCATAGATAAATACTATAAGTTTATGAAAAAAGTATACCAATTTACCAATAGTGTCATAGAGATGCCCGATAATGTGATAATTTTATTGTAATATCGAAACTAAGTCAAATATCGATACCTATTACAAAATTTGGGCTATGAGATGGGTTTCACATTTTGAAATGTCTCTCTGTGTGTGGGTTATTTATTTATTTTGTATGCTGTAAAAAGTCTAAATTTTGCTTTTGACCTATGTGTAAATACTGTTTATTACTCAGTGAATGAAACTATTCCATAAAAAACATTGAATCACTTGGCCAATTTTCTTTCCTGCAGTCCTTACTTACCTTTGGTCTCTGTGTTTTGGCTTGAGCATGGTTAAAAAAAAATAGCAGTCATAGGAAATGCCGATAGTAGTGAAAACGTATAACTCAGAATTTGATAGCTTACTTTGTAAACTACGCGGGTGAAATAGGAAGGCGTCGCTTGTTCATGACCATCTAGAAATGCTGACGCATATCTGGATGGCCAGTGGGAAATGCTAACGCATTTCTAGTAGTGCTAGGACTCTTGGTAGAGTCCGCTTGGGGAAGTACCACACTTTTACCAGTTATTCTACCGCCAAGCTGTAATGGGCAAACCTTACTGTGTTCCGGTTTGAAGGGCAACGTTTCCAGAGAAATTACAGGGCTTAGAGATATAACATCTTAGATCTCTGGGTGATGAGTGCAGTGCAGTGCTAAGTAATGAATTGGACTCTTCATGTTACAATAGCTGCGTGTCACTGTGCTGTTATGTGGCAGGTATGTTGCTGTTCATGTGTGTGTACCATCAGGCACATGTCTTGCTCGTCTCGTTGCTCTCTTTATTAAAAAAAAAATATGGCCAGTGGCCATGGTTCCGAGTTTAGCTGAAGATTTTTTATCATTTGCGAGCGTAACGTTAGAATTCAATTCAAAAAGAAAGCCCACGAAAAATCTGTCTGTGGTGAGCCAAAAGTTTTCATATCAAAAATGACAACAAAAATACGGTTGAAGACAATGTGTCAAATTTTAAATTTACAACCATAGAATAGACCGCGTTAAAAAAACGCGATAGTGTTTCAATACTATTAAACGAATACTATGAATTTGATCTAGTGACAATGACAATCGATAAACCGATACCGTCCAATTTATAGGTATCCCTAACGTGGAATTTTGTAATTCACAGACTAAGTACCTAGAACTCTTTTAAATTATACAAGAAGTGACGTTGGTATGAAATCAAATTGTGACTACTGAAGTAAAGCGCGGGGAGCAGAAGTGTCAGCTTTGTTAGTCTGGTTGTCAAATTCAAATGACATAGTGAAAAGAAAAAAAAAATGACATAAGATTTGTGTGAGGTTTACCCCCCGTGGTCACAGAGCCGACACAGTACCGGCACAGTGCGAAATATTCTTTCATATTGTTTTCATACGGGTTTTGTATGATTTGTCTCATGCAAAGTACATGCATTCGACATACAAAACCAATTTGTGGAACAAAATAGGAGCGCAAATAAAGTTAGATGGTAAATAGTAAATACCATCAGATAGTTTTAATTCGTTTAATTTAGTTAGTCTAGTCAACAAGTTCAAAAACGTCCAAAATAGACATAAAGCTCCTAAAAACATGTGTGATACCTCATTCGATGAGGAATGAAGTCTAGAAAATATATTTTTAATGGTTTTTAGCACATAAAAAATTGCGATAGTTTTCAACAAAGTAAGATTACATAATGAAGGTGTTTAGTTATTAGTTAATAACCGTAAGGAATGATACTTAAGATATTTTTTAAAAAAAGGTCCTGAAAGAAGAGAAAATTTCCAATATAAAAATATAACGCTTAGAACTCTATCTTTATTACTTATATACTTTTTTTAACGGTGAAAGTAGAGCTCCGCGAGGTCGCTACGGCATAGATGCGGCATCTAAAAAACCGGTATATCATCTAAAACATTGATTTTAGAGTCATCATCAACAGCCGCAAGACGTCCACTGCTGAACATAGGCCTCCCCCCTAGATTTCCACAACGAACGGTCCTGCGCAACCGGCAACCAGTGGTTTCCAGCGACCTTTGTGAGGTCATCTGTCCATCTAGTGGGAGGCCGTCCAACACTGCGTCTTCCGGTTCGTGGTCGCCACTCGAGAACCTTTCTTCCCCATCGGTTGTCAGTTCTGCGAGCGATGTGGCCTGCCCATTGCCACTTCAGCTTAGCTACTCTTCGAGCTATGTCGGCTACTTTCGTTCTTTTGCGAATATCCTCATTACGGATCCTATCGCGCAAAGAGACTCCGAGCATAGCTCGCTCCATAGCTCGCTGTGTGACTTTGAGCTTTGTTATGAGGCCTACAGTTAAGGACCACGTCTCAGTTCCATAAGTCATCACTGGCAACACGCACTGATTGAAGACTTTCGTCTTCAAGCATTGGGGTATTTTGGACTCCAAGATGTGCCGTAGTTTCCCGAACGCTGCCCATCCGAGTTGGATCCGAGTTGGAGTTTAGAGTATTAAATATCAATTTAAAAATTTGAAAAAAATGAAGTGTAATCTAAATCTATAAACGTACAATACCTCGATAAAAGAAATAAAATAAGTAAATTTTTCATAAAGTTATACCAATGTTAATTAACTAATATTTTTCTGGTTTTTAAATATTACGGCATAAAATTTTTAATAGTTAGTCTATACATTTTTCGCTTCGTGGAGCTCTTCTTATTTAAGTACCTACGTCATAAAATAATGCAAAAAAAAAAAAGTTTATTATGTTGGTAGTTCTGATTCGTTTTATATCAACAATAAAATGAAATTCATAAAATTTGTTATCAAAAAAATTGTTTTTAGTAAAATCTTACAATTGCTGTTTTTGCATCTAATGTAGGTATTAATTAATTAACATTACAAGAAAAAAAAACGTCATTTGTTAAGAAATTGTTTATGGAAAAAACAGGATAATTGGATGACGAAGGATAATTAGTACTTCTTTGTATTGGTTTTCTAAACATACATAAAGCATTTAATATGAGAAGTAATATTTTCGATTCAGTAAGTAAAATCGTGAGCCTTGTTCGAAAAAACAACGTTTTGAATTTTTTGTACCCACGTAGGTGACGTTTTATCCAAATCAAAGTACTTTATGTACAATTTTGAAGTCAATTAGCAAATAAAATGATTAAAATCAAAAGTGACAATACCTTTTCAATATTTTAATGAAATTAGATTATTTATAAACATTGTCACCACGTATATAAATAGATCTAATGTTCTGTAGATCTAAAAAACATGAAAAGACCAGTAAAATTCAGCGAAAAGAAGTTAAACCATGGTTCAAGATACCTTAACATTAACTTTCATCGAAATCGATTTAACCGTTCCGTTACTTACATTACAATAACACACATTTAACAATGTTTCACTTTTTTTTTAATCAGGTCAAAAAACACCTTTGTGGCCATAAACTCACCTTCATGAACAAAAAGCCACTAATGTGACGCCACGTAGGTGACGAAAATATCCCTTTTTTAGGGTTCCGTAAAACGTAAAAACGGAACCCTTATAGATTCGTCATGTCTGTCTGTCTGTCTGTCCGTCCGTATGTCAAAGCCACTTTTTGCCAAAACTATGAGAACTACACTGTTGAAACTTGATAAGTAGATGTATTCTGTGAACCACATTAAGGTTTTTACAAAAAAAATAAAAAAATTTGGGTTGCCCCCCATACTGAGAACTGAAACACAGAAAAAAAATTTTCATCATATCTACACGTGTGGGGTGTCTATCGATAGGTCTTCAAAAATGATGTTGAGATTTTTAACACAATTTTTGTCTACACTGAATAATTTGCGCGAGAGACACTTCCAAAGTGGTTAAATGTGTGTCCCCGCCCCCCCCCCTCTAACTTCTAAAGTAAGAGAATGAAAAAACTAAAAAAAATATATGATGTACATTACCATGCAAACTACCAACGAAAGTTGGTTTGAACACGATCTGATGAGTAGTTTTTTTAGTACGTCATAAATACACTATTAAAACTTCGATCAAACTTACAACGAACTACAAGAACTATGTGTACTATGTATATTATGTTAATTGCTGCAACGGAACCTTTCATGGGCGAGTCCAACTCGCACTTGGCCACTTTATTTAAATTCTGGCGAAGATGAAGTGTCATTTTTTAAATTAAATATCACACAAACATCTCAATACAACTAGAATTAATGATAAACTAACTTAGACTTTAATAGCTAACACAGAAGTACAAAAAAAGTCGTCCACGCAAATCCCTAGACACACTCGTGAAAAGCTGTTTATAACACAAATTTAAAGCACCCAAAATCGTGTGACCGACACATTTTGTGTTATAACTTCAAAATAATCACAATAAGATTGTTTGTGTGGTATTGTGTGTAAAGTGTATATTATTACAATGACACTAGTATATGCAACATACAAATACACTGACATTTAGAGAAGCAATAACCTAATGTTTAGTTGCGCCGGGAAGTGTGACACGATGAGAATGCGAAAAATGACCCCGATTTTGACCGTTCATGTTAGTTTTTAGTATAAATAATTACTTCTATTGAATGAAAAATATAAACTACAAGTTAATACACCTTGTAGTATAATAAATGTTTTATTCACCGATTATCAATTATCTAACTTATACCATTTATAAAATATGACTGTGTGACCATGAATTTTGAGCAGCGATGAAAAATAGCCAATTCATTTTTGTTTGCCCGTGCGCCGATTGATATTGCGCGAAATCGTCTTATTGTAGCAGAATCAGAACCTACCTACCTAAAACATTGCAGCTCTTAGAGACATTTACTCTATAAAATGATTATACAGCATAAACTTATATAAAAGGACCTAGCCAAAGGTGCGACAAAACGGCACAACCGTGTTGGCCCTAAAATTGCATATTTAGGGCCATGCGACTCAGTTCACAGCGGTCAGTGTGCGGGAGAGTGTGAACGAGTTTTTGCTGGCCATTGAAATGCCAAAAAATGTTCCGTAAGCCACGTCCTTCCTTTGAAGTCATTGTTATACGGTTTCTTGTTGTAGATAAGATGCTGAGTGGTGCACGTGGCGCTCTCGCGGTGGCGCTGTGGTGCCTGTACGCCGGGGCAGATGGAGGCGCGTACGTGCCTCGCTCCGACATCGGTTATCCTGCGGGATTGATCCCGGACTGTAAGTAGGCCTATTTACTACTCATCGGTTATCCTGCGGGGTTGATCCCGGACTATAAGTAGGCCTATATACTACTCATCGGTTATCCTGCGGGATTGATCCCGGACTGTAAAATTTTTTTTTTTTAAATAAAGACTGACTGGACGAGCATTTCGTGTGCCTGATAGTAATAACGGCGGTAGAATACATACTGGTACTGGCAAAGGTGTGGTCCTTCCCCAGGGGGACTCTGTCAAGAGTCCTACCACTACAAAAGTAGGCCTATATATTACTCATCGATTTCTTTTTAAATAAAGAGTGACGAGACGAGCAGGACATGTGCCTGATGGTAAGCAACATGCCTGCCACATGACACCACAGTGACACGCAGCTATAGGAACATGAAGAGTCCAAATCATCACCTAGCACTGCACTGCGCTATCCTGCAGGATTGATCCCGGACTGTAAGTATATACCTAGCTTTTGCCCGCGGCTTCGCTCGCGTTTTGTAGTGGTAGGACTCTTGGCAGAGTCCGCCTGGGGAAGGACCACACCTTTGCCAATTATTCTACCGCCACTCTTTATTTAAAAAAAAGAAAAAAACGTTGCCGCAAGGATTATGTGTTTATATGAAATTTTTACCCCCTATAAATGCAACATTACCTGGGTGACCGAGCTTTGCTGGGTTTAAACGTGGCTTAAACACTGACTATACTTAGATACCTACAGATAAAAGGCACCTAGTAATAGATTTTCTCAAAAAAAAATAGATTAAAAAAAAGAGAAGCTGTCTGGATCCGAATTTAGTAGATCCGGGATCTACTAATTTGTGACCGCCCAACTCCCAATCTGAGGTACTTATTATACTGTCGCGAAACGTTGCGAAATTTACCATCGCATTCTAATGTCAATGTAACAGTTTGTCATTGTTTAAAAACGCGCATAAAATTACGTTTTAAAAAAATATAGAGCTAGATCGATTTATCGTCCCCGAAACCCCCTGCATATATTATTTCATGAAAATGGTTCTAGCCGTTTCCGAGATTCAAATTCTATAAATATATATACCTATACAAGAATTGCTCGTTTAAAGATATAGGATACAACGAATAAAAAAATGTATACAAACTTTTATCCCCAATTTACCTCCTTGGGGATAAAATTGTGATAAATCCTTCTTTAGTAGATCCCTACATCATAGGAGGAATACGTGTGTGAAGTTTTCAAGTTTCTAGACTCAATGGTTTGCCCTGTGCGTTTATGTAAAACTTGAATCCCCTATTTTATCCTCTTAGGGGTTGAATTTTGCAAAATCCCGTCTTAACGAGCGCCTACGTGCTAAAAGGCACTACTGTGCAAAATGTCAGACTCCTAGAATTAGTAGTTTCTGAGATTTCGTGATGAGTGACCTTTCGCTTTTGTATGTATAGAAGACTAGCTGAAAGCGCGCGCGTTGCTACGCCATCTGTCGAAAATTGGTCGTACCAATTCAAATTTTGAAGAAATTCGGTTACTTTTGGTTCTAATGACGCAACCTTTAACATAATTACTATGACAAATGCTGTCACGCAACGAAAGCTCTCAAAAAGCAATATTTTTTCCCGTTTTTGTTACATTTTTCATTAATGCTCGGCTCCTGTTGATAGTAGCGTAATGTTAAATAGCCTATAGCCTTCATCGATAAATGGATTCTTTCTTTTTAAAAATAAATAATCTTTCAATTCGGACCAGTAGTTCCAGAGATCCATGCGTTCAAACAAACAAACAAACAAACTCTTCAGCTTTATAATATTAGTATAGA
This sequence comes from Ectropis crepuscularia, assembly GCA_963693475.1. NCBI lineage: Eukaryota > Metazoa > Arthropoda > Insecta > Lepidoptera > Geometridae > Ectropis > Ectropis crepuscularia. Next base: position 5,716,824 of record OY856368.1, on the reverse strand, counting down.
TATAGTACCTATAGATTATAATAATAAGCTTTTTAAAGTGAAAAGTTCTTTTGACTCACCACACACAGATTGGGCTGTAAATAAAGCTCAAACATCACGCTCGTGAATGAAAGAAATTCGAGTTAACTCGGGACCAAGGCCATCTTCTTTCTATCTTCAAGCTCGTGTCCCATCAACATGCACTAAGTTTACAAGGGTGACTATGACATAAATGAGACTTGTTGAGTGTGTGAATGTTTATTTTAGTGTATATATGTAAAATGTTTGACTGTATAATGGAATAATTAATTCTGGAATAAAAATATATTATTATTATTATAATGTAAAATTTAATAATTAATAATGTAATTATTAATAGTAATACTCAATTATAATAATGTAAAATTTAATAATGAATAGGTGTAATGACTGTTGAATATTTATAATGTAATGTGACGTAATTGATTTTCTATCCATGAATATGAGTCTTGTGTTACTTGAAATAAATTAATTTTAATTTAATTTTAATTTTAATTTAAGCCAGCGTGGTGGATTACGGTCTTGATTCTCTCGTTCCGAGAGAAGACCCCGAGTCCCAGCAGTGGGAACATTTAGAGGGCAGCTTATGTTAAGCGCTAATACAATCGTCTATTACCTACAATATACAATTTGTCAGTCAACCGTTGCAAACTCAATATTGGACGAAATAAACGTTTTTTTAATTCTTTTCAAAAGGTGCATAAAATGACATTGAAATATCGGGAACTGGCTCAACTATACGGGGACGGTAAATAACTGGTGAACTCTAATCACGGTAGGTATATTACTTAACGTTAGTTGTATAACTAATGTATTAAATATCAAGTTCATTCAACATTTTTGCATTGCATTATTTGTCGTCAATTATTGCCGGCCGGTTTAGCCTTCCTGCATCAAAATGACTTCCTGTGTTATAATATAGAGTGACCGGACAAGTATAACATGCGCCTGATGGTATATAACAGGTTAACACTCTTGGCGTTAGAATAAGCTGTCAATGGCACTTCCACAGGCGGACCCTGCAAAGAGTCAAATCCAAAGAGTTTACATATGAGTTTGTGTTACATATTGCACGCCCGAAATTGGGCACACTGTTTGTACCTATACCTAAGCTACTTTCAGATCTTTGTGAACACAGTATGGCAATAAATACATTCTTATTCTTATATACCTACTACCTATAAAGTTAGAACAAACGCTTTACAGCGAAAGTACGGGTTTGATTGCTCTTGTCTTGTCGCTCTTGTGGAAGTGTCATACTTTACGCGGCACATCTGAAAACAATGCTTAGGAAACATTTTAGATTCCCGACAAGCCGTTTACTGGCGGAAGCTCAGGTTCTGAGTGTTCGGAGGCTTTATATACTTAAAACCGCTCTATCCACTCATAAAGAAATTTTTAACTCAGATAGCTACAAGTCATTATCTGATAAAAGAATTTTTAGATTGCCCTTACCTGCTTTTAAAACGCGACTCGCACGCCGGTTTAGTCTATACATGAAGCCATGGTTATAAAATAAACTGGACAAATTGTGTGGTATCCACGGTCTCACGTATTATGAGCTGAAATCAAAAGTTACAAAGCAACTTCTCCAATGGTCTTTTGAGGATACGGAAAGCTTCCTGAAAGGAATTTGGTGAGCAACGGGATTAGACACCACTCACACCCACACATACACCCTCACACACACCCTCACTCCCTCTTATACACTCACATACTCACTCATACGCCCATTCTCATATCGTTTTATGATTGTAATTGATGTCGGTCCCTAACTATGTATTTTTATGTGAAAAATTATATCTCGATTGTAAGTTAGATCACTCGTGTGCCGTCAGTGACAAACCTCATGTGAATTCTAAAATTAAAACTACCCACAGGACAAGCCTAGCTTAGTGTGGGTGTTTTTGAAATTATGGGCATTTTGTATTAAACTAATTGATAAGATATTTCTGTACTTCCTATAATTATTTGTTATTTTAGTTGTAATAAATTTGATTTGATTTGTTTTGACATCACTATGTTGCATGTTGCCATAGCTAATATACACCCCATCTGCTTATGATTGGTACAAAGGAACCGTGCGGATAAACCTGATCTATTTACTTTTGCTCTATCTAAGTCATATCACAACAATACTGTTAAGAAACACCTTGACAGTTCAAAACAATGCATGATTAGAGTTCATTATAAAAAGACAATTACACGAATTAAGTAACAGTTATTTTAAAAACTGTTTAATTGATCAAACGGCAATTTCAAACTTAACAAAATCAATTATAACCCGGAAGGTTACAAAACGTTTTTTTAATGGCATTTTTAACATTTGCATACTTGGACCGATTTTATTGTGTCATTTTAAAGGTTAGTTGAATTGAGACACGGACTTACAATAGTATTGAGTGGAACTTACAATATTCGGAGAGCTGGCAGAAATTTTTGGGTAGTTTAAGGCAAAGAAAAAATGTCATATACGAGAAGTATTATATTACACTATTACTACTAGTACTATATTACACCTCAACACGGATGTGTAGACCTGGCTGGTGAGTAGCGCTTCCCATGTCTCATCCCGCACGATTGCTACGTTTAGACGTCTTCGTCATACAACTGTATGATTTATTAGGCTGTGACATAAGTAATAGACTACAGGCCCGTGAACAAAATTTACGGGTCAAATGAACCACCAGGAGACCTATGTATGTAGGATGATAGAAGGGTATAAAGTAATAAGATTCAGAACTATGCCGTCACTTGTAAGCTGTCCAACTGGGTACAGAGAGGAGGGTTGAAAAGGGGGGGTTCCAATCCTCGATCATTTCTCCTTGTCGCATGATTTTTGTACGCCGTTGTGGAATATTAGATTAGACGAGGTATTGAAACTGTATGGAACCAATATGTCGTACCTACATAATCAAATGACCAAATTTACTCTGTGAATCGTCGGCACATCATAATTTTTTCCGACAAACTAGCCATTAAAATCGAAAATTTATCATTTTTAAAGTTTCCATAGCTCTTCTAATCTATTATTCCGCAACGCCGTACAAAAATTATGCGATAAGGAGAAATTATCGAGGATTGGAACCCCCTCTTTTCAACCCTCCTCTCTGTACCCAGTTGGACAGCTTACAAGTGACGGCATAGTTCTGAATCTTATTACTTTATACCCTTCTATGATCCTACATAGGTCTCCTGGTGGTTCATTTAACCCGTAAATTTTGTTCATGGGCCTGTAGTCTATAAATATAAAAAGGGGTATCCCTTCTAGTCCGTCTAGTGTTGAGTAGGACCTACAATACGTCAACGGTATTGAGCATTTTATAAGTAGTATAAGTTACGGCTGGTCTAGTCGGGAGAACGGCGACTGCCGATCCGGAGACACCGGGTTCAAAACTACGCGCACCACTGTCTTTTCGAAGTCATGTGGGTAAAGCCGCTAACTTAAAACGTCGAAGAGAAACATCGTGAGGAAACCAATATGTACCTAGAATCTTTCAAAGTCATGTGTCATCCACCAACCCGCACTGGGCCAGCGTGGTGGATTATGGCCTTGGCTCTCTCCTTGCGAGAGAAGGCCCCGAGTCCCAGCTGTAGGAACGCTTAGTGGGCTGTGTTTATGCTATAACGAGACGAGCAGGACATGTGCCTGATGGTAAACAACATGCCTGCTACATAACAGCACAGTGACACGCAGCTATTGGAACATGAAGAGTCCAAATCATTACCTAGCACTGCACTGCGCTCGTCACCCAGATCTCTAAGTTGTGATATATATCTCTAAGCCCTGTAATTTATCTGGAAACATTGCCCTTCAAACCGGAACACAGTAATGTTTGCACATTACTGCTTGGCGGTAGAATAACTGGCACAGGTGTGGTACTTCCCCAGGCGGACTCTGCTACCACTACAAAAGGCTATGTGCCTGATAAGCCTGGTAAGGAACATGCCTATAATAATAGCACTGTGACACGAAGAGTAGCACGTATATTAAATTCCTTGAACCCTACATACCCTACTTAAATTTGAGAGTTTATTTACTCGTCAATTATTATTGCAGTCATTAGCACAGCTATGTCGTTTTTATTCTAATCGAGCAGACTCATAAAAAGCCAATATTAAGTACTAAAGCTGTAGGCTAATGCTGTAATTACTATTATTAAATTATAGAAACTAGATGAACGCGAGCGTGTTGCTACGCCATCTATCGAAAATCGATCAAATTTTGAACAAATTCGGTTACTTTGGCTTCTAATGACGCAACCTTTAAAATATGACATATGCTGTCACGCAAAGAAAGCTCTCAAAAAGCAATATTTTTTCCCGTTTTTGTTACATTTTTCATTCCAGCTCGGCTCCTGTTGATAGTAGCGTAATGTTAAATAGCCTATAGCCTTCCTCGATAAATGGACTATCCTACAAAGAAAGAATCGTTCAATTCAGACCAGTAGTTCCAGAGATCCTTGCGTTCAAACAAACAAACAAACAAACTCTTCAGCTTTATAATATTAGTTATAGAAATTATATTATTAGCTGCCTGCAAAAGACGAGAAGGTTCTCAATTCGGCTGTTTTTAGGGTTCCGTAAAACGTAAAAACGGAACCCTTATAGATTCGTCATGTCTGTCTATCTTATTGATTAGGTAAACGGGTAGCTCACGTGTAATAAGGTCGGTCAATCCGACTCGAGTTTCGGCCGCGTCCGGCTGCCTTTTTCCAGGAGAGTGTACGCGCACGATGGCTTCCCGTTTGGTACTACGGGCACAGAATAAATATTAGTACAGAAGCCACACTTACCAAAAACAATTATTTAAATAGCGACTCTTGCTGGGATACAACAAAGTTCAATTCAGCTCGCAATACCTGTCGCGTTTTAAAATAAACATTTGCGCTCTTTCTAATGGATAACTCTGTCCCTGTCTAGCGCGGAGGGTTTACGACATATCTAATAACAATATGCGCGGGAAACGTTTTGCGCGAGCGCTCAGCCGTGCGTCCGAGGACCGAGTGTCACTTGTTTCCTGAAAGGAACGGTCTAGCGGTAGGCTAAAACCGCGCGACCTTGAGCTAGTGAGGGTACACTGCTACGGGCCACCGCGCGGCGCGCACGCAAGGTCAGCGGCTGTTGCGGGGGTGCAGGTGAGGGGGTGCGAGAGGGTTGCGCAGGAATACACTCGAACTCTTCGTCGTCACTAGTGAGCTGCGACTCGGGAACGTTGCAGCACACTGAGCTCACTGTGTCTTCACTCGTATTACGAGCACAATGCCGAGTACTATGTAGGCACGGCTTCCAAGCGGGCGGCACATGCCAACATCCATCTCTATTAAAGGTAGGACGCTTATCGATTTCGATGACCTCTGTCTATCTGTCTGTATGTCTGTCCGTCCGTATGTCACAGCTACTTTTTGCCGAAACTATGCAAACTACACTGCTGAAACTAGATAAGTAGATGGATTCTGTGAACCGCATTAAGATTTTTACAAAAAATGTGAAAAAAACAATACATTTTGGGGATATCCCATACTTAGAGATAATATTTTTAAAAAATATCATACCTATACGTATGGGGTGTGTATGGATAGGTCTTCAAATATTATGTTGAGGTTTCTAATATTTAAAAATCAAAAAATATCTACACTGAATAATTTGCGCGAAATACACTTCCAAAGTGGTCAAATCTGTAATTTCTAAAATAAGAGAATGATTAAACTAAAAAAAATATATGACGTACAATGTACCTACATCACCAAACAAACTTCCAACGGAAATTAGTTTGAACGCGATCTAGTGAGTAGTTTTTTTTAGTAGGTACGTCATAAAAACATTACTTATTAATAAAACATCGGTCAAAAAGTTACACCAAACTACAAGAACTTTTGTATTATGTTACTTGCTGCTACGGAACCCTTCATGGGCGAGTCCGACTCGCACTTGGCTGATTTTATTTATAATGTGATAAGACGAGCAAGTTACGTTAAAGGTGTGATAACTGCTAAAAGTGATAATTGCTTTGTAAGTGTGCTAATGTAGAACAGATCATTTAAGCAAAATGAAAGCCACCCCAGGTTTGCATTTTGCTCCGCTCCTCACCAGCCAGGACTGCATCTCTATGTTGGGGTATCATATATGAGAGTTACGTATGTGACAATTTTTCAGCTTACCTCAGATACCTATCCTAAACTTGGTGCTAACTTTTTTTAAAAATTATTATAGGTTCGCACTTGACCACCATCTCGCCTGATGTTAAGCGATGATGCGATCTACGAGGAAGCGTGCTTACCTAGAAGAAACCGATTCACTCTTGATTTGAAGACACCAAGAGTGTATCTGTCGGGAAAAACCCACTCAGTCAACGCATTCCACAACCTAGACGTTCTTATCACAAACGTGGAGTCAAATCTCTTCGTTCGTGTTTTTGGAACATCGACGATGAAACGATGTCGCTTTTTTGAGATGCGAGAATTCCGATAGAAGAAAGGGCTAGGTGGTAATAGATCATGCAGATCAGTTGCACACTTTCCGAAGTGTATCCGATAAAACCGATAAGCTAGCAACTCTCGCAATATAAGGTCGTCGTAAGCTTATGTGTTAATCCTATAGGTACAGGGTTACTGGTAATCAGCCTGCATCCGTTTAAGGGCATGTTCTGTATATTTAAACAAACAACTTTTGTTCTACAACTTTCGTTAAAACTTAATAGATAACCCAAAAAAAATGTATTTGTTGCCCTTTTTGTACTGTTTAGCGACTTTTTAGTGTTTATTCACTTCGGTACATCATTTTTTGCGTCATTACGAATTGTTACGAAGAGTTCGATACTTTTAGACCGTGCAAATGCACTTTTTATTTATTTTGTAAAAGAAAAAAAAAACATTTATTTTAAACTGTAGAACAAAAGTTGACGTATTGAATGTACCTAACATCCCCTTAAAAGGATGCAGGCTGATTACCAATAACCCTGTATATGTATCTATTTTATTTTATTCATCCAAGAACTGAAGAAGTAACTGAAATTTAAGTGTCTTAAACAAAAACACTAGTAAATTAATTTACATAGAAACTATCGCATTTATTAGAGTTTTTTGTTTTCGATTTTCACGTAGATACATTTATCATAATTTTGAACCGGATTTTAGATGATTTCAGCTCGTAATGACCTTAACTTTAAGACTGTAAAACAGGTGATTGCTTATTTATGATGTGTAATTACATCTACGGAAGGTCATTAAGTTTTTGTGCATGCTTAAGTAGTAATATAGTAATTTAGTTAGATTAGATAGTTATTTTTAATTGAAGATATTACTGTCTTGAAAAATCTTGAACAAGGCCTCTAAGGCCCCCCTAGCACACGGCGTATTTTAAACGCACAGGTGACGCGCGTATACTCGCTTGAAACGAGATTCGAACGCAATCTTGTAATCTAAGCAACACCGATCGTGAACCACAGACGCGCTATAGTCGCTTGTTTTAAAATTAACATATGGCAGCTGGCCACGAGACGCCTATACTACCGACCTGACTATTCAGGTTAGCGCCGAAGGACCCAAAAATAATCTAACCTAGGTAAATCTATTAATGCGATTCCCAATAGCATGGGATGATACCTGGAACGCGTTTCGGCTGCTAGCACGAGGGCGCCTCAGACGTCTCAACCTCGGCTCGGGCTAATGCTGGGGGACAGCGTGTTGGGCACCTCCTGGTGCCCTAACGGAGTGGACTGCTATAGCCGCTCGTAGCTTGCGTGGTTTGAACAAATACTTCTCGTCAGCTGAACAAAGACGCTCTTCCTCTACCCCTCCTCCGCCCCTTTGTACTCGTTTCAAACGAGTTTCGAGCGCGCTTCACACGCGCGTTTGCATCACATTTTTCGCTCATTTGAATCTAAACAAATGTAAAAATCGGCATTTACGGCGCGGAAAACGCGCGTGGTCTGCGCGTTTGAAATACGTCGTGTGCTAGTGCCAAAGTTGCAAGTTTGTCGGTCGCATGAGTTGTTCGGCGTATCTCTTCGGTGCTTCCTCAAGTAAATGACATCATCAGATATAAGATATCTTGATTTTGCGACTTCGAAATAGTCATTTTACAAAAAACATCGTTTTTTTTATTTTTTCCTTAACGTTCTAATGTTAAAAAAGATGATTTATCATGACAACGTGAGCTAAATCAGTCTAGCCGTTATCGTGAGATTGGGTTTCATGATGGCTCTTCACATGGTTATTTGTGTTTACTTATTTGCCATATCTGATGCTGTTTGACAAAAACATTTTGTGAATCATAAAATTAAACTATTAATTGAATTAATAACTGTAATTTGACGAAAATATAACACAATAGGTAAACTATCTAAATACGAGTATATCATCACGTTTTCTTTTTTATCACTAAAAACTTTCTTACGATTAGGTATTGCTCATGTTAATTAAATGTTTACATTTTTTTTTAAAAGAAATTTAGTAAGTTTCTAAACCTCATCATGTAAATGGCTAATCACATATTAAAATTCCTTTCAAGACCGCACCCTATTACTAACAAACATTAAGTGACTGTGGTGTACGTATATTAGATATGTTTAATATCTGCAAATAAGACCAATTGTAAAAACATGTTATGGAGAAAAGTTTCTCGAATTTTTTAATCGTAATATTGTCGTAAAATAGTGTAATTTGGTGGAAATACCAGTGACCATATTTATGTTATTATTTTTTTGACGTGTAAAATGATATTTTATTAATAAATTATGATTATGATCATTTATAATATTAGTAGATTTAGAAGTAAGATTTCAACCACTGTACGTAAAACATGACTAGAGCTCAATTTGGTCTCGTTTGATTGACGTCACTGTGTAAGCCTTGAGCATTTTTATTTTGTAACACGGCTGTAAATCTTGATTAAAATTTCAACACAAATAATCAAATGTAGAGCTACCATTTTCCGTTTTTAGGATTCATGCGTTTTTTCATTGAGAAGTAATATTTTTAATTTTATGATCCTAAATCATAGGTTTTCAAACAGGATGCTATATTTTTGAATGAGCGTGTGCACGAAATTAGATCGGCGATAAAAGATACTAAAGTTGGTATCGTATTAACGTTTTTGTTCATAGGAATTTTCGTTTGTATTGTTATGGGCGTTGCAAAAATTACTTTATTACTTGGGAACCACGTTAACCGATTAAGTTACGGTGGTCTAATCGGGAGAACGGCGCCTGCCGATCCGGAGACCCCGGGTTCAAACCCCACACGCACCACTGTCTTTTCGAAAGTCATGTGCGTAATGCCGCTAACTTAAAACGGTGAAGGAAAACATCGTGAGGAAACTGATATGTACCTAGAATCTTTCGAAGTCATGTGTCATCCACCAACCCGCACTGGGCCCGCGTGGTGGATTATGGCCTTAACTCTCTCCTTGCGAGAGAAGGCCACGAGTCCCAGCAGTGGGAACGTTTAATGGGTTGTTGATGATGATGATGATGATGACTTGGGAACCTATGTTCTAATTAAAGCTCTACAACTAGTTTTTCTATCGAATTGTTTGATGCTCGATTGAAGTAAACCATTACGTGGTTGGTAGACTTTAATATCACGTTGTTTACAGTTGTTCAATCTGTAGCCTATGTAGGTTACATTATTTGAAGTGAAAACTTGTTTTGTTACACCACATACACATTTTCCGTGGGCTGTGAATTGAACTCAAGCGTCATGTTCGTAAATCAAAGAAATCTTCGGGTAAACTCGGATGATATAGATGGCTATGGTCATGCATGGCTACGCCCTCCGGGTTTACAGGCGTAGTCTAAGTGAGCTATCAAATTCTGATTTATTAGTTTTCACTTCTATCAACAGTCCCTGTGACTTTGAAGTTGAAAAGTAGAAGTGATAAAAAGTAGGATATGTGCTATTCCAAGCTATATTCCAATAGGGTACTGGACTGGGTCAAAAATACACCATCCTAATTAGTCCGTCAGCTAGATCATGGAAAAATATTGGACACGTATTTTTTAGTTTTTTCATAATATTAAAAATCGTCAAAGATATAGACCATCAAACTTCGAGAGTGGGGGGTCGCGACGTCACTCGTGAGTAAAAATCGTACTCACAAGTGACGTCACACGAAACTTCGAAGCGCTGTATCTTCGTTATTTTTTGTTTGTGAAACAAAAGAAAAAATACGTGTACAATATTTTTTGGCAATCTAACTAACGGGCTACTTAGTTTTTTTTTGAGGATTGTACCCTATTGTGTCCGAAATTTCAGCTCTATCCATTCAGCCGGTGTGACGTGATTGAGCAACAAACATCCAAACTATTACATCATCGGCCCGCGGTTTTACCCCAGTAGTTCTCGTTCGCGTTATTTCTCCGTGATAAAAGCATAATTATACATATATGTGTTCTTCCCGACTATTATCTAACTGTATTCCAAATTCCAGCCAGATTTATTTATACGTTACGACGTAATTGAGCAACAAACATCCAAACATTGACATTTATAATATTAGTGGAACTATAAAGCTAAAACGCTTGTTATGTTTGAACTCGCTCATTTCAGGAGCCAATTTCAAGGATTATTTTTTCACCGTTGATCCCTGAGCGCTATAATTAATAATTGTTATTATAATACAGTGAAGTAATAATTTCAAACTTTGAAAATGTATACAATTTGTATGCCCTTTCTTTTGTTTAATTTTTTAATTATTTGACGTGTAAATTGAACATTTATCAATAAAGAACTTTGACTTTGACTTTAAATTTCAATTAGGTACATACTTTCGTCAGGTGCTATTTCTACTCTTTTTTGTTCTCTTGACGTACGAGGAAGCATTATTTTCACCAAATAAAGGAGAAAAAATGTCGAAAAACGTTAATAAATATAGACTTTAAATTAATAAATATTGGTGGACAATTCACACAACACCATCTGACCCCAAACTAAGCAAACCTTGTTCACAAACATCTCTAAGATATTTCTTGAATGTTCCAGGTCCAGGGGTGATGAAGAACGCCACCATCAGCGCGCCGATGATGCAGCAGTTCCAAGTCTCCATCCACAAGCTCAGCGGCGGTCAGGTCTACCGGCACTCGCTGCCTATCGAGAGTGCCTGGAAGAGCATCGCTAAAGATAAAGGACTTGGTAAGTTTGACTGGCTTCGTGGCTTAGTTGGTAGTAGCTGGTAGTTCGGGAGCTGATGGGTCACATATTTTTAAAACAAATTGTAAATTGTGTCGAAATAATTTTTTTTTTTTTTTTTTTTTTTTTTTAGCTCTGCCTGCGAAGCCGAGGGTCGTGGGTTGGATTTCCACCCAGTGAAAATATTTGTGTGATGAATTCAAATGTTTGCACTGTGTCTGGGTGTTTCTATATATAATTAGTATGTATTTAAAACGGACAGAGTCTTTATTAACAAAACTAAAATACAATGAGAACTACACTAAGCTACATTTTTTTTTTTTACCTTTTATAGGTTTAGACTTGACCGCCATCTCGCCTGATGTTAAGCGACGATGCGGTCTACGATGGAACGTATTTACCTAGAAAAAAACCGATTCACTCTCGGTTTGAAGACACAAAGATTATAACAATCGGGGAAAACCCACTCAGGCAACGCATTCCACAGCCTAGACGTTCTTATCACAAAAGTAGAGTCAAATCTCTTCGTTCGTGTCTTCGGAACATCAACCATTGTCCGATGTCGCTTTTTACCATACCTAACTAACTACTTACACTAAGAACACCTGAATCACAGATCAGAAAATAGTTACTAACCTGAATTATCCACAGAATTTAAAACTATTTGGATAAGTAGGTATATAACTAGGTAGTGGTAGGACTCTTAGCAGAGTCCGCCTGGGGAAGTACCACACCTTTGCTAGTTATTCTACCGCCAAGCGGTAATGTGCAAACATTACTGTGTTCCGGTTTGAAGGCCAATGTTTCTAGAGAAATTACAAGGCCTAGAGATATAACAACTTAGATCTCTGGGTGACGAGCGCTGTGCAGTGCTAGATAATGATTTGGGCTCTTCGTGTTCCAACAGCGTGTCACTGTGCTGTTATGTGGCAGGCATGCTGCTTACCATCAGGCACATGTCCCGCTCGTCTCGTCACTCTATACTGTAAAAAAAAGCTTTTTAGAACACTAACACTCCGTGGTTTTACACGTATAGTTTCCGCTCTTGTGATTTTCTCGGGATAAAAAATAGCCTATGTGTTAATACAGACTTTAAACTAACTGTATTCCAAATTTAAACTCAATCTGGGGGTCTACCGCCTAACGAAAAAAATCGGTTGTCTGTAAAGTTACTGACGATAGTTGAACGTGACAACTTCAACTCCAAGCCTTAAATGGAACGCCTCAAAGCGTGGTAACGCCGCATGACGTCATGCGGCGAGGTAACGCCGCATGACGTCATGTTTTTTCGTGCGTGCAGCCGGCTTCATCGAATTATAAGACGTTGTCACGTCAAAAACGCTTTGACGCTTTGACATTGCTGTCTCTTTTCTTCTCGCTTGAAATGAAAGAGACGGCAATGTCAAAGCGTCAAAGCGTTTTTCGTTAGGCGATAGACCCCCTAGGAAGTAGTTTAGGCGTGAAAGATACTTGTATACTTACTAGAACTGCCCCGCGGTTTTTCCCGCGTACTTCCCGGTATTGTTATTTTCTCTCGCTAAAATGTAGTCTATGTATTGATTAGGTAAACGGGTAACTCACGTGTAATGAGGTCGGTCAATCCGACTCGAGTTTCGGCCGCGTCCGGCGGCCTTTTTCAAGCCAAACGCCAAACGGGACGCCATCGGGCGCGTACACTCTCCTTGGAAAAGGCCGCCGGACGCGGCCGAAACTCGAGTCGGATTGACCGACCTCATTACACGTGAGTTACCCGTTTACCTAATCACTATGTGTAACAACCACGTTAATTTTAATACTAAAATGTAGTCTATGTGTTATCCAGACTATAATGTGGTATTTTTACCGACTTCAAAAACGGAAGATAGACTATCAAATCAAATCATTTATTTTCATGAACAAACATTTTTTTTTTTTTAATATAGAGTGGCGAGACGAGCAGGTCATGTGCCTGATGGTAAGCAACATGCCTGCCACATAACAGCACAGTGACACGCAGTTATTGGAACATAAAGATTCCAAATCATTACCTAGCACTGCACTGCGCTCGTCACCCAGAGATCTAAGTTGTTATATCTCTAAGCCCTGTAATTTCTCTGGAAACATTGCCCTTCAGACCGGAACACAGTAATGTTTGCACATTACTGCTTGGCAAACATTGGTATATCAAAGAACAATATGTACCTATATGAAATAAAATATTTATGAAATCGTTCGTACATATCTGTAAACTTAGTTAGACGAACTTGGCACCCAAACTAAGATTATCCGCGATGGGATACCAAGGCCTTGCTTCGTCTATATAAACGAAGACAACCACATTTTAATTTTATTGAATTAGGAAAATAAATGTATTTATGTGATTAAATAACATAATATGTTGATTATTATCAATGTTTACATGCAATTTTAATTTGAAATATCAAAATGAAAAAATCAATATAACAATATGAAAAAAAACTTCGGGCATCGATATAAATCAATGGATGTGCCCTCCCGAACTTCAGGCGCACGGAATCATGTTATCGTTGCGAAGAGTGAGCTCACTGTTTCCGTTTCAGTCGATTGTAGGAAGCGGCAAACGTTGGATGTTTATACCTATCGCTTTTTGTTTTCAACAACCAACATAAGTAGAACCGCAACACACCTCGCCGCTAGCGATTCTAGGGGTCAAGTAGATTGGTAGTTGTAAACGATTCACGCTACACACAGAGACATTACTGACAGTTTGTTAACAATTTCAAAGTTCAGGGCACATCTTGTCTTTTATATCGATGTCTTCGGGTATACTCGCGACCAAGGCCATTTAGAAATGCATATCGGGATGGATATGGTCAGGGCCACGCCCTCCGGTTTCACCCCCGTAGTTTTGAAAGTAAGCCATGAAATTCTGAGTTATAAGCTTTCACTTCTATCGGCAGCGCCTATGTCTGCCATTTTTTTTTTGAAATAAATTTTGTTTTATCTAGAAACTAGCTGAACACGCGCGCATTGCTACGCCATCTATCGAAAATTGGTCGTACCAATTCAAATTTTGTTCAAATTTGGTTATTTTAGGTTCTAATGACGCAACCTTTAACATATGACAAATGCTGTCACGCAACGAAAGCTCTCTAAAAGCAATATTTTTTCCCCGTTTTTGTTACATTTTTCATTCATGCTCGGCTCCTGTTGATAGTAGCGTGATGTTAAATACCCTATAGCCTTCCTCGATAAATGGACTATCCTACAAAGAATCTTTCAATTCGGACCAGTAGTTCCAGAGATCCTTGCGTTCAAACAAACAAACAAACAAACAAACAAACAAACATACATACAAACAAACAAACAAACTCTTCAGCTTTAGTATAGAAGTATAGATTGTAAAATATACCTCAACATAGAAACTTGTTTATTTCCAGATCTAAGAAACAAGAAGACAGTGTTATACGCGGTGGGATTCCTCGACAGCTCTGCTTGGCCGCACTCTCAAGCCATCGGCAACACATACGCGAAGAGAGGGTACAATGTCTTCGTCACCGAGACATTGTCCTTCCTCACTTATATTTATCCCAAGTAAGTTTTTATTTATAAAACTAGCGATCCGCCTCGACTTTCTTCGTGGTACGTAGGTATATTAGATATAGCTGCCGAATCCCGGAGTGCTAAAGGACTTCGGGATTCGGCAGAATAATATACCTATGTGCATATTCAGCATAATATATTCGGCAGATATAATATAAGTGCTTTAGCACCTCGGGACCACGTGCATATCCAAAGTTTTTGAAATCAGTCTTGTAGACTACAGGCCCGTGAACAAAATTTACGTAGTAAATGAACCACCAGGAGACCTATGTAGGATGATAGAAGGGTATGAAGTAATAAGATTCAGCACTATGCCGTCACTTGTAAGCTGTCCAACTGAGTGCAGTCGAAGGGGGGGTTGCAACCCTCAATCATTTCTCCTTGTCGCATGATTTTTGTACGGCATTGCAGAATAATAGATTAAAGAGGTATTGAAACTATAAAAAATAGAAATTTCAAGTTTTTCATTATTAGTTTGTGAGATTTTCCGACGATATACAGATTAAATTTGGGCATTTGATTATGTACGGCATTGGTTCCATACAGTTTCAATACCTCTCCTAATTAATCCATTATTTCGCAATGCCGTACAAAAATCACGCAACAAGGAGAAATGATCGACGGTTGCAACCCCCCCTTCGACTGTACTCAGTTGGACAGCTTACGCACAGTTTGTGCAATGCCACATATTTTGGGAGTTTTAAAGCGTCTGTTAAGAAAACGGCCGACGGAAAGTGTCTGGGAGTATTGGGGCCTTATTTGTAAGGATATTCACTATAACATACGTAAAAATCAGTTGTCAGAAAATAAGTGAAGTAAACTGTGTTTTATGTACCTTTATTGCCCCATATCTCATAATTGGCCGTCTATGCAAGTTAGCGGGTAAGCATGCGTTCTTAGTACGTACTAACTCTACTCAATAATCCACATTTCGTTCGTCAGAAAATACGTGACGTCTGGCGGCTCTGGGATCTGGCGGTTCTGGGATCTTGCTCTATTATCTCTATGCTAAGTTTTTTTAACGATAGATGTTGCTCAATCACGTCGGAATGTCTGAACGGATTCTATTGAAATTTGGAACATAGATTAATACATAGGCTTCTTTGTATCCCGGAAAAATAACGCGAACGTAAACAACGCGGGTGAAACCGTAGAGCTCTGCTAGTTTACAATACTAGTAAGATAAAAGGAACTAGGATAATAAATCATACAGTAAGTAAATAAATTGGTAAGTAAGTATTTTTCTCTATAACAAGATTATTGGAAAAAAACGAAACAATGGGAAATAACAATTTACATTGATTACCTACTGAAGGTGTTTGCCAGAATGAAATTACTTCAAATTACCATTTACTACGAGGAAACACTGTATTTCTTACCTACATAAATAGTTTTTTTTTATCATATTTTTATGTCAAATATAGGTACCTACATAAAAGAAAATAAAAAAAATTGGCAGTCATAGGAACTGCCGATAGAAGTGATAACTTGTGATTCAAATGTTTTCACTTTTAATTGAATTGTCTAATTTATTTATCACCTTGTCAGAAGACTAATTATTTGTTAAACCATCGTAGGTCTATGTACATTCGCATAATTTCAACACCGCCAGCTAAATCGATGGTTGCGCCATCTAGTTTTATATCAACGTAATTATACAGAATATTGCAACTCTTTACTGTTTCTGTTGCCCTGGTACTGGTACCTAGGGGCAAACGCAACTCTTTTATATTTCTGTTGTCCTGGTATCTGGAGATAAACGTTGGGCTGTTGGAAGTAGGTAATCGAAACTCTTTACTGTTTCTGTTACACTGGTACCTACCTGGCCGTTTTTACCGAGTTTACCCGAAAATTTCATATGCGATCCGATCCGATCCATTATCATATCCAAGCGTGACGATTGATGAATCCATTTCACAGCCCACGAAAGTTCTGTCCATAGCGCGCCTAAAGAAGTTTTCACTTCAAAAATGCTAGTCATAGGGGCTGCCAATAGAAGTGCAAACTTTTAACTAAGAAATAGACAGCTCTCTTTGGAAACTATGCGGGTGAACCCGGAGGGCTTTGCTAGTCTGGAATAAATCTTCAAAGCATTGTCGGCTGAATAAGTCTTCTAAGCATGACCATCTAGAAATGCTGACGCATAACTTTTCCAATACCGTTTTGCCGTGGCCATTTAGAAATGCGTCGGCATCCCGAGTTCACCTGAAGATTTTTCTTTCATTTACGAACGGGACAATGAGCTTTATTCACAGCTCACGAAATACTTAAAAGAAACAAAAGAAGTTTCACTCCAAAAACAAACGCATTTTTTAGGTCAAAGAGGTCTCTGCGCACTAACCCCTGCCCGAAAGTGTACAAAACACTCGCTGCGTTCCCCTTTTGTTTTAGCCAGGGAGATAGAATAGAATATTGAGCAAGGCATATTATAATATAGATGACTTTTGTTAAAGATAGTAACGTATGGAAGAGAACTGTGTTGAAACTAGAATCTTGGAATAAGGTAAAGTAATAGATTTATAAAATTTTTGATGGAACATTGTACTCATGTAGCATCTGTATACTGTATGTATTAATTATTTGTTATTTTGTCTTTGACAAAGCCTTTTTACAGCTGCATTTGATTGACGGGGCTCCTTTACAGCTTTATTCATTTTGACATTGTTATTTTATCTTATTATGTACACGGATTCTTATGCCTTTTTGTTAATGACGTTACCAAGTGTTCTTATGAATTTATGGTTCGAATAAATGAATTGAATTGAATATGCCTTATTGTATAAACTGCACATTGATCACTCCGGATCTATGTATGAGTATGAGTATGAGTATAAATAAATAAAAAAATACAATAAACTGTGTACAAGTCTTTAGTATAAGATGTTACAATTTTAAATAGTCACAACAGTTTTATCCATTACGAATATACAATGATTTTGTGCATTAAAAAACATAATCATTATAAAATTACACGTTACAAATTAAAATTAAGTTTACAAATTAAAATTGATAAACAAAGGTAGTGGAACAAAGAGGGAAAGGATAGTTATTATTCTTACATTTCTATTGTTAAATATTCTTTGACATCATAATATCCTTTAGAGATCAACCACTTTTTTAGACTGTATTTAATGTATTTCCAGTTAAAGTATTCAGATTCAGTGACAAGTGGTTGTAGACCTTAGGGCTCCCACATAAAACTGCGATGCGATGCCACGCTGCATCGGAGCAATTCGACATAGCAAATTCCTCTGATGGGGCGTCGCATACCATCGCATCGCAGTTTTGTGTAGGAGCCCATAATTGCGCTTGCGAATGTACTTTTTTCGTACATTGTGTTGTTAATTTGATGTAACACATAAATTATATCTGTGTTTAGTTCGTAGATTATATGAACGAATCGATTTGTCCATAAAATATAATTGTCTGTTATTTCTCGGCTGGCTCAAAAACCAAGCAACACGATGGTCACCTGCACCTGTCTTCTCCCTCAATAGGGTACCGGACTGGGTCAAAAATACACCATCCTAATTAGTCCGTCAGCTAGATCATGGAAAAATATTGGACACGTATTTTTTGTTTTTTCATAATATTAAAAATCGTCAATATAGACCATCAAACTTCGAGAGTGGGGGGTCGCGACGTCACTCGTGAGTAAAAATCGTACTCACAAGTGACGTCATACGAAACTTCGAAGCGCTGTATCTTCGTCATTTTTTGTTTGTGAAACAAAAGAAAAAATACATGTACAATATTTTTTGGCAATCTAACTAACGGGCTACTTAGTTTTTTTGAGGATTGTACCCTATTGCTCTCCTAGATCTGTCACATACTTCTTCGTTTCCGCACTCCACGGCCCTGCAGTTTAAACGGCAAATAGGACAAAATACGCATACGCTGAACCCAAGCATGCGTATTTCAGATGTTTATGGGGCGTTTGTAAGATGCAAAAAGACCTTGTCCAAGACAGTTCCTATTTTCACCATAGGTGGCGCCAATGTTTTATTTTGTTAAATATCAAGTTTTACCAATATTTCACAAAAACCAACAGTGGTGCTTCATATGGCAAAATTTAGAACTATCTTTAAAAAAAAAAAAAATCACAAGGTAACTTTACCCATATACAATACATCATCATCATCATCAACAGCCCACTAAACGTTCCCACTGCTGGGACTCGGGGCCTTCTCTCGCAAGGAGAGAGTACAATACATACAATACATACAGAATACAATACAATACATAGCACACAATAATAAGTCAATTATCATAATTTTTCAGTCATAAATCAATAGTCTGGGAAGTTAAACATGTCAAAAATAAAATTTCAAATGTCAAAAAAAAAAATACGAAAACCTAAATCATATTAGAACAAAATTAATAATAAAAGTTAGAATAAGTTATAAAGTCCTGCAGTAAATTAGTCAGTACCTCCGCTCGGGCATCGGCACAGACTCATTCCTGTTACAGCAATGACCGAGAAAAGCACAGTCCAATCGAGCCGCTACCATTTTTAAGACGGTGTTGGAGCTGGCCCGTACTCTGCGCACCAACGATGCAGCTCGCAACCGCATGGTCTTTGATCTTTGACGAGTCAATTTGCTTTAAGAAAATGTCTTATTGTAATTGATTGTTGGAAACCATTGATTAAATGTAACATAACTAGTTGTAGACTACAGGCCCGTGAACAAAATGTATGGGTCAAATGAACCACCAGGAGACCTATGTAGGATAATAGAAGGGTATAAAGTAATAAGATTCAGCACTATGCCGTCACTTGTAAGCTGTCCAACTGAGTACAGTTGAAGAGGGGGGGGGGGGGGGGGGGGTCCAATCCTCGATCATTTCTCCTTATCGCATGATTTTTGTACGGCGTTGCGGAATAATAGATTAGGAGAGGTATGAAAACAATACAAATTATACATTTTAGATTTTTAATAATTAGTTTGTCGGAAAAAATAAATGATGTGACGACGATTTACAGAGTAAATTTGGTCATTTGATTATGTACGGCATTGGTTCCATACAGTTTCAATACCATTATCAAATTACAAACATTATCAAATAACAGCTTAGTGTCGTTGTAAACACGCCTAAACTAAAACGTGAGGTTAACAATTGAACGATATGTTCGTTCAATTGTTAACCTCCAGAATGGATCTCCAGAAAAAGTGACGTTCGAGATATCGACTTTCACATATTTTTTTTATTTTTTTTTTAAATAAATAATGACGAGACGAGCAGGACATGTGCCTGATGGTAAGCAACATGCCTGCCACATAACAGCACAGTGGCACGCAGCTATTGGAACATAAAGAGTCCAAACCATCACCTAGCACTGCACTGCGCTCGTCACCCAGAGATCTAAGTTGTTAAATCTCTAAGCCCTGTAATTTCTCTGGAAACATTGCCCTTCAAACCGGAACACAGTAATATTTGCACATTACTGCTTGGCGGTAGAATAAATGGCAAAGGTGTGGTACTTCCCCAGGCGGACTCTGCTAAGAGTCCTACCACTACAATTCAGTTTTCTTTCAATCGGGCAGAGCCTTTATTAACAAAACTAAAATACAATAAGAACTACACTACGCTACATACCCAACTATAACTACTTACACCAAGCACATACCTGAATTATCCATAGACCAATGAAGGTCTACAGATGATCGATATTTCGAAAGTAAATTTTTGTGGTTAAGATCATTTCTGCAGCGTATCCACGTCCAATTGTGTCACAGGTTCGAATTCCACCTTTTTTTTAGCCTAACTTGTAAAATAATTCAACTTTATTTGTCGTTTCAGGTCAGTTCGCCTCACCAGGACAATCGGCATAAAAGTTGGAGAGTTCCTCGCCAAACTTTACGAGCTGGGCTTAGATCCAGACAAGCTGGAAATGGTCGGGACGAGTTTAGGCGCCCACGTTGCCAGCCATGCTGCTCAACATTTCTACAACCTAACGGGCAAAAAACCGTACAGAATAACCGGACTAGACCCCGCTGGCCCATGCTACAGGAACCTTCCTATAGATCAGAAGCTGTCACCAAATGACGCTCAAAACGTAGATATAGTTCACACAAACATCGACGGTTTTGGTATAGCAGAAAGATTAGGACATATAGATATCTACGTCAACGGTGGAGAGTTCCAACCTTCGGACATTCCCTACATCCCGTGCTTAGTTATCTGTAGCCACATCCGCGCCATTTTGTACTGGTGGCAAGCAATGGAACATCCAAAGAAGTTTATAGCAGTGAAGTGTGATTCGGTCCAAGATGCTAGGTTCGCGAATTGTTACAACAATTCTGAGACTAATTACTTGGGATTAGAGACAAATTTTCGGAGACAAGGCGTGTTTTACTTGGCAACTCATAACGAGTTTCCGTATTATAGAGCGAAAGAAGGTTTGAAGGAAGATAATGAGATTTATACGTCTACTGTGAGGAAAATTAATTCGGACAACGGATTTGTTGTATGATGGATAGTTTTTCACATGTTTTGTGATGATAAACATAAAATATATTTATGCAATGAATGCCTTGGTATTCAAGAATGTGTAGATATGAACATGGGCGTACGATTTCAGAGTAAAATTTTGATTAAATATCATCATATTGGACAGGAATCAATAATGACCAACACTATCTATTATTTAAATGTAGTAATATTGGTTACGATTAAAGTTCTGCTTCGACTTATACTACTCGGCTACCACCCGACAAATAAAATACACCCAAACATGAGCTTTATGCCATGCATGTTAAGACACAGATTACATTGGCAACACAAATTAGCAGACCGGTCGCTGACAGCCGTCTGCTAATTTATGTTGCCAATGTAATCTATATCTTAACTGGCATGTCATAAAGCCCATATTTGAGTGTATTTATCGGGTGGGACCTTAAGACTACGAGACGTCTCAGTCGCCAAACGGCCATAGTACTACGAAGACTGTACTAATAAAATATATCAACACTTTATTTTATCTATCTAGCATATAAATAAAATTAAAGTGTAATTCAAATTCACAGCTTTTCACTGAATGCATACATACGAAAATAAATACGGAACTTAAAAAAAAAAAACATTTTACTAAATTACTCTATCTATACGTTTGTCTGTTTGTATCTAGTTTGTATCTACTTACCATACGTAACAACTACTTTGTATATTAGTATAGATAGAATCTATACCATGGATACAGGCAATTTGCATATATCTATTTACTAGTTGATTCTTATAAAATTGTCTATGTCTAGTTATAGATTAGTGATTGATTTGTGATTCTCTTTCATAATAAATGAAATCTGTGATTTTAGATTTTAAGATTGTTTCTAGATAGAAATAAAACAATTAAAAAATATAGTTCACGATGTATTTTTCATAGCTTTTTAGTTTATCGTTACTTTCATTTACATACATTTTGTGTAATATTTACATTACATATTTTAGATAATAGAATTAATTAACGATAAATAGCAGTCAGCCCCAGAACAGAAGGCGCAACGCGAATGAAACGAAACTGAAAAAAAATCTTCTGTTCCACACTGGTGTGACAGTGAATCATACCCCACATAAATATACAAACAAATATTCAAACCTGTGTCTGACCCATCACAAAAAAAACTTAATGGACACTATTAAACTTAAGCCATTACAACATGGTGATACCTCTACAAACATATAAATTAGAGTGATAAGACGAGCAAGAAATGCGCCTAATGGTAAGCAGTACGCCTGCCCACAGCAGAACAGAGTCACACAGCTATTTAATTAGACGTACAAATCAATGCGTACGACTGCACTGTGCTCATCAGTCAGAAATATTAAGCAGTTAGTAGTTAGATGGTAATTTATACGTATAGTTGGTTATATTATGGTAGTTCTACTATTGCTGTGCCTTTGCAATCATCATATCCATCATAACATTAACTTTTGCAGTCAAGTCGTCCATCTGTTTCTTCATCCTAACCACTATCACATCAGTATCGTTCAACCTGTACTGAATATTCTTTGGTTGATCCCAAGAGTACCTTTTTGCACTTGGTTCTTTATTGCGTAATCTAGCAATAGCTTCGTGAATTTCGCTTATTTGATTCTTGAGGCTATCAACACTCATTTGATAGTTTTCAGTTTTCTTTTTCGTAACAGCTTTTTCGAAGATGGCGTCTCTTACGTGAGCCGGTATGGCTTTATAATAACTCCACCTCGGTTCGCATGGCTTCAGGTATATCTTGGTTAAACTGCTAGAGAATCGCAAATTGTATATCCACTTTGATGGCAGGATAGCAGTGAAAATCCTTTTTAGAACTAATGTCTCAAGGGATGCGAGAAATTCGACTTGTTTTTCTATACGCATGATGTGCCCAAGCACTTCAAGGTTGTGAAGGTCGTGAACCGCAACACCAACCATTAAGTTCATCAAGACTATGGCACCGAGGACTAAGAAAACTAAGAATACAAAACGGATCATGCCTAGGGAATTTATTTGGGGCTTAGTAGAATCCGTTTTGTCGACCAAATCGTCGTAGTCAAATTCAGATGTCATCATGACCATGGTTTTCACGAGTGCAGTCCAGAAGCTTTCGAAAGAAGTCTTATGGTAGAACTGGATCATGAAGCTGAGAGCAAAGCCGATCACGAGGAAGGCGAAAGTTAGCAGAATCTGAAAATAATATGACCCTTGATAAATTGTTAGCAATAACATTTCGTAAGTACTCAGTTTTTTTTTAAAGTAAAGAGTGACGAGACGAGCAGGACATTTGCCTGATGGTAAGCAACATGCCTGTCACATAACAGCACAGTGACACGCAGCTATTGGAACACGAAGAGTCCAAATCATTACCTAGCACTGCACTGCGCTCGTCACCCAGAGATCTAACATGTTATATCTCTAAGCCCTGTAATTTCACTGGAAACATTGCCCTTCAAACCGGAACACAGTAATGTTTGCACATTACTGCTTGGCGGTAGAATTGAACGGAACTGGCAAAGGTAGGGTACTTTCCCAGACGGGCTTTGCAAAGAGTCTTACCACTACAAAGGTGTGGTACTTCCCCAGGCGGACTCTGCTAAGAGTCCTACCACTAGATCTATGGTACTAAGGTAACTGTTCAGAATCTTATTGCACCTACTGAAAAAAATTCAGCTGTATTTATAAGTATTAGCTTTAACTAGTGTTTTCAATCGCCTGTGATGATGATGCATAATAACTGAAATGGTTATTTAGTGAAATTCATTCCCAAAAGCATTGATTAGTGATTAGTGAAGATGACTGTATTGCTGTAATATTAAAATTTTAATATCTGTTTATTCCAACGCATTCTGCGTTGTGGCAGAAATGTAGAAACATGGATGCTTAATGGATTTTAAGCGCATTACAATCTGCATTTTGTTACATTACAGTATAAGGAGTATGTAAAAATCCTTTACCTTGACCACATTTACGCAGACTTTCCCGAACATCAAAACATAGTAGCCCCAGTTTGGAAATCTGGAGAGCAAGAAGGTCATGTCCATCCAACACAGCACTACAGCGACTGTGGCTACGTGCCTGCCCCAGTCCACGGCTCCCGGTGGTAGGTTAGGATCACCCACTATTAGTAATGGTAGACTCATGCCGAGAATTATGCTTGCCAGTTTTACCCACGTCTCTTTATGTTTAAAGTAGTGCTTCAGATTGGCGCTCATGAAAATGATCTCCTGCAACGAATTATCAAATATTTTTTACATAATATATTGATGGGACGAACAAAACATTCGCCTGATGTTAATCATCACGCATGTCCACAACAGCACAACGCCAAGCAGATAACTGAACTGGACAAGTCCAAATCACTGCTTAGAACTACACTACCCTCGTCACTCAGAGGTATAAGATGATTTATCTCTTTGCACTGTAATTTCTCTGGAAACATTGCCTTTCAAACCGAAACAGTAATATTTACACATTACTGCTAGGTGCTAGAATAACTGGCAAAGGTGTGATTCTTCCCCAGATGGACTTTGCCAACGGTCCGACCACTGCGAGAATCGTTAATGGTCAATTTCCAAAAGACCCTGCATTGAGCAATACTCACCTCAAAGAAGGCAATGATATGGTCTAAGACGAAGTACGCATGCCTATCATTCTACCATCAAGTTGTAATGTGCGTGCAAGCATTACGCGTTCCATGTTGAACGACAATAATAACGTTTAAAAAAACAGAGCGTAGAGATAAACCACAGATGGAACCTTCGTGAACAACACTGTGAGGCCCGTAATTAGTCATGTTGACGTAAAATTGTCTAATCAACGTGCCAAATTACTTGTATAATGTTGTCAGTATTAAGAAAAAAAGTCCCACTATTGTTGTCGTAGCTTCGGAAATCTTCACGTATAATAAACACATCAATTAATATTTTAAAATAATAATATTATTACACCGATTATGCAAGGATTTCTTTTTACTACTATTCTGTGAAGATAAGAATTTTAATTTCGCATGCAACTAGAAATCAACTTGAATCGCAAATAATTAGTGTAATTTACTTGCTTAGATAGGTTAAACAAAAACTAAAACAATCATCTTTACCACCAAACTAATTTTGATATAATGCATATATAAGCTGTTATAGGTCCAAACAACAAACAAAAAAAAAAACTAACAAAATAATCATTTTAACGGTTCACTTATGTTTCACTTTTTTTTTTTTGACAATACAACCCTTTGAAACCACGTAACCGTATAATATTAAAATAACTTTACAACATAAACATGTTTCATTTTACAAACAACGTTACGCATAATATTTACTTCCAAAATATCTTCCTTCAACAAATTATTTATTTTATAAACCATCATTTTATAACTAATTATATAGCCACCGTTTCACTTAGATGGTATATCGAATGACATTACAATACAATACAAAACACTTTATTGGCACCATAAACAAAGTTGACAACAAGTTACATATATAATAACAAAACAAAATGGGCACAAAAGGCGATCTTATCGCTAAGATCTCTTCCATATTTATAACCTTTTGATTCATGAAGAAACTAAATTTGTAATATTTTGGGCAGTGGTGCAACTAACAAAATAAATAAATACACATACTAATTTTATGATATATTAAAGATTTTGTTTTTGTACTTGTTTTTAACATTACCATTATCATGTTTTTATCATTAACATTTACCAAAATTAAATTTGAAATTAAATTAAATTGAAAAATACAATGTCCATCAATAATTTGGTCTACGAGTATCTTCAAAAAATATATTTTACCCTAACTTCAGGGAAAATAATTTCCATTTAGTATCGCCACACTAACCTATTTTCGTTAAGGTGTTGTGTTCCATTCATCACCAAAATGAAATCGCCTAAATTATACAAATAGCAGTAAAAATATTCAAATTTTCCTATGCAATGATACTCCTCTTTCCTTTTTTGTTTTTGGGAACATTGTTTGCAATATTTGAAGACACAAGGCGGCATATTTTAAAACAAAACTTAAAATGACACGGGACTTCCGTACAACACGGAAGTCCGTTTCGTACTGACTGGAGTTTGTATTTGCTTCGGTGTTTTGTATTTGTTTTGTGTGCTTCAGGTTCTCTGTTCTGCGCGTTCCATCTGGGTTTATTTCTGTAATATGTGAGATAAACTATCTAACGTCTCTGGATGACGACCTTAATCTTATAGCTATACTAGCGGCCCGCTCCGGCTTCGCTCGAATAATAACCTAGATATCAACTGCAGCGCCATCTGCCGTAGCCTATGTTACTCGGGAATAATGTAGCTTTCCAAAGGTGAAAGATTTTTTGAAATCGGTCCAGTAGTTTCGGAGCCTATTCGTTACAAACAAACAAACAAATATTTCCTCTTTATAATATTAGTATAGATAGCAGGGGTCGGCAAGTAGTTTTAGGTGCGGTCCGGATGCTGGGCGAAAAATTTAACGAGATCCAGAAAAAAAAACTGGTTGTAGGTTGAAGTTAGATTCTACGTGGCAAAAAAATATTGTAACAATTAATAAAGGTACAGTGTACCTTATCTACATTATAAAATGTATACTTGGTATACAATACAATATTTGGCGGTCCGGACACGGACCGCGGTCCGCCTGTTGCTGACCCTTGCTATATAGCTTTAACTCATAGCTGCAGTGCACTGTATTGTTAAAATTAGTAAAAAAGTTTGCAATATTTACCTGTGTTAGTACCAGTGCAATCGCAACATACAAGAGGTATATCCATACTTTCGAATCCCAAAAGGCAGGCTTAATGATTTTGGGAACACTATCTCTGTACCCAAATTCAGACATGACAAACAGGGTAAGTATCAGAACAAACGAACCGTATATGATCAACATCGCATAGAAGAAAGGTAAGAGCGCCTTCCATCTTAAACACAAATAGCTTTCTATTAACGGATGAATTAGTAATCTTCTTTGGCCCGACCTGTTGCCAGTCTTCAGAATAGATTCAATTACAGCCAATTTTACAACAGGATTATCTGTTTTTGGCAACAAGACGCTGTAGTCCACATAGACTTCAGTGTCAGGATCTTGATGACTCGGTTCGCCATGCATGCTCTGCACCATTTTGTTCGGTCGGTGTATCGACATGTCGAGGATAGTCTCCAGAAACTCCGTAGGCTTCGACAGGTTTTCGACAATAATTTCTACCACAGTTTTCTGATAATTCTGCGGGCCGGTCGTACGCACCGATAAGTCAGCGTTTTCTTGGATCAAGAACATAATAACGTCCCTACTAGCGTAGTAACTCGCAGTATGCAGAGGCGTCCATCCCATTTCATCAACTTTTGTAACAGTCGTAGCATCAAACTTCACGATAACTTTTGCTATTTCTAAATGATTTTTGCGGGCAGCAATATGCAATGGGGTACATTCTTTGTGTATCGAACTACCGGTTTTCAGGCTGATGTATGCATTTTTAGAGAGCATTAACTTGACACATTCAATGTGGTTATATTCAACGGCAAAGTGTATCGGTCCGAAGCCTCGCCTATCTTCACTCGTAATAGAGTTTACCTTCTCTCTTGTGAAAGCATAATTATGATCTAACAGTACTCGGAGTATTTCTGTGTGTCCAAGTCGTGCTGCGACGTGAAAAACATTGTACTGCCTAGGCAGTTCGATACTTATTGAAGCACCTTCCTCAAGCAATGCCTTGACACATTCAATGTGACCGTTGGCGATAGCTTTGAAAAGTGCAGTCTCCCCTTTACCGTTCAAAACGTCTATTAAATTAGGGGTTGATGAAATGTCTTGTAAGTTATCAGATTTTGTGAAACGTAAGATTTCCTTGAGAATTTGTAAATTTCCTGAAGCTGCTGCTGTATGCAAAGAAGTGTCTCGATTGTTTGCCTGAAAAATTGTTTTAACCTTGTTTTAATTTTAAGATTTTAAGAAGAAAAATCGAATTAAAATAAATGGGATAGCTTTTCTTTATGCGTCAATATACTGTTGTACAAAAGGCAATGGTTTTCTTTTTTGTGTTCCTTTATTTGTTGTGCTGATTAACAAAATAAAATTACTTATAATTGTTTAACTCTATTTATATTTGTCATATTTTTGACGTTATAACGTCTTATAATTCGATGAAGCAGGCTGCACGCCCGCAAAACATGACGTCATGTGCCGTTACCGCCGTTACCTCGCCGCATGACGTCGTCAGTACCATTCCATCAGT
Source organism: Ectropis crepuscularia (assembly GCA_963693475.1). Classification (NCBI taxonomy): domain Eukaryota; kingdom Metazoa; phylum Arthropoda; class Insecta; order Lepidoptera; family Geometridae; genus Ectropis; species Ectropis crepuscularia. The sequence goes on along the minus strand of OY856368.1, from coordinate 5,688,417 downwards.
ATTTTCTTAAGACGTTGTCACGTTCAACCGACTTTACAGACAACCATTTTTTTTTTGGGATAAATATGTAATTATTGAGTTTTAACCAAAGTTGTTTGTTTAAATATACACTTTGCAAACGGATGCACGCTGATTACCAGTAGCCCCATAAAACACTGGATAAATAATACGTAAAATAGAAAAGTGATTTCGTACCGGGTGGACGACGTTAGCCCCGGTCTCCAAACACACACAAACACCGGCGTGCCAGCCGCCGAGGACAGCGTAATGTAGAACTGTGTAGCCGTCTTTATTTACAACATTTGCTCTTCCTCCAGATTTCAATTCTTTTTCATTTGTATCGAAGTATAGAAATGTCTGAAAATACAATAATAGGTAGTACGCGATTGAGGTCTGAACATTACACTGTGACAATGAATAATCTGGGAATTATCTATATGGAGCTTAATATTCCGCGAGCTGGTACAATATTTGGGTAAGTATTTGAGGCAACGGATCCCTTTTTGTAACTGAAGACTCAACGTCTCTCGACAATGGGAAAATTAAATTGGCTGCTTATACAGCAGAGTAGACCATCGTGTCTTGTTCTATGGCAATTTGAATACTTCATTTCCTGGATTTATCGGAAATGTATCTTAAATTATAAAAATCCAGCGCCATGATGTTTGTTCCCAGTGAACTATTTCCGAACAACTTATTATCCACAAAAGTTAGCATTGATATGTAACTTGGTCTTGGGCCAAGACTCTTGACTTAACGTGTAACTTGACAGGTAGGATACTTTTTGTTTCAATCAATGCTTAAATTAAAAATGAATAATTTATTTTAATGTTATTGATCGTAAGTTTCATAAGTCTTTAACAGATGGTCTTAACCTGATGGGGTAGCTGTTAAATGTAAAAGAAATTGGGATGGACGACTAGTTATACGATAAAACTAACTAAACCGTGCGCGCGTTGCTACGCCATCTATCGAAAATTGCTCGTACCAATTCAAATTTTAAACAAATTCGATCACCTTAGGTTCTAATGACGCAACCTTAAAATATAGACATATGCTGTCACGCAGCGAAAGCTCTCAAAAAGAAATATTTTTTCCCGTTTTTGTTACATTTTTCATTCATGCTCCCGCTCCGCTCCTGTTGATAGTAGCATAATGTTAAATAGACTTTCTCGATAAATTGACTATCCAACGGAGACAGCATCTTTAAATTCGGACCGGTAGTTCCCGAGATCCTAGCGTTCAAACAAACAAACTCTTCAGCTTTATAATAGTAGTATGGATGTCGTACTAGCAAAAGTCGATGCAGCCGTTTGTCAACACACAAATGTAGCGGAGTTAAGCCAGCTCGATTCATATCAGTTGGGGACGCTCCAGACCGTAGCAGCATCAGGGCAGCCTCAGAGCAATCCAACTCTACGGCCATGTGGAGAGGAGAGTCCAAGCGTACGCGGCGCTTGGAAGTCCTTCTCGGGCAGTGCTGGCTCAGGAGAATGGACACTACTTCTGTAAACCCTGTCTTCATCTGAACGATTTCGGCACTCCTAGAAGAAAAATATTTATGTGAATATGAGTATTGCTTCTATGCCAGAAACAACGATGACCCGTCACGAGGCTTAGATAGTTGTAAGCCTACATTTATTTTTTCGCAAAATCTGTGTCAAAAATTAACTAAATAAATATAAGTCCATAATTTTAGTAAAGTTTGTCCATCTACCCCCAAAACAAAGAAAATCTTTACCAAGGAAGGAAGAACGATAGGAAGATAGATAGTTGATAGCAGGTCGTATACAGCAGCAGGGTAAGTTACAGTGTCTGAGGATGCGGCGCGGTACCGGGTAGCGGGCGGCACAGCAGGATACAGTAGCAGGTAAGTGGTTACAGTGTCTGAGAATGTGCTGCGGTGCCGGGCAGCAGGATACAGTAGCAGGTAAGTGGTTACAGTGTCTGAGGATGTGCTGCGGTGCCGGGCACCAGGATGCAGTAGTAGCAGAAGGTAAGTGGTTACAGTGTTGTCTCAAGATGCGGCGCGGTGCCAGGCAGCAGGATACAGTAGGTAATAAGTGGTTACAGTGTCTGAGTATGTGCTGCGGTGCCGGGCACCAGGATACAGTAGCAGCTAAGTGGTTACAGTGTCTGAGGATGCAGCGCGGAGCCGGGCAGCAGGCGGCACAGCAAAATATAGCAGCAGGGTAAGTTACAGTGTCTTAGGATGCGGCGCGGTGGCTGTCGTATATAGCAGGGTAGGTTACAGTGTCTGAAGATGTGCCGCGGTGCCAGGCAGCGGGCGGCACAGCAGGATATAGCACCAGGTAAGTGGTTACAGTGTCTGAGGGCGGCGGTTACAGTGTCTGAGGATGCGGCGCGGTACCGGGCAGCAGGATACAGTAGCAGTTAAGTGGTTACAGTGTCTCAGGATGAGCAGGATGCAGAAGGTAAGTGGTTACAGTGTCTGAGGATGTGCCACGGTACCGGGCAGCAGTATACAGTAGCAGTTAAGTGGTTACAGTGTCTCAGCATGAGCAGGATGCAGTAGGTAAGTAGTTACAGTGTCTGAGGATGTGCCGCGGCGCCGGTGAGCGGGCGGCACAGCACGCCGGCCACGTCGAGCGGGGTGCGGGCCAGCAGGTCTCGCTCGCACGGCGGCGCGCCGGCCGCCAGCAGCGCGCGGCAGCACACCGCCTGCGCCCGCGCCGCCGCCGCGTGCAGCGCCGTCCAGCCCGGCGCTAGGAACGGCACCTGAACAAATGTAGGTGTTGTCATTGAAGTGAAAACTTCTTTTGGCGCGCCGCAGACAGATTTTTCGTGGGCTGTGAATTTAATTCTAGCTCTCTCGGGAATGGTAAGAAATCTTCGGATGCACTAGGGACCATGGCCATTGGCAACCTTGTACATCTGCACTCGAAAAAATAAGAACAATGAAGAAGAATCTATACTAATATTATAAAGCTGAAGAGTTTGTTTGTTTGTTTGTATGTTTGTTTGTTTGTTTGTTTGAACGCAAGGATCTCTGGAACTACTGGTCCGAATTGAAAGATTCTTTCTTTGTAGGATAGTCCATTTATCGAGGAAGGCTATAGGGTATTAAACATTACGCTACTATCAACAGGAGCCGAGCATGAATGAAAAATGTAACAAAAACGGGGGAAAAATATTGCTTTTAGAGAGCTTTCGTTGCGTGACAGCATTTGTCATTATGTTAAAGGCTGCGTCATTAGAACCTAAAGTAACCGAATTTGAACAAAATTTGAATTGGTACGACCAATTTTCGATAGATGGCGTAGCAACGCGCGCGCGTTCAGCTAGTTTATTTATATAACTAGGCGTACATAACAGATTACAATCAATGTAGTTACAAAACAGATATTATATTATTCTAATGTGATGTTCTAAACTGTTATCCAAAGCATGCGCACAGCCGCACACAACACAACTACACAACACTAGAATATTGAGGCAGTCTATGAATTAAATATATACAATACTAGCTTTTGCCCGCGGCTTCGCTCGCGTGAAGCGTAATTGTTAATTATGTTGAGTTCTTAAGTTACCAAATGTGACCAGCGGGGTAAATTAACGGTTTTACTAAATTTTTACGAAGTTTTATGCAAATATGTCCAAGGGATATACAATTTTATACAAATTTTCATCCCTTATTTCACCTTCACCCCCTTGGAGACTGAAGTTTGGAAAACGTTTTCATACGTGCTTCATGATTTGAGTTAAACTTCTTGTGTATGAAATTTCATGCAAATATGTCAAAGGAATAAAAAGTTTCATACAATCGTTCATCCCCTATTTCACCCTCTTGGGAGTAGAATTTATCAAAATCCTTTCTTAGCGGGTGCCTACGTCATAACATCTAGCTGCATGCTAAATTGCAGCTCGATCCCTCTAGTGGTTTGGGCTGTGCGTTGATAGATCACTAAGTCAGTCACCTTTGAGTTATATATACTAGCAGCCCGTCCCGGCTTCGCACGGGGTAGACAATTATTTATTTTTGGAAATTTGGATATAAAACACTTTTTTTCACAAATATTTTTATTTGTATTAAAAAAAATCCCACAGTTATATTTGTATGTAAGTCTATTTATGTTCAATTTCTTTGATGGTTTAAGTGGCGGGTACTTAAATAAGTAATTTTTACATAGGATATTATATACATTTTTACTATGTTTTTTTAAGTAATTAGAATAAAAGCAGAGTCGAATAAAATATATACAGTCTAAATTAAACGTTGACAACTTTCAACCAAAATTATTTGATTTTAATATGAACAGTTTATTGAATAGAAGTGTTCACTAAAAAATACATACAATACTTAAATAGGTGCTTTAAAAAGAGTGTGATACTGCTATAAAAATAAACTGTCAAGGTTTAATCAAGTAATTTATGCGCAGTTTTGAAAATAACTCCTAATCGATAGAAAGAAAATGTGCTCTATCTGAAATGTGTTCTATGGAAAAATCTAAATGTTCAATATCGGTAGCGTCCGCTGCGTAAAGAGCCGACCGCGCGACTGAGCCGCGCGCGGTTCCTATCTTACAGACGTGCACGCCCCACTCCTGTATTTCAGTGCTCCCTCCACCCCGCCCGCCGCGATGCCCGGCGCGCTTTTCAGACTGCATCGCAAACAACGGCCACGGCGCTATTGCGGTTTTGTTTACTGTTTGAATTTTTTAATTCGTAATATCTTTTGAATGGAAAGTCCAATTTAAATATTTTAAAAACTATTTTATAGGTAGTTAAATGGTCTTGACCATAAAATAATTTATTTGAACAAGGATTAATATAAACACATAAATAGCATGGTTTGAATTTGGTTAGCATTTTCATTGATGTTTAAGATGAAAAAAGTTGTTGTAGTGACATAACTACAATAGTTGGACATATATTATGCTACCGCGGAGTTTTTTGTAGACATTATGATGTTCTTCAATATTGTTGTACATTATTTTGTTCTATCGCTAATAGTTTCGGCAGCGCATTCGACGAAAGACATTTTAAGACTCATTTTTCTACACCTTCGGTTACATTGTTCAAATTTTACCAAGGATCCTTAATTTTTTTCAAAATGGAATGTAGCCTATGTCAAATTGGAAGAATGTAGCATTCTATTGGTAATTTTTTTTTTAAATCGGTTCAGTACTTTTTGAGCCTATTCATTACAAACATACAAACATACAAAAATAGGTACAAATCTTTCCTCTTTATAATATTAGTGTAGATGTAGATAAATAGGCAGCAGAATACAGTAGGTAATAAGTGGTTACAGTGTCTGAGGATGTTCTGCGGTGCCGAGCAGCAGGATACAGTAGGTAAGTGGTTACAGTGTCTAAGGATGCGGCGCGGTGCCGGTTGTATACAGCAGCAGGGTAAGTTACAGTGTCTGAGGATGTGCCGCGGCGCCGGTGAGCGGGCGGCACAGCACGCCGAGTTTTATCTATATAAATAATAATAATAAAGATAGAAGATAGATATGGTCAAGAAAAATATTTGCCCTGGGTGGGAATCAAACCCACGACCCACTACTTCGCAGGCAGGCACAAAACCGATCAGCTAGCATTATTGCTTGAACATCGCCGTTCAAGACTTTGAAGTCTTTTTTGCACAAGAGTGTTGTTGCCTATGAGCCTTTATTTACTACCAGCTAAGCCAATAGGCTAGTCCGGGGGTCGGCAACATTTTGGGAGACATGTGCCACATGGTGAAAAAAGTCCATAAAAGCGGGCCGCAATTTTTTTTTTTTTTTAATTATTGATTGACGAGGCGAGCATTTCATGTGCCTGATGGTAAGCAACATGCCTGCCACATAACAACACAGTGACACGCAGCTATTGGAACATGAAGATTCCAAATCATTACCTAGCACTGCACTGCGCTCGTCACCCAGAGATCTATTATAATTTTAATTATAATTAATTCTAGTCTAATTCTATTTATTAATTTAGGGGGTGCAAGGAGGTAGGTCGCGGGCCGCGCGTTGGCGACCCCTGGGTCAATAATGAAAGCCCCTCACATCAATCTCCCCACAGGCGTGGTCAATGTTGTCTCTCCAGAGCTTCGGGACCCCGACGTCGACGTCTCCGAGATGACACCGGGCTTCCACCTGCTCGGTCATGTTGAGAATCTCACTCATGCGGGTAATTGCTTCTTCGGTTTCCACAGTCAGTTCCCCGTTTTCAACATCTTTCAACAATTCTGTAAAATTAATTTGACATATTTAGATGTGAACAGTTTTCAGGGTGGGTTTGATGTAGTACTGTAAAGTAAAACATTGTGAAGTGACAAGTGACCACATCGTCGTCGGCAAGCCTAGACAAGTGGCCTCAGCGCAAGTTCATCTTAGCTTCACCGAGGGTGACCAGGCCATGACTGCTGAGCTTTTCAATCGTGGCGTCGTGGTTACATTCTACAGATAAGTTTGTCGTTTTACCAGGTGGTAAGCCGAGCAGAGTGAGCAGTGAGCGCAAGTTCCCCGCGCAGGCGGCGAAGTGCAGCGGCGTACGGCCGCGCGCGTCGCAGCGCACGCGGCGCGCGCCCGCGGCTAGCAGCGAGGTCACCAGCGAGCCCGAGTCGTCGCTCGCAGCCGCTAGGTGCAGCGCGCACACGCCGCTCGCTCGACACGTCGCGTCGGGACTAGCGCCCGCCTCCAACAACCTACACACAATATGCATGATCACTAAAAATTCTTATTTTACTTCTTATTCGGGAGGAGGAGATAAAACAACTACAACACTCACTCGCTATACAAATTATAAGGAAGGCATAGTCACTTTATTTTTAAAATGTATTGTACACGATAGTATAACATCATTATTCATTAACAGCCCACTAAATGTTTCCACTCATTCTAGGTACATGTCGGTTTTCTCACGATGTTTTCCTTCCCCGTTTTAAGTTTGTTTTATGCCGCTAACTTTTTTTTTATTCAAAATTGCCACTCCACAGACTCCGGGGTCCGTGACTTTTGTCATTTCAAAGCTTATTTATTTTTACATATTTCTTGGATGCTGCTAACTTAAAATGATAGTATAATAAACACGTCAAAAACAGAAAACTGTATTCTATAGCATAAATTATTTTTTTTTAATGTTTCAATACTTCGAGACCATTTTGGCGCCAAAAATTTTTATTTTTATTTTTACGATTTGAACGTGGTTAACGTCAATATAAAGACTGCACTAAATATATATTTATGGGTATACTTTCCCAAATAAAAATATTTATTCCCGCCAAAAACCCGATCACAAAGTAAAGTTTGTTGGTTTTCGTCATTCCGTGTAATATAGTTACCGCGGTGTATCAAGCGGTTTTTACGCAAATCTTTACGCAACACAATTATTAAAGATTTTATTGTAACTTACATGCCTTACCACTAAATCTATAAAAAAAAATACTTGACCGTCCCATAGGTAAGTGTTACCTCTGTAGCTGGATGACGTCGGCGCGCTGGCTGGCGGCTAGCAACTGCGAGTTGAGGGTGCCGACCCGGCGCTCGCTGCGCCAGTACATGTGCGGGAGAGACTCGTAGCGCGCCGAGTCGGCCGCGTCGGCGTCGGCGCCCGCGCAGCCCGGACCCGGCGACGCGCCGCTCGGCGGCCGGCTAAACACATCACCGTTAGATTACAAATTTATGAAAGATGGGAGAGCTTCTGGCCCGCCCGGAGTCAAAAAGTGCACCATATTTCTTAGGTGTACCGTCTGCTTATCTCAATGTGTGCCTTCAAACATTATGTGAAGTTATCTTTATGCTATTATAATATCGTTAAGTGATTAAACATTATGGTAAACTATCTTTATGCTATATATGGTTATGCTATTAAAAATTATACGAAAACAGTTGTAATGATAAATTATCATTAGTCCTAAAAACGTTATGCCTACTTAAATTTGTACAAAAATTGTTATGCTACATATAATAGACCCATTCTGGGTAGGTAGTTGATGCAAGCTGAGAACTTGTCACATAACTCTCCTTTTATACCTCAACACGGATGTGCAGACCCTGTTCATGAGTCATCAACAGCCCACTAAATGTTGCCACGGCTGGGACTCGGGGCCTTCTCTCGCAAGGAGAGAGTTAAGGCGATAATCCACCACGCTAGCCCAGTGCGGGTTGGTGGATGACGCATGACTTCGAAAGATTCTAGGTATATGTCGGTTTCCTCACGATGTTTTCCTTCACCATTTTAAGTCATCGGCATTACGCACGTGGCTTCGAAAAGACAGTGGTGCGTGTTCGGTTTGAACCCGGGGTCTCCGGATCGGCAGGCGCCGTTCTCCCGACTACACCAACCGTAGCTGACATAGGTACATGTAACCGTCACACTATAAATTTCCGAAAGCTGGCAGCAAATTCTGGGCAGGCATGTGAGCCAAGCTGAAAACTTGTCACATATCTCTCATTTTATAGGTACCTCAACACGCGAGGTACAGTCCGCGAGGTATAAGCTGAGCTTTGCATTAGTGTGAGTGATCACCAAAAGTACAGTCAGACGCAGGACGCTGTGACCATGTTCTCTTAATAAGGTGTCAATTTTATATTCAATAAATCGTTGTTTATTATGCAGTATCAATTGTATATTGGTATAAACGATAGGCCTGCCCTGAATACGGTATTCGGAAATTTTAAGTAAATAAGTTATACGTAGGTGACCGATCTCATGCTTTTCCATTAAACATTTTCTGTTATTCTCTGTCCTTGACCATTTGAATCCTAAAAGAGATACTTCTTTTCGCAATGACCATATTGATCCTGGATAGTTAATGTCAGCTTGTTGTTTAAGAGTTTGTTGTCTGACTGTACTTTTGGTAATAGATGCGTATGCATGTGATCACTCACACTAATGCAAAGCTCAGCTTATACCTCGCGGACTGTACAGACCTGGCTGATGAATAGCGGGGCAAAATTAATCCCTTAAATTAGATTACCAGGTAGAAAGTCCCACCATCATAATAGTTTTTTGAGAGTTCATATGTTTTGTCGTAATAGCAATATGTATTTATTGGAAATTTAATTTAAAATTAAGTCATAAATGATCATCATCACAATTTCAAATTTGCCAAAACATTTTTGGACGCACAAGCACATGGCAATGTACCTACAAAACCCCGACTAAATCGTCCGACTTATTATTTTTCATTCGTTAAACATTAAACAATAAATAAAATTTGTACATTCGGATTAAACATCATTATTTTTAAATTAGCAAAATTTTAACAGCTTTATCTACTGCCGTTATTGAACACAACAAGCTGAAAAACAATCGAAAATCCGATGAAAAAAATGTCCCAAATATTATGCAATTTATGGTCACTGACACCATACACTTAGAGTTTTGTGGTGTTTAATAATTACTTGCATTTCTTTAGTTAGGTGTTGATCGCAGCCAAGGTCAGTCGATGACATGTGCGGTCCGAAGGGTCACATGACCCCCTAAAATCGTATACGTTACACTAAAATGTGAGAGATGTGAGCGAAACGTTACAGGTGCAATGATCTTTTTTTGTGAGTGAAATAAAACGCCGTGTTCATTTTGGTGAATTTGTGAAACAAGTTTTAAAACGACGTGAGATGTATGCTGCACTAGCTATACCAATCTGATTGAAATGAGCGTGTGTGTCTAACGATAATGTGGTGGTGGAAATTATTTGGAACAAATACTAAATAACTGTAAGTACAAATAATAACTTAGTAAATTAGTGATTAGTCCGGTCAAATTAGACCAAATAATAAGAGTAAAGTTACCTAAATTCCCACCAAGCTGAAAATCGGTAAGATTGTTTAAAATATCATTAAAAACAAAATTTGAAAGTTCCCCATCTTTCCCCTGTGAGCAAAAAGTTTTATTCAAGGTCAAAGGTAAAAAAAATGAGTTTATCGCGATTATCAGCAAAACGGTAAGTTTTATCATAAAAATACTGCAGACAAAAATTGTAGATCATAAAATTATCTACAAAAAAGTGCTCAATACTTTTTTTCTATGAGCCACCGTTTTTGAGATATAACGATTCAAAAAGTTATAAAAGTTGTAATCGTCATAATATGCACACGTTTCCTCGCCACCTATGAGGATTTTTTTTTAACTTCTGTAGGTTTACACTTGACCGCCATCTCACCTGATGTTAAGCGCCGATGCGGTCTACGATGGAGCGTGTTTACCTAGAAAAAACCGATTCACTCTCGATTTGAAGGCACAAAGATTGTAACCATCTGGGAACACCCACTCAGGCAACGTATTAATAATAATAAATAATAATAATAAATATTGGTGGACAATTCACACACAACACCATCTGACCCCAAACTAAGCAAAGCTTGTGTGATGGCGGCCAGATAGCTGATATAATACTTATATAGTTTTAAATACATACTTATTATACATATTACTATACATACATATTATTCCACAGCCTAGACGTTCTTATCACAAAAGTAGAGCCAAATCTCTTCGTTCGTGTCTTTGGAACATCAACCATGAAACGATGTCGCTTTTTCGAGCTACGAGCATTCCGATAGAAAAAAGGACAAAGTGGTATCAGATCATGCAAATCAGTCGCACACTCTCCGAAGTGTATCCGATAAAAAACCGATAGGCTAGCAATTTTTCGGTGATGTTCAAGACTTTGAAGTTTTTTTCGCACAAGAGTGTCGTTGCCTATGAGCCTTTTTGCACGTCTCTCTATCGATTCCACAAGCCTTCAGTGGCCCAGATGGCATTCCTGATCTACTAGAGCAGGATTGCCATCTGGGCTACTGGCTTTACTCACGTCCAGATTGCGTAGCACTTTGCGAACCTCCTATTGGCAAATGCGTATCTCTGACATAAAAGTCGAACAGCCAGATGGAGTAGGAGGTGTCGCGCTACCAGCATCTAGACGCGAAGATTCCGCAAACTGAGTTGCAAACAAGTTTGCTTTCTCCGTTGCAGTGTGAGCCAGTGTCTCATCAGGTTTCAGCAATGGAGGTAGTGAGGAGCGGCAGAAGTTCGATTCGACCGATTTAGCTAAGGACTAAAACGCTTTGCTGCCCGCTGGGTACGAAGCTAGTTTGTTCCTTATTCGACTAATGTGGTCAAACCGAGCCCTCTGAAGAACCTTTTTGCATGCCGTAGCAGCCTTGTTGAACGCTTTCTTCTTCTGGTGCATGCCTTGCCTTACGCTGTCGAGCATCAACTAGACAACACGTCGGAACACGGCTAGGCCGCTTGGCGTCGTGACTTAGTCTAGTGGGCCAACCAACCACGGCCGAAGCCTACCACCGGTAATTTGTCACCTGATTAGAACCACCCAGGGACCACGTGTGAGGTTTCAATATAGGTGTTTCCTCACGGACGTAGGTACTCATGCATATTATGACGATTACAACTTTTTGAATCGTTATATCTCAAAAACGGTGGCTCGTAGAAAAAAAGTAGGAAGCAATTTTTTGTAGATAATTTTATGATCTACAATTTTTGTCTGCAGTATTTTTATGATAAAACTTACCGTTTTGCTGATAATCGCGATAAACTCATTTTTTTTACCTTTGACCTTGAATAAAACTTTTTGCTCACAGGGGAAAGATGGGGAACTTTCAAATTTTGTTTTTAATGATATTTTAAACAATCTTACCGATTTTCAGCTTGGTGGGAATTTAGGTAACTTCGAATGTTTAAATTGACCGGACTAGATTGTTGTAAGTAGCTGTTTACAAATTTAAATACTACGTGAAAAACACGTTATTAGCGTGTGACGATTAAACTAAATAAATGAATGAAATTTTTCCAAAACAAAGGAAACTTAACAATGATAACTTAAAATTAAACGGAAGTAGGTTTGGGTACATAGGTAATTCGAAAATATAAAAAGTCGGTAGTTTTGCAAGTTAGACAGTTTATAAGTGACGGCATAGTGCTGAGTCTTATTACTTTATAAGTACCCTTTTATCATCCTACATAGGTCTCCTGGTGGTTTATTTACCTACTACGTAAATTTTGTTCACGGGCCTGTAGTCTACTACTTTATGCAAATATGAGTCTGTGACGAGTTTCCAATAACTTTATTTACCTGTGACGTTTTTCATTTGTTTTTTTATCACATGTGACGAATTTACTTTCAATGTATGAAGTATTAAAATTGTGACGAATCTACAATAACCCTCTCAAACAAATGAAAACAACTGTAATTTCGGATGCTCACACGATGCTGCCCTCAGCCCAGCTTCGGCTGCGAAGGCGCGGAGAAGGTTCTTTCACATATTCCTCATCCTGGTCATCTTCCTCGGCCTGATGAACGAATGTTTGCAACTCCTCGCCTTCCGTGATACTGGCTATCGGCCGCCCTGTACCAAAGACAATGTATAGTTAGTATTGTTAGCAATCTTAGTAATTTATGTAAGTTCTTATTGAAAGAATAGTAAGAATACCGAAATGCACTCTATGGCAACCCTACAATTCCGGGTTTGATTGGTGTATAGTCTGTGGCTTGATTGTTTTGGCGGGAAACAATCAAGCTCTTGTTTTTGCTCGAAAAACAGGTTAATAAGAAAAATCATATGCAGCAGCAAGTCTAAGCGAAAGGTTTAAATTAAAAGTACTAGTAAACCGATAAACATCTAAGTAAAAGTGATAATTGTACATCTGTTACTGAATTTAAGGTACTGTAAAGCGTTTTCTTCAATTTTGTAATATTTTACAAAATTTACTACTTCAGCTGCACAAGACAGCTGTGAATAAGTTGGTATGATGAAGGATTGATTTCGAAATATAATGCTGTAGACTGATCATAGCTGTTTTATTTATGTACTAATTGTCTTCTTAATTTAGAATAAATTAGGTACTTAACAATATGGTACATGTGTAACCGAGCTTTGCTTTGGTTTAAACGCTGAGTATACTTAGATACCCACAGTTAAAGGGCTCCCAGTAATAGATTTTCCCAAAATAAAACAAGGAACTTGAAAAAAAAGAGAAGCCTTCTGGAAACCAAGATCTACTATTTCGTGACCGCCCGCCCAACTTCCCACCTGAACTATTATAATGTCGCGCAACGTTGCGAAATTTACAGTTTGGACTCTTCATGTTCCAATAGCTGCACTGTGATGTTATGGCCAGGCATGTTGTTTACCATCAGGCACGTGTCCTGCTCGTCTTGTCACTCTACACCTATAAGTGTCTTGTACGTTCTGTTATCCGGACTTTGTCCGAATGGTTTAAAAAAAAAAGGAATTATTTGAACTGAAAAGACTTTTATTTGAATTAGACAATAAACTGGGCTTAATATAAAATGCGAGTGTCACGCGCGGATGATGGATGGGAACTGAGGAACTTTCTATGGGGGGAAGCTGTCTGGAACTGAATATGCTTACAAGGCAGTAGAATATAGGGACTAAGGGCTATCCTATACATAAGTTATATACAAGGTGTTGCAGAAAGGTGCAACAATATTTATGATAGTTCATCTACATTAAGTTTTGAATAATGTATGTGAATATTAGGCATGAAAGCTCAAATTTTTTTTTCCATAAAAAATTTTTTTTTTTTCGTTTGTTAATTCATTTGACATACCCCTAATGGCCAGATCTCCGCACGGATTTTTGTACGATGTCACGGCGTCGGCGGCAAGGTCGTTTGTCTGCTGTACATGCTTTAGGGTTGAAGCTGGTGATTTGGTGGGAATTTTACGTCAAACTTTGACTCGAATCGTGATCTACCGCGCTGAGGGGAAAGCGACCTTGGGTGATGAAGTGTACATCAGTGTTAGAATGGACTGTTAAAATATTGTTGGGGGTAAATCCACCACGTTGTATAACAGCCCCCAGGGATAGCAATAAAGTTAACCTATAAAGGTTAAATTTATGAAAGGGTAGTCCGGATTCTAGGGGATGGTTTGATTACTGGGATGTCTTCAGGATCGGGTAAACCACGGGAACACTCTGTGCTGCCTGAGGGGTCAGCTATATTAACATTACACTTAAACTTAGAGTAATAGTACTAATACAATTTAAAAAGACAAAATATTAAAATGATAGCAAAGGCTAGTGTGCTTAGGCTTAGTGTGAAATGGGTCACATATCGGTCTAAGAATGGCTCTTCGTCTATAATGGTGTCTGCGCTATTTATCAAGTTGCCAGATAATTTAGTATTTAAGGTTAAATCTTTGAGTTTAATGTTTTCTAGACGGACGGGGTACACATTTAATTTGAGTTGGTTTATCCTACTAGGATTACAGCATGACTCATTGATAATATTGAAATCCATATTAAACATGTCCAAAGTAACATTTAAATAAGTACGTTTAGGTATCAGTTTTACATTTTTGCTATAAGCTAAGCTAAACAAAAGATAGGAAGGGTGAGTAATGAGTATACCAGTCCCGAGAATAATTCTATGTACAGGTGCGTTTTCACATTCGATATCTAATTTTGTTAGCTCAAATTGTACATAGATCTAACTATTTTGTCGTAGAGAATGCCAAATATTTATATGTCCAAACATTGATTTAGTTACGCACTGTACTGGAAGTGACGTGATAGGTCGTGTTATCACTTCACTTTCGCAGTTGGGATTATCAGTAGATGACGATACACTAGTGACGTCACATATGTAGTATGCGGTGACGACACTTTCACAGTTTGCTAGTTGGTCAAATGTACAGTAGCGAGCTTTATCTTTTGTCAGAGCTATGTAGGATGATGTTGGTATTATCAGACTATATGTGTTGGGGTGACTTACATCATGTGAAATCGGCAGGGGTATATTATGATACAATAGAAACTCGTCTGTATTGACCAGAGGAAGCTTGAGTACAAACACTATCTTGCTATCATAAAAATAACACCAAACTTTAGTCATACTTAAAATACGAAACATATTTCTTAATTCTAAAGGTACAGGTAAGTTGACGCCAGGCGATAAATGGAGGAGGTTATCGGCGAGTTCTCGATATAGTTGCATCGGCGTTATTACTGATGGATGTATGATGTTTTTGCTACTGAGTAGTAGAGCTATTGTTATGTCTTCTAATTGAAAGGGAAGTGTGAGCAGTGTAGCTTCGAGCTGATTACACAAAGTCTCAAATTTACTTCTCACTAATAATTCGTTTGTAGTAGATGAAATATTTTGTAAGTTATTCGAGAGCTCCTCGATAGCCGTATTAAGATAATCCTCGTTCATTTTAATTTTATGTATAGTTTGGTTGTACATAGTTAGAGTAAATGACGTCATCAAAATGTTTTCTTTCATAAGTGAGGCTAGTTTTTAGGGTTCCGTAAAACGTAAAAACGGAACCCTTATAAATTCGTCATGTCTGTCTGTCTGTTTGTCTGTCTGTCTGTCTGTCCGTCCGTATGTCACAGCCACTTTTTGCCGAAACTATGAGAACTACACTGTTGAAACTTGGTAAGTAGATGTATTCTGTGAACCGCATTAAGATTTTTACAAAAGTTTTTTAAAAAAACAAAAATTAGGGGTGCCCCCCATACTGAGAAGTGAAGCTCAAAAATTTTTTTTTCATCAAACCTACACGTGTGGGGTGTCTATCGATAGGTCTTAAAAAATGATGTTGAGGTTTCTAATATAATTTTTGTCTACACTGAATAACTTGCGCGAGAGACGCTTCCAAAGTGGTAAAATGTGTGTCCCCCCCCCTCTAACTTCTAAAGTAAGAGAATGAAAAAACTAAAAAAAATATATGATGTACATTACCATGAAAACTACCAACGAAAATTAGTTTGAACTCGATCTGATGAGTAGTTTTTTTTAGTACGTCATAAATACACTATTATTAAAACTTCGATCAAAGTTACAACGAACTACAAGAACTATGTGTACTATGTATATTATGTTACTTGCTGCAACGGAACCCTTCATGGGCGAGTCCAACTCGCACTTGGCTACTTTATTCTGATTGTTTTGGACAGACTTAATGGCGCTGTTATACATATTGGCATCGTTTTTGTCAAGGGTGCCGAAAACAGTTTTTAGGATGGAGCCTCCTGCACCGATCCAGGCTGAGCGTTTATATTTAGTGTCTATTAAATGGGAAATTGAACAAAATTCTTTTGATAAATCTTGGTAGCGAACACCTAGAGGTTCAACCACGTTATAGCATTCAGAAGCCTCCATGAAATCTACTTGTCTACATAAAAATTTAAAAGTACCTAAAACAGAGTAAATATTAGAGAGGTGCGGTTGTAAACAGGCTGACTGTTTGAACACTTTAGATATTCAAGGATATGATGAATCATAGTCACATGAAGGGCTTGAAAATATATAATTATAAAAATACAAATAAATTACAAAGAAAACCTTCATGACATTAATGTGCGCAGACACGAAAATTATGGACAACACAGTGCCTATCGGTCGCCAGCTCAGCTGTACATTACTATGCAGTATTCTGTGTAACACGAGTGAATCCCCGCCGCCGCCGCCGGCTGAGCGCTCTTACACAGAATAAGTAATAGCCAATATCAGCGAACGGGGTTAACGTACCGTAACGTACCGTAACGTACGGGACCGTAGGTACGTCAAGACAAGACGGTACTTTTGGCGCAGCTGTTTAATTTTAGAGGTATTAAATACGCACGCTGAGCTGGTTACCCTACTTATTTTTATTGACAGATAGTTAAAGTTAAATTAGTCAAATATTAAGCACCTGTTTTTTTTACGTAAATAGAAAGATAATCGACTACTGAACACGCTATATCAATATGTAAAGTGTTCAACCAGTCAGCCTGTATAAGAGATATCTATTGGGACGATAACGTTGAGATATTCGTTTTTGACGTGATAACGTCTTATAATTCGATGAAGCCGGCTGCACGCCCACAAAACATGACGTCATGTACCGTTACCGCGTTACCGTCGGTCGTTACCTCGCCGCATGTTTGTTACAGTTGTATTAATTATTTCGACCAGTAGTTCAAGCGGGGATGTAGCTCAGTGGTAGAGCGTTCGCTTTGCATGTGAAATGCCCCGGGTTCGATCCCCGGCATCTAAAAGATTTTTTGCATTGTTTTTTGCATTGTTTTGATTGAAAATGACTAAATTCTACTGATTACTTTTTACATACAAATCTATTAAACAAATGAAAACAAAATTTTATTTTGAAAAATGCTACCATTCCATCAGTATTTTCTTAAGACGTTGTCACGTTCGTCAGTAAACCGACTTTACAGACAAACATTTTTTATTCTCATTTTTCCCATATATTCCGGGTAAAGTCCTGTGCCATTTTGGATAGGTTGAATAAAATTTGGAGTCGCTCCAGCGATGACGCTGAAATTAATTAATAAAACTTTCAGTTTGACGACGTCTGGCACTAACGTAAACAATTGATATCAGAACTGAGAACGCTTGGCTTATGGCTGCCTATGACACCGTTACGACACTAGTGAATTATAAAATGTTTTAAATATAATTTATTTATTTAAGTTACAGTTAGTACACGTTAATTATGTTATTTTACATATAATAATGTTAAGACGGCTAGCGCTTATGGAGATGCTTTACCGGCTAGTTTTATGTGGTCAAAATGATGGCTGACATGTCGCATATAATTATATAAGTAGAGTGAGGCTGTTTCTACCGTTTATCTTTATAATTCAAGTTTTCAAGTTTTGTTTTACCCACTACTTCTAGTGAGTAAGGTTTCCGCACTTAGTCCTTGATTTGGACCATTGTACGTTGACCATGGGCTGTTCCATCCAGCCCAATTCCTTCCAGAAGCAGATCAGACTTCCCAGTCTCCTCAGTGTGTCCACAAGGGATCTCGGTGATCCTAGGGTTACTTCTCGTATTTCGGCGACGTTTGTGCATTCGAGTAGCACATGTGCTACCGTTTCTTCAGCCGCCATGCACGCCCTGCATAGAGGACTGTCTGTGACACCTATTGTGTGAAAGTGTTTATTGAGTGAGCAGTGTCCGGTGATGGTCCCTACCACCAGGCGATCTTTATAATTTTATAAGGTCCTTTCTAGATGGGCGATAGCGCTTTACGAAGTCGAAGATGATTTTTTAAATAAACATAGTCCCCTGCGTGATACGTCACGGGGCGAGCGTGGTTATCGTAGTAGGCTTTGGAAGACTGTTTTGATTTATTTATGTGTTCTATAGCTTTATCTCTTGTGACCTTGAGACAGTGTTGCAGCATTTTAATGTAGTCGGGATAAGTGGCGTCTGAGAGAGGTTCATAAATGGAATTGGGAAGGGTAGCTTTGTGACCGAAAACTAATTCATACGGAGTGAAGTTGGTCGTAGAATGTGTTGTAAGCTAACATGGCTGTGTAAACATATTTGGGCCAATCGTCTTGATTTTCGGATATGTATGTTTTAATATATTCCTTCAATGTCGAGTGGCTTCTCTCTAATGCTCCTTGCGTCTGAGGGTGGTAAGGAGACGATCAGAGTTGTTTTATTTTAAGGAATTTACATGTATGTTTAAACATTTCTGCCGTGAAGTTTGAACCTTGGTCAGTGAGAATAGTTTTAGGGATGCCAAAAAGGGAGATGAAGTGGACTAGGCAGTCACTGGTTTCTTCAGCGGTAGTGCTACGAATAGGGTAAGCTGCTAAATATTTGGTGAGGTCGTCTTGGAGAGTGAGGATGAATCTTAGTTTTGCGGAACCGGATTCGGGAAGCGGACCGACTATGTCAATGGATATTCTTTCAAATGGGGCTGTAGAGGTGGTCGTAATTTGCATAGGAGCTCTGTTAAGTTGGCGGAAAGCTTTATTAGTTTGGCAGGAAGTACATTTTTTGACATAGTTTTCAATTTCGGTGCGCATATTTTTCCAATAATATTGCTCACGGATTCTGTTGAACATTCTATTTGATCCGAGGTGTCCGCAATAGGAATATCATGATTTTCGCGTAGTATTTTTTGTACTTCTGTGGGACTAGGATAGTATTATAAACGAATTTAGATTTCCCGCGTGCCGTCGAAGCACTTAATGAATTGGAACAAGGTTCCGATTGGGATGGTGTCGGGTTTCTGATCCCTAGTCGTCATTTTGAAATAATATCTTATACCTTTAAACGAGCAATTCTTGTACCTATATAAATATGTATATATATATATAGAATCTGAATCTCGGAAACGGCTCGAACGATTTTCATGAAATTGTGTATGCAGGGGGTTTGGGGGACGATAAATCGAACTAACTAGGTTTCATTTTTTAAAAACGCATATTATGCGCGTTTTTAGACAACGAAAAACTATCACATTAGACATTAGAATGCGAAGGTAAATTTCGCCACGTGACGCGACAGCATAATTGGCTCAGACGGGAAGTCGGGCGTTCATGGCGGTCACGAATTAGTAGCTGCGGGTTCGAATCCAGACGGCTTCTCTTTTTTTTTCAAGTTTTTTTTTTTAAAGAAAATCTAAGACTATCTAAGTATTTTTAGTATTTAAACCGAGCAAGGCTCGGTGACCCAGGTACTTATAATATAAATAAACTAAGTTGAAAATATAGTAACAGTTCGGTGTAATAGGCGGCCACTGAGTTGTAAACAATAAGATAAGAATTTTACAGTCACTTCTATGAAGTGTTTTGTCTGGTAATAATTACGAGAGCACTTATATTATCGTAATAAGTAAATTATGTATTCTTCTGGAGAACTATTCCTTGAGAAACACTTGAAAACAGAGGTCAAAAGTTATCTTCAGTTGGGACTTACAGAGACATGTAGAGGTAAAAAACGCACTCTTAGAGACCATAGCACAAACACAAAAACAAAACGCAGGGACGCGACGTAAGATGTAGAAACCAGACTTTAGCCTAGGTATGTCTGGAATCCGGATGTAGAGTCACGATTAGTTAAGGAATTACTTCTCGTGATTTTTGACGATTTCGTTTTATATAGAACTAGCTGAACGCGCGCGCGTTGCTACGCCATCTGTCGAAAATTGGGCGTACCAATTCAAATTTTGAACAAATTCGGTTAGTTTCGGTTCTAATGACGCAACCTTTAAAATATGACATTATGCTGTCACGCAACGAAAGCTCTCAAAAACCAATATGTTATCCCGTTTTTGTTACATTTTTCATTCATGCTCGGCTCCTGTTGATAATAGCGTAATGTTAAATAGCCTATAGCCTTCCTTGATAAATGGACTATCCTACAAAGAAAGAATCTTTCAATTCAAACTAGTAGTTCCAGAGATCTTAGCGTTCAAACAAACAAACAAACAAACATACAAACAAACTCTTCAGCTTTATAATATTAGTATAGATTTAGGAATGGAATTATTTTTGAGTTCCACTGCCACTGTAGCACTCGCGTGAAGATTACTCGTTTGAAACCCGATCGGAGACGTATTCCAGGGATACCTTAACCTTCGGTATCCCACCGCTGCCACCAAATTGTTATCCGGACTTTGTCCGAATGGTTTTAAAAAAAGAAATTATTTGAACTGAAAAGACTTTTATTTGAATTAGACAATAAACTGGGCTTAATATAAAATGCGAGTGTCACGCGCGGATGATGGATGGGAACTGAGGAACTTTCTATGGGGGGAAGCTGTCTGGAACTCAATATGCTTACAAGGCAGTAGAATATAGTGACTAAGGGCTATCCTATACATAAGGTATATATATATATAACAGTTCGTCAGGCCACGTTTCAACTGTGTTCCCAATTTCAACATGTTCCACACCGGTGTTGCGACGTAATTGAGCAACAAACATCAAAAACATTCACATTTACAACACTTTTTATTTTTATGATATTTATAGTATAGAGTGACGAGACGAGCAGCAGGGCATGTGCCTGATGGTAAGCAACATGCCTGCCACATAACAGCTCAGTGATACGCAGCTATTAGAACATGACGAGTCCAAATCATTACCCAGCACTGCACTGCGCTCGTCACCCAGACATCTATGATATTTATATCTCTAAGCCCTGTAATTTCTTTGGAAACATTGCTCTTCAAACCGGAACACAGTAGTGTTTGCACATTACAGCTTGGCGGTAGAATAACTGGCAAAGGTGTGGTACTTCCCCAGGCGGACTCTGCCAAGAGTCCTACCACTACTAATAGAATAAGGATGAACTATGACAAAAGCTATTTACTTACCTTTAAAGCTTACTTTTCGTCCGCTATCCTGCATTTTGGTTTTGTTAATGTATCTATTTATTTCATTTAACACTCCTAAGTAACAAATCAAAACAAAAACTTAGGCAATCAGTTCCGAAACAACATTAACTAGATTTTTTCATCTCTGTCTCTCTCTTAGATTTTGTTTACTGAATTCCACTAGAAGACTTCAAATTAATTGTATATTTTACAGTAATAATAAATAATTGCCGTATATCAAATGTGTTTACTTGACCCGACATCATAACACTGTACATTTCATATCACGGTTTTCCTTGTAGGTATGTGCTCTGTGGTAGTAAGGATAACACTGGAAGCTATGAGTGTCAATCACTATGTAATAATTTCGAGTTCTATCTTATGTATATATAAAAATAAAAAAAATAAAAAAACCGTTTATTTGAGCAAATGCTTAAGATAAAAAATAAAAAACATGAAGTACTTACGCTAAAAACAGATTTGTTGTTAGTCCTTTAACATTTTACAGTATCTAAGATCGTAGGTAGGTAGGACTACTTATTTATCTCAGCATAAATCAATTGCACAATTAAAGAGTGCCCTGTATCCCACACTAGGGTGGTCCTGTGTCGTGGGATACAGTGCCTTTCCTTCTACATAGGATTTACTACATTTATCCCAATATATATATTTTTTCTTTTTTTAATTATATACTAGATATATATATAAATCTCCTGTCACGATGTTTCTCCGCGATGGATTCCTAAACTACTTAACCCCTTAACCGATTTTAAATTAAATTGGCACACCGTGAGCAGTCTGGTCCAACTTGAGGGATAGGATAGTTTTTTTTTTCGATAAATAGTCCTTATATGACGAAATCCGAGCGAAGCCGGAACGGGCCGCTAGTAATATTATAAAAACAGCATCATCATTTAGTAGTGGGTAGGACTCTTAGCAGAGTCCGCCTGGGGAAGTACCACACCTTTGCCAATTATTCTACCGTCAAGCAGTAGGTAATGTGCAAACATTACTGTGTTCCGGTTTGAAGGGCAATGTTTCCAGAGAAATTACAGGGCTTAGAGATATAACAACTTAGATCTCTGGGGGACGGGCGCAGTGCAGTGCTAGGTAATGATTTGGACTCTTCATGTTCCAATAGCTGCGTGTCACTGTGCTGTTATGTGGCAGGCATGTTGCTTACCATCAGGCACATGTCCTGCTCGTCTCGTCACTCTTTAATAAAAAAAATATATATATATTAGTTCCAACGCTACGCGACGTCCAGAACGCTCGTTTTTTGTCGTATTTCAGTATTTTGGATACAATTTTGGAGTTTAAAGCCAAGCATAGATTTTTCTATGGCTCTCTGAAAAACAGCATATTATGCAGCTCAATTTAAGTATATTCTTATACTAGCAGTGCCCCGCGGTTTCACCCGCGTAGTTCCCGTTCCCGTTATTTTCCCGGGATAAACAGTAGCCTATGTGTTCTTCCAGACTATAGTCTAACTGTATTCCAAATTTCAGCCCGATCCGTTCATACGTTAGGACGTGATTGAGCAACAAACATCCAAATATCCAAACATCCATACTTTGACATTTATAATATTACTAGTAGCGCCCCGCGGTGTTACCCGCGTAGTTCCCGTTCCCGTTATTTTCCCGGGATAAAAAGTCTATGTGTTCTTCCAGACTATAGTCTAACTGTATTCCAAATTTCAGCCCGATCCGTTCATACGTTACGGCGTGATTAAGATTAAGTTCCCTTTCCCGTTGTTCCCGTTGTTTTTTTTTATAGCATAGAGTGACGAGACGAGCAGGTCATGTGCCTGATGGTAAGCAACATGCCTGCCACATAACAGCACAGTAACACGCAGCTATTGGAACATGATAAGTCCAAATCATTACCTAGCACTGCACTGCGCTCGTCACCCAGAGATCTAAGATATTATGTCTCTAAGGCCAGTAATTTCTCTGGAATCATTGCCCTTCAAACCGGAACACAGTAATGTTTGCACATTACTGCTTGGCGGTAGAATATTTGGCAAAGGTGTGGTACTTCCCCAGGCGCACTCTCCTAAGAGCCTATGTGTTCTTCCAGACTATAATCTATCTGTGTTCCAAATCTCAGCCCGATCCGTTCATACGTTAGGACGTAATTGAGCAACAAACATCTAAACATCCATACATTCACATTATAATATTAGTAGGATATTAGTAGGATTAGTGGGATTCCGAGAACTTGTTGCAAATTTTGGGTAGGAATTTGAGACAAGGTGAAAACTTATCACATAGATCTCCAATTATACTAACACGGAGGTGCAGACCTGGCTTGTGGGTAAAGTGAATCCCGCAATAGTCGTATTCTAGACTTTCTAGAGAATAATTCAGTAATATGTTAGTGTTTAATACATCAAAACCGTTTGTCTGCTGCCTGTAGCATAACATCTTCTTCTTCATCGTGTTCTTCATTACTGAAGGTCGTGCCTTTCTTGATATGCCTTTACCGAGACGGTGATAAGGTCTTTCCATCCTACTCTATCATAACATAACATAAACATAATTTATTTCGGTACCAAGTAAGTTGTTACAATGTTTTGAGTACCTACCCTATAGACGCATTACTTACTTACCTACATCAACATGGGAGTGTTAGACCGCGCGAGTAGTTAGTTGACGGGAAATAAACAGGAAAACTGTAAATACCTACATATTATATCTAAACACTAGCTGTGCCCCGCGGTTTCACCCGCGTCTATTTGAGGAAAATCCATACTAAAATATCCATTGCTGGCCACTTTATTACGTTTTACGGAACCCTAAAAATACGTAAATAAGCAACAATGCATTGTTGTAGAACAAATTTGATTACTTCAAATGACACAAACTTCAAATGTAGACACGCGCCGTCACAGACTTCAGCAACCAAAGAGAATTTAAATTCACGGAACTAAAGCTCTCGAAGAGAAATATTTTTCCCCGTTTTCTTTACATTCTTCACTCATACTCCGTACCTATTGATAGTAGCGTAATGTTATATACCCTATAGCCTTCCTCGATAAATGGAGTATCCAACAAAAAAAGAATCTTTCGTATCGGTCCAGTAGTTTCCGAGATCCTAGCGTTCAAACAAACAAACAAACAAACTCTTCAGCTTTATAATATTAGTATAGATTAATATACTAGTTACGTGTAGCAAAACCTGTGTACTTATTCCTTTTTACGAAACATTTCGCGGATGGATAATGTGAAATTTGGAACAAGGGTTTTTCGCGATGGTTTAAATTTTGGTGTCTGCAAATCGAGAGTGATTCGGTTTTTTTTCTAACGAAGTACCGTCGTAGACCGCATCGTTGCTTAACTTCAAGCGAGATGACGGTCAAGCGTAAATCTGTAAAAGTTACCAAAAAAAACCTCCTTGACCAGCCAGTAAATTTGTTGTTTTTTTGGGGAAAAATTAAATTATTAATTATAATTCCGTTTTCTTTTATTTGTTTAACATTTAATAAAAAAATAAAATATATAAAATTGTGGTCGAATTGACAGCCTCCTCTTTTTTAAAAGTTGGTTAAAATAACTAGAGTGCGATCATTTTATCTGGAAGCGATATCTTTAAATCAAATAATATATATACATTTGAATTTACAACTAGTTTTCTGTGTTCCGATTATTAATTTAATTCAAACAAGGAGATTCTCCATTTTATTGTTTTTTAGGGTTCCGTACCCAAAGAGTAACAATGGGACCCATATTACTGATACTTAGCTGTCCGTCCGTACGTCCGTCTGTCACCAGGCTGTATCTCAAGAACGGTGATAGCCAGACAGTTGACATTTTCACAGATGATGTATTTCTTTATACTAGATGGCGCCACTAGTAGATTAAAACGCGCTATCAACTTCGTCGTTAGAAGCATACGGTAAAATCAAAATTTTAGTGAAACTTTTTGGATGAAAGCTTGTCTGTGGAAACTGTAATAGTCTATGTATACGGAATCCAGAATAAACCCAAAGAGGTGTTCGCCGTTTATTTGCTAATGGTACGGAACCCATCGTGCGGGAGTTCCACTCGCACTTGGCCGGTTTTATTTTCTATGTAGAAGCTCCGCCCATAGGGTATTGGACTGGGTCAAAAATACACCATTAATCTGTCAGATAGATCATGGAAAAATATGAGACATATTTTTATTTTTTCGCAATATTCAAAATCGATAGAGATATAGAACATCAAACTTCGAGAGTGGGGCTCGCGACGTCAGTTGTGGGTGAAAATTATACCCATGAGTGACGCCACGCGAAATTTAAATAAATAAATAAATAAATATTGGTGGACAACTCACACACAACACCATCTAACCCCAAACTAAGCAAAGCTTGTATGATGGCGGCCATATAGCTGATATAATACTTATATAGTTTTAAATACATACTTATTATACATAGAACCACCCAGACACAGTGCAAACATTTGAATTCATCACACAAATATTTGCACTGGGTGGAAATCGAACCCACGACCCTCGGCTTCGCAGGCAGAGCTACTACCAACTAAGCCACGAGGCCAGCCATTTCGAAGCATTGTACTTATATCTTCCTATTTTTTTGTTTGTGAAACAAAAGAAAAAATACGTATACGATATTTTTTTGCAATCTAATTGACGGACTAGTTAAAGTCCAGTAACTTTGTCGTCTCAAAATGTGGAGTAGTATGCTTTAAATCCGGTAGTTCTAATTTTTTGCAGACTTGTTTATGATGTTGGCCTAATAGACTACAGGCCCGTTAACAAAATTTACGGGTCAAATGAACCACCAGGAGACCTATGTAGGGTGTAAAGTATACCCTTCTATCATCCTACATAGGTCTCCTGGTGGTTCATTTGATCCGTAAATTTTGTTCACGGGCCTGTAGTCTATAATGATTGATCCAAGTTTGTGACCTCGAGCGCCGAATGCAACTTTGTCAAAAATCTAATAATCTGCGAAAAAATAGTTTATTTTTCAAATTTTTGCGATTATCACTAAACGACTAGTTTTTGAAAAAACTTTCTTATGGCTTTTATAAAATTGACTAAATTTGTTACAATATTGGTAGTAGGTATTGTCTCTGTACAGTGTACACCCAATAGTTTCCGAGAATAAGCATTTCAAAGTTTTTTGTTTTTTTTGAACTTCTCCATTTTTTGTAATATTTTAACTCATACTTGACCACTTTATGGCACAGTTACTGCACTTTTTAACCCCCGACCAAAAGTTTGTTTGAGGGGTTTATAAGTTTAAAGTCGATGTCTGTCAGACATACAGACATACTGGTCTGTCTCTCTGTGTGTCTGTCTGTGGCACCGTAGAGCTCAAACGGATGGGTTTTCCGATTTCGATGCGTTTTTATTTATTTGAAGATTAATATCGATTCAACATGGCCGCCTCCCCAAAATGGCTGACCAACTATTTCATCACAATCTACCTTAATATAGGTATCAAATGAAAAGCCTTGACTAGTCATTAAAGTTAAGAATACAGAGGACTTATGGGGATTATCTGTTAAGGTACTTGAGGGGATAATTAATAACATTGCCCCATATTTAGCAGAATTATTTAACGAATGTATCAAAAATGGCACATTTCCTGACATGATGAAGTATAGTAAAGTGATACCCTTGTTTAAATCTGGAGACAAAAACGAACTTGGAAACTACAGACCCATCTCGGTTTTGCCCTGCATCAGCAAAATATTCGAGAAACTAGTTCTCAAGCAACTTTTGTCTTACTTTAATATTAATAACCTTTTACATAGTAACCAATTTGGATTTACAAAAGGACGTTCCACTACCGATGCAGGTATTGAACTAACCAATTATATATTGAAAGCCTGGGAAGACCATCATGACGTTCTAGGAGTATTTTGTGACTTATCAAAAGCTTTCGACTGTGTTCATCATGAAACTCTTCTGAAGAAACTGCAGTTCTATGGGGTATCGAAACCAGCTCTAAATTTTATTTCTTCATATCTTAAAGACCGTGTACAGATAGTCGATGTTGACGGTGTGCAATCAAATGAGTCGACTATAAGAATGGGTGTACCACAAGGTTCCATACTTGGACCTTTCCTGTTTCTTATTTACATAAATGATCTTCCTTTCATGATTAAGAAACATAAAAATATTGAAATAGTAATGTTCGCCGATGATACATCACTTCTATTCAAAGTGAAGAGAGGAATAAACGATTTCACAGAAATTAACGTAATTTTAGACATTGCGTACAAATGGTTTGATGCAAATAATCTAGTACTTAATCCAACTAAAACGAAATGTATAAAATTCTCACTCTGCAATGTAATGTGCGATAAACTTGATATAAGACTGAAAGATGAACTCATCGAACCTGTACAATCTACTCGATTTCTGGGTATTTCAGTAGATTCAAAGCTTCAATGGGGTCCTCACATAGAGACACTGGCTGACCGACTTAGTTCAGCTGCCCACGCTGTTCGTCAAATTAAAAAAATATCGGACGTCGCAACAGCTAGGCTTGTTTATTTTGGCTATTTTCATAGCATTATGTCCTACGCGATTTTATTATGGGGTTCAGCTGCGGACAGAAACTCAGTTTTCATATTGCAAAAGAGAGCAATCCGTGGTCTATATAATTTATCAGCTAGAGATTCAGTACGGGAGATTTTCAAAACTATAAACATATTAACAGTCCCTTCATTGTATATTTATGAATGTATAATGTATGTAAGAAAAAATCGAAGTCGACTGAAGAAACTAACTGATCTGAATCCAAAAGCGCACCATAAGCACAAAATTGTATTTCCTAAGTGCAGACTTCAGAAAACAAATAACTCTTTCAAATGTAATGGTATTCGCTTCTATAATGCAATCCCTGCACAAGTCGAAGGTCTTAATGAAACAAAGTTTAAAAATGAAATAAAAAGCTACCTATTGAGCAAGGCATATTATAATATAGATGACTTTGTTAAAGATAGTAACGTATGGAAGAGAACTGTGTTGAAACTAGATCTTGTAATAAGGTAAAATAATAGATTTATAAAACTTTTGATGGAACATTGTACTCATGTAGTATCTGTATACTGTATGTATTAATTATTTGATATTTTGTCTTTGACAAAGCCTTTTTACAGCTGCATTTGATTGACGAGGCTCCTTTACAGCTTTATTCATTTTGACATTGTTATTTTATCTTATTATGTACACGGATTCTTATGCCTTTTTGTTAATGACGTTACCAAGTGTTCTTATGAATTTATGGTTCGAATAAATGAATTGAATTGAATTGAAAAAGTAGAATACTATACACTCAACAAGTACAGTTACAAGTCTCAAAAGATCAGAACTAAACTCTTCGGGAAGGTTTGGATAAAATTTTAGCATCCTTTCATTTTAGAATTTCAACAACATTTTACAACAGTGACACACAATGTGTGTGTATTTAGCCTGTGTTCACAACTTCCCATCAAAGTTTTTCAAAATTTGTGAGGAAGTCGTCCAGACTATTTGTGGATAACTGTCGGGAGCATATGATATAAATTACCACCAAAACTCTTTGGAAAAATCTGCGCCAAATTTCCCCGAGTGCTATATATCTCTCGTATATATATCTCGTCAATGATAGACTTACTAGAAAAACAGAGTTAGTATCGACGAGAGGATTTGGCTGTGGTTTAGCCGAAAACAAGGACCTTAGAAGGCCTGGTCAGGGCCCAAGCCCCAAATGTACTGCTTTTCATGACACATGTAAACAGTTTTTTCACTTCAAAACCCTGACACAGGGCACCCCAAAGACGTTAAGCGTTACTTATAACATCCCTGCCAAGAACGCAGAAAATCAGTCAGGAAAGAAAGGGGGTATGACCGCAAATGAATAGCACATCCTCACACGTAATTTTCAAGGAGGCTGTCTCTGAGCGTATGGGAGACAGTGGTAGATGCTTCGGGCTCCGTAGGCCCTTCTGCAGGAGTCTACCATTTACTTCCAAGCCTGTGCTTGTTTAACCCCACACAGAATTTTCAAGGAGGCTGTCTCTCGAGCTTGTCCGAGACAGTGGCAAGCGCTTTGGGCTCCATAGGCCCCTCAGCAAGCATCTAGCAGTTATCTCCAAGCCTGTGCTTGTTCAACTAATTTCGCCACTGGATCACTCGTACTCATGGCAGAGGCCTACCAGAAGTTTCTACGGCTGATACACAAGCACCAGGTTTTGCAAATGACTTGCTTCCCATTCGAACTGTCAGGTGCGCCAGAGAACTTTGCTGCTCTCTCGAACTGGACGGCGCTATTTCTTCGAAACAGAAGAGGTATGCGGGTACTGTGTATAGTGGGTCTATAAACTATGAGAAATCGGTCCTGCGACCATCTCGATCCCTGGAATCCAAATACCTGGATCTGAATTGGCACAAGTGTCAAAAACCAAACCGGTCCCTGTCAAGAAGGTCCAGATTATCGTACAACGATGAAATTCAAGTGCTGCAAAAGGATAAATCATCTCTGAAAGAAAGCCAGATTCTGCCGAGCTCTTAAAACTTCACAACTTTCGATGATGGTGGTCAGATAGCTGATATAATACTTATATAATTTTAAATACATACTTATTATACATAGAAACACCCAGACACAGTGCAAACATTTGAATTCATCACACAAATATTTGCACTGGGTGAACAAACGAACGAACGTTGCACGAACCCACGGCCCTCGGCTTCGCAGACAGAGCTACTATATATATATATATATATATATATATATCCATGCCGATTTCGGCAACGGCGACCACAGTTTCTGTATTTTTTTTTTGACATACACACTTAATATAGGCTACAGGCCCGTGAACAAAATTTACGGGTCAAATGAACCACCAGGAGACCTATGTAGGATGATAGAAGAGTATAAAGTAATAAGATTCAGCACTATGCCGTCACTTGTAAGCTGTCCAACTGAGTGCAATTGAAGAGGGGGGGGGGGTTGCAATCCTCGATCATTTCTCCTTGTCGCATTATTTTTGTACAGCGTTGCGGAATAATAGATTAAAACTTTTAGTTAGAAAATTCATATAGAATGTTTTCATGCCTTTTATTTTATGATTTGTCTACGTTGAAGTACTTAGATAATAGATAGATTATACTTAGACAAGTTTCGATGGCCAAAATGTATGTATTAGAGACAAAGGGTCAACTGGCTCAAGGCCAAAATGCCCATAACTATGGAGCATTGTAATTTTAGTAAGTTCAGAACATTTGAAGTATAATAATAAAGTACCTGTGACCAGGCTTTGCTCGGTTTAAGCACTGAGATACCTACAGATAAAGGGCTCCCAGAAATAGATTTTCTCAAAAAAAAAATATTAGTCGAAGAAGCATTACTTTCGTATGTTTTCCAACGACATCAGGAGGGCCTTATCTTGGTATATAGGGCGTATAGGATCTTTATCGTGGGCGTCTGTGGGTTAGTGCTACCATAAATGAACATTATTAGAGTCTTCACAGTTGTATATTGAGTGTCACAAGTCTTAACAAGAATACTATAAAATTTACGAGCTGCGTGTTCAATGGATCCAACTGATGATCCAACTCTCACACACAGCGAGTACTCCGAAAAATACTGCACAAGAACAACTTATCTGAATGCTCTATCCACCGTACGAATCATTAATGGAATCACCATGATCATGCTCTAGACTTAAAAGCCTAGCTCGAAATTCAAATTACAAAAGTTAAAAAATGGAGGTAGTACTACAAAGTAATGTTACATGAAGGTTATAAATAAAATATTGGATTATGCGTAGATTTTCCTCGCAGGCTCCTCTTCGACATTTAAATACCTATGTAATATTTGATGTTGGTGGTGAATGAATAAGACATGTTGATCGGTCTAGCTCCGTTTATTCATTAAACAAGTTATCACTAATTACATCCTAAAGCTAACTTATGCTAGATCAGCACTACGTTATTTAAGGTGCGCGTGTGACCCAGTTTTAGTATATAGCACTGTCAGGGCTATTGCGACATATATATCGATGGCTAACGGCCAAAAAGGGATAAGCGCCACTGG
Organism: Ectropis crepuscularia; assembly: GCA_963693475.1. Lineage (NCBI taxonomy): Eukaryota > Metazoa > Arthropoda > Insecta > Lepidoptera > Geometridae > Ectropis > Ectropis crepuscularia. The sequence continues at coordinate 5,657,303 of OY856368.1, read as the reverse complement.
ATGAATTTTAGAGGAGAGTGATTTAAAGTTAAAATAAAATGAAAAAAAATCATAAAAGTTAAAGTATAGCTTCCGAAAGTCTAGAAATTTGTATACATAACATAAAACACACTAGCTATTAAGTGACATTGTTATGTTTTTAATATTCAGCCTGTAAACACTATTTTCTGTCGCTTATCCTCAAATGACTTTTTTTTACAAACAGCCAAAATGTCGTAAATGAAACTGCAATATGAATCAGTTTCAGTTAAAATTATATAACTACGTCTTAAACTTTATTTAAGTTGACGCAAAATAGCACTAGTATGAGTTTTTGGGAAAAAAAATTGGGGAAATATGGTATAACCAGCTGTGGAATGAAAATTGACTGAACGGAAAATTGTATCAAGTTCCAATTTAAAAATATCACGCCTATTCGTTTGATTATTTTTATGATGTATTTTGATGTGTTAATATTTTGAACATTATGTACGTATCTTGACAGATTGAGAGTAGTTTTTGAGTTAGGCCTAGAGTTCTAAGTAAGGAAAAATGTATGCTTGTAAGAATCAAATCAGTTTTAATTGCCATAAAAATCTAACACACTCATATAAACACAGTACTTAAGTATAACTGCTCGTATTGACTAAATTAATAACAGTTTCAGTATAAAGTATTTGAGATCAAGTTGATTTAATGTATTATAATATTATGAAACAGAGATCTATGATTTATTAATGCGCGACAACTTACTTCCGCAAACTCAATAAATACAATTCTATCGGATCACTTAGCTGTACGTAGAGTAGTGAAATTTGCTCATTCAACGCCCGCACAACTCACTCGCCGCACGCGTGATTTCTCGCAAAATAACCTGTCAAACTTCTATTGACAGTATAGATTGGTCCGAGGTAAGCGAGAGAAACATAACCGCTCAAATATTTGTGGTGGCACTGATGAATATTTTAGCAAATAAGTATGATACTTGTTTCCCGATAAAACGAACACCAAATAACAAACGTGACGCGTTGTGAGTTACACCTGACACACTTGATCTAAAATCGTTGTTGTTTGATATTACAAAATTAGTTAACCAATTTTCTGAGGAAGAGAACTTGGTAGTTATATTTGACGATCTCAACAGGAAATACATTTCAACTTTGAATATTTCTAAAACAAATCATTATAGTGGTATAATACACGGTAGTACGAATCCATCTAAAGCTATATGGGGAATCGTGAACACGGAGAGGGGGAAAAACAATACCCTTAGGTTGAACTGCTCCGAGATCGTAAAAGATTGTAACGGCAGTAAGTTTAGTTCGCCAAAAGATGCCGTAAATATATATATATATATATATATATTGGTGGACAATTCACACACAACACCATCTGACCCCAAACTAAGCAAAGCTTGTGTGATGGTGGCCAGATAGCTGATACAATACTTATATAGTTTTTAAATACATACTTATTATACATAGAAACACCCAGACACAGTGCAAACATTTGAATTCATCACACAAATATTTGCACTGGGTGGGAATCGAACCCACGGCCCTCGACTTCGCAGGCAGAGCTACTACCAACTAAGCCACGAGGCCAATCAAATGCTATGAATGTTCGGTTTTTAAATGCAGCTGCTGCCTGTGGGGCACCTAAAGCTGATGTTGCTACTGTACTTAAAATATTAGTATCAGCACGTCAAGCATCTGACTGTTCCCTCAGACTAACAAGTTTCTCGGCTGATGAGGTATTCCGTATAGTTTCTTCAAGAATACCCTCAAAAAAGTCAAAGGACATTTACGGTGTATCGATGGAGCTAATTGAATTATCAATTCTGCCTCTAGCTCCGGTTCTTGCCACACTGTTTAGTAAGTGTCTTAGAGAAGGCTCGTACCAGTCGTTGCTGAAAATATCGCAAATGCCTCCGATATTTAAAGGCAAAGGGAAAAGGGACGATATTGATGGATATAGACCAGTATCGATTATACCAACAATAGCCAAAGTGTTTGAAAACGGCTTGAGTTCGCGATTAGTGGCCTACCTATCGGAAACCGAGGCGCTGTGTGAACAACAATACGCATACCGCGAAGGGAGGTCTACGATTTCTCTAACGCGTGAAGTGATTCGTAGTGTGTTGGCTGCCCGTGAACGTAAAAAGCAAGTAGCTGTCTTGTGCTTTTTTTTTTTTTTTTTTTTTTTTTTTTTTTTTTTTTTTTTTTTAATTTAAATTTTACAGCTCCACAGACTCCGGGGTCCGTGACCTTTGTCAATGGTTTTCTTTTTTTTGTTACATGAATCTTGGATTGGAGAAGAAAAGGAAATAGGGGAGAGTAGGGAACATTTTCTTGCTAATATAGGACTATTTTATTTTCTAAGTCGCCTCCTCCCGGCTCAGCGCCTCCACCACGACTGCATTTCTATCCTTGATGGCCATCTGCAAATTGAACTCTCGGATGGTCTTCGGTGTTGCAGACAACGCTCGCCGCACGAACCGACCGATGGCGTCGTCGGTGTCGTCAGCGTAATATGTGAAGGTCCCCGTGTGCCGTGAGATTGCGACGACCGCATGAGGCACGCTCTCGTGCAGCTTCGTGTTTGCCTTAGTTTTTATTGCGATTACCGACTCGTATGTTAGTCCCTGAGCTTCATGGATGGTAAGGATGCGTGACCCGGTGCCTGAACCATAACCCTGGTTTGTCAGGGTCTCCTTCTCCTCTTGAGTGTGAACTAAAAAGAGGGTGTTTGGTTGGGTGTTGGGTATTTGCGCTCCCTTATACCTTCTCTGCTCTAGGGACTTTATGCGAGGCGCCGAGGAATACATACCCGAGTATATTTCCCTCAGCGCATATGCGACGTCCATTGGGTTTCGATGTGTGCAGAGCAACTCCTGGCTGATCTTTGTTACCAGGTTCGGGCGGTGATACCTCATTTCGAAGAGATTTTCCCTATCGATATAAGGCAGTTGATTGACATCTCCGATGAGGACAATTTCGCCAGCACCAGACAGGCGTGAGACCATTACAATGGCTCCGAAATGGTTCATGAGGGCTTCATCCACCATGAGGCGACTGAAACTCTCTTTTCCGAATCCATTTACGAGAGTAGAAGCCATAGTTCGCACCCTGGTTTTGACCAGGTTTCCAATGCGGTGCGATAGCTTTTCTCTTAGATCTTTTGCTGCCTCAGTTGTTGTGGTGATGATAGCGTCCTTGTCCACGTCGAAGTGTCTAATAACCCATGTTGTCTTTCCACATCCCGGAACACCATTGACCCATTGTATTCTTGGTACCTCCCAATTTGCCCAAGCCGCTGTGACACTTGAGTTCCCTTCGATAATTTTGGCCATCTCTAGGATCTTGTCGTCCAACATAATTTTGGTGCATCGGGCGGTAACTACAATAGGGTCGTTTGGTGGTGTCGCATATACAGGCATTCCCGCGCGCTCTGTCTCTTTCTCGTTCAGTGTCACGAAGCCATTTTCTGCACTGTAGGCTGCCATATACTGTCCTGTCATGGTTCCCTTGATGACCCGGGAAGTAACATTGTTGTAAATGGCTGCTTCGGCCTCCTCGAGTTTCGCCTTTAATAGGCTTTCACTTCCCAGCCTATAGAACTGCATGATGTTTTCGCAGGTCTTGAGGTTGACTTGTCTTGTCGCTCTCAGTGTGGCTGTGAATTCGATAAAGGCGTTACGTGCATGACTCCGCGGCTCCGAGGCCGTGACATAACGGGGCGGTTCCACCAGTCCCATGTCGGCTCTGGTTCGGCTAATTAGTTGCTGTGAAGCTGCTTTGAGGGTCTTTGACGTCAAGGGGTTTGATGATGATGAAGGGGATAAGATTCGGAGTACGCTCCTTGCTGCTGCGTTAAAGGCCGCCACGAAAGTCGTGTTGGTTCCTCGGCTGCTGCTTTGATTGGCTGCGGCTTTTTCCGCCGCCGCCCTCTGCTGTGCTCTTTCGGAGCCGGTTTGGGCGGTCGAACTTGGAACAGGATGTCCCCAGCTGTCAGTTGCATTAGTTAGGTCGTGCGAAGGGACTCTGAGGAAGCTCAGATTTTCTCCTCTATCTTCGTATACGACAACCTCGTGATGTTTAGAGGCCTCAATGCAACCCAGCCGGTCTGCGACCCTCGCTCTTGAGTATTCAATCGCCATCGCATCCACGCTTATCACCCGGGGTGTGTCACCCGCATTTCTGCTCAGATGTGCGAGCAGCGCACTTGCCTGTGTGAAAGGCGTCCGACCTTCCGAGTACTCTATTAGTGCAATCGTTTTGTTTTTCGATCGCACCAACCGAAATCGGTGGCCGTCTACCTCGCACACTGGCATAGCATCGTAGGTTTTCCGCTTCATTGTGACTTTAGCGGTACTCCCATTGAGCAGGCACGACAATCCAGGTGACAAACGGGCGCGTTTCCGTTCCCAGGCGAAGCAAAAGCTCACTCCGAATCTTTCTTTGTTGCTGTCCATGAAGAGAGCCACTCCGCGGATACGAATCCCTGCCTCTCCTCGGTCTGCATTCTCCAGTAGCTGTTGGACGGAGATGCTTTTTGAGGGGTTATCTTGGGCGGGGACTGCATTCCGCGCGGCTTCCACGGACAGCGCGGTAGAATGTGGTGGCGAAGGGGGGCGTGTAGAATGTGGTGGTGAAGGGGGGCGTGTATTTGAGAGTGTGGAATTCCTATTGGTCGCTATGCGGAATGAGCTTTCCATGAAGGACAGGAGCCGTGGTCTGTTATCTGGATCTGCTAAGATATTTTGGAGATCCGAAACAACCAGCCTCCCGTCGATCATAGATTCGAGCTCATGTCTTGCGGCCATGAATCTGGGACAATCGACCAGCACATGCCAGACCGTTTCGGGTTGGTCAGGGTCACACTCGCATGCAGGACCGCTCTTGAGCTTAAATCTGTACAGATATTCAGCTATTCCTCCATGTCCCGTCAACGCTTGTACCTGGAAAGGAGTCAGTTTCGTGGTTCTCGTCAACCGATATGCGTTTGCTACATCGGGCAAGAACATCTGAGTGACTTTTCCGGTTTCCGAGGTCTCATATCGGTCCTGCCATTTCTTGACCGATTCTTCGCGTATTTTTCGTTTGACGTAGGACAAGGGGATCCCCTCGTAGTCTCTGGGTGATTTCATGACCGCCGCCGACTTCGCTAGTTCATCTGCTCTTTCGTTGCCGACGGTACCCACATGCGCTCTTATCCAGAAAAAACGAAGAGATCTCCCTTCTGCACGTATCTGTCCAATGTTTTCCTTTATACACTTTGCCAAGGGGTGACTCGTTTTCGGGTTACTTAGCAGTTCGAGTGAAGATCGGGAGTCACTCAGGACATTGACTTCTGGGTCCTTGCTTGTTAACACCATTTGAGTTGCCCGACAAAGAGCATAAAGTTCCGATTGAAAGACTGTGCATTCGGAGTGAAGCTTGAAGGTGAGTTCTTGATTTCTCTTCCTTTTTCCCACCATGTGAGAGCAGCTCCAACTTTACCCTCAATCTTACTGCCATCAGTATAAATCTGAGGCCCTTCTGGTAGATTGGAGGTGTCTTCCAGAAGCTCGTACTCTACAGATGCCTGTGTGGACGGATGGGGTTGGTCCAAGTAGTTGACGTTCCGTTCGAGTTCCACTTCTGGTGGGAGGTAATCTTGGGAGAAGTTCTTTTTCACTCTGTACAAATTTGCCGCTTCCTGTATCCTCAGATCCAGGGGAAGCAGTCCAGAAAGGACGAGTGCTGACTTTAAGGAAACAGTACGGTACGACTTACAGATTTTCTGGGCAAAACCTCTTTGGATTGCGTTCAAGTGAGACTTGTTTTCCTCGAGGTCTGCCGCTTGCGCCCATACACTTGAGGCATACATGATGATAGGTTCCGCCACAGCGACGTAGATAGTTCTCGTGATTTCGCCATTTAATCCCCAGGTCACCTTCGCTGCACATGCTAGCTGTCTATAAATGTTCGCCACTTTTTTACATTGGGCGGTCACATGTGCTTTAAAGTTGAGCCGTCGGTCGATCAGTAGGCCTAGCAGTTTGACTTCCTCGACCAGATCGAGCCGGACGCCGGACATGACTATGTTTGGAGGTTCATACTTCAACTTTTTTGTGAAAATCATCGCGTTAGTTTTCTGCGCTGCAAAGTTGAGTTTGTTCGTGATTCCCCATTCCACTGTCATGCTCAGCGCCCTGCTCGACTGCTGTTCGATTACGTCTGAACTGCCTGTAAACACGAGAACGACGTCGTCTGCGAAAGCTTGACAGTATACTCCCTCTGCTTCTAGCATTCGCAGCAACGAGTCTAGGATTACATTCCAAAAGGTTGGTCCACCGATGGACCCTTGAACGCATCCTTTGGTTGTTTCCTTCTCATAGACTGCTCTTGCATAGTTGACCTTGATTTTGCGGTCGCTGAGGTATGAGTTTACCATGTCGTAGAGGTTTGTTGGGCACCTCTTCTTCGCTAGTTGGTTTTTCAGGGCAGGCCACCATGCATTGTCGAAGGCACCCTCTATATCCAGGGAGATTAAGAGTACGGTTTCTTTACTGTCTACTCCTTTCTTTATGTGTTCTACCAGGTCAAAGAGGGCGTCTTCGGTGCCTCTTTGGGGTATGAAGCCGTACTGTTTCCTACTAATGGTTGGGAGGAGATGCCATTGGAGTCGGTTTACCAGAAGCTTTTCGACGATTTTTCCGGGAACGGACAGAAGACCTATTGGGCGGTAAGATTTTGGGTGTGTGTAATCTGCCTTACCGGGTTTGCGTAATATGACCACGTGCGCCTCTTTCCATTGCTTGGGGAAGTATTTTAGCGATAGGCATTTATTTGCTATCGCCATGAAAACATCCCGTTCGTACTGTATGGCTGCTGCGCAGATATCAGCGGTTAGCCCGTCTGTACCGGGGGCTTTTTTCGGATTCAGGGTTCTCAATACTGATTCCAGTTCCGCTGATGTGAATGGTGGGTCATTTCCCGGTAGATCCATAGGCGTTTCCGCTGTCCGCAACCGTAGCTCTGTATGGCACGGATGGTCTGTGCTTTCAGAGTCGTCGGGATAGAAAGTTCTGGCTAGTAGTTCTGCAGATAGCTGTGGGGATAGAGTGTTCCCTTCGGAGTCTCTTAGGAGCATGTCTTCTTGCCTTGCCGAAGTTTTCCTCATCACTCTGTAGATCTTATCCCACATGCTTTCTGTTGTATATTAATGAGGGTATGACATATAAGTCTACCCTCTATGTAAGTACTTGTATGGAAATAAAGTCAGTGTTCAACCAACTACGTGTGTTTCACTACATGGTGGCAGCGGTGGGATATTCTTTCTTTGAAAAAGATTAAAAACCGTTTAAAACAGTATTTTATTAGTTTAGTGCGAGTTGTGTGCACTAAACAATGGAACACGCGCGTCCTCCAGCGGAATTATCACTCGAAGGCGGTCCGGCCTCGCGCTCGGAGTCGTGGCGCAAATGGCGGAAGCTTTTTGAGGTGTTTTTAAAGGCGTCTGGAGTGAGCAAAGAGCCTAAGGAAGTGCAGGCTAGTTTGTTGGTGAACCTCATCGGACCGGCGGGGTACGAGGTCTTCGACCTTTGCATTCGACGCGGGAGAAAGCGAAGATGACGTCAGCTGCATTTTGAAGAAGTTCGATTCGTATTTTGGTACGAAACCAAATATTACGGTGCGGCGGTACAAGTTCTTCACGCGCAGCCAGGAGGATGGCGAACACGTCGACCAGTACGTGACGGCGTTACGGCTGCTGAGTCAACATTGCGAATTCGGCGAATTGAACGAGAGCTTACTGCGAGATAAAATCGTGTGCGGCGTCATGAGCACCACGCTCAGGGATCGACTGCTACGTACGGACGATTTAACATTAGCTAAAGCGATACAAATCTGTCAGGCGGCTGAAATATCGCAAGAAGAAAGCCAATGTATCGGTAGCTCATCGTCGGAGAACGTGCAAGTGAACGCGGTGCGAGCCGCAAGCGGAGGCCGAGGCGCGAGCCGAGCGGGCGCGCGGCGCGCCGGCGGCGGCGCCGGCCCGGCCGGGCGCGGCCCGGCGGCGGCGCAGCGCGCGCGGCCCGGCTGCCGGGCCTGCGGGCGGGCTCGCTGCGCGGGCGGCGACCGGTGTCCGGCTTGTCACGCGATGTGTTTTGTGTGTGATCGTAAGGGCCATTTTTCGCGAGTGTGTGAACAGAAGAAAACTGTAGGTAACGTGTACAATTTAGATGTAGATTATGAGGGCAGCGACCCTGAACAGGATTCGGAAAATATATTTCATGTCGGCGTCATCAGTGACGACAAAGAAACGCGTAAGTCGTGCAGAGAATGGACTGAATGTATTATATCTAACGGAAAGAATGTTGTTCTAAAAATAGATACGGGTTCCATGCTAAACGTTATTTCTAAAGAAAAATATTTATTCTTGGGTCTGTCGATTAGCGACCTTAAGCCGTTTCCTAAACGTGTACATTCTTTTACAGGAAACAGGTTACCTATTATCGGAACCGATAACGTGTCATTCACCTTCCGTAACAAATGTTATTATTTACCGTTTGTTGTTGCCGATTTAAATTGTCAGAACGTATTAGGTTTGGAAGGATGCGTCACATTGGGCTTGATCGCTCAGGTGAACACGATTAATATTAGCGAGTACGATGATTTGTTTAGAGGTTTGGGTCAATTGCCAGGGCAATATGGTATTTCTGTAGATAGAAGCGTGCAGCCGGTCGTGTGTCCTACCAGAAAAATTCCTTTCGGTTTGAAAGATAAACTTTTGAAAGAGTTACATAGGATGGAATCTTTGGGCGTCGTGAGGAAGGTCACACGGCCGACTGAGTGGGTCAATGCAATCGTTGTAGTTCCTAAGAGGGACGGCAGTATCCGCGTGTGCCTCGACCCTCGACCTCTGAACCGCGCGGTGCGGCGCGCGCACTACTCGCTGCCGACGGTGCCCGAGCTGGCGGTGCGGCTGCGCGGCGCCGCCGTCTTCAGCGTGCTCGACGCCCGGTGCGGGTTCTGGATGGTGAAAATCGATGATGCGAGCGCCGACCTTTGCACTTTCGGTACACCTTTCGGCCGTTATCAGTTCTTGCGCTTGCCTTACGGCATAAATTGTGCACCCGAAGTTTTTCATGCGAGACTCCGACAACACCTCGAAAATTTGGAAGGGGTAGAATCGTTCATCGATGACGTCATCGTGTGGGGTCGAGACAGGGTCGAACACGACCGCCGACTGGGCAGACTCCTGCAACGCGCGCGAGAAATCGGCATTAAATTTAACCGCGATAAGTGTAAGTTCGGAGTATCGGAGATAACGTATCTCGGCCACAAGTTCGACGCGACCGGGATGCGTGCGGATGATGCTAAAATAAAGGCCATTTCAGAGATGCCTTACCCGGATGATAAAAAATCGCTAGAAAGATTCTTGGGCATGGTGAATTATTTGTCTAAGTTCATACAAAATTATTCAGAGAAAGTGAACGTGCTGCGTGGTCTATTGAAAAAGGACTCCGAGTGGACGTGGGAGCCGCAGCACTGCGCGGCCGTGGATGAGCTCAAGCGCAAGCTCAGCAGCGCGCCGGTGCTGGCGCTGTACTGCGCGCGCGCGCCGCTCGTGCTGTCCGTGGACGCGTCCAGCGTGGTCGTGGGCGCCGTGCTGCTGCAGGCCGGCCGCCCGGTGGAGTTCGCGTCGATGACGCTGTCGGACGCGCAGACCCGGTACGCGCAGATCGAGAAGGAGATGCTGGCCATCGTGTTCGCGGTCGAGCGCTTCAGGCAGTACATCCTCGGGCGCGCCGACGTCACCGTGCACACGGACCACAAGCCGCTCGAAGCGCTGTTCGCCAAGCCGCTCGTGTCCGTGCCGGCGCGGCTGCAGCGGATGATGATGCGCGTGCAGGGCTTCGAGTTCAAGGTGGTGTACACGCCGGGTAAGTACATGTACATCGCGGACACGTTGTCGCGAGCGCCGCTCGGAGAGACGATGCTCGACGAGGTCACGGACGAAGTGGACGTGCAGACGTGCTTCATGTTGGAGAACGTGCCCTTCAGCGACGTGAAGCTAGAAGCGGTCAGGCAGGCGACGGAGACGGACGCAGATTGCAAGACTTTAATTCGGTACATAACGGAGGGTTGGCCTAACAACAGGCGCGAGGTGAACGCGGCGAGTGCCGTGTTTTGGCCGTACCGGGAACAACTACACTACGTCGGCGGAATCATTTTTAAAGGTGAACGCGTCTTCATACCGCTCGCCCTCAGGGATGAGATGATAGACCGCGTACACGAGGGGCACCTCGGAATAGAGCGCTGTAAGCGGCGCGCTCGCGAGGTGATGTTCTGGCCGGGGCAAGGCGAGAGCATAGAGCGCTGTGTGCGCGCGTGCGCCGCGTGCGCGCTGCACGCGCCCCGCGCGCGCCGCCAGCCGCTGCTGCAGCACGACGTGCCGGCGCTGCCGTGGCGTAAGCTCGCCTCCGATATATTCGAGTATAAAAAGAAAAGATACATCATCTTAGTGGACTACTTTTCTAATTACGTGGAGGTCAGCGAACTAACGAATACGAGCAGCAAGCAGGTAATACAGTTTTTGAGAGAGCAGTTCTCGCGACACGGGATCCCGTCGGAGCTAGTAACCGACAATGGCCCCGCTTACGCCTCGCGGGAGTTCAAGACTTTCTTGCTGAACTGGGAAGTGACGCCCGTAACGTCATCGCCGAATTATGCTCAATCGAATGGGAAGAGCGAGAGGACCGTTCAGACGGTCAAGAATTTACTTAAAAAATGTGTTGACTCGGGTCAAGATTTTTCGATGAGTTTACTCAATTATCGAGCTACACCGCGGAACGGTTTGGATTCTCCGGCTCAAATGTTGATGGGTAGACGTTTAAATACAAAATTGCCTACGCATTCCAAATTATTGACGGAACCGGTAGACAATGAGCGAAATTATCGGGCGCTAATGGACAACAGAGCGAGTGTAAAACGCCAGTATGACCGCACGGCCAGGTCGCTCGATCGTCTGTCGCCGGGAGACTCGGCGATCATGATAGATGCCGGGGCCAGAAGGCCGGTGTCCGTAGTGGCACGTACGTGTGAACCTCGTTCTTATCTGGTCGAAGATGCGAACGGCGGTCGGTATCGACGCACTCGAAGTCACCTGATCTTGCGTTCGAAAGCGGAACCCCCGGTACAGCCAAAAATGAATGTTGAGCTGACAAGTAGTCAGAAATATTCTATGTGGTCGACTAGCACGCGAAAACGTCGATTTAAGACGGCAAGGGAAGAGCGACAGGTGTCGGAACCGGATACGGAAGTAACCTCTGACTCTGAGAGCGCAAAGTCATCACCGAAGAGCGCTCACTCGCGAGACGTTTATGACGTCACGGATAACCAGGACGACACCTATCAAAGTGTTTCGAGTGAGTCCAGCTCGTCTGCGCCGGAGTCGCCCGCCCCACCCGCGGTGCCCGTCACGAGGTCGAGGGAACGAACCGCGCGAATGCTTACTAATCTATTGATTGATTTCAAAAAGGATTAGGTTTCATTGACCCCACAGTTACTATCTTCAAGTTTATAAATAAGTTAGGTATGTAAGTATATCTAAGCATACATATTTTGTTTTGGTAAAATGTTTTGTAAATTGGCTTTTATGATATTTGTTTTCCTTTACGATTCTAAAAGTAATTAAGTTTCATCGTCTCCCCAGTAGGTATACTTTATTTCTATGTTCTTACAAGTAAATTAGGTATGCGGCATGTGTCTTATACTATTTATGTATTTTGTTAGGATAGGTTTGTTGATTTATTTTTAAGAGTATTTCTTTTTCTTTGTTTTCTAAAAGGGATGAGATGTTGTATATTAATGAGGGTATGACATATAAGTCTACCCTCTATGTAAGTACTTGTATGGAAATAAAGTCAGTGTTCAACCAACTACGTGTGTTTCACTACACTTTCTCTCTCCTGATTCGTGCAGAACTCTTTCCAGCTTTCCGTCTGAGCTTTTTTTACTTTTTCCTTGTAGTCTTGCCGAGCAATTTGGTACTGTTTGACTACAAGTTCAACTCTGTCGGGGGCGGCATTCCTTATCCGTCTCTTTCTTCTGAGAACTTCCTTCTTCAGATTATCGAGCGTTTTTGTATACCATGGGGGGGTTGGATTTCCCTTTGGCGAGCTTACCAATGGAATGGTATGTTCGCAGGCTTCATGTATACTTGCTGTGTAGCTCGTAATCATCGATTCCAGTTCAAGTGTACTTTCGCATCTTTCCACAGACTCCGGCGAGATGTTTCTTTCTTCGAGGCAGGATTTCAGCTGTGATACAAAGTCTGACCACTTTGCCCTTTTGGTGTTGTATTTACGTGTTGTTATCGGTCTCTGTTGTTCGAGAGTTTTAACTAAACGCAAAGTGAAGGTAATTGCGTTGTGGTCTGACGTTGTAATGCTTTTGTCTACCTCCCATCCCACGATTCTCCCCAGGAGAGGCTCGCTACACGTTGTCACGTCTACTACGCTCGTGCAGAGTTTGCCTTCCCTGACGATCTCGAAGGTTGGTGTATCGCCGGAGTTGAGAATATGCAAGTCCATTTCGTTGAAGAAAGAGTTCACGGCTTCTCCTCTTTCGTTTTGAGATGTGCTTCCCCACCAGTGGGACCATGCATTTATATCACCGGCGACAATCAGGTCTTTTGTCGCTAGTTTATCGCAGAACGCCTTGATCCTACCAAGGTAGGGGTCAACTTTTTGGTCTCCTTCTAAGTAGACAGAAATCACTCCCAGTCTTAGGCCTGTGCCGACGAGTAAGACAGACGCTTCTGTTTCGGTAACAAGCTGGGGATCATGAATTACCTCCAGTCTATCACCGAAGACTATTATGGCTGCCTTAACTGGTTTTTGCCTATTTAAACTACACTGAATGACACGAGTTCCAGGATATTGTTTCATTACTCCTTTGTTTCCCACATAGGGTTCTTGGACAAGGGCAACTGAAACTCCCCTTTCTCTCGCAACCTTCAAGAGTTCGACCGTTGCATTCTGGGAGCGCTGCAGGTTTGCTTGGATGAAACGCATACCTGGTTCGTCCACTCTTCGGGAGATTGAGTCACGTACCTCATGAGTGCCCTTAGCAATACGATATTCGGGACCGCGCTATGCCATCCCATTTTGCCCTTTCAGGGCACTCACTATTAAAGGCATTGTGAGCGAGTTCCCTGTTAGAGCTGTTGGGATGAGCAATCGCACAGTTCCTGCATTTAGGTGGCAGGTCTTCTTTCCTTGCCTTGCATTGAGTCCAGGAGTGAGTCTTTCCGCAGTGACTGCAGTACTCGTCCCTCTCCCGGCAGATCGCCTTTGTATGACCAAAACCTAGGCACTTAGTGCATTGCACCAAGGGCGACTGGTCTGCCACTGGTCTCCTCTGGAGTCCTATGTAGACTTTTTCGGCATCCAAAAACGCTCTGTGAATGCGAGGCGAGACCTCGATCACCGGATGGCACTCATGCGGGTTACGCGCCTTTTTCCTGTACCGCACTCTGATCACGCTCTCTTGCAAATCGACCCCCTGTAGCAGATGTTTATTCTGCGCCAGAAGGTTTTCCACAATTTCATTATCTTTGTGATAAGACAGGACGTCTCGAATGATTATAAGTGGATTACCCGCTTTCGCGGTTTCCACCTTTAAGGACTTATCCTGCTGCACGCGATTTCTGACCAGACCAAGGTCTTCCTCTGTGCTGCAACTCAAGATGACTTTCCTGTTACGGGCTTTTCGCACTCGATCAACTCTTGCTCCGGTCTTCTTCGTGTCCAGTGCTAATGCTATCCTGTCTATCAAGTTTTCAGATGTCGTGGGGGATGTCGGATTTGCCGTTGTCACGATCAGAGTGTGATTTGGTCTTGGCCCGACGGGCTTGGCCGCGATTTTAGCATAAGTGGCAGGCTTAGGTGGCTTGCCTTTTTCCGCTTGGGATATTTCGGCCTCAATGCTTAGGGCTGGTTGGGGAAGAGATAATTTTTCTTGGCGCATCGTCCGGAGTTCCGACGATACAGCCTCGAGTCGTTGTGTGATCGGCAACACGTGCTCATCAATATTTATTTTTATTGGGGCTGAGGGTGGGGGTGGTTTTGAATGTTCTGTGAGTATTTGTTCTATTTTGCTAAGACTATCCGAATAATTAGGGGGAGTAGGAGGTAGAGGAGTCGAGGCGAGCTTTTGCAGCATGTCTGCGTTTCGATGCAGGACTTCGACGGTTGTTTCGCTTTTTGTGTTGGAGTCTCTCCGGAATTCGTCGACCTGCCTCTGAAGAATTTCAATCCCAGTTTTTATACCGAGACAATCGTTCCGCAGCGGCGTTAGGTTGACCGTGGTATTTTCACTCGGTAAAGACTTCAGGTAGCCGCCGATGTCCCTCACGGCTTCTGCTGTTTCTTTTATGTGCTGGTGGGGCTCTCTCGACTCGAAGCTCTGCCAGTCTCTGACGGCTTTAGTCTCTTTTTGTAGTTCCGCTAGTTGTTCTCTGGCCAGAGATACCTCCTTTGTAAGGTCTAGATAATTTTTTTGTGTTGCTTTTGTGTGAGCCCTTTCTACTGAGAGCAGCTCCATGGCATGCCGGGCCCTTTCTTTCTCGAGCGAGGCGATGTGACGATGTCTGGACTCCGAAAGGGAAAGGACGATCTCGTAAAGCGCTTGTAGGCTTTCAATCGCCGTTTGCCTTATATCGCGCCTCACATTATGAGAGGACTCGAGAGCGTCCTTGCCCCGGAGCAGCGCGTCGTTTGCCACTTTTGTGGCGCTGTCCATTTCGACCCCCGTCCGCTTTGAGCAATCTCCGATCAGCATGCTGACCCTTGTGCTGCGGGCGGAGGTCGGGAAAGACAGCTCGGACACGCTGTCCGTCTCGTCATCGGTCCTCAGCTCTTTAGGCGGTGATATCCCGCACTGCTCCCAGCTCTCGATTCTGTCCACCGCCGCCACTTGTCCTGAGCTCGTCTCAGGGACCGAGGTCACCGGGGCCGAGATCTCACTAGCTGTTTGTGACTGTGGCGGCGACGGCACATTGCCGAGAGACTGAACGCGGCCGGAATCTACTTCGGGAATCTCTATGGGCTCACTGGGGCTCTCCCCGTGTTGCCGCGTCGGCTGCACCACTTCTGACCCGCCGGCTTTAACAGTTTTTTTTCAAAATTCGCTTGTGTAGGTTTGACGCTACAGATCTTACTGAGAGGACCCTTGGTCGTTTTGGTGCAATGACGGGGGCAGAGGCGGAGGAGGCAGAGGTGGAGGGGGCGGCTTTCTTGTTTGTGTCGGACATTTTGTATGACAGAAATACAGAATACAATACAGAACAGAATTAGGTAAATTTAAATTGTAACTACTGATACTACTTGTGTACTACTCTACTACTATACTACTCGTGTTTCTTCTTCGTCTTCTTCTTCTTCTTCTCCAAGTTAAAATTTGTCAGTGTTCTTACGCGCTGTCTTGTGCTGTGACTTATCGAAGGCCTTCGATGTCGCAAACCACGAAACCTTAGCTTTAAAGCTGAAACACTATGGCATAGCTGGGAAATCATACGAGGTATTGACTGACATGTTACGAGGCCGCTTTCAGGTAGTGGATGCTGGCGATGGCGATAATAAATCAGATCCGCTGCCTTCGTCTATGGGACTACCGCAGGGTTTGTCGGTGTCAAATATAATGTACTCTCTCCTACTATACGATCTCCACGATGCCGTAAAGGATGCATATTCATGTATCCAGATGGTGTGGCTGCCGTATTAACAGCTCTTTCAATAGAGGAATTAGAAGAGAAATTAAATTTTGTAATTAACGGCTTAAATGAAGTTCATTACAGAAACTATTGTTGTTTCTTTCGGTTTGTTGTATGGATCGCACTTGCCACGATATCTTCTTTTCATAGTCCAAATTCTGAGCTTTGTACGGTGTATTGAATAATTTTTTTACCAACATCTAAAGTAGCCGCCAAAAATTTAAGACAAACTTGTCGCTTTCCTTCACCTTCTGTTATTGTGTATTTATAAGTAAAAGATCGTTCTATCACGCTTCATATAGGCTTGCCCAGATTGCCTCAGTTTTTGTCTGTTTTGCTTTTTATTCTTACGTTGTTTCTTAAATGCATTCTCTCCCACTATATCAGATTCTAATTGCCCTTGTAATGATGTTATGTTCTTAGTACCTTTGACAGTCGTCTTAGATTTTTTTTTATTAAAATTGTTACAAGCAATATTTGATCAGATTCTTCAATATCTGAAGTAGGTGTATATGTATCCGAATCAATGCCACCTCCAAAAATAGTAGTATAATCTTCTTCATCCGATAAATAGTAGTCAAAATATTGCTTGTTTTGATTTACTTTACGTCTAGTTTTAGTGCGCAATGTGTCATTCTTATTATTTGGTTTTAGTTCAGATGTTGATGTTGGCGTTTGAACCCGAAACTTCAAGAGAACGATACCGACAACCGACATTTTCAATTGTTTTTAAATACGTAAACGACATTTTCACTTAAAATTAATTGTTATAAAGATATCTTTTAATTTTGCTTTTTTATCTAAGCGCCAGAACTGTTTTAAGTATCGGCAGCAAAAAATGACTAAGCGACAATACATTAATAATTATTCAAAGGGGCAAAATGTAGTAACCGCCATTTTGCTATCAAGTTATCAACAACGAAATAAATACTAAACACCAAAATAAACTCTAATGAATATGACCTAATTGTAATAACCGACAAATATGGTTCATAAAATAATAGGCATAAGAGACTAAATGGAATTCTGTAAATAATTATTTATGACCAAATTACCTAAACGCATTTTTCTAAATATTTGTTAACAGCTAAAAAAGGTTAACGATTAAATAACAAACGTTTATAGAAAGGAAGAAAAGGCTAAGTGAAATATTTTAAAATATTCGTCGATCAACCACCAAAATTAAAAATCCCTCAAAAATTTGGTCGCTTATAACAAAAAAAAATGGTTCCGTCTCCAGATTTTACTACTGCCTAAGCGACAAAAAGTTTCACTTAGAAGCATGTAACCCAGACCAAACGACGCAGAAAAAAAAGCCGATTCTAACCATATATATAAGTCCATATCTCAAAAAATGGCGCTTATCCCTTTTTGGCCGTTAGCCATCGATATACAAGAAGTGCTCGTTTATTGGTAAAACTTTTGGTAAACTGGTTTTTAGTAGTGGTAGGACTCTTAACAGAGTCCGCCTGGGGAAGTACCACACCTTTGCCAAATATTCTACCGCCAAGCAGTACTGTGCAAACATTACTGTGTTCCGGTTTGAAGGGCAATGATTCCAGAGAAATGACAGGGCTTAGAGACATAATATCTTAGATCTCTGGGTGACGAGCGCAGTGCAGTGCTAGGTAAAGATTTGGACTATCATGTTCCAATAGCTGCGTGTTACTGTGCTGTTATGTGGCAGGCATGTTGCTTACCATCAGGCACATGAACTGCTCGTCTCGTCACACTATGCTATAAAAAAAAACCTTTAAATAAAATAATAAGATAAGAGAAGTAGATGCCATAGGTCAACTTTTACGAACGTAAAACCCGAAATTTAAAGAAAGTCAAATGTTATCATGCGAGGTTTTACACAATTGTTATTGTTCGCAGCCCACCAGCAGTTCTTATAAAATAGTACTATCTAGTAGGTCTTAAATTGCGAATGAAAAATACGTGATACAATTACCAGATAACAAATGAGTTTAAAACAACAAATCGCTGCGCAAACGTTGGTACTTTGAGTTTTTATGAATATTGTAAGCCCGACTCGCGACGCGGCCGGCGTCGTGACGTCACACAAAAAATCATAACTAAAAAATGAAACCAAAACTCTGTGTGTCTGTAAACGACAATGTACTGATAAATATTATCACCTATCTCTTAGGCATCAAAATAAACTAATAATCGAGTATGTTTATCATGAAAAAATAAGGTTTTAAAGTCTCAAAACCGGTTTTGCCCAAATTTGGCCTCTTGGGGCTTGACTACAATCGTCAATGAGTATTTCTGTAGGTTCACTAATGTTTAAGTAATGTTTGGGAATCGTGTCACCTCCGTCCGTGGGGAAGCACCTCTACACAGAAACCCCCACACGTGGTCCCTGGGTGGTGCAAATCAGGTGACAAAATACCGGTGGTAGACTTCGGTCGTGACTGGTGACCACCCGCCAGACTGAATCGTGCCGCCAAGTGGCCTAGCTGTGTTCCGGCATGTAGTCTGGTAACGCCATTAGGGAAAAAGAAAAGTTGCTGCATAACTGCAAGACCAAATAGTCGCTCACCAAAACTTTACATTGGGATACTTGTCATGGAATGTAGCGGGATCCGAGGCACGGTTGCCGCGACCGACCGGAGATAGTTGAGTGCCCGAGTGAGCTAGCTCTCATGAAAGGCTGCCCCGCCATCTTGCGAAAAATCCCGGCTTGCGCTATCCTGCCGTTTGGTGACCGGATGATTAGGCCAGATAGACATCCCCGGAAGGGCTCGGGCATCATCGCAGTCTCCAGACTAGTTTCCCACGGATCTATTCGTGTTGTGTGTTGTGACCGTAGGTTAGCAGTATGTGATCGCGTTCTACTTCCGTTTTCCCAACCGACACTCACTCCCAAACAATATAAAAAACAAGACAAAAAGAAACATCGTTAAAATATGGCTGCACTCCTCGTCACTCAAACTGGATGGACATATTGATCAAACTCAAAAACACAAGACAATATCCTGAT
The DNA here is from genome assembly GCA_963693475.1 of Ectropis crepuscularia. NCBI lineage: Eukaryota > Metazoa > Arthropoda > Insecta > Lepidoptera > Geometridae > Ectropis > Ectropis crepuscularia. Next base: position 5,638,570 of record OY856368.1, on the reverse strand, counting down.
GAAACACAAGACGTTGGCGAAATTGTGCTCACCAAACATTATCTCACACAAATATATATCACCAAATAGAAGCCAGAAATGAATCGAAGATGAAGAATCAGATGACATAAATAAAAACCAGAAATTAATAGAAGATGAGGAAGAAGAAGACTTTAATCAGCTGACTATTATTTAAAAAAAAAATTTTTTTTGTTTTTATTTAAAAATTAAGACTAACAAATTGTCTTGCCAGACATATTGCATGCCTCTCGCAGAGGCCAGTTTGTATGGGGCAACTTTTAAAATGTTTTGTATTATCTTATCTTACCTACAAACAGCAATAAAGATTTTTGTATTTGTATTTGTATTTGTGCACCTCACGAATATCCGAGGTGTGCATTCCAATATCACCGCAGTCCACCACCATCTAGAGACTGAGCAGCCGTCTCTCTTGTTTCTTACGGAGACGCAGATAAGATGTCCGTCGGATGTGGCGTACCTAACGTACCCAGGGTACACTTTGGAGCACAACTTTAAGCCTCGTGCTGGAGTGTGCCTGTACGCCCGTGACGACATCTGCTTTCGGCGTCTCCGTAATCTTAAGGAAACCAGATTCTCTGTTCTACAGGGGCTGGTGGACACATGCACGGACAAAATTGTCTATGCCTGTGTCTATCGGTCGCACAGTGGAGATCAGGAGACAACTCGGCTAACTGATTATTTGAGTGAGGTAGCGGACGCGGCTCAGCAGAAGTACCCATCAGCCCAATTAGTGTTACAAGGGGATTTCAACGGCCACCATAAAGATTGGCTGTACCCATACCGGGACACTGTCCACGCTGGGCTGGAAATGAGAAAGCTTGTGTGGCGGCGAGCATAACGTGAGCAGCGACGTCCGCTCGTATCGGCGGCGCGCTGCGGTCTGAGGCTCGGGAGGATGCAGCCCGTATATGATTTGATATTATATGAAATGGCGCTGCACGCGTGAAGCATGTTTTTGAATACCGTAACTTAGTAAATAAGGACGATTTTCGTAAATAAAGTTAGTTATTATCTGGACCTCGACTTTGTTTTCCGAGACGTGCAATAACAATTATAACACTTGCTTTGTCGTTAGACCTAACCCAGCTGGTCCAAGAAGCTACAAGGGTACCAGACGTTGAGTCGCATACTCCCTATTGCTTAGACTTTCTGCTGACAACTGATCCAGACCGATACTCCGTGTCGGTATCTTCGCCGTTAGGCAGCTCCGACCACTGTCTGGTAAAATCAGTATCAGTTTACCATCCGCCTGATCTCAGTCCCAGAGGCAGCCGACGGCTGTGGCGATACAAGTTATCAGATTGGGACGAGATGCGCTCTTGCATCTTACCCATGGCACTTTGCTTCTCTTCTGGTGATCCGTCAGCCTGCGCGGATGCTGTCACAGATGCCATACGTAAGGCTATGGAATATTTCATTCCATACTCTGACGTTCCATTATCGTCCCAATGTTTCGGTTCTCAATGTAAAAGTGCTGAAACATTTAAACATGAGGCCTACCTAGCCTGGGTTGATGCTCGACAGCTTAAGGGACACACACCGAAAGAAAAAAGCGTTTACCAGGGCTGCCAAGTCATGCAAGATAGTTTTTCAGAGGGCTCGTTTTGACCACATTAGTCGAATAGGGAACAAACTAGCTTCGTACCCTGCGGGCAGGCTCACACCGCAATGGAGAAAGCAAACTTGTTTGCATCTCAGTTCGCGGAATCTTCACGTCTAGATGCTGGTAGTGCAACATCTCCTACTCTACCTGGCAGTCCGACCTTGATGCCGAAAATACATATTCGCCAAAAGGAGGTTCGTAAAGTGCTACGCAATCTGGATGTGAACAAAGCCTGTGGTCCGATCAGAATTCCTGCCCTAGTGTTGAAGGCTTGTGCACCTGAGTTGTCTACTGTACTGACGCGCCTGTTTAGACTCTTTCAAGTACCTCTCAAATACTGAGCAAGTAGCGAAATCATGGATGCTTGCTAACGTACAACCTGTGCCCAAAAATGATAGTCGTGCTGACCCTGCGAACTACAGGCCCATTTTTGTCACGTCTATACTCTGCAAGACTATATATGGAACGTGTCTCAAACCACAGGCTCCTGACGTACCTAGAACCTAACGACCTCCTTAGTGACCGGCAATACGGGTCTCGCCGAAGTCGGTCCACTGGGGATATTCTAGCGTACGTCACTAACATCTGGAGTGAAGCTATCGAGAAACACGAGTAAGCACTTGCAGTCTCCCTGGATATCTCGAAGGCTTTCGACAGGGTTTGGCATGATGGCCTTATTAGCAAGCTTTCTAGTTATGGTGTGTCTTCAGGGTTTATTGCATGAAATTCGGACTTCTTGACCCATACAAGTTGCCATTAATGGCAGCTCGTCGGATCAAATGGATATCAATGCCCGAGTCCCTCAAGGGTCGGTATTCTCTGCGACGCTTTTTCTGCTACATATCAACGATCTGTTGAAGCCGTGTATCTTTGGATACGCGGATGACGATAGCACTGTTGTAGAGAGTTACATATCTAGCGCGAGTGGACAGCAAACCAAGGTAAGGAGAGAGAGTATGATCGAGCGTTTGAACTTAGCCCTTGAGGAAGTTTCTGAATAGGGTGAAACCAATCTGGCAAGTTTAACGAGGGCAAGACGCAAGCGTGTCTGTTCTCCGCAAAAAGGAGTCCACTTCAACAGACTCTTACTTTTCGAGTTGTATCCGTACCAGTTACTGATCATCTTGAACTTTTGGACGTTACCTTGACATCTACGCTCAACTTTGGCTCGTATATTGAGTCCAATGCTAAATTAGCTGACAAAAAACTAGATGTCCTCTCAAAGTTGCGAAAGTATTCAAATCTGGACAATTACTGTTTTCTTTTGGTGTGTACAATAAAGAGTGTCTATCTATCTATCTACTTCTGTTATACAAATTCGGCACAGATTCGGTCTTGTATGGAGTACTGTTCGCACCTATGGGATGGATCGGATAAGTATCAGCTTGAGGCTCTGGAATCGATCGAGAGGCGTGCCAAAAAGCTCATAGACAAAGACACTCTAGTGCGCAAAAGACTTCAAAGTCGCCGCATCGCCGCATCGCCGCTGAAATTGCTAGCTTATCGGTTTTTTTATCGGATACACTTTGGAGAGTGTGCATGAACTGCATGAACTGATCTGCATGATCTAATACCACCTTGCCCTTTTTTCTATCGGACTTCTCGTAACTCGAAGAAGCGGCACCGTTTCATGGTTGATGTTCCAAAGACACGGACGAAGAGGTTTGACTCTACTTTTGTGATAAGAACGTCTAGGCTGTGGAATAAGTTGCCTGTGTGGGTTTTCCCTGATAGCTATAATCTTGGTGTCTTCAAATCAAGAGTGAATTGGTTTTTTCTAGGTAAACGCGCTCCATCGTAAACCGCATCGTCGCCTAACATCAGTTGAGATGGCGGTCAAGTGTAAACCTATAAAAGTTTAAAAAATAAATAAATCTGGGGTCTCCGGATCGGCAGTGGTCGTTCGCCCGACTAGACCAGCCGTAACTTGTAGACTACAGGCCCGTGAACGCTATTTTTTTTAGTTTCAATACCTCTTTATATCTATTATTCCGCAACGGCGTACAAAAAAAATGCGATAAACAGAAATGATCGAGGGTTGCAAACCCCTCTCTCCAACTGCACTCAGTTGGACAGCTTACAAGTGACGGCATAGTGCTGAATCTTATTACTTTATACCCGTCTATCATACTACATCCTGGTGGTTCATTTGACCCGTAAATTTTGTTCACGGGCCTGTAGTCTATTACCAACTGGAGAACTTTATTATACTTTATTACATTATAAAAAAATCTCTCATTTCTACAATTACAAATACAATTATCAACCTATTCCAACAACGAAAGAGAGCCGTACTTCTTAGCATTCCATGGATTCACCGTGCGGGTGCCGGGTCCATCGTGTGGCAGAGAGAGAAATCTCGAATAGACCCCAAGACTTGTGATTCGGGCGTAGGTTTAAAAGGGGCCCCTTATTTTGACGTACGTCAACACTCACCTTCACTACTCGTATTTCTCTCCCTGCTCAGCCAAATCCGATATGATCTGATAGTGCAGCTTTAGATACTCGTTCTAGTATAGAACTTACTGCACTTCTGGACAATCCAAGGTTTTTAAGCAGGTTATAGAGAGATTTTGCTGGTATACCTCTCGCTCCTACTTCTACAGCGTATAAATTAACTACATAGGCATTTTTTGTTAATTCGTTTTGAAGGTCGTAATACTTATTTTGTTTCATCGCGTGGTCTTTAGGTATATTAGTTTCCCACGGTACGGTAAGTTCTACCAGGACTATGCGTTTCGTAGCCCTAGAAAAATGGAAAATCTCCGGTCTGGATGACGAAACACCCACATCCTCTGGGATTTTATAGTGCTTTTCATACGTGTCCATTAAAATAGTCCAATCAGGTGCTGAACCCAGGATTGAGTAAGGCTTGCTCTTGGAGTTTGAAGTTGAACCCTCTTTTACAAAGTTAATTTGTCTTTTGTTTGTCGTCAATCCCTTTTGGGCTCTAGCTACCGAAAGGCTTACGGCTTCACGTATGATTTCAAGTACTCTGTCATGGCGCTGTTAATAATAATGACCCCTATTAATGAGCACCTTGCATCCCACCAATATGTGCCTTGCTGTACATATCGCCTCACCACAAGTATAGCAACATTTTTCAGAGGCTTTTCCCCACCTTACCAAGTTACTCTGGTCAGGAAGGGTCATTTGAAAAGCATTTAGATAAAATTTTAATAAGGCAGGAGACCAGTCATATAGCAAGGTGCGCCACTTTAGAGCTAATGGGATACAAAACTCACATAATTATGGTTAACCACTCACTTTGCTTGATTTAGGCGCCGAGTGCCGACTTTCGCACTTAGCCAACTTTTGCAATATTCAATACAGATTGCAGCGGACTGCTGACTTTTGGAAAGTCCTATGCAACTAATCGCTTATCGACTACTATCGCGTAGTGCCGATTTTTGTTATGGTTATGCAATCGGTGGTGTTTTGTTGACTATTAAATTATGTCGTGTATATTTTCGCAGTTTACCAAATTTATGTACAGTCAAGAAGATTTCACGTAAAAATTGAGGCAGTAAAATGTACTATAGTTTAGTAATAAAGTTTGAAAAGGTTATAATGCAGTTAAACTTTATTTTTAAAATCACACTTTGCTGAGTCTCATTAAACAAGTATTTACATCGATCCTGTTTGTTAAATAATCATCAGTGATCTTCTTTATACGGTCGTCTTTAATTTAAACTTGTTTAATTGTTTTTTGGAAATTGTGGTAAATGCATGTTATTCATTCTAACGTTGTAATCGCAATGAACACTTTCGTCTTTTAGAATTTTTATGATAGGGAAAAGATGTGGTTTATTCGATCCGACGATTTTATTTAATGCCATCCTTCTACGACGTTTGTGGTTCGATGAGGTCTTCCGTAACAGCTAATGATTGCCACAGTATCATATTTCATCCACTGTTTAACGTAGTAGCCAACGAAATCATCCCAGGCAGAGATCTTGTCAGAAGAAATTTCAAAATTAATAGAAAAGAAGCCCTCTGGAATGTGTGCCGGTGGCAAATGTGCTAAAGCTGTATATAGTGCTATTGTTTCTTTATTTTCTTTGGTATCGTATAAATTTGCTTTCTTTGCGTTTTTACGTAAAGCTTGAGCGTAATGGAAAAAATATCCGTGTACTGTTACACATGGAAATACTTTTTGAAAGGCATTCATTGATGCCATTTCAAAATCACTGTGAAAATGTAAAGGGTTCATTTGCGGCAAATGCTGACGAAGTAGCATAAAAAAATAATCTCTCATATGTTGGTTCTTGTTTGTTAGGTAACAGAGCGAATACCAAGGGAACGATAATCGGGTTACCACCGACTTCCCCATGAAGTGAGTAGATTTGCACGAACGATTTTGGGGCCACTTTAAATGTCCCGTCAGCATAGTAATCACACACTCTGTTTATAGTGTCTTTGGCTTCAGTGCTTCAGAAAACAACAGTTTTGTCAGTAGAACCGTCTTCTATTAATAAAAAGTTTTCTGTTAATTTTCGTGGCAGCACAACTGTCTTTAAGGTCTTGAAAATAGTAGCGTGTACTTCTAAATGCTTTTTCCTTGCTCTATACAAAGTATCTTTTACTGAATTAAAAGTTGGAATTACTTCGTCATACTCTGTAGCTTTACGGAATTCCTTAACATACTTTTCCAAAATTTGTTGAATCGGGCCGTAGTCATCACATACAGCCTTTTTTATTTCTTCCATGATTTTTGCCACTTCAAAAGCATCAAAATCGGACAAACAGCTGTGATCAGAATCTCTGGCAACAGTTCCATCTTCTTCCACCCACGTCACAGAGCCAGGACATTTTCTATTAGAACATCGCCAAAGCGACGAGCATTTATTCTTTTTCACAAATGTGTGCCTGTAGCCCATACGCCAAAGCGTCTGTCCACCCTAAGAACATTAATAGTTTTAATGAAATGTATATCAGGCGGATGTCTGCTTGATTGATACTAATAACAATATTAAAACTAATCTCCGAATAACCCACCCCTAACTGCTCCCGGCACAAAAGTGCCCATGACGCTCGTCGCGTTTCCACGTTGAATGGCAATGGGCAACCTTTGCTCCAGGAACGCGACGGAGCGGGAGTCACTTTCAGCTTAGTCAATTAGTTTTGTATACAAGTTAATAGGTATGTCGGGAGGTTACATTAATACCTTAAAAATAAGAAGTATTTTACATATTTACCAATCTATACCTGAGAAAACACACATCTTGACTCATTTTCCGTATATCAATGGATACATTCAAGAGAGCAAAGAAGAAGAAAGACACAAGAGAGCAATAAAATTAATTGACGTAAGTTAATTTCTTATCTTTCATCGCATTAAATAACAAAAAGGTTATACTGATCTATGAAATAAATATAATCTCAATGCATTTTAAATAGAAACAATACAAGCGTGCCCATGGAAGTATAAAACTGAAGTAACGCAAAAGCTTGCCCCTTGTATCTCTAACATTTTTAAACTTAATTGTACCACAGTCGGTATCGTGCTCTCAGAAGTTACGAAGTTTATAATGATAGGCAAAGTACTAAAAAATACGTTAATTTATAATAAGTCGGCAATCAGCGAACAAATACATAGGATTTGTTTAAAGTCGGCAGTCCGCTGCAATCTGTATTGAATATTGCAAAAGTTGGCTAAGTGCGAAAGTCGGCACTCAGCGCCTAAATCCTTTGCTTTTCTAAATTCATAGCGTGCACTTTATAACTGTCATTTTCGTCTTGTTGTAGAAAGGTTTTTACCATGTCTCGGTCTTCCCTTTTCTTTCTCGCACCCATCCCAGCTGTATTTACTTGTGCACCTGCCATAAATTGTTTATGGAATTGAAGTCTAGATTCAAGGTCCAAAGCGCTTTTGTCTTTTGGGAGAGATGCAATTAATTCGTCTTTTGACTTTCCCAAAACATGCGTTTTTGTAACTCATAGGTGTTTGTAGAGTTCAGATGTTTTTTTTAGTTTCATCCCAAAGCTATTGTGATCCCTAAAGAGAGTAGAGGGATCAGCGGGATGTGCCAATCCAAAACATGACTTCAATATCTTAATGACATTAGCATCTAGCTTTGCCAGGAGGGTTTTACCGATGTCATATACTAGGAAAGGCCAAGTGAGACGTGATGTGAGATAGTTGTCATAAATATATACATGCTTTTCTGATATTGCTGATAGGCTGTTGGTCTACCTTATTGAGGTTGTTCATGAAATTTTCAACAACCACCTCTAATGACGGTGTACGTCCTTTGTAATCTATCTTTCTACCAAGATATTTGAAAGGCACTGCCTCTGCAATTGTGGCAACTCTTTGGCCACTTATGGAGAGTCCCGGATCGTAAGAAGTATATTTGGTATCTCGTCTACCCAGACATAAACAATGACATTTACGTGGTTTTGCCCTCATTCCCTCCGTCCATGTACAGAACTCATCAACATCATTCAACAATTCTTGACACTGTTTGGGATTGCGTGTAAGTATTGCAATGTCGTCCGCAAAGGCTAAGATAGACTCAGTGTACTTATTGTTGATTTTAAACCGGTAGCCCCATTTCTTCTCATGGGATATTAATTTGTCTACTAGAATATTTATAACTATATTAAATACTATTGGTGATAAGCAGCACCCTTGGAATAGTCCTACATTATATTGAAGTGGTTTTGAGTATTCCTTGTTTACTGCTATAACGAATTTTAAGTGATTATAATATGAATTAATTATGTCAATAATTACAGCAGGAAAGTTATACCATTTTAGGGCAAATAACATAAGTTCATGCTGCACGGAACCAAATGCGTTCTCTAGGTCTATCCAGCAGACTGTTATTTGTCTCTCATGTGTTCTGGCATCTTTCAAACTTTCCGCTAGTAATGTATTGTGTTCCAGGCATCCAGAAATACCAGGCAAGAAGCCTTTGTGGTGATTGGGCCTGAAATACCTATTGCTAGCCATAAATGTGGTCATTTTTGTTTGCAAAATACTGAAAAAAAAAATTGAAATTGTATTGGTTAGGGCTATCGGTCTGGTGTCTTTTGGATGAGTTACTTTTTGCATTTTAGGAATCAGAACAAAAATTGCTCTTCCAAATGATTTTGGGATTTGCTTTCTTGACCATATCCTTACTGAATATATTTAAGATATGTTTACGAACCGATGGACACTTTTAATTTTATTTAAGGCACAAGAATTTAATTTAAACTTGTAAATATTTTATTGATACCATAAAAAAATAACACTACTTGAAAATTTGGCGCATGAATGTTCTTTTAATGGGTCAATGGCTTCCATATGATCATTTTCTTTTTCAATAGGGTTAAAATCACGATGGATCACGGCGATAACAGCAAAAGTTCCTGTCTATGTTCCTTTAACAGTTATTTTACTTGTTATTGTGGGTTTTCTTTGTGCTTCTTTATTCGAGTAACTGCGGTTTTTGTCCAACAATCGTCGAAATTTATAAAATTTTTCTTAGGCCACTTTTGACGTTTTGCTTTTACATTACCCGTTGTAGCCGCTTTATTTATCTGAGTGCAGTGGTATCATGCATTGTCCATTACCACGTGACAGTACGTTCTGAAACGCCTTTAATAATTATACAGTAATTAATACAGAGTAAATGATCAAAGAGCATCCAAGCTAATGTTGAAAAAAAAATCAGTAAAATTTATTTTGGCGCACCGCCCACAGATTTTCTATTAGGTGGTAAATGAAGCTGACGCTGTTAGGAGAAAGGGTCGATCGATTTAACGTGGGACCGCTGATACATTCAGCGAGCCGAGCGAAAAAGATAAAATCCGCTGAGTTTCACTGCTGTGTCACTGCTGTGTTTCCTATTTTGGTTTGTAGAGAATTAAAAAAAAACATTTATAACTAGTTTCTCACATTCGGTCTTAAGCACTCACATTTAGCCCAAGATCCCACGACTGCCAGACCTTCGTTATTTTATAAAAGCTCAAAGTTTGTCTGAGCATGTCTCCTATAGAGATAAGAACGACCAGTGACTATGGAATTTGGGTAGTGGTTACTTCAGCAGATATGACTTAGTGAAGGTGTATGAAATGGTGCCCTAATTTAGTCAAGGTATAAAGTTTTTTTTTTGTATTTTGTTTTGGATTACTTTCAAAATGTCGTTATCCATTGCCGGTTACTTTTGACAGTTGCTACCTCCTACCAGACACCCCTAAACTGCAATAAATTATACCGGCACACAAAAATAAAAAGTTGTCTGTACTCTGGACCGGACCTCTGGACCCACCTACGAGCATAAAGTTCGACCCGCTGAATCAGAATTTGAAGTCCGTTTGGTCAGGTCACCCTCTAATTTTGAGTATGACTGGAGTTTTTCGCAATTTATGACCTCATTTGGGTTTTGTGCATTTTACTCAAAACTGGAGTGTGACCGGACCGAACGGACTCCAAATTCGGATTCAGCGGGTTGAAATGCATACCCGTAGGGGGCTCCCGTCCAGAGTACAGGCGACTTTATCTTTTCGTGTGCCGGTATAATTTATTGCAGTTTAGAGGTGTCTGGTAGGGGGTAGCAACTGTCAAAAGTGTCCGGCAATGGATAACGACATTTCGAAAGTAATCCAAAAAAAAAACACAAAAAAAAATGGTTGTCTGTAAAGTCGGTTTACTGACGATAGTTGAACGTGACAACTTCAACTACGCCTTAGAGCGAGGTAACGCCGCATGACGTCATGCGGCGAGGTAACGGCGTTAACGGCACATGACGTCATGTTTTGCGGGCGTGCAGCCGGCTTCATCGAATTATAAGACGTTGTCACGTCAAAAACGTTATACCTTGATTAAACTAGGGCACTGCTTCGTACACCTTCATTATCTCATATCTGCTGAAGTAACCACTACCCAAATTCCATAGTCACTGGTCGTTCTATGTTAAAAAAGTTATGGAGCACCATAAAAGAGATATGTGACATTCCACGACCTGATAATGTCTCAGCGGAGCTATTACTGAACCAAAAAGACCCTCAAAATACAATAAATACTTGTAACAACCACTTCGCAACGGTGGGTCTCAATCTAGCCTCAAACATATTACACAGAATATCCGAGTCTGAGGAGACCATAAAGAGCAAACTAAAACTAAAACTACGGGGACCCGACTCTTTCTTTTTGCACGCAACCGATTCAAATGAAATAAACAGCCTTATAATGAACTTAAAAACGGAAAGTGCTCCTGGTATAGACAAGTTCACACCTACTCTCCTTAAACATATCCGGTTTGCAATTGTTGAACCAATGACACACATCTGCAATTTGAGTATGGAGACTGGTATATTTCCAGATAGTTGGAAAACGGCGCTTGTTTGCGCTATACATAAAGGTGGGAATAAAGACAAAATCGAGAATTACCGGCCCATTTCGTTGCTACCGATACTCTCCAAAATTCTGGAGAAACTGGTAAATAAACGATTGGTTAATTTTATTGACAAGCATAACTTACTTTCAGACCGCCAATTCGGGTTTAGGCGCGGCAAATCAACAGAAGATGCTGTTGAGCTGTTGACATCCACAGTAGCAAGTCACATGGACAAAGGAAACAAATGTATCGGAGTATTTCTCGATCTGGCGCGAGCTTTTGACAGTCTGTCACCTTCGCTATTGATTAGAAAATTAGAAAGCACAGGTATCCGAGGAATCGCATTAAAATGGTTTTCCAGTTATCTCATTGGCAGGCGTCAGAGACTCAAATTAGGTGAAACCCTAAGCGAAGAGCAGGGTATCCCTTACGGCGTCCCACAAGGAAGCAGTCTCTCTCCTACTCTGTTTGCTATTTATATAAATAACATTCTGCTACTTGGTCTCCCGCATACAGATCTAATTTGCTACGCGGACGACACAGTTGCTTTATTTTACGGCGAAACATGGCAAAAAGCTGTCCTAGCAGCGGAGCGGGGAATGTCGCTTATCTCGTAGTGGCTCGATAATAATCTCCTGACGCTGAACGTAAATAAGTCAAATATGATAGGTTTCCATATAAATCGCGCTTCAAAACCTAAAATAGAGAGTATAAAGCTGCACAGCGGTTCTTGCGCAGCACGCGATGGTTCTGCTGGTGCTCACTATAACTGTTCTTGCCAGACCATTGGACGAGTACCACACGTGAAGTACCTGGGTATTCTTATAGACGAGAATCTCACATTTGAACTACATATAAAAACTCTCTCAAAAAGAGCTCGTAAGCTAATTCACCTCATGAAAGGTCTTAGAGCAGTGGCTAGCATTGAAACCAGGAAACTGGTGTATACTTCACTGTGCCAGTCTTTACTACAATACTGCATAGGAGTCTGGGGAGGGGCTGCCAAATCTTATATGATTGGTTTAGAACGAGCTCAACGTGCGGTACTAAAAGTAATGACTGGGCTACCGCGCAGATATCCTACCCATCAACTATTCCGGGATACCAGAGTGCTCACTGTGAGACAGTTGTTTTTGATGCGAGCGGTAGAGAAATCGCATAGTCTTTCACAGGCTCCACAAAGAAGATTAGCCCGCCCTAAATCTATAATGCTGCCGAGAGTGAAAACTGTGTTTGCATCTCGTCTCCCTCCTTATATACACCGGTTCGCATATAATGCAATAAATAGATTATATAGCCTTCAAGATTGTTCCCACAGAGATATGAGAATTAATGTAAAGAGCTGGTTATTAAATAAATCATATGATGAAACTGAGGCTCTGGTCAAAGTTTATGATGTTGACTGTTAATACTCACATTAACATACACACACATGCACCCTCACCCACATCCTCACACACACACACCCTCTCACACACGCCACACACACACACACATACCTACACTCCTCCCTACGCTTATTCTTACTAATTTTTATTATTTTTGTTTGTTTTATTTTAATGCTTTTATTGTAATTTTGTAAATACATAATAATTCCTTAATAAGCTATATTTCTAAAGTATGTTCATGTCAACTTCAGCAAGGCGCGTTTAAAAGGGAATTGGTACACCACGAACAGTGGGCGCCCAAGATACAGGCTTTGCCTAGTTTGGGGTCCATCGATATCTCGAAGCAAAACAATACAACAAAGAAACCTGTCAATTTTAGTTATAAGTGAATTGTACTAATATATCTTAAAGGAAATAAATGATTATCTTATCTATCTTATCTTATCTTATTCTTTTCTCTATAAGAGACATGCTCAGACAAACTTTGAGCTTTTATAAAATAACGAAGGTCTGGCAGTCGTGGGATCTTGTTCTAATTTTTGACGTGAAAACGTCTTATAATTCGATGAAGCCGGCTGCACGTACGAAAAAACATGACGTCATGCAGCGTTACCTCGCTCTGAAGCGTTCCATTTAAGGCTTGGAGTTGAAGTTGTCACGTTCAACTATCGTCAGTAACTTTACAGACAACCGATTTTTTCCCACGGGTATTGGTATTGGCGATAAAACAATCAAGCTTCATAAAAAAAATGGTTGTCTGTAAAGTCGGTTTACTGATGATAGTTGAACGTGACAACTTCAACTACGGCTTAGAGCGAGGTAACGCCGCATGACGTCATGCGGCGAGGTAACGGCGTTAACGGCACATGTCGTCATGTTTTGCGGGCGTGCAGCCGGCTTCACCGAATTATAAGACGTTGTCAGGGGGTAGCGACTGTCAAAAGTGTCCGGCAATGGATAACGACATTTCGAAAGTAATCCAAAAAAAAAACACAAAAAAAAATGGTTGTCTGTAAAGTCGGTTTACTGACGATAATTGAACGCGACAACGTCTTAAGAAAATACTGATGGAATGGTAGCATTTTTCAAAAGAACATTTTAATTTCATTTGTTTAATAGATGTCGAACGCTGCCGAACGCGGCGACGTCATGCAGCGAGGTGACGGCGGTAACGGCACATGACGTCATGTTTTGCGGGCGTGCAACCGGTTTCATCGAATTATAAGACGTTATCACGTCAATAAAGCCTCAGCTTACAAATATGCCGATAATAAGTGGATATTTGATTACTATGGTATCCCTACATATTAGCTGTCAAATAGCTCTACTTTTGGAAAACTGGACTTTTGGCCCGTTCTTCCGTTCCGGCTCCGTTCTTCTTCACAACCACAATTGATTTTCAAGAACCAGCCACGGCCAGCACTTTTTATCACTTTCGACATAATTAAAGCAATTAATTACTTTAGAAATGAATAAGAACACCAAATATAAATAAAGTGGCCAAGTGCGAGTTGGACTCGCCCATGAAGGGTTCCGTTGCAGCAAGTAACATAATATAATAATAATAATTTCAGATCAAGTTCGAGCCATTCGTCGGTGCAAACTGCTGGATGACTCGGTACTTGATCGGCTACGCCTGGAGGAACAACATACTCGCCCAGCTTTTGCCTCGTCTCGGAATCCGCCCGCCGCGTCGTCGTCCCTGACACTAGCCTCAGTGCCAGCGTCAGTGGCGACACTTGCGGCGCCGGCCGACCCCGACATCGAGGAGGAAGACTCGACGAGTAGTAATGTATCTGACCAGGTAAGAGGGCAACTGAGGAGTGCTTTGGAAGACGCGATCTTCCAATATCGACTCACACCAAACTCTAGGCCGCGCTTACCACGTTTACCCACCCATAAACGGAATTTAGCTTTGATGGGAGCCCTGAATACTTTGCTAGTGCCCTACCTGGGTACTAGCAAAGATTTGACTGATACCCATTCTATTCTCTACTGTGGTGCTATCGCGGCGTGTCGCGTTGCACGTGTCAAGTTTCCAGACACTGACCGTACAACGCGAACCGCCGGAGATGCACCCGCATGGCAAATGCGAATAGAACGGCGTATCAGCACATTCAGGACTCTTATAGCAAAGCTAATCTGCTTCAGTCAGGGGAACAGTCGTCCCCGAGTCATGCGTTTCGTGACACAGGCATTCGCTGGGACTGGTATCAGTCCCCAGCACTATCTAGCCAATGTTACGGAACGCATTGACTATCTGAAGCAGAAAGTTTATGCGTGGGCAAACCGTATTCGCCGCTACAGAGAGCGTGTGAATCGATATCGGCAAAATCGCGACTTCCAAAGTGATCAAAGGAAGGTGTATAGAAACTGGGAGGGACCTAGTCGACGTGTGAACGATGGGCAGCTACCGGATGCCAGCGCTACGAAAAACTTCTGGCGCAGCATCTGGTCGGTGCCTGTCGAGCACACAGAGGGAACTTGGATGCGTGTTGTCGAGCGTGCGTGTGAGTCTATCGAAACCATGGAGTCTGTTTCAATAGACTTCGAAGACGTTAGTTGTGCTATCCGGACGGCTCAGAACTGGAAAAGTCCTGGGCCGGACGGATTGCACAACTTCTGGATTAAGTGGTTTCGATGCTCACATGAGCGTTTGGCAACACAATTCCAAGAAGCCCTCGAGACGGGTTCTCTTCCCAGTTTCATGACCACCGGAGTCACCTTCCTGCTCCATAAGTCTGGTAGTACCACGGAACCAAAGAACTACAGACCCATCACGTGCTTGCCTACCATCTATAAGCTGCTTACATCCATTCTGAGAGCAAAAATTAACGCGCATATTGTCGCAAATAACGTTTTAGCCTCCTCTCAGAATGGATGTAAGATTGGGTCCCGTGGTACTAAGGAGCTGCTCCTCATTCACACGACCATCTGCCAACAAGTCAAACGAAACAAGGGAGCCCTCTCCGCTGCTTGGATTGACTATAAGAAGGCCTATGACGCGGTGCCCCATTCGTGGCTAGAAAGAGTTTTAGAGTTGTACAAAATAAATCCAACTCTAAAATTTTTTCTAAGCAAATGCATGGGACAGTGGGTCACAGTCCTTCGTCAACCAGGTAGCATAGACAGCTCGTTTGTTTCGGAAGACTTGATAAAGATTGAAAGGGGAATATTTCAGGGAGACAGTCTGAGTTCCCTATGGTGGTGCCTAAGTCTGAATCCTCTCAGCACTCTGCTGAAAGATTCAGAGTTAGGCTATCGTCTTCGTAGAGGAGGTGAGGTTATATCTCATTTGCTGTACATGGACGACCTCAAACTTTTTGCACCGAAACGCCAAGACTTGTTGGAGCTATTAAAAACCACAGAAGTTTTTAGTAACGCCATCAAGATGGAGTTCGGTGTCGACAAGTGTGCGGTCATGCATGTACAGCGAGGGAAAGTAGTAAATTCAGAGAATTTACAACTTTCCGAGACTATAACTCTCAGATCCCTCTCCGAAGACGAGACCTACAAATATCTCGGTATGTCACAGTCGTTGGGTATATCAGCAGATGACATTAAGAAATCGGTGAAGGAGCGCTTCTTTTGCCGGCTGACAAAAGTACTTAAAAGTCTTTTGTCAGGCGGTAACAAGGCGCGAGCCTTCAACGGTTGGGTAATGCCTCTGCTGATATACTCCTTTGGCATACTGAGATGGACTCAGACTGAGCTCGACGCCCTGGATAGAAAGGTCCGTCAACAGCTCACAACACACCGCATGCTACACCCGCGCTCGTCTGTTATGAGACTGTATATCCCACGGAAGTTGGGGGGTCGAGGCTTTTTAAATGCCAAGAACCTTCACAACCGCGAGGTATGCAGTCTCAGGGATTATTTCCGCAACAGCGAGTCCGGGATGCATCGCGATGTTGTGGCAGTTGACAGGAGCCTCACGCCTCTTTCAATGGCAAACGAGAACTGTCGCAAACCATCGGTGCTCAGCACTGATGATCGCAAGGAAGTGTGGAAGAGCAAGGAGCTGCACGGGCGATTCTATCGGGCCCTGACGGGACCTGATGTGAATCTGCTCGCGTCGGTGAACTGGCTGCGCTTCGGGGACCTCTTTGGAGAAACCGAGGGTTTTGCCTGTGCAATTGCGGACGAAGTTATCAAGACGAACAACTACCGGAAATACATAATGAAGGACGGTACGGTCGACATTTGTCGGGCATGCCGCCGTCCAGGCGAATCGCTACGTCATGTTATTTCCGGTTGTTCGCATCTTGCTAACGGCGAGTACTTGCACAGACATAACCTAGTAGCCAGGATCATCCACCAGCAACTTGCTCTTCGACACGATCTTGTCGAGTCCGAGGTGCCGTACTATAAGTACGCACCTCTGCCAGTTCTCGAAAATGGTCGTGCGTTGCTCTACTGGGACCGCTCTATCATCACGGACAGGACTATTGTCGCCAATAAGCCTGATATCGTGCTGATAGACCGGTCTCAGCGCAGGGCTATGATCGTCGATATCACCATACCACATGACGAGAACCTCGTGAAAGCCGAGAAGGACAAGCTGAGCAAGTACCTTGACTTGGCGCACGAGGTTACCGCCATGTGGGATGTTGATTCGACGATCATAGTACCAATAGTCGTGTCGGCAAACGGCCTTATAGCGAAAAGTCTCGACCAACACCTTAAGAGACTTTCGCTAGACGGTTGGATTAAGGGTCAGATGCAGAAGGCGGTCATCCTCGACACAGCGCGCATCGTCAACGTCAGCGAGGTTCCTCACTCTGCAGCCCTAACCACCGGTAGCTTGGGCCCTGCCCCGCTGCTGGCGGCTATCTAGATTTAAGTTTTTATAATGTTTTTATGTTATTTTATATAAATACTGTAAAAACTTAGATTTAAGAAAAGAAATAAATACGTGAATAATAATAATAAATATTGGTGGACAATTCACACACAACACCATCTGACCCCAAATTAAGCAAAGCTTGTGTGATGGCGGCCAAATAGCTGATATAATACTTATATAGTTTTAAATACATACTTATTATACATAGAAACACCCAGACACAGTGCAAACATTTGAATTCATCACACAAATATTTGCACTGGGTGGGGATCGAACCCACGACCCTCGGCTTCGCAGGCAGAGCTACTACCCACTAAGCCACGAGGCCAGTCAATATACATAGTACACTTAGTTCTTGTAGTTCGTTGTAACTTTGATCGAAGTTTTAATAATAGTGTATTTATGACGTACTAAAATAAAGTGGCCAAGTGCGAGTTGGACTCGCCCATAAAGGGTTCCGTTGCAGCAAGTAACATAATATACATAGTACACATAGTTCTTGTAGTTAAGATAAGATAAGATAAGATAAAGTTTATTGAGCTTCAAACATATTTCATTAAATTACAAATTAATTATAGGCTTACAATAAAAACATCAGCAATCCTGAATAGGATGACCTTGGTACCCAAACTAGGTTTCCCTGTGTAATGGCATACCAAGGCCCTCGCTCCGGTTAAACATATTACAACTTTACTGGTAAAAAGTATATTTGTTTGTTAAATCTTACTTAATTTAATAACCAGTAAAAATGTAAAGAAACAATATTTAAAATTAATTGAATTCAAATTAATACATTACACATAATAATAAATAACCTTTAAACATTAAGGTTAAAAAGCGTTATTTTATCATTAAAACAAAATAAATAAAACAAAAAAATATATATATATGTAAAAAAATAAAAATGAGTGGTACAGAGCATGTCATAAAGGGAAAGGAGAAGGAGAGGAGAGGGGGGACAAGGTTTATTGTAGAGTCCCAGAGCAGTAGGCTTGGATATCAGTTCCTTAAGAGACTATAGGCAATAAGGATTCTGTTTTGTTATAGTCAAGAGACAACAACCATTTCGCTAGAGTTTTTCTACATGTAAACCGTGACATAGGATAGAAATCAAGAATGGTATTCAGTTTGTTATACAAATACGCTCTTTGATAGTATGATTGATTCCTTGCAAACGTGGTGAATATTCGAGCAGCTACAAATACAAAATACAAATACAAATACAAAAATCTTTATTGCTGTTTGTAGGTAAGATAAGATAATACAAAACATTTTAAAAGTTGCCCCATACAAACTGGCCTCTGCGAGAGGCGTGCAATATGTCTGGCAAGACAATTTGTTAGTCTTAATCCACCCACCTTGTCTACGCCCACCTTGGGTTTGGATTGCCTTGTTTTTGGCTGATTAGGATTAAAATGTATAAATTTATGTTGCAAAAGAATAGTGTTTAAGATAAAAAGCTGTCGAACGGTCAAAACTTGGGTGTCATGGTAAAGTTTTTCGGTAGAGTAACGGAAAGGTTTATTGCAACATAACTTTAAGAACAGAGCGTTGTGCTCTTTCAAGTCTTATTAAGTGAGATTTGCATGCACCACCCCATATGGATACACAGTAGCCAAGAACCGACTGACAGACTGCAAGGTAAACTGTTTTGAGAAGTTCAAAAGGAATTGAAGGTCTCAGGTTCTTAAAAATCCAGATCAGTTTCCTTGTACGCGAAGACATAGACTCGATATGGGGTACCCATGAGAGGTTGCTATCGATTACAACTCCATGATATTTAATGGTTCTCACGCGCTCAAGATGCAAGCAGCTACAGGGCATTTTCAATTCTACGTCGCATGTGTGAACTTGAACTTTAAAGCTATCATCAACGTTTGAACTGCTTTTTCGAATGCAAAAAGTAATTATCTTGCTCTTCGTAATATTTAAGCTAAGCAAGTTAGATTGCAACCACAAATTTACGTTTCGCAGTCCTTTCTCCGCTTTATCACGCACCTCTTCCCAAGTACAGCCCTCAAATATCAATGCTGTATCATCAGCAAACGCAAAAATGTTACCATTTTCAGGCCGGTAGTTACATAGGTCGTTTAAGAATATCAGAAATAGGGAGGGACCTAAAATAGATCCCTGTGGAACTCCGTAGGATATTAATTCACTGTTACTTGTGATATTTCCTATGCGAACCTGTTGTGTTCTATTTAGAAGGTAGTTTTGAAATAGTGTTAGCGGGATACCCCTTTACCAAGTTCTCCATTTTCTTCAGCAAGAGTTCGTTGTAACTTTGATCGAAGTTTTAATAATAGTGTATTTATGACGTACTAAAAAAAAACTACTCATCAGATCGAGTTCAAACTAATTTTCGTTGGTAGTTTACATGGTAATGTACATCATATATTTTTTTTAGATTTTTCATTCTCTTACTTTAGAAGTTAGAGGGGGGGGGGGGACACAAATTTTACCACTTTGGAAGTGTCTCTCGCGCAAATTATTCAGTGTAGACAAAAACTATATTAGAAACCTTAACATCATTTTTAAAGAGCTATCGATAGACACCCCACACGTGTAGGGTTGAAGAAAAAAAATTTTTTGAGTTTCAATTCTTAGTATGAGGGGCAACCCTAATTTTTCTTTTTTTTAATTATTTTTGTAAAAAAATTAATGCGGTTCACAGAATACATCTACATACCAAGTTTCAACAGTGTAGTCCTCATAGTTTCGGCAAAAAGTGGCTGTGACATACGGACGGACAGACAGACAGACAGCAGACAGACAGACATGACGAATCTATAAAGGTTCCGTTTTTACGTTTTACGGAACCCTAAAAACTCTTGTCACCTGACGTAAACAAGAAGATGACGGCGCGTCAATTAGTTCCATATTTTGCACGCGCAAAGTTAAATTGCGCGCACTCTAGTATCAAAATTTTACGTCTTTTAGTTTACGTCTTATAATTCGATGAAGCCGGCTGCACGCCCGCAAAACGTTGTCACGTTCAACTATCGTCAGTAAACCGACTTTACAGACAACCATTTTTTTGTAAATATTTTTCACTCTATTTCGATTAAAATTTCCCGGAGCTTATGGCAAATCTAAAATTGTTTTATAAACATAAACATTTATTTTTATTATTAAAGTTTAGGGTTACCAATGTTAGACTTTTAAAATTTGTATTAATAATTTATGTGGCAAAACAACGTTTACCGGGTCAGCTAGTAGTATAAATAAAATTGAAATACCTAAATAAAAAGGCGGTAAAATTGTGTTCTGGTCCGGATGGCCGGCCGACACTCACGCTACGCCATTGTTAACCCCGATTGTACTTATCTTTCCGATTATGTGGAATAATTAAACATAGGTAGGTACATACGAGTATGTGTAGTATCTGTTGCACTCTGACCGACCGAATAGTTATATATATAACAATCCTCGTTCAATCTCTTTATTCGTGAGATAGCCGGGTCCCAACACAGG
The DNA here is from genome assembly GCA_963693475.1 of Ectropis crepuscularia. NCBI lineage: Eukaryota > Metazoa > Arthropoda > Insecta > Lepidoptera > Geometridae > Ectropis > Ectropis crepuscularia. Next base: position 5,617,909 of record OY856368.1, on the reverse strand, counting down.
CCGTGTTTAAAATGGAACTAACTCTACATTTCATTAAACTTTCTCTAAGTTTCTGTTTCTTTCATACAGTTTTAGGAAATCCCGAAGAAATATCAGTATCACGGAGTAGATTAGAACGATTGGAAACTGGTCTTCAACGTGCAGGTAAATATGTTTGTCTATTTATTATTATACTATTATTACTAGCAACACCCCGCGGCTTCACCCTACTGTACCTTTACTTTCTCTGTGGTAAAATCTATCTTATACTGTATAGTATTTATGCCAGAAATACCGACTTGGCGCCCATAGCAAGTCTAGAACATTATAATTTACGTTTATACCGATTTTAATCACTCCCTAATTGCAAACAAGTTATCGAAAAGAAATCACTTACGTAGGGTTCCCGGCGTCGTCCAAAGTCCAGTTTGGTCCGACAGGAATGTAGGTAGGGATCAAGTGGGAATGTGGGAAGAACCAAACCAGGCGATATCGAGGCGACCTCCCGAATTCCCGTTCCAGTAAGTAGTTCAACCGGTCCCGCGGTTGAGAAGGGGCCAGTCCCGTAGCTCACTTCAAAAATAGTCCAGCACTAATCCCGAGTGTCACAATTCACTTAATAGTCTCTTCCTGTAGCACTATATTAAGTTTTTATCCCGAAAAACTCCAAAATCTCAAAGGGCGTGACTGTTTAGTTCCAGCGAAAACAAGACAACGTCACTTCACAGCCGGCTGTCAAAACCATAGATACACGCTAATCGTCGGCCGATATAATGTTGCCCGATTATACGGAACAAAACCCCCGACCAATTGAACTCCAGGTCAATTTTAGAAAACCAGTATTTAGCAACTAGTATTTAGTAACTAGTATTTAGTAGTATCCGGACCCCAAATAAAACGAAATTCCCAACTTTGACCCGAAAGTGGAAATCAAACCAAAAAAAAACTTTACCAAAAATAGCAATAAAATTAAATAAAATTTTAACCATGAAAAATACGTATATCTAATAAAGAGGCAGGCGTGCCAGAGAGGACACCGCGCGCCGAAGTCTGGAACCAGAAACCAGAATCTCCGCCACGCGGGGTGTGCCATCAGTACCAGATATCAATTTTAAAATACGTCCCCTACGCCAGAGTAGGGGGGCCAAATTTGCCTCTTTTAATAATACTAAGTCCCCTTCCCGAGGGGCCTCCGTCCTATCTGTCCATTTTACCCGTTGTTGCAACAGATGCAAGTACTCGGCCGACCAGCGCCTCCAGAAGTCTTGACTTATTTGCTGCAATAACTGAAAACGGGACAGGCGTCCGGGGCGCTCATCCTTCCAGGGATACTCCGGCAAAGCGGTTAAAGGCTGACCGATCAAGAAGTGACCCGGCGTCAAGAGCGTTCTAGATCGTTAGGGTCAGGCGAGATTGGACAGAGAGGACGGGAATTAAGCACTGCCTCCACGCGGCATAGTACCGTGACTAACTCTTCCCAAGTTAACACGGTCTCCCCGATGACACGGCGGAGATGGGTTTTAGCAGACTTCACCGCAGCCTCAAAAATTCCTCCCCAGTGAGGACAGGCCGGCACACTAAATTGCCAGCTGATTCCCCGCTGGGCGAGAGCCAGACTTAAACTATTATTACCAGAATTTAAAAAAATATTAACTTCGCGTAAATAATTCGCCGCCCCTCGATAATTTGTGCCATTGTCCGAACGTATTAAAGAGGGTACTCCTCTTCGCGCTACAAAGCGATCCAGCGCCGCGACAAAGGCCTCCGTAGACAGCGCAGAGACCAGCTCCAGGTGGACTGCTTTGGTGGCCAAACACACAAAGACGCACAGGTAGGCTTTAACGACCTTGGCGTTACGCAACGTCGATGACTTGACCGAGAAGGGCCCAGCGAAGTCCGTTCCGACCCCGTCGAACGGCCTCGAGGGAGAAATCCTATCCGGAGGAAGATCTCCCATCATGGGCTGCATGGTAGACGCCTTGAGCCTATAACAAGGGACACATCTAAACAGCACCTTTCGGACCGCCCTGCGAGCCGACAAGATCCAGAATTCACGCTGCAACACAGCGAGAAGCGCGCCACATCCAGCGTGCGCGTTACCGATATGCCGATCGGTGATCAGCAGGTCCACCAGAGGACCTCCTTTCGGTAGCAACAGGGGGTGCCTGCTGCCGTACGGCAGGTTGGCTTTCCGGAGCCGACCTCCTACGCGCAGAAGACCATCCTGATCTGTGAAAGGGTTCAACTTGGCGACCGCACCCTTCAAGCGAGCGCGTCCGCAGCGCAGCGCCTCAAGTTCCGTCGGAAACCTCTCACCCTGCACCAGCCGAATGAGGTGCAGCAAGGAACTCCGACGCTCCTCCACAGTGGCGATCTGGTCACTCCTCCTCTGACGAGGGTGACGACAGTTGTGGATGAAGCGTTTAATCCAGCTAGTTACCCCCAACAACTTATCCAGCTTGCTGTAACGACCCGTCAACCAGTCAGGGTCTGGGGGCACTTCCGCCACAATCGCATGCACGCGGACTCCGGGCAGCTCCGCTCGCTCCGAGTCCGCGCCGAGAGCTGGCCAGGAAGCTTCTGGCTCCCGCAGCCAGTCCGGACCCCACCATAAGGGGTGATCAACTAGCTCCGGCGCGGAACAGCCGCGCGAAGCACAGTCAGCGGGGTTCAACTCACCCGGGACATGTCTCCAAACCATGTCCAGTCCAATGTTTTGGATTTGGGAAACCCGATTTCCCACAAAAGTCTCCAAGGTGTGAGGGGCTGCTCGTAACCAGGCAAGTACGACCTGACTGTCTGACCACGCATAGACCTTCCGGATGTCTATCGAGGTGGACAGTTCCTGATATACGTGCTTAAGCAGCCGAGCAAGTAATGTGGCTCCGCTCAATTCCAGTTTCGGAATAGTGAGTCGTGTCCTGATAGGAGCTACCTTGCTCTTCCCCAATAAGAGCGTGACATTGACGTGGCCTCCAGCGTCAACTGTACGCAAGTACACAGATGCGGCATAGCCCAGCTCGGACGCATCACAGAACCCGTGCAGGCTGATCCGGCTACAGCCTGGTGGCAGAATGCGACGGGGCAACGCCACTCGATTGACCGTTTCGAGGTCAGATATTAAACGAAGCCAAATGTTAAGCGAGTCTCCAACCAGGGGGTCGTCCCATGAGACCTTCAGAGTCCAAAGTCGCTGTAACAGACACTTGGCTGCGAACAGAACCGGACTGATCCAACCGTTTGGATCAAACATCCTGGCGATGGTGGACAAAACCGTCCGTTTCGTCCACGCGCGTGTGGCTTCCAGTGCCACCCGAAAGGTGAAGATGTCAGCAACCGGTTGATACTGCATGCCCAGAACCGCAATCCCGTGCGGATCGTCACCTTCCTCAAAGAGCCCGGGATCCTGCTGGTAATCGTCCGGGATACCAGCCAGGACGTTGGGGTCGTTAGAGAGCCATTTCCGAAGCTCATAGCCTCCAGATGCGAGAAGCTCTGTAAGCTCATCCCGGAGCAACAGAGCTTCCTCCACCGTCTGCGCACCAGTGCAAACGTCGTCCACGTACAGGTCGCGTTCCAGAACTGCGGCTGCACGTGGGTACCGAGCCCGTTCTTGCTCCGCCAACTCCAGCAGTGAGCGGATCGCAATGAAGGGGCTTGATCTCAACCCATAGGTGTTGGTGTTCAACTCATACACCATAATAGGGTCCTGAGGACTTTCCCGCCAGAGGATCAACTGGAACCTCCTGTCCTCGGGGTGTATGACCGTTTGTCGGAACATCATACGGATGTCCGCTCCCAACACCACCTGATGCCTACGGAAATTCAGGATGATGTCTACAATATCCCGATGTAACTTCGGTCCAGCGTGGAGGCACTGGTTCAGTGACACTCCTGTCGAAGTCGGAGCGGATCCATCGAACACCGTCCTGAGTTTGCCTGTCGACGCTTTCAAAACAGCGTGATGAGGCAAAAAGTAGTGGTCCATGGTCGACCAGTCGTCGCGAGCCGGAGACATTTGGCCCAGTGCCTCATACTCCCTCATGAACTCGATGTACTTTTCCCGAAGTACAGGATCTCGAGCCATGCGTCGCTCCATGGACCTGAGCCTTTTCTCGGCCAATGATCGAGACTGGCCCAGACGCGGGGGGTTATCCCGGAAAGGCAGCCTAGTCTCCAATCGCCCAGAAACCATTCTCCGAGTGTGAGCCTGATAAAAGTTCTCACACTCCACGTGCTCGGGATCCAGCCGAGACACGGTAGGCGGCTCTTCGATCTCCCAGAACCTCTGCATGATCTGAGCGAGGGCCGTTCCCGTAAAAGAAGCCTGATTCGACTGCTGCCACTCATCCACCATTCCCAAAATGGCGTTCCCGTAGATGGTGGGCAGCGCCATCAGCGAAGACTGGTCCAACAGTCTAGGCTTCCCGTTCATGATGTAACCCAGTACATCAGAACCCAACAAAAGATCTACCGGACCCGCCATCCCGAAGCGGGGATCCGCCAACCTGAGACCCTTAGTACAGGACAAAAGATCCGGATCTATGTCCGCCTGAGGAAGCCAACCGACAACCGAATCCATGACGGTGGCCCTGACCGCAATCCTTTCCGAATATGAATGTACGGACGAGAAGGAGAGGCGGGTCTGTCCAGCCAACCGCACCTCTGTGTTCCCGACTCCTCGCAACGGAGTCGGTGACGGAAACCTAGCCAGGCCCAGGCGATGAGCAACCCGGGTTGTTAAAATGCACCCCTGGGACCCTGTGTCCAAGAGCGCTCGTATCCGGACGTAGTCGCCTCTTGGACCCCAAACCCTTAACCAGAGGGTGGGCAGCAGGACCACCGGTTGATCCTGTGCCAAGGGAACGGAGGCTAGTCAATCCCTCCGAGGCCCGTCCGAACCCGTCGGACTACCGGGCCCAGCCCAGTATGGCTGCCGAGTGCAAAGGGCCATCGGAGGGGGGGCATATCCAGCTGCCCTGCCGTACCTAAAGTAGGGCGGGTGGTAATCCAGCCTCGGATGTTCATGGAGGGGAGGCGTGTACGCCCTCCATTCTATTGGTCGCGGATCCAGCGGCGGAGAAGGATAACGCTGGGGAGGTGGCCCCCGTGGTGACTCCGGTATCACCCTTCCACCTCTCCAGTTCGCCCGCGTCCGCGCGGGCTGTGAGGTTGGTGACCGAGCCGCGTGTAGGGCGCCCCTTGTTGGGCTGCCCGGTGCTGCCGTGGGTTGGGGTGGAGGGGGTGTGCTCCACGCTGTAGCCACTTCATTGTTGTACAATGCGTGGCTCTGCGTGGGAGCGCCCCCGCCCGTGGAGGGCCCCCTCCCTGAGGGCTGTCGACCAGCACCATCGCTCCTGACGCACAAGAGCTGATGGTGTGGTCCCCCACACCCAGGACACGGCCGTGCCGTGGGGCAGTCATTGTACAAATGACCCCCCAGGCACCCGTAGCACCGACGCAACCGCCGAACGATCCCTCGTCGTTCGGAAGTCGTCCGCGCAAGCAGGGCCGGACACTGCACCAGCGCGTGAAGCTGGCCACAGTTCGGGCAATCCTGCTCCGACGCAGTCGTCACCGTCGCCGTCCGCTTTACCCCACCCTGAGTGCGGGGATTGGTAGGTCGCGGTCCTGTTCCGGCAGGGCCACGAGCTGAAGCGGCGGGCTGCGCCTCCTGCGGCGCCGACTCGACCATCCTCGCCTCCCACTCCAGGACCCGAAGCAGCTCCTCAAACGTGGGGAAGACCTTCGGGTCGCCGTGAAGGCCCCTTTCCCGCTCGAACCGGGCGCGCAACTCCAGCGGCACCTTGCCCAGCAGAATGTGGACCAGTAGAAACGACCAGTGTTCTTCTGGCAGTCCCAAGCTGCGCAAGGCGTTGTACGCCACCTTCACGGGCGTGAGGATTAGCGGCCTCAACTGAGACCTCTCAGTCACCTTCGGCAGCCCCAGTGTTTGGAACACGTGAGCGTCGGCGAGGAGCCGAGGGTTTTGGAACCTCGTCTCCAGCAACTCCATCGCCGTGCCGAAGTTGTCGTCGTCCAGCTCCAGGTGCTGGATCAGGGAGAGTGCCTCACCCTCCAGTGACGTGCGGAGATACGCCAGTTTCTCCGCCCTCGTCAAGTCGGTGCGTGAATCTACGAGAGAGGCGAACATACTCCGGAAGCCGCTCCACTCTCGCAGGTTACCTGTGAACCTGGGCAAGTCCAGGGTGGGAAGGCGTCCCACTACACCCGAACCCGCATTCCTGATGACGGGTCCCGAGTTCGCCCTTCCCTGACGAGACCTCTCCAGCTGGCGAACCCCTTCGGAGACCTCGTCGTACAAATCCAGGATGCGCCGCATGTCCGCGTCGATCCTCTCCATCTGCTCCTCAGGTGGAGGCGGCCTTGCATCCCGCAGCAATTCTGTGCTCCTCTCAGCGATCTCCAGGCGCCTGTCGAGGTGTTCTGCCCTGTTTAGCAGCGCCTCCTCCCGGTCTCTCCGGCCGACCAATCCTTGTAAGGATTCGAACCATCGGAGCTGGTTGGCCAAATCCGAAGCCATTTTAAATTTAAATTTAAATTTTAAATTAGCCTAAAGTTCGGACAATGTCACAACAAATATATCCGCAACCTAAAAAACCGGATACCACTTAATACTAATTTCCCGACAGTTTGGGGAGAAATTATAAACTGGGAACCCCCAAATATTCGGCCTACCCGGTATATTTTGCCAGAAAAATAAAACAAAAAGGGAGTATTTACGGCCAACGACGCTCCTGCTACCAAAAAATGTTTAATATTTATGCCAGAAATACCGACTTGGGGCCCATAGCAAGTCTAGAACATTATAATTTACGTTTATACCGATTTTAATCACTCCCTAATTGCAAACAAGTTATCGAAAAGAAATCACTTACTTAGGGTTCCCGGCGTCGTCCAAAGTCCAGTTTGGTCCGACAGGAATGTAGGTAGGGATCAAGTGGGAATGTGGGAAGAACCAAACCAGGCGATATCGAGGCGACCTCCCGAATTCCCGTTCCAGTAAGTAGTTCAACCGGTCCCGCGGTTGAGAAGGGGCCAGTCCCGTAGCTCACTTCAAAAATAGTCCAGCACTAATCCCGAGTGTCACAATTCACTTAATAGTCTCTTCCTGTAACACTATATTAAGTTTTTATCCCGAAAAACTCCAAAATCTCAAAGGGCGTGACTGTTTAGTTCCAGCGAAAACAAGACAACGTCACTTCACAGCCGGCTGTCAAAACCATAGATACACGCTAATCGTCGGCCGATATAATGTTGCCCGATTATACGGAACATATACCTTTAAACAAGCAATTCTTGTACCTATATATTTATATATATATATATAGAATCTGAATCTCGGAAACGGCTAGAATGATATTCATGAAATTATGTATGCAGGGGGTTTCAGGGACGATAAATCGATCTAGCTAGGTTTTATTTAAAAAAACGCATATTATGCGCGTTTGTAGACAATGAAAAACTGTCACATCAGACATTAGAATCCGAAGGTAAATTTCGCCGCGTGACGCGACAGCATAATTAGCTCAGACGGGAAGTCGAGCGGTCAAGGTCATAGTGGTCACGAATTAGTAGCTCCGGGTTCGAATCCAGACATCATCTCTTTTTTTTCAATTATTTTTTTAAAGAAAATCTATTTCTTGGAGTCTTGTATCTCTATGTATCTAAGTATATTTAATATTTAAGCCGAGCAAAGCTCGGTCACCCAGGTACTATATATAAAAGCGAAAGGTCACTCATCACCGAATCTCAGAAACTACAAATGGTAGTATGAAAACTAACGTGGTTATTACACATTTTAAACAAATACACGGGTAACGCACGTATAAAATAGTCAGAACAGTCCAACCCCTAAGAGGGTGAAACAAGGGATGGAATGAAAATCGCGTCATTTTCAAAGTGATAGCCATGAAATCCACTAGACCAACGTTAATAAAATTTGGTACACAGATAGACTTCATCTCAAGAAAGAACATTGACCACTTTTTATTACTTTTTAAAAGGTTTGAAGGGGTTCAAATAGGGAATGAAAGTTGTATGTGGAAGTTTGTCATTGTTGAAGATAAAACCATGAACCGCTGTATCTCGACACTTAAAACGAAGCAAATACATACTTGGTCTGGCAGTTTTGCCATTTCGAACTATACGGGGATAGAATAGGGGTTGAAATGAGGGATGAGAGTTTAAATGGAAGTTCAAATTGTTGAAGATAAAACCATGAAATATTGTATCTAGACACTAGACACTAGACGCGAAGCAAATGAACGTTTTTTCCTGCAATTTTGTAATTTCGAACTGTACGGGGATGAAAGTTTACATGGAAGTTCGTCATTGTTGAAGATATAACCATGAAATTTTGCAACTAGAACTAGACACTTGAAATCCATACTAATGTTATAAATATAAATATATAAAAGTAACTGTGTATGTTTGTTACGCTTTAACGCCTTTACCTTTACCTTTGGCGGAAGGCGTGGAAATGAGGAATGAAATTTTACAAGGAAGTACGCCAAAGATAACCGTTAAATTTTGCAACTTAAAATCCATACTATGACATTATAAACGCAGGGTTGGAAAAAAACAGTTTTTTTTTAATTTTATAAAACAAACAGTTCAAAATGTTTTAAACAAGTGTTTTTTTTTGTTTTTTATGTTTTTTTATTCATTTTAGTTTTGTCCATTCATTTCATTTGAAATAAACGTCATATTTATTAATTTATAGGTTTATGGGCTAGGTACTTTCAAATTTGCAAAATGGTTATTGGTTACACAGTTGTTTTATGTTGCGAGCATACCTATTTCTAATCTGTACTAAACGGTTTAGATTCACCTGTGTCTTCTAACTAATGTTCATTTTTAACAGGGGAAACCCATTGTTATAAATACCGTTTTTAAGAGTTCAATGGGGAAACTACAATATTTATATTTTAATACGGGAAATACCCTACTAGTCCATTGAATTACCTACTTTCTTTCGACGGTCGACATTATTCGACTTTCCTAGCAGGACCAACAGGGAACAGGGAATTACCTATTAATTCTAGAGGTATACATTGAAGTGTCTTTCTTTGTAATGTTTCTTTTCAAAAACTCATTATTCCTTTTGTGAGTAGGTACAAAAAAAAAATAACATAGACTCAACTGGTTTTATGTCAATCTATTTCGAGCCCTAAATATTAATTTATTTTCATTCAAAAAGTAGTTTTAAACATTGTTTTTTTCTTTATGTTTTCAACACTGTTTAATCTACTTGTTTTAATCTTTGTTTTTAAACATGTGATTAAACACAGTTGAAATTCAAATGGTTTTAAACACTGATTTAATCATGTGTTTTAAAACAACTTGTTTTAATCATGCCAACCCTGTATAAACGTCAAATCTGTCTCTCGTAACTGTGTCTGTTACGCTCTAACACTCAAACCACTTTATATTTATTTAGAACGAACTAACGAACGAACGAACGCGGACGAACTCGTGGGTAAAAGCTAGTACAGGAGTACAGCATAAATGTCATCATCATCATCATCCGCCTATCTTAGTCCACTGCTGGACATAGGCCTCGCCCATGGCTCGCCACTCAGCCCTATCCTCGGCTATACGTCTCCATCCACTGCCTGCTGTCTTCCGTATATCGTCACTCCATCTAGTCTCAGGGTGTCCTACACTACGTTTACCGATTCGTGGTCTCCACTCAAGAACACGTCTACTCCAACGGTTATCGGTTCTTCGACAGATATGGCCGAATGATTCTATAATTTTGAAAGTTAACTCCAATACTAATAATACATATATAAAATATAATACCTCTATAACCTACAATGCTTTTAAAATATACTACAAAATAATAATTGTATATCCTAATACATAAATATGAATATAATATATACTAATACATAAACAATATCATGTTTTACTCATGGAGATTTATTACGATTTAAATATGAGTGACGATTTTAACTAAGTGATCATATATTATAGACAAATAGATCTAATTCACAATTTTTTTAAAAACGGCAAGGGATGTAGCTTCTCTGGTGGATACAGGCAAAGCGTTCCACAGTTCAGCAGCCCGAAAAGCAAAAACTTGCCCTAATAATTTTGGAGACGCTCAAGTTTATTTAGCTGGTCTTCATTAAGGTCAAGATAACAGATATCTGCGTTATCTAAGATGGGAAGAAGAATAGATTGTGCAAGTGCAACTTTAGTAGCAGTGGGTAAAAAGTTTTGTAGTCGTCTCACCGATCCACCAGAAGCGAATAGTTTGCTGCTGACTGTTTTCAGTTGATGTTCCCAGCTTAACGTACGATCGAAAATTACGCTAAGGTTTTACCTGATGGGTAGGGCTGAGTCTCTTGCCTGTTCACAGAGGATGTATCCCATCTTCTGGTCGCTTGTGGACAAAGCGAGCAAATGAGAGAATATGGTACGAACTCCGGAGACGTGGGCAAGTGTCAGGCAACCCTGGCGGCACCCACTTGTGATGTAGCGAGGACTTGTTTACTTTAATTTCGGTTATACTTGAGAAACGTAGGGAGGAAGTATTATTCAAATAGATAGATTAACATTTGTATTTTTAAGACTGCCATTGTAAACAAACATAATTATGTAAAACGTGACTGACATGATCACACAGCGACCAAAGGCCCAAAAAAAATAGATTAACTAAAAAAAAAAAAATTATAGAGTTCGTACTAGTTACTCGTGTGTTGTCAGATAAAGTGGCCAAGTGCGAGTTAGACTCGCCCATGAAGGATTCCGTAGAAGCAAGTAACATAACACATAAGTTCTCGTAGTTCGTTGTAACTTTGATCGAAGTTTTATTTTTTATTAGGTTAGCCCCCCCCCCAAGTTTTTTAAAAAATATTTTTGCATAAAAATATGAATGCAGTTCACAAAATAAATCTACTTACCAAGTCTCAACAGTAAAGTTGTTATAGTTTCCGAAAAAAGTGGATTTGACATACGGACGGACAGACAAACAGACATGACGAATCTATAAGGGTTCCGTTTGAACGTTTGGACAGACTTTGCTTAAAGAAGGTAGTCAAAGTAACGACCCGATTTGGAGTATTTTTGAGTAAATTATCGCAGCGAAGAACCTTTATTTGTAGAGTTTTATAAAACATTTTATTTTTATATATTCCAGGCTGCCAGCGTTATGTAGCTCAAGGCAATGGATTCAAGCAAGTGTATGATTTAAAGGAAATAGACATGGACAACACAGTAGTTAAAACTCATAATGAAGATCTGACAGAACTGGAGATGCACATTGCTATCAAAGCACCCAAGGACGGTATCATCCGTTTGTCTTCTAAGCCCGATCCCGGGGTCAATGACACAACCTTTGAAATTGGTAAGAAACTTTATATTTCGAGAGCTGGGATAACGTTTTTTTTTTTTTTTTATATTGGTGGACAATTCACACACAACACCATCTGGCCCCAAACTAAGCAAAGCTTGTACTATGGCGGCCAGATAGCTGATATAATACTTATACAGTTTTAAATACATACTTATTATACATAGAAACACCCAGACACAGTGCAAACATTTGAATTCATCACACAAATATTTTCACTGGGTGGAATCGAACCCACGACCCTCGGGGTTGCTTCGTTACTCTGCAGCCAGGTCTACACCTCCGTGTTCGGTGTTGTGGTATAAAAGCAGAAGTATATGACAGTTTTGTTTGCCCCAAATACCAAACATTTGTTACATACCTTTACATAACGAATTTTTCGGTTCACGTAATGTTTCACAAACATTTTTTGACAAAACATCACTTTAAAACCAACTAATCGTATAATATTCATTGCAAAAACTTTACAGTATAAAAATGTTTTATTTTACAAACAACGTTTCGCATGATATTTATTTCAAAAATAGCTTACATCAATAAATGTTTTATTTTACAAACCATCATTTTATAACCTTCAAACATGGCAAACGTTTCACTTAGACAATGAATCGAATGACATTTTGTGTTTTGTCCATTTTTCATTTCAGAAATTATTATTTTTCCATATTTAGCATTTCCCAAAATAGAATTTACAACAAATATTTTAAAAGTACTCGATACATTGTTTAAGCAAATTATCAATTCTGATTTGGTTCTGTCATTGATTTTGACTACCGCTCTGATTAGGGTCTATCACTGAGATTTGACTCCGCATTTCTTATAAGCACTCTTGGGGTAGTAACGACAAGACTAGGTGGAGTCGGGGTGCTCCGAGTCGGATTTGGGTCCTAAGTAACCTTATTGTTCCGATGTGGTACTTAGATATTAAAAAAATACTACCAAGTTTTTATGTAATTTAATAAATGTTTGTTTTATAAATTGAGTTGTTTGCCAAACAACACATTATAAAATGAAAATATGTTAAGTGTTGGTGTTGTTGTTGTTTTTAACCATTTAGTAATTAACACAAATTTTACTAGAATCATTTGTCAAATAATACGTTATAGAATGAATGTTTGTCAAATAATTACTTTGAGATATAACCAATTTGTCACATATTTTTGAAGTGAAAACTTCTTTTGGTGCGCCTAGACAGATTTTTCGTGGGCTGTGAAATGAATTCTACCGTCACGCTCGGATCTGATAAGAAATTTTCGGGTAAACTCGGGACCATAGACATTGGCTATCTAAAAGCGTCATCCAATGGGAAATGCTAAAAGGGCGTAGCCTGCCCATCATGGGATGTCCATCTAGAAATGCGTCAGCCAATGGGAAATGCTGGTGCATTTCTAGATGGTCATGCCATGATCATCAGGCCACACCCTCCAGTTACACCCGTGTAGTTTCTAAAGTAAGCTGTCAAATTCTGAGGTATAAGTTTTCACTTCTATCGGCAGTTCCTATGACTGCCAATTTTTGAAGTGAAAACTTCTTTAGGCGCGCTATAGACAGAATTTTCGTGGGCTGTAAAATGGATTCATCAATCGTCACGCTTGGATATGATAATGGATCGGATCGGATCGGATCGGATATGAAATCTTCGGGTAAATTCGGTAAAAACAGCCAGGTAGGTACCAGGGCAACAGAAACAGTAAAGAGTTTCGATTACCTACCTCCAACAGCCCAGCGTTTATCTCCAGATACCAGGACAACAGAAATATAAAAGAGTTGCGTTTGCCCCTAGGTACCAGTACCAGGGCAACAGCAAGTTTTCACTTCTATCGGCAGTTCCTATAACTGCCAATTTTTTTGTATAATAATCATTTCACTACCCGTGAGTTTGTCTAAAGTTGGTTATCACATCTCGGTTTGTGAAAAAAAGTTGATTAAAAGAACGGATACCGATTTGTTTACTATAAAAGAGGTAAGAAAGTACTTACCTCTTATTAACTAATTTTGTCAACTCGAAACCGTATAACGTTCCCACCAATATGACCCCGAGTCCCATTGTATACAAACATGTAATTCATTCGCGACAGTATATTTCTAAAGGAACTGAATTCCTTTGATGGAAAATAATGTAAACATGTGCTGGTCGTTACTATTTTTAAATAAATAAATATTGGTGGACAATTCACACACAACACCATCTGACCCCAAACTAAGCAAAGCTTGTATGATGGTGGCCAGATAGCTGATATAATACTTACATAATTTTAAATACATACTTATTATACATATAAACACCCAGCCACAGTGCAAACATTTGAATTCTTCACACAAAATATTTGCACTGGGTGGGAATCGAACCCACGACCCTCGGCTTCGCAGGCAGAGCTACTACCCACTAAGCCATGAGGGTTTTCATTTTATTATTTTTAAATAAAGTGTTACGAGTTACGAGACGAGCAGGAGATGTGCCCGATGGTAAGCAACATGCCTGCCACATGACAGCATATTGAAATATACTGTTATCGACGATTCTAGTTGCTATGGCTCAGAAACGTAAAAAGTATTCCTTATCAGTCGCAGAAAAGTGAAATGTTATTAATTATGTCGACAAAAATCCTACGATGAAAAAATTTTACATAATAGCTATTAAGTTTGAGATTCCCGCAAGTACATTGGCTACAATTTTAAAATCTAAAGATAATAACTCATCGGAAGAAAGTGGTTTGCCTGTAAACAGTAAATAAAGCTATTAAATTAAGGAGAATAAACCTATTTTTTTTTACCTGTTTATAACACATTTTAGACCAACCTTACCTCAATGTAACAAACCTCAGCTTAACGAATTAGGTACTTAATATAATTAATACCATTAACGAATTCCCGCCGGATTTGTTAAATCGAGGTAGCACTGTAGTATGTTATTACACAGAAGTATAAGTATAAGACGGGGGTACAATTAGGAGAACGTAGATACACGTTCTCCTAATTGTACCCCCGTCTTCCATTACTCATATCTTCTTCACCATCCTACGGTTACCTAGAAGAAATCGTTCTTAGAGATAAAATCGTCCATTGTTCATATTTATGATGAAAAAAACGTATGTAAATTTATGTTTAAAGTCAAAGTCTAAGTTCTTTATTGATAAATGTACAATTTACACGTCAATTAAAATTAAAACAAAAAAAATTAAACAAAAGAAAGGGCATACAAATTGTATATAACGGAGCACCAAGGTTATAGAGGTTTTTATTAATGGTGACGTCGCCTGAGCCGACGTTACCACCTACATCCTCAGATTCACTAATTTGCAAATAACGAACACCAAATAGAATTAACAATTTATTCTTACAACTTTAGATAACGAAGACGTAATAAACACCTTAATTAGCACATTAGAATTACAATAAAAATCACAAGTACTCACAAGATATCAGGCAACTTGTCTACTCGACAAGCCTTGGAAAAATGTGTTCTGTCTTCTCAAAGACATGCCCTTTTATCACTTATAATTCTTGTAATAAGATGGCGCCGTCGTTTCGAAGTCATCACACTTTCACGAAACATTTGAATAAAACTGGTGAAAAGTAGTACATAGACTCTTTACATTATTTGTAAATTCATTTTAGCATTTTAGAAGTTTACTTTAACATTAAACTATGTTAAAATCATTCTGGAACTATTCATTCTTGATGTACAGCGCCCCGCCTCTTCTTTGCAATTCTCATTGCAAATAGACGTTCTCATTAAGTGAAACTTCAACCAAAGTATTTTAGACTACACATGAACCACTTATAAATCAAGTAATGAATTTAGCAATAGGTAATTACTCATTAAACTGTCATTACAAAAAGGTAAGAGTTATGAATTGTTATCAAAACAGCAACAAACACTAACTTCGCCTTGTTATGAAATTAAACAGTAGTTATGAATCAAAACACGATAATAAAGGTCTAAATCGATCTTAAATTAGGTAACGCATATCGGACTATTGTTATCGACGCCAGGTTCCATATATCCAGGACCTTCACGTCGTCATATACATTTTCAAAATTTGAAATTAACACTTCACTGTATTATAATAACAATTATTAATTATCGTACAGAAAACTGTCAAGCATTATACGAGTATAACAAATATGTTTCAAATACAATTGTACTGATAAATGACAATTTTTTCACATTTTTATAGGAACTTTACCATCACTCTCTAAAAATTCGCTGTAACTATAAAAAGTTTGATCGATTGTTTTCAGCAATGGGTACAGGAAGAAACCATGGTTCCGTTCTTCGCTTTAACGTTAAGTCTTCCTCAAACCTTCGCGAAGTGACTACACCTGACATCTTATCTGCCCGACAATATACTTACTTCAATATAACCATATCACACGGTAAGAAGATTTGTCTAAGGTTGTTTACAGAAAGAAAGCTGGAAACTTATACTAGCTTGACAGCGCTGGTAACCCGCGCAGGAAAATATATGAACGCGCGCCGATAAGCACTGAGCGGTGCCGACAAGTTTCGACAAGCTTTAACACGCGCTGCCATTTAAAATTAATAAAAAAAAATGTTTGTCTGTAAAGTCGGTTTACTGACGATAAAACGTGACGAAAATACTGATGGAATGGTAGCATTTTTCAAAAGAAAATTTTAATTTCATTTGTTTAATAGATTTGTATGTAAAAAGTGATCAGTAGAATTTAGTCATTTTCAATCAAAACAATGCAAAAAAGATTTTAGATGCCGGGGATCGAACCCGGGGCATTTCACATGCAAAGCGAACGCTCTACCACTGAGCTACATCCCCGCTTGAACTACTGGTCGAAATAATTAATACAACTGTAACAAACATTCGGCGAGGTAACGACCGACGGTAACGACCGACGGTAATGCGGTAACGGTACATGACGTCATGTTTTGTGGGCGTGCAGCCAGCTTCATCGAATTATAAGACGTTATCACGTCAAAAATTGCTTGATCTGCTTCAACCTGCTTCCTTTGTATAGAACGGATCAGCGCTGTCAAGCGCCGGTAAGCGCTGTCAAGCGCCGGTAAGCGCTGTCAAGCGCCGGTAAGCGCTGTCAAGCGCCGGTAAGCGCTTATAAGTTTCCAGCTTTCTTCAGTTTGTACACGCATGATTATTATTATTTGTACTCAAATTGTTTATAATATTATGTGTGTTCTATAATCGAACAATCACGGGAAATCATAACAATCATTATTATGAACTCCCGTGACTGTATTTTATCTTATAGAGCAAGAGCCCATGAACCCCAGACCTTCATTATTTTATAACACATTAGCTCGTAAAGGGTCTCCTATTGCACCAATCTCTGTATCGTAATGTATCTCATTACGTACTTGTGCGGTAATGTAATGTAAAACGCATGGTTTATCAAAATGCTCCATCTAAACGAACGGTACCTTTTTTACTCTTACAGTTTTATGACAAACAAGTGGTCAACATTCTATGGATAAAAATAACTTTGAGAAATAAAATATTATAAAAATTTGGTTATACATTTAATTTAACCATAAATTACAACAATTTATCTGTAACAAATAACAAACATATTACATTAAGATATAAGTGCGGTAAGTTGATAATTACAGCCGGGGCTTTATTGCTAGCTCGAGCCGAAGGCGAGAGCTATAATTAGCAGAGGCTGTAATTATCAAAGCGAACGTATGTCATACGACGTTTTATAACATATTTGCGAGGAAATAAACAAAACTCTGACGACATTTTCAAATAAAAACAATACAGCGAAAAAAAACGCGCGGAATAATATTTACTTGATCACAGCACAGAGTAAGTAATCACTATGGATCACAGATTAGCAATGCGCGCGCATCGGCGCCTTTTTTTTTTAAGCAACGGCACAGAACCAGCCGGTATGCCATTAACAATAAAGTAAATTAATATTTTTGTGTTTTGTTACAGAAAAATTAAAGTAATTTATGGTCTAAATTAATTAAATTAACGAATTTCATAATTCTTTATTATATTTTACCTCTCAAAGTTAATTTTATTCATAAAATGTTGACCACACTTTTCTGACATAAAAACTCTTTACTAAGATTTAAAAAGGTACCGTTCGTTTTAGACGGAGCATATCTCTCTACCTAGTCTGTGGACGGAGCATTTTGAAACCGTGCGTTTTACATTACACATTACAGCACTAGTGCGTAATAAGATAAATTACGATACAGAAATCGGTCCAATAAGAGACCCTTTACGAGCAAACATGTTATAAATTTACTTTATTACAAATGTCATACTGGCTGGTTCTGTGCCTTTGCTTTAAAATAAAAAGTGGCCAAGTGCGAGTGGGACTCCCGCACGAAGGGTTCCGTACTATTAGCAAATAAACGGCGAAATCGTCTTTGGCTTTCCACAGACAGGCTATTATCCAAAGAGTTTTACTAAAATTATGATTTTACCTTACGATTTTAACGACGAGGTCGATATCGTGTTTTAGTGTACTAGTGGCGCCATCTAGTTTGCTTGGAACGGACTAATCGAGCAAGAAACGCTAAAAAATCAAGTTTGTTGTATGGGACTCCCCCGTTAAATATTTATTTTATTTTGTTTATAGTATTTGTTGTTATAGCGGTAATAGAAATACATCATCTGTGAAAATTTCAACCGTCTAGCTATCACCCTTCTTGAGATACAGCATGGTGACAGACGGACGGATGGACGGACGGACAGCCAAGTCTCAGTAATAGGGTCCCGTTTTTACCCATTGGGTACGAAACCCTAAAAAGCGCTGAACTGTCATCAACTGAGAAGCGCATCGCTAATCTGTAAACAAGTAAAAAGGGGTTTGGGTACTTTTGTATGGGCCCGTGGCGTCGTTTTTTTTTTTAGCGGCCAGAGATCTGTTATCATTTTCTTGTAACAATAAAATACCCCGATGCTATCTGTGCAATCGGATTTGTTCTAAGTCATATCGGAGCTGAGTTATAGCCTGTCAAAGTTATTTATTTTTTTGATTTTTTGTATGGGCAAGTGGCGTCGTTTTTTTATTTTAGCGGCCATCGATCAGTTATCACTTTCTTGTAACAATAAAATACCCTGATGCTATCTGTGCAATCAGATTTGCTGTAAGTAATATCGGAGCTGAGTTATGGCCCCTCAAAGTTTTTTTTTTTGGTTTTCTTTGTATGTACTAGTGGCGCCATTTCCTATAGCGGCCAAACATCCGTTAGCACTTTTGTGAAACATTATTTTTACCCTAAGGTACCTGTGTAATCAGATTTGTTGCAAACTATATCGGAGCTGAGTTATGGCCACTTAAAGTTTTTTTTTTGGTTTTCTTTGTATGGACTAGTGGCGCCATTTCCTACAGCGGCCAAACATCCATTAGAACTTTTATGACACATAATTTTTACCTTAAGGTACCTGTGTAATCAGATTTGTTGCAAACTATATCGGAGCTACGTTATGGCCACTTAAAGTTTTTTTTTTGGTTTTCTTTGTATGTACTAGTGGCGCCATTTCCTACAGCGGCCAAACATCCATTAGCACTTATATGAAACATAATTTTTACCTTAAGGTACCTAAGTAATCAGATTTGTTGCAAACTATATCGGAGCTAAGTTATGGCCACTCAAAGTTTTTCTTTTGGTTTTCTTTGTATGGACAGTGGCGCCATTTCCTACAGCGGCCAAACATCCATTAGCACTTTTATGAAACATTATTTTTACCTTAAGGTACCTGTGTAATCAGATTTGTTGCAAACTATATCGGAGCTGAGTTATGGCCACTTAAAGTTTTTTTGGTTTTCTTTGTATGGACTACTGGCGCCATTTCCTACAGCGGCCAAACATCCATTAGCACTTTTATCAAACATTATTTTTACCTTAAGGTACCTGTGTAATCAGATTTGTTGCAAACTGTATCGGAGCTGAGTTATGGCCACTTAAAGTTTTTTTTTGGTTTTCTTTGTATGGACTTGTGGCGCCATTTCCTACAGCGGCCAAACATCCATTAGCATTTTTATGAAACATAATTTTTACCTTAAGGTACCTGTGTAATCAGATTTGTTGCAAACTATATCGGAGCTAAGTTATGGCCACTCAAAGTTTTTTTTTTGGTTTTCTTTGTATGTACTAGTGGCGCCATTTCCTACAGCGGCCAAACATCCGTTAGCACTTTTATGAAACAATATTTTTACTTAAAGGTACTTGTGTAATCAGATTTGCTGCAAACTATATCGGAGCTGAGTTATGGCCCCTCAAAGTTTTTTTTTTTGGTTTTCTTTGTATGTACTAGTGGCGCCATTTCCTATAGCGGCCAAACATCCGTTAGCACTTTTGTGAAACATTATTTTTACCCTAAGGTACCTGTGTAATCAGATTTGTTGCAAACTATATCGGAGCTGAGTTATGGCCCCTCAAAGTTTTTTTTTTTGGTTTTCTTTGTGTGGACTAGTGGCGCCATTTCCTACAGCGGCCAAACATCCATTAGCACTTTTATGACACATAATTTTGACCTTAAGGTACCTGTGTAATCAGATTTGTTGCAAACTATATCGGAGCTAAGTTATGGCCACTCAAAGTTTTTTTTTTGGTTTTCTTTGTATGTACTAGTGGCGCCATTTCCTACAGCGGCCAAACATCCATTAGCACTTTTATGAAACATAATTTTTACCTTAAGGTACCTAAGTAATCAGATTTGTTGCAAACTATATCGGAGCTAAGTTATGGCCACTCAAAGTTTTTTTTTGTTTTCTTTGTATGTACTAGTGGCGCCATTTTCTACAGCGGCCAAACATCCGTTAGCACTTTTATGAAACATTATTTTTACTTAAAGGTACCTGTGTAATCAGATTTGCTGCAAACTATATCGGAGCTGAGTTATGGCCACTTAAAGTTTTTTTTTGGCTTTCTTTGTATGGACTAGTGGCGCCATTTCCTACAGCGGCCAAACATATATTAGCACTTTTATGAAACATTATTTTTACCCTAAGGTACCTGTGTAATCAGATTTGTTGCAAACTATATCGGAGCTGAGTTATGGCCACTTAAAGTTTTTTTTTGGTTTTCTTTGTATGGACTACTGGCGCCATTTCCTACAGCGGCCAAACATCCATTAGCACTTTTGTGAAACATTATTTTTACCCTAAGGTACCTGTGTAATCAGATTTGTTGCAAACTATATCGGAGCTGAGTTATGGCCACTTAAAGTTTTTTTTTTGGTTTTCTTTGTATGGACTAGTGGCGCCATTTCCTACAGCGGCCAAACATCCATTAGCACTTTTATGAAACATAATTTTTACCTTAAGGTACCTGTGTAATCAGATTTGTTGCAAACTATATCGGAGCTAAGTTATGGCCACTCAAAGTTTATTTTTTGGTTTTCTTTGTATGTACTAGTGGCGCCATTTCCTACAGCGGCCAAACATCCGTTAGCACTTTTATGAAACATTATTTTTACTTAAAGGTACCTGTGTAATCAGATTTGCTGCAAACTATATCGGAGCTGAGTTATGGCCACTTAAAGTTTTTTTTTTGCTTTCTTTGTATGGACTAGTGGCGCCATTTCCTACAGCGGCCAAACATATATTAGCACTTTTATGAAACATTATTTTTACCCTAAGGTACCTGTGTAATCAGATTTGTTGCAAACTATATCGGAGCGGAGTTATGGCCAATTAAAGTTTTTTTTTGGTTTTCTTTGTATGGACTAGTGGCGCCATTTCCTACAGCGGCCAAACATCCATTAGCACTTTTATGAAACATAATTTTTACCTTAAGGTACCTGTGTAATCAGATTTGTTGCAAACTATATCGGAGCTAAGTTATGGCCACTCAAAGTTTATTTTTTGGTTTTCTTTGTATGTACTAGTGGCGCCATTTCCTACAGCGGCCAAACATCCGTTAGCACTTTTATGAAACATTATTTTTACTTAAAGGTACCTGTGTAATCAGATTTGCTGCAAACTATATCGGAGCTGAGTTATGGCCACTTAAAGTTTTTTTTTTGCTTTCTTTGTATGGACTAGTGGCGCCATTTCCTACAGCGGCCAAACATATATTAGCACTTTTATGAAACATTATTTTTACCCTAAGGTACCTGTGTAATCAGATTTGTTGCAAACTATATCGGAGCTGAGTTATGGCCACTTAAAGTTTTTTTTTTGGTTTTCTTTGTATGGACTACTGGCGCCATTTCCTACAGCGGCCAAACATCCATTAGCACTTTTGTGAAACATTATTTTTACCCTAAGGTACCTGTGTAATCAGATTTGTTGCAAACTATATCGGAGCTGAGTTATGGCCACTTAAAGTATTTTTTTTGGTTTTCTTTGTATGGACTAGTGGCGCCATTTCCTACAGCGGCCAAACATCCATTAGCACTTTTATGAAACATAATTTTTACCTTAAGGTACCTGTGTAATCAGATTTGTTGCAAACTATATCGGAGCTAAGTTATGGCCACTCAAAGTTTATTTTTTGGTTTTCTTTGTATGTACTAGTGGCGCCATTTCCTACAGCGGCCAAACATCCGTTAGCACTTTTATGAAACATTATTTTTACTTAAAGGTACCTGTGTAATCAGATTTGCTGCAAACTATATCGGAGCTGAGTTATGGCCACTTAAAGTTTTTTTTTTGCTTTCTTTGTATGGACTAGTGGCGCCATTTCCTACAGCGGCCAAACATATATTAGCACTTTTATGAAACATTATTTTTACCCTAAGGTACCTGTGTAATCAGATTTGTTGCAAACTATATCGGAGCGGAGTTATGGCCACTTAAAGTTTTTTTTTTGGTTTTCTTTGTATGGACTAGTGGCGCCATTTCCTACAGCGGCCAAACATCCATTAGCACTTTTATGAAACATAATTTTTACCTTAAGGTACCTGTGTAATCAGATTTGTTGCAAACTATATCGGAGCTAAGTTATGGCCACTCAAAGTTTATTTTTTGGTTTTCTTTGTATGTACTAGTGGCGCCATTTCCTACAGCGGCCAAACATCCGTTAGCACTTTTATGAAACATTATTTTTACTTAAAGGTACCTGTGTAATCAGATTTGCTGCAAACTATATCGGAGCTGAGTTATGGCCACTTAAAGTTTTTTTTTTGCTTTCTTTGTATGGACTAGTGGCGCCATTTCCTACAGCGGCCAAACATATATTAGCACTTTTATGAAACATTATTTTTACCCTAAGGTACCTGTGTAATCAGATTTGTTGCAAACTATATCGGAGCTGAGTTATGGCCACTTAAAGTTTTTTTTTTGGTTTTCTTTGTATGGACTACTGGCGCCATTTCCTACAGCGGCCAAACATCCATTAGCACTTTTGTGAAACATTATTTTTACCCTAAGGTACCTGTGTAATCAGATTTGTTGCAAACTATATCGGAGCTGAGTTATGGCCACTTAAAGTTTTTTTTTTGGTTTTCTTTGTATGGACTAGTGGCGCCATTTCCTACAGCGGCCAAACATCCATTAGCACTTTTATGAAACATAATTTTTACCTTAAGGTACCTGTGTAATCAGATTTGTTGCAAACTATATCGGAGCTAAGTTATGGCCACTCAAAGTTTATTTTTTGGTTTTCTTTGTATGTACTAGTGGCGCCATTTCCTACAGCGGCCAAACATCCGTTAGCACTTTTATGAAACATTATTTTTACTTAAAGGTACTTGTGTAATCAGATTTGCTGCAAACTATATCGGAGCTGAGTTATGGCCCCTCAAAGTTTTTTTTTTGGTTTTCTTTGTATGTACTAGTGGCGCCATTTCCTACAGCGGCCAATCATCCGTTAGCACTTTTATGAAACAATATTTTTACTTAAAGGTACCTGTGTAATCAGATTTGCTGCAAACTATATCGGAGCTGAGTTATGGCCACTCAAAGTTTATTTTTTGTTTTCTTTGTATGTACTAGTGGCGCCATTTCCTACAGCGGCCAAACATCCATTAGCACTTTTGTGAAACATTATTTTTACCCTAAGGTACCTGTGTAATCAGATTTGTTGCAAACTATATCGGAGCTGAGTTATGGCCACTTAAAGTTTTTTTTTTGGTTTTCTTTGTATGGACTAGTGGCGCCATTTCCTACAGCGGCCAAACATCCGTTAGCACTTTTATGTAACATTATTTTTACCTTAAGGTACCTGTGTAATCAGATTTGCTGCAAATTATATCGGAGCTGAGTTATGGCCCCTCAAAGTTTTTTTTTGTGGTTTTCTTTGTATGTACTAGTGGCGCCATTTCCTACAGCGGCCAAACATCCGTTAGCACTTTTATGAAACATTATTTTTACTAAAGGTACCTGTGTAATCAGATTTGCTGCAAACTATATCGGAGCTGAGTTATGGCCCCTCAAAGTTTTTCTTTTGGTTTTCTTTGTATGTACTAGTGGCGCCATTTCCTATAGCGGCCAAACATTCGTTAGCACTTTTATGTAACATTATTTTTACCTTATGGTACCTGTGTAATCAGATTTGTTGCAAACTATATCGGAGCTGAGTTATGGCCACTTAAAGTTTTTTTTTTTGTTTTCTTTGTATGGACTAGTGGCGCCATTTCCTACAGCGGCCAAACATCCGTTAGCACTTTTATGAAACATAATTTTTACCTTAAGGTACCTGTGTAATCAGATTTGTTGCAAACTATATCGGAACTGAGTTATGGGCCCTAAAAGAAAACCAAAAAAAAAACTTTGAGGGGCTGTTAAGGCCCTAGTGGGTTGATAAATGAAAGGTTGTGGACTGTATTGCAATAGGGTTTACTCCGAATGTTACAAAGGAATATATAGCTAGAACGCCCGTTGCGTGACGCGTCGCTGAGCCGAGTGGTGCAGACGGCGGCCGCAGCTGACGACCGATGGCGCCGCCCCGCGCCCCGCTCCTCTCGTCCCCTCGTCCGGCGCTCGTGCGCCGACATCCTCCCCGGGTTGAAGTATCTTCAATAGCCTTCAGGAAGAGGGCAGATGTTGTTAAAGGCACGACGAATCGTGCCCTTCTTCGTCCGCAGCTCAGCAACCCTCGAGATGCCGTCCACTCCGGGGTAGGTCTTGATGACCCGACCCAGAGGCCACAGCAATGGCGGCGCCGCTCGTTCCTTGACCAGGACCAAGGTCCCTGGCTTCAGCTCCCCTGTGGAATGTCGCCATTTTGTTCTGGTCTGCAGGAGAGAAACATAATCTCTGTGAAACTGCGTCCAAAAATGCTGACGTATGTGTTGGACTCTCTTCCATCTTGTCAGTCGAGTGATGTTAGCGTCAGTCACCGTAGGGTGCGGCACAGATAAGAGCGGTCGCCCAATCAAAAAGTGTGAAGGAGTGAGTGCCGAAAGGTCGTTAGGGTCTGTAGAGAGAGGAGTAAGAGGGCGGCAATTTAAGACCGCCTCTATTTCGGTGAGGCAAGTTGACATTTCCTCAAATGTGAAATGGGTCAGTTTAAGTAGGCGCTTTAAATGATGCTTACAAGATTTCACAGCAGCTTCTGCTAGTGAGTTAAAATGTGGACTATAGGCAGGCGTAAAAATAAATTCAATACCTTCTTGGGCCATTTCACCCTCAATGTTCGATGAACTTAAAAATCTATGAATGTCGTTAGACGCGCCAACAAAGTTAGTGCCGTTATCGGACGTGATGCTTCGAGGCTTGCCTCGACGCGCCACGAAACGATCTAAAGCGGCCCTATAAGCCTCAGAGGTGAGGTCTGAGACGAGCTCCAAATGTACAGCTTTCACTGCGGAACAAACAAAGATGCACACGTATGACTTTGAAAGTTTGCAACCACGGCCTTTCTTATCGGCGGTCAACACAGGGCCGAGATAGTCGACATATGAATTTTGAAATGGAGACTCAAGGTGTGTCCTCGAGACCGGCAGATGACCCATCAATGGCTGCACATTTTGAGCTCTCTGTCTAAAACATGTAAGGCACTTATTAACAGTGAATCTAGAGAGGTTTCTGCCTCCTATGGGCCAATATGTTTGTCTAATATGTGATAAGAGCAAGAGAGGACCCGCATGTAGTAAATCTAAATGTTGCATTTGAAACAGCAGTTTAGTTACTTGGTGTTTACTACAAAGTACTACGGGGTGCTTCACGTTATAGTCATAGGGGGAATTGTCAAGCCTCCCGCCCACGCGAATGAGATTCTCACTGTCAATAAATGGAGTGAGTGAAAGTAATCTACTTTTCCGAGGCAATGACTGACCAGATTTTAAAAGTTTATACTCATCTGGAAATGCATCTAATTGTGAGACAAGTATAATTTGATTTAATGAATTATGCAACTCCATTGAAGAGAGATTACTACACAATTTATTAGATTTATTTTTCAAATTGTAAATAAACCTCTGTACATATGCAACTATTCGTTGAATCTTACTTAGGCTAGAATATTTTATAACTAAATGGTGTATGAAAGATGACTGAATGTCTGAAGATGAATGATTGGAATTATCACTATTAATGAAATGAGTCACTACTTCCGGCAAATTATGTTTCATTTCGTATGGCATTTTAGGCCACTCATGCTCAGGCCGTAATAGGAAAGAGGGACCCGACCACCAGAGAGGTGTGTCCGCAATGACGTCAGCCCCTAAGCCACGCGAAACAAGATCCGCCGGGTTGTCCTTAGACGGTACGTAGTTCCAGGTATGACCTAATGTACTTTCTTGTATTTCATTCACTCTGTGTTTGACGAATGCATGCAGCTGATTAACCGGAGTGGATAACCAACCTAACACGATCGTTGAGTCACACCAGAATCTACATCTATCGATGTGCAGAGTGAGTGATTCTTGTACCTTAGTACACAGTCTTGCACCTAACAAAGCTCCACAAAGTTCGAGCCTAGGAATCGTAGTTGGTTTTATAGGCGCTACGCGATTTCTAGATACTAGAAGTTGGACGCCTGCTGACCCGTCACTACCACAAGACCGAATATAGACACACGCTCCATATGCCTTTATAGACGCGTCGGAAAAGACGTGTATTTCGTGTGTGGCAGAAACGTCACGCAAAACCCAACGTGGAATCTTCAAATAATTAAGACATGCAATACCTTGTTCAAATGTAGACCACAGATTAGCAACTTCATGTGATACTTCGTCATCCCAGTCATACTTGTCGATCCATAGACGTTGCATAATTATTTTTGCCTGGACAATGCATGGACCTACCAACCCCAGTGGGTCAAAAATCTGACTAATCACTGAGAGGACACGGCGTTTAGTGACCCTCTCAGCGGGTTTGATGTTGATAGCAAATACAAGTGAATCAGAGTCGCACACCCAGTTAAGACCTAGCGTTTTAGAGGGACTCTGCTCAGAAAATTGTAAAGGACTCGACTCACCTGCATTTGTAATGTGTGACAAAATCTCAGGATGGTTTGAACGCCATTTCCTGAGGTTAAACTTAGCCGATGCACAGACGGACAGAACCTGCCTAGATAGCGCAATAGTGTCTGAAACTGTATTAGCCCCACTCAGAAAGTCGTCGACATAAAAATCTTGTTGTATTGCCGACTTCACACGACTGTCTTGAACCTTATCTGCTAAGCTTACGAGACACTTCGTTGCCAAGTAGGGAGCGCTCGAGGTCCCAAACGTCAATCTTGACAACGTATAGGTTTGAAGAGGTTCCTTGGGATCGAACCTAAAAATGATTTTCTGAAGAGGTCGTTGGACAGGATTTATTTCTATGGCCCTATACATTTTCTCCACGTCACTTGAGACTACGTACCTATGCTGACGAAAACGTATTAAAATCGATAATAGATCGTCCTGGACTACGGGGCCGACCATCTGTATGTCGTTAAGCGACACTCCCGAACTTGTAGGGGAAGATGCGTCAAACACTACGCGCAGTTTTGTGGTAGTACTGGCCTCACGAATGACACCATGATGTGGAATGAAGTGGACTACAGCGTCCGAAGATGAAAATGTAGGGTCTGTAGTGTCCAAAGTCATGTGACCTAACGATTCATACTCGCGCATGCACTCCATGTATTTATCTCTAAATAATGGATCGCGCTGAAACTTACGTTCTATAGACAAGAAACGATTTTTGGCAGTATTATAAGACTGACCTAAAGTATTGGGATCGCCTTTAAGAGGCATCGTGACAACGAAACGACCATCATCCTTTCGGTATGTGGTGTCTGAAAAAAGCTGTTCGCAATTTCTCTCTTCTAAGGATAAAGAGAGTTTAGAAGAAACAGTGTCAAGCTCCCAGAACTTCATAAGGTCGGGAGTTGACTGAAGATTTGCATGATTGCAAGTGTGTGAGCGTGAGGAACTTGATTGTTGCACAATAGCGCCAGAAACTAACCAACCAAATTTGGTTTCATACAATGAAGGCAATTGTTTACCTAACTTCATAGACTTGCTACATAGAACGTCCCAAAATACTTCAGCTCCGACAAGAATATCCACGGCATTCGGGATATTGAAATTTGGATCTGCTAGCTTAAGACCTGCGGGAAGAGGGAGACGGGAGATGTCTACAAATGAAGACGGCAGCACCGTTGTAATGGCAGGCAAAATATGACACTCAATATCAACCTTGTACGCACAGTAAAAAGACTCAATTGTGAGATTGCAAGACTGTGTACTTGTAGATACATTATTATTAAGACCTGATACCTTGGTACTCGCACCGCGTCGTGACAAACCCAGTTTCTCCGTAAGGCTCTCCGTTATAAAATTGGCTGTGCTGCCGTTGTCCAGCAACAGACGTACAGTGCAGCTCCGGCCCAGCGCGCTGGTCACGGACACCATAGCTGTGGACAGTAAAACATTCGCAGAAGTAGCAAGCTGATTTACAGATAAAGCGACATCTGAAGCAGTAGGCAAGGGATTCTGAATGGGTTGTGAATTACTAGATTCTAAGTGCAAAAGGGTATTATGTTTAGACTTGCAATATTTACAACCCGTTAATTTGCAATATTTGGCAAGATGTCCTGGGCGCAAGCAATTTAAGCAGACTTTAAAATGCTTTGCCTTTTGCATTCTAGTTTCGATAGAAAATCCTCTAAAAGACTCACAAGAATATAAAAAATGTGCTTGGGAGCAAAGCGGACATTTCAATGTCCTTTTATTATTATAATTATTATTCGAATTATTAGAATTTGTATTTTTATGATTTTGAGTGAGATTATTAGAATTACATGAATCCTGATTATTTAACGTTACAATAGATTGATTAATATATAAATTTGAATTAAGATTAGACTCGACAGATTCCAACAAATCAGCTTTCCTGCTTAAAAAATTGCAAAATTGTAACAAAGTAGGATCCTCAGTTAAGGTATTGCGATATTCCTCCCAATTACGACTAGTGCTCATATCTAATTTCTTAGCCATAATAAAAATTAATACTGTATCCCAGTAATTTGTGGGCTGTTTTAATGTTGTAAGTGCTCTTACGTTTTTGTTGGTGACATCTACGAGATTTCGAAGCAACACACTTGATTCTCGTCCTAACGGCTCAACATCAAATAAACATTGTAGATGATTGTTAACTAATAAACGATTGTTGTTGTACCGTTCACACAATAAGTCCCACGCAATCTTGTAATGCTCGCTTTTAAAATCGATATTTTTGATAATTAAGGCTGCGCTGTCTTTAAGAGACGCTCTAAGGTAGTGGAACTTGTTAATGTTATCAATACAACCATTCTCGTGTATCAAAGAAGTAAAAGTGTCTCTAAATTCGAGCCAGTGTTGATAGTCACCGTTAAAAGTAGGCAAATCAATCTTAGGCAAACGAACAAAATTCTGATTGGAAACGTGTGCACCTGAGTTCGAACATCTGGAGCCCGCCACAGACTCCGCACCCGCCGAAGCTGCCAGCAGGCTGCGCGCGCGCGCCACCAGACTGTAGTACTGCCGGTCAAAGTCTTCCCGCTCAGCAAAGGCGGAGGCGGCACCGGCGTCGTCCAAAAGCATCTCGATGTCAGTCTGTAACGCGTCAAATTCCGAATATATGATTTCGAATTTATTTAGACGCTCCTCTATGTCCAAGCGCTGAAGTTGTGAAATATGCGGAATATCTTTTAGCAAATTTAAATAATTGCCAAATATAGTTACTTTGGATTTAATGGAACCTCGCTTTTTAATTAAACCTCTAAGGCTATCCATTTTAGGCTGCTCCAAAGCAGGCTGGTTTTCGACTATGCGAGGCGAAAGCGTAAGTGTAGGGTGATTTTTTCCATCCATTTTATAAGGCAATAAGAATTTTCGTTACGAAAGAAATAAATAAATTCAATAAAAAAATGCCAACGCAGTGATTAAATGCATATAAAAGGAAAGAATGCGCAAGCGTTGACTTGACAGGTAAGCTACGCAGCGGCGACGGTTAGCAACAGGTGATTGCAAATTCAAGGTCAAGACCGCTCGGCCTACCTACGGCGCGCGGATATAAAATTGCATAGAATTCACTAATAGCACTGCGCGCGTTAGATAATAAATGAAATAATTACTTTGTAAGCATTAAAGCGAAGAAAGAAATGGAAGATAGGTACTCACAAAAAAAATTGATTTGAAAAAAATAACGACTTTTCGGCTAAGGAAAGGATGGGTTTATAAATACCTTGATTGGAACGAACTCACTCAAAATACTGTGATCACTCCCTGTAGGCGACGTCGGCTCCCGACGCTCAGCTGTGGTGACGCTCCAGACTTCTTGTAACGGTCTCGTAACGGTTTTTTCCGTCGCGACCGTTTTTTCTTCTGCCACGGCGAAAGTCGTCAGGCAGCAACTCCTAAGACTCCTCTGCGACGATAAGGCGACGACACCACTGACTTCTTGCTTGAAGACTCCAGACAACGATCTTCTAACGGCTTTTCAACTGCGCGACCGTTAATCTTTCTGTCCCGCGAATTCCGTCAGCTGGTCGTCAAAAGGATTCCTCGCGGCGGTTCTTGAAAATGACGGCGAACGAAGGACCACTGTTAAGGCCCTAGTGGGTTGATAAATGAAAGGTTGTGGACTGTATTGCAATAGGGTTTACTCCGAATGTTACAAAGGAATATATAGCTAGAACGCCCGTTGCGTGACGCGTCGCTGAGCCGAGTGGTGCAGACGGCGGCCGCAGCTGACGACCGATGGCGCCACCCCGCGCCCCGCTCCTCTCGTCCCCTCGTCCGGCGCTCGTGCGCCGACAGGGGCCATTACTCAGCTCCGATATAGTTTGGAGCAAATCTGATTACACAGGTACCCTAAGGTAAAAATAATGTTTCATAAAAGTGCTCGCGGATGTTTGGCCGCAATAGGAAATGACGCCACTAGTACATACAAAGAAAACCAAAAAAATAACTTTGAGGGGCCTTTACTCAGCTCCGATATAGTTTGGAGCAAATCTGATTACACAGGTACCCTAAGGTAAAAATAATGTTTCATAAAAGTGCTAACGAATGTTTGGCCGCTGTAGGAAATGGCGCCACTAGTACATACAAAGAAAACCAAAAAAAAAACTTTGAGTGGCCATAACTCAGCTCCGATATAGTTTGCAACAAATCTGATTACACAAGTACCTTAAGGTAAAAATAATGTTTCATAAAAGTGCTAACGGATGTTTGGCCGCTATAGGAAATGGCGCCACTAGTACATACAAAGAAAACCAAAAAAAAAACTTTGAGTGGCCATAACTCAGCTCCGATATAGTTTGCAACAAATCTGATTACACAGGTACCTTAAGGTAAAAATAATGTTACATAAAAGTGCTAACGGATGTTTGGCCGCTATAGGAAATGGCGCCACTAGTACATACAAAGAAAACCAAAAAAAAAACTTTGAGGGGCCATAACTCAGCTCCGATATAGTTTGCAACAAATCTGATTACACAGGTACCTTAAGGTAAAAATTATGTTTCATAAAAGTGGTAATGGATGTTTGGCCGCTGTAGGAAATGGCGCCACTAGTCCATACAAAGAAAACCAAAAAAAAAACTTTAAGTGGCCATAACTCAGCTCCGATATAGTTTGCAACAAATCTGATTACACAGGTACCTTAGGGTAAAAATAATGTTTCACAAAAAGGCTAACGGATGTTTGGCCGCTATAGGAAATGGCGCCACTAGTACATACAAAGAAAACCAAAAAAAAAAAACTTTGAGGGGCCATAACTCAGCTCCGATATTACTTACAGCAAATCTGATTGCACAGATAGCATCAGGGTATTTTATTGTTACAAGAAAGTGATAACAGATCTCTGGCCGCTAAAATGAAAAAACGACGCCACTTGCCCATACAAAAAATCCAAAAAATAAATAACTGCGACAGGCTATAACTCAGCTCCGATATGACTTAGAGCAAATCCGATTGCACAGATAGCATCGGGGTATTTTATTGTTACAAGAAAGTGATAACAGATCTCTGGCCGCTAAAATGAAAAAACGACGCCACTTGCCCATACAAAAAATCCAAAAAATAAATAACTTTGACAGGCTATAACTCAGCTCCGATATGACTTAGAGCAAATCCGATTGCACAGATAGCATCAGGGTATTTTATTGTTACAAGAAAGTGATAACAGATCTCTGGCCGCTAAAAAAAAAAACGACGCCAACTTTACCCAAACCCCTTTGGTATTCTGCGCGCTTTTTTTCGCTGTTTTGTTTTAATTTGAAAATGTAATCAGAGTTTTATTTATTTCCTCGCAAATATGTTATAAAACGTCGTATGACATACGTGCGCTTTGATAATTACAGCCTCTGATTATAGCTCTCGCCTTCGGCTCGAGCTAGCAATAACGCCTCAGCTGTAATTATCAACTTACCGCACTTATATCATAATGTACTATTAACAAAGCTAAAAGTTTGTCAGCGCTTGTTCCCAACATAGAATTTCTTGTTGAATCACGCCATGCTGGACCCCGCCTGTTATTTAGATGATATTCTTGTAAATAGTACCTACAACTACTAGTACTACCTACTCTACTAGTCAAGCCCTTTCATTTGATGCTAATGTTAAGAGACCTATTACATTTCACCTGTATTTTTGCACAAATCTTATCATTCTTATTATCAGCTACTTTTTAGGGTTCCGTAAAACGTAAAAACGGAACCCTTATAGATTCGTCATGTCTGTCTGTCTGTCTGTCTGTCCGTCCGTATGTCACAGCCACTTTTTGCCGAAACTATGAGAACTACACTGTTGAAACTTGGTAAGTAGATGTATTCTGTGAACCGCATTAAGATTTTTACAAAAGTTTTTTAAAAAAACAAAAATTAGGGCTGCCCCCCATACTGAGAACTGAAGCTCAAAAATTTTTTTTTCGTCAAACCTACACGTTTGGGGTGTCTATCGATAGGTCTTAAAAAATGATGTTGAGGTTTCTAATATAATTTTTGTCTACACTGAATAACTTGCGCGAGAGACGCTTCCAAAGTGGTATAATGTGTCCCCCCCCCCCCCCTCTAACTTCTAAAGTAAGTGAATGAAAAAACTAAAAAAAATATATGATGTACATTACCATGAAAACTACCAACGAAAATTAGTTTGAACTCGATCTGATGAGTAGTTTTTTTTAGTACGTCATAAATATACTATTATTAAAACTTCGATCAAAGTTACAACGAACTACAAGAACTATGTGTACTATGTATATTATGTTACTTGCTGGAACGGAACCCTTCATGGGCGAGTCCAACTCGCACTTGGCTACTTTATTTTAAAGTTCAGTTTATTAAGTTTTAAGTTTATGTATTACTAGCAGCGCCCCGCGGTGCTACCCGCGTAGTTCCCGTTCCCGTTGTTTTTCCGGGATAAAAAGTAGCCTATGTGTTCTGCCAGACTATATCTATATTTATAAAAATCAATGCCACTTTTCGTTGTTAGTGAACTCCTCCTAAACGGCTGGAACGATTTGAATGATTTTTTTTGTATACGTTTGTGTAGGGCCCTGGAAGGTTTAGATTCACAAATCAGCCCGGCAGATGGCGCTGCAGTTGATATCTAGGTTATTATTCGAGCGAAGCCGGAGCGGGCCACTAGTAATCTATATGTGTTCCAAATTTCAAAAATCCGTTCAAAGATTAGGACGTGATTGAGCAACAAACATCCATACTTTGACATTTATAATACTAGCAGTGCCCTGCGGTTCCACCCGCATACTTCCCGTTCCCGTCGTTTCCTTTATTTCCCCGGGATAAAAAGTAGTATATGTGTTCTTCCAGACTATAATCTAACTGTATTCCAAATTTCAGCCTGATCCGTTCATAAGTTAGGACGTGATTGAGCAACAAACATCCATACTTTGACATAATTAGTGGGATTGTAGATCATAGCGGCCAATTTTTGCCTTATATTTACCCAACATTAAAATCCCAAAGCAAGTTTTTCACTCGACGACTTGTTTTTGAGCCCATAGATTGAACGATAGCATTGAGTTTTTTTTTAAATAAAGAGTGTTGAGTCGAGCAGGACATGTGCCTGATGGTAAGCAACATGCCTGCCACATGACAGCACAGTGACACGCAGCTATAGAAACATGAAGTGTCCAAAGCATCACCTAGCACTGCACTGCGCTCGTCACCCAGAAATCTAAGATGTTATATCTCTAAGCCCTGTAATTTCTCTGAAAACATTGCCCTTCAAACCGGAACACAGTAATGTTTGCACATTATGGCGGTAGACGCCAAGCAGTAATGTGCAAACTGACTGTGGTACCTCCCCAGGCGTACTCTGCTAAGAGTCCTACCACTACAAAATGGAAAGAAATACAGACTAAATGAAAAACTACTGAGTAAATGAAAAGAAAAAAATATAATAATGTACAATAAACATTGATAACGCTATGAACTAGCATAGCGGCCCCAAAATTTTAATACATTATTTGATTATCTAGAAAAAAAAAACATTATAAGCACAAATTCATTCACAACGCTCTATACTAGAATAACGGCGTATTTTTTTAGATGTTGTAACAATCGCTTTTTTAAAGGTTTTTAAGTAGTTATTTTTCAAAATAGTAAAAATATTCAAATTTCTTAGAAAGTAATGCTTATTTTGATATAATGTTTTCATAATAATAGCTATGCAGTAATGAGATGTACGCCGTTCTGGAAATTCTGGATTTTTCATAGACCGATGAAATTCTAAAGATAATTTAATCGACTTCAAGTTGAAAGCATGCAGGCGACATTATAACGTTGCATGCTAATGCGTTGAATTTAAATTTCATGGTCTACTTCAATTTCAATGTTTCCAGAGAAATTACAGGGCTTAGAGATAGAACAACTTAGATCTCTGGGTTGACGAGCGCAGTGCAGTGCTAGGTAATGATTTGGACTCTTGCATGTTCCAATAGCTGCGTGTCACTGTGCTGTTATGTGGCAGGCATGTTGCTTACCATCAGGCACATGCCTTGCTCGTCTGGTCACAATTTTTTTTAAAATAAAAATCGACCGTGTTGTTTTTATAATGCTCCTACACTACCAGTACCAATAAGCGAACACCTCCACTCCACGTGGATGCACACCCTAACGTCCCTAACTCATACTCAGACGAAAGGTCTTTTTTTTTTTTTTTCCCCAGGGAAAATTCTTTATGAATTCCACCCAGCTTCAGGGCTAACCGGGTGGATATGTGGGATTCTCTGCTAGATAGCAGCCTACCCACTAAAAACCCTGGGGTGTTTCGTCCGTGCGCTTGTTTGCCGGAGCTACGGGATCGCTTTCGCACTCTACCGCGGCCCCGGCGGCCAGGAGTCCTCCAGGACTCGTTCCCGTTTATAGAAACTTTTCTTTAGTTTGGCGCACAGGAACACTGCACGCGCCTTCACAAGGGTTATACTTGTGTAGTGGTGGATCCCCGTAAGTCCACCACCCAAGATCCTTTTTCATGGGGGTCGAAGAAGGGCATGTTATATCCTCCTCCGGCGCCCAGGACGTCGTAGGCGCATAGGGAGATCAGACGCGATTTCCCGTTCGCGCTCGGCTGTTTCCTTTTTTAACATTACCTGTTCGCAAAAGGAAACAGCCGCTTCCCACGATCTCTCACTTGCGAGCATTGAATGTATCAATGTTGCAAGAGAGAGATCGTTTCCCACAGCTGGCACAAGAACCTGACGCTCACTCGTTCATGCTGGGCATTCCACCAACGTGTGCTGCGCTGTGTCCTCCTCGCAGCTGCAATGGTGGCACATGGTCGTCGCTTCTCTTCCGGCTATACGGCACAAGTACTTTCCGAAGCATCCATGCCCGGTAAGCACCTGTACCAGCCGGAAGGTAAGCGAGCCATGTGCCCTGTTCAACCAATTTTCGAAAACGGGGTGAACTGCTTCGATGGTCCAACTTCCAGCTCCAGGATGAGCCAGTCGTTCCTTCCATTCTTCCTACATAGAGAAACGAGCGTGGCTTTTCCACACTTCAACCTCTTGCGTCGTTGGACACTGCCCTTGTTGGCGGAGATCCCTACGCCAAGTCAAGTACATTTTCGCATGGATCTCCGCCTCCAAGTCCCACGGAGGTGACCCAGCTAATAGGCATGCCGCTTCGCCGGATATGGTGCGATAGCCTCTAATGCAGACGAAAGATCTGCACCAACTTATACAACTCCGCTACTACCCGACATTAAATAAAATACACTCAAATATAAGCTTTATGCCATGCCTGTTAAGATATAAATTACATTGGCAACACCAAATAGCATACCGCTCGCTGATTGCCGCCTGCTAATCTATGTCGTCAATGGAATCTATATCTTAATGACATAACAGGCTTAGTGGCAGCGGAGTCATATTTAAGTGGGAGTAGATTTTAAGTGCGCGAATTCCAAGGAAATTAATATTTTATAATTTTTCAGACACTCTGAAGGTCGGCAAAGAAGGTGAAGCTCCAATGTACACTTACTCAGACCAAAATCTCAAGAGTGTTCGTTACTTTGCGATGTGCTCCTGGGGTACGACTAGGGCGAAGTTTCTGTTCGATTGCCCGATTCCAGTTCAAAATCCAGAGCTGAACGAAATAGCCCATTCATGTGCGCATTAACGACTAGTTTGAGATTTTACCTGTTATGTTTAGAAAAGTAAAACCCAAATTCTACAAAATATTGAAAAAAAATGGTTGTCGGTAAAGTCGGGTTACTGACGTTAGTTGAACGTGACAACTTCAACTACGCCTTAGAGCGAGGTAACGCCGGCGGCGAGGTAACGGCGGTAACGATACATGACGTCATGTTTTGCGGGCGTGCAGCCGGCTTCATCAAATTATAAGACGTTGTCACGTCAAAATCGCACGATGTTTCTATCTTTCATTCGCCATTGGAAATAGGAAAGCGCCGTACTATTCACAAAAATGACAGTTGGGCGGACGATCGATGTGCGAAAAAATAGCCGTAAAAATGACATTTTCATTTCGATCCAATGTATCTACTTTTGTTGCGACCATAGCTAATATTTATATTTGAGCATTTTAAACTGTTTGTGGTTTAATCTTTACTAAAACCTGGTAATAATAACCCACGCAAATTGATGTGCAAAAAGCTTAACCTATAGCCTAGTTGAGGATTAAGCCTCATATAATTACAATATTAATAAAAAAAAAATTAAACGATTTATTTCTGTCTTTATCTTAAAAATGTAGACTAACTAGTGAATGATAATCAAATATATTTTAAGAGGTCTTTGATACACGTTTGGGTTTGGGACTATCAGTTCAGATGCTCGCAGCGCGCGGCGGCCATCCTGTACTCTCGAACATCCTCACCCTAACCTCGCCCCACTACCGGTGGTAGTTCAGGCTTAGGTTTATTTAAGGTTTCTATACTTTTTATATGCAATGTGTAACCTGGAAAGTAGTTAACGTGCTGCTCACAACATTCTAGCTGTTAAGTTCTTAAATTGTTACACTTAATATTTTTTTAATTTAAAAATAAATATGTTTATAGAAAATATTTTGATGTTTTATAGTTTTTAAGAATACTATGGCAATAAATGAATACGGAATTATAAATCAACATTTTATTTAAACTAAAAATTGTAATATGTACATGTTTTTGTACAAATAATTAATAATAAATAAATGCTCTTACGAACGAGTGTTGTAATATTAAGTGTCACGTTACCTACACGATAGCGCATGAATGATAAATAGGTAACATAAATTGATACGTTGCAAGTATCAAAGGTCTAAGTGCGTGGCTGATGGAAAGCAATATGTGTGTTCATAACAACCCATAGACACGTAGCTATTGGAACATGAAGAGTCCAAACCATACTCAATACTCAATCATTTATTGCGTCATTATGGTACAGACAAAATTAATTACAAGGAAACAAGTAATCAGATTTAGGACAAAACTAAGTTGTAACACAACGTACCCCAACCGGGCATTGCAATGTGACATTTTGGAGCAAAGCGTTTTATTTCACAGTCAAATAGGTATTTAATATTCTTCCTCGGAGAAGTTTAGGTCATTAGTAAAAAACTCGGATAAACTATGATAGGCTTTTGAAAACAGCAGATCTCTCAAAGTCCTGACAAACCTACGCTCATCCTCAATTTCCTTAAGTTTATTGGGAAGTTTATTATAAATTTTTGTAGCCATCGCATGCGGACCGGTACTATGTAAAGTTAGTTTTGATGTCGGTACATTTAAGTTATGCTTGTATAATGTCCTAATAGGGTAGCGCCAGTTGTCTGCTACTTTATCAAATAAAGGAGACGGCTCATTTCTGCCCCAAGTCGTTTTAAGTTTATGTACTTATTAGCCCCGAAGACCTAAAAAAGTTATTTAATTAAAATAACATAATTAAAAAATGCAAACTCTACATTCAATACTAACGTGCCAAGCGGGGATTGCAAATTGGTGTGATTAAAAAGTACTTTAATGACTGTTCTCAGGTTTAAAAAAAGTGAATAAAATTGACACAACATCCGATTCGTTCGAAACTCGATTCGTTCGAAACTCGCACAACACAAGGAATTTCGTTATTTTTCCAAAGGTTTCCTAATTTTCTTGTGGTTTTGCCGAATCTCCGGTCCTTCTGCGTTGAGTCGACTTTATTTTGAGCACATTATGTCGCCAAGTAATGAATTTACTACCTTCTTTTAGTAGTAAGTAAATAATCACGTTCTTGATTACCTACTTCGGGCGTTATTTTTTCAACGTTTTAGTTGATATCTTTCAAACCCCGCTATGCAGAATAAAAACATCAACGGCTCCTCAATATATATTAAACATCCTATACAATGATCCAATTTTGGTCAAGTCTCCTGCACTTTTACTGTGGAGCAAATGTCAATGGAAAATGGGCCGTCTCCTTTAGTATGTTAGCTTACTTCTTTGAATTTCAGTAGCGACTAAATTCAGTCGGCTAAATATAGCCAAGAGTAATAAGTATTTAAAACAGCTTCACTTATACATAATATATAAACATCAGGCCTTCTTTCTCAAGGACAGAGTCAAGTCACAATCCACCACGCTGGCCCAGTGCGGGTTGGTGGATGACACATGACTTCGAAAGATTCTAGGTAAGTACATGTTGATCGGTATATGGGTATGTACCTCACGATGTTTTCATTCACCGTTTTCAGTTAGCGGCATTACGCATATGACTTAGAAATGGCAGTGGTGCGACTGGTGCGCGTGGTTTTGAACCCGGGGTCTCCGGGTCGGCAATCACCATTCTTCCGACTACACCTGCCGTAATTTAAAACAGCTTCAATAGATTATATTTTCCGTGTAGCAAAAGCCTCTCAAAATGTATTTATTATTATCGTTCACATTTGATTTAATGTGTAAACATTACGATTTTACGATATAGTAAAAGATAAATTAAGTCAAAGATTATTTATTAATTTTATAACTACTGGAGGCTTAAGTACCTACGTTCAGCTCAGGACGAGTGTGGATTAACAAGAACAAAATTAAACATTTTGGTTTACCCCCTACTATCTCGGATTTGTAATTTGTCAAAAACCCTACTAGTCAAGCCCTCTCATTTGATACCCATATTGAGGAAGGTTGTGA
The DNA here is from genome assembly GCA_963693475.1 of Ectropis crepuscularia. Taxonomy (NCBI): domain Eukaryota; kingdom Metazoa; phylum Arthropoda; class Insecta; order Lepidoptera; family Geometridae; genus Ectropis; species Ectropis crepuscularia. The sequence continues at coordinate 5,578,603 of OY856368.1, read as the reverse complement.
AAAAGTATTTTTCATCCCACCAGCTCGGAAAGAGTACTTTTGCTCCTCGATATCAGGGCGCAAAAGTCGTTTTTACCCTCTAGAGGTTAAAGTAAATTTGAATTTAGAACATCGTGTGTACTGAGGTTTTGAATTCAAAACATAATTTAACCTATTTATTTCTACCTCCTTGGTGCCGAATTCATCATACATTTATTTTTAATTTGTTAAAAACTCATACTCGGAACCTCTTTGGTGTACTTTTTTTTAAATGCTTTGCGCGCAATTTTCTTTTCACGTATGGAGGATAGAGGTAAAGAAGTTATTTCAAATGGCAAAACATTTTGAAATGCTATGAATGAATCAATTGTAATCGAATTGAAGTATGCCGAGTTGCCGAGTTAAATAATTAAATATTATTGACTACTAAAATAGTAACTAATAGATAATTTCAACTACTTGTACAGTACAAAATAATGTAGTAAATTTAACATCAAATAAATAATTACTATTTTGAGAAAACATGTAGGTACTTAGGTACAATATATATTTTGAAGTCAAAACTTCTTTTGGCGCGCCAAAGACAGATTTTTCGTGGGCTGTCAATTTAATTCTAGCGTCACGCTCGGGAATGATAAGAAATCTTCGGGTAAACTCGTGACCATAGCCAATGGCCATCTAGAAATGCCTCAGCCTTTCCCATTGGCCATTTAAAAATGTGTCAGCATTTCTAGATGGCCATGCTCATAGCCACGCCCTCTGGTTTCACACGCGTAGTTTCCAAAGTAAAAATCAAATTCTGAGTTATATGTTACCACTATCTATCGGCAGTGCCTATGACTGCCAATTTTTTTCATGAATTCTGAATAGTACGTTTATTAATTTCCTTTAAAATGTACCTTGATGCAATTTTAGCGCTACTATAATTTAATGCATTTGGGCGGACACTTTTTCATGTACACATGAAACTCCTTACCTCAATCGGCAACTCTCCATATTTTCACGTCATATTGTTATTGTTAAAACCATGGCTAAATAAACTTATGTTTAAAACTTATAAAATTGAATGCAAGTTAAAAACCGAAATACCATAATAATAAGTGATTCTAGTGACCAAGAAGTTTATTTAACGCCAACAGAATCGACTGAAACTGAAAATGCGCAAAGCGTTTAGTAATTTCCTCGCTAGGGGGGGATAAAAAATTACGTGTTACACTCGAGTGCAAAGATTTTTCACCTTGTGCCCTTTTGATTCCCTTGCTACGCTCAGGATTCTAATTTTTGAATCCCTCGCTACGCTCGTGATTCAACTTTAGAATCCTTCGCTTGCTCGGTCATCAAAATTGAGCACGCGGTGAAAAAGCCACTTTGCACCCTCGACAATTTTTCCTTGTCGCATGATTTTCGTACGGCATTGCGATGGATTAGGAGAAGTATTCAAACTGTATGGAACCAATGCCGTACGTAATCAAATGCCCAAATTTAATCTGTAAATCGTCGGAAAATCACGAATTTTTCCGACAAACTAATAATTAAAAAAAGACGTGTGGCACTCGGGGACTGCCGCGGTAAAGCTATTGCATGCATTTTTTATCAACTTATGCAATTATATTTTTTTAAATTTGATTTCTACAGTATTTTTGGGATAATGTTGAGTCTGAATCACATTTGTTTTTATCATAATCAATCTATTCTATGTCATAATGCTGGAAAGGTTGAGTACAAAATAATATAAACTCATTAAGGTAAAATTTCTACAAAAGATTGAATACAAAATGCTACTTATTTACATTAAGGTTAAAGTTATACAACGAGATTAAGTACAAAATATCACTTATTTACAGCAATTATTCAAAACAATCTCAAAATCAAATGAGTCAAACAAACTCTCTTACATCTTCATACTGTCATATACTTCTCTTAAAATGAATCACACTAACTAAATAAATATTGGTGGACTATTCACACACATGAAAATCTGACCCCAAACTAAGCAAAGCTTGTACTATGGCGGCCAGATAGCTGATATAATACTTATACAGTTTTAAATACATACTTGCTACTAGCTTTACCCGCAACTTCGTCTGTGCAAAATAAATATTAAGGTAATAATACAATTTCATCAAAATCGGTTCTGTTGTTTAGATGTGAAAGCGTAAGATACATTCTTCCCCCATTTCAACTCCAATTTCATCCCCATACAGGTCGAAATTACAAAATTGCTAGAACAAACATTTATTTGCTTCGTGTCAAGTGTCTATATATTATACAGAGTTTCATGGTTTTATCTTCAACGGTTTTCATATTGACATTCATCCCCCATTTCAACCTCAATTTCACCCCATACAGTTCGAAATCACAAAATTGATAAAACAAACATTTAAGTGCTTCGTATCAGGTATCTAGAGACAAAATTTGATAACTTTGAAAATCACGAATTTTCATACAACAGTTCATCCTTGTTTCACTCTCTTAGGGGTTGAATTTCGCAAAACCCCGTCTTAGTGAGCGCCTACGTGCTAAAAGGGACCTCCATACAACATTTCAGATTCCTAGCATTTGTAGTTTCTGAGATTCCTTGATGAGTGACCTTTCGCTTTTATATTTATAGAAGACTAGCGGCCCGCTCCGGCTTCGCTCGAATAATAACCTAGATATCAACTGCAGCGCCATCTGCCGAGCTGATTTGTGAATCTAAACCTTCCAGGGTCCTACCCAAATATATACAAAAAAAACATTCAAATCGGTCCAGCCATTTAGGTGGAGTTTACTAACAATGAAAAGTGGCATGTATTTATATAGATAGATAAAATATGAAGAAACACCCAGCCACAGTGCAAACATATTTTTTTTATAATGTGACTCATCACTCTATATTATAAACGAGCAGGACATGTGCCTGATGGTAAGCAACATGCCTGCCACATAACAGCACAGTGACACGCTGCTTTTGGAACATGAAGAGTCCAAATTATTACCTGCAGCACTGCACTGCGCTCGTCACCCAGAGATATGAGATGTATTATCTGTATGCCCTGTAATTTCACTGGAAACATTGCCCTTCAAACCGGAACACAGTAATATTTGCACATTACTGCACTGGGTGGGAATCGAACCCACAACCCTCGGCTTCGCAGGCAGAGCTACTATACCCACTAAGCTCATGGCTTCTAATTCGCTCGCCAGTCTAATTCACTAACATAAGATTATTTTTATTAGTTTATTATTACATCATTATACAACTGTTAATGTTTATTTTTTTTTTATTTTCCTGTTCAATTCAATTCATTTATTCGAACCATAAATCCATAAGAACATGTGGTAACGTCATTTACAAAAAATCAAAGAATCTGTGTACATAATAAGATAACCACATAACAGCGCAGTGACACGCTGCTTTTGGAACATGAAGAGTCCAAATTATTACCTGCAGCACTGCACTGCGCTCGTCACCCAGAGATATAAGATGTATTATCTGTATGCCCTGTAATTTCACTGGAAACATTGCCCTTCAAACCGGAACACAGTAATGTTTGCACATTACTGCACTGGGTGGGAATCGAACCCACAACCCTCGGCTTCGCAGGCAGAGCTACTATACCCACTAAGCTCATGGCTTCTAATTCGCTCGCCAGTCTAATTCACTAACATAAGATTATTTTTATTAGTTTATTATTACATCATTATATAAGAACATGTGGTAACGTCATTCACAAAAAATCAAAGAATCTGTGTACATAATAAGATAAAATAACTAAGGTATAATACAATTTTGTGTTTATGGTGTGCTTTAGGATTCAGATTTAATTTCTGCCATTGACTTTGATTTTTTCTTACATACATTATACATTGATAAATATATGTACAATGATCCCTTCATTGCTATCATACTAAAGTTGTTATGTGGTGAAAATCTCCCGTACTGATTCTCTAGCTGATAAATTATATAAACCATGGATTGCTCTCTTTTGCAATATAAAAACATAGTTCCTGTCCGCAGCCTTTGGCTGTAGCTTCTTCCACAGATTTATCATAGGCACAGGTATTTTCAGATGAAGCTGCTCCTTATCCCATATCCAAGGCTGTTTCATATTTTATTGTGTTCAGGACATACGCGACACTTGACAGTACACACATTTAGATCTCTTTTTATTTGGACATATCCAACAGCATCTGAAACAAGCAAACAAACGCTTATTATATTTTACGCACATAACCTAACTTTGTAAACAGTGTTAAAGATGAAGTTCTAAGCCGAAAATCATCTATTACATATTTATGTACTAGGCTGCTTTATGTATTATACAGAGGTAAATAGTATTAAACGTAAAACTGTACTTACAAAGATGTTTTCACGTTCATGAATTATTCTGAACTACAAAAGTCTTTGTTTCTTGATTGCAAAAAAGTTTGCCTTCTTTGGTTAATTGGAACTACCTATTCCCTTTAGTAAATCCAGATTCCATATTGTTAAGCCAAAACATCTCAATTATAGCACGCTTCTTGGAACATGAAGATTTTCAGCTTTTTCACTATATTTTGCTTTTATGGCACTTTGTTTTTTGTTTATTCATATTTAGTGACATTGACATTCATTTACATCCAAAAATTTTAAACGTCGCGAAATCAGTGTTCCATCTACTCAAAATATTTATCCCTAAACTTAAGTTAAATTAAAAATCCCTAAAATTGATTAAATAGTGAGCTAGTGAGCTTTTACGCTGACATTATTGCTTCATTGATATACCTATTCCAAAATATGCTATGATAATAGCCGTTAGAAAGTTAGGCTTTGCTCAATAAATAATATTTCATTAAATTGCAATGGGTGTTCGCACAAAATAAAAGACAGATGCTATTTGAAATGCTCGATCTGTAATTATTTTTACGACCTCGTCTGTGCTAAAGTATCCGAAACACGGTTCTTCATGATGGAGCCCGAAAGGAAACAAACTTGGTCGTGTGCACCCTGTATTCATAAAAATCTAACAATACAGGACAATAATACAAATAATGTTACATTCCGAAAGCCAAGAGTATATCGATGTCTATCTATGGAAAACGTATCAATAAATAACGAAACGTTGGATGAGAGCTTCCAAGATGCTACATTTGGCACCCCAAAATTAAATAATCAAGAAACTTTACCAAATGTTCAATCTCAATTAAATAATCAAGTTGAGGAATTGACAACCCAACTTATAAAAGCAAGAACGGAGATAAATAAGTTACTTTCGGAAAATAAGAACTTAAGATGGTCAATTGAAAAATTACAAGGCGTGAAAACTAACGAAGAAAGCTCGAGTTTGATTAAAACAAGTTGCTTGAAAATCAAGGACTCAACCAACAGCTTAGACACGACGCTGACAGCTCAGTTTGATCTTTCGAAACCATATTATACTTCTTCACCAGCAGCTATACCAGTAACGGACAGCTTTATGCCTTCAAAAAACCTACAAAAAAAAGTGACAACTGAAAATCAACAACTTCTCAGCTACCGTGACAGTCTAGTGGCTCCACCTAGAAAGACTCAAAACTACAACTTGGAAAAAAGTATATCACCAAACCTCAGATCGGATATATTAATGTCATCTGAAACTAAAAAATGCAAGTCTCATCTGAAAAACAATGAAATAAGGACAAATTCAAAGAAAATTAAACCAAAAATTATTATCATTGGTGATCAAAGCTGTTATGGTGCGGCTAAAGCTTTAATGGACCTTAGGAAGAGGCACATTAACACCAAAGAGTACGATATTTGTACCTACTTGTTTCCTGACGCGCCATCTGATTACATCCTGGCGAACTTCAAGACTCTTGGCGGCAAACTTAATGATGACGATTGGTTAATTTTGTCTTTAGGCGCGAATGACGTAAATCCGACCAATTTTCTTATTGAAATGTCTACGTTCTTTAAAAAATATTCAAATACAAATATAATTGTTGTAGGTGTTGCTGAAAACAGATATCTGAACGAGTCAAAACTAAATCAAAAGTTAAGAATAATTCTTCAAAATTTCCGCCACTGTTATTTCCTTTCAGCTCTAAATTCCTCACACCTTTATCAAGCATCTCCAATGAAAGGTACACTAGCGCTAGGCAAAGCTCTGAATAATCTCATCAATACATACGATTACGAAAACTGTTACATAGGTAGAAATATCATGAAGTCGACAAAAACAAAGTCGTTACTTAAACCTGGTACTATACCTTATTACTTTTTAAAAGCCAACAATGTAAAAGCTGCGTCTATATCCCAACAATCAAAAACAGAAACATATAAGAAGGATCACTGTAATAAACCAACACCTGGAACAATACCCTTTTATTTCCAGAAAAGTAAAAGAAATAGTAAAATGGCAGTAGAACGCACGACCAGCCCCGCTAATGTAATTTCTAGTCCCACCGCCACTGATCCATTTTTTCGTGACCAGTGAGAAAAAATCAATAAATTATTTTAACATTGCACATCTGAATGTCCAAAGTATTAAAGCGAAAAAAGACAAGTTAGAATTATTTATAAAAACGAACCCCAGTGTCGATATATTTTGTTTCAGTGAAATTTATCTGAAAAATTGTGAAGTTGAGGTATTTCAACTTGAAGGCTTTAATAAAGCTACACATTTTTGTAGGAAAACCATGAGACAAGGAGGTGTTGCTATTTATGTAAATCCATCAATTACTTACCGAAAATTGGATTGGATATCAGAAATGTCTGTAGAACGTCATTTTGAATGCTGTGGGATATTTGTGCCAGACTTAAAATATATTATAGTTTGCGTGTACAGAACACCAGATAGTAATTTTAATCTATTTCTGGAGAGCCTAGAAACACTGCTTGTAAAATTAACTTCTAGACCCCGTTGGAACACGAATAAGATAATAATTCTGGGTGACTATAACATAGACTTAATGCAAAACAATAATAGAAGCAAATTATTTATAAGTACATTAAAAAGCTATAATATTCATCCTACTATACAAGACGCAACTAGAATAACAAACAAAACGAAAACATGCATAGACAATATACTCACTAATCTGAAACGGTATAAGGCCAATATATTAGATGTTGGTATATCTGACCACACTATTCAACTACTTAGTGTCCCTAGTAACTTAAGTTTCAGGGAAAAATACTGGTTTAAACATAAAAGGAAAGTGGACGCAAATATGAGTCTGTTCCTAAAATATTTATCTCAGATCAGTTTTGCCAAAGTATACACTCATAACAATGCCAACGAAGCATACAATGAGTTTATTCACTTATATAGCCTTATATTTGATTTATGTATCCCTCTAGAACAAGTAAGAATTACACATAAAAAGAACCCAAATTGGATATCTAAGGGTATTATTTTAGCAAGCAAAACTAAACGCAATATGTACTTAAAATGCCGCAGAAATAGAAACCAAAATAATTTGGCAGCCTATAAAAAATATTCCACCACTTTTAAAAAAGTAACTCGTTTGTCACGTAAAATTGCTAATATTAAATACATAAACAGAAGTACCAATAAAAATAAGGCAACGTGGGGGATTATCAAAGGTCATACATCTCAGACTAACAATATAAAAACATCAGTTGAAAAACTAAGGATTGATGATGTAGATATAACAGATCCTATTAAAATTGCTTCAACTTTCAATAACTATTTCGTAAATAAGGCAAAACAAACACATAATAATAGAACACAACATAAAACACTCAATAACAACTGCAATACTATATTTCTCGAGCCAGTTACCCGCCAGGAAATAAAAATGTTGTAAAAGTGTTAAGAAATAAACAAACTGCCGGATATGACGGTATTTCTGTTCATGTAATAAAAAATAGCATCGACTTTATAGTAGAACCACTAACATACATAATAAACATGTCCATAGAAACTGGCTGCTTCCCAGATAGTTTAAAGAAGGGACTAATTTTACCATTGCACAAAAAAGGTTCAACGCTTGAGATGGGTAACTACAGGCCCATAGCCATATTACCAAGCTTTTCAAAAATATGGGAAAAAGTACTATACAGGAGAATCATTTCATTCTTAGATAAAAATAATATTCTAAACGTTAACCAGTTTGGTTTCCGTAAAGGCAAAAATACAACTTCTGCAATCTTTAAACTGCTTAAACAAGTATGGGACAAATTAAATGAAAAAAAAACTGGCATTGCCCTCTTCATAGATTTATCTATGGCATTCGATTGCGTTGTACATAAAACTCTTTTAGTGAAACTTGAAGGTATTGGGATTAGAGGCAAAGCGTTAGAATTAATAGATTCTTACTTAAAAAACAGATGCCAAGCCACCATTATAGAATCCTATAACAAAAGAAAAAAGACTATCGAGCTAATCCAGTCAGAATTTGAAAACATAGGCTTAGGGGTGCCACAAGGTAGTATACTGGGGCCTTTGTTGTTCCTAATTTATATCAATGACCTACCATCTGTTACCGATTACTTGTGTGTCATGTTTGCCGATGACGCAACAATTTTCATACCGCAAAATGATCAAATTTCCGCAGAGTACGAAAAAGAAATTAATAAAACACTCAACAAAACTTCGAATTTCTTAAGTTCTATTAATCTTTCACTAAACTCTACAAAAACCAAGTTTATGCAATTCGGAAGTTGTAAAAAAATACCATTAAATTTAAATATTAATCATGACAATGAAGTAAATGAGGCAAACTTTTTGGGTGTCACTATAGATAATTGTCTAAACTGGAAAGCTCATCTCAGCAAAATTAGAAGCAAATTAAGCAGTTCATGTTACGCACTGTCTGTTTTAAGTGGTATTGCATCAAGAACTGTAGCAATAAATGCTTATTATGGGTATGTTTATCCGATATTAAGTTATGGGATACTCTTTTGGGGTAACTCTGTGGAAGTACAGTCCATATTTGTGCTCCAAAAAAGGTGTCTACGCAACATATTTCGAATGAAAAACACGGAAACATTACGTGAGGTATTTAGATGCAACAACTTTTTTACGTTGACTAGTATTTACATTCTAGAATTGTGCACGTTTGTTCAAAATAACAGGCAATTATATTTTATGGACAAATCGACTCGTTCAGATAATCTACGCACAAAACACAGATATAATTTATGTGTACGTCAGATTAATAACACAATGTACGAAAAAGGTACATTCGCAAGCGCAATTAAGGTCTACAACCACTTGCCACTGAATCTGAAAACTTTGACTGGAAATACATTTAAAAACAGTCTAAAAAAGTGGTTGATCTCTAAAGGATATTATGATCTCAAAGAATATTTTAATAATAGAAATGTATAAATAACAACTAAATAACTATCCTTTCCCTCTTTGTCCCAGTCTATTTTCAATTTGTGTATTTATTATTAAAATGTATAATTTTATAATTAGTAATAATGATTGTGTTTTGTATTCAATGTTAAAAATGTGTAATTTTATAATTAGTATAATAATTATTGTGAGTTTTTAATGCACAAAATCATTGTATATTCGTAATGGATAAAACTGTTGGAACTATTTAAAATTGTAACATCTTATACCTGTACACAGTTTATACAATAAAGCCTATTCTATTCTATTCTATTCTATAAGTTATTTTCCCGTTCTCTACGTACTCAAATCCACTACGTATCACGGGAAATCCGTTAAGTTGGCAACACTGCTAATAGCATTTAGACTGTAAAAGTAAAATCATAAGATTGAAAGTCGAATGACCGAGTGGGGAGGACGGCGTGACAGTCTTCCCTCCCTCTTTTTTTGTGAACATAAGAAAGAGATGCACCATTAGTAACAATCGGTCTCCAGGCCCGCGATAAAAGCTATGCAATAGCTTAAAACTTAATATAGGCAAAGATTGCTTGCATCTAAACTTGATTCGGAATTCAGTCCACTAACCTTGCTTCTGAATTCAATTGACTAAATTTAACCAGGTACCTATAATAGGGCTTTTAACTTTTATATTGTTGTCTCTCTTTTTTCACTTAAATAATAGACACAGCAACATTACAGCAACGCTAACGCCGTTTTTTGTTGATATTTAAATTGATGGTAGATTGACGGGTCAGATGCTTGTGGTGGTTATCCTCTATGTTCGAAGGTCATCACTCTACAGGACAAAAAGGTTTGTTTACAGTTAGCTAAACTTAGACAGTATAAGTTACGGCTGGTCTAGTCGGGAGAACGGCGGCTGCCGATCCGGAGACCCCGGGTTCAAACCCCACACGCACCACTGTCTTTTCGAAGTCATGTGCGTAATGCCGCTAACTTAAAACGGTGAAGGAAAACATCGTGAGGAAACCGACATGTACCTAGAATCTTTCGAAGTCATGTGTCATCCGCCAACCCGCACTGGGCCAGCGTGGTGGATTATGGCCGTAACTCTCTCCTTGCGAGAGAAGGCCCCGAGTCCCAGCAGTGGGAACGTTTAGTGGGCTGTTGATGATGATGATGATGAAATTTAGTCTACTGAATTCATAAGCAAATTTAGAACTAAGGTTAATCGATTGAAATCAGAAGCAAGCAATTCTCGCTACTGGATTAAGTACCTACGAATCTAGTATAAGTATCTTAAGAATCTAGTCCCTCTCCCCAACCTTTCAAGGCGGTGTGGATGATAGGTACATATATGAGTGACAGAAAAGTAATAATACAATTTCTCTGAAAACGAAACGGATTTCAATTGAAAAATCACTGTGAGTTTGATTTTTAAATTGAAGTCGGGTGAGTTCACTAATAATAAACGAAAACATACCAAGGAGTCTACCGCCGTCCTAGCTTTGATGTTTCTCTCTCTTTTCTTTTCACTTGAAATGATAGAGACCGCATTAGCAAAGCGATAGCCGATGTAGTTAGGCGATAGAAGCGCAAGACGTCTACTCTATTTCTACGAAAACTATATTTGGAGAAAAAACTTGCGACTTTCCTACTCTCGTTCTACTTCCTTTCGTCAGATACAACATTGTTTGGCATTTAAATATTCTAAGCATACTCTAATTAGTGTAGGCTCAGAACATTTAAACGGACAAAACGACGGATTGAAGTAGAATCGCAGTAGGAAAGTCGCGAGTTTATTTCGACACACACACACACACCCTCACACATACATACACACACGCGCAACCACAACACTCCCGTTGTTTTAAAAATTAATAAATTAGAATGAAGTCAATTTTAAAGCCGATGTTGTATAAACATTATCCATCTGGACCTTAAGTAGGGCTACTGGATAACAAATAAAGAGATATAAGTAAGTAGATTAGCTTTAATATTGTATTTATAACATTAGTACAGATATCAATGGAAAAGTTTTAAGCTTTTGCAGGACAATCATATAAAAACTTCGCATCGTATGCGCCATAAGAGCTCATGTCGAAGTACTTGATTTGTCGTAGTCTAATGTCATGGTAAATGATGAAGGGTTCTTCGCCTTCCTTGGCGAATGTCATCACGTCTAAAACAGAAATGGAAGACACGATCAATCAACATCACAAAAAAAAAAAAAAAAATATTGGAGAAAGAAGGTGTTTCCAGAACGCTGACTGTTTGAACACGTTAGATATTCAAGGATATGATGAATAATAGTCACATGAAGGGCTTAAAATATATACATAGTTATAAAAATACAAATAAATTTCACAGAAATAGATGATATACTCTAGTTTGTTTTTTGACGTGATAACGTCTTATAATACGATGAAGCCGGCTGCACGCCCGCAAAACATGACGTCATGTAACGTTACCGACGACAAGGTAACGACCGTCGATCGTTACCTTGTTACAGTTGTATTAATTATTTCGACCAGTGGTTCAAGCGAGGATGTAGCTCAGTGGTAGAGCGTTCGCTTTGCATGTGAAATGCCCCGGGTTCGATCCCCGGCATCTAAAAGCTTTTTTGCATTGTTTTGATTGAAAATGACTAAATTCTACTGATTACTTTTTACATACAAATCTATTAAACAAATGAAATTAAAATTTTCTTTTGAAAAATGCTACCATTCCATCAGTATTTTCTTAAGACGTTGTCACGTTCTATCGTCAGTAAACCGACTTTACAGACAAACATTTTTTTTAATAACAAAACTAGTGAAACAGGGAATGTTGTTTTTACACCGCCACGATAACAGTATCGTGGGCGGTAACGTAATAGAGATAAGTTTGTTAAAATAAAAATAAATCGATAGGAATATCAACATTTTTTACTCGTCATTGTTTGATGGTTTATGGTCATCGCGTCAGCGAGAAAACGCCTATTGTGTGTGTGAAATTAGTTATGATAGTAATTTAGTAATAATGCCAAAAATGGAAGAAATAAGGTGTAGTTCGATTAGTCAGCTCGTGATTGGAAACTTTTGTCTCAACTCTCACCATTACTCGTGTGCACGAGAACGTAAATCTAATTCACGAAACTACATCGAAGTATAACTGATTCGCTCCAGCATACAACCATAATAAATTGATAATACTAGTATAAGGTAAAAGCACCTTATTCCGTGGGGTTCTGGAATTGGCATCATATTCCGAGGTATTTAAAAATACGGCATTTACAAGAGATTTAATAGCTGAAAACTAATGAAAGATCTTTCGTAACAAAAATAACATATCTTTGCGTAGTTATATCGTCAAATAAGTAGTGTCATGTGTATACGTTTTGAAATTATCGGTTAGTATTGCATCAGAAGCTGGTCCAAACGCACACTTCATACGTTTTGGACCCTGTGCACGCGAGTACCATATTTTTTCAAATAGTGTTATTGTCGGGTTTTTTTTGTACTGTGTGTCTACTCCTTTCAGGTAAATTATTGTAAAAATATCTTTTAAGCCAAAAACACATAGCTTTTGTGTATTTTTCTGAGTAAATTAAGTAAAAAAATGCATTTCGAATATACCGCGGAATTAGGTGCTAAATATTTTAGTCAGTTTCTTATTCCGATGTACACCGCGGAATAGCGATTTCATAGAGTTGATTTATGTTTTTAATTTTAAAGCTTTTTTGTATAATTAGGCATAAATCTCTTTGGATTTGACAAATTAAATAGTGAATGAATATTAAAATCTATTCCCGATGTACATTTTTGCGTCATGTTCACTAATTATAACATGTAACAGGTGACTTATCTAACTGTTTTATTAATTCGTTGTATAGAAAAGATAAGAAAAAGAAATAAGGTTCATACACAATCCAATGTAAGTGTAAGCAAGTATTATATATACATGCAACGATATTGCAAATAAAAAAAATCTGTTCTAAAATTATACGAAAATCGTTTACTTTTTAGTACTCGGAATTAGGAAACATTATTTTATTATATGAAACGCTATTCCGATGTACAGTAGGTCGGAATAAGGTTCTATAAGCACGTTATTCCGCGTCATAGACAAAACTAAAATACAGAGTGTTCATAGCTTTATATAGGTTACAATGCAGCCGTTTTAGTTTCAGTAATGTAAACACTATAATTAAAAATAATAAAATTACTAAAAAAAAATACTAATTATAGTAGATCCAACCGTTTATTTTCTTTTTAACAGCACCAATAGAACGTAACTGCGTCATGTTACGCAAAAGTTAACTTTTAAATGCGAGGTTTTAAAAATATTACAACTGCTTAAATTTGCTCCTTGATCCCGTATAATAATCATCTTTGACAAATTGAGTCGATATGTGCAGTAGTTTTTTTATAAATTACATAAAACAACAAACGTTTTCAAAAATTTACGTTCTATGGCTATCAACATCACCCATAAAACGTAATTTTTTAAAAACGTTTGTAATTTTATGTAATTTATAAAAAAACTACTGCACTTATGGACTCAATTTGTCAAAGATGATTATTATACGGGATCAAGGAGCAAATTTAAGCAGTTGTCGTATTTTTAAAACCTCGCATTTAAAAGTGAACTTTTGCGTAGCATGACGCAGTTACGTTCTATTGGTGCTGTCAAAAAGAAAATAAACGGTTGGATCTACTATAGCTGTCATAACAGTTACAAAACATTACAAACTAAGGTAAGGTATTGTATAAACGTTTATTGATACGTTTTTTTATACATATAATGTAAAGCTATCATTATAATTATGTACATAATACCTTGATTGGCAGTGAGCCCCATATTACGTTTGTATTACCTTTATTTCTCTAATATATTCATTTTAATACATATATTCTTTGTTATAGACCAATGATGCCTAGAATTAAATATACAGAAGACAATCTCCAAAATGCTATTACAAAGATCGAAAATGGCTGTAGCGTTTATAAAGCTTCGCGAGACTTTAAGATTCCAGAGACAACACTGCGAGATAAACGCGACAAAAAATACTCTACCAGTGTACCAGGTAAAAGAACGGTGCTCACACAGTCGGAAGAAGTAAAAATTGTTGATTGGATTACTTAGGGAAACAGGGGTTTCCAGTTTCTAAAGAACAACTGAAGCATGGAGTGGCAAAGCTAGTCGAAACACATTCAAAGATAGAATTCCTGGTAAACACTGGCTAGCCAATTTTTATCAGGACACCCAACTGTTGCAAAAATCTGGATGTAAAATTGGTACGAAAACAACACATAATAATTAAAAATACGTATGGCAAAGATTTTATGTATATGAATAAATAAATAGTAATTTTTGAGCACCATGTATCATTCCTACCTCTTCTTCTATTTTTTATTTTGGACACTCGGAATTAAGGGTCAAATACATCGGAATAAAGATTTTTCCATCGGAATAAGGTACTTTGGACTTTTTTCAGATTTAATTTAATTTTGAATACAAAATTTAATCTTATAATCAAATATATAGTTTATTTAAAAAGTAAAAACAATAAAGCTTCTATTAAAAATAGCCAAACTGACACAGAAGTTCAGTAAATATCTAATTTTCAATGTCCTTTCGAGTTTTGGTGAAAATACCTCGGAAAATGGTGCCTTTACCTTAGTAAATTCAAGCAATTGACTTGATCTATCTTACCATTTTCAATTTTAATGTGGAACATTGTAAACTCCGTAGGAGAGATGATTTTCTCATCATGGGGAATTCTCTGGACCTCGTCAATGTTTATGGTGCCTTCTCTTCTCAAACGCAGCAAACTAGTTCGTCCAAAGGCAATCCCGATTGCTGAAATAAGAACAGATTGTTATGTCGAAACAAATGCGTTGAGTATGAACTCGTTGATTTGTGTTTTTGATTGAATAGGCTTTTAAATTTTTAGAGTCGACTATCTGAACCGACATAGGCTGTCATGTCCTAACTCTATTAATGACTTATTACGTTCCTTCCTTCTCCAAGGTATTTTTACCTTAGTCCAGTCGGGGCAGACATAAAACTAGCCTGAAATAGAAAAAAATCCGGGGAGCGAATTTTTTCCTGGAAAATTTTCTATTTAAATGTCTGCCCCGACTGGACTACCTACATATGTATGTAATAATATGTGAAGCTTAAAGGACAATGTTCAAACTGGGCTATCCGTGGGCAACATATTCTTGATAATTTGGTTTAATCAAAAAATCTATTTATTATTGTGAAACAACATCATGCAACTAAAAGTTCAATATATAAGGATGTTAAACATTATTTCCGACCCCTCAACCAATTATATTGCCAGTCTATATGTAATACCTATGAATAATGTTGATTTTTACCAATTTAATCTTTATATCGATACTTATAGTCACATTTTGACAAGTATACGTGATTAAACAATAAAATTTATGTCGTATTTACGTTGTTTTTCAGCAACATTACAAATATCTAGCTACAGCTAGAAAACATTGTAGCTAGAAATTTTTGTGTTATTGTTTTCATCGCTTTTACTTCACAATTCCACGAGAAGCAAAATCATCTATACTAAATAAATCTATACTAATATTATAAAGCTGAAGAGTTTGTTTGTTTGTTTGTATGTTTGTTTGTTTGTTTGTTTGAACGCAAGGATCTCTGGAACTACTGGTCCGAATTGAAAGATTCTTTCTTTGTAGGATAGTCCATTTATCGAGAAAGGCTATAGGGTATTTAACATTACGCTACTATCAACAGGAGCCGAGCATGAATTAAAAATGTACCAAAAACGGGGAAAAAATATTGCTTTTAGAGAGCTTTCGTTGCGTGACAGCATTTGTCATATGTTAAAGGTTGCGTCATTAGAACCTAAAGTAACCGAATTTGAACAAAATTTGAATTGGTACGACCAATTTTCGATAGATGGCGTAGCAACGCGCCGCGTTCAGCTAGTAATAAACTATAATTCCTTAGAGCAGTATAAATAAACGTCTTCTCATTTAAACATACGTATAATTGTTATTAGTGTTAATTAATACATACCGAATTCAAAGACCAGATCGTTGTGGCTCGGGTTAGCTTTTGGCGAGAGTAAGATGATGGCGTCTTTAGCGGTCTTTACCGCGAGATGCATCTCAAATTGTCGCAGTTCGTTATTTTCCTTCTGAACCACGGTGTGGTCGAACGCTACCCCGTCTAATGAGAACATATGCTCATACTTGTAGCCACGTGCATAGTACTGCTGGCAGCCAGGACGATCTGAATTAAAAACAATCATTTGGTCAATCAATCAATTAAGTACACCAACGCCTTACACACACACACTTCGTACTAAGTACTTGTAAATAGACATGAAAACTAAAAAAGCTAATTACATAGAATGAACGACGTCATACGCTGGGCTTTTTCCACCGCCAATGTCCCAGCCATACTCGAACCGAGTAGCCTTGCGCGTGACGATGGCAAAAGACCTGACGGCATGACTGTTGTGCCTTGTAAGTTGGTCGGCCCCTAGTGTGGGACGCAACTTGCGTCGATACTCTGGTACCATCACATCTTCCAGAGATGCATTGTAGGGCTGGTGCAGCGGCTAATTCAGCTGAGCGACTCAAACGGCGCAAATATGCAACCCTCGGAAGAGGTTACATATTTGAGGCATTTGGGGTTAAGACATTGGGCCCGTGAGGGCTGGGAGCTCACCTCATCATCAACAGCCTATCCGAGCGCTTGGTCGACGGGACGCGTGACCAAAATGCTGGCGTTTATTTGGCCCAACGCATAAGCATTGCCATTCAGCGTGGTAATGCCGCCAGAGTGCTGGGTACGCTTCAGATTGGTAGTGGGCTTGAACATCTTGATTATCGGTGGACCTTCATTGGTCTATGGATAATTTATGTGTGCTTAGTGTAAGTAGTTTGTTAGATATATAGTAGCGTAGTGTACCTACGTAGTTGTCATTGTATTTTTTTTGTTAAAAAATGCTCTGCCCTTTAAAAAAAAATTACATAGTACCTTTTTTTTTTAACTTCTATTGGTTTACACTTGACCGCCATCTCGCCTGATGTTAAGCGACGATGCGGTCTACGATGGAACGTGTTTACCTAGAAATAACCGATTCACGCTCGATTTGAAGACACAAAGATTGTAACCATCGGGGAAAACCCACTCAGGCAACGTATTCCACAGCCTAGACGTTCTTATCACAAAGGTACGTAGAGTCAAATCTCTTCGTTCGTGTCTTTGGAACATCAACCATGAAACGATGTCGCTTTTTCGAGCTACGAGCATTCCGATAGAAAAAAGGACAAGGTGGTATCAGGTCATGCAAATCAGTCGCACACTCTCCGAAGTGAATCCGATAAAAACCCGATAGGCTAGCAATTTTTCGACGATGTTCAAGACTTTGAAGTCTTTTTCGCACAAGAGTGTCGTTGCCTATGAGCCTTTGGCACGTGTCTCGATCGATTCCAGAGCCTCCAAAGGTGCGAACAGTACTCCATACAGGAGCGAATCTGTGCTTGTTACCTATGTTAGTATGATTATTAAAAAATATTGAACACATATTTTCTGTTTTTAGTCTAGTCAACAACTTCCAAAAACGTATCTACTAAATAGAAATAAAGGTCCTAGAAACATGTGCTATAGCTCATTCGATTCGGAATGATGTCTAGAAAATTGATCAATTGCTTTTGTTATTATAAAGCACAGATTCGCTCTTGTATGGAGTACTGTTCGCACCTTTGGGATGGATCGGCTAAGTATCAGCTTGAGGCTCTGGAATCGATTGAGAGACGTGCCAAAAGGCTCATAGGCAATAACACTCTTGTGCGAAAAAGACTGCAAAGTTATGATCACCGAAAAATTTCTAGCTTATCGGTTTATTATCGGATACACTTCGGAGAGTGTGCATCTGATCTGCATGATCTAATACCACCTAGCCCTTTTTTCTATCGGACTTCCCGTAGCTCGCAGAAGCGGCATCGTTTCATGGTTGATGTTCCAAAGACACGAACAAAGAGGTTTGACTCTACTTTTGTGATAAGAACGTCTAGACTGTGGAATGAGTTGCCTGAGTGGGTTTTTCCCGATGGTTATAATCTTGGTGTATTCAAATCGAGAGTGAATCGGTTTCTTCTAGGTAAGCACGCTCCATCTTAGACCGCATCGTCGCTTAACATCAGGCGAGATGGTGGTCAAGTGTAAACCTATAAATGTAAAAAAAAAAATAAAAAAAAATGTTTTTAAGGGTTTATTAGGACATAAAAAATTGCGATAGTTACCAACAAAATAAACTAACAAAAATAAGGTTTTTCTTTAGCTGTATTATTTATTATTTAGCTAGTTTAAGTTACGGCTGGTGTAGTCGGGAGAACGGCGGCGGCGCCTGCCGATCCGGAGACCCCGGGTTCAAACCCCACACGCACCACTGTCTTTTCGAAGTCACTTAAAACGGTGAAGGAAACCATCGTGAGGAAACAGACATGTACCTAGAATCTTTCGAAGTCATGTGTCATCCACCAACCCGCACTGGGCCAGGTTGGTAGATTATGGCCTTCACTCCCCGACTTAAGGCCCCAGCAGTGGGAGGGAACATTTAGTGGGCTGTTGATGATGATTATTTAGCTTAAGAAATTTTTAAAGAAGATTCTGAAAGAGCAGGAAATTTCCAATATAAAGTCTTAATTTCTAGAACTCTATCTTTATTATGAGTGGCCTCGTGGCTTAGTGGGTAGTAGCTCTGGCGGCGAAGCCGAGGGTCGTGGGTTCGATTCCCACCCAGTGCAAATATTTGTGTGATGAATTCAAATGTTTGCACTGTGTCTGGGTGTTTCTATGTATAATAAGTATGTATTTAAAACTATATGATTATTATATCAGCTATCTGGCCGCCATCACACAAGCTTTGCTTAGTTTGGGGTCAGATGGTGTTGTGTGTGAATTGTCCACCAATATTTATTTATTTATTTGTACCCTTTTTTTACGATGAAAGTAGAGCTCCGCGAGGTCGCTATATCATGGACGCGGCGTCTAAAAAGCCGAAAGCTAAAATATTGATTTTACTGTATTAAACAACAATTAAAAAATTTGAAAAAATATAGTGTAATCTAGATATATAAACATACAAAACCTCGGTAAAAGAAAAAAAATAAGTCGATATATCATAAAGTTATACCAATGTTAATTAACTTACCTTTTTCCGGTATCTGTTTTTATAAATTACGGCATAAAAGTTTAAATAATTTTTAGACGTCATTCCGAAACGTATGAGGTTCGAGTAACCCACATGTTTCTAGTAGCTTTTTACCCCGTTTACATGATTCCAGTCCAGCGACCGAATCCAGCGCTGGATTGCTTACTGGAATAATGTAAACCGGCACTGGAATGCATTGGCACTGGATTGATGCATTCCAGTGCCGGTCTCCATTATTCCAGTAAGCAATCCAGCGCTGGATTCGGTCGCTGGACTGGAATAATGTAAACGGGGTATTATTTCTATTTAGCACGTTGTTGAATTCTTTTTGACTAGACTATGTATTTGTTTCACAAGCAAAAAATGCGAAGATACTTTGTTTAAAAGTTTTGAGTGGCGTCATTTCTTCGAACGATTTTTACGAATACGTGACGTCATAATCCCGGAAGTTATCTTTGTCGTTTTTTTTTTATTAAAAGAAAAATATATGTCCTATAATATTTTTTCAAAATTTACCTGTACACGTATTTGGTTGTGTAGTATTTTGTATTGTTTTGTGAGCTTTCATGTTGACATTACAGTTTGAGTTTAGTTTGTCCATTGTGTAGCTTCATTGTTAGTTTCATCCTATGAACGCAGGATATTATTTTGGTTTCTTAAAAAATAATAAGCTTTAACCTTTATTACCATATAAGTGTAAATTGTATTTGTAGCTTATGCTAACATAGTTTTTTTTAATTGGTGGACAATTCACACAACATCATCTGACCCAAAACTAAGCAAAGCTTGTATGATGGCGGCCAAATAGCTGATATATAATACTTATATAGTTTTAAATACTTACATACTTATTATACATAGAAACACCCAGACACAGTGCAAACATTTGAATTCATCACACAAATGTTTGCACTGGGTGGGAACTATATTATTAAAAATAATATTGTTTAAAAGGAGAAGCCATTGGCACCCGACCCACAGTCTCGGACTATTTCGAGAGCTTTTGGATCACTGTTATTGTAAACATGTTGTTTTTGTGTCAAAATAAAGTATTATTATTATATAGGTACTTATATTTTATCTAAGTCCAGTCGTCATCCCAATGGTCGTGGTAGACCTCATTGCAGAGATTGCAGAGTCCGTTTAATAATAATAATAATAATAATATAACACTTTATTACAACTACAAATCATAAAACTAGGTCATAACATTGATTACATTGTAGTACACATAAATTTGCAGAGTAATTGGCGGCCTTATCGCTTAAAGCGAAGTTCCACGCTTTTACCAGTTATTCTACCTCCAAATACTAATGATTTACCATATGATTAGGATATTTAACCTTTAAGGATTTACCATAGGAGGATGCAAGACATTTGGCTTGCAAAAAAATTGTTTTTAAACTTGAACTCACACAAGACCAACAAATCGCTTTTTTCAAGACAAATAGGTATACTACAGGCCCGTGCACGAAATTTACGTAGTAAATGAACCTCCAGGAGACATATGTAGGATGATAGTAGGGTATAAAGTAATAAGATTCAGCACTATGCCGTCACTTGTAAGCTGACCAACTGAGTACAGTCGAAGAGGGGGGTTGCAACCCTTAATCATTTCTCCTTGTCGCATGATTTTTGTACAGCGTTGCAGAATAATAGATTAGAAGAGGTATTGAAACTATAAAAATTATAAATTATTGTTGGTTCCATACAGTTTCAATACCTCTCCTAATCCATTATTTCGCGATGCCGTACAAAAATTATGCGACAAGGAGAAATGCTCGAGGGTTGCAACCCCCCCTCTTCGACTGTAGTCAGTTGGTCAGTTTACAAGTGACGGCATAGTGCTGAATCTTATTACTTTATACCCTTCTATCATCCTACATGGGTCTCCTGGTGATTCATTTACTAAGTAATTTTTTTTCACGGGCCTGTAGTCTAAAATGCTACACACCTAAACAAAACATGCGCACATCTACGAAAACTGGCTTTATAAAACGCGGTTGACAATTTTTGACAATTAAGCTCATTTGACATTCATATTATGGACACGAAAGGGGTATGAGATGAGACTGAAACGCGTGTTTTCGTTTGAAGATCAATGAATGTTTCGATATTGATTGCTGAGCAACGTTGTAAATGCTTGTTGGTCGTATAACTTTGAATTACAAACGCAGTGCAATGCTAGGCACCTAGCCTATATTCAAATGAAGGCAAGAATCTTGGAATGAGATATAATCACCTATAAACTTATATACCTTTATTTTTTTTAAATAAAGAGTGACGTGACGAGCAGGACATGTACCTGCAGCAACATGCCTGCCACATAACAGCACAGTGACACACAGCTATTGGAACATGAAGAGTCCAAATCATTACATAGCATTGCACTGCGCTCGTCACCCAGAGATCTAAGATATTATATCTCTAAGCCCTGTAATTTATCTGGAAACATTGCCCTTCAAGCCGGAACACAAGAATGTTTGCACATTATTGCTTGGCGGTAGAATAACTGGCAAAGGTGTGGTACTTCCCCAGACGAACTCTGTCAAGAGTCCTACTAGTCCTAGTAGAGATTTGGGAACCATCTCATGAAATAGCTAAGGCTTTAACGTCGTGTAAATACAGGCAACGTCTTCGCTATCTCGGTTTGTACTTAGTTTTTTCTTGTTTCACAGGTAGCCATCAGACGACACTCTCCAGCGGTGGTCGTCATCGGCATGCCAAAGAGTATTTTCTTCAACGGAGGAGGCATTTTGGAAGACGAGAGATGGTGAGTCATCATCAGTGCGAATTTTTTTTTTTTAGAATAACTGGCTAAGGTTTGTTACTTCCCCAGGCGGACTCTGCTAAGAGCTCTACCACTACACTTATTTTGGCACTGTAAATCGCTTATCGTAGAGTGTCCGCGACTATAGATAACTACTTCAAGGTCAAAGGTAACAACACAAAAAGATAAAAATAATGCACAGAACAAACAAATGAATGTTATGGAAATTATACAGCAGAAACGATCTGTGCTCGTACCTAACTCTATCAGTCGAATTTTAAATGGCGTATCTTTATACTTTTGATAAAAATATACTACCAAGTACACACAGAAAAAGTGTCAAGGTACACCTTTGCTTTTGCGACAAGGGTTTAAAAGAAATCAAAATTACCTGACGCTGCCAAAAAATTTGAGTCGTTGCTTCGATGATATGATTGCTGTATCGGCAAAGCTTTTCCAGAATCTAATGACCCACACAGTACAGTTATAAAAAACAATATGTAAACGGTATCCATTGCAATTGAGGCACAATTAACTTCAAGTCACTCGCACGGTATGAATAAAAATCAAAAAAACAGTTCCCTTATATACAATTATACATGAATTGAAAAAATGGCGTTATTGCAATCAAGTGCGAACCGTGTACATGTAAAAACGACCCATCGCAAATAAACAATGCTTTCGTTGAAACTGTTATCGCAAAACGGAGACAACACAAACTGGTCTACACCAAACGCCAGTATTCACCTGGAAAGACTCGTAATTATAATTATGTAAATATTTCACTCAAATTAATTAAAGAAAATAATGGACCAACGGACCGCTTTTCACTACTTATTGTGTTTTTTAGGGTTCCGTAAAACGTAAAAACGGAACCCTTATAGATTCGTCATGTCTGTCTGTCTGTCCGTCCGTATGTCACAGTCACTTTTTGCCGAAACTATGAGAACTACACTGTTGAAACTTGGTAAGTAGATGTATTCTCTGAACCGCATTAAGATTTGAGCAACAAAATTTTAAAAAAAGAAAAATTTGGGTTGCCTCCCATACTGAGAACGGAAACTTTAAAAAAAAATCTCATCAAACCTACACGTGTGGGGTGTCTATCGATAGGTCTTCAAAAATGATGTTGAGGTTTCTAAAATCATTTTCGTCTACACTGAATAATTTGCGCAAGAGACACTCCCAAAGTGGTAAAATGTGCCCCCCCCCCCCTTTAACTTCTAAAATAAGAGAATGAAAAATTTAAAAATAATATATGATGTACATTACTACCAACGAAAATTAGTTTGAACTCGATATGATGAGTAGTTTTTTTTAAGTACGTCATAAATACACTATTATTGAAACTTCGATCAAAGTTACAACGAACTACAAGAACTATGTGTACTATGTATATTATGCTACTTGCTGCAACGGAACCCTTCATGGGCGAGTCCAACTCGCACTTGGCCACTTTATTGAAGTGAACAATTATTTCGGCGCACCGCATGCAGATTTTCCGTAGGCTGTGAATTGAGTTCCAGCGTCATATTTGTCATGAAGGGATAGGGTAGGAGGATAGGAATAAATTACTAAAAGCTAGAAATGAAAAGAAGACGAAGAAGAAAAATAAAAAGACTTTAATCAGCTGACTATAATTTTATTCACTTACTCTTTCTTCGTTGAATGAATGAAGACTAAAACAAATTGTTTAACCACTCATATTGCATGCCTCTAGAAGAAGAAGTCAGTTTGTATGGGACAACTTTTAAAATGTTTTGTATCATCTTATCTTACCTGCAAACAGCAACAAAGAATTTTGTATTTATCTTCTTATATATAAAATTCTCGTATCACAGTGTTTGTTTCCTTACTCCTCCGAAACGGCTTTACTGATTTTAACCAAATTTTATATGCATATTAAGTAGGTCTGAGAAACGGCTACTAGCTATTTTTCATACCCCTGAGTATTAGAGGTTGTTCACCCCAAACATTTTTTTTTTAATTTTTGGTCAATTTTTTTTTTTTTTATAATGTGGCGTTAAAAAATACATACAACCCTAAATTTTTACCTTTTTATCACCAACCCCTGTTTTTTTATAGCCATTTTAGTAATTTAATCATTTGACAGTGAACTCCTAAACGACGGGACCGATTTGAATGTTTTTTTTTGTGTGTGTATTCGAAGATAGTTTAAATTCACAAATAAGCCCGGCAGATGGCGCTGCAGGCAGTGTCTAGGTTATGTCCGAGCGAAGCCGGAACTGGCCGCTAGTTTATATATATTTGTAAGGAACTATTGTGAGACGGAGTGGACAGGAGAAGGTTATTGGATGATCTAAGATTGCTAGAGTGAGTATCACAAAGAAATGTGAAACAAGAGCTAAGTTAGAAGAGCGACATGGGGTTAGGTATTAAATTATAAAAAAGATTGCGTATAAGGTCCCGAACTGTCGCATTACTCTTTTTTCGTGTTTCAATAACGAGTATCTATAAAATATTGGTGGACAATTCACACACAACACCACCTGACCCCAAACTAAGCAAAGCTTGTACGCTTGTACTTGTACGTTTTGACACATGGGCTACTTTTAATCCCGAAAAAAAAAACATGAACGGGAACTACGTTGGTAAAACCGCGGAGCACTGCTTGTTAAATATCTAATAATTTAGATCGTGTTTAAGTCTAGTATATTTTTAAAGTGAGTTCAAATTTGCGAAAATTAAAAAAAAACTATTTCGACAACCCATCGTTGTAAATAGTAAGCAATAGTGTCGTGGAAATATTATGCACGCTTACCTAAAAGATACACCTATTAATTTCAACCTTGAAAAGTTTCAGATTCTTTATTTATTTATTAAGATTAAAACTGGTTTAAATTACAATTACTTGCTTCACACAATATGCATTTATTTAAAAATGTAAATCTCTGTCAAAATACGGATAAATGCATGGACGGAAAAAAACGTACCTACTTTTTTTAAAACGTCCTTGGGCTAAATAGCTTTATTAAATGGATTTTATACAAATTATAGGAAAACTTGAGATAAGACAAAAATGGTATTAAGACTAATAATACAATTTTGAGAGAAGAAGAGACTCTGTTTTAAGAAGCTTTCGCTAAAAGGTTAATCAAGGGTTATCAAATTTTCAAAAAAAATAGCTACCTTTGACACAGTAGATATGCATCGTCAATTTTACGGTGAGAAATCTAACAACAGAAAATGGTGTATAACAATTAAAATGTAATGTCAAATGTTTTGCTGTTTGAGTACAATTTTAGTGAAAAATACTTCATTCCAAATATTACGTTGACACCAAGTTATAATAGCTGTTTGCAAAGATGGATATTTACAGCACATCCTTATCTTTTTGTATAAAACAGGGAAGGCACAAGCAAGACATAGTACACCCCAGTAGGTAACACGCCTGCCCGTAACAGCACAGTGTCACGCAGCTATTGTATTTACGGCTCGTCCGAGGGTAAATCTGTAGGTATTTATATTCCAAGAGAGCAAAATTTTCTTGTCACATTTGTCAAACTTATAACATACTTCTCTTATTATATCCCTACACAGAGGTGCAGACTTGGCTGGTGAGTAGTGGGGCAAAATTAATCCCTCAATTTAGATCACCTTTAAATTTTCAGAGAAATTACAGGGCATAGAGATATAACAGCTCAGATCTCTGGGTAACGAGCGCAGTGCGGTGCTAGGTAATGATTTGGACTCTTCATGTTCCAATAGCTGCGTGTCACTGTGCTGTTATGTGGCAGGCATGTTGCTTCTCATCAGGCACATGTCCCGTACGTCTCGTCAATCTTTATTAAAAAAAAACTGGTAGGTAGACAGTCCCTCCAAAATTATCTCTCTTTTTGAGAATACCTATTTTTTAGTTATAAATAACACCCAATTTAAATTTCAGTTTGCCTAAAACCCATTTTTTGCAAAATATATTTGCACGCGCCTGGCAATGTTAAAACCCCGACTAAATCGTACAGCTTATTATTTTCTTTATCCATTAAATATTAAACTACAACATATAAAAAATGCCATATTGCCTCAAACATATTCACTTAATAAAAAAAAATGGTTGTCTGTAAAGTCGGTTTACTGACGATAGTTAAACGTGACAACGTCTTAAGAAATCAGTACGCTGATAGTGCGAGTAGTGATACCGCTCGACTCGGCGGGTGGCGCCCTCAGCGCTCAGCTTCGTCCGTATGGCACGGACGACAAACTAACGGTAACGGCGGAACGTTACATGACGTCATGTTTTGCGGGCGTGCAGCCGGCTTCACCGAATTATAAGATGTTATCACGTCAAACATGGAATAAAATTTAAAAAATGTGGGGGTCTATTTTGCCCCGTGAGGTCTGCACCTCCGTGTTGGGGTATAATAGGAGAGTGATGTGACAAGTTTCCAGCTTGACTCAAATACCTAACGAAAATTTGCTACCAGCTCTGGGAATATTACGCCTCGTCCACTATACAGATTGCGTGCTCCGAGCAACCTCGGTACCATAAATATAATAATAAGTACCTGGGTGACCGAGCTTTGCTCGGTTTAAATACTAAATATACTTAGATACCTAAATATAAAAGACTCCAAGAAATAGATTTTCTTAAAAAAAACGAATTGAAAAAAAAAGAGAACCCGTCTGGATTCGAACCCGGAGCTACTAATTCGTGACCGCTATGAGCGCCCGACTTCCCGTCTGAGCTAATTATGCTGTCGCGTCACGCGGCGAAATTTACCTTCACATTCTAATGTCTAATGTGACAGTTTTTCATTGTCTAAAAACGCGCATAATATGCGTTTTTTTAAATAAGACCTAGTTAGATCGATTTATCGTCCCCGAAATCCCCTGCATACATAATTTCATGAAAATCCGTTGAGCCGTTTCCGAGATTCAGATTCTATATATATACATATTTATATAGGTACAAGAATTGCTCGTTTAAAGGTATAAGATATAAGATAAAAAAAAATAGCAGTCATAGGAACTACCGATAGAAGTGAAAACTTATAACTCAGAATTTGATAGCTTGCTTTTGGATACTACACGGGTGTAACCGGAGGGCGTGGCCTCGCCATCTTGGCATGGCCATCTAGAAATGCGTCAGCCAATGGGAAATGCTGGAAGGGCGTGGACAGGCCATCATGGCATGGCCACCTAGAAACGCATCAGCCAATGGGAAACGCTGACGCATTTCTAGATGGCCATGCCAAGATGGCGAGGCCACGCCCTCCGGTTACACGCGTGTAGTTTCCAAGGTAAGCTATCAAATTCTGAGTTATAAGTTTTCACTTCTATCGGTAGTTCCTATGACTGCCATTTTTAAGCTATTGCATAGCTTTTATCGCGGGCCTGGAGACCGATTGTTACTAATGGTGCATCTCTTTCTTATGTTCACAAAAAAAGAGGGAGGGAAGACTGTCACGCCGTCCTCCCCACTCGGTCATTCGAGTTTCAATCTTATGCCCTTACATTTACAGACTAAATGCTCTTAGCAGTGTTGCCAACATAACGGATTTCCCGTGATACGTAGGGTGATTATGATGTCAATGAGTAAAAATTGGTAAAATTGGTAGCGTAATAATGTATTATATTATTACTATGTATTTAAAAATTATTTCAGATAAAAAATATATTTATATTATACATAATTTGTTGCATATACTTTTTAATAAATTTAGTAACTAGCATTTTTTGGAATTGGAATAAATTAGGAACATAACCTACCTACTAGTTCTGACTATTTGTTGTGATTTCTTTATGTTAAATATTTTTTCAATAAAAGTGTTAATTTTATAATTGACTAAAAACAAATAAGAGGATTTTCAAGTAAATGTGTGGTTTAGGGATAATTATTTTTAGGAGTTGGAAGCACTGTTTCAATTTTATTTTTTTGTAAATAGTAGAGGTGGGCGATTATGATTGATCGGCTAAATCGATTTATTTTGTGTTACTAATGTTGAAAATCGATTATGGAATTAGTAACTAATATGTTTTCAAAATCGAATGATATTAATAATTAGTTCTACTGATCGTGTTTTACGACGTCAACGACAGTTGTTCCGTGACTTAAGTAGCCTAGACTCTAGGCATTGGTTCAGTTTGGTATGTTGAAGTAAAAACTTCTTTAGGCGCGCCTAGACAGATTTTTCGTGGGCTGTGAATTGAATTCATTCGTCACGCTCGGGTATGATAAGAAAGCTTCCGGTAAACTCGGGACCATAGTTATTAGCCATCTAGAAACGTATCAGCCAATGGGAAATGCTGACGCATTTCTAGATGGCCATGCCAAGATGGCGAGGCCACACCCTCCGGTTACACCCGTGTAGTTTCCAAGGTAAGCTATCAAATTCTGAGTTATAACCTTTCACTTCTATCGGCAGTTCCTATGACTGCCAATTTTTTTTTTATTACGGTGGTGTGAAACGTGACTCTTTTTAACCGACTTTATTACTTGTAATAGTGGATTTATTTAACGGTAAGTTTATCGATATTTATATTGATATGTTTTATACTTGTTAGTTTTAGGTAGGTATCTGAGGTTAGGTAGGTATATGAGTGAATCGAGTCGCGCGCGACTAGCGACCGTGCGTGCGTGACTGACTACTAATTAGTAACTACAAACTGTCAAAATCGAGATATCTCGAGACATTGTCATTATCGAATGATTTCATTAGTATATCTTATAATCGCCCACCTCTATAATTTTTCTCTACTGTACAGTAAAAATGAATAAACAAAGTGCCTTGAAAAAAGCAAAATATAGATAATATCTTCATGTTCCATGAATTGTGAGTAATTGTGAGACCAGTAAAGGTACATGTTCCGATTTCCGAAAGAGAAGAGGACTAAGTGGGACAAGAAAGCTCAGCATTCTTGTTATCTTGTTGGAAACTCTGAACAAGTAAAGGGCTACCTACAGAATATAAATATGATCCAGTTAAAAACATGGTGTCTACAAGTCATGATATAGTGGTAATGGGACAAGCTATCTCGGGAGGGATATCTGCCACCACTGATGCAATATGGTGTGTAGAAGAAGAGGTTCCAGTTTCTGTAGAAGTCGATCGTTCAGTGGGGGATCATAGTAGACAGGAACGATCATCATATTCTGAATCAGAAAGTCACTCTAGTTATGACAGTGAGTCATCCCAGCAAACATATTCTTTCCCTTCTGTACAACGTCTTATTTAACCCATGCACACCGCGTTACCTTAAAGAGCGGTTTACATTACTGCAGGATTGCCATTCTCGTCCTCTTAGGTAAAAAACCAACCTGACCCTAATGTGCCCTTCTGCACGCTCTGAAACATTCTATGGCAATTCCTTTGCCTTTCAGGCTGTTCAAATGTGGAACGATCTGCCAGTTTGTATCCGAAAGCTGCAATCGTTACCAACTTTTAAAGATCACGTGAAAGAGTTTTATTTGTCGAAACTGTAATCTATGTTATTTTTATTTTATTTAATGTTCTTTTTTACACTTTCTGTGATCACTTCAAACTTTACAATCATGTTATTTGCTGTTATTTGTTGCTCTTCACTTTGTCATCTTTGTAACTAGGTAAATTTATTTACCTTGTCAGTATATTTATGTATGTAAGTATATGATTAGTTTATTTATTAGTGTATTTAGTTTTATTTTTATTTTTTATGTAGTTTTATGTATTCGTATGTAGTATTATTAGAATGTACGTCTATCCCATAGTCTTATTATTTAAATATTAATTGTTGCGCACCACTCTTTAAGTTTGTTTGCTTTAAGTGTAAAATTAGGGCTGGACATTACCTAATCAGATGTTATCACTGCTTATTTAGTTATAGATACTTAAAGAAAGACCCAAATGTGTGGTAAATTTCTTAAGCTAAAAAAGGCAGTGTATGGATTAAAACAATCAGCATTAGCTTGGTGTGAAAGAGTTAGAGATGTTTTATGTAAAAATATGTTTAAAAAACTGTACACAAGAGCCTTGTTTATTTACTAAAACATGTAAAAATATTAAAGTTATAATGGTCGATGACTTTTTAATATTTTCTAATAGTGTTGGTGAAACAGAGGTGAAATGTATTTTAAACTCTGAATTTAACATTAAATGTTTACTTGAGGTTAAACAACATTTAAGAATGAACATTAATGGAAAGGAATATTGTAATAACTATAAGATAATGATTGATCAGAAACAGTACATAGAGGAATTATTACAGAAATTTGAAATAACAGTATGTAAATGTAAATAAAGCAGAAAATAAAATTGTTCTTCAGGAATTAGTTCTCAAAAACTGATAGGCTGTTGCATTGCATGTACTTAGCGGTTAACATGTATATGTTAAAGGTAAAAACTATAAATTGACAAGGAGTATCCTTTTTGTATGGCCCTATGGCATATATGTATATACTACTAGTGACATCTATGTTTATGATGTGTATGTAGTATGTAATTTATAATCCATAGATGGTACATTGGAATGTTGTGTAAAATGTATGAAGGTACTTCAATAAAATTTTAGTTTGCACTAAAAAACCAACTCGTTTACTTTGGCAACATGCAATAGCTTTACCCTGGCAGTCCCCGAGTGCCACACATCTTTTTTTTTTTTTATTTATAATACAAAGAAAACACCCAGGCTCAGTACGAATATTTGTATTAATCACACAAATATTTGCTCTTGGTGGGGATCGAACCCACCACCCTCGGCTTCGCAGGCAGACTTACCAACTAAAGCACCAGGCCAGTAAATAACGGGGTATGTAGGTACACCACGTACGGATATTGAGCCCCTAACGAGATCGCCTTAAAATTGCTAGTCTATCGGTTTTTTATCGGATACATTTCGGAGAGTGTGCGATTGATTTACGTAATCTAATTCCACCTTGTCCTTTTTGCTATCGGAATGCTCGTAGCTCGAAAAAGCGACATCGTTTCATGGTTGATGTCCCAAAGACACGAACGAAGAGATTTGACTCTACTTTTGTGATGGTGTGGAGGTTCCCGAACGTCCATATTCATATCTCCTTTTCCATCCTACGGTTGTCTAGAATAAATCGCTCTTCACCGTCACTTGATAGGTACTTTACTTTATGGCTTAAATCATCGATATGAACCAATGGATGTGTCCTGCGAACTTTGAAATTGATAATAAATTGCGTGTCTGAGTGTATCGTAAGTGGTTTACACACAACCAATCTACTTGACCCTTAGATTCGCTAGCGGCGAGATATGCTGCGGTTATACTTATTTTGGTTGTTAACAACGAACAGTTATAGGTAAAAACGTCCGGCGTTCACCGTTCCCTACAACAGACAAGAACGGAAAGAGTGAGCACACTCTTCCCAACTATGACATAATTCCGTGGGCCTGAAGTTTCGGAGGGCACATCCAAGTTTATATCTTTGGTTTAAATACAATTATTTATCTGCTTAAAACATATAATACTGTTTCTGCGTAATCCTGCTTCTTTTATCTGTTATTAATAATTGAGTGTTACTCTTAAAGCTGCCTATACACACTGGGCCAGTGGAGGCCAACGCGAGTGTCGAGTGGCACGAGACAAAACGTAGCATCGACACACTGGCCCAGCGCTGGCAAAAGCGCGGTAGGCCAATAGGAGAACAGGACGCTACTCGCCGAGCGCCTTTGTTTTGTGCACAAAAACCGACACCGGTCACGAGAGACGAGTCGAGACAAAACACCCCTATACACACTGGCCACTTGCCGTCACTCGGCCAGCGAGGCGTGCGACGCGAGTGATCACAAAACGACCCTCCACACACTGGCGTTGGCCTGCACTGGCCCAGTGTGTATAGGCAGCTTAAAAATTAATCATAACACGTATTTCCAAGAGGTTATCGGCCGTAGCGATAACAAACATTCATCCAAGCAACATCTCTTTTCAAGTCAGAATCTCTTTTCCTGATAACCTGCCCCTCTACTGCGTAACTTAATCGGCTTTGGCTTTGCTATCGCCATCTCTTTCTTTTCAAGCGAGAAGAAATGAGACAGCAGTATCAAAGCTAAGACAGTGTACGTTAGGCGGTAGATCCCCTGTGCCACTTAATAGTAAAAGTTGTAATGTCCCAATTGGGATTTTTAACTGGGTAAATTTACAATATTAATTAGTTCGTTGGGTAGATTATGAAACATCAACAGCCCACTAAATGTTCCCACTGCTGGGACTCGGGGCCTTCTCTCGCATGGAGAGTGAGTGTCAAGGCCATAATCCACCACGCTGGCCCAGTGTGGGTTGGTGGATGACACATGACTTCGAAAGATTCTAGGTACATATCGGTTTCCTCACGATGTTTGCCTTCACCGTTCTAAGTTAGCGGCATTAAGCACAGTACCTGGGTGACCGACCTTTGCTCGGCTTAAATATGAAATATACTTAGATACCTACAGATAAAAGATTCCAAGAAATAGATTTTCTTAAAAAAAAAGAATTGAAAAAATAAGAAAACCCGCCTGGATTCGAGCCCGGAGCTACTACTTCGTGACCGCTATGAGCGGCCGACTTCCCGTCTGAGCTAATTATGCTGCCGCGTCACGCGGCGAAATTTACCTTCGCATTCTAATGTCTAATGTGACGGTTTTTCATTGTCTAAAAACGCGCATAATATGCGTTTTTTTTAAATGAAACCTAGTTAGATCGATTTATCGTCTCCAAAATCCCCTGCATACATCCGTCCGTCGAGCCGTTTTCGAGATTCAGATTCTATATATATATACATATTTATATAGGTACAAGAATTGCTCGTTTAAAGGTATAAGAAAGGTATATTCCTTCACCGTTCTAAGTTAGCGGCATTAAGCACATGACTTCGAAAAGACAGTGTGGTTCGAACTTAGATTATGAAAAAAATGTGTGAAATTGTTTTTTTCTTTCATTAAATTATTAACAACTAGCGACCCACCTCGGCTTCGCACGGGTGCAATGCTGTTACTAACTATACTATCTACCAACTAATAAACTTATTGTTATTGTGGGTTATTCTTAAGAGATAGACGTATGACTATTCCAGACTTTTTTGTAGACCTTTTGAAGGGGCACAATACTGCTGTACATTATTTTGATCTAGGTAAGTATCTCGCAGGGTTCAGCCAACGTTTGCAGTAAAACCACAAAAAAATGTGTATATTATATTTACGTCATTACATTATAATACATCATCACATACATCAATGATCAGTGATTCTCTGCTATTTTATGCACGTATTACAGTTTTATTTATTTATAATTTTTTGTAGTGGTAGGACTCTTAGCAGAGTCTGCCTGGGGAAGTACCACACCTTTGTCAATTATTCTACCGCCAATCAGTAATGTGCAAACATTACTGTGTTCCGGTCTGAAGGGCAATGTTTCCAGAGAAATTACAGGGCTTAGAGATATAACAACTTAGATCTCTGGGTGACGAGCGCAGTGCGGTGCTAGGTAATGATTTGGGCTCTTCATGTTCCAATAGCTGCGTGTCACTGTGCTGTTTTGTGGCAGGCATGTTGCTTACCATCAGGCATATGTCCTGATCGTCTCGTCACTCTTTATTAAAAAAAAACATTTAAACCTTTCTCTTGAATCACTCTATCTATTAAAAAACCCGGCATCAAAATCCGTTTAATGGTTTTAAAGATCTAAGCATTTATAGGGACGGACAGACGCGGGAAGTGACTATGTTGTGATAGTGATAAGAAATGCACCCAGTGCAAATATTTGTGTGATGAATTCAAATATTTGGACTGTATCTGGGTGTTTCTATGTATAATAAGTATGTATTTAAAACTATATAAGTATTATATCAGCTATGTGGCCGCCATAGCATAAGCTTTGCTTAGTTTTGGGTCAGATGGTGTTGTGTGTGAATTGTCCACCAATATGTTAATGATCTTATGCATAGATCACAGAAATCTAAATATATTATTATTTAGATTTCTGTGGCAATAGACCAATGCAGGTCTAAAGTTAATTAAGATGTTAAGATCAGTCGGAATCGTGCCCTGTATGCACGCACTGGGGCACTTCCACGCTGAATGGAAATGCTTGTACGTTGGCTCAAATTAACTTTTTTTTTAATGAGATGATTTCCCCGTCCCCATGGCCTGAGTTATGAGTTCAAAAATCCTCTTTGTATGAGTAATAAAACATATGTTTTTAAAAACAGATTCAGAACCCATTGCCAGTGTGGGTTGGGGAATTACATATATTCTACGCTTTCAGTTAACACACTAGTTCCGCTAGTAACGTTCTAGGTCAACGTGCGTCATCTTCGACCACACCGTCGCTTACCATCAGGCGAGTTGGTGGTCAAACGCGGACCTATACGCGATAAAAAAAAAGTTTTTTTTTTAAGTGAATAACTCTTTAGCCGCACTACACACAGATTCGTAGGCTGCGAATGAAGTTCTTCGTCACGACCGGCTGTGAAAGATTTGGTCGGGTGAACTCGGCACGAACACCCTAATTTAATGCATTTGGGCGGACACTTTTTCATGTCCACAGACGACACTCCTTATTTTTATGTGGGGGAATTATATTTACGTATCCCCACCATGGATGATACATGGTACCACTCATGGTACACCAGATACATGGTGAGGTATGACATCGACACCATGACGACGACAGATATGGTGCTTCTACCGACTAAAACCCCCACAGAATTCTCCTGTATGTGGTCAGGGTCGCAGGGTCACTTTTCGCACTCCCGTCAACGACCCTGACCCAAGACACCGCCCTTGCGGACCCACCTCGTGAGGGGCGTCAGTGCCCCCGCATTTAGCTCCCCGCGCCGGAATCAGCGGCAATCAACTTTACTCCTCGAAGGCATATCCCTAGGTGGGAAGTCGGATGGCCCTAAACGTTCAACGCCCCAGGCCCTCCTGTATATACGGGATGCGAGCCCAGATTGGCAACTCTCCAGGCTTACCCCCGTGTCCACTTCCGTCTCATTGAAGGAGTGAGAGGTTTCCAACTCTCGCTTTAGATGAGGATCTTCCAGACCCTCATCTGGAAGACTTAGGAATTTTACTTGGCCGATATTTCAGCCGAGTAACCTTCCCAAGTGGAGGCACTGAGCCGTTAGGAGGTCACTTAGAAAATAAAATAGTCCTAGAATTAGAATGAAAATGTTCCCTACTCCCCTTATTTATTTTTCTTCTTCTAATCCAAGATTCATAAAAATCAAGAAAACAAATGACAAAGGTCACGGACCCCGGAGTCTGTGGTGTTGTTAAATTCAAATAAAATAAATCCTTCCCAAGTCTTCTAATCCCCCTCCCCAGCCTCTACACGCACTGCCCAAGGGGGTGAGAAGCGCGAGTAGAATTTCCCAGCCCCGGCCGGAATTCGTCATAACACAATAAGATGCCACTAAGACAAGTTGTTGTGGTACACCACATGCCACGTGGAGGTTCCCGAGACAGATGACACTCTTTATCTCAACCCTCCATATTGTGTCTGTGTGTGGCACCATCGCTCGGATGGACCGATTTCAATGCGGTATTTTTATTTGACAGGTAATTTTCTTGCGGTGATTCTTAGCTGTTTGGTACATATGGATTCAAAATGGCCGCTTCCACAAAATAACGGATAAATGCACATGAATGCACATGCACATAAATGCACATCCTCCTTCAATATAGGTATCAAATGAAAAGACTTGACTAGTAGAATACTATAACACATTTCAAATCCAAGATAGTCGGGGGTAAATAAAAATTTTGAATTGTGTTCTTACAAGCGAGTACAGTCCGCGAGGTATAAGCTGAGCTTTGCATTAGTGTGAGTGATCACATGCATACGCATCTATTACCAAAAGTACAGTCAGACAACAAACTCTTAAACAACAAGCTGACATTAACTATCCAGGATCAATATGGTCATTGCGAAAAGAAGTATCTCTTTTAGGACTCAAATGGTCAAGGACAGAGAATAACAGAAAAATTTTAATGGAAAAGCATGAGATCCGTCACCTACGTATAACTTATTTACTTAAAATTTCCGAATACCGTATTCAGGGCAGGCCTATCGTTTATACCGATGAAACATACATTGACACCACTCACACTTCATCAAAATCATATTCAGATGGCAGCACTTCTGGTTTGAAGAAACACCTTATTAAGAGAACATGGTCACAGCGTCCTGCGTCTGACTGTACTTTTGGTGATCACTCACACTAATGCAAAGCTCAGCTTATACCTCGCGGACTGTACACTCGCGTGATCACTGTTCGTTTGGTACTGCGGAAAGCTCGACTGTTGTTCCGGGGGTGCAGGTGACGGATGCGAGAGAGTTCTCACGGTAAGGATAAGATTCGTGGAGGAAATGCTTCCATCTCCATCCTGCCTCCATTAAAAAAAAGCAATTTAATAAAAGACGGTGGGTTATAACGATATTTTATTCACATTATTTACAAACGAATGGCATTTTATACATGCTAACATAACGTAGGCGTAACAAAAATGAGAATATCATGTACTTACGAATTAACAAAAATACTAGACTAGTAAAAATATCTCGAAATTTATTGAAGGTCTTTCGTGTGGGTAGAGCAACAATGCTCTTTCGGGGAGCTTGTGTTAGGTAACGTTAATGTTGTCGCAAACATTGTTTGTTCTGCAGTTAATATAGCCGAAAAAATAGGGACTAGGTACTGTCTCATAAACTCTAACAAAGCTTAAAATGTTCATGGACGTTTTCATTCCATTATCTTTTTGAAAATTCCTCATCGATCCTATGACTGCAATAATAACAATCGATAAATGTTCCCTACTCTCCCCTATTTCCTTTTCTTCTCCAATCCAAGATTCATGTAATAAAAAGAAAACGATTAACAAAGGTCACGGACCCCGGAGTCTGAAATTAAATTTAAAAAAAAGGTTGTCTGTAAAGTCGGTTTACTGACGATAGAACGTGACAATGTCTTAAGAAATCAGTACGCTGATAGCGCGAGTAGTGATACCGCTCGACTCGGCGGGTGGCGCCCTCAGCGTTCAGCTTCGTCCGCATGGCACGGAAGACGAACTAACGGTAACGGCGGAACGTTACAGTTTTGCGGTCGTGCAGCCGGCTTCATCGAATTATAAGACGTTATCACGTCAAAAACAATCGATAAAGTGAGATAAATCTTAAATTAACAACACAAAGTATTTTATAAGGTGTATGTGAGACCAGTTAGTGAATATCGATCCTCGCTCTGGATTGATGACGCTCGAACATAATGCGCGTAGCACCACGCACTGAATGGTGCGGCGTTTCACTACACAAGATCGCACCATCCCAATTTAAAACATCAACACGTTTTGCGTCATGCGCCTATTTCATGAAAACTCAACAAAATCTCCATAACGGCTACATCATGGGTTTCGTTGCTACATTTATTCAAACCATTTTCTTTTAACACATTGATAATAAAAAAAGTAAGTGGGTATTTCAAGTGACAAACATAATATTTCTGAGATACAATGAAATAGAGATCTTTATCAAAGGCGATTGAAAATGAGAATGATTACCTACTCTCATTTTTTTTTATTTTCTTTGATGAGCATACATTCTTTAGAGCTTTATACCAACATATAAATAACACTCTGTATATATTATCATCCTTGGAAATATTTTGATAATCGGTTTCGTCTTTTATCTAAAACTAGCTGACCCCGCAAACGTTGTTTTGCCTTAGTGAACAACCCTTGTCACTTAGGGGTATGAAAAATAGCTAGTAGCCGATTCTCATACCTACAGAATATGCATATAAAATTTGGTTAAAATCAGTAAAGCTTTTTCGGAGGAGTAAGGAAACAAACACTGTGACACGAGAATTTTATAAGATTTAATTTAAACTGTAATAAACATTGTAATGTCAACGTGACATGTTGTTCACACGGCGTTTGAATGACAGCTGAACCAAAAACCAGTACGGTGCGTCATTCACACGATCGAATCCGATACGTCCGCACCATATTTCTCGAGTCATCGGACCGAACCAGTGAAGACGATAGCAATATTAATAATTTTCACCGCACAGATCCATGTGTACACTATGGGATCTTGTTTGTCATAGAAAAAATCGTATTGCGTTTGAAACATTACATATTACATTTCATGTTTCAGTAGCTGCGTGTTACTGTGCTGTTATATGGCAGGCATGTTGGTTACCATCAGGCACATGTCCTGTTCGTCTCGTCACTCTATGAAAACAAAAATATTCTGTCTCTGGATTTAGGTCTCACATAAAGATAAGTGCTGCTTCACCAGTATTTTTGTTCTTTCCGGAGCACTACATCGCAATTCTCAGTATATCAGTCGTGTCAGTTCTCTGTTGGAGCGTTGGGGAAGGCGGAGGTAATGTCTTCTCGATCCAGAAGCGGGAAGGATCCTCGAGAGAGCACGCCGCAGGCATTAGTGTTAGAGGCCAGACGCGCAAACCCGCCAGAAGACCAAAATTCGCTCCACGAATTCTTGATGATGATGAAGGGATCGTTGGGCGACGTCTCACCCCACCCCACGGCTAGCACCGCGTGGTCCGGACTTTCTTTGGGGCTGCAAAAAATTTACTTAAATTAATTTCCGCTTAGAAAAAAGAATAGGAAACAATGGGACCACCAATATCGCAATTACTTCATCGAATTTACTAAGAGATGTTTTTCAGAGGAGAAAAATCTTATATATAAAATTCTCGTGTCACAGTGTTTGTTTCCTTACTCCTCCGAAACGGCTTTACTGATTTTAACCAAATTTTATTTGCATATTCTGTAGGTATGAGAATCGGCTACTAGCTATTTTTCATACCCCTAAGTGACAAGGGTTGTTCACTAAGGCAAAACAACGTTTGCGGGGTCAGCTAGTATTTAATAAATATTTTTTGATACATTAGCATTGTCTCGTAAATCTCGTTCACGTTATGTTTCCAGTGATAAGAAGTATATGTGATAAAATCATTGCGTTCCAGTTTGAAGGGAAATGTTTGAATTACAGAGATAAACTACTAATATTACTAATGTCATTATTTATATGTTTGGATGTTAATTGCTCAATCACGTCGTAACATATGAACGGATCGGGTTGAAATTTGAAACACAGATTTTAACCCTAAACAAGCTTTGCTTAGTTTAGGGTCTAATGGTGTTGTCCACCAATATTTATTTATTTATTATGGTCTAGCAGAATACATAGGCTACATTTCATGCTCCAATAGCAGCGTTACACTGTGCAGATAAAGGCAGATGTGTTACTTACCATCAGGCAAATCTCTTTCACGTCCCGTCACTCTATGCTGTAATATTAATAATCATATCAGATGCACGCGGCGGTCATCCTCGACACAGCGCGCACCGTCAGGAGGTTCCTCACTCTGCAGCCCTAACCACCAGTAGCTTGGGCCCTGCCCCGCTGCTGGCGGAAAACTAGGCTTAGGTTTTTATACTGTTTTTATGTCATATATATCAATATTGTAAAAACTTAGACTTGAGAAAATAAATGAATGATCATATTATCTGAAAACATTGGTTGACTAGAAATAGGCGCACTGCTGCTGACTCACCATCTCTCGTCGTCCAAAATGCCTTGTCCGTTGAAGAATAAACTCTTTGGCATGCCAATGGTGACCACCGTTGGCGAGTGTCTTCTGATAGCCACCTACGACATTACACAAAAGTTAAGTAAAAGCCAAAAGTTCAACAATACAATACGTACTAATTTCTTTATCTTCCCGAGACTACCTGGGTGTTATCGAAACGAAAGTAAACAGATTCCTTCTTCTTAAGAGTGCGCCTAAAGCCAGGAAAAAATCAGATTTCACCCGCGCGACGCGTTTCTTAATGTGATGTACATAAAGTCGAGAATAGCATGACACAGTTTGGAGGAAAAAACAATATTTAATCAGGCGTCCATTTTTGACCAAGTTTTATTTAATTACTCAATAACTAAACATACATTTAAAAAAGTGTTCGGTTACTTTACTAGAACATATAAATAGGAATTTTATTACCAAAAAATAATGTGGGGTCATCGCTGATAATTTCGAGTACTCGAATTAAAACGGGTTTTTTCGGTGTCATTTTTATTTTTTTATTGTAAAAAATTCTGATCTATTTTTTAAATTCTATTCGGTTATTGTGCTTCTTCTTGATTGTACCCACGCGTCAATATTTTTTTTGTCATAGTTTTTAGTTT
Organism: Ectropis crepuscularia; assembly: GCA_963693475.1. Classification (NCBI taxonomy): domain Eukaryota; kingdom Metazoa; phylum Arthropoda; class Insecta; order Lepidoptera; family Geometridae; genus Ectropis; species Ectropis crepuscularia. The sequence goes on along the minus strand of OY856368.1, from coordinate 5,538,231 downwards.
CTTAACTTCAGTGAGCGGCGTCGAAAATGTCCTTTTTTTCCTTTTCCTTTTTTCGTTTTCTGGCTTTAGGCGCCCCCTTAAGTAAAAGCTAAAAGTTCAACAATACAATACGTACTAATTTCTTTATCTTCCCGAGACTACCTGGGTGTTATCGAAACAAAAGTAAACAGATTCCTTCTTCTTAATTTTTAAGCGTTAAGTTTTAAAAGTTTTTTAAAAATAGCATTGTAAGCACAAGACTTCACCACGATCGACATTTTTAATTAATATGCGACTGGGTCAAAAATCAACCAGTCTAATTAGTCCGTCAGCTAGATCATGGAGAAATATGGGACACACATGTTTTGTTTCATCAAAGATATATAGATTTATCCAGAGTGGGGGGTCGTGACGTCACTTCTGGGTAAAAATCGTAACAAGTGACGTCACGCAAAATTTCTAAGCACGTCGTCATTTTTTGTTTGTGAAGCAAAAAACACCGGCCAAGTGCGAGTGGGACTCCCGCACGAAGGGTTCCATACCATTAGCAAATAAACGGCGATAACCTCTTTAGCTTTATTCGAAATTTCTTATACAAAGCAATTTTCGCAGACTGACAAAAAGTTTATTAAAATACTTATTGATTTAAAGGCTCATGATTCTGACGATGAATTCGATATCGCGTTCTATTTTTACTAGTGGCGCCATCTAGTTTATTCGGGACAGACTAATCGCGCAAAACTCAAGTTTGTTGTATGGGAGCCCCCTTAAATAATGTTTTTAATTTATTTTTAGTATTTGTTGTTATAGCGGCAATAGAAATTCATCATCTGTGTAAATTTCAACTGTCTAGCTATCACCGTTCTTGAGATACAGCCTGGTGACAGACGGACGGACAGCAAAGTCTCAGTAATAGGGTTCCGTTTTTAGCCTTTGGGTACGGAACCCTAACAAAAAATAAAAAATACGTGCACAATACTTTTTAGCAATTTAGCTGACGGACAATTTTATTTTTATTTTTATGATTGTATTACAGTGACGTTTTGGCAGCGTTACAGAGGCTATGAATACGAGAAGACTAAAAAAAATGAGATGTCCATCTACCCACATTTATACTTCAGAATCGCCGATGACCGAAAATCATCCTCATAGTTGATTATTTCCACACTTTCCTTGCGTATTCCTTGCGTAAGTTTTTGCAGAACAGTTTACGTTCCATCTGTGCATTTTTATGATGTATAACTAAAGAAGAATAACCTCTATATCAGTTATCTAGCTCCCATAGATCTTTGCTTAGTTTTGGGTTCTATGGTGTTGTGTGGGAAATTTTCACCGAAATTTACTTAATGTGCGTATTTAGTGAAAAAAATCCTGATAAACTGTTAAAACGCCAGTAACCGTTTTTAAACGGTTTTTTCACAAGCAAAGCTCTAGAGATTTGCTTGTGCTTACTTTGCCGAAGCCAATCATTTCGCGCCTATAGGGGAGGTCAGCTCAAAGCGGACACCTTAACTTTGATTTCAATAATAGATGACAAAACAAACGATATTCTCATATAGTTTTGATGAATGTATAAAGAGTTAATTATATTTTCATAACATGTAAGCCGAATCCTCACATGTGCGTTTTAACAAAATCCATTTATTTTTTTTGAAAAGTTGTCGAAAATCCGCTTTGCCCAAGTGGTCGCCTAAAGCGGCCACAGGGAATGGGAAAAGCGGCCAGCACTATTTTGTCTTAAATAACAGGCTATTCTTTGACATTTACGAGTACCTACTTCTTCAGATTAACTGAGATCAGGTGACGAAGATTTGGTGTCGATTTTCATAAAAATTTGATAGTTTTTTGTATTTTTTTATTGTGTATCTAATCAATAGTGCTGATTGTCCATAATCCACAGTTTGGGGTTTCAATTTATGATTACGTAATCTCCTCACCTATAATATAAACTGATCAAATCAAATGCTCAGCTATTGGAATTTTGGCAAAGCGGACAGTGGCCACTTTGCCCGGACCGCTTTGCCTTTTCAAGCATTTTGTTTTCAACGTAAATTGCTCTCACTCTTTCTCTACTTTGAAAAGAATGCAAGCCTACACGATCGTTCGCAATGATTCAATCAATTATACAATTAAACCACAAACACTATAATATAATAAGATTGGGCCAAATCAGCAAATATTTATCGTGCATTTTTTTAGTAGTACGAATAAAAATCATTCGCGTCACACCACGGCTCTACGCATCTTGCGAATACGGTAAAGCGGTGACCCGGTGCGGGGAAGGAGATTGGCTATGCGCCCCAAGTGGCAAAGTCACGATAATATTGAATATAACTAAGTTATAGACCATGGCCTCTTTGCCTCCTATGGCCGCTTTGAGCTGACTTCCCCTACCCATTGTTGCAGGCATGCGCTGGGTTGTAACAATTATTTAACATTTTGTGTGACGAGAATCGTATGGCTACTTCCAGGGTAATTTGATGGCGTCTCGCAAAATAATTTGATTTTTTGTTAAAATTTAGGATTCAACTTTTCTGCCGAAGCCAATCATATCGCGCCTTTAACGATTGTTGCACGCATGCGCTGGGATGTAACAATTATTTAACATTTGGTGTGACGAGAATCGTATGGCTACTTCCAGGGTAATTTGATGGCGTCTCGCAAAATAATTTGATTTTTTGTTAAAATTTAGGATTCAACTTTTCTGCCGAAGCCAATCATATCGCGCCTTTAGCGATTGTTGCAGGCATGCGCTGGGATGTAACAATTATTTAACATTTGGTGTGAAGAGAATCGTATGGTTACTTCCAGGGTAATTTGATGGCGTCTCGCAAAATAATTTGAATTTTTGTTAAAATTTAGGATTCAACTTTTCTGCCGAAGCCAATTATATCGCGCGTTTAACGATTGTTCCAGGCATGCGCTGGAATGTAACAATTATTTAACATTTGGTGTGACGAGAATCGTATGGTTACTTCCAGGGTAATTTGATGGCGTCGCGCAAAATAATTTGATTTTTTTTTTAATTTAGGATTCAACTTTTCTGCCAAAGCCAATCATATCGCGCCTTTAACGATTGTTGCACGCATGCGCTGGGTTGTAACAATTATTTAACATTTGGTGTGATGATAATCGTATGGTTACTTCCAGAGTAATTTGATGGCGTCTCGCAAAATAATTTGAATTTTTGTTAAAATTTAGGATTCAACTTTTCTGCCGAAGCCAATCATATCGCGCCTTTAGCGATTGTGCACGCATGCGCTGGGTTGTAACAATTATTTAACATTTGGTGTGACGAGAATCGTATGGTTACTTTCAGAGTAATTTGATGGCGTCTCGCAAAATAATTTTAATTTTTGTTAAAATTTAGTTTAGTTTGGGGTTAGCCCCGAACTAATCACAGCTTAGCTACAACAAAAAATAGTTGTTATATGTTACCATAGATTAATAAACGCCTAGATTGATAATCTTCAAACAAACACTTCATTTCAAGTGAGGCAAAACGCAGATTGATGTTGGCGTAAGCAATATGTATGTACTAAAGTTCGCCAATCAAAACTTTATTATTGTGGATAATATACAGTGAAATATAACACAAACCATCATTAACGCTTTTAATTGTCGGATACGCATGCACTAGCGCTTGACCTTGACAACTGATGAACAGACTAAGCCAATATGGCGTTCTCAATGTAAACATTTAAAATCTTATTGTAATTACCCATCTTCGCAAATTAAGACATTTATTTATTTTTCTTGAGCGGACGCGGTTTCTAAACGTTATTATTCCATTAATCTTCCATTGTAGTGGTAGGACTCTTAGCAGAGTCCGCCTGGGGAAGTACCACGCCTTTGTCAATTATTCTACCGCCAAGCAGTAATGTGCAAACATTACTGCGTTCCGGTTTGAAGGGCAATGTTTCCAGAGAAATTACAGGGCTTAGAGATATAACAACTTAGATATCTGGGTGACGAGCGCAGTGCGGTGCTAGGTAATGATTTTGGCTCTTCATGTTCCAATAGCTGCGTGTCACTGTGCTGTTATGTGGCAGGCATGTTGCTTACCATCAGGCACATGTCCTGCTCGTCTCGTCACTCTTTATTTAAAAAAAAAAAAAAAAAAACTTACCTTAAGTGCCGTAGCATCGGTCATGGGAGGAACTTCGACGTATCCGTTGATGCGAGTGACAGGTTGTACGGAGTGATCGATGCAGGTGAGCCCTCGCGCCTGGTATGGCGTGTACGCGGACAGTGGCGGCAGACCGCGATCGTGGACGTATCCGTACGCTCTGCTCGGCCACGATCGGTTGCAGCCGTTGGTGCCATACGGTCCACCACAGTCCACTAACACCTGTGTATTACAAACATAAGTATTATATATCTTTGTGTATTACAAACATAAGTATTATAATCATCATACAGGACTACAATACTGCCGTCCGCAAACTACAATGCCGTTAAGTACCAAAATGTAGTTTCGAGATATCGCGGGAAAACTGTTTCTAAATTTTAAAATTATGCCATTTGATAAGTGAAATACGTATTTCCATAATTTTGATACCTTTATATAGAGCTGCAAAAACACTTTGAAATGATAGTATTTTCAAGATATTAAGGTGTGCAAAATAAGAGTTATAAGCGTTTTTGCATTCTAGTCTTGTAATTTTGTCTTAAAATCTTTTCAAAATCACCACTAAAATGCCGTTAAGTATAGTTTAACGGCATTTTAGCTTGATATTTTCTTTAATTTCATTGGATGGTACTTGACTACAGAATTTGAAATCATTCCAAAACTAAAATGCATGATGATGAAATGATATGATGAAACATCCAAGATTACAATGTGGTTAAAGTCATTTAACCGCATTTAAAACTAGCAAACTTCATAAATTTGTTTTAATCGGTTATTTCAGAGCATTTTACAACACTAAAATGCGATTAAATGCAAAACCTTTACCTTTAACTGCAATTAAGCTAAACATGACTCACAAGATATTTAAGAAAATACGATAAAAGTAATGATTTATGTGAAATAAGTAAACAAAAAATGACTTTAAAAACTAGATTTTTATTGGCATTAAAAAACAACAAACAGCATTTTTTGCTAATCTTTTTCGAATACAAGCCTAAGTATCTAAAAATACAATTTCTCAGGAGTTAAAATTTAACATTTTTTACATTTAAAATTAAAATACTACTTTTATTGCCCTTACTTACAATAGATTTTTAGAAATCTACAATAGAGATCAATTGTTTTTGTTTTATTTTTATCACAATCACTTAAACTTTTGGATAAATATTCCTACAAAATAATTAATAATACCTAAGACTCAAATATTTTTCTTGAGTCTAAATATTGCTTTACTAGCATTATCATTCTTTGTCGTCGGTCCACAAGTTCTTCAAAAACAATAGCTTATGTGTTGGCGCTATGTTGCTCTATGAATTGAACTAAATTAATCTTCCGCTTGGTATTTCTGCATTTTGCTTTTGACTTGAAACGAAGTTTTATAATTTCTGGTATTTTAAGTATTTGCCATTGAAGAGAGCAAAATAATATAAATAATCTTTCTCGCAATAATTTTTGTACCTACAAGCTATCACAATAAAACTCAAAATCAGAATAAATCCACATCTGCGACATATTTTTGAGATTAACTCAGGGGCTTAATTTGAATTCTTCTTTCTGAAGCGTAATTTGGTACAATGACGAAATTGTTTGGTGATATAAACTACATATTTACCTTTGAGTTGCTAACTCATACTGTCTCGTCAAAATGGTCAAAACCATATAAATTACCTTTATTGCATTTCTAACTTTACTTTATGATCTTCTTATTCGCAACTCATGAAACTGTGTTCAGATTTGAAATAATAAAGCGTTATTTGTTCTATGCATATGATTTTGCTTTAGTAAATAAATGACACTGAGAAGAAGTGAACATAATAGTCCATTTTATTTTGTGCACTGCAACTGCATTGCACTGTTAACAACCCAATTGTATACATCAGATCTTTTTCTTCGATTCAGTCATAATTTTTATTTTCCAAACTGTCAACTGCTTTGTGGTCGTTGCATAAACATTAAAGTAGATAGGTTCTGATATTCACCAATTTCTATCATGTGTCTCCGCGTTTGACAGAGAGATGGAAATACTGACAGTTTTTTGAGGTTCATTAATTGAGCTTCTACGCTTTTCCAACCAGCCTTCGGTTAGTTTTTCTGTATTCTGTATAACGGCATTGACAATGTTTAATACAACGTTAAATGGTACCGTTTTTAAGCTAGTTTTCTGTAGGTATTTATTAATGATGTTGTGGTTCTTAAAGTCAGACTTATGGTTACGTTTAAACTTATGCTTAATGGATTTCTTGAAAATAGTTACTAAAATTTTCACTTGAATCAGCTATCTTAAAATCATTATAACGTTCAGGTCATCTGAATTGAAATCACACTGTAAACTTGATTGTGGAGTTTAAAACTTCAACAGATACGGTATGGTGCTATCATCATCTGGCTGTAACATTTTATGTTAACTCTTCAAACTGAATGTTTGTTTTGATGATTTTGTAGAGAATTACTCTACTTTCCTTGTAAGTCTATTAAAACCTGATAAAGTTTCATTAGGTACATTTGTGATTTCATTAAAATCTACAGAAAGACGAGTACTGAAACATAATTTATACGTCCCAAAATGTATCAATGACACTGGAAGAGTCGGAACAAGATGTAACATAAAGATCATTTCCGATTTTTTCTATACAAGATCTAGTTTGACTCATCTAAATGTGTTTTAAGCCATCGTAACAAGTTGGAGGGAACGAAAGCATCTTATTCATCTGCACTTGATTTCCTTCACATACTATCGTACTGCATACCAGGGATGTTACGGAGCTTCGACTCCGACTCCGTTATGTCGGAAGTTCCGATTAGTTTTACACCTCCGGTTCCGACTCCGGTTCCGAAACTTTTGAATCGGAGGTTAATCGGATGTCGAAGCATAACTTAGCGGCGGCGCCCTGCGCCGACAGTAACGAACAGTTTCGCAGGAACATGTCGCGCAGGGAATCTCCCGCGCACGAGTGTAATGAAAAGTATACTAAATGAGCACAACATAGAAAAACGCAAAATTCCAGCACCTTATATTAAATTTCCGTCAATATTATCGTGTCCACCAGGCTCAGTAGCGAGCGAATACCTTTTTGGTGGCGTCGATTTAATCTACAAGGGGGCGCCTATTGTCAGAAAACGAAAAAAGGACATTTTCGACGCCGCTCACTGATCTTAAGAAACTAAAAAGTATAACAAAAAAATATTGACGTGTGGGTACAATCAAGAAAAAGCACAATAACCGAATAGAATTTTAAAAATAGATCAGATTTTTTACAGAAAAAAATTAAAAAGGCACCTGAAAAACCTATTTTAATTCATGTACTCGAAATTATCAGCGATGACCCCACATTATTTTTTGATAATAAAATTTCTAATTTTACGTTCTATTAAAGTAACCGAACCACAGAATAAATATTAGACCGAACACTTTTTAAATGTATGTTTAATTGTTGAGTAATTAAATAAAACTTGGTAAAAAATTGACATCTGGTTTAATATTGATTTCCCCTCCAAACTGTGTCATGCTATTCTCGAATTTATGCATATCATATTAAGAAGGGCCTCGCGCGGGTGAAATCAGATTTTTTCCTGGCATTAGGCGCACTCTTAAGAAATATCTTAGACTGAGACAGCTTCAAAGCTTATACCCCGTTTACATGATTCCAGTCCAGTGACCGAATCCAGCGCTGGATTGCTTACTGGAATAATGTAAACCGGCACTGGAATGCACTGGCACTGGATTGATGCATTCCAGTGCCAGTTTCCATTATTCCAGTAAGCAATCCAGCGCTGGATTCGGTCGCTGGACTGGAATAATGTAAACGGGGTATAATACCCCGTTTACATTATTCCAGTCCATGAAGTACATATACATACACACTTTTGGTGTCAATGTATTTAATTTAATTTAAAACTTTTGTTCATTTAACATACTTTATATGGTACTTATGGGATTCAATTAATTGATTTTTTTGTTTATTTTTGAATATTCCATTTTTTTTTCAGTTTTTGTGATATTTCATGAAACAAAACAACGAAAAGTTTGAATGAATGTTTTATTTGTCCTAAAATAAAAATCTCTCTCCTACCACTACTTCTGACCCTACCTCCGACTCCGGTTCCGACTCCGACTCCGACTCCGATAAATCAAATTTAAAAACTCCGACTCCGACTTCGGTTTCGATAAGATCACCTCCGTTACATCCCTGCTGCATACGCAAGAACTTGTAACGGCATTTTAGTTAAGTAATGTGGCATAGCCGCATTTTAGTCTAGCATTGTAAAAAATAAATAATTTATATCACATAGTTAAGGTAGCTTTGTGATATTTTCTGTTTTAAGTTTACAAAATTGCATACGTATTTACTAGTCTAAAAAGCCGTTAAGTATGTTTAACTGCATTTTTGTGTTGTATTCAAGCATAACGGCTTTATAGCGTTGGACAAATACAATATAAATTATAAATGAAACTTTGTTTAAAAACATTTAAGTGCTTTAACGGCACTATAGCGTACAAAAGTCAGTTAACGGCAATTAAGTTATGAAAAATCAAAGAAAATTTCAGCCAAAGGTAACGTTAAAATACCTTAGCGGCTTTTTAGGTAAGTATTGTTATTTAACTGCGTTTTAGCGTTGGAACCATACAAAATAAAATGACTTAACGGCATTTTTAGTTATGGTATCTTAAAAACTAACATACCTAGAGAAACACGGGTTACACAGATCGATAGATATTTTATTTCTGATTGTAGTGCCATTTAAAAGTCCAAATCGACCCGATGTTAGATAACGGCATTTAAGCTTGCGGGCGGCAGAATAACGTAATTATACACTGATTTTGACCGTGATTAAACTCTTGTGATTCAACTCATTTTAATATACTTACAACTAAATTTCGAAGCTCCTTCAAATTACTCGGAAAGTAACCGTACGATTCTCGTCAAACAAAAGGCAAAATAACTAACAGCTCAGCGCACAACTACATTAAACTAATAAGTAATTACTAGCAACTCTGACCTAAGAGTGCTAACTCTGCATTCCGAGTTTCATCAAAAGCATTTGAGCACCTTAAGCAGCCCACTAACTGCCTCGAAAGATTCTGATACATGTCGGTTACATTCATATTTTTCCTTCACCGTTTTTGACGTGATAACGTCTTATAATTCGATGAAGCCGGCTGCACGCCCGCAAAACATGACGTCATGTAACGTTACCGCCATAGATTAGATAATATTTACCGCCGTTACCTCGCCTTATTACTTTTCGCACCATCTAGTGAGTGAGATGTGTATTACGTTCAAGGAGTCTGTCCATGTTTTAGACGATATGAAGTTAAGAACTTGTGCTAGTACAATGATGTACCCAGAGATGGCGCTTTGAACAGCTTTTCAAAAAGCTTCAGAATGTTTTATCTAGATGGCGCTTAACACAAATACTAGACGTTGTCACGTTCAACTATCGTCAGTAAACCGACTTTACAGACAACCATTTTTTTTTTAGTCAGCGGCTTTTCGCATTTCAAGAAGACAGTGTTGTGCGTGGGATTTGAAACCGGGTCTCCGGATGGGCAGTCGCAGTTCTTCCGACTAGACCAGCTGGAACTTATTCCGTGTACCTATAGTGCAATTTTAATTTTTATTACCGGATGTCCGAAATACAGCCAGAACCTAGTTTGAGACCCACTGGACAAACAACTGTCGAACTAACATAGGATATAATGTTTAGAATGTACTTTACTTATAACTAATGTAGGGGGAACATGGTCCCATGGTCCATGGTAACCTGTCAGTGTCAACGTTGAATACAAATTATTGTTTTAGAGAAATAATATATTACAAAAAAGAATTGAAAATCCATCTCACCCTACCCCAGTGAGTGACACGGCTACCGTTTATGGGTACGATCATAGAAGAAGATTTTTTTTGCTACGCAAAAAGATCAACAAAGCGAGTGAGCGAGAAATCATTTTCAAGTGGAAATCGCTCGAGAGAAGAAGAGAAAGTGAATGAAGTAACGTCATTACAATATTTTAGTATACCCGTAACGTAACAGTCTGATTTCGTCGCGGTGAAAATCGTGTATTTTTTAATTAATCCTTGGATCGCAGACGATTTTATCAAATTATTTATATTATGGCATGTTCTGTGCGTGAATGTGATACAAGACGATATTATAATCCGAATCATTACACTAGTCACCAACACATGTAAATATGATTTTTTATCAGGTCTCCGAGCAGCCTTTGTGTGTCTTTTACATTTGACGTCTTTGGGTACGATGGCATACCTAATGCCACTTTTCGTTCTAAGTGAACTCCTGACGTCTAGACCGATTTGAATGATGTTTTGTACACGTTTGGGTAGGGCCCTGGATGGTTTAGATTCACAAATCAGTCCGGGGCAGATGGCGCTGTAGTTGGTAGTTGGTTTGGTATTTAGGTTATTATCCGAGCGAAGCCGGAACGGGCCGCTAGTAGATTATAAATGTGTAAAACAACTTTAATATGCTCCTCGTCACGATTTCTTTATGCCATCTGCTGATATACCCAAGGACTGTGACATACCTAGATATTTGTCAGATGGTGTTGTGTGTGAATTGTCCGCCAATATTTATTTATTTATTTACTAGCGGCCCGTTCCGGCTTCGCTCGGATCATAACTACATCTAGACACTGTCTGCAGCGCCATCTGCCGGGCTTATTTGTGAATCTAAACCATCCTCGAATCCACACACAAACAATCAATGTACACACACAAAAAAAATCATTCAAATTGGTCGCGCCGTTTAGGAGGCGGTCACTGTCAAATGATTAAATTACTAAAATGGCTATTAAAAAATAGGGGTTCGTGATAAAAGGGTATGTATTTGTTAACGCTACATTACAAAAAAATAAAAACAAAAAAAATTGTCCGAAAATTAAAAAATATTTTTTTGGGGTGAACAACCCTTTTCACTTAGGGGTATGAAAAATAGCTAGTAGCCGATTCTCAGACCTACTGAATATGCATATAAAATTTGGTAAAAATCAGTAGAGCCGTTTCGGAGGAGTAAGGAAACAAACACTGTGACACGAGAATTTTATATATAAGATTTGTAGGTCTCGTCTTCGGAGAGGGATCTGTGAGTTATTGTATATTCTCTGAATGTACTACTTTCACTCGCTGTACATACATGACCGCAGTTCAGTTATGTCTATGTTTACCTGCTCACTGAGAGGCACGAGACGGCGCGTGCGCACGAACAGCGCGCCCTCCACCGCGCCTGCCACCGCGTGCGCCCAGCACGAACTGCAATGCCCTTGGTCTAAAACATAAGCAGAATAGTACATACAAAAACTGTTTAACCTGTCAGTTGAGACTCATTTTAAGTCAAATTCTATTAATTGATTTCACTAGTTCATACTTTTTTTTTATACTGCTGCCGCAGAAATGTTTAGATGATAAAGCTTCACTTCTGATTTGTTTTGTCAATACTAACCTCAAAATTCTTGAGGGTAGATTCAATTTTTTTTTCAATTATTTTCACATGATGGGTCATATCCCGTGCCGAGCCCGTATGGGAGTTAAACATGCACTTGATGGTAAGCAAGATGCAAAGTCAAAGTCAATGCACAACCATTGCTTAGTTTGGGGTCAGATGCTTTTGTGTGTGAATTATCCACCAATTTTTTTTTTTTTGACTCTAGAATTTTAAGCGAAAAGAAAGGAGACAGCAATATCAAAGCTATGATCGTTTTCCGTAGGCGTTTCGACTCCCAAAGAAAAGTGAAGGGAGGGGAAAGAGGTCTTCGCTCTTCAATATGACAAAACAGGGTTACTGGTAATCAGCCCACATCAATATAAGGGCATGTTCTGTAAATTTAAACAAACAACTTTTGTTAATAATATCCTAACATTTTTGTAGTGTAAATGTCTTTTGGTGTGCCAAAAGACACACACGGAATTTTTCGTGGGCTGTGAATTGAACTCAAACGTCACGTTTGAAAGTGAAAGATTCGTACGGGCTACCTCGGAATCGCCGAGGATGCCTGTAATGGTTTGGATGTACCATGGTTGCCATTATACATTTACACATCTAACCATGGCCATCTAGAAATGTTATAGCATTTATAGATGGTCTATCTAGTGTAGACGGCCATGCTTAGAAGACTTATTTAGACACTATGGAGATTTATTACTTAGCATCAGCGCCCTCCAATTACACCCGCGTAGTTTCCAAAGTGAGTTATCAAATTATGAGTTATTAATGGAGATTTCGAGTTTTCTTTTTTTTTCTAGCGTAAAAAAGAATGCTAAAAAGATGCAAGCTGATTACCAGTAACCCTGCTAACTTGTAACTTGTCTAGTAACGTGTTCTAGGCTAAGTCTCTTTGTTTTGTAAGTTTTATGTTGTGGACAATAAAGAATTTCTATCTATAGCCCTGCGTAGTAAAGGCTGAGATAATAACTGACCACGGACGTGGGTGACGGCTCCACGTCGCCTCCAGTCGAAGTTCCGCGGCAGCTTGCCCTTCATAGCGGCCAGCTCGGAGCGCTTGTGCGGGAACGGCTTGGCATCGAGCTTCGGCTTCTTGCCGCCCACACCGCCCAGCGTCTTCAGTTCCACGTCCAGGCGGTCCGTTAGGAAGTTCATCTGGTGGGTCGAAACAATACAAAACCATTGATAACAAAGTAATTAAATTAGAAAGTCTAAAACGTCTCGAGATTTAGGCGGCGGCTGTCTGCAAGTTTTGTTACCTGTATTGAGGAAGTTTGAAAAATTCCACCATTTTGTAGTGGTGGCCATTTTGGATCGATTTTCATCTACAATAGCTAAAAGAACGCTCCCGACTTATTCACCTGTCAAACAAAATCATAATTGGTCCATCCGTTCGGAAGCTACGATACCACACACGCACGTACGCTCACACGCAAACTCATAACACCCCGTAGTTTTTGTGCCGGAGATTAAAAAAATACAAGAATTTCTCCTTGTATTTTTCAGAAAATGGTTTCTTCTGCATAAAATCATTTCACATTTTTTTCCTTTTTTTCTGAGAGTAAGCAACACGCTTGCTGAAAACATCACAGTGCAACGCAGCTACAGATATAAAGATGAAAAGTCCAAATCACTCGTCGGAACGCGTCGGAATGACCATTTATTCAAGGTTACATTTGCCAGCTGGGTCCCAGTCTGCGCGGGCCCCCACGGGCCTGGCTTGCGAGGCATGCGGCAACCATAGGATAAGGCCTCGGGCCCCGGGCTTGTAATTGCCATGGATCTACCCGGGCCCTTACGTCCCAGTCCGACCCTCCTGTCTAGTACTATCACTATCTGGCCTAAGATGTAAGAAGATTTAGCTCTTAACTTTTTACCTGTGCTCTTTGAAAAGAAATGTCTGAAAGAAGAAGTCTTCGAAACACGACTTGCGGATCAAATAAAGAAAGTTAATGAAAAGATATCTACCAAAATAAAGAAAAAAATAAGTTTTAAATAAGCCATTTCGTGGCGGCCATCTTGAATTTACACCGAACGGACACCGAAATATATGTAATTGTATTATATGAGCTAAAGTTTCTTATTAAATTTCAGATCAATCGATAACCAAGAATAAGAAACCCACTTTATGTTCTCATAAATGGAACGCGAAGATTTCTTTCAGAAGGAGAGAGTCAAGGCCACTATCCATCACTATGACCAAATGCGGATGTGCTGGAAGGTTGCAACCTTCATAACGTACCTCCATGGAGGACTTGGCGCCTTGTCGGTTGCCAGAATCGATGTAGCGTGTGTTTTGAAGCAAAAGCGTCTTTCGGACAGCCTCTTCTGTGTTGTCCCAATACTGCCGTTTGTGGTCGACCTTGAATCTGCACGTAACAATACAAATTGAGGACCCAATTGATATAAATGGAAACGAGAGCTGATTAACTCAACGCAATTCATCACAAATAAATGTTGTCTTTTAAGTTTAATACTGCTATTGTGAAAAGTTGAAGGGATATATTGCTACTGAATGGAACAACACGATGATGGTTGGCTATGGCTACTAAGACCTCTACTTTTCTAGTCTTATTTTATAGAGCCGATATAAATAAAAATAAATTACTAGAGTAACTACACTACATCAGATACAATAAGCACATCTGGATAGACCGGTGAAGTTCTCGATATAACGAAGATGAACAGGTCTATACTAGTAGGAAGCGTGCCCACTGTCTAGGTAGCATTATCACGCTGAATGGTAAAGCTTATAGGCACGTTGAGCCAAAAATACATTAGCATTTTTTGACGTGATAACGTCTTATAATTCGATGAAGCCGGCTGCACGCCCACAAAACATGACGTCATGTACCGTTACCGCGTTACCGTTGGTCGTTACCGCGCCGCATGTTTGTTACAGTTGTATTAATTATTTCGACCAGTAGTTCAAGCGGGGATGTAGCTCAGTGGTAGAGCGTTCGCTTTGCATGTGAAATGCCCCGGGTTCGGTCCCCGGCATCTAAAAGCTTTTTTGCATTGTTTTTTGCATTGTTTTGAGTGAAAATGACTAAATTCTACTGATTACTTTTTACATACAAATTTATTAAACAAATGAAATTAAAATTTTCTTTTGAAAAATGCTACCATTCCATCAGTATTTTCTTAAGACGTTGTCACGTTCTATCGTCAGTAAACCGACTTTACAGACAAAAATTTTTTTCTATGCATGACTGTTAAAGAAACCTCTTTAACTAACTAGCCAGTTAGTGTATGTCAACTTTAAATAAATGTTTTGTTTCGTGCAAAAAATAGTAACTAGAGATTTTTGTATTTGTTTTATGTAAGATAGCTTACTTGTTAAAGTCCTCGTCATATCTGGGGTCGCGATGCGGCAGGGAGTATTCCCGGAGAGGGTCTACCCTCGGGTCCCGCGCAGACGCCGCCTCTAGGGCTTCGCATGACTCGCCTGCAACCATGATTTAGGTCACTTTAGGGTAAAGGAAGACTGAATCTTGATTCTTGAAGTTGGTTATCGAAACTGTGAGTTTAAAGGGCCATTGGTAATCAGCCTGAATCATTTTAAGGGGATTTTAAGTATATTAAATACGTCAACTTTTGTTCCACAGTTTTCAAAAATTCGTATATTTTTTCCCGTACATTTTATTCGTACTTTTTTAAGTATATTTTTTTTTAATTTTGCCCGGTCTAAAAGCATCGCGTGACCTTGGATGCTCGATAAATGATGTGCCGAAGTGAATAAAAACTAAACATCCGCTAAACAGTACTAAAGAGAACAACAAACACTATTTTTTCTGGGATATGTATTGAGTTTTAGCAAAAGTTGTAGAACAAAAGTTGTTTGTTTAATACGGAACATGCTCTTAAACGGATGCAGGCTGATTACCAGTAACCCTGTATAAATGTTTTATACAGCTATCTTAAGCATAAAACAATGGATTATTGAAGTGAAAACTTTTTAGCCGCGTTTAGCATTTTTTAGGAAAGGACAATCTTATAGGTCTGCGTCACTGACCCTCTAATGAAGCGTCGTAGCGTTGGAGCGGTGATGGAGCAGCCGAACAGGACGTGCGCATTAGACAGTTTTTGGATGGGTGAAAGCTTATCATATCACGTTATTGCCATTCGTGAAGCCTTATTGAAGTGAAAACTTCTTTAGGCGCGCCTAGACAAATTTTTGGTGGGGTGTAAATTGAATTCTACCGTCACGCTCGGGTATGATAAGAAATCTTCGGGTAAACTCGGGACCTTGGCGATTGGGCATCTAGAAATGCGTCAGCCAATGGGAAATGCTGAAAGGGCGTGGCCTCGCCATCATGGCATGGCCATCTAGAAATGCGTGAACCAATGGGAAATGCTAACGCATTTCTAGATGGCTACGCCATGATGGCGAGGCCACGCCCTCCGGTTACAACCGTGTAGTTTCCAAGGTAAGCTATCAAATTCTGAGTTATAAGTTTTCACTTCTATCGGCAGTTCCTATGACTGCCAATTTTTTTTTTATATCTGTAGCCTTATAAGTGACGAATTTTGCAAGTTTAGTGCTGTATAATACCAAAAATCATAGTTATAAGTTTTCACGTCTATCGACAGATTCTATGTCTGCCAATTCTTTTTGAAGTGCAAACTTCTTTCGACGGACCACAGACAGATTTTTCGTGGGCTGTGAATTGAATTCTTGCATCACGCTCGGGAATGATGAGAAATTTTCGGGGGAACTCTGAACCATGGCCATTGGCCATCTAGAAATGCGTTAGCATTTCCAAATGGGCATCTAGAAACGCGTCACCATTTCTAGATAGCCATGGTCATGACTAAGCTCTCCGGTTTCACCCGCGTAATTTCCAAAGACAGCTATCAAATTCTGAGCTTTCACTTCTATCAGCAGTTCCTATGACTACCAATTTGTCTTATTGGTTTGTTCATCTTGAAAGACTAGTTCTGTATATCTGTGTGTTAGTTATATCCTCACCTGTATCGAGGAGCATGGTGTCGCGGCTATGTTGCTGGTCTAGCACCTCAGTGTAGCGATGCACGTAGCCGTCTGCGTTGTCTCCCAGCACAGAGGAGTCCACAGCTACCGTGTACCTGATATGGCAGCATTGTGTTATACAACGAGCTATTATAGCCTTTAAAACAAAATACAATAATGCCAGTATGATGGCAGCATCATTACGCTGGCTTCTTATACGTGGCACGAAATAATCACCAGCATTTTGGTCACGCGTCCGTCGAACAATTGCTCAGAAAAGTTTTTGAAAGTCGATTTGAGCTCCACGGGCTCAATGTCTTAACACCAATCAGCTTAAAATATTATATAGCCACTTCCGGAGTTTCAAAATTTTTGCTGCTTGAGACTAATAAACTACTGCACTACGTGTATGTGAAAGATGTGATGGTGCCAGAGTATCAACGCAAGTTGCGTCCCACACTAGGAGCCTACCCAACTTCCACAGCACAAGAGTCATGGCGTAAGGATTTTTTGCCATCGTCACGCGAAAAACCACTTACTTTTTAACTCCACAGACTCCGGGGTCCGTGACCTTTGTCATTTGTTTTCTTTTTTTACATGAATCTTGGATTAGGAGAAGAAAAGGAAATAGGGGGGAGTATGGAACATTTACCTGCTAGGTATATTCTAGGCCTATTTTATTTTCTATCATGTAATGCCATCAGGTCTTTTGCCATCGTTAAGCGCAAAATTATATATAAGCGCGGTTCGAGTACATCTTGGGTTTATGAGAATAGAAGTTCCTCCTTACGTGATAGGAGTGGCGGTGTAGTTGTCAGCAGCCCTGGCCGCCAGGACCTCGTGCCTGAAGGTGAGCGCCTCTCCAGGTGCCGCTCCCAGCTCGCCCGGCCCACCAGACACCACGCGGGTCCACCGCTCCACGGGGCCGTACTCCGTCTCCGCGTACCCTGGAACACCACCCTGGTTATACACCATCAAAGAATACGAAAGGTAACTAGACAAAACTACCCCTCAGTTAGATTATTAAAAAATATTGTACACGTATTTTTTCTTTTCATTCGCATACCAAAAACCACGAAGATACAGTGCTTGAAAGTTTCGTGACGTCACTTCCTTGTACGATTTTTACGAAGACTAGACGTCACAACCCTACGAAAGTTTGATGATCATATTTTATATATATATATTTTTGTCGATATGGAATCTATACTAATATTATAAAGCTGAAGAGTTTGTTTGTTTGAACGCAAGGATCTCGGGAACTATTGGTCCGAATTTAAAGATTATTTTTCTGTTGGATAGTCCATTTATCGAAGTAGGCTATAGTCTATTTACCATTACGCTACTATCAACAAGAGCATAGCATAAATGAAAAATGTAACACAAGCGGGAAAAAAATGTTGCTTTTTGAGAGCTTTCGTTGCGTGACGACAGCATGTGTCATCTTTTAAAGGTTGCGTCATTAATAATTTGTTCAAAATGTTAATTGGTACGACCAATTTTCGATAGATGGCGTAGTAACGCCACGGTTCACGTAGTAATTTGTTAAAACAAAAAAACATTTGTCCCATGTTACCTGCAAATCCGAAGTCGGTCATATCAGGGAAGGCCGGCACGGCGCGGTCAGCGGGCTGCGGGGGCGCCGCCGCCCCCAGGACGCAGCGCCGGACTTCGCCCTCGTCGCCGGCGCGGTCCACTCGCATCTGTAACAACATACCCTCTCAATATCGGATATTATGACTATGCCAGTTTTGCCTTTGCCATTTGCCACTTTTATTACGCCATTTTGCCACATTTATGCCACTGAAAGAAATATGCCATTAAGGCGCTCTCACACTGGGAGCATTCGCGTGTAATAAATACCTAAATAACTAAATGAAATCCATTTATTTAAAGTAACATAAGACTCATAAACATTCATATAAATTATTTTTGTCACTTTACAATAAAATTACATTGAAATCACTAGTCATTACCTACATTATTGTATCATTAAGTTTTTAATTATTTTACACCCAAACATTTTACATAAAACAAGATACTATAATAAACATTATATTTTCGTGAAATTAGTTGGTCTCATTTAAGTCAAAAATTAAAAAAAACAGTTACCCTTGTTACGTTAACGTTACAGAATCGAACATTACATCAGTGAAAGAGGAGTGCCGAGCATTACAAATTATAATGCTTGTAATGAAAAATGTTTTGGTACAACTTCTAAGATCAATGCGTGTTTTGTGTTGCGGCTGGCTGGCAGTAGTTTTGTAATGTTAATGATCAAAGTTGAATCTATAATGATACATTACACGCGAACACTCGTCGGTCAGGGAGGTAGTATTGTAATGTATTGCTCAAAATTGTATCAATAATGATACATTACACGCGAATGCTCCCGGTGAGGAAATACTTTCAACTATAGTGGCATAATTCACCTGATAATTGACTCCAGCTATGCTATGGGGCTCAAAATGTGTCTACAAAATTATATTGACGCAATGGCCATTGGCCGTACCTGCACTCTCTGCACTCTGCCATCTGCTAACATCATCCGGTAGGAGCTAGTGGCGCCCCCGTGCATGTCCACGCGTGCCCCGCCTGTGCGCGCATCCCACCTGACAACATGGTTGGACACAATTATCTCAAAACTGTCATTCTTAAGAGCGTACCCCGAGCAAATGACCTTGAGTATTTCTTACCTTATCGCACACCGCAAAAAAGAGCAAGAGAGAAACAGTAGGATTTGTCGCTATTTTACGCCCAAATTTTAGAATAAAATCGTTATAAAATCAGATTTTGGTCTTTTGAAAAAAATAAAACTACCAAAATGTTCGTAATGGAATTGTCTATCCGTTGGTGTAAGTACAAAATCAAAATAATTGACGATTTTCGAGGAGATGCATGATAACTACAATTATTTAAATGTTTAATGGTTTCGTTGTGAGGCGATTATACGAGCAATAAGTTCATTATCAAAAAAATATAACTACCATTTTGAAGCCAAGAAGTTATAGAAATTTAATGTATTTTTTACCAGTTGATATTTGTTTTGGCTTAATGAGTAGGTAGCTCTTAAGCTGTCTAGCCCCGGGAGGCCAGATTTGGGCAAAACCGGTTTTGAGACTTAAAAACCTTATTTTTTAATTATATACATACTCGAATATTAGTTTATTTTGATGCCTAAGAGATAGGCGATAATATTAATTAATTCATTGTCGTTTACAGACACACAAAATTTGGTTTCATTTTTTAGTAATGATTTTTTGTGTGACGTCACGACGCCGGCCGCGTCGCGAGTCGGGCTTAATGGGTTAAAACTGGACAAAAAACTCGTTTTGCTGGGGGACGCACCTTAAGAACTTTGAATAACAAAACACGTGTTATCTTATCTTGAAGCACGGTATAATTATAATACTTAGAACGAGTTTCAATTAAAGAAAGTAAAACGAGAGAATTCTCTCGTTTGGACCGTTGCAATTCAACAGCCCAAACGGTAGAATTTACCAGATAGTAATCACCGAGGTGTTCTGGGGTCGCTCGTCTTAGCGACCGTTGTGACTCTCTACTATCTTATGAAGAAGTGTGTTATTCAGCCTGTATCGTACCTATTCAAATTCATATTTGCCGCCAATGCGTTTGTCTTCGAAATCTGCCATTCACAAGCGCCGTTAAGAACGACGTCAACAGGCTTAACCCTTAATTTGGCAAAAAAAAAACATGAAAAAACGAACTAATTTTTCAATAGACCTGTTTTTTGCTACTCTAAATAATAAAGAAAAAATGTGAAAAAAAATCTCCCTTTAAAGGTTTTCCGGAAAATGCGTGTTAATTATACTCAACAAAAACGGATGTTGAAATATGGACTTACTGTTAATTATGTTAAGCTGGCTTAACAAGTTGCATAAAATGATAGTTTAAAATCAAAACCACTTAGTGTTATATTTATTTATTTGTTCAATGATGTAGATAAAGGTAGCAAATTTTATTCGTTTTGTAATGATAATTAAAATTACAGTTACGTTCTTTGAGAAAACAAAGGCTTACGTTGCATTTCAGGCAATACACAGTCGTGATACCTTTTTTGCTGTATGTACATCGACCATACCCTATTCCATGTTCTGGAAAATAGTGGATTTTCTCAAATGTGACATTATCTACGGGACAATACCGTGTAGGTAAGTTTACCGTAACTGTAGAACGTAGAAAGTGTAAGAGGTTTCCATACTGCTGGTAAGAAGGTAGTAAGGCAATAAACAGCTGGCCAGTATAATATATTAACTGGTCAAGTGCAAGACTAGCCAAGTAGGTTAAGCACATACAACAGGATTGTGTGATTGTGTGATCTAATAAAATAAGAAAAAGTACAATTTACCACATGGTAAATTGTACTTTTTCTTACTTTTGTTGAGAATACCCAACACAGAAAACTAAGCGCCGTTTACCTATCATCGAACTTTGTTGAGTGGACTTAACACATTTGTCAGAAGCCTACCAGAGATGTGAATTATTTGAAATACATATATTTGAAATGCAAATACAAAATACAAAATACCTATTTTTATTTTATATTTGAAATACTTTTTTTCTAAAGGTATTTAGTATTTTATTTGAAATACATTATATAAATATTTAGTATTTATAAAATACAAAATAGTTTTGTTACATTTGTAATTCATTTTTCCAAATTTTCATTCCAATCCAAGACAGTAAAGGGTACCCTAAATGAAACTTTAAAGAAAATAGGATTGGCTATTTTTAAAGAAATTCAAATTCAATTTCATCTTGAATATGTAAGCGGTTCAAAACCTATTGCTGATGGCATCAGAAGTTTAGAAGGGGACAAAGATACTTACTATGGATGTCTTATACCAGAACTGATGAGAATGCAAAGAATTCTAAGCAGTTTGAAAATGGATAACCTTGCATATTGTGGTGTATTGATAGATGTTATTAAAGAAAGTCTTAATAGGCGTTTTGAGAGATTTTATAAATTAGAAGAGCCAAAAAAGAGCAAAAGATGGCATAATAACATCAGTTTCTTGTCCCTTTTCCCTTATATTTTGGTGGAATGATTATGAGACCCCATAAGCGGAACATGAAAGATGAACTTTTTGGGGACCGTGTCACCTCCGTCCGTGGGGAAGTACCTGTACACAGAAACCCCCCACACGTGGTCCCTGGGTGGTGCAAATCGGGTGACAAACATACCGGTGGTAGGCTTTGGCCGTGGCTGGTGACCACCCGCCAGACTGAGTCGTGCCGCCAAGCGGCCTAGCCGTGTTCCGGCATGTAGTCTGGTGACGCCGTTAGGGAAAACGGGTCAGAACAGTTGCTGCATAACTGCAAGACCAGATAGTTGCACACCAATACTTTACATCGGGAAGCTAGTCATGGAGGGTAGCGGGATCCGAGGCACGGTTTTTTGCCGCTACCGACCGCAGATAGTTGGGGGCCCAAGTAGTGAGCTAGCCACTCATGAAAGGCTGCCCCGCCATCTAGCGAAAAATCCCGGGATGCGCTATCCTGCCGGTTGGCGACCGGATGACAAGGCCAGATAGACATCCCCGGGGGGGCTCGGGCGTCCCCGCAGTCTCCAGACTAGTTTCCCATTGGTGTATTTGTGTTGTGTGCTGTGACCGTTGGTTGGCAGTGTGCAGCCTCGTTCTACTTCCGTTTTCCCACCGACAATCACTCTCAAAAAATAATATGAAAAGTAAAAACAGAAACATAGTGAAACAGCGGCTGCACTCCTTGTCTCTCAAAGTGCACCTCACTAATATTCGAGGTCTGCACTCTAATATCACCCCAGTCCACCATCACCTCGAGACTGAGCAGCCGTCACTCTTGTTTCTTACGGAGACGCAGATAAGATGTCCGTCGGACGTGGCGTACCTAACCTATCCAGGGTATACCTTGGAGCACAACTTCAAGCCGCGTGCTGGAGTGTGCCTGTACGCCCGTGACGATATCTGCTGTCGGCGTCTCCGTAATCTTGAGGACACCAGGTTCTCTGTTCTATGGGCGCTGATAGACACAGGCATCGACAAAATTGTCTATGCCTGTGTCTATCGGTCGCACAGTGGAGATCAGGAGACAACTCGGCTCACCGATTATTTGAGTGAGGCAGCGGACGCGGCTCAGCAGAAGTACCCATCAGCCCAATTAGTGTTACTGGGGGATTTCAACGGCCACCATAAGGATTGGCTGTACCCATACCGGGACACTGACCATGCTGGGCTGGAAACGAGAAAGCTGGCTTTGTCGTTAGACCTAACCCAGCTGGTCCAAGAGGCGACACGGGTACCAGACGTTGAGTCGCATACTCCCTATTGCTTAGACCTTCTGCTGACAACTGATCCAGACCGATACTCCGTGGCGGTATATTCGCCGTTAGGCAGCTCCGACCACTGTCTGGTGAAATCAGTATCCGTTTACCATCCGCCCGATCTCAGCCCCAGAGGCAACCGGCGGCTATGGAAATACAAGTCAGCAGATTGGGACGAAATGCGTTCTTTCTTTGCATCTTACCAATGGCAGCCACTGTGCTTCTCTTCTGGTGACCCGTCAGCCTGCGCGGATGCTGTGACTGATGTAATACGTACGGCTATGGAATATTTCATTCCATACTCTGACGTTTCATTATCCAGCAAAGCTCGCCCATGGTTCGGTTCTCAATGTAAAAGTGCTGAAGCATCTAAACATGAGGCCTACCTAGCCTGGGTTGATGCTCGACAGCGTAAGGCAAGGGATACACACCGCAAAAAGAAAGCGTTTAACAGGGCTGCTAAGGCATGCAAAAGGGTTCTTCAGAGGGCTCGATTTGACCACATTAGTCGAATAGGGAACAAACTAGCTTCGTATCCTGCGGGTAGCAAGGCGTTTTGGTCCCTAGCTAAATCGGTCGAATCGAACTTCTGCCGCTCTTCACTGCCTCCAATGCTGAAACCTGATGGGGCGCTGGCTCACACCGCAATGGAGAAGGCAAACTTGTTTGCATCTCAGTTTGCGGAATCTTCGCGTCTAGATGCTGGTAGTGCGATTCCTCCTACTCCACCTGGCAGTCCGACTTTGATGCCGGAAATGCATATTCGCCAAATGGAGGTTCGTAAAGTGCTACGTAATCTGGACGTGAATAAAGCCAGCGGCCCGGACGGAATTCCTGCCCTAGTGTTGAAGGCTTGTGCACCTGAGTTGTCTCCTGTACTAACGCGCCTGTATAGACTCTCTCTCCAAACTGGGCAAGTACCGAAATCGTGGAAGCTTGCTAACGTGCAACCTGTGCCCAAAAAGGGTAGTCGTGCTGACCCTGCCAACTACAGGCCCATCTCGGTCACGTCCATACTCTGCAAGACTATGGAACGTGTCTTAAACCGCAGGCTCCTGGCATACCTAGAATCTAACGACCTCCTCAGTGACCGGCAATACGGGTTTCGCCGAAACCGGTCGACTGGGGATATTCTGGCGTATGTCACTCACATCTGGAGTGAAGCTATCGAGAAACACGGGGAAGCACTTGCAGTCTCCCTGGATATCTCGAAGGCTTTTGACAGGGTTTGGCATGATGGCCTTATTAGCAAGCTTTCTAGTTATGGTTTGTCTCCAGGTTTTATTGCGTGGATATCGGACTTCTTGAGAGATCGGTCCATACGAGTTGTCATTGATGGCTGCTCGTCGGACCAAATGGGTATCAATGCCGGAGTCCCTCAAGGGTCGGTACTCTCTGCGACGCTTTTTCTGCTACATATCAACGATCTGCTGAAGCCCGGTATCTTTGGGTACGCAGATGATAGCACCGTTGTGGAGAGTTACATGTCTAGCGCGAGAGCCAGCGGTCAACAAACTAAGGTATTGAGAGAGAGTATGGTCGAGCGTTTGAACTTGGCCCTTGAGGCAGTCTCTGAATGGGGCGAAACCAATCTGGCCAAGTTTAATGAAGGAAAGACGCAGGCGTGTCTGTTCTCCGCAAAAAGGAGTCAATTTCTACAGACTCCTACTTTTCGAGGTGTATCCGTGCCGGTTACTGATCATCTTGAGCTTTTGGGTGTTACCCTGACATCTACAATCAACTTTGGCTCATATATCGAGTCCAAGGCTAAATTAGCTGCAAAAAAACTAGGTGTCCTCTCAAAGGTGCGAAAGTACTTCAAGTCTGAACAATTGCTTTTATTATATAAAGCACAGATTCGCTCTTGTATGGAGTACTGTTCGCACCTTTGGGATGGATCGGCTAAGTATCAGCTTGAGGCTCTGGAATCGATCGAGAGGCGGGCTAAAAGGCTCATAGGCAATAATTCTCTTGTGCGAAAAAGACTGCAAACTCTTGAACATCGCCGGAAAATTGCTAGCTTATCGGTTTATTATCGGATACACTTCGGAGAGTGTGCATCTGATCTGCATGATCTAATACCACCTAGCCCTTTTTTCTATCGGACTTCTCGTAACTCGAAGAAGCGGCATCGTTTCATGGTTGATGTTCCAAAGACACGAACAAAGAGGTTTGACTCTACTTTTGTGATAAGAACGTCTCGACTGTGGAATGAGTTGCCTGAGTGGGTTTTTCCCGATGGTTATAATCTTGGTGTCTTCAAATCGAGAGTGAATCGGTTTCTTCTAGGTAAGCACGCTCCATCTTAGACCGCATCGCCGCTTAACATCAGGCGAGATGGTGGTCAAGTGTAAACCTATAAATGTTAAAAAAAAAAAAAAAAAAAAAGAACTCTTTGAACAAATACTAGTTTTAGAATCAGTTTAAAAAAAAAATGTTTGTCTGTAAAGTCGGTTTACTGACGATAGAACGTGACAACGTCTTAAGAAAATACTGATGGAATGATAGCATTTTTCAAAAGAAAATTTTAATTTCATTTGTTTAATAGATTTGTATGTAAAAAGTAATCAGTAGAATTTAGTCATTTTCAATCAAAACAATTCAAAAAACAATGCAAAAAAGCTTTTAGATGCCGGGGATCGAACCCGGGGCATTGCACATGCAAAGCGAACGCTCTACCACTGAGCTACATCCCCGCTTAAACTACTGGTCGAAATAATTAATACAACTGTAACAAACATGCGGCGAGGTAACGACCGACGGTAACGGTACATGACGTCAAGTTTTGTGGGCGTGCAGCCGGCTTCATCGAATTATAAGACGTTATCACGTCAATAAATATAAGTGCTTAAGTTTATGCTTAACAAGGTATTTTATTTTCAAAACCTATTTTGAAAATACGTATTTTGCACTTTGTATTTAAATACTTTTATTAAAAACTATTTTGTATTTCTATTTGAAATAGTGCTAACAACTATGCATTTGCATTTTGTATTTCAATACTTTTACTAACCTATTTTTCACATCTCTGAAGCCTACCATATCCTTGTTTCACGAGTTGAACGCTTGAAAAATAAATCAAAACAAAGTTTATATACACATCAACCGATTTAAACCGTTACTTTTATATTTTATGCACATTTCTTTATTTAAAAAATATATTTACTTGAATAGTTCGAAGAGCTCGTCGTTTGCTCGTCATCTTGACGCTCAAATCTCAAAAATATTCTTACTACACGGTAATATTAAAAAATAACCCGAGAAAAGATTACATAAGAAATCACATACAATTGAAAAATAACTGTTTGAACGCGCACATAACTCGTTTTTTTTTTTCAACCAGACTGTTAAGCATACTTTACATAATCAAATTAAGGGTTAAAAGATTCATTCATTCTGATGAACACTTCTTGCTTCGAAAACCTAACTGGTCGATAAAGGTTTAATAATTCGTTTTCGTGTGAAAATATATATTTGTGCTAGAAAACCACCAAAAGAAGCATCAGAGGAGGCTGCGCAGCCACGAGCACACAGAAGAACCAAAAGGTAAGCCTGTTGTGTATTGTGATACTAAATTCGAACAAACGTATTGGGGTCGCTTTTGAATTTCAACCACCACATAGGTAGGTACATTTTCGTATCCCAATTTCTCCCCAATGGGGCGATAACGCCACATTTTTATGGTGCCGAAACCCGGGAATTTAAAACCAAAATTCAATTCAAAATACCTACGTATTCTTCATCTGAGCTGCGTACCTACTATCTGAATTCGAAATCGTAAAATTTATTTCTCGTTCAAAATTGTTGTTTCGTCTGTTTTAGTATTTGTAAATTACCGTTGTTATAATTCAGTACCTACATCTATTAGAACGTGTTATTATCGTCACAACAATTATCAGAATAAATATTCTTGTCTTACTTAGGTATTTATCTAATATTCGAAATCGTAGAAATTTTGCATTACAAAATCATTTCTCAATTAATCGTAGTAAGTAGGTAGATTACAAAAACTTATCGGATTTTACTCAATTGTAACCGTAACCTACCATCATTTTAGAAAAATCGTACTTCACACGACTACAAACTTCACACGAAACACGTTCATTCATTCTCATTGTTCCATTATCAGTTTAGTGATGTTCATCGGTTCAAATAAATTTTATCGATAAAATTTATTCGAAAACAAGTTTATTATTTTCGCTTAGTATTTTTTTCTATCACTTGCTTCATTAACCCCCGGAGCGCTTTAGTATCTAACGGGTGATACTAAGGAACAAATCCCCCGAGCGCTTTAGTATCTAACGGGTGATACTAAGCGAGCGCCGTTCATTTGTTATTTTTTGTCTCGGTCGCCAATAGACAATCCTTTGTTTTCGTTACACGAATCGATTGCCAAGATAACAATCTCGATTTCTATTGGCTGTTTCCAGTCCAAGTGTACAAACATTACAAAAAAATAATTATCAAAGAAATTTCGTCAACATAAATTTTTAGATCCGCCATTTTGCAATTTTTCGAGTGCAAGTGCTTCAGATTATTTGTCTCCGAAAATGGCAGGAAACCGTAAACGATGAGTAAATGTGCTGTAATCTACTGAAATATATATGTGTAAGGTACTAACAGTGTTTTTTTTAGTGATAGATGCTTATATTTCGAAATAAAATGTGAAAACTTTTGTCAAGCGTACGAAATTGTCCGTCATGCAGGTTATTTAGATAAATAATACTCGATATAGCGATTGTAGTGTTCCATATCGCCTGGAAACTAACGTATAATATATCTATGAACACTTTCATACCAGATAGTGTCGAGTTTACAGCAATAAAAACTAACGTAAACTATTTTTTCGTCAACTGAGTGCTTTTGTTTGCCGGCAGTGCCGGTATAGCGGCTGTGTAACGCAATGGCGGACCGTTTTGTTTCGTGATAATTAAATCTTTTTCTTGATTAGATTTTCGTTTTGTGGTGAAAGTGTTACTAAAATGGGTGCATAAAAGGTCCTTCTTTGTCGTGAATGTGTTGTGAGTGTAATAATTACATCGTAAAGTGCCATAATCATGCGAATTGTGCGAGGTGACGACCAAAAATTTGTAAACATCATATTCAACACAGAAATACTAAATTCCGGTAAGTGTAATTATCTCTATTAATCGTAAAAATGATAAAGCGGTTCAAGACCATTGCAGTGATGTATATTTTGTACAATATAATTAACGAATACATCAAAATTTAAACAATTTAGAATCTTCCCAACCTCAAAAAAAAATTTTTGGCGGGAAGCGTGGCACTTTGGTACATGCATTTGTTTACGCGTCATGCCCTGGACGGGTTAAGATGGCTTTGTCTAGATCGTTATCTAAAGAAAATACTAGTCTTACGTCTACGGATATGCCTGCTTTACGTCGTAAGCGTACTGTTGCCATTAACCGACTGCGAAAGGTGTTGGAGATTGCCGTGTCTGCTCAAAAGGATGCTTCTCGCTTAGGAGAGTTTCTCGTCTATCATTCGGCTCTGAAAAGACATGTAGATTTTTTTGAGCAATCACATTTTGACATATTGAGTATAGTGAGCGAGACGGATGCTGAGAAGGAAGATATTATTAGGTCAGACTTTGACAAAATTTATTATCAAGTGCTTACTATACATCAAATGTTAGTGGATACGCCCACAGCTG
Organism: Ectropis crepuscularia; assembly: GCA_963693475.1. Classification (NCBI taxonomy): domain Eukaryota; kingdom Metazoa; phylum Arthropoda; class Insecta; order Lepidoptera; family Geometridae; genus Ectropis; species Ectropis crepuscularia. The sequence goes on along the minus strand of OY856368.1, from coordinate 5,509,694 downwards.
CTCCTTCATCAAGGCACTCTAATCTAGGTGTTAAACTACCGAAATTAGATCTTCCGAAGTTCTCAGGCAACATAAAGGAGTGGTCGATGTTTTACGACGCGTTCAATTCGCTCATTCATTTGAATGAGTCTCTTTCGGACTCGGACCGGATGCAGTACCTCCGGGCGAGTTTATTCGGGGACGCGTTAGGACTTATTCGCACTTTTCCGATTCAAGGCGCTTACTATCAAGAAGCTTATCAAACGTTGATAAATCGTTATCGTGACAAACGCGAGCTAGCCTTCACGTGTTGGCGTGAAATGCTCAACGTCTCACTGAAAATGAATTCGCCAACCGAATTCAGACGCGTACTCGACCTGTTTAATGAAAATCTGCTTATTCTAAAGAGCCTTAAATTACCGACGGACAAATGGGATTTCATCCTATGTTACCATTTGTTGTCTAAGCTAGACTCTAAAACTCGGTGTGCTTTTGAGAATGCTCATTCGTCTTCGGAACTACCTGATTACTCAGTTCTTAAACAGTTTCTCGAATCGCAATGTGAGGCGCTCGTACGGGATATTCATTTTTCAAGTAACCGTGAATTTCAACCATCTGCTAGTAGTACTAATAAAAATGTTTTCAAGGCAACACTTAGTAGTAACAATAAGAAGGTTACATCTTCGTTACTAACGAACTCTGAGAAAACTGCTGCTCAGCCTGAACAAACAAAATCGACTCCGACCGCACGTAATCCAGCTGCTGCGCAGGTAATTTCTTCGAGTAAGTGTTCTTTCTGTTCTGACTCTCACTCTATTGCCCATTGTAAAGTATTTGCTGTAAAACCGGTTCAAGAACGACACGCACTCGCAAAACAAAACCGTTGGTGTTTCAACTGCCTGAGAGCATCGCATGTTCTTCGAGATTGCCGTTCGGTTTTCAGCTGTTCTAAATGTGGTCAGAAACATCACACTTTACTCCATCAGGATAACATTAACTCATCCGAAAACCACGATGAAGCTGGTCCATCAGTACGTGCTTTAACAAACACTGGTGAAAACTCAGTAGTTCTGCTATCAACTGCAGTTATACAAATTCGTGACTCGTCGGGAAACTACCAATCATTCCGTGCCATCATCGATACTGGTAGTCAGGCTCATTTTATTTCAGAACGTGCAGTAGCACAACTCCGACTCGACAAAAGGGTGTCTCCACGCCATATTCGTGGTGTGGGACAATCGTCAGCTTCTATTTCAGGGGCTGTTTAGATCCAGATAGGTATTAACGGTCAAGTGGCATTCACTTTAAATGCATTGACTATACCTAACATTTACGGCAATATGCCGAGCATGCCACTCAACACATCCTCATGGCTTCATATTCGAGGTCTCAATTTCGCTGATCCGGATTGGGATAAACCGGCTCCGATCGATATTCTTTTAGGTGCAGAGATCTTCTCTTCATTAATTCTACCAGGAAGTGTGAATGGAGGACCAAAGCAACCTTCTGCGTTGAATTCTGTGTTCGGCTGGCTTCTTATAGGAAGCGTTGGCGATAACAAAGCAGATGTCAACATTAATTCATTTTTCGTATCGGATGACCAACTTTTTCAGGAAGTTAAGAAGTTCTGGGAGTTAGATTCTCTTCCCAGTGCTACAAAGCTTACAAGTGCTGAACAACAAAATTTACCTCTAGGCAAAGCTGTTCTGGAGCGCGATGTGTTTGTTGACGATGTGGTTACTGGTAGTTCAGATCTCGAGCATGCGATGCGTATAAAAGTCGAGCTTATAGAGCTTCTAAAGCGTGGTGGCATGGAGCTACGTAAATGGGCAACCAATGTTCCTTCTCTCCTTGCAGATCTACCTCCAGAAAGTTGTCTCACCGACAACATCTCGATGGATGTTGAGAAATCAGATGTTTTGAAGGTTTTAGGATTGAAATGGGATCCTCGTACCGACCACTTCCTTTTCGAAGTCAAGCCCCTCGATCGTGTTTGTACTAAACGTAATATTTTAAGTGAGCTTGCGAGAGTATACGACCCGATCGGATTTCTTTCACCTCTGACGGTTTATACAAAATATTTAGTACAACGTTTATGGGTTTTAGATATAGCATGGGATGAAGAACCTCCAGAAGACATCAAGGATCAGTGGAAACGCTATGTTTCAGAGCTTCCGCTTATCGAAAATATAAAAATTCCTAGACATCTAGCTCCACCTCTAATCAAATCGTGTGAACTCCACGGATTCGCCGATAGCAGCATGCGTGCATTCGGAGCTGTGGTGTATATTCGTATCCGTGACCTGCAGGATAATGTCAAGGTCTTCTTTGTTATGTCAAAGGCAAGAGTAGCCCCTATCAAGGTGGTATCTCTACCAAGGCTTGAGCTTTGCGCTGCCGTCTTAGCGGCAGACTTGCTTAAATTCGTGATTGAAACGTATACATTTCTTAATGTTTCTGATGTGTTTGCGTGGTCAGGCTCAACAGTCACACTTGCATGGATCCGATCACCGTCTTCTCGATGGAAAACATTCGTGGCAAATCGAGTAAGTCACATTCAAGACGCGATACCAGGTGCACGTTGGTTGAAAGTTCCTACGATAGATAATCCGGCGGATATTCCATCGAGAGGTCAAACACCAGCCGAGCTTGTCAACAATTCGTTATGGTGGGCGGGGCCTAATTGGCTCTCTGAAGATCACCAGTGCTGGCCTTGTTCAATTCCAGATCCTTCAGAGGAAGAACTTCGTGCTGAAGAAAAGGTGCAAGTGCTTCTTATAAATGAAGAAACATCACATCCGATTGATGACTTACTCACTCGATTTTCGTCGATTCGTAAAGTTCAACGTATTGTTGCTTTGTGTCTTCGTTTTAGACATAATAAGCGGTTCAGACTCTGCCAAGATTCTGACTGTAATCTACGTCGAGCAGAGCTTCATCATGCTTTGTTGGTTATCGTAAAACGTACCCAATTTCTGCATTTTCAGGAAGATATCCAGCGCGTTAAGGATGGCAAACTCCTTCCCAAACCGATGCGAAAACTCAATCAGTTTATTGATAGTACAGGAGTAGGTGGAAGACTTTTGAGGTCTGGCTTAGTGTATACTCAAAGGCATCCGGCTTTGCTTCCTAGACAGGCTCCGTTGACCTACAAAATCATTGACGCTATACATCGTGAAAATTGTCATCCTGGAATCAATACTACTCAGTATTTGGTTACCCAACAATTTTGGATTTTGTCAGCTAAACGTGCCATTCGACACCAAGTCTCAAACTGTGTTAGGTGTTTTAAGGTAAAACCCACTTCTCTCGAACCATTCATGAGTGATTTACCGGCTGTTCGTGTCAATAAAGCTAAACCGTTTAGTGTTGTTGGTGTAGATTACGCAGGGCCGTTTCGCGTGAAATCAGGCAAACACCGTGGTGCTAAGATAACTAAAGCATATCTAGTACTATTCATTTGTTTGACAACCAAATGCTTGCATCTTGACGTTGCATCAGACATGACAAGTGAAGCCTTTATTGCAGCACTTCGACGCTTCGTTGCTCGTCGTGGTCGCGTTAATTTAATCTACTCTGATTGTGGAACAAATTTTGTGGGTGCACAACGAGAACTGGCCTCTTACATGCGAAATGCGGCTCGTAATGAGCAAATCGAGTTCAAAAAAAACCCACCCGCTAGCGCACACTGGGGCGGGGTATGGGAAGTTCAAGTCAAAGCAGTAAAATCACTTCTTTATCGTGTAGTTGGCATCCAATCATTAACGTTCGAAGAACTATTCACGTTGTTCGTACAAATCGAATCTGTATTAAATTCAAGGCCACTTTACCCAATGAGTTCAGATCCAAATGACTTTACGGTGCTAACTCCTGGTCATTTCTTAACTTTAGAACCTCTAACAGCTGTGCCTGATCAAGATCTGACACCAATTAATATAACACGTCTTAAAAGATGGCAACTTATCCAACGCTTTCAACAAGATTTTTGGAAGCGATGGAAAAACGAATATCTTCAATCGCTTACTCAACGTGCTAAATGGACAAAACATTCGAAACCTCTCGATATCGGTTCCGTTGTTATAATAAAATCTGAAACTGCTCCATTGCAGTGGCCACTCGCTCGCGTAGAAAAACTACACGCAAGCCCAGATGGAGTTATACGTGTCGCTACTCTGCGACTTCCCAACGGGTCCTTCCTTACGCGACCTTTGGTAAAGATTTGTCCTTTACCATGTCAAACTGAATAAATCGTAAAACTAAAAATCGTAAAATTAATTTCTTAGTTTATTTTAGTATTATATCTTTAATCACATAAGTAATTATTCGTAATATTATTCGATAAAATTTTCCCAACACTAACTTCAATAAAGTTTAAGTTCATTCACGTGTCCATATTGTTCATTCATTATGGCTTCATCGATACTTCTTGAATACAATCCACAGACTAAGTAGAGAGATACTCTCAGACGGACATGTCGGGAACAAGGAACATTGGTCTATGGTTCTAGACTCAATTCACTTTATCTGTGCTGAAAATGATATGGCGCCATTTTTTTAATTTTTTTTAATTAAACAAACTGCATCAACACAAAGATCTAATTTGCCAACTCGTGCATTCGCGCCAGTAGGTAGGTATACATCATACATTATTTAATTTTTTACGCCTAAAAGGAACCAGTTTCTATAAGAAAAATATAGCGAAAATTGGCTTGATACATTTATTTCTTCTTGAACAATTTCTTTTAAAAATGTTTTGCTCCGTAGGTACCAATAAACTTTCTGTTATTTAATTTTAACTACGATAGTGCGAGTCCAATGTTTGAGTCGAAAATCATCTTGATTAAGTTCCGCAACAGTTTTTTAGCAAAAGAATAGCCACTTCACAGGATATAAGTCATATTTGGAGTGTTTTTCTTTCCAATGTGGAAACGTATGTAACAGACGTATTTTCCGAAGTAACTGCAGCCTGGTACAATACACTTGTTATAAATCTTAGGTAAAAAGGTGCGAAAAGAACATTTGCACGTAATAAAGAACAAAAATACACGAAAATGTAAACAATAATAATTATTTTGATCAACACACAAACGTCATATTGACCATAGATAAATACTATAAGTTTATGAAAAAAGTATACCAATAGTGTCATAGAGATGCCCGACAATGTGATAATTTTATCGTAATATCGAAACTAAGTCAAATATCGATACCTATTACAAAATTGGGGCTATGAGATGGGTTTCACATTTTGAAATGTCTCTCTGTGTGTGGGTTATTTATTTATTTTGTATGCTGTAAAAAGTCTAAATTTTGCTTTTGACCTATGTGTAAATACTGTTTATTACTCAGTGAATGAAACTATTCCATAAAAAATATTGAATCACTTGGCCAATTTTCTTTCCTGCAGTCCTTACCTTTGATCTCTGTGTTTTGGCTTGAGCATGGTTAAAAAAAAAAAGCAGTCATAGGAAATGCAGATAGTAGTGAAAACGTATAACTCAGAATTTGATAGCTTACTTTGTAAACTACGCGGGTGAAATCGGAAGGCGTCGCTTGTTCATGACCATCTAGAAATGCTGACGCATATCTAGATGGCCAGTGGGAAATGCTAACGCATTTCTAGTAGTGGTAGGACTCTTGGTAGAGTCCGCTTGGGGAAGTACCACACTTTTACCAGTTATTCTACCGCCAAGCAGTAATGGGCAAACCTTACTGTGTTCCGGTTTGAAGGGCAATGTTTCCAGAGAAATTACAGGGCTTAGAGATATAACATCTTAGATCTCTGGGTGATGAGTGCAGTGCAGTGCTAAGTAATGATTTGGACTCTTCATGTTACAATAGCTGCGTGTCACTGTGCTGTTATGTGGCAGGTATGTTGCTGTTCATGTGTGTGTACCATCAGGCACATGTCTTGCTCGTCTCGTTGCTCTCTTTATTAAAAACAATAACATGGCCAGTGGCCATGGTTCCGAGTTTAGCTGAAGATTTTTTATCATTTGCGAGCGTAACGTTAGAATTCAATTCAAAAATAAAGCCCACGAAAAATCTGTCTGTGGTGAGCCGAAAGTTTTCATATCAAAAATGACAACAAAAACACGGTTGAAGACAATGTGACAAATTTTAAATTTACAACCATAGAACAGACCGCGTTAAAAAAAACGCGATAGTGTTTCAATACTATTAAACGAATACTATGAATTTGATCTAGTGACAATAACAATCGATAAACCGATACCGTCCAATTTATAGGTATCCCTAAAGTGGAATTTTGTAATTCACAGACTAAGTACCTAGAACTCTTTTAAATTATATAAGAAGTGACGTTGGCATGAAATCAAATTGTGACTACTGAAGTAAAGCGCGGGGAGCAGAAGTGTCAGCTTTGTTAGTCTGGTTGTCAAATTCAAATGACATAGCGAAAAGAAAAAAAAAATGACATAAGATTTGTGTGAGGTTTACCCCCCGTGATACAATCTGTATTAATTCGCTTTCTATGACGGTATTTCGAAATATATTTTTTCATTTGAAAATACGCCTTTCGTGTATTTTGGTGGGCGGTAATGTATCGTACCTAATACCTATTCAAATTCATATTTGCCGCCAATGCGTTTGTCTTCGAAATCTGCCATTCACAAGCGCCGTTAAGAACGACGTCAACAGGCTTAAAAGATTCATTCATTCTGATGAACACTTCTTGCTTCGAAAACCTAACTGGTCGATAAAGGTTTAATAATTCGTTTTCGTGTGAAAATATATATTTGTGCTAGAAAACCACCAAAAGAAGCATCAGAGGAGGCTGCGCAGCCACGAGCACACAGAAGAACCAAAAGGTAAGCCTGTTGTGTATTGTGATACTAAATTCGAACAAACGTATTGGGGTCACTTTTGAATTTCAACCACCACATAGGTAGGTACATTTTCGTATCCCAATTTCTCCCCAATGGGGCGATAACGCCACACAGCCTGTCTCTAAATACATTTTCAGTCAATGAGAAGGTGAAGGAGAACTTAAAACCTGTAGTGTTGAAGCAATTCTCACGTCTGTCTCTAAATACATTTTCAGTCAAGGAGAAGATGAAGAAGAACTTAAAACAAGTAGTGTTTAAACTCTCACCAGACGGTGTAGGGTTCTGTGTAGCCGGAACGCGGCACGGTGACCTGTCCTCGCACCATGACGGACCGTTGGAACCCAGGTGGTGATGGAGTATTGGCGCGAGTCACGCGACGCGAAGGCTCCGGGCCTCCCAGTTGGTATCTCCGAATTCGTAGCACGGCTCGCCTCGCTGGTCGCTGGGACTCGCCACCGCTGGGTTCCTCGCTGTCATCAGGCTCGGCTTCCCCTGGGGTGGGAGGGTCGGTCCCTGCCGTGTAGTCTGGGATCACTAGAGGAGGCAGCTCAGGGTTGGGCGCCACTTGCTCACGGAACAACTGCACTAGCTGCTGCGATGACACTGTATCGAGACGGTAATGTTAATATTGGGTTAGCTTTTAATAACTTTGCTAGCGTAAAAATTTCATCTGCCTTCACTTCTTTACATGCAGAAGCATATTTATTTCAATTCATCAACAGATTAAATAAAATAAAGACAGGTAGGTATGAAATAACAATACCAATACAATAGGTATGAATGAAAAATACCTTCATGAAACTAAAATACAATATTAAGAAACCGTGACTGATTGTTTTGGGTGAATAGCTTAATTTTTGTGAAACGTATCTGAAAGTGTCTACCGCAACTTTGTTTTTGTGCTAAGTACTATAATCAATGGATTTAGCTATACATTTTGTATTTGAATAATGATTTACGTACCGACGTAATCCAGTCGAGGAGGTTCTGGTTCTTCGGTGGCAATTTTTTTCTGATTGTACACCGTGTTTTGGTGAGACTCCACCGAGCCCTGACTGGTTTTAGACGAAGTATAGCTAGAAGTGGTGGGGTAAACAGGACGGGCAGGTGCCGCGGGTCGCGCCGGTAGCGAGGGAACAGAAGGATAAGAAGGGAAAGAAGCGGAAGAATGGGAAGAAGTGGAAGAATGGGAAGAAGTGGAAGAATGGGAAGGGTACTGGGCTTGACTTGGCTCAGAAAACTCGAAAAAGTTAGTGTCTTGGAACTTTGCTCCTTGGGCTGATGGAGCGGATGGCGAGTTAGCTGCACTGCATTCTGAAAACACAATGACACGTTTTTATCTACTTTTTTTGTCTAATCCATTTTTTTTCGATATAGTGACGAGACTAGCAGGACATGTGCCTGATGTTAAGCAACATGCCTGCCACATAACAGCAAAGCGACATGCATCTATTAGAACGCGAAGAGTCCAAATCATTTCCTAGCACTGTACTGCGCTCGTCACCCAGAGATGCTATATCTCTAAGCCCCGTCATTTCTCTGGTTAACATTGCCCTTCAAACCGGAACACAGTAATGTTTGGATATTACTGCTTAGCGGTAGAATAACTGGCAAAGATGTGGTACTTCCCCAGGCGGACTCTGCAAAGAGTCCTACCACCACTAATATAGACTGACGAGACGAGCAGGACATGTGTTTGATAGTAAGCAACATGAAGAGTCCAAATCATAACCTATCACTGCACTGCGCTCGTCACCCAGAGATGTAAGATGTTCTATCGCCCTGTGATTTCAGTGGAAACACTGCCCATGAAACCGGAACACAGTAATGTTTGCACGTTACTGCTTGGCGGTAGAATAACTGGTAAAGATATGGTACTTCCCTAGTGGACTCGGCAATGAGTCCTACCACTAAACTGCAACATTTATATGAAAAAGGCAAAATTTGGTTGATGAACCTTTTATTTTTTGAAAACTTAAAATTATACGTAACCTTATTTTTGGCGAGTATTTTACTTACGTGTGTTGGAAGGAACTGGTATTGGAAGCACTATCACGGGCACTGAGGATCCTCCACGACCTGTCAGACAAACAAACAATTACACTCTTATTCATAACTGTTAAATAATAATATTTATAACATATTTGCTCGTAAAGGGTCTCTTATTGGACCAATCTCTGTATCGTAATGTATCTTATTACGCACTAGTGCTGTAATGTGTAATGTAAAACGCACGGTTTCAAAGTGCTCCGTCCACAGACTAGGTAGAGAGATATGCTCCGTATAAAACGAACGGTACCTTTTTAAATCTTAGAAAAGAGTTTTTATGTCAGAAAAGTGTGGTCAACATTTTATGAATAAAATTAACTTTGAGAGGTAAAATATAATAAAGAATTATTAAATTCGTTAATTTAATTAATTTATACCATAAATTACTTTAATTTTTCTGTAACAAAACACAAAAATATTAATTTACTTTATTATTAATGGCATACCGGCTGGTTCTGTGCCGTTGCTTAAAAAAAAAAGCGCCGATGCGCGCGCATTGCTAATTTGTGATCCATAGTGATTACTTACTCTGTGCTATGATCTGTGATCAAGTAAATATTATTCCGCGCGTTTTTTTTCGCTGTATTGTTTTTATTTGAAAATGTCGTCAGAGTTTTGTTTATTTCCTCGCAAATATGTTACAAAACGTCGTATGACATACGTGCGCTTTGATAATTACAGCCTCTGCTAATTATAGCTCTCGCCTTCGGCTCGAGCTAGCAATAAAGCCTCGGCTGTAATTATCAACTTACCGCACTTATATCATAATGTACTATTACGTTCAGGAATATTTAGTTTATGTCCTTATTCAGCTCGAAACTCTTGGCTCGGTAGATTTATGTTGTAACTATTATCTATATTTATAAAAATAGGTGCTACTTTTCGTTGTAAGTGAACTCCTCCTAAACGGCTGGACTGTTTGAATGAATATTTTTGTATACGTTTGGGTAGGGCCCTGGATGGTTTAGATTCACAAATCAGCCCGGCAGATGGCGCTGCAGTTGGTATCTAGGTTATTATCCGAGCGAAGCCGGAACGGGCCGCTAGTAGGTTTGTATTGTTCTTAAACTTTCACGATTTGAAGACAACATAATACATATACACTATGCAGAACTTAATAACGATCATCATTATTATTTAGTTACCTCAACGTTTCGGCAGCGGTACAATCGACGTGCTCACGAGAAGACTGATGAAATTGCAGGTCGTCTCATTATGAAATAAGGAGATCTCCATCTAGCCTCATTAAATAAGATCTTCGAAAATCGCAGCGTTGCAAATAATTATAGGTTTACACCTGAACGCCATGACTCACCATGTCGTCTGATGTTAAACGATGATGTGAACTACAATAGACCGTGCTTACCTAGAAGAAGTCGACTCACTCTAGACTTGAACACACCATGATTTTAACCATCAGGGAAAACATATTCAAACAAAGCATACCTAAAATAAGCCTAGGCGTTACAAACGTGGTGTCAAATCTTCTCGCTCACCTTTGGAGCGTCAATAAAATTATGAAACAAACTTTTTGGGCTAAACAGCCCGTTAGAAAAAGGGCAAGATAGCATTAAATCATGCAGATCAGTAGCAAGTGATGCCCTCTCTCTGCTCTCCGAAATGATGATATTGAACTAAAGAATTACCACCTCCAATAGCAACAAAGTTAATAATTGGTCTACCTTCAAATCTTTTTGAACTGGCCTTCTTGGACCCTCAAGAACTGTTCTTTCTCAGTAGAACTTACCGAGGGGTAGATTGATGGGCACCGGTCTCGGGAACCAGTCCTTGTCTCCCGCGACTTTGCCTGCGTCGGAGCCGCCGCCAGCGGCCTGAGCGTACTCTGTAATACCAATACATTTTATGTCATAGACTTATATATAAGGACCTGATCAAAGGTGCGACAAATGGCACAACCGCGTTGGGCCTAAAATTTCATATTTAGGGCCATGCGACATGCGACTCAGTGCGCGGGAGGGAGTGAACGAGTTTTTGCTAACTATTAAAATAACAAAAAAAATTCAGTAAGCCACGTCCTTCCTTTGAAGTCATTGTTTTATGTACAGTGTGAATAATGTTGATTACACAAAAATGATGAAATTTAGTCGAGTATCAGGCTTTAATTTTCAATTGCAGGCGGTGTTTGTTTTGTCAATGTTTTTTTTTTTTTTCAAGGGAAAACTTCTTTTGGCGAGGCGCGCCACTGACAGATTTTTCGTGGGCTGTGAATTGAATTCTAGCGTCACAATCGGGTATGATAAGAAATCTTCGGGTAAACTCGGAACCATGGTCATTGGCCATATAGAAATGCATCAGTATTTCTAGATTACAATGCTCATGGCCATGCCCTCTGGTTTCACCCGCGTAGTTTCCAAAGTAAGCTATCAAATTCTGAGTTTAAGTCTTCTACCGGCAGCTGCTATGACTGCCAATTGCTTTTTTTTTGTATTAGTTTAAATACAGATGTCGCACCAGAGATGAGATTGAGCCAGGCGTCAGCGGAGGCTCGCGCGCGGCGCGGCGGCCCCGGCGCTCCGGTCTCGTCGGCTAGCAGGTCGAGGGCGGCCGCGGCCGGCGCCGGCGCAGCCTCCGCTACCACGGGCTTGTCTTCGCTTTCCTGCGCCCTCACTGGACCTGCACAATAACATTATCATGTCTTAATGTGATCTGATTGATGTTGTTTTAACATAATATATCATTACTACATAGTATAAAACAAAGACATTTCCCGCGTCTGTCCGTCCCTATATTTATATCCCCCTCCTTTTCTAAGCGGCTAGCCGTAATGTAATACGGCGAATTATATAATGTGGCTACGACATATATATGCTTATATCTTTAAAATCACCAAACAGATTTTGATGCGGGTTTTTTTTACAAATAAAGTGATTCAAGAGCAAGGTTTAAATGTACCTATATATAATACGTAAAGAAAATAGCAGACCAACATGGATTATTTTAAAGGTTTCTAACATAATGTCATAAATAAAGCGCATTTTGCGCTTACACTGCAAACTCTGGTTAAACCCTATGAGCTAGATCAAAATAATGTACGGCAGTATTGTACCCCTTCAAAAGGTCTCCAAATATGTATGCTATGGTATGCGCATGCGCGGTCCGAAGGGAGGGGTCACAGGGGACATGACCCCCCCCCCCCAAAATCGTATACGTTGCATTAAATCGGGGCGCTACTATTAGTCTTTTTTTTTATTGGTATATTTTGTATCATTGCACCCGCGCAAAACCGGGGCGCTTCGCTAGTTTTTTTATTTTTTATTTTTTATAGCACAGTGACGAGACGAGCAGGTCATGTGCCTGATGGTAAGCAACATGCCTGCCACATAACAGCACAGTAACACGCAGCTGTTGGAACATGATAGTCCAAATCATTACCTAGCACTGCACTGCGCTCGTCACCCAGAGATCTAAGATATTATATCTCTAAGCCCAGTAATTTCTCTGGAAACATTGCCCTTCAAACCGGAACACAGTATAGTCTACACATTACTGCTTGGCGGTAGAATAAGTGGCAAAGGTGTGGTACTTCCCCAGGCGGACTCTGCCAAGAGTCCTACCACTACTATCATATATGACATATGACCAAACATAATGACCTCACGATTATGACATCGAGCCTTTTCACCTCGAAGTCTGTACGGATCACTGTTAATCAAATGCCTGATGATAAAATCCTACCAATTATAAATGTCAATGTTTGATTTTGGTTACCTACTAGCATTTGGATGTTTGTTGCTCAATCACGTCGCAACTTATAAACGGATCGGGCTGAAGTTTGGAACACAGTTACATTATAGTCTGGAAGAATACATAAGTAGGTTATTTATATCCCAAGACAATAACGGGAACGTTAACTACGCGGGTAAAACCGCGGCACGGTGCTAGTAATTAATAGTTTTAGATCAATAATTTTTTATAAGTACTACTTTTTGATTACTATGAGGACTTTAAATGACATGCCAGAAGGTCATCATAATCATAATCTTTATTTCCGTTTACCGGTACAAGACAGAACAGCAAAGGTAGCGGTTCGCGCGGAGACCGCGACAGGCACTTGACATTATGGACGTCGCGCTAGTTCCAGTTAAGCTAGCGGTTCGCGCCGCGAGACCGCGACAAGAGACCGTAACCGGACCGCGACAGGCACTTGACACTATGGAATTGTATTGGCGCCAGTTCGCGCCGCGACCGCGACCGCGACCTGTCTCGGTCTCCTGTCGCGGTCGCGGCGCGAACTGGCGTCCATACAATTCTATAGTGTCTAGTGCCTGTCGCGGTCTCCGGTCGCGGTCTCCTGTCTAGGTCTCGCGTCGAGGTCTCAGCGAGCTTGTACCTTTACCAGTTCGCGCCGCGACCGAGACACGTGTCTCGGTCTCCTGTCGCGGTCTCGCGTCGAGGTCTCAGCGAGCTTGTACCTATACCAGTTCGCGCCGCGACCGAGACACGTGTCTCGGTCTCCTGTCGCGCTCTCGGCGCGAACTGACGCTCATACAATTCCATAATATCAAGTGCCTGTCGCGGTCCGGTTACGGTCTCTTGTCGCGGTCTCAGCGCGAACTTGTTCCTTAAGAGCGCCGTAACCTGCCTTTCGGCATGCAAAATTTACACGCTAATATAAAACAGCTATATTTAATGTTTGTACATATATGTAGGTAGGTGGGCTAAACGAAATTTGAATTGGTTCCACTTGATATTAGGCGTCTATGTCGTTTGCCCACACACAGCTTTTGTAACCGGTGTGAGGCTGTGAGGCGACCGGGGGAAAGGTCAAATGTAGCGACCTCAAGGTTGCGGTCATCAAATACTCGAGTGTGGCCAATTTATCAAACGTACAGTAATTACATAATTCATAAAGAAAACAGCCGTGGGGGATTGGTGTCAGAACGTCTGATTTCATAATCGTGACGCCGTAGGTTTGAAACCCACGTGCGTGAGCATCATAGTCGAAGAAATGTTTATTTTGGGGGGTATTTAGGTACGTAGCATCAACCAAGCCAAAGAGTCAAACTTGCTAGCTTGGTAATGGCTTTGGATCTCTTTTTATGACGGAAGATCCGAGTCCTGGCAGTTGGAACATAAAGTTTCGAGGTGTATGGGCACCGCTGCAACTGAAAAGGGCTGTGATGCTAGGTGGTAAACCTCACGGCTGCAAAATGATGACCGCGGCGGGAGAGAAACACTGGTATTACGGTTACCGCTTCCTGCTGCCTTGATTGCTCTCCGAGGAGGTCACTTGTGCCTTGGATTCAGGTGCACCGGTGACGGGGGTGTGCCTCAAAGCAGGACTCGGAGACACAGTCTATTAAATCATACAGTCGTTCGACGAAGCTGTCTAGACGGGGCAATCGTGCGGGGCGTGCGGGGTGAGACGCTGGAAGCGCGCTCCTGCATTTACTACATTACAATGTTAGTATTGCAGGAGCGCGGCTCAGGGCTAACGTCTTCCGTATTTTATTTTGTTGCCACGTTTTTAAAAGCATTTTTTGTTTGCGACAACCCTACCCGTGTCTAGACATTACCGGCGTTTCTCCCAAGATCAAAGGCGATGAGCTACGGGTAGTAATTCTTTATACTGTGGTACGGGGTACCAATTGTCGTTTCGAGAAAAAAAGAGACGAAAGTTGCTATGAAAATATCATGATTTTCGAAGCTTGAAACTTATTTTTTAGGCTTTTGAAAACATATACTTCAGTAAATATGACGTTCAGTACCAATTGTACTAGACTACAGGCCCGTGAACAAAATTTACGGGTCAAATGAACCACCAGGAGACCTATGTAGGATGATAGAAGGGTTAAAGTAATAAGATTCAGCACTATGCCGTCACTTGTAAGCTGTCCAACTGGGTGCAATTGAAGAGGGGGGGTTGCAATCCTTGATAATTTCTCCTTGACGCATGATTTTTGTACGGCATTACGAAATAATGGATTAGGAGAGGTATTGAAACTGTATGGAACCAATGCCGTACAAAATCAAACGACCAAATTTACTCTGTAAATTATTCGTACTCTGTAATTTTTTCCGACTAACTAATAATTAAAAAATTAAAATTTATAGTTTTTATAGTTTCAATACCTTTTCTCATCTGTTATTCCGCAACGCCGTACAAAAATAATGCGACAAGGAGAAATTATCGAGGATTGAAACCCCCCTCATCAATTGCACTCAGTTGGACAGCTTACAAGTAACGGCATAGTGCTGAATCTTATTACTTTATACCCTTCTATCATCCTACATAGGTCTCCTGGTGGTTCATTTGACCCGTAAATTTTGTTCACGGGCCTGTAGTCTATACCCATAAAGATGTCAATTCTTACTATTTAAAATAGTTTAGGTAAGCTAAGTACTTATAAGTAACGTTCATAATGGGTAAATATCATCAAATCATAAGAAATCGGACACTAATCACACATCTTCATCATGTCTACATCCCATCACAATTATTGGGCACTAATCACACATGTTCATCCCATCACAATTGGTTATTACAACTCATTGTCAATCAAACTCGCTTGGTGTCGCTTCCGTGGTACTACCCCACATTACTAAGTATGCACTTCTATAGGTTTTCTCTTTCCGCCTCCGGCCACAAATTAACCGGACCTTTTTAAAAATACAAAACAGACACAAATTTCGAGTTTCTCAATGTTAAATGTTACTGCAATTTTACTAATAGTTAAAATAACTGTTCAAAGTGGACACGATGATGTTGAGTCACTCGTGTAAATGGTTTGCGTAACAAGTGATGGCCGTCGAAGGCGCGATGTGATAATTATAACATATTATAAAATTACAATTAATTTGTTGAAGAACTTTTTTTTAAACTTTTATAGGTTAACACTTGAGCACGATCTCGCCTGATTTTAAGCGACGATGCGGTCTACGATGAAGATAGATAGATAGATAAATAAATTCTTTATTGCGCTAATTTAGAAACAAAACTTCAGTGAAAAAGAAAACATAACCTAAAATGCGTAGCGTAATGCCTAGCGTTTACTTTACCTAGAAAAAAAAACGATTCAGTGTCGATTTGAAGACGCAAAGATTGTAACCGTACTTAAGTGTATACGGTTTGGTCGGATTGGGATGAACTCTCTAAAGTTGTTTGTTTATTTATTTAGTATTATCTGCGCCCCGCGGTTAACCGGTGGCATAGGTACCTATACTATTGGGCGCCATGGCTTTTTTCTTTTTTTACAGTAAAGAGTGACGATACGAGCACGACATCCATGTGCCTGATGGTAAGCAACATGCCTGTCACATAACAGCACAGTGACACGCAGCTATTGGATCATGAAGAGTCCAAATCATAGCACCTAAACCAAGCTAAACCTAGCAGTCCTAGCACATGTTGCAAGCTTCTAACTTCTAAAATTTAAAAGTAGTCTACAAAGTTCCAACCCCTTTAACTTTATGCTATGGACTATCTTTGCACCACATTTCACTTAAATCGGTTCAGTAGTTTTAGACGTTAAAGCGTAACAGGCAGACAGATAGAGTACCTAACTTTCGTATTTACAATGGTAGTAGGAATATGACCCGGCAAACATTAATTACAATTCAAAAAAATATTAGTATTAAAAATGCGGAAGGGTATAAATTAAAGATTATATGCATGTTTTAATACTAATATATTAAAATACTAACATACAATAAAAATACTAATAACCAAAAATGTATTAGTCGCATGTCTAACATTAATATTTTTTTCTTTAAAATATGAAAATAACCTTCAAGGAAATAGGAATCAAGCTGGATTCAGGGCGGAGAAATTTTACCATTTTAATGATAACATTTTAACAAACGTTAAATGTCACGTTTATTTTTAAATACGTAATACATTTCAAGCTTCTAACTTCAAAAGCGATTGAAACGATATGATCAACATGAACGTCTGAAGCCGTGAGGCAAAATTAATTATTCTTATTTATTAATAGAAATAAATATTACCTGGGTGACCGAGCTTTGCTCGGTTTAAATACTAAATATACTTAGATGCCTAAAGATAAAAGACTCTAAGAAATAGATTTTCTTAAAAAAAAACAAATTGAAAAAAAAAGAGAACCCGTCTGGATTCGAACCCGGAGCTACTAATTCGTGACCGCTATGAGCGCCCGACTTCCCGTCTGAGCTAATTATGCTGTCACGTCACGCGGCGAAATTTACCTTCACATTCTAATGTCTAATGTGACAGTTTTTCATTGTCTAAAAACGCGCATAATATGAGTTTTTTTTTTTTAAATAAGACCTAGTTAGATCGATTTATCGTCCCCGAAATCCCCTGCATACATAATTTCATGAAAATCCGTCGAGCCGTTTCCGAGATTCAGATTCTATATATATATACATATTTATATAGGTACAAGAATTGCTCGTTTAAAGGTATAAGATATGCACATATCCGCGCCACAATACTAGGATACATAATACGTCAAAATTGATAAAAAATATTCGACGAAGGTGACATAATCCAAGGCCACTTCTTTTAATACCGAGAAGAGCAAGTATGCCACAGAACTAGTTTCTGATTATTGTAAAGTTGTTTTTATAACCAATGATATGTAAATTAACTGTCCACTTGCACAATTTATTGGTGCGTTTAAATTAAATATTAGAGTTCACTAGTTGTGGTGTTTTGTCTCGTCAATGTGATTTAGCCTTAGATTTAAGATAAGATAAAGCCTAGACCTGCACTGCACTCATCACCCCGGCATATAAATAAATAAATATTGGTGGACAATTCACACGCAACACCATCTGACCCCAAACTAAGCAAAGCTTGTATGATGGCGGCCAGATAGCTGATATAATACTTATATAGTTTTAAATACATACTTATTATACATAGAAACACCCAGACACAGTGCAAACATTTGAATTCATCACACAAATATTTGCACTGGGTGGGAATCGAACCCACGACTCTCGGCTTCGCAGACAGAGCTACTACCAACTAAGCCACGAGGCTAGTCAAGACCAAGATATAAGATCATGTTGCCCTCTTTGTGAGTCATAGTATATTATTACATTAGTTAGGTCTGACAAGTAAAACATCTATTATGTCATCATCGTCAAAGACCTTATTTCACCTATAAGTAGCGGCATAAACGAGAGGTACACTTTCGCAGATGTCTCAAGAGATCAATACGGTATATCTTCACAGTAACCGCGACGTTTGCGTGTATGGAGTTGATTATTTATTGTGTAACGCTATTGTAGGGTCAGTTATGGCCCTGCATACTTTTGCACTGGCCGAAAGTTCGCTAAGCAGAGTAGGCCACCTGTGGCTAACTTCCTTAGGTTACAAATTAAAAATGAAAATTTATTTGTATCAGAAATGTTACTTACACTGAAGTTAAAAGCATTTAATTAGTTCCCGCAATTGAAAGATAATCCAATACTAGACCTACTACACTAAGGCAACAAATGTCACGGTCCCTATGCACCGCTTAAACCCGTTTCGCAAAAAGAAAATAGAAGGGGACATTTGCGAAATATGATGCAAGTTTGAATAATACGTACATGTTACTGAAATAAAACTGTTTATCAAAGACCTTATTTTTTGTGGTTAGGGAATAATTGTCATAAGTTTTGAATATTATAATGTCTCGTGAGCAAAATGCTGGCCTCTTTTTTGCTTAGAGCTTTACAACTGCCATTCAACGTAGCAAAGATACCAGCATTTAACGAACACGGTAGGTATCTACTGGAACAACTGACATCTTAAACTAAGTTTATGTATTTATTTGGATCGTAAAAATTTAATTAAACCAAATCTTCATAATTCAGATTTATGTGAAAAATAACCTTTTCCTATTGATTTGGAGCTAACAAAATAAACAAACGACTTAGAAAAAATACGGACAAAGATTTGTCTGCAGCGCTATGACAATAAAATATAAATATCGTTTTGTTGACATTTAGAACTATTTTTCTGACCTTTAAGCTTGGTTCGAGCAATTTTGTACGAAAACCTTGATTTTTTAGTTAATTATTCACAAAAAGCCCGTAAAGATGATTTCCTTATTCATAATTCTGTTGTGGATACCTATTCATTTTTGCCAGTGGAATAATAATAAAATACTAAATATTGGTGGACAATTCACACACAACACCATCTGACCCCAAACTAAGCAAAGCTTGTATGATGGCGGCCAGATAGCTGATATAATACTTATATAGTTTTAAATACATACTTATTTTACATAGAAACACCCAGACACAGTGCAAACATTTGAATTCATCACACAAATATTTGTACTGGGTGGGAATCGAACCCACGACCCTCGGCTTCGCATGCAGAGCTGCTACCAACTAAGCCACGAGGACCCCGTTTTGAATTCATAAAACACGATTCCATAAGACTGATTTTTAGGGAAAAGGTAGCGTATATATATGTGTTCTTCCAGATAATAATCATGCTGTATTAATATAATTGAGTTCCAAATTTTAGTCCGATCCGTTCATCGTCTACTCTAGACGTCTATTATCTGTCTACGAAAATCGTAATTTCGAAATAAACTCGCAACTTACTTACTCCGGTTTTGCTTCGTTTCGTCCGATCGAATATTGTTGGACGTTCTAATCTAAGCCTACACTAATTAGAGTAGGCTTAAAACATGTAAATAAACGGACGAAACGACGGGTCGAAGTAGAACCGTAGTAGAAAAGTCGCGAGTTTATTCCGAAATTACCTTTTGACGAGATAACGTCTTATAATTCGATGAAGCCGGCTGCACCCCCGCAAAACATGACGTCATGTGCCGTTACCGCCGTTACCTCGCCGCATGACGTCGTCAGTACCATTCCATCAGTATTTTCTTAAGACGTTGTCACGTTCAACTATCGTCAGTAAACCGACTTTACAGACAACCATTTTTTCGTAGAAAGAGAGTAGACGTCCTGATTGCAAATAACAAAATTGTCACATTAATAATAAGTATTAGTAGTATTAGTACTTATGTAGGACTAGCTGATCCGTGGGCGCGTTGGTACGCCTTCTATAGAAAATTGGTGGTCAAATCTAGAACAAATTTGGTTACCTTAGATTCTAATGACGCTACCTTTTAAAAGATAGACACATGCTGTCACGCAACGAAAGCTCTCAAAAACCAATATTTTTTCCCGTTTTCGTTAAATTTTTCACGCATGCTGCGCTCCTATTGATAGTAGCGTAATTTTAAATAGCCTTCCTCGATAAATGGAATATCCAACAGAGAAAGAATTTTTACATTCGGACCAGTAGTTCCCGAGATCCTTGCGTTCAAACAAACAAACAAACTCTATATTAGTATAGATAATTATTCCAATGTCACAAAAGATACCTATTGTTAGAAATAATGAAACTTAGATGTATTGTTTGTTTGTAAATAAAAATAAAAACCATAATTAAAACACCCAGACACACGGCACTGTGGCCAGCCAAGTTCATTCAAGTATTATTTCCACACAACGCACTTTCGTTATGACGTTGAAATATTTTATTTGAAAAACTTTGTAACTGTGTTTATGTAGAGAAGGTGTGCATATTCATAGTATTAAAGAAAATACACAAACTACCATGTAATTTTTTTTTAAATAAACATAATCTTTTGTTTATTTAAGATGTTTATTATTATTATTTTTAAATTATGTTCTTATTTCGATCACATCTACACATCTACACTACTACACTACTAATCAATACATATTATTATTGTGCCAATACATAGCACAAACGAATTGTATATTATTCCAATTACACAAGAGGTAGGTAGTGTTAAAATTAATTAACCTTGTCTCTAGTATATGAGAATAAACGCAATGTATTGGCAAGAAAGGAAGCATTAGAATATATTATGATGCCGATGTTATCTATACTAATATTATAAAGCTTAGGAGTTTGTTTGTTTGTTTGAACGCAAGGATCTCGGGAACTACTGGTCCAAATTGAAAGATTCTTTCTCTGTTGGATAGCCCATTTATCGAGGAAGCATGAATGAAAAATGGAACAAAAACGGGAAAAAACATTGCGTTTTGAGCGCCTTCGCGCTGAGAGTGACAGCACGTATCTATCTTTTAAAGGTTGCGTCATTAGAACCTAAGGAAACCGAATTTGTTCAAAATTTGAATTGGCACGACCAATTTTCTATAGATGGCGTAGCAACGCGCGCACGATTCAGCAAGTATATTATAAATAGATGTTATATTATGTAGCTAATACAGGGTCACATGTCACATGAATTCTCTCTAATATTAGATCACATTCTACTCAATATACTTCCGGTGAGTATCGGGCGGGTGCATAGCTTCGAGTCCTTTTAAGCTCAGATTATTTATTTATCAAACACTATCTCACTCACTGAAATTAATTGTATACATGTATCAAGGGTACCGCACCAAGGGTATTTATTTTTGTTAAAAAATAAAGCTTTTTGCATTTATTTCGGCTCAGTATAATCATTCTGTGTAAACTTGCTTATACCTGAAGAGTTTTTTTTGGAACGAAGTTCCTTATCGCGCGTTGCGAAAGGGGGCTAGACGGAAAAAAACTCACGAAAAGTTGTAACGGAATTTCGATTATCTCCACACCTTCAGGTACCAGGGCAACAGAAACAATAAGGAGTTTTCATTGCCTACCTCTAACACACCCAGCGTTTATCTCCAGATACCAGGACAACAGAAATATGAAAGAGTTGCGTTTGCATCCAGGTATCAGTACCAGGGCAACAAAAACAGTAAAGAGTTGGAATATTTTGTACAACTTCGTTCCATCCGGGTGTCCCTTGACATCTCGTAATTTTTTTGTTTGACACACTCTTGTACCGGTTTCTATTTGAAAAACTCTTTTAGCTTTTTATTACAATTAAAGGTCACAGTGCTTCTTTTATTGTGATAAATGCATGTTTAACAAAAAAGCTAAAAGTCAATACTGTATATTTCCATTAGAATAAAGATTAATAGTTTTTTTAGCTTTAATCTTTCGCGATTTCAATTCATATTGTAAACATTACCTTTACAAAATTAAGCGCGATCAAATTTAGCTTTCACGAAAACCTCAGACAAATTATTATTATTAATTAACATAACTAATATGCTATGACCGTTGTAATGCAAAATAATAAAAGCGGTCAAGTGCAAGTTGGACTCGCCCATGAAGGGTTCCGTAGGTGCAAGTAACATAATAAATAAATTCTTGTAGTTCGTTGTAACTTTGATCGAAGTTTCAATAATAGTGTATTTATTTATGACGTACTAAATAAAAACTACTCATCAGATCGACTTCAAACCAATTTTCGTTGGAAGTTTACATAGTAATGTACATCATATATATTTTTTTAATCTATCATGCTCTTATTTTACTCATGTACTATGTGTCTCACGCGCAAACTATTCAGTGTAGGCAAAAATGAATTTTTGAACCCTCAACATCATTTTTGAAGACCTATCGATAGACACCCCACACGTATAGGTTTGAGGAAAAATTTTTTTGAGTTTTAGTTCTAAGTTCTAAGTATGGGGCATCCCTAAAATGTTTTTTTTTTTTTTTTGTAAAAATCTTATTGCGGTTCACCGAATACATCTACTTACCAAGTTTTAACAGTGTAGTTCTCATAGTTTCGGCAAAAAGTATCAGTGACATACGGACGGACAGACAAACAGACATGACGAATCTAAAAGGGTTCCGTTTTTACATTTTACGGAATCCTAAAAACGAAACGGTTTGCCGTTTCAAAAAAATAATAAATTAGTCTTGTAATAAAACTGAGTAAAATATATCACAGAAAAACTTTCGAAAGGCCCATTTTCTCAAGTTACGCTATGAAGTAGAACGTAGCACCGTGTAGCTTTGAAAATGAATACATAGTTACATGACTACGAGCGAGTCTACGAAACTACAAAAATAATAATAATAAATAAATATTGGTGGACAATTCACACACAACACCATCTGACCCCAAACTAAGCAAAGCTTGTAATATGGCGGCCAGATAGCTGATATAAGGATACGGGTCTACGAAGAGATACATTCAGCTATGATCTACAGCACAGTATACGGAAATCCTACCAGTACTGTAGTTAATCGCCTTTGATCTTAGGAGAAACATCGATAATGTCTAGACACGGGTAGGGTTGTCGAAAACAAAAAAACGTGGCACCAAAATAAAATTAAAACATACGGAAGACGTCAGCCTTGAGCCGCGCTCCTGCAATACTAACAAAATTAAAATAAAATAAATATATTTCAATCAAACATGCCGTTCTCATGACTGATACAGGTCTCGTGTTACCAAGAATCCCAAATTGAACACTGTATCCACAACTCTTTTGGTCTTTTGGTTTTGGTCTTTTGTGCGCTTTGGTGTATACTGTAAGCACAGAAGACAACTGAAATTTAATAAATAAACTCAGCAGTATCTCCATAATTTTCTCGACATAACGGACAGTAGTGCCTAATCTTTTTTTTGAAGATTTCGTTTTGTCGGTAGTGTCATCTTTCCTAATATCTTGCTTGCTTCTGGTGGTTTATAATTATATTAGCAAGGCATTTCCAGTCTAGAAGGCAAAAAAATATGAACAGGTAAATATACGCATTTTAATTTGTGCGGACAGTTACCCCCGTATACTTACCCCATCCCATCAAAGAAAATAAAAATAATATAATTTCTAAGAATGACTTATATTGGACAAAATACGTAGATTTACCCAAAATATTGATTCGTTTCTCCTATTTCCAGTGACTTTGTTATTCAATCAGACTAGTAATATGCCTTCAGTATGCAAATCAATTTCAAACAAAAATATAACAAATCCGTGTAAAAGCATTATTGTCGCGTAAGTTTCCATGGCATTGTGCTACAAACCTGTTACACAGTACTTTCGTTCCATGGTCAAATGCGAACTAAACGCGATAGGTCTCGACCTGGACGTCTACTCTCTTTCTACGAAAACGTAATTTCGAAATAAACTCGCGACGTTCCAACTCCGATTCTACTTCGATCCGTCGTTTTGGCTGTTTAAATGTTCTAAGCCTACTCTAATTAGCGAATGCT
The DNA here is from genome assembly GCA_963693475.1 of Ectropis crepuscularia. NCBI lineage: Eukaryota > Metazoa > Arthropoda > Insecta > Lepidoptera > Geometridae > Ectropis > Ectropis crepuscularia. The sequence goes on along the minus strand of OY856368.1, from coordinate 5,485,768 downwards.
TAGAAAATGTAAACGTCAAAAAATGTTGTATCGGACGAAACGAAGTAGAACAAGAGCATGAAAGTGGGGAGTCTTTTTCCGAAATTACGTTTTCGTAGAAATAGAGTACTAGACGTCCTGCTATCATCCATGGTATTCGCAGGATATCCACTGCGGACACTTATTCGCCGCGTACGTTTACCCCACATAACTCTAGGAGAGATATTGAAACTGTACGGAACCAATGCCGTACATAATCAAATGCCCAAATTTAATTTGTAAATCGTCGGAAAATCACGGATTTTTCCGACAAACTAATAATTAAAAACTAAAAATTTATATTTTTTACAGTTTCAATACCTCTTTTAATCTATTATTCTGCAACGCCGTACAAAAATCATGCGACAAGGAGAAATTATCGAGGGTTGCAACCCCCCCCCCCCCCCCCCTCTTCGACTGTACTCAGTTGAACAGCTTACAAGTGACGGCATAGTGCTGAATCTAATTACTTTATACCCTTCTATCATCCTACATAGGTCTCCTGGTGGTTCATTTGATACGTAAATTTTGTTCACAGGCATGTAGTCTAATTCTAATGGTATCATATAGAAATGTTAACGGAAATATATGTAATCCGTCATTGAATTAAATTCTTAGGAAATATATATAATTCCTAAAATCGCCCGGAAATGTGTGAAACAAATTTTATTACAATTTATACATTTCCTAAATAGCAATCTGAAATGTAAAACATTTAAGCTAGTCAGACTCGGAGCACCCCGACTCCACCTAGTCTTGTCGTTACTACCCCTAGAGTGTATTTAAAAAATGCGGGAGCCAGAAGCTCTAGGGAGGTCTTGAGTAGACGCTTGCTACACTTTTGGCGAATGGATTTTACAATTTTGGCGGGAAAACGGGTGTCAGGTTACCTAAGTGCGTTTGTTTACGCTTCGGCATATGAAGTGCCGCGTTGTACGCAAGAGCGTTTCAAGACGCTTCTAGCGGTATCGTTTGTTTATAATTAATGTACTTAAAATGTAAACTAACATTTTTGACCCTTGAGATTTTTTTTTGCGATTTCTCAAGTAGTCGATCAGCTATTATATTAATAATTTATAAAGGATACAGTGGTTTTATGGCTTAAATGTGTTGTATACGAAATAACAAACTCGAAAAACAAAAAAATAGCTGCATTCGATAGCACAAATATTTTTTTTAATTTTTTTAGTCTTCGGAACCATTTTCCCGCCAAAAAATTTAATTTTTGTTTTTTTTTTTTAATTTTACGATGTTTTTATGTAAATTAACTCTAATTTTAATGTGAATTATATCAAAATAAAGACCAGTTCAAGTAGACGCCATTAAACAAAAAAATATCGATATAAGTAGTAGGTACCTTTCCAAATAAAAACACGAAAAAAAATTTTTCCCGCCTAAAACCCGACCGCAAAGTTAGTTTTGTATTTTTTCGTCATTCGGTGTAATATAGTTATTACCAAAGTGTAGGTATCAAGCGGGTAGAGAGAGCAGACGAAGCGTCCTCTCAGGGCTGACCACAGAGCTTCTGGCTAGCCCACCCGGTTTCAAATCTCAGCGATAGAACCTAATTGTAAATTCTAATAACGTGTTTAATTCCAAAAAGCTTTCTTTTAATACGAGTACATTTCCTAATGCTGTTGGAATTAGATACATTTTTTTTATAGCATAGTGACGAGACGCGCTGGTCATGTGGCTGATGGTAAGCAACATGACTGCCACATAACAGCACAGTGACACACAGCTATTGGAACACGAATAGTCCAAATCATTACCTAGCACTGCACTGCACTCGTCACCCAGAGATCTAAGATATTATATCTCTAAGCCCTGCTGTAATTTCTCTGGAAACATTGCCCTTCAAACCGAAACACAGTAATGTTTGCATATTACTGCTTGACAGTAGAATAACTGGCAATTCCTAGGAAACGTATTCACTTCCCAGGAAATGTAAGTTTAAATTATTGATTTAAAGCATATTTTGTGCTATTCCTAAAGAGCTTCGGAATCGTATACATTTCATAAGAGCTGTATACATATCAGCGAAACTTGTACGACATAGCACTGGATAGAGACAAATGGAAAGAGGATAGAGAGGCCTTTGCCCAACATTGGGACATGGGCTTATAATAATAATAATTGTTTACAATTCCTACATTTCATACATTTCCGGTAACAGATGCACTATGTAGATAAAACAAATATTTTTAAAGCTTAGATTAGACTTACCTAGAGCAGCAAGCAGTACTAGAGCTGCAACGAGACGCCCCATTGTAGGGCGGGCGGGCAATCGCACCATAGTCTGTCGAGCCGCTTAATGTACCATGTAATTATGGACCGTGTGGCGCGCTCGCGTCTCTCTCGCGCCGCGGCTCAGTTCACACTGTTTACATTTACAAGCTCAGTAACCGGCGCTTGCGCAGCCTCCGACAGCTACCTGTTTACATTTCGACCGGAGGCTTCGAGCCCCTGAGAACAGAAAGCTCATCTCGTTTTCTACACTCTCCGGACGCTTGATTAGGCGCGTAGCGTGCGTCTTAAGCTGTGGAATGTGCCTGCCGCCCGAGAGGGCGTTCCCCGGATGAGTGAAGAGGTGTTAGTGTTAGGACTTAGACTTAGATCTCTGGGTGACGAGAGCAGTGCAGTGCTAGGTAATTATTTGTACTCTTCATGTTCCAATAGCTGCGTGTCACTGTGCTGTAATGTGGCAGGCATGTTGCTTACCATTAGGCACATGTCGTGTTCGCGGGGTAAGTCTCGTCACTCTTTATTTAAAAAAAAATTGGCAGTCATGGGAACTGCCGATAGAAGTGAAAACTTATTACTCTAAATTTGATAACTTACTTGTAAACTACACAGGTGTAACCGGAGGGTGTGGCCTGGTCATCATGGCATGGTCATCTAGAAATGCATTTCCCATTGGTTCACGCATTTCTAGGTGACCAATGGCTATGGTCCCGAGTTTACCCGAAGATTTCTTATCATACCCGAACGTGACGCTAGAATTTAATTCACGAAAGCCCGCGAAAAATCTGTCTGGGCGCACCAAAAGAAGTTTTCACTTCAAAAAGTGACTTTGTGTTATACAATGCAGGATAGTAAAATACAGACTGCTGCGTATTTTTTTTTTAAAAGGACCAGATGCAGTATTTACAAAACTATATCACAAAGAGAAATACTATATTTTCGTATACCTATATTACATGCCTTACTTAGCTACTGCTTACACTGAACACATCTTAATTTTTTATAGACCAAAGAAGATAATGCAAATGATCAAAAGCCCACCGTCAGTCTGAAGCGTACCCATCTGCTGCTGCTAATGCTTGCGGCATTAGGTACCACGCTGAATGACAACACCTTGGCCGCCCGCATTTTGGCGCGTCGCGATAACCAAGTAGGTATTATGTCGACAGAAATGTTCACCTTTTTTAGTAAAATGTCGAGAACTATTTGTCCTAGACAAACCTTGTGCAGGGTGAATTTATTAATATATTATGTAACCATTATAGTGAATATGAAATAAATGGTAGATGATTTAACAATAAAGATCGTAGATACCATATCGTAGGATCTATGTTAGGATCAATTTAGAAATTAAATAAAAATTTAAAAAAAGCTGTCGGAAAGATTTTTGATAATGAGATGACCTAAATTGTAATTTGGATACCTATGTTGGTAAACAACACCTGATCTACATAATCACCTAATTCAGATCGATACGACATCGAGAATTATGATAATCGCATACTTAGGTGCAATCTAATAGGCGTATAGCATTAATTTTTGCAATGCTAATAAGGAGTCATCTAAACACGAAAAAATCGTCTGCCTGTTTTAGAAATTTAGAGGTCCACAGGGCAGGGGGCAGCCCCGGGGCAGGGATTCGTTGAGGACGTTGATTTACCCCCCCCCCCCCCTCTCTAGGTTAAGGTTTCTCAAGCAAAAACCTGGACTACTGGACTATAAATGGTTAAAAGTTAACGTTTACTGTCGGAATTTAAATGTTAATCTGTTGTGGAGGCCCCGGGGCGTGTGTCCCCTTGGCCCTCCCCTAAATCCGGCCCTGCTCTTAAATTTCGAAATTCAAAAGAGTTTTCCTTTCGGACACGCTTATCAGATTATGATATTTTTAAACGGCTACCAAAACAAGCTGAAGTTATCAATTAATGTTTTTCTTGTAATGTATGTTACCCGATTGCGCCGCCTATTGTTGTTCGATTTTGATGGTTCTTTTTCATTTCGTAGAACATAGCTCAGAGATAATCCCATACAAATTTTATCGACATTGATGTTGTGGTTTTGGAAATATTAACAAAAAATGTTTTGTTAATATTTCCAAGAGCAGGGACGGATTTAGGGGAGCGCAAAGGGGACACACGCCCCGGGGCCTCCACAAACAGGGGGCTTAAATTAAATTTACTTGAATATATATCGACGATATAGTGATAAATTCTTATGAATTTTGGTCGAGTGTCTGAATTTAATTTCATATTGAAGTCGGTTTTTGTTCTTTTGAAGAAAATAGATTATTTATTCATCACCAATCTGTTAAAGTCAGCGGCAAACTTGTTCACCTCCACTTGAATAAATACTAGAGGCACAGGCGGGATTAGAACCCGCGACCTAAATATTGTGAAATCAAAATGACTGGCCTCGTGGCTTAGTTGGTAGTAGCTCTGCCTGCGAAGCCGAGGGTCGTGGGTTCGATCTCCACCCAGTGCAAATATTTTGTGTGATGAATTCAAATGTTTGCACTGTGTCTGAGTGTTTCTATGTATAATAAGTATGTATTTAAAACTATATAAGTATTATATCAGCTATCTGGCCGCCATCTTACAAGCTTTGCTTAGTTTGGGGTCAGATGGTGTTGAGTGTGAATTGGCCAACACCAATATAAAAAAAAATCTAGGTCATAATGAAACATCATCTTCGTCATCAAAACGCCATCCCAAGCGAAGTGCCGCCAAATACCTATAGCGGGCCTATACCTAGTCTAATTTGGCTAATATTCTAAATACCTAAAAAGGTCAGGGTTTATTATAAAAGCTTAGCAGTAAAACAATTATATAAGACTAAGGAGGTTGTAAAGCAACTGGAGAGTGTACGGTGTACGGAGTGTACGGAGTGTGCGGTCCGATAAAAACGGAGGATTATTTTATCTTATATATAAAATTCTCGTGTCACAGTGTTTGTTTCCTTACTCCTCCGAAACGGCTTTACTGATTTTAACCAAATTTTATATGCATATTCTGTAGGTATGAGAATCGGCTACTAGCTATTTTTCATACCCCTAAGTGACAAGGTTTGTTCACTAAGGCAAAACAACGTTTGCGGGGTCAGCTAGTATCTATATAAAATAATCCTCCGTTTTTATCTTTTTATCCTCATTATATTGATGAAAATAGTCAGATACTAATCGGCCTGTCTACTAGTTTATTTAATACATAAAGTGATGATACAGATGCAAGCAGGGCATGGGTCTGGTGGGTTTCAACATGCCTGTCCACAACGGCACACTGTTACACCTATTGGAACAAGAGGAGTCAAATCATTACCTAGCACTGCGCTGCGCTCGTTGCCCAGAGTTGTAAGATGGTTTAATCTCTTTCCCCTGTATTGTATGTGCCCAGGGCCTGATTAACCCTTAGGCTAATTAGGCTGCAGCCTAGGGCGCGAGGATCAGGGGGGCGCGCTAAAATGGTCTTCCCATGCACTGTTAATCATTGCATCTTTGCATCTACTCTACACATTACAACTAGACCAAAAACACTGTGACAATGCGCTGAAAAAGCTTCGGAGTCCTTGATTTTGAGTTTTCAGTTGGCCACGCTCATGGCCAATGGCCGCAACAGCTAACTAGATGTGAATAAAGCCAGTGGCTCAGATGCTATTTCTGCTAGTAACGAAGGCTTGTGCGTCTGATTTGTCGCTTGTACTGATGTGGTTGTTTAGACTCTTTTCCTAAACTGGGCAAGAACCAAAGTCGTGGAAGCTTGCAACTAGTGCTCACAAAATGTAGTCCGTGCTGAGCCTGCCAATTACAGGACCATCTCGGCCACGTCCATACTCTACAACACTATGGAACGTGTCTAAACCACAAGCTCCTAACGTGCCTACAATCTAACGACCTTCTTAGTGATTTTCATCCTTCATACGGATTTTACCGAAACCGGTCTACCAGGGATATTCTAGCGTACGCCTCTCACATTTGCAGTAACGCTATCGAGAAACACGGGGAAACCCTGGATATCTCGAAGGTTTTCGCCAGGTTTTGGCACGATAGCCTTTTAGGTAAGCAACATTTCTGTATATGGCTTGTCTCCTGGTTTATGGATCCGCGCCAACGGACTTTTTGAGGGTTCAACCCATAAGAGTACTCATTGATGGCTGCTTGTCGTAAAAAATCACATATCTAGTGCGAGAGTCGGTGGATGACAAACTCAGGGACTGAGACAGAGTAGGTTTGACCGATCATCTGAACTTGACACTTGCGGCAGTCTTTGACTGAGGTAATGCTAGTCTAGCCAAGTTTAACGAAGAAAAAAAGCAGGCGTGTGTATTCTCTGCAAACAGAAGTCCATTTAATTTTACTCCTATTTCTCGTGGTGTATTTGTTTCTGACATCTATATTTAGCGCTACTTTGACATCTATGCTCAACTTTGACTTTTTCATCGAGTCCAAGGCTAAATTAGCTGCCAAAAAAAACTAGGTGTCCTCTCAAAGCTCCGAAGGTACTCGTACTTCAAGTCTGAATGTCTGAACAATTGCTCATATTGTACCATGCAGATATCTTGTATGGAACACTGTTCGCACCCCTATTGGCTCGGATAAGTACCAGCTTGAGGCCTTGGAATCGATCGAGAAACGTACCCAAAATGCATAGAGGCCTACAATAAAAACTTACCCAAAACTTCGTCATGAGGCCAAATATAATTTGGATTTGGTTTTCTACCTGGTAGCCTGCAGTCACTTGGCAATTTTGGTCGTACCAATATTACGTGATGTGTTTTGCCTTTATGTACGATCAACTAAAAAAAATGGTTTGGACCGGACTGGAAAAAAAAGGTTGAATGTCGTGCAGACTAAAGGACAACGTTAGTTTTGCTCGCAGGTTAATTTAGGAACTTAGTAAGAACCATGTTAAAACTTTCGCACTAGTAAACATAGTTTTCTGTAGTGGTAGGACTCTTAGCAGAGTCAGCCTGGGGAAGGACCACACCTTTGCCAAGTATTCTTCCGCCAAGCAGTAATGTGCAAACATTACTGTGTTCCGGTCTGAAGGGCAATGTTTCCAGAGAAATTACAGGGCTTAGAGATATAACAACTTAGATCTCTGGGTGACGAGCGCAGTGTAGTGCTAGGTAATAATTTGGAATCTTTATGTTCCAATAGCTGCGTGTCACTGTGTTGTTATGTGGCAGGCATGTTGCTTACCATCAGGCACATGACATGCTCGTCTCGTCACTCTATATAAAAAAAAATATATCAAAATTAATATAGTAGGTACTACTTTTGAGGCCGACCAGGCTGACCTGGGGGCGCGTCCTGTTAGTTAGCCTAGGGCGGTCGGAACTCTTAATCAGTCGCTGTAAGTGCCATACAAGATTAAGGTTATTTGGTTCAGTCAGACGAAAACAGCTCTTTTTGTTAAAATCAGTCAGCTGACATAAGTATACGGTAAAAACATTATATCAATCAGTCAGTTATAACTTCCCTCAAAATAAATCAGGCAACATACACATATCGGGTATTTTGTACCGAGTCCGACACCTACTCGTCTCGGGGGGTGTAGCGCCCTCTCTCCGTTTGGCAACAAGTGCCAAACTTCCATATTTTATGTCTCCCGGTGGCAGCCCGAGCCGAGGCCGTGCCGTCGACGCGCCCTACGACTACGCTCCAATAAACTCAATTTAAAATTAAACTCAGACATTCGACCAAATTTCATCCATCTCTTAGTCATCTAGATAAATGAAAGTAAATTTTAGATTTTTGTTTAAATTTTAGAAACCTCCACACCGATTTCGATAATGTTTATAGGACCTCTTATCTGAACTGTGATCTGCCAAACAAAACAATCATCAAAATTGGTTCACAATTGGCGGATCTATCACGAAACATACATACAAATAAACACACAACTGAATTGAGAACTTCCCCCTATTTTTGAAGTTTGTTAAAATCTGATTTTTCAAGAATCAATAAAATACCTACTTGTCGTTTACCTTGATATTTTAAAACCAAGTATACTGAACCAAAACAAGTGGTAAATAAACTAATCTACGTCTTTTATGATTAATTTGTCACCGTTTATAGATAATCCAAGAAGGTTTTAAGCAACCTGGAGTTCGTAGAACAAACAGTTACAGAGTAGGTACATAGATGAAAATTCTCAATATTGAGAACTGACATGTTTAATAGCAGACAGTAAGTGGAAGGTCGACTGTGCACTGTGCAGTCACCATAACCTGTGTGGAACAAAAATACTAAAAATTAAAAAAAAAAGTGGTAGGGTTTTTTTCATGGCGGACCCACCATACCACTAGCCCTACCCCTGGTGGTAGGGTGGGTCCCAAACCATACCACCATAATGTTGTGACAAAGTAAGTACTCTAGTTATTTATCTATGATTATTTTTTACGCAACTATTACTATATGTTTGTTTAAATAACGTAAGTCTTAACATGCAATTATTCAAGTTCAATATTCCTTTCACTAAACACAATATACTGACTGACATTAGTTAAATGAGTCCGCCCGTCTGAAATACTTCTTTCAAAAACCGATTTTGGTTTTTAAAATTGTTTCCTAACGTTACTTTAAAAGGTTGTATTACCATTGGGTGCGCAATATTTGGAAAAAGGCCAAATCCCTGAAGAATACCTACGTAAAATAAATCTGAAAGGAGAATAGTAGCTCTCACTGCTGCCTTATCATATACTACCTCTTGATGAGATGTTATGAGGATTTCATTATAATTTCATAATTGAAAATACATTAATAAAATTTTAGTAGTGGTGGACGCTTGGCAGAGTCCACCTGGGGAAGTGCCACACCTATGCCATTTATTCCACCGCCAAGCAGTAATGTGCAAACATTACTATGTTCCAGTTTGAAGGGCAATGTTTCCATAGAAATTACAGGGCTTAGAGATATAATATCTTAGATCTATGTGTGACGAGCAAAGTGCAGTGCTAGGTAATGATTTGGATTCTTCGTGTTCCAATAGCTGCGTGTCACTGGTCTGTTATGTGGCAGACGTGTTGCTTACCATCAGGCACATGTCTTGGTCGTCTCGTATGTCATTTGAATATCGACAATCATATCATTCAAAAATAAATAAATTACTGAACAAGAATACTGTGACATTAATAAGTTTGCTGAATGTATTACATAAGATTCATGAAGCAAAGATGGTACCTAAAAAACGGCGAACAAACCAAATTACAAACGACGATTTTATAATGGGTTAATTTTATTCAACAAACAAATTACCATTGGTCATGGGTTAGACAAATTGCGTAAGTACCATATTTTTTTTCTCCTAGAAAACAATACAATCTGTTCCTTTTTAGTTTTTTATGCGTATTAATAGGAGTGTATCCATTTTAGTTTATTTGCTGTAAATAATAATACTTTTGTTTTAAGAATATGTCACAACACTATTACTCGATGGCATGATGGCGGTATGGTTTGGGACCCACCCTACCACCAGGGGTAGGGCTTGTGGTATGGTGGGTCCGCCATGGGTTTTTTTGCAGAGTTCACATGGGGAAGTATCACACCTTTGCCATTTTTTCGACCACCAAGCTGGAATCAAACAAATTACTGAGTTATGGTTTGAAGGGCAATGTTTCCAGAGAAATCACAGCACAAAGAAATAAATCATCCCATAACTAATTTCGATTTAGTACAAGTAATTTCGATTCTTCATGTTCAAATAGCTACGTGGTATTGTTGCTTACCATCAGGCGCATGTTTTGATCGGGCTTCTACTCTATATTGGAAAAAAGTCACAGTTTATTTACTCATATTTTCCGATCTGTTAATAAACAATTTTGAGAAAGAAATTCGTCTTAAGTACACCACCTCCAGTTTGTTTACTACATCCTTGATATGTGTAATTAGTATAACAACTTAAAAAGATGGATAGTGATGTGCATCTTTAATTAACTTCTATTAAAGTTATACGAAACCACTCAGAGAAAGGTTATTTGTGAAATCTACTTAAAAGCTATTTGTTTCATAATAACTGAACACTCATTAGCGCATTGGACATTTATTGAGATTTTTTTAAGCTTAAAATCAGGGATGTAACGTAATAGAGTAAGATCCCAGAGCTGACACATGCTTACTCGCTAACTTGGTTAGACGGCCAATTTTATTAAAATTATTATTTTGGAGTTGTTAAGCAAAACGGCTGACGGTAAGTGTCTAGTATTGGGACCTTGTTTTTAAGGATATTGTCTACAGTATACGTGAAAATCACTTATTAGAAAATACGTGAAGTAAGTAAAGTTTTGTATGTACCTTCATTACCCCATATCTCAAAATTGGCCGTCTAACCAAGTTAGCGAGTAAGCATGTGTTCTTAGTACTTACTAACTCTATCCAATCGTCCACATTTCATTCATCAGAAAATAGGTGACGTCTGGCAGCTCTGGGATCTCGGACTATAAGTCATTTATCGAAACCGAAGTCGGAGTCGGAGTTTTTGAATTTGATTTATTGGAGTCGGAACCGAAGTCGAAGGCATAGGCAGGATCAGAAATGGTGGCAGGACGAAGTCGGAACCGAAGGTGTAATAATAATCGGAAGTTCCAAATTGTTGTAGTCGAAGCTCCGTAACATCCCTGCTTAAAACCTTACACTTGCCGCCATCTCGCCTGATGTTAAGTGACGACGTGGTCTTCGATGGAGCTTGCTTACCTAGAAAAAACCGATACACTCTTCATTTGAAGACGCCAAGATTATAACCATCGGGGAAAACCCACGCAGGCAACGCATTTCACACGATTCCTAAACGTTCTTATCACAATCTTACCATGAAAGTAGAGTCAAACCTCGTCGTCTGTGTCTTTGGAACATCAACCATGAGACGAGCTACGAGCAGTCCGATATAAAAAAGGGCAAGGTGGTATTAAATGATGCAGATATAAGCTAGAGATCTTGAATGTTCAAAGGCTTTGAAGTTTTTTACGCACAAGAGTATCATTGCCTATGAGCCTTTGGGCACGTCGCTCAATCGATTGCACGTTTTTTTCTAGAACGGACTTATAGTAGCTGGTGGTGGGTGCTTCTATTGTATTTTATGGACTTTTGGGTTGACGCAGAAGGCGCCGGAACCACCTAAACCTAACTTATACCTAACATACTTACGCTAATTTGCATACATTGATACCTGAAAAAGAATTCGAGCTAAGATCTAACTATCTGACTCATACCCGCTTGCTACAACGCCTGCTCTTCGCGTTTACAATTTTGGCGGGAAAATGGGTGTCAGGTTACAAAACCGCGGTGTTTTTGCTTCGACATATGAAGTGCCGCCCTACTTGTATCCGTTTGAGCCCATTTATTCTCAAGAGCGTTTCAAGAAGCTTCTAGCGGTATCGTTTGTTTATAATTAATGTACTTAAAATGTAAACTAACATTTTTGACACTTGAGATTTTTTTTTGCGATTTCTCAAGTAGTCGATCAGCTATTACATTAATAATTTATGAAGGAGACAGTGGTTTTATGGCTTAAATGTGTTGTATACGAAACAACAAACTTGAAAAACCAAAAAAAAACTGCATTCGATAGCACAAATACATTTTTAAAAATTTTTTCAATACTTCGGGACCATTTTCCCGCCAAAATTTTTTATTTTAGTTTTTTTTTAATTTTACGATTTTTCTATGTAAATGAACTTTAATTTTAATGTGAAATATATCAAAATAAAGAAAAGTTTAAGTAGACGCCATTAAACACAAATTTATCGGTATACCTTTCCAAATAAAATCACGAAAAATTTTATTCCCCGCCAAAAACCCGTCCGCAAAGTTAAGTTTGTATGTTTTCGTCATCATCAAGTTTTTGGGTACTATATTACACACCGGTGTAGCAAGCGGATACATACATCCCGAGTGCAAGCATTACGTCAAGTGCTATTGGAGCTACCCACAGAAATCTAAATATTATTTAGATTTCTAAATATTATTTAGATTTCTGTGGAGCTACCCTTTGTGACGTTATTTTTTTTTTTGTTTTTTAATAGTTTTGTTTGTTTTATTATTATACTTACCATGAAATTTATTTATTTTGGTTTATTACTATTGTGCCAAGAAATTATTTGACATCGTATACTTATGAGACATGTTTTTATTCTCTTTTTTGACATGTAACTATTTCTTGTGAAAAAAAATATGAATCTGACGCTGAGCGTACTCGCATAAAGACTACAGGCCCATGAACAAAATTTACATAAGTAGGTAAATGAACCACCTTACAAGTGACAGCATAGTGCTGAATCTTATTACTTTATACTCTTCTATCATCCTACATAGGTCTCCTGGTGGTTCATTTAATACGTTCACGGGCCTGTAGTCTACGTTACAATGGCAAGCGCGGGGGCGCCTCGACGGCACGACCTCGGCTCGGGCTGCTGATGCCACTGGGAGATACAAGTTTGGCCCTTAGTGCCCAACAGAGAGAGGGTGGGACTCCCGTCGAGACGAGTAAGTATAGGCGTATATAAATATATCCATCCCAAAGGTGCGAACAGTACTCCTTACAAAAGTTAATCTGTCCTTGATATAACGCGAGCAACTGTCTAGGTTTTAAAGTTTGAGATGGAAACAAAAACAAGTGGCAAAATAAATGAATAGACTAAACTACATATATAATAATTTTCGCCCATACGTCCAAATATACGGCCATAGCCATATTTAATCTGACCATCTTATTTAAATTTAAAGTAGCGCTACTTAAAATTTGAATATGATGCAAATTTCGCAGGCCAGTAGTTTAATTATCCTTTCAATCGGCATTGATAGGCTGTTGATTAATCTATTTGGCTGCATCGATATAAACCATTGGATGTGCCCATTTCCCATGGAGGGCACATTATTAGATTATCGGTGGAAAGAGTGAGCTCACTCTTTCCTTCGTAGTCGGTGGTAGGAAGCGGTGAACGCCGGACGTGTTTACCTATCACTATCGTTCGTATCGTTTTCAGAACCAAAATAAGTTGAACCACAGCATACCTCGTCGCTAGCGATTCTAGGGGTCCAGTAGAATGGTGGGGAGAAAACCACTACACACTATACACAGACGCAGCTTATTACCAATTTCAAGGTGCTCAGGGCACATCTTATGGCTTATATCGATGTTTGGCTGCAACACATAAACGAAGCATGTCTGACTACCGAGCCTCATATTACTTGTATAATTTACATAATTATATTTATTGTGCAATATTTTCGGGAATAGATATGATTACGATATTAAACAAATGTTTTTTTTTTTTTATAGCATAGAGTGACGAGACGAGCAGGTCATGTGCCTGATGGTAAGCAACATGCCTGCCACATAACAGCACAGTAAAACGCAGCTATTGGAACATAATAGTCCAAATCATTACCTAGCACTGCACTGCGCTCGTCACCCAGACATCTAAGATATTATGTCTCTAAGCCCTGTAATTTCTCTGGAATCATTTCCCTTCAAACCGGAACACAGTAATGTTTGCACATTACTGCTTGGCGGTAGAATATTTGGAAAAGGTGTGGTACTTCTCCAGGCGGACTCTGCTAAGAGTCCTACCACTACTAACATTAAATTACATTATTATGTCGATTGAATTACATTACTTCAAACCCCCCGCCACAAGCTCTCCCTATTTATAATTTGTCTATACATACATATTATAGATTTGTCTAAATATTCTGCTCGACCTTCCACCATAAAATGTTCTCGTTGTGAAATACATAATGTAATTAGGACACAAGAATGTTTGTATGTTTAACATAAATGGTCCAAAAAGTTAACCAATAAAAATTACCTATGGGTAATGTAATTCTACATTGCGCTATTCCGACATCGACATTACGAAATCAATATATCTACTGTAGTCACTCGTCATTTTGTTTGACAAAAAATACCGGACTATATATTTTAATAACAAGTTGACTATTTTTTTTCAACTCCAATTTGATTATTCGATATACCTAATCAAAGTGAAAATAGGAACCATGATTACGAACATACACAAAATTATTTTATGAATTACAACAAAGGTGCAATGATTATTTTTCTCTAAAATGAAAAACCAAAAAACCGACTTTGATTTCGAAACATAATTCACACACAATATTAATTTTAATCAAATTTGTGGAATCAATCATTATGGTAGGTCAACTAAAGATGCCATTGATCATTGATAGATAGATAGATTGACTCTTTATTGCATTTAATTCAAATTCAAATTGATTACATACAAACTTAAAGACTAAACTAATGAAAGTAGCAATATGCGACTTTATCGCTTAAACCAACCTCTACCAGGCTACATTGATGTGGGTACTTGTCAAACATATGTATTTTAACTGTAATCCCTCCGAAAAAAAAACGAAATCGGTTCTGCCATTCAGAATCGCTACCCAGGTGCCTTCGAATAATGGGTGAACTACTGAAAAATTATTCAACGAAATAAGAATCTCCTCTTTTCTGTAGTCGGTTGACTAAAGAAAATAGGAGATTCTCAACAAAAAAAACTCATCCAATCAGACTGCTAGTTCTTAAATTTTTGAACTATTATAGGTTGCGAACCTTTAATAGTTCAAAAATTCAATAGTTCAAGTGCGACTTGACCACCATCTCGCCTGATGTTAATCGACGATGTGGTCTACGATGGAGCGTGCTTACCTAGAAGAAACCGATTCACTCCCGAGTTGAAGACACCAAGATTGTAACTATCGGGGAAAACCCATTCAGGCAACACATTCCACAACCTAGACGTTCTTATTACAAACGTGGAGTCAAATCTCTTCGTTCGTGTTTTTGGAACATCGACCATGAAACGATGTCGCATTTTGAGATACGATAAGTCCGATAGAAGAAAGGACAAAATGGTATTAGATAATAATAAACTAATAAACGCGATCAAACAAACTCTACAGCATCTATGTTCTTTTTTTTAAATATATAGTGACGAGACGAGCAAGTCATGTGCCTGATGGTAAGCAACATGCCTGCCACATAACAACACAGTGACACGCAGCTATTGGAACATGGAGATTCCAAATAATTACCTAGCACTGCACAGCGCTCGTCACCCAGAGATCTAAGTTGTTATATCTCTAAGCCCTGTAATTTCTCTGGAAACATTGCCCTTCAGACCGGAACACAGTAATGTTTGCACATTACTGCTTGGCGGTAGAATTTTTGGCAAAGGTGTGGTCCTTCCCCAGGCGGACTCTGCCTAGAGTTCTAAATTATTAATTTATTACATTTGTAGATACGTCAGATAACCACCGACAGCGCGACGTTGTCAATGATACTTTATTATTCACCCAAAGCGAATGATTCAGTTAACAAATCAGTTTTTTTTTAGATAAAATACACGCATTTGACGGTCGCCCACATTCCAGTGTCGAGTTAGCCGCGGGCGACGCTTGATAGTTCCACGCATAGCCAGATGCTTTGTTTTGTAAACATTTGCTTTGAAAGTTATTTAATTGATTTATATTTCACAGATCTGAGTTTTTGACGTGATAACATCTTATAATTCGGTGAAGCCGGCTGCACGCCCGCAAAACATGACGTCATGTAACGTTACCGCCGTTACCTCGCCTTATTACTTTTCGCACCATCTAGTGAGTGAAATGTGTATTACGTTCAAGGAGTCTGTCCATGTTTTAGAAAAGCGACGATATGAAGTTAAGAACTTGTGCTAGTACAATGATGTACCCAGAGATGGCGCTTTGAACAGCTTTTCAAAAAGCTTCAGAATATTTTACCTAGATGGCGCTTAACACAAATACTAGACGTTGTCACGTTAACTATCGTCAGTAAACCGACTTTACAGACAACCATTTTTTTTTAAATAAAATTACTATGAAAACAACGTTATACTATACAGGGTTACTGGGCATCAGCCTGCATCCCTTTAACGGCATGTTCTGTATATTTAAACAAACAACATTTGTTAAAATTCAATACATATCCCAAAAAAAGGGCGGTCAAAGGGACTGTAGATAGACGTGAAAACGTGTAACTCAAAATTTGATAGCACACTTTGGAAACTATGCGGGTGAGACCGGAGGGGTCTGCTAGTCTGGAATAACTATTCAAACCATTGTCGTCTAAATAAGTCTTCATGGTTAGATGTGTAAATGTGTAATGGTAACCATGATCCCGAGCTTACCCGAAGACTTCTTTCATGAGTGTGACGCTTGAGCTCAACTTGAGCTCATGGCCCACGAAACATCTGTGTGCAATCCGTCAAAAGTAGTGTGTGTTGTCCTATAGTTCACTGTTTAGTGTTTATTCACTTCACTTCACACTGTAACTCATTTATCGAGCGTTAAAGAGTTCGATGTTTTAAGACCGGACAAATACGCTTTTTTGTAATTTTGTATGGGAAAAAACATACGTTTTTTTATAAACTGTACAACAAAATTTGACGTATTGAATGTACTTAACATCCCCTTAAAAAGATGCTGGCTGATTACCAGGAACCCTGTATACCTGACTATATCGAGTCCAACTATACCGAGCAGAATGCACTCTTTCTCTATATAAACTACTAGCGGCCCGTCCCGGCTTCACTCGGATATTGTCATATAAATACCATTTATTAATCGAAATAAAAACTATCCTAACTTTCAAGTATAATCAAACTAGGTAAATCAAATAGGTAGATTATCAGTATACATTTAAATGTATGCTGTACATTTATTTCGATTCAATTATTAGTAGTAGTACCCGCGGTTTTACCCGCGTAATTTCTGTTCCCGTCGTACCCTTTTTTTTAGGCTAAAAAGTAGCCTAGGTTTTCTTCCAGTCTACTCTATCTATATTCCTAATTTCAGCCCAATCCGTTTTGTAGTTTTTACGTCCAAGAGTAACAAACATTAATCCATCCATCCATCCTTACAAATTTTCGCGTTTATTAGGAAGTAGGATAGATAACTATTATTGCAGTGAGGCATTTTTAAGATGCAAATAAAACTGTAATTAATTTATACTTCTCAATTTATTGTTTTTAAACATTCGCGATTTGAATACATAATGTTTATATTATTGTACAGGGCTTAATCACGATATAAATAATTGTATATAATTAATTAGCTCGACGTTCCGGCAGGGGTTGCGGGTCGTCTCATTTGGCAATTAAACGACCCGCAATTTCTACGGGTCAATTTAATGAGGGTAGATGGAGATCTTCTCATTTCAAAATGAGACGACCCGCAATTTTTACGGGTCAATTTAATGAGGGAGATGGAGATCTTCTCATTTCATAATGAGACGACCCGCAATTTCTACGGGTCAATTTAATGAGAATAGATGGAGATCTTCTCATTTCATAATGAGGCGACCCGCAATTTCTACGGGTCAATTTAATGAGAATAGATGGAGATCTTCTCATTTCATAATGAGGCGACCCGCAATTTCTTCAGTCTTCTCGTGACCACGGCGGTTGTAACGCTGCCGAATCGTCGAGGTAACAATGAGTTCTCAAATCCATCATAGGTAGCGCCAAAGTTTAATTGAAGTGAAAACTTCTTTAGGCGCGCCTAGACAGATTTTTCGTGGGCTATGAATTGAATTCATTTGTCACGCTCGGGTAT
Organism: Ectropis crepuscularia; assembly: GCA_963693475.1. Lineage (NCBI taxonomy): Eukaryota > Metazoa > Arthropoda > Insecta > Lepidoptera > Geometridae > Ectropis > Ectropis crepuscularia. Next base: position 5,467,920 of record OY856368.1, on the reverse strand, counting down.
GATAAGAAAGCTTCGGGTAAACTCGGGACCATGGCTATTGGCCATCTAGAAATACGTCAGCCAATGGGAAATGCTGAAAGGGCGTGGACAGGCCATCATGGCATGGCCATCTAGAAACGCATCAGCCAATGGGAAATGCTGACGCATTTCTAGATGGGCATGCCAAGATGGCGAGGCCACGCCCTCCGGTTACACCCGTGTAGTTTCCAAGGTAAGCTATCAAATTCTGAGTTATAAGTTTTCACTTCTATCGGCAGTTCCTATGACTGCTAATTTTTTTATTTTTGTTATTATACTTAAAGATAAATTTATCTAAATGTAACATCGGCGCCACTTCGCATCTTAAAAATGCTTAATTCCATTATTTAGATAATTACAAATGTAACTCAGGTAACATTATTTTTAACCAGCATCGTTCCGTGGTATCACCCGCATAATCCCCGTACCAGTTGTTTTCCCGCAATAATAAGAGCCTATGTGTTATTCCATATTATAATCTATCTGTGTTCCAAATTTCAACCCGATCCGTTAAGGCGTTTCGGCGTGATTGAGCAACGAATAACCAAACATCCAAACTTTTGCATTTATGATATTAGTCAAATAACCAGCGGGTCTAACGTCTGACTAAATCGGCTATGGCTTTGCTGTCTCTATAATTTCGACCGAAAAGAAAAGAGAGAGCTATTTCAAACTATAGTGACGCGGTAGACTCTCAGGTCCGCATAGTTACGGCGCAAAGGAACTTAAACATTATGATACATACATGGAGACACAAAGAAAGATACACTTTTTATTGCATTTAAATAAAAACATGTTTTAATGTAACCTTGGAAAACAAACACTATTGGTGGCTTAATCGCGTACTTGATAATTTTTAGGCAAATTATTGGATGATTAATATGTGAAGCAATAATGAACACAAAATAAATACAAATTACGTGTGTATGTCAAATACAAGGTAGACTAAGAGCCCGTGAGCCCCAGACATTCGTTATTTAACAAAGCTGATAGTACAATACCCACGTCCCATACATTGAAAAACCTGTCATACGTTTTTAATGCAAAAAGTTTAATGAGATGAATAGTGTTTAATTAGAATTGTTAATGCTTTTATTCTAAACACGTCTGCTGTCTGTGTTTTTAATTTCCTAAATGCCAAAAATGAGTTACAGTTCGGCTTTGTTAGTACGATAAATGGTAGGTTTATTGCAAATTATTTTGTTGTGACCACAGAACAGATATCTGTTCTGTGGTTTTGACACTTCAGAAAGTTACATAACTTCTAACATGAGCACAAGTGCAACAAAAAATCACCGATTTTTTTACTTATAACTCATACGGGAGAATACGGGTGACTCCCGCTCCGGGGTTTGTTTCTGGACCAAAGGTTGTACATTGCCATCCAACGCGGGAACGCAGCCAGCATCATGGGCACCTTTGCGCTGGGAACGGTTCGGGGTGGGTTATTTGGGAAGTACCTAGTTTTTAGTTAAGAGTTTACATGTTGTTAATTTTGACGTAGTACCTAATTCTAATTAATAAATATATATTGAATCTTATAACTCATTTAAATACACGACGAATAGTTAATTCTGCTTTCATCATCATCATCAGCCTGTGTGATAGGTCAAAAATAGGCATTGTCCTTTGTCAGCGCATGCTCCCAACACAGGTAAGAACGATGGACCATTACCTACTAACAAAGTTTGGATCATCCTGGTTTTGGCAGACAAACGGTACTAAAGGCATACCTACCATTCAAATACCGATCTAAATTTATCAAATTATAAATTTCTAATATTTTTATTTTACCTTCACAATATCATTAAAAATCAAATCATTCATTGCCAAACATAGATAGATAGATAGATAGATTAACTCTTTATTGCACTAAATTTAAAATAAAAGACATAAAAACTTAAAGGCTAAAATTAAAGTAGCAATGGGCGACCTTATCGCTAAAAGCGATCTCTTCCAGGCAACCGTAGGATGGAAAAACAGATACGAAAATAGGAAAACGGGAAGTACAAATAAAAAGAGGTGGATACTTCTATAAAATCAAAAAAAAAATAAAAAAAATCCAGTAACATGAATAATGTACTGATAAACCTACATAAAAATAATTGTACCTACATCCTAATACATATAATAATTTGTATAAAAAATAATAATATACTAATACATACATTAAAAGTTTAAGTATGGATACACAATTAAGACATTAACATAGTGGTAACCACTTCACATATTAGGTCATAATCAACATTTATTTCATCAAACAATGTATTATTGCTATCTATGCACTTTTGCCATCTGATATGTAGTTCACTAATCCCTTTACTGGAAAATAAACATTCGGACGGGAATTAATAAAATCTTCAAAGGCACTTTGGACTGCCCATCGGAGTAAACTATTTCCCTTGCAAAAAGTCATCCATATTTCGAAAAAAAAATGCTAATCTGTTGGAGCAAGGTCCGGGGAGTGTGTTGGATGTCCTAAACATTCCAATTGAAGCTTATATAATTTGGTAGTCGCCTTTTGTGCAGTGTGTGGTATAGCGTCGCGTTGTCCTAAAGCAGCAGTGGCCTAGGGCGATTGACCAGCCTCGGTTGTTAAGTAGCTAGCTTTAAAAGTCAAAGTCAAAGTTAAAGTACTTTATTCATAAATGTACAATTTACACGTCAATAAATAAAAAATAAAAACAAAAGAAAGAGCATACAAATTGTATACATTTTCAAAGTTTTAAATGACTACTTTACTGTATTATAATAATTATTGTACAGAAAACTGTCAAGCATTATGTGAGTATGAGTATAAGTATAATAAGTTTTTATAACAATTGTACTGACCTATGTCAAATTTTTGTATACATTTTTATAGGACTTTGCCATCACTCTCTTAAAATTCGGTGTAACTATAAAAAGTTTGATCGATAAGCCAGCACTTTAATTTGTTTTTGAAGCTGCCGAAACTTGGGGCAGATATAACTATTTTGGGGAGAGTGTTATAAACTTCAAGTCCCATAATGTGAGTTAGCCTCCGTGACCTTGTGAGAGAGCTTTTTCATCATTGTTTGCAGTTGCTGACAATAATAAACATCTGCCGTAATCGCCTGTTCAGATTTAAGAAAGCTGTAGTGAACGACACCGGCACTAGTCCACCAAACGCTCACAAGTTTTTTTTTAGTAAATTTTCGCTTGGGGTTGGCTTTGGCTGATTCGTAGTGTTCAACCATTGTATTGAGCGCTCCGATTATTTTGCAAGATACACTTTTCCTCACAGGTAATGTTTCGATTTAAAATCCCTTCATTTTTGTGTCGGTTGATATAAAGTAACATAGCTGTCCACGTTTATTGGTTTGCTCAACGATATAAATTAATGAGTGTGCCTTCCAAAATTCAGGCGCACAGAATTATGTTATCATTGGCAAGAGCTCGCTCTTTCCATTTTAGTCGATTGTAGGAAGCGGTGAACACCGGACGTTTATACGTCATTGTCAACAACCAAAACAAGTAGAACTACAACATACCTCGCCGCTAGCTATTCTAAGGGTCAAGTAGACTGGTAGTTGTAAAACACACACGCTACACACAGAGACGCAGTTACTTAACAATTTCAAGGTGTTCAGGGCACATCTTTTGATCTATATCTATGGATTTGCTACACTCAATTCATGAGCTACCCACCTTTCTAGTTTTTTCACCTTCCCAATTTGCTTCAAGTGGATTAACACAGTTGTATCACTAACACGGGCTCTTAGGTACTCCATAGTGTTTTAATTTAATGCTTCGGGGAAAATTATATAGACTCGCGTCATCGACTTACTAATGTAGTGATGTAGCGTCGAAGGCGCGGCGGAGCAGCGGCGCGGAACGTTACGCGTTAGACACTTTTTGAATGGATAAAATCTTGTAAATTCGCGAGGCCGACACGTGTAATAGCAATACGTAGCGTATTGCGCAACATTAATGTTGTTTAATACTAAAATTCTAATTTTCATTTGTATTGGCGGACTCTATGACTGACATTTTTTTTTGCAGCCGAGCTTTTTTAAAGAATAGGTACATTGGCATCAAAACCACATCGCATAGGTACCTAATTAACTACTTACTAAGCACATCTGTCTATGTAGGTACTTACTAATAAAGGTCTAGCAATAATTAATGGCAACTACTAGTGCCTAAAATGCTGACGGCATTACAACTCCGAATGACAAAACGCAAGCATTTACGCCAAGCATCGCATCAAGCGGACAGAAAAATGTTGAAAATGAGATGAGCTGATTAATGGTTTATAAATATTTATTGCACATAACCTTAGCGTCTATTATTTTTTGCCTACTATTTTAACAGTATAAGTAAGGTCTACTGTTAAATATTGCTGAGGACAAATCGTCTAATTTGAAGCATTATAGCAGCGTCCATTTTTAACAGACTTCAAGGAGGTTCGCATATTCATAAGATTTGTCATTCTATGTTCATCGTCCAAGTGGTCCAATTTAAATGTAGCCGAAACCAATCGAGTGGTTTCCAAAAATACTTATAGTAATTTTTACGATGGGCACGCACACCGTCATGAAAAACAGACACTCGTAAGTTAGCAATATAACTGCTACCTATAAGTTAACATTGTAACTAACTTTATAACAAAGTCATGGCTGGTCTAGTCGGGAGAAAGGCGACTGCCGATCCGGCGCCCACGGATTTAAATCCAAACGCGCACGTCTTTTAGAAAGTCATGTGCGCAAATCTGCTAACTTAGACGGTGAAAGAAAACATCGTGAGGAAACCGACATGCACCTTCTTCTTCTTCTTTTTCATTTCTGGCTTCCATTCGGTTGTATGACCATAATTTCGCAGGATATTATTTTGGAATTTGGTCAGTTTTCAGATTGAGTAGTGGTTTATTTGGTTGTGTTGTTTATGTCATCTGACTATTTATCTTCTATTTATTTCATGCTTCTATTTGGTTGCGCTATGCATGTGAAATATGTTTGAAAATTTATCTTGGTTGTTTGATTTTTAACTGATAAATAGCTACTTAATCCGGGCTAATCGAAACCCTGTTCGCGGAAGAAGGAAGATGTCAATTGGTGACCACATCTTTAGACAACAAGTTTGGTAGAGTACTTCTCTATGTCAAATCGAGGACCACTTCACTTCGCCCTCCAAAAGCATCCTCAAACATTGCCCAAGGCGCCGCCGAGTGCGTGCCGTGGTATGTGCGTCAGCTCTTCGTAAGAACCCATGTTATCTAAATATCAGACAATAGAGCTCGGAAGGTTAACTAACTTGAACTTCTTGTCGCGAAGTGCTTGTATCATTGACTCAATGAAGGTCTTGTGAAATTAATAGATACGCTTAAGTTGAGACTGATTAGGTCTTACAGCTTTTATTTTTATTTGCCTATGGTGCCATATTAGTCGGTGTTTTTTTCTGTTTGTAATCACGTCAACAGCCCACTAAACGTTCCCACTGCTGGGACTCGGGGCCTTCTCTCGCAGGAGAGAGTTAAGGCCATAATCCACCACGCTGGCCCAGTGCGGGTTGGCGGATGACACATGACTTCGAAAGATTCTAGGTACATGTCGGTTTCCTCACGATGTTTTCCTTCACCGTTTTAAGTTAGCGGCATTACGCACATGACTTCGAAAAGACAGTGGTGCGTGTGGGGTTTGAACCCGGGGTCTCCGGATCGGCAGCCGCCGTTCTCCCGACTAGACCACCGTAACTTAATCACAATGGGACGTAATGGGACGAAAAGGAGAAGGAGAAAAGCGTAGAAAAATGACTCTTAGCTTACCTTAGTAAAAAAGGCAATAAATTGAGTCGATGTTGTTTTAGTAAGATTGAATGATGAGTGTGAGTGGGCTTGAATAAGGGTCTGATGGGAATCAGCCTAGCGATTCTGAACACAGTCGAATTGATCCAACACGGAATCTTATACCTCGGTATTTGTTTTATCCGTTTAAAATGACAGAGGCAAGAATTGTCAGTACGTGCCGGAATCATTCGGATTTCATTATGAATCAGCACCCTGGTCATGACAGCTCAGCGATACGCAGAATTTTGTTCATGAAAAAAGTTTACCTCATTACGGCTTTACAGCAATGTGTTGAGTACCTATTGCGCTTGTTACCCAGAGGTCAGCCGTATAATTAATGAATGAATGAGAATTATTTCCTGGTCACAACTTTTGTAATGGTAGGACTCTTGTCAGAGTCCGCCTGGGGAAGGAACACACTTTTGCCAGTTATTCTACCGTCAAGCAGTAATGTGCAAACATTACTGTGTTCTGTTTGAAGGGCAATGTTTCTAGAGAAATTACAGGGCTTAGAGACATAACAACTTAGATCTCTGGGTGGCGAGCGCAGTGCAGTGCTAGGTAATGATTTGGTTTATTCATGTTCCAATAGCTGTGTGTCACTGTGCTGTTCGCATGTTGCGTACCATCAGGCACATGGCTTGCTCGTCTCGTCACTATTTATTAAAAACAAAAACTTAAAATAACACATATAATATAGGAAAATAGTAAAACTAGTGTGAAACAACTTGCTATATACAACTGGTATTACTAGATTGGTTCCCTAAAATTGAAGAAAAAGCGCTGCAACTGTGCAGCGCTCTAACGGTTTTAGATGGATTTGGCAATTTCTGTGGGCACTTATGTAAGCTATCTACCTACATCAGAAGATTGGGAGAGTGATGCAAACAATATTTAGACATAAGTAGAACATTTAATGGAACCTTAATAATTATAATCAATTAGTAAATCACTTGTAACGAACACACGAAAGCAAACACAGTATGTCTGGCGTGGCTGCAAGCTGGAGCGAAAGTGATGTCCGCGCCGCTAGGCCCCACCACCTCAACTTCGTTTCCGGCGCACGGTGTTGCCAGTCTATGCGCCTTTTCCACCTCGATCACGGGGTTGCCAACACTTATTTGTACCTACTGTATTTATAAGATCAATTTGCAGTCTCTAGAAAGTACTTAGGTACTTACCTACCCACATACAATAAAGGTTTTGTATTTTAAGATGGATGAAGGATGGATGAAGGGTTTATCAACGGATATTGATTTACTTAATGATATGGATACCCTATTTGATTTTTTTTCGAACAGTTTGTTCATTTAGTTCAGGGTAGCGATTCTAAATCCATTCGGTTGCATCCGACACGGAATCTCATCTCTCGGTCTTTGTCTTATCTGTTTAGCGGGACAAAGACAGGAATTGTCATTCCGATTCCGAACCATTCGGAATCGCATTTAGAATCGCTACCCAGTGCTGTTTTAGGTGCCGGCAAACAAGTTGACCCAATGAAGTTATCTGAGCATGGCTGCGCAGGAACGTTTTTAAGGTCTCTTTGGTGGAAGTGTCCATGCGCGAACTTTCCCCTTCCACGTCAATTTTGGCTTGTTTGCCGGCCACTATACCCCAGATTATAATTCCATAATTTAGCCAGGAATATGCGCAGGCGTAATATTGTATGACTGGTAGCTGGGTGAAACTATCAACAACATTTAAAAACTCATTGCATGATGCATACTATTCTTTGGAAAACATCTCGAATAAATACCAACTAACCATGATTTTTAAAACTAAACTTTTTTATTCGTGGAGAAAGTAGTTTATAATGTAGAAGATTTTTATCAAATTCGATTAATAAAATAACGCACCAGTCAAAGTAATCCCTATACCTGCTTACTTACATAACATGGATTAAGCATAGGCAGATGGAACGCACAACAAGTCTAGTGGCAACCACGAGGAAAGGTCACAGGTCAGAGGTTCCAAGGTCACGGTCATCGCTCACCTCGTCACTTCGCTTTACTCAAATGTTGTCAAGTTATGCGATGCGACCTTTCGCTTTTTTAGGCTATGTTGGAGAACGTCACGCCATCAGAAATTTGATGGGTTACCTGCCAGATGGGTTGCCAGAATCCGACTTATTTTACTAAGGTATTATCCATGTGATATTTTGTTTATTGCCCAATAATGTCGTAAAATTGAACGCATTAAGCAGCCTTTAAGCAGAAAATGACAAACAAGTATTTTTGAAGTGAAAACTTCTTTTAGCGCTCCACAGCCAGATTTTTTGTGGGCTGTGAATTGAATTCTGGCGTCACGCTCGGGAATGATAAGAAATCTTTGGGTAAACTGTGGAGCATGGCCATTGGCTATCTAGAAATGCGCCAGCATTTTCCATTGGCAATCTAGAAACGACGCATTTCCCATTGGCAATCTAGAAATGACGCATTTCCCATTGGCCATCTAGAAATACGCCAGCATTTCTAGATGGTCATGGTCAAGGCCACGCCCTCCGGTTTCACCCGCGTAGTTTCCAAAGTAAGCTATCAAATTCTGAGTTATAAGTTTTCACTTCTATCGGCAGTCATAGGACTGCCAATTTTTTTTAATTAAAATTATTCACTAGGTAGTTTTAATAGTTATTTCTAATTATAGTTTTCACTTCTGCTGTGGGGTTTTAAGTACTTACTTAAATACATTTTTTTTAAACGATTTATTTATAGAAAGAGATTGACGAAACATACAGATACTTTATTCAATGTATATTAATTAATCGTAATTAATATTATATTACGAATATAATATTAATTCATCATTGCCAAACTGTAGATACCATTACCATCAATGGACAGTAATTTGGCGATAGGCATACTCTGTAACCCCGCATTCGTCACCCGATGCAAGTTCTTATTGTTAGATTTTTGACAAGCAATTTTTCAAGTAGTTTTTTTTATATCGTTTTCGCGACTTCTCAGTAAAGAATTGGCAACATGGCAACACTGCTCTGCCACATTGCGCCGCGGGCGCTGTCTCAGCATCGCCTTTTTAGGAATCGAACATACTAGGAAATAACTAGGGATGCCCAAAAAAGTGTATTGTATCGATATATCGCATCGAACTGTATCGAACTTGGTTGTATCGATACGCGATATTATCGATTTCCTTTGTATCGATATATCGTATCGTAACCGTATCGCATGCCAATTTCAATTAATATGCGATATAATGAGTATATATCGTGCAAAGGGTTATCTTTTTAGTAGTTTTACTATATTCTTTTATTTTTTTAAAAGAAACAAATAATTACATGTATTTGAAATAGTTTAATTCAACAAAAAAAAAACACTATTGCCATTGATCAGCACTTAAACAACGCAAAAATAATAATTTTGATAAGCGGTGTGGATTTAACCTATTACGGCTTTCGAAAAGTGTGTGTCCACTGTCCAGCTAAAGAAAACAGGCGTTCAGAAGGAACTGAAGTTGCGACAACTGATATATATAACTGATATACAAATTAATCACCGACATAGTTTGATACGATACGGTAATGCGATATTTTCATAAGAATGCGATATATCGAAGCGTATCGTTTGGTTAAAATATCGCATCAAATATCGCTATATCGTATAGTGCTGTATCGATATTCCGATATATCGTATCGTAACGGGCATCCCTAGAAATAACTAACAACCACGCTCATTTGAAGAAGCTTCATCCCGACCTTGACATTTGGTCATTAAATATTTATTATTGAAAATATGAATAAAAAGTGGAGCGTCAAGACGTTTAACGCAAATCCGTGTCTAATGACGCCATAACATGCCAACGGCATTCTCTTTGATGCTGCGGCACTTCACAGATACTTCACGAACGAACGAACATCTAAATGAAGTTAAATCGTTACTAAATAAGTAATTTTTGTCGAAGCTATCCTCTATATTTTATTACTAGCTGTGCCCCGCGGTTTCACCCGCGTCTATTTGAGGAAAATCCATACTAAAATATCCATTGCTGGCCACTTTATTACGTTTTACGGAACCCTAAAAATACGTAAATAAGCAACAATGCATTGTTGTAGAAATGACACAAACTTCAGATGTAGACACGCGCCGTCGCAGACTTCAGCGACCAAAGAGAATTTAAATTCACGGAACTAAAGCTCTCGAAGAGAAATATTTTTCCCCGTTTTCTTTACATTCTTCACTCATACTCCGTACCTATTGATAGTAGCGTAATGTTATATACCCTATAGCCTTCCACGATAAATGGAGTATCCAACAAAAAAAGAATCTTTCGTATCGGTCCAGTATAGTAGTCTACTAGTCAAGCTCTTTCATTTGACACCCATATTAAGGCATTAGTGAAAAAAAAATTAAGGAGTTCGCCATTTTGTGATTTGAAATTTGTTATACTGTATAGTACTCTACTAGTCAAACCCTTTCATTTGATACCCATATTGAGGTAGATTGTGATAAAATATTTGGTCTGCCATTTGGTGGAGGCGGCCATCTTGACTCGATATTAACCAAAAATAGCTCAAAACATCAACACAAAAATGTATCTTCAAATTAAAAAAACCGCATCGAAATCGGTCCATCCGTTTGAGCTTTACGGTGCCATAGACAGATACACACACAGGCAGATACACATAGAGACAGACCTGTATGTGTGCCTGTCTGATAGACAGACAGACTTCGACGTCAAATTTATAACACCTCTTTTTTTGATCGGGGGTTAAAAACCGCCGTAACTGTGCCACAAAGTGGTCAAGTAGGAGTTAAAATATTACTAAAAAATGCGAAGTACGAAAAAAATTATAAAGTTTGAAAGACTTATTCTCAGAAACTATTGGAAGTACAGAGACAATTCTAGTATCATATTGTAGCAAATTTAATCTACTTTATAAACGCCATAAGAAAGTTTTTACAAAAACTAGTCGTTTAGGGTTATAATCGCCAAAATTTGAAAAATAAACGATTTTTTCGCGGTTTTTTCGATTTTTGACAAAGTTGCGTTCGTCGCTCGAGGTCACAAACTTGGGACAATCATTAGGCCAACATCATAAACAAGTCTGCAAAAAATCAGATCTACCGGATTTAACGCCTACGGTAATGTTTAAAGTTACTGTACTATTAGATTTCTGTGCCTGTGATAGTAGGTACTATAGGTAATTACGATCGCGTAATTTCAGAACGAAGGCTTGACGTCTACTCTCTTTCTACGATTAACGTAATTTCGAAATAAACTCGCGGCTTTCCTACTCCGGTTCTACGGGAAAGTCGAAATTACGTTTTCGTATAACGAGTTTATTTCGAAATTACGTTTTTCGTATAAAGAGAGCAGACATCCTGTTTTGGGGGACGAAATCACAAAAATCAACGTAACAATATTAATTAATTTTCATCAATTTTTTTTTTTAAATCTATATATTTAAGAATCAATGCCACTTTTCGTTGTTATTGAACTCCTCCTAAACGGTTGGACCGATTTGAATATTTTTTTTTGATTACTTTTGGGTAGGGGCCTGGAAGGTTTAGATTCACAAATCAGCCCGGCAGATGGCGCTGCAGTTGATATCTAGGCTATTATTCGAGCGAAGCCGGAGCGGGCCGCTAGTGTAATATACATTAATTAAATAATTTACTCCGAAGAAACTAAAACCGGCTTCAATTTAAAGTTAAACTCATAAAGTCGACTATATTGCAGTTTTTTTTTGTGAAAACAACTAAGCACATTACCTATTCTAATGAGACAGAGAAATAAATACATGGTATGAATACATCATCGAGGTAGGTGAGTAATTTTTAGATTTTTGTTGACATTTCATTCCTGATCAATCCAACTTCCTACTAAATATTAACTTTAACTTTCAATATTATAAAAATGACAATGTATGGATGTTTTTTTTTTTTTTTAATAAAGAGTGACGAGGCGAGCAGGCCTGCTACATAAAAGCACAGTGAGACGCAGCTATTGGAACATGAAGAGCCAAAATCATTACCTAGCACCGCACTGCGCTTGTCACCCAGAGATCTAAGTTGTTAAATTTCTAAGCCCTGTAATTTCTCTGGAAACATTTCCCTTCAAACCGGAACACAGTAATGTTTGCACATTACTGCTTGGCGGTAAAATAATTGATAAAGGTGTGGTACTTGTTTGTGGCTCAATCACGTCGTAACGCCTGAAAGGATCGAGCTGAACTTTGGAACATAATACCTATATAGTCTAAAAGAACACGTAGGATACTTTTTATCCCGAAAAAATAACGGGACCGGGAACTATGTTGGTAACACCGCGGGGCGCTGCTAAAGTAAGTAGGTAAGGTAGGTAGTAGTAAGTAAGTAAGTAGGTAAGTAGGTAGGTAAGGATTCTAAGTAGGTAAAAGAGAGAGGAATTATCGTAACCCGGAAATCCTAAAAATATAACAATCCGTTTTGAGCAGTCATAAAAAGCGTTGCGGTTCGTTTTATCAATCCTCTCAACCTTTCAGAATTCGCCTGTCATGTAACCACACAGAGTTCAATGGTGGTGGGAAACAACGCGAGAAACTCTCGAACACGAATAGGGCGGACCCTCGGAGAGGCGCGGATCCCGGGGGGGGTCATAGGGGTCAAGACGCCCTGGGCTGGGTCCAGTACCTAGTGGACCACTGATTTAAAAGCATGCATGTACTTATTGCACAGTTTTGTGACATTACCACGACTATGAGACCCCTGGCACAGAATAAATATTAGTACAGAAGCCACACTTACCAAAAACAATTATATAAATAGCGACTCTTGCTGGGACACAACAAAGTTCAATTCAGCTCGCAATACCTGTCGCGATTTTCAAATGAACATTTGCGCTGTTTCTAACGCGAAACTCTGTGCCTGTCTAGCGCGGAGGGTTTACGACATATCTAATAACAATATGCGCGGGAAACGTTTTGCGCGAGCGCTCAGCCGTGCGTCCGACAACCGACTGTCACTTGTTTCCTGGAAGGAACGGTCTAGCGGTAGGCTAAAACTGGGCGACCTTGAGCGAATGAGGGTGCACTGCCCCTGGAGCCATGTGACTTGCCCACTGGAGCCAAAGCTGGATCGGGCTTTGCCCTCAGAGTAAATTGGCATAATATGTAGTTTTGTAGCGTACTCTTTGCAGAGTCCGTCTGGGCAAGTACCACACCTCTTTGCCAGTTATCCTACCACCAAGCAGTAATGTAGGTACTATGTTATAATTTAAACATTACTATTTTATTTAAACACTAGCGGTCCGTTCCGGCTTCGCTCGGATTTCGTCATATACAGACTATTAATCGAAAAAAAAACTATCCTATCTCTCAAGTTGGACCAGACTGCTCACGGTGTGCCAATTTAATTTAAAATTTTAATATTTATCCACCAATATTTAATATTTAATTTGAAGGACGATATTTCCAACTAAATTACATGGCATAAAGATAAATCATCACATATCTCTGGGTGAAGAGCGCAGTGCAGTGCTAGATAATGATTTGGACTCTTCTTGTTCCAATAGCTGTGATGACACTGTGTTTTATGGGCAGGCGTGCTGCTTACCATCAGGTACAAGGTACATGTACTGCTCGTCCCGTCACCTTATAATAACAAAAAAAAGCATAAAGCCTACCTACATGTTTGTTATGAATCTATACTAATATTATAAAGCTGAAGAGTTTGTTTGTTTGAACGCAAGGATCTCTGGAACTACTGGTCCGAATTGAAAGATTCTTTCTTTGTAGGATAGTCCATTTATCGAGGAAGGCTTTAGGCTATTCAACATTACGCTACTATTAACAGGAGCCGAGCAGGAATGAAAAATGTAACAAAAACGGGATTTTTTTTTTGAGAGCTTTCGTTGCGTGACAGCATAAATATGTCATAATATGTTAAAGGTCATTAGAAGCGTCATTAGAACCTAAAGTAACCGAATTTGATCAAAATTTGAATTGGTACGATAGATGGCGTAGCAACGCGCGCGCGTTCAGCTAGTAAGAAAATATTTGTGAACAGAATCTACCTACTAAGCAGAACTTGTATTATGGCCACCAGACAGTTAATATAGTAGATACATACAAATGTACTTAACAAATAATTGTAAATACCATTTATCATATTTAACAACCAATACCTGGGTGACCGAGCTTTGATCGGTTTAAACACTAAATGTACTGAGATCTCCGCTTCAAGAGTTGCTGAAACTGGAATGGTAGAACTGTCCCGGTGGCTTGATAATAACCTTCTTACTCTGAATCTAAGCAAAACCAACTTCATAGCCTTCAGCATTTCACGAGCCACCGGCACAGCACTATCACACATACAAATACATAACAGTAACTGTGCCGTGAGACATTGTTTTTACACCGGTATGCCTCAGCCCAGCTGTTCATGTGATGGGATTACTAGGGTGGATAGAATTAAATACTTAGGCATAATGATCGACCAACACCTTTTCTTCACCACTTTCAAAAACCACATTTCGTACATAGCTAAAAAAGCTCGAAAATTAATTTATGTGATGAAAGCATTGAGACCAGCTGCGGAAAACAATGTCAAAATCATGGTGTACAAATCAGTCCCTTTTGCAGTATTGTGTTGCGGTATGGGGAGGAGCTGCACAGTCGCACATGGAAGAAGTGGAACGGGCACAGCGGGCTGTTCTTAAGGTTCTGTTGGGAAAAAAGCGCCGCTACTCAACTGAAAAACTGTATAAAGAGGCGGCAGTGTTGACGGTGCGATAACTCTATATATTCCGAGTTATAGCCAAGAGCCATCACTTGTCAGCTGGTCGGGACAAGACAAAGCGCAAACGCCCTCGTGACTGTCCGCTCCCCAAAATAGGCACCACATTTTTTGCTTCTTGCTTGCCAAAATACGCACAGATTTTTTGCTTCTTGCTTGCCAAAATACGCACAGATTTTTCCGTACAATGCGGTTTGTAGGCTTATTGATATAGTTGATTTTACGTTTTTGAACATGTAAAGTGAAAACTTCTTTAGGCGCGCCTAGACAGATTTTTCGTGGGCTGTGAATTGAATTCATTCGTCGCGCTCGGGTACGATAAGAAATCTTCGGGTTAACTCGGGACCATAGCCATTGGCCATCTAGAAGTGCGTCAGGCAATGGAAAATGCTAAAAGGGTGTGGCCTGCTCATTATGGCATGGCCATCTAGAAATGCGTCAGCCAATGGGAAATGCTGACGCATTTCTAGATGGTCATGCCAAGATGGCGAGGCCACGCCCTCCGGTTACAGCCGTGTAGTTTCCAAGGTAAGCTATCAAATTCTGAGTTACAAGTTTACACTTCTATCGACAGTTCCTATGACTGCAATTTTTTTTTTTTTTTTTGTATTTTATGCCATAACTGCCAATTGTGAATCGATTTTATAGTCTTTATTTTTTTGTAGATCATACTCGTAGTTCAGAGATGGTCCCATATAATTTGTCGAAATCAACGTGGTTATTATTGAAATATGATTTTTTAATATAGTATAGACTATAGAGTGACGAGACGAGCAGGACATGTGCCTGACGGTAAGCAACATGCCTGCCACATAACAGCACAGTGACACGCAGCTATTGGAACATGAAGAGTCCAAATCATTACCTGCAGCACTGCACTGCGCTCGTCACCCGATATTAGATGTTTTATCTCTATGCCCTGGACGTCTACTCTGTTTCTACGAAAACGAAATTTCGAAAAAAAAACTCGCGACTTTCCTGCTCTCGTTCTACTTCGTTTCGTCCGATACAACATTGTTTGACATTTAAATGTTCTAAGCATACTCTAATTAGAGTAGGCTTAGATCATTTAAACGGACAAAGCGACGGATCGAAGTAGAATCGGAGTTTGAAAATCGCGAGTTTATTTCGAAATTACGTTTTCGTTGAATTAGAGTAGACGTCCTGTAATTTCACTGGAAACATTGCCCTTCAAACCGGAACACAGTAATGCTTGCACATGCTTGGCGGTAGAATGACTGGCAAAGGTGTGGTACTTCCCCAGGCGGACTCTGCTAAGAGTCCTACCACTACTAAATTAAAATGTACCTACTTTAATTTATTTTGACGACTTAGTGATAGCTTGTTAAATGAAATTTGGTCGAGTGTATGAATTTAATTTTAAATTGAAGTCGGTTTTTCTTTTATCGGCGAAAATAAATGTTTCAGCAAGTTATAAAACTTGCTGCAAGACCTTGGCTTGCGAATAAACTCGCGACTTTTCTACTCCGATCCGTCGTTTTGTCCGTTTAAATGTTTTAAGCCTACTCTAATTAGAGTTATGTTACGGATTAGTTTGACGTTTAAATGTTCTAAGCCTACTCTAATTAGAGTAGCCTTAGATACTAAAAAAAAAATCTTCTGGACGTCTACTCTATTATATTATATTATAGTCATAACGTCAAACAATGTTGTGTCGGAAGAAACGAAGTAGAACGAGAGCAGGAAAGTCGCGAGCTTTTTTTCGAATTTACGTTTTCGTAGAAATAGAGTAGACGTCCAGAAGTTTTTTTTTTTTTTTCTAAAATTCTTCACCAAGTCACCTTGGATCCTAATACTTATTACAATCTAGCCTAATCTATTAAATCTAGGCTGATGAGTAATTTATATCTAACTTAAATTGCTACATAGTTTATACATAAGAAGGTGCCCATCAACACTTTTCTTATTGACACTGTTAAGGGGAAGTCACTTCTTTCACTTGACTTAGCACATTTAATTGTTTTATATTGTACTAGCTGAACGCGCGCGCGTTGCTACGCCATCTATCGAAATTTGGTCGTACCAATTCAAATATTGAACGAACTCGGTTACTTTAGGTCCTAATGACGCAACCTTTAAAATATGACATACCTATATGATGTCACGCAACGAAAGCTCTCAAAAAGCAATATTTTTTCCCGTTTTTTAGGGTTCCGTAAAACGTAAAAACGGAACCCTTATAGATTCGTCATGTCTGTCTGTCTGTCCGTCCGTATGTCACAGCCACTTTTTGCCGAAACTATGAGAACTACACTGTTGAAACTTGGTAAGTAGATGTATTCTGTGAACCGCATTAAGATTTTTACAAAAGTTTTTTTAAAAAACAAAAATTAGGGGTGCCCCCCATACTGAGAACTGAAGCTCAACATTTTTTTTTTCATCAAACCTACACGTGTCTAACGATAGGTCTTAAAAAATGATGTTGAGGTTTCTAATATAATTTTTGTCTACGCTGAATAACTTGCGCGAGAGACGCTTCCAAAGTGGTAAAATGTGTGTCCCCCCCCTCTAACTTCTAAAGTAAGAGAATGAAAAAACTAAAGAAAATATATGATGTACATTACCATGAAAACTACCAACGAAAATTGGTTTGAACTCGATCTAATGAGTAGTTTTTTTTTAGTACGTCATATTAAATACACTATTATCAAAACTTCGATCAAAGTTACAACGAACTACAAGAACTATGTGTACTATGTATATTATGTTACTTGCTGGAACGGAATCCTTCATGGGCGAGTCCAACTCGCACTTGGCTACTTTATTGTTACATTTTTCACTCATGCTCGGCTCCTGTTGGTAGTAGCGTAATGTTAAATAGCCTTCCTCGATAAATAGACTATCCTACAAAGAAAGAATCTTGACTGGCCTCGTGGCTTAGTTGGTAGTAGCTCTGCCTGCGAAGCCGAGGGTCGTGGGTTCGATTCCCACCCAGTGCAAATATTTGTGTGATGAATTCAAACGTTTGCACTGTGTCTGGGTGTTTCTATGTATAATAAGTATGTATTTAAAACTATATAAGTATTGTATCAGCTATCTGGCCGCCATCACACAAGCTTTGCTTAGTTTGGGGTCAGATGGTGTTGTGTGTGAATTGTCTACCAATATTTATTTATTTATTTATTTCAATTCGGACCAGTAGTTCCAGAGATCTTTGCGTTCAAACAAACAAACAAACTCTTCAGCTTTATAATATTAGTATAGATTGCACTGCCACTGCACTATACTAATTCAAAAGGTTTTGTTCTTTTAAGTCTTCTCACCGTGTCCGTGTTATGAAGGAGCTGGATAGCCTCGACATTCACATGATGAAGCCTGCGTTCATGTGCTTCTGCGTACTTCTTTATCACTTTGCCGACAAGATCCATTCCAAGATCTCGATGAATGTTGGCATTTCTCACATACCAGGGCGCATTGACAATATCCCTGAGTACTTTGTTTTGAAAACGTTGTATTATCTCGATGTTGCTATTTTTGGTACAGCCCCACAACTGTATACCATAAGTCCACACTGGCATTAGGACTTGTTTATGTAATAATATCTTATCTTAATATATATAAATCTCCTGTCACGATGTTTGTCCGCGATGGATTCCTAAACTACTTAACTGATTTTAAATTAAATTGGCACACCGTGAGCAGTGTGGTCCAACTTGAGAGATAGGATTGTTTTTTTTTTTTCAATTAATATGACGAAATCCGAGCGAAGCCGGAACGGGCCGCTAGTTTTGTTATGTATTGACAGCACGGAGTTTCTACCAAGTAACCAATACATGTTTTTGTAGCGCATAGCTAGTTCCTCTCTCTTTTTTTTCCAGAAGTGCAGTAAGTTCTATACTAAAACGAGTATCTAAAACTGTAGTAGGTTCATATCAGATTTGGCAGGCAGGGAGAGAAATACGAGTAGTGAAGGTTGATGTACGTCTGAAAGGGGTCCCTTAAACCTACACCCGTGTCACAAGTCTCGGGTACTACTCGGGATTTCTCTCTCTGCCACACGATGGACCCGCACGGTGAATCCATGGAATGCTAAGAAGTTCGTCTCTGAAATTGGCAACCGTTTTATACCGAGGCAGTTGGTAGGTACCGTTGGTGGTATACCCACCAACGATTCCCTTTGCGTTATCGCTCGCGGATAAAAAGATCCCCCCACTCTGTCGCGTCGCGATCGCTTGTAGTGGTAGGACTCTTGGAAGAGTCTATACTAAGGATACTACGTATAATCTATCTGTGTTCCAAATTTCAGCCCGATCCGTTCATACGTTAGGTCGTGATTGAGCAACAAACATCCATACATTGACATTTATAATATTAGTAGGATAATAAATCTACCTAGGTACATTTATTTTGTAAATCAACGGATCTATGAATCATTATTTTAAAAATTATGTAGATTAAATTGAGTTGAAAGGTACCTTATCATTGAGAATCTCGACTTAAATCCTAAGCCAATTTGATCTTTTAATATCATAAATGTCAGCATGTCAATCATGAATTCATGATCAAGTCACATAAATTATAGGATTAATTCTCAGGATCGAAGGATTGACGGTTCCGTACCAAAAATGCAATATGGTAAAGTAATGACTCGTTTTTAGAATGACATATGAAAGAAAATCTATTTAAAAATGTGTTCTCAATTGCATGACAGATAACGTGAAAGTTTTATTATATTAGAGACATTTGATAAGGATATGCTCATGGACGTAGGTATAAAAAAGTCGGACGTAGTCTCGCTAATATTTGTATTACTGTGACTATACCTACATAGAGTCGGCCACATATGCACGTGTGCTTTGTCACTGATAGGCGTTGTTAATTACAAACGTTTTAAGCGGTACTTTGTACTTCCAAAATAATTAGTTTATCCCACAAGTTCGGATATTAAAAATATGTTTATTACTTCACTGAGAACAAAATACCCAAAAATCATAAACGTACAATAATAGTGTACCCTTGACATGTATGTAAATACTCCTATTTAATAACCCATTAACTTCTTAGAGCATTTAGCCGTTAATTTGTCTGAGATTAAAAGTAACTTTGAGCCTATTGAGTGACGAAAGAATAAAACAAGTGCTCAAGTAAAAATTCATTATTTAATTTTCGTATTATAAATTCATTGATCGTCTAATCACTATTACTTCAGATAGGTACTTAATATAAATCACTATCTATTTACAAATACATTATAAAAATATTAACAAGTAAGCATAGTCCAGTGGCATAGTTTTACCATCCGAGGCCCGTGAGGAAAAGACAAGACGACTAAAAAACTAATTAGTCTCGTCTGATTTGAGACGAACTTTTTGACGTGATAACGTCTTATAATTCGGTGATTCGGTGGTGCCGGCTGCACGCCCGCAAAACATGACGTCATGTAACGTTACCGCCATAGATTAGTTAATATTTACCGCCGTTACCTCGCCTTATTACTTTTCGCACCATCTAGTAAGTGAAATGTGTATTACGTTCAAGGAGTCTGTCCATGTTTTAGAAAAGCGACGATATGAAGTTAAGAACTTGTGCTAGTACAATGATGTACCCAGAGATGGCGCTTTGAACAGCTTTTCAAAAAGCTTCAGAATGTTTTACCTAGACGGCGCTTAACACAAATACTAGACGTTGTCACGTTAACTATCGTCAGTAAACCGACTTTACAGACAACCATTTTTTTTTGACGTGACAACGTCTTATAATTCGATGAAGCCGGCTGCACGCCCGCAAAACATGACGTCATGTGCCGTTAACGCCGTTACCTCGCCGCCGGCGTTACCTCGCTTTAAGGCGTAGTTGAAGTTGTCACGTTCAACTAACGTCAGTAACCCGACTTTACAGACAACCATTTTTTTTAGCATTCCATGTATTCACCGTGCGGGTGCCGGGTCCATCGTGTGGCAGAGAGAGAAATCTCAAGTAGACCCCAAGACTTGACACTCGGGCGTGGGTTTAAAAGGGGCCGCTTAGTGACGTACGTCAACGCTCACCTTCACTAACTCGTATTTCTCTCCCTGCCCAGCCAAATCCGATATGATCCTACTAGTGCAGCTTTAGATACTCGTTCTAGTATAGAACTTACTGCACTTCTGGACAAGCCAAGGTCTTTCAGCAGGTTATAGAGAGAACTTGCTGGTATACCTCTCGCTCCTACTTTTACAGCGTATAAATTACTACATAGACGTATATATATTTTTTTATTAAACAATTCTGTCCCCTGTATTTTTCTTTTGTTTTACAAATACGCTTCACAAATAAATATGGTACGATTTTTACGACAAAGTGACGTCACAACCCCATCACTCCGGGGGGCATGCGCGGCTCCAGGGGGGGGGGTCACGGGGGACATGACCCCCCCCAAAATCATACGTGGGGCGCTACTTGTAAAGTCTTTTTTACTCGATTTATTGTATTTCTACTCGTGACCCCCCCCAAAATCTGAGGCTGCGTACTGGTGACCCCCCCCAAAATTCGAGGCTGGGACCGCGCCTGCCGGGGGGTCTACCGCCGAACGTAAAATGTCATCGCTTTGATGTTTCTCTCTCCTTTATTTTCGCTTGAAATGATAGAGACAGCATTACCAAAGCGATAGCCGATTTAGTTAGGCGGTAGAAGCGCCGAAGTTTAATGATCTGACTTTGTCGATTTTTAATATCTTGATAAAAAAAAATATGTGTCCCATATTTTTCCATGATAGGGACTATATATCGCTCGTTAAATTCAAAAGGGCCACATCTCAAAAAAAAACAAAATCGTTTTTATTGCAAAAAACGACTTAAAAATTGTCAAATTTTTATATTTAAAAAAGACACCCATTGCTTTAGCGCTTAAAATGGTTCAATCACACAACTGCCCATGGGCCATTTTGACACATTGACGACTAATTTCAGAGCAAAACGGCCATATTGTTAGTTGCGACCTGGCAATCTGCGTGATCTTTATTTAAAAAGGCCATATTCCGGAAAGTAACTGCAGTTAAAGTAATATATTATAGTGAAAAGTGTCGTATTTTGAAATATGACCGTCTTTAATAAAGAAAACACGCGAGTACAATATTATTTAATAAGGAAACGTGACATATTTTGGAATGCTTCTCTTTTGATTTTAAATACCACTTGATTTTAACAATAATTTTATTTTATTGAGAGAAAATTGCAGTATTTGGAATAAATATGTCTGTTTTGCATATAAAATTAACTTAATGTTGGTAATAATTTTTTGAACAATAATGCACTTTTTATTTAATAGCTATTTTGATGCTCAGAAGTGCTGTATTTTTATGAAACGGTTTCGTTATTGGTAGATTAGCCGAAAGAAAATGTCCTGTTCAAATTTAAATTAGTTGAGCAAGTTTTTTAATTTTTTCTACCTGTCAGCTATGAACCTACATAATCGTATGACATTTTATGTATGTACTTCAAAATGTAATGATGAAAATGCGAATAGAGTATCAGTCTATTAAAGGGTATTTTTAAAGGTTGGTATTTGGTAAGTTATTAAATTACTTTTGTGGTTTAAGTAGGTACCTACAGCGATTCACATTTTTTTTTCTTGGTTCATAGAATGAATAGTCGCACACATCGGATTTTGAACATGGTCACAACAAAAAACGAAAATCTTTAAACTTCAACACACCATAGCACATAGTTTGTCTCAACTTCCAACTTCATTCAACCGATCAAAGCTTGCCGTCCCCTTCGTTTTTGTCTGATAGTTTTTGATATACAAATTTCTTAGCAAACAGTCTTAATAATTTTATTTTAATCTGTCAATAGTTGATAAAGTTATTTATTGTATCTGATGTTGGAAGTTCAGAAAAAGGGTTAATTTCGTTACTGAGGAAAGTACAGAATGTGAATCAGATAGCAGCTCCAGTGAATCTTCATCTACGAATTCAAGCTGCAGTAGAAAAGATTTTTGGTCAGGTGATAGCGTAAAAGATCCAAATTCCAATCTTCGACCTGACGCAGAAGCTATTTTAGACTCTGATGAAAATTTATCACCTAAAGCTGGATGTTCCATGAACCTTTTTAGCTTCATAGAACAATATAAATAAATAATGGTGGACAATTCACACGCAAAACCATCTGATTTCAAACTAAGCAACGCTTGTACAATCTATGAATCTTGGAAGGAAGAAGGTAAAAGCAGTCAGGAAGAGACAAATGTATACACCAATCAACGATGTACGACCAAAAAGCGTTGAGGATCAGCCAATATACATAAAATCCTATCCACTCAGCTCAATCAAGCGTCGAAAGCGAGCCACTAAACGTTGATGCTGAGCAACTAAGTATTGATTACCGTTCACCCAGACATGAATTTCAGCCACCTAGCGTAGATCACCAGTCATCTTACTTTGAAACACAGCCACCTGGCGTTGATTACCAATCAGTTGGTTCAGACCTTCCTAGTGTTGAGCCTCCAGTTACAGATCCCCAAAGGAGAACTCGCAAAAGAAAAGCGAATCCAGACTTATGGAAGACGAAAGTGAGCAAACTACTGAGAAACAGTGGAAAAGCTTACACACATCTATGTCAAAGTCCAGAAAACTTAGGAATGCAAAGCAAATGGGACATACATGTTATCTACAATAAACACCATATTGGATGAAGAGTACCTAAGAAAACAATTAGGTACTTTTTAGTTTTTTTTTTAATTTAACCATTATTTGTGATTGATTTTGCATGTTTGTATGTTTTTTTTGTTGTAACAGAAGTGTCTGATTCTTTTTTTCTTGTTTTATAAAATATTTAACAAAACTGCGACGTAAAATTTATAATAAAACCAATTTTTTATATGATTTGTGGCCTTTCATTTAATAAATTCGTATGATATTTTGACCATTTTTATATACAATAGGGACTTATTTGACTTTGTACGGTTCTGGGTGAAAGTTACAGTAAAAGTTATATTACAGGTAATTAACGGTTTAAAATACGCATCGAATGATATATATCACACGTATATATAAAATATAATTTAAAAAATAATACGAAAAAACGACGACCAAAACTTCAAAACGCTCTCCTGTAAAAAACGAAGTTTTTGGAATGTGGCCCTTTTGAATTTAATGAGCGATATATAGGTATATTTTAGTCCCAGTTGTTATCCCAATTCATTAGAAGGGGCTATTATAGATGCACTTACATAAACAGTTCATATTTTTTTACTAACATTTTCCTTTTGTTTAAAGTTTGGGTTAGGTCCGATATAGTGGAAATCAGACCGGCGGCGGGTCTATCGCCTAACTAATGATCTTGGTCAGGGCCGGCCTTAGCCAAGGACAACACTACAAACTTTGGGGACGTTGAAATACCAGTAAATCCAGTTCGGCATTCGTAGAGAAGGGGACGCCGCAGTACCGAGTAAGGCGACCGCCCTGGTTTGCTATATGCCCTAACAGGGTAAATGCTCAGCTTATTTTGCCAGCTTTGTATTATTATGCAATAAATGAGTGATTGATATAAAGAAGGCGCTGCGGTGGTAGTCTGCTAAATCCGGCACTGCTTCGCCGGCCGGGGGGGATCCTGGTTTAGCTAGCCAATGGCAAAATCTCCGCTGATTCCTAAAGCGCTATAAATTCACTTGAAGTATGTATTTCAAAGACTTGTTTTTTTTAGACGTCTGTTATCCCAAAATTCCTTTTAATTTTACAGACCGATTTTACATATTTTTTTAATTAAAAGTATTCAATCGGTTCAGTAGTTCAGCTGTAAATTGATTGTTTAGTTATTCGGAAAAAATATTTATATAATAAAGCGATTTCAGAATGACAGTTATTAGTGACAGGAGGGTGAAAAACATATCAAATTATTAACCTCAAAACAAACTGTCAAAATAACATAGACATATTTATGCTCGTAAAATTGCTCTAGCAAAACGAAATTTTAACGTCACCTATTGGGAACTATTTTGACAGGTTCTGCATTCAACTGTCATTTTGAAAACGCCTAATTCTAGCGACCCGCCCTCCGATCGCCTAACTAAAACGGTTATGCCTTAGCTATTGCTCTCCCTTTCATTTCAAGCTAATATTATCAAGAGATAGAATAAGAAAGCCAAAGCAATTTCAGTTAAACGGTAGATCTACCGGTTCGACTTCATTAGGGTGATATACCGTCTATACAAAATGTTTCCAGCTTTGAAATTGCTATCCCTATAACCTATAACTACCCTATTACTCGTTAAACCTATTTAACGAGTCATCTTTTTAAGGAAAACCAAAAACCGAGTTTAATTCTATCAATACAATATCTACAGTCAAGTTAGTTTAAAGTAAAACAGTAAAAACAATTGTTTTTCTCGAAGCGCTAAACCGATTTCAATAAAATGTATATGGGACCAACTCTGAAGCGTGAGCGTGATCGACCAAACAAAAAAACAATCATTAAAATCGATTCTACAAAAAATTAAAACAAAAAGCCTCCTCTTTTTAAGTCAGTTAAAAATGGGATATCAATAGCAAAATCGTAACCAATTTTAGGTATGTAATAAAAAGGGGGGGGGGGACAACAACTGTTATTATAACAATCTGGAATAATATACCTACTTGTAATTTTGTAAAAAGTTTTTCAAGTCCATTATTTATTGAGTTTTCTTCAACATTTACATTCAAATAGGTAGGTATGTACCTAATTTCTTGATAATATTAGTAAAGATTTCATTTCGGCATCTAGCATAGTAATTTATCATACGAAGCGACGCGGGTCTTACTTGTGGTGACAAAGTGTAAGAACACGCTTAGTATGTTTGTGTGTGTATTTTATAAACGGGCAGAATTCCTCCAATCTCCATCGTCTGTTCCGGACGCCTGTCGCAACCTTAACAGGATGCTTGCCTTCTGGGACAGCCTGGGCTGGTTGGAGTAAAGGGAAGTATGAGTCACGCACAATGGCACAATAAAGAGGCTAGGTGCGGAAAAGGCCCCACTAACTAATTAATGTTTGTGTGTGTGAAAACGAATACCATCGCCCGCGTTTCGGGCGGTACAGTCCGCGAGGTATAAGCTGAGCTTTGCATTAGTGTGAGTGATCACCAAAAGTACAGTCGCTGCAGGACGCTGTGACCATGTTCTCTTAATAAGGTGTTTCTTCAAACCAGAAGTGCTGCCATCTGAATATGATTTTGATGAAGTGTGAGTGGTGTCAATCAGGGATGTAACGGAGGTGATCTTATCGGAACCGAAGTCGGAGTCGGAGTTTTTAAATTTGATTTATCGGAGTCGGAACCGGAGTCGGAACCGGAGTCGGAGGTAGGGTCAGAAGTAGTGGTAGGAGAGAGATTTTTATTTTAGGACAAATAAAACATTCATTCAAACTTTTCATTGTTTTGTTTCATGAAAAATCACAAAAAATGAAAAAAAGATGGAATATTCAAAAATAAACAAAAAATTCAATTAATTGAATCCCAAATATAAAGTAGATATGTTAAATGAACAAAAGCTTTCAAACAAATCAAATTAAATAACATTGACACCAAAAGTGTGTATATGTACTTCATGAACATGAAGCTTTGAAGCTGTCTCAGTCTAAGATATTTCTTAAGAGTGCGCCTAATGCCAGGAAAAAAATCTGATTTCACCCGCGCGTGGCCCTTCTTAATATGATGGCCATAAAGTCGAGAATAGCATGACACAGTTTGGAGGGGAAATCAATATTAAATCAGGAGTCAATTTTTGACCAAGTTTTATTTAATTACTCAATAATTAAACATAAATTTAAAAAGTGTTCGGTCTAATATTTATTCTTTGGTTTGGTTACTTTAATAGAACGTAAAATTAGAAATTGTATTATCAAAAAATAATGTGGGGTCATCGCTGATAATTTCGAGTACCTACATTACCTACATTTTAATTTTTTTCTGTAAAAAAATCTGATCTATTTTTAAAATTCTATTCGGTTATTGTGCTTTTTCTTGATTGTACCCACCCGTTTTTTTGTTATAGTTTTTAGTTTCTTAAGCTGTCTAGCCCCTTAGGCCAGATTTGGGCAAAACCGGTTTTGAGACTTAAAAACCTTATTTTTTCATTATCTACATACTTGAATATTAGTTTATTTTGATGCCTAAGAGATAGGCGATAATATTAATTAATTCATTGTCGTTTACAGACACACAAAGTTTGGTTTCATTTTTTAGTAATGATTTTTTGTGTGACGTCACGACGCCGGCCGCGTCGCGAGTCGGGCTTAACATCAGTGAGCGGCGTCGAAAATGTCCTTTTTTCGTTTTCTGGCACTAGGCGCCGCCTTGTAGATTAAATCGACGCCACCAAAAAGGTATTCGCTCGCTACCGAGCCTGGTGGACACGATAATATTGGCGGAAATTTAATATAAGGTGCTGGAATTTTGCGTTTTTCTATGTTGTGCTCATTTAGTATACTTTTCATTACACTCGTGCGCGGGAGATTCCATGCGCTACATGTTCCTGCGAAACTGTTCGTTACTGTCGGCGCAGGGCGCCGCCGCGCCGCTAAGTTATGCTTCGACATCCGATTAACCTCCGATTCAAAAGTTTCGGAACCGGAGTCGGAACCGGAGGTGTAAAACTAATCGGAACTTCCGACATAACGGAGTCGGAGTCGAAGCTCCGTAACATCCCTGGTGTCAATATAAATATGTTTCATCGGTATAAACGTTAGGCCTGCCCTGAATACAGTATTTGGAAATTTTAAGTAAATAAGTTATACGTAGGTGACGGATCTCATGCTTTTCCATTAAAATTTTCCTGTTATTCTCTGTCCTTGACCATTTGAATCCTAAAAGAGATACTTCTTTTCGCAATGACCATATTGATCCTGGATAGTTAATGTCAGCTTGTTGTTTAAGAGTTTGTTGTCTGACTGTACTTTTGGTAATAGATGCGTATGCATGTGATCACTCACACTAATGCAAAGCTCAGCTTATACCCCGCGGACTGTACCAGCCTATTAAATCATACAGTCGATCGACGAAGCCCTCGTGCGGGGCGTGCGGGGTGAGACGCGGGAAGCGCGCTCCTGCATTGCCTACATTACACAATCGTTTATTGCTTACAATGTTAGTATTACAGGAGCGCGGCCCAGGGCCGACGTCTTCCGTATGTTTCAATTTTATTTTGGTGACACATTTTTAAAATTGCGACAACCCTACCCGTGTCTAGACATTATCGGCGTTTCTCCCAAGATCAAAGGCGATGAACTACTGGTAGTATTTCTTTATACTGTGGCGGTACTGAGAGCGTCCGCGGTCACGCACACATTCACAGTGTGTCTGTGAACATTGTTACCAAAAGTAAAGCTCACGTTGCTCCGTGAAATAAAAGTACTATGGTTGTATTATTAAAGAATGAACGCATAACGCCTTGACTCCTGAATACTCTCCAACACTTTTCTATTACACCTAACTTATACTCATAAACTCATATACCCTACACATATACTTACACAGTTCTTGTGTATCTATAGTTTTGCCCACAGAAATCTGTGATTTTATTTCAGGGCTTCTGCTAAATAAAATTATAGTATGTTTGCTTGTGCAGGTGTTTGGGTGCCTCAATGGCACAGGTCCACTTGGGAAACCGTACTGGCTTATTTTGGAATAATATTCTTTAAGAGTCACATCACTTAATTTAGGTCTTCACTAACAAGACACAGCGAGGTGCATTGAGATGGTATCGCCTTGCCGCACCACTAGGAGCCCCCGCATTCGGGTGTTTGAGTGCATCTCTTAATGGCACAGGGCCAACCGTACCGCCTTATTTTGCAATTCTCTTCCTTATGACGTTACACTTAGAAGCACATATCACTTAATTCGTATCTTCACAAAAGTGGTCACTAACACAACTAACAAGACACAGCGAGGTGCATAGAGATGCTATCGCCTGGCCGCGCCTCTAGGAGCGCCCGCATTCCCGCCCCGGCCTCTCACGTAGGTCTTGTGCGGGTGTTTGGGCGCGTCGGCCGGCGGCGCGGGCGCGCGGTCCGGGAACCGCTCCGCCTTGACAGGCGCGGGCGCGGGCCGGGGCGCCGCCACCGCCGGCGCCGGCTGCTGCTCCGACATGTTCACTTGCTCGTTGAACAGCATGCAGAACTCATCGATCTGAGAATGAGATATATAAAAACATTATTTCCACTCATTTTTCATAGTTTCAAAGCTTCCGACTAGAAAAACCTTCATCAGGGTAGCTAAGGGGCGTCCCTTTTGAGAATTAATTACGTGAGGTGTTCAAGGGGGGAAGGGGGTCGAGTCAAATCTCATGTAGGCATGATCTCGGCAAATCTGACGTCATTTTTTTCGCACTGAATGTGTTCATTCTGTGAGAAAACTGGGAGAAATGAAGTAAAAAAGTGTGTAAAAATTCTCACGTGACTTTTGAACAAAATATCAATAACCAAGAGATCAAGTCATCAACAATAGTATCATCTATCCTGTTACTACTACTGTTAAACACTGATGTCTAGTTTATATCATCATATGTATTCTGTAATGACTTTATTTTTATTACAGAAGCTAATAAAAAAAAGGCAGTTGGTGTCATGTGGCCTGTATGGATAGCTAGCATTTGGACTTGTACGAAAGCCTGTCTCTTGAGGGGGCATCCATAAATTTTTCGATACCCCCGGGGTATCGAAAAATCGTCAAAATGACCTCACGTAATTTATGGATGCCCCCTCAAGAGACAGGCTTTCGTACAAGTCCAAATGCTAGCTATCCATACAGGCCACATGACACCAACTGCCTTTTTTTTATTAGCTTCTTTAATAAAAATAAAGTCATTACAGAATACATATGATGATATAAACTAGACATCAGTGTTTAACAGTAGTAGTAACAGGATAGACGATACTATTATTGAGGACTTAATTATTATGACAAATGGTTACAAATCGAGAGTGAATTGATTTCTTCTAGGTAAACATGTTCACTTGTAGACCACATTGGTTACCATCTTACATTTAAAAAGAACATACGGTTGTTGACCTCAGATAGCCTCTGCTGCTTACCGAACTTTCGGGTTGTGCAGAAGACAGGCCTTAAAAAACCTTGAATGCAACATGATCAGATTACACAGGGACAAAATTTGTAAAGTTATAGGTATCATAACTGGACACTGTCCCTTAAATAAGCACCTATGCGCCATAGGTATAACAGACAGTCCTCTATGCAGAGGATGCACGGAGGAGGAAGAAACCCCACAGCATGTACTTATGGAATGCAGCAGCGTGGCGAACCAACTGGCAGAATTCCTCCAATCTCTGTTGTCTGTCCCAGACACAGAACAGAAATCAAGTAGAAGGCTCGTAGCTGAATCTCACTAGGAAAACCACCGTATCACGTTTGCACACAAACGTGGTTTTGATATATTTTAAACACATTAAAACAATGCTAGTGATTTGTCCCATAGTGACGAACCTAAAATGATGTATTGCATTTAGTTACGTACCTAAAAATGAACCCTATTGCTAAACACAATAAATCTGTTATTGTCAACTATTCAAAATGTTGTTACGACTTTCTTGGATAACTCAATTTTATCTAATTACAGGAAAAGTACCGTATCCTGAATGTGACTAAGTCGCTTATTATGTACCATTATCAGGACTTTTAGGGCGTATCGCATACATCAACATTCTAAGCAACATTCAAGCTGATTTTAACGCGCTATGCAAATGGTCACATGACTCTGGGCTAGTTTTGAACGCAGAAAAGACCAAATGCATTCTTGTACACTCTAGTTACAATAGGACATCCGACAATGAAGGTATCAATATCACAGCCCATAGTCACGACTGCCTGCATAGTAGTATAACACGTTGTACTGGATCGTGTCAAAAAATTGTTCAAGTTCAAGAACTAACGTATTTAGGCTTAGTAATCGATAATAGATTCAATTGGGCGAAACATATAGACAAAACATGTATAAGGCTGCGGGCTATTATGGCCAAATTCTATGCCGTAAAAAATCGCATTCCTTATCATGTACTATTAACAAAGTATAAAGCTCTGGTCGAAAGCATAGTCTCGTACGGATTAACAAGTTACGGCCGAACATACAGAACTTATCTTGAGCAAATATACCAGCTTCAATATAGAATGCTTAAACTTATATCTCCTAGTAAAATAAAAAATAAATTTGCAAATAATCCAGATGGTCTTTTTAAGTTCTGTGGTGTTTTGCCAATTCATGTCAAAAATAAATATTGCTTATTGGTCGAACAATTTTTTAGATCGGAGATACAAACCATTAAAACGGGGCGTATCATTACTAGAGGAATCTCAAATAAAAATCATGATGTACCACGATTCAAGAATACTTATGGAAAAAGAACTTCTAGATTTATTATAGCTAATATGATTAATAAATTACCAGCAGAAGTCAAAAATAAATTGAATGAAAAAAATATTAAGGTTATCTTGAAGAAATATTTTTTACAAATAACAACAAAGTGGGAGCAGCCTGTATCTTAGGTATGCAGCGCGCGCTGACTGCGGCGGTCTGTATGGGCAGATTAGTTATGGAACCGGTTTATCATTGAACTAAAACCCATACGGCTGTCTTAGGTGTGCGTGCGCTAATATCTACCTGTTATGTACCTACATTGTGATAATGAAAGGTATTATGTCGCCGGAATAGATGTTCACCTTTTTTTTTTAGTTAAATGTTGAGAACTATTTGTCCTAGACAAACCTTGTGTAGGTTTAAAGGGCGAATTTATTAATAATATATGTAACAATTATTGTGTTTATGAAATAAATAAAAAAAAAAAAAAAAAAAAAAAAATCAGTGCTACGAACTTTCTAAACTCAACCTTAGTAGAATAGAATAAGGTGGTAACTATTATCATCTTTCAAAAATGTAAGTTGTTTTCACTAGTGCGCACTAGATGTCACTAATTGTAAGATTAGTGACATCTAGTGCTCACTAGTTCTGCTACTTCATACTAGATGGCACTTTATGTAATTTATGCAACTATGAACGCTACCTTCTTTAAAATAAGGGATTCGTAAATATAAGCCGGTCGTGCTAATAGTAATAAGACAATGCTTAAGCATTTTCATTAAATTATCGATATTAGGTTATTCAGTTTACGTACCTATCGTATAATGTAATCATAATATTATGATTAAATTTGTTCATGTACCATCTTAATTTTAATAACTTTAGAGTGAAGCGTAACAGAGTTTTGTAAAAGAACGTAATTACTAGGAAGAAACTACAAAAATACTCGGAGGAAACTAAATAAATATCTTAAGTAAATAAAGTAATGATGAAATTCTTCTAGTCTTGGCAAGTAGCACTAAAATTTGTATTTTAGTCGAATGATATTTTTCTTGAGTGAGGTAGAGATAAATAAATATAGGTGAAACATTTACATACAACACCATCTGACGCTAAACTAAGCTAAGCTTGTAATATGGCGGCCAGATAGCTGTTATAAATACTTACTTATTACACATAGAAACACTCAGATACAGTCAAAATATTTGAATCCATCACACATATATTTGCACTGGGTGGGAATCGAACTCACAATGTAAGGAAATAGTTATTTTCTTTGAGGGACGACCTTGTCATTTAAGTTGTTGTCAGTAAAAATTCAAGATGTTTTTATAACCATGAATAGAAACTTGAGGAGACTAAAATAAACAAAAGGGATATAGAAAAGGAACAGGGCTTCAGTAAAAACAATACTCGTACTAATAAAAGTTTATACATAAAAATCAACAACAAAAACAGGGCAACAGGGCAGTACCTATTTCCTTTTTTTTTATTATAAAACCGCTGTCTAAAAAGTGCTCAGAGCAAATCGTGCTTGTTTTGGAAGGAAACCAATTTTGCCTTCCTGTAGCTTCTATCCATTTCTCCTTAACAACGGGACTTTTAGGAAAACTGAAATGATAAAATGTAATTAAATTATTCAAATACCATATAACAAAAGATAATATAAATTAATTATATGTTTCACAAAACTGTACAAGTTAGAAATATCGATATTAGCAATTTCAACAGCTTGTGTACCATCTTTAATTGAGTAGCGCTACTGAGTAGCGCTACTCGCATGCATAGAATGATCGAGAATATCATATATAGCTTGAATGAAAATGGACCTTATTACAATGACTTTAAAGTTGACTTCCTTTAAATCATTTCTCTCTTTAAGCTAATATTAATTTATTTTCACAATAAAATCAAAAATAAATAAAATAAGACTTACCGATGGTACGATATGCCTCCTTTGGATAAAGTTTTAGCACGGCTATCGTTTTTACACTCAATAACTGCACAATACGGCATGACTGCTTACTTTTTATTCAAAATCGCGGATTCAGGAGTACTGCAGTAGTGGCAGAGCACGACTAAGTATTCGGAAGTGGGCGTACTCTCTAAGTATGCGGAGATTGCGCTTACTTAGTACTACGATTGCCCCGCCTACTTGCTACTTCTTCTTGATTTCTGTTCTGTGGTCCCAGATACCTGTCACAACCTGAACAGGATGCTTGCTTTTTGGGAGAACCTAGGCTGGTTGGAGTAGTAAAGGAAGTATAACTCACGCACAATGGCCCAACAAAGAGGCTAGTTGCTGAAAAGGCCCGTCAAACTAACTAACCAGGCTCTTACTACCGGTTGTTACCTTTTGTATGTCTCCCGCCTTGCCGGAGTAGAGAGTGAGGGCGCCGCGCCACAGAGACGCGTATCCTCGCAGTAACCTCACGATATCGCCCGGCTGCAGCAGAGCTCCCGCCTCGTCCCACACCGATAGATTCACACACGCCGTCGTATCTGCTACCTTCAGTGTACGTACCTGCCAACACGCCAAGTTATTTCTTAGCTTACAACCAACGAAAACTGAACACTATTGAGAAGCCCTTTATTCGGTAGTTCTCACCTCACGTGCCTCCTTCGTTAGCGTCGGTGAACTCACTTCCAGAACTATAAACACAGCGTTTATACCTTTCAAACCTGCTTTCAGGTCTTTTATCTGAGTATAATCAATGGTACTCATTTTAGAAAAAAAATATGGCGTAGATTTTTAATTAATAGTCTTGCTTTCTCCTGTTCAATCTGTAAACTTGATGATAAACTACTATTTGAAAGCGATGATTAATTTTTATTTAAGACTGTAAAACCATAAAATAGATTTTTTATAATCTAACCTGTGAATCTAACCAAACAAGTCACAAAATCAAAACATATTCAGTGTGACAGTGTCTAATTCTCTAATTTCAGTAATTTCTAAGTCACGGATTCTGCCAAACTACGGGTAAAACCCTGCCAAATCCTGCCAACGCTTAGGGCAAATATGACAAAATAATGCCGACCACAATTTTATCGTTGTAGTATGTTTCAAAGAAAAACCATAAATACCCAAGATATCAAGATAATGTCGTAATAACTGCACTCCGAGGTTTTGCCTGCGCAGTTCTCGTTGATCGCGTTCCTAATATTTTCCCGGGATAAAAATTAGACTATAATATCAACTAGATCCGTTTATACGTCACGATGTGATTGAGCAACAAACATCCACATAATGACATCCTACTAATATCATAAACTAGCAGTGTCCCACGGACTCACGTATTTCCCGTTTCTGTTATTTTTCAGGAAAAAAGTAACCTAAGTGTTCTTCCGAACTAAAATGTCGATGTGTTCCAAAGATAGATTTGATCCGTTCAGACGTACCAACATGATTCCGACGTTTCCGGACCCAAACATTAATATTTCATCAATATATCAATAAATTTTCATTGTATACCTCCATTTGCTCATCTTTATACATTGATTTATTCATTTTGTTGGACTAATCTTTGGTTGGTTAATATATAGAACCGTCATTGAGCTGAATATTACGAAAGTTAACAGTTCATACCTACAAAATAACAAAGAAGTTTGGTTGAATTTTTCGGAGAATTCCCCACTAGTGACGCATTACTATAATCTACCGGGCTTACTAGGAATGTGTGAGAACTAATCAACTAAATTGAAAGCGTTAGTCAATTTTGTAATTTTTTTAAATCTAATTTTTAACCCCGGGTGGTCATTATCGAGCATATGATTGATGGTAACAACAATAAAATTATTTCCAATCCACCAATGCCACCAAAAACTGCCAGTTTTCATAAAACGACAACCTATCATGCCAAAGTCTAAAATTACGCCTGCCAATCCTGCCAATATGGCAAAAACCTGCCACATATGGTCACACATATCAACCCAGGTATTTTTTTTTATCTGACAATGACAAGGACACAAGGTATTACTTATCACTTTGGATACATTACCACAGAACTCGAGCGATTTGTATTTATTAATATGGTCCCCCAACATAGCGATTCTAAATCCATTCGCTCCGGACCACGCTGATTCGCTGAGCCACGGAGAGCCAAAGTTGATCGTAGATGTCAAGGTAACGCTTAAAAGCTCAAGACAGTCAGAAACCGGCACGGACACACCTAGAAAAGTAGGAGTTAGTCGGGATGAGCTCCTTTTTGCGGAGAATAATAAAATAATAATAAATAAAAAACTCTTTATTATAAGACCACACAGAGTAAAACACAAACAAAACAAAAAATTAACTTAGTAACTAATGGGTGAGACTCTCAATTGGCGGCCTTATTGCTTAAGCAATCTCGTCCAGGCAACCTTGTACGGAAAAAGGATATAATTAAAAGGTTATAATTAAATATAAAGAGAAAAGACATGTCTGCGTCCCACTCTCGTGGAACTTGTCCAGATTGGCATCACCCTATTTAGACACCATCTTAAGCTCGTTATGTTCCCGCGAACCTCCGTAAGTTGCTGACCTAGCGTCTACGCCTACGCAGAATCGTGCGACATCACGCCATGCCACCCAGAAATGCAGACTTGCGTCTGGGATAGATAATAAGTTCTCTTTAAGGCTCATAGTTCTAAGTTAAGTTAGTCTGAATAAACTCTTCAACTCATCTAGACGTAGTTAGTTTTTATTTTAATTTTAATTAAATTAGTTTTTAAAAACAGTTTTACGCGTTCCCGAAAGTTAACTGGCGCAGCCGGTAGGATTACCAGCCGCTGCTATCGCGACCACGTAGAATTCGTGACTAGTGCTTGAACAGTGTTAGTGCCTTCGCGATTGGCAGTGACAGCGGCTTTCCCTAGAATCGGAAGAAGGCCGCAGGGTAATCCTCGAACCAAAGAAATTTGTTAACCGGAGCCGGACGGAGATGGGCATGTAAGTTTTAGCGAATATAGTACTCACTGGAGTAAAATCCTCCGCTTCTTCCCATCCTATCCATGAAATACTGTTTAGTTTAAGTTGTAGGTGTAACCAGGTGACTAAAACTGCACAGGTCCTCTACATAGGTTATAAGATAATTTTAACGGTGACTAGAATTGCACCAGTAATTGAGTAAGTAAGTGAGTAACTAAGTATATCATAACATAATTTAAACGGTGACTAAAATTGCACCAGTACTTAAGTAAGTAATTAAGTAAGTATATAAGTTACATAACAGCACAAAATGACGGAGCTTAACGAGATAGCACCGCCCTTATTGCGCGACATGCTGAAGCTCATACCAGAATTCAACGGAGATACTAAGATGCTCGCATTTTTTCTAAGAAAATGCGAGTATGTCATTAGGCAATTCCAAGGCGTTGCTCAACGCAACGAATACATAATGCAGTCGATTACCAGTAGAGTCGCAGGTAGAGCCGCCGCCCTTATTAGTGAAAGGGGTGATTTTGAAAGTTATGACGATTTCAAAACACTACTAATTCAGCATTTCGGAGATCATAGAAGCGAAGAGTGTGTGGCCATAGAGTTGGAGTCATTAAAAATTAAATCTAATGAGTCATACCTAGATTTCTGTAGCCGCATTCAAGATGTAAGAGCCATTTTAATTTCCAAAATTAACACTAATGTCACTAATTCCAACGAAGTTAAACATGCAAAGGCCATCATCCATAACAATACAGCTCTCAATGTATTCCTATATAATTTGCCGGAATACCTAGTGAGAATAGTAAGACTAAAGAGCCCTACTAGTTTAGAGGAGGCCCTAAAAACTGTGATGGATGAAGTTAATTTTCACGAGCAATATTTAATGAGGTCCAGGTTGCTTCACAACCAGGCACCCAAACCACCCATGCTGGATCCGAAGCCTCAAGCCCTTCAGGCAATAATGCAACCCCCAAATAGTAACTACCGAACCCCGTATTTTGAAGCCAGACCAAATGCTATACAACCTATGCTAGCTAAGCCGTTAGTGTCGCAAAATCAATCCGGGTACAAACCACCTGCACCACAACAGCAGTTTGGGTATAGGCCTCCAGCCCAACAACCCCTAGGTTTTAGACCACAGCCCGGTCAATTTGGCTATAAGCCAGCAGTTCAGCAGCAATTTGGCTATAAGCATCCTGCTCAACAACAGATGGGCTACAGACCCCCAGTACAACATCAGTTCGGATTTCGACCACAGCCGGGACAATTCGGATATAGAGCGCCGCAGCCTCAAGGCTATCGTCCTCCTCAACCGTTTCCCAGCGATGTGACGATGAGAACTGCCGCACAACCAGTGCCAAGGCTACCCATAAACGAGATAGTAATCGAGAAATGTGGAACAGCAGACGACCCGTACGAGTACGAATACAGCGACAACAACTACCAGGAAGAGCAGAACTACATTTTATTTTATGCAGACCCAACCCGAGATTGTCAACAACCTGTTATGGAAGGGCAAGAACCAGCGCAGGAATATGATGATGTAAGGGAAGAAACAAATTTGGAAAATTTTCGTGTAGAAGTGACCCGGATTCCCGAGGTAATCGAACTAAATTATGATGCCGCCCTCAAAGTACCCTACATAAAAATCGCGGAAGTAGATGGCAAATTCATGTTAGACTCCGGCAGTAGCAGGTGTTTTATCAGCCCAACAAAAGCAGATATGTACTATGCCCAGTACAAAAGATACGAACCATTTCAAGTAACAAGCACGCACGCGTCTAGCTCTCATACAGAGGTAGTCGACATACCACTCTTTAAGGCCTTCAGCCAAGACATGTATCACAAATTCTTCATCTATGACGTCGACCCCAAGTATGACGGAGTTATTGGCTGGGATTTGTTAGTGAAACTAAAGGCTAAAATAGATCTGAACGACAAAATTTTAAAAACACAACACGCCAATATCCCGATTTGGAACGACCAGGAATACTTATTTAACCTCAAAACGCGCACTGAAACTCGTGTAGAGCCACCTGTAGATCTCGAAAAATGTCATACTATCCTAAATTTCTTGGAATTTGACTCAAAATTCCGAATGCCTACAGCCCTAGTTAAATGTGAAAATTATTATGCGACCACCGTTATACAAAATACGTCTGGCGCCGACATAACTACAAAAGTAACGAAACCTTTTAAAATCCAAAAACTCACAGACGATAATAACATATGTGAAATTAACACGGCAGACTTAACAGACATAGACGTTGACCGAATACTCACCCAAGATTTGTCAAAATTACAACTTAATCACTTAGCACCAGAAGAACAAGATCACTCAGATACCTTATCAATATTAGATTCTGAGAGAACAGCAACCGAGAGCCCTGTTACAATTTCAGACACCGACACCATAGACCAAATCTTGAGAAAAGAGCCTCACTTATTAGTACCTTCAGACACAAGCTCAAGCGCGACAGAAACAATACATTCCGGTAAAGATTTAGAGTCACTAGACAAACGACAATCTAAAGATAAGCCAAAATACCAAAAAGCAATAGTATGTGGTGAGGTGGAACGTAATGTACTACCTATAAAAGTCCGAGATAGAGAAACTAAAGTCCCAGTTAAAAATGTAAAACGCCCTCCGCAGGTGGCGCCCCCTCCTGGCGGTGGTGATATGGACGATCCAAATCCAAGGGTTCCTGAGCCAAGGCCTACAACTTCAAGAAATAAATAAAAACCCAGGTCTCCTTCCAGTTAAACAAGGCCGTGCATTTGTACAGTACGACAGCTAGTCTATTATAAAAACAATAGATTTGAAAGGCATAGCATCCGACCTACAGTTCAATTCGCAACAATACTCTAAATTTTGTATCAAACTATCGTCTTCTAAAAATGCTTCCTCTCTTGTCAATAACTTAAAAGACTTCCAGTCCCAAATAAACTACATCCGCGACGAGGCTGTAGAGAAATTAGGGCAACTAATGCCAACTAAGCGGGTAAAACGTGGCCTTATTAACCCTCTAGGTTCTTTAATTAAAGTAGTGACAGGAAATCTAGACAATGACGACGCTATCCATTTTGAACAACTGATAACGGACACAAAAACCCGTGAGCAAGCTATTTCTAGTAAAATTACTATTATTTCTGAAATGCTGGATCACATAGTAAACTCATCTAAAATTGTAAACGAAAATACAAAAATACTGAATGACAGAGTTAACAAAATAGAACAATTTATAAAATCTAGAGACAATGACGACTTTGTAATTTTCCACATTATAAATGTATTCAATCTTTTTATAAGTAACTTCCGCTCTATTTCGACAAAACTCAGCGATGTACAGACGGCTTTAGCCCTCAGCAAAGTTTCAGTACTACACAAAACTGTAATAGACTCTGTAGAAATTCTAAAATTGTTGAAAGATATAAGTACATACGGCAACCTCATGTATCCAGTAAATGACCAGAATCTAATTAATTTAGAGGAAACATTTTCTGTCAAAACTTACCTTAAGGATAGTAGCATAAGATTTATTATCGATGTACCACTTGTAGAACAGGAATGCTATGTATATTATAAATTGTACCCACTACCCATGCTCAACCACTCTACTGCCGATACCTTCACCATTATTCCTCAATATCCTTATTTACTCCAGGACGAGAAAAGATATCGCCCAATTGCCCAAAAATGCAAAGAGATAACTGCCAAGGAATATTTGTGCTCCGAAAACGACATTGCCCCCTACTCCAGAGAAACATGTGTTGAACAATTGATGCAGTACCAACAACACCCCTCAAGATGTATTGCACAACGAATCATTACAGAAGATTTAAAAGTCCAGAGAGTTTCAGACAACAGTTGGATTATATTCTCCAAATATAAAAAGCTACTTACCCAAAAATGCGACGATGACGTCACTCAAGAGCCATTGAGAGGAACATACCTCGTTACAATCCAAAAACCATGTGATGTCATAATAGATGCCCTTCGACTGCGAGCGAACCGTTTCCGTGAGTTGGGAAACTCTTACAGCCAATTACCCATTGTGAACTTACCAGCCCTACCAGAGAATACCACAGAGGAAGCCGAACCTATAGACCTGCAAGATATCAACCTAGATGAAGTGCAGCACCTCAACTACCTTTTAAAAAAGAGTGTGAAAAGTGTTCCAAATTTAAGTGAAGTGAAAAGCCTTGGCATAGCCACAAGTGTTCTCTATAAATATAGTGTTATCGTCATGCTTGGCGTACCTCATTTGGAAAAGGTTTATACCGCTTGTTCGAAAATTATGTAAAAATAATACTAACGTAAACGACCCCGAAAATGTAAGCCCAAATCCAATTTTATTACATACTTAAGTTAAGCATAAGCTCGTTGCCTCTACTCACCTTTTCAAGCATTGGAATTGCGTATTGTAGAGACAACACTAGTTTGCCGATGGGTGCGTGAAGGTGTGGTGACAGGCAAAATAAAATGCGTGTTCACTTGATGGTGTTTAATATCTGACTCCTTACTTTAACAATGTGACTGTCGCTTATAACTATTTCTTAATACAATGGAGCACTGTTAGTTGTGGTTAATATTTACGTTATTAGTGTTTATGTTATATGATTTATTTTATCCGCTACGGGCACAATGAACAAAGGCAATAGAGTTAGTAGGTGGGCACTTGAAACATGAAATACGATGCAGTCGCTACAATCCTCCCCCCTTAGATAAAACTATCTTTTTAAACTAAATCACTGGGTTAATACACTGGACGACACTGAAATACTACGGATCACTATGTTTGAACGCACTCGCGATATGGGTGACGGAATAGCTGCGTTGTTGACACGTCGTTGTAGCGAGATTGTTCGTTTCGATGCTCGACTCGCCCCACCTTCGACGCTACGCGATGCTTGCAGTAGCACCAAACTTGGTAAGCGCTGTCCTCGAGGTGCGCATTGTTGCGCATTGTACAAGGTGCTGGGTGACGACCGTAGTTGCTTGCGGTTGGTCCATGATGCGTGGATTTGTGTGGTGAATTGTAGCAGTGTGCGGCTGTAAGCTGACTGACGACAAAAAATGAAGATCTCATAAATCGAATCTCACTCTTGGCTTGACGGTGCGACCCGAACGCGTGCTTATCTGAAGTGGTGCTGGCGGTGGGTCGGCTGTTTTTGTCGAAGTCGTTGCACTTTCTGTCGTTCGGTCGAGACTGGTGTTGGGTGTCGCATACTTCAAGCTTGAGATCGGCTCGTGGTCAACATCTAATAGATAAGCTGGTTTTAGCCGATCAAGTGATACAGTGACATTCCTACCGTTAGAATCTATTGTGTAAAATTTCGGGTGTCGCTTTATCACTTTAAATGGTCCCTGGTATGGCGGAACTAAGCTCTTGTGAGTTTCGTTTTTTACAAACACATGGGAGCAAGTGCTTAAGTCCTTATGAATGAAAACATTTTTTTCGTTACTACGTGCGGTTGAATGGGACAACTTGGGAACAGTTGATAACACATTTGTCAAAAGTTTTATGTATTCTCGGTCATTGACATTTGTGTTTACGTTTGAGTTGGAATGAAATAAATCTCCTGGGAGTCTCAGCGTACTTCCGTATAAGAATTGAGATGGGCAGTATCCTAGGTCTGACTTAACGGCGGATCGTAGACCTAATAGTACTAATGGTAATTCCTGAACCCATTTTGTGTTATTTTGACATTTTGCCATAATAGCTGATTTTAATGTACGGTGAACTCTCTCGATCATCCCGTTTGCCTTAGGGTTATATGCCGTGGTTCGAATTTTTTGAATGCCTAGTTTTTTGAGTAGTTGTGTGAATAAGTCTGATTCGAATTGACGACCTTGGTCCGAAGTTATTTTAATTGGGCAACCGAAACGAGCGATCCAGTGTTCTACGAACACCTTTGAGATCGTTTCGGCAGTTATATCTTTCGTTGGTATTATTTCCATCCACTTAGTGACCCTATCTATCATAGTGACGCAATATTTGAAGTCTTCCGATGGTGGAAGAGGGCCTATAATATCTATATGAACATGTTCGAATCGACCTCCTGTATCGCCAAATTCACCAAGTGGTGTAACTGTATGACGTTGTACTTTACATTTTTGACAAGCGATACAATTTTGTACAATTTTTTTTACGTCCGTATATATACTGGGCCAGAAATATCTGCTTTTGACTAAACATCTAGTCGCGGCTATGCCGGGATGGCTTATATTATGTAGTGATTTTATAGCACTTTCTCTAAACTGAACCGGTAGATAAGGACGTATGTTATTCGTTGAAGTTTCGCAAGTTATTTTTATATCTGAATTTGGCATTGTAATTGATTGAAACTTAAGGTTATTTTGATTTTTTAAGTTATTTAGTTCCTGATCACATTCTTGTGATTGGGCAAGACTTTTATAGTTGAATTGAGAAGGTATAATGATTTCTTCGATCCTAGATAAGGCGTCTGCTACTGCGTTTTCGTCGCCTTGTATATACTTAATGCTGTCACAGAACTGAGATATAAAGTCTAGTTGTCTGAGACGTCTAGGGCAGTCTGAGTTAGATACTTTTTTTGATAGGGCGAATGTTAATGGCTTATGGTCAGTTAATACTGTGAGTTCCCTGCCTTCGATAATATGACGGAAATGTTTTATTGCCATGTATATTGCGAGTAATTCCCTATCGTAAGTACTGTATTTTGTTTGAGCGTCGGTGAGCTTTTTCGAATAAAATCCTAGAGGTTCTAGTTTTTCGTTCGTGTTTTGATGTAATGCTGCACCTACGCAAGTACCAGAGGCATCCGTCATAAGTACTAGTGACGCGGATGGGTCTGGGTGTGGTAAAGTTATTGAGTCTTTAATCGCTTGTTTACATTGACTGAATGCTTTTAACGCACTTTCAGTCCACGTAATTTTTGTTTGATCGCGTTTTTTTGAATTATGTAAATACGCGTTTAGTGGTGATTGCATTTCTGCGGCTTTTGGAATGCTTTGCCTATAAAAGTTTACCATTCCGAGAAAACGTCGTAATTCCTCAATAGTATTTGGTAGAGGATAATTATTTATAGTTTGAATTTTCTCTTCACTTGGTTTTATGCCATTCGTGCTAATGTGATAGCCCAGAAAGTTTAATTCGGATTTGCCGAACTCACATTTTTCTAGGTTGATAGTTAGGCCGTAAGTATTTAATCGGTCCATAACGGTCTCTAGGTCTTTTAAATGAGCTGTTTTCGAGTTTGAGCTCACGATAATATCATCTAGGTACGGGAAAGCAAAATCTAGATTTTTGAGTGCATCATTTACTAATCGTTGGAAATCTTGTGCTGCATTACGTAAACCAAAATTCATTCGAGTGAATTCGAATAAACCGAACGGTGTTATGATTGCAGTTTTTGGAATATCTTCAGGCGCCATACAAATATTGTGATAGGCCTTTCGGATATCGATTTTTGAAAATATTGTCTTCCCTTTTAACATGTATGTAAAATCGAGTAACCTGGGTAATGGGTATCGATCTGGAATAGTTTGCGCATTAAGTCTACGATAGTCTCCACATGGCCTTATTTCGCCATTTTTTTTCTTGATACATACTAGTGGATTCGCATAAGGAGACGAGGAAGCTCTACAAATACCTAATTGCATCATTCTTTCGAATTCAGCTTTGGCTAATTTGTATTTCTCCGGGCTGAGTGGACGTACTTTTTCGTGAACCGGAGGACCGGTGGTATAAATGTGATGTTGTACGTCATGTTTGGGGTGTGTCTTAAAATTTTCCAGTTTTGTAATGTCAGGAAACTTTTGTAAAATTAAGTGATATTCATTTTTAACGTCGATTGACTTAATATCGGTAGATTCGCAGGATTTGGTAATGTTTGCGCTGCGTGACAAAGAGGTAAGTTTATCTATGAGTTTCTTGCCATGTAAATCTACCATTAATTTGTTAGCGGCCAGAAAATCAGCTCCTATTATTGATCGTTGAACATCGGCCAATATAAATGTCCATGTAAATGGACGTCGTAAGCCTAAGTCAACAATAATAGTTTTCTTCCCGAATGTTTTAATTTTTGTGCCGTTAGCTGCATATAGAACATAATCTAACGTGGATCTGTTTTGCTTTTTATCGGCTAATACAGACACGTCAGCTCCAGTATCTATAAGAAATGGTATTTTAGTAGTTTTGTCGGTTACGCACAAACGATATGAGTTACTGACACCGGCCACGTTAACTCGTGCCGGTGTCGGAGCTAGTTTTCCGACTTATTTTTGTTACAATTCCTAATATCGCCA
The DNA here is from genome assembly GCA_963693475.1 of Ectropis crepuscularia. Taxonomy (NCBI): domain Eukaryota; kingdom Metazoa; phylum Arthropoda; class Insecta; order Lepidoptera; family Geometridae; genus Ectropis; species Ectropis crepuscularia. The sequence goes on along the minus strand of OY856368.1, from coordinate 5,423,874 downwards.
CATTTGTAAGCATTTGCTCCGAAAGTGAAGTGATAAAAACACATATAGTTTGAGTCACCCGGTTTTGCTGTTTGTTTTGAAAATTTTTCGCTATTTTGGCTTTTTGAGCGTGATCGAGAGGAGTTAGAGTTAGAATAGCGCTCGCTATTACGCGATTCGCGTGGTTGAATGCTGCTGTTATTGTTATTATTTAATTTTGAGCGCAGCGCTAAAATCTCAGATTTCATCGAATTAATTTCGCTAAATAGTTTAGTGAGAGGTTGGTCAGTGATTGGCGGAGATTTAGAAATGGGAGCTAGCTGGGATGTAGTGGCATTTTCCATAATTTTATCTGCCATATTAGCTAAGCTGTCTAATTGAATCTCCCCAGTATCGCACGCGGTAATAACAACTCTAATTGAGTGCGGAAGGCGACCTTTCCAGAGGAGCTTGAGAGTCTCGTCTGGCACCTTATGTTTACCCAAATCTTTCATTCGGCGCAACAATTGTGATGGTTTTTGGTCACCGAGTTCGATTTCATTTAATAATTTATTTAATTGTTGAGTTTCAGACTCTTCGTACACAGAAATTAACCTGTTTTTTAAGGTCTCAAACTTATTTATATCGGGCATGTTATCTAAAATGTCACTAATATCGCTTAATTCGGCTTGATTTAGCCTAGCTATTAAAAGTTGACTTTTGTGCAGATCACTTGCCTTTTGTGGGTCGACGATGGCGTTGAACTGATGGAACCAGAGCCTGGGTCGCTCTCGCCAGAAGTCCGGTATCCTTGTCGTTACATTGATGGTGGCCATTGTCATCATCTCGGTGGTTGGTGGTGTGGCTGATGTTGGTTGTTGAACCGGCGCAGGTTGGCAGCGTGGGTCGTTCATTTTTTCGCGAGTCTTGCTGTATTTTTGTTGACTTTTAAAAATGTGAATTTAACGCGACTATGAACTATACTTGAATCACGTCTGCTTGATATCACGTCGGTGTCACCACTTTGCCGATGTGTGCGTCTGTGGAATTCTGACTCAATAACTGTTATTAACTGCACACATTATTAGATATATAGTTGATTAACTTACTTGAATCTGGGTAATGGGTATCGATCTGGAATAGTTTTCGCATTAAGTCTACGATAGTCTCCACATGGCCTTATTTCGCCATTTTTTTTCTTGATACATACTAGTGGATTCGCATAAGGAGACGAGGAAGCTCTACAAATACCTAATTGCATCATTCTTTCGAATTCAGCTTTGGCTAATTTGTATTTCTCCGGGTTGAGTGGACGTACTTTTTCGTGAACCGGAGGTCCGGTGGTATAAATGTGATGTTGTACGTCATGTTTGGGGTGTGTCTTAAAATTTTCCAGTTTTGTAATGTCAGGAAACTTTTGTAAAATTAAGTGATATTCGTCATTAACATCTATTGACTTTATATCGGTAGATTCGCAGGGTTTAGTAATGTTTGCGCTGCGTGATAAAGAGGTAAGTTTATCTATGAGTTTCTTACCATGTAAATCTACCATTAATTTGTTAGCGGCCAGAAAGTCAGCTCCTATAATTGATCGTTGAACATCGGCCAATATAAATGTCCATGTAAATGGACGTCGTAAGCCTAAGTCAACAATAATAGTTTTCTTCCCGAATGTTTTGATTTTTGTGCCGTTAGCTGCATATAGAAAATAATCTAACGTGGATCTGTTTTGCTTTTTATCGGCTAATACAGACACGTCAGCTCCAGTATCTATAAGAAATGGTATTTTAGTAGTTTGGTCGGTTACGCACAAACGATATGAGTTACTGACACCGGCCACGTTAACACGTGCCGGTGTCGGAGCTAGTTTTCCGACTTATTTATGTTACAATTCTTAATATCGCCACATTTGTAAGCATTTGCACCAAAGGTGAAGTGATAAAAACACATATAGTTTGAGTCACCCGGTTTTGCTGTTTGTTTTGAAAAATTTTCGCTATTTTGGCTTTTTGAGCGTGATCGAGAGGAGTTAGAGTTAGAATCTCGCTCGCTATTACGCGACTTGCGTGGTTGATAGCTGCTGTTATTGTTATTATTTAATTTTGAGCGCAGCGCTAAAATCTCAGATTTCATCGAATTAATTTCGCTAAATAGTTTAGTGAGAGGTTGGTCAGTGATTGGCGGAGATTTAGAAATGGGAGCTAGCTGGGATGTAGTGGCATTTTCCATAATTTTATCTGCCATATTAGCTAAGCTGTCTAATTGAATCTCCCCAGTATCGCACGCGGTAATAACAACTCTAATTGAGTGCGGAAGGCGACCTTTCCAGAGGAGCTTGAGAGTCTCGTCTGGCACCTTATGTTTACCCAAATCTTTCATTCGGCGCAACAATTGTGATGGTTTTTGGTCACCGAGTTCGATTTCATTTAATAATTTATTTAATTGTTGAGTTTCAGACTCTTCGTACACAGAAATTAACCTGTTTTTTAAGGTCTCAAACTTATTTATATCGGGCATGTTATCTAAAATGTCACTAATATCGCTTAATTCGGCTTGATTTAGCCTAGCTATTAAAAGTTGACTTTTGTGCAGATCACTTGCCTTTTGTGGGTCGACGATGGCGTTGAACTGATGGAACCAGAGCCTGGGTCGCTCTCGCCAGAAGTCCGGTATCCTTGTCGTTACATTGATGGTGGCCATTGTCATCATCTCGGTGGTTGGTGGTGTGGCTGATGTTGGTTGTTGAACCGGCGCAGGTTGGCAGCGTGGGTCGTTCATTTTTTCGCGAGTCTTGCTGTATTTTTGTTGACTTTTAAAAATGTGAATTTAACGCGACTATGAACTATACTTGAATCACGTCTGCTTGATATCACGTCGGTGTCACCACTTTGCCGATGGGTGCGTGAAGGTGTGGTGACAGGCAAAATAAAATGCGTGTTCACTTGATGGTGTTTAATATCTGACTCCTTACTTTAATAATGTGACTGTCGCTTATAACTATTTCTTAATACAATGGAGCACTGTTAGTTGTGGTTAATATTTACGTTATTAGTGTTTATGTTATATGATTTATTTTATCCGCTACGGGCACAATGAACAAAGGCAATAGAGTTAGTAGGTGGGCACTTGAAACATGAAATACGATGCAGTCGCTACACTAGTAATAAGTTAGAGTATAGTACATATATGTAGTAACATAAATAGGGTAAGGAAAATGTAGAAGCGAAGTTATATGGAAAATCCTTTTCCAATAACTTCGAGTCTGAGGGGGAAGGCGTTATGTTCCCGCGAACCTCCGTAAGTTGCTGACCTAGCGTCTACGCCTACGCATAATCGTGCGACATCACGCCATGCCACCCAGAAATGCAGACTTGCGTCTGGGATAGATAATAAGTTCTCTTTAAGGCTCATAGTTCTAAGTTAAGTTAGTCTGAATAAACTCTTCAACTCATCTAGACGTAGTTAGTTTTTATTTTAATTTTAATTAAATTAGTTTTTAAAAACAGTTTTACGCGTTCCCGAAAGTTAACTAGCTCTTAACCCACTTGTTACTAGCGTTTGATATACGGATCAATGAACAATACAAAATATTAAACAAAATAGGGGTAGTTTCAAATTTCTTTGTTTATTGTTTGTGATAGCTGTATGATCCCTTTGTCGAGTAGAGTGTGGTTTGTTCTAGTCTGAGTTGGATATGTAATATTTATAAGCGTTAATAAATCGTGAATATTTATCATGAGTGTTACGAGGTGAGTAGATATAATTAATTGAATTAATTTTGGGTAATTCTTGTTAATAAGTGAATAATTACAATATTATCTTTAGTATAAGTAAATATTTTCATTGATTTTCTTACGATTCATGTCACTCATTTGACTATAAAGTTGATGTTCCGTATATCAAACGATAGTAATATAAGTTACTGTGTTTTCTTGGTTTAGGTCAGAGACCAACATTTTCAGTGTATGAAATTATCGAAGCGTTCGAGTGGGTTGATGATATACCGGTGCCTAACAAGATTATAATTACTCCCCGGAAAATTGTACTGGTGACGTCACAGATGAATTACTCGGGGGATGAAAATTTTTTGACTACAAAATTTGCCTAGCCGAAATAGCTGGTTAAGAATCATCAGATGATGATGACGAAGCAGAAAATTACCTCTTGTTAGCTCAGCTGGCTAAATGCCCTAAACTGGATGAGCCATTTTGATGGCGAAATAATAAAAATGATGGTTGACTACACAAATTTTATGCTACGCAGAAAAACGAAGAAGGAAATGTGACACAGTTAGGGAAATTAAATGTTTCTTTGGTATACTTCTGTACAGTGGAAATGTTGTAGTCCCGAGAAGATACATGTATTGGGAAAATGTCTGTGATTGTGGTATGCCAACAGTTTTCAATTCACTATACAGAGACAGATTTACTTTCATAATTTCCCATTTGCACTATTCTGACAATTCCAATTTGATAGATAATGATAAATTTGCAAAATTGCTTCCTCTGTTTGATATGATGAATGCATCATTTTTAGCATACGCTCCATATGATGAAAATCATAGCTTCGATGAAGCAATGCTTCGGTACTACGGTGGGCTGGGTGCCCACCGTTGTTTGTAAACATTACATCCGAGGCAAACCCATAAGATGGGGTTACGAGTTTTGGGTGAGAGCAAATCGTCTTGGATACGTCGTTTTGTTTCTGCCATACCAAGGACAATCTGGAGTCGACGTCAGTGACTACAAGAAGCTTGGATTGGGTAGAAGTGTAGTTTTGCAATACTGTGTTCTTCGCAAAATAGACAACAAACCACTTTTTCATCTGTTTTTCGATATTTTATTTTCTTCTTTGCCTCTAATTTATGAGCTCCACGTACTGAGTAAATTATTTTGAGGTTTTTACTACTTATCTACTTACGTAATATGGTATTAATTAGAAGATAAAATAACTTATTTACTATTTATAGAGTAACTAGCTGGTACCCGCGACTTCGTCCGCGTGAAATAAATACTAAGGTTACTCAGGCAGTACCTATTTTCATACCCAGACAGACATTTACGGTTACTAAAAACAGCTTATAATAGCACAATTTTATCAAGATCGGTTCAGTTGTTTAGGTGTGAAAGCGTAAGAGACATTCGTCCCCCATTTCAACTCGAATTTCATACCCATACAGTTAAAAATTACAAAATTGCTAGAACAAACACTCGTTTTCTTCGTGTCAAGTTCTATACACAGAGTTTTATGGTTTTATCTTCAACGGTTGGGAAGTTTCATATTGACATTCATCCCCCATTTCCACCCCAACTTCGCCCTCGTACATTTTGAAATTGATAGAACAACCATTCATTTGCTTCGTGTCAAGTGTCTATACACAGAGTTTCATGGTTTTATCTTCAACGGTTGGGATCTTCCATGTTGACATTCATCCCCCATTTCAACCCCAATTTCAACCCCGTACAGTTCGAAATTACAAAATTGCTGGAACCAACATTCGTTGGCTTCGTGTCAAGTGTCTATATTCAGAGTTTCGTGGTTTTATCTTCAATGGTTGGGATCTTCCATGTTGACATTCATCCCCCATTTCAACCCCAATTTCACCCCCGTACAGTTCGAAATTACAAAATTGCTGGAACCAACATTCGTTTGCTTCGTGTCAAGTGTCTGTATTCAGAGTTTTATGGTTTTATCTTCAACGGTTGGGATCTTCCATGTTGACATTCATCCCCCATTTCAACCCCAATTTCATCCCCGTACAGTTCGAAATTACAAAATTGATAGAACAAACATTTAATTGCTTCGTGTCAAGTATCTAGATACAAAATTAGATAACTTTGAAAATCACGAATTTTCATACAACCGTTCATCCCTTGTTTCACCCTCTTAGGGGTTGGATTTCGGAAAACCCCGTCTTAGCGAGCGCCTACGTGCTAAAAGGGACCTCCATGCAAAATTTCAGGTTCCTAGCATTTGTAGTTTCTGAGATTCCTTGATGAGTGACCTTTCGCTTTTATATATATAGATTTGTATTTTATTTCCTACCTACACTGCTAAAAAATAATTAGATATATTTTACGGTACATCTGATCTATAGCAGTACATATTACTAGCGTTCCGTATATCAAACACTATTTTCCAGGTTTTCCGTAACACCTACATTTTTTACTTATTTTTCCTCTTATAAATAAAAATAAAATAAAAAATAAAAATAGCCTTTATTTCTACTACAAAAAAATGACAAAATAAATGAGTTAAACCTATACTTAAGATAATTAGTTTCAAGTTTTCATAGTGTATCATACAATCCTTATTTTCTTTTTAAAGAGTATGAGTAGTAGTCGCCTCTGCGGCGTAGGCCTCTCCTAATCCTTTCCACTCGTGTCTCTCGCGTGCCTTCCGCATCCAGTGAGAGCCACCCCTTTGGTTGAAAATGTCGCTCCATCTTTTATGTGGTCTGCCTTTCCTTCTCTTACTATCCCTTGGTATCCACTCTACTAAACGTTTGGTCCATCTATTATTCTTCATTCTACAGATATGCCCCGCCCATTGCCATTTTAATAATCTTATTCTGTTTCGTACATCTATTATTTTTGTTTCGTTCCTGATATTTTGATTACAAATTTTATCTGATAACTTCAATCCCAGCATACTTCTCTCCATTTTACGTTGGCAGATCGCAATTTTTTCCTCGTCTTCCTTTCTTAACGACCACGTCTGACAACCATATGTCAAGCAGGGTAATACTGTTACTTCATATAACTTTTTCTTGATGAATATATTAACAGTGCTATTTTTCATCACTTCTTTGAGTCCCCAATATTTTTTCCAAGCTAAAGTTATTCTTCTCTGTATCTCTTTTTCAGTTTGTTTTTCGAACGATACTAGTTGTCCCAGGTATATATATTCTTTTACAAATTCGATTTTTTCGTTTGCCACTATCACGTCGTGTTCGTTCCCGTTAGTTAAAATTTTTGTTTTTGTTGTGTTTAGTGACAATCCTACCCTTTGGCTCTCCATTGACAGTTCTCTGACCATACTTTCTAGTTCAACGGCACTTCCCGCGAATACTACTAAGTCATCTGCAAAACGCAGGTGGCTCAGCAGCTCCCCATCTATCCATATTCCTTTCGACTCCCAATTGAGGTTTCTGAAAATAAATTCTAGTACAGCTGAAAAGATTTTTGGGGAAAGAGGATCTCCTTGTCTTACTCCTTTTTGTACAGGAAATTCTGTTCCTTCGCGTTCTAGTCGCACCTTAGCCTGACATTTTGAGTATATACTGTGAATTAGGTTTATATATTTCGAGTCGACGCCTTGTTGCTCTAACGATGTCCATATACTTTCAAAATATAGAGAATCAAATGCCTTTGTATAATCTATGAAACACATGTACAAAGTCCTATTATATTCTTTAGATTTTTCTATAATTTGTGTTATAACCTGGATATGATCCACAGTAGAGTACCCTTTGCGGAAACCTGCCTGTTCACGCGGTTGGTTTTCTTCTAGAGTATTTGTTATCCTGTTTAATATGATTTTGGAGAATATTTTGTAGAGATTCGTCATAAGGCTAATTGGCCTGTAATTGCCTAAATCACATCTGTCTCCTTTTTTGTGTATCAAAACAACAATAGATTTAGACCATTGGTCTGGGGTAGTTTCTGTTCCTAGGATATTGTTAAAAAGAATTTGTAGAGGTTTTAGAAGAGAAGCAATTAACGATTTCAGCACTTCATTAGCAATGTTGTCGTTTCCCGGTGTTTTGTCATTTTTTTGAGATTTTATCGCTTGTTCTATTTCTGCTATAAGAATGTTTGGTACATTTGTCCTTTCATTTGTTACGTTCGGCGTGCTTGGATTCTTAAAACCGTATAGGAGTGGGTTGTACTGGTTGCTGTATAGATTAGTATAGAATTCTGTTGCTTCTTTTATAATATCGTGACGTCTGAATCGCATAATTCCATTTTTATTTCTCAATTTTCCCGTCCACTCAGTCTTATCACTCAACTCTTTGTAAGCTTTACGTGGAGCTCCAGATTTACTGATAAACTTTTGGAATGTTTGTTGTCGCTGGGCTTTTTTCTCTCGTGTTATATTCCTATTAATTTCTTTGCTTATTGTCGTTATTGCAGGTTTTATTTCAGTTGTTCTCTTTTGCTTGTATAACTCTTTCCTTTGTTCTAATAATTTTTCTGTTTCTTTATTAATATAATATTTTTTGTGTATATTTTGTCGTGGCAGTTGATTCAGAAACTCTTGTAATTCTAACTCTAATTTGTCATATTGCGTTTGTACATCTGTAGATATTGTAACAGCTTTCATAAATTTGTTTTCCCAGTAGGTGGCATTCTCTCCTGTGACGTCGGGTAATTCTCTACTATAATTAGTAGGCCTTACTTTCTTCTTTTTGGTTTTAAGCCTATATTTATCTCGCATCGTATCATCCTGTGGTCAGTATTAAAGTTCAAGTTTTTTATTATATCAAATTTTCTTATATGTTTTGGTTCATTTGTGAGTATTTAGTCGATTTCGTTCAGTTGTTTACCACTAGGAGATCTCCACGTCCATTTTTTATGTGGTTTGCAAAGAAATAGGCTGTGTACCAAGTAGTAATTATTTTCGAGTACAAAATCGACTAATTTCTGGCCATGCGGGCTTCTTCTTCCATATGAGTATCTGCCTATGTTCTTGTCTTCGTTTTTTTGAGCTTTTCCTATTTTAGCGTTAAAATCACCAAGTATAATATATTTTTTTCCGTTGGTAGAATGTATTGCAGATTGTATTGTGTGATAGAAATTGTCTATGTCTTCATTGGAATAAGCTTCTGTGGGGGAGTATGCTTGAATAATAGCCCAGGTAGAGTTGTCGGGTGTTAGTATTTCTAATATCGCTACACGGTCTGATAAGCTTTTAACGCTCAATATATAGTTTTTCAGTTGTTTTTTAATCAAAAATCCAACACCGTTTCTACCATTTGTTGCAGGCGTATGGTATAATATAAATTCTGTATATTCTTCTAATAGTTCTTTTTCCCTTCTGACTTCACATAAGCCTATTATGTCCCATTTTAGGAATTTAATTGCATATTTTAGCTCTTCTATTCTACTATCTGATAATAAGGTTCTTACATTGATACTTGCTATATAAAAATTTTGTGGACGTTGTATTTTGTTTTCATGTTTGTTAGTTTGATTTAGGAGGTAATAGTCTGACTTCTCCACGGTGACTGGCCGGCTTGGAGAAGGTAGAGAGGTTGTAGAGGCGCTAGTTAGTTTTTTTGAATAGCTTCTTTTTCAAAGGTTGACAGTGAGCGGTTCAGATTGAGCTGTGATGGTCGTAAAAAGCTGGTTATAGTTTGTGTTTTGTTCTTTTTCAGTGCCTGTTTCGACTCTCCATTGCTAGAGTTTGTTGTGGATTTTTGTATACCAGACTCCTCAGGTGAAATTGACATTAACCGTTTATTCGTGTTCCTTTCTAGAGGCGTACGAACTTCCGATTCATGCGATTTTAATATCACAATTTTATCATAGCGTAAAATTGCTTTTTTCCCTGCTTGTCGCTCTCGTGTAAGTTCTTCCTGTAAATCTTTCCGCTTTTGAACTACACTGGGAGGGAAATCTTCATTCAGGTAGATATTTGTATCTCTCAGTGTTTTCTTATTTTTTAATATTTCTATTTTCCTAGCGATTGTGGTTACTGTGACAACAACTGGTCTGATTTTCCCTTGATTTTTTTTCCCTCTCCTTCTAACATTTTCGATTTCCCATTTCTGACATGATATATCCATTTTTTTATTTATTGTATTCAAGATTGTAGAGAGTAAACTTTCGTATCCTTTTTCTTCTTCTTCTATCCCAAAAAATATAATGTTCTTACTTCTTAGTTGTTTGTCTAATATTTCGATGGTTTTTTGTTGTTGTTCAATTTTTTCTTCTAATTGTCTTGTTCTGGATTCTATAAGGTTGAATTTATCATCGATATTGTTATTTATGGATATTTTAATGTTTTGTTCCATCTCTTTCATATCTTGCTTTTGTATCAATAATTCTGTTTGTATATTTTGTAACATTTTAACAATATCTTCCATGGTGAAAATTTATATCAGCGCCCTCTGTTGTAACTTGTTCAAGAGTTTGTTTAGGAGCCTCAAAGCTAGTTTCGCTACTAGCCACTAGATGGCGCTGATGTAAGTATTTATTTTAGGAGTGATGATTTGTATTTTTCGGTTATATATTTTTAGGTTATTTTGTTATATACACTTCTCAAATAACACTTGTTGAACAAATTCTATTCTTGGATTTTTTAAAACTGACCTTATTGTATTCCAATCTGTATTTTTTCCACTCAATTTTTGCATTAGACAGTAAACTTCCACTTTTGCTTACTTGCGGTTTTATAGATATTCTCATGCCAATACAAAACTGTTAAAGTGTATAACACTCGTCTGGTACATTCACTTCAATCTTCATAGAATTTGCGTTATTTCACGTAGATTTGTTAGCAGTTTCGATATTAAAACACAATTTTTTAACGGATCCGATGTAAACACGAGCACAGTAGCGCCCTCTTTCCTTTTTTTCCCTCTCTTTTTTTTCCTCTTATAGTAAACCTCTAATTAGACCGAATACAAAAAATCAGCAAGATCCTCCGAAAAAAGGGATATCCGTAACAACTGGGTTAAGGGACAATCTCAAACCCTCGACCAAGCTCTCTCTCAGTACCTGAATCTGCTGCCCACTGGCTCTCACACAAGATATGTAACTCTCTAGAACGGTTCTATCATCTGCGTACCCAAAGATACCGGGCTTCTGCCCTTCCTTCATGTATTTAGGGTTTATAGAAGGTAGGCATACCAAATTAATCAGCTGAGCTGAGAAGAAATCATAATTTAAGCATCTAAAATAAATAATTTATGTGTTAACGAAACTTCCAAAATTTTATATTATAACAAATTATTTAGATTAGACTTTGTGAAGTGAAAACTTCTTTAGTCGCACCTCATCGACATAATTTAAGGGACGGCAGGGTAGCGATTCTAAATTCGATTCCGAATGGTTCAGAATCGGAATGACAATCTCTGTCTCTGTCATGCTAAACAGATCAGACAAAGACCGAGAGATTAGATTCCGTGTCGGATGCAACCGAATAGATTTAGAATCGCTACCAAGGTCTCCAACAAAACATTACAAATAAATACAAAGCCCCCAGTTCAACTTGCCAAAGCTGTCAAAGTCATAATGATATTGATAACTGAATCGTAATATTGCGTTAGTGATTGCAATCCGGCGTAATTTTTTGTCCGGCCGAATCCGACTGAATTCCAGATTGGTTTATCAAATGGGGATGATTTTCGTTTTTCGGTTCAAAATTAACTGTTAGTAAGTTGGTCAAGTGTCATTTTTCTAGATGGCCATGCCAAGATGGCGAAGCCACGCCCTCCGGTTATACTCGTGTAGTTTCCAAGGTAAGCCATCAAATTCTGAGTTTTAAGTTTTCAATTCTATCGGCAGTTCCTAAGACTGCCAATTTTAAGTTTTTTTTTTTTTATGTTTAAAATGAACACCAACGTATCGATTCTGAACCCAGTCGGATTGATCACGACTGATCGACACGAATGACAATATTAAAACCTCCCTAGTTAGCAACTTGTTTGGTGACTTTTAAGTTAAATACGATCACTTGGATGTCACCTAATGCTTACGGAGAGTGAGAGGAAGGGTGTTAATTTTTTTTTAAATTGCATTCCGTAATACTTGAACGTTCCCTATAATAAAAATAATAAGATACAATCTGAACATGGTAACCAAATCGACACGACATTGACTGATGCGGCTGAAGGACTAGTATCTACGGCAAAGAATAAATTAATAAAAATAAGGTGATAGCAGCCAGACAGCAGCAGTAACAGTTGATTGCTTGCTCTAGCACACTTGGTGGTGCCGAGTTCACTCGAACCGTTCTTTCATTTACGGGCGTGACGATGAGCTTCATTCATAGCCCACGACACATCTATGTGTGGTGTGAGCCAAAAGATGTGTTCAGTTCAAAAATAAAATCGATTCAACCGTTTGGGATAACTCCCGAACTTCCAACCAAAAAAATCAAAACAGTTCATCCGTGCGGAAGCTACGATGCTACAGACACATACAGAGATATACATTGACAATTATATACTACCCCTCTTCTTCATCATTGGATTAGGTATTTTGGTACCGGGTTAATTATGCCGGATCCACCGGAATATAAGATTCGTTTTTCCGGATGGCAATCCTTATCGGATACGTTACGTAGGTACTTGGAATTGAAGTAGAATAAATTACATTGGCAGAATTACGACAAAGTCGTATAGCCCAGAAAACAAAGAACCGAACTGAACTAGAATAAATTATTGTTTATAAAATGCTTTTGACGTGACAACGTCTTATAAATTGGTTTGCCGGGTGACACTTCAAGAAACTGCGTTACGCTCCGCTCACGTTATGCGCTCACAATGAGAGCGAGTGAGAGGGACGCGTGCCTTTCACTTTTTAGTGCGCGACCACAGTACGGGCCTAAGGCGGGCGCGGGCGCGGGCGCGGAAATTTCAAACATAAAGTCCGCGCCATCACTTAAGTTCTCTGACGAAACAATTGAACTACTTTTATAAAATCAGTTTTGTTTATCGTTATCGTTGTAGAATGCAACAATGGCTCCACTCACGACCGGTCGTGAATGGGGACGCGGATCTACGAAACGCGCCTTTGTGTCCACAGTGCAGGCGGTTTAGCGCGGCGGGCTTGAGTGACTAAGCGGGCGGAGATGTCAAACGTTCATTTGTTCGCGCTAGACGTGGGTAAAAATGAATCTTTGGCGAGATTGAAACATTTGCATCTGGATCAGTCGATCAGTTGTAAAATGATGACATGACCATTTGTGATATTTGGAATACTGAGTCAAAATAATGATTTATATATAGATAGATAGATATGATATTTATAGATAGATTTACTATCTAAATCTTTACTATCTCAATCACATTTACAGTTTTTTACGGCCTTCTAAAACAAAAGGGGTATAATAAGGTAGACGCTGATGTCAGTCTCGTCTGTCTGTAGACGCAACAGACAGTCTGGTGCACCAAAGTTCTCAAAAGGATGGTTCAATTTGAAGCGGTTTTTTGATTTGAAATTCAGTGTCTTTGCGGTGGTTCTTAGTAATGTTTGATTAATATGAGTTTAAAACGTTTGCCTGCATAAAATAGTGGACCAAAGATCTTTTCACAACCTACTTCAATATGGATATCAAATAAAAGGGAAAGTAGTAGAATTCTATAACAAATTCTATCAAATCCACGATATCAGGTGGAAATCTGAATATTTAATTATGTTCTTGTTATATTTTAACATTACTGTAGATTGTGTAGATACATACTATCATATTTTTCATATTCGTAGAAGTTTTATTTATAACGTAAATAAGAACAAACGATTTAAGCAATCTATTCAAACTTCGAAAACTTGGTTCTAAAGCAATGAAAAACTTATTAATTTAGTTTGCAAGTTGCAACCTATGCGATACGCACGACGTTAATTCCGTTTTGTTTCTCAATCTTATTACTACACAACGCAGTTTTATTTTTTTCACGCTTTGCTGCGACTTGATACTGCATTCGTAAATTATTGAACATTGTTAGCAATCATACAATATACAATTCATTCAAACAGTGACTGCTAACTCGTGATTGTGAACTGATTTCGTTCCAAATTAAACACTTTTACCAGGGCATCACCACTCGCTCAAGGTCGCGCGTTATTAGCCTACAACTAGACAGTCGGTTGTCGGACACATGGCTGAGCGCTCGCGCAACAAGTTTCCCGTGCAAAACGACGTCGCGTGCATATTGTGTTGTATATGGATGCATGAGTCAAAAAACAAACAAAGAATTATAATTTTTTGCATTGCCTTTATAATTATATTCATCTGTGCTACAATGCTGACTACCTACATAACGGAAGGTTAATTTTTTTTTATTATTTATGTCAACAACCCTTGCGCATCATTCCGCGTCAGGCAGTGACAGAGTTACGCGTTAGAAGAGAGCGCAAATGTTTAGATGAATATCTTTATAGGCATTGAGCGCTAATGCGAGCTGAATTGCACTTTGTTGTGTCCCAACAAGAGTCGCTTTTAAAAAAACTTTCGCTGAGTTTGCTGTACTTGTACTAATATTTACTAATATTTATTTTGTACCATCTTTACTTATATCTGTACTTTTACCATCCAACTGTTCCCAATCATTCGGATCACATTGATGTTTCGGTTCACTGAGTCGTTTCAGTAAATGAGCTACTTACACACGTCTAGTTCAATTGTTTCGTCCTCACATCTAGTTGGCGAGCGACCTAATGCGCATGTGGCGGGGGTATCAAACCTTTTAAGTCGTGTCGCTTGGCGACAAGATTGACGTTTACGCGGCTGGATATATTTTTTGGTACAATTATGATAAATACTGAATTGAACTGTTTAAAATCTGTTTAATTTTTCCGCAAATTTATAAATAATTCCTTCTTAGAACTAAAACTATACATAAGTTTGCATTTTCTTTGATAATTTAAGATATATTTTTTTCCAAGGATCTTTTAAAATGTTGTAATGGACATTCGAGCGTACTAAAAAAGCTTTTTGGGTGTTTTCCTGCAATAATGAAACAATTTGCCACATTTTTCCCTGTTATAAATGATTTCATGTACGTCATGCAAATCGTCGCGTATAGTTTGCGACACCTGACGTTGGTCGCGCGCCCGCTGCTCACTGTGGCCACCCACCCGCACCCGCGCCCGCGCCCGCGCCCGCACCCGCGCCCGCGCCCGCCTTAGGCCCGTACTGTGGTTGAGGCCTTATTATATCTGTCTCTCTCGCTCTTAGGCGGGCTAACCATGCCCGAGTCGCCGATTCGCTTAGGCGCCTGCATACAAGTTTACACGTTGCCAGTTAATTGTAAAACGATTGTGTATAGTGCTCGCAGTATAAGTCTGCGCGCGACTGGTGGCGTACTTAATGTTCCCAGGTCAAGCTAATAGGTTCCCTTCCCGTTCATTGGGAACTTACAACTTCATAAAACAGGTACGGGAAGGGATTTTTCAGGGAAGCAATATAACTAACTATTTATAAATTATAGGACAACTGAGATTAGAACTAATGTCTCGAAATAATGAACGCCGTTACAGTGCTGGTTCAGTGCAGTTTGGTTCAGTATGACCAAGTATCATTGGTACAGGTTAATGACTGTCTGAGTCTCTTACCACCAGGAGAACTTTATTTTAGTTAATTACATTATAAAAAATCTGTCATTTTCAAACTACACCAACAACGAAATAATGATAATATAATTTAAACTTGGAAATCTTTTATTGAGACCATAAATAACACTATTTGAAAATTTGGCGTATGAATGCTCTTTAAAGGATCATCTTATTTTCAATAGGGCTTAGATCACGATGGATCACAGCGGTAACCGCAAAACTTCTTGTCCATGTCCTTTTAACAGTCATTCTACTTAGTATTGTGGGTCTTCTTTGTGCCTCTTTATTAGATACATTGTAGCCTCTTTAGTCTGAGTGCACTGGTATGATGCGTTGTCCATTACCACGTAATTGTACGTTCTGAAACGCTTATAATAAAACATACAGTAATTAATACGGAGTAAATGATTCCAGGGCATCCAAGCTAAAAAAAATAAGTGAAATTTCTTTTGGCGCACCGCCCACATAATATATTTTCGCTTCGGTGGTAAATGAAGCTGACGCTGTTAGGTGAAAGGGTCGATCGGGTGAACGTAGGACCGTCGAGTGTACCCGAGCGAGAAAGATACAATCAGCTGATCTTTACTGCTGTGTCACTGTGTTTCCTATTTTGATTTGTATGTTATGAAAAAAAAATATTTAAATATAACTTGTTTCTCACATTCGGTCTTAAGCACTCACATTTTTTTTCCCACGGTTATTGATTGACATTGGCGATAAAACAATCAAACCTCAAAAATAAAGCCTCAGCTTAAAAATCCGCCGATAATAGGTGGAGATTTGATTCCTATGGTATCCCTACGTATTAGTTGTCAAATAGCTCTGCGTTTGGAAAACTGCACTTTTGGCCTGTTATTGTATCGTTCTTCTTCACAACCACGATTGATTTTCAAGAACTAGCCACGGCCAGTACTTTTAATCACTTTCGGCATAATAAAAGCTAATAATTACTTTGGAAATTAATAAATACAACAAACGTAAACAAACTTTTGTCAACTGACGTAAACAAGAAGTTGACGGCCTGTCAATTAGTTCCATATTTTGCTACGCGCAGAGTTATATTGCGAGCACTCTAGTGATAATGTGACAGACTACGAATGAATATTCACATTAAAATTATTTTACCACTCAAAGTCGTTGTCACGTAAAACTTTCGCCCGTATACCGACTTTACAGGCAACCAATTTTTTTTAGAGTATTAACGCCCCTAAATTGACAGAGTATGATCTAATTTCTGAAAATATGATGTGCCATCTTTCTTTTTCATATTTTTGTTGTAATTTTTGCAGGATATGACGACGCAAAACACCATCATAGGTTCATAGGGGAGTACGCAATGCGGCCAGTAAGGTGCTAAGTCAGACAACGACTGACGTAAAGTTAGCTGACTTGTGGCGTTTTGTCTGTTGTTGAGTGGGGCCGTTTTTGAACGCTAACCTAAAATCCATAGTTTCTAATATCATTGGCGCACCTAGACAGATTTTTCGATAAGCCCATGACTGAAAGGATTGGTATCCGAGCTGGTGACATTTCACTTTGAAAACGTCATTCGTGGTTTTTTATAACCTCAAAAATTGTTTTGATTGTTGTGGCTGTTATTTTTGCAAAACATTGAATAATTCAAATTATACCGATTTAATAGTTCACTATTAGATTCCACTGGAAGAAATATACAGCAACAAGAATATAGACAATTGTTTAGCTTGTGTAGACTCGTAAATACTTCACAATGTTCAATCCCATGGGCGGCGGGAACCCCAACCCCAACAAGGACCTGGAGGTGGCGTCTCCGCCGGACGACACCGTGTCAGCGATGGAGTTTTCACCTCCCTCCGTGCCGCAGACCTTCCTCATCGCTGGCAGCTGGGACTGTCGCGTAAGTACCGGCATCGCGAACTCAGCACAACTTTGTACTTTTAAACCGGGATCTTTTATAATTCTTTTACTAAAGACATCGATAGTATGGTCTCCTTAGTTTTTCGATTACAATTTTCAAATTACAAGGCAATTCCTATAATGCGTGGGATAGTCAACTGGTCAATTCAATGAACTAGTACACCTCTTCATCAAATCTTCATTCTGGTAGCCTTTTCCACTGGGAGTCACTTACACACATATACTTAGGAGTATATGTGTGTGCTTTGAAACATTCTACAAATTCAGCTTTCAAAGCATCATAATTGTTGTTTTCTCTACAGTTTGTACATTTCTTCATTGTCTAGTTACGTCTCTTCCATTTTGGTTTTTAAACCACATGAAGATACACTTTACGAGGTCAGTTTTGTATGTGTATTTTGATAGTGGACAGCAAATTTCTATTAGTTTGATTCATTAACTGAGATGTAATTACCAAAAATCTTTTATGCATAATAAATATAAAGGACTGGAATGAGCAACACATGTGTCTGATGGTAAGCTACATGCTTGCCCATAACAACACATTGTTACGCAGCTATTTGAACATAATCCAAATCATAGCCTAACAATACACTGCGGTTGTCACCTAGAGATCTAAGATGTCATATCTGTTTCAAAGTTTGCCATCATTGCTCTATAATAGGGTACCGGACTGGGTCAAAAATACACTATTCTAATTAGTCTGTCAGCTAGATCATAGAAAAATATGGGACACATATTTTTTGTTTTTTCAAAATATAAAAAATCAACAAATATATAGAACATCAAACTACGAGAGTGGGGGGGTCGCGACGTCACTTGTGAGTAAAAATCGTAGGCACGAGTGACGTCACGCGAAACTTATAAGCGTTGTATCTTCGTAATTTTTTGTATGTGAAATAAAAGAAAAAATATGTGTACAATATTTTTTTGCAATCTAACTGACGGACTAATTAGTTTTGAGGATTGTACCCTATTGTTCACAAATCATTTATGTGAAAATTTTATACTAATTTTCACTTTGTCGCAAAGTACAAAGATAAGGGACGAAATTCAATCACCATCAAAAAATTTACCAAGTTGTGAAAGTTATTTGAAACAAATGCTCATTATTGTGCAACATAGTGATCTCACCCACCCTATGAATCATTATAAGTCATGTGTCATCTACCAACCCGCACTGGGCCAGTGTGGTGGATTATGACCTTAACTCTCTCCTTGCGAGAGAAGGCCCCGAGTCCAAGTCGAGAGAACGTTTAGTGGGCTGTTGATGATGAGGTAGCTAATATAGATAGATGTGAAAATGAGATAATCTCACCAACGTAAAGAATATTCAGGAAACCCTCACTAAAAATCATTCCAGTATAAGACTGAGACTCCTTCAAAGTGGAGATATGTGGAGATATCTGAAGTGGAGACTAGAAGAGATATCTCCAATGGGGCTGAGCAGAAATGAGATGTGTGAATTGGTTGTTAAAAAACATCTTGTCTCCGCTCGCACATCTCCACTTTGGTGGAGTCTCAGCCTTAATGTGGTTAAGGTTGCCACAGTGACTAAAAAAAGTCTAGCCAGTCAGGTTTCTTCTTCTTCTTCTATTTTGTCATGGCTTCCATTCGGTAATGCTACCGTAATTTCGCCAGCGTCAAACGTTTGTACATTAAGAGTGTCTTTGTTCTATATATATTTTCTGAATTCAGGTGATCAGTCTTCTATTTTCTTCAAAGCTTCTGAGAATTTTGAGCCCGATTTTCAGAAAACACATAAAATCGAGGAAGTTCAGTAGGGTTAAAATATTTCCATGTATGTGAATTTAGTGAGTATAATTATGTTTCGTCTTGTTTATTAGGCTGACAATAATAATAATTGTTTGTGGTGCATTGTAAATGTCCATACAACCATAAAATTATACAAATTCTCATCAAATGACGTCATATTATAAACTATCCGGTGTGTGTATACTGTATACAATTTTACAGTGTCATACTATTAGCAAAGAGGAAATAGAGAGGTCTTCAATGACCTATAAACAGAGACTAACGAGACACGGAAACCATTTAGCTGCTACACTGCTAAATACAAATGACAGCATATTCCGGCTGAAAAGAACAAGATTAGCTTCAATCTAATCAGTTGAAAATAGGAGATGACGTATCACAGGATGCGCAAATCTCGATAATCATACTAAATAATATAAAATTTGATTATAGCCTCAGGGCTGATTGCAAATGGATAAAATAATTGAAAAAAAAAAAGATACTATTAGCAAAATACATTGTATAACAACGATACTAACAGGGGCAGATCCAGCTTTGGCACCAGGGGGTGGATCATGACCCCCATGGATCATGACCCCCATGGATCTTGACCCCCATGGATCTTGACCCCCATGGATCATGACCCCCATGGATCATGAGCCCCATGGATCATGACCCCCATGGATCAGGACCCCCATGGATCATGACCCCCATGGATCCGCCCTTTGATACTAACCACATGTTCCGTGTTCTCATGACTCATGTTCCCTCAGGTAAGATGCTGGGAAGTGGAGGGATCTGGCACAACAGTGCCCAAAGCGGCACAAGCAATGGACGGCCCGATACTTGACGTAGCATGGCACGATGTAAGTACTGCCTTTACATCCTACTGGTACTATAAATATGATAGTTTAGATGTTCGTTACTCAGTCACGTCAGAACTGATTAAGTTGAAATTTGAAACAGATTATTTTCGGAAATAGTTAGAAATAGTCGAGAATATAGGCTACTTTTTGTTGCGGAAAAATTATGCATGCTCTCAAAAAAGTATCTTTAACTGTTCTCAAATTTTTTAATTAGGAAATATGAAAGCCGGAACACAAAGTATAAATTCATAGCATTATTCAATTTTTTTAATCCAATACACTTCCTGTCATTTTACAGGATGGCACCAAAGTGTTCATGGCGTCTACAGACAAGAGTGTGAAATGCTGGGACTTAGGCTCCAATCAGTGCATGCAGGTGAGTGGTTGTGCTAGTATTGTAAATGTGAATGTTTAGAAGTTTGCTCCATCATATTGGAAGAACGAACCAATTAAATATTCAGAAATACATAATACATGGACACAGCTGGATAACACATTACCTTGAAAGATTCTAGTTATATGTCGGTGTCCTCACGATGTTTTCTTTCACCGATAGTGGCACTACGCACGTGACTTCGTAAATAGGTAACGGTCTAACGGTGTCAGTGTCGCGAGTTCAATATTTTTTTTTCTATATAAAAAAATACCATCATACATGTGCATCAGGTACGTACTTACACGACATATGTACACAGATTATACAGAGATGTATGTAAAGATAACTGTGACGCGAATGTCAATTGCTTTTTTAATCTCAAATAAAGAAATGTTTATTAAATATTACACTCAAAAATTTCACTTTTTTTGTCAAATATGTTATGTTTTTTTGTTGTCTGTACTTGCAGGTAGCAGCCCACGAAGCGCCGGTGAAGACATGTCACTGGGTGAAGGCTCCCAGCTACACCTGCCTCATGACCGCATCATGGGACAAAACCATCAAGGTAACATCACTACCCTTACCAGTGCATCCTCACTCGCTCAAGGTCGCGCGGTTTTAGCCTACCGCTAGACCGTTCCTTCCAGGAAACAAGTGACAGTCGGTTGTCGGACGCACGGCTGAGCGCTCGCGCAAAACGTTTCCCGCGTATATTGTTATTAGATATGTCGTAAACCCTCCGCGCTAGACAGGGACAGAGTTACGCGTTAGAAAGAGCGCACATGTTTATTTGAAAATCGCGACAGGTATTGCGAGCTGAATTGAACTTTGTTGTGTCCCAGCAAGAGTAGCTATTTATATAATTGTTTTCGGTAAGTGAGGCCTCTGTACTAATATTTACTCTGTGCCCTTACCCACAAAGCAACCACTTTGGGGCTGTCCATTAATCACATTATTTTTTTTAACCCCTCCCTCCCCCTTTGTGATACGTGGTGAGGTTTAAATCTACCCCCCCTCCCCCCATTAAAAATCACGTGTATTTTTTAGCACCTACAAAGAATCTTAAATTTTTTACAATATTATTTTAAATACCGGGATAATGTATATTATTCTAGGCGCGCGAAGATTTCGTTCTTCGTTCGACGAAAAAGAAATACACAGGATATCTTACTATACCCCCCTCCCCCCTTGTGATATTTCGTGATTTTTGCCGAACCCCTCCCCCTTTTGAACATCACGTGATTAATGGACAGCCCTTTTAAAGTACACTTGATTACTGTTATGGATCAATTGGTAGTAGTCTCACCATAGAGCCAGATTATCGGTTTGATTCCCGCAATATATTATACATAAATTATATTAACATATAATAAAAAGGTACATATTATAAAACATTAAAAAATGGTAAGAAATAATAGTTATTATGATAATATTTATGTTTTAACTCACATATGATATACTGAGTCCAAATAAACTTGAGTTTCAGCCGCATCCGGCGGCCTTTTTCAAGCATAGCGCACGCGTTTGACCGCTGCTCGTTTGGCAATGACGCGGCCGAATCTTAAATCATATTGGACTGACTATTGGTATAGTCAGTATTATAGTAGATCCAACAGTTTATTTTCTTTTTGACAGCACCAATATAACGTAACTGCGCCATGTTACGCAAAAGTTCACTTTTAAATGCGAGGTTTTAAAAAGAGACGTACTTCTTAGCATTCCATGGATTCACCGTGCGGGTGCCGGGTCCATCGTGTGGCAGAGAGAGAAATCTCGAATAGACCCCAAGACTTGTGACTCGGGCTGTAGGTTTAAAAGGGGCCCCTTACATTGACGTACGTCAACACTCACCTTCACTACTCGTATTTCTCTCCCTGCCCAGCCAAATCCGATATGATCCTACTAGTGCAGCTTTAGATACTCGTTCTAGTATAGAACTTACTGCACTTCTGGACAATCCAAGGTCTTTAAGCAGGTTATAGAGAGATTTTGCTGGTATACCTCTCGCTCCTACTTCTACAGCGTATAAATTAACTACATAGCCATTTTTTGTTAATTCATTTTGTAGGTCGTAATACTTATTTTGTTTCATCACGTGGTCTTTAGGTATATTAGTTTCCCACGGTACGGTAAGTTCTACCAGGACTATGCGTTTCGTAGCCCTAGAAAAAAGGAAAATGTCCGGTCTGGATGACGAAACACCCACATCCTCTGGGATTTTGTAGTGCTTTTCATACGTGTCCATTAAAATTGTCCAATCAGGTGCTGAACCCAGGATTGAGTAAGGCTTGTTCTTGGAGTTTGAAGTTGAGCCCTCTTTTACAAAGTTAATTTGTCTTTTGTTCATCGTCAATCCCTTTTGGGCTCTAGCTACCGAAAGGCTTACGGCTTCACGTATGATTTCAAGTACTCTGTCATGGCGCTGTGAGTAATGACCCCTATTAAGGAGCACCTTGCATCCCACCAATATGTGCCTTGCTGTACATATCGCCTCACCACAAGTATAGCAACATTTTTCAGAGGCTTTTCCCCACCTTACCAAGTTACTCTGGTCAGGGAGGGTCATTTGGAAAGCGTTCAGATAAAATTTTAATAAGGCAGGAGACCAGTCATATAGCAAGGTGCGCCACTTTAGAGCTAATGGGATACAAAACTCACCTATGGTTAACCACTCACTTTGCATTTCTAAATTCATAGCGTGCACTTTGTAACTATCATTTTCGTCTTGTTGTAGAAAGGTTTTTACCATGTCTCGGTCTGACATGACAACTGCTTAAATTTGCCGTATAATAATCATCTTGGACAAATTGAGTCCATAGGTGGAGTAGTTTTTTTATAAATTACATAAAACAACAACAAACAACAAACGTTTTTAAAAAAACATCACCCATAGAACGTAAATTTTTAAAAACGTTTGTTATTTTATGTAATTTATAAAAAAACTAATACACTTATGGACTCAATTTGTCAAAGATGATTATTATACGGGATCAAGGAGCAAATTTAAGCAGTTATCATATTTTTAAAACCTTGCATTTAAAAGTGAACTTTTGCGTAACATGACGCAGTTACGTTCTATTGGTGCTGTCAAAAAGAAAATAAACGGTTGGATCTACTATAAATACGCATATATATGATTAAAATAACTGAGCACAATAATATTACTTGTTAGGGTGGTAAAACCAGACTGGAGTTTTTAGAACTACCCTCAGTCAGGATATAACATTCAGTCCAGTCTGAACACTTAAAATGTGTAATAACCATGTTAGTTTTCATACATTTTTTAAATAATAAAATTAATACATATAGTATTGAGTGACGAGACGAGCAGGACCTTTGCCTGATGGTCAGCAACATGCTTACCACATAACACCACAGCGAGCTATTGGAACATGAAGAGTCCAAATCATTATCTAGCACTGCACTACGCTCGTCACCCAGAGATATAAGATGATTTATCTTTATGCGCTGTAATTTCACTGGAAACATTGCCCTTCAAACCGGAACACAGTAATGTTTGCACATTACTGCTTGGCGGTAGAATAACTGGCAAAGGTGTGGTACTTCCCCAGACAGACTCTGCCAAGAGTCCTACCACTACAAATAAATATGTAACTAAAATGTTTATGTTGTTTCAGTTCTGGGACACGCGCAGCGCCGTGCCGAGTATGACCATGAACTTGTCCGAACGCTGCTACTGCGCCGATGTGGTGAGTGACCTTTTTTTTGTCAGTGGAAGGAAAATGCATTTACGCACGAATATCGGGATAGACAGTGTTGGGCTCGGCGCCAGAAGGGCACCCCTACCAACTAAAAACCCACCACTAAAACACACCACTACACCACTTGCGGAACCGCTTTCACATTCGCCCGCGCAACTCTGACACAACCATCCGCCCTTTCGGGCCCGCCTCGCGGGGGGTCGGAACCCCCGCATTGTGGCTCTCGGGACGCGCTGGAAATCTATGTGGTGAGTGACCTGCATTAACTTACACACTAAAGGTTCCCACCGCTGGGACTCGGGCCCTTCTCTCGCAAGACCTCATAAGAATTTTGCCAAATATTCTACCGCCAAGCAGTAATGTGCAAACATTACTGTGTTCCAGTTTGAAGGGCAATGATTCCAAAGAAATTACAGGGCTTAGAGACATAATATCTTAGATCTCTGGGTGACGAGTGCTGTGCAGTGCTAGGTAATGATTTGGATTATCATGTTCAAATAGCTGCGTGTTACTGTGCTGTTATGTGGCAGGCATGTTAGGCATGTTGCTTACCATCAGGCACATGACCTGTTCGTCTCGTCACTCTATGCTATAAAAAAAAAAAAGAAAAAAAAAGAATGGTCTTATGAGGTCTTGCAAGAGAAGGGCCCGAGTTTATGGTGGATTATGGAATCCACCACTCTGGCTCAGTGTGGGCTAGCCGGTAATGTCCTTGAAAGATTCTTGGAACATGCCGTTATCCTCCTTCGCCATCAATGTTGATCTACTCAAAGGTGAACCCCGTGGAGATTTTAGTCGCTCGGGACAGCATGTCCATCTGTGGTGTTGAGTCCGACATAACCCGACCGTCTCACCGAGGTGGAAAAGTATGCGTAAATGCATTTCCTACACGTACCAAAAATACGTTACGGTGCGTCAAGGGAGTGTTATAAGCAGCCCACTAAATGTTCTCCCTGCTCTGGGACTTGGGGCCTTCTGTTGCAAGAGAATCAGCGGCTCGAGTCTCCGCTGAAGCACCAGCACCGCTGCGTGGCCATCTTCAGAGAGGCAAGAAGAGAATCGAGGCTATAAGCAGCCACGGTAGCCCAGTGCGGTGGATGACACATGACCTCAATGTTTTCCTCCATCAACCCTGAGTCTCCGGATCAGCAGTCGCATTTATCCCGCCATTTTTTCTCCTATTTTTTTTGGCAATTTTTTTTTCATCGCCCATTTTTTTGAACGTGTTATAAATTCGGTGAAGCCGGCTGCACGCCCGCAAAACATGACGTCATGTAACGTTACCGTTAGTTCGTCGTCCGTGCCATGCGGACGAAGCTGAGCGCTACTCGCGCTATCAGCGTACTGATTTCTTAAGACGTTGTCACGTTTAACTATCGTCAGTAAACCGACTTTACAGACAACCATTTTTTTTTGGCAAAATTTTTTTCGCCTTTTTTTTTTACAAAATTTTTTTTCGTCTATTTTTTTTCGCCCGTTTTTTTTTCTATTACTTTTTCATTTTTTCTCCAAAATTGCGTTACGTAATACTCCCGTGCGCAGGACTACCCGCTCGCGGCGGTGGGCACGGCGGACCGCGGCATCAATCTGTACTCTCTGGAGGGCATGAAGCCGGCCGAGTACAAGAGGCTCGAGTCTCCGCTGAAGCACCAGCACCGCTGCGTCGCCATCTTCAGGGACAAGAAGACGAAACAACCCACTGGTAATCTATACTAATATTATAAAGCTGAAGAGTTTGTTTGTTTGAACGCTAGGATCTCGGGAACTACTGGTGCGAATTGAAAGATTCTTTCTCTGTTAGATAGTCCATTTATCGAGGAAGGCTATAGGCTACTTAACATTACGCTACTAGCAACAGGAGCGGAGCATGAACGAAAAATGTAACAAAAACGGGGAAAAATATTACTTTTTGAGAGCTTTCGTTACATGACAGCCTGTGTCTAAAGGCCGGTTTGCATTTTGATCAGTGCGAATGCGAATGCGAGTGCGATTGCGAGTGCGAGTGAGTAATCGCGACTGATTACTATGCACTCGCAATAATCAATCGGTGTCCACACGTGTTTGATACTAATCACTCAACACCTGCACTACTCACTCGCACTCGAACTAATCAAAATGAAAACAGGCCTTAACTTAAAGTTTGCGTCATTAGAACCTAAGGTAACCGAATTTGTTCAAAATTTGAATTGGTACGACCAATTTTTGATAGATGGCGTAGCAACGCGCGCACGGATCAGCTAGTGCATTCTATTTCTTTTTAAACAAACATAGCCTTTACTAATAAAACTGGAAGGATAAGAACTCAGAAACTGAATCAAACACAGCTCTAAATTTTGACCACCAGGACAAAATTGCATTTCCATGCCCGTACGCCAAGCGTACACCATAGCATAAAATTAAAAAAAAAAAGTGATGTCTCCAATTTTATTGATATGTAACACACAATGTTTTGGTATAGTGCATGTTTTAGTCAACTATATACCGTGTCTATCAGACATGCCCAATCATTGCCTGTTTTTCAGAATCAAGTCAAGGTCTTTTATCTGTCTCTGCTGTCACCGGAGTGAAATTATTCTTATCGTATACTATATTTTTATATTTTTTTTTTATTTAAGTAAGTATATTATTTGGGTATGTATTAATATATTGTATTATTGTAGGTTTTAAGTATTAGAATGTATGCTTTTTCATATGTATGTTTATACCATAATATTTTAAGTCACACTGTACCATAACCCCGTCTATTTCTATTCATATTTCTCTCCATCCTTCGGTTGCCTGGAAGAGATCGCTTTTAGCGATAAGGTCGCCATTTGTTTCACTAGCTTTAAGGATATATCATTTTGTGTATTGTTTTTTTTCTTTCTGTATTGTGGACAATAAAGAGTATCTATCTATCTATATACGTCGTTGGCGTACAGGGCACACCTATACTTGACGAGCGCTAGCGATAGCGCTTGTCAAGTATAGGTGACTCTGGCGGTCAAAAGGTTAAAGACTATAGTTGTATATAAACTAATCGTACTAGTTTTATAAAGTAGTGGTCCCCAAATCCTGCCATTCAACGGCCAACAAGGAATGTGCAAACATTACTGTGTTCCGGTTTGAAGGGCAATATGTTCAGAGAAATTACAGGGCTTATAGATTTATCTATATGTGGGTAACGACGGAGTGGTGGATGTCCTACGAGATGAGGGCACAAAATTCTGCAAAATGCGGCGCAAAGGCAGAAAGTCAAAGCTTTCGACGGAAACTCTGCATCTCATGGAGGAACGACGAAATCCCACGTTAAATTCGTCAGAACAAGGGGCTCTAAACAAGAAGATTACCAAACTTGTACGACGTGACCTCCGATTAGCTAACACGCTCTTGATTGAAAAATCAATTGAGCAAAATCGGGGGTCAAAAGTGTTCGTCAAGTCACTAGGTAGAAGCCACCTGACGAAATTAACCACCTCGACGGGGAGAGTCGTTGTATCCAAAGCGGATATTCTCTCGGAAGTGGAAGACTTTTACGGCCAGCTGTACGCATCGCATGCTTCTCATCTCCCACAAAACCAGGACAAAAGAGCTACTCTAACACGCCACTACACAGAAGACCTGCCTGAGATCAGTCTGGACGAAATTGTGATGGCTCTTGGACAACTGAAAAATGGAAAGGCCGCGGGCGAGGACGGGATCACAACAGAGCTCTTAAAGTCTGGTGGAACTTCACTGATAAAAGAGCTCCAAGAACTGTTTAATGCCGTCCTCTTCACCGGGAGAACTCCACGGGCATGGCATAGAAGTGTGGTCGTCCTCTTCTTTAAAAAGGGAGATAAGACCCTTTTAAAGAACTACAGACCAATATCGCTTCTGAGCCATGTCTATAAGTTATTCTCAAGAGTTATCACAAATCGTCTCGCCCGAAGACTCGACGAGTTTCAACCTCCTGAACAGGCCGGGTTTCGAAGTGGGTACAGCACCATAGACCACATTCACACGGTACGGCAGATTGTACAGAAGACAAAGGAGTACAATCGGCCACTTTGCTTAGCGTTTGTGGACTATGAGAAGGCATTTGACTCAGTCGAAACCTGGGCTGTTCTGGAGTCCTTACAGCGATGCCAAGTCGATTGGCGATACATCGAGGTGATGAGGTGTTTGTACGACGCCGCTACGATGGCGGTTCAAATTCAAGACCAGCAGACTAAACAAATTCCTCTGCATCGAGGCGTGAGGCAAGGGGATGTTATTTCCCCGAAATTGTTCTCAAACGCACTAGAGGATATGTTTAAGACGCTGGATTGGGTTGGACGTGGCCTAAATATCAACGGCGAGTACATCTCTCACCTACGGTTTGCAGACGACATCGTCATTATGGCAGAGTCGCTGGAGGACTTGCAGTGGATGTTGGATGGCCTGGCTAACGCTTCTCAACGCATCGGCCTCCGGATGAATTTGGATAAAACCAAGGTCATGTGTAACGAGTTCGTTGCACCGGGGCCGATTGTCGTAAATGAAATCACTCTTGAAATTGTCCAGAAATACATTTACCTAGGGCAGACGCTCGAACTAGGTAGGAGTAGCTTTGAGAGTGAGGCCATGAGAAGAATCCAGTTGGGCTGGGCAGCATTTGGAAAACTTCGTCGAGTCTTCTCGTCACCCATCCCACAAAGTCTTAAGACAAAAATGTTCAACCAGTGCGTTCTACCTGTTATGACCTACGGTGCTGAAACGTGGACACTGACAGTGAAAATGGTCCGAAAGCTCAAGGTCGCTCAGCGAGCTATGGAAAGGGCTATGCTTGGGGTTTCTCTGAGGGATTGCATTCGCAATGAAGTAATTCGTCAGAGAACTAAAGTCACCGACATAACTCAGCGTATTAGCAGACTGAAGTGGCAATGGGCCGGTCACATCTGTCGCAGACCCGATAACCGTTGGGGTAGACGGGTTCTGGAGTGGAGACCGCGAATCGGTAAACGTAGTGTAGGACGCCCTGAGACTAGATGGAGTGACGATATACGAAAGGCGGCTGGTGGCGGTTGGAAACGCAAAACTGAGGATCGGGCTGAGTGGCGAAATATAGGAGAGGCCTATGTCCAGCAGTGGACGAACACGGGCTGATGATGATGATGATGGGTAACGACCGCAGTACAGTTCTAGGTAATGATTACGTCTCTTCATGTTCCAATAGATGCGTGATACTCTGCGTATTTGTAAGCGTGTTACCATCAAGGGCATGTCCTGCTCATTCTGTCATTCTATATCGCTTTCAGCGATAAGGCGGCCCACTGTCGCACTACTTTAAAATGTATTGTTCTTTCTTTCTGTATTATAAAAAATAAAATTAACTAAAATAAAATTAAGAGTATTTATCTATGTATATGTACTATTAGCATTAACCCCCAGGTTTACCCGCGTTCCCTTTGTTTACGCGTAATAAAAAGTAGCTCGTAATAAGTAGTAGCATATTATTTATATACCCAGACACATTTACTATCGGTCAATCGGTAGCGGTACTATCAATAAATCGGTTCAGTTGTTTAGGTGCGAAGGCTGATATACCCTCTAAGGAGTAGACAGAGTACAATCTGCTCTCGCTGGTTCTATAAAATTTTGCCGAAATACCTTGTGAAGTGGAAAGAAGTTGACTGTGGTTGGAGTTTGGATCATTCCTCAACGAAACGAAGATAAATCAGCATTCAGGAGATCAGTAATTATACAAAATCACTTCACTAAGTCGAAATCATAATTATTTTAATTTTTAATTACCCTTTTTTGTATTTATAAACAAACCTGGAATCGCTCAATTCGATCAACATTGACAAGAATAACATTGACAGTGACATTAGATCAGAGTCTAAACTCTAACTTTTTTGTTGCTGTTGTGACGGACTTTTCAGTATTACCATACTACAAATTAGAATTTTTCCACCAAACGCGACTAGAGCCTACACTGAAATTACGGATTCAGAATTAACTGCATAAAGTCGTCAGTCACTACACGAAATGCCACTAAAACGCACGCCGCCGCCATCTGTGAATGTGTCTCCATCGCCGTCTACGTTCGCGACACCACTCCAACATTATGTCTCAGACTCGAATGCTTCTGAAGCTGGATTAGACGCATGTGCTGTTTCAATTGTAAGCAATTTGAGTGAGTCTTCAACGTCGAGTAAGCCCAATACAAGGAAAAACGCGACTACCAAACGTAAGCGCTCCGAGACTGCTGACATGAATCCCGAAATCAGTGACTTAACCAAATCGGAAATGAGGGAAATGTTCAACTCGCTGCAAAGGGAACAAAATGAAAAATTTAATACCATCTTAAATTCAATACAAGAGTTGAAATGTTCAGTCGACTTCATGTCTGCTAAATACGATGAGGCGCTGAATAGAATTGAGATTCTCGAGGGCGAAAGTAAAAGGGATAAAAAGAACATTCTTGAACTTGAGACGAAACTAGACATATTGGACCGAAGAGCACGGGAGTCCAGTATCGAAATTCGGAACATCCCAAACCCATCCCATCAACACACCAAGGAGACAATAGAAGACCTGAAAAAAGCTATCATCAGAACAGCAAAATTCTTAAACATTACTATTCATGATAACGATATCAGGGATGTGTACCGTACAAATTCCAGAGCACCCATAAAGCCAATATTGGTTGATTTCACCACTGTTGGAATGCGTGACAAACTTATATACT
Organism: Ectropis crepuscularia; assembly: GCA_963693475.1. Classification (NCBI taxonomy): domain Eukaryota; kingdom Metazoa; phylum Arthropoda; class Insecta; order Lepidoptera; family Geometridae; genus Ectropis; species Ectropis crepuscularia. The sequence continues at coordinate 5,393,323 of OY856368.1, read as the reverse complement.
CCTTTAAGCAATACAATAACTCTCACGTGGGCAATAGACTCAGCACTATGGATGTCAGCCTGGGAGGTTCTAAGGTTCCCATATACATCTCGGAGAATCTCACACAGCGGGCTCGTGAGCTTTTCTATCTGGCACGCAAGTTTTCTAAAAGTTGCGGTTACAATTTCTGCTGGACATCTTTTGGGCGAATATATATTCGTAAGAAAGAGGGCCTGCCACAAATTTGTATTCTTAATCAAGACGACCTGGAAAAACTTCGCAACAAATGACTAGAAAACTGTATCTACTCTGAATTAATCATGTGCTACAAGAACTTTTATCTATTTTTAGTTTTAAATGTCATAATCTTAAGTAACATATCCCCTAATACTTTAAGTTACAACACAAATTTACACACGTCGTACATTTCAAATAACACTATCTATCTGTTCAACACTTTATTTGACACATTACAGAAACCAATACCCAACCCCTACAACGTCTTCACACATAAACACTCCTACAATAAACTCCATCATACACCACTTAAACTAGTCTCACAATTTTTGTTATTTAATACAATAAGTTATATAACATTACATATGCTTTCGATTTCTTTAGTGGAAATCGGGATCGTGTTAACATCTGGCCCACCCATCTCAATATTATTATGGACAGTGCAGTCTACGAGATAACGAGCGACATCGATGCTATTGGTGCATCTTCATCGCAAATCTGTGAGCCGGAAGAGTGTACTTCTTTAATTAAATCTAACAAATGTACCTTAAATATTGTTAGTCAAAATATAAGAAGTATATCACGGAACTTTAATGACTTCAGCGTTCTCTTACAAAGAATGGCGATATGCCCCGATGTCGTTGTTCTCAGCGAGTGTTGGCTGTCTTATGGCAAATGCATTCCACATCTTGATGACTATTACTCGACAGTTTCATCCCGATTATTTAACCAAAACGACGGACTTACTATATTTACAAAGAGTAATCGCGACCTCAAGGTTTTTGAACCAGATTTCTCTGACGCAAATTGTATGGTTATTACAATGGAGCGCTTGGTGGCAATTGTTGCAGTCTATCGACCTCCGCAATTTAAAAATACAAACAATTTCATCAATTCATTGGACATTGTGTTGACAGCTTTGGATCATTATCAATCTGTTATCGTCACCGGTGACATCAACATAAATATCCTAAATTACTCTACAGATAGCCAGGTTGGTAAATACCTAAATATGTTGGCATCACACGGGCTTCTACCAGCACACACATACCCGACTTGTGGGAACAGTTGTCTGGACCAGGTTTCGCTTAAAACAAAATATCTATCGAAAACCCTAGTTGTGCGAAATACCGTAACTGATCACTATACACTTCTGTTGTCATTGCACTTAAAACATGCTGGTTCTAAGGTTCAAACTAACTTGGTCCAAAAGATAAACTATGCTGGACTCAAGAAGCAACTGCAGGCCACAGATTTTCTACCAGTTTTGGAATCAGAGGATTGCAATGTCGCTACTGATAGGCTGGTAAAAATGGTCTCAGACGCAATTATATCACACACCATAAGCTTCAAAATATCCAGACGTAAAACGGCGTTGAAACCTTGGATAACTCCAGGGCTGATTCGCTGTATGAGAAATAGAGATAGGTTGCACACGAAATTTAAAAAAGATCCTAACAATAAAATAGCCAAAACCACATATACAAGGTATCGCAACTACCTTAACCAGCTGCTCCGTAAATTAAAAAGACAGTACGAGCGACATGAAATTAATAAAGCCAAAAATGCCAAAGAGATGTGGCAAGCTATCAATAAAATAGGCAACGTCAAAACACAGACACCTAACTCAAGCGAACTTGTCTCTCTAGCAGCTGTACCCCAGGATGCAGCAGAAATGGTTAACAGGTATTTTGTGGGTGTGGGTGAGTCATTAGCTCGAAAAATCCCCACTCCCGTGAACGGTGGTTCTCATGAAACATCCAACAGTCCTGTAAATTCAATGTCATTTAGAGAAACGGATGTCACGGAAGTGGTCACGATTATAAATTCCTTAAAAACTAAAAGTTCCATTGGAATAGACAACATATCTACTAAAATAATTAAGGAAAATAAAACTATTTTCGCTGGACTACTTACCCATATTTGCAATTTATCTCTTGACACAGGCCGTTTTCCAAATGCGTTTAAAACAGCGGTTGTCACTCCAATACATAAAAGTGGGGCAAAAGACGTCGTTAGCAATTATCGACCAATCTCTATCTTGCCGTCGTTTTCTAAAGTCCTTGAGCGTGTCATGAATGATAGATTGATGAATTATTTAGAGAGTTGTAACCTATTGTCAGAACATCAATTTGGCTTTCGAAAAAATAGATCTACTTCAGATGCGGTCTGTCGACTTACTAACCATGTGGCCGAGGTTTTGGATTCGGGAGACAAATGCCTTGCAATATTTCTAGATATTGCTAAGGCGTTTGATACCATCTCTCTACCCCTTTTGGCTAAAAAGTTGGAAGCTCTGGGAATCCGCGGACGTCAACTGGACCTTTTTACTGATTACCTCTCTGATCGAAGCCAATGTGTTCGGCTGGGTGGGACGATTAGCAGTCCCGAGAAGATAAATTGTGGCGTGCCCCAGGGCAGTATCGTTGGGCCGACGCTTTTCCTCGGTTATATCAACGATGTCTGTGACTTGCAGATTGATAAAGGCGAAATCATAACATTTGCAGATGACACGGCGCTTGTTTTTCGGGGTGAAACCTGGGAAGAGGTGTTTGGCTATGCTCAAATGGGATTCAACAGGGTGATTGCTTGCCTGAATCGGAATTCTCTGAGCTTAAATGCTGAAAAATCTAAGATAATAACCTTCTCCATACAAAGTAAAATGCAACCACCAACACTTCCGCAGCTCAACATCATAGCTCATTCAATGTTTGACAATCATTCTTGTTTGACAAACGTATGCTCTTGTGGAAAGCTTGAAAGAGTTGATAGCATTCGCTATCTCGGTATTATCATAGACAAGCAACTAAGTTTCCAACCTCATATAAAAGCTCTGTCCGGGAGAGTTCGAAAATTGATAGCTATCTTTAAAAATATAAGATACGTAGCGGACAAAAATGTATTGCGTACTACTTATTACGCTCTCTGCCAGTCGTTATTGATCTATTGTATTGAAGCGTGGGGCGACGCAGCTAAAACTCACCTATCAACCTTAGAAAAAGCCCAGAGAGCCATACTTAAGGTCAGCAACTTTCTTCCGTTTAGGTACCCCACATATCAACTATACAAAGATACTGGAGTGTTGACGGTCAGACAACTGTTTTTATTACGAATTATATTAAAACAGCACAGGTTGCTTCCGCAATCATTAGAAGAGAAGACAGGTACCACGAGTAAACGCCGTAAAGACAACATTTTTCCGATACCTAGATGTAAAACTTTTTTCAAACAACGATATTTTTGTTTCCTGGGTAGTTATATATACAATAAGGTATCCGGAAAACAAGATTTAGCTAAATTAAACCCGTATACTCTTAAAAAAACAGTTTCTGAAATGTTTCGTGAGATGTCATATCAAGAAACAGAGACTTTTTTCACAGTTTTAAAATTGCATTAAGCTAAAATATTTACAAAGATCCGAATAAATAGCACAAAAATGCACATGCACGTATAGGTACACACGCATACATTCAGACACACACAAATACACACACACACACACACACATACATATCTAGACGCAGCGGTAATGCTAACTAATTAATTTTAATTTTTAATTGTATTGTTTCATTTTATTTGATTTGTATTATTTTTTCGAAGTGACAAATATTAAAATATGTTTGTAAATCAACAAACCAGCGAGAGCACGAATATTCTGAAGCACAAGCTTAGGCTTAGTTCGGATATTCGAAGCTCAAAATTTTCATGTAGCGACTTCAGACCATTTGTAACTCTCAGCTTCATAATACATTATGTGGAAGTGTGAAATTAATACATACTATTACACATATCCTGAATTTCAGAATTTCAGAAGGCGTAAGAGACATTCGTCCCACATTTCAACTCCAATTTAATTCCCATACAGTTTGAAACTACAAAATTGCTTTACAAAACAAACATTTATTTGCTTCGTGCCTATACAGGGTTATTGGTAATCAGCCTGCATCCTTTTAAGGGGATGTTAGGTACATTCAATACGTCAACTTTTGTTCTAAAGTTTAAAAAAATATATTTTTTTTTTGCAAAATAAATAAAAAGTGCATATGCGCGGTCTAAAAGTATCGAACTCTTCGTAACAATTCGTAACGAGAGCGCGTACGCTCTTTAACGCGCAAAAAATGATGTACCGAAGTGAATAAACACTAAAAAGTCGCTAAACAGTACAAAAAAGGGCAACAAATACATTTTTTTTGGGTTATCTATTAAGTTTTAACGAAAGTTGTAGAACAAAAGTTGTTTGTTTAAATATACACAACATGCCCTTAAACGGATGCAGGCTGATTACCAGTAACCCTGTATACCTACAGAGTTTCATGGTTTTATCTTCAACGGTTGGGAACTTCCATATTGACATTCATCCCCCATTTCAACCCCAATTTCACCCCCGTACAGTTCGAAATTACGAAATTGATAGAACAAACATTTAGTTGCTTTGTGTCAAGTGTCTAGATACAGAGTTACATGGTTTTATCTTAAACGGTTGTGAACTTTCATATTGAACAAACATTTAATTGCTTTGTGTCAAGTGTCTAGATACAAAATTTGATATCTTCGAAAATGACGAATTTTCATACGACCGTTCATCCCTTGTTTCACCCTCTTAGGGGTTGAATTTCGCAAAGCCCCGTCTTAGCGAGCGCCTACGTGCTAAAAGGGACATGCAAAATTTCAGATTCCTAGCATTTGTAGTTTCTGAGATTCCTTGATGAGTGACCTTTCGCTTTTATCTTATATATATAATTCTCGTGTTACAGTGTTTGTTTCCTTACTCCTCCGAAACGGCTTTACTGATTTTAACCAAAATTTATATGCATATTCAGTAGGTCTGAGAATCGGCTACTAGCTATTTTTCATACCTTTATTTATATGGCAAAACAACGTTTGCGGGGTCAGCTAGTATAATATATAGATTAGTAAGACTAGATATAAAATAATCGTGTATGTGATCGTTCGCAGGTTTTGCGCTGGGTTCCGTGGAGGGCCGCGTAGCGATCCAGTATGTGAACCCGACGAACCCTAAAGACAACTTCACGTTCAAGTGCCACCGGTCGGCGGCCGCGGCCGGTAGCGGCGGCTGTCAGGTGAAATTAATTATAATTTAAATTATTCAATTTAGTATAGGCGAATAAGTGTTTTTTTTTTTTTGAAGTGGAAACTTCTTTAGGCGCGCTATAGACAGAATTTTCGTGGGCTGTGAAATGGATTCATCAATAGTCACGCTTGGATATGATAATGGATCGGATCGGATATGAAATCTTCGGGTAAACTCAGACTTCAGGGCAACAGAAACAGTAAAGAGTTTCGATTTCCTACCTCCAACAGCCCAGCGTTTATCTCCAGATACCAGGACAACAGAAATATAAAAGAGTTGCGTTTGCCCCTAGGTACCAGTACCAGGGCAACAACAAGTTTTCACTTCTATCGGCAGTTCCTATGACTGCCATTTTTTTTTTAACTTCTATAGGTTTACGCATGACCGCCATCTCGCCTGATGTCAAACGACGATGCGGTATAGGATTGAGCGTGTTTACCTAGAAAAAAAAATTGGCAGTCATAGGAACTGCCGATAGAAGTGAAAACATATAACTCAGAATTTGTTAGGTTACCTTGAAAACTACACGGGTGTAACCGGAGGGCGTGGCCTCGCCATCTTGGCGTGTCCATCTAGAAATGCGTCAGCATTTCCCTTTGGCTGATGCATTTCTAGATGGCCATGCCATGATGACCTGGCCACGCCCTTTCAGCATATCACATTGGCTGACTATATACTAAATTATATTTCTAGATGGCCATTAGCCATGGTCCCGAGTTTACCCGAAGCTTTCTTATCATACCCGAGCGTGACGAATGAATCCAATTCACAGCCCACGAAAAATCTGTCTAGGCGCGCCTAAAGAAGTTTTCACTTCAAAAACCGGTTCACTCTCGATTTGAAGGCACAAAGATTGTAACCATCGGGGAAGTGTGTGTCTTATACTGTATTATTGAAGTGAAAACTTTATTGACGCACCACAAACATATTTTTCGTGGAGTGTGAATTGAATTCTAGCGTCACGCTCGTGAATGATAAGAAAGCTTCGGGTAAACTCGGGACTATGGCCATGCTTATGACCACACCCTCCGGTTTCACCTGCGTAGTTTCCAAAGTAAGCTATCAAATTCTGAGTTAGAAGTATTCACTTTTATCGGCAGTTCCTATGACTGCCATTTTTCTTTGTTGAACGTTGATTTAGTTGGGCGTAGTATTCTTAGATATATTTTATGAAAATCGTCTCAAGATGGCCGCCGCTACAAAATGGCGGATTACCTATCATAGTTATATACAACTCCTTCAATATGGGATTGAAATGAAAAGGCTTGTCTAACTTCTCTCTTCAAAATCGTTCCCTCAATGCTGAGGATCGTGACTCCCTTTGACTTTGTCAATGAGCTGTCTCCATCGGTTGCGCTCATTTGCCTGGTGTAGTGCAGCGCTTACTGGTATTTCCAGATGTTCGGGTATCTGATCTGACCATCGTTTGGGACTTCGGCCTCTAGGCCTTTTACCTTCCGGTTTTCCGGTTGTCTAACTTAATACAATTAAATTATAACAAGTTTTAAATCCAAGATGACTGCTACCATAAATTATCGTAAATAATATATTTAGTGTAAGATATAGTAAATTCTTTACATTTTTATTTTAATTATGTTATATTATCTTCAGGATATCTACGCAGTGAACGACATAGCGTTCCACCCGGCGCACGGCACGCTCGCGACCGTAGGATCAGACGGGTCCTACTCGTTCTGGGACAAGGACGCGCGCACCAAGCTCAAGAGCTCGGAGGTGGTCGACCAGCCCATCACCAAGTGCGCGTTCAACCACAGCGGACAGATCTTCGCGTACGCCGTCGGATACGACTGGTCCAAGGTAACACACAATATACGAACTAAGTAAGACTTCTAAGATAAGATAAGTTACGGTGGTCTAGTCGGGAGAACGGCGGCTGCCGATCCGGAGACCCCGGGTTCAAACCCCACACGCACCACTGTCTTTTCGAAGTCATGTGCGTAATGCCGCTAACTTAAAACGGTGAAGGAAAACATCGTGAGGAAACCGACATGTACCTAGAATCTTTCGAAGTCATGTGTCATCCGCCAACCCGCACTGGGCCAGCGTGGTGGATTATGGCCTTAACTCTCTCCTTGCGAGAGAAGGCCCCGAGTCCCAGCAGTGGGAACGTTTAGTGGGCTGTTGATGTTGATGTTGAAGACTTCTAACTCTTCACCTTCACTAAATTGCTAGTAGATCTGCATGATCTAATACCACCTTGCCTGCTTTTTGAAGTGAAAACTTCTTTAGGCGCGCTATAGACAGAATTTTCGTGGGCTGTGAAATGGATTCATCAATCGTCACGCTTGGATATGATAATGGATCGGATCGGATATGAAATCTTCGGGTAAACTCGGTAAAAACGGCCAGGTAGGTACCAGGGTAACAGAAACAGTAAAGAGTTTCGATTACCTACCTCCAACAGCCCAGCGTTTATCTCCAGATACCAGGACAACAGAAATATAAAAGAGTTGCAATATTTTGTACAACTTCATTCCATCAGAATGTCCGAATCAGAGTCAGAATGTGTCGGAGGTGTCAAGCCTCCCAAGTATTTTGAAGTGAAAACTTCTTTTGGCGCTTTTAGACAGATTTTTCGTGGGGTGTGAATTGAATTCTAGCGTCACTGGCGTCACGCTCGGGTATGATAAGAAATCTTCGGATAAACTCGGGGCCACGCCCATTGGCCATCTAGAAATGCGTCAGCCAATGGGAAATGCTAACGCATTTCTAGATGGCCATGCCATGATGGTCAGGCCACGCCATCCGGTACACCCGTGTAGTTTCCAAAGTAGGCTTCAAATTCTGAGTTTTCACTTCTATCGGCAGTTCCTATGACTGCCAATTTTTTTTACTGCTTGTAGATCTAAAAAGTGTCCTAGGTGTCCTCTTAATGGTACAAAGGTACTTCAATTCTGGTTCACCTTATACGAAGCACAGGTTCACTCTTGTATGGAATGCTGTTCGCACCTTTGAGATGGATCGGCTAACAATCGTCTGGAGGCTCTGGAATTGATCTAGAGTCTAAATAGCTAGAGACGTGCCAAAAGGCTCATTCTTCTGCGAAAAAGACTTCATCGCATAATTGCTAGCTCATCTAGTTTTTATTGGATACATTTCGGAAAGTGTGCAACTGATCTGCATGATCCAACACCACCTTTATTCTTTTAACTGCTCGTAGCTCGAAAAAGCCATGTTTCATGGTTGACTTTTGGACGAAGAGTTTTCATTCTATTTTTGTGTTCGGAACGTCTAGGCTGTGGAAAGCGTTGCCTGAGTGGGTTTTTTCCGTCACATCTCTGTGTCTTCAAGTCGAGAGTGAAACGACTTCTTCTAGGTGAGCACGCTCCATCGTAGACCGCATCGTCGCTTATCATCAGGTGAGATGTCGGTCCTATAATAGTTCGTAGTTCCAAGCTCAAGAGTTCAGAGGTAGTCGACCAGCCCATCACCAAGTGCGCGTTCAACCACAGCGGACAGATCTTCGCGTACGCCGTCGGATACGACTGGTCCAACGTAACAAAAAAAAAAGAAAAGACTTCGCCAAGTTGCTAGCGCATCGAGTTTTTATCGGATAGATTTCAGATAGTGTGCAATTGATCTGCGTTGTTTAAAACCTTGGTCTTTTTCTTTTCAACTTCTCGTAGATCGAAAAAAATACGGTTTCATGGCTTACGTTCCAAAAACTTTGTGAGAACGTCTAATCGGTTCAAACTTAAGTCTGACTAGCCTCAAATACATCATGTAAAGAACGCGTGAATTGAATTTAAAAAAAAATGGCAGTCATAGGAACTTATAACTCAGAACTGCCGATAGAAGTGAAAACTTATAACTCAGAATTTAATAGCTCACTTTGAAAACTACGCGGATGAAACCGGAGGGCGTGGCCATAAGCATGAGAAATACTGACGCACTTCTAGATGCCCAGTGGCCATGGTCCCGATTTTACCCGAAGATTTGTATCATTCCCGAGCGTGACGCTAGAATTCAATTCACTTCTCACGAAAAATCTGTCTATGGAGCGCCAAAATAAGGTTTCACTTCAAGAATGTGCAACTACCAAGTTATGTTTTCATTTTAATATTAACAATTGTATGAAATGGTTTTAAAGTAATTTTAATTTGTTCTCCACAGGGGCACGAGCACTTCAATCCGCAGAAGAAGAACTTCATCTACCTGCGGCCGTGCTTCGACGAGCTGAAACCGAGGCCCACGTAGCCTTGCTGGCCGGCTCTCAACGATCTGCTCTTGCAGATATAGTACCCTTATATCTGCTCTTGCAGATGTAGTACCCTTGTATCTGCTCTTGCAGATATAGTACCCTTATATCGGCTCTTGCAGATATAGTTCCCTTATATCTACACTTGCAAATATAGTACCTTATATCGGCTCTTGCAGATGTAGTACCCTTATGTCTGCTCTTGCAGATATAGTACTCTTATATCGGCTCTTACAGATATAGTATCCTTATGTCTGCTCTTGCAGATATAGTACCCTTATGTCTGCACTTGCAGATATAGTACCCATAAGTCTACTCTTGCAGATATAGTACCCTTATATCTGCTCTTGCAGATATAGTACCCTTATATCTACTCTTGCAGATATAGTACCCTTATATCCGCTCTTGCAGATGTAGTACCCTTATATTCGCTCTTGCAGATGTAGTACCCTTATATCTGCACTTGCAGATTTAGTACCCTTATATCTGTTCTTGCAGATATAGTACCCTTATATCTATTCTCTCAGATATAGTACCCTTATATCTGCTCTTGCAGATATAGTACCCTTATATCTGCTCTTGCAGATATAGTACCCTTATATCTACTCTTGCAGATATAGTACCCTTATATCCGCTCTTGCAGATGTAGTACCCTTATATTCGCTCTTGCAGATGTAGTACCCTTATATCTGCACTTGCAGATTTAGTACCCTTATATCTGTTCTTGCAGATATAGTACCCTTATATCTATTCTCTCAGATATAGTACCCTTATATCTGCTCTTGCAGATATAGTACCCTTATATCTACTCTTGCAGATATAGTACCCTTATATCTGTTCTTGCAGATGTAGTACCCTTATATTCGCTCTTGCAGATGTAGTACCCTTATATCTGCACTTGCAGATTTAGTACCCTTATATCTGTTCTTGCAGATATAGTACCCTTATATCTATTCTCTCAGATATAGTACCCTTATATCTGCTCTTGCAGATATAGTACCCTTATATCTGCTCTTGCAGATATAGTGCCCTTAAATCTGCTCTTGTAGATATAGTACTTTGTATATCACGAAGCGACGCGAGATTTACTTGTGGTAACGATGTCCACACCAGGCGTGGTCCCGGCCTCGAATTTTGGAGGGGGTTACCAGACTACAGTCTCAGATTTTGGGATTTTTGAGATTTAAAAAACGCTTTACTAGTAGCGCCCCACGATTTTACCCGCGAAGTTGCCGTTCCAGTTATTTTCCCGCGCTAAAAAATTGTCTTTATGTACTATTTTGTTATTTTTTTAGGTTTTCTATTTATCGTATACGATTTTTTGGGGGTCATGCAAAATTTAAATCAGGAATACATAACAATAATTTACGTGCTATAATACTGCAAAATATACCTAACAACAAAAAGAGATGTGGTTAGCATTATGGCACGCCTTATCATACAATAAGTATATTGTACTAATAAAGGATACTTGACAACGTTTTAATATAAATCCTTTGAGCAAGTTCAATATGTTTATCGATTTTCGCAACCCAAGTGACATTGATATTTCTTTCCCTTTACCCTTCATTTGTTTTCACGGGCACATACTTACAGATGTTGTATATGTTTTCACGCACACATACTTAACGTGTTTTAAATTTGGTCATCATAAGTAAGTCGCGCGTCACTTCCTGAGGCAACACTGAGTACTGTAATGTAAACATTAAGCCTTATTTTGGAAGCAAATTTTAAGTAAGCGTGATAGATAATATGACTATTCAATTTATATCTAAGTGTTTCTTTGTATTATCTTCAAAATATAAAAATCTAGTATCATGGTGTTTGTTCCCAGTGAATTTTTCACTAAATCAACCAATATTCAAGAACATTTGCATTTATGTGTAATATGATCCTATTTTATAGATGGGATAGTTTTTATTCCGATTAATGGTCTCAATAATATACAATAAACTGTGTACTAATATTAATTGTTGTTATTGATCGTAAGTAACATAACTCTCGAACGGATGGCGCCTCAATAGGCTTTAAAGATTAGTTGTCTACCAAAAGTTGGGACGGGCTGCTAGTAAGTAGGTATATTATGTGTTATCTATCAGCTAAGTGGCTCCCATAGTACATGATTTGCTTAATTTTTTTTTTGTTAGTGTTGTGTGAAAAATGTCTTCTAAATAATGTAAGATTAAAAATTATTAAAAAAATATTTTTTTATATTTTTGTACTTTTGTATTTGTCTAAGCTCTTATTACAACATAAATATAAAATATATTTATTTTTCCCAAATAAAGTACAGTTATGTACGTTAACAGATTGCAGCATGAGATCAAGATTAGTACAGATAGTTTGAGGTACAGCAGGTCCCAAAATAGGCAAAGCCTGTATTTTAGGCCATAAAACAGGACTTTATCGCAATTTCAATTAACATCTAATTACCGCGACGTTTTCTAAGCGTTATAACCGTCGTAGGTCATGAGAAGACGAAGAAATTGTGGGTTCACTCGTTGGGACACGAGATTTTCATCTACCCTCATTTGGTGTTTAACCTCTTACGTGGCATGGGCTCACCGGTAGACCTTTTTTTTTTTAAATAAAGAGTGACGAGACGAGCAGGACATTTGCCTGATGGTAAGCAACATGCCTGCCACATAACAGCACAGTGACACGCAGCTATTGGAGCATGAAGAGCCCAAATCATTACCTAGCACTGCACTGCGCTCGTCACTCAAAGATCTACGTTGTTATATCTCTAAGCCCTGTAATTTCTCTGGAAACATTGCCCTTCAAACCGGAACACAGTAATGTTTGCACATCACTGCTTGGCGGTAGAATAACTGGCAAAGGTGTGGTACTTCCCCAGGCGGACTCTGCTAAGAGTCCTACCACTACATAAAAGTGTAGACCGCCGCGTTCCTGTTAATTTAAACCTAAACTCCTGTTGATTGAGTCGAAATTTGCTCAACGGGCCTTCTTCCCGAATTCATAAACATGCTAAAAGATAATTTAGATCGAGTAACTCCAGTGTGCTGTTTTCAAGATAAGTTCAAATCGTGAAAAACTACATTAATTTGTAAGCTTTATTTGTTTTTGTGCTTTATTTTGCAATAGATTAAGACAGGATAAATAAGGGTCTATATATTATGTACAGACTGTATACTTACACTTAGGACAGGGAAGATCACATTGTACTTTTAAAATTTGCTTTCAAAATGATAGATGAAAAATAATGTACAGTAATTTGGCTTTGAATTGCGTGCGACCGTTGTCACCTTGGATGAATTTTGAAAAAAAAGGAGCTATCCTTTTCATTTTCAAAATGTATTTTTGTACATTAACTATAGATTTCCTGATTTGGTCATACGGTACTTCTTACCTTTTTAGACAAGATGGCGGTCAAATGTAAAGCAGACTAAGATTTTTAAAAGCTTTTTGGAAAATAGATTTTAGGCTGAGTGTCCACAAAGGATTGGGAAAGCAGTGATGATGAAAGAAAATATACACCACAATAGGGTACCGGACTGGGTCAAAAATACACCATGTTAATTAGTCCGTCAGCTAGATCATGGAAAAATATTGAACACGTATTTTTTGTTTTTTCATAATATTAAAAATCGTCAAAGATATAGACCATCGAACTTCGAGAGTGGGGGGTCGCGATGTCACTCGTGAGTAAAAATCGTACTCACAAGTGACGTCACACGAAACTTCGAAGCGCTGTATCTTCGTCATTTTTTGTCTGTGAAACAGAAGAAAAAATACGTGTACAATATTTTTTGGCAATCTAACTAACGGGCTACTTAGTTTTTTTGAGGATTGTACCCTATTGGTAAAGTGACATTTACCATGAGTATACTAAAATCTACCACATATTTTATTTACATATTCAGAATGCGTAAATACCTGTCAAAGATTATTATCAAATTTGCCAATATTGTTTCATTATATAAGAAGAAAATTATGTCAATGTCATTAATTGACATAATGATTATGCTAATCATATTTTTGTAACAACATGGAACATCGGCGCCATCTTTGGTGAAATCTTTATCAACTAGATATTGGCTTTGCTTTAGAAGTTCTAGAGTGGACACTCAGCCTTACAGTTTATAACTTCAGTAAGATATCAACAAACTTGCCAAGCCAATACAAGCCTAAGTTTGAATGTAACAAGGTACCTTTCTATTTCAAGAAATAGGCACATACACCCCTTTTTTAGATTTATAAGTACTGTTTTAAACATAAAACCAAATCAGTCACTAGTTTGTCTAGTACCCTATATTTTAAGGCTGTTAAGAAATTAAAAATAATTCCATTTGATAACAAAGTTGTTTTATTTTTACTGTAACAAATGATAGATGTATAAAATATGTAAAATAAAAATGATAATTTAATTTGTAATATGTTGTAGTGGTAGGACTCTTGGCAGACTCCGCCTGGGGAAGGACCACACCTTTGCCAAATATTCTACCGCCAAGCAGTAATGTGCAAACATTACTGTGTTCCGGTCTGAAGGGCAATGTTTCCAGAGAAATTACAGGGCTTAGAGATATAACAACTTAGATCTCTGGGTGACGAGCGCAGTGCAGTGCTAGGTAATGATTTGGAATCTTCATGTTCCAATAGCTGCGTGTCACTGTGTTGTTATGTGGCAGGCATGTTGCTTACCATCAGGCACATGACTTGCTCGTCTTGTAACTCTATATTTAAAAAAAAATTATTAAATGACACTAATGCGGCACAATGTCACCTGTAAGCTACAGAAATAGTTATTACGCGTGTCGCGTGTCCGTGACGCGAGTCCATACGATTATACCTACCAAAATGCGCTCAATTCTACTAAAGAAGTTTTCTATCTCTTTTTGAAGTGAAAACTTCTTTAGGCGCGCCTAGACAGATTTTTTGTGGGCTGTGAATTGAATTCATTCGTCACGCTCGGGTATGATAAGAAAGCTTCTGGTAAACTCGGGACCATGGCTATTGGCCATCTAGAAATACGGCAGCCAATGGGAAATGCTGAAAGGGCGTGGACAGGCCATCATGGCATGGCCATCTAGAAACGCATCAGCCAATGGGAAATGCTGACGCATTTCTAGATGGCCATGCCAAGATGGCGAGGCCACGCCCTCCGGTTACACCCGTGTAGTTTCCAAGGTAAGCTATCAAATTCTGAGTTATAAGTTTTCACTTCTATCGGCAGTTCCTATGACTGCCATTTTTTTTTCTAAATATGTATGTATGAATATGATACTCCCTCACATAAGGTACCTGTACAGAAAAGGAGAATAAGAGAGACAGTTGATGTCAGAACTCCCAGTTGTCCCACGCACCATCACTGACTAACACTGCACATCACATCCTCAGCAACAGAGTGGTTTACAACCTGGAACAGGTTGCCTGAGGATGTTATTTTAGCAAAATCAGTGAACTCTTTCAAGAACAAACTGGACAAATGGATAGTAAAAGAAATCATTATAACAGACAATTATCTAGGTATATTTATTGGGTAAATGGGTAACTCACGTATAATAAGGTCGGTCAATCCGACCTTAATTCTTCCTTCCTTGCGACTGTGGCATAAGTTACGTAGGGGAAACACGGAGAAATGTGTCCACAAGACTCGCCGAGCACATACGCGCAATGAAAAATGTAGATGTTAACGGCTCTGCGGTGGCGGAGCATGCTTTCAGGTCGGACGCCCAACATTTTATTCGTTTCGATAAGGCGGAGGTCCTGGCACGGGAGAAGTTCTTTGTACCCCGTAAGGTCAGGAAGGCCATCGAAATCGATAAGCGTCCTACCTTAAATAGAGATGGAGGATGGCATGTGCCGCCCGCTTGGTAGTCGTGCCTACATAGTACTCGGCATTGTGTTCGTGATATGAGTGAAGACACAGTGAGCTCAGTGTGCTGCAACGTTCCCGACTCGCAGTTCACCAGTGACGATGAGTTCGAGTGTATTCCTGCGCGACCCTCTCGCACCCCCACAGCATCCGTTGAGCTTGCGTGCGAGCCGCGCCGCAGCCCGCAGTGCCAAACGGGCAGCCATCGAGCGCGTGCACTTTCCTTGAAAAAGGCCGCCGGACGCGACCGAAACTCGAGTCGGATTAACCGACCTCATTACACGTGATTTACCCGTTTACCCAATAATTAATTGTAATACTAAGATAATTACCTATAATTTGTCATTTCAACAGTGATATATAGGCATATCTAGGCTAGGCTAGGCTAATGCTGCTCGCCTAATAAATTGAAATAAAATAAATAAGCCCAATACCATACAATAAAACATCCCATACAATAAAAGAAATTTTCGCCGTTTATGGTACGGAACCTTTCGTGCGCGAGTCCCACTAGCACTTGACCGGTTTTTTTATCTATAGGTAATATGAAAGTATATATTTATACAGTTAATGTGAAGGGAAGCCTTTGCAAAGCAGCGTGACAAATTAGGGTAACAATATTATGGAACTGCTTGGTGTATAGCCCTAATGGCTTAGTTTGTAGTAAGTCTGCCTGCAGAGCCATTGGTTGTAGGTACCTAATTCACACCCAGTGCAAAATATTTGTATGATGAATACAAATATTTGTCGTTTCTATAATGTTTCTATTCATATTCTATAGTATGTACTATGGTACAAGCTTATTTTAATTTGGGGCTAGATGGTGAAAAATCTAAAAACACCAACACCAAGGGAATCGCAAAAATAACAAGCAAGTAAAACAAATATTTATATTATTTAAATTATAATTTTCTACATAACAAATGTAAAGAGCAGACGATCAGTGGTGTCCGTGATCATCACCACTGCTGAATGCCTTAGTGACGGCGACAGTGATGAGAGCGAGACCAAAGCCGAGGGGGAACCCGCGGAAGAAAGTCTTGTTGATGCGCTGCATCTTGCTGCCGAATCCTGGGTTATATCTCCATGCCTCATTCCTGTAATAACAGTTTATTGGATTTAAATATGAACTTATGAACCATAGCTGCTTAGTGGCTAGAACAAGCAATTTACAATTAGATAGTAGGTTCAAACCCCACCTGTACCTGGTGAGTATTTTCACGGTAAATGTACAAGTATGTCATCACCACTGCCTTTGTGAAGAAAAATGTGAAGAAACGGCCATGTTTCAAGATCAGTATCATCAACCAATGTGTACTGGGCCAACATGGTGATTTATAGTTTTGACCCTCCTTGTAAGTCTAATGCTACATTACAACTAATCCTTAAGGACTGAATATTTTCCACACAAAAATATACAATTATGTGCTTATTTACCTAGATACTTGACAGTAATATTTGCATGATACTGTTTGTCACATTACTTCATATAAAAATCTATATTCACCTGATCCAAGGATCCTTCAGACCCTTTTTTTCTAGAGCTTTTTGAAGTTCGTCTAGCTGCGGGATACCGTCAACAGTGAAGGAATTGTAAGGAGGCACCTTGTACGGCGGTCCGTGACCATGGCCACCCATGTCTGATGGAGTCTTACTGGAACAGAGAACAGGATAACAAAAACATAACCTGTACGAAGTTACATAATTATATTCTAATGGATCCTACTAAATAAATAACAGTCATCGTTTCTTTACCTATGATTTCTTTAGACTACTTCGCTAATTAGCGAATTCTTTTATTTGAAATTAAATAGTGTCGATTTCAGGACAAGCGTAAAACTATTTTTTTTTTAATGTCGAATTGTTGACTATGTTGACAGACTTTTGAAGTTTTGACAGTAGACATTGATGGATAGACACCGTGACACTGACAGACAACATGACGGCAGAAGAAACGGTGAAATCCAATAATTTGTGTTGCTATACTAGATGTTTTGAAAACAGTGGAAAACTATGTTTGTGTAAATGAACACGCGTGTATGTTTATTATTTACGTAGCTGTCATGACACCATTTTATAGTTCAATAAAGCGATTTATTTGATCGATTTAATTTACAATTTCACTAAAGTTAATGCCAATGCAGTTTTTGGAATATCAAAAGTCCAAACCTAGCACTGTATTGCGCTCGACATCCAGACTAATAATATGTTTTATGTTAAAGATGGTTGAGCGGAAGCTGGTACAGTTGTTAGACTGTTCTGTCCTATTCTGATACGATTATATTTATACAACACTTTAAAATAAAATACGTTTTAAAAGACACAATGTTTTCTATTCTTGTGAAAATACGATCGGGTTTTGTTTTTACAATATTGACATCACTCACAAAAAATACAAAGACAGACCGTTGAATAGGTTTCTACCTTTTTAAACAAAAAGTTCCATAACACTTTCCCTTATTAAATAGTCTGCTGATGGAGACGTGAGACCTAGAGCGTCTCGAAGAGGCGAGAAGGTCGGTCTGCACAGCTTTCGTGAGAATGTCGGCCACTTGAAGCGTGGTGCTGATCCTCTCTACTTTACAAGCACCTTCTGCAACTAGTTCTCTCACATAGAAGTGACGAATGCGAATGTGCTTGGTTCGTTTGTGAAATTCTGGGTTGTGGGCAAGACGAACTGCTGCTTCATTGTCCACACGTAATATTGGTGTCTCGGTGAGCACGGTCAGATCTTGAAGAACTTTTGTCAGCCAGATTATTTCTCTTCCAGCTTCGCTGGCCGCTACAAGTTCAGCTTCGGCAGTTGAGATCGCGACAGAGGCTTGTCTCTGGCTTACCCAAGAAATCGTTCCTCCTGAATAACGACAGACGACCCCTGTCGTTGATCGTCCAGTGTCTTGATCTCCGCCATGATCCGCATCGCTGAAGCCTTCAAGTACGCCGGGCAGATGCTGCGCCTTATATTTAATGCCGTAGGAGCATGTGCCTTTTATGTAGCGCATAATCCTCTTCACACGTAGCCAGTCTTCTCTGGAGGGCGATTCTAGTTTCCGAGAGGCGACTCCTACTGCATAAGCTATGTCGGGACGAGTTCCCACCATTAAATATGCTAAAGCGCCAACAGCCTCACGGTATGGAAATTTAGAATTTTCTACTCCACCTTTCCCTGCATGAGATGGCACTTCCATAGGCGTCGAAACGGGATTGCAATCAGTCATCCCAAATCGCTCCAGAACCTTCTTGGCGTAGGCTTCCTGAGTAATAAAAATTGAGCCGTCCTTTTCTCTGACAATTTGCAAGCCTAGATAGTATGATGCAGGCTTTGTGGTGATCTGCAGTCTCTGCTTTAGGTCACTTAAAAAGGTACTAGCCAATTTCTAGTCTGAGGCAGCTACCAACCCATCATCGACGTATAGGGCGATAAGTAGCTTCCTGCCGTTCGTCTCTTCTTTGATATAAAGGCAACAGTCAGTTTCGCTCTGTCTGAAGCCCATATTCAGCAAGATTTCTTCGAAACAAGAATTCCAGCACCTCGGAGTTTGCTTCAAACCGTAGAGGCTTTTGTTGAGCTTCCAGACTTTACCAGAGCCGTCAGCGTAGCCTTCCGGTTGTTGCACGTAAATTTCCTCTTGCAATTTTCCATTGAGAAACGCTGCGCAGACGTCAAACTGAGTTAGGTGCAGGTTTTCCTGTGCGGCAACACTCAATAGGGCTCGGATTGTTGCAAGGCGGGCGACAGGACTAAACGTCTGGTCGTAGTCCAGTCCTTTACGTTGCTTAAAGCCCTTTACGACAAGTCTCGACTTGTACTTGTCGACCGTTCCATCAGGATTCTTTTTAATCCGTAAAACCCATTTGCATGGAAGGGCTTTCCTGCCTTTAGGCAACTCTGTTGATGTCCACACATTGAGGTCTTTGAGGGATTTCATCTCGTTGTCCATTGCTTTGCGCCATTCCTCACGGTCGTCACGCTTTAATGCGTCAGAGTAGTTCGATGGATATGTCTCTGCAGCGCATATGAAGTCGTCATACCTCTGCGGTCTTCTGAGGACATCTCGGCCGCGTAGGTTGTAGCATGGCGGTGTAGGTTCAGCGTC
This sequence comes from Ectropis crepuscularia, assembly GCA_963693475.1. Taxonomy (NCBI): domain Eukaryota; kingdom Metazoa; phylum Arthropoda; class Insecta; order Lepidoptera; family Geometridae; genus Ectropis; species Ectropis crepuscularia. The sequence continues at coordinate 5,373,863 of OY856368.1, read as the reverse complement.
ATGAAATACCTCGTCGTCTTCTTGGCTGGGCACATGAACATATTCTTCCGCATGTTCTCCCTCGAGAATACGTTCATGTTGGTCGGAGCATGTCTGTTCTTCGTCAGACCGGTGAACTCCCTCGGTTTCGTTAGTATTTTGATCTTGATGGGATTCTGATGTGTCGGGCTCTTCCATGTCGTTTGTATTGTTTAGTGGCAATATGAAAGTATAGTCCCTCGTATTTGTGTCTATACTTTCAGTCGGTGGGATACTTTCCCTGATTGGAAGGGGCCTTTCATCAAAAATCACATCACGTGATCGGACGAGTTTATTACTTCCATCATCGATCCAAATTCGGTAACAATCCTCGTCGTATCCGACAAGTTTGCCTCTGGTCGCTTTCTTGTCCCATTTCTTACGTTTTTGTTTTGGAATGTGAACATACGCGGTGCATCCTACAATGCGTAGGTGCTTGATCACCGGTTTCTTTCCAAACCAAAGTTCATACGGAGATTTGTCGTTTGCTCTCGTCGGACCAGTTCTATTCAGGATGTAGGTAGGCCGCAGTGTTGATCAGCTCCGCCCAGAGCCTCTGAGGCAACGTCTCGTGTGCGTACATCATAGAACGGCCAGTTTCCAACAGAATTCGGTTTTCTCGCTCGCTAACTCCATTCTGCTCCGGCGTATACGGTGTGACGAGCCTTTGTTGAATTCCATGCGAATCTAGTAGTTTTCGAATGAACTTATTGTCAAATTCACCACCGCTGTCACTGAGTAGGCATTTAATTGGATGTCCGACAGTCTGGCACTGTTTGAGGACCAAGGTGAGTTTGTCCTTGACCTCCGATTTGTGTCGTAACATATGAACCATACGATAGCCTGTAAAGTCGTCTTTGAATAAAACGTAGTATTTGTATCTTGAGCAGCTCGGTTGGAAAGGTCCGCAAACGTCAGTATGTATCAGTTCTCCTGGCGCTGTAGCTCGAGATCTCGTACCGAATTTCAGTCTATGCGCTTTTCCATAAATACAACCTTCGCATGTATCCTTGTCAAGAGGGAGATCGAGGCCCAGTTCGCGTTTAACTGTGGCTTTTACATGCCTCTTGTTTTGATGCGCGAACCTTTCGTGAAAGAGTTGCATAGTGTCGGCGGTTGCATAGACTTCCGAGGGTGTTTGTGGTGGTATGTTTATAACGTCGAGTCGGTAAAGACCACCCTGCATTTGACGGTGTCCTATCAAACTCACCTTTCCATTAACAAAGGTGCATTCTTTGGTCTTAGAAGTAAATGAGCTGTTGGGATTTCGGTCATGCATCGCTAATACCGAGAATATTTTTTTATTTATGGCCGGAACGTACCAGACGTCTTTTAGGATAACGCGTTGTCGTTTTCCATCGATGTTACTTTCGAGCTCGACTGAGCCTTTTCCTTTGGCATCGACTGCATTGCCATTGGCGGTGGTCACAGTATGGGTAGTGTCGAAATATTCGAAATTCTGTAGTAAATCGGCCCGATTGGTGATATGGCTTGTCGCGCCATTATCTACGTACCAATTCTCGGTGTCTTTCTCAACAAGAAAAACCTCTGTGTGTTCTACGGACATTGTTACGGCATTTGCAGTGTTGGAGGTTGAGGTCGAGGGGTTGCTGCTTTTAGGAGGTTTGCCATCTCGGATCCACTTCTTGCAGTTTCGGACACGATGGCCGATACCCAAACAATAGTTGCATTTCAACTTTTTATCCTTATTCCTCTCACTGTACGGTGCGCTTGTAGTTATTAAGGCTTCTTCAGGCTGTGATACGGAATTAATACGGCGTGCACGTTCATAGGCGCATAGGTGGCTCGTCAAGCTTTCTATCGTACGGTCCACCTTTGGAATGAGTAGCCAGCTGCTTCTAAATGAAAAATAGGATTCATCCAGCGTATCAAGGACTTTATAAATCAGGAGCAGCTCAGGTAGTTCCTTGTGATTGTCCCTCATAAGTTCTTGATTGAGATCTGTCCATATATTTTTTTATTTTGACAGGAGTGTGGCTACGTCATCCGTCGGGTCCTTTTTGAAGCCAAAGAAACTCATGCAAAGATTGTAAGTTTTATCTTCATCACAGCCGTCGTAAAGGCGATGAAGTTCTAGCCATACATCACGAGCATGTCTAAAGCGCATTACCTTCCGTAGTGTGTCTTCCTTCATGTTGGTGGTCAGTATCAGAATAGCGCTTGCATCGGCTTTTTCGTAAAGCTCTAACTTCGCGTTGTAGGTATAAAGCTCGGCATCTCCAGCACCTGCGGCTGGTTCGGTGGGTCTTTGGAACGAGCCTTCGACTACCTCTAGTGCTTTTGGTACGGTGCGCAACATAGAGTAGACTTTATATTTCCATGTGTCCCAATTTGTTTTGCCATCTAAAAGACCGATTTGTAATTTTCCCATAATTTCCATTGTGCTTGGGTCCAATAACCTGTTAAAGATGGTTGAGCGGAAGCTGGTACAGTTGTTAGACTGTTCTGTCCTATTCTGATACGATTATATTTATACAACACTTTAAAATAAAATACGTTTTAAAAGACACAATGTTTTCTATTCCTGTGAAAATACGATCGGGTTTTGTTTTTACAATATTGACATCACTCACAAAAAATACAAAGACAGACCTTTGAATAGGTTTCTACCTTTTTAAACAAAAAGCTCCATAACATTTTATCCCCATACCATAAACTATACCAAAATATATGTATGCGCTGGTTCAAGCTTTGTTTAGTTTCACAAAATAAAATCAAGAATTACACATCAAATTTAGGCAACCAAAATGTAGGGTGGGACTTACGTGATGATGAGGCTCCTATACCTGCCGGCCGGCAGTGATACGACGACACGTTACACTAGGTTCTGTTTAACTTGATTACTGATCTGAATAGAATGGCCTCGGTGACTGAATGACGCCACCTTTTATACAATTATTTAGAATGAAGGGAGGAAGATTAAGATTAGAGGGTAGGAAAAAGGAACGGATATGTTGCCTGTATAATTCCCACAATAATGGCCAAAACATCCCCCCCGGCTTGACAGGCTTAAAGCCTTCAAAAGCAACATACTAATTAATTTAATTTCACATGAAATATTGCATTTCAAACCGCAGCACAAATAAATTTTATAACTGCTTGATGGTAGATTAACTAGCAAAGTTTTACTACCTAGTCTTTTCAATTATTCCACAAACATGTGAAAGTATTTCATAAAACCCGTAATAACGCGTTTAGAATCAATATTAAACACTTCTAGGATGGATCAGTGTTGTTGCTATTTATATATGAAATCCTCCTTTTACTTTTGCTTAGGTGGTGTTTGCGTCGAGACTTCGTAAGATTTGTACTGAATATCGATTGTGATGAGTAACTATTCTGTTACATTATTAACTTAGTCTTATATGTATTATAATTCCCAATATTTTAAAATTAAAAAAGACACTTTTTACACTATACTTTTTCCCTGAAAACGGGTAGGGTCTCTAAAGGGATTACACTGTTGAGAGTATAAATATGGTAGAGACAGATCTATCTGCATCTCGAACAATCGCCATCTAGTGCATCCGTTGGAACTATTTTTGTCTCGTCGGAAACTCCCTCATTGAAGAATTACTAATTAATGAGCCGTTTTCCGACGAGACAAAAAGATATGGTTTAATAAAACGATAATAGGGGGCGCTTGTAGGTCTTTTGGTTTGTTGTCAAAAGCGTTAGGCATAATGGGACTCAATTCATTCAATTTGCGAAAGCACGAGTTCTAGTAATAAATTATAAACTACTTTATCCATGTACGCATTTTATTCGAATGAAAACTATATCAAAACATCAAAATTTCAAAACAAATTAAAACAAATCGTAAACCTGATGAAAGACAAAATATATATTTTTTAAATTTATTCTTGGCTATGGATACTAATCCTTCAGCCGAGAGAGTATCTCTCTACTTAGTCTGTGGATAAAATATTGTCGTATCAGTGTTGCTATTTATATCTTTGAATTTTCCTTCTACTTTGGCTTAGTTGGTGTCTATTGCCTCGGGAGTTCTAAAGATTTTTACTGAAAAGGGATTGTGATCAGTAACGGTTTTTTATTACATGATCAACCTAATTAGCTATTTTTATTCCCAATATTTTAAAATTAAAAAAGATACTTTTTACACTATACTTTTTCCCTGAAAACGGGTAGGGTCTCTAAAGGGGTTACACTGTTGAGAGTATATGGTAGAGACAGATCTATCTGCATCTCGAACAATCGCCATCTAGTGCGTCCGTTGGAACTATTTTTGTCTCGTCGGAAACTCCCTCATTGGCACAATTTTGTGGTACCTCATTTCTACCACAAATATTTGTCCACGTTATTTCATGTGAAAATTCGTAAATTTAACTTTTTTTAATTTAATTGAGTTGAAATTAATAAGCATCGCGCTCAACGCATACAAAGTCACGGGGCATTAGCTAGTTACTAGTAACAACATCATTCTACGGCAAAGTGTTTCTAAATTATATTTTTGATTTTTGAGAAAGGTATCCCCAAAAGACAAGTGTAGAGTAGAGTCGTAGAGTGTAGCGAGTGGCAGTACTGAACACAAACAAAAATCAAGTTTATCAAAAAAACAAAACAAGTCCGGAGTCCGGCATCGCTGAACACTTGCGTTTGCGTGCTAAACGGATACTAATTCCAAATTCGATAAATAATAAATTGGTGCATTTAGCATTCAACCGTCCTTGTACCATTCAGAGTCCAATCTTCTGATAAATACAGAGCTTTTAATAAATTGTACGTTTTTGCGTTGCGCATAGTGAATTAAAAATAGCTCCTAAGTGAGTTCAGCAAAATCTACAAGACGCTTGAAGGGTTCATGACAGAAACTGGACATGCAAAACTAGAATAGGATACTGTATTATTGTAGGTATCTGCATAGTGCGGTGTGTGTTGTGGGTCTTTGTGTTGTGATGGCGAGACTGGAGTAATCCGCAACATGAGGAATCCCGGCAGCGTTGCGCTGCTGGTTTGTTTGGTGGTGGCGGCGTGTTATGCAGATAATATACCGCTCCCCGGCGACGATCACCACATCGGTAAGCTTTTAAATTTTAAACTCTACCGACAAACGATTTCTTACTCACATAAAATTTAAATAAGGAATTTTTTTGGTCATACATAAAAAAAAATTTAAAACCTGTTTGCGTGTTTGCCAAAATAGAAACATTTAAAAAGGAAAAAAGTAACTTTGCGAATATTTTCTGCAAGGGTAAATAAGGCGCGTAGCCGTGTCCCTGTGTCGAAAAATGCTTTAGTTATACATTAAATTGTTCTCATGAAAAATGTTTTTTTGAAATAATAAAGTACTTACCTAATTAATTACAAATATGTTGTAAAAAAATGTTTTTCAAATACGAAATTGGGATTTTCTCCTATATTTTTGTTTATTTTTTGTGACTGCCAGTAAATAGTTTTGTTGTTTTTGTCTCGATAAGTATTTGAGGCTTAGAAATGTGACTAACTGAAAAAAAAAAAAACAGAATAGGTAAGCCATTTTTTAAATTTCAATCAAAATTTAATGTTATTTGCAGTTGACCACAACTGCTACTTTAATTTTATGTACCACACACTCCTAATAAAACTAATGTCAACAGTTCAAATTCATTAATTCCATGTGTAACTGCAACAAAACTTAAATTAATACTCATCAAGTCAGCCTTTTAGAATGAATGCATCAGGACTATGCTATCATACCACTACAGCACAAGCAGCTTACTTTATTTTTCCACTGACTTGAGACTTTCTCTCGCAAATAGAGAATGAAGAGCTCAATCCATCAAGCTGACTGCATTAGCGGATAATGCCTGTCTTCCTAAGATGTTTTTCTAAGCACATACCAGACCATCACTATGTTTTACCCCCACTTTGAATTTCCAAAGGTAAGATGTTTTTCTAAGCACATACTTACCAGATTCATCAGATGACTTGTTTTTGTGAACTGTTTGGGATAGATTTTTAGAAATTCCTTGCGGATATTGCGACTGAGTCGGCGGCAAAAGCACAAAAGTTCAGTCATAAACTTAAAACTACTAAACTTTCTTATCATTTGTTTGCATTCGCACATTCGCAGCAATGAACATCATTTCGAAAAATGGCGAAAACAATGTTGATCTTTGTATATAATTTGGAGTTTCACATTCTACAGTTTCAACAATGTGGAAAAAATGTGAATTTATATTATTTCGGATATAGATACTTCCGGATACAGCGACGACATTTAAGTGGTCCCTCCGCCGTCGTTATAACTGAAATCTACTGTACTTCTTTAATTATTTAGAAGTATTAAGTGAACACATCCCTCCAATTGCCATAGATTCCTTAAACAAATTGGCAGTCATAGGAACTGCTATTACTTATAATAACTCAGAATTTGATAGCTTACTTTGGAACTACGCGGGTGTGGCCAATGGGAAACGCTGCCGCATTTCTAGATGGCCAATGGCCGTGGTCCGAAATTTACGAACATTTGTCATTCCTGAGCGTGATACTAGTACGACGAAACGAAGTAGAAAGAGAGAAGAAAAGTCGCGAGTTTTTTTTCGAAATTACGTTTTCGTTGAAAGTGAGTAGACGTCCTGGACTCTAATTTTGTACCTTGTACGAAAAAGATTACAAAGCCTTGAACATCGCTGTAAAGTGACGAATACGACGTTATTTTATTTGTTATCGGATACGTTTTGGAGAGTATTTATCTACTCTGTATGATCTCATACCACCTTTCCCTTTTTTATCGGACAGCCCGCAGCTTAAAAAAGCGACATCATTTCTTGACTCGAAAAGAAGCGGTTTGACTCCGCTTTCGTATTAAATTTATTTTTAGGAGTACTTACCTATGTCTTGCCTCAGATGATTTTTCCCGATGTAGGTATAGATTTTCTTGATCCTATTAAATTGAGAGTGCATCGGTTTCTTCTAGGTAAACACGCTCCATCATAGACTACGCCATCGCCAACATCGCTGCACTATGCCAGCGTGGTGGATTATCACCTTGACTCTCTTTTTGCGAGAAAAAGCCTCTAGTCACAGCAGTAGGACAGTCTATTAAATCAAGTACAGTCGTTCGACGAAGCCGTCTAGACGGGGCAATCGTGCGGGGCGTGCGGGGTGAGACGCGAGAAGCGCGCTCCAGCATTGCCTACATTACAATACTAGTATTGCAGGAGCGTATATAAGTTACGGTGGTCTAGTCGGGAGAACGGCGGCTGCCGATCCGGAGACCCCGGGTTCAAACCCCACACGCACCACTGTCTTTTCGAAGTCATGTGCGTAATGCCGCTAACTTAAAACGGTGAAGGAAAACATCGTGATGAAACCGACATGTACCTAGAATCTTTCGAAGTCATGTGTCATCCGCCAACCCGCACTGGGCCAGCGTGGTGGATTATGGTCTTAACTCTCTCCTTGCGAGAGAAGGCCCCGAGTCCCAGCAGTGCGAACGTTTAGTGGGCTGTTGATGTTGATGATGTTGATTGCAGGAGCGCGGTTCAGGGCTGACGTCTTCCGTATGTTTTAATTTTATTTCGATGCATCGCTTTTAAAGTTGCGACAACCCTACCCGTGTCTAGACATTATCGGCGTTTCTCCCAAGATCAAAGGCCATGAACTACAGGTAGTATTTCTATATACTGTGGCAGTAGTAACAAAAAAAAAATTGACAGTCATAGGAACTGCCGATAGAAGGGAAAACTTATAACTCAGAATTTGATAGCTTACCTTGGAAACTATACGGGTGTAACCGGTGGGCGTGGCGCGTGGAAATGCGTCAGCATTTCCCATTGGCTCACGCATTTCTAGATGGCCATGCCATGATGGCGAGGCCACGCCCTTTCAGCGTTTCCCATTGGCTGACGTATTTCTAGATGGCCAAAAGCCATGGTCCCGAGTTTACCCGAAGCTTTCTTATCATACCCGAGCGTGACGAATGATCGAATGAATTCAATTCACAGCCCACGAAAAATCTGTCTAGGCGCGCCTAAAGAAGTTTTCACTTCAAAAGTTGGCTGCTCATGATTGGTAGTTAAATTACGTTAGTATGCGAGGCCTTGACCAACGAGACCACGGACGATTCTCATACTCGCCACCACTTAAGGATGCAGTGTCCAAGGGCCAAGCCATCGTAATTATTATGAAAGGCTGTATCGGATTTCAACGAGTCGAGGATTAAGACCGCAAGTCATACGATCTGAGAGGCTCAAGTTACATGGCTTGGCGCCCTGGTTCACATTATATTAAAATGTAGAAAAGGATACCTGTCAGTATAGGACATACAGTATCGGGCAGTATAAAAAGATACTACCTACCACAGTTTTCTTTTTATACTGTCCTATACTGCAGGATATTTTTTTTAATAAAGAGTGACGAGACGAGCGTTACATGTGCCTGATAGTAAGCAAACATGCCTGCCACATGACAGCACAGTGACACGCAGCTATTGGAATATGATGAGTCCAAATCATTACACCGCATTGCGCTCGCCATCCAGAGATCTAAGTTGTTAATATCTCTAAACCCTGTAATTTCTCTGGAAACATTGCCCTTCAAACCGGAACACAGTAATGTTTGCACATTACTGCTAGGCGGTAGAATAATTGGCAAAGGTGTGGTCCTTCCCCAGGCGGACTCTGCCAAGAGTCCTACCACTACATAATTCTACAGATTTTTGTAGTTTACCTAAACTGCAGGATGTTCTACAGTTTACTATTTATGTAGTACCTATGTATAAAGCGGTAAATAAATATTTGTACACATCCGCACAATTTTGTGAATCGAAGTTGTTGAGTAACGCCGCTTTCGTAATAAGATCTAGGCTGTGGAACGCGTTGCCTGAGTGGGTTTTTCTTAATGGATAGAATAGGATTAAAGTTAAAGTTTTAAGATAGAAGCTTGAAACAACACATGATATTTCAGATGTTGTCCCAAACCTATACATTTTATCGAAATTGGTGGATCCGTTTTTGTAATATCTAACAACAAAAATAAAATATACACACACATCGATGTGTTTATTATTAATTTTATTAAAATTAGTGGACTGTGTGAGTTTAATTTTTAAAGTAAAGTCAAGTAAAGTGACCTTGCTTTTGAGAGTCAATTATTTCGTGGAGAGAAAATACGTCTACAAAATTTATTCCTCAAGAAATGGTAATACGATGAAGGCCATAAAGTAATATCTTAAGGATAAACAGGAGGGCGACGGACAGACAAATTGAGGCAATTTGCCCGATTGCGTATGCGCATGCGGGCGAGGCTTACATCGTGAATCAGTTGCGCGTACGCACCCCACTTGCCGGTCTGGGTAGGGATGCCATCATGCACTCCGGCAGTCTGTCTAGATGTAGACCACCGATTTAAACCAATACATTTTTTTTTAATTTAAGAGTGATGAGATGGTAAGCAACACGCCTGCCACATAACAGCACAGTGACACACAGGTATTGGACAATGAAGAGTCCAAATCATTACTAGGTAATGATGCTGCACTGCGCTCGTCACCCAGAGATCTAAGATGTTATATCTCTAAGCCCTGTAATTTCTCTGGAAACAATGCCCTTCAGACCGGAACACAGTAATATTTGCACATTACTGCTCGGCGGTAGAATAACTCTGCCAAAAGTCACCACTACAACTAAGTTCATAAGTAAAGCGTAAGCAGTTTACTAAATGTTCCTACTGCTGAGACTCGGGGCCTTCTCTCGCAAGGGGAGAGTCAAGCCCATAACCCACCACGCTGGGTCAGTGCGGGTAAGAAGCGGATATGTTTCGTCCATGCAAAGTGAAATAATAATGCAAAGTGAGTAAAACATACGGGTTTTTTGGGTTTAAGCCACGGATATTAGATATTATAATATGGTTTAAGCCGTGGTACCGTGGGAAACTAATATACCTAAAGAGCAAGCGATGAAACAAAATAAGTATGACAACCTTCTAAACGAATTAACAATATGCCTATGTAGTTAATTTATACACTGTAGAAGTAGGAGCGAGAGGTATACCAGCAAAATACCAAATACTCTATAACCCGCTGAAAGACCTTGGCTTGTCCAGAAATGCAGTAAGTTCTATACTAGAACGAGTATCTAAAGCTGCACTAATAGGTTCATATTGGATTTGGCTGGGCAGGGAGAGAAACACGAGTAGTGGAGAGTGTTGATGTACGTCAGAAAGGGGCTCCTTAAACCTACGCCCGTGTCACCGTGTGGACCGAACGGTGAATCCACGGAATGCTAAGAAGTTCCAAAAGCCTGCTCGTATGCTAGTACTATTTCATTACAGGACGGGTATTCAGGGAAAGCCGCACCGTTGGCAACCCTATGCGCAGTCAATCAAGAGTATTTACGTTCTGTGATTGCCCTGTGCGTCCGCTATGACGCCCGATGCTTGAACCAATTGAGATATTACTGAGCCACTGTTCTAAAACATTGTTTTCAGTGGCCCGCGCTTCTACCGCCTAACTAAATCGGATATCGCTTTGCTAATGCTGTCTCTATCATTTCAAGCGAAAAGAAAAGAGAGAGAAAGATCAAAGCGATGACATTTTTCGTTCCTCGTTCTTTTCTCTCTTTCGTTCTCATGCCACATGAGGCTTGTTTTTCAAGCTAGGATAGCAAGCTAGTGTTAGTAAGCTAGTAATTCTAGCTTCATCATCATGTGTTTCATCTCGGTTACATCCTTAGCTTTCGTTTTGGAGCCCAGCTTTCCTACTTTTACTTCTCCACTTCGCACGATCTTCGCCATCCTTCAGTGTGAAACCATTGGCACACAAATCATCCACGCACGTATAGTAATTGGGTACAATCCTCAAAAAAACTAAGTGGCCCGTAAGTTAGATTGCCAAAAAATATCGTACACGTATTTTTTCTTTTGTTTCACAAGCAAAAAATGACGAAGATACAGCGCTTCGAAGTTTCGTGTGACGTCACTTGTGAGTACGATTTTTACTCACGAGTGAAGTCGCGACCCCCCACTCTTGAAGTTTGATGGTCTATATCTTTGACGATTTTTAATAATATGAAAAAACAAAAAATACGTGTCCAATATTTTTCCATGATCTAGCTGACGGACTAGTTAGGATGGTGTATTTTTGACCCAGTCCGGTACCCTATTCTAGCTTCGTGTAGACAAAACTAGCGTTGCGTAGCGTTGTCTATATCTATACGAAGCTAGAAGTGCTAGCTTGCTAACACTAGTTTGCTACCCTAGCTTGAAAAACTAGCCTCGTGTAGCTTCTAGTATTTATTATGTTTTCTACACAAAAAAAAAATAGGAACTGTCGATAGAAGTGAAAACTTATAACTCAGAATTTGGTAGCACGCTTTGGAAACTACGCGGGTGAAACCGGAGGGCGTGACCATGAGCATGGCCATCTGGAAATGCTGACACATTTCTAGATGGCCAATGGGAATTACTGACGCATTTCTAGATGACCAATGGCCATGGTCCCGAGTTTACCTGAAGATTTCTTACCATTCCCGAGCGTGACTCTAGAATTCAATTCACAGCCCACGAAAAATCTGTAGCGCGCCAACAGAAGTTCTCACTTCAATATTTTGTACATATTTGTCTTAGGAAGCAAGGTATGTAGGTAAGTACGAATACTGCTGTCTCCATTTCCGTGTATGGGAAATTCAGTTCCTTTTAAGTTCTTTGTAGTGGTAGGACTCTTGGCAGAGTCCGCCTGGGGAAGTACCACACCTTTGCCAGTTATTCTACCGCCAAGCAGTATTGTGCAAACATTACCGTGTTCCGGTTTGAAGGGCAATGTTTCCAGAGAAATTACAGGGCTTGGAGATATAACAACTTAGATATCTGGGTGACGAGCGCAGTGCGGTGCTAGGTAATGATTTGAACTCTTTATATGTTCCAATAGCTGCGTGTCACTGTGTTGTTATGTGGCAGGCGTGTTGCTTATCATCAGGCACATGTCCTGCTCGTCTCGTCATTCTTTATTTAAAAAAAAAGTGCCTTTGGCGCACTGTTAAAATATCACATACGTTTATTAGCGTTACGCCACAGATCAGAAAATAGTTATGGTTACGCGACGTAAGTGGATTTGCCAGTCTTCGTATTTCGTCTACATTATTCTGCAAATGCCTTCATCGCCATCTAGAAACGCTGATGCATTCTAGATGTGGCCGATGGGAAATGCTGACGCGTTTCTAGATGGCCAATGCCAATGGTCCCGAGTTTATCCGAAGAATTCTTATCAGTCCCAAACGCTAGAATTAAATTCACAGCCCACGAAAAAGTAATCTTTGTATTATAGTAATTAAGCAAAAACTCATAAATATCACTATTATTTGGGAATATATAGATAAACGTATGACCTGTTGCGTTTTATGAATGATTTCGACTAAATTTATTAGTTATCTTAGCTAATTATCTACATAAAAGGCGTATCATTACACAGGTCAAGAGTGGTATTGTTATTCTGGATAATATACGATTGATGCCAAGCCGTGACGTATTCCTAGACGGTCAATAGCCATGGTCCCGAGTTTACCCGAAGCTTTCTTATCATATCCGAGCGTGACGAATCAATTCAATTCACAGCCCACGAAAAATCTGTCTTCTTCTTCGGGTAAACTCGGGACTATGGCTATTGACCATTTAGAAATAATAAATAAATAAATATTGGTGGACAATTCACACACAACACCATCTGACCCCAAACTAAGCAAAGCTTGTGTGATGGCGGTCAAATAGCTGATATAATACTTATATAGTTTTAAATACATACTTATAATACATAGAAACACCCAGACACAGTGCAAACATTTGAATTCATCACACAAATATTTGCACTGGGTGGGAATCGAACCCACGACCCTCAGCTTCGCAGGCAGAGCTACTACCAACTAAGCCACGAGGCCAGTCAAATGCGTCAGCCAATGGGAAATGCTGAAAGGGCGTGGCCTCGGCATCATGCCATGGCCATCTAGAAATGCATCAGCCAATAGGAAATGCTGACGCATTTCGAGATGGCCATCCCATAATTCCCAGGCCACGCCCTCCGGTTACACACGTGTAGTTTCCAAAGTAAGCTATCAAATTCTGAGTTATAAGTTTTCACTTCTATCGGCAGTTCCTATGACTGCCAATTTTTATATTTAAGCAGTGGACCTTCCGACGTTTGGAGTCATTTTATAGATATACATAAATAATTAATTCTTATCAACATTGTATTGTATTCAATTAAGTAGGTATAGTTAGATATTTAAATAATCATCTTATTTTTTCCATTTCTCCGTTCATTAGTCAATAAACAGAGAATAATCTCACATATAAGTGATAAACAGTTTAAGAACCCTAATTAAACAACAAAGATATTGTTTTAAATGTTTATTAAGAAAATACAAGTGTGAAAACAACATGGTTATTATACACTAGCTGATCCGTGCGCGCGTTGCTACGCCATCTATGGAAAATTGGTCGTACCAATTCAAATCTAGAACAAATTTTGGTTACCTTAGATTCTAATGACGTAACCTTTTTAAAGATAGACACATGCTGTCGTCAACGAAAGCTCTCAAAAAGCAATATATTTCCCGTGTTTGTTACATTTTTCATTCATGCTCGGCTCCTGTTGATAGTAGCGTAGTGTTAAATAGCCTATAGCCTTCCTCGATAAATGGACTATCCAACAGAAAAATAATCTTTCAATTCGTACCAGTACTTCCCGAGATCCTTGCGTTCAAACAAACAAACAATCAAATAAACTCCTCAGCTTTATAATATTAGTAGGTATACATTTTAAATAAATACACGGGTAACTCACGTATCATATAGTCAGTCTAGTCACAGTAAATACATAACTTATTATATAATATAATATTCTTTACTGTGGTCTAGTCCTCTAGTCCGACTCAATTTATCTCGTCCGCCGATCTAATTTTTTAAATAAAGAGTGACGAGACGAGCAGGTCATGTTCCTGATGGTAAACAACATGCCTACCACGTAACAACACAGTGACACGCAGCTATTGGAACATGAAGAATCCAAATCATTACCTAGAATTGCACTGCGCTCGTCATCCAGAGATCTAAGATGTTATATTTTTAAGCCCTGTAATTTCTCTGGAAACATTGCCTTTCAAACCGGAACACAGTAAAGTTTTGCACATTACTGCTTGGCGGTAGAATAACTGGCAAAGGTGTGGTACTTCCCCAGGCGGAGTCCTACCACTACTGATCTTTTCCTAGGAGAGTGCGCGCACGTGTTCGCAGCTCGTTCAGCACTCTTTCCCTGAAAATTCTCGAAAAAGATCGCCGGACGCGATCGAAACTTGCGTCGGACTGGACTGACCATATCAAACGTGAGTTACCCGTGTATTTAATTAAAAATACAAGTGGTTGCCGACAGCTTTGTTCACGTAGTTTTTTACAAGTTATTCTTGTTTTGGTGCGCTTAGGTAAAATTATCAGAGTGATATTTTTTACGACACGCGCGTAGGCATACATAACATAACCGAAAAACGGCATGATGAAATTGGCTGACGACTGTTTTATCAGAGTGAATCTTTACGATGAGCACGCACACCGACACTCAAATTCGACACACTGAATATATGTACTTTCTTTTAAAGTGACACTGGGCAGTTTGCCTCATTTGGTCTAAACAGCTTAGCCAATTTTGGGTTCACGCAGAAGGCTAACTTTTTGCGTGCGTGCGCGCTCACATATTATTTTTTATTTAGAAAAATACTATTATCGTGCAGAATTTTTGTATTATTTTATGATATAATGTAAACCTATATTTGCTATTCCTGACTTGATCAACTTATCTGCATTTTAAATTTCAATCCGCCGTTAGACCAACATACATAAGATGGTTTTGGCTCTGGTATTTTCTTCTATATTCATTTTCGCTTGAAATTACGAATACAAAGTGCAATTGCAAAGTGATAACCATTTCTGATTGATGTCATTGAGCAATTAACATCCAAACCAAAGTTTCTTTAGTGTAGCAATTAACATCCAAACCAAAGTTTCTTTAGTGTAGCAATTAACATCCAAACCAAAGTTTCTTTAGTGTAGCAATTAACATCCAAACCAAAGTTTCTTTAGTGTAGCAATTAACATCCAAACCAAATTTTCTTTAGTGTAGCAATTAACATCCAAACCAAAGTTTCTTTAGTGTAGCAATTAACATCCAAACCAGTTTCTTTAGTGTAGCAATTAACATCCAAACCAAAGTTTCTTTAGTGTAGCAATTAACATCCAAACCAAAGTTTCTTTAGTGTAGGTAGGTTAGTGTAGGTTCTCTTTGCAGAGTCGGCCTGGGTAGTCGAGGCTATCCGTTGCCAATCCCAACAAACTAGAATTCCACTTGGAAGAAAGGTCAGATTCATCAGAAAGAGATTCGATCCCACATTCTACTAATACCCTGCGCTTTTAGCTCTCTTTTAGCGCTTTAGCGATAAGGTCGCCAACTTGTCTCACAAGGTCACGGAAGCTAACTCACATAGGGACCTGAAGTTTATAACACTCTTCCCAAAATAGTTATATCTGCCCCAAGTTTCGGCAGCTTCAAAAACAAATTGAAGTCCTGGCTTATCGATCAAACTTTTTATAGTTACACCGAATTTTTAGAGAGTGATGGCAAAGTCCTATAAAAATGTATACAAAAATTTGACATGGGTCAGTACAATTGTTATTATAAAAACATATTATACTCATATAAGGTTTGACAGTTTTCTGTACAATAATTAGTATAATAGGGTCATTCCATCGTTTCGGGTGTTTCGTCAATTTTTTTTGTATTTCGTAATAATATTTTAATAATGAAAGTGTCATATTCTCTACGTTTTTAGTTGTTTTATCTAAATTATAAAATGGTTTTAGTATAGTATATCTAAACACGACATTATAAGTCGAAAAGTGGGCGTTCGGGTGTTACACGATTTTGCCTCATGTTCTGAGTATTTTACTAATATTTTTTTCGATTTTACTTTGTGTTCGGGTGTTACCGCGGTTTCGTTTCGGGTGTTACGAGTACGAAAATTAATGTTGTATATGGTGTTTTATTGGTCTCTAGGTACTACAAAACAAAAATATGACAAATAGAGATAATTACAACGAATTCTCTGTGGTAATAACTCATAAGGTTTATTAAAAAAAACGAGGGTCAAATAAACATAACTACAAAAACTCTTCTGTAAAGTTACTGCTAAATCACAAACTTCGTTAAAAAATGTAGTAATAATATTAAAAAAAAAAATTTAAACATATTAACCAATACATTTAAAATACTCTGTTTAGCTAAAAAAAAATTTTTTTTTGAACTTATTTTTCACATTTTACCAATTATGTTTGACATTTCAATAAATTTCTTAAATTAAATAATATGACTGCTTTTTCGACAGTGGCTTTAGAGGGCTGTCGAAAACCCTTAGAAAATAATAATAATTGTATTCTTCAATCAAAAAACTTAGTTATATTGGCTTATAAAAAAAGTTGTAACACCCGAAACGTTTCGGGTGTTACAGTTTTCAATCAAGAAAAAAATATAAGATATAATATACAATATACAATATTTTATATATATAGATATATATAAAATATAATATACTTATCAAATTAATTGCATGTTCAGATATTAGTTAGTATTTTGAATTATTACAGTCACGCCCTTACTTTTACTAAATATCACTATCCTAATCAATCTGCAAGATATAAAAATAAAACGATTACCTGATTTTTCGTTTCGGGTGTTACATTGCCCAAGTAACAAGAAAACATACTTATATCCTGATAATTATATATTTTTTCGGGACTATTACGCAGTCCTCCAACACTACGATAAATTACCTGAAATCACAACGTGGCAAAATCACTGATAGATCGACAGTTATATATTTTATTTCGTATTTCCAAAAGTTAGAGGCACTATGGTCACTCAGACAGTTCGCTTGAGTACAGACTTTAAAATCTAATTAATTAAAAAATTACGCATTTCTTCTAGATTTTTTTGCAGCACGTTATAATTTGGAGTGTTTTCTGTCAAATTTCATCAAATTTAATGCCAAAAGAAGATATTTATGTTCAGTAGCGTTTGTCATGGAATGAGCCAATACAGTAAAATAGTCATTTCAAACTTTGAAAATGTATACAATTTGTATGCTCTTTCTTTTGTTTTTATTTATTATTTACTGACGTGTAAATTGTACATTTATACATTTACATTTATAGTACATTTATGAATAAAGTACTTTGACTTAGCACTAGTTTTAAATTTATCGTCAATAGACACACGCTGTCACGCAACGAAAGCTCGCAAAAAGCATATTTTTTCCCGTTTTTGTAAAATTTTTCATTTATGCTACGCTCCTGTTGATAGTAGCGTAATGTTATAAAACCTATAATAAACCTTCCTCGATAAATGGACTACCCAACAGAGAAAGAATCTTTCAATTCGAACCAGTAGTTCCCGAGATCCTTGCGTTCAAACAACCAAACTCTTCACCTTTGTAATATTAGTATAAATTATTTTTGTGTATCTTATTATTTTGGTGTGTCAATAAAGTGTCTATCTCTCTTACGATTGTTTTCGGTTTTTATTAAGGTTTTCGTCACTAGGCGACCAGGGGATCGGGCATTTAATCCGTATTCGGGATACTTCGTTAGACGGTATACGTTTTCTCGTAACAGCTCGGAACTCGTGTTCATTCTTTGTGGCATCACAGTAGATGATCACTAGGGGATCTACCGCTTAACGAAAACTGTCTTAGCTTTAATATTGCTGTCCTTTTTCTTCTCGCTTGAAAAGAAAGAGATGGCGATATCAAACCCAAAGCCGATTTAGTAGGCGGCAGGTTCCCAGTTAACGGATTCCATGTAATAAAATATTTAGTTACTGACTGACTGATATTTATGTTGATAGGTGCATATAGCCGCCTATGGGCAATTAAACAAAGGATAGTAAGTGAACAGTGAATGAGTGTTCGATAATGCATGAGAGAGTCACGCGGCCCCGACCTTAGATAGGGCTTATCTTGAGTTAGCGACGTTATTTGATGCCTTGAATACATACTGCATCGGGCGGTCCATCTTGAACTTAGTCTAATATTACTTGACCTAGGATTCGTAACGATTATTCAATAATCAGATGCCAAACAATTTTGGCTATTTGAGATAAAATCAAACATGAATTGACCTTCGAATACGGAGCGTAGTAACTACTACAAGGGTCAAGTTACAGTAGCCTGTTTGATCCTGAAAAAAAAAGCATCTGAACGTCAAGCATCATACATCAATAAAAGGAGATTATCATTGTGCTCCGCTTTCTTGCCCCAAACGCCATATTCAGGGCCTGATTAACCCTTAGGCTAATTAGGCTGCAGCCTAGGGCGGGAGGATCTGGAGGGGCGCGCTGAAATCATCTGGACTTGTCGAAGGGACAGTTCGGGTTTCAGAAAGACCTCTCCACGACCGACGCCGTTCGTCCGAAGGTTCGTATTGCTTACGGTGTCTCCTAACATAGTAAACGCGTTCTACATCCTAATCCACCACACCACAACCACAACGGAAGTGCTGGGGTACCCCAATATCTATGGCGCATCGTAAGAGACTACCTCCTTCACAGAGAGGTGGTGTCCCCAACAATAGAAAAGGAGGGAGCTTATTCTCATGTCACGTGGGGTTCGACAGGAGTTTGCTCTTACGCTACCCCTGTGGCACTTCGGTTGTTCGGTTACAAATAAGCAGCGCTACCTTTTTTTTCTATCGCGTATAGGTTCGCGTTTGACCACCAACTCGCCTGATGGTAAGCGAAGGTGTGGTCGAAGATGACGCACGTTGACCTAGAAAGTACCTATTCACTCTGCCCTTGAAAAGTTTGTATCTCTCAGGGAACAAGGAGGCCAGCAACTTATACCACTCTAAAGCTGTACGTACGAGAAAAGTGGATTCAAACCGTTTTGTACGGATTTTGGGAATATCCACAGTATATGGGTGGTAGTAGGCCGACTTCAGACTTGCGAACTGCGTTGCATCGGTGTCGTTTATTATGCCAACAGCACGCTGGTTATTGTGAGAGGGGCGGAGGTTTCACGAGGTGGCGGTGCTGGCGACAGTGGTAGCCAGGATTAGGAGCATCGGCCTAGAGGTGTTTTTTCATTAGTTGGAGGCCATCTGTTTCCGTGGTTTCTGACGGACACCTTCATCTGCACCTGCAAGCTCTAGCCTCTAATATTGTGGTGTGTGGCGTGTCTGTCGCTGGCAAGCTGACACTGTAAGATTTTGGTATTTGACATAAGATCAGCTGACCAGATACGTGCCATCGTTGGCGTATCGCAATGCACATCCGTCAGACCATATTTCAAAGAGCTTGGCATACTTACGTTACCTGCTATATTGATATACCAGGTGGCTGTGTATGTCAGAAATAATCTAGAATCATACAATACGCGAGGAGAGAGACATTCTCGAAACATACGTAACGCGGACAAGCTGGATGTCATATCACACTCTCTCACAAGGTCACGGAAGCTAACTCACATTATGGGACCTGAAGTTTATAACACTCTTCCCAAAATAGTTATATCTGCCCCAAGTTTCGGCAGCTTCAAAAACAAATTAAAGTGCTGGCTTATCGATCAAACTTTTTAAAGTTACACCGAATTTTTAGAGAGTGATGGCAAAGTCCTATAAAAATGTATACAAAAATTTGACATGGGTCAGTACAATTGTTATAAAAACATATTATACTCACATAATGCTTGACAGTTTTCTGTACAATAATTATTATAATACAGTAAAGTAGTCATTTCAAACTTTGAAAATGTATACAATTTGTATGCTCTTTCGTTTGTTTTTATTTTTTATTTATTGACGTGTAAATTGTACATTTATGAATAAAGTACTTTGACTTTGACTATCTCTATAATATCAAACGAAAAGAAAAGAGATAGCAATACCAAAGCTAAAACTTTTAAAGCTAAACACTTTACGTTTGGCGGTAGACCCTCTGGTGGGGGCGCGTCCTCATTATAAGCCTAGGGCGGTCAGAACTCTTAATCAGGCACTGGCCATATTACCGTCTTGAGCTTTCTTACCCCAAACACCCTCTATAAGTACTAATATTATAAAGCTGAAGAGTTTGTTTGTTTGTTTGAACGCAAGGTTCTCTGGAACTACTGGTCCGAATTGAACGATTCTTTCTTTGTAGGATAGTCAATTTATCGATGAAGGCTATAGGCTATTTAACAATACGCTACTATCAACAGGAGCCGAGCAGGAATGAAAAATGTAACAAAAACGGGAAAAAATATTGCTTTTTGAGAGCTTTCGTTGCGTGACAGCATATGTCATATTTTAAAGGTTGCGTCATTAGAACCTAAAGTAACCGAATTTGTTCAAAATTTGAATTGGTACGATCGATTTTCGATAGATGGCGTAGCAACGCGCGCGCGTTCAGCTAGTAATATATATAAGTAAACGTGTTCTGCTTTCTTGCCCCAAACGCCATATTACCATCTTGAGCTTTCTTACCCCAAACACCATATATATACGAGTAACTGTGTCCCGCGTTCTTGCCCCAAACATCATATCATCGTGTCGAGCGTTCTTTTCCCAAAGCCATATTATTGTCTCAAGATTTCTTACCCTAAGCGCCATATTATTGTGCACCGCTTTCTTGCCCCAAACGTTATAATATTGTTTTGAGACACCTAATCATCGCGTCGAGCGTTCTTATTGTCCCATTTTTACACCCATAGATGATTAAACCAGTATCTGTGAGATTTTGTAGGACCCTTTCTATGTACTTATATCTATTAAATTTTGTATAATATCTCTTATCTTAACCCCACCGACGCCGGAGCCGAGACACATTCCTCTGTCTCCCATTGCGCTTAATGTGCGTCCGTCCATCACTATCTCGTTTAGGGACTCTACTTTGTAATACGCACTGATAACGCCTTCATTATAATGACTTCCATTACAACAATATACAGACATGTTCGCATCTTTGAGATGGGTTGGCTAAAAAAATATAGAGGAAAGTCAAATCACATCAAAATATTTGTGCTATACACGTGTATCCAGTATAACCTATTTTAAAGCGAAAATTTCTGACTATGTACGAATGTTTGTTAGTAGTAGTGGCAGGACTCTTTGCAGAGTCCGTCTGGGGAAGTACCCCACCTCTGCCAGTTATTCTACCGCCAAGCAGTAATGTGCAAACATTACTGTGTTCCGGTTTGAAGGGCAATGTTTCCAGTGAGATTACAGTGCATAGAGATAAGACATCTTATATCACTGGGTGACGAGCGCAGTACAATACTAGGTAATTATTTGGACTCTTCGTGTTCCAATAGCTGCGCGTCATTGTGCTGTTATGTGGCAGGCATGTTGCTTACCATCAGGCGCTTGTCAAGCTCGTCTCGTCGCTCTATTCTATAAAAAAATCAAATTGGCAGTCATAGGAACTGCCGATAGAAGTGAAAAACTTGCTGTTGCCCTGGTACTGGTACCTAGGGGGCAAACGCAACTCCTTACTGTTTCTGTTGCCCTGGTACCTACCTGGCCGTTTTTACCGAGTTTACCCGAAGATTTCATATCCGATCCGATCCATTATCATTTCCAAGCGTGACGATTGATGAATCCATTTCACAGCCCACGAAAATTCTGTCTATAGCGCGCCTAAAGAAGTTTTCACTTCAAAAAACTCTTTCATGCAAATGATTAAATTTGGTTCGTAGTTAGTAAATGGTCTTGAACATAGACTCTTCTGTCCCGGAAAAATAACGGGTTCGGAATGTTTTGTTTGATTGTTTGTTGCTCAAATACGTCGCAACGGGAACTGAACTGATCGGGTTGAAATTCGGAAAACAGATTATAGCCTGAAATAGTGGATACTTTTCGTTGCGTGAAAATTACAGAAATACGAACTATGCCAGTAAAAACCGCACTCTACCGATGCGTTTACGAATACGGCCATTTAAAACATCAATTTTCCATCTATTTCGCTTTGTTTAAGTATTTATCCAAATATACAAATCGTTTTGTTAGGCATAGTGAAAATTTCGAAAGGTCACAGTCCAGGGTTAACGAGTTTTTTGTGCGTGTTGCTATGCAAAGACTTTAAATACAAATCCTCATAATTAAAACCATGTAGGTTTTAAACATATTTGACGTACTACGAAAAGTAATGGGGTTCTTTGGTAAACGGGACTTCGGAAAGAAGAGTAGAGTAGAGTTTTTGACGTGATAACGTCTTACAATTCGATGAAGCCGGCTGCACGCCCGCAAAACATGACGTCATGTGCCGTTACCGCCGTTACCTCGCCGTATGACGTCGGCAGTACCATTCCATCAGTATTTTCTTAAGACGTTGTCACGTTCAACTATCGTCAGTAAACCGACTTTACAGACAACCATTTTTTGTTGTTGTAGTAGGACTCTTAGCAGAGCCCGCCTGGGGAAGTACCACACCTTTGCCAGTTATTCTACCGCCAAGCAGTAATGTGCAAACATTACTGTGTTCCGGTTTGAAGGGCAATGTTTCCAGAGAAATTACAGGGCTTAGAGATATAACATCTTAGATCTCTGGGTGACGAGCGCAGTGCCGTGCTAGGTAATGATTTGGACTCTTCATGTTCCAATAGCTGCGTGTCACTGTGCTGTTATGTGGCAGGCATGTTGCTTACCAGCAGGCACATGTCCTGCTCGTCTCGTCACTCTTTATTTAAAAAATAAAAAAAGATGAAAACGACGTCGGGAGAACAGCGACTACCGATCAGGAAACCCTGGTTCGAATCCCACGCGCACCAGTCTTTTCGAAGTCATGTGCGTAATGCTTAAAACTTTTCTATCGGACTGCTTGTAGGTCGAGAAAGCGACATCGTTTCATGGTTGATGTTCCAAAGACACGAACAAAGAGGTTTGACTCTACTTCTGTGAACGTTTAGGTTGTGGAATGAGCTATGAGTGAATTCCCCGATAGTTATAATCTTGGTGTCTTCAAGTCGAGAGTGAATCCGTTTCTTCTAGGTAAGCACGCTTCATCGTAGGCCGCATCGTCGCTTAACATCAGGTGAGATGGCGGTTAAGACGGTCAAGTGTAAACATATTTAATTAAAAAAAAAACATTGGCAGTCATAGGAACTGCCGTTTGAAGTGAAAACTTATAACTCATGGCCAGGCCACGCCCTTTCAGCATTTCCTATTGGCTGACGCATTTCTAGATGGCCAATGGTTATGCTCCGCAGTTTACCCGAAGATTTCTTATCATACCCGAGCGTGACGCTAGAATTAATTAACATCCCACGAAAAATCTGTCTAGGCGCGCAAAAAGAAGTATTTACTTTAAAAAAAAACTTAAAAACGGCGAAGGAACATCATGAGGAAGTCGGAATGTTTCAAGATATTTTCTAGATCATGCATCGTCCACCAAACTGTACTGGGCCAGTGGTGGATTATGACTGACTCTTTTTTTTACCTTTTATAGGTTTACACTTGACCACCATCTCGCCTGATGTTAAGCGACGATGCGGTCTAAGATGGAGCGTGCTTACCTAGAAAAATACCGATAAACTCTCGATTTGAAAACACAAAGATTGTGGTTGATGTGTGAAGACCGCTGGTTGCTCTGTCGGCGTGTTCTAATGGGGCGTTTTCCAGATGAAGATAGACTTGTCAAAGACAGTTCCCAATTTCACCATAAGTGGCGCCAATGTATCATTTTGTTAGAGAAATTTCACAAAAACAAACAGTGTTGCCACACTTGGCAAAATTTTGAACTATTTTTGACAAGTCTATCTTCATCTCGAAAACGCCCCATTGCTAAGCGAGTGTTATTTCATAGCTCTTGTCGCTCAGCGACAAACTAGTGAAGCGAGTGCTCGCCGGCAGTGTGAACAGTCAGCGATCAATTATTTGTAAATGCATCTCTTTTATTTACACGAAATGTATATCTATTGTACGTTTCTTGAGCGAGAAAATAGTCGATAGTTAGGTACACGTTTTCTCGCCGGTAGTGGGACAACTGCCTAATTCTAGCTCCACTCGTTACTCGTTCATCATTGGCAGTGAGACAACTGCCTAAGGTCCTACCACTACTTTTCGTGTTCCATTGTTATTGTGGTGCGGTACTGACTATATTGGTGTTTTGTCGCAGATGAGGTGTCGGAGGCGGTGGAAGGTGCGGGGGGTGAGGCGTGCGGCGCGGGGCAGTGGCGGTGCGCGGACGGTCTGCGCTGCGTGCCCGCTGCGTGGCGGTGCGACGGCCGTGCGCATTGTCTCGACGCTTCTGACGAGATCGATTGCAGTTAGTACTCATTATATTGTTTTTGTAAACTGTTTTAGCTGCGTTGAGAGTCTTAGTAGAGAGAAACCTCATGGGTTGTAGCCGAGTTAAACAAGCACTTTTTTGTAGGGCTGAGTCCTATGCGTTCGTGTCACTGACACGTTTATGTAGCAGCGTAGCGTTGGGGTGGAGCAAGACGTGCGCGTTATACGCTTTTTGGGTAGGTTCATCCGCAGGCTGTTGATACCAAGTCCATGAATACTGTGCCGTGTTGCTATCCATAGGAGGATAGGCATAAGTTCAACAGTAGATTGCTGTTAGATGAGAATGATGATGATGACGTGACGTTGATTGCCGGCTGGTATTTTTTTAAAATAAAGAGTGACAAGACAAGACTAGTGATGGAAAGCAACATGTTTGCCACATGACAGCACAGTGACACGCAGCTATTGGAATATGAAGAGACCAAATCATTACCTAGCACTGCACTGCGCTCGCCACCCAGAGATCTAAGTTGTCATATCTCTATGCCCTGTAATTTATCTGGAAACATTGGTCTTCAACCCGGAACACAGTAATGTTTGCACATTACGGCTAGGCGGTAGAATAACTGGCAAAGGTGTGGTCCTTCCCCAGGCGGACTCCGCCATGAGTCCTACCACTAGTTGGTCTGTCTATCAAAATTGACACTCAGGAATATTCTGGAATTTCAAAAATATATCCTTTATTTCAGCATGGAACACGACATGCGGCGCGGGCCAGTTCCGCTGCGCCATAAGCGGTCGCTGCATCGCGTCAGCGTGGCGCTGCGACGGGGACCCGGACTGCGGGCCCCGAGACAACTCCGACGAGGAGCCCTACATGTGCGAGCGGGACTTCGACTGCGGCCCGGCGGCTGCTAGGTGCGCCACGCCGCAAGACGGACTATTCTCCTGTGTTCCTGTCTACCAGTTCTGTGACGGAGTCCGACATTGCTTGGACCGCAGTGACGAGTGGGACATCTGTGATAACTGTTAGTATACCAACTATTTGATCCTCTAGGAAAACAAACCTTTACTTCTAGGTATTAGATCCTGTAAGAAAACATAGCAGACGGGGGGTTTCTTGTATGTCACGTTGGGTAGTGACGCTGGAAGTATCATATTCTGCTATTTCTGCAAAAAAAACAGTGCTGTCCCTAGTTATTCCTTTCAAGGCAGTATCTAGGAAGTGATCTGTAGATACTCTCGTTCTCGAGATATCTTCGACAAAAGACCCCTTCATGTGCGAGCGGGACTTCGACTGCGGCCCGGGCTGCTAGGTGCGCCACGCCGCAAGATGGACTCTTCTCCTGTGTTCCTGTCTACCAGTTCTGTGATGGAGTCCGACATTGCTTGGACCGCAGTGACGAGTGGGACATCTGTGATAACTGTTAGTACCTTTGAATTCCTCACTACTAGCTATTAGATCATGTAAGAAAACTGAACAGGTGGGGGTTTCTTGTTTGTCACATTGCGCTGGAAGTATCATATTCTGGGTCCCAAACAGTGCTATTCATAGCTGTTGCTTTCGAGGCAGTAGCTGTAGATACTCAATCCCATGGAAACTGTCGTTCTCGAGATATCTTCGACAAAATACCCCTTCATGTGCGAGCGGGCCTTCGACTGCGGCCCGGCGGCTGCCAGATGCGCAGACGCAACACGGACTCTTCTCCGGTGTTCCTGTCTACCAGTTCTGCGATGGAGTTCGGCATTGCATGCACCGCAGTGACACCTGTGATAACTTTTAGTATAACAGCTATTTGATCCTCTAGGAAAACAAACCTTTGAATTCCTCATGACTGGATATTGGATCCTGTAAGGAAACATAGCAGATGGGGGTTTCTTGTATGTCACGTTGGGTAGTGACGCTGGAAGTATAATATTCTGCTATTTCTGCTAAAAACAGTGCTATCCGTAGCTGTTCCTTTCAAGACAGTATCTAGGGAGTGATCTGTAGATACTGTCGTTCTTGAGATAGACCCTTTCATGTGCGAGCGGGACTTCGACTGCGGCCCGGCGGCTGCCAGATGCGCCACGCCGCAAGATGGACTGTTCTCCTGTTTACCAGTTCTGTGATGGGGTCCGATATTGTTTGGACCGCAGTGACGAGTGGGAATAACTGTTAGTACCTTTGAAATCCTCACTACACCTATTTGGTCCTGTAGGAGAACAGACCTTGTAATTCCTCATTCTCAACTATTTTATCCTGTATTTTATCCAGTTGACCATGACTTCAATAATAATGAAGGTAGATCGTGACTAAGTCCGACTGTTAAAGTTATCAAAATGAATTTAAATTAGAAGACCTTACCTGTATTTGTATTGCAGTTACGTCAGCCATGTGTGCCGGTTTACACTGCGAGTTGGGCTGCCGGCCGACTCACGCCGGTCCGGCCTGCTACTGCCGGCCCGGGTACGAGCACCGGGTCGACCGGTGTGTCGGTAAGTAGTCTTAATAGGTATTTTTTTACTGTTATAGGTTTATGCTTGAGAAAAACTCGGTCACCAAATTTTTTTTTCAAATTAAGAGTGGCGAGACGGCCACAAACGGTTGTTGCACGTTTTGCGGCGGCGTTTTGTGGCAGCGTTTTGTGGCAGCGTTTTGTAGCAGCGTTTTGTGGCAGCGTTTTGCGGCAGCGTTTTATGGCTGACTCATGTGGCCCGTGTGCGGCCACGTTTAGATGGGCTTTAGCTGTCTACCGAACTTTGGGCTAACGTAGAAAGCGCAAGGTCTTACTAACCTAATCACACTTTTTACCGGACTGAAAGAAGGGTTATGTTTTGCGCGCGTATCTTGTATGTTTGTAAATTTCTTTATTCCCACGTATCTTCCAAACGGGTGGATGGATTTTGACAATTATGATACCGTTAGATTCGTCTCAATAACCGAAGTGTGTCCTTAGTTAGTATATCATGTTATTTTCTTGTTGATTCTTTGCCGTCGGGTTTTTTAGATTAAAGTTATTAACTATGCTGACGTACATACGTAGTGTGATTGTTACATCTATGTTCCAGATACCGACGAATGCGCTCGCGATCCTCTCTGCTCGCAGCGTTGCCGTAACACCATCGGCTCGTTCGAGTGCGCCTGCGAACCCGGATACCGGCTGTTGGACGACCGCGTCACTTGCCAGGCTATCAACGGTGACTACTATACTACAGTAAAACTCCAATTATCCGAATTAATGGGGACCGGGACCCATTCGGATAATCAAACATTCGGATAATCGGATTTAAAAAAAAAAAATTGCCATTGGAGAGAATAAAAGCTACGTTTTGATATTGCACTATTTTTTTATTGAATTAAATGAAAGAAACATGAAATTTTCACATGTTTTAAATTTAAATAAAATGTACTTATGTACAAGTTTAGAAATAAAAATCATTGTTTTTTAAACATCTCCGTCAATGTAAGCTGTTTTGCGGTCTTCAACCGTTTTCGGGCAGCCAGGTCACGCATTCGCTTGACGGTGAGCAGCTGCAAGTGGTCACACTCGGGCTGACGCTCCATCAACTTCAAAGCAGTCTCGAGGCCGTTGTGCCTACACACGCGGGGGGAAGTCAGTGTAGGCACAACGGCAAGTTAAGACAAGTCAAGACAAGTCAAGACTTGACGCGCAAACACTGGCTTCGCTTGTGATTCGGATAATCGGCGATTCGGATAGTGGGAGTTCGGATAATTGGAGTTCTACTGTATTACAATATTATCTTTCAAGTTAGTTCAAAACAGTTTTCGTTGCAAGTTTGCAAGTCATATTTTTTGTTTTAGTTTCATCATTCTCTTATTTTAGAAGTTACAGGGGGACAGATACACATTTTTCCATTTTGAAAGTGTCTCTCGCGCAAATTATTCCGTATATAAAACAAATAGCTGAACGCGAGCGCTTTGCTACGCCATCTATCGAAAATCGATCGTACCAATTCAAATTTTGAACAAATTTGGTTACTTTAGGTTCTAATGACGCAACCTTTAAAATTTGACATATTATGCTGTCACGCAACGAAAGCAATATTTTATCCCGTTTTTGTTACATTTTTCATTCATGCTCGGCTCCTGTTGATAGTAGCGTAATGTTAAATACCCTATAGCCTTCCTCGATAAATGGACTATCCTACAAAGAAAGAATCGTGCAATTCGGATCAGTAATTCCAGAGATCCTTGCGTTCAAACAAACATATAAACAAACAAACTCTTCAGCTTTATAATATTAGTATAGATGTCATTAGAAACCTCAACATCATTTTTGAATACCTATCCGTAGACAACACACACGTATGGGATTGATGAAAAAAAAAGAGTTTTAGTTTTAAGTATGGGGCACCTCCAAAATGTATTGTTTTTTTATACTTAATATTATAAAGAGGAAATATTTGTTTGTTTGTTTGTAATGAATAGGCTCCGAAACTACTGGACCGATTTCAAAAATTCTTTCACCTTTGGAAAGCTACATTATTCCCGAGTAACATAGGCTACGGCAGATGGCGCTGCAGTTGATATCTAGGTTATTATTCGAGCGAAGCCGGAGCGGGCTGCTAGTTTTTTATATTTTTGTGTAAAAATTATCTATCCATGGTCATGGCCACGCTCTTCGGTTTCACCCGCGTAGTTTCCAAAGTGAGCTACCAAATTCTGAGTTATAAGTTTTCACTTCTATCGGCAGTTCCTATGACAATGTTCCTATGTTCCTATTTACAACTATATATTATAAGTACTATATCAGCTAAAACTGGCCGCCATATTACAAGCTTTGGTTAGTTTATGGTCAGATGGTGTTGTGTGTGAATTGTCCACCAATATTTATTTATTTAGTTATATCTAGCGGCAGTTCCTATGACTGCCAATTTTTATTTATTTATTTTGATTGTTTGATTGATTCCAGATCCCCCCGAAGAGCAGATCTCCCTGGTAGCGGTGACGGAGGCGGGCGTGTCCCGCCAGTGGGCCCGAGTCCCTCCTCGTCTCGCTGCACGCCCCAACCACACGCTGTCCGCCCTCAACGTGCGCGCCGTCGACATACTCTACTCCAACCGGTAACTACTCATTCATATATTAATCTATTTTCGTACATTTTTGCTTTATTGACATGACAACAACTAATAAATCGATAAACGCCAGATGCACGAAATAGTGTCCCGTTATGTCATGTATATCAATGTTTTGTTACGACGTTGTCATGTTAAACTAATATAATAAAGTCCATAAACCAACCGACTTGACAAACAACCAATTTTTTTTTCTTAATTTTTTCTTATTTTTTTTTAATTTTCAGGAAAAAGTAATGTAAGAAAACTCGTAGAAAATGTTATTTGCTACAAATTGTATCTTGGTAATTTTTTTGTAGCGTTGGCAGTTTGAAAGATATAACGAAAAAGGCGCTTTCCAAAATGGTGCCCCCGGCCACCATTTTGTTACCACCACCGGGTTAACCACCGGGTTACCACCATCAAGGGTGGTAACCCCACAAACTTGGGGTTCAGCTCACAGAACACATGTTCTAAAAATAAAAAAAAAACAATGTAAAGCTCATGTAACATTTTAATGTACTAATCAAAAAGTTTACATATACAACGTATAGAGTTAGAACAAACGCTTGACGGTTTCACAGTTCTGATCGCTCTTGTGGAAGTGTCGCGGCACATCACTATGTCGCCATAGCTAACATACACCTCGTCTGCTTACGATTGGTAAAGGAACCGTGCGGAAAAATCTGGTCTATTTACTTATCTAAGGTTACTAACTCATTCATATTATTCCATTCGGCCTAACGTTCTGGCCGTCAATTCCAAGCGCTGGGTGTCCTTTCTCGGATGCGCTGAGTGTCCTTTCTCGAAAGCGCTGATTGTCCAAAGTCAAAGTATAAATAAATGTAAATCTGTGCGCGCCGTCAATATACTTTTTAACATGGAACTTAAAAATAAAGTGATATGTATCTTTCTTGACCTTTCTAAGGCTTTTGACACTGTTTCTATTCCACTTTTGCTACAAAGGCTAGAGAACATGGGCATACGCGGCGTAGTTCTAGATTTTTTCCAAGACTACCTCACGAACAGGACACAATGTGTCAAGATAGGTAACTTCATAAGCTCTGATAGAATAATTTCATACGGTGTGCCTCAAGGTAGCGTGGTAGGCCCCACTTTGTTCACAGCGTACATTGACAATGTTTGCAAGCTCTCTATCCCATACTGTAGTATCTTCACTTATGCCGATGACACAGCTCTTTTGGTGCATGGCAAGAATTGGGATGAGGTGCGTAAAAACGCGGAATATGCATTAAAGATCATCATGGCCTCCTTGACGGAAAGCATGCTCACGTTAAATCTTGAGAAGACGAAGTTTGTGGCGTTTTCTGGAAACAAAAAATCGCAACCGCGCGATTCGTTTGTAATTAAGGCTCATACCTGTGTTCTCGATACGATTGCTGAGTGTTCATGTGTTGAGATAGCCCGTGCTTCTGAATTTAAGTATTTGGGAGTTATTATTGACAGTACTTTAAACTGGAATGGACATCTTAAATCAGTGACACAGCGTGTAAGGAAACTTTTATTCGTATTTAAGAGGTTGAGAACGGTTGCCCCATTTGAGGTCCT
The DNA here is from genome assembly GCA_963693475.1 of Ectropis crepuscularia. NCBI lineage: Eukaryota > Metazoa > Arthropoda > Insecta > Lepidoptera > Geometridae > Ectropis > Ectropis crepuscularia. The sequence continues at coordinate 5,342,966 of OY856368.1, read as the reverse complement.
TAAACAGGTGTACTGTGCTCTGGGACAGTCCATACTCTCATATTGCGTTTCGGTGTGGGGTGGTACTCACACTACTAGCATGAAGCGTTTGGAAGTGGCCCAGAGGGCAGTTCTGAAGGTTATGATGGGTAAGCCATACAGGTTTCCAACTGCTGAACTATACGGGTTGTGTTCTGTACTCACAGTTCGTCAGCTTTTTATATTTCAAGTGGTCTTACGTAAACATAAAGACCTGGGTATTGACTTTGCTGAACATAGAAACAAGCGTAGGAAGGATAAAGTGTGTAAAATTAAAAGGTGTAGAACTGCTTTGGCCTCCCGCCATTACGAATTCATTAGCTCTTACTTATATAATGTTATCGGCAGATCCATTAGCATTTATACCCTTAATCGGATTGAATGCAAAAGGATTCTGGTGGGCTGGCTTAAATCCTTAAGTTATTCAGACACTGAAGACCTCCTAAAAAACCCTGAAATAAAATAATGAACTCATATCCGACTACAGCAATATCTACTCTTATTATAAGTCAGTACCTGGGTGACCGAGCTTTGCTCGGTTTAAACACGAAATATACTTAGATACCTACAGATAAAAGATTCCAAGAAATAGATTTTCTTAAAAAAAAAGAATTTAAAAAAATAAGAGAACCCGCCTGGATTCGAACCCGGAGCTACTAATTTGTGACCGCTATGAGCGGCCGACTTCCCGTCTGAGATAATTATGCTGCCGCGTCACGCGGCGAAATTTACGTTCGCATTCTAATGTCTAATGTGACAGTTTTTCATTGTCTAAAAACGCGCATAATATGCGTTTTTTTTAAAATGAAACCTAGTTAGATCGTTTTATCGTCTCCAAAATCCCCTGCATACATAATTTCATGAAAATCCGTCGAGCCGTTTTCGAGATTCAGATTCTATATATATATATATGTATGATAATTTAGCCAGAAATTACCGTCTCGGGGCCCATCAGCAAGACCTTAATACAAATTAAATGCCGTTATGTCGATTTTAACTTTTCACCCCCACAATGTCTATAACCTTAACACTTACTTGTGCTTCCCGGCGTCGCTCAAGTCCGGTTTGATCGATGGGAAAACAGGGAACGGAAACACAAGGGAAAATAGGGAATCGCAAACCAGACTAGCTTCCGTAGATCTCTCGTCCGTCCAGACAACGATCCTGCGTTGGAGAAAGGTGGCCGATCCCGCAGCCCGCTTTCACTCTGTGGTCTTCCAGCACCAATCCAGAGTGTTCCAATAATTAATAGCCTCTTCCTGTAGCACTATTACGTTACGTACGTTTTTATCACCAGAAAAAACACCAGAATCATATAAAACGCGTCGTTTCGTTCCAGCGAAAAAACAAGACGTCACAAGTTGACAGCTGTAAACCATAGATCCGCTATGATCTTTTAATGTTGCCCGATTATACGGAACAATATACATATTTATATAGGTACAAGAATTGCTCGTTTAAAGGTATAAGATGTAATATTGAATTAAATGGTTGATGTCGAATTGTATACCTAATCTATGCTAAATTTCAAACATTTCCTTAATAATCGGGCTCGGGCGGCTCGGGCGTCCCCGCAGTCTCCAGACTAGTTTCCCATAGATGTATTCGTGTTGTGTGTTGTGGCCGTTGGTCAGCAGTGTGTAGCCTCGTACTACTTCCGTTTTCCCACCGTAATTCACCCTCAAACAATCATGAACAAGGTCAAAAATAGAAACAAAGTTATTAAGCGGCTGCACTCCTTGATCCTTAAAGTGCACCTCGAGAATATCCGAGGTCTGCACTCAAATATCACAGCAGTACACCACCACCTGGAGACTGAGCAGCCATCACTGTTGTTTCTTACGGAGACGCAGATAGGACGTCCGTCAGACGTGGCGTACATAACTACCCTGGTTACACGTTGGAGCACAACTTTAAGCCACGTGCTGGAGTGTGCCTGTACGCCCGTGACGATATCTGCTGTCGGCGTCTCCGTAACCTTGAGGACACCAGATTCTCTGTAATTTGGGCGCTGATAGACACAGGCATAGACAAAATTGTGTATGCCTGTGTCTATCGGTCGCACAGTGGGGATCTGGAGACAACTAGGCTCATGGAATATTTGAGTGAGGCGGCAGACGCGGCTCAGCAAAAGTATCCATCAGCCCAACTAGTGTTGCTGGGGGATTTTAACGGTCATCACAAGGATTGGCTGTTCCCATACCGGGACACTGACCACGCTGGGCAGGAAACGAGAAAGCTAGCTTTATCGTTAGACCTGACCCAGCTGGTCCAAGGGGCCACTCGGGTACCTGACGTTGAGTCGCATACTCCTTATTGTTTAGACCTTCTGCTGACAACTGATCCAGACCGATATTCCGTGGCGGTATCTTCGCCGTTAGGCAGCTCCGACCACTGTCTGGTGAAGTCAGTATCAATGTACCATCCGCCTGATCCAAGCCCTAGAGGCAACCGGCGGTTGTGGCGATACAAGTTAGCAGATTGGGATGAGATGCGTTCTTTTTTTGCGTCTTACCCATGGCAGCCATTGTGCTTTTCTTCTGGTGATCCTTCAACTTGCGCGGATGCTGTGACTGAAGTGATCCAAACGGCTATGGAATATTTTATACCATACGCTGACGTTCCATTATCCAGCAAAGCTCGCCCTTGGTTTGGTCCTCAGTTTAAAAATGCTGAAGCATTTAAGCATGAGGCTTACCTAGCTTGGGTTGATGCTCGACAACGTAAGGCAAAGGACACGCACCAGAAGAAGAAAGCGTTTAACAAGGCTGCTAAGGCATGCAAAAAGGTTCTACAGAGGGCTCGATTTGACCATATTAGTCGAATAGGGAACAAACTAGCTTCATACCCTACGGGCAGCAAAGCGTTTTGGTCCCTAGCTAAGTCAGTCGAATCGAACTTCTGCCGCCCCTCACTACCTCCAATGCTTAAACCTGATGGGACGCTGGCTCACACCGCTATAGAGAAGGCAAACTTGTTTGCGTCTCAGTTTGCGGAATCTTCACGTCTAGATGCTGGTAGTGCGATACCCCCAACTCCACCTGGCAGTCAGACTGTAATGTCTGAAATACATATTCGCCAGAAGGAGGTTCGTAAAGTGCTACGCAATCTGGATGTGAATAAAGCCAGTGGCCCGGACGGAATTCCAGCCATAGTACTGAGGGTTTGTGCACCTGAGTTGTCTCCAGTACTAACACGCCTGTTTAGACTTTCTCTCCAAACTGGGCAAGTGCCGAAGTCGTGGAAGCTTGCTAACGTGCAACCTGTGCCCAAAAAAGGCAGTCGTACTGACCCTGTCAACTACAGGCCCATCTCAGTCACGTCCATACTCTGTAAGACTATGGAACGTGTCTTAAACCACAGGCTCCTGGCATACCTAGAATCGAAAGACCTCCTCAGTGACCGGCAATATGGGTTTCGCCGGAACCGGTCCACCGGGGACATTCTAGCGTATGTCACCCACATCTGGAGTGAAGCTATCGAGAAACACGGGGAAGCACTTGCAGTCTCCCTGGATATATCGAAGGCTTTCGACAGGGTTTGGCATGATGGCCTTATAAGCAAGCTTTCGGGCTATGGTTTGTCACCTGGGTTTATTGCGTGGTTATCGGACTTCTTGAGGGATCGATCCATACGAGTCGTCATTGATGGCTGCTCGTCGGATCAAATGGCTATCAATGCCGGAGTTCCTCAGGGGTCGGTACTCTCTGCGACGCTCTTCCTGCTACATATCGATGATCTGTTGAAGCCCGGTATCTTTGGGTACGCAGATGATAGCACCGTCGTAGAGAGTTATATATCCAGCGCGAGAGCCAGTGGACAACAAACTCAGCTATTGAGAGAAGGTATGATCGAGCGTTTGAACTTGGCCCTTGAGGCAGTTTCTACATGGGGCGATGCCAATTTGGCCAAGTTTAACGAAGGAAAAACACAGGCGTGTTTATTCTCCGCTAAAAGGAGTCCATTCACACTGGCTCCTACTTTTCGAGGCGTATCCGTGCCGGTTACTGACCATCTCGAGCTTTTGGGCGTTTCTTTGTCATCGACGCTCAACTTTGGCACGTATATTGAGTCTAAGGCTAAACTAGCCGCCAAAAAACTGGGTGTCCTCTCAAAGGTGCGAAGATACTTCAATTCTGAGCAGTTGCTCACGTTGTATAAAGCACAGATTCGCTCCTGTATGGAGTACTGTTCGCACCTTTGGGATGGATCGGCTAAGTATCAGCTGGAGACTCTGGAATCGATTGAGAGACGTGCCAAAAGGCTCATAGGCAATGACACTCTTGTGCGTAAAAGACTTCAAAGTCTTGATCATCGCCGCAAGATTGCTAGCTTATCGGTTTTTTATCGGATACACTTCGGAGAGTGTGCAACTGATCTGCATGATTTAATACCACCTTGCCCTTTCTTCTATCGGAATTCTCGTATCTCAAAAAAGCGACATCGTTTCATGGTTGATGTTCCAAAAACACGAACAAAGAGATTTGACTCCACGTTTGTGATAAGAACGTCTAAGTTGTGGAATGCGTTGCCTGAGTGGGTTTTTCCCGATGGTTACAATCTGGGTGTCTTCAAATCGAGAGTGAATCGGTTTCTTCTAGGTAAGCACGTTCCATCGTAGATCGCATCGTCGCTTAACATCAGGCGAGATGGTGGTCAAGTGCGAACCTATTACAGTTAAAAAAAAAAAAAAAAATAATAATAATTGTAAAATGCAAAATTCTTGTTTTTTAAATTTAATTAAGTAGACATATTTTATATTCTGACATAATTTAATGAATAATTTACTAATATTGACTAAAATTTAAAATTAATGCATGTAACTGATGTAATGTAATAAATACTCATATTTTGTATATAGTGAAGAATGTACAACATTGTTATCTAACGAAGGAACTAACCACCAAGACACGGGTTTTAACACCCAGTTTGGTGATTAGAGTAGTGTGACACCATGAATGTACAATTTTTAATGAATAAATGAAAAATGAAAAAAAAAAAAAAAAATACTCTACTCCAACTGGTAACTACGCACTCATTTTCATATTATCCCACTGGGCTTAACGATGTGGCCGCCTCTGGCTCTTGGCCAAGAAAAGGGGGCTTAGACAAAAATAGTTTTTTATTATTATTATTAAAGAGTGACAAGACGAGCAGGACATGTGTCTGATGGTAAGCAACATACCTGCCACATAACAACGCAGTGACACGCAGCTATTAGAACATTAAAGAGCCCAAATTAGGCAGACTCGATGTTGAGTCGATTACTATCGGAATCCCAACCGGTAGTGATCGGCTCTACAGACGAGCAATAGAATTGGGTTTAAAATGTTCCCTCTTCCTCCCTATTTTCCTCTTCTTCTCTCCTAATCGTAGAAATGTGTAAAAAAATATATAGGTATGTAAAATTGTAATGACAAAGATCACGGACCCCGGGGTCTGTAGAGTGGATAATTTAAATTAAAAAAAAACTGGCCGTCCATTCCAAGCGCTGGGTGTCCCTTCTCGGAAGCGCTGGGTGTCCCTTCTCGGAAGCGCTGGGTGTCCCTTCTCGGAAGCGCTGAGTGTCCCTTCTCGGAAGCGCTGAGTGTCCCTTCTCGGAAGCGCTGAGTGTCCCTTCTCGAATGAGCACGCAATACTGCAATAAATTGATTTAGTATTTACCATGTATGTTCATCGTTGTTTCAGGTCCATCTGCTACATCCACCACAACATCAGCAAGTCTGGCATCGTTTGCGTAGAGGCGGACGATTTCTCGCGCTCCCGCGTCTTGCCCGCGCCTACTTTGTTCCCCGATATCAAATGTAAGTTCGCTTATAACTTATCTGCATACCCCACTTGTAATAGGTATTAGAATTAGGTAAAATAAAACCGATTTTAATAGCAGTTGAATTTAGCTTTTAATAGTTGTTTTAAGAACTAGTTCTTAAAACCTTCTAGTTCACTCTTCTCATGGATGTGTCTTCCTTCCTTACTGATCGACATCATTTTATCTGTTACGTGTCCATGTATATAAATATTTAATAGGTACTTATTTTATTTGTCCACGCAAAAAAAGAAATGTGCAATGAATGCATGGCTTGTGTCGTGGAATGCATTGCATTCAATTTAAGGGGGCGCCTAAAGCCAGAAAACGAAAAAAGGACATTTTCGACGCCGCTCACTGAAGTTAAGAAACTAAAAACTATGACAAAAAAATATTGACGTGTGGGTACAATCAAGAAGAAGCACAATAACCGAATAGAATTTTAAAAATAGATCAGAGTTTTTTACAATAAAAAAATAAAAATGACACCGAAAAAACCCGTTTTAATTCGAGTACTCGAAATTATCGGCGATGACCCCACATTATTTTTTGGTAATAAAATTCCTATTTGTACGTTCTAGTAAAGTAACCGAACACTTTTTTAAATTTATGTTTAGTTATTGAGTAATTAAATAAAACTTGGTCAAAAATGGACTCCTGATTAAATATTGATTTTTCCTCCAAACTGTGTCATGCTATTCTCGACTTTATGTACATCACATTAAGAAACGCGTCGCGCGGGTGAAATCTGATTTTTTCCTGGCTTTAGGCGCACTCTTAAGCACAATTTTAGCAGCCTAACTATATTTTCCCGCCGCTGGGAACAAAAAGCAAGACAGGTGCCTTCTCTCACGAGGGGAGGTCATAAACCACACTACGTTGGCTCAGATCGAGTTGGCGGATGACAAAAGTCCTCGTCTCTTGGATAAAGGCTATTTCCTCACGATGTTGTCCTACACCGTTAAACCCAGCAGTGATGACAAACTAGTAGATCTGCATTTTTTAACAGACTTTAAAAAAAAAATAGGTTTCTCAATTCGACCGTGTTTTTTTTTTTTTTTTTTTTTTTTTTTTATTTTTGTTCGCGGATAACTTCGTTGTTTATGAACCGATTTGGATGATTCTTTTTTTTTTGGAAAAATGCTCAGTGTTGTAGGCACAGAAATCTGTATAATTATTTAGATTTCTGTGGTTGCAGGACACCCGGCCACCATGGCTTCCTTTAGTTAGAATATGGAGGGTAGAGCAAGGAGTATCATCTGTGTACATTAAAAAGTGTACGTCCAAATGCATTAAATTAGGGTAGAACCACATTAGCAGCAGTGTACAATTTAAAGGAAATCAATAAACGTACTATTTTAACTATTCACGAAATTAAATCACTCTAGCTACACATTTTCTCATAATAATTCATTAAGGTTATATTTATTACATTATTTTGTACTATGCAAGCAGTTAAAATTTTCTATTAAGTTACTAGTACCTGGGTGACCGAGCTTTGCTCGGTTTAAATACTAAATATACTTAGATACCTACAGATAAAAGACTCCAAGAAATAGATTTTCTTAAAAAAAACGAATTGAAAAAAAAGAGAACCCGTCTGGATTCGAACCCGGAGCTACTAATTCGTGACCGCTATGAGCGCCCGACTTCCCGTCTGAGCTAATTATGCTGTCGCGTCACGCGGCGAAATTTACCTTCACATTCTAATGTCTAATGTGACAGTTTTTCATTGTCTAAAAACGCGCATAATATGTGTTTTTTTTTAAATAAGACCTAGTTAGATCGATTTATCGTCCCCGAAATCCCCTGCATACATAATTTCATGAAAATCCGTCGAGCCGTTTCCGAGATTCAGATTCTATATATATATACATATTTATATAGGTACAAGAATTGCTCGTTTAAAGGTATAAGAATATTAGTCGACAATATTTTTTTTAACTCTGGATACTTCAATTCGTTTACAGTTAATACATTCATCATACCCTTTGTCTACATCTGAAACGTGGTAAACGTCAAAACTAACGTTTTATTTGTTGTTCTAGCGGTAACCCACATGTTAATAGACTGGATATCCAACACTTGGTACTTCGGCGATTTCGACCGCGAAGCGATGTACGCATGCACAGCGCCGACCTTCACACACTGCAGATTAATACTACAAAACGGCCTGGACAAGCTGCGCGGCGCTGCGATCGATCCCACAGCTGGGCTAATGTTCTACGCGGTGTGGGGAGGCGCGCCGGCGGCGTTGACTAGTGTGATGTTGGATGGGACCAATGCCACGGCGATTGCTGATCAGAAGTTGGTGTACCCTGGAGCTATTACTTTGGATTATGCTACCAGGTATTTTGGATTTAGTAGTATAAGCTGTTTATTATTTTATGTGTGACATATAATCAATTTTCGAAGTGAAAACTTCTTTCGGCGCGCCTAGACATATTTTTCGTGGGGTGTGAATTGAATTCTAGCGTCACGCTCAGGTATGATAAGAAATCTTTGGGTAAACTCGGGACCATGGCTATTTGCCATCTAGAAATGCGTCAGCCAATGGGAAGTGCTGAAAGGGCGTGGTCTAGCCATCATGGCATGGCCATTTAGAAATGCGTGAGCCAATGGGAAATGCTGACGCATTTCTAGATGGCCATGCCATGATGGCGAGGCCACGCCCTCCGGTTACACCCGTGTAGTTTACAAAGTAAACTATTAAATTCTGAGTTATACATAAGTTTTCACTTCTATAGGCAGTTCCTATCCAAGTTCCAGTTTTCGCATAATTTTTTCCAAGAAGTATAACTTTGAAACAATCTAAATAACAGAAAAAAAGTGGGAGCAGCATGCATCATAAGTGCTAAAAAATCATCTTTTCTTTCAGAACCGTGTACTGGGCTGACGCGTACTTAGAATGCATCGAACGCGCCAACTACGATGGCACCAAACGCTCCACCATCCGCCGCAGCTACCACGCCCAACACGTCAACTCCATATCATCACTAGAAGACTCCCTATACCTCCCCCAGTGGACAGAACGAGTGATATCTATCACGTCTCGACGCATCCGAGTACGCACCCGTAGTGACGTATTACTGCCAGCGAGGGTGACGCACGCGATCGTGTTCCACAGGCAGAGGCAACCGATAGTGGCGCACCCGTGCGCGAAGGACAACGGCGGATGCTCGGATATATGTGTGACGGCGTGGAATGGCAAAGAGAAGGGGGTCGCTCAGTGCCTGTGCAGGCATGGGTACAGGCTCGCTGGACGGTTTCATTGCGTGCGTAAGTACCTCCTTTTTTGACAACTGATTACTTCAAATAAAGTGGCCAAGTGCGAGTTGGACTCGCCCATGAAGGGTTCCGTTGCAGCAAGTAACATAATATACATAGTACACATAGTTCTTGTAGTTCGTTGTAACTTTGATCGAAGTTTTAATAATAGTGTATTTATGACGTACTAAAAAAAAACTACTCATCAGATCGAGTTCAAACTAATTTTCGTTGGTAGTTTACATGGTAATGTACATCATATATTTTTTTTAGATTTTTCATTCTCTTACTTTAGAAGTTAGAGGGGGGGGGACACATATTTTACCACTTTGGAAGTGTCTCTCGCGCAAATTATTCAGTGTAGACAAAAACTATATTAGCAACCTTAACATCATTTTTAAAAGAGCTATCGATAGACACCCCACACGTGTAGGATTGATGACAAAAAAATTTTGAGTTTCAGTTCTTAGTATGAGGGGCAACCCTAATTTTTCTTTTTTTTGATTATTTTTGTAAAAACCTTAATGCGGTTCACAGAATACATCTACATACCAAGTTTCAACAGTGTAGTCCTCATAGTTTCGCCAAAAAGTGGCTGTGACATACGGACGGACAGACAGACAGACAGACATGACGAATCTATAAGGGTTCCGTTTTTACGTTTTACGGAACTGTTTAGTTTTGTTGTGTGTTTTGTGTACAATGGGATCACAATTTATATTTTTGAAGTGAAAACTTCTTTTGGCGCGCCTAGACGGATTTTTCGTGGGCTGTGAAATGAATTCTACCGTCGCGCTCGGATATGATAAGAAATCTTCGGGTAAACTCGGGACCATACCCATTGGCTATCTAGAAATGCGTCATCCAATGGGAAATGCTAAAAGGGCGTGGCCTGCCCATTATGGCATGACCATCTAGAAATGCGTCAGCCAATGAAATGCTGGTGCATTTCTAGATGGTCATGCCATGATGGGCAGGCCACGCCCTCCGGTTACACCCGTGTAGTTTACAAAGTAAACTATCAAATTCCGAATTATAAGTTTTCACTTCTATCGGCAGTTCCTATGACTGCCAATTTTTTAGGGTTCCGTAAAACGTAAAAACGGAACCCTTATAGATTCGTCATGTCTGTCTGTCTGTCTGTCCGTCCGTATGTCACAGCCACTTTTTGCCGAAACTATGAGAACTACACTATTGAAACTTGGTAAGTAGATGTATTCTGTGAACCGCATTAAGATCTCAACAGAAAAATTAAAAAAAAAGAAAAATTAGGGTTGCCCCCCATACTGAGAACTGAAACTCAAAATTTTTTTTTTCATCAAACCTACACGTGTGGGCTGTCTATCGATAAGTCTTCAAAAATGATATTGATGTTTCAAAAATCATTTTCGTCTACACTGAATAATTTGCGCGAGAGACACTTCCAAAGTGGTAAAATGTGTGTCCCCCCCCCTCTAACTTCTAAAGTAAGAGAATGAAAAATCTAAAAAAAATATATGATGTACATTACCATGTAAACTACCAACGAAAATTAGTTTGAACTCGATCTGATGAGTAGTTTTTTTTTAGTACGTCATAAATACACTATTATTGAAACTTCGATCAAAGTTACAACGAACTACAAGAACTATGTGTACTATGTATATAATGTTACTTGCTGCAACGGAACCCTTCATGAGCGAGTCCAACTCGCACTTGGCCACTTTATTTATAGTATAGATATAGAGTGACGAGACGAGCAGGACATATGCCTGATGGTAAGGAACACGCCTGCCAATAACAGCTTAGTGTTACACAGCTATTGGAACCCAGAGTTCAAATCATTACCTAGCATTGAACTGCGCTCGACATCCTGAGATATAAGTTCAACTTTATTACAACGAAATTACGTGTTTCGTGGAAAGAGTGTTTGGAATAGCATGACGTAACAACATATTTTAGTTAACTTGTAGAAAAACGCCATTACCTTTTTTATTAAACTGAGGTGTGGCAACGTTTTGAAGTCTAACCTCACATTCGGTTGAACGGGGCGTCGCCGAGACAATGCACACGCCCGGTCGCGTTATCTTTTGATTAAAATAAATTGGCAGTCATAGGAACTGCCGATAGAAGTGAAAACTTGTGACTCAAATGTTGTCACTTATTATATTTATCACCTTGTCAGAAAACAAATTATTTGTTAAACCATCGTAGGTCTATGTACATTCGCATAATTTCAACACCGCCAGCTAAATCGATGGTTGCGCCATCTAGTTTTATATCAACGTAATTATACAGAATATTGCAACTCTTTATTGTTTCTGTTGCCCTGGTACTGGTACCTAGAGGCAAACGCAACTCTTTTATATTTCTGTTGTCCTGGTATCTGGAGATAAACGCTGGGCTGTTGGAGGTAGGTAATCGAAACTCTTTACTGTTTCTGTTGCCCTGGTACCTACCTGGCCGTTTTTACCGAGTTTACCCGAAGATTTCATAACCGATCCGATCCGATCCATTATCATATCCAAGCGTGACGATTGATGAATCTATTTCACAGCCCACGAAAATTCTGTCTACAGCGCGCCTAAAGAAGTTTTCACTTCAATAAACTTTCGTCATCACGGTCGAGACGAATGGACGCCGGGCGTTGATTTTGTAATACTTGTTAAATCATCGCCGTCGCAAGGAGTGCGCCGCGTATTGATTTGTTTAATACGGATCGCGAAAATGAACTCGTGTTTGTGAAATACAGGATTTCAGTGACTGGCGGAAGGAGGCCGATCGGTCGATAAGTATTGTACTCGAATTTATTCATTAGAAATTTATATTTCTAATCACTGGGAACAGGGGTAGTTCTTTGGGAAGTTTAGGCATACACTGTTACGTACGCGGAACCCGGTTACACAAGGTACCGTGTCAGATTCCTATAGACTTTAATATAACGTCCCAATGGTTTTTATATTGGGTGGTAGCAGAGATTCTTTAGTTTTAGTGTGTTCACGTTGAGTTAACCATTACAAACCAGATCGCGTCGGATTCCCAGGCTGGTCTGCGTAATTTACCCTACAGAGAGTAGACGTCCTGATGTGAAGGTACTTGTAACAAGGTTATTGGTTGTGTTCAGGTGTGGAGTTAGAAGCGTATCTGGTGGTAGCCCGCGGCGCGCCGCCGCTCGTGTCAGCTCTGTCGTTGGAGAGGGGGCGTCGCGCCGGCTGGGAGGGCGCAGCGCCCGCCACCGACGCGGCGCGCCCCACCGCCGCGGCCGTCGACCTGCGGGGGCAGTACCTCTACTACTGCGACGTGCACAGGTCTGTATCTGATGAGGTCGGTGAGGAGGACGCACCGACTCGAGTCTGTATCTGTGAGGGCGCAGCGACACAGGTCTGTATCTGTGAGGGCGCAGCGACACAGGTCTGTATCTGTGAGGAGGCCGCAGCGACACAGGTCTGTATCTGTGAGGAGGACGCAGCGACACAGGTCTGTATCTGTGAGGAGGACGCAGCGACACAGGTCTGTATCTGTGAGGGGGGTACAGCGACACAGGTCTGTATCTGTGAGGAGGACGCAGCGACACAGGTTTGTATCTGTGAGGAGGACGCAACGACACAGGTCTGTATCTGTGAGGAGGGCGCAGCGACACAGGTCTGTATCTGTGAGGAGGGCGCAGCGACACAGGTCTGTATCTGTGAGGAGGACGCACCGACACAGGTCTGTATCTGTGAGGAGGACGCAGCGACACAGGTCTGTATCTGTGAGGAGGACGCAGCGCCCGCCACCGATGAGGCGCGCCTCGCGATAAACAAAATAAGGATAGGTTAGGAAGAAGAAATGTAGAAAGTGTGTATAGGGTAATAACAACTATGCTATCATCAGATCCCCTACCTTTTATATCCTTTCGACAGGCAGCCCTCAATAAACTACTGTATGGATCAAACCCTCAAAAAGTTCGGTATCGATGCAATAAAACAAGCAGACAAACAATGTATATTATCGGCTTATAAGCGTATATTTCGTCGATCTTCATCAGTCTATGGATAATTCTTTGTGCATTTTTTTTTGCATTTTGAATTTAATTTGTTATGTAGTAAAGTGTTGATTTCAGCGTTGTTTTCATATCATAAGTATTAGTCACAGAAACCTTATTATTTAGATTTCTGTGGTATTAGTATCTGGTTGACAGTTTTGCTCGTTCTTTTTTTTATTAAATTTAGGCAGATACAATTTAAAAAATGCATAAAAATCCGTTAGTTAATTTTAAAGATCTAAGCATACAAACATAGGTACATAAAAAGAACAAAAAAATTAAGAAATCATCAGGATTCGAACCGGCATCTATTGAAACCGAGGGCGCCGTTTTACCGCCTGAGCCACTTAGACATTCAGCATAGTGGCGAAATTTGCTATCGTATTTTAACGATATTCTCGGAGTTTTTCATTGCCTAAAAAGCACATAAAATGTATTTTTTTAACAATGGAATCTAGCTAGATCGATTTATCGTCCCCGAAATTGGGATGTTCAGGGGATGATTGCCCCCTTAGATTGGTCTGTCTTATTGGAAAAAGCTTTAAAATAGTTGTCTGACGAACATATAATTATTTACAAATGGAGCATGAGAATTGAAGTGAAGTTAAATTATTATTTTGGAGTTGTTAAGCAAAACGGTTGACGGAAAGTATCTGGGAGTATTGGAACCTTGTTTTTATGGATATTGCCTACAACATACGTGAAAATCACTTATTAGAAAATACGTGAAATAAGTAATGTTTGTATGTACCTTCATTACTCCATATCTCAAAATTAGCCGTCTAAGCAAGTTAGCGAGTAAGCATGTGTTCTTAGCACTTACTAACTCTACTCAATCGTCCACATTTCATACATCAGAAAATAGGTGACGTCTGGGAGCTGTGGGATCTCGGACTATATACGATACTTATCAGCTATCTGGCCGCCATCATACAAGCTTTGCTTAGTTTCGGGTCAGATGGCATTGTGTGTGAATTGTCCACCAATATTATACCTTTAAACGAGCAATTCTTGTACCTATATAAATATGTATATATATATATATAGAATCTGAATCTCGGAAGCGGCTCGACGGATTTTCATGAAATTATGTATGCAGGAGATTTCGGGGACGATAAATCGATCTAACTAGGTCTTATTTAATAAAAACGCATATTATGCGCGTTTTTAGACAATGAAAAACTGTCACATTAGACATTAGAATGTGAAGGTAAATTTCGCCACGTGACGCGACAGCATAATTAGCTCAGACGGAAGTCGGGCGCTCATAGCGGTCACGAATTAGTAGCTCCGGGTTCGAAACCAGACGGGTTCTCTTTTTTTTTCAATTCGTTTTTTTTTAAGAAAATCTATTTCTTGGAGTCTTTTATCTGTATGTATCTAAGTATATTTAGTATTTTAACTGAGCAAAGCTCGGTCACCCAGGTACTATTTATTTATTTATTGTAATTCAAGTCTTTGCCGGCAACGAAATAGAATGTTATGATTTAATATTAATTTCTAGTTTTGGGGTTTTCCAGATATGAGATAGTACGTCAGAAACTGGATGGAACAGGACGCGAGGTCTTCATAGGGGAAGGAGTTGATAACTGTGAAGGTCTAGCTGTGGATTGGATGGGTGAGTATTTCATTTTACAAATTCAGTTGTAACTTCTCACAACCAAATAGGTAAGGAAAAACAGTTAAACAAATATAGACTCATTGTTATTAGAACTTAGATTTAAATCATCAGGAAGGTTTTTTCGCGCGTACATTGTACTCGTTTGTTAGCTAATTGGTTTAGTGCCACATGTCTCCCAAACGGCTAGATGAATCTCGACAATTACATATCGCTAAATTTATCGAGAAGTTACGGTGGTCTAGTCGGGAGAACGGCGGCTGCCGATCCGGAGACCCCGGGTTCAAACCCCACACGCACCACTGTCTTTTCGAAGTCATGTGCGTAATGCCGCTAACTTAAAACGGTGAAGGAAAACATCGTGAGGAAACCGACAAATCTTTCGAAGTCATGTGTCATCCACCAACCTGCACTGGGCCAGCGTGGTGGATTATGGCCTTAACTCTCTCCTTGTGAGAGAAGGCCCCGAGTCCCAGCAGTGGGAACATTTAGTGGGCTGTTGATGAAATTTATCTCAAAAACGCAGATGTTTCGGATAAGTGTTTAGAAAAAAATATATACAAAATTCCTACATTATGCACTTTTATAATAAAAATCAAAAATTGTATAAATTCGATAGATTTACGAAAAAGCCAGTGAATAATATTAATCCCTTCAAAAACATAAATGTGAAAGGAGAGCCAAGTTCAATATATATGCTTTACTCGTTGACTTTAACGACAAAAGAAGTGAGATCTAAGTAGGTGTTATTTTCAATGGTATTT
The DNA here is from genome assembly GCA_963693475.1 of Ectropis crepuscularia. NCBI lineage: Eukaryota > Metazoa > Arthropoda > Insecta > Lepidoptera > Geometridae > Ectropis > Ectropis crepuscularia. Next base: position 5,327,490 of record OY856368.1, on the reverse strand, counting down.
TCTGAAACCTATTTATAAACATTATATATAACAAATATTAAATAAAAATGGAATTATTTTTTATAACTTTAGATAATATAGCAGCCTGAGGTCTGACTTGCCTGTCTAAATATACTGAAACTTCTGTTATTTTCATACCAACATTTATTTTTTTAAAGATTAAATAACTCGTTTGTGTAGGTAACAACTTGTACTGGACGGACGAAGCTTTGAGTACGGTGTCTGTGGCGCGTCTAGACTCGCCGAGTACGCGACGAGCTCTGCTATCCGACCCTGAACATTCGCCGCGTGCGCTTGTGCTAGATCCACGGAATGGGTGAGTTACAAAAAGTTTACATATACCACGTATAGAGTCGGAACGAACGCTTTACACCGAGAGCACGGGTCTGATCGCTCTTGTCTTATTGCTCTTGCAAGCGTAGATAAAATAATTAGAAATAACGTTTTTTTATATTTTTTATTTAACTTTTATAGATTCACACTTGACCGCCATCTCGCCTGATGTTAAGCGACGATGTGGTCTACGATGGAGCGTGTTTACCTAGAAGAAACCGATTCACTCTCCATTTGAAGGCACAAAAATTGTAACTATCGGGAAAAACCCACTCAGGCAACGTATTCCACAGCCTTGACGTTCTTATCACAAAAGCAGAGTCAAATCTCTTCGTTCGTGTCTTTGGAACATCAACCATGAAACGATGTCGCTTTTGTGAACAGCGAGCATGCCGGTAGAAAAAAGGGCAAGGTGGTATCAGATCGTGCAAACCAGTGGCACACTCTCCGAAGAGTTACCGGGGTTTAACGTCAAAAGAAGACATCGTTAAGAAACCGACTATACTCTAACGTTTACTATACGTCTATTACGTTGTAAACCCTATACATGAATGTTGCAGGTTAATGTACTGGAGTTCTTGGGCCCGTGGGGGCGTGTCCGGACGCATCGAGCGCGCTCATATGGACGGGACCGCGCGGCACATACTACTCACGGACTTGCACTGGCCAAATGGACTCGCGTTACATGATGACACTCTATACTGGTACGTATTATTATAAGACTAAGGTTCATTTTTGGAATGAAGTTCCTTACTGTATTATTGCACTACTAAGATTAATTTTTAGGGTTCCGTAAAACGTAAAAACAGAACCCTTAAGGATTCGTCATGTATATCTGTCTGACCGTCCGTCCGTATGTCACAGCCACTTTTTTCGAAACTATAAGAACTATGCTATTGAAACATGGAAAGAAGATGTATCCTGTGAACCGCATTAAGATTTTTACACAAAAACTTTTTTTTTTTTTTAACTTTTATAGGTTTACACTTGACCACCATCTCGCCTGATGTTAAGCGAGGATGCGGTCTAAGATGAAGCGTGCTTACCTATAAGAAACCGATTCACTCTCGATTTGAAGACACCAAGATTATAACCATCGGGAAAAACCCACTCAGGCAACTCATTCCACAGTCTAGACGTTCTTATCACAAAAGTAGAGTCAAACCTCTTTGTTCGTGTCTTTGGAACATCAACCATGAAATGATGCCGCTTCTTCTTCATAAAAAACAACAAATTTTTGGGGTGCCTCATACTTAGAACTGAAACTCAAAAATGTTTTTTTCATCAAACCTATACGTGTGGGGGTGTCTATGAATAGGTCTTCAAAAATGATGATGAAATTTCTAATATCATTTGCGCGAGAGACACTTCCAACGTGGTAAAATGCATCGGGCAAAATGTGTCGGGACAAATGCATTGTAACTTCTAAAGAGAATGATTAAACTAAAAAAATAATATATGATGTACATCACTATGCAAACTTCCACCGAGAATGGGCTTGAACTCGATCTAGTTAGTAGTTTTTTTAGTACGTCATAAACACACTATTATTAAAACCTCGATCAACGTTACAACAAACTACAAGAAATTATGTATTACGAGTATGTTACTACTTATATGTTACTCTAACACAGAATAAATATTAGTACAAGTACAGAACACTCACTTAGCGAAAACAATTATATAAATAGCGACTCTTGCTGGGACACAACAAAGTTCAGTTCAGCTCGCATTAGCGCTCAGTACCTGTCGCGATTTTCAACTAAACATTTGCGCTCTTTCTAACGCGTAACTCTGTCCCTGTCTGGCGCGGAGGGTTGTCGACATATCTAATAACAATATGCGCGGGAAACGTGTTGCGCGAGCGCTCAGCCGTGCGTCCGACAACCGACTGGCACTTGTTCCCTGGGAGGAACGGTCTAGGTTGAGCGAGTGATGATGCACTGACTCTGCATGGGCAGGTCCGACTCGCCCTTGGCCACTTTTATGAAGTTCTTTGCTGTATTATTAAGATTCATTTTTTGTAATCAAGTTCCTTACTGTATTACTAAGATTAATTTTTAGTTATGAAAACTTAAGCGACGTTGAGCACTTCGTGGTACCGGGAAAACTTTAAGGGTTTGGGTCATATGCACCCTAATTATTTACCCAAAACAAAACATACCAAACCCCACTGAGTCTTCCCATAGTAGGGACTCGGGACCTTGTCTGACAAGGATAAAATCAAGCCATAATCCACCACGCTGACTAAGTGTGGGTTATTGAATGATGTATGATCTCGAAAGAGTTCTAGGAACGTCTTGGTTTCTTCACGATGTTTTCCTTCGCCGTTTTTTTTAAAGTTAGTGGCAACAAGTGGCATTACGACTTATAAGTGTTCACTTCTATCGGCCTGCGGAGTTACGGCTGGTCTAGTCGGGAGAACGGCGCCTGCCGATCCAGAGACCCCGGGTTCAAACCCCACACGCATCACTGTCTTTCCGAAGTCATGTGCGTAATGCCGCTAACTTAAAACGGTGAAGGAAAACATCGTGAGGAAACCGACATCCGCGTAGAATCTTTCGAAGTCATGTGTCATCCACCAACCCGCACTGGGCCAGCGTGGTGGATTATGGCCTTAGCTCTCTCCTTGCGAGAGAAGGCCCTGAGTCCCAGCAATGGGAACAATTAGTGGGCTGTTGATGACTTCTATCGGCAGTTCCTATGACAGCCATTTTTTTATAGAGCAAAGTGACGAACCGATCCTGACATGTGCCTAATGGTAAGCAACACACCTCCCCAAAACAGCACAGTGTGACGCAGTTCTTTAACCATGAAGAGTCAAAATCTACCTAGCACTGCACTGCGGTCGTCACCCAGATATCTAAGATATTATATCTCTAAGCCCTGTTAATTCTGTCTGGTATAAAAAGTCTGAAAATTGCCCATCAAACCGGGACACAGTAATATTTACACATTACTCCTTGGTGGTAGAATAAATGGCAAAGGTGTGGTACTTCCCCAGGCGGACTCTGCGAAGAGTTCTACCACTACTAACAAATCTTTAAAAGTAATTATACATACAATAAAGATACTAATTTGAAGCTGTTTCACATTCCACATTTCTTCAGCAATGTTTACTCAGCCAGAGATATAACATAATAAGAGACCCATTGTAAGCTTTTCCTTGTCTTACAGGTGCGACACATATCTGAATAAGTTGGAAAGGATGCCGCTGAGCGGAGGCCCTAGAGAAGAGTTACCCGTTTCGCCGCCGGCGACGCCTCTTCTCAAACCTTACGGACTTGCTGTTTACGAAGGTACCCACCTACCCACACTCATCTACGAACAAACACGAATACTATATTTTACTAAATACAATTGAATTCAATTTAAAAATTAAATAAATATTATATTGGTGGCCAATTCACACACAACACCATCTGACCCCAAACTAAGCAAAGCTTGTGTGATGGCGGCCAAATAGCTGATATAATACTTAAATAGTTTTAAATACATACTTATTATACATAGAAACACCCAGACACAGTGCAAACATTTGAATTCATCACACAAATATTTGCACTGGGTGGGAATCGAACCCACGACCCTCAGCTTCGCAGGCAGAGCTACTACCAACTAAGCCACGAGGCCAGTCAATTTGTCAAATTGAATTCAATTTAAAAATTAAACTCTTCAACAATGATTCATAATTGCCTGTTTGGAACTGATTGGCCGTCAGTGCGCCAATGGGGCAGCAATCACACCACACATCCCACTAAATGTTCCCACTGCTGGGACTCGGGGCCTTCTCTCGCAAGGAGAGAGTCAAGGCCATAATCCACCACGCTGGTCCAGTGCGGGTTGGTGGATGACACATGACTTTGAAAGATTCTAGGTACATGTCGGTTTCCTCACGACGTTTTCCTTCACCGTTTTTAAATTAGCATCATTACGCACGTAACTTAGAAAAGACAGTGGTGCGTGTGAGATTTGAATTTGAACCCGGGGTCTCCGGATCGGCAGGCGCCGTTCTCCCGACTTGACCAGCCGTAACTAATCACGCGCGCGCACTCTCCTTGAAAAAGGCCGCCGGACGCGGTTGAAACTCAAGTCAGATTGGACCAACCATACTTATCACATGTGAGTTACCCGTTTACTTAATTCAATATAACAGCCACGTTAGTTTTCATACTAAAATACTCAAGAATGGTTTCGAAGTAAACGAAAATTGATTTAATTTACTTCGAAACCATAGATTATATTTTTATATTTTGCTTGATACGTCTATAACCATTGGAAAGATATCAATTCATATGGGTCACATATTTTTTGTTACTTACATAAAATATATCAAATGACTAGCGGTCTGTTCCGGCTTCGCTCGGATCATAACTGTCTGCAGCGCCATCTGTCGGGCTTATTTGTGAATTGAGACCATCCTCGAATCTACTTGTATACACATAAAAAAATAATTCAAATCGGTCCCGCCGTTTAGGAGGAGTTCACTGTCAAATGATTAAATTACTATTATAAAATGGCTATTAAACAATAGGGGTTGGTGATAAAAGGGTAAAAAATTAGGGTTGTATGTATTTTTTAATGCCACATTATAAAAGAATAAAAACATAAAAAATTTACCAAAAATTAAAAAAAATATTTTAGGGGTGAACAACCCTTATTACTTAGGGGTATGAAAAATAGATAGTAGCCGATTCTCGGACCTACTGAAAATGCATATTTAATTTGGTAAAAATCAGTAAAGCCTTTTCGGAGGAGTAACGTAACTAACATTGTGACACGAGAATTTATATATAAGATTAAACATCGACAAAGATATTTATCACCTAACTTCCGGAGTGGGTGTTTGTGACGTCACAAATCGTACATAAACATGTAAGATTTTTACGAAAACGTATTTAGTTGAAACATGTTGTTATTTAAGTGTATGGTCACACAGGGTCTGTGATCTGGAGCGAGCACGGCAGCGGCGCGGTGCGGCGGCGCCTGCCCACCGGCGACGTGGAGACGCTGCACAAACTGCCGCCACCGCTCTACGACCTCAAGCTCGTCGAGGCGGCCGCACGCACCGGTACGTATTTATACTTTCAAGACACAGATTACAAAAGGTCTTAAGAATATGAGAAAGAGCAAAAAAAAACATACACAGAACCCATCAATGATAAATCAATTTATCATTGTAAGCTAACGTCTGAACTAACCTCTAGTTGTGGGGAACCTCTTGTATCACAAAAAATAAATATAAATATTGGTGGACAATTCACACAACACCATCTGACCCCAAACTAAGCAAAGCTTGTGTGATGGCGGCCAGATAGCTGATATAATACTTAAATATTTTTAAATACGTACTTATTATACATAGAAACACCCAGACACAGTGCAAACATTTGAATTCATCACACAAATATTTGCACTGGGTGGGGATCGAACCCACGACCCTCGGCTTCGCAGGCAGAGCTACTACCCACTAAGCCACAAGGCCAGTCATCTCAAATAGTTTTTTCGCGAACATTGGTAAGGACCTAGCAAATAAAAAACTTGCTCATATTGCTCACAAATACTGTCTCTCTTGCAGTCAATCGTTAATTTCGTTGTTTGGGGCTATTTCTCGACCTCACTAAGGCTTTTGACAGCTTGTCGATCCCAGTATTAGTAAAAAAGATTAGAATTCGGTTTCCGAAGCGTAGCACTAAACTGGTTTCAGAGTTACTTGACTAATCGTTCTCAGCGACTGACAGTTGGGAATAACCTCGGTGATTAATGTGTGTGTGAGTTTTGGAGTCGGATAAGGGTATCCGCCCGTCAATCTTCTGTGTATCACTGTCTTGTGCTTTCGGATTCTGTATATAAGGTAGCGGATCGCGCGGAGACCGCGAAAGTAGATCGGGACCGGAGACTGCGGCAGGCACTTAAGATTATGGAATTGTATTGGCGCCAGTTCGCGCCGAGACTGCGACACCTATGAAAAGCTGATGCACCGTTAGAATCTCCGCTTCTTTGTACAGGGTGGTCGGGTATCTAAAATGCTTGTTCAACATCACTTTCAGTACTGCTCATTTATTATGATGTGATACCTGAAGATTAGTGATTCATCGAGGTCTACCGTCTACCTCTGCGTAGCGAAACCTGTCAACCCTCTCGATCACTTTACAGGCTGTCTTAGCAGAGGAGAGCACTTGCAATGCTGGCAGAGGGCATTTTTACCAAATATTGTTTTGTATATCACAAGTCGGCGTAGATTTTTTGTTGTTGAAATATGTCTCTCAGCCACCTCAGCGACCCTTGTCCTCAAGCTTTCCGAAAATATAACGACAGTGTCATCGGCGTAACAGATGACGTCTGCGCCGGGTATTGTAATATCTAGAATATCATTCATGTATATCGAAAAGAGAGTAGGACCCAAAATGTTTCCTTGTGGGACTCCAAAACTCACCACACATTAATCACCGAGGTTATTCCCAACTGTCAGTCGCTGAGAACGATTAGTCAAGTAACTCTGAAACCAGTTTAGTGCTACGCTTCGGAAACCGAATTCAATTTTTTTTTACTAATACTGGGATCGACAAGCTGTCAAAAGCCTTAGTGAGGTCGAGAAATAGCCCCAAATAACGAAATTAACGATTGACTGCAAGAGAGACAGTTTTTGTGAGCAATATGAGCAAGTTTTTTATTTGCTAGGTCCTTACCAATGTTCGCGAAAAACTATTTTTTGTGATACAAGAGGTTCCCCACAACTAGAGGTTAGTTCAGACGTTAGCTTACAATGATAAATTGATTTATGTAGATGATAAGTTGCATAAAATACTCGGTAGTGATGATAATTGTTTGTTCTACAGGCAAGAACGCGTGTTCATACAACAACGGCGAGTGCGCGGAGCTGTGCCTGGCGACGCCGGCGGGACGCGCATGCGCGTGCGCGGCAGGACGCGCGCCGCCCGCCGGCCGGCCCGCCGCGTGCGCGCGCGCCGAGCCGCCCGCGCCCGCGCCGCGCTGCCCGCCGCACCAGTTCCATTGCGGCCGCGGGTTAGAACACTCGTCTCTGTATATCAAACTAGCGACTCGCACCTTTACTTTATTTACTTTACTCCAATCTTCTCTTCTCTGCTCTACCCTACTCTACCCCATTCTACCCTACCCTACTCTACCCTACTCTATCCTACTCTATCCTACTCTATCCTACTCTACCCTACTCTACCCTTTTCTACCCTACTCTGCCCTACTCTACCCTACTCTGGGCTACTCTACCCCACTCTGCCCTACTCTACCCTTTTTTTTTTTTTTTTTTTTTTTATTGTGTAGGGGAATACAGTTACGCACGTTGTGCTGGACTCGGTGCCAGAAGGGCACCCCTACCAACTAAACCCCCTTCACAAAGGTTTCGCCTACCATGGTGCCGTGTCAGAGTTGCGGAACCGCTTTCGCATTCGCCCGCGCAACTCTGACACCACTATTCACCCTTTCGGGCCCGCCTCGCGGGGGGTCGGAACCCCCGCATTGTGGCTCCTGGGACGCGCTGTAAACCTTATAACAGCGCGTCCCCCACCTCGGGAGGAGAATGGGCCATCAGGCAGTGCCCGATGGCCCAGGCCCTCCGAGCGGAGACGGGGTGCGAGCCCTAGTGGCTCGCCCGCGTGTCCGCTTCCTCCTGCAAGGAGGAGCGAGAGGGTCGAGTTCCCTCTCTCGCTCCTCCGTCTCCCTCCGCGAGACAATAGTCTCGCAGAAGGAGACGAAAGCTTCCCATGATCTCTCATTGTCGAGCATCTTGGGTAAGATGGTCGGCAATGAGAGATCTGCCCCCAGGACCGCGACTAGGGAACGTCGCGCGTCCTCTTCCCCCGGGCATGCCTCCAGTGCGTGTTGCGCAGTATCTTCCGCGCAACCGCACCGGTGGCACACCGGGGTCTCTTCCCTTCCGGCAACCCTACACAGATACCTCCCGAAACACCCGTGTCCCGAGAGCATCTGTGTAGTCCGGAAGGTGAGTACCCCATGTTCTCTCTGGACCCACTCAGTGAGAATGGGCCGTAGCGCCTCGAGGAGCCGTCGAGCGCCGGCCCCCCGCTGAGTGGATCCAGAGAGAATCCGCTCCCTAGAATCCGCTCCCTCCACCTCTCCAGAGCGATGGCCCTGGCGTCGCTGCGCCACCGCACCACCTCCTGTGGGGCAGGGCGCAGCTCGTCCTCTTGGGCTCGCACCCGGCGCCAGTAGACCGAGGATAAGACCTCGGCCTCTAGGCACCAGGGCAGCGAACCCGCGAGGACGCATGCCACTTCGTGTGAGAGTGTGCGGTAGCCCCGACACACTCTCACGGCCATCACTCTCTGGGCGCTGTGGAGGAGAGCCTCCTCCCCGCGGCCCAACCTTCTTGCCCATATGGGAGCACCATACATGGCCATGGAGCGCACCACCGCCATGTAAAGGTGGCGGCAGTGCCCTCCACAGCCTCCCATATTGGGCAGAAGCCGGCCCAACGCCGCCGCAGTCTGCGTCAGCTTGGGGGTTAGTTGACGCAGATGCGGCCCCCAGTTCCATCTGCTGTCAAGCACGACACCGAGATATTTCAGTGTCGGCTTGACAGGGATGGAAACCCCACCCACCACGATGTTGGCGCCTGCAGGTGGCGCTCGTCTGGGGCCATCATGAAAACAGATGGCCTCAGACTTGTGGAGCGCCACCTCCAGGCCCAAACTCCTAATCCTGGCCACCACGGCCGCTACACCCGCAGTGGCCAGGATCGCCGCCTGGCGGAAGGTTCCCCCCCTTGCGGTAACCAGCGTGTAATCAGCGTAACAGATTAAGCCGATGCCAGGCAGGTTACCGCACCTCAGCACCCAGTCGTAGCCGAGGTTCCACAGGGGTGGCCCGAGAGCAGACCCCTGTGGAACCCCTCGTGACATGGGGCTGGAACCTTCCCCATCCCTTCTTGGGTAGACTATCTCTCTGTCAGAGAGATAGTCCCCAAGGAGGCGCCGCAGGTACCGGGGCACTCTATGGTACCCCAGCGCCTCTTTTATGGTGATCCAGGGCAGGGAGTTGAAGGCGTTCGCTATGTCTAGCGACACCGCCAACAACACCCCGTCCCCGGATACACCCTCGTAGAGGTCGTTGACAAGACGAATAGCGTCAATTGTCGAACGACCTCTACGAAACCCGAACTGCCTTTCGGACAAGTTCGGGCCCACCCTTTCGAGGTGCTTGGCGAGGCGGGCAGCGATGATACGCTCTAAGAGCTTGCCCGCCTCGTCAAGCAGCACGATCGGACGATACCCCGAGGGTTCGTCCGCGGGCCGCCCCTCCTTCCGGAGGAGGACGAGCTTCCCCCTCTTCCATCGCCTCGGGAATCTCCCTTCGCGCATGCAGCGACTCAGGAGATCCCGGAGGCGGGGGCCGAGGGCGTCCTGAGCGAGGGCCCAAGCACGGCCGGGTATGCCATCAGGCCCCGGCGCCGTGTCCTTGGCCCTCATTCTCAGGACGGCGGCTCCCAACTCTCCCTCGGAGACGTCGAGAAGCTCGTCCTCCTCCCCCTCCTCCTCCTCGGCGGAGTCTTCGGTCCGCGCCACCATCGCCGTGGGAGGGACAAAGTCGGTTCCCGGGCTAGCCGGGAACAGTCCCTCGACCACCCGCCGCAGGAATCGTGGCTCCAGCATGCTGGTGACTGGAGGCGTCCATGGGCGAAGCTTTCGCCTCGCCAATAAGTAGGGACGCCCCCACGGATCACGGTCCAGTGTCTCCAGCAGCTGGCTCCACGATGCCGACTTGGCCTCGGCGATGGCAGTGCGGAGAGCCCGCGACGCCGCCCTGTAGGCGGCATAGCGGGCATCCAACTCCGCCGGCTCCTGGAGCCTCCTCCGCCGGTAGTGCTGGTAGTGGCGCCTCCTCACTACGCAGCACCGCCGGAGCTCCGCAATCTCCTCCGACCACCAGTAGACCTGACGCTTCATTGGGAGGGCCTTTACGCGGGGCATGGCGGCATCGCAAACGTGCGACATCGCCATGCACAGCGCATCGGCCTCCGCGTCTAGATCTACCGGTGGTGATGGAGCAGGGTTCCACGCCTGGACAATGGCTGCCTCCTGCAGCTTCTCCAAGTCCAGGCGCTTCAACCCCCATCGCGGGCCCGTCACCGGCAGGGAGGCTCCCTGTCCTCCATCTGCTGTCGATGGGGAGACACTAAACGATATGTAGCGGTGATCGGATAGTGTCTCCTCATCGACCAGCACCCTCCAGTTGTGGACACGGCGTGCGAGCTCCGGGGTGGCGAAGGTCACATCGACCACCGACCCTCCCCATTGCCGCACGCACGTGTGCTCTGTGCCTCTATTGAGGACACAGAGCCCCGCTTCCGCGAGCCACTCCCCCAGCTCCCTCCCCTTTGCATCTGTCGTCGATGACCCCCACGCCACAGATTTGGCGTTGAGGTCACCGAGGACGATGACTTGGCGGGGGCGACTCCGTCCCACCAGGGTCCCTACCTCGCCGAGAAATCTCTCGAACTCGGCAAGGACCCTGTTGGGAGAAAAGTACACCCCCACCACCACGGTGCCTCCCACCTCAGTCGCGACAAAGCCACTTCCCCTAGTGACTTTGTCGAGAGTGGGCGAGAGGGCCGGCGACTGTGTGGTGATTGCCACCAGACCATCCAGGTCCCCGACCCAGTCTGACCTGGGGGGGACCCGGTATGGTTCGGCCACCACACACACCGTGATCAATCGCTCCGCCATGCACTGGAGCAAAAGGTCCTGTGCACGGGCGGAGTGATTGATATTGGCCTGGAGGAAAGTTAGTATGGGCGCCATACTAACTTTCCTCCATGCTGCCTCGCTGCTCTGGAGTGGAGCCGGTCAGCTGCGACCCGGAGCTGGTCGCAGCAGACTGCCAGACTGACAGACTGGGAGCACCTGTCTTTGATGGGGGCTCAGCACAGGCGCTGGTCCCCGACAGGTGCCCCGCAGGCCTTCCCGCTGCTGCACAAAGGGAGCAGCGCGGGGCGGCCGAGCAAGCTTTGGCCTTGTGGCCAAGTTGACCGCAGCGATAGCATTCTTCGCTGCGGTCAACCGCTGACTTGCACTGGGCCTGAACGTGGCCCAGTGCAAGGCAGCGGAAGCAGCGGCGTGGTCTCGCTTCCAAGAGCTTGACCGACGCCGCCACCCATCCCACCAGCAGGCGCCCGCCGTTTGCCACCAATTTCTTGGCGGCAACGACGGGACACCTGACAAAGGCGGTGCCCATGCCACCTGGGCCCCGCCTTATGTCCCCCAGCTTGATTTCTGGCGCTGGGCATCCCCCTGCCCGCGCCAGAACTCTCGTCAACTCCTCGGAGTTGACGGAGTCGTCCAAACCACTCACACGCAAGTCTGCGGTGAGGGTCGGGCGCGACACCGTCAACTCCTGGGAGTTGCCGAACATTTCCTTTAACTTGGAGGCCAGGCAGTCAGCCTTGGCCTCCCGTTCTTCTCCCGGCACCTCGAGAATGCGCGCCCCCGTCATGGTGGTGCGCATTCTCAAGGGCGGGAGGTTGAGGGCCGCGAGGTCTATTCGACCCCTGGCCTCCCCCAACACCTTGGCGTAGGAGAGACCCCTCTCCTCCGCTCCCGGCTGCAGCGTGATGACCACCGCTGCAGTACGGGGGGGGCGGAGTTTAGGGGTCTTCGCCTTAGCCGGGGTTGACCGCGGCCCTTGCGCCGCCTTCTTCTTTTTCTTCTTCTTCTTGGAACCGCGCCTGACGACTTCGGACCAGGTCTCCAACGAGGGAGCCGGTCGCGAAGTCGCAGTCGCGGTTTCAAGAAGAGTTTTCTCCGGAGGTGGGAGTTCCTGCGTTCTCCCAGCTTTGCGCCTGCGTCGCTTTGGCGCAGGCGCAGAGCCCGGCACAGCAGTCGAGGTGCTTGGCACCGGCGGATCCGCCGCAAGAGGCGGCCTGAGGCGCTGTGGAGGGAGCAACCGCTCCTCCAAACCCGCGAAGCGGGCGGAGATCATGGTGCCCACCTGCACCATGACCGCCCGCATCACGTCCTCCAGAGGAGGCGACTGCCCAGAGGGAGGGGGCGGAACTGCAGCTGCCGGGACCGGAGTCTCCCGTGCAGCCTTCAGCTCCGCAAGCTCACGTCGGATCTCAGCGAGTTCCGACATGAGCTTGTTATTGGCCTCCCTCAGAAGAGCCACCTCCTCCGTGGCCGTACGCTCGTTGAGCTCCTTGAAGGAGGCATCAACCGCAGTTGCTGCCTCCTTCAAGGCGCGCACGAACGTGCCCTTGAGGTTTCCGGACCTGGTGGCCACCGATGTTATGGTGGCCACCGAGTCCTTCACCACCCTGGCGAGTTCGACGGAGTCAACTCCGCCGAACTCGGGGGCCTCCCGCCGCCTCGCGAAGAGGGTTCTCGCCCTCTCGCTCCTTGCCTGCTGCTCGTCGGAGAGCTCCTCCTCAAGCAGCAGGCGCTGTTCTTCCGCCCTCGCGAGGCTGAGCTCGGCCCGCGATTTGGCCAAGCCGACGAATTCCCCGCTAGTAGGCGGCCTGCCCCTGCCTCTCCCTCTCCCTCTCCGGGCAGTGGGTACCTTGGTGGCCGTTGGGCCCTCCAAGGTATCACTAGACCCGGAGCAGGAGTGGGAGCGGCAGCTGTCGTAGCCCTCCCTCTCTAGGCTTCTCTTGCGAGAGCGTCCTTCGGAGGGAACGGGCAACGACAGCTCCAGCCTCCCACTACCGGCGGAGTCGTCGTCGCTGTCGTCCGCCATCGCCGCCGTCTCGACACGCGTGAGCAACACGCGTGCCTCCCTTGTGCCAATACATGTGCTGTCAGTGTCAGTGTTTGGTTCGCCATGGTCGTTGTTGTTTGTGTTGTGGTTTTCGCCCCCCCCAGAGTACGCGGGGCTGCACGTCTCTTCTGAGACGTGGAGGGATTCCCCCTCTCGGGGACCCTCCTGGGTAAAACCTCTAAAACCACTTGTATATGCCATTTTTAATTACTAAATTAAAGGGTATAGCTCCCCTGGGTGGGGGTCTAGCGGCCGGCTTCCCGCCGACCATGCCTGGATCGTAAGCCCGAGACCGCGCCCTGTAAGCAGCGCGATCTCGGACTCACGTGCCAGACACTCCCCTCGGCGACCCCCGAACCTTGAGACTTGGCTGCTGTGCGTCGCGACACCCAGCGAAAAACGCCAGATGTCGCCACGCACAGCATCTCATTGATCTCTTTGGAGATCTCCTCCCCTTGGTCCACCTGGGAGCTCACTGCGTAGCAGACAGCTCCCAGGGGACCTCGCACCATCTAGGCTTCTACGCGCGGCCCTTTGGGGTCACGTGTAGAAGCCCTTTCCTCACAATAACAATAAAAATTTTTCGCCTACTACGATCTCTTCCAAACACACCGCACCGATCCGAGCCAAACAAACAACCACGGGGGCTCATACAGAGCACCCCTGCGCCCGCCCAGCCCAGACCACTCGGCAAAGAGCCCTCTCTTTAGGGAGGATCTCCTAGGAGATTTCCCGTATTTGGTCCACCTGGGAGCTCTCTGCTTAGCAGACAGCTCCCAGATGGACCCCGCACCATGTAGGCTTCTACGCGCGGCCCTTTCGGGTCACGTGTAGAAGCCCTTCCGTCTCGTCCGAGATTAGCCATCACACAACAAGATGCCGCCGGGGCAAGTTGTTGTGTGATGCCCGGGGTGCACCACGCGGAGGTTCCCGAACCCCGCACCCCACCCTACTCTACCCTACTCTAACCCACTCTGCCCTTTTTTTTTTTTTTTTTTTTTTATTGTGTAGGGGAATGCAGTTACGCACGTTGTGCTGGACTCGGTGCCAGAAGGGCACCCCTACCAACTAAACCCCCTTCACAAAGGTTTCGCCTACCATGGTGCCGTGTCAGAGTTGCGGAACCGCTTTCGCATTCGCCCGCGCAACTCTGACACCACCATTCACCCTTTCGGGCCCGCCTCGCGGGGGGTCGGAACCCCCGCATTGTGGCTCCTGGGACGCGCTGTAAACCTTATAACAGCGCGTCCCCCACCTCGGGAGGAGAATGGGCCATCAGGCAGTGCCCGATGGCCCAGGCCCTCCGAGCGGAGACGGGGAGCCTCCCTGTCCTCCGTCCGCTGTCGATGGGGAGACACTAAACGATATGTAGCGGTGATCGGATAGTGTCTCCTCATCGACCAGCACCCTCCAGTTGTGGACACGGCGTGCGAGCTCCGGGGTGGCGAAGGTCACATCGACCACTGACCCTCCCCATTGCCGCACGCACGTGTGCTCTGTGCCTCTATTGAGGACACAGAGCCCCGCTTCCGCGAGCCACTCCCCCAGCTCCCTCCCCTTTGCATCTGTCGTCGATGACCCCCACACGACGCCACAGATTTGGCGTTGAGGTCACCGAGGACGATGACTGGGCGGGGGCGACTCCGTCCCACCAGGGTCCCTACCTCGCCGAGAAATCTCTCGAACTCGGCAAGGACCCTGTTGGGAGAAAAGTACACCCCCACCACCACGGTGCCTCCCACCTCAGTCGCGACAAAGCCACTTCCCCTAGTGACTTTGTCGAGAGTGGGCGAGAGGGCCGGCGACTGTGTGGTGATTGCCACCAGACCATCCAGGTCCCCGACCCAGTCCGACCTGGGGGGGACCCGGTATGGTTCGGCCACCACACACACCGTGATCAATCGCTCCGCCATGCACTGGAGCAAAAGGTCCTGTGCACGGGCGGAGTGATTGATATTGGCCTGGAGGAAAGTTAGTATGGGCGCCATACTAACTTTCCTCCATGCTGCCTCGCTGCTCTGGAGTGGAGCCGGTCAGCTGCGACCCGGAGCTGGTCGCAGCAGACTGCCAGACTGACAGACTGGGAGCACCTGTCTTTGATGGGGGCTCAGCACAGGCGCTGGTCCCCGACAGGTGCCCCGCAGGCCTTCCCGCTGCTGCACAAAGGGAGCAGCGCGGGGCGGCCGAGCAAGCTTTGGCCTTGTGGCCAAGTTGACCGCAGCGATAGCATTCTTCGCTGCGGTCAACTGCTGACCTGCACTGGGCTTGAACGTGGCCCAGTGCAAGGCAGCGGAAGCAAGCGGAGCGGTCAAGCTCTTGGAAGCGTGGTCTCGCTTCCAAGAGCTTGACCGACGCCGCCACCCAACCCACCAACAGGCGCCCGCCGTTTGCCACCAATTTCTTGGCGGCAACGACGGGACACCTGACAAAGGCGGTGCCCATGCCACCTGGGCCCCGCCTTATGTCCCCCGGCTTGATTTCTGGCGCTGGGCATCCTCCTGCCCGCGCCAGAACTCTCGTCAACTCCTCGGAGTCGACGGAGTCGTCCAAACCACTCACACGCAAATCTGCGGTGAGGGTCGGGCGCGACACCGTCAACTCCTTGGAGTTGCCGAATACCTCTCTCAGTTTTGAGGCCAGGCAGTCAGCCTTGGCCTCTCGTTCTTCTCCCGGTACCTCGAGAATGCGCGCCCCCGTCATGGTGGTGCGCATTCTCAAGGGCGGGAGGTTGAGGGCCGCGAGGTCAATGCGACCCCTGGCCTCCCCCAACACCCTGGCGTAGGAGAGACCCCTCTCCTCCGCTCCCGGCTGCAGCGTGATGACCACCGCTGCAGTACGGGGGGGGGCGGAGTTTAGGGGTCTTCGCCTTAGCCGGGGTTGACCGCGGCCCTTGCGCCGCCTTCTTCTTCTTCTTCTTCTTGGAACCGCGTCTGACGACTTCGGACCAGGTCTCCAACGAGGGAGCCGGTCGCGAAGTCGCAGTCGCGGTTTCAAGAAGAAGATTCTCTGGCAGTGGTGGAGGCTGTGGCCTCCCAGCTTTGCGCCTGCGCCTTTTTGGCGCAGGCGCAGAGCCGGACGCAGCAGTCGAGGTGCTAGGCACCGGCGGCGGCTCCTCCCTGCGCCTATCCGCCGCAAGAGGCGGCCTGAGTCGCTGTGGAGGGAGCAGCCGCTCCTCCAACCCCGCAAAGCGGGCGGAGATCATGGTGCCCACCTGCACCATGACCGCCCGCATCACGTCCTCCAGAGGAGGCGACTGTCCCAAAGGAGGGGGCGGAACTGTAGCTGCCGGGGCCGGAGTCGGTCTCTCCCGTGCAGCTTTCAGCTCCGCGAGCTCACGTCGGATCTCAGCGAGTTCCGACATGAGCTTCTTATTGGCCTCCCTCAGGAGAGCCACCTCCTCCGTGGCCGTACGCTCGTTGAGCTCCTTGAAGGAGGCATCAACCGCAGTTGCTGCCTCCTTCAAGGCGCGCACGAACGTGCCCTTGAGGTTTCCGGACCTGGTGGCCACCGATGTTATGGTGGCCACCGAGTCCTTCACCACCCTGGCGAGTTCGACGGAGTCAACTCCGCCGAACTCGGGGGCCTCCCGCCGCCTCGCGAAGAGGGTTCTCGCCCTCTCGCTCCTTGCCTGCTGCTCGTCGGAGAGCTCCTCCTCAAGCAGCAGGCGCTGTTCTTCCGCCCTCGCGAGGCTGAGCTCGGCCCGCGATTTGGCCAAGCCGACGAATTCGCCGCTAGTAGGCGGCCTGCCCCTGCCTCTCCCTCTCCCTCTCCGGGCAGCGGGTACCTTGGTGGCCGTTGGGCCCTCCAAGGTATCACTGGACCCGGAGCAGGAGTGGGAGCGGCAACTGTCGTAGCCCTCTCTCTCCAGGCTTCTCTTACGAGAGCGTCCCTCGGAGGGGGAGCCGGGTAATGACAGCTCCAGCCTCAAACTACCGGCGGATTCGTCACTGTCGTCCGCCGTCACCGCCGCCTCGACACGCGTGAGCACCACGCGTGCCTCCCTCGTCATTCCCGTCTCAGTGCCCGTCCTCATGCTATCAGTGTCAGGTGTACGCAAGCCGTGTTCGTTAGTGTTATCAATGTTGTGGTTTTCGCCCCCCCCAGAGTACGCGGGGCTGCACGTCTCTCGCGAGACGTGGAGGGATTCCCCCTCTCGGGGACCCTCCTGGGTAAATCCTTTGAAACCACCGTGATGCATTTATGTTGTTTGCTACATTGGAGGGTATAGCTCCCCTGGGTGGGGGTCTAGCGGCCGGCCTCCCGCCGACCATGCCTGGATCGTAAGCCCGAGACCGCGCCCTGTAAGCAGCGCGATCTCGGACTCACGTGCCAGACACTCCCCTCGGCGACCCCCGAACCTTGAGATTTGGGTTCTGTGCGTCGCGACATCCAACGAAAACGTTAGATGTCGCCACGCACAGCATCTCACCGATCTCTCACCTCTCCTCCCCTTGGTCCACCTGGGAGCTCTCTGCTTAGCAGACAGCTCCCAGATGGACCCCGCACCATGTAGGCTTCTACGCGCGGCCCTTTCGGGTCACGTGTAGAAGCCCTTCCGTCTCGTCCGAGATTAGCCATCACACAACAAGATGCCGCCGGGGCAAGTTGTTGTGTGATGCCCGGGGTGCACCACGCGGAGGTTCCCGAACCCCGCACCCCAACCCACTCTGCCCTACTCTATCCTACTCTAACCCACTCTGCCCTACTCTACCCCACTCTGCCCTACTATACCCCACTCTGCCGTACTATACCCCACTCTGCCCTACTCTACCCCACTCTACCCCACTCTACACTACTATACCCCACTCTGCCCTACTCTACCCCACTCTACACTACTCTACCCCACTCTACTTTACCCTAATGTAGATACGCTCATCTAGCTACACCGCTATATCCAGCAGTTTACGATGAAGGGCTGGCGATAGACTAATAATCATATGTTTATATGCAGGTTGTGTATCGAGGAGCAATACGTGTGCGACGGAGACATAGACTGCCTCGACGGGTCCGATGAGGACGCAGAGCCGGCCGGGCCTTGCGGTATGTGTTTTGAGGTTATTTGAAACAATGTAAAAACCATCAATATAATCAATAAATGTACCCTCTCAAACTTCATGCGCACGGAATTATGTTACCCTTGGGAAGAGTGAGCTCACTCTTTCCGTTTCAGTCGACTATCCTATCCTACTAATATTATAAATGTCAATGTATGGATATTTGGATATCTGGATGTTAGGACGTTTGGATGTTTGTTACTCAATCACGTAATGTGCAAACATTATTGTGTTCCGGTTTGAAGGGCAATGATTCCAGATAAATCACAGGGCTTAGAGACATAATATCTTAGATCTCTGGGTGACGAGCGCAGTGCAGTGCTAGGTAATGATTTGGACTATCATGTTCCAATAGCTGCGTGTTACTGTGCTGTTATGTGGCAGGCATGTTCCTTACCATCAGGCACATGACCTGCTCGTCTCGTCACTCTATGCTATAAAAAAAAAAAAAACCCGTCCCGGATCCCGATCGCTTTCCCACACTGCCCGCCTCTGTGTGACGAGAGCTTTATGTATATTCAAATACGTGTATATAGATGCGATAACATAGACAATCTGAAAGTTTTTTGAACAAAGAAGTAATTGGTTCGTTTTTATTCGTTGTTGTCAACTTATGTGATTAATTTTAACGTTTAGTTATTGGTGACAATTTTACGTTTATAAAATTTTTAAAGTTTTTGGATTTAAGAACGTGTACAATCGAAATTATTTGATTTTGATAATTATATTAGAACCTGGTGACGCCAGTATATCAGCTGCCTGATTTCCATATTGCAATTCAAGCATTGCTTAGTTTGGGGCTAGTTGTTGTGGGAGAAATGTCCACCACATTTTTTAAAACTATTATAGGTTTACACTTGACCGCCATCTTGCTTGAGGTCAAGTTACGATGCGGTCTACGATGGAGCGTGCTTACCTTGAACTATGGAGGGTAGAGCGAGGAGTATCATGCTGTGTACACAAAGAGTGTCCGTCCAAATGCATTAAATTAGGGTGGCGCCACATTAGCATCAGGATAAATTTTAAAGGAAATCAATAAACGTACTAATCACAGTTCAGCAGGTCTACTACGAAAACAAACTCCGAATGATCGGATGCGATCGACAGCTGAATCGGATCTGTAGCCTACCACGAAAAACACTCGGATCGATACATCTCGGTAGGAAGTTATAGACTTAGGTCGGATGAGGGTCGGATCGAACGAAACGGCCGATTCGATCAACCGACCGATTGTCTATCGAGGTAGGAAACGTCCATAAGTTCGGCCGATATATCGTTTATCGGACTTCGTAGTAGACCTGCAGGAAATAAAATAACTCTAGCTACACGTTTTACCATACCCTTTGTCTACACCAGCGTATTGTGAAGGAAATTTGAACTGTTCTTTATATCACACAGCTAGCCACTTTTTTGTAATTTTCTATCGTATGAGATGATACTCCTTGCTCTACCCTCCATACCTTGAACCAAAGAGTTTACATAAATATACTACTAATGCAGTGCAATTAAGGAAATAAATAAACATTAAATTATGTAGTTTGGGGACTATAAAGGATCGATAGGGGGGTGCATTCTGAACATATATTCCAATTTGAGGGATTCTGGCATGGTCAGCTCAAGGTCATTTCGATGAAAACGCGTTTAACTCGATATTTCGAGAACTGTTAGTGTTAGGCAAAAAATTGTGGAGACCTTTTCTCTTCTACATTAAATTTACTAACTTTTATAGTAACCACTTTTCTTTCTTTCATCAATATTTTTCAAGTTATTGCTTCCGAAAGGCAAAAATTTTACTTTTTTTCCTCCCTTTTGCCATTTCCTCTCCAACTGTTCAATTTTATGCAACTTTACCGATAATATAAAGTGTAGATCTTTTAATAATGAACAACTTTGTCCTTGCACTTTTTTCAGTAATGGCAATACCTTCAGAGTTATGTTACTTTACCGAGCAAAATCCGCGCCACTGCGACACCTCCGCGACACCTGCGGACTTAGGGCTGAACCCAAATTTCATTGTTTGTTTGTGTCGGTGGGTTTCTTCTACACAGGCTTATGTAGGACAACCACGTCACCTACTCCGATATATGCCAGAAATACACTCAGATACACTCAATCAGACATAGAGGTGAAGCGAGCCGTAGAGGATGCGGATGGTCTGATTATCAGTACGGCTAAGAGAATTTTGCCGGACTCTACGGCTTGCTCCACCTCTATGTCTGATTTGATGAGAAAAGTTTTCAGTAGTTAGATGAATCTGGTCTTATTGCTCTCGTTGCCTAAAAACTTATCTTGAGTTGTGGTGACGGTCATATTGTAGATGAAAATGATATCCGCACATGGCTTCAGCTGGGATCGGCGCAGCCGTTTGGCAGAATTGGTGCCAAAGTTGGAAATACCTTTGGGATAGCCATCGAATACAATTACCACGTCTGTACCGTAGTGTTTTTTATGTGTGTTACGTATTTCTGGCATATGTCGAAGTAGGTAACGTTGTTGTCCCACATAACCCTGTGTAGAAGAAACCCAGCGACACAATCCAACAATGAATTTTGGGTTCAGCCCTAAGACCGGAGGTGTCGCGGATTTTTTGCAGTGTCGCGGAGGTGTCGCAGTGGTGCGGATTTCGCTCGGTAAAGTAACATAACTCTGAAGGTATTGTCATTACAGAAAAAAGTTCAAGGAAAAAGTTGTTTATTATTAAAAGATGCACACTTTTGATTATCGGTAAAGTTTCATAAAATTGAACGGTTGGGGAGGAAATGGCGAAAGGGAGGAAAAAAAGTAAAATTTTTGCCTTTCGGAAGCAATAACTTGAAAAATATTGATGAAAAAAAGAAAAGTTGTGGATGTAAAAGTTAGTAAATTTAATTTAAGAAAAGGTCTTAACAATTTTTTGCCTAACACTAACAGTTCTCGAGATATCGAATTAAACGCGTTTTCATCGAAATGACCTTGAGCTGACCATGCCAGAATCCCTCAAATTGGAATATAAGCTCAGAATGCACCCCTCTATCGATCCTTTATAGTCCCCAAACTACATAATTTAATGTTTTTTTAATTCCATTTTTTTGCCTAATTTCATTTGGTTATACGTTTAAATTGAGACCGTTTTACCTGAAATAAAACGGTTATTATATACTTACCTTAGTAGAAGCTTATATATATTGAGATAGGCAGCTCCATTTCCCGTTGTAGCAGTTATCTCTTTCTATTGCTATAGCTCTGTCTCTTTCGCACACCCCTCCCCTCTCGCCAGGCGCACGAGGTAGCTGGAGGCTCCGAGCTTGCTCGTCATTGCGTCGAAATATATCACCAGGCAGAGATAAAAAGTAAGCTTCTACTAAGGTAAGTATATAATAACCGTTTTATTTCAGGTAAAACGGTCTCATTATACACTTGACCGTTAGTAGAAGCTTATATATATTGAGACCTGTTTGTTATCGCCTGGTGAGAGGAACGCCAATGTGATATTAAGGGAAGTATACAGTTTGGCAGAAATCACCATATGAACACTAATTCAATAACTGATTATTTATTAATCTGCAATCTTATATCCATGACCTGGTAGAATTTTATTGTTCCATAATTAGTTATTTGGAGAAATTCTTGTCAAGCTGTATTTGCAAAGGTCAGTAATTATTAATTACTCTTCTATTGCAACAAAATATGTGTGTGATGAAACACCGATTTGTTATGCTATTTTTGGACTAAATCGTCATCCTTGACAATATAATTATTATTATATGGAATGGTATGAGTACGTTCGAATTTTTATGAACAGAAGGATGGCAGCAAAATTTAAGAGTACATTTCTAATACCCAAATATTATAAAATACACCTTCTGAGCATTAACAGAATTTTGTACTAAGGTTTGTATCCAAAATAAATTAATTGGTATGAAAAGGGTAGAACCGCTTTCAATATCGTTATTAGTGTTATACAAAGAATTAGTCGACACTTCTCCAAAATAATAGGACCTATTTTTGAAAAGTTTTTAAGTATCACTTACTGCCCTTGTCTAAAATTTCGTCTAAAAGGAAGATTGTCAACCGAACTTTTTGAGATTACAGCTGACCGTACACTTCATGGTGTAGCGCTTGATGCCAGCGCTGCGGCCTTCAGAAGAAACTTGTACCATCCGGCGATGACGGGACTGAACTCAAGAGACGGAGGGCGTCATGAAGCTTTAATAAACTTGAGCTGTTGGAAATACGACGCCATTCGTTTAAAATGGTTATCGTTTCATGTATCCAAAATACCGGACAAAATACAGATTTTGATTCAGAGTGTTTGCCAACAGATCTCTGCATTCTCGTCATCATCTCATTAGCTTAAACCTAATTTGAACCCATAACATAATATGGTAGTCTAATTATCTATAGGTAGATTTATCTTTGTCTACGGTCAAAGTGACAAATCCTAAATTCTGCGGCTTGAACACAGGCACAGAAGGGCAACGGAACCCGTAATGATTTAAAAAACATTAGAAAAATGTTAAGGGCATACTATTTTGCCAGAACATTTTTATCCCAAATAAATGGTTTTCGACCATCTTGCATTTTAGGGCCATGGCTTTTAAACATGTGTCACTTAAACGTTATTCATTAACGTAACCTTGACCATTAATTCCCTTATTCCGTATAACATCGTGTGGAAACAGCCGATTTGTGAGGAAAAATTTGAGAAACCGAAATTGATATACGGTCACCTAGAAAGAGACCTAAATTCAACCCGTCCGTGTAAATAGGATCTAGATATTATTTTATTTGGTTCGCGAAAACCAACCATTTCATGGCGCTTTATTCGTTCTCTGGGTAGAAGGCCGCTACGGTTTGAGTAAATAAAAAGATACTTGACTACCATGCCACGTCTTTGTTTCCTCACCGCCACATCTGGAGGTATGGAGCTTCCAGAAACCATGACTTGGACTTTTGATGCCGATGGTTGCAACCCAGTTGTTGTATCGAGTATAAAGTCAAAAGATGAAATCGTTAAAAAGTGAACGGGGCTGTGTGTGACTGACAGCTCTCGTGATTTTAGGTTCGCTCGCCAAAATACCGTCTCCCACGTGGAGCTATTATGAGGTAGGTTCCCGTTGCTCGACTTGGATCACCAATACTCGTCATCAATACACTTAGCATGCGGAATAGTGGCGGGAACACCCATACCAGATGAACGTTCCAAGATTTGCTGAATGCGTACGACGCATCAACGTGTCGTAATCGTTTTTATCATAATCGTTAATTTTAATATGTTACATAATTAATGACTACCATTGCATAGTACTTACAAGCTTTGCTTAGTTTGGGTGACCCCAAATGGATGGTGTTGTTTGTGAATTGTCCACCATTACACAAATTGCATATTTGGACGCGAAAAAATTTGATCACCGGTGTGATTATCTTTTTGCAAAGATAATTTTTGTTCATCTCCGAGTTAAGTGCCACTCGGAGGTGTATCTGTGTCTGGACTAACAACCTGCGTGATTGTTTAGGGTCCTGTTATGTGATAAATTTTGAAATGGATCTCGAGGAATGCTCGTCTAAGATCAGCAACATTTTGAACGGCAGGTTCATCAAAGACAGGGACTTGCCCCAATACGTTGCATAAGTAAACTATCGCTGAATGGTCGTCGGATTAAATTAGCACGGAACTTTTTGCCATGCTCTATGCCTGCAGTTGCAATATCCTCAAGATGTCTAACAATTATTTTATATTGCAATGGAAGTGTTCCTCCCCTGGTGCCCAGGACACCCGACATCATCGGTCATAATCGGTCTGATTATTTAGTTGGCCTCCCTTGGCAAAATCCGAGGCGTTTGTGATTCAAAATGAGTTGGGAGAAGCATATATGATGAATTGCCGAAGACAGATGACGAGCACCGGATGGGGTAAAAATATATCGTTGAGGTTGTGCTGAGAAGGGACAGAAACTTCGGCGACTTAGCCTTCCTCGGAGAACAGCTAAGCTTGCAAAATACATTAATCCACCCGACTTTGTGGTTCTATCAGGGACGTCTGACCCGTTCGAGTATGCCGAGAAAAGTGATATATTTTCGCGGAGAGAGAAATAACTTTATATGCTATCTATGTAGAATCCGAGGATTTCCAGCGTTTCCAATATCTACGTAAAACGCAATGAAACGATGTTTTTTTTTTTTTTTTTTTTTATATAATTTGCGTAATCCAATTTATTAGGTAGGTACCTGGGTACCTACAGACTTTTGGCGCAATGCTTAGGCCGAAAAAAAGTAATCTCAAGTTATTCTTTCTTGAAAAGGACGCGTAAAAACCCGTCTGTAAGACTGGCCACCGGCACATTGAAATGAGGTTTTGAAAAGACACAGTCACACATTTGCACATTCGATCATGGGATTGGAGGAAATCCAGCACACGAAACATATTTATTGATTGAAATCTTTTCTTTAGCACATATCGGTTGAGTGAGGGTATTTCGAGTACGAGCTATCGCTTTTTTATACCGAAAACAGAGACGACACAAAGTTTTCCGTATTTTTCTTTTCCGTTATTTTTCGTTTGTAGAACGAGTGAGGACATCTTTTGCGACCCCCCAGTACGAAAACACTGTCTTTTGAGTCGGGTGTTACTAAAGGAGGTACTTCCAAAAACAGTATGCGGTACCTTTTTATTATCAAAATCTGATGCTGCCATCTTTTTCCACCGATTTATATAACGTGGTATATGGACCGGCCCAAAAAGGGTCCTCGTCATTGTATCTGTCTTTTATAATCTTTGCAGCCTGACGGTCAAGTAGAGCATTTACCTTTGTCCACTCTGTGAAGGTCTCGATCCGCGATCGAAGATAGAGTACTTCTGTTGCTAAGCTTAAAGCTAAGCCAACTTACCTTTGTCCACTCTGTGGAGGTCTCGATCCGCGAGATCGAAGATAGAGTACTTCTGTTGCTAAGCTTAAAGCTAAGCCAACGTTATATTGACGTTCTGACGTCTCATTTGTATTGGTAGCCCTGCGTGGGCAGATTATAGAGGTGTTGCTATTCTTATTTACTGTATCATAACCATTGTTCCAGCGCCTGTGCGAAGGCATATTGGGATGTAGGTATTTGCCCCTGCGAGGGGAAACATGTGAAATTATTGCGTTTTCTTCGCAAGGTATTCTTTATTTATCAGCCAAAAAATATATATATATATTTTTTTTTTTTTTTCATGTCATTTATAATTTCCTGATGCCGCTAGTTTTATCAAAAAGTGAAACGCTTCCGGTTTGAAAATAAGGGAGTTTGATGGAAGAATTTTATGTATTCAAGGTTACTTTAATTAACGGATCCGTAGCTTGATTTAGAATTGAACTTTCAATATAATAAATGCAGTTTGCGATTCCCTTTTTTGACTTTTTCAGTTAGCGAGTCGCGCCTCACGGGCTTAACATGAATAGCTTTCTAAGGCTATAGGTATCTACCAAATTTTAAAATGTTCAAAGTAATAAATGTATTTGCCAATAACAACAAAGTAGGCATGATGGCGTAGAGTGTCTTACGCCCTTACCTCTTCGTTTGGTTATTTACTTGATTAAAAACATTAATTTTAAATTTTTTTTTTTTTGGTTTCAAACTAAATCAAAACAGAAAATCAAACACGTTTTTGGAGGTGTTGCAATCGCGGGTCTTTTAATTAGTCTCGATATCGGATAAAAAATTTCAAACTACCCACAAATTATCGGAAGTGAAGGTTAGCGCCACCTCGTCTGAACTGTTAAGACCGATTTCAGGATACTTGCTGTATGTGTAGATCTTGGCCTACATCTCGAAAGATGAGCTACTCATTATCATTAACACAATTAACAAAAGTGTGTTCATCAAGATTCCAAAGCATGGATTTTTGTTAAATTTCTAACGGTCTAGGCAGGTTTTCTTTAAGAAGCCTCTTTTTTCGTTTTCTAGACCGACAGCATTGAGAGTTATTTCTCTTAACCTTTGCTGACGAGTTAAGAGGTCGACGAAGACCTGCTACTATTGTACTAGACGCATATCTAGATGAAGCATGAAGCTTGCGTGAACGCGATTCACGTTTCTTTAATTTGGTACTAGACCCGTTTCAATTTGGCAGTCGGATTCTATAATTTATTTATCTCATTGAAATTTACCTAGGAAATAATAACATACACCTAGGAAAGAAAAACATTCACCTAGGAAAGAAAAAAAAAAACATGCACCTCAGAAGGTAACGTAAGGGTTACAAACACATTAGTATTATCTGAGGGTAGTTATGTATTTAAAATCGACAAAAAATTATATGAACAATATAATCTGCACGTAAAAAATTAGAAAAAAGAGACAAAATATATCTCGAAGCAAAAGCAAGCTTCGACAAGCATTATTAATTTAAATTTAATCAAAAAAGAAAACGAACGATAATATCGTTTTGCAGAAAATGTGTAAGCACTTACGTGGTTTCCTTTGGAAAATCACAGAATTTAATAAGAGAATTGGGATTCTCTTGATACATGTGAACTGCACGGGAAATGTCACGCCAATGACGAGCAAGCTCGGAGCCTCCAGCTACCTCGTGCGCCTGGCGAGAGGGGAGGGGTGTGCGAAAGAGACAGAGCTATAGCAATAGAAAGAGATAACTGCTACAACGGGAAATGGAGCTGCCTATCTCAATATATATAAGCTTCTACTAACGGTCAAGTGTATAATGGTTTAAAAAAACAAAATTGGTTGTCTGTAAAGTCGGTTTACGGACGATAGTTTGACGTGACAACGTCATAACGAAACGTTGCGTAACGGGATAATGAGCGTAACGGGACAATGAGTCATCCTTTTTCGTGCGTGCAGCCAGCGTTCATCGATTTATTAGACATTGTCACGATTTCAAAGTTTCTGTTCAATCGTTCCAGGCAACATAACATGCACCGGCGCCCAATCCCTCCAATGCGACCGCAACCGCTGCGTGCCGCGCGTGTGGGTGTGCGACGGTCTGAAGGACTGTGCGGACGGGGCCGACGAGGCGGCGGCGGCGTGCGCGGGCGCAGAGTGCGGGCCGGCGGCCTTCGCGTGCGCGACCAGTCGGCGGTGCCTGCCCGCCGCGTGGCGGTGCGACGGGGCGGCGGACTGCGGCCCGGGGGACGACAGCGATGAACGGGGATGCGGTGAGATATAGACTCTATGTTGCGATAGAAATCAAACGAATCAGGACGCTATTTACAGGTTATTAGTGGCGAAATTAACGTTAGGACCGGGAGGCATGAAGGCTGTGGTAAGGTGTCATTCATGGTTTCGACATAGCAGAGGTGATATACTGACCAGCGGGGACATTAATGTTAGGATTACAAGCGGCCTGGACGACTCTCTCAACAAAACAGGCTGTGATAAGATGACATTCACGGCTTCGATGTACCAGGCGCCCAGACGCGGGTTTGTGACGTCACGACGACGTCACTTTCAGATATAGTTCATGGCATCGACATAGCAGAGGTGGTTTACTAAGCAGCGGAGACATGAATGTTAGTACAACAATCGGTTTGGGCGGCTCTAGCGACAAACAAGGCTATAGTAAGATGTCATTCACGTCTTCGACGTACCAGACGCCCAGATGCGGGTGTGTGACGTCACACCGACGTCATGTTCAGATATAGTTCATGGCTTCGACATAGCAGAGGTGATTTACTAAGCAGCGGGGACATTAATGTAAGGACCGGGCGATTCTAGCGACAACCAAGACTGGTAAGATGTCATTCATAGCTTCGACACACCAGGCGCCCAGACGCGGGTATGCGACAGTTGAAGGACGGTGCTTTGAGATGTGTACTTTATGTTGCGAAAACAAATCAAACGAATCAGGACGCTATTTACAGGCCATTAGCGGCGAAATTAACGTTAGGACCGGGTGACAACAAGGCTGAGGTAAGATAACATTCATGGTTTCGACACATCCAGAGCCGATTTGCTGAGTAGCGGGGACATGAATGTTAGTACTACACGCGGCTCGAGTGATTCTAGCAACAAACAAGACTGTGGTAAGAAAAGACATTCACGGCTTGGACACATCACGCGCCCAATCTTTTTGAAGTGGAAACTCCCTTTGGCGCATCACAGATAGAAATTTCGTGGGCTGTGAATTGAATTCTAGCGTCACGCTCGGGAACGATAAGAAATCTTAAGGTAAACTCGGGACCATGGACATTGGCCATCGAGAAATGCGTTAGCATTCCACGCCACCCCCTCCGGTTCCACCCACGTAGTTTCTAACGTGAGCTATATATAAATTCTTAGTTATAAGTTTTCACTTCTATCGGCAATTTCCTTTTGCCTTCTTATGGAAGCAGTTTTAAAGACGTATTTACATCAATGAATAGTGATTGAATGTTATATACGTTTGTATTATAGAGCCACGCGCATGCGCGTCCGAGGGCATGTTCCGTTGCGCGACCGGCGCGTGCATCCCCTGGGAGTACGTGTGCGACGGACGCGCCGACTGCGCGGGCGCGGACGACGAGCGGGGCTGCGCGCGCGCCGACCGCCCGGCCGTGCGGCCCGACCCGACGCCGAACACGCATACACACAGGAACAATATGTATGTACTACCGGGGTACCGACTACGCGAAACGCTATTATTATTCTAACGCAAAGTCAAAGTACTTTATTCATAAATGTACAATTTACACGTCAATAAATAAAAAATGAAAACAAAAGAAAGAGCATACAAATTGTATACATTTTCAAATTTTGAAATGACTACTTTACTGTATTATAATAATTATTGTACAGAAAACTGTCAAGCATTATATGAGTATAATATATTTTTATAACAATTGTACTGATCCATGTAAAATTTTGATATACATTTTTATAGGACTTTGCCATCACTCTCTAAAAATTCGGTGTAACTGTAGAAAGTTTGATCGATAAGCCAGCACTTTAATCTGTTTTTGAAGCTGCCAAAACTTGGAGCAGATATAACTATTTTGGGAAGAGTGTTATAAACTTCAGGTCCCATAATGTGAGTTAGCTTCCGTGACCTTGTGAGAGAGTGTGATATAACATCCCGCTTGTTCGCCTTACGTATTGTTCCGTATAATCGGGCAACATTATATCGGCCATCGAAATCATAGCGGATCTATGGTTGACAGCCGGCTGTCACGTGTACGTTGACTCGTTTCGCCGGTACGTCGAGCCACTCCTTGTTTTTTTTCTAATTTGATGTTTTTCGGGTTAAAAAACGTAATATAGTGCTACGGGAATAGACTATTGGCGTGAACTGTGATATTGAATTGGTGCTGGAAGACCACACAGTGAAAGCGGCTACTGGATTGGCCCTTTTCTCCAACGCCGGACCGTTGCTACTGCTGGAACGGGAATTCTGGAAGTCTACGGAATCTGTCTGGTTTGGTTATTCCACATTCCCCTTTCTGACCCCGTTCCTTCTTCCTGTCAGACCAAACTGGGCTTTGGACGACGCTGGGAACCATACGTAAGTAATTTTAAGTAACTTGTCAAAATTGTGGGGGAAAGCATTAAAATCGGCATAGCTGCAAAATAATAATGTTCTAGACTTGCTATGGGCCCCGAGACGGTAATTTCTGGCATAAATACTATACACGTATGTTGCGAGAATGTCTCTCTCCTCGCGTACTGTATGATTCTAGATTATTTCTAACATACACAGCCACCTGGTAAATCAATATAGCAGGTAACGTAAGTATGCCAAGCTCTTTGAAATGAGTAATGTGTAAGTATACACATTACTCAACAGTCACATTTGGAATAGACTACGAACTCAAGTAGGCCGTTGCAGACATAATATGTGTAAATGGGGCCTGGCAGATCCTCCAGTTGAGCAGTGCGACTGTGGTGCAAATTCTCAGACTATGGATCATGCTCTCATATGTCGACTATGCCCTAAAGTACAGTCTACATTAAGCGACCTGTGCGAAACAAACCCCGTTGCAGTTTCTGTAGCCTCTCACTGGTCTAAAACTGATAAGTCTGTAAAAAGAATTTGAAACAAAAATTACAAAAGTTATTAAAAACATAAGACAATTTAAAAAAGTCAGTATAGGGAAGTACTAAATTTGATAGTTGTTCTATCCTTAAGCAGAAAATGAAAATAAATAGGAGTCCTGAATGGATTAGCTACGAAAAACTAAATCCGATGTCAAGTAACATTTGCGTGCTGTGATGATATTCCCTAAGATAATTGTTTTTTCTTAGGATCTAATCGTAATATTCCAGCTTCCCACGAGCCGCCAAGATGTGGTACCTAAGCCGGGAGAACATGCACCGGTTCACCCGGCTTAACAATGTTATCATTTTGGTGGCTTGTAGGAAGACGTATTGTACCTATTTAAAATAAAAAAAAAAACAACTAGAATTTTAACTGGCTTGCTTATCTTTAACTTAGTTTTTTTTTGGTGAATTAAAATAGAAATAAAATTTTGTTTTAGTCACCAGCACGAAGAGTTGCCGCCAGCGTGTGAAGAGCACGAATTCGCGTGTAACAATACGGAATGTATCCGAAACGAGTTCCGTTGCGACTCCAGCGTGGACTGTCTGGACGGATCTGACGAGTGGGACTGTGCGCCTACTAGTACCACTACCACTCCAGGTAATGCAACCTAAACTAAACCTAAGGCTACTCTGTATCAAACTGATTACTGTAAATAAATGAATATTACATTATTAATATTGTAATACAGCGCCGACGACCCGCACACCAGCCGCGCGCGACGAGTGCGCTCCGCCGGCGGTACGCTGCGATAACGCGACGCGCTGCGTGCCGCTGCAGCAGCTCTGCGACGGGAACAAGGACTGCGCGGACGGCGCGGACGAAGCTGATAGATGCGGTTAGACACTTCCCTTTTTATTACGGATTTTGGGCTAGCGGAGAAAGCTTCGAGATCTACAAATAAAATGAAAATAGCCTTTATTTAACAAATCTTATCAAATATATGAGAATTCGTCATCGGGGGGTCTACCGCCTAACGAAAAACGCTTTGACGCTTTGATATTGCTGTCTCTTTTCTTCTCGCTTGAAATGAAAGAGACGGCAATGTCAAAGCGTCAAAGCGTTTTTCGTTAAACGGCAGAGGTGCGGTTCTCTGAAGGCCTGAGCCGAAAGCAAGGGCCTTAATAGCGCTTCAGCGGTAATCACCAACATTACATACTTATAGCATAATCTACTATTAAATTTAATTTTGCGTCACCGGTAGTGAGATTGTTTTGCGTCTTCGCAAAGGCCCAAAAGCTTGCCATTATTCTTTCTCCGAATGTTTATACCCATATACTAAGTACCTACATGGAGAAGAATGACAAAAATCGGAAATGTACATGTATGTACATGTAGTTCATTCCAGAACCGGCTCAACTCTATTGCTGCCAATTAACATCACGTTTCGTATCATCCTCTTCAGTCACTGAGTCGGACGAGTTCTTAAAATCACACAGTGAGGAAATATTTAATTCTAGCTGAACGCGCGCGCGTTGTTACGCCATCTATCGAAAATTGGTCGTACCAATTCAAATTTTGAACAAATTCGGTTACTTTAGGTTCTAATGACGCAACCTTTAACATATGACAAATGCTGTCACGCAACGAAAGCTCTCAAAAAGCAATATTTTTTCCCCGTTTTTGTTACATTTTTCATTCATGCTCGGCTCCTATTGATAGTAGCGTAATGTTAAATACCCTATAGCCTTCCTCGATAAATGGACTATCCTACAAAGAAAGAATATTTCAGTTCGGACCAGTAGTTCCAGAGATCCTTGCGTTCAAACAAACAAACTCTTCAGCTTTATAATATTAGTATAGATTCTACAAACTACGTATGACATACTCGATCTCACTCACTGGTTACAATGATTAGAACGGATTGTAACACTGTCGTGCAGGTGAGCCGATGTGCGAGCTGTCAGCGTGCACGCACGGCTGCCGCGCGACGCCGCGCGGGCCCGCGTGCGTGTGTCCGCCGGGGCTGCACCTGCAGGCGGACGGGGCCGCGTGCGGCGCGCGCCCCGCCTGCGCCGCGTGGGGCGTGTGCAGCCAGGGCTGCGCACCGCACAAGCTGCGCTACAGGTGAGCGAGCTGTGAGTGAGCTGTGCGGGCCCGCGCCCCGCCTGCGCCGCGTGGGGCGTGTGCAGCCAGGGCTGCGCACCGCACAAGCTGCGCTACAGGTGAGCGAGCTGTGAGTGAGCTGTGCGGGCCCGCGCCCCGCCTGCGCCGCGTGGGGCGTGTGCAGCCAGGGCTGCGCACCGCACAAGCTGCGCTACAGGTGAGCGAGCTGTGAGTGAGCTGTGCGGGCCCGCGCCCCGCCTGCGCCGCGTGGGGCGTGTGCAGCCAGGGCTGCGCACCGCACAAGCTGCGCTACAGGTGAGCGAGCTGTGAGTGAGCTGTGCGGGCCCGCGCCCCGCCTGCGCCGCGTGGGGCGTGTGCAGCCAGGGCTGCGCACCGCACAAGCTGCGCTACAGGTGAGCGAGCTGTGAGTGAGCTGTGCGGGCCCGCGCCCCGCCTGCGCCGCGTGGGGCGTGTGTAGCCAGGGCTGCGCACCGCACAAGCTGCGCTACAGGTGAGCGAGCTGTGAGTGAGCTGTGCGGGCCCGCGCCCCGCCTGCGCCGCGTGGGGCGTGTGCAGCCAGGGCTGCGCACCGCACAAGCTGCGCTACAGGTGAGCGAGCTGTGAGTGAGCTGTGCGGGCCCGCGCCCCGCCTGCGCCGCGTGGGGCGTGTGTAGCCAGGGCTGCGCACCGCACAAGCTGCGCTACAGGTGAGCGAGCTGTGAGTGAGCTGTGCGGGCCCGCGCCCCGCCTGCGCCGCGTGGGGCGTGTGCAGCCAGGGCTGCGCACCGCACAAGCTGCGCTACAGGTGAGCGAGCTGTGAGTGAGCTGTGCGGGCCCGCGCCCCGCCTGCGCCGCGTGGGGCGTGTGTAGCCAGGGCTGCGCACCGCACAAGCTGCGCTACAGGTGAGCGAGCTGTGAGTGAGCTGTGCGGGCCCGCGCCCCGCCTGCGCCGCGTGGGGCGTGTGTAGCCAGGGCTGCGCACCGCACAAGCTGCGCTACAGGTGAGCGAGCTGTGAGTGAGCTGTGCGGGCCCGCGCCCCGCCTGCGCCGCGTGGGGCGTGTGTAGCCAGGGCTGCGCACCGCACAAGCTGCGCTACAGGTGAGCGAGCTGTGAGTGAGCTGTGCGGGCCCGCGCCCCGCCTGCGCCGCGTGGGGCGTGTGTAGCCAGGGCTGCGCACCGCACAAGCTGCGCTACAGGTGAGCGAGCTGTGAGTGAGCTGTGCGGGCCCGCGCCCCGCCTGCGCCGCGTGGGGCGTGTGTAGCCAGGGCTGCGCACCGCACAAGCTGCGCTACAGGTGAGCGAGCTGTGAGTGAGCTGTGCGGGCCCGCGCCCCGCCTGCGCCGCGTGGGGCGTGTGTAGCCAGGGCTGCGCACCGCACAAGCTGCGCTACAGGTGAGCGAGCTGTGAGTGAGCTGTGCGGGCCCGCGCCCCGCCTGCGCCGCGTGGGGCGTGTGTAGCCAGGGCTGCGCACCGCACAAGCTGCGCTACAGGTGAGCGAGCTGTGAGTGAGCTGTGCGGGCCCGCGCCCCGCCTGCGCCGCGTGGGGCGTGTGTAGCCAGGGCTGCGCACCGCACAAGCTGCGCTACAGGTGAGCGAGCTGTGAGTGAGCTGTGCGGGCCCGCGCCCCGCCTGCGCCGCGTGGGGCGTGTGTAGCCAGGGCTGCGCACCGCACAAGCTGCGCTACAGGTGAGCGAGCTGTGAGTGAGCTGTGCGGGCCCGCGCCCCGCCTGCGCCGCGTGGGGCGTGTGTAGCCAGGGCTGCGCACCGCACAAGCTGCGCTACAGGTGAGCGAGCTGTGAGTGAGCTGTGCGGGCCCGCGCCCCGCCTGCGCCGCGTGGGGCGTGTGTAGCCAGGGCTGCGCACCGCACAAGCTGCGCTACAGGTGAGCGAGCTGTGAGTGAGCTGTGCGGGCCCGCGCCCCGCCTGCGCCGCGTGGGGCGTGTGTAGCCAGGGCTGCGCACCGCACAAGCTGCGCTACAGGTGAGCGAGCTGTGAGTGAGCTGTGCGGGCCCGCGCCCCGCCTGCGCCGCGTGGGGCGTGTGTAGCCAGGGCTGCGCACCGCACAAGCTGCGCTACAGGTGAGCGAGCTGTGAGTGAGCTGTGCGGGCCCGCGCCCCGCCTGCGCCGCGTGGGGCGTGTGTAGCCAGGGCTGCGCACCGCACAAGCTGCGCTACAGGTGAGCGAGCTGTGAGTGAGCTGTGCGGGCCCGCGCCCCGCCTGCGCCGCGTGGGGCGTGTGTAGCCAGGGCTGCGCACCGCACAAGCTGCGCTACAGGTGAGCGAGCTGTGAGTGAGCTGTGCGGGCCCGCGCCCCGCCTGCGCCGCGTGGGGCGTGTGTAGCCAGGGCTGCGCACCGCACAAGCTGCGCTACAGGTGAGCGAGCTGTGAGTGAGCTGTGCGGGCCCGCGCCCCGCCTGCGCCGCGTGGGGCGTGTGCAGCCAGGGCTGCGCACCGCACAAGCTGCGCTACAGGTGAGCGAGCTGTGAGTGAGCTGTGCGGGCCCGCGCCCCGCCTGCGCCGCGTGGGGCGTGTGCAGCCAGGGCTGCGCACCGCACAAGCTGCGCTACAGGTGAGCGAGCTGTGAGTGAGCTGTGCGGGCCCGCGCCCCGCCTGCGCCGCGTGGGGCGTGTGCAGCCAGGGCTGCGCACCGCACAAGCTGCGCTACAGGTGAGCGAGCTGTGAGTGAGCTGTGCGGGCCCGCGCCCCGCCTGCGCCGCGTGGGGCGTGTGCAGCCAGGGCTGCGCACCGCACAAGCTGCGCTACAGGTGAGCGAGCTGTGAGTGAGCTGTGCGGGCCCGCGCCCCGCCTGCGCCGCGTGGGGCGTGTGCAGCCAGGGCTGCGCACCGCACAAGCTGCGCTACAGGTGAGCGAGCTGTGAGTGAGCTGTGCGGGCCCGCGCCCCGCCTGCGCCGCGTGGGGCGTGTGCAGCCAGGGCTGCGCACCGCACAAGCTGCGCTACAGGTGAGCGAGCTGTGAGTGAGCTGTGCGGGCCCGCGCCCCGCCTGCGCCGCGTGGGGCGTGTGCAGCCAGGGCTGCGCACCGCACAAGCTGCGCTACAGGTGAGCGAGCTGTGAGTGAGCTGTGCGGGCCCGCGCCCCGCCTGCGCCGCGTGGGGCGTGTGCAGCCAGGGCTGCGCACCGCACAAGCTGCGCTACAGGTGAGCGAGCTGTGAGTGAGCTGTGCGGGCCCGTAAAAAAAATGTAAAGTCGGTTAACTGACGATAGTTGAACGTGACAACGTCTATTATTTGTGTTAAGCGCCATCTAGGTAAAACATTCTGAAGCTTTTTGAAAAGCTGTTCAAAGCGCCATCTCTGGGTACATCATTGTACTAGCACAAGTTCTTAACTTCATATCGTCGCTTTTCTAAAACATGGACAGACTCCTTGAACGTAATACACATTTCACTCACTAGATGGTGCGAAAAGTAATAAGGCGAGGTAACGGCGGTAAATATTATCTAATCTATGGCGGTAACGTTACATGACGTCATGTTTTGCGGGCGTGCAGCCGGCTCCATCGAATTATAAGACGTTATCACGTCAAAAAAATGTGCTTAAAACTGAACGGCAGAAGTGCAAATTAAGAATGAATTGTTACAGCGGAAGACACAGTCCTTAGTTGTGTTTTTGTGTTTTACGTATTTTAATTTCTAATCTGACCACAGGTGCACCTGCGACGAGGACTACAAGCTGGCAGACGACGGGTTTACTTGCAAGAGCACGCTCAACGTCACTCCATTACTGGTCTTCAGCAATAGACACGAGGTTAGCTAAAGAATAATCTAAGTAAAATGCCTTCAGCCACTTTCGTAACTGACTGATTCGTACCCAGCTACGTAAAAACATTTTTTTCTTCACTGTTTTGTAACCAGTTACAGAAAAATACTTTTTTTTTTTTATAACATAGAGTGACGAGACGAGCAGGTCATGTGCCTGATGGTAAGCAACATGCCTGTCACATAACAGCACAGTAACACGCAGCTATTGGAACATGATAGTCCAAATCATTACCTAGCACTGCACTGCGCTCGTCACCCAGAGATCTAAGATATTATGTCTCTAAGCCCTGTAGTTTCTCTGGAATCATTGCCTTCAAACCGGAACACAGTAATGTTTGCACATTACTGCTTGGCGGTAGAATATTTGGCAAAGGTGTGGTACTTCCCCAGGCGGACTCTGCTAAGAGTCCGACCACTACTAAAAACTTATTTTCCGTTTTCATTATATTTTATAACCAGTTATGAAAAAATACTTATTGTTCTATGTAACCAGTGACTAAAACCTTCAATTTGTATAAAGGTGTTATTTATAATTTTGATTAAATTCCAACATTTTTGTCCATTACAGACATACGATACATACTATTAATATAATAAACTAGCGTGATTTAGCCGCGTAGTTTCGCGTGATAAAAAGTCATTATCCCACAAGCCCCCTAATACATTTGTAATCCCCGGTACATCTTTAATATAGGAGATGTTGACAAGAACTCATTAGATACAGTGTAAAAGGCAGATAAATTACCAAGCGACACTATGACAACCGTACACCAGAGCATTTTTAAGAAAGAGATTGGAAACTATGCGGATGAAACTGGAGGGCGTGGGCATGAGTAAGGCCATCTAGAAATGCGTGAGCATTTCTAGAAATTCAATTCGATTTCAGATATTCAATGGCCATAATGGTCCCGAGTTTACCCGAAGATTTCTTGTAATTCCCGAGCGTGACGCTAGAATTCAATTCACACCCCACGAAAAATTTGTCTGTGGCGCCAAAAGAAGTTTTAACTTAACTTAGGAACTGCCGATAGAAGTGAAAACTTAAAACTCAGAATTTGATAGCTTACCTTGGAAACTATACGGGTGTAACCGGAGGGCGTGGCCTCGCCACCTTGGCATGGCCATGCGTTTCTAGATGGCCATCCCATGATGGCCTGTCCACGCCCTTTCAGCATTTCCCATTGGCTGACGTATTTCTAGATGGCCAATAGCCATGGTCCCGAGTTTACCCGAAGCTTTCTTATCATAGCCGAGTGTGACAAAGGGATTCAATTCACAGCCCACGAAATATCTGTCTAGGCGCGACTAAAGAAGTTTTCACTTCAAAACGACGGACGTAAAAAATTGCTGCGATGATATAAAAGTTTAACATAAAAAAATTTGCAGTCATAGGAACTGCCGATAGAAGTGAAAACTTGCTGTTGCCCTGGTACTGGTACCTAGGGGCAAACGCAACTCTTTTATATTTCTGTTGTCCTGGTATCTGGAGATAAACGCTGGGCTGTTGGAGGTAGGTAATCGAAACTCTTTACTGTTTCTGTTGCCCTGGTACCTACCTGGCCGTTTTTACCGAGTTTACCCGAAGATTTCATATCCGATCCGATCCATTATCATATCCAAGCGTGACGATTGATGAATCCATTTCACAGCCCTCGAAAATTCTGTCTATAGCGCGCCTAAAGAAGTTTTCACTTCAAAAATTTGCTCGTTTACGGAATTAATGTGTGTTGTTTGTCA
Source organism: Ectropis crepuscularia (assembly GCA_963693475.1). Taxonomy (NCBI): domain Eukaryota; kingdom Metazoa; phylum Arthropoda; class Insecta; order Lepidoptera; family Geometridae; genus Ectropis; species Ectropis crepuscularia. Next base: position 5,289,804 of record OY856368.1, on the reverse strand, counting down.
GGTGCGAGCGTTAGAACTGACGACGCTGAGCGTGCGCGCGCTCGTCTCGTCGCTCCGTAACGCGATCTCGCTGGACTGGCGCATGGACCCCGGCGGCGCGCCGCGGCTCTACTGGACCGACGTGGGCGACGACCACATATACACCGGCCTCATACAGGGAAACGGTACCGAGTATTACCGCTCTTTTATTATATATATACACGTATATTAGTTTACAATTAATGTACTCGAAAACTCGACGAAACTTGAGAACTCGAAAAAACTTCGACTCAATCGAATGGTTTTTAAGAACTTCGGAACCATTTTTCTTCTAAAAATGTTATATTTTGTTTATTTTATAATTTTAGCACTTTTTACGGCAAAATAAAGACCTGTTCAAGTAGACGAATTTATGAGTATACCTTCCCAAAATACATAAAAAACCCGACCGCAAAGTTAAGTTGTAACTTCGGAACCATTTTCCCGTAATATGGTTTATGGCAAAATAAAGACCGGCTCATGTACACGTCATTAAACACAAATTTATGGGTACCTATCATCATCATCATCATCAACAGCCCACTAAATGTTCCCACCGCTGGGAATCGGGTCTTTCTCTCGCAGGGATCAGTTAAGGCCATAATCCACCACGCTTGCCGAAATGGCTGGCTGGAATGACTTCGAAAGGTTCTAGGTACATGTCGGTTTCCTCACGATGTTTTGCTACACCGTTTTAAGTTAGCGGCATTACGCACATGACCACGAAAAGACAGTGGTGCATGTGGGGTTCGAACCCAGGGTCTCCAGATTGGCAGGCGCCGTTCTTCCGACTAGACCAGCCGTAACTTGGGTACCTATACCTTCTCAAAAAACAAAAAAAATCCCGCCAAAAACCCGACCGGTAAGTTAAGTTTGTGGGTTTTCGTCATCTAGTGTTACCTAGTTACCTAGGTGTATCAAGTTAATGACCATGTTAGCACACTACTGCTTGGAACTGAACACGCTGAGCGTACGCGCGCTCGTCTCGTCGCTACATTACGCGATCTCGCTCGTCATACGAGGAAACGGTACCATGATTGCCAAAAAAAAACCTAATTAGTCCATAAGTTAGATTATTAAAAAAATTAAATTGGACACGAATTTTCGACATGCCAACGTCTAAAAAATTGGCAGTCATAGGAACTGCCGATAGAAGTGAAAACTTATAACTCAGAATTTGATAGTTCACCTTGGAAAATAAGGGCGTTGCCATGGCCATCTAGAAATGCGTCAGCATTACGGCCACGCCTTCCTATTTCACCCGCTTAGTATCCAAACTGAGCTATCAAATTAGGCGTTGATCTAAAATCTAACTAGTGACTCATGTTTCAGCTCTAACGGAGATGAAAGCGGTGGTCTCCTGGCAGGGGCTGTCCACAGCCGAAGGTCTGGCGGTGGACTGGGCCGCCGAGAACCTGTACTGGGTGGAGTCTCGCACTCACCAGATCGAGGTGGCTCGCCTCGACGGCCGGCACCGGCGGACGCTGCTAGCGGGGGGGATGGACTCTCCACGGGCCATCGCGCTCGATCCGCATGAAGGGTAATATTTTGCTTGCACCATGTTGACTGGCCTCGTGGCTTAGTGGGTAGTAGCTCTGCCTGCGAAGCCGAGGGTCGCGGGTTCGATTCTCACCCAGTGCAAATATTTGTGTGATGAATTCAAATGTTTGCACTGTGTCTGGGTGTTCCTATGTATAAAAAGTATGTATTTAAAACTATATTAAGTATTATTTCAGCTATCTGGCAGCCATCGTACAAGCTTTTGCTTAGTTTAGGATCAGATGGTGTTGTGTGTGAATTGTCCACCAATATTTATTTATTATTTTTAACGAATTTTGTAATTATATTTTTACAGACTTATAATAAACTCTTTTTATACAAAAAATTAAACCGACTTCAAAACCACAAATAGACACTCAAAAGCGAAAAATAAGTTCATGTAATTATTATGAGCGCTACTCACTTCATCTATTTGAAGCCGGTGCCTTTTATCCATTTACACACACACACACACACACACACACACACACACACACACACACACACACACACACACACACACACACACATTTTGACAGAATCGAGTTTCCATGTCATCCAGACAAAATTGTAGACAAATTGTAGGTTTTGGATAATATTTCACAAACTACCCGCGCTTCTGCCGCCTAACTAAATCGGCTATCGCTTTGCTAATCCTGTCTCTATCATTTCAAGCGAAAAGAAAAGAGAGAGAAACGTCAAAGCGATGACATTTTTCGTTCGGCGGTAGAGCCCCCGGTCGATTTCGATAAAATGTATATGGGACTGTTCGGATGGGTATTCCCGAATGGTAAAAAAGAAACATCGAAATCCGTTCGAGCGCTCTCGAGAAATCATGTAACATAAATAAATGGTAGTCGAATTGTTAACCTCGTCCTTTTTGAAAGTCGGTTTAAAATGACTTACGTATTTCTCCAATTTGAATTAATTTTGATGGGTTTTTTTTGTTTGGTAGTTCATCCGTGGGGAATGATTTCATAATATATCATTATCATTTATCGAAATTGGTGTAGCGTGTAATTTGAGTTTTGGACATTTTTACGCCGCGCCTTTTTACCCTCTCTAGGGGCGGCCGTATAGCCGCCCCGCCGTATAGGATGAAATACGGGTTAAAATGGGGGATTAAAGTCTTTACGGAAACTCACTATTGTTGAAAATAAAACCATGAATCTTTGTGTATCACTTGACACAAAGTAAAAAATACTAAGATCGTTAATACGAAAGTAACTCTGTCTTCCGCCAAGTCTGCGAGTGGTTGAGTTTTGGATATTCTAATTTGACTTTTGGATATTATCAGGTATCTATTCTGGTCGGATTGGGAGCAAGCCGCGCCGCGTATCGAACGCGCGTCTATGGCGGGGCGGGGACGCCGCGCCGTGGTGCGCGTGGACGCCCTCTCCGGGGGCGCCTGGCCCAACGGCGTGGCGCTCGACCCGCGCCCGCGCCGCCTCTACTGGATCGACGCGCGCTCCGACTCTATACACAGCACGGACTACGACGGCGGAGACTACCGCGAGGTAACACTCAGATACTACTGCGAGGTAACACTCAGATACTACTGCGAGGTAACACTCAGATACTACCGCGAGGTAACACTCAGATACTACTGCGAGGTAACACTCAGATACAACGGCGTGGCGCTCGACCCGCGCCCGCGCCGCCTCTACTGGATCGACGCGCGCTCCGACTCTATACACAGCACGGACTACGACGGCGGAGACTACCGCGAGGTAACACTCAGATACTACCGCGAGGTAACACTCGGATACTACCGCGAGGTAACACTCGGATACTACTGCGAGGTAACACTCAGATACTACCGCGAGGTAACACTCAGATACAACGGCGTGGCGCTCGACCCGCGCCCGCGCCGCCTCTACTGGATCGACGCGCGCTCCGACTCTATACACAGCACGGACTACGACGGCGGAGACTACCGCGAGGTAACACTCAGATACTACCGCGAGGTAACACTCAGATGCTACCGCGAGGTAACACTCGGATACTACCGCGAGGTAACACTCGGATACTACCGCGAGGTAACACTCGGATACTACCGCGAGGTAACACTCAGATGCTACCTCGAGGTAACACTCAGGTGCTACCGCGAGGTAACACTCAGATACTACCGCGAGGTAACACTCAGATACTACCGCGAGGTAACACTCAGATACTACCGCGAGGTAACACTCGGATACTACCGCGAGGTAACACTCAGATACTACCGCGAGGTAACACTCAGATACTACCGCGAGGTAACACTCAGATACTACCGCGAGGTAACACTCAGATACTACCGCGAGGTAACACGCGGATACTACCGCGAGGTAACACTCAGATACTACCGCGAGGTAACACTCAGATACTACCGCGAGGTAACACTCAGATACTACCGCGAGGTAACACTCAGATACTACCGCGAGGTAACACTCAGATACTACCGCGAGGTAACACTCAGATACTACCGCGAGGTAACACTCAGATGCTACCGCGAGGTAACACTCGGATACTATCGCGAGGTAACACTCAGATACAACCGCGAGGTAACACTCAGATACTATCGTGAGGTAACACTCAAATACTACCGCGAGGTAACACTCAGATACCACCGCGAGGTAACACTCAGATACTACCGCGAGGTAACAATCGGATACTACCGCGAGGTAACATTCAGATACTGCCGCGAGGTAACTCTCAGATACTACCGCGAGGTAACACTCAGATACTACCGCGAGGTAACATTCGTATACTATCGCGAGGTAACTCTCAGATACTACCGCGAGGTAACACTCAGATGCTACCCCGAGGTAACACTCAGGTACTACCGCGAGGTAACACTCGGATACTAGCGCGAGGTAACACTCGGATACTACCGCTAGGTAACACTCGGATACTACCGCGAGGTAACACTCGGCTACTACCGCGAGGTAACATGGATACTACCGCGAGGTAACACTCGGATACTACCGCGAGTTAACAACACTCAGATACTACCGCGAGGTAACACTCAGATACTACCGCGAGGTAACACTAAGATGCTACCGCGAGGTAACACTCGGATACTACCGCGAGGTAACACTCAGATGCTACCGCGAGGTAACACTCAGGTACTACCGCGAAGTAACACTCAGATGCTACCGCGAGGTAACACTCAGGTACTACCGCGAGGTAACACTCAGATACTACCGCGAGGTAACACTCAGATACTACCGCGAGGTAACACTCAGATGCTACCGCGAGGTAACACTCGGATACTACCGCGAGGTAACACTCGGATACTACCGCGAGGTAACACTCGGATACTACCGCGAGGTAACACTCGGATACTACCGCGAGGTAACACTCAGATGCTACCGCGAGGTAACACTCAGGTACTACCGCGAGGTAACACTCAGATGCTACCGCGAGGTAACACTCGAATACTACCGCGAGGTAACACTCAGATACTACTGCGAGGTAACACTCAGATACTTGTAGTCAGCGGGGTCGTCCGTCATTTTGTATTCGAAAATTAGTCACAGTGTTCTCAACCGGCATAGGCGACGTTCCAAGAGCAATTCTAGGCTTAATCGAACGAATGCACTACAGACAGATACATTGACAGCGTCAATTCCAGCCAGCCTGTACGATGTTCGACTGATGTTACCAAAGAGTTTACATCTAAGTCTGAGATTACCATTAGGGCAGTGCATCCTCACTCGCTCAAGGTCGCGCGGTTTTAGCCTACCGCTAGACCGTTCCTTCCAGTCCTTGACAGTCGGTTGTCGGACGCACGGCTGAGCGCTCGCGCAAAACGTTTTCCGCGCATATTGTTATTAGATATGTCGTAAACCCTCCGCGCTAGACAGGGACAGAGTTACGCGTTAGAAGAGCGAGTTGAAAATCGCGACAGATATTGAGCGCTAATGCGAGCTGAATTGAACTTTGTTGTGTCCCAGTAAGAGTCGCTATTTATATAATTGTTTTTGGTAAGTGAGGCTTCTGTACTAATATTTATGCTGTGATTAGGGTTAATGAAATATCCAATCAAACATTGTATTCTCTTGTGTCAGGTGTTACGCGGCCACGAAGCGCTGGCGCACCCGTTCGCGCTGACAGTGTTCGAGGGCCACGTGTACTGGACGGACTGGCGCACCAACAGCGTGGTGCGAGCCAACAAGTGGACCGGCGCCGACGTCAGCGTGCTGCAGCGGACGCTGACGCAGCCGTTCGATCTCAAGGTGAGGGGTTGTGGTGGCCGGAGGCAGGCGCTGACTGTAATGTTAGAGAGATCACCTATAGTAGTAGACTTTACGGGGGGGGTCATTAATTATAAAATATGTCGAGGTGTGGAGGTATTGACGAAACACTTTACTGTATCAGTCTGTTATCCTTATACCTGGAGAGGTAAATGCCACTCTTTACCGTTTTTGTTGCCCTGGTACTGATACCTGGAGGCAAACGCAACTCTTTCATATTTCTGTTGTCCTGGTATCTGGAGATAAACGCTGGGTGTGTTGGAGGTAGGTAATCGAAACTCTTTACTGTTTCTGTTGCCCTGGTACTGGTACATGGAGGCAAATGCAACTCTTTCATATTTCTGTTGTCCTGGTATCGGGAGATAAACGCTGGGTGTGTTGGAGGTGGGTAATCGAAACTCTTTACTGTTTCTGTTGGCCTGGTAAGAAAAAATACTTTACGGGGGGTCAGTAATAGTAATACAAATATAGCAAGTAAAAACACTTGCAACTCGCAACCATTCGATCTCAAGGTGATTATACAGTAGTAGGACCCTTTACAGGGTCTGCCTGAGGAAGTATTTTGAGGATCTCCTTAACTTTCATTGGGATGATGAATGGAGGGGTCTACCGTCTAATTAAAACTGTATTAGCTTAATATTGCTTGCTCTTTTACTTTCGCTTGAAGTTATAAAGACAGGAATAGCAAAGCCAAAACCGATTTAGTTAGGTGGTAGAAGGGTGTGTCAAAAATATAGGTACCAATTCTAATTTTATTAGTCAAACAGGTAGATTTATGGATAAATATGGGAATCGGATTTTTTATTTTATCACATTCTTAAAAGTCGTCGAACTTAGTGGAGGATTGTGACTTGTGACGACACTGCACCATAAAAATCGTACAATAAAGTGACGCCACTGAAAACTTTTAAGCACCATATCTACGTCAATTTTAAATTGTAAATCAAAATAATTAATACCTTTACAATAATTTTCAGTAATTTAACTGACGAACAAATTAGGTTTTTATTCATTTTAGTTAAGAAACCATGCCTATATTCTATATTCAAGGTTGCATGGAAGAGATCGCTTTTAGCGATAAGGCCGCTGACTTGTCGCACTAGTTTTAAATGTGTATTTAATTATTTTTCTGTATCCTATTGTTTTGGTGTGTCAATAAAGTGTATCTATCTATCTATCTATCTTGTTGCAGGTGATTCATCCGAGCCGTCAGCTACCGATGAAGAACAACCCCTGCGGAGTGAACAATGGGAACTGCTCGCATCTGTGTCTCATCGACTCCGCGACCGAGCGCGTGTGCGCGTGCCCGCACCTCATGCGGCTAGCCAAGGACGAGGTCACGTGCGAAGGTAAATTGCGGCTCGAAGGACGAGTTAACTTGCAGCTCGAAGGACGAGTTAACATGCGGCTCGAAGGACGACGGTAACGTGCGGCTCGAAGGGCGAGGTCACCTGTGAAGGTAACCTGTGGCGCGAAGGACGAGGTCACGTGCGAAGGTAACATGCGGCTCGACGGACGAGGTCACCTGCGAAGGTAACATGCGGCTCGAAAGACGAGGTCACCTGTGAAGATAACATCTCTGCCTCATCGACTCCGCGACTGAGCGCGTGTGCGCGTGTACCTCATGGGGCTCGCCAAGGGCGAGGTCACGTGCGATGGAACTTGCGGTTCGAAGAACGAGGTCACGTGCGAAGGTAACATGCAGCTCGAAGGACGAGGTCACCTGTGAAGGCTACATGCGGCTCGAAGGACGAGGTCACGTGCGAAAGTAACATGCAGCTCGAAGGACGTAGTCACGTGCTTCACAATCTTTGACGGCGCAGCTGTAGACGAGGTCGTACCATTTGAGGTGCCCTTGTGTTAGATGTCAAATAGGACGTACTCGATAAAATAAAATTTGCGTTCAAATTCATAGAATACGCAACCCACTTTACGTGTTCACTGCTACGACTCAGGACTCAGGATCTTTTCTTACAGGGTGAGAGACAAGGTCATAATTCACCACTCTGCGGCTTGGGACATGATGTTTTGCCTGTGTGTGTGTGACCTTTGCCGTCAAAGCAAGTGGTGGCTACTACTTCTACTTCTACATCTCGACATGAAAAAAATGTTTTTTAATAACGAAGTATTTGTTCGCAGCGCACGAGAAAGTGCTTCTAATCGGTCGCGTGGGCGAGATCTTATGCGTGGAGCCCGAGGCGGCCGAGCGGCGCTCCGCCCCCGCGCTGTCGGCGGCTCAGCTGACGGCGCCCGCGGTGCTTCAGTTCCTGGCGGCTGAGCGGGCGCTGTACTGGGCCGACGCCGAGAGCGACGAGCTGCGGAGCGCGCCCGTCGCCGGGGGCGCGCCGCGCGTGACGCTCAATGCGGGCGCTGCCAGGTAACACACACAGTGTTCGGCTGCCAGGCAACACACACAGTCCTCGGCCGCTCAGCGGGCCCTGTACTGGGCCGACGCCGAGAGCGACGAGCTGCGGAGCGCGCCCGTCGCCGGGGGCGCGCCGCGCGTGACGCTCACTGCGGGCGCTGCCAGGTAACACACACAGTGTTCGGCTGCCAGGCAACACACACAGTCCTCGGCCGCTCAGCGGGCCCTGAACTGGGCCGACGCCGAGAGCGACGAGCTGCGGAGCGCGCCCGTCGCCGGGGGCGCGCCGCGCGTGACGCTCACTGCGGGCGCTGCCAGGTAACACACACAGTGCGCGGCTGCCAGGCAACACACACAGTCCCCGGCCGCTCAGCGGGCGCTGTACTGGGCCGACGCCGAGAGCGACGAGCTGCGGAGCGCGCCCGTCGCCGGGGGCGCGCCGCGCGTGACGCTCACTGCGGGCGCTGCCAGGTAACACACACAGTGCGCGGCTGCCAGGCAACACACACAGTCCCCGGCCGCTCAGCGGGCGCTGTACTGGGCCGACGCCGAGAGCGACGAGCTGCGGAGCGCGCCCGTCGCCGGGGGCGCGCCGCGCGTGACGCTCACTGCGGGCGCTGCCAGGTAACACACACAGTGCGCGGCTGCCAGGCAACACACACAGTCCCCGGCCGCTCAGCGGGCACTGTACTGGGCCGACGCCGAGAGCGACGAGCTGCGGAGCGCGCCCGTCGCCGGGGGCGCGCCGCGCGTGACGCTCACTGCGGGCGCTGCCAGGTAACACACACAGTGCGCGGCTGCCAGGCAACACACACAGTCCCCGGCCGCTCAGCGGGCGCTGTACTGGGCCGACGCCGAGAGTGACGAGCTGCGGAGCGCGCCCGTCGCCGGGGGCGCGCCGCGTGTGACGCTCACTGCGGGCGCTGCCAGATAACACACACAGTCCCCGGCCACTCAGCGGGCGCTGTACTGGGCCGAACTACGGGGCGCGGAGTGCATGTTTACCAAATTAAATATCTGTTTTTGATTGGACAATTTGACAGTTTGCTTTTTGAAAATTCAGTGAGTTCTATATAAATTAGTAATATGAAAAAAAATTAAAACCACGTATAAACCTAGTGTACAAGTACGGTTAGTTAACTATTATTGAACTAGATGGCGCCACAAGAAATCTGCATCGCGCAATCGTTTTATTTGTGATTTTTAAGTACCGTTTTGGTGATTGTCGTAGTTTTGTCTTCGGCAGCCATTCGGTAACCATCGGTAATATGGAATAAATGGTTGTATATCGTTGACCTTATCTTTTATTTGTACCATCGTGTACAAATTGGTCCTTCTACGACGGATCGGCGAACTCGGTAATCCCCGGATACGGATTACACTTCAGCGACGGGCATCGGAGCAGCGCTGAAGAGGATCGTTCGCAGACGGCGCTGGGAGCCAGCAAGGTGTCGGACGGCCAGCGGGAGAGGATCCCCACCGGAGCGGAACGGAACGGATAAGTGAGTGGACAGTGAGGCATTGTGAGTACTTTAAAATTATTATGTTGAAGTGGTAACGTCAATTTCAAAGTGGTATTTTCTGTACGTAAGTTAGGGACTTAGAATAGTTTCGAAAATTTGGCTAAGACGGGACCTCCACGCCCGATTTTCCTAAGTGTCAATTAATTTCAAAAACTTGTAAAATATTTGCGACTTTTGTGGACTTGTAAAATTTTTGGAATTTGATCTTTCTTTAAATTGTTATATGTTTGTAAAAACCACCATGGAGAAATATTATAATTCACAAAAAGATGTGCAAAGTAAAATTATAAAGGCACACGTTAATTTTAAGAAATCTTCCAAAGAGAGACTTGCATCAATTGATTATATACAAATAAGGTTAGATGGGCTACAACAGCTATGGGATAGATTTATCAAGGGACATCTATTGATCATTGATAATGTTGAAGATTGGTCAAAGTACGAGACAAGTGACTATATGAAAAGCGAACTGTACGAGAGCACGGAAGATTCTTACACGGCTTATAAACTGGATCTTTTGAAATACAAGCCAAGCAAAACTCAGTCATGGTCCACCAACAGCCAAAGCACGAACAATGGTTTTACGTCATCCATAAAATTACCAAAAATATCAATTCCGACATTTTCGGGTCGTTATGAAGAATGGATCACATTTAGAGATATGTTTTTGTCTCTGATCCATTCCAATGTATCTTTGGATGATGTGCAACGTTTGCACTACTTGAAGGGTCATTTGACCGGTGAGGCTGAGCAGTTGATTAGGCAATTGCCCATCACTGCAGGTAATTATGAGGAGTGTTGGAACCAGTTGCTGGCGAGGTATGATAACAAAATTTATTTGGCAAATAATATTTTAAAACGGCTTATTTACCAGAAGAGTTCAGCAAAGGAATCTTCATTGCATCTCAGAACGCTATGTGACACGACGGCGGACTGTCTCCACGCCCTTACAAACATCGGTGTAGATGTAAGTTCTTGGGACATTATTGTAATATATCTCGTGTCACAAAAATTAGATGCGGATACTAGAAAGCAGTGGGAGCTGAGGGTTGCAGATGAAAAATCAAGAGAACTGCCTAAACTTTCTCAATTTAAAGATTTTCTAGAGAGTAGGTTTAGAGCACTAGAATCAATAGAGTCTAATCAATCGCGACCTCCAACTCTTACTCAAAACCTACAAAGACATAAGGTCTTACATGCCTCGGTGGCAATTTGTGAATTTTGTGGGAATAGTCACAAAACTTTTACTTGTAAGGAATTGTTGGATGTCAATGTAGACAAACGGCGGGAATTTGTAATTGATAAACGCTTATGTTTCAATTGTTTGGGAAGCAATCACTCTGCCAGGTTCTGTCCAAGCAAAATATGTTGCCAAGTATGTAATGGCAAACACCACTCGATCCTCCATACCAGCGGTTTGGGTCATGGTAATGTAGTACAAAAGCACACCTTTGCATACACAGCTGGGATCGGTTCGGAGTCATCCGTTGAAAAATCAGCGGGTTCCCCAGTTGATGATGCGCCAGTGGTATCGTGTTTAGGTAAGGAATCAAACAACAGAAGACAAGTTTTCTTGGCCACTGCGGTGGTTGTAGCGGATTCCAACAAGCGTCAGAGATATGTGAGAGCCCTACTGGATCAGGGTTCACAAGCAAACTTCGTCACTGAGGCAACAGTACAAAGTTTGAGGATGCAGAAGCGTCCCATACACGGAAGAATAATGGGCTTAGGGAGTCAAAACTCCACGGTGTCCAAATATACGGTGGAATTTGACATCAAATCAAGACTGGATAAAAGTGTAAACATCAGAGTAGAAGCGTACGTATTAAAAACAATTACCACATCTCTGCCAAATTATCAGGTGGAAGAGCTAGACTGGGGAAGAGACATGGTATGGGCTGATCCACAATATTACGTCCCCAGTAAGATTGATATTTTACTAGGTGCTGAAATTTATGGGCAAGTTCTACAATCAGGCATACGGAAGGGTCCAACCGGGCAACCTTTAGCTCAAGCCACATCACTTGGTTGGATTCTATCTGGTGGCTCTGAGCTTGGACCAACGTCTTCAACAGCCGTTGTAGCTATGCATATCTGCATAGAAGATGATAATGAGATGCTTAAGAAATTTTGGGAGATAGAAGCGGAGCCTAAATCTAGTAAGAAAATAATGTCTGAAGAAGAGAGTAGATGCGAGCAATTCTTTGCAGATACAACTAAACGAGATTCTGATGGTAGATACGTCGTTAAGCTTCCGTTCAAAACGGACAGGCCTGCATGTGTTGATGGAGATACTAGGGTTGTTGCTGAAAGAAGATTACACGGTTTACAGAAGCGGTTCAAGAAAAACAGAAAGCTAAGTGAAATGTATACGAAGGTAATACAAGAATACCTACAGCTAGGGTTTCTAGAGAAGATACCTGAAACAGAAAAAGAGATGAAGTTGGCGGTGTACTTACCACATCACGGAGTGCTCAGGGAAGATAAAGATACCACAAAGTTGAGAGTAGTCTACGACGCTTCCTGTAAGTACAAGAATGGTATTTCACTGAACGACGAGTTGATGGTTGGACCGACCTTACAGCCAGAACTGAGAAATTTACTGATGCGTTGGAGATTACACCCTATCTGTCTGTCAGCTGATATAATAAAAATGTACTGCCAAGTGAAGGTAGCCAAGGAGGATACGGATTTTCAAAGGCTTCTATGGAGCGAGGACGGGAACACCCAGTTGGAAGATTATCGATTGCTGAGGGTGACCTTTGGCACAGCATCGGCCCCGTACCTTGCCGTGAAAAGCCTACAGCAGCTATCACACGATGAAGGGACGGAGCATCCTGCGGTATCTGAAAGGGTAATCAACGATTATTACATGGATGATTTGCTGACAGGTTGCAATACGGTAGAAGAAGGAGTCGTGATTTATCAGGAAATGAAGGATTTGTTGAGTAAGGGTGGATTTCAGCTACAAAAATGGATGAGCAACAATGATAAGTTATTGGAAGCAATAAGAAATACAACAGATAGCAATGAAGATATTAATGAAGAATTAAGGTTAAATAATGATGAAATTGTTAAACTTTTAGGACTTAAGTGGAATCGTAGAACAGATGGTTTCCACTACTCGGTGACTCCTCTGGATCTCGAACCTGGACCTGTAACAAAAAGGAAAATTATTTCACATATTTCACGACTGTATGACCCACTAGGGTGGGCGGCACCTTGTGTGATTGTAGCAAAAATAATAATTCAGAAGCTGTGGATATCGGGAATAGGATGGGATGACGAAGTTTCGGACAAATTACTAAAAGAGTGGAATACTTACCGGAATGAGCTACATGTTTTAACGCAGGTGAACATACCTCGATGGCTCGGAACTAATCCAAATGATTCATTCGTTGAACTTCATGGCTTTTCTGACGCGTCAAAGTTAGCATACTCAGCAGCGGTTTACTTGAGACGAGTTGATGCAGCAGGTACAGTTCGTGTGGCGTTGGTTACTGCAAAAACTAAGGTGGCACCCATCAAACAAATTTCCATCCCGCGCTTGGAGTTATGCGGAGCGGTTCTCGTGACTCGACTATTGGTGGAAGTAGCTGAAACTTTAAAGATCACGGACAGGACAAATATTCGGGCATGGACAGATTCTGCGGTGGTTCTGGCATGGATAAATAGTCACCCGAGTCGTTGGCAAACGTTTGTTGGAAATCGAGTGTCTGAAATATTATCTACCTTGGATTCCCATCAATGGTCACACATTTCCTCGGGTCAAAATCCCGCTGACTGCGCATCGAGAGGGATAACGCCCACGGAACTACTCAGTAATAAGTTGTGGTTCAATGGTCCAGATATGTTGTGGAAAGAACACATTCAATATCACAAACCTACAAATATTGAAACACGATTGGAAGAGATTAAGGTTCTTCTGGCAGTGCCAGTGTCAAAAAATAAAGATGAACCTGAGTTAGAAATTTTGGAGAGATACTCGTCATTAACAAAGTTGGTAAGAGTTATAGCCTACTGCCGACGGTTTCTGAACCTGTTGATGCCAATTCAGGAACGACGTGGCACTTATCTGTCATCAAAAGAATTATCTCAGGCTCTACAAGTATGTATAAAGCTGGGTCAACATATGTTCAGATTAGAGATGAGCACATACAGAACCCAAGGGAAGTGGATCAAGCTCAAGGGACCGCTTAGATCGTTAAATCCCTTTCTGGACGGCAACGGTTTGCTACGAGTCGGAGGACGATTGGACAAATCGACGCTCAAGGATGATGCTAAGCATCCAATATTGTTACCGAAAAAGTCGGCACTCACAGACTTAATTATCAAAGACGCACATGCGAGGACTCTTCACGGAGGAATTCAGCTGATGCTGACATATTTGGGTACCAAATATTTTATATTTGGAGTCAAGTCTTTGGTTAAAGCATGTGTGCATAAATGTGTTACCTGCGTAAGATATAAAGCCAAAACATCCCAACCATTTATGGGACAGCTGCCGACTGCAAGAGTTACACCCGCAAGAGCTTTTGAATCCAGCGGTGTAGACTATGCAGGTCCCATCAATGTTAGGACGACAAAAGGGCGCGGTCATCACTCCTACAAGGGCTACATTTGCCTCTTTATTTGTATGGCTACTCGAGCAGTGCATTTGGAGGTTGTCAGTGATTTGACCACCCAAGGATTCTTGGCGGCCTTCAAGAGGTTTGTTGCACGTCGAGGTCACTGCACGGATCTATGGAGTGACAACGGGACCAACTTTGTTGGAGCATCGCGAGAACTTAAAGAATTATTTGCGGCCGAAAAATCTGCATTTTTGGCAGAAATTTCAGAGGTCTTAGCTACGAACGGCACTACGTGGCACTGGATCCCCCCCCACTCACCTAATTTCGGTGGTTTGTGGGAGGCAGGAATTAAATCTACAAAATTTCACCTAAAAAGAACAATCGGAGAGACTACACTTACCTATGAAGAGCTCGCAACAGTTTTGGCTCAAATTGAAGCCTGCCTAAATTCGAGACCATTGGCGCGTCTTGACTCAGATTCAGATGGCGTCGACGCTTTGACCCCGGGCCATTTTCTAGTGGGTGGGCCGCTCATAACGGCACCAGATCAAAATTATGAAACTGCAAACCTTTCAGGATTGCGACGATGGCAATTGACCCAAAAAATGTTGCAGGACTTTTGGAAGAGGTGGTACCGTGAGTACCTTACAAAATTCTTGCACCGTTATAGGTGGTCAGACCAGAACCCAGAACCTGGGCTTGGTGACGTGGTACTGGTAAAAGAGGAGAATCTACCCCCATGTAGATGGCTGCTTGGCAGAGTGGTTGCAAAGCACCCCGGTATAGATCACATTACACGTGTTCTGTCTATAAAAACTAAAGGCGGTGTAATTAAAAGACCAGTGTCAAAGATTTGTGTATTGCCACTAGCCGATTGAATGTATTGTTGTTAAAGGTTTAGTTAAGGTTTATTTTGTGTTTATTTTTCTATTTTATTAAGTTTTAATTGTAATCCTCCACCAAGGTTAGGCAAACTATTATGGTAATTGATAGCATGTTATATTCTACGGTTCGCGGATGGTCGGTTTTGTTAAGGTCAAATAAATTTGGCCTTGGTGGGCGGAATGTACAAGTACGGTTAGTTAACTATTATTGAACTAGATGGCGCCACAAGAAATCTGCATCGCGCAATCGTTTTATTTGTGATTTTTAAGTACCGTTTTGGTGATTGTCGTAGTTTTGTCTTCGTCAGCCATTCGGTAACCATCGGTAATATGGAATAAATGGTTGTATATCGTTGACCTTATCTTTTATTTGTACCATCGTGTACACCTAGTGTATCTGTATCGTAAAGAATTTTAACTGTAACAAAGTTTCAGGTGATTTACATACCTATAACATTTTAATTGTTAACAGACGTATCCGAGGCTTCGCGTTGGACCACCTAGCGGGGCTGATCTACTACGCGGCGGGCACCCAGCTCGCGGTCGCCACGACGCAGGGAGAACGGACCGCGGTGCTGCACGAGCGAGGGTTCGACAACCTCACCACGCTCGCCGTCGACCCGCACAGGCGAGTACCCGCACTGTACCTTCTCTAGCGGGGTTGATCTACTACGTGGCGGGCAACCAGCTCGCGGTCGCCACGACGCAGGGAGAGCGGACCGCGGTGCTGCGCGAGCGGTGGTTCGACAACCTCACCACGCTCGCCGTCGACCCGCACAGGCGAGTACCCGCACTGTACCTTCTCTAGCGGGGTTGATCTACTACGTGGCGGGCAACCAGCTCGCGGTCGCCACGACGCAGGGAGAGCGGACCGCGGTGCTGCGCGAGCGGTGGTTCGACAACCTCACCACGCTCGCCGTCGACCCGCACAGGCGAGTACCCGCACTGTACCTTCTCTAGCGGGGTTGATCTACTACGTGGCGGGCAACCAGCTCGCGGTCGCCACGACGCAGGGAGAGCGGACCGCGGTGCTGCGCGAGCGGTGGTTCGACAACCTCACCACGCTCGCCGTCGACCCGCACAGGCGAGTACCCGCACTGTACCTTCTCTAGCGGGGTTGATCTACTACGTGGCGGGCAACCAGCTCGCGGTCGCCACGACGCAGGGAGAGCGGACCGCGGTGCTGCGCGAGCGGTGGTTCGACAACCTCACCACGCTCGCCGTCGACCCGCACTGGACCACCTAGTGGGGCTGATCTCATTATACTGGTCGCAACGCTGGATGGTCTACTACCTGAGAAACAAATCTGTCATAGGGACTGCCGATAGAAGTGAAAACTTTATAACTCAGGATTTGATAGCTTACTTTGGAAGCTATTCGGGTGAAACTGGAGGGTGTGGCCATGGTCCCGAAGAACTCTATAATTCCCGAACGCGACGCTAGAATTCAATTCACAGCTCACGAAAAATCTGTCTTGTGTTGCGCCAAAAGAAGTTTTCACTTACAAAATGACTACGTTTTCTGACGAAGACTTTCTGATGAATGACGCTAATTGAACTGATCAGATCGCTTCTCCGATAGAGTAAATTTGTAGGACAATATTTGGATAAGCATAGCAAAGTCTTCTTCTTACGCACTCATTGTGGTGCTAATAGGGTACAATCCTCAAAAAAACTAAGTAGCCCGTTAGTTAGATTGCCAAAAAATATTGTACACGTATTTTTTCTTTTGTTTCACAAACAAAAAATGTCGACGATACAGCGTTTCGAAGTTTCGTGTGACGTCACTTGTGAGTACGATTTTTGCTCACGAGTGACGTTGCGACCACCCTCTCTCGAAGTTTGATGGTCGATATCTTTGACGATTTTTAATATTATGAAAAAACAAAAAATACATGTCCAATATTTTTCCATGATCTAGCTGACGGGCTAATTAGGATGGCGTATTCTTGACCCAGTCCGGTACCCTATTCAAACTATATTTGAATATGGCTCGGAATGTAAAACTAAACGCTCTTCCCTCTTCAAACCCTAAGCGGAACCTGGGTGCCGCGGTGTCTCTTTTAACTTGACAACTTGTTTCCAGAAATAAATTATAAGACGACTATACTACACTACTATATAAACTATACCACAGATGATCACCGAGGGGAGGGAGAGGTCGAAAAACCTTACAAATATTTCACGTGGTATTGAGTGGGTACGTTCCCTAAGAACTCGCTGTGTCTGTGGAATTATTTAATTTCATGTGATTACAATTTTGATTTCATTTCATTGGATTTGAAAATTTCCTTCCAGTTTTCAATTTAATTCATGTATTTTTTTATGTGGATTCAATAGCGATTATAAAAATATACCACGCTAATATTAGTCCGTCAGGTAGATTTTGGAAAAAAACACTCATGTTTTTTCAAAATCTACCTGATGGACTATAGTAGATCCAACCGTTTATTTTCTTTTTGACAGATCTAATTTGTCAGTTATAGTGTTGTGACTAAGTGATTATAGTGGACACGATTTCGATTCATTTTTCTATCGAGTCTGTGCGGAAATTAGAATAGTCCTAGGAATGGCGCTGGTAAGTAGTAGAACATAATTCTATTAGTAGGAGATCCCGCTATACAACGACCTTCACCGAGACGCTTATTTGATGAAACGTATTTTATACTTACTTAAATTAATAGGTCAAAAAATATATTGCATATGGGTTGCCTAACAAATTTTAGTGCAGAGTATGATTTATTAGTCTTTAAAAAAGGTCTGATGCGTTTTATTGATTAATCTAATATTTCAAGAGTTATCGGGTGCAATAGAAAAACCGGTTCATTAAATGGGCCTTAAATCGTAAACGGTACATGTCACAGAAAATTTTTCCGGCCACAAAAGATGCAAAATATTATTTTCTACAATAACGACCACAATAATTTTTGCCCTAAAATTTATAGTTTCCGATATATTGGCCAAGGACAGACGAGAGAAATGGTGATCAAGCTTCGTAATTACTTTGAAGCAGAGTATCAAAATGGCGGCCCGCTTTTACCATTGTCCCAAGTGCGAGAGCGCGTTGCGGCCGTCAAGTCAAGTTTACATCAGACATAAATAAACTTTGTTAATTTACCTAACTACAAAATGTTATTTAACACTTTATTTTAATAAGTATTCAAATGTTTCAGTCATCATAGCCTTGTTTTTTTTTGGATATACACCAGCAGATAACAAACACGACTTCAAATAATGCTGTATGTTTTCCTGAGGCACATCAATATATAACGGTTTCACATAAAAATAATAAATATTGGTGGACAATTCACACAACACCATCTGACCCCAAACTAAGCAAAGCTTGTGTGATGGCGGCCAGATAGCTGATACAATACTTATATAGTTTTAAATACATACTTATTATACATAGAAACACCCAGACACAGTGCAAACATTTGAATTCATCACACAAATATTTGCACTGGGTGGGAATCAAACCCACGACCCTCAGCTTCGCAGGCAGAGCTACTACCAACTAAGCCACGAGGCCAGTCAATAAATCTGATATTATGTGCCGAGAACGGAAAACACCCGTGTAAAAATAGTTCATAAACAATATGGATATCTCAATCGTAACATCACTATGTTGATAGCCATAGAACGCAAATTTTTAAAAACGTTTGTTATTTTATGTAATTTATAAAAAAACTACTGCACTTATGGACTCAATTTGTGAAAGATGATTGTTATACGGGATCAAGGAGCAAACTTAGGCAGTTGTCTTATTTTTAAAACCTCGCATTTAAAAGTGAACTTTTGCGTAACATGACGCAGTTACGTTCTATTGGTGCTGTCAAAAAGAAAATAAACGGTTGGATCTACTATAATTAAATAAAACTATACTAATATTATAAAGCTGAAGAGTTTGTTTGTATGTTTGTTTGTTTGTTTGAACGCAAGGATCTATGGAACTACTGGTTCGAATTGAAAGATTCTTTCTTTGTAGGATAGTCCATTTATCGAGGAAGGCTATAGACTATTTAACATTACGCTACTATCAACAGGAGCCGAGCATGAATGAAAAATGTAACAAAAACGGGAAAAAATATTGCTTATTGAGAGCTTTCGTTGCGTGACAGCATATGTCATATTTTAAAGGGTGCGTCATTAGAACCTAAAGTAACCGAATTTGTTCAAAATTTCAATTGGTACGACCAATTTTCGATAGATGGCGTAGCAACGCGCGCGAGTTCAGCTAGTAAAATAATAAAACTAATTAAATAAAATAAAATTAATAAATATGTCTCAACACATATTTTTGTTTTATCAAATTATTAAAAATCGACAAAGATATAGATCAAACTTCCGGAGTAGGGAGTTGTGACGTCACGCCTAAATGTAAGCCGTATATAGACGTGACGTCAGTCAAAACTTTGAAATCACTATATCTTCGTCAATTTTGTTTTTGAAAGAAGTTAAAAATACGTGTACAATATATTTTATAATCTAGCTGACGGACTAATCAGTGGTTTTAGTCACTGTGTCAATTAATTTCATTCCATTTGTCGTGAACAGAGGCAAGTTGTACTGGGCGCTGACATTGAACAAGACCGAACAGATAGAAGAGGCGAACGGAGACGGCAGCGGGCGACGGGTGCTGCTAGACTCGAATTCCGATCCTCTACTATTTGGGGTTATCAGTAAGTACATTCATTTAATAAATAAATAAATATTGCTGGACAATTCACACACAACACCATCTGACCCCAAACTAAGCAAAGCTTGACCTTGATCTGATACCACCTTGTCCTTTCTTCTATCGGAATGCTCGTAGCTCGAAAAAGCGACATCGTTTCATGGTCGATGTTCCAAAGACACGAACGAAGAGATTTGACTCTACTTTTGTGATAAGAACGTCTAGGCTGTGGAATGCGTTGCCTGAGTGGGGTTTCCCCGATAGTTACAATCTTTGTGTCTTCAAATCGAGAGTGAATCGGTTTTTTTCTAGATAAACACGCTCCATGGTAGACCGCATCGTCGCTTAACATCAGGCGAGATGGCCGTCAAGTGTAAACCTGGCGAGATCAGGCGAGATGGCGGCCAGATAGCTGATATAATACTTGTATAGTTTTAAATACATACTTATTATACATAGAAACACCCAGACACAGTGCAAACATTTGAATTCATCACACAAATATTTGCACTGGGTGGGAATCGAACCCACGACCCTCGGTTTCGCAGGCAGAGCTACTACACACTAAGCCACTAGGCCAGTCTAAAGAATCTAAAAGATACTAGTATTTGCCTACGACTTCGCCCGCGCAGAATTGAAAGGGACTATTATAGCCTAAGGACATGTGGAATTTTCGTGATAAAAATTTAGCTTATGTGCTGTGCTACATATAACGGATATAATGAAACATCTTACATAGGACAGCAATCCACAGCATTTTTTTTTTTTTTTTTTTTTTAAGTATTTTTAGTATTTAAACAGAGCAAAGCTCGGTGACCCAGGTACTTAATTTAATAAATAAATAAATATTGGTGGACAATTCACACACAACACCATCTGACCCCAAACTCAGCAAAGCTTGTATAATGGCGGCCAGATAGCTGATATAATACTTATATAGTTTAAAAACATACTTATTATACATAGAAACATCCAGACACAGTGCAAACATTTGAATTCATCACACAAATATTTGCACTGAGTGGGAATCGAACCCACGACTCTTGGCTTCGCAGGCAGAGCTACTACCCACTAAGCCACGAGGGCAGTCATATCATTTATATGTGTCATCGTAAAATTGTCAACCCCGCCAGATTATATACGTGTCAGATTATAATCGTGCTATAGGTTGGGTTAGTTATTTATCTGACGGCATTAGATAATAATATGACAGTTTTTAGTTTTTACTATTTTAGGGTGACATAACATACCGGGGGGTCTACCGCCGAACGAAAAATGTCATCGCTTTGATGTGTCTCTCTCTTTTCTTTTCGCTTGAAATGATAGAGACAGCATTAGCATAGCGATAGTCGATTTAGTTAGGCGGTAATAGCGCGGAAGATAGCACTGCATGTGACAATGTACAATATACCTACATTTCGTAAACATTTCATATTTGCCTGTACCATTGTACGCGAATCAATTTTACTTTATTCTAGCCTACTTTACCTTCCCTTACTTTATCTTCCCTTACTTAATCTTGACTTACTTTACCTTAACCTACTTTACCTCGCCTCACCTTTGGAATTGTTCAGTAACAACTGCATTTACATGGCGCCACTAATATATAATTCCCTATCAGACTCAATTATGGATTTGCCTTACAATAAATTTTGTACTGAGCTAAAGAGGTGGCTTGCAAGTTAATGTTACTACTAAGTCAAGGATTTTTTGGACAAAGCATCCTGCCGCTTATAATAACTATTACGGTAAATTTTAGCATAGTCTTAACCATATTATTGTCTTGGAATTTTAATTTTACTTAATTTTAATTACGTATTTATCCAATTTTAACGTGAATCTTGACATGAAATGTATACTGATATACCTACCTAATTAATTAATTTGCATACCTAATATGAGGTTGTTTTTTGGCTATGTGTATACCTAATATTGTAAGATCTTTGTTACCCATTAACGAGCAAATACGGAATTGAATTTCTTACTTTCCCCTACCTTACTGTAACCTTACCTTACTTTACCTAGCCTTATATCCCCTTCTTTACGATACGTTACCCTACCATACCTCTCCTGACTTCACTATACGTTCGTTTAAAACACGAATCCTATGCAGGCATGGTGGTAGACAACGCGACGCGCCGTCTGTACTGGGTGAACGCCGGTTCGCACTCGATGCAGTACATGGACCTGACGCACACTACCGGCGCGCCCAAGTATACCACGGTACGTAATACCTTTTACCACTATGTTTAGTAATTTATCCAGAAATTACAGTCTCGGGGCCCATAAGCGAGAATTAAAACAAATTATTTACGTAGCTATACCGATTTTAATATTTACCCCCTAATTGAAAACAAGGTACCGAAAAGAAATCACTTACGTAGGGTTCCCGGCGTCGTCCAAAGCCCAGTTTGGTCAAGAGGAATAAGGAACGGGAGCAAAGGGGAATTTGGAATACCAAACCAGACAAATTCCGTAGACTTCCTCCCGCCCCAGAACGATCCTGCGTTCTAGAAGCGGCCAATCCAGTAGCCACCTCACAATCAATAGTCCAGCACTAATCCAGTGGTCACAATTAATGTTAATAACGTGTTCCCGCACAATATTAAAGCTTTTATCCCGAAAAAGCACCAGTTTAGCAAAAAACAAGGCGTCGCTCGAACGTACCGGCGAAACGAGACAACGTCACTTGACAGATGGCTGTCAACCATAGATTCGCTATGATTTTTGGCCGGCCGATATAATGTTGCCCGATTATACGGAACAAAACCCCCGACCATTTGAACTCCAGCTCAATTTTAGAAACCAGTATTTAGTAGTATCCGGACCCCAAATAAAACGAAATTCCCAACTTTGACCCGAAAGTGGAAATCAAACCAAAAAAAAACTTTACCAAAAATAGCAATAAAATTAACCATGAAAAATACGTATATCTAATAAAGAGGCAAGCGTGCCAGAGAGGACACCGCGCGCTGAAGTCTGGAACCAGAAACCAGAATCTCCGCCACGCGGGGTGTGCCATCAGTACCAGATATCAATTTTAAAATACGTCCCCTACGCCAGAGTAGGGGGGCCAAATTTGCCTCTTTTAATAATACTAAGTCCCCTTCCCGAGGGGCCTCCGTCCTATCTGTCCATTTTACCCGTTGTTGCAACAGATGCAAGTACTCGGCCGACCAGCGCCTCCAGAAGTCTTGACTTATTTGCTGCAATAACTGAAAACGGGACAGGCGTCCGGGGCGCTCATCCTTCCAGGGATACTCCGGCAACGCGGTTAAGGGCTGACCGATCAAGAAGTGACCCGGCGTCAAGACTTCTAGATCGTTAGGGTCAGGCGAGATTGGACAGAGAGGACGGGAATTAAGCACTGCCTCCACGCGGCATAGTACCGTGACTAACTCTTCCCAAGTTAACACGGTCTCCCCGATGACACGGCGGAGATGAGTTTTAGCAGACTTCACCGCAGCCTCAAAAATTCCTCCCCAGTGAGGGCAGGCCGGCACACTAAATTGCCAGCTGATTCCCCGCTGGGCGAGAGCCAGACTTAAACTATTATTACCAGAATTTAAAAAATTATTAACTTTGCGTAAATAATTCGCCGCTCCTCGATAATTTGTGCCATTGTCCGAACGTATTAAAGAGGGTACTCCTCTTCGCGCTACAAAGCGATCCAGCGCCGCGACAAAGGCCTCCGTAGACAGCGCAGAGACCAGCTCCAGGTGGACTGCTTTGGTGGCCAAACACACAAAGACGCACAGGTAGGCTTTAACGACCTTGGCGTTACGCAACGTCGATGACTTGACCGAGAAGGGCCCAGCGAAGTCCGTTCCGACCCCGTCGAACGGCCTCGAGGGAGAAATCCTATCCGGAGGAAGATCTCCCATCATGGGCTGCATGGTAGACGCCTTGAGCCTATAACAAGGGACACATCTAAACAGCACCTTTCGGACCGCCCTGCGAGCCGACAAGATCCAGAATTCACGCTGCAACACAGCGAGAAGCGCGCCACATCCAGCGTGCGCGTTACCGATATGCCGATCGGTGATCAGCAGGTCCACCAGAGGACCTCCTTTCGGTAGCAACAGGGGGTGCCTGCTGCCGTACGGCAGGTTGGCTTTCCGGAGCCGACCTCCTACGCGCAGAAGACCATCCTGATCTGTGAAAGGGTTCAACTTGGCGACCGCACCCTTCAAACGAGCGCGTCCGCAGCGCAGCGCCTCAAGTTCCGTCGGAAACCTTTCACCCTGCACCAGCTGAATAAGGTGCAGCAAGGAACTCCGACGCTCCTCCACAGTGGCGATCTGGTCACTCCTCCTCTGACGAGGGTGACGACAGTTGTGGTTGAAGCGTTTAATCCAGCTAGTTACCCCCAACAACTTATCCAGCTTGCTGTAACGACCCGTCAACTAGTCAGGGTCTGGGGGCACTTCCGCCACAATCGCATGCACGCGGACTCCGGGCAGCTCCGCTCGCTCCGAGTCCGCGCCGAGAGCTGGCCAGGAAGCTTCTGGCTCCCGCAGCCAGTCCGGACCCCACCATAAGGGGTGATCAACTAGCTCCGGCGCGGAACAGCCGCGCGAAGCACAGTCAGCGGGGTTCAACTCACCCGGGACATGTCTCCAAACCATGTCCAGTCCAATGTTTTGGACTTGGGAAACCCGATTTCCCACAAAGGTCTCCAAGGTGTGAGGGGCTGCTCTTAACCAGGCAAGCACGACCTGACTGTCAGACCACGCATAGACATTCCGGATGTCTATCGAGGTGGACAGTTCCTGATATACATGCTTGAGCAGCCGAGCAAGTAATGTGGCTCCGCTCAATTCCAGTTTCGGAATGGTGAGTCGTGTCCTGATAGGAGCTACCTTGCTCTTCCCCAATAAGAGCGTGACATTGACGTGGCCTCCAGCGTCAACTGTACGCAAGTACACAGATGCGGCATAGCCCAGCTCGGACGCATCACAGAACCCGTGCAGGCTGATCCGGCTACAGCCTGGTGGCAGAATGCGACGGGGCAACGCCACTCTATTGACCGTTTCGAGGTCAGATATCAAACGAAGCCAAGTGTTAAGCGAGTCTCCGACCAGGGGGTCGTCCCAGGAGACCTTCAGAGTCCAAAGTCGCTGTAACAGACACTTGGCTGCGAACAGAACCGGACTGATCCAACCGTTTGGATCAAACATCCTGGCGATGGTGGACAAAACCGTCCGTTTTGTCCACGCGCGTGTGGCTTCCAGTGCCACCCGAAAGGTGAAGATGTCAGCAACCGGTTGATACTGCATGCCCAGAACCGCAATCCCGTGCGGATCGTCACCTTCCTCAAAGAGCCCGGGATCCTGCTGGTGATCGTCCGGGATACCAGCCAGGACGTTGGGGTCGTTAGAGAGCCATTTCCGAAGCTTATAGCCTCCAGATGCGAGAAGCTCTGTAAGCTCATCCCGGAGCAACAGAGCTTCCTCCACCGTCTGCGCGCCAGTGCAAACGTCGTCCACGTATAGGTCGCGTTCCAGAACTGCGGCTGCACGTGGGTACCGAGCCCGTTCTTGCTCCGCCAACTCCAGCAGTGAGCGGATCGCAATGAAGGGGCTTGATCTCAACCCATAGGTGTTGGTGTTCAACTCATACACCATCATAGGGTCCTGAGGACTTTCCCGCCAGAGGATCAACTGGAACCTCCTGTCCTCGGGGTGTATGACCGTTTGTCGGAACATCATACGGATGTCCGCTCCCAACACCACCTGATGCCTACGGAAATTCATGATGATGTCTACAATATCCCGATGTAGCTTCGGTCCAGCGTGGAGGCACTGGTTAAGTGACACTCCTGTCGAAGTCGGAGCGGATCCATCGAACACCGTCCTGAGTTTGCCCGTCGACGCCTTCAAAACGGCGTGATGAGGCAAAAAGTAGTGGTCCATGGTCGACCAGTCGTCGCGAGCCGGAGACATGTGGCCCAGTGCCTCATACTCCCTCATGAACTCGATGTACTTTTCCCGAAGTACAGGATCTCGAGCCATGCGTCGCTCCATGGACCTGAGCCTTTTCTCGGCCAATGATCGAGACTGGCCCAGACGCGGGGGGTTATCCCGGAAAGGCAGCCTAGTCTCCAATCGCCCAGAAACCATTCTCCGAGTGTGAGCCTGATAAAAGTTCTCACACTCCACGTGCTCGGGATCCAGCCGAGACACGGTAGGCGGCTCTTCGATCTCCCAGAACTTCTGCATGATCTGAGCGAGGGCCGTTCCCGTAAAGGAAGCCTGATTCGACTGCTGCCACTCATCCACCATTCCCAAAATGGCGTATCCGTAGATGGTGGGCAGCGCCATCAGCGAAGACTGATCCAGCAGTCTAGGCTTGCCGTTCATGATGTAACCCAGTACATCAGAACCCAACAAAAGGTCTACCGGACCCGCCATCCCGAAGCGGGGATCCGCCAACCTGAGACCCTTAGTACAGGACAAAAGATCCGGATCTATGTCCGCCTGAGGAAGCCAACCGACAACCGAATCCATGACGGTGGCCCTGACCGCAATCCTTTCTGAATATGAATGTACGGACGAGAAGGAGAGGCGGGTCTGCCCAGCCAACCGCACCTCTGTGTTCCCGACTCCTCGCAACGGAGTCGGTGACGGAAACCTAGCCAGGCCCAGGCGATGAGCAACCCGGGTTGTCAAAATGCACCCCTGGGACCCTGTGTCCAAGAGCGCTCGTATCCGGACGTAGTCGCCTCTTGGACCCCAAACCCTTAACCAGAGGGTGGGCAGCAGGACCACCGGTTGATCCTGTGCCAAGGGAACGGAGGCTAGTCAATCCCTCCGAGGCCCGTCCGAACCCGTCGGACTACCGGGCCCAGCCCAGTATGGCTGCCGAGTGCAAAGGGCCATCGGAGGGGGGGCATATCCGGCCGCCCTGCCATATCGAAAGTAGGGCGGGTGGTAGTCCAGCCTCGGATGTTCATGGAGGGGAGGCGTGTACGCCCTCCATTCTATTGGTCGCGGATCCAGCGGCGGAGAAGGATAACGCTGGGGAGGTGGCCCCCGTGGTGACTCCGGTATCACCCTTCCACCTCTCCAGTTCACCCGCGTCCGCGCGGGCTGTGAGGTCGGTGACCGAGCCGCGTGTAGGACGCCCCTTGTTGGGCTGCCCGGTGCTGCCGTGGGTTGGGGTGGAGGGGGTGT
This sequence comes from Ectropis crepuscularia, assembly GCA_963693475.1. Classification (NCBI taxonomy): domain Eukaryota; kingdom Metazoa; phylum Arthropoda; class Insecta; order Lepidoptera; family Geometridae; genus Ectropis; species Ectropis crepuscularia. Next base: position 5,262,814 of record OY856368.1, on the reverse strand, counting down.
GCTCCACGCTGTAGCCACTTCATTGTTGTACAATGCGTGGCTCTGCGTGGGAACGCCCCCGCCCGTGGAGGGCCCCCTCCCTGAGGGCTGTCGACCAGCACCATCGCTCCTGACGCACAAGAGCTGATGGTGTGGTCCCCCACACCCAGGACACGGCCGTGCCGTGGGGCAGTCATTGTACAAATGACCCCCCAGGCACCCGTAGCACCGACGCAACCGCCGAACGATCCCTCGTCGTTCGGAAGTCGTCCGCGCAAGCAGGGCCGGACACTGCACCAGCGCGTGAAGCTGGCCACAGTTCGGGCACTCCTGCTCCGACGCAGTCGTCACAGTCGCCGACCGCTTTACCCCACCCAGAGTGCGGGGATTGGTAGGTCGCGGTCCTGTTCCGGCAGGGCCACGAGCTGACGCGGCGGGCTGCGCCTCCTGAGGCGCCGACTCTGCCATCCTCGCCTCCCACTCCAGGACCCGAAGTAGCTCCTCAAACGTGGGGAAGACCTTCGGGTCGGCGTGAAGGCCCCTTTCCCGCTCGAACCGGGCGCGCAACTCCAGCGGCACCTTGCCCAGCAGGATGTGGACCAGCAGAAACGACCAGTGTTCCACTGGCAGTCCCAAGCTGCGCAAGGTGTTGTACGCCACCTTCACGGGCGTGAGGATTAGCGGCCTCAACTGAGACCTCTCAGTCACCTTCGGCAGCCCCAGTATTTGGGACACGTGAGCGTCGGCGAGAAGCCGAGGGTTTTGGAACCTCGTATCCAGCAACTCCATCGCCGTGCCGAAGTTGTCGTCGTCCAGCTCCAGGTGCTGGATCAGGGAGAGTGCCTCACCCTCCAGTGACGTGCGGAGATAGGCCAGCTTCTCCGCCCTCGTCAAGTCCGTGCGTGAATCTACGAGAGAGGCGAACATACTCCGGAAGCCGCTCCACTCTCGCAGGTTACCTGTGAACCTGGGCAAGTCCAGGGTGGGAAGGCGTCCCACTACACCCGAACCCGCATTCCTGATGACGGGTCCCGAGTTCGCCCTTCCCTGACGAGACCTCTCCAGCTGGCGAACCCCTTCGGAGACCTCGTCGTACAAGTCCAGAATGCGCCGCATGTCCGCCTCGATCCTCTCCATCTGCTCCTCAGGTGGAGACGGCCTTGCATCCCGCAGCGATCCTGTGCTCCTCTCAGCGACCTCCAGGCGCCTGTCGAGCTGTTCTGCCCTGTTTAGCAGCGCCTCCTCCCGGTCTCTCCGGCCGACCAATCCTTGTAAGGATTCGAACCATCGGAGCTGGTTGGCCAAATCCAAAGCCATTTTAAATTTAAATTTAAATTTAACCTAAAGTTCGGACAATGTCACAACAATTATATCCGCAACCTATTAAACCGGATACCACTTAATACTAATTTCCCGACAGTTTGGGGAGAAATTATAAACTGGGAACCCCCAAATATCTGGCCTACCCGATATATTTTCCCAGAAAACTAAAAACAAAAAAAGGGGTATTTACGGCTAACTACGCTCTGCTACCAAAAAATGTTTAGTAATTTATCCAGAAATTACAGTCTCGGGGCCCATAAGCGAGAATTAAAACAAATTATTTACGTAGCTATACCGATTTTAATATTTACCCCCTAATTGAAAACAAGGTACCGAAAAGAAATCACTTACGTAGGGTTCCCGGCGTCGTCCAAAGCCCAGTTTGGTCAAGAGGAATAAGGAACGGGAGCAAAGGGGAATTTGGAATACCAAACCAGACAAATTCCGTAGACTTCCTCCCGCCCCAGAACGATCCTGCGTTCTAGAAGCGGCCAATCCACTAGCCACCTCACAATCAATAGTCCAGCACTAATCCAGTAGTCACAATTAATGTTAATAACGTGTTCCCGCACAATATTAAAGCTTTTATCCCGAAAAAGCACCAGTTTAGCAAAAAACAAGGCGTCGCTCGAACGTACCGGCGAAACGAGACAACGTCACTTGACAGATGGCTGTCAACCATAGATTCGCTATGATTTTTGGCCGGCCGATATAATGTTGCCCGATTATACGGAACACACTACGTATTATAAAGTTGCACTAAATTTCATTTTTAACTGACTTTATAAAATTGTTTTCAACAACAACCATGTTCTTATGAATGTTCCCCGATTTGTCGAGAACCCGATTTTGATATACCTTTTTTTGTTCGAGTGGTCTCATATACATTTTGTCGAAATCCATCAAGTGGTTTTTTAAATTGAAGTTGTTTGGTTGTTTCGTTTTTCAGAGAAAATCAATAATAAATAATTGATTGAAGTAAAAAGTTAAACAGTACATTTTTGTCCGGGGAAACTCTTGTGGGCTTTCGTCTCAAACACGGTAGTGTAGCCGTTGCGTCATTAGAGTTTCAGCTGTTCAGGAGTTACACGTTTTTTGGATGTGTAAATCTTTTGAATTCGTGTCACTGAGATAAGTAATTTGTAGCTATACAGGCGGGCATTTACGGGATTATTTTATAGCTCTTAAAAGCTAGTGAAGCCCCAGTTATTACCCACAGAAAGATGCGGGGTCGTCCTCTTCAAAAGGGGTGACAAAACCATTTTGAAGTATTTTCGTCCCATATCTTTTTTCAGCCATGTCTATAAGTTGTTTTAGAGAGTTACCACTGTTCTAGATGGCTAATGGCCATTCCCGAGATCCCGAGCTTGACGCTAGAATTCAATTTACAGCCCACTTAAATTTTTTGTGTGGTATGGTGCAAAAAACAAGGTTTCACTTCAAAATATGTTTTGTTTTGTTTAGCTAACGATCGATGAAGGCAGCGCTCCAACGGCGTTAGAAGTGTACGGCGGGAGCGTGGTGTGGGCGGACGGCGCGTCCGGCACGCTGCGTGCGTGCGACGCGCCGCACTGCGCGCGCGGCCGCGAGCTGCGGAACAACACCGGTACGTAACCGAGCGGGGCGTAGCGCGGGAGCGGGCGGGGAGCGGACGGCACGCTGCGTGCGTGCGACGCGCCGCACTGCGCGCGCGGCCGCGAGCTGCGGAACAACACCGGTACGTAACCAAGCGGGGCGTAGCGCGGGAGCGGGCGGGGAGCGGACGGCACGCTGCGTGCGTGCGACGCGCCGCACTGCGCGCGCGGCCGCGAGCTTCGGAACAACACCGGTACGCAACCGAGCGGGGCGTAGCGCGGGAGCGGGCGGGGAGCGGACGGCACGCTGCGTGCGTGCGACGCGCCGCACTGCGCGCGCGGCCGCGAGCTGCGGAACAACACCGGTACGTAACCGAGCGGGGCGTAGCGCGGGAGCGGGCGGGGAGCGGACGGCACGCTGCGTGCGTGCGACGCGCCGCACTGCGCGCGCGGCCGCGAGCTTCGGAACAACACCGGTACGTAACCGAGCGGGGCGTAGCGCGGGAGCGGGCGGGGAGCGGACGGCACGCTGCGTGCGTGCGACGCGCCGCACTGCGCGCGCGGCCGCGAGCTGCGGAACAACACCGGTACGTAACCGAGCGGGGCGTAGCGCGGGAGCGGGCGGGGAGCGGACGGCACGCTGCGTGCGTGCGACGCGCCGCACTGCGCGCGCGGGTATCAGCTTTGTAGGCGTTTCACTCGCGTTATTGTACTACGATTCGGATTGCTACAATATATTTTTTTAGTTTTATCATTTTCTTTGTAAATCATTTATATTTATTGTATTGTTTGTTTTAGTATGTATCTATTTACTCCTTGTTTGTGAGCTTGCGTTTATTTTGTAATCCTTTTATATTCTACGGTTGTTTGGTAGATATCGTTTATATCGATATACCCACTGTTCAGTATTTATGCCAGAAATACCGTCTCGGGGCCCATAGCGAGAATTAAAAACAAATTAAATGCCGTTATACCGATTTTAAGAGTTACTCCCTAATTGCAAACAAGGTACCTAAAATTACTCACCCAATTACTGCTCCCGGCGTCGTCCAAAGTCCAGTTTGGTTGTCAGGAAGAAGGAAGGAAGGGAATTTGTAATACCAAACCAGACAGTAGTTCCGTAGACTTCCCGTTCCAGAACGATCCTGCGTTCTAGAAGCGGCCAATCCAGTAGCCACTTCACAATTAATAATCCAGCACTAATCCCGTAGCGATATATTACAGTTAATAACGTATTCCCGCACAATTATTAACACTTTAAACCAGATTATATAGATAAAAGTAAAACGCGTCTTTTCGTTCCAGCGAAAAACCGACAACGTCACTTCACAGCCGGCTGTCAAACCATAGATCCGCTATGATTTTTAATGTTGCCCGATTATACGGAACAAAACCCCCGACCAATTGAACTCCTGTTCAATTTTAGAAAACCAGTATTTAGTAACTAGTATTTAGTAACTAGTATTTAGCAGTATCCAGACCTCAAATAAAAACGAAATTCCCAACTTTGACCCGAAAGTGGAAATCAAACCAAAAAAAAACCTTTACCAAAAATAGCAATAAAATTAAATAAAATTTTAACCATGAAAAATACGTATATCTAATAAAGAGGCAGGCGTGCCAGAGAGGACACCGCGCGCTGAAGTCTGGAACCAGAAACCAGAATCTCCGCCACGCGGGGTGTGCCATCAGTACCAGATATCAATTTTAAAATACGTCCCCTACGCCAGAGTAGGGGGGCCAAATTTGCCTCTTTTAATAATACTAAGTCCCCTTCCCGAGGGGCCTCCGTCCTATCTGTCCATTTTACCCGTTGTTGCAACAGATGCAAGTACTCGGCCGACCAGCGCCTCCAGAAGTCTTGACTTATTTGCTGCAATAACTGAAAACGGGACAGGCGTCCGGGGCGCTCATCCTTCCAGGGATACTCCGGCAACGCGGTTAAAGGCTGACCGATCAAGAAGTGACCCGGCGTCAAGACTTCTAGATCGTTAGGGTCAGGCGAGATTGGACAGAGAGGACGGGAATTAAGCACTGCCTCCACGCGGCATAGTACCGTGACTAACTATTCCCAAGTTAACACGGTCTCCCCGATGACACGGCGGAGATGGGTTTTAGCAGACTTCACCGCAGCCTCAAAAATTCCTCCCCAGTGAGGACAGGCCGGCACACTAAATTGCCAGCTGATTCCCCGCTGAGCGAGAGCCAGACTTAAACTATTATTACCAGAATTTAAAAAATTATTAACTTCGCGTAAATAATTCGCCGCCCCTCGATAATTTGTGCCATTGTCCGAACGTATTAACGAGGGTACTCCTCTTCGCGCTACAAAGCGATCCAGCGCCGCGACAAAGGCCTCCGTAGACAGCGCAGAGACCAGCTCCAGGTGGACTGCTTTGGTGGCCAAACACACAAAGACGCACAGGTAGGCTTTAACGACCTTGGCGTTACGCAACGTCGATGACTTGACCGAGAAGGGCCCAGCGAAGTCCGTTCCGACCCCGTCGAACGGCCTCGAGGGAGAAATCCTATCCGGAGGAAGATCTCCCATCATGGGCTGCATGGTAGACGCCTTGAGCCTATAACAAGGGACACATCTAAACAGCACCTTTCGGACCGCCCTGCGAGCCGACAAGATCCAGAATTCACGCTGCAACACAGCGAGAAGCGCGCCACATCCAGCGTGCGCGTTACCGATATGCCGATCGGTGATCAGCAGGTCCACCAGAGGACCTCCTTTCGGTAGCAACAGGGGGTGCCTGCTGCCGTACGGCAGGTTGGCTTTCCGGAGCCGACCTCCTACGCGCAGAAGACCATCCTGATCTGTGAAAGGGTTCAACTTGGCGACCGCACCCTTCAAGCGAGCGCGTCCGCAGCGCAGCGCCTCAAGTTCCGTCGGAAACCTCTCACCCTGCACCAGCCGAATGAGGTGCAGCAAGGAACTCCGACGCTCCTCCACAGTGGCGATCTGGTTACTCCTCCTCTGACGAGGGTGACGACAGTTGTGGATGAAGCGTTTAATCCAGCTAGTTACCCCCAACAACTTATCCAGCTTGCTGTAACGACCCGTCAACCAGTCAGGGTCTGGGGGCACTTCCGCCACAATCGCATGCACGCGGACTCCGGGCAGCTCCGCTCGCTCAGAGTCCGCGCCGAGAGCTGGCCAGGAAGCTTCTGGCTCCCGCAGCCAGTCCGGACCCCACCATAAGGGGTGATCAACTAGCTCCGGCGCGGAACAGCCGCGCGAAGCACAGTCAGCGGGGTTCAACTCACCCGGGACATGTCTCCAAACCATGTCCAGTCCAATGTTTTGGATTTGGGAAACCCGATTTCCCACAAAAGTCTCCAAGGTGTGAGGGGCTGCTCGTAACCAGGCAAGTACGACCTGACTGTCTGACCACGCATAGACCTTCCGGATGTCTATCGAGGTGGACAGTTCCTGATATACGTGCTTAAGCAGCCGAGCAAGTAATGTGGCTCCGCTCAATTCCAGTTTCGGAATAGTGAGTCGTGTCCTGATAGGAGCTACCTTGCTCTTCCCCAATAAGAGCGTGACATTGACGTGGCCTCCAGCGTCAACTGTAAACTGCAAGTACACAGATGCGGCATAGCCCAGCTCGGACGCATCACAGAACCCGTGCAGGCTGATCCGGCTACAGCCTGGTGGCAGAATGCGACGGGGCAACGCCACTCGATTGACCGTTTCGAGGTCAGATATTAAACGAAGCCAAATGTTAAGCGAGTCTCCGACCAGGGGGTCGTCCCATGAGACCTTCAGAGTCCAAAGTCGCTGTAACAGACACTTGGCTGCGAACAGAACCGGACTGATCCAACCGTTTGGATCAAACATCCTGGCGATGGTGGACAAAACCGTCCGTTTTGTCCACGCGCGTGTGGCTTCCAGTGCCACCCGAAAGGTGAAGATGTCAGCAACCGGTTGATACTGCATGCCCAGAACCGCAATCCCGTGCGGATCGTCACCTTCCTCGAAGAGCCCGGGATCCTGCTGGTGATCGTCCGGGATACCAGCCAGGACGTTGGGGTCGTTAGAGAGCCATTTCCGAAGCTCATAGCCTCCAGATGCGAGAAGCTCTGTAAGCTCATCCCGGAGCAACAGAGCTTCCTCCACCGTCTGCGCACCAGTGCAAACGTCGTCCACGTACAGGTCGCGTTCCAGAACTGCGGCTGCACGTGGGTACCGAGCCCGTTCTTGCTCCGCCAACTCCAGCAGTGAGCGGATCGCAATGAAGGGGCTTGATCTCAACCCATAGGTGTTGGTGTTCAACTCATACACCATCATAGGGTCCTGAGGACTTTCCCGCCAGAGGATCAACTGGAACCTCCTGTCCTCGGGGTGTATGACCGTTTGTCGGAACATCATACGGATGTCCGCTCCCAACACCACCTGATGCCTACGGAAATTCAGGATGATGTCTACAATATCCCGATGTAACTTCGGTCCAGCGTGGAGGCACTGGTTCAGTGACACTCCTGTCGAAGTCGGAGCGGATCCATCGAACACCGTCCTGAGTTTGCCTGTCGACGCTTTCAAAACAGCGTGATGAGGCAAAAAGTAGTGGTCCATGGTCGACCAGTCGTCGCGAGCCGGAGACATGTGGCCCAGTGCCTCATACTCCCTCATGAACTCGATGTACTTTTCCCGAAGTACAGGATCTCGAGCCATGCGTCGCTCCATGGACCTGAGCCTTTTTTCGGCCAGTGATCGAGACTGGCCCAGACGCGGGGGGTTATCCCGGAAAGGCAGCCTAGTCTCCAATCGCCCAGAAACCATTCTCCGAGTGTGAGCCTGATAAAAGTTCTCACACTCCACGTGCTCGGGATCCAGCCGAGACACGGTAGGCGGCTCTTCAATCTCCCAGAACCTCTGCATGATCTGAGCGAGGGCCGTTCCCGTAAAAGAAGCCTGATTCGACTGCTGCCACTCATCCACCATTCCCAAAATGGCGTTCCCGTAGATGGTGGGCAGCGCCATCAGCGAAGACTGGTCCAACAGTCTAGGCTTCCCGTTCATGATGTAACCCAGTACATCAGAACCCAACAAAAGATCTACCGGACCCGCCATCCCGAAGCGGGGATCCGCCAACCTGAGACCCTTAGTACAGGACAAAAGATCCGGATCTATGTCCGCCTGAGGAAGCCAACCGACAACCGAATCCATGACGGTGGCCCTGACCGCAATCCTTTCCGAATAGGAATGTACGGACGAGAACGAGAGGCGGGTCTGTCCAGCCAACCGCACCTCTGTGTTCCCGACTCCTCGCAACGGAGTCGGTGACGGAAACCTAGCCAGGCCCAGGCGATGAGCAACCCGGGTTGTTAAAATGCACCCCTGGGACCCTGTGTCCAAGAGCGCTCGTATCCGGACGTAGTCGCCTCTTGGACCCCAAACCCTTAACCAGAGGGTGGGCAGCAGGACCACCGGTTGATCCTGTGCCAAGGGAACGGAGGCTAGTCAATCCCTCCGAGGCCCGTCCGAACCCGTCGGACTACAGGGCCCAGCCCAGTATGGCTGCCGAGTCATAAGGGCCATCGGAGGGGGGGCATATCCAGCTGCCCTGCCATACTGAAAGTAGGGCGGGTGGTAGTCCAGCCTCGGATGCTCATGGAGGGGAGGCGTGTACGCCCTCCATTGCATTAATCGCGGATCCAGCGGCGGAGAAGGATAACGCTGGGGAGGTGGCCCCCGTGGTGACTCCGGTATCACCCCTCCACCTCTCCAGTTCGCCCGCGTCCGCGCGGGCTGTGAGGTCGGTGACCGAGCCACGTGTAGGACGCCCCTTGTTGGGCTGCCCGGTGCTGCCGGGAGTTGGGGTGGAGGGGGTGTGCTCCACGCTGTAGCCACTTCATTGTTGTACAATGCGTGGCTCTGCGTGGGAGCGCCCCCGCCCGTGGAGGGCCCCCTCCCTGAGGGCTGTCGACCAGCACCATCGCTCCTGGTGCACAAGAGCTGGTGGTGTGGTCCCCCACACCCAGGACACGGCCGTGCCGTGGGGCAGTCATTGTACAAATGACCCCCCAGGCACCCGTAGCACCGACGCAACCGCCGAACGATGCCTCGTCGGTCGGAAGTCGTCCTCGCAAGCAGGGCCGGACACTGCACCAGCGCGTGAAGCTGGCTACAGTTCGGGCACTCCTGCTCCGACGCACTCGTCACCGTCGCCGTCCGCTTCACCGCACCCTGAGTGCGGGGATTGGTAGGTCGCGGTCCTGTTCCGGCAGGGCCACGAGCTGAAGCGGCGGGCTGCGCCTCCTGCGGCGCCGACTCGACCATCCTCGCCTCCCACTCCAGGACCCGAAGCAGCTCCTCAAACGTGGGGAAGACCTTCGGGTCGCCGTGAAGGCCCCTTTCCCGCTCGAACCGGGCGCGCAACTCCAGCGGCACCTTGCCCAGCAGAATGTGGACCAGCAGAAACGACCAGTGTTCCACTGGCAGTCCCAAGCTGCGCAAGGCGTTGTACGCCACCTTCACGGGCGTGAGGATTAGCGGCCTCAACTGAGACCTCTCAGTCACCTTCGGCAGCCCCAGTATTTGGGACACGTGAGCGTCGGCGAGGAGCCGAGGGTTATGGAACCTCGTATCCAGCAACTCCATCGCCGTGCCGAAGTTGTCGTCGTCCAGCTCCAGGTGCTGGATCAGGGAGAGTGCCTCACCCTCCAGTGACGTGCAGAGATAGGCCAGCTTCTCCGCCCTCGTCAAGTCCGTGCGTGAATCTACGAGAGAGGCGAACATGCTCCGGAAGCCGCTCCACTCCCGCAGGTTCCCTGTAAACCTGGGCAAGTCCAGAGTGGGAAGGCGTCCCACTACACCCGAGCCCGCATCCCTGATGACGGGTCCCGAGCTCGCCCTTCCCTGACGAGACCTCTCCAGCTGGCGAACCCTTTCGGAGACCTCGTCGTAGACATCCAGGATGCGCCGCATGTCCGCGTCAATCCTCTCCATCTGGTCCTCAGGTGGAGGCGGCCTTGCATCCCGCAGCAATCCTGTGCTCCTCTCAGCGACCTCCAGGCGCCTGTCGAGCTGTTCTGCCCTGTTTAGCAGCGCCTCCTCCCGGTCTCTCCGGCCGACCAATCCTTGTAAGGATTCGAACCATCGGAGCTGGTTGGCCAAATCCGAAGCCATTTTAAATTTAAATTTAAATTTTAAATTAGCCTAAAGTTCGGACAATGTCACAACAAATATATCCGCAACCTAAAAAACCGGATACCACTTAATACTAATTTCCCGACAGTTTGGGGAGAAATTATAAACTGGGAACCCCCAAATATTCGGCCTACCCGGTATGTTTTGCCAGAAAAATAAAACAAAAAGGGAGTATTTACGGCCAACGACGCTCCTGTCTACCAAAAAATGTTCAGTATTTATGCCAGAAATACCGTCTCGGGGCCCATAGCGAGAATTAAAAACAAATTAAATGCCGTTATACCGATTTTAAGAGTTACTCCCTAATTGCAAACAAGGTACCTAAAATTACTCACCCAATTACTGCTCCCGGCGTCGTCCAAAGTCCAGTTTGGTTGTCAGGAAGAAGGAAGGAAGGGAATTTGTAATACCAAACCAGACAGTAGTTCCGTAGACTTCCCGTTCCAGAACGATCCTGCGTTCTAGAAGCGGCCAATCCAGTAGCCACTTCACAATTAATAATCCAGCACTAATCCCGTAGCGATATATTACAGTTAATAACGTATTCCCGCACAATTATTAACACTTTAAACTAGATTATATAGATAAAAGTAAAACGCGTCTTTTCGTTCCAGCGAAAAACCGACAACGTCACTTCACAGCCGGCTGTCAAACCATAGATCCGCTATGATTTTTAATGTTGCCCGATTATACGGAACACCCACCGATTGTTAAAATATTATTTAATATATTTTTGAATACAATACATTAAGAAACAAAAGATTTTATAATAAGTACAAAAAAGTAACACCGCTCAAGACACCGGCGTGTAATATAATACACAAAATAATGAAAACCAACAAATTTAACTTTGCGGTTGGGTTTATTAGTTATAAAGAGAAAATAATAACGATAACACTGAAGAGGTTATTGTTTGAACTCTCTAATCTCAGGAACAACTCGGCCGATTACAAAAAATATTTCACCCTTGCATAGGTTTTTTTTTAAAATAAAGAGTGACGATACGAGCAGGACATGTGTCTGATGGTAAGCAACATGCCTGCCACATAACAGCACAGTGACACGCAGCTATAGGAACATGAAGAGTCCAAATCATCACCTAGCACTGCATTGCGCTCGTCACCCAGAGATCTAAGATGTTATATCTTTAAGCCCTGTAATTTCTCTGGAAACATTGCCCTTCAAACCGGAACACAGTAATGTATGCACATTACTGCTTGGCGGTAGAATAACTGACAAAGGTGTGGTACTTCCCCAGGCGGACTCTGCTAAGAGTCCTACCACTACAAAATATGTATGATTCCTGAAGCTGCTCTATACTACAGGCTATGGATATACAGCTAGTATGAACAGGGAGCGGACCGCTAAAGAATAAATAAAATGTGTTGTACAGAGGGCGTCCTTTCGCTGCGCGTTTACGACGCGGCGTTGCAGGCGGGCGGCGGCGGCGCGTGCGCGCGGCGGCACGCTGCGTGCCCGCACCTCTGCCTGCCGACATCCGCCACGGAGTCTCGCTGTCAGTGCGCCACTGGGTACATCGAACACGGAGACACTTGTAAAGGTAACGTACAACACTTACTCTTGCAAACGGGTCACGAAAAATACAGCGTTTTTTTGTTGTTGTATTAATGAAGAGAAAACTTCTTTAGCCGCGTTTTTTGGTAAAGGAAAAGAGTTACTACGGTCATCGACATGCTAATGCGAGCGACGTGCGTAACTGGCGTACCCACGTGACCCTCCCGAAAGGCCTTCTTCAGGTCTAACTGGCAAGTGATGTAGGCAATCAACAAGGCCTTCAAGATTAACACCAATAAGAAGAAAGCATCACCATGAAGCCCCGGCGCGGTCAAGGTGAAAGGGCCAAGAGACCGAATACCTACCATAAATACTGTGGAATGTAATACACACTAAGGACTGTGTTGGGTAAATTACGCAGACCAGCCTGGGAATCTGCCGCGATCTGGGGGTCTACCGCCTAACGAAAAACGCTTTGATGCTTTGACGATTTGATATTGCTGTCTCTTTTCTTCTCGCTTGAAATGAAAGAGACGGCAATGTCAAAGCGTCAAAGCGTTTTTCGTTAGGCGGTAGAGGCGCGGGTCTGTAATGGTTAACTCAACGTGAATACACTAAAACTAATCTCTGCTACCATCCAATATAAAACGATTGGGATATGACACGGTACCTTGTGTAACCGGGTTCCGCGTTCGTAAAAGTGTATACCTAAGCTTACCCAAAAAACAAAGAAAACAAAGAAAGAAAGGCATAAGCCTCTCTTCCCTCCTTCCAGATAACCCGATTTCCGGCTTTGGCGGACCAGCTTTTATCATGCGATTTCAGTTCGTCACTTAATGAACACGGATAATAATGTTTGGAACATGGTGGTCAGTGTGTGTTTTGTTTTGTAGCCGTGGACGAGGTGGTGATATACAGCGTGAACTGGGAGGTGCGGGGGGTGGGCGTGGCGGGTGTGGGGGGCGCGGGTCTGCTGCCGCCGCTCGCCGCCGTCAGTAGCGCGAGCGCGCTCGGCGCGGACGCACGCGCCGCCTGGCTGTACTGGGCGGACGGCGAGGCGGGCCGGGTGGCGCGCGTGCGCCGCGCGGGCACGCAGCCCGCCGCGCTGGCCGCGCCGCCCGCGCATGCGCACCCGCCGCCACTGCAACAGGTCAGTGTATACTTGTGAGAGGTTGTACAGATCCCGTCACCAGTTAAAAGCTCTCGGCAAAGGTAGTGGAGCGACTCGCGCCCAATCCAAATCGGAGATTCATAACGTACGCAGGCAGCGGTTCGAAGGAACGCGATTCACGAACCAATAACAGGCGTCCACGCGGTCGACCCCCGCAACGTGCCTCACACTTCTTACCCATAAATTATACTACTTGTGATACCCAAAAATCGTCTTCTGCGCATCCAAGGTCAGCGCTGTTAATTCGTGACGGGACCTGTACTAGGCTCGCCGCTGTCGGTAGCGCTCGCCGACTGGTTGTACTAGGCGGACGGCGACGCTACTTATTTTAACCTGTAAGAGTGGGTTTTGTTGTTCGGGTTTGTTCTCAGTAACCATAATATATAGGTAATTAGCTAGTTAGTCACACTACCGCATAAATTTTTGCCGGGGGGTAGACGGACACGGACCGAGCCTCGTTCGTTGCGCTGTCTGCTTATGCGAACTCGCTGCCATTACTTCAAGTCGTTTTTTCAAGTAAATTTATTTTTCATTGACGACGCTCTACGAAAAGTGTGATTGGGCTAGGCGAACGGAAGTTGAGAGGGAGATGTAAGTTAGTGAAGATAGAGAGTAACGTTTAGTAAATTATTGTAGGGGCAAGAGAAAGCTGCGAGCACACGTTTTTGAAGTGAAAATTTCATTTGACGCGCTACAGACAATTTTTTTTGGACTGTGAATTGAATTCTAGCGTCACCCTCGGGAATTATAAGAAATCTTCAGGTAAACTCGGAACTATGGCAATTGGTCATCTAGTGATGCTGACGCATTTCTAGATGGCCATGCTTATGGCCACGCCCTCCGGTTTCACCCGCGTAGTTTCCAAAGTAAGCTATCAAGTACTGAGTTACAAGTTTTCACTTCCATGGGCAGTTCCTATGACTGCCAATTTCTTTTTAATTTTTCACTTCTTCTCTCGTAGTCAGTTACTTTACAGTTACGTTACAGTTACGCTTCGTGTATCTAAGAGCAATTAATTAATCTAGTATAATATACAAATATGATTAAAAATGAATTTGTAGAAAAAAATTTGAAACATAATATGTAATTATTATCACCATAAAATTGCGGAGGAAAAGATCCTGGGTCCCTTGAGAACATAAACAGGGTTATAAATGGCTACATTTATCATTATAATACGTGATGTGTTACAGGACTGGGTATCCGGGTTGGCCGTCGACTGGGCGGGCGACAACATCTTCTGGGGCGACTCGGTCCGTCGCTGCGTGATGGCCGCCCGTGGAGACGGCTCCCGACGTCTGGCCGTGCTACCCACGGCCGCGGTCGTGGGAGCGTTGGCCGTGGACTCGGCCACCGGTTGGCTGTTCCTGGCCACGGCCGGCGCGGTGAAGCGAGCGCGGCTTGATGGTACCGCGAGGGAGACGCTGAGGAATGCTACGGCTATCGTAGATATAGCGCTCGATTTACAGGTATGATACAAAATACAATACAATGTTACAAGTAGACGCTACAATGTAGCACTCGAGTTACAGGTAGGCGCTACAATGTAGCACTCGAGTTACAGGTAGGCGCTACAATGTAGCACTCGAGTTACAGGTAGGCGCTACAATAATGTAGCACTCGAGTTACAGGTAGGCGCTACAATGTAGCACTCGAGTTACAGGTAGGCGCTACAATGTAGCACTCGAGTTACAGGTAGGCGCTACAATAATGTAGCACTCGAGTTACAGGTAGGCGCTACAATGTAGCACTCGAGTTACAGGTAGGCGCTACAATGTAGCACTCGAGTTACAGGTAGGCGCTACAATGTAGTGCTCGTGTTACAAGTAAAGCTCGCATCGTTTCGTGAGAACTTCTTGTCGCGTCAGCGATTTAATTTTGGACTACACCTAAAACTAACTTATTTTACTACTGACGTGACAACGTCTAATAAATCGATGAATGCCGGCTGCATGCACGAAAAAGTGTCCCGTTTTGTCCCGTTACGCTCATTGTACGCATCTATCAATGTTATGACGTTGTCCGTAAACCAACCGATTTTACAGACAACAAATTTTTTTACATACCTACATTTTTTTTTTAATTTTATATTTTTCGTGAGATAAAAATACTCTCTCGGTATCTAATGAGATCAATATGTAGATCTGGCATGTAATTGTGAAATGTTTCAGAACCAAGAGGTGTACTGGGTGGAGGGTTGGGAGGGTCAGCTGATGGCGGCCAAGTACGACGGAACCAACGTCCGCACCGTGGGCCGCTTGCCGCGCCCCCAAGCCATCGCCGTCTACCAGGGGGAGGTGTACTGGCTCGACAGGTGACACGACAATTTGTACCTTAACTACATGAGAATAAGGTCACATTTCGATTGGCAATATCCGCGCCCGCATGATATCACCGTGTACAAAAGACAGTTGTGTTGGGTCGACAGGTGACAATCCAATTTGTACCTTAAGTACGTATTGATAAAGTCGCTTTTAGAGTGGCAATAGCAGTACCCGCATGGTATCATACAAGAGAGAGGTCTACGAAAAACCCGCGCCCGCAAGCCGTCGCCGTCTACAAGAGGGAGGTGTACTGGTTCGACAGATGACACTCGAATTGGTGCCTTAACATCATGAGTATAAAGTCACACTTAGATTGGCAACATCCGCACCCGCAAGCTATCCCGTCTACCCTGAGATAGTGTACTGCCTCAATAGGTGACACTCGAATTTGTGCTTTATCTACACGACTATAAGATAAAGGTTGGGAGGGTCAGCTGATGGCGGCCAAGTACGACGGAACCCACGTCCGCACCGTGGGCCGCTTGCCGCGCCCGCAAGCCCTACATGAGAATAAAGTTCCATATAGGTTGGTAAAACCCGCGCCCGCAAGCCATCATAACATCTGCGCCCGCAAGCCATCGCCGTGTACCAGGGGGACGTGTACTGGCTCGACAGGTGACGCGACAATTTGTAACTTAACTACATGAAGATAAAGTCACATATAGGTTGGCAAAACCCGCGCCCGCAAGCCATCGTAACATCCGCGCCCGCAAGCCATCGCCGTGTACCAGGGCGAGGTGTACTGGCTCGACAGGTGACACGAGAATTTGTACGGCGCCCGCAAGCAATCACCGTCTAGAAGGGACAGGTGACACTCTAATTTGTACCTTCACTACATGATTAAAAAGTCACATTTGGATTGGCAACATCCGCACCCGCATCTATTACAGGATAGAGGAATTGACGAATTGACTCGATAGGTGACACTCGCGGACTTGTGCTTTAACTACGTGATTATAAAGTCACATTTAGATTAGCAACATCCGCACCCGCATGCTATCCACCACGTAACTTAAGACCGAGAATCGGGCTGAGTGGCGTATTATGGGAGAAAACTATGTCTAGCAATGTACAAATACAGGCTGATAATGACGATATCTGAATTATATTCGTCGTTTTTGACGTGATAACGTCTTATAATTCGATGAAGCCGGCTGCACGCCCGCAAAACATGACGTCATGTAACGTTACCGCCATAGAATAGATAATATTTACCACCGTTACCTCGGCTTATTACTTTTCGCACCATCTAGTGAGTGAAATGTGTATTACGTTCAAGGAGTCTGTCCATGTTTTAGAAAAGCGACGATATGAAGTTAAGAACTTGTGCTAGTACAATGATATACCCAGAGATGGCGCTTTGAACAACTTTTCTTAAGACGTTGTCACGTTCAACTATCGTCAGTAAACCGACTTTACAGACAACCATTTTTTTTTGCAGTATGATCGAGCGAGGGTCAGTAGTGGCGGCGCCACTAACGAACTTGACTGCGACCCGCGTTCTGGCCACCGACCTTGGTGATTCGCTTAAAGATATTACGGTGAGTATACCTCGCATTACCTTGAAAGCATTTTAGGCATAAACTGAATTTTAAGGCTAAACAGTGTTAATTTTATCGAGAAAATGTTTAATATGTTACATAGCCTAACTACTTACTCAACCATAAGCAGCCCACTAAATGTTCCCACAGCTGGGACTCACTCGTTCAAGGTCGCGCGGTTTTAGCCTACCGCTAGACCGTTCCTTCCAGGAAACAAGTGACAGTCGGTTGTCGGACGCACGGCTGAGCGCTCGCGCAACACGTTTCCCGCGCATATTGTTATTAGATATGCCGTAAACCCTCCGCGCTAGACAGGGACAGAGTTACGCGTTAGAAAGAGCGCAAATGTTTATTTGAAAATCGCGACAGGTATTGAGCGCTAATGCGAGCTGAATTGAACTTTGTTGTGTCCCAGCAAGAGTCGCTATTTATATAATTGTTTTTGGTAAGTGTGACTTCTGTACTAATATTTATTCTGTGCTCGGGGCCTTCTCTCGCAAGGATAGAGTCAAGGCCATAATCCACCACGCTGGCCAAGTGCGGGTTGGTGGATGACACATGACTTCGAAAGATTCTAGGTACATGTCGGTTTCCTCACGATGTTTTCCTTCACCGTTTTAAGTTAGCAGCATTACGAACATGACTTCGAAAAGATAGTGGTGCGCGTGGTTTTGAACCCGTGGTCTTTGGATTGGCAGTCGCCGTTCTCCCGACTAGATCAGCCGTAACTAACTAACTAACTTACTTACACAAAATATATGAATTATCCCCAAAACCGAATGACGATCGTGTGACAATCAAGAGTTTTATGAGACTATACCAAGTAAATACACGTGGCATAAAGGGCCAGGGTTACTCTCCACCCTCACCACGTATAACCCTTTATAAAGTTGCTCAAAAACATCACGTTATTAATGAACGAGCCACAGACAAACACACAGACATCGACGTCAAACTTATAACAACCCTCTTTTTGGTCGAGGTTTAAAAAGACAGCAAAACCGAATGTTTAAATAAATAATAATAATAAATATTGGTGGACAATTCACACACAACACTATCTGACCCCAAACTAAGCAAAGCTTGTATGATGGCGGCCATAACTGATATAATACTTATATAGTTTTAAATGCTTACTTATTATACAAATAAACACCCAGACACAGTACAATCACTTGAATTCATCACACTGACAAATGACACCAAATTTATTTACATACATTATACGTTACCTGAGTGGGTTTTCCCCAATGGTTACAATATTTGTGTCATAAAATCGAGAGTGAATCGTTTATTTCTAGGTAAACACGCTCCATCGTAGACCGCATCGTCGCTTAACATCAGGCGAGATGGCGGTCAAGTGTAAACCTATAAAAGTGAAAAAAAATTTTTTACGCAAATGAACCTAATTTAATTTCATAAAATCGTGACCCTTCCACAGATCTGGTCAGAAAAAGAACAGTCTCAGCCACCAACAGGCGGGAACCCGTGCGTGACGTCACGCGACGCTTGCGAAGGGCTCTGCTTGTTCAACGGCACGCACGCGCGCTGCGTGTGCCCGCACGGAGACCTCGCGCCTGATGACAAGACTTGTCGCCGTGAGTGTACTGTTACAATATTACATTACCGTTTGTATAATTATCTGCCCGAACAAACGCGGGGTTATATATAATGGATATATGCGTACTTAATAATGAGTTTTAAGTCATTTTTAATAGTAAAGAGCTACGAGACAAGGGTAGTGATTCTAAACGCAATCCGAATCGGCTCAAATTCGGAATGACAATCCTTGTCTCTGTCATTCTAAACAGATGAGACAAAGACCGAGAGATGAGATTCTGTGTTGGGTTTACGAATTAAATAATTCTTTATTATATTTTACCTCTCAAAGTTAATTTTATTCATAAAATGTTGACCACACTTCTCTGACATAAAAACTCTTTACTAAGCTTTAAAAAGGTACCGTTCGTTTTAGACGAGCATATCTCTCTACCTAGTCTGTGGACGGAGCATTTTGAAACCGTGCGTTTTACATTATTTATTACAGCACAAGTACGTAATAAGATACATTACGATACAGAAACTGGTCCAATAAGAGACCCTTTACGAGCAAATATGTTATAAAATATAATAAAGAATTATTTAATTCGTTAATTTAATTAATTTTGACCATAAATTACTTTAATTTTTATGTAACAAAACACAAAGATATTAATTTACTTTATTACTAATGGCATACCGGATGGTTCTGTGCCGTTGCTTAAAAAAAAAAGGCGCCGATGCGCGCGCATTGCTAATCTGTGATCCATAGTGATTACTTATTCTGTGCTGTGATCTGTGATCAAGTAAATATTATTCCGCGCCTTTTTTTTCGCTGTATTGTTTTTATTTGAAAATGTCGTCGAGTTTTGTTTATTTCCTCGCAAATATGTTATAAAACGTCGTATGACATACGTGCGCTTTGATAATTACAGCCTCTGCTAAATTATAGCTCTCGCCTTCGGCTCGAGCTAGCAATAAAGCCTCGGCTGTAATTATCAACTTAGCGCACTTATATCATAATGTACTATTATAACATATTTGCTCGTAAAGGGTCTCTTATTGGACCAATTTCTGTATCGTAATGTATCTTATTACGCACTAGTGATGTAATGTGTAATGTAAAACGCACGGTTTCAAAATGCTCCGTCCACAGACTAGGTAGAGAGATATGCTCCGTCTAAAACGAACGGTACCTTTTTAAATCTTAGTAAAGAGTTTTTATGTCAGAAAAGTGTGGTCAACATTTTATGAATAAAATTAACTTTGAGAGGTAAAATATAATAAAGAATTATTAAATTCGTTAATTTAATTAATTTAGACCATAAATAACTTTAATTTTTCTGTAACAAAACACAAAAATATTAATTTACTATATTATTAATGGCATACAGGCAGGTTCAGTGCCGTTGCTTAAAAAAAAAAGGCGCCGATGCGCGCGCATTGCTAATCTGTGATCCATAGTGATTACTTACTCTGTGCTCATGTGCTGTAATCTGTGATCAAGTAAATATTATTCCGCGCGTTTTTTTTCGCTGTATTGTTTTTATTTGAAAATGTCGTCAGAGTTTTGTTTATTTCCTCGCAAATATGTTATAAAACGTCGTATGACATACGTGCGCTTTGATAATTACAGCCTCTGCTAATTATAGCTCTCGCCTTCGGCTCGAGCTAGCAATAAAGCCTCGGCTGTAATTATCAACTTACCGCACTTATATCATAATGTACTATTTTGTAATTAATTTATATTATATTACCGTTTGTTGCAGCGTACGCGTCGTTCGTGGCGTATTTGCAAGTGACGCAACTGGAGACGTTGCAGTTTGATGACGACGATAGCCTAAAAGCGCCCTACCCGCCGATCTACGACAAGTGAGGGGATTTACTTTTTGTTGATCATTAATTTTGTTTATAAACTGTGTATAGAAAAAAAAATCTATTAACTGCTAGTAAAATAAATAAAATCTCCTATCAACCATAAACACATTCGAATGGAAGATATATCTTTTCATATTTGGACAATAAAAAATCATGGTAAGATGCGCCAGCTATCATAAATTTTTGAATAAATTTTTGTCTACATCTTCGTATTCGTTCATATTTAAATTTCGTAAACTTCGAAATTTGGTCATAGTGTTATTTATTCTACTAGTAAAGCCCTTTCCTATGATTCAATATGGGATTGAGGGAGTTGTAAAAAAATGTGTAATCCGCCATTTTGTGGCGGCAGCCACGCGTATGTTAGAATCTCTTAGGATTCTGCGCTGTTATAACCTAATTTACATCAGGATAGCCTTAATTCTGTGAGCTTAGATGTGAATGTGCTGTCAACTACTTAAAAGATGGTAGGATGAATAGAAAACCCAATAGATGGTATTTAAATGTTATTTATTCTTTTATGCCACTTTCGGTGCACCTATAGACTACAGAGAAAGAATCGTGGTCAAGAAAACTCTGCGCCTTCACATACACAATCTGTACACAAGTAAATCTTAGACAACAGTTAGAATACTTATCTTGGCTTAATCAATCGTTCGCTCGGGAACAAGAATTATACAGAGCAACAGAGGACACAGTAAGTTGAAGACACAATATATAAGGAAAGACAAGAGAGCCGAACAGAGCCACGATCATTTTTATACTCTTCGTTGTCAACCCCACTCGCCTATAGTCATAGCGCCCCTCCAACCAAACCATAACAAGTTATAGCGGAATAGGTGGTGGATTTGACAACGTTGATTTACTTATATGTTTATTATACTTTATACAATAATACTTGCATATTATTTATTAATTATATTTAACCGTATTATTTATAACATGGTTATACTTATATTATACCGTATTATTTATAACATGGTTATACTATATAATTTCGGAAATACATCAAATCCTTTCTTTTTATTACAATATCCCTTAAAATATCTCATTAATCAGGATTTAACACGTATAAGCTATCCGTTTAGTCAATTTAAACGTCAGGTGAAGGGTTCCAAGGAACCCTTAATCTAACACGGCCAGACTGACTGTGCTGCGTCCCGAAGCACGTGAATGCTCAATAGTTTACTATACACATAGTTGTAGAAAGTACTAAACTTAACTAATGTAATTTTTAAACAAAAGAAAGTTGTTAATATGGATATATTACTTATAGTACATAGACATAAGGTTTTATACTTTTCTTTCTTTCATTATTTCATTTTATATATTTTTGTTTAGTTAACTTAGTTAGTTAACATTTCAGTTTAGTGGCATTTCTCTTCCTGTAAATTGCTAATCAAGCCGTATCAATTTTCATATATACTATATATTCGCATAATCTATGTATAATAGGTATGTATTTAAAACTTAAAACTACTTAACCATAATATCAGCCATCTGGCCGCCATCATACAAGCCCCGCTTAGTTTGGGGTCAGATGGCATCGCGTGTGAATTGTCCACCAATATTATTTAATTTTCCACCAATAATTTTCCGTGGATGGCTTTGACAGCAACACCAGATGAGAACGCCGTGCCCCGTAGTTTTTAGTGGCTGAATCCCATCCACAGAGTACTGTTCAACCTGAACCAAGGTGTAATCTTTTGTACGAGGCCTTGGGTTTATAATTTCATTTTTTTTTTTTTTTGGTCAACTTGAACAACGACTGTAGAGTGAAAACACCGGTGCCCCGTTTGTTTTTAGTGGCAGAACCCCATCCATAGAATACTATTCAAACTGGTCCAGTTTTTATCTTTTGACCAGGGGGGGGACTTACATAGCCCGGCCAATTTGAAAGCGACTACGGAGTGAGAACCCCGTTGATGCCCGTTTTTGTTTTTAGTGGCAGAACCCCATCCATAGAATACTAAAATTCAAACTGGTCCAGTTTTTATCTTTTGACTTTCAGAGGGACTTACACACCCGGGCCAATTTAAAAGCAACTACGGAGTGAGAACCCCGACCGATCGTTAAAATCAATAGTCGAGATCAGCAGTACTCAGTCAAGTAGGTCACAAGTCGTTTTTAATAGTCGGCAGGTACAGGTAACCTGTATCAACACCAGTAGCATCTACTCGCTGGCAATAGCATTACCTGTCCTGCCAATCGATCGGTCCTTCAGCGATCTCAGGGTTAGTAATATAATCACTTTACATGATCTCTACACAGAACAGACTTCTGTGACAAAAACATGGAAAGCTTTCGATTTACAATATTCTTAACCTAATAATGATACCTAACACAAAAAAGAGCAACTACGGCTATAGACTGTTGCCACTCTAAATCATTAAAAACTCCTGCAACATTTATAAAAATATAATTTGATATAAATATTACCGGAGCCTGGAAGATTTCACGGCCAACAAAAGCAGACAACCGCAATCACATCTCCCCCGTGCCAAATACCATTAAAATATTATTATTATTAATTTTTTTTTTTTTGTGGTGGACAATTCGAATTTATATTCATTATGTTTCCGTTTATAATTCTCCTTTTTCAATATTTTTATGCGATTCATTTGTTTATATATTTTAAATTTAATCGCCGAAGGTACTTAATTAACTTATTATGGCCATAAATTCCTTAATTAAATTATATTATACTGGAGTACTTCATATTCCGTTTGACTATCCTGACAGATATTAATGGTTTGGTACCAGATTTCAGATGTGACATTCAGTAAATTCATAGATCACTGTACATCTGTTATTCGAAGCTGATGTCATCGTATGGGCGTTTCAAGTTAAGGTTTAATAGTTGTAGCTAGTTTCTTCATACCTCCAGACTCCTTGGAACTTGGGGCATTTTGTAGTAGCAGCCTGTCATCGATGTCATCATGTTGGCGCAATACGTTGACGGGTCAGATTGTGTAGCAGCCAGAGTCTCCGGACTCCTTGGAAGATGAGGCATGTTGTGGTGGCAGCCCAAATCGTATTTTTTGAAGACCGATGTCATCAAGATGGCTCAATACGTTGACGGGTCAGGTTGTGCAGCAGCCAGAGTCTGGAAAACACAGTGTTTGTAGTTTCGTTTCCACATTAATTGATGCTATACACTTCTCCATTTCTTTCTTTTTTTTTTTTGAAGGAACATGTTTTCTAAACTTGTTTTGGGCATTAAACCTAGAACAGATTTCTAATACCTAAAAGAAGCTGGTAAGAAAAACTACACTTATACGAATACTAAACATAACACGAAAGGAAAGAGACTTAATATGTAGGGACTTAATAATAAAAGTAATGGAAAAAAAATGAGGGTCAGAGCAAAAAAAATGACAAGAATAGAATTCAGAGGCTTACATACTTTATACCATTTCATACTTAAAGCCATCGATATAAACCAGTTGATGTGCCCCGAGCACCTTGAAATTGGTAATAAACTGCATCTCTATGTGTATCGTTAGAAGTTTACACACAACTAGTCTACTCGACTCCCAGAATCGCTAGCGGCGCGATATGCTGTGGTTCTACTTATTTTGGTTGTTGACAACGAATAGTGATAGGTAAAAACGTCCGGCATTTATAGTTTCCTGCTACCGGCTAAGACGGAAAGAGTTAGCTCACTCTTCCCAACGATGATATGATTCCGTGCGCCTTTAAGTTTGGGAGGGCACATCTGTGTATTGAGATCGTTGCTTAAAACTAAACATTTTGAATGGTTCTGTACAGACTCGTCAAATTATGAAGTTATTATAAATCTAAATTTACTCATTCTAAAACTTCAGCTGTACGTACATAAGGGGGCTGTTATTGAATAAATATGTGTTACGTTTACATTATAAATTACTAACACAAATAATAATAAATAATTGTGTAATTAATCACGATATTTCTTTCTAATATAATGCGTCGATAATATTTCTATCTTTTTATCATTTTTTCTGTTTGGTAATAAGTATTGCTTACAAATGAGTCAAATTTACAACAATATTTCTGCAAAACGCACATAAAATAGCCAACTACAATTTGCGACTCATTAGAGAAAACAACAAAAGCCTCTCAATCCGTAATAACCCAAGTGTTCCTGCATAATGAGATAGGACCTACCTGTTATCACTACGCAACATAAAAACTCACATCAACAACAAAAGGGTATTCCGATTTGACGAAACTTCGATTTGGGAGTATCAATTGCACATTATACAGTTAACGAGTATCTGACTGACAAATAAGATTCAGATTTGTAAACTTTTATTTATTTCGTGGACATTAGTATCGTAACTAAATTTATTACTATAATGCTTTAATTGTCATTACTCTTTTATAATTAAATAATTGTATGATAATGTGAATTAATAATGATAAGAAATTTGCAGTCCTTAAATGGTGCAAGTCTACAGTATTTAGTAACACGATTTGAGTTTTTACTTTGGCCATTGGTATTTGGTTTAGTTGTTTTTCATTACTCATTTACTTTATTGCGTTGCTTCCATTATCATTGGATTGTTACAAATGCTTAGTCAATTTTGTACAATTACGTAATGTAGACAATAGTAATGTGAAATTGGTAGTCCTTGAATGGGTAAAGTTTTTAACAAATTGTCATAAACAACCTAATATTTGCATTCCGTAAGGTTGATTATGGAGTTCTCAGTGCAAACATTTAAGATCTTATTGTAATTACCCATTTTCGCAAATAAAGAATTTTGTTTATTTATTGTTTATTACTTTGGATAAAAATAAATTCATTTTTCAAATCATACAACAATACATAAATATGAGTATCACGTCCTACAACATAAAGTAAGAAATATACTAATGATATGATATACAACAAATACACCCTGGTAACTGACTGGACAGATGAGGGTAGCTTTATGTAGAACATAATCTATCCTCGTCATATGAAATGTAAGTACCTACATTGAAACAATTTTATTATGAATCCTAATATAAAAAGTTGTGATGTCTGTTGAATTTCAGTTACGTTAATTGATGCTCATAATGAATGCTCACAAAATCCGATAAAATTTGCTATGGTTTCTCAAAAGGAGATATTAATGAAAACACGTTTCTTTTCCAAAAGCCGTAAAACATCCTTTTTCAATTCAAACTGTTATTCGTTGTATGATATCAATTGTGGAACAAGAGACATAAGGATAGGCGGGTTATAACGGGTTATGATAATACAAAGTAAGTAAAAACAAATCCCATACGAAACGTGAAGAAAAAAATATGTGGGTATTTGTTAAATATTTTTCAGTCCGATTTTATCTGTATTCATATAATATTCTTAATTGTTACGTCGAGTCATATAATAACATTATGTAAGCCAATCTGGCTAGAAACTTTAAATAGTTGAAGATTGAAATGTACTTCCCTGGTTTTACTGCGGCTGTTGGATGTCGTGGAGGGTTCCACAAAGGTGTTTCAGCTGGCAGTAACGTTGTGGCTGGCGCTAGCCAGATGCAGCAAATCTGTTTCACCGTGGATGTTTTGTCGTCATCTCGTCGGTAAACACGTTGTCCGCAGTTCATCGCAGAAGTTACTGGATCTGAAACATTAAAAAGCATAGAGTTTCCGTTCGATCCCACTTCTGATGTTAGAATCTCTTAGGATTCTGCGCTGTTATAACCTAATTTACATCAGGATAGCCTTAATTCTGTGAGCTTAGATGTGAATGTGCTGTCAACTACTTAAAAGATGGTAGGATGAATAGAAAACCCAATAGATGGTATTTAAATGTTATTTATTCTTTTATGCCACTTTCGGTGCACCTATAGACTACAGAGAAAGAATCGTGGTCAAGAAAACTCTGCGCCTTCACATACACAATCTGTACACAAGTAAATCTTAGACAACAGTTAGAATACTTATCTTGGCTTAATCAATCGTTCGCTCGGGAACAAGAATTATACAGAGCAACAGAGGACACAGTAAGTTGAAGACACAATATATAAGGAAAGACAAGAGAGCCGAACAGAGCCACGATCATTTTTATACTCTTCGTTGTCAACCCCACTCGCCTATAGTCATAGCGCCCCTCCAACCAAACCATAACAAGTTATAGCGGAATAGGTGGTGGATTTGACAACGTTGATTTACTTATATGTTTATTATACTTTATACAATAATACTTGCATATTATTTATTAATTATATTTAACCGTATTATTTATAACATGGTTATACTTATATTATACCGTATTATTTATAACATGGTTATACTATATAATTTCGGAAATACATCAAATCCTTTCTTTTTATTACAATATCCCTTAAAATATCTCATTAATCAGGATTTAACACGTATAAGCTATCCGTTTAGTCAATTTAAACGTTATGTGAAGGGTTCCAAGGAACCCTTAATCTAACACGTACATAAGTATCAACCATTAAAATATAATATGTATTATTTATTGTAATTGTAATGAACAATGTAAATTTTTTACAATTTTATTCCTTTTTAGGGTTCCGTAAAACGTAAAAACGGAACCCTTATAGATTCGTCATGTCTGTCTGTCTGTTTGTCTGTCTGTCTGTCTGTCTGTCTGTCTGTCTGTCTGTCCGTCCGTATGTCACAGCCACTTTTTGCCGAAACTATGAGAACTACACTGTTGAAACTTGGTAAGTAGATGTATTCTGTGAACCGCATTAAGATTTCAAAAGAAAAATTAAAAAAAAAGAAAAATTAGGGTTGCCCCCCATACTGAGAACTGAAACTCAAATTTTTTTTTTTCATCAAACCTTCACGTGTGGGGTGTCTATCGATAGGTCTTCAAAAATGAGGTTGAGGTTTCTAATATATTTTTTGTCTACACTGAATAATTTGCGCGAGAGACACTTCCAAAGTGGTAAAATGTGTCCCCCCCCCCCCCCCCCTCTAACTTCTAAAGTAAGAGAATGAAAAATCTAAACAAAATATGTGATGTACATTACCATGTAAACTACCAACGAAAATTAGTTTGAACTCGATCTGATGAGTAGTTTTTTTTTAGTACGCCATAAATACACTATTATTGAAACCTCGATCAAAGTTACAACGAACTACAAGTACTATGTGTATTATGTATATATTGTTACTTGCTGCAACGGAACCCTTCATGGGCGAGTCCAACTCGCACTTGGCCACTTTATTTATTGTATTATCCGTTCAGGAGCTACGATGCAAAAGACAGAGATACACCCACACACACCTTCTCTCATGCAGATACACGCATTTACGTTCGCATACACACACATATGTACACAGATATTTGTTGGACTTATAGCAATAGGTATTTCAGGCCCAACCACCAGAAAGGCTTCTTGCCTGGTATTTCTGGATGCCTGGAACACAATACATTACTAGCGGAAAGTTTGAAAGATGCCAGAACACATGAGAGACAAATAACAGTCTGCTGGATAGACCTAGAGAACGCATTTGGTTCCGTGCAGCATGAACTTATGTTATTTGCCCTAAAATGGTATAACTTTCCTGCTGTAATTATTGACATAATTAATTCATATTATAATCACCTAAAATTCGTTATAGCTGTAAACAAGGAATACTCAAAACCACTTAAATATAATGTGGGACTATTCCAAGGGTGCTGCTTATCACCAATAGTATTTAATATAGTTATAAATATTCTAGTAGATAAATTAATATCCCGTGAGAAGAAATGGGGCTACCGGTTTAAAATCAACAATAAGTACACTGAGTCAATTTTAGCCTTTGCGGACGACCTTGCAATACTTACACGAAATCCCAAACAGTGTCAAGAATTGTTGAATGATGTTGATGAGTTCTGTACATGGACGGAGGGAATGAGGACAAAACCAAGTAAATGTCATTGTTTATGTCTGGGTTAGCGAGATACCAAATATACTTCTTACGATCCGGGACTCTCCATAAGTGGCCAAAGAGTTGCCACAATAGCAGAGGCAGTGCCTTTCAAATTTCTTGGTAGAAAGATAGACTACAAAGGACGTACACCATCATTAGAGGTAGTTGTTGGAAACTTCATGAATGACCTCAATAAGGTTGACCAACAGCCTATCAGCAATATCAAAAAAGCATGGATATATGACAACTATCTCACATCACGTCTCACTTGGCCTTTCCTAGTATATGACATCGGTAAAACCCTCCTGGCAAAACTAGATGCTAATGTCATAAAGATGTTGAAGTCATGGTTTGGATTGGCACATCCGGCTGATCCCTCTACTCTCTTTAGGGATCACAATAGTTTTGGGCTGAAACTAAAAAAACCATCCGAACTCTACAAACACCTAAGAGTTACAAAAACGCATGTTTTGGGAAAGTCGAAAGACGAATTAATTGCATCTCTCCCAAAAGACAAAAGTGCTTCGGACCTTGAATCTAGACTTCAATTCCACAAACAATTTATGGCAGGTGCGCAAGTAAATACAGCTGGGTTGGGTGCGAGTAAGAAAAGGGAAGACCGAGACATGGTAAAAACCTTTCTACAACAAGACGAAAATGATAGTTACAAAGTGCACGCTATGAATTTAGAAACGCAAAGTGAGTGGTTAACCATAGGTGAGTTTTGTATCCCATTAGCTCTGAAGTGGCGCACCTTGCTATATGACTGGTCTCCTGCCTTATTAAAATTTTATCTGAACGCTTTCCAAATGACCCTCCCTGACCAGAGTAACTTGGTAAGGTGGGGAAAAGCCTCTGAAAAATGTTGCTATACTTGTGGTGAGGCGATATTTACAGCAAGGCACATATTGGTGGGATGCAAGGTGCTCCTTAATAGGGGTCATTACTCACAGCGCCATGACAGAGTACTTGAAATCATACGTGAAGCCGTAAGCCTTTCGGTAGCTAGAGCCCAAAAGGGATTGACGATAAACAAAAGACAAATTAACTTTGTAAAAGAGGGCTCAACTTCAAACTCCAACTACAAGCCTTACTCAATCCTGGGTTCAGCACCTGATTGGACTATTTTAATGGACACGTATGAAAAGCACTACAAAATCCCAGAGGATGTGGGTGTTTCGTCATCCAGACCGGACATTTTCCTTTTTTCTAGGGCTACGAAACGCATAGTCCTGGTAGAACTTACCGTACCGTGGGAAACTAATATACCTAAAGACCACGCGATGAAACAAAATAAGTATTACGACCTTCAAAATGAATTAACAAAAAATGGCTATGTAGTTAATTTATACGCTGTAGAAGTAGGAGCGAGAGGTATACCAGCAAAATCTCTCTATAACCTGCTTAAAGACCTTGGATTGTCCAGAAGTGCAGTAAGTTCTATACTAGAACGAGTATCTAAAGCTGCACTAGTAGGATCATATCGGATTTGGCTGGGCAGGGAGAGAAATACGAGTAGTGAAGGTGAGTGTTGACGTACGTCAATATAAGGGGCCCCTTTTAAACCTACTACCCGAGTCACAAGTCTTGGGGTCTATTCGATATTTCTCTCTCTGCCACACGATGGACCCGGCACCCGCACGGTAAATCCATGGAATGCTAAGAAGTACGTCTCTCTGCCCATCGTTCTTGCGTCAAGTATTTAAATTGGTGTGGTTTTGTTCCAGAGAACTGATGCGCAACGCGATCGCAGTGGCGTACCAGTACAACAGCTCCCGCCTGTTCTACTCGGACATACAGCGCGGGACCATCAACACGGTGCACTTCAACGGCTCCGGGCACGCCACTCTGCTCGCCAGTCAGTATACACTATACACACACTGATTGATAAAAAAAAAATGGTTGTCTGTAAAGTCGGTTTACTGACGATAGTTGAACGTGACAACTTCAACTACGCCTTAGAGCGAGGTAACGCCGCATGACGTCATGCGGCGAGGTAACGGCGTTAACGGCACATGACGTCATGTTTTGCGGGCGTGCAACCGGCTTCATCGAATTATAAGACGTTGTCACGTCAAAAATGGTTATCTGTAAAGTCGGTTTACTGACGATAGTTGAACGTGACAACGTCTTAAGAAAATACTGATGGAATGGTACTGACGACGTCATGCGGCGAGGTAACGGCGTTAACGGCACATGACGTCATGTTTTGCGGGCGTGCAACCGGCTTCATCGAATTATAAGACGTTGTCACGTCAAAAATGGTTATCTGTAAAGTCGGTTTACTGACGATAGTTGAACGTGACAACGTCTTAAGAAAATACTGATGGAATGGTACTGACGACGTCATGCGGCGAGGTAACGGCGGTAACGGCACATGACGTCATGTTTTGCGGGCGTGCAGCCGGCTTCATCGAATTATAAGACGTTATCACGTCAAAACGAGTGTGCTTTAGACCACACGACTAAAGTAAAACTTAACTTCGTATAATATGTTCCTATAGTCCTATATACTTGTATATGTCACGGTTAAATTGTAAATTCCGATATATTACAACCTCACTAGCGAGATTTTAATCTGTCGTAATATTGTGAACCGTCACATACTGCTTTTTTTGTAGTTTTCTGTAGTATAGAGCAGGACATATGCCTGGTAGTAAACGACATGCCTGCGACATAACAGCACAGTGACACGCAGTTATTGGATCATGACCTAGCACTGCACTGCACTGAACCCAGAAATCTAAGATATTATATTTCTAAAGCCCTGTAATTTCACTGGAAACGTTGACCTTCAAACCGGAACACAGTAATGTTGTACTTTAGTGCTTGGCGGTAGAATAACTGGCAAAGGTGTGGTACTTTGCTAAGAGTCCTACCACTACTAAACAACACATTGTTGTTACATTGTTGTTTAACAGAGTATTTTCGGTAGATTTTATAATCTGTCGAATAGGGTAAAATCCTCAAAAAACTAAGTAGCCCGTTTGTTAGATTGCCAAAATATATTGTACACGTATTTTTTCTTTTGTTTCACGAACAAAAAATGACGAAGATACAGCGCTTCGAAGTTTCGTGTGACGTCACTTGTGAGTACGATTTTTGCTCACGAGTGACGTCGCGACCCCCCCACTCTCGATGTTTGATGGTCTATATCTTTGACGATTTTTAATATTATGAAAAAACAAAAAAACACGTGTCCAATATTTTTCCATGATCTAGCTGACGGACTAATTAGGATGGTGTATTTTTGACCCAGTCCGGTACCCTATTGAAGCTTGGCCATATCTGAGTATTGCAGTGTTTGTATTGTTTGTATAGAAGTGGGAGCTGTGGAGGGCATGGTATACAACCCTGCAGACGGGTACCTGTACTGGACGAGCAACAGCGAGGCCTCGGTGTCCGGCGCTCCGCTGTGGGCGTTAGACTCTGGAGGGCAGCCTTCGAGGATCGTCACTCTGGGTAACACACACACTTTCTATATACTTCTAGAATAAAACAAGAACAAATATTGGTGGACATTTGTCCACAAACTATAAATAAATAAAATTTAGGGGGTATCTTTGTAATATTAAAATAAATAATAATAAATAAATATTGGTGGACAATTCACACACAACACCATCTGACCCCAAACTAAGCAAAGCTTGTGTGATGGCGGCCAAATAGCTGATATAATACTTATATAGTTTAAATACTTACTTATTATACATAGAAACACCCAGACACAGTGCAAACATTTGAATTCATCACACAAATATTTGCACTGGGTGGGAATCGAACCCACGACCCTCGGCTTCGCAGGCAGAGCTACTACCAACTAAGCCACGAGGCCAGTCAAATCAAATCAAAATAACCGCTTTTTGCTGCATGGTTTTGAATGTATAGACCTTATAATATATAAGCAGCTAAGTATGTGTAGACAAATTTCGGACACTTTAAATGTAAAAAAAAAAACTATTTAAAAAAACTATTTTAAAATTAATGTTTTTTAATCCTGGACGTCTAATCTCTTTCTACGAAAACGTAATTTCGAAATAAACTCGCGACCTTCCAACTTCGATTCTACATCAATCCGTCGTTTTGTCCGTTTAAATGTTCGCAGCTTATTAGAGAATGCTTAGAACATTTAAACGTCAAACAATGTTGTATCGGACGAAACAAAGGAGAAAAGCGCAGGTCGAGAGTTTTTTTTCGAAATTTTGTTTTCGTAGAATTAGAGTAGACGTCCTGTTCTTTGAATGTCTAAAACGCTGTACGACGCCACTAGCTCATGTAAACAAAGGACTTGATTATTGTTCTCTATTAATATATCAAAATTTCTGAGTTCCAATTACCAAATTTTCGATATTCTGAAACAAGCAATAGAATTTCATTATGGAAGATGGTTAAAACATAAAATAATGTTCAACCACT
This sequence comes from Ectropis crepuscularia, assembly GCA_963693475.1. NCBI lineage: Eukaryota > Metazoa > Arthropoda > Insecta > Lepidoptera > Geometridae > Ectropis > Ectropis crepuscularia. The sequence goes on along the minus strand of OY856368.1, from coordinate 5,230,523 downwards.
TATCATGTAAAATTTATATTATTGCACGGACGAGACTAGCAGAGGATCGATACAAATGGCATACACGAAGTATTTATTATAGTGGACAATAACTTCGGATCTCTCCTTGATAATTTCAACCATGGAATTCCAATTTTTATACCAGTTGACACTTGAATCTATAATATTCCCGGAGTTTTAACTCTCGTATTCTTACAGTCCAGCAGAAAACATCAATAATAAGGTCTATATAAATACTTTTTATAAATTGTAGATTAAATTAAAATACTTTTTGAAAGAGGATGTAAAAACCTATTTGGTATATTTCAGGTCAAGGCGCGCACCCGCGCGGCCTAGCCGTAGACCCGTGCGAAGCGCGCCTGTACTGGACCAACTGGAACGAGTCTCGGCCGGCCATTCAGCGCGCGCGCACCACCGGTCGACAGCTGCAAGACGTCATCACCACAGACATACTCATGCCGAACGCGCTCGCACTAGACACCAGCGCCAGACTGCTCTACTGGGCGGACGCTCGCCTCGACAAGATAGAGAGGGCGCATTACGACGGATCTCATCGGTATGTTATAGCAACTTGACGTCATCATAGACACTCATGCCGAACGCGCTCGCACTAGACACCAGTGCGAGGCTGCTCTACTGGGCGGACGCTCGCCTCGACAAGATAGAGAGGGCGCATTACGACGGATCTCATCGGTATGTTATAGCAACTTGACGTCATCATAGACACTCATGCCGAACGCGCTCGCACTAGACACCAGTGCGAGGCTGCTCTACTGGGCGGACGCTCGCCTCGACAAGATAGAGAGGGCGCATTACGACGGATCTCATCGGTATGTTATAGCAACTTGACGTCATCATAGACACTCATGCCGAACGCGCTCGCACTAGACACCAGTGCGAGGCTGCTCTACTGGGCGGACGCTCGCCTCGACAAGATAGAGAGGGCGCATTACGACGGATCACATCGGTATGTTATAGCAACTTGACGTCATCATAGACATACTCATGCCGAACGCGCTCGCACTAGACACCAGCGCCAGACTGCTCTACTGGGCGGACGCTCGCCTCGACAAGATAGAGAGGGCGCATTACGACGGATCACATCGGTATGTTATAGCAACTTGACGTCATCATAGACATACTCATGCCGAACGCGCTCGCACTAGACACCAGCGCCAGACTGCTCTACTGGGCGGACGCTCGCCTCGACAAGATAGAGAGGGCGCATTACGACGGATCACATCGGTATGTTATAGCAACTTGACGTCATCATAGACATACTCGTGCCGAACGCGCTCGCACTAGACACTAGCGCGAGGCTGCTCTACTGGGCGGACGCTCGTCTCGACAAGATAGAGAGAGCGCATTACAACGGATCACATCGGTATGTTATAGCAACTTGACGTCATCATAGACATACTCATGCCGAACGCGCTCGCACTAGACACTAGCGCCAGACTGCTCTACTGGGCGGACGCTCGCCTCGACAAGATAGAGAGGGCGCATTACGACGGATCACATCGGTATGTTATAGCAACTTGACGTCATCATAGACATACTCATGCCGAACGCGCTCGCACTAGACACTAGCGCCAGACTGCTCTACTGGGCGGACGCTCGCCTCGACAAGATAGAGAGGGCGCATTACGACGGATCACATCGGTATGTTATAGCAACTTGACGTCATCATAGACATACTCATGCCGAACGCGCTCGCACTAGACACCAGTGCGAGGCTGCTCTACTGGGCGGACGCTCGTCTCGACAAGATAGAGAGAGCGCATTACAACGGATCACATCGGTATGTTATAGCAACTTGACGTCATCATAGACATACTCATGCCGAACGCGCTCACACTAGACACTAGCGCCAGACTGCTCTACTGGGCGGACGCTCGCCTCGACAAGATAGAGAGAGCGCATTACGACGGATCTCATCGGTATGTTATAGCAACTTGACGTCATCATAGACATACTCATGCCGAACGCGCTCACACTAGACACTAGCGCCAGACTGCTCTACTGGGCGGACGCTCGCCTCGACAAGATAGAGAGAGCGCATTACGACGGATCTCATCGGTATGTTATAGCAACTTGACGTCATCATAGACATACTCATGCCGAACGCGCTCGCACTAGACACTAGCGCCAGACTGCTCTACTGGGCGGACGCTCGCCTCGACAAGATAGAGAGAGCGCATTACGACGGATCACATCGGTATGCTATTGCAACGCGAAACATCACCACCGACATACGCATGTGAGTATGTTATTAATGCCAAATGTGGTCAAAGTGATGCTGATATTTGTGTAATAAGTAAGTAATAAGGCCCTATCAGCAGTAGGCTTAAGCCAAGAATTACGTACATAAAGTACGAACTTTATGTACGTAATTTTCGTAAGTGTCTAAATACTTTTGAGCGGTTAGTGTACTATTCTAAGAGCCCGTGAACCCCAGACCTTCGTTATTTTATAAAAGCTGAAAACTTGTCAGCGCGTGCTCCTAACACAGATAAGAACGATGGACCATTATGAAGTTTGGGTTACCCTGGCTTTGGCAGGTAAACGGTACTAAAGGTGTGTAAAATACCGATCCAAATACGACAACTAATAAAGTGTGCTTTTTTGGTATTACCTTCAGAATAACATTAAAAATCACGTCATTAATTGCCAGACACTTAACATCGTGGCAACCCCTTGCCAGAAACCCTTCATGAAATTATAATTCTACTTACGTTATAATATAAAAGCTGTTTTTATAAATAATACTTGGGTAATAATTGGATAATGTTTCCTCATTATCCAGACATTTTTGATAGTTCCCACCCCTTGCCAGACAAGCATGTAGGGTAGCTGTAGGAGCGAGCGCGAGACAGTATATATGGGTGGCTGCGAGTGAGATGGCTTGATTATAATGATTTTTGCCATTATCGTTAAAACTAAAAGAAACGTTTTCGTTAAACGAAACCTTTTATAATACTTTTCTAATAGACTACAGGCCCGTGAACAAAATTTCCGTAGTAAATGAACCACCAGGCGACCTATGTAGGATGATAGAAGGGTATAAAGTAATAAGATTCAGAACTATGCCGTCACTTGTAAGCTGTCCAACTGAATACAGACGAAGAGAGGGGGAACCCTCGAACCCTCGGTAATTTCTCCTTGTCGCATGATTTTGTACGGCATTGCGAAATAATGGATTAGGAGAGGTATTGAAACTGCATGGAACCATTGTTGTACATAATCAAACGCCCAAATTTAATCTGTCAATCATCGGAAAATCAGGAATTTTTCTGACAAACTAATAATTAAAAACTTTGAATTTATAATTTTTGTGGTTTCAATACCTCTTCTAATCTATTATTCTGCAACGCCGTACAAAAATCATGCAACAAGGAGAAATGATCGAGGGTTGCAACCACCCCCCTCTTCGACTGTACTCAGTTGGACAGCTTACAAGTGACGGCATAGTGCTGAATCTTATTGCTTTATACCCTTCTATCATCCTACATAGGTATCCTGGTGGTTCATTTAATACGTACATTTTGTTCACGGGCCTGTAGTCTATAAGTCACTGGTCTTAGTGTTACATTCGTGCTTCTTCTCCGAACTCGAATGCTTTGCCTTCCTTTTTTACGTGGGGGAAATACATTTACGTATGCCCGTCATACAAGGACAAGTTGGGGTATGTCAGGCTCGACACCGTGGGAGCAGACATGGTACCCTTACCGACTAAATCCCCCACAGGTTTCTCTGGCTTGACCTGGGTCAGAGTCGCGGGAACACTTTTCGCACTCACTAACAATCCTGACCTACTACATACCACCGCCCTGGCAGGCCCATCTCGTGGGGGGTGTCCACACCTCCGCGTTTGCATACCGAGTCAGCCAGTGAGTGACCAGCGACGCGTCACTTCCTCGGAAAGGCCTATATATTTCTAAGTGGGGAATCGGACGGCCCTAAACGTCCAACGCGTCCAACGTCTGCTTCCGCCACAGTAAAGGAGCGAGAGGTTTCCAATTCGCGCTCCTCCTCCTGCTTATGCGTTGAGCCAAACAAACGCCAGCATTTTGGTCACTCGTTGCATTTTTTAATGTATACATTTCCAAAGTTTGAATGATCACTTGATTGAAATATTATTTCGTGTGCAGGTCGGTGTTAACATCTCAAGGGGCGGAGCACCCGTTCGGTCTGGCGGCCCATAACGGCCGCGTGTACTGGACGGAGTGGATCACCCGCGCCGTGTGGACGTCGGACGCGCGCGGGGGGGAGGTCACCCAGCTGCGAGTCACCCAGGACAGACCCATGGGGGTGGTCATCGTCACTCCGCACCAACTCAACTACTGTGAGTACTGTACTATACCGAGACATACATTTTAGTAGTGGTAGGACTCTTAGCAGAGTCCGCCTGGGGAAGTACCACACCTTTGCCAAATATTCTACCGCCAAGCAGTAATGTGCAAACATTGCTGTGTTCCGGTTTGAAGGGCAATGATTCCAGAGAAATTACAGGGCTTAGAGACATAATATCTTAGATCTCTGGGTGACGAGCCCAGTGCAGTGCTAGGTAATGATTTGGATCATCATGTTCCAATAGCTGCGTGTTACTGTGCTGTTATGTGGCAGGCATGTTGCTTACCATCAGGCACATAACCTGTTCGCCTCGTCACTCTATGTTATATAAAAAATAAAAAAAAACATATCTTTAATGTCCGGCGCGGTGCCTATTGAAATGGCGCATGACGTCGGAGGTAAACGCAACTCTTTACTGTTTCTGTTGCCCTGGTACCTGGCTCTCATATTTCTGCTGTCCTGCGACGTGGAGATAAACGCTGTGGGTGTGGAGGTATTAACGAAACTCATTATTGTATAAATGCAACTCTTTACTCTTTCTGTTGCCCTGGTACTGATACCTGGAGGCAAATGCAACTCTTTCATATTTCTGTTGTCCTGGTATCTGGAGATAAACGCTGGGTGTGTTGGAGGTAGGTAAAGGAAACTCTTTACGGTTTCTGTTGCCCTGGTACCTGAAGGTGATCGAAACTCCGTTACAAATTTTGGTGATAGCAAAAAGTGTCGTTACAACTATTAAACTTCATTTTTGAAGTGAAAACTTCTTCAGGCGCGCCTAGACAGATTTTTCGTGGGGTGTAAATTGAATTCTACCGTCACGCTCGGGTATGATAAGAAATCTTCGGGTATACTCGGGACCTTGGCGTTTGGGCATCTAGAAATGCGTCAGCCAATGGGAAATGCTAAAAGGGCGTGGCCTGGCCTGGCGTGGCCATTTCTAGATGGCCATGCCATGATGGCGAGGCCACGCCCTCTGGTTACACCCGTGTAGTTTCCAAAGTAAGCTATCAAATTCTGAGTTATTAGTTTTCACTTCTATCGGCAGTTCCTATGACTGCCTATTTTTTCCCCTTATTTTCCAATTCTTCTCCTAATCCAAGATGCATGTAAAAAAAACAAATGAAAAAGGTCACGGACCCCGGAATCTGTGGAGTTGCTAAATTCAAATTAAAAGAAAAAGTACCAATGCATAGCTAACATACACTATGCCTGAAATTCATAGCCCAACATACACTGTATTCGCTCAATCGTCGTTCCTGCTATTTTCTAGGTGTTCTTCAGATTAATATGTATTCTAAATTTCTACTCGAGTCGGTCAAGTCGCGTCGGAACGTGAATTAGCAACAAACATCGAAACTTTCGCATTTATAGTAGTAAGTGTATGTAAATATTGATGAAATAGGTAAAAAAATAATTGTCATGACAAAGATAACGGATCCCGGAGTCTGTGGAGTGGCTAATTTAAATAAAAAAAAAATTGGCTGTCATAGGAACTGCCGTTAAAAGAGGCCATGATAACCAGGCCACGCCCTTTCAACATTTCCCATTAGCTGACGCATTACTAGATGGCCAATGGCCATGGTCCCGAGTTTACCTGAAGATTTCTTATCATACCCGAGCGTGATGCTAGAACTCATTTCACACTCCACAAAAATTCTGTCCAGGCGCGCCAAAAGAAGTTTTCACTTCAAAAAATAAAAGTAAAAAAAAATGGTTGTCTGTAAAGTCGGTTTACTGACGATAGTTAAACGTGACAACGTCAAATCAGTATCAACGAAATTATAATATATTCAACGAAATCAGTACGCTGATAGCGCGAGTAGTGATACCGCTCGACTTGGCGGGTAGCGCCCTCAGCGCTCAGCTTCGTCCGCATGGCACTGACGACGAACTAACGGTAACGTTACATGACGTCATGTTTTGCGGGCGTGCAGCCGGCTTCACCGAATTATAAGACGTTATCACGTCAAAAACATTGATTATATTATCCTATGTGTGTAGGTGGAAACGACCCGTGTGCTGTGATGAACGGCGGCTGCGCAGAGGAGTGCACGTCAAGCTCGACCGGCCACGCGGTGTGCGCGTGCGCCGACGGCCGCGTGCTCGGTGCCGACGGACGCGCATGCGCGCCGGTCAACAGCTGCCCACGTGACCAGTTCGCGTGCGCCGAGGGAGACTGTATACCCGTGGAGCTGGCGTGTGATGGAGTGCCGCATTGCAGCGTTGAGACTACGGCTTCGGATGAAAATCTCTACTATTGCAGTATGTCACCTATTTATTCACCAAATACTACTTTATACTACTAATGTAGCGACCTATAGTGCGTACGTCACCACGTGCGAGAGCAACGCGTGTTGCGAGTTAGACCGACGTCTTCCCGCTGCGGCGGTCGTCGCGCGACTGAGCTAGTTCCCGCAGCGGATGTATTTATATGAAAGCGACGCCGCCGCCGGCTCGTTGTTGGAGACTGTGTGTAATACCACAGATAGTAAAATAGTTACTTCGTAAGTAATACTAAGTACCGCCCACCGGCTGACCACGTGACCAGTTCGCGTGCGCCGAGGGAGACTGTATACCCGTCTGTATACCCGTGGAGCTGGCGTGTGATGGAGTGCCGCATTGCAGCGTTGAGACTACGGCTTCGGATGAAAATCTCTACTACTGCAGTATGTTACCATATTTACTTACCAAATACTATTATACTGTAGCAACTTATAGTGCGTGCGTATACGTCATCATACATAAACGTGCAACGCATATTGCGAGCTCTAGCGACGTCTTCTCGCTGCGGCGGTTGTCGCGCGACTGAGCTGGTTCCCGCAGCGGATGTATTTACATATATCAAAGCGACGGCGGCTCGTAAATGTAATTAATTTAAATACTTAACGAGTAACGCCGCCTATATTGCCCTCGGCTGCTCTGTCGAGCGCCTTTCACGCCCTCGACGGCGGCCGACCGTCACGCGACATGTGATAGTTGGAAAAAAACTTTGAGGCGATGATATAAAAGTTACACTTCAAAATTGGGTTAGATGGTTTGTGCGTACGTGCGTGCGTGCTTGCATGCGTGCGGGCATGTGTGTGTCAAATGTCCACCAATATGTATTGATTCAACTACTCGTTAGTGGATAAGTGGAGACAAGTCGTAGCTTCTATTCTGTGACGGTCCGTTGAATATAGGAACCGGGCATTAGTGGTACCGATAACGTATACCAAGCTTGCGTGCGTTCGTGCGTGCGTGTGTCCAATGTCCATCAATATTTATTTATTTAGTGGCATCGGTAACGTATATCTTATACAAAAAATTCTCGTGTCACAGTGTTAGTCACTTTACTCCTCCGACACGGCTTTACTGATTTTTACCAAATTTTATATGCATATTTAGTAGGTCTGACAATCGGCTACTAACTATTTTTCATACCCCTAAGTGATTTGTTCACCCCAAAATGTTTGTTTATATTTTTTTATAATGTGGCATTAAAAATACATACAACCCCAACATTTTTTTCATTTTATCACCAACCCCTTTTTTTAATAACCATTTTAGTAATTTATCATTTGACAGTGAACTCCTCCTAAACGGCGGGACCGAATGAATGTTTTTTTTGTGTGTATACAAGTAGATTTGAAGATGGTTTAGATTAACAAAGAAGCCAGGCAGATGGCGCTGCAGACAGTCTGTCTGTCTAAGTTACGATCCGAGCGAAGCCGGAACGGGCCGCTAGCTCGTATATAACAGTGTATAATTTGTTTGGCAGCGTCCCGTGCGTGCCCGGCGACGTACGTGAGTTGCGGCGCGGGCGGCCGCTGCGTGCCCGCCGCGGATACGTGCGACGGCCGCGCGGACTGCGACGACGGCCGCGACGAGCGCGGCTGCGCCTGCACCGACTACGAGTACAAGTAAGAATGATTAGAATAATGTATTTCCAGCACATGGTTAAACGCTTTGACAGAATTAAACGTCAGAATTGACAAAACAATACATTCGTTGATTAAGAGTGCGCCTAATGCTAGGGAATAATCAGTTTTCACTCGCGCGACGCGTTTCTTAATGCGATATACATAAAGTCGAGAATAGCATGACACAGTTTGGAGGAAAAATCAAAATTAAATCAGTAGTCCATTTTTGACCAAGTTTTACTAAATTACTCAATAATTAAATATAAATTTAAAAAAGTGTTCGGTTACTTTACTAGAACGTACAATTAGGAATTTTATTACCAAAAAATAATGTGGGGTCATCGCTGATAATTTCGAGTACTCGAATTAATACGGGTTTTTACGGTGTCATTTTTATTTTTTTATTGTAAAAAACTCTGATCTATTTTTAAAACTCTATTCGATTATTGTGCTTCTTCTTGATTGTACCCACACGTCAATATTTTTTTTGTCATAGTTTTTAGTTTCTTTACTGCAGTGAGCGGCGTCGAAAATGTCCTTTTTTAGTTTTCTGGCACTAGGCGCCCTCTTAAGGTAAGGTTTAAAGACAGATTGTTGTATCTTAGTTCTTGAAGTGTAATTAATTAATACACTTGATTATTTGTAGAACACGTTTTATTTTCCAGATGGCCGCTGACAAAAAAAGCGATAGACAATAAAGAACCATAGACTATCTTATATCTACATTACCATATCTTACATAACTATAATTATCTATTTAGGACAGTGTGACCCTCTACATAATCCTACTAATATTATAAATGTCAATGTATGGATGTTTGGATATTTGGATGTTTGTTGCTCAATCACGTCCTAACGTATGAACGGATCGGGCTGAAATTTGGAACACAGATAGATTATAGTCTGGAAGAACACATAGGCTACTTATTCCGGAAAAAACAACGGGAACGGGAACTTCGCGGGTAACACCGCGGGGCGCTGCTAGTACTTTATACAACACATTTATTCATTAGAAAATTATCACTTCCACGAGAACACTTATAAATAAAAACATTAGGTAGTTCGTTGCCGCAGAAAACATAATCCTTAATAATAAATGTACAAAAAAATGTTTTAAACAATTGTAATTGAATAAACAAATGATACACGTTCAACAAAACAGATTTAGATTGGTTAGGTGCCTATTTTAGCTACACTTGCATCTGAAGTACATGCGCAGTAAGGCTCTTTGATTAGCTAGCACTGAGCTCGAAACTAAGTTTTTTTTTTAACTTTTATAGGTTTACACTTGACTGCCATCTCACCTGGACGTCTACTCTAATTCAACGAAAACGTAATTTCGAAATAAACTCGCGATTTTCCAACTCCGATTCTACTTCGATCCGTCGTTTTGTCCGTTTCAATGCTGTAAGCCTACTTTAATTAGAGGATACTTAGAACATTTAAACGACAAACAATGTTGTATCGGACGAAACGAAGTAGAACGAGAGAAGAAATTCGCGAGTTTTTTTTTGAAATTTCGTTTTCGTAGAAACAGAGTAGACGTCCAGATGTTAAGCGACGATGCGGTCTACGATGGAGCGTGTTTACCTAGAAGAAACCGATTCACTCTCGATTTGAAGACACCAAGGTTATAACTATCAGGGAAAACCCACTCTGGCAACTCATTCCACACCCTAGACGTTCTTATCACAAAAGTAGAGTCAGACCTCTTCGTCCGTGTCTTTGGAACATCAACCATGAAACGGTGCCGCTTCTTCGAGTTACGAGAAGTCCGATAGAAAAAAGGACAAGGTGGTATTAGATCATGCAGATCAGTCGCACACTCTCCGAAGTGTATCCGATAAAAAACCGACAAGCTTGCAATCTTGCGGCGGTGTTCAAGACTTTGAAGTCTTTTTCGCACTAGAGTGTCTTTGCCTATGAGCCTTTTGGCACGCCTCTCGACAACAAAACGAGTACAAAATTTGTATCACAATGTGATTCATCTAAAACATAGATTTATTTATGAATACAAGTTAGTTTTTACATAGCTAACAGCAACTAATAGAATAAATAAGTACAAACCTAAAACAGAATCGACAATTAAATGTCCATGCTTTACTTTCTATAATAAAAACTTGAATTGTCTTTCCACTTTTCAAATTAAACAAATACACAAATATAACTGAGTCTTAAAGTATATTTTTGTAATATCACTTTTTTGAAAGAAAACGTTATTTTTTACATTATTTCGCAGTTGTGGATCCCTCTCGTCTTTTCTGATACATACTGAAATGTCAATGTCAGTGTCTACGTCAACACAAAGCTGATATACATATGTGTCCTGATTTTTTGACGTGATAACGTCTTATATTTCGGTGAAGCCGGCTGCACGCCCGCAAAACATGACGTCATGTAACGTTACCGTTAGTTCGTCGTCCGTGCCATGCGGACGAAGCTGAGCGCTGAGGGCGCCACCTGCCGAGTCGAGCGGTATCACTACTCGCGCTATCAGCGTACTGATTTCTTAAGACGTTGTCACGATTCACTATCGTCAGTACGGTTTTCGGTTTACAGACAACCATTTTTTTATGTGTGTGGTATTATTGGAAAATATTGTATAAATGATTTATTCAACCTTATACCATTAGCGGTATGGCGTACAGTTCTACTAAAGAACATAGTCTATAGGCATAAATACAAATTTGAAAAAAATAATCATCCCGTACGAAGTCGGGACAGGCCTTTGGTGCTTAGGTAAAAGGTAATCTATCCATACATGATTCAAGAGTTTGCATTTGTGATATGACAGATGCGAGGACGGGTCCTGCGTGCCTCTATCGGCGCGGTGCGACGGCGTGGTGTCGTGCGCGGACGGGTCAGACGAGCGCGGGTGCGCGCGCATCTCGTGCGCCGCGCTCGGACCGGACGCGGTGCGGTGCGGCGCGGGCGACGCCTGCTACCTGCCCGCGTGGCGGTGCGACAACTCCAGCGACTGCCCCGACGGAGCGGACGAGGCCAACTGCACCGGACAGGTACGTGACATGTGGTGCGACAGCGGACCGGACGCGGTGCGGCGCGGGCGACGCCTGCTATCTGCCCGCGTGGCGGTGCGACAACTTCAGAGACTGCCCCGACGGAGCGGACGAGGCCAACTGCACCGGACAGGTGCGTGTGACATGTGGTGCGACAGCGGACCGGACGCGGTGCGGCGCGGGCGACGCCTGCTAACTGCCCGCGTGGCGGTGCGACAACTCCAGAGACTGCCCAGACGGAGCGGACGAGGCCAACTGCACCGGACAGGTGCGTGTGACGTGTGGTGCGACAGCGGACCGGACGCGGTGCGGTGCGGCGCGGGGGACGCCTGCTACCTGCCCGCGTGGCGGTGCGACAACTCCAGCGACTGTCCCGACGGAGCGGACGAGGCCAACTGCACCGGACAGGTGCGTGTGACGTGTGGTGCGACAGCGGACCGAACGCGGTGCGGTGCGGGCGACGCTTGCTACCTGCCCGCGTGGCGGTGCGACAACTCCAGCGACTGCCCCGACGGAGCGGACGAGGCCAACTGCACCGGACAGGTGCGTGACATGTGGAGCGACAGCGGACCGGACGCGGTGCGGCGCGGGCGAACGACGCATCCTATCTTCCTACGTTTGGTACAGGTTTGACTACGTGTGGCAATCGTAGCTCCCGAACGGAATAACCAATTTTATTTTATTTTTATTTGAAAAGGGTATTTGTCGAGAGTGTAATGGCGGATTACAACTTTTTTGACAACTTGTTCAATTTGGGTATCAAATGAACGAGCTTGACTAGTAGAAAACCTCAAGTTGAAACACGACAGGTTGTTGAAACAGACTGACTCGTAAACTCGTAAACACTTCACATCAGCTCTGTAAATAAACATATCAAAACAAGCTGCTTTTTAGAACTACGTGCTTTGATAAATTTCAAATCCACGATGGCCTCCTCCACAAAATGTCGGATATTTAAATTAATTTCAAAAACAAAATACAAAATGTTTTATTTGCCATAAAAGTTACAAAAGTTAAGTAAGCGCTTATACTCCCTGCACTAGGGGATCAATTTCACTAGTTCACTCGGAAAATCATAGATGACGCTAGTAATCAAAACGAGATTTTCTGTGAAGATTTCTATTTCTTTGAGTTTTTAGTTCGGTTTGAAATTAAACCATACGGTCTCGAAAAACGCTTTTCATTCTCGGGTTTATTAGTGACAACTTTTTGAGACACCTAGGACCACCCCGCCGCGTTCCCGACATATGTGTTCGTCGGACCATATTATGTGTTCCGATAACATGGAATGGCGCTCGCTGTGCGACAGTTAGTGTACAGTAATAATAGTAATATGTGTTGTTTTATAAACCCTCTTATCTTAGATGAAGAATAAGTAAATAGATCAGGGTTTTCCGCACGGTTCTTCTGCACCAATCGTAAGCAGATAAGGTGAGGTGTATGTGAGCTATAGCGGTATAGTGATGTGCCACGACAAAAGTATGACACTTCTGATAAATAAATAAGAGCGATCAGACCCGGCCTTCTACCAGTGCATCATCACTCGCTCAAGGTCGGGCGGTTTTAGCCTTCCGCTAGACCGTTCCTCCCAGGGAACAAATGCCAGTCGGTTGTCGGACGCACGGCTGAGCGCTCGCGCAACACGTTTCCCGCGCATATTGTTATTAGATATGTCGACAACCCTCCGCGCTAGACAGGGACAGAATTACGCGTTAGAAAGAACGCAAATTTTTATTTGAAAATCGCGACAGGTATTGCGAGCTGAATTGAACTTTGTTGTGTCCCAGCAAGAGTCGCTATTTATATAATTGTTTTCGCTAAGTGAGTGTTTTGTACTTGTACTAATATTTATTCTGTGCTTCTACCGCCTAACTAAATCGGCTATGGCGTTGCTATTGCTATCTCTATCAATTCAAGCGAAAAGAAAAGAGAGAGCAATATCAAAGCTACGACAGTTTTGGTTAGACCCTCCGGTGTAAAGCATTTGTTCTAACACTAAACGTAGTATAAATATGTAAACTCTTTGATTCGACTGATGGTAAAGTTATGATCAAATGGTAAAAAAATTGATTATTCATTACAATAACTGTAACAAATAGATATTTATATAGTTTGACACTTATCTTTACGGTAATTGTTATGGTACGGTGAAATGTTGATTTTAAACTTTGAAAATGTATACTATTTGTATGGTATTTCCTTTGTTTTTTTATTTCATTAATATTTGACGTGTAATTTGTACATTTATGAATAAAAAACTTTGACTTCGACTGTCACTTTGCCCACAGTACAATCCGGATTTGGACGGCACGACCGAGAAGGTCTACTGGTTCGATTCAGAACTCACGTTGGACTCGTGCGGGCCGCTGCAGTTCCGGTGCGGGTCGGGAGCGCCCGGGGCTCCTCTGGGGGCTCCGCTGGGGGCACCCGGGGCTCCGTTGGTGGCTCCCGGGGGTCCGCAGGGGGCTCGCGCGGCGGAGTGCGTGCCGCTCGCATGGCTGTGCGACGGCCGCGCCGACTGCAGCGACGGGTCCGACGAGACGAGGCACTGCGGTCAGTATAATAACGTCTAGAAACCAAAAAACAAAACTATTTTTTCATCTATACTATAATATTACTAGCTGACCCCGCAAACGTTGTTTTGCCTTAGTGAACAACCCTTGTCACTTAGGGGTATGAAAAATAGCTAGTAGCCGATTCTCATACCTACAGAATATGCATATAAAATTTGGTTAAAATCAGTAAAGCCGTTTCGGAGGAGTAAGGAAACAAACACTGTGACACGAGAATTTTATATACTATAATATTATAAAGCTGAAGAGTTTGTTTGTATGTTTGTTTGAACGCAAGGATCTCTGGAACTACTGGTCCGAATTGAAAGTTTCTTTCTTTGTAGGATAGTCCATTTATCGAGGAAGGCTCTTGGCTATTTAACATTACTCTACTACGAGTATCAACAGGAGCCGAGCATGAATGAATGATGTAACAAAAATGGGAAAAATATTGCTTTTTGAGAGCTTTGGTTGCGTGACAGCATATGTCATATGTTAAAGGTTGCGTCATTAGAACCTAAAGTAACCAAATTTGTTCAAAATTTGAACGACCAATTTTCGATAGATGGCGTAGCAACGCGCGCGCGTTCAGCTAGTATATCATAAAGTGACGAGACGAGCAGGATATATGCCTGATTGTAATCAACATGCCTGCCACAAGCACAGTGACACGCAGCTATTGGAACATGCAAGTCCAAATCATTACCTAGTACTGCACTGCGCTCGTCACCCAGAGATCTAAGATATTATATCTCGAAGCCATGTAATTTCTCTGTGAAAAATTCCCGTCAAACTGGAACACAGTAATGTTTGCACATTACTGCTTGGCTGTAGAATAACTGGCAAAGGTGTGGTACTTCCCCAGGCAGGCTCTGCCAAGAGTCCTACCACTTTTATTGAAAAAAATTTAAAATGGCCTCGAAATAAACTATTTTAATTCATGTACTCGAAATTATCAGCGACGACCCCACATTATTTTTTGTTAATACAATTCCTAATTTTACGCTCTATTAAAGTAACCGAACACTTTTTTTAATTTATGTTTAATTATTGAGTAAATAAAACTTGGTCACAAATTGACTCCCGATTTAATATTGATTTTCCCTCCAAACTGTGTCATGCTATTCTCGACTTTATGCATATCGTATTAAGAAGTGCCTCGCGCGGGTGAAATCTAATTTTTTCCTAGCACTAGGCGCACTCTTAAAGTGAAGCGTTTGTTTAATGATTATCGCTCTAGGCGTTATTAATCTACCAACGAATAAAGGAAGCACAAATCGTTTTCAATCAGCGCTGCGGCGCAGTGAAAAGTTGGTCCACCCCTTAACTAAAACTGTCTTAAATATAGCTCTCTCTTTTCTTTCCGCTTGAAATTATAAAGGTAAAAGAGCTATTGTCACGACGCCTTTGTTTGCCGTAAATACGTTTTTCAAATTGTTTCCATAGGCAGGTAAGTTAAAAAAAGAATATAAAAAAATTGGCAGTCATAGGAACTGCCGATAGAAGTGAAAACTAATAACTCAGAATTTGATAGCTTACCTTGGAAACAACACAGGTGTAACCGGAGGGCGTGGCCTGGTCATCATGGCATGGCCATCTAGAAATGAGTCAGCATTTCCCATTGGCTCACGCATTTCTAGATGGCGAGGCCACGCCCTTTCAGTATTTCTCATTGGCTGACGCATTTCTAGATGCCCAATCGCCAAGGTCCCGAGTTTACCCGAAGATTTCTTATCATACCCGAGCGTGACGGTAGAATCCAATTTACAGCCCACGAAAAATCTGTCTAGGCGCGCCTAAAGAAGTTTTCACTTCAAAAGAAAATCGGGGGATTAAGTTGGGTTTAACAGCTTTATAACTATCATGTCTCTAAGAAAACTTGGTTTCAAGTAAACTTAATTCAACCAACTATATCCCCTGAGTAGGATAATCTCTAAACTATCAAATTATGATGTTTAAATTGATGCAATAGAAGACCCGCGTCTCCTATTTCACCAATTTCTGTATCGTAATGTATTTCATTACGTACTTGTGCTGTAATGTATAATGTAAAATGCACGGTTTCAAAATGCTCCGTCTAAAACGAACGGTACCTTTTTAAATCTTAGTAAAGAGTTTTTATGTCAGAAAAGTAGTAAACATTTTATGAATAAAATTAACTATGAGAGATAAAATATAATGAGAATTATTTAATTTGTTAATTTAATTAATTTTGACCATAACTTACAACAATTTGTCCATAACAAAACACAAAAATATTAATTTACTTTATTACTAATGTCGTAATGTCATACTGGCTGAATCTGTGCCCTTGCTTTAAAAAAAACGCTGATGCGCGCGCATTGTTAATCTGTGAACAAGAAATACGTCAGATAATGGGAAATGCTGAAAGGGCATAGCCTAACCATCATGGCATAGCCATCTAGAAATGCGTGAGCCAATGGGAAATGCTGACGCATTTCTAGATGGCCATGCCATGATGAATCAAATTCCGAGTAATAAGTTTTCCCTTCTATCGGCAGTTCCTATGACTGCTAGTTTTTAATTTGAAAATGTCATCAGAATTTTGATTTATTTCCTCGCAAATATGTTATAAAACGTCGTATGACATACGTGCGCTTTGATAATAATTACAGCCTCTGCTAATTATAGCTCTCGCCTACGGCTCGAGCTAGCAATATCGTCTCGGCTGTAATTATCAACTTAGCGCGCTTATATCATAATGTACTATTAAATTGGTGAAATAAGAGACCCTTTTCGAGCAAATGTGTTATAAAATATTATATTATCTAACAGATATATTGAATTGACCAGGACACCATAACGTAACGTGCGGTCCGGACATGTTCCGGTGCGCCGACGGGTCGGGCTGCGTGCCGCTGTCGGCGCGCTGCGACGGCGACCGGGACTGCCTCGACACCTCCGACGAGTCTGATTGCGTCACCGCCGTGACCTCACCGGTCCCTCACGCCCTCTGCGCCGCGTTACCCGGCGCAGTGCACTGCCGCGGCATCTGTGTGGAGAGAGAGAGGGTCTGCGACGGACGGAACGACTGCCTCGGTGGAGACGGACCGGGGGCTGATGAAGATCCTGCTATTTGTTGTAAGTGTTGTTGTTGAAACTCTCCGCCTTGTTGTCATTGAAGCACTTGGCCTTATATTGTAAGTGTTGTGATTGAAACACTACGCCTTCTGTTGTAAGTGTTGTGGTCGAAACTTTCCGCCTCCTGTTGTAAGTGTTGTGACCGAAACACTGCGCAAGCGTACGTACGAGTATATGATTTGTGTATTGACTTCACCGGTCGGGTAAGGTAAGTTTAGTGTTGGTCTAGCCCGGTAAAGTCTGCGACGGTACTGACGACGAAACCGCCCTGTGTTGTAAATATTGAACCACTTCAACGCCCGTCTTAAAGTCACAGGTCGCCATAAGTGTTATAAGAGGAGTGTGTGTCAAGCGACGACGACTGAGAATCGATACCTCGATACCTCCGACGAGTCTGATTGCGTCACCAACGTGACCTCACCGGTCCCTCACGAACTCTGCGCCGCGTTACCTGGCACTGTGCATTGTCGTGGAGTCTGTGTGGAGAGAGAGAGAGGGTCTGCGACGGACGGAACGACTGTCTTGGTGGAGACGGACCGGGGGGTGATGAAGATCCTGCTCTCTGTTGTTAGTGTTGTTGTTGAAACTCTCCGCCTTGTTGTCATTGAAACACTTGGCCTTCTGTTGTAAGTGTTGTTGTTGAAACTCTCCGCCTTGTTGTCATTGAAACACTTGGCCTTCTGTTGTAAGTGTTGTTATTGAAACACTTCGCCTTCTGTTGTAAGTGTTGTGATTGAAACAATCCGCCTTCTGTTGTAATTGTTGTAACCGAAACACTCTGCAAGTGTACGTACGAGTATATGATTTGTGTATTGACTTCACCGGTCGCGTAAGGTAAGCTTAGTGTTGGTCTAGCCCGGTAAGGTCTGCGACGTTACTGACGACGATACCGCCCTGTGTTGTAAGTATCGAAACACTCTGACGCCCGACTCAACGTCACCGGTCGCATAAGTCTAGTAACAGGAGGGTACGTCAAGCGACGGCTATCGGGACTGCCTCGACACCTCCGACGAGTCTGATTGCATCACCACTGTTACGTCACCGGACCCGCACGCCCTCTGCGCCGCGTTACCGGGCGCTGTGCATTGTCGTGGAGTCTGTGTGGAGAGAGAGAGGGTCTGCGACGGACGGAACGACTGTCTTGGTGGAGACGGACCGGGGCTGATGAAGATCCTGCTCTCTGTTGTAAGTGTTGTTGTTGAAACTCTCCGCCTTGTTGTCATTGAAACACTTGGCCTTCTGTTGTAAGTGTTGTTATTGAAACACTTCGCCTTCTGTTGTAAGTGTTGTGATTGAAACAATCCGCCTTCTGTTGTAATTGTTGTAACCGAAACACTCTGCAAGTGTACGTACGAGTATATGATTTGTGTATTGACTTCACCGGTCGCGTAAGGTAAGCTTAGTGTTGGTCTAGCCCGGTAAGGTCTGCGACGGTACTGACGACGACACCGCCCTGTGTTGTAAGTATCGAAACACTCTGACGACCGACTCAGTTGTGTTGAGTGTTGTTATTGAAACACTCCGCCTTCTGTTGTAAGTGTTATGATTGAAACATTCCGCCTTATATTGTAAGTGCTGTAATCGAAATCGTAACCAACTTCGGTCGCATAAGTCCAGTAAACATAATGTTTGTCTAGCCCGGAAAGGTCTGCAATGGACGAAACGACTGCCTTTATAAGAAGACGAAGACCCTGCTTTCTGTTACAAATACCAAAATCTTTATTGCTATTTGCAGGTAAAATATGATATTAGACTATACTGTTGTAAGTGTTGCGATCGAAACACGCTTGTGCTTACATACACACACACAGAACGGTAGTGACAGGTCGTCTACGTCACTCGTAATTTGTCACGTCATTTGTTGGTCTTATTTATAGATCCTTTCTTTAGTTTTCCATAATGACCATCATCATCATCATCAGCCGCAAGACGTCCACTGCTGAACATAGGCCTCCCCCCTAGATTTCCACAACGAACGGTCCTGCGCAACCTGCAACCAGCGGTTTCCAGCGACCTTTGTGAGGTCATCTGTCCATCTAGTGTGAGGCCGTCCAACACTGCGTCTTCCGGTTCGTGGTCGCCACTCGAGAACCTTTCTTCCCCATCGATTGTCAGCTCTGCGAGCGATAAATATGAAATATAATTCATGAAGTTACAGCTGGTCTAGTCGAGAGAACGGCGGCTGCCGATCCGGAGACCCCGGGTTCAAACCCCACACGCACCACTGTCTTTTCGAAGTCATGTGCGTAATGCCGCTAACTTAAAACGGTGAAGGGAAACATCGTGAGGAAACCGACATGTACCTAGAATCTTTCGAAGTCATGTGTAATCCACAAACCCGCACTTGGCCAGCGTGGTGGATAATGGCCTTAACTCTCTCCTTCCGAGAGAAGGCCCCGAGTCCCAGCAGTGGGCTGGCTGTTTAGTGGGCTGTTGATGATGATGATGATGAATTCATGTCACCTACAAAATGACTAATGTTGGTGTATTTTTCAGCTTCGTACGCGAATTCAATTCATCACAAGTTGAGAGAAGAAGACACGAGTGAAGCGGGCAAGGAGAAGACGGGCGGGGGGTGTGGTGCGGGGGAGTGGGAGTGCGGGAACGGGGCGTGCGTCCCTCGCAGCGCCCTCTGCGACGGAGATGGTGACTGTGGCGACTATAGCGACGAGAGGAGATGCAGTCAGTATTTATACATATAATGTAGATAAATAACTCTTTATTGTGACACAAAACAGGAATATACCGACACATATTACACACATGGCACACACAGCACACTTGGCACACACGCGATCTGCTATGGGGATGGAGACTGTGGCGACCATAGCGACGAGAGGAGATGCAGTCAGTATATATACAAATAATGTAGATAGATAACTCTTTATTGTGACACAAAAACAAGAATATACCGACACACATTACACACATGGCACACACACCACACTTGGCACACACGCGATCAGCTATGGGGATGGGGACTGTGGGGACTATAGCGACGAGAGGAGATGCAGTCAGTATATATACATATAATTTAGATATATAAATAACTCTTTATTGTGACACAAAAACAAGAATATACCGACACACATTACACACATGGCACATACAGCACACTTGGCACACACGCGATCTGCTATGGGGATGGACTGTGGGGACTATAGCGACGAGAGGAGATGCAGTCAGTACAAATACATATAATTTAGATAGATAAATTATTCCTTATTGTGACACAAAAACAAGAATATACCGACACACATTACACACATGGCACACACAGCACACTTGGCACACACGCGATTTGCTATGGGGATGGTGACTGTGGCGACTATAGCGACGAGAGATGCAGTCAGTATATATACATATAATTTAGATAGATAAATAACTCTTTATTGTGACACAAAACAGGAATATACCGACACACATTACACACATGGCACACACACCACACTTGGCACACACGCGATCTGCTATGGGGATGGGGACTGTGGCGACTATAGCGACGAGAGGAGATGCAGTCAGTAAATATACATCTAATTTAGATAGATATCTCTTTATTGTGACACAAAAACAGAAATATTACAGTAAAATACTTACGAACTTGCACCACAAGTGGCGGTATACTTACGAACTAGCACCATAATTTTGTAGTGGTAGGACTCTTAGTAGAGTCCTAGCTGTCTGAGGAGTCTGTGATAATTATTAAAAAAAAAATTGGCAGTCATAGGAACTGCCGATAGAAGTGAAAACATAAAAATTTGATAGCTTACTTTGGAAACTGTGTGTGTGACCGGAGGGCGTGGACTCGCCATCATGGCATGGCAATCTCGAAATGCGTCAGCATTTCCTATTGGCTGATGCATTTCTAGATGACCATGGCATGATGCCGAGGCCACGCCCTTTCAGCATTTTCCATTGGCTGACGCATTTCTAAATGGCCAATAGCCATGGTCCCGAGTTTACCCGAAGATTTCTTATCATATCCGAGCGTGACGCTAGAATCCTATTCACAGCCCACGAAATATCTGTCTCTGCGCGCCTAAAGAAGTTTTCACTTCAAAAATAACATACCGACACATCCGGCACACACTACACACCGACACACACGACACACAGCACACTCGGCACACAAAACACATTTCGCATACTTGACACAATCTGCACATTCGACGTTATTTGTACAAATTACACGCTGTACACATTCGACACAATGTGCACTCTCAACACTACAGAATCGTACACTATAACTCAAGTGCTTTTTGTGTCAAGTCGATTATGGTATTATTTGTTGTTTGGTAGAAAATACATTAGAGGTTATAAAGTTTTATAGAAATTGCCAATAAAACTGCCACGCGTTTTTAAAATATCAAGAAAAAACTTAAAGTTGCTTACATTTATCTAGAGGACGCGACGTAGCTCATAGCTTCAAAGTAAATTTAGTTGAATGTCTGAATTTAATTTTCAATACGGTATTTGACTAAATTTGTAAGACCGTTTAAATGATTTTTGATCACAGAATATACCATACTACATGAACATTTCCGCAAGATTCACTGTTTTACCATTAAAAAGAAATGTTTAAAGTAAAAAGTTCAAAAACCCCGCCAAAAACGCATATTTCGCAAAACCGCCAAAATTCTGGACATGTGAAGCGCGTGACGTCACACGCCAGTAAACAAATCAGTGTTCTTAAAGAAACAATTTGCTGTAGATTGAATTATTTGCATGTGACGTCACGCGCGTCACTTGACCAGAAACAGCGGTTACGTCGCAGATAAAAAATCAGTATTTTTTTAATTTCATTGGCGTATTATACAAAATATACACACTATATATT
Source organism: Ectropis crepuscularia (assembly GCA_963693475.1). NCBI lineage: Eukaryota > Metazoa > Arthropoda > Insecta > Lepidoptera > Geometridae > Ectropis > Ectropis crepuscularia. The sequence continues at coordinate 5,208,763 of OY856368.1, read as the reverse complement.
CCAGAATAGAGTGAAAAATGTTTATTTAATGTGTTATCTGATAGGATCATCATAATATAAGTTATATTTAAAACATTGTCAAATACCGTATTAAAGTAAGTTTTTATTTTCTTGGAGAAAGTTAAGTTGTGTAAATGTATTTTGTTTGCAGATTTGAACGAATGCCTGGTGTTTAACGGCGGTTGCGCACACAACTGCACCGACCTGCCGGTGGGCCGGCAGTGTTGGTGCCGTCCGGGCTGGCGGCGCGTGTTGGAAGGCGCGTGCGCGGACGTCAATGAATGCGAGGAGGACGCTCCGTGCGAGCACGAGTGTCGGAACACGCCGGGGTCGTTCGTGTGTTCGTGCCGCGGTGGCGCGCGACTAGCGGGTGATGGCGTCTCGTGTGTACACCATTCCGGTAAGTTAATAATAAATATATCATAAATTTATTTCAACAAACACAGTTTTTTTTTTTAGAACGATGTTCCTTATCGCGCGTTGCGAAAGGGGGCTAGACGGAAAAAATCTCACGAAAAGTTGTAACGGAATTTCGATTACCTCCACACCTTCAGGTACCAGGGCAACAGAAACAGTAAGGAGTTTTGATTACATTCATCTAAGACACCCAGCGTTTATCTCCAGATACCAGGACAACAGAAATATAAAAGAGTTCCATTTGCATCCAGGTGTCAGTACCAGGGCAACAGAAACAGTAAAGAGTGGCATTTACCTCTCCAGGTACAAGGACAACAGATACAGTAAATAGTTTCGTTAATACCTCCACAACCCCCGCGTTTATCTCCAAGTACCAGGACAGCAGAAATATGAAAGCCAGTTGCCAGGGCAACAGAAACAGTAAAGAGTTGCTATATTTTGTACAACTTCGTTCCATTCGGGTGTCCCTTGACACCTCTTAAGTCTTTTTTTTATTTTTTTTACAGCTCCACAGACTCCGGGTTCCTTGTCCTTTGTCATTTGTTTTCTTTTTATTACATGAATCTTGGATTGGAGAAGAAAACGAAATAGGGGAGAGTAGGGAACATTTTAACACAGATCTTAACTATACAACACAGATTTTTGTTGTGGTAGGACTATTAGCAGAGTCCGCCTGGGGCAGTACCACACCTTTGCTAGTTATTCTACCGCCGAGCAGTAATGTGCAAACATTACTGTGTTCCGGTTTGAAGGGCAATGTTTCCAGAGAAATTACAGGGCTTAGAGATATAACAAATTAGATCTCTGGGTGACGAGCGCAGTGCGGTGCTAGGTAATGATTTTGGCTCTTCAGATCTTCGATTTGAAGACACCAATATTATACACATCGGGAAAACCCCACTCAGACAACTTTTTCCACAGCCTAGACGTTCTTATCACAAAAGTAGAGTCAAACCTCTTCGCCAGCTACGAGAAGTCCAACAGAAAATAAGGCAATCATGCAGATCAGTTGCACACTCTCCGAAGTGTATCCGATAAAAAACCCGATAAGCTAACAATTCTGCGGCGATGTTCAAGACTTTGTAGCCTATTTCGCACTAGAGTGTCTTTGCCTATGAGCCTTTTGGCACGCCTCTCGATCGATTCCCGAGCCTCAAGCTGATAGTTAGCCGATCCAACCCCAAGGGGGTTCTTACAGTTATAAACTAGGTGTAATGAACCTAGGTAGAACCTGTGTTTCAGTGCATGCAAAGAGTTTACATACTACGTATAGACAGTGCATCCTCACTCGCTCAAGGACGCGCGGTTTTAGCCTACCGCTAGACCGTTCCTTCCAGGAAACAAGTGCCAGTCGGTTGTCGGCCGCACGGCTGAGCGCTCGCGCAACACGTTTCCCGCGCATATTGTTATTAGATATGTCGTAAACCCTCCGCGCTAGACAGGGACAGAGTTACGCGTTAGAAGAGAGAGTTGAAAATCGCGACAGATATTGAGCGCTAATGCGAGCTGAATTGAACTTTGTTGTGTCTCAGCAAGAAAAACAGCGATATTTATATAATTGTTTTTGATAAGTGAGGCTTCTGTACTAATATTTATTCTGCGGTATAGAGTTAGAACAAACGTTTTACACCAAAAGCACGGAGGATCTACTGCCTAACTAAAACTGTCATAGCTATGATATCGCTCTCTCTTTTCTTTTCGCCTAAAATGACAGAGACAGCAATAGTAAAGCCATAGCGGTAGAAGGGCTGGTCTGATCGCTCTTGTCTCGTCGCTCTTGTGGAAGTTTCATACTTTTGTCGCGGCAAAAAAGTTTTTATAACATATTTGCTCGTAAAGGGTTTCCTATTTCACCAATTTCTGTATCGTAATGTATCTCATTACGTACTTGTGCGGTAATGTATAATGTAAAACGCACGGTTTCAAAATGAACCGTCTAAAACGAACGGTACCTTTTTAAATCTTAGTAAAGAGTTTTTATGTCAGAAAAGTGGTCAACATTTTGTGAATAAAATGTACTTTGAGAGGTAAAATACAAATAAAATGTACTTTGAGAGGTAAAATATAAAAAAGAACTATTTAATTCGTTCATTTAATTAATTTTGACCATAAATTACAACAATTTATCTGTAACAAAACACAAAAATATTAATTTACTTTATTACTAATGGCGTACTGGCTGGATCCGTGCCGTTCCTTAAAAAAAAGGCGCCGAAGCGCGAGCATTGCTATTGCTAATCTGTGGACAAGTATACATTATTCCGCGCCCTTTTTTTCGCTGTATTGTTGTTGTTTGAAAATGTCGTCATAGTTTTATTTATTTCCTCGCAAAAATGTTATAAAACGTCGTATGACATACGTGCGCTTTGATAATTACAGCCTCTGCTAAATTATAGCTCTCGCCTTCGGCTCGAGCTACCAATAACGCCTCGGCTGTAATTATCAACTTAGCGCACTTATATCATAATGTACTATTATAACATATTTGCTCGTAAAGGGTCTCTTATTGGACCAATTTCTGTATCGTAATGTATCTTATTACGCACTAGTGCTGTAATATGTAATGTAAAACGCACGGTTTCAAAATGCTCCGTCCACAGACTAGGTAGAGAGATATGCTCCGTCTAAAACGAACGGTACCTTTTTAAATCTTAGTAAAGAGTTTTTATGTCAGAAAAGTATGGTCAACATTTTATGAATAAAATTAACTTTGAGAGGTCAAATATAATAAAGAATTATTTAATTCGTTAATTTAATTAATTTAGACCATAAATTACTTAAATTTTTCTGTAACAAAACACAAAAATATTAATTTACTTTATTATTAATGGCATAACGGCTGGTTCTGTGACGTTGCTTAAAAAAAAAAGGCGCCGATGCGCGCGCATTGATAATCTGTGATCCATAGTGATTACTTACTCTGTGCTGTGATATGTGATCAAGTAAATATTATTCCGCGCGTTTTTTTTCGCTGTATTGTTTTTATTTGAAAATGTCGTCAGAGTTTCGTTTATTTCCTCACAAATATGTTATAAAACGTCGTATGACATACGTGCGCTTTGATAATTACAGCCTCTGCTAATTACAGCTCTCGCCTTCGGCTCGAGCTAGCAATAAAGCCTCGGCTGTAATTATCAACTTACCGCACTTATATCATAATGTACTATTACGATGGCTTTCGTTTTTGTCACAATGAATGTTATTTTATTTGCAGGCGTGAAGGCTTCCCTGATCCTGACCAATCGGTACTACATCCGCCGCGTGTGGCTCGGGGGCGAGGTGGAGGGGGAGAGGGAGGGGGGCGCGGCGAGCGAGCTGGTGACGCACAACCTGACCAACGCTGTGGCGCTGGACATGGAGTGGACGCGCGGCTGTCTGTACTGGAGTGACGTCACACGAGCCGGCTCCTCCATAGGTACTGTTCTATATGACGGCTCATGATACCCTAGTACTATTTTTAGAAATTACTGTCTTTGTGACGGCGCTGATACCCTAGTACTATTTTTAGAAATTACTGTCTTTGTTAGTGACTTATTCCATTTCAGGGACAGCTAAAACACTCAACTCCAATCAAATTTCACTTTTAATTAGTATAGATAACTGGAATTTACAATGGATTAGCTGTTTACTGTCCCAGCGCAGACAAGCGACTGTGCACTCCGCTGTGGCGCGCACCTTTTTATAGCACTGTGGTGGGGCGAGTGTTGTGTATCACTTGTTTGGAGCGTTGTTCGAGAGATGACGTAGCATGCTGTTATGTATATAGAGGTTAGTACATCCGCCGCGTGTGGCTCGGGGGGGACGCGGAGGGGCAGAGGCAGGGGGAGGGGGGCGCGGCGAGCGAGCTGGTGACGCACAACCAGACCAACGCGGTGGCGCTGGACATGGAGTGGACGCGCGGCTGTCTGTACTGGAGTGACGTCACACGAGCCGGCTCCTCCATAGGTACTGTTCTATGTGACGGCGCGTGATACCCTAGTACTGTTTTTAGACATTACTGTCATTTGAGTGTTCTATTTCATGGATTAACTTCAATCAAAATTCACTTCTAAGTAAATGTTGCTAGAATTTACAATAGATTAGAAGTTTACTCTCTCGTCTCGGCTGTCTGTACTGGAGTGACGTCACACGAGCCGGCTCCTCCATAGGTACTGTTCTATGTGACGGCGCGTGATACCCTAGTACTGTTTTTAGACATTACTGTCATTTGAGTGTTCTATTTCATGGATTAACTTCAATCAAAATTCACTTCTAAGTAAAGGTCACTAGAATTTACAATAGATTAGAGGTTTACTCTCTCGTCACGGCTGTCTGTACTGGAGTGACGTCACACGAGCGGGCTCCTCCATAGGTACTGTTCTATATGACGGCGCTGATACCCTGGTACTGTTTTTAGACACAGTGATATTATCGTCATTAATATTGGAGTATTCAATTTCAGGGATAATTAAAAACACTCAACAAAATTCACGTTTAAGTAAAGATTACCAAATAAAAATGTCATGTAGGTACTATTTTCCTAGTATATAACATCGGTAAAACCCTCCTGGCAAAACTAGATGATAATGTCATAAAGATATTGAAGTCATGGTTTGGATTGACACATCCGGCTGATCTCTACTGAACTATTGTGATCCCTAAAGAGAGTAGAGGTACTCTCTTTAGGGATCACAATAGTTTTGGCCTGAAACTAAAAAAAACATCCGAACTCTACAAACACCTAAGAGTTACAAAAACGCATGTTTTGGGAAAGTCGAAAGACGAATTCATCGCATCTCTCCCAAAAAACAAAAGCGCTTCGGACCTTGAATCTAGAAATTCCACAAACAATTTATGGCAGGTGCGCAAGTAAATACAGCTGGGTTGGGTGCGAGAAAGAAAAGGGAAGACCGAGACATGGTAAAAACCTTTCTACAACAAGACGAAAATGATAGTTACAAAGTGCACGCTATGAATTTAGAAATGCAAAGTGAGTGGTTAACCATAGGTGAGTTTTGTATCCCATTAGCTCTAAAGTGGCGCACCTTGCAATATGACTGGTCTCCTGCCTTATTAAAATCTTATATATAAAATTCTCGTCTTATATATAAAATTCTCGTGTCACAGTGTTTGTTTCCTTACTCCTCCGAAACGGCTTTACTGATTTTTACCAAATTTTATATGCATATTCAGTAGGTCTGAGAATCGGCTACTAGCTATTTTTCATACTCCTAAGTATTAGGGGTTGTTTTTAATTTTTGGTAATTTTTTTTTGTTTTTATTTTTTTATAATGAGGCGTTAAAAAATACATACAACCCTAAATTTTTACCTTTTTATCATCAACCCCTGTTTTTTAGGGTTCCGTAAAACGTAAAAACGGAACCCTTATAGATTCGTCATGTCTGTCTGTCTGTCTGTCTGTCTGTCTGTCTGTCTGTCTGTCTGTCTGTCTGTCTGTCTGTCCGTCCGTATGTCACAGCCACTTTTTGCCGAAACTATGAGAACTACACTGTTGAAACTAGGTAAGTAGATGTATTCTGTAAACCGCATTAGGATTTCTACAAAAGTGTTTTAAAAAAACAAAAATTAGGGGTGCCCCCCATACTGAGAACTGAAGCTCAAAAATTTTTTTTTCATCAAACCTACACGTGTGGGGTGTCTATCGATAGATCTTAAAAAATGATGTTGAGGTTTCTAATATAATTTTTGTCTACACTGAATAACTTGCGCGAGAGACGCTTCCAAAGTGGTAAAATGTGTGTCCCCCCCCTCTAATTTCTAAAGTAAGAGAATTAAAAAACTAAAAAAAATATATGATGTACATTACCATGAAAACTACCAACGAAAATTAGTTTGAACTCGATCTGATGAGTAGTTTTTTTTTAGTACGTCATAAATACACTATTATTAAAACTTCGATCAAAGTTACAACGAACTACAAGAACTATGTGTACTATGTATATTATGTTACTTGCTGGAACGGAACCCTTCATGGGTGAGTCCAACTCGCACTTGGCTACTTTATTTAGAGCCATTTTAGTAATTTAATCATTTGACAGTGAACTCCTATACGACGGGACCGATTTGAATGGTTTTTTTTTCGTGTGTGTATTCGAAAATGGTTTAAATTCACAAATAAGCCCGGCAGATGGCGCTGCAGACAGTGTCTAGGTTATGTCCGAGCGAAGCCAGAACGGGCCGCTAGTTTTATCTAAACGCTTTCCAAATGACCCTCCCTGACCATAGTAACTTGGTAAGGTGGGGAAAACCCTATGAAAAATGTTGCAATACTTGTGGTGAGGCCATATGTACAGCAAGGCACATATTAGTGGGATGCAAGGTGCTCCTTAATAGGGGTCATTACTCACAGCGCCATGACAGAGTACTTGAAATCATACGTGAAGCCATAAGCCTTTCGGTAGCTAGAGCCCAAAAGAGATTGACGATAAACAAAAAACAAATTAATTTTGTAAAAGAGGGCTCAACTTCAAACTCCAAGAACAAGCCTTACTCAATCTTGGGATCAGCACCTGATTGGACTATTTTAATGGACACGTATGAAAAGCACTACAAAATCCCAGAGGATGTGGGTGTTTCGTCATCCAGACCGGACATTTTCCTTTTTTCTAGGGCTACGAAACGCATAGTCCTTGTAGAACTTACCGTACCGTGGGAAACTAATATACCTAAAGACCACGCGATGAAACAAAATAAGTATTACGACCTTCAAAACGAATTAACAAAAAATGGCTATGTAGTTAATTTATACGCTGTAGAAGTAGGAGCGAGAGGTATACCAGCAAAATCTCTCTATAACCTGCTTTAAGACCTTGGCTTGTCCAGAAGTGCAGTAAGTTCTATACTAGAACGAGTATCTAAAGCTGCACTAGTAGGATCATATCGGATTTGGCTGGGCAGGGAGAGAAATACGAGTAGTGAAGGTGAGTGTTGACGTACGTCGCCAAAGGGGGCCCCTTTTAAACCTACGCCCGAGTCACAAGTCTTGGGGTCTATTCGAGATTTCTCTCTCTGCCACACGATGGACCCGGGACCCGCACGGTGAATCCATGGAATGCTAAGAAGTTCGTCTCGCCTCTCATTTACAATAGATTAGGTGTTTACTCTCTGAGCGCAGGCACGTGACTGTGCGCTCCGCTGCAGCGGAGTGGAGTGACGTCACACGAGCGGGCTCCTCGATAGGTACTGTTCTATATGACGGCGCTGATACCCTGGTACTATTTTTAGACACAGTGATATTATCGTCATTATTGAAGTGAAAACTTCTTTAGGCGCACCTAGACAGATTTTTTGTGGGCTGTGAATTGAATTCTACCGTCACGCTCGGGTATGATAAGAAATCTTCGGGTAAACTCGGGACCATGTCTATTGGCCATCTAAAAATACGCCAGCCAATGGGAAATGCTGAAAGGGCGTGGCCAGGCCATCATGGCATGGCCATCTAGAAACGCATCAACCAATGGGAAATTCTGACGCATTTCTAGATGGCCATGCCAAGATGGCGAGGCCACGCCCTCCGGTTATACCCGTGTAGTTTCCAAGGTAAGCTATCAAATTCTGAGTTATAAGTTTTCACTTCTATTGGCAGTTCCTATGACTGCCATTTTTTATTGGAGTATTCCATTGCAGTGATAATTAAAAACACTCAAAATTCAATTTTAATTAATTATTTAATTATTTTAATAAGCACAAATTACAAGAATTTAGGGTGGGAACTGGGAACATTTCAAACTTAACTCTAGGGTCAGTCCCATTTCCTCTTTTGATCCGATCACTACCGGTTGGGATTCCGCTAGTAATCGACTCCTTAACACGGTTATAATAAAGCTCGGTTTTGCTTGCAGCGAGCGCCTGCCGAGCGACCGACTCGCCGAGTAGCGAGTTGTCTGGCCGGCGGCTGTTACACGCCGCCACGTTGCAGAATCCGGACGGACTGGCCGTGGATTGGGTGGGGGGGAACCTCTACTGGTGCGATAAGGTACCCACTATTACTATTACTATCACTTCACATTCACATCAGTTGACTGGCCTCGTGGCTTAGTTGGTAGTAGCTCTGCCTGCGAAGCCGAGGGTCGTCGATTTCTACCCAGTACAAATATTTGTGTGATGAATTCAAATGTTTGCACTGTGTCTGGGTGGGTCTGTTTATTATATGCATTTAAAACTATAAAAGTACTAGCGGCCCATTCCGGCTGCGCTCGGATATTGTCATTTAAAGACTATTAATCGAAATAAAAACTATCCTATCTCTCAAGTTGGACCAGACAGCTCCCGGTGTGCCAATTTAATTTAAAATCGGTTAAGTAGTTTAGGAATCCATCGCGGACAAACATCGTGACAGGAGATTTATATATATAAAGATTAAGATTATCAGCTATCTAGCCGCCATCATACAAGCTTTGCTTAGTTTGGGGTCAGATGGTGTTGTGTGTCAATTGTCCAGCAATATTTATTTATTTATTGTGACGTGACAATGTCTAATAAATCACGAAAAAAATGGTTGTCTGTAAAGTCGGTTTACTGACGATAGTTGAACGTGACAACGTCTTAAGAAAATACTGATGGAATGGTACTGACGACGTCATGCGGCGAGGTAACGGCGGTAACGGCACATGACGTCATGTTTTGCGGGCGTGCAGCCGGCTTCATCGAATTATAAGACGTTATCACGTCAAAAGGTTCCGTTACGCTCGTTGTACGTTTGCGCTGCATCTATCTCTCTTCCACTCGATTGCATGCTCTACGCCGCCACGCTGAAGAATCCGGACGAACTGGTAGTGGACTGGGTACTACTGCACCGCCCGTACTTCATGATACCACACAATTTGTGTTTCAAATTTCAGCTTAATCCGTTCAGAATGTCCGTAGTAATTGAGCAACGAACATACAAACTTTCGCCTTAAATATAAGTATTGGTGGTCATTTCACACACAGCACCATCTAACCCCAAACTAAGCAAAGCTTGTACTATGGAAGCCTAGCTGAATAGTTAGATATTATGGTACAAGTGTGTAATATTGGTGATTACTACCTTACGCACTATTAATGCCTGAGCGGTTTTTAAGCCACTTACAAAATGTGGAGTTATTTTTGTTTCTTTATTACAAAAAACCAACCAAATAGTTTATTAGAGCGAATGTTTTATATTATGCCACGAACAAGTTAAAATGAAGTTGCATGAAGTGAGCAAGCAATAGCTACATTCATTCATTTGTTCTATTGAATACGATCTTCTTTGTATCGATTTTTTTTAGAACAAAGTACCTAAATCAATAAAAAAATCACTTGTGAGTAATAGTAATAAAAAGTCACAGTTTGATTGTAAGTGTCATTACGTGCCTGATAGCTGTGAAATTAGAGCCACTTTATGAGCAAATGTGTTGAAAATACTTTTATAACATATTTGCTCGTAAAGGGTCTCTTATTGGACCAATTTCTGTATCGTAATGTATTTTATTACGCACTAGTGCTGTAATGTGTAATGTAAAACGCACGGTTTCAAAATTCTTCAAATTTAAAAAATCCGTCCACAGACTAGGTAGAGAGATATGCTCCGTCTAAAACGAACGGTACCTTTTTAAATCTTAGTAAAGAGTTTTTATGTCAGAAAAGTGTGGTCAACATTTTATGAATAAAATTAACTTTGAGAGGTAAAATATAATATAATAAAGTATAAGAGACCAGAGGTGGGAAAATAACAAAAAACACAATTACTTTCACACAATTACATTTATACACGAAACTTAACCATACTACAAACGAAGTCAAACCGATCTTAAACAATTTAAACTAAAACAACTAAAAACTGATATTTAAAAGGAAAATGAACTCGACATATAAAGATTACAATTATAAACTTTGGATGGTCAAACAATCAGAGCTACCGCTTGAGAGGAGGTACGATGGCAGGAAAGAGACCGAACTGAGCGCGCGGTCGCTTATAAAGGTTTCCCCCACCACCGCGATCCCTTAAATCTCGTTTTCTGCTAACAAAAGAATTATTAAATTCGTCAATTTAATTAATTTAGACCATAAATTACTTTATTTTTTCTGTAACAAAACACAAAAATATTAATTTACTTTATTATTAATGGCATACCGGCTGGTTCTGTGCCGTTGCTTAAAAAAAAGGCGCCGATGCGTGCGAATTGCTAATCTGTGATCCACAGTGATTACTTTGTGCTGTGATCTGTGATCAAGTAAATATTATTCCGCGCGTTTTTTTTTTTCTCTGTATTGTTTTTATTTGAAAATGTCGTCAGAGTTTTGTTTATTTCCTCGCAAATATGTTATAAAACGTCGTATGACATACGTGCGCTTTGATAATTACAGCCTCTGCTAATTATAGCTCTCGCCTTCGGCTCGAGCTAGCAATAAAGCCTCGGCTGTAATTATCAACTTACCGCACTTATATCATAATGTACTATTATAACACACTAGCTGAACCCGCTACTTCGTTCGCGTACGTTGATCTTGCGACCTTATTAGTGCATTCGTAGTACTTACGTAAAAATGTTTGGATGGGGTCATTACACAAATTTTGTTTTTCCACACAAAAATATATTTATTCAAGTTTAGCAACTTCATATTTTATATTTTAAGCAACATCAAACACACTCGTAGTAAGGCTGTGGAGTATCGAACATAGCCGCAGTGTTAAGTTTGTAGGATTTTTATAGGATACATTACGAAGAGTCTGTAGCTAATGTGCGTGATCTGATACTTACCCACTTGTACATTTTTACAGGATGATATCCTAAGTAGTAGGTGATAGACTTATTAGCCGATGTAATATTTAAGACTCTAAACCATGTGTGTTTCAAATGTCAATCTAATTGGTAATGTCATTCTGTCGTTAATATTTGTTTCGTTAGGGTCCATGCTTTTTCCGAGATGATAGATAGTATATGAGACTATATATAAACTATCTGTGTTTCAAATTTCAACCAAATCAAACCTTTACATAATATATACATAATAATACTTACTAAGATAACATTTTATTCAATTTTAGAAAAACAACGTTCTGCTTCTGCACCGAAGCTTGTTGAACACTAAATTTAGTACAGTATTTGGATTTAAATAATATCCGAAAAAACAAAAACTGACTTCAATTATTATCATTTCACGTCAACTTACTAATTTCTAGGCAAGTAAAAAGTTCACTCGACTAATTTAAGAAGCTATGACTACGTCGTCCAGATAAATAGATACTGGTGAACAATTCACACACAAAACTTTGGCTTTTTCCACCGCCAATGTCCCAGCCATACTCAAACCGGAGTGGGTTTACGCGTGACAATGGCAAAAGACCTGACTATTGTCGCTACAACAACAACACATATACTACATTACACATTTTCTAATAAATATCAGATTGTGTTTCGTACCATGAGCTGCCATTTTGTGGAAAAACATAAGACAGGTACTGTCATATTATTACCTGACGATAGATGACGGATGACGGATTTGAGTACTGTGTGCCTACCAGGAAAGAGCTGCTTCGAATCCGACTCCGATAAGTCGGAACCTCCGATTACTATTAGACTTTCGTTTCCGACTTCGGCTCCGAAACTTTTAAAACGGAGGTTATAATCGGAGGTAAGGTGTATAAATATTGCAGATAACCCTTTATTGTGGTGGATAGTAAATTAAAATACAAAATCCCAACTTCCTAAATCAATTGCTCGTCAATGTTTATCGTGTCCACGTGTTTGACAAAAAAAAATACCCAATAAAAATGTATCTCCTGCCACCACTTCTAATCCTGCCTATGCCTCCGACTTCGGTTCCGACTCCGATAAATCAAATTTTAAAACTCCGCCTTCGAATCCGATAAAATGACCTCCGTTACATCCCAGCAGGTCTACTACGAAAACAAACTCCGAATGATCGCATCCGACCGACAGCTGAATCGGATTGTAGCCTACCACGAAAAACATTCGGATCGATACATTTCGGGTCGGAAGTTATAGACTTTGGTCGGATGAAGGTCGGATCGAACGAAACAGCCGATCTGATCAACCGACCGATTGTCTTTCGTGGTCGGAAACTTCATAAGTTCGGCCGATATATCGTTTATCGGACTTCGAAGTAGACGTGCTGTTGTTTACATTGTCACAGAATACTTAGAAGTTAGTATGTACCAAACTTATTAATTCCGTTATTATTTAATTTCTATGTTATTTCCGAATAATGAACCAATAATGCTAAAATTTTAATGAGACTATATTAAAAATGTGTTCTTTCTAACAAAATAAGAATTAACGAAATTGAGTTACAACCAAAAACACATTCTGACTTTAACCCCTTTCTGCAAGAAAACCGTGCAGAATTTGGGGATTAAAAGTAGACAGCTACCATCTACTTGGTATGATCTTAAATCATGTCAAGTTTCATTTGAATTGAATCAGTAGTTTCGGCGTGATGTGAGTTCCCTATACACACAGACAGACAGACAGACATGAAAGAAAAAAAATCCAGTTTCGCCATCAGTATCGACTATGGAGTGCCCCCAAATTTTTTTTTCAAAATATCTTCAATGTACAGAATTCGACCCGCTACAGTTTTAATATAAGTATAGATATAGAAAGATAGATAAGTATATAGACTTAAGTCGGATGAGGGTCGCATCCAACGAAACGGCCGATCTGCAGGTCTACTACGAAAACAAACTCCGAATGATCGGATCCGACCGACAGCTGAATCGGATCTGTAGTCTAGCACGAAAAACATTCGGATCGATACATATCGGTCGGAAGTTATTGACTTAAGTCAGATGAGGGTCGGATCGAATGAAACGGCCGATTCGATCAACCGACCGATTGTCTATCGAGGTAGGAAACGTCCATAAGTTCGGCCGATATATCGTTTATCGGACTTCGTAGTAGACCTGCTGATCAAGCGACCGATTGTCTTTCGTGGTCGGAAACTTCATAAGTTCGGCCGATATATCGTTTATCGGACTTCGTAGTTAGACCTGCTGTTGTTTACATTGTCACAGAATACTTAGAAGTTAGTATGTACCGAACTTATTAATTCCGTTATTATTTAATTTCTATGTTATTTCCGAACAACACGACCAATAATGTTAAAATTTTGATGAGACTATATTAGAAATGTGTTCTTTCTAACAAAATAAGAATTAACGAAATTGAACAACGCAAACATGAGTTACAACCAAAAACACATTCTGACTTTAACCCCTTACTGCACGAAAACCGTGCAGAATTTGGGGATTAAAAGTAGACAGCTACCATCTACTTAGTATGATCTTAAATCATGCCAAGTTTCATTTGAATTGAATCAGTAGTTTCGGCGTGATGTGAGTTCCCTATACACACAGACAGACAGACAGACATGAAAGAAAAAAAATGCAGTTTCGCCATCAGTATCGACTATGGAGTGCCCCCAAATTTTTTTATTCTAAATATCTTCAATGTACAGAATTCGACCCGCTACAGTTTTATTATAAGTATAGATTAGCTCGTAAAGGGTATCTTATTGCACCAATTTCTGTATCGTAATGTAATGGGATACGTACTTGTGCGGTAATGTATAATGTGAAACGCACGGTTTCAAAATGGTCCGTCTAAAACAACGGTACCTTTTTAAATCTTAATAAAGAGTTTTTATGTCAGAAAACTGGTCAACATTTTATGAATAAAATTAACTTTCAGAGGTAAAATTATAATAAAGAATTATTTAATTCGTTAATTTAATTAAGTTTGACCATCTATTACAACAATTTATCTGCAACAAAACACAAAAATATTAATTTATTTTATTACTGCAACTGGCACAATGGCTGGTTCTGTGCCGTTGCTTAAAAAAAAGTCGCCGATGCGCGCGCATTGCTAATCTGTGAACAAGTAAATATAATTCCGCGCCCTTTTTTTTCGCTGTATTGTTTTTATTTGAAAACGTCGTCAGAGTTTTATTTATTTCCTCGCAAGTATGTTATAAAACGTCGTATGACATACGTGCGCTTTGATAATTACAGCCTCTGCTAAATTATAGCTCTCGCCTTGGGCTCGAGGTAGCAATATCGCCTCGGCTGTAATTATCAACTTAGCGCACTTATATCATAATGTACTATTATGGTTGTGAATACACACATAGGTACACCCTTACATAAAAAGTCTACATACACGTAGAAACAGACAAATAATGAAATTAATAATTTTAAAGTAATTTAATTTCTTTAAATTCATTATTTTTAGACAGCACAAATATTTTGTATTCATCACACAAATATTTGCACTGAATGGGAATTGGACACATGACAGATTCACTAAAAACTAAGCCACGAGGCCAGCCATTTATAACATTAGTAGGTTAATTGTGATCTAACTCGCTCAGGGTACAGACACGATCGAGGTCTCCCGTCTCGATGGGACACACCGCTTGGTGCTAATCCGCGGCGGTCTATCGGAGCCCCGGGCTTTGGCCCTGCACCCTGCACGAGGCACCCTCTACTGGTCAGACTGGGGCGCAGCCCCTCACATCGGCCGCGCCGGCATGGACGGCTCACAGAGAACCGTCCTCATCAGAGCTGGACTCGGCTGGCCCAACGCTTTAACCATCGACTATGCCGCTGAAGAGTTGTACTTCGCCGATGCGAGGGAAGATTTCATCGCGGTCTCGGATTTGGACGGGAATAATATCAAAGTGCTGTTCTCGAGAGGTGAGAGTTTGTCTATGTAATAGTATTTCATTTGTTTATTTAAATTTACAAACAGGAAAACTTACATACTACACCTATTTACGTTTAATAAGGGTTGAGAAAAAGATTAAAAAACGATTTTTCACTATCACTCACAAACAGAAATAGTTACACAACAAACTTCTAAAAGCAATGTATAGAGCTTAAAATTGTGCATAAAACCAGACTTTAAAAGATTAACCGAACAGGAAAGTTTTTCAGTTTAAGGAATTAACGTGAATTAAAAAAAAATAGATAGAAAATAAAGTGTTATTTACTGTGTAATAAAATCTGATATTTTGGTAGTTTTATAGATATAGGTGTTTTTCTAGGAACATAAAGTGGGGTTATGGCTATGCCCATCCTCATATGTACGAGTATATACAAAAAATATGGGTATTCATAAAAATGACGATATTAACGCATACTTCTTCGTGTCCATGTTCTCTCACTATATACCTATAACTATTGTCTAAAAAAAATTACAAGGTTTGTTTTTTACCCGACTAAAAGAAGGGTTATGTTTTTTCGCGCGTATCTTGTATGTATGTTTGTACATTTCTTTATTCCCACGTGTCTTCCAAACGGCTGGATGGATTTTGACAATTAAGATATTTAATAATTTATTGCTTATTATGGTACAGTACCTGGGTGACCGAGCTTTTCTCGGTTTAAATACTAAATATACTTAGATACCGACAGATAAAAGGCTCCAAGTAATAGTTTTCTACAAAAAAAAAATCCAAAAAAGAGAAGTCGTCTGGATTCGAACCCGGACCTACTAATTCGTGACCGCCTCACTTCCCACCTGAGCTATTATACTGTTAAGTCACGCGGCGAAATTTACCTTCGTATTCTAATGTCTAATGTGAAAGTTTTTCATTGTCTAAAAACGCGCAATAAATGACGTTTTTAAAGAATGAAACCTAGCTAGATCGATGTATCGTCCCCGAAACCCCGACTCGAAACTCAACTATGACCTATGGGTAAGAGCGGGAGACTGAGTGACACATTTATTAGAAAATATTCACTTAAAATTGAGTTTAGGGGATGATTGCCCCCTTAGATTGGTCTATCTTATTGGAAAAAGCTTTAAAATAGTTGTCTGACGAACATATTTACAAATGGAGCATGAGAATTTAAGTGAAGTTAAATTATTATTTTGGAGTTGTTAAGCAAAACGGCTGACGGAAAGTGTCTGGGAGTATTGGGACCTTGTTTTTAAGGATATTGCCTATAGCATACGTGAAAATCACTTATTAGAAAATACGTGAAGTAAGCAAATCTTTGTACGTACCTTCATTACCCCAAATCTCAAAATTGGCCGTCTAAGCAAGTTAGCGAGTAAGCATGTGTTCTTAGTACTTACTAACTCTACTCAATCGTCCACATTTCATTCATTAGAAAATAGGTGACGTCTGGGAGCTCTGGGATCTTACACTATAAGCTTTCATGAGTAATATATTTTTTAAGGTTTTGAATAACTTTTCATCACAATTTAATTGTTTTAGTCGATAAGGCAATTTGTTGTATATTTTAACTGACATCGTTAGATTCGTCTCAATCACCCAAGTGTCCTTAGATAATAAATATTGTATTACGTAAAAAAAATATCTGTTGAATGTTGCAGTCGGGTTTTTAAAATTAAAGTTATTCATTCTTAACCTCTTAGCGTGGGTCCACCGTTGGACCGCCGCGTTCCTGTTAGTTTAAATCTAAATTCCTGTTGATTGAGTCAAAATTTGATTACCTGAGCCTTCTTCTCTGTCCATTAAGGGGTTAAAACGTGTTTTATTTCAACAGAGCGTAACCCATGGCTGCATCTCCACCACGTTTTCGCCCTAGCGGTGTGGGAAGGCCGCATCTACTGGTCGGACTGGGAAACGCGCGGCATAGAGTCGTGCCGTCGTCGCCCCGACCTTCACTACACCCCATCCAACACCACTGAACCCTCAACCGGTGGGGCATTCCACTGTAGGACCATACTGTCTACAGTCCACAAGCCGATGGATCTGAGAGTGTTTCATCCAGCGAGACAGCCGCCGGTGCCGTCGGCGGCGGCGCAGTGTGAGAAGCTGAACTGTGCTGGTCTCTGTCTCCTGACGCCGCCGGTGGAGAGAGATGGGGAAACGAGCGCTCGGTGCGCCTGCCCTGAGCATTGGCTCTTGGAACCTGATGGAAGGTATGCCATAGAAATGTTCTTTATACTACACCTGCTCGGAAAGTACCTTGATACTTTATCAAATTTACGGTAGAAAGTACGTCATTGCATATCGAACAGATATGCGGCGAGAAAACGCATCTGAGCGGGAGAGAAAAGTGTATGAAAATCCATTTCTTACGTGGTTTTTCTTTTTTAATTTTAGGGTAAGACTATGCGCTGGTAACCTAAATATCAAAAGCCAAAAAGTTTTTACAGTGAGTTTTTATCTCCAAGTTCGCAAAATGACACTGGCAAAATGACACTGGCTGTGTGTTGGATGGTGTCAAACAATTTGAAAAAAGAACATGTGAAAATTGCAGACGCCATTGGCGCCATTTTCAATTTGTGTGTTGTTTGAGGATTCAGTTTTCGTAGAAAAGTAAAATAAAACTATCAAAATGATAAGTAGTGATAGTGATGATGAAGATTTTTTAACTCCGCCGCAGTTGAAGGAAACAGTATGTATCGATGGTAACTAACTGCAACAATTTCAATATAAATTTCAATTAGTAAAGATTTAGTTTTTTATTTTCCTCGTAGGTGTAGTATAAAGCACTATGTATCACTCGAGAGAAAGTGCGATTCCCGATCTCGGGTGTTTTAAAGCCCTCGCCTACGGCTCGGGCTTCAAACGACACCCTCGACGGTAATCGGTCACTTTCTCCTCTCGGTGAACAATGTACTATTTAGTCAGTGTGTTAAATGTTGCTTTGCATATTGCTACTTCCTTTATGATATAGATTTGAACTGAGATATAATTTGAGCCTTACAAGTTTCCGGATTTTTTAACTGCTTAATTTAACTTACCAAAACGGAGTTTCTCTTACAGCAGGTATTGTTTTCATTGATGTCTTTGAGGTATTATCATCATGTAGGTACATATGTCTATAAGCTTAAATTAGCAATAGTGGTATGTTTCTCATCAATTGTCTTATCACGCGGAGGTTCGCGTTTGACCACCAACTGATGATAAACGAAGGCGTGGTTAAAGATGATGCACGCTGACCTAGGTAATATCTATTCTCTCTAAACTTCATAAGATCTTTCATGGACCAATAGCTTCTCCAGGCGATTTCAATGCGACAAATTTTGTGTCTCGTATCTGGAAAAGCAGCCCACCAAATGTGCCCACTGCTGCGGCTCGGGGCCTTCTCTCGCAAGGAGAGAGTCAAGGCTAATCCAGTGCTGGCCCAGTGCGGGTTGGTAGATGACACGAAACTCGAAATATTCTTGCGATGTGTCGGTTTCCTCGATTTTAAGAACAAGTCAAAGTCAAAGTTCTTTATTCATTAATGTACAATTTACACGTCAATTTAAAAAAAACATCGTCGCTTAACATCAGGCGAGATGGTGGTCAAGTGTAAATCTATAAAAGTTAGAAAAAAATTGGCAGTCATAGGAACTGCCGATAGAAGTGAAAACTTATAACTCAGAATTTGATAGCTTACTTTGGAAACTACACGGGTGTACCGGAAGGCGTGGACCTACCATCATGGCATGGTCATCTAGAAATGCGTTAGCATTTCCCATTGGCTCACGCATTTCTAGATGGTCATGCCGTAATGGTTAGGCCACGCCCTTTCAGCATTTCCCATTGGCTGACGCATTTCTAGATGGCCAATGGCCGTGGCCCCGAGTTTACCCGAAGATTTCTTATCATACCCGAGCGTGACGCTAGAATTCAATTCACACCCCACGAAAAATACTTGGGAGGTGTCAAGGGACATTCTTACTGTTTCTGTTGCCCTGGTACTGGTACCTAGGGGCAAACGCAACTCTTTTATATTTCTGTTGTCCTGGGATCTGGAGATAAACGCTGGGCTGTTGGAGGTAGGTAATCGAAACTTTTTACTGTTTCTGTTGCCCTGGTACCTACCGTCTTAGTCCGTGTCTTTGAAACATCAACCATCAAACGGTGCCGCTTCTTTGAGTTACGAGGAGTCCGTTCTTGTCATATCCAAGCGTGACGATTGATGAATCCATTTCACAGCCCACGAAAATTCTGTCTATAGCGCGCCTAAAGAAGTTTTCACTTCAAAAGAATGTGTGTTTCCTCCTTGTACAGATCGTGTCGCCATAATTGTACGTCAGCGCACTTCGTATGCGCGAATACGTTGAAGTGCGTCCCGTTCTGGTGGCGCTGCGACACTCAGGACGACTGCGGCGACGGCAGCGACGAGCCCGCCGCCTGCCCCGCCTTCCGCTGCCAGCCGGGGCAGTTCCAGTGCGACACTCCGCCGCGGTGTCTGCATCCCGCGCATATATGTGACGCGCATGCGCACTGCGACGACGGGGCTGACGAACGGGACTGCGACAAGGTGAGGAGTGACTAACATGATAAGGTCTCTTTGTAACGAGACACGAGATTGACAAGGTAAGGTCTCTTTGTGACGAACCAGAGAGTATTTCTGTGACGAGGCACCAAGGTAAGGTCTCTCTATGACGAGACTGTCAAAGTAAGGTCTCTATGTGACGAGACACGAGACTGACAAGGTAAGGTTTCTCTGCGACGGTGGTTTCAATATGACAAGACACATGGTAAGGTCTCTCTGGGACGAGGCACTAAGGTAAGGTTACTCTGTAACGAGACACGAGACTGGCAGGGTAAAGTATCTCTCTGGCGAGACGACGAAAATGAGAAAGAAAGATCTCTCTGTAACTTGATAATGTTACGAGACACGAGATTGTAACACGACAAAGTTTCTGTGATGAGGCATGAAACTGGCAAAGTAATGTTTCTCTGTGACGAGACATGAGACAGAGACGATAAGGTATCCTAGTGACAAGACACGTGGTTTCAACAATGTAAGGTATTGTTGTAAGACTCCGCCTTCCGCTGCCAGCCGGGGCAGTTCCAGTGCGACACCCCGCCGCGGTGTCTGCATCCCGCGCATATTTGTGTTGCGGATCCGCACTCCGACGACGGGGCTGACGAACGGGACTGTGACAAGGTGAGGACAAGTTTAGTGTCTTTCTTGCGATACGACGAAAAACGAAGCTAACTACTGATACTTTGTGACGAGACACGAGGTAAGGTCTCACTGAGACGAGACAGAGAGTATTCTGTGACGAGCCACGATACTGTTAAAGTAAGGTCTCTATGTGACGAGACACTAGATTGACAAGGTGAGGTCTCTATATGACGAGACACGAGACTGACAAGGTAAGGTCTCTTTGTGACAAAACAGCAACTGTAACAAGGTAAGGTTTCTCTGCGACGGCGGTCTCAATGTGACGAGACACGAGGCTACGACAAAGTAAGGTATTGTTGTAAGACTCCGCTTTCCGGTGCCAGCCGGGGCAGGTCCAGTGCGACACCCCGCCGCGGTGTCTGCATCCCGCGCATCCGCACTGCGACGACGGGGCTGACGAACGGGACTGCGACAAGGTGAGGTGGCTTTGGGACGAGACACGAGGTAAGGTCTCTCTGTGACGAGGAACTAGACTGACAAGGTAAGGTCTCACTGTGACTAGACGTATACTCTGTGACCAGGAACTAGACTTACAAGGTAAGGTCTCACTGTGACTAGACGTATACTCTGTGACCAGGAACTAGACTTACAAGGTCTCTCTGCGAGACAGAGACTCGTTGACTAAGAACTAGACTGATAAGGTAAGGTCTCGCTGTGACGAGACAGAGATTCTGTAACGAGGCACGAGACTTGACAAAATAAGGGCTCTCTGTGACGAGATGACGTATTTGATTTGCAAATTTATTTGTATGGTATTCATAGTCTTAAATTGCTTTTTTAACCCCCGACCAAAAAAAAGGGATGTTATAAGATTGACGTCGATGTCTGTCTGTCTGTCTGTGTCTGTCTGTGGCACCGTAGAGGTCAAACGGATGGGCCGATTTCGATGCGTTTTTTTAAATTAAATCTGTGCTATCTGGGTGTTCTTAGCTATGTTTGGTTGATAACGATTCAAAATGGCCGCCTCCACAAAATGGCGAACAAAATATTTCTTCACAACCTACCTCAATATGGGTATTAAATGAAAGGGCTTGACTAGTAGAATAATATACACTAATAAACAAATTTCAAATTCAAGATGGCCGCCAGCACAAAATGGCGAATAACATATTTTTTTCACTACTACCTCAATATGGGTATCATATTATGAACGGATTTGACTAGTAGAACACTATGCACTATGACAAATTTAAAACCAAGATGGCCGCTACCGCAAAATGGCGAAATAAATTTCTTTTTTCACAACGCCTGAGGGAGTATCAAATGGGTATCAAATAAAAGGGCTTGACTAGTAGAATGTTGTACTTACAAGTTGCAAATCCGAGGTTAGTCAAAACTTATAATTTTGTTCTTGTACATATCAGTCAATAATATACTCTTTCTAAATAGCTACATTGTTCTGTTTTCAGTTCACCTGCCTGTCGAGCCAGTGGAAGTGCGCCGGGAACGCAACTGCGGGCGTGCAGGCGCGCTGCGTGCCCGCTGCGGCACGCTGCGACGGCCGCGCGGACTGCCCCGAGGGAGACGACGAGCGGGGCTGTCCGCCGCGGACCTGCCCGCCGCATCATGTGAGTACGAGTCAGTGGTAGTACGCTGCGGGCCCGCTGCGTCTACGCTGCGTGACCGCTGCGTGTTCGCTGCGGCTCGCTGCGACGGCCGCGCGGACTGCCCCGAGGGAGACGACGAGCGGGGCTGTCCGCCGCGGACCTGCCCGCCGCATCATGTGAGTACGAGTCAGTGGTAGTACGCTGCGGGCCCGCTGCGTGTACGCTGCGGCTCGCTGCGACGGCCGCGCGGACTGCCCCGAGGGAGACGACGAGCGGGGCTGTCCGCCGCGGACCTGCCCGCCGCATCATGTGAGTACGAGTCAGTGGTAGTACGCTGCGGGCCCGCTGCGTGTACGCTGCGTGACCGCTGCGTGTCCGCTGCGGCACGCTGCGATGGCCGCGCGGACTGCCCCGAGGGAGACGACGAGCGGGGCTGTCCGCCGCGGACCTGCCCGCCGCATCATGTGAGTACTGATACTTAAAATAATAATTATTTCTAATTTTCTAACACACTTTTAGTCATTCGGGGGGAAAGATGAGCTTGGACAGAAGTAGGAACTAAACGGAACAAGGGACCTCGCTTTCTCGTACAACGTGAATAATAATTTTGCTATTGTAATTGTAAAACGGTCAACTGACTGTTTAACGTGACTTCGACGTATACACTTTTACACACACTTATAAATGAAACACTTTATCAGAAGACAATTTATCCGTCAAACCATCGTAGGCCTATGTACATTCGCATAAATTTCAATACCGCAAGCTAAATCGATGGTCACGCCATCTAGTTTGTAATCAAAGTAATTATACAACGACTAGCAGCACCCCGCGCAGTTCCCGGTCCCGTTGTTCCCGTAATTTTTCCTGTATAAAAAGTGGCTTATGTCCTTTCTCGGGATCTAAGTCTGTCTGTTTATCAAGTTTTAATAAAAACGCAGTGGATTTCCTACGTATAACGTTGAAAATGACGGAATTTTCATACAACCGTCCATCCCTTGTTTCATCCTCTTAGAGGTTGAATTTCGCAAAACCCCGTCTTAGCGAGCGCCTACGTGCTAAAAGGGACCTCCATGCAAAATTTCAGATTCCTAGCATTTGTAGTTTCTGAGATTTCGTGATGAGTGACCTTTCGCTTTTATATACAACGTGGTGGATTTACCCCCAACAATATTTTAACAGTCCATTCTAACACTGATGTATACTTCATCACCCAAGGTCTCTTTCCCCTCAGCACGGTAGATCACGAGATAATTCGAGTCAAAGTTTGACGTAAAATTCCCACCAAATCACCAGCTTCAACCCTAAAGCATGTACAGCAGACAAACGACCTTGCCACCGACGCCGCGACATCGTACAAAAATCCGTGCGGAGATCTGGCCATTAGGGGTGAGATGTCAAATGAAATAACAACCAAAAAATTAAATTTTTTTTTGGATTTTTTTTTTGATATTTCATGCCTAATTTTCACATACATGATTCAAAACTTAATGTAGATGAACTACCATAAATATTGTTGCACCTTTCTGCAACACCTTGTATATAGATTTTAATTAAATGTTACGTTTTTTTTTTTAAATAAAGAGTGACGAGACGAGCAGGACATGTGCCTGATGGTTAGCAACATGCCTGCCACATAACAGCACAGTGACACGCAGTTATTGGCACATGAAGAGTCCAAATCATTACCTAGCACAGCGCTGCGCTCGTCACCCAGAGATCTAAGATGTTATGTCTCTAAGCCCTGTAATTTCTCTGGCAACATTGGCCCTTCAAACCGGAACACAATAACGTTTGCACATTACTGCTTGGCGGTAGAATAATTGGCAAAGGTGTGGTACTTCCCCGGGCGGACTCTGCTAAGAGTCCTACCACTACTAAAACGTTACGTGTTACAGTTCGCGTGCGCATCTGGCTCGGGTTGCGTGCCGCGCGTGTGGGTGTGCGACGAGGACGCGGACTGCGCGGACGGGTCGGACGAGGGCGCGCACTGCGCGGCGCGGACGTGCGCGCGGGACGAGCTGCGGTGCGCGGGCGGGCGCTGCGTGCCGGCCGAGTGGCGCTGCGACGGGGAGCCGGACTGCGCCGCCCGGGAGGACGAGGCGGGGTGCGCGGGCGCGCGACCGCCGCCCTGCGAGCCCACGTACTACCGCTGCCCGGACGGACGCTGTCTGCCAGGTACGGAGTCGGTCGAGTGGCGCGCGACCGGGAGCTGGTCTGCACCGCCGGAGGACTGCGGGAGGCAAGCAGGACCACACACAGATTTTTCGTTGCCTGTGAATTAATTTCAGAGTCATGCTCGAAAATTAAAGAAATGTTCGGGTGAACTCGGGACCGCCGAGTGTGCTAAAGCGAGTGTTCCGTATAATCGGGCAACATTATATCGGCCATCGAAAATATAGCGGATCTATGTTGACAGCCGGCTGTCAAGTGACGTTGTCTCGTTTCGCCGGTACGTTCGAGCCACTCCTTGTTTTTTTTCTAACCTGGTTTGCTTTTCTGGATAAAAGTGTTATAGTGCTACGGGAATAGACTATTGGCGTGAATTGTGTTAATTACTACTGGATTAGTGCTGGAATCGGCCCCAAGTCGGTAATTTCTGGATAAAATACTATACAGCGAGAAAGAAACTAATCCTTAAGCCGCATCTGGCGCTTTTGTGACGCTGTTCACTAGTTATTTCTTATTTTAGTTTTCACTCCTGCCGTGCGGGGTAAAGCATACATTATATTTGTTCCATTTTAATCTAGCAATTGTAATTGCAGGTCGTTGGCGGTGCGACTTCGAGGACGACTGCGGCGACGGCGCCGACGAGGTGGGCTGCCAGCCGCGACCGTGCTCCGAGTCGGAGTGGCGCTGCGACTCGGGCGAGTGCGTGCGAGCGGCGCAGCGCTGCGACGGCGCGCCGCACTGCGCAGGTACCACCGACCCGACCGAGACACGACACCGAGACCGTGCCCCGAGACAGGTACCACCGACCCGACCGAGACACGACACCGAGACCGTGCTCCGAGACAGGTACCACCGACCCGACCGAGACACGACACCGAGACCGTGCCCCGAGACAGGTACCACCGACCCGACCGAGACACGACACCGAGACCGTGCCCCGAGACAGGTACCACCGACCCGACCGAGACACGACACCGAGACCGTGCTCCGAGACAGGTACCACCGACCCGACCGAGACACGACACCGAGACCGTGCCCCGAGACAGGTACCACCGACCCGACCGAGACACGACACCGAGACCGTGCCCCGAGACAGGTACCACCGACCCGACCGAGACACGACACCGAGACCGTGCCCCGAGACAGGTACCACCGACCCGACCGAGACACGACACCGAGACCGTGCCCCGAGACAGGTACCACCGACCCGACCGAGACACGACACCGAGACCGTGCTCCGAGACAGGTACCACCGACCCGACCGAGACACGACACCGAGACCGTGCTCCGAGACAGGTACCACCGACCCGACCGAGACACGACACCGAGACCGTGCTCCGAGACAGGTACCACCGACCCGACCGAGACACGACACCGAGACCGTGCTCCGAGACAGGTACCACCGACCCGACCGAGACACGACACCGAGACCGTGCTCCGAGACAGGTACCACCGACCCGACCGAGACACGACACCGAGACCGTGCCCCGAGACAGGTACCACCGACCCGACCGAGACACGACACCGAGACCGTGCTCCGAGACAGGTACCACCGACCCGACCGAGACACGACACCGAGACCGTGCCCCGAGACAGGTACCACCGACCCGACCGAGACACGACACCGAGACCGTGCCCCGAGACAGGTACCACCGACCCGACCGAGACACGACACCGAGACCGTGCTCCGAGACAGGTACCACCGACCCGACCGAGACACGACACCGAGACCGTGCCCCGAGACAGGTACCACCGACCCGACCGAGACACGACACCGAGACCGTGCCCCGAGACAGGTACCACCGACCCGACCGAGACACGACACCGAGACCGTGCCCCGAGACAGGTACCACCGACCCGACCGAGACACGACACCGAGACCGTGCCCCGAGACAGGTACCACCGACCCGACCGAGACACGACACCGAGACCGTGCTCCGAGACAGGTACCACCGACCCGACCGAGACACGACACCGAGACCGTGCTCCGAGACAGGTACCACCGACCCGACCGAGACACGACACCGAGACCGTGCTCCGAGACAGGTACCACCGACCCGACCGAGACACGACACCGAGACCGTGCTCCGAGACAGGTACCACCGACCCGACCGAGACACGACACCGAGACCGTGCTCCGAGACAGGTACCACCGACCCGACCGAGACACGACACCGAGACCGTGCTCCGAGTCGGAGTGGAATAAACTCGCGACTTTCCAACTCCGGTTCTACTTCGATCCTTCGTTTCTTCCGTTTAAATGTTTCAAGCCTACACTAATTAGAGACAAACAATGTTTGATTGGACGAAACAAAGCAGAACCGAGGAAGGAAAGTCGCGATTTTATTTCGAAATCACGTTTTTCGCAGAAAGAGTGTAGACATCCAGGTACTTTCCCGCTTAACGTGGCGACCGGAGAACGAGACCGGAGACCGCGACAGTCACTTGATATTATAGCTTTGTATGGGCGCCAGTTCGTGCTGCGACCGAGACTGGAGACCGCGACAGACACTTGATATAATAGCTTTGTATGGGCGCCAGTTCGTGCTGCGACCGAGACTGGAGACCGCGACAGACACTTGATATAATAGCTTTGTATGGGCGCCAGTTCGTGCTGCAACCGAGACTGGAGACCGCGACAGACACTTGATACTATAGCTTTGTATGGGCGCCAGTTCGTGCTGCAACCGAGACTGGAGACCGCGACAGACACTTGATAATATAGCTTTGTATGGGCGCCAGTTCGTGCTGCAACCGAGACTGGAGACCGCGACAGACACTTGATAATATAGCTTTGTATGGGCGCCAGTTCGTGCTGCAACCGAGACTGGAGACCGCGACAGACACTTGATAATATAGCTTTGTATGGGCGCCAGTTCGTGCTGCAACCGAGACTGGAGACCGCGACAGACACTTGATAATATAGCTTTGTATGGGCGCCAGTTCGTGCTGCGACCGAGACTGGAGACCGCGACAGACACTTGATAATATAGCTTTGTATGGGCGCCAGTTCGTGCTGCAACCGAGACTGGAGACCGCGACAGACACTTGATAATATAGCTTTGTATGGGCGCCAGTTCGTGCTGCAACCGAGACTGGAGACCGCGACAGACACTTGATAATATAGCTTTGTATGGGCGCCAGTTCGTGCTGCAACCGAGACTGGAGACCGCGACAGACACTTGATAATATAGCTTTGTATGGGCGCCAGTTCGTGCTGCAACCGAGACTGGAGACCGCGACAGACACTTGATAATATAGCTTTGTATGGGCGCCAGTTCGTGCTGCAACCGAGACTGGAGACCGCGACAGACACTTGATAATATAGCTTTGTATGGGCGCCAGTTCGTGCTGCGATCGAGACTGGAGACCGCGACAGACACTTGATACTATAGCTTTGTATGGGCGCCAGTTCGTGTGCTGCGACCGAGACCGGAGACCGCGACAGACACGTTAGTTTTCTACTAAGACAAGATATTGTGTTGTACGGAAGACGCAGTGGTTGGACGGCCTCACTAGATGGACAGATGACCTCACAACGGTCGCTGGAAATCTCTGGTTGCAGGTTGCGCAGGACCGTTCGTTGTGAAAATCTAGAGGGAGGCCTATGTTTAGCAGTGGACGTCTTGCGGCTGATGTTTTGTTTTTTTTTACTTTTATAGGTTTACACTTGACCGCCATCTCGCCTGATGTTACCGCGACGATGCGGTATACGATGGAGCGTGTTTACATAGAAAAAATCGATTTACTTTCGATTTGAAAACACAAATATTGTAAACATCGGGAAAACCCTATTCAAAATCACACACCAGATGTTTTTCGCACTAGAGTGTCGTTGTCTATAAGTCTTTTGACGGTGAATATTGTGCTGTACAGATGGCAGTGACGAGCGATGCGACACGTGCGTGCCGCCGGCGAAACGCTGCGACACCGCGCGCCGCTGCGTGCCGCGCGGCTGGTGGTGCGACGGGGAGCCCGACTGCGAGGACGGGAGCGACGAGGCCGACTGCACAGGTTAGTATTATTCTCTTGCACAACCTATCATTCTTCTTATTGAAGTGAAAACTTCTTTAGGCGCGCTATAGACAGAATTTTCGTGGGCTGTGAAATAGATTCATCAATCGTCACGCTTGGATATGATAATGGATCGGATCGGATATGAAATCTTCGGGTAAACTCGGTAAAAACGGCCAGGTAGAGGTACCAGGGCAACAGAAACAGTAAAGAGTTTCGATTACCTACCTCCAACAGCCCAGCGTTTATCTCCAGATACCAGAACAACAGAAATATAAAAGAGTTGCGTTTGTCCCTAGGTACCAGTACCAGGGAAACAGCAAGTTTTCACTTCTATCGGCAGTTCCTATGACTGCCAATATATTTTTTTTTAACCCTCGACGAAAAAAAGCGGTGTTATAAGTTTGAAGTCTGTATGTCTGTGGCACCGTAGAGCTCGAAACGGATTGACCGATTTCGATGCAGTTTTTGAAGGGAAAACTTCTTTAGGTGCGCCTAGACAGATATTTCGTGGGCTGTGAATTGGATTCTAGCGTCACGCTTGGATATGATAAGAAATCTTCGGGTAAACTCGGGACCATGGCTATTGGCCATTTAGAAATGCGCCAGCCAATGGGAAATGCTGAAAGGGCGTAGCCTCGGCATCATGCCATGGCCATCTAGAAATGCATCAGCCAATAGGAAATGCTGACGCATTTCAAGATGGCCATGCCATGATGCCCAGGCCACGCCCTCCGGTTACACCCGTGTAATTTCCAAAGTAAGCTATCAAATTCTGAGTTATAAGTTTTCACTTCTATCGGCAGTTCCTATGACTGCCAATATTTTATTTATTTTATTTTAATTTCTGTGCGGTGGTTCTTCGATATGTTAGGTTAATATTAATTCAAGATGGCCGCCTCCACAAAATAGCGGACAAAATATTTCCTCACAACCTACCTCAATATGGCTATCAAATGAATGGGCTTGACTAGCAGAATACCGTAAGTTAAACTATGATAAATTTCAAATCCAAGATGGCCGCCACCACAAAAAGGCGAATTACATATTTTTTTCACTACTACCTCAATATGTCTATCAAATGAAAGAGCTTGACCAGTACAGTGTTGTACAAATCCGAGGTAGTCGGAAGTAAATAAAAATGTTCAATTTTGTTCTTGTTTAGGTTTTTACTATAAATATTAACAAGAAACGAAGATCATAAAAACAAACAAAAAACTAGAATGCACAACGTTTTGTTATTATTACATTTTTTATTAATAAAAATTTAGTGTCGTGATTTTTGTTCCCAAGCTTCTTTTCAGCAAATCATTCACGATAGTTGTCACATAAGTATATTTTGGTCTTTTTAGGGTTCCGTAAAACGTAAAAACGGAACCCTTATAGATTCGTCATGTCTGTCTGTCTGTCTGTCTGTCTGTCTGTCTGTCCGTCCGTATGTCACAGCCTTTTTTTGCCGAAACTATGAAAACTACACTGTTGAAACTTGGTAAGTAGATGTATTCTGTGAACCGCATTACGATTTTTACAAAAGTTTTTTAAAAAAACAAAAATTAGGGGTGCCCCTCATACTGAGAATTGAAGCTCAAAAATTTTTTTTTCATCAAACCTACACGTGTTGGGTGTCTATCGATAGGTCTTAAAAAATGATGTTGAGGTTTTTAATATAATTTTTGTCTACACTGAATAACTTGCGCGAGAGACGCTTCCAAAGTGGTAAAATGTGTGTCCCCCCCCCTCTAACTTCTAAAGTAAGAGAATGAAAAAACTAAAAAAAATATATGATGTACATTACCATGAAAACTACCAACGAAAATTAGTTTGAACTCGATCTGATGAGTAGTTTTTTTTAGTACGTCATAAATACACTATTATTAAAACTTCGATTAAAGTTACAACGAACTACAAGAATTATGACTGTGTACTATGTATGTTATGTTACTTGCTGGAACGGAACCCTTCATGGGCGAGTCCAACTCGCACTTGGCTACTTTATTTAGTTTAGCAGTCTTTTGTTGTTGTGCGAAGTGACTGTGCGTTTTTGGTGTGCTCTCTGTTATTTTCTTCTGATCCGGCTTTTTCATTGAACTGATCTTACTGACTACGTTTACCTGGCTATAAATTGGACTCCGATTTAGCTTAAAATGAATACACGGGTAACTCACGTATGATAGCGAGCGCAGTCCGACTTAAGTTTCGGTCGCATCCGACGACCTTTTTCAAGGAGAGTGCACGCGTATGACCGTTTCTCGTTTAGCACTACTTGGTATAACCTACACTAGTTTGAGTGTCAAAACAAGTACCACACAGTTTTTTTTTAAGACTTCTTTTGGCGCGCCACAGACAGATTTTTCGTGGGCTGTGAATTGAATTCTAGCGTCACGCTCGGGAATGATAAGACATTTTCGGGTAAACTCGGGGTCATGGCCACACCTGCCGATTTCACCCGCGTAGTTTTCAAAGTGAGCTATCATATTCTGAGTTTTAAGTTTACATTTCTATCGGCAGTTCCTATGACTGCCATTTTTTTTATTATTTTTTTTCTGTTTTGGTGGAAATAATTTAGATTGTGATTAAGTACTGTGTAATGTATTCCATACTCTTTTATTGTTTTTCGTTTTTTGCGCGTATCTTGTTTGTTTGTAAATTTCTTTATTCACACGTATGGCTGGATGGAATTTGATAATTAAGGTATCGTTACATTCGTTTCAATCACTCAAGTGTCCTTAGATATTTTTTTATTTTTTTTAAATAAAGAGTGACGAGACTAGCAGGACATGTGCCTGATGGTGAGCAACATGCCTGCCATATAACAGCACAGTGACACGCAGCTATTGGAACATGAAGAGCCGAAATCTTTACCTAGCACCGCACTGCGCTCGTCACCCAGAGATCTAAGTTGTTATATCTCTAAGCCCTGTAATTTCTCTGGGAACATTGCCCTTCAAACCGGAACATAGTAATGTTTGCACATTACTGCCTAGCGGTAGAATAATTGACAAAGGTGTGGTACTTCCCCAGGCAGACTCTGCTAAGAGTCCTACCACTACAAGATATAATTTAATATTTTTTACCTATTGATGTTTTGCAGTCGGGTTTTTTTAAATTAAAGTTATTCAGTAAAAGTTTTTGAATAGCAGAGTCGTGTTTGTTTAGTGGAATTAGGTAATAATTTCCTCGCACCCTGCAGTGTCTGGTCCGGCGACGAACGCGTCGATGTCGTGCGGTCGCCGCGCGTCGTGCGGCGCGCGCTGCGTGCCGGCCGCGTGGCGCTGCGACTCGCGCCGCGACTGCGCAGACGGACGCGACGAGCGCTCGTGCCGCCAGCAGCCCTGCGCAGAGGGAATGTTCCGCTGCATACAAGGTAAGGCAAATCTACACCGATCTCCGCCAATGTCTTCACCATTCAAAATCCATTTAAATAAAGTGGCCAAGTACGAGTTGGACTCGCCCATGAAGGGTCCCGTTGCAGCAAGTAACATAATATACATAGTACGCATAGTTCTTGTAGTTCGTTGTAACTTTGATTCAAGTTTTAATAATAGTGTATTTATGACGTACTAAAAAAAAACTACTCATCAGAATCAGATCGAGTTCAAACCAATTTTCGTTGGTAGTTTGCATGGTAATGTACATCATATTTTTTTTTTAGTTTTTTCATTATCTTACTTTTCAAGTTAGAGGGCCCCCCCTCTAACTTTGGGGGACACATTTTACCACTTTGGAAGTGTCTCTCGCGCAAATTATTCAGTGTAGACAAAAAATATATTAGACGCCTCAACATCATTTTTGAAGACCTATATAGACACCCCACACGTGTACGTTTGATGAAAAAAATAATTGAATTTCAGTTCTCAGTATGAGGGGCAACCCTAAATTTTCTTTTTTTTACAATTGTTTGACAAATCTTAATGCGGTTCACAGAATACATCTACTTACCAAGTTTCAATAGTGTAGTTCTCATAGTTTCGGCAAAAAGTGGCTGTGACATACGGACGGACAGACAGACAGACATGACGAACCTATAAGGGGTTCCGTTTTTACGTTTTACGGAACCCTAAAAACGCAGTTTTTGACGGTTCTTTGATATAACCAAGGATAAATACGAAAGGAGTAAAACTATGCTACCAAAAAAACGCAAAATGAATTTGACTAATTTTTGTTTACTTAATTCTAAATTTAATTTGTAACGTCCGGACTAGTGATACACTTTTTGTGTTTGTTCACTCAAGGCCGATTGAAACTTAACGAACATAGAGCTAGAGCTGGAACAAGAGCATTCTTTGTCGATCTTTTAGTATAAACGAAAGATCGTTCTTAGCGTTTTCCATATTATATATTCCATAGAATCTTTGCGAACGCAAACAAAACTACGAAAGAATGTTCTAAGTTTGTTTACACCAAATGAATTTGATACAGTGGGGATAGAATGAGGATTCGCTCGTCTGATGTAAATCGGCCTTCATATGTGGTACCTATTTGTTGAAACTTTTGTTCTATCTGTGTTCACTGTCCTTTTCGTTTGTTTTATCAGTGAAATTTGTACTCTTATTAGGCTTTAGTGCTTCTACTCATCACAATTTTGTGATTGTTTAATGCTGTTGGTTTTCCATTTAGAATAAAGTAAAATATAAATATATATAAAATCTCTATACTCAAACTAATATACATCATTTTATATGGCCCAAATTAATCGTATTTTATTTGTGGCACTTTCGTTCGCCCTATCGTATGAATGGGCTAAGCATTAGCCAGCCAGTTTAATTAAATGTTGTAGCAAACGACACGGATGAATGTCATGAAGAAGAAGCGGCATCGTTTCATGGTTGATGTTCCAAAGACACGACCAAAGAGGTTTGACTCTACTTTTGTGAAAAGAACGTCTAGACTGTGGAATGAGTTGCCTGAGTGGGTTTTTCCCGATGGATGGTGGTAATCTTGGTGTCTTCAAATCGAGAGTGAATCGGTTTCTTCTAGGTAAGCACGCTCCATCTTAGACCGCATCGTCGCTTAACATCAGGCGAGATGGTGGTCAAGTGTAAACCTATAAAAGATAATAAAAAAAATCAGGCCGCTAGTTAAACGGCTTTGATTAGTAAAGAGGCTATGCTAGTATTGCTGCAACACAAAATATATCAGCCGAAGGACGTCCACTGCTGGACGAAGGCCTCCCCCAAAGATGTCCACAAAGACCGCTCTTGCGTCGTCCGCATCCAACGATTTCCGGTGACCTTCACCAGATCGTCGGTCCATCTTGTGGGAGGCCTGCCAACGCTGCGTTTTCCGGTGCGGTGATGACATGGTGCGGTTTAATTGTAGGTATATATCGCCCATTTTTCAAAAGTCATTGCCACCCATTGTATAGTCTATGACTAGTTCAGCGAGCTTGTAGCTTACATTTTACTATACCAGCCGCAACTGGCGTAGTAAATTTATGTAGTCTTTTAGCTGACCCGTGTACACTTCGTTGGGCAGTAAACATTTTCATTTGTGATGAAGTTGTGATTATATTAGCATAAGTAAATAGCTGTATAAATTCGAAAATGTAATTCCTAACCAAAGAGGATATATTTGAGATCAACGTGGCCAGTACGACAAAAAACCAATTTCACGTGTAAGGACCTAACAATATATTCCCCTCGCAGACGGCACGTGCATCCCGGCGGCGCTAGTGTGCGACGGCGCGGCGGACTGCGCCGGCGCGGAGGACGAGGACGCGGCCGCGTGCGCGCGCGCACGGGGGCTGGGGGAGGGGGGCGCGGCGGGGTGCGGGCCGGGGGAGCCGTGCGGGAACAGTGAGTATCACAGTCTGCAGTACTAGCAGTGCATCCTCACTCGCTTAAGGTCGCGCGGTTTTAGCCTACCGCTAGACCGTTCCTTCCAGGAAACAAGTGACAGTCGGTTGTCGGACGCACGGCTGAGCGCTCGCGCAAAACGTTTCCCGCGCATATTGTTATTAGATACTAGCAGCGCCCTGCGGTGTTACCCGCGTAGTTCCCTTTGTTTTTAATAATATGTTATTGATAAAAAGTAGCCTATGTGTTCTTCCAGACTATAATCTATCTGTGTTCCAAATTTCAGCCCGATCCGTTCATACGTTAGGACGTGATTGAGCAACAAACATCCAAATATCCAAACATCCATACATTGACATTTATAATATTATAGTAGGATGTCGTAAACCCTCCGCGCTAGACAGGGACAGAGTTACGCGTTAGAAGAGAGAGTTGAAAATCGCGACAGATATTGAGCGCTAATGCGAGCTGAATTGAACTTTGTTGTGTCCCAGCAAGAGTCGCTATTTATATAATTGTTTTCGGTAAGTGAGGCTTCTGTACTAATATTTATTCTGTGGTACTAGCACAGTATATAGAAATACTACCAGTAGTTCATCGCCGTTGATCTTGGGGGAAACGCCGATAAATACACAGGTAGGGTTGTCACAAACACCAAATAAAATTAAAACATACGGAAGACGTCAGCCCTGAGCCGCACTCCTGCAACACTTACATTGTAATGTAGGCAATGCAGGAGCGCGCTTCCCGCGTCTCACCCCGCACGCCCCGTACGATTGCCCCGTCAAGACGGCTTCGTCGAACGACTGTATGATTTAATAGACTGTGGTAGTAGCATGCGGGGTTGCGGGGGTTAGACGGGGGGGGGGACTAGGCCTAGTTTTTTGAAGTGAATACTTCTTTTGGTGCGCCACAGACAAATTTTTCGTGGACTGTGAATTGAATTGTAGTGTCACGCTCGGGAATGATAAGAAATCTTGGGGTAAACTCGGGACTATGGCCATTGGCCTTCTAGTAATGCATCGGTATTGCTCATTGGCCATCTATTAATGCTAACGCATTTCTAGTTGGCCATGCTCATGGCCAACTAGAAATGCGCCCTCCGGTTGCAACAGCGTAGTTTCCAAAGTAAGCTATCAAATTCTGAGTTATATGTTTTCACTTCTATCGGCAGTCCCTATGACTACTAATTTTTTATTAAATCTAAAAACTCTACAGACTCCGGGGTCCGTGACCTGTGTTTTCTTTTTTTATATCTATCTTGGATAGCTAGAAGAAAAGAAACATTTTAAACCTTATAACTTTAGTGAGTCCGATTTTTCTAAATCGCCTCCTGCCGGCCCAAGGTGTGGTATTTCTCCTATGAATTCGTAAAGTTCCAACTAACTGAGTGACGAGTAGTGGTAGGACTCTTAGCAGAGTCCGCCTGGGGAAGTACCACACCTTTGCCAGTTATTCTACCGCCAAGCAGTAATGTGCAAACATTACTGTGTTCCGGTTTGAAGGGCAATGTTTCCAGAGAAATTACAGGGCTTAGAGATATAACAACTTAGATCTCTGGGTGACGAGCGCAGTGCGGTGCTAGGTAATGATTTTGGCTCTTCATGTTCCAATAGCTGCGTGTCACTGTGCTGTTATGTGGCAGGCATGTTGCTTACCATCAGGCACATGTCCAGCTCGTCTCGTCATTCTTTATTTTAAAAAAATATAAAAGCGCTAATTTTTTTTTATTATTCAATTTAACAACTCCACAGACTCCGTCCGAGTCCGTGACTTGGGTTCTTATTTTACATTTATTTATCTTGGATTGGGAGAAGAAGAGTACTCCCCCAGATTAGGGAACATTAAACCTAATTCTAGTGAGTCCGATTTTTCTATACCGCCTCCTCCCGGCCCAAGGTGCGGTATTAATCCTACCAACTCCTGAACTCCCTACTAACTGAGTGGACGAGGCTAATCCAATCCCAAGATAAATGATCGCCAAACATATGAGTAACATCCATCTCCTTTCAGAGTTGGACAGCGTGTGCAATCACACCACATGCTCCCAGATATGTCTGCCGAAACACAACAACCATACTTGCAAGTAAGTACACCACATAATTGGTATGATGTATGATTGATTCGGTCAAAGATAATTCTGTTCTAATTAGACCATCAGGTAGAGAGACGTACTTCTTAGCATTCCATGGATTCACCGTGCGGGTGCCGGGTCCATCGTGTGGCAGAGAGAGAAATATCGAATAGACCCCAAGACTTGTGACTCGGGTAGTAGGTTTAAAAGGGGCCCCTTATATTGACGTACGTCAACACTCACCTTCACTACTCGTATTTCTCTCCCTGCCCAGCCAAATCCGATATGATCCTACTAGTGCAGCTTTAGATACTCGTTCTAGTATAGAACTTACTGCACTTCTGGACAATCCAAGGTCTTTAAGCAGGTTATAGAGAGATTTTGCTGGTATACCTCTCGCTCCTACTTCTACAGCGTATAAATTAACTACATAGCCATTTTTTGTTAATTCATTTTGAAGGTCGTAATACTTATTTTGTTTCATCGCGTGGTCTTTAGGTATATTAGTTTCCCACGGTACGGTAAGTTCTACCAGGACTATGCGTTTCGTAGCCCTAGAAAAAAGGAAAATGTCCGGTCTGGATGACGAAACACCCACATCCTCTGGGATTTTGTAGTGCTTTTCATACGTGTCCATTAAAATAGTCCAATCAGGAGCTGAACCCAGGATTGAGTAAGGCTTGTTCTTGGAGTTTGAAGTTGAGCCCTCTTTTACAAAGTTAATTTGTCTTTTGTTTATCGTCAATCCCTTTTGAAAAATAAGGGACACGTATTTTTTCTTCTATCTAATGATTAAAAATAAAGTGGCCAAGTGCGAGTAGGACTCGCCCATGAAGGGTTCCGTTGCAGCAAGTAACATAATATACGTAGTACACATAGTTCTTGTAGTTCGTTGTTAACTTTGATCGAAGTTTTTATAATAGTGTATTTATGACGTACTGAATAAAACTACTCATCAGATCGAGTTCAAACCAATTTTCGTTGGTAGTTTGCATGGTAATGTACATCATATATTTTTTTTTAGTTTTTCATTCTCTTACTTTAGATGTTAGAGGGGGGGTGGACATTTTACCACTTTGGAAGTGTCTCTCGCGCAGATTATTCAGTGTAGACAAAAAATATAGTAGGAACCTCAACATCATTTTTGAAGACCTATCGATAGACACCCCACACGTGTAAGTTTGAAGAAAAAAAAATGTTGAGTTTCAGTTCTCAGTATGGGGGGCAACCCTAATTTCTCTTTTTTTATTTTTTTTCTAAAAATCTGAATGCGGTTCACAGAATACATCTACTTACCAAGTTTCAATAGTGTAGTTCTCATAGTTTCGGCAAAAAGTGGCTGTGACATATGGACGGACGGACAGACAGACATGACGAATCTATAAGGGTTCCGTTTATACGGTTTACGGAACCCTAAAAATCGTCAAAAATATAGATCATCAAACTTCCGGAGTTGGATGCTGTGACGTCTTCGTAAAAATCTTACAATGAAGTGACGTCTCGCGCAATTTCTGTATACTGTATGTTCATAATTTTTGAAGTGAAAACTTCTTTTGGCGCGCCTAGACAGATTTTTCGTGGGGTGTAAATTGGTTTCTACCGTCACGCTCGTATATGATAAGAAATCTTCGGGTAAACTCCGGACCATGGCTATTGGCCATCTAGAAATACGTCAGCCAATGGGAAATGCTGAAAGGGCGTGGACAGGCCATCATGGCATGGCCATCTAGAAACGCATCAGCCAATGAGAAATGCTGACACATTTCTAGATGACCATGCCATGATGACCAGGCCACGCCCTCCGGTTACACCCGTGTAGTTTCCGAAGTAAGCTATCAAATTCTGAGCTATAAGTTTTCACTTCTATCGGCAGTTCCTATGACTGCCATTTTTTTTATTTGTTTATGAATTAATACAAAAGATACGTGTTCAATATTGTTTAAAATGTAATTGGCGGAGTAATTCGTTTTTTTTAGTCATTACGTCAATCATATTAAAATAGAAAAATCACTTCATTGTTCGCTGTAGATGCAGTGGTTAGGAGTTTCGTGTGACGTCAGAATCTCCACTCCGGAAGTCAAATATGTGTCCCATAATCTTATATATAAAATTCTCGTGTCACAGTGTTTGTTTCCTTACTCCTCCGAAACGGCTTTACTGATTTAAACCAAATTTTATATGCATATTCAGTAGGTCTGAGAATCGGCTACTAGCTATTTTTCATACCCCTAAGTATTAGGGGTTGTTCACCCCAAATATATTTTTTTTAATTTTTGGTAAAAAAAAATGATTTTATTTTTTTATAATGTGGCGTTAAAAAATACATACAACCCTACATTTTTACCCTTTTATCACCAAGCCCTGTTTTTTTATAGCCATTTTAGTAATTTAATCATTTGACAGAGAACTCCTAAACGACGGGACCGATTTGAATGTTTTTTTTTTGTGTGTGTATTCGAAGATGGTTTAAATTCACAAATAAACTTGGTAGATGGCGCTGCAGACAGTGTGTAGGTTATGTCCGAGCGAAGCCGGAACGGGCCGCTAGTTTTTCTATAATTTACTTGACGGGCTTATTAATGCTTTCAGTCTTCGTGCCTATTAGAATTACTCGTAGAATTGCTTAGTTTTACGTGTACATTGTGGTTTCCAGGTGTGTACCCGGCTTCAGACAACGAACGCTTCCAGACGGCACCCTTACTTGCGAAGCTCTCGGTATGTACGAGTGCGGTACGACCTACTTATCTGTAGAATGTAACGATGGCGCCACGATCGAAAAGTGTTACTAGCTATTGAAAAATTTGATAACTTTTGTGTTCTTTGATGCTCCTCACTCAGTAGTTCCACTTTTGTTCGTTCTGCAAATAAGTTGTAGTCGTAATTTTTATGTTTAAAGAATTTAAAAAGAACAGTCGATTTAGTCGCTGTTTTAATTGCCAGACGCGTGCAAAAATGATTTACATACAAATATAAAGAAGTACTTGAAGCAAATTAATGTGACAACGTCTTATAATTCGATGAAGCCGGCTGCACGCACGAAAAAACATGACGTTATGCGGCGTTACCTCGCCGCATGACGTCATGCGGCGTTACCTCGCTCTGAGGCGTTCCATTTAAGGCTTGGATTTGAAGTTGTCACGTTCAACTATCGTCAGTAACTTTACAGACAACCGATTTTTTATAGGGATTTATGACTAAACAAAAAAAAGATTTTTAAAACAACAAATCATTTTGGTACGACTTGCTACCTGGCAGTTGATCTAAATATAAAATTGTTGGTGTAATATTTGATGTCGTATAATCCAGGTGAGAAGCCGATGTTGGTGTTGGCGGCGGGCGGCGTGCTCCGGTTCTGGGACGTGCAGAAGCACGAGCGCGCTGTCGAGCACGAGCACGAAACTATGGACGAGCACGAAACTATGGGGAAAGACAGGTGAGTACTTGAAGAAAGACTAAAATTTTGCAAGTGTTAAAAATTAGTGTTTAACTTTTTTATCATAATACTAGCTGAACCGTGCGCGCGTTGCTACACCATCTATCGAAAAGTGGTCGTACCAATTCAAATTTTGAACAAATTCCGTTACCTTAGGTTCTAATGACGCAACCTTTAAAAGATAGACACATGCTGTCACGCGACGAAAGCTCTCAAAAAGCAATATTTTTTCCCGTTTTTGTTACATTTTTCATTCATGCTCCGCTTCTGTTGATAGTAGCGTAATGTTAAATAGTCTATAACCTTCCTCGATAAATGGATTATCCAACACAGAAACAATGTTTCAATTCGGACCAGTAGTTCCCGAGATCCTAGCGATCAAACAAACTCTTCAGCTTTATTGTATTAGTATTGATTTGCTTCCGTGTTCCGAATTTCGCCCTTCCAACAGGAACAAACGTATGACTGCTTGACAATAAAATAACTGGCAAAGGTGAATTACTTCCTCCGGTCAGTGCGTCATCACTCGCTCTAGGTCGCGTGGTTTTAGCCTACAGCTAGACCGTGCCTCCCAGGGAACAAGTGCCAGTCGGTTGTCGGACGCACGGCTGAGCGCTCGCGCGACACGTTTCCCGCGCATATTGTTATTAGATATGTCGACAACCCTCCGCGCCAGACAGGGACAGAGTTACGCGTTAGAAGAGAACGCAAATGTTAAGTTGAAAATCGCGACAGGTATTGAGCGCTAATGCGAGCTGAATTGAACTTTGTTGTGTCACAGCAAGAGTCACTATTTAAATAATT
Source organism: Ectropis crepuscularia (assembly GCA_963693475.1). Taxonomy (NCBI): domain Eukaryota; kingdom Metazoa; phylum Arthropoda; class Insecta; order Lepidoptera; family Geometridae; genus Ectropis; species Ectropis crepuscularia. Next base: position 5,168,630 of record OY856368.1, on the reverse strand, counting down.
GTTTTCGCTAAGTGAGTGTTCTGTACTTGTACTAATATTTATTCTGTGCCCCGGTGGCGAAGAGTGGTGGTGGAGAAGGAACAATTAAAAAAAAAACATTACATAGTTAAAATGTGCTTTGATCTGTCACTGTGCAAGGCATCAGATGCCTCTCTATAAAGGCTGCTTTAGGTCGATCCTAAGTCGACCAAAAAAAGAGTTTTCTGGTGCGAAAGTACTTCAAGTCTGAACAATAGGGTACAATCCTCAAAAAAACTAAGTAGCCCGTTAGTTAGATTGCCAAAAAATATTGTACACGTATTTTTTCTTTTGTTTCACAAACAAAAAATGGACGAAGATACAGCGCTTCGAAGTTTCGTGTGACGTCACTTGTGAGGACGATTTTTACTCACGAGTGACGTCGCGACCCCCCACTCTCGAAGTTTAATGGTCTATATCTTTGACGATTTTTAATATTATGAAAAATCAAAAAATACGTGTCCAATATTTTTCCATGATCTAACTGACGGACTAATTCGGATGGTGTATTTTTGACCCAGTCCGGTACCCTATTGCTTTTGTTATATAAAGCACAGATTCGCTCTTGTATGGAGTACTGTTCGCACCTTTGGGATGGATCGGCTAAGTATCAGCTTGAGGCTTTGGAATCGATCGAGAGACGTGCCAAAAGGCTCATAGGCAACTACACTCTTGTGCGAAAAAGACTGCAAAGTCTTGAACATTACGAAAAATTGCTTGCTTATCGGATACATTTCGGAGAGTGTACAACTGATCTGCTAGATCTGTCGCATGATGTGTTGCGTAATTTATACCTATATTGTAAGGTTTTATTTTGCTACCCCCAGGGTGGAGATAACGAGCGTGACGGGCGCGCTGATGAACGGGACGTGGTGGGTGTGGTGGGGGGACGCGGCCGGCCGCGTGTCGCGACGGAACGTGACGTCACTACTGCGGGCTCGCGCTGTCTCGCTCACTCCCAGCGAGGACGACGTCATCGTACGTACACTATATACTCAGACCAACTATTATTATAGACTACAGGCCCGTGAACAAAATTTATATTCTCGAAAAATTAAAACAAAAAAAAAACCGATAAATCTCTTTCTGTAAATTCTCTTGAAACACTACCCTTCAAGACGGAATACAGTAATATTAGCACATCACTCCTTATCGGTAGAATAACTGGCAAAGATGTGGTACTGCCCTCTACTCGGCAAACTTTACAAAGAGTCCTACCACACTACATTGAATACTATACAGCGTGGCGCTTCGGTCCCGACATTAAATTAATACACAGGTAGGGTTCCTGGCCAGTAATCATACAAAAGGTATAAACACAATATATTCGCATATTTAAAAAAGAAAAATCTAACAAACTAAATAATTGTATCAGGCAATTGAATCCATCCTGTGCTCAGATTCTTTCAACAACGTCAGTTGTGTGCGTGAGTTGCATTCGGTTTCCGTAGAACTGCAACGTCGCAAAAATTATCCTGTGTACAAGATTCATTCAAATACGTTAGTTGTGTGCGTGACTTATGTCACAGAATAAATATTAGTACAAGCTTACGTGTAAGTAATGCAACGTCGCGCGAGAGGGGTAGGTACTTTACAAAAGCGCGCCGGTCGAGACGGCGCACGTACTCGCAAATGCACGCCGGCGCCGGTCGAGAGGAGTAGGTTACTTACAAATGCGCGATCATTTAGAACGGGGAAGAGAATAGGTATGTACCTACATCACGCCAAAAGCATCAATACTTGGTTTATATCGATGTTCAATACTTATTCATCATTAATAAACCGAATACCTACCAAATAATAAAGATAAGAGATAAACAAAAAGTAAATTGGTAAATGCGTAGGTACCTAGGGAGGTAGGTGTCTATTGTAACTTTGGCGAAACATAACACTAAATAATTGATTTGAATTGAAGTAATTCAAAGCAATGATTTATTAAATTATTTAGGTGCGTGTAGTCAGAATCAAGGACACTTCGCATAAACATCTCACCAAATGTTCCCACTGCTGGGACTCAGGGCCTTCTCTCGCAAGAAGAGAGTAAAAGCCATAATCCACCACCCTGGCAAAGTGCAAGTTGGTGAATGGCACTTTGCCAAATTTACGGCTTACGGCTGGTCTAGTCGGGAGAACGGCGCGGCGCCTGCCGATCCGGAGAGCCCGGGTTCGAATCCCACATGCACCACTGTTTTTTCGAAGTCATGCGCGTAATGCCGCTAACTTAAAACGGTGAAGGAAAACATCAACAACGTGAGGAAACCGACATGTAAGTACCTAGAATCTTTCAAAGTCATGTGTCATCCACCAACCCGCACTGAGCCAGATGGTGCCAGTGGTGGATTATGGCCTTAACTCCCTCCTTGCGAGAGAAGGCCCCAATTCCCAGCAGTGGGAACATTTAGTGGACTTTTGATGATTATGATGACTTCTTGTTCGACGTTCTCCGTTACATCAAGGCCACTTAATACTCGTACTAACACAAAACATTACCTAGCGTGAAAGCTGCTGAACTAGGTAGTAGGTACCTACAATTTTTTTTTAAATTAAAATAAAAACATCTTCCCACGAATCGATTTCAATTTCGTAAACAATTTAACCAATAAACTCAATTCAAATTCAATGATCTCTTTCAAATGAAAGATATTGTTTTAAGTCAAATTACCTATCGCATAATAGCTAAACTAAGTATAGCGTAATAAAGATTCTAGGTAGGTAGGTACTTACATCTTTTCGACTCGAAGCCGTGGTAACTACTTCTCATCTGTGTCGCAGCGATGAGGAACGGCAACGCCTCGTTTCGCGAGTAGCTAAGCGCGCCTCGCTTTTGTCAAGCGGCGCGGCGCGGCGGCTTACTTTGAAATTGTAGGCACAAAACTAACAGAGCCACACTGTTATGGTCCACATTTTTAATGCTCAATGTGACCACCAACCACCACTATCGCGAACACAAACTCTTAAACGGCGTACAATGTTTGAACGAACGCAGATATCTGTAAATGCTCTGGGAAACTCGCACTTTGTCGACGACTTGCTTTGGGACGATCTTCAAAATATTGTAAGACATTTTCGTCTAACTTCCTCAAGTTTGAATTTCTCGTGACTTTGGCCGATATGTGCGTCGAGACCTAGGAGCTACTAAAAGGAAGTACAATCGTTCGCGGATGTGTAGGGCACCGCCTTGTATTCTACGATCTTTGCTTGTATTCCAATATCTTTCGCGATAGGTATATCGTTATTGCAAGGGAACCTATTTCATAGGTTTCTGCGTAAACTAAAATCATATCTGCATACTATTCGACATCACCAATTAAATGACTCACACAACAAAACCACAACACAAAAGTAGATATTTACAGTTAAAGTTTTAGCGCGAGAGATGTGTCAAGGTCAACGAGTGAACTAGTACTGGTCTACTGGTGTACTGGTAGAGAGAGAAGGACAAGAAATTAGAAGAGCACATTTTTTCTGCAGTGCATTACTTCGCACACAAACGAGTGTGTTGTGTCTTATCTCTTTCTTTGGATTTGCCTTTCGCTTTAATTTTTATTGATGAAACATATGGATCTGTGGCCTGCGAGCTAATGACTTCTGACTTACATTTTTAGATACAGGTTGCTCTAATTTGGAATTTTTGAAAATTGCAAATAACTCAGTCAATAAAAACGATACAAGAAATTTAATTTTACAGAATGTTTAAAAATATGGTATGTGATATGTGGTTAAATTTAATGTCGGCGCCAAAGCGCCACGCTGTATATTTAGAGTATTTTACAAGTCATTAAAAAGATTTAACAAATGCACGTATCTTCAGATATCTGGCGAAGGCGAAGTACGCGGAGTCACCGTGGATTGGCTATCGAGTCGCCTGTACTGGACGGCAGTCGACTCGACGGGCGGTAGTGTGCACGCAGCAGATATAGCTGGTCGTAGTCGCGTGACTTTGTACAAACGAGTCGATTCCGAGCCAGACGACATCGCGATACACAACGCGACGCGAACGCTAATATGGACGGAAAGAGGCGCAGCACCGGCGATTTATACATCTGGGTTAGATGGAGGAAATGTAAAGAAGATTGTATATAAACGTTTGAGACGCGCCACTGCGTTAGCGGTGTACGCGCCCGCGTCGCGACTGTACTTCGTGGACGCGACGCGAGGCGTCATGGAGACGACGCGGCTCGACGGATCGTCGCGGTACACGATAGCGACGTTCGCGTTGGAACACAACAATACTGCGGCGGGGACGCAGAACTCCGTGCACGAAGACGCGACTCACGACGCGGCTGTTACCACTAGTGCGTATTCCGTTTTATTTACGAATTTACAGGTTTTCTCTGTATAAAAGTGTATAAGGTACTTTATATGGACGAAACGTTGCTCTGACGATGTATACAACTGGGTTAGATGAAGGTAGTATTAAGAAGATTGTGTGTAGACGTTTGAGACGCGCCACTGCGGGCACAGTGAGCACTAAATGCATGTGGAAGTATTTAAGGTACTTTGGTATAGACGGAACGCGGCGCCGACGATAAATACAGCTGGGTTAAATGAGGGTAGTTTAAAAAAATGTGTATAAACGGTTGAGACGCGCCACTGTCGCAGAATACATAAAAACACTAAATGAATGTGGTAGTATAAAAGGTACTTTGATATGAACAGAACGCGGCGTTGCACCGACGTTAAATACAGTTGGGTTAAATGAGGGTAGTTTTAAGAAGATAGTGTATAAACGTTTGAGACGCGCCACTGCGGTCGCAGAATACACTAAATCCATGTGGAAGTTAGTATGTAAGATACTTTGATTTGAACGGAACCGCAAACGATAAATATAGCTGGGTTAAATGAGGGTAGTTTTAAGAAAATAGTATATAAACGTTTGAGACGCGCGACGGCGTTAGCGGTGTACGCGCCCGCGTCGCGACTGTACTTCGTGGACGCGACGCGAGGCGTCATAGAGACGACGCGGCTCGACGGATCGTCGCGGTACACGATAGCGACGTTCGCGTTGGAACACAACAATACTGCGGCGGGGACGCAGAACTCCGTGCACGAAGACGCGACCCACGACGCGGCTGTTACTACTGGTGAGTGTTCTGTTTTATTTACGAATTTACAGCTTTTTACCATATGGAAGCATACAAGGTACTGGATACGAAACGCGATGAATATAGCTGGGTTATTTGAAGGTAGTACTAAGAAGATTGTGTATAGACGTTTGAGACGCGCCACTGCGGTCACAGTGAGCACTAAATGCATGTGGAAGTGTTTAAGGTACTTTGGTATAGGCGGAACGCGGCGCCGTTGATAAATACAGCTGGGTTAGATGGGGGTAGTTTTGAAAAGATAGTCTATAAACGGTTGAGATGCGCCACTGTGGTCGCAGAATACCTACACTAAAAACAGCTTTACACTAAATGCATGTGGGAGTATATAAACTACTTTGCTACGAACGCGGCGTTGCGCCGGCCATATAAACAGCTGGGTTAGATGAAGGTAGTAACATAACAATACTGCGGCGGAGACGCAGAACTCTGTACACGAAGACGTGACCCACGACGCGGCTGTTAATACTGGTGCGTATTCTGTCTAATTTAAAAAAAACATATGTTTGGCATATTCAAAAAGTTGGGATCAGTTATTTACAACGACCATAAATTAATTTACTACACAGTTTTTACTTACAGGTACTTATTTTAATAATAATAGGGATGTTAACACCAATCATAAATTAAAGTTTAGTGTAATTTTATAGGTTTGCATTAACAGCATATCGAAAGTGACATTTGTATAATTTAATATTACTACTTAGTACATTTATTATAAACTAGCTGAACCCGCTACTTCGTTCGCGTACGTTGATCTTGCGACCTTATTAGTGCATTCGTAGTACTTACGTAAAAATGTTTGGATGGGTGGTCATTACACAAACCGAGTGATTTGTTTTTCCACACAAAAATATATTTATTCAAGTTTAGCAACTTCATATTTTATATTTTAAGCAACATCAAACACACTCGTAGTAAGGTTGTGGAGTATCGAACATAGCCGCAGTGTTAAGTTTGTAGGATTTTTATAGGATACATAACGAAGACTCTGTAGCTGATGTGCGTGATCTGATACTTACCCACTTGTACATTTTTACAGGATGATATCCTAAGTAGTAGATGATAGACTTATTAGCCGATGTAATATTTAAGACTCTAAACCATGTGTGTTTCAAATGTCAATCTAATTGGTAATGTCATTCTGTCGTTAATATTTTTTTCGTTAGGGCCCATGCTTTTTCCGAGATGATAGGTAGTATATGAGACTATATAAACTATCTGTGTTTCAAATTTTAACCAAATCAAACCTTTACATAATATATCCATAATAATACTTAGTAAGATAACATTTTATTCAATTTTAGAAAAACAACGTTCTGCTTTGGTTCTGCTTCTGCACCGAAGCTTGTTGAACACTAAATTTAGTACAGTATTTGGATTGAAATAATATCCGAAAAAACAAAAACCGACTTTTATCATTTCACGTCAACTTACTAATTTCTAGTCAAGTAAATAGTTCACTCGACTAATTTAAGAAGCTATGACTACGTCGTCCAGATAAATAGATACTGGTGAACAATTCACACACAAAACTTTGGCTTTTTCCACCGCCAATGTCCCAGCCCTACTCAAACCGGAGTGGTCTTACGCGTGACGATGGCAAAAGATCTGACGGCATGAGTTTTTTGCCTTGGAAGTTGAGTCGGCCCCTAGTGTGGGACGCAGCTTATGTCGATACTCTAGCACCATCACTTCTTCGAGAGACACATGGTAAGGCCAGTGCAGCGGCTAATTCAGCTGAGCGTCTCAAACGGCGGAAATATGCAACCCTCGGTAGTGGTTTTATATTTAAGCCTTTTGGGGTTGAGAGTTGAGACATCGTGCCTGTGAAGGCCGGGAGCTGACTTCATCTTCAAAAGCCTTTCCGAGAGCTTGAACGACGCAACGCGTGACCAAAATGCTAGCGTTTATTTGGTCCAACACATATACATCGCTATTCAGCATGGTACTGCCGCCAGCATGCTGGGCACGCTTCCGACTGGTAGTGGGCCTGAACATCTTGTCATCCAGTTTTTGTTAATATTCAAAAAACCGCCTCCCTGTTTTCCATATAATATATGTACATGGTAAAAACGGGACCCTATTACTGAGACTTCGCTGTTCGTCCGTTCGTCTGTCACCAGACTGTATCTGAAGAACGGTGGTAGCTAGAGAGTTGTAATTTTCACAGATGATGTATTCATATTGTTGCTGTAACAACAAATACTACATTACACATTTTCTAATAAATATCAGATTGTGTTTCGTACCATGAGCTGCCATTTTGTGGAAAAACATAAGACAGGTACTGTCATATTATTACCTGACGATAGATGACGGATGACGGATTTGAGTACTGTGTGCCTACCAGGACGTCTACTCTGTTTCTACGAAAACGAAATTTCGAAAAAAAACTCGCGACTTTCCTTCTCTCGTTCTACTTCGTTTCGTCCGATACAACATTGTTTGACGTTTAAATGTTCTAAGAATACTGTAATTAGAGTAGGCTTAGAACATTTAAACGGACAAAACCACGGATCGAAGTAGAATCGGAGTTGGAAAATCGCGAGTTTATTTCGAAATTACGATTTCGTTGAATTAGAGTAGACGTCCTGGGAAGAGCTTCGAATTCGACTCCGATAAGTCGGAACCTCCGATTACTATTAGACCTTCGTTTCCGATTTCGGCTCCGAAACTTTTAAAACGGAGGTTATAATCGGAGGTGAGGTGTATAAATATTGCAGATAATCCTTTATTGTGGTGGATAGTAAATTAAAATACAAAATCCCAACTTCCTAAATCAATTGCTCGTCACTGTTAATCGTGTCCACGTGTTTGGCAAAAAAAAAACCCAATAAAAATGTATCTCCTGCCACCACTTCTAATCCTGCCTATGCCTCCGACTTCGGTTCCGACTCCGATAAATAAAATTTTAAAACTCCGATTCCGCCTTCGAATCCGATAAAATGACCTCCGTTACATCCCAGCAGGTCTACTACGAAAACAAACTCCGAATGATCGCATCCGATCGACAGCTGAATCGGATTGTAGCCTACCACGAAAAACATTCGGATCGATACATTTTGGGTCGAAAGTTATAGACTTAGGTCGGATGAGGGTCGGATCGAACGAAACGGCCGATCTGATCAACCGACCGATTGTCTTTCGTGGTCGGAAACTTCATAAGTTCGGCCGATATATCGTTTATCGGACTTCGTAGTAGACCTGCTGTTGTTTACATTGTCACAGAATACTTAGAAGTTAGTATGTACCGAACTTATTAATTCCGTTATTATTTAATTTCTATGTTATTTCCGAACCACACGACCAATAATGCTAAAATTTTAATGAGACTATATTAAAAATGTGTTCTTTCTAACAAAATAAGAATTAATGAAATTGAACAACGCAAACATGAGTTACAATCAAAAACACATTCTGACTTAAACCCCTTTCTGCAAGAAAACCGTGCAGAATTTGGGGATTAAAAGTAGACAGCTACCATCTACTTAGTATGATCTTAAATCATGTGAGGTTTCATTTGAATTGAATCAGTAGTTTCGGCGTGATGTGAGTTCCCTATACACACAGACAGACAGACAGACATGAAAGAAAAAAAATGCAGTTTCGCCATCAGTATCGACTATGGAGTGCCCCCAAAATTTTTTTTTCAAAATATCTTCAATGTACAGAATTCGACCCGCTACAGTTTTATTATAAGTATAGATGGGTTTAAATGCTATTATGTCACGTGACTGCAAACACCAATAAATGGTTTATTTCGTCACTACCCGCAAAACAAGCTGTCGAAGACTGACTAGAATGTTTACTTCTCTACATTTTTATTATAGCTTGTGATCTTAGCGACGACAATTTTTATTGTTTGTATTAAAGTAAAAATAAGAAAACACAATACAATACAAAACACTTTATTGGCACCATAAACAAAGTTGACAACAAGTAACACATATAACAAAACAAAATGGGCACAAAAGGCGATCTTATCGCTAATAGCGATATCTTCCAGATAACCTATAAACACAAGCTGGACAAACAGTAGGCTTGGACCTGTAGTAGGTAGGACTCTTAGCAGAGTTCGCCTGGGGAAGTAGCACACCTTTGCCAATTATTCTACCGCCAAGCAGTAATGTGCAAACATTGCTGTGTTCCGGTTTGAAGGGCAATGTTTCCAGAGAAATTACAGGGCTTAGAGATATAACAACTTAGATCTCTGGGTGACGAGCGCAGTGCAGTGCTAGGTAATGATTTGGACTCTTCGTGCTCCAATAGCTGCGTGTCACTGTGCTGTTATGTGGCAGCATGTTGCTTACCATCAGGCACATGTCCTGCTCGTCTCGTCACTCTTTATTTAAAAAAAAAAAGTTATAAATCGCGACCAATGTTTTGCGGTTAGTGACATCATGTCAGTCATTTAGTGTTTTGGTGGGAAATTTCAAAATTACTTTATTATTTTATATTTACTTATCGAAAACACCAATATTTTTTAATATTTTTTGGGGTAAAAAAGCGCCAATCTTTAAAATAAAAGCAACTCCGAAAATTTTCTATATCCCTATTGTTCCACCACCATTATTGACACACACAAACGTAACCTGATTGGATTTTAGCGAATGTAGTACGCTGCTCTGGCACCTCACTACGTTTTAAAACTTTTGCAGTATCCGTTTCGCCAAAATAAACATGGCGTTTTATTTTACTCCCAACAAAAGTTGACTACACCCGTAACGATTTACTAGTATTTTTAATGCACACAAATTATCATCAACTGACCTTGACTGCGATCGGCACGTAACTAAAGAAAGGCAAGCGCAATTTATGTGTAAAAAAAAGAGAATTGTAATGACAAAGATCACGGATCCCGGAGTCTGTGGAGTGGATAATTTAAATAAAAAAAAATTGAAAACTGATGCGTAAATGATGTCAGTGATCATAAATTGCATAATTTCTGTTTTTTTTTCATCAGATTTTCGATTGTTTTTTTTAAAATGGTGCTCGTTTCCGCAGTGCTCTCGCGCGCGTGCGTCCGCATGTCCGCGTGGGAGGAGTGGGTGTGGTGCGGCGCGGGGCGCGGGGTGTCGCGCGTGCCGCGCCGCGCCCCGCCCGCGCGCGCGCCCCGCCCCCGCGCCGCGCCCGCGCCGCTCTCCGCGCTCGCGCTGCTACACTCTGCTGCCTCCACCGCACTACCCGCAGGTAACTAACGTATACTACACTCTGCTGCCTCCACCGCACTACCCGCAGGTAACTAACGTATACTACACTCTGCTGCCTCCACCGCACTACCCGCAGGTAACTAACGTATACTACACTCTGCTGCCTCCACCGCACTACCCGCAGGTAACTAACGTATACTACACTCTGCTGCCTCCACCGCACTACCCGCAGGTAACTAACGTATACTACACTCTGCTGCCTCCACCGCACTACCCGCAGGTAACTAACGTATACTACACTCTGCTGCCTCCACCGCACTACCCGCAGGTAACTAACGTATACTACACTCTGCTGCCTCCACCGCACTACCCGCAGGTAACTAACGTATACTACACTCTGCCGCCTCCACCGCACTACCCGCAGGTAACTAACGTATACTACACTCTGCCGCCTCCACCGCACTACCCGCAGGTAACTAACGTATACTACACTCTGCCGCCTCCACCGCACTACCCGCAGGTAACTAACGTATACTACACTCTGCTGCCTCCACCGCACTACCCGCAGGTAACTAACGTATACTACACTCTGCTGCCTCCACCGCACTACCCGCAGGTAACTAACGTATACTACACTCTGCTGCCTCCACCGCACTACCCGCAGGTAACTAACGTATACTACACTCTGCTGCCTCCACCGCACTACCCGCAGGTAACTAACGTATACTACACTCTGCTGCCTCCACCGCACTACCCGCAGGTAACTAACGTATACTACACTCTGCTGCCTCCACCGCACTACCCGCAGGTAACTAACGTATACTACACTCTGCTGCCTCCACCGCACTACCCGCAGGTAACTAACGTATACTACACTCTGCTGCCTCCACCACACTACCCGCAGGTAACTAACGTATACTACACTCTGCTGCCTCCACCACACTACCCGCAGGTAACTAACGTATACTACACTCTGCTGCCTCCACCGCACTACCCGCAGGTAACTAACGTATACTACACTCTGCTGCCTCCACCGCACTACCCGCAGGTAACTAACGTATACTACACTCTGCTGCCTCCACCGCACTACCCGCAGGTAACTAACGTATACTACACTCTGCTGCCTCCACCGCACTACCCGCAGGTAACTAACGTATACTACACTCTGCTGCCTCCACCGCACTACCCGCAGGTAACTAACGTATACTACACTCTGCTGCCTCCACCACACTACCCGCAGGTGACTAACGTATACTACACTCTGCTGCCTCCACCGCACTACCCGCAGGTAACTAACGTATACTACACTCTGCTGCCTCCACCGCACTACCCGCAGGTAACTAACGTATACTACACTCTGCTGCCTCCACCGCACTACTCGCAGGTAACTAACGTATACTACACTCTACTGCTTCCACCACACTACCCGCAGGTAACTAACGTATACTACACTCTGCTGCCTCCACCGCACTACCCGCAGGTAACTAACGTATACTACACTCTGCTGCCTCTACCACACTACCCGCAGGTAACTAACGTATACTACACTCTGCTGCCTCCACCGCACTACCCGCAGGTAACTAACGTATACTACACTCTGCTGCCTCCACCGCACTACCCGCAGGTAACTAACGTATACTACACTCTGCTGCCTCCACCGCACTACCCGCAGGTAACTAACGTATACTACACTCTGCTGCCTCCACCGCACTACCCGCAGGTAACTAACGTATACTACACTCTGCTGCCTCCACCGCACTACCCGCAGGTAACTAACGTATACTACACTCTGCTGCCTCCACCGCACTACCCGCAGGTAACTAACGTATACTACACTCTGCTGCCTCCACCGCACTACCCGCAGGTAACTAACGTATACTACACTCTGCTGCCTCCACCGCACTACCCGCAGGTAACTAACGTATACTACACTCTGCTGCCTCCACCGCACTACCCGCAGGTAACTAACGTATACTACACTCTGCTGCCTCCACCGCACTACCCGCAGGTAACTAACGTATACTACACTCTGCTGCCTCCACCGCACTACCCGCAGGTAACTAACGTATACTACACTCTGCTGCCTCCACCGCACTACCCGCAGGTAACTAACGTATACTACACTCTGCTGCCTCCACCGCACTACCCGCAGGTAACTAACGTATACTACACTCTGCTGCCTCCACCGCACTACCCGCAGGTAACTAACGTATACTACACTCTGCTGCCTCCACCGCACTACCCGCAGGTAACTAACGTATACTACACTCTGCTGCCTCCACCGCACTACCCGCAGGTAACTAACGTATACTACACTCTGCTGCCTCCACCGCACTACCCGCAGGTAAATAACGTATACTACACTCTGCTGCCTCCACCGCACTACCCGCAGGTAACTAACGTATACTACACTCTGCTGCCTCCACCACACTACCCGCAGGTGACTAACGTATACTACACTCTGCTGCCTCCACCGCACTACCCGCAGGTAACTAACGTATACTACACTCTGCTGCCTCCACCGCACTACCCGCAGGTAACTAACGTATACTACACTCTGCTGCCTCCACCACACTACCCGCAGGTGACTAACGTATACTACACTCTGCTGCCTCCACCGCACTACCCGCAGGTAACTAACGTATACTACACTCTGCTGCCTCCACCGCACTACCCGCAGGTAACTAACGTATACTACACTCTGCTGCCTCCACCGCACTACCCGCAGGTAACTAACGTATACTACACTCTGCTGCCTCCACCGCACTACCCGCAGGTAACTAACGTATACTACACTCTGCTGCCTCCACCGCACTACCCGCAGGTAACTAACGTATACTACACTCTGCTGCCTCCACCGCACTACCCGCAGGTAACTAACGTATACTACACTCTGCTGCCTCCACCGCACTACCCGCAGGTAACTAACGTATACTACACTCTGCTGCCTCCACCGCACTACCCGCAGGTAACTAACGTATACTACACTCTGCTGCCTCCACCGCACTACCCGCAGGTAACTAACGTATACTACACTCTGCTGCCTCCACCGCACTACCCGCAGGTAACTAACGTATACTACACTCTGCCGCCTCCACCGCACTACCCGCAGGTAACTAACGTATACTACACTCTGCCGCCTCCACCGCACTACCCGCAGGTAACTAACGTATACTACACTCTGCCGCCTCCACCGCACTACCCGCAGGTAACTAACGTATACTACACTCTGCTGCCTCCACCGCACTACCCGCAGGTAACTAACGTATACTACACTCTGCTGCCTCCACCGCACTACCCGCAGGTAACTAACGTATACTACACTCTGCTGCCTCCACCGCACTACCCGCAGGTAACTAACGTATACTACACTCTGCTGCCTCCACCGCACTACCCGCAGGTAACTAACGTATACTACACTCTGCTGCCTCCACCGCACTACCCGCAGGTAACTAACGTATACTACACTCTGCTGCCTCCACCGCACTACCCGCAGGTAACTAACGTATACTACACTCTGCTGCCTCCACCGCACTACCCGCAGGTAACTAACGTATACTACACTCTGCTGCCTCCACCACACTACCCGCAGGTAACTAACGTATACTACACTCTGCTGCCTCCACCACACTACCCGCAGGTAACTAACGTATACTACACTCTGCTGCCTCCACCGCACTACCCGCAGGTAACTAACGTATACTACACTCTGCTGCCTCCACCGCACTACCCGCAGGTAACTAACGTATACTACACTCTGCTGCCTCCACCGCACTACCCGCAGGTAACTAACGTATACTACACTCTGCTGCCTCCACCGCACTACCCGCAGGTAACTAACGTATACTACACTCTGCTGCCTCCACCGCACTACCCGCAGGTAACTAACGTATACTACACTCTGCTGCCTCCACCACACTACCCGCAGGTGACTAACGTATACTACACTCTGCTGCCTCCACCGCACTACCCGCAGGTAACTAACGTATACTACACTCTGCTGCCTCCACCGCACTACCCGCAGGTAACTAACGTATACTACACTCTGCTGCCTCCACCGCACTACTCGCAGGTAACTAACGTATACTACACTCTACTGCTTCCACCACACTACCCGCAGGTAACTAACGTATACTACACTCTGCTGCCTCCACCGCACTACCCGCAGGTAACTAACGTATACTACACTCTGCTGCCTCTACCACACTACCCGCAGGTAACTAACGTATACTACACTCTGCTGCCTCCACCGCACTACCCGCAGGTAACTAACGTATACTACACTCTGCTGCCTCCACCGCACTACCCGCAGGTAACTAACGTATACTACACTCTGCTGCCTCCACCGCACTACCCGCAGGTAACTAACGTATACTACACTCTGCTGCCTCCACCGCACTACCCGCAGGTAACTAACGTATACTACACTCTGCTGCCTCCACCGCACTACCCGCAGGTAACTAACGTATACTACACTCTGCTGCCTCCACCGCACTACCCGCAGGTAACTAACGTATACTACACTCTGCTGCCTCCACCGCACTACCCGCAGGTAACTAACGTATACTACACTCTGCTGCCTCCACCGCACTACCCGCAGGTAACTAACGTATACTACACTCTGCTGCCTCCACCGCACTACCCGCAGGTAACTAACGTATACTACACTCTGCTGCCTCCACCGCACTACCCGCAGGTAACTAACGTATACTACACTCTGCTGCCTCCACCGCACTACCCGCAGGTAACTAACGTATACTACACTCTGCTGCCTCCACCGCACTACCCGCAGGTAACTAACGTATACTACACTCTGCTGCCTCCACCGCACTACCCGCAGGTAACTAACGTATACTACACTCTGCTGCCTCCACCGCACTACCCGCAGGTAACTAACGTATACTACACTCTGCTGCCTCCACCGCACTACCCGCAGGTAACTAACGTATACTACACTCTGCTGCCTCCACCGCACTACCCGCAGGTAACTAACGTATACTACACTCTGCTGCCTCCACCGCACTACCCGCAGGTAAATAACGTATACTACACTCTGCTGCCTCCACCGCACTACCCGCAGGTAACTAACGTATACTACACTCTGCTGCCTCCACCACACTACCCGCAGGTGACTAACGTATACTACACTCTGCTGCCTCCACCGCACTACCCGCAGGTAACTAACGTATACTACACTCTGCTGCCTCCACCGCACTACCCGCAGGTAACTAACGTATACTACACTCTGCTGCCTCCACCACACTACCCGCAGGTGACTAACGTATACTACACTCTGCTGCCTCCACCGCACTACCCGCAGGTAACTAACGTATACTACACTCTGCTGCCTCCACCGCACTACCCGCAGGTAACTAACGTATACTACACTCTGCTGCCTCCACCGCACTACCCGCAGGTAACTAACGTATACTACACTCTGCTGCCTCCACCGCACTACCCGCAGGTAACTAACGTATACTACACTCTGCTGCCTCCACCGCACTACCCGCAGGTAACTAACGTATACTACACTCTGCTGCCTCCACCGCACTACCCGCAGGTAACTAACGTATACTACACTCTGCTGCCTCCACCGCACTACCCGCAGGTAACTAACGTATACTACACTCTGCTGCCTCCACCGCACTACCCGCAGGTAACTAACGTATACTACACTCTGCTGCCTCCACCGCACTACCCGCAGGTAACTAACGTATACTACACTCTGCTGCCTCCACCGCACTACCCGCAGGTAACTAACGTATACTACACTCTGCTGCCTCCACCGCACTACCCGCAGGTAACTAACGTATACTACACTCTGCTGCCTCCACCGCACTACCCGCAGGTAACTAACGTATACTACACTCTGCTGCCTCCACCGCACTACCCGCAGGTAACTAACGTATACTACACTCTGCTGCCTCCACCGCACTACCCGCAGGTAACTAACGTATACTACACTCTGCTGCCTCCACCACACTACCCGCAGGTAACTAACGTATACTACACTCTGCTGCCTCCACCACACTACCCGCAGGTAACTAACGTATACTACACTCTGCTGCCTCCACCGCACTTCCCGCAGGTAACTAACGTATACTACACTCTGCTGCCTCCACCGCACTACCCGCAGGTAACTAACGTATACTACACTCTGCTGCCTCCACCGCACTACCCGCAGGTAACTAACGTATACTACACTCTGCTGCCTCCACCGCACTACCCGCAGGTAACTAACGTATACTACACTCTGCTGCCTCCACCACACTACCCGCAGGTGACTAACGTATACTACACTCTGCTGCCTCCACCGCACTACCCGCAGGTAACTAACGTATACTACACTCTGCTGCCTCCACCGCACTACCCGCAGGTAACTAACGTATACTACACTCTGCTGCCTCCACCGCACTACCCGCAGGTAACTAACGTATACTACACTCTGCTGCTTCCACCACACTACCCGCAGGTAACTAACGTATACTACACTCTGCTGCCTCCACCGCACTACCCGCAGGTAACTAACGTATACTACACTCTGCTGCCTCCACCACACTACCCGCAGGTAACTAACGTATACTACACTCTGCTGCCTCCACCGCACTACCCGCAGGTAACTAACGTATACTACACTCTGCTGCCTCCACCGCACTACCCGCAGGTAACTAACGTATACTACACTCTGCTGCCTCCACCGCACTACCCGCAGGTAACTAACGTATACTACACTCTGCTGCCTCCACCGCACTACCCGCAGGTAACTAACGTATACTACACTCTGCTGCCTCCACCGCACTACCCGCAGGTAACTAACGTATACTACACTCTGCTGCCTCCACCGCACTACCCGCAGGTAACTAACGTATACTACACTCTGCTGCCTCCACCGCACTACCCGCAGGTAACTAACGTATACTACACTCTGCTGCCTCCACCGCACTACCCGCAGGTAACTAACGTATACTACACTCTGCTGCCTCCACCGCACTACCCGCAGGTAACTAACGTATACTACACTCTGCTGCCTCCACCGCACTACCCGCAGGTAACTAACGTATACTACACTCTGCTGCCTCCACCGCACTACCCGCAGGTAACTAACGTATACTACACTCTGCTGCCTCCACCGCACTACCCGCAGGTAACTAACGTATACTACACTCTGCTGCCTCCACCACACTACCCGCAGGTAACTAACGTATACTACACTCTGCTGCCTCCACCACACTACCCGCAGGTAACTAACGTATACTACACTCTGCTGCCTCCACCGCACTACCCGCAGGTAACTAACGTATACTACACTCTGCTGCCTCCACCGCACTACCCGCAGGTAACTAACGTATACTACACTCTGCTGCCTCCACCGCACTACCCGCAGGTAACTAACGTATACTACACTCTGCTGCCTCCACCGCACTACCCGCAGGTAACTAACGTATACTACACTCTGCTGCCTCCACCGCACTACCCGCAGGTAACTAACGTATACTACACTCTGCTGCCTCCACCGCACTACCCGCAGGTAACTAACGTATACTACACTCTGCTGCCTCCACCGCACTACCCGCAGGTAACTAACGTATACTACACTCTGCTGCCTCCACCGCACTACCCGCAGGTAACTAACGTATACTACACTCTGCTGCCTCCACCGCACTACCCGCAGGTAACTAACGTATACTACACTCTGCTGCCTCCACCGCACTACCCGCAGGTAACTAACGTATACTACACTCTGCTGCCTCCACCGCACTACCCGCAGGTAACTTACGTATACTACACTCTGCTGCCTCCACCGCACTACCCGCAGGTAACTAACGTATACTACACTCTGCTGCCTCCACCGCACTACCCGCAGGTAACTAACGTATACTACACTCTGCTGCCTCCACCACACTACCCGCAGGTAACTAACGTATACTACACTCTGCTGCCTCCACCACACTACCCGCAGGTAACTAACGTATACTACACTCTGCTGCCTCCACCGCACTACCCGCAGGTAACTAACGTATACTACACTCTGCTGCCTCCACCGCACTACCCGCAGGTAACTAACGTATACTACACTCTGCTGCCTCCACCGCACTACCCGCAGGTAACTAACGTATACTACACTCTGCTGCCTCCACCGCACTACCCGCAGGTAACTAACGTATACTACACTCTGCTGCCTCCACCGCACTACCCGCAGGTAACTAACGTATACTACACTCTGCTGCCTCCACCACACTACCCGCAGGTGACTAACGTATACTACACTCTGCTGCCTCCACCGCACTACCCGCAGGTAACTAACGTATACTACACTCTGCTGCCTCCACCGCACTACCCGCAGGTAACTAACGTATACTACACTCTGCTGCCTCCACCGCACTACCCGCAGGTAACTAACGTATACTACACTCTGCTGCTTCCACCACACTACCCGCAGGTAACTAACGTATACTACACTCTGCTGCCTCCACCGCACTACCCGCAGGTAACTAACGTATACTACACTCTGCTGCCTCCACCACACTACCCGCAGGTAACTAACGTATACTACACTCTGCTGCCTCCACCGCACTACCCGCAGGTAACTAACGTATACTACACTCTGCTGCCTCCACCGCACTACCCGCAGGTAACTAACGTATACTACACTCTGCTGCCTCCACCGCACTACCCGCAGGTAACTAACGTATACTACACTCTGCTGCCTCCACCGCACTACCCGCAGGTAACTAACGTATACTACACTCTGCTGCCTCCACCACAATACCCGCAGGTAACTAACGTATAAAGAACAAAAAATAATGTTTGAACCGTTCTCACTCAATACTTTTGTGGTAAAACAGCTATCGGACAGCTGACACTCGTATGGCAAAACAGCAATCAGTAAGCTGACACTCGTATGGTAAAACAGCAATCAGTCAGCTGACACTCGTCTGGTAAAATGTAAATCAGTCAGCTGTTTCTTGAATGGCAAAACAGCAATCAGTCAGCTGACACTTGTATGGTAAAACAGCAAACAGTAAGCTGACACTCGTATGGTAAAACAGCAATCAGTCAGCTGACACTCGTCTGGTAAAATGTAAATCAGTCAGCTGTTTCTTGAATGGCAAAACAGGAATCAGTCACCTGACACTCGTATGGTAAAACAGCAATCAGTCAGCTGACACTCGTATGGTAAAACAGGAATCAGTCAGCTCACACTTGTATGGTAAAACGGCAATCAGTCAGCTGACACTTGTATAGTAAAACAGGAATCAGTCAGCTGTCACTTCTATGGTAAAACGGCAATCAGTCAGCTGACACTTGTATAGTAAAACAGGAATCAGTCACCTGACACTCGTATGGTAAAACAGAAATCAGTCAGCTGACACTCGTATGGTAAAACAGCAATCAGTCAGCTGACACTTGTATAGTAAAACAGGAATCAGTCAGCTGACACTCGTATGGTAAAACAGGAATCAGTCACCTGACACTCGTATGGTAAAACAGCAATCAGTCAGCTGACACTCGTATGGTAAAACAGCAATCAGTCAGCTGACACTCGTATGGTAAAACAGGAATCAGTCAGCTGACACTTGTTTGGTAAAACAGCAATCAGTCAGCTGACACTCGTGTAGTAAAACAGCAATCAGTCACCTGACACTCGTATGGTAAAACAGGAATCAGTCACCTGACACTCGTATGGTAAAACAGCAATCAGTCAGCTGACACTCGTATGGTAAAACAGCAATCAGTCAGCTGACACTTGTATAGTAAAACAGGAATCAGTCAGCTGACACTCGTATGGTAAAACAGTAATCAGTCAGCTGACACTCGTATGGTAAAACAGGAATCAGTCAGCTGACACTTGTTTGGTAAAACAGCAATCAGTCAGCTGACACTCGTGTAGTAAAACAGCAATCAGTCACCTGACACTCGTATGGTAACACAGGAATCAGTCACCTAACACTCGTATGGTAAAACAGCAATCAGTCGGCTGACACTCGTATGGTAAAACAGCAATCAGTCAGCTGACACTTGTATAGTAAAACAGGAATCAGTCAACAGACACTCGTATGGTAAAAAAGGAATCAGTCAGCTGACACTCGTATAGTAAAACAGGAATCAGTCGGCTGACACTCGTATAGTAAAACAGCAATCAGTCAGCTGACACTCGTATAGTAAAATAGCAATCAGTCAGCTGACACCCGTATAGTAAAACAGCAATCAGTCAGCTGACACTTGTATAGTAAAACAGGAATCAGTCAACAGACAATCGTATGGTAAAACAGGAATCAGTCACCTGACACTCGTATGGTAAAACAGCAATCAGTCAGCTGACACTTGTACGGTAAAACAGGAATCAGTCACCTGACACTCGTATGGTAAAACAGGAATCAGTCAGCTGACACTCGTATAGTAAAACAGGAATCAGTCGGCTGACACTCGTATGGTAAAACAGGAATCAGTCAGCTGACACTCGTATAGTAAAACAGCAGTCAGTCAGCTGACACTTGTATAGTAAAACAGCAATCAGTCAGCTGACACTTGTATAGTAAAACCACACCCCGGACACTCGGCCTAAAATCTATACAGACGGTGCAGTTGACATACCTACACTCACACAACTACGCATATGTCGTTCGAACACATTTACGCATGTGTGCGTGTCATCTAGGGTTACTAAATTATTTTAGTAAGTTAAGTACACTTACCCAAAGAGAAAACTTTATTCTGACAATATATTAATTAATCACTCCACATATTTCGCGTATTTCATTATAGACTGGTCACAGAACATTAGATTAGCTATAACTACGTTCATAAGATGCATTAAAAAGCGGTATCACAGTTTACTATATCAGAGTATTATACACTGCACAAACTACTTATTAATTATTAACACATCATGTCAGCGACCAGTAAAGAGAAAGCACATGATTTTTCAACTCAAAACTCCAAATTAAATGTTGTAAACAAACATCAAACAAACATTACGAATTGTTATCAACTATGGCCGATAATGTTGCTAGTTCCGGATTTAATTTATTACTAATGCTTAAAAGAATATTACTTTTGTATGTTGATAAATAGTGATTTATTTATTCGCATTATAGTAAGGATCGCATAAAACTTTAAATATTGTGAATTTGCGCCGAATAAACAAAAATCGGTTTCAATTTTAAATTAAATTCAGAAACTTACTTAACCAAATTTCAACGACGATCATAAAAAACTTGAACAATTATAAACGAAAGTAATTTTTAGTTTTGTTTTCATATTTCAAAACTATGATCTACCAAAAAAAAAAAGAAACATCATAGAAGACATGGCCCAAATCGTACCCTGACCTCGGCACAAAATAATTGTATCTAATCTCAAAAAAATCGAATAATTGTATGCAAATATATTTTAGGAAAAAAAATTACACCACTCCCATAACCCAAATTAGTGGCTAACATGTTTTTTTATCAGTATAGTTTTGTAGGCGTTTTTTTAAAAAGTTCACCAATACTGTTTGCAATCCGATGTAATCATCATCATCATAACATCTTAGCATAATATATACCTCTCTTCAAGTACGCCTCATATCCCAGGCCTATGCTAGTGCTGTGCTACTACATATTCCTCCCGTATGGACCAATTTTTCGAAAAGATAGGGAAGTTCGAGAGACGAGAAAATCGAGCCAGTGCGAACATGACACTTATTGTGCCGCCGGACCCCACACAGTATGCGGCAGTGGCGCAGCGAGGCTCCGCCCCGGGGCGCGCGCCGCCGCCGGGCGGGCCCGCACTGGACGTCAATGCGCCGCCGCCTTGCCAGCTCACGCCGCCGCGCAACCCTGCACCACCGGCGGGCCAGCCCGCGCCGGCCGTCACTGCGCCGAGGCCACTCACGCAACCACGCATCCCGGCGCCGGCCACCGCTGCGCCGCCGCGCCAGCCCACACCACCACTCGCACGAGCACCAGCTCCTACAGCTGCTTCGGCGCCACCACGGAAACGCGGCAAACGCGCCCAGGTGTCAACCACCGAGTCGTCCACCGATACCAACACACCATCAATTGTAGAATCAAAAACGACCAAGCAACATGCATCCACTCGAGATTCATCGTGGCAGACTGTGACGCGGCGTAAAGATCGTTTCTCACATACGAGACAAGTCGTACGCGGAAGTGGCACTTCAGACGCGGAGCTAGAAGCAATTGAACGAGTGAAAAAATTACATGTATGCTTCCTGAAGCCGACAACGACTCCAGACACTTTAAAAACGTACATGAACAAGAAAAATCCATGTGCCGAGTATCATATCGAGAAAATTCTCTTGAAGCATACACACTATGCATCGTTTGCCGTGACCGTGCCAACAAGCAAATATGAGTTTTTCATGAAAGCTGATAATTGGCCAAGTAGAGTCGAAATTAGTCCTTGGTTTCGACGCGGCGACCGGCGGGCGGTGCGCCCGTCCTCAGATGCCGCAGATAACGCAAGAAACACCGGACCAACCACGACCGCAAGCGCGGGGCGGCGGACGCAACACCACCCCCGCCGCTCCGCTGGCGGCTCCCCTACGACGACAGCTGGCGGCCGTAGTACAAAACTCAGTGTTTAGTATGAACGCGCAGTGCTTACCACCGAGACAGTTGACAATATGCCACCAAAACATTAACTCGCTAAACGATAAGACTCAACGATTAGAAGTTCTCTTAGAAACTGATCTTAAGTGCGATGTTCTTGCATTAACAGAACACTGGCTTACCGCCCCGAATTTACAATGTATACACTTAAAAGGCTTCAAGTTAGTGTCTAGTTTTTGTAGAAATAATGTTATCCATGGCGGATCTTGCATCTTTGTAAATGAAGCACTAAAGTGTGTCGAAAACGTTGAGTTATCAGCATTGTCAGTAGAAAGATTTTGCGAAATTTCCGCGATTGACGTTATGGACTTTGACATTACTATCATTTGCATTTATCGCACAGGCCTAGCTCATGTTAGAGGTTTCTTAAGTGGCCTGGAACGTTTGCTCGATAAGCTCAGTGCAACCGATAGAACATTCATGATTCTCGGTGATATAAACATAAATATTTTAGACAACACTAGCGCTGACTGTAAAAATCTGTTTGGCTTACTCCACTCCTATGATGTGAGTTCAATTGTAGACTTCCCTACTCGTATAACAGAAAAGTCACAAACAGCGATTGACCTTATTTTCACAAATGTAGCGCGACAACTTACTTCCGCAAACTCAATAAATACGCTTCTGTCGGATCACTTGGCTGTACGTGGAGTACTAAAATTTGCTCACTCAACACCCGCACAACTCACTCGCCGCACGCGTGATTTCTCGCAAAATAACCGGTCAAACTTCGTTATGTCTATTGACAGTATAGATTGGCCCGAGGTAAGCGAGAGAAACAAAACCGCTCAAACATTTGTGGTGGCACTGATTAATATTTTAGCAAATAAGTATGATACATGTTTCCCGATAAAACGAACACCAAATAACAAACGTGACGCGTCGTGGGTTACACCTGACATAATTGATCTAAAATCGTTGTTGTTTGATATTTCAAAATTAGTTGACCAATTTCCTGAGGAAGAGAACTTAATAGCTATATTTGACGATCTCAACAGGAAATACATTTCGACTTTGAATATGTGTAAAACAAATCATTATAGTAGTATAATACACGGAAGTACGAATCCATGTAAAGCTATGTGGGGAATCGTGAACACGGAGAGGGGGAAAAACAATACCCCAAGGTCGAACTGCTCCGAGATCGTAAAAGATTGCAACGGCAGTAAGTTTAGTTCGCCAAAAGATGCAGTAAATGCTATGAATGTTCGGTTTTTAAATGCAGCTGCTGCCTGTGGGGCACCTAAAGCTGATGCTGCTACTGTACGTAAAATATTAGTATCAGCACGTCAAGCATCTGACCGTTCCCTCAGACTAACAAGTTTCTCGGCTGATGAGGTATTCCGTATAGTTTCTTCTAGAATACCCCCAAAAAAGTCAAAAGACATTTACGGTGTTTCGATGGAGCTAATTAAGTTAGCAATTCTGCCTCTAGCTCCGGTTCTCGCCACACTGTTTAATAAGTGTCTTAGAGAAGGCTCGTACCCGTCGTCGCTGAAAATATCGAAAGTGTCCCCGATATTTAAAGGCAAAGGCAAGAGGGACGATATTGATGGATATAGACCAGTATCGATTATACCAGCAATAGCCAAAGTGTTCGAAAACGGCTTGAGTTCGCGATTAGTGGCCTACCTATCGGAAACCAAGGCGCTGTGTGAACAACAATACGCATACCGCGAAGGGAGGTCTACGATTTCTCTAACGCGTGAAGTGATTCGTAGTGTGTTGGCTGCCCGTGAACGTAAAGATCAAGTAGCTGTATTGTGCTGTGACTTATCGAAGGCCTTCGATGTCGCAGACCACAAGACCTTAGCTTTAAAGCTTAAACACTATGGCATAGCTGGGAAATCATACGAGGTATTGACTGACATGTTACGAGGCCGCTCTCAAGTAGTGGATGCTGGCGATGGCGATAATAAATCAGATCCACTGCCTTCGTCTATGGGAGTGCCGCAGGGTTCGTCGGTGTCAAATATAATGTTCTCTCTCCTACTAAACGATCTCCCCGATGCCGTAAAGGGTGCAGGCATATTCATGTATGCAGATGATGTGGCTGCCGTAGTAACAGCTCTTACAATAGAGGAATTGGAAGAGAAATTAAATGTTGTAATTAACGGCTTAAATTCATGGTTTAGAGCTAATGGTTTTATGTTAAATTCAAAAAAGACTCACTTCGTTCACTTTTGTCTGTCGGGCCATCATACAAAACCACTTAAAGTTTCGCTAAACGGTGTCAGAATTGAGCAAGTACAGAACACCACATTTTTGGGATTCGAGATTGATCGCAGCATGACGTGGGAGCACCACATCGACAAGATGTGTGCTAAGGTCAGCAGTGCGTGCTTTGCGTTAAGACGAGTATCCCGAGTGGTGTCTGCGGATGTGTCGCGGGCGTGTTACTTTGCCACAGTGCATTCTCGGTTACAATACGGCGCCGAGCTATACGCGCGCGCTGCCGATTGGGAGCGTGCGTTCCGCGCCCAAAAACGTGCCGTACGTGCTATCGTTGGCGTATCGCAATGCACATCCGTCAGACCATATTTCAAAGAGCTTGGCATACTTACGTTACCTGCTATAATGATCTTCCAGGTGGCTGTGTATGTCAGAAATAATCTAGAATCATACAATACGCGAGGAGAGAGACATTCTCGTAACATGCGTAACGCGGATAAGCTGGATGTTATACCACACTCTCTAACGAGGTCACGGAAGTTAACTCACATTATGGGACCTGAAGTTTATAACACGCTTCCCAAAATAATTATATCTGCCCCAAGTTTCGGCAGCTTCAAAAATAGATTAAAGTGCTGGCTTATCGATCAAACTTTTTATAGTTACACCGAATTTTTAGAGAGTGATGGCAAAGTCCTATAAAAATGAATGCAAACATTTGACATGGAACATATTATACTCATATAATGCTTGACAGTTTTCTGTACAATAATTATTATAATACAGTAAAGTAGTCATTTTAAACTTTGAAAATGTATACAATTTGTATGCTCTTTCTTTTGTTTTTATGTTTTTATTAATTGACGTGTAAATTGTACATTTATGAATAAAGTACTTTGACTTTGACTTTGCAATCAGTCAGCTGACACTTGTATAGTAAAACAGCAATCAGTCAGCTGACACTCGTATAGTAAAACAGCAATCAGTCAGCTGACACTTGTATAGTAAAACAGCAATCAGTCAGCTGACACTTGTATAGTAAAACAGCAATCAGTCAGCTGACAATTGTATAGTAAAACAGCAATCAGTCAGCTGACACTCGTATGGTAAAACGGCAATCAGTCAGCTGACACTTTTATAGTAAAACAGCAATCAGTCAGCTAATACTTGGAAAGGTTCACGAGAACCATCAGGGATTGGAATGCCTTCGCATGTTTCCTCAGAACTCCAAAGTTTTCAAATCGAGTGTGAACGTCTTTTGTATATGGTTCGTGAATAGGGTACCAGACTGTGTCAAAAATACACTATTTTAATTAGTCCGTGTCCGTAGAATATGGGACACGTATTTTTTGTTTTTTCAAAATATTAAAAATCGACAAAGATATAGAACATCAAACTTCGAGAGTGGGGGGTCGCGACGTCACTCGTGAGTAAATATCGTAGGCACGAGTGACGTCACGCGAAACTTCTAAGCGCTGTATCTTCGTAATTTTTTGTTTGTGAAACAAAAGAAAAAATACGTGTACAATATTTTTTTGCAATTTAACTGACGGACTAATTAGGTTTTTTGAAGATTGTACCCTATTCGGGATTTTGCTACGACGAATTCACGAAGGAAGTAACTTAAAGCTGATATAAACCAAATATCAAATTGAGACTTATTTTAAATTGCTAATATAAAACTGAATTATTAAATAAAAACTAAATGAAGTATTGTGTAGATACTTATTACATTTGTAATTAATTATTATTAATTTATATACATATAAATAAATATATTTTTTTTATTAATTAATAAAAAAAATTATAGGTAAATAAAAAAAATATTATTAATAATATGCTTTCAAATGCAGACGTGGACCCGTGTCTGCCCCACGGCACGCCAGCCTGCCACGCGAGCGCGCTCTGTCTCCGCAGCAGTCTCGCGCGCGGGTTCACCTGCCTCTGCCCGGACGGACTGGTGCCCCGGGAATACTCCACCGAAGTAAGTCTATCTCAAATCATTACATATTAGTGGCTATTTATTTACTATTTATTAATTACGTAAGGATCTTGGGCTCAAGTTTTTTTTTTGTCGCGTATATATCCACGTTTGACCACCAACTCGCCTGATGGTAAGCGACGGTGTGGTCGAAGATAAAGTTAAACCTCTGTCAATCTCTTTTTTTTTTTTTAAATAAAGAGTAGCAGGACATGTGCCTGATGGTAAGCAACATGCCTGCCACATAACAGCACAGTGACACGCAGCTATTGGAACATCAAGAGTCCAAATCATTACCTAGCACCGCACTGCGCTCGTCACCCAGAGATCTAAATTGTTTTATCTCTAAGCTCTGTAATTTCCCTGGAAACATTGCCCTTCAAACCGGAACACAGTAATGTTTGCACATTACTGCTTGGCGGTAGAACAACTGGCAAAGGTGTGAAGGGGAAAGCTGGTCTCGGCAAATCTCACGTAATGGGGCTGACGACAGGGGTTTATTCCCGTTCGTCCCCACATCGTCGTCCCCACTGGGGACGAGTGGGAATAAAAAAGTTTCGATCGTCCCCAGTGGGAACGAATGGGAAAAAAAAGTTGCGTTCGTCCCCAGGGTTTATTCCCGTTCCTCCCCACATCGTCGTCCCCACTGGGGACGAATGGGAATAAAAAAGTTTCGTTCGTCCCCAGTGGTACCTAACGATTGGAACTTTTTATTTCCCCATTCGTTCCGCTATTGACCGAGAGTCAAAAAGCAATGATCACAACATTATATTAATTAAAAAAAGGAGTAAGTTCTAATACTTTATTGTGGTGTAATATAAACATTCATTGTAATCCCACTAATGTTATAAATGTCAAAGTATGGATGTTATGGTTGGATATATGGATGTTTGTTGCTCAATCACGTCGTAACGTATGAACGGATCATTCAAAATCAAATCATTCAAAAGTGATAATTTGGTGTTCAGCCGAGATGATTTTTTACAGAACTGAGTAGAATTTTTAAAAACTGTAATAGGAACTTTACCTGTTATAATAGTAATAATTGTAAGTAAGTTGATTACCTGTGATACATAATTTTGCCATCAATACTATATATGGTAGATAAATATTTTTAAGTTGTTGATTATTTGTAATTCATAATTTTGCCATTAATACTATATATAGTAGATTAATATTTTTAAATAGTTGATTATCTGTGATAGCCACTTTAAAACTGTAAGAATTATTAAAAAATAAGTTGATTACCTGTGATACGCATCATAATAGCGAAAACTTATTCTAAATTTGTTAATACTGGACTAATTACCTCAGTTTTTTAAATTTTTTTTCAATCAAAAACATCATCAGTGTTGTGTAGAACGTCGTAATTAAAGCATTTTAACAATCCGTGAAATCTCTTATTGAAATTCCCATTTGTTTTGTTTCTCGGTCAATAGCGGAACGAATGGGGAAATAAAAAGTTCCAATCGTTAGGTACCACTGGGGACGAACGAAACTTTTTTATTCCCACTCGTCCCCAGTGGGGAGGACGATGTGGGGACGAACGGGAATAAACCCTGGGGACGAACGCAAGTTTATTTTTCCCATTCGTTCCCACTGGGGACGATCGAAACTTTTTTATTCCCACTCGTCCCCAGTGGGGACGACGATGTGGGGACGAACGGGAATAAACCACGACAGGGTATTAAAGTATAAAAATACACCATTCTAATTAGTTCGTCAGGTAGATTTTGGATAAATATGGGACACATATTTTTTTGTTTAACCAAATTATCAAAAATTGACAGAGATCATCAAACTTCCGGAGTGGGGGGTTGTGACGTCACTCTATAGTAAAAATCGTACTACTGATTCACCGCTAGGGCGTTTACATCTCAGGCATGAGAGCCTTATCCGGCACGAGACCGTCAACTGATCGCAGCATTTAAGCCGCTCCGCATTATTTCCACAATAGCGTATTTATTCCTCAAACAGCGTATCGCTTCAACGTTTAGGGGTAGTATTAGAAAGGTACTGATCCATAACGTGATGTTACTCGAAACTTTTGACGACCGATTGTATCTTCGTCATTTTTTGTTTGTGAAACATAGGAAAAATACGTGTACAATATTTTTTAATAATCTAACTGACGGACTAAATTGTTTTTTTTATTCGTCTCGGCTATTGTTTGCGGGAGTGAGGTTCGAGCTGAAATCTTACGAAATCTCGCCAAGGGGCGGAGGAGCGTCGAGAAATCATAATAATATAATTAATGGAGAGTTACATGAGTTAGTAGAAAAATGATAAAAAGTAGTCTATGTGTTCCTACTTAGTATTCCACACTATATAATCTGTGTTCCTAATTTCAACCCGATCCATTCAGACATTCCGTAGTGAAATTTTCCGCCTTCTTCTTTTTATAAGTTTTATTAGTACCTATAGTCAGTGCATCATCACTCGCTCAAGGTCGCGCGGTTTTAGCCTACAGCTAGACCGTTCCTCCCAGGGAACAAGTGCCAGTCGGTTGTCGGACGCACGGCTAAGCGCTCGCGCAACACGTTTCCCGCGCATATTGTTATTAGATATGTCAACAACCCTCCGCGCTAGACAGGGACAGAGTTACGCGTTAGAAGAGAACGCAAATGTTAAGTTGAAAATCGCGACAGGTATTGAGCTGAATTGAACTTTGTTGTGTCCCAGCAAGAGTCGCTATTTATATAATTGTTTTCGGTAAGTGAGGCTTCTTTACTTGTACTAATATTTATTCTGTGGTATAGTGGCCGGTAAACAACTTGACCCAAAATCGATGTGGAAGGGGAAAGTTTGCGCATGTACACTTCCACCAAAGATACGTTAATAACGTTTCTGCGCAACTTCATTGGGTCATCTTGTTTGCCGGACCTATTCCAGGGCGATATAACTTCATTGGGTCATCTTGTTTGCCGGACCTATTCCAGGGCGATATAACTTCATTGGGTCATCTTGTTTGCCGGACCTATTCCAGGGCGATATAACTTCATTGGGTCATCTTGTTTGCCGGACCTATTCCAGGGCGATATAACTTCATTGGGTCATCTTGTTTGCCGGACCTAGTCCAGGGCGATATAACTTCATTGGGTCATCTTGTTTGCCGGACCTATTCCAGGGCGATATAACTTCATTGGGTCATCTTGTTTGCCGGACCTATTCCAGGGCGATATAACTTCATTGGGTCATCTTGTTTGCCGGACCTATTCCAGGGCGATATAACTTCATTGGGTCATCTTGTTTGCCGGACCTATTCCAGGGCGATATAACTTCATTGGGTCATCTTGTTTACCGGACCTATTCCAGGGCGATATAACTTCATTGGGTCATCTTGTTTGCCGGCACCTATACCAGGGCGACATAACTTCATTGGGTCAACTTGTTTGCCGGAACCTATACCAGGACGACATAACTTCATTGGGTCAACTTGTTTGCCGGCACCTATACCAGGGCGACATAACTTCATTGGGGTCAACTTGTTTGCCGGCACCTGTACCAGGGCGACATAACTTCATTGGGTCAACTTGTTTGCCGGCACCTATACCAGGGCGACATAACTTCATTGGGTCAACTTGTTTGCCGGCACTAATACCAGGGCGACATAACTTCATTGGGTCAACTTGTTTGCCGGCACCTATACCAGGGCGACATAACTTCATTGGGTCAACTTGTTTGCCGGCACCTATACGATACTTTTAGTATATTTACTCGTGTGTTTGTGTTTCTTTCAGTCGAACTTTACTTGCATTATCCCTCGCACACCGCTTGTGAGCCCGCCTACGATCGCAGAAGATAATGAGCCCGCAACATGCGCTCTCGCGTGCGGGCCGGGCACGTGCGCGCGCGTCGCCGGGCTACAGAAGTGCACGTGCCCGGCGCTGTACGCGGGTCCGCAGTGCCGGCACTACCGCTGCGCGCACTACTGCTTGCACCACCGCGGGAAGTGCGTCCTAGATGGAAATGTCACCGTGACTGGGGCTGATGAACTGCCGCCACTAAAGGTATGTTATAATAATATAATATAATATTGGTGGACAATTCACACACAACACCATCTGACCCCAAACTAAGCAAAGCTTGTGTGATGGCGGCCAGATAGCTGATATAATACTTATATAGTTTTAAATACATACTTATTATACATAGAAACACCCAGACACAGTGCAAACATTGGAATTCATCACACAAATATTTGCACTGGGTGGGGATCGAACCCACGACCCTCGGCTTCGCAGGCAGAGCCACTACCAACTAAGCCACGAGGGCAGTCATGATGTTGCAAAAGTTAACTTGGTTGTGACACATTTATGGAAGTAAAACTTATTTTGAGCTCATTTTGGTACCACCTGACCTGGGAAGGGCGTGTTTTGGATGAAAATGGTACCGTGTCTGGAACTGACGTATTGCCGCGACTGAAGGTATGTTGCATAACTAACACGGTTGATCCACATTTTTGAAGCTAAAATTTCGTTTAAACTCTTTTTGGTACGGGAATTTTTAATTTCTTCGCTATGTTTCTGTAATTGAGGACTGCCCCTGATGGTAGAAGCAAAACGGTCTGAATACCATCCACGGTTGGGACTAGTGAGACCAAATTACCCAATTATTATGTACCCTAACATATCTTTAAAGTGGTCATAGTCATAATCATAAAGTACTAGCGGCCCGCTCCGGCTTCGCTCGAATAATAACCTAGATATCAACTGCAGCGCCATCTGCCGGGCTGATTTGTGAATCTAAACCTTCCAGGCCCCTACCCAAACGTATACAAAAAAAATCATTCAAATCGGTCCAGCCGTTTAGGAGGAGTTCAATAACAACGAAAAGTGGCATTGATTTTTATATATATAGATTTTATTGATATATGATCGTAGATGTATGTAATTTTTACATATTAATTTGGATTATTATTTGATGTAGTACTCGTATTTGCAATTAAGTCAATTATACAAAATACTTTATTTCAACATAAAACATTTCACAAGATCAATTGGAACCCATCAGTTCCAACAACATCAACATCAACAGCCCACTAAATGTGCCCACTGCTGGGACTCGGGGCCTTCTCTCGCAAGGAGAGAGTTAAGGCCATAATCCACCACGCTGGCCCAGTGCGGGTTGGCGGATGACACATGACTTCGAAAGATTCTAGGTACATGTCGGTTTCCTCACGATGTTTTCCTTCACCGTTTTAAGTTAGCGGCATTACGCACATGACTTCGAAAAGACAGTGGTGCGTGTGGGGTTTGAACCCGGGGTCTCCGGATCGGCAGCCGCCGTTCTCCCGTCTAGACCACCGTAACTTCCAAACCATAAACCATAAACTTATCAGTTCCAAACTAGTATGTAATACTGTATTTCGGAACCGATGGCCTCTCCCTTAAAACTACTGACACTAAAATAAACAAACATAAATGAATATTAACAACTACAGCTATGACAAAAATTTTACACACGTATTTATATATTTAGATTTCAAATAGAGAAATAATAAAAGTACATAACATTTGTCATCAACACACATTTTTACAAGGCACTTATAATTAAATTGTTGTTTTTTTTTTATTAATATAAAAATGTTATATCGTGCAGATCAGTTGCACACCCTCCGAAATGTGTCCGTTAAAAAAATATTCTCATTTCCCGTGTAACATGTAACGTGTAACATGTAACGTGTAACGTGTAACATGTAACGTGTAACATGTAACGTGTAACATGTAACGTGTAACGTGTAACATGTAACATTGTAACATTGTCCGCAGTGCATCTGTAACCGAGGGTATACCGGCGCGCGCTGCGAAGTGGCCGCGCCCGCGCCTGCGCCGCCGTCCTCTGAATGCAACAACACTTACTGCGTCTGTACGCCGCCTTACAACAGTATGTTACACTTATTTTATTGCAGTAGTACAAAATAGGGCTGTTAAGGGGGCGCCTAAAGCCAGAAAACGAAAAAAGGACATTTTCGACGCCGCTCACTGAAGTTAAGAAACTAAAAACTATGACAAAAAAAATATTGACGTGTGGGTACAATCAAGAAGAAGCACAATAACCGAATAGAATTTTAAAAATAGATCAGAGTTGTTTACAATAAAAAAATAAAAATGACACCGAAAAAACCCGTTTTAATTCGAGTACTCGAAATTATCAGCGATGACCCCACATTATTTTTTGGTAATAAAGTTCCTATTTGTACGTTCTAGTAAAGTAACCGAACACTTTTTTAAATTTATGTTTAGTTATTGAGTAATTAAATAAAACTTGGTCAAAAATGGACTCCTGATTAAATATTGATTTTTCCTCCAAACTGTCATGCTATTCTCGACTTTATGTACATCACATTAAGAAACGCGTCGCGCGGGTGAAATCTGATTTTTTCCTGGCTTTAGGCGCACTCTTAACATTTTTTCGGAATTGCTTTAGGCCAATTGTCCAAGTAGCTGCACGACATCCGCACGATTTCGACAATTGTCGGATGCAAGACGAATGCTTGCATCTTGCGTACAAATAATGAAGTCTGTGCCCACGAAACGACAACGACACGACAGCCGCACGTCTTGCGTTTGTTCGTAGGATGCATGCATTCGACAAAAGACGCGTG
Source organism: Ectropis crepuscularia (assembly GCA_963693475.1). Classification (NCBI taxonomy): domain Eukaryota; kingdom Metazoa; phylum Arthropoda; class Insecta; order Lepidoptera; family Geometridae; genus Ectropis; species Ectropis crepuscularia. Next base: position 5,134,977 of record OY856368.1, on the reverse strand, counting down.
CGTGGACAGTAGGCCTTAATGTTAAAAATTTACGCTTGTTTACAATAAAAAAATATTTTGTTTAAAAATATTAGCTTTTGAAATGAGAAACCATAATAATGTAATTTTGAATTTACCTGTTAAAACACTAACGACTGATATGACATTACTAACCGCAAAACATTGGTCGCGATTCAGGACTGTATGGTATGTCCAGTTTGTGTGTTTTCTTGTTTAGAATTGAAAACAAACAATCAAAATTGGCGTCGCTAAGATCACAAACTGTAATAAAAATTCAGAGAATTAAACTGTTTAGTCAGTCTTCGGCAGATTGTTTTGCGGGCAGTGACGCAATAAGCCATATTGGTGTTTGCAGTCAGGTGACCACAGATAAAATTATACCATTTAAACAATTTATAATAAATGTACTAAGCAATATTAAGTTTTATAAATGTGATTTTCGATTTTTTTTTTATGAAGTAATGATACCTTTCAAATCCAAGATGGCTTCCAGAAAGTTTCGGGGTTACAATACAATACAAAACACTATAATAACACTACAAAATACATATTTATAAACATTTCTCCATAATAAGGTTGCCTGGAAGAAATCGCTTTAAGCGATAAGGCCGCCCATTACTCTGCAAGTTACTTCGTTAATTATAATATATTGTATTAGCATTAAGGTTTATTGTTAATTGTAGTGTAATAAAGTATTATATTATTATTATTATAATAAAGGGGTTTAGCTTATAGAGATATTATATCTAGTTAACCAAGTTATTACCTGATGCCATGTCGGTATTTTTGTTTAAGAGGGCGCCTAGTGCCAGGAAAAAATCAGATTTCACCCACAAGACGCCCTTCTTAATGTGATACGAATAAAGTCGAGAATAGCATGACACAGTTTGGAGGGGAAATCAATATTAAGCCAGGAGTCAATTTTTGACCAAGTTTTATTTAATTACTCAATAATTAAACATACATTTTAAAAAATGTTCGGGTACTTTATTAGAACGTAAAATTAAGAATTTTATTAACAAAAAGTAATGTGGGGTCATCGCTAATCTATTTTTTAAATTCTATTCGGTTATTGTGCTTCTTCTTGGTTGTACCCACACGTCAATATTTTTTTTTGTTTAGTTTTTAGTTTCTTAACATCAGAGAGCGGCGTCGAAAATGCCCTTATTCTCGTTTTCTGGCACTAGGCGCCCCCTTCATTTGCCTAGCTTATACGTTATAGTTAACCATAGTTTTGACTCGTGCAGACGCGGCGTGCGCGCCGTGCCAGCGTGCGGGCCCGTGCGGCTTACGCGCGGTTTGCGTCGTGACCGCCGGCCGGCCGCGCTGCGAGCCGCACATCTGCAGAGGGTTCTGTCTCAACGGGGTAACTATTACCATCCATACTTAATATTATAAAGCTGAACAATTTCAGAAACTGTTTTGTAGTGGTAGGGCCTCTCGGCAGAGTCCGCCCTGGGGAAGTACCACACCTTTTCCAGTTATTCTACCGCCAAGCAGTAATGTGCAAACATTACTGTGTTCCGGTTTGAAGGGCAATGTGTCCAGAGAAATTACTGAGCTTTAAAATATCTTAGATATTTAAATGAGGAGCGTAGTGCAGTGCTAGGATATGATTTGGACTCTTCATGTTCCAAAGCTGCGTGTCACTGTGCTGTTATGTGGCAGGCATGTTGCTTACGATCATGTACATTTCCTGTTCGTCTCGTCACTCTATACCAGGGTTCACCAATTAGTTTCGCTCATGGCCCATTTTAAGAAATGACATGACCTCACTTTCCTCGTGGTCTTCACATTTTATAAGATATCTGTCTAGGGGCGCCTAAAATTGTCTGGAAAACACATACAGATAGCGCGCGAGTTGAATGCTACGCGAGTAAAACCGCGGAGCGTTCCTAGTATATTGTACGGTTTTATAATCACGCTTCTGTGTGCAGGGTACGTGTAGCGTGCCCCGTGAAGGCGCGGCCGTCTGCGCGTGCGTCGCCGGCTGGGCGGGCGAGCGCTGCCAGCGGCCTGCGTGCGTCGACGCGGCGTGCGCGCCGCCCGCGGTGACCGCCCCTACGACACCAGCCAACACGCATCGCAACACGAACAAAGGTTAGTTGTAGACCATTGAAATGTTACAATTTAAGGACCTACCTATTATATAATCCATTTAAATGTTATAGTAGGAGATCGCGCTATACAACGACCTGCACCGAGATGCTTATTTGATGAAACGTATTTGACATTTAATTGAATAGGTCAATAAATAAGTATATTGCATATGGTTTGCCTAACAAATTTTAGTCCAGAGTATGATTAATTCATAAATAAAAAAAGAATATGTTTCACCGTTTTGATTATTAGACAAATTCTTTACCAATCGAAAGTATGAAGCCCATAGAATATGCAAACGTTAGGTTGCCTATTCTTTACCGGGCCTCTACCGCCTAACGAAAAACGCTTTGAAGCTTTGACGCTTTGACGTTGCTGTTTCTTTTCTTCTCGCTTGAAATAAAAGAGACGGCAATGCCAAAGCATCAAAGTGTCAAAGCGTTTTTCGTTAGGCGGTAGACCCCCCGGTCTACTAAAAAAAATTACCAATTTTTTTTATTATTTAATAATTACATACAACCCATATGCTATATATCTATTGACCTATAAAATTAAAATATCAAATTCGTTCCATCTAATAAGCATCTCGGTGAAGGTCGTTGTATAGCGGGATCTTAGACCATTACAATTTAAGGACCTAATATTGCATTTTTAGATGACGCAATTTATCTTTGAGATATGTGTGGAGAGTTCCGTAGAAGCTTAACCCCAAGTTTGTGGGGTTGCCACCCTTGTCCCTCGGCTGCCATCTTGGAAAACGCGTTTATCGATATATCTTTCAAACTACCAATCCTACAAAAAAAAAAATGAAGATATAATTTTTAGCAAATTAAATTTTCTTTGAGTTTGCTTATATAACTTTTTTCCTGAAACTTCAAAAATATGAAGTTTAAAGAATAAACCTGCGATACCGGTGACACCCGCCAACACGCGTCGCAACACTAATACTAACAAAGGTAAGTCATAGCTCATAGAACTAGGTATCTAAAGATTTTTCTCCCTTTTTATTGACTGGTAGAACATAGAAAACCCAGACTGATAATACACTCCGCCACCGCGCATCGCAACACGAACAAAGATTAGTTAAGGACCTATCAAAATTCACTTCATCCCATTTTATGGAGTGGTAGGACATAGAAATAGAAAACATACATAGCAAACCCAAAAAGTTACGGCTGGTCTAGTCGGGAGAACGGCGCCTGCCCAATCCGGAGACCCCGGGTTCAAACCCCACACGCACCACTGTCTTTCCGAAGTCATGTGCGTAATGCTTAAAACTTAAAACGGTGAAGGAAAACACCGTGAGGAAACCGACATGTACCTAGAATCTTTCGAAGTCATGTGTCATCCACCAACCCGCACTGGGCCAGCGTGGTGGATTATGGCCTTGACACTCTCCTTGCGAGAGAAGGCCCCGAGTCCCAGCATAGGGAACGTTAAGTGGGTTGTTGATGAAACCCAATAAGATAATAAAACCCCTCTACTACTTGGATTTTAAATCTGTACAGTATTCATCTACTCAAGCCCTTTTATTTGATATCCATATTGAGAGAGTTGTGAAAAAAATATGTAATTCGTCATTTTGTGGTTGCGGCCTTCTTGGATTTGAAATGTCTTATAGTATTGTACTAGTCAAGCTCTTTCATTTGATACCCACATTGAAGTTGTGAAAAATATTTTATCCGCCATTTTGGGGCGATGGCCATCTTGAATCGATATTAACCAAACATAGCTAAGAATCACCTAAAATTATTAATGACTGACTTTCAAATAAAAAAACTGCATCAAAATCGGTTCATCCGTTTGAAAGCTACGGTGCCACAGACATACAAAGAGATAGACATCGACGTCAATCTTAACGCTCCTCTTTTTGGACGGCAATTAAAATATCCAGTGTCATGATATTTATTTCCAGGAAACTCTTAACCAACTCAACCGATATTTATGGAAGTTGTCATAGTTTTTTTCAATCAAAAACATTATCAGTCTTGCTCAGAAAGTCGTAATTAAAGCATTTTAACAATCCGTGAAATCTCTTATTGAAATTCCCATGTGTTTTGATTCTCGGGCAATAGGGGAACGAGTGGGAAATAAAAAGTTCCAGTCGTCAGCACTGGGGACGAACGAAACTTTTTTCCCATTCGTTCCCACTGGGGACGAACGAAACTTTTTTTTCCCATTCGTTCCCACTGGGGACGAACGAAATTTTTTTTTTCCACTCGTCCCTAGCGGGGACGACGATGTGGGGAGACGAACGGGAATAAACTCTTGTTTTGTTTAGGTGTGTAGCATTTGTCTTAATACAAACAGAGGTTTGTTGCTCTTGTTATAGTTCATGTTTACAAATGTGTGAAATATATGTTCCCCCCGCGCCCCGCAAAAGAATGTGAAAAATTTTGTTGGCAAGCCAAATGTCTTGCGTCCTCCTATGGTAAATCCTAAAAGGGGAAAGTACTTTACGTTCTTCAGTGCCGCCAAGCAGCAAAATTCAAACATTGTGTTCCGTTTGAAAGACAATGTTTCCGGAGAAATTTTAGAGCATAGAGATAAATCATGTTATATCTCAGGGTGACGAGAGCAGTGCAGTGTTAGGTAATGATTTGGGCTCTTTTTTATTTCTATTCCAATAGCTGCGTGAGACTGTGCTCTTATGGCCAACTACATATGTTGCTTACAAATCCGTCGTCGTCGTCCGATCGTCCCGTAACTTTATACAATAAATAAAGTGGCCAAGTGCGAGTTGGACTCGCCCATGAAGGGTTCCGTTGCAGCAAGTAACATAATATACATAGTACACAAATAGTTTTTTTAGTTCGTTGTAACTTTGATCGAAGTTTTAATAATAATGTATTTATGACGTACTAAAAAAAACTACTCATCAGATCGAGTTCAAACCAATTTTCGTTGGTAGTTTGCATGGTAATGTACATCATATATTTTTTTTAGTTTTTTCATTCTCTTATTTTAGAAGTTAGAGGGGGGGGGGGACACATTTTACCACTTTGGAAGTGTCTCGCGCAAATTATTCCTTTTATTATTTATTAGAAACCTCAACATCATTTTTGAAGACCTATCGATAGACATACCACACATGTAGGTTTGATGAAAAAAAATTTTTTGAGTTTCAGTTCTTCTGTTTTTCAGTTCAGTTTCAGCTCGGGTTGGCCCCCATGGCAACCCTAATTTTTCTTTTTTTAAATTTTGTTTTATGAAAATCTTAATGCGGTTCACAGAATACATCTACTTACCAAGTTTCAATAGTGTAGTTCTCATAGTTTCGGCAAAAAGTGGCTGTGACATACGGACGGACAGACAGACAGACATGATGAATCTATAAGGGTTCCGTTTTTACGTTTTACGGAGCCCTAAAAAGTCTAAAACCATTTTCTTCAAAAAAATTTAAGACCTAAATGTATACTCAATTTTTTTGAACAAATCTGGTTATTTTTTAATTAGTCAGTTTATAATCAAAATCTTATTTTAATAGCGTAATAGCGATTTAGTAGTGTTATAAAGCTCTAGACTTTATTAATTGCATAGGTATTTATTGCGGTCATTATTGAGATAATCCATCCTAACCTTTGAAAATTTTGAAATTCTCGAAGATCCTAACACCAGATGACCCTGCAAATGTTTTTCTGCCATTTAAATGTTCAACCAAAAAACTGTCAGTGACGCAACACTCCACGTAATGTCATCAATTTACGTCCATTAACGTCTGCGAAGCTATTTTCATATCTATACTTCTATACTAATACTAGCGGCTCGTTCCGGCTTCGCTCGGATAATAACCTAGATACCAACTGCAGCGCCATCTGTCGGGCTGGTTTGTGAATCTAAACCATCCATGGCAACCCTAAACTTTAATAATAAAAATAAATGTTAATTTTTATAGAACAATTTTAGATTTACCATAAGCTCCGGGAAATTTCAATCGAAATAGAGTGAAAAACATTTACAAACAAGAATAATTTAAAAAATTATAAAACCCGACCTAAAAAACAACACGGAAGAAAAACACTGTTGATTGTATTAAAATGCTTGTAATTATTCCAAATGGCATTTAACTACACAACGTATTTACATATTTGTAATGCTCTTTAAATTCTCTGTATTTTGATACCCTACTCGATATGCTAGATAATTTTTTTTTTCAACTACTCACAATTTTGCCTCAAAAATCGGCTATATTGATTTTTTTATTTAATACCTATCTAATTGGGTAGTATCTAAATAGACACTTGGGTAATTGAGACAAATGTAACGATATATGAATCGTCAAAATCCATCCAGCCGTTTGGAAGATACGTGGGAATAAAGAAATTTACAAACATACAAGATACGCGCGAAAAACATAATCCTTCTTTCAGTCGGGTAAAAAGACGATAATTGATCAGTTATCGAGCGGGATGAAAAATGATTAAATTTCTAAAATGGCTATTAAAAAATAGGGGCTGGTGATAAGAGGGTAAACATTTTGGGTTGTATGTATTTTTTTATGCTACATAAAAAAAAATTGTCCAAAAATAAAAAATGAAAATTTAAGGGCGAACAACGCTTATTACTTAGGGGTATGAAAAATAGATAGTAGCCAATTCTAAGACCGAATATGCATATAAAATTTGGTAAAAATCAGTAAAGCCGTTTCGGCGGCGTAACTAACATTGTGACACGAGAATCCTACTAATATTATAAATGTGAATGTATGGATGTTTGGATGTTTGTTGCTCAATCACGTCCTATCGTATGAACGGATCGGGCTGAAATTTGGAACACAGATAGATTATAGTCTGGAAGAACACATAGGCATACATTTTTTCCCGGAAAAACAACGGGAACGGGAACTTCGCGGGTAACACCGCGGGGCGCTGCTAGTTTTATATATAAGATTAAAAGGCTGAAGAGGTTTTTTTATTTTAACGCGCTAATTTCAGGATCTACTGGTCTGATTTAAAAAAATGTTTCATCGTGGGATATGCACGTGATCTCTGAGTGCTATAGGCTACATGCTATATATCACAGGCGAAGTCGGGGCGAACCGCTAGTTATATATATATTTTATTATGTAAATAACCGCTCCCCGCGGTTTTATCCGCGCAGCTTCCGTTTTCGTTTCGTTTTCGATGTGTGTAACATATGTGTTTTTCTCTGCTCCAAACTGTGCTCCAAATTTCAATCCGATCGGTTCAGACGTTACGACGGGATTGAGCAACAAACATCCAAAAAATTACATTTATAATATTAGTAGGATAGAAATACCCAGACAAAACAAACATCTTAATTTGCCACACAAATATCTAGATATTTGTCCTAGTTAGAAATTGAACCCATGACCTATAGTTTTACAGGTACTACTTACTACCAACTCAGCCAGAAGGCCAGCCAAAAAAGTTCTGTTTTTGTACGGGACGCAAAAAAACGAGTCAAAATGACTGCACTGTTATTGATAGACTGTGTGATGGCTTAGTAAGTCTTCCCACAGAGGTTGCGAGTTCGACTCCCACCCACGCGACAAATATTTCCCTAAAGCTTCGTATCCACCTGGCAACATTTGGCGCGCGACATGTACGGCAACTCTGCACAACAGTATGCGACGTTGCCGGCTGGCGCGCAACATGACGCGCGGCTTGTTGTTTATACCCCGTTTACATGATTCCAGTCCAGCGACCGAATCCAGCGCTGGATTGGTTACTGGAATAATCGAAACCGGCACTGGAATGCATCAATCCAGTGCCAATGCATTCCAGTGCCGTTTTACATTATTCCAGTAAGCAATCCAGCGCTGGATTCGATCGCTGGACTGGAATAATGTAAACGGGGTATTATTTAGAGAGCATCGTTAGTTGAGTATCAATCGTTGTCGAGTGGAGACGTGACGCGCAACAATGTCCGTAGTAACGAACGAGTGCTCAAATTAATCGAACTGTAACCAAAATACGAATGTTTACATTATATATAGGTATTTTCTAACCAACCAAAGTGTTTTTTTCTTATTGATGCATTTGTAGATAAAATTATAACCAATGCCGCTGAAATCAACACTAGTTCCTTTGTCGACACGTTGTCGACGACTAATAGATGCGTAGACAGACAACGTTGTTCAACAAAAAGTTCCACGCTTTTTGGCAACTTGTTGTGCAACATGTCGCGCGCCAAATGTTGGCTAGTGGATACGCTGCTTTGGGCAGGTGTCGAACCCAAGGAATCGCAAGTGATGAACACAATTTTTTGTTACGGTTGGTTGTTTATATGTATCGACAGTATGTATTAGACTAGCAGTACCCCGCGGTTTTACCCGCGTAGTTCCCGTTCCCGTTGTTTTTCTGGGATAAAAAAATTGGCAGTCATAAGAACTGCCGATAGAAGTGAAAACTTGCTGTTGCCCTGGTACTGGTACCTAGGGGCAAACGCAACTCTTTTATATTTCTGTTGTCCTGGTATCTGGAGATAAACGCTGGGCTGTTGGAGGTAGGTAATCGAAACTCTTTACTGTTTCTGTTGCCCTGGTACCTACCTGGCCGTTTTTACCGAATTTACCCGAAGATTTCATATCCGATCCGATCCATTATCATATCCAAGCGTGACGATTGATGAATCCATTTCACAGCCCACGAAAATTCTGTCTATAGCGCGCCTAAAGAAGTTTTCACTTCAAAAGTAGCCTAAGTGTTCTTCCAGCTTCCAGCATTCAGACGTTAGGACGTGATTGAGCAACAAACATCCAAATATCCAAACATCCATACAATGACATTTATAATATTATTGGGATTACATTAGTATTTTAGACATCTATCTCCCATAATACAAATCTCTGATTAGTTTGAAGCTACAGTTAGTATTTAGTGTTGTGTGAGGAATGTCCAACATAATCGCTCACGGGATATTTATCGCGGCGCTTACCCGTAAACAAAGTGCATAAGCGTACATAGAAATATCGGGAACTCGCAGCACAATATCACCGTAGTAAATATAGTACTTAGTGATAACAGTGTAGTCATGAACCTCGATAACCAAGATAAGGAAAACGACGAAGAACCAGTTTACCTTTGTATAAAATCGTAGCACATTTATGTCAGATTTAGTTAGTAAGAATTGACTGAGGTTTTTCGCGGAACTAGAGACGGGCAGCGGGAAATACCTTGTACTAATATTTATTCTGTGGAAATACCGCGTCCGGTTACTTGATAACTCCGATAACAAGTTAGCATATACGACGCTCTGTAATTGCCTTTCGACCGTGCATTTATTTCCCTTGAAAATAGCCCCTGAATACGGCTTAAAGTAACTCGAAGTTTTGAAGTGAAAACTTCTTTTTGCGCACCAAATACAGATTTTCTGTGGGCTGTGAATTGAGTTCAAGCGTCGGGTAAACTCGGATGATCTAGATCAGGGTTCGGCAACGCGTGGCCCGCGACTTGCCTCCGTGCGGCCCGCGAGGGTGTTAAATAAGATATTTTATTTTATAATCTATTCCCGGCTCACACATATCCTATAGATTTTACATATTTTTCAACAAAACAGTGCATCCGACACGGTAGGTAGTTTTCATAACAAAACAATATCGTACAGAGACTAAATACTATACTAACCAACTTAATTGCATAGTGATGACCCATGATAATAACTAATAAGCACTACGACCTTCGCAGAACATTAGCCTTCGTGTGATGACGGATGACGTAAAAACATCATTTGCAAGCACGAGTTGGCTAATCATCGCTTGAGGAAAACCGCGCGTTTTCGACACTTCAATGTAAAAAAATGTCGATCCCACGCTACAAAAAAGAATATACTTCAAAGTTGTATAAAAATGAACAAGCATCAAAAATTTAAACGTTAAAACGTGAAAATACGATTGTTTTTTTTCTTTAATATATAAATTATTTCTTTGTTTATTTTATGTATATATTTTTTTAAACAACTCTGTGCCAATCAAACTACTAATTAGGTCCCACATACATACGTACGGACCGGTCGAGCGAAACGTTACCGAGTTAAACGTTAAAACGTGAAAATACGATTGTTTTTTTTTTCTTTAATATATAAATTATTTCTTTGTTTATTTTATGTATATATTTTTTTAAACAACTCTGTGCCAATCAAACTACTAATTAGGTCCCACATACATACGTACGGACCGGTCGAGCGAAACGTTACCGAGTTAAACGTTAAAACGTGAAAATACGATTGTTTATTTTTTTATTCTGTTTTATTTGTAAATTATTTCTTTGTTTATTTTCATAAATTTAAAGTAAATTTAAATTTAAAGTAAATTTAAAACGTATCTATACTAATCTTATAAAGCTGAAGAGTTTGTGTGTTTGTTTGAACACAAGGATCTCGGGAACTACTGGTCCGAATTTAAAGATTCTTTCTCTGTTAGATAGTCCATTTATAGAGAAAGGCTATAGGCTATTTAACATTACGCTACTATAAACAGGAGCCGAGCATGAATGAAAAATGTAACAAAAACGGGGAAAAATATTGCTTTTGGAGAGCTTTCGTTGCATTTGTCATATGTTAAAGGTTGCGCCATTAGAACCTAAAGTAACCGAATTTGAACAAAATTTGAATTGGTACGACCAGTTTTCGATAGATGGCGTAGCGACGCGCGCGCGTTCAGCTAGTTTTTAAATAAAACCCTCGCCCGTCGCGATTTTGGAACTACGTGGGCGCGGGTGAAAATCATTCCATGGGTTCTTAGCCTTAACGTGTTACGTGTCCTAGGCCGTATAATTATAATGCTTAGTAAGGAAATCGCAGTCAAAAGTGGACTGATCATGTCTAAAAAAAACCCCACGCTGTCCGATTTTCCTGGTTTTTTTTTGTGTTGGTAGTTTTTTGATGTCAATATAGGTACAATCGGCTAGATTGTGAAATGTGTTACTTGAATGGACTTTTTCCGGTTGATGCAATCTTGGTGTCTTTAAATTGAGAGTGAATCGGATTCACCTAGATAAACTCGCTCCATCGTGGACCGCATCGTACCTTAACATCAGGCGTGACGGCGCTTAAATGTAAACCTATGGAAGCTAATTAAACAAAAAAATGGTAGTCATAGAAACTTTAGCGGCAGTTTATATGACTGACATTTTTTTGTTTTTGTTTTCACTTCTAGAAGTGAAAACGTATAAATCAGAATTTGATAGCATACTTTGGAAACTACGCGGGTGAAACCGGAGGGCCCATGAGCATGACCAATGGCAGTGGAACCCGAGTTTACCACAAGATTTCTTATCATTCCCGAGCGTGGCGCTAGAATTCAATTCACAGCCCGCGAAAAATCTGTCAGTGGCGAGCCAAAAAAAGTTTTCACTTCAAAAAACTTACTCATAGCGTCAGCTATCTGTTAATAAAAGTCCCGCGCATCTACCGCCTAACTAAATCGGCTATCGCTTTGCTAATGCTGTCTCTATCATTTCAAGCGAAAAGAAAAGAGAGAGAAACATCAAAGCTTCAAAGCATCAAAGCATTTTTCGTTCGGCGGTAGACCCCCCATTATATTCGGTCCGGTCCATCATCATACGGACAGAGAAAATATTTTGAACCCGTCAAGCGGCATAGCGGGAGCCCATATCGGCTCGGCGCCGGATATGACTCATCATGTAAAAAAATTTAATCTACCCTCAAGAATTTTGAGGTTAGTTTTGACAAAACAAATCATAAGTGAAGCTTTATCATCCAAACATTTTTGCGGCAGCAGTATAAAAAAACACTATGAACTAGTGAAATCTATTAATAGAATTTGTCTTAAAATGAGTCTCAACTGAGGGGTTAAATTGTTTTTTTGTGTAAGGGCCGTATTTATAATACCAGCAGCGCCTCGCGGTGTTACCTGCGAAGTTCCCGTTCCCGTTGTTTTTCCGGGATATAAATAAGTAGCTTATGTGTTCTTCCAGACTATAATCTATCTGTGTTCCGAATTTCAGCCCGATCCGTTCATACGTTAGGACGTGATTGAGCAACAAACATCCAAATATCCAAACATCCATACATCGACATTTATAATATTATTATAGTAGGATAGGATATATATAAATGCTACAAGTAGGTACTAGTGACAAGCTGTTAATTTGAAATTACAGAAAGGCTAAAAAAATATGTGTCGATTCAATTTTAATTAAACATTGAAATTTCCAAGAACTTAATCTGAGAACAAACAAAGATATATCGTATCTGCCTTGGAGACTACCAGCCCGTGACAAATGAGTCACTTAGCGGGTAACACAGCCTGTTATGACGTCACTATATACATATAAGTATACATACTCTGTTATAAAATCTCCACAGTTCGCTTACGACTGCGCGCCACAACTCATGACGCTTGACGAGTAGAGCCACTGTCGTATTCTACGATGATAAATGAAATCTATTAGCACAGTATAAGGAAATACTACCTAATAGTTCATCGCCTTAGATCTTGGGAGAAACGCCGATGTCTAGGCATCATTTTAGTAGTGGTAGGACTCTTAGCAGAGTCCGCCTGGGGAAGTACCACACCTTTGCCAGTTATTCTACCGCCAAACAGAAATGTGCAAACATTACTGTGTTCCGGTTTGAAGGGCAATGTTTCCAGTAAAATTACGGGGCTTAGAGATATAACATCTTGGATCTCCGGGTGACGAGCGCAGTGCAGTGCTAGGTGGTAGGACTCTTCATGTTCCAATAGCTGCCTGTCACTCTGCTGTTATGTGGCAGGCATGTTGCTTACCATCAGGCACATGTCCTGCTCGTCTCGTCACTCTTTATTTTAAAAAAAGACACGGGTATCGACACGCAGTTTTAAAAACGTGACACCAAAATAAAATTATGACATACGGAAGACGTCAGCCGCGCTCCTGCCATACTAACATTATAATGTAGGCAATGCAGGAGCGCCGCGTCTCACCCCGCACGATTGCCCCGTCCAGACGGCTTCGCCGAACGATTGTATGATTTAATAGACTGCTATTAGGCACAAATTAGCGTAGTTCAACAGTTTCCCCAGATTACTTTAGCAGTAGCGCAAACTCAACATTACTTACAAAATTAGCATGAAACCAGGGACTTACCCGATCATTTCAAAAGACGGAAAAAGTTCTAAACTGATGAAAAAAAAAAGCGGCCAAGTGCGAGTCGGACTCGCTCATGCAGGGTTCCGTAGCAGCAAGTAATCTAAGTTCATACAGTTCGGTGTAACTTTGATCGATGTTTTAATAATAGTGTATTTATGACGTACTAAAAAAAAATACTTACTAGATCGAGTTCAAACCAGTTTTCGTTCATGGTAATTAGTGCGTCATATATTTTTTTAGTTTTATCATTTTCTTATTTTAGATGTTACAGGAGGGGCACATTTTACTTCTTTTTTTTTACTTTGGATGTGTCTCTCGCGCAAATTATTCAGTGTAGACAAAAATGGTATTAGAATCCACAACATCATTTTTAAAGACCTATCCATAGACACCCAACACGCATAGGTTTGATGAAAAAAATAATTAGTTTCAGTTCTAAGTATGGGGCATCCCAAAATTTATTGTTTTTTAAAATATTTTTTTGTAAAAATCTTGATGCAGTTCACAGAATACGTCTACTTACCAAGTTTCAACAGTGTAGTTCTTATAGTTTCGGCAAAAACTGGCTGTTACATACGGACGGGCAGACAGACAGACATGACGAATCTAAAAGGGTTCCGTTTTTACGTTTCACGGAACCCTAAAAACGTTAATAGTTATTGCTCGGAGGACTCAAGGTTGCTGTTTGTTTTTTTTTCTGTACGTAATGACGAGTGACGAGTATAGTGTTACCAAATTGTGGTCGATTGTACTTGAACTCTGGTAAATGTCTGAAGAAATCCGGTATCAGGCAATTTACCTAGTCTTTGTTTTAGTATTTGGAACTAAATATTTATAAATCTTAATATATAATTATAAATCTCCTGTCACGATGTTTGTCCGCGATAGATTCCTAAACTACTGAACCGATTTTAAATTAAATTGGCACACCGTGAGCAGTCTGGTCCAACTTGAGAGATAGGATAATTTTTTTTCAATTAATAGTCCTTATTTGACGAAATCCGAGCGAAGCCGGAACGGGCCGCTAGTATGATTATAATAATGAAAAAGGAAGAGTTTGGTAGATTGTGTTTTGTACTCTCGACGTTATTTTAAAAGTAATTTTATTAAAACCAACATATATACAGGGTTATTGGTAATCAGCCTGCATCCTTTTAAGGGGATGTTAGGTACATTCAATACGTCAAATTTTGTTCTACAATTTTTAAAAAAAATGTGTTTTTTTTTTTCTTTTACAAAAAAATAAAAAAAATATTTGCACGGTCTAAAAGCATCGAACTCTTCGTAACAATTCGTAACAAGAGCGCGTACGCTATTTAACGCGCAAAAAATGAAGTGCCGAAGTGAATAAACACTAAAAAGTCGCTAAACAGTACAAAAAAGGCAACAAACACTATTTTTTTTTGGGCTATCTATTGAGTTTTAACGAAAGTTGTAGAACAAAAGCTGTTTGTTTAAATATACAGAACATGCCCTTAAACGGATGCAGGCTGATTACCAATAACCCTGTATATATATATATTTTTATAAATAAACTATTTTCTGTGTGTTTCTGTGTGACTTTTTATTATTGGCAGGGCTTTTTGGTGTCCGCCTGGGGAAGTACCACAACTTTACCAGCTATTCTACCGCCAAGCAGTAACGTGCCAATATTACTGTGTTCCGGTTTGAAGGGCAATGTATCGAGTGAAATTACAGGGCATGGAGATAAAACATCTTTTATGTCTGGGTGACGAGCGCAATGCTGTGCTAATTAATTATTTGGACTCTTCGTGTTCCAATAGCTGCGTGTTACTGTGCTGTTATGTGGCAGGCATGTTGCTTACCATCAGGCACATGTCCTGCTCGTCTCGTCGCTCTATTCTAAATATCGATACCTAGATTTACTTTTCTATATTATTTAAAAAAAAAAACTCAGACTGACAATTAATACGGATTTGATGTATATTTGGCATTAGTATTTTTTCTGTTTATTTGAATTGACTGAAGATATGAGTTTCTGATAATAAAATTAGCAAAATGTTGTGACACCTTACCACAAATGTTTAACAAAACACAGAATAATTGGTCTAATTGTGTGGTACGTCCCCGCGGACCAACTATACTTATACAGTGTTACGCTGTAAACCAGTCTCAAGTTTTTGACGTGACAACGTCTTATAATTCGATGAAGCCGGCTGCACGCCCGCAAAACATGACGTCATGTGCCGTTAACGCCGTTACCTCGCCGCCGGCGTTACCTCGCTCTAAGGCGTAGTTGAAGTTGTCACGTTCAACTAACGTCAGTAACCCGACTTTACAGACAACCATTTTTTTTTTAATAGTATATAGTGACGGAACGAGTAGGTCATTTGCCTGATGGAAAACAACATACCTCTACCCCTATTAGCACAGTCACACGCAGTTATTGCAACATGAAGAGTCCAAATCATTACCTCATACTATAGTATAGAGCAGGAGTCGGCATCGCGCGGCCCTGGACCTACCTTCCTGCGGCCCGCAGACAATTTTGAATCCTACTAATATTATAAATGTCAATGTATGAATGTTTGGATATTTGGATGTTTGTTGCTCAATCACGTCCTAACGTATGAACGGATCCTGCTGAAATTTGGAACACAGATAGATTATAGTCTAGAAGAACACATAGGCTACTTTTTATGCCGGAAAAACAAAGGGAACGGGAACTACGCGGGTAACACCGCGGGGCGGTGCTAGTGTTTACTAAATTAGTCAATTTATTAATTCACTAGCAGCGCCCCGCGTGTTTACCCACCTAGTTCCCGTTCCTATGAATGGGGGGAGGGGGGAGTGCAAAACGAATCATAAACTTTTAGAGGTGCGGCCCGCTATGATCTACTTTTTTTCACCATGTGGGCCATGGCTCTCAAAACGTTGCCGACCTCTGGTATTATAGAGTGACAAGAAAAGCAGGATATGTGCCTGATGGTAAGCAACATGCCTAACCATAACAACACAATGATACGCAGCTATTGCAAAATGAAGAGTCAAAATCATTACCTAGTACTGCACTGCGCTCGTCAGCTGGAGGTATAAGGTGTTTTATGTCTTAGCCAAGTAAAAGGTGGCAAAAGGTGTGGTGCTTGCCCGAGCGGACACTGCAAAATACCCTACCAGCACTGAGCTTGTCACCCAGCTATATAAGATATTTTATCTCTCTGACTTTCACTGGAAACAGTGCCCTTCAAACCGGAACACAGTACTATTAGCACGTTACTGCTTGCCGGTCGAATAGCCGGTAAAGTTGTGGTACTTCCCCAGGCGGACACCAAAAAGTCCTGCCAATACTAAAAAGTTTTAGTTTCCACGGATGAACACATAGATAATCTAGTACTTGGCAATGCTAGAGTTAATAGAAATTAGAAATCCTTTTAGTGAGCGTCCATCATCTTCGACCACATCATTAATTAAATTGTTGGTCAAACGCGGGCCTAAAAAAAGATATACAGGTCATCAGACGTTCCCAATGACACCTTTTTGTGTTCCTCGTGTGACCTTTACGATCATTGATCATTTTTTAGTTTTTTTTTTTGTAATATTTCGTTTATCGATTACGTAATTTCGAATTGAAAGCCGGTTTGTTGCTTTAATCCGTACAGCTATACATATAAATAAAATTTAAGTGTCTGTTTATAATTCCAAATTATGTACCAGCTTTTCACTAAATACATTTTGTTTTTTTTTTTAACTTGAAAAGGTTTACACTTGACCACTCAACTCACCTGATGTTAAGCGACGATGCGGCCTATGATAAAGCGTGCTTACCTAGAAGAGAAACCGAGTCACTCTCGACTTGAAGACACCAAGATTATAACTATCAGGGAAAATCCACTCAGGTAGCTCATTCAACAGCCTAGACGTTCTATATCACAAAAGTACCAAAGTCAAACCTCTTTGTTCGTGTCTTTGGAACATCAACCATGAAACGATGTCGCTTACTCGAGCTACGAGCAGTACATATAAAAGTATTTACTATATGACATAAAAAATATTTTTTGCTTTATTTTGTCTCATGTTTGTGGCTGATATTTGAAACGGGTGCACTGATTTTTACGAGGCTTTTTGCTGGTAAATAGCAGACGTTATAAATAGTACTTGGGGTTATGTTATAAAAAAATATATCTCTCTCTCTTCCTGGCTATATATCCCATATGGTGGTGGGGTCAGCCTTCCTGCTATTTCTTCTCCACTTCGCTCTATCTAAAACATCGTCATCAGACAACTCGCATTCTCTCATGTCCCTTTGCACTACAGTCCTCCATCTGGTTTTGGGTCGGCCTCTGGATCTTCGACCAGGGGCGGACAACTGCAGACCCATTAACTGTTATAAAAAACTAGCGGCCCGCTCCGGCTTCGCTCGAATAATAACCTAGATATCAACTGCAGCGCCATCTGCCGGGCTGATTTATGAATCTAAACCTTCCAGGGCCCTACCCAAACGTATACAAAAAAAATCGTTCAAATCGGTCCAGCCGTTTAGGAGTTCACTAACAACGAAAAGTGGCGTTGATTTTTATATACAGGGTTATTGGTACTCAGCCTGCATCCTTTTAAGGGGATGTTAGGTACATTCAATACGTCAACTTTTGTTCTACAGTTTTAAAAAAAATGTTTTTTTTTTCTTTTACAAAATAAATAAAAAGTGGCCAAGTGCGAGTTGGACTCGCTCATGAAGGGTTCCATTGCAGCAAGTAACATAATATACATAGTACACATAGTTCTTGTAGTTCGTTGTAACTTTGATCGAAGTTTCAATAATAGTGTATTTATGACGTACTAAAAAAAACTACTCATCAGATCGAGTTTAAACTAATTTTCGTTGGTAGTTTACATGGTAATGTATATCATATATTTTTTTTAGATTTTTCATTCTCTTACTTTAGAAGTTAGAGGGGGGGGGGGACACATTTTAGCACTTTGGAAGTGTGTCTCCCGCAAACTATTCAGTGTATACGAAAATGATTTTAGAAACCTTAACATCCATCGTTTTTGAAGACCTATCGATAGACACACCACACGTGAAGGTTTGATGAAAAAAAATTTTTTGAGTGTCAGTTCTCAGTATGGAGGGCAACAGTTCTCAGTAACCCTATAAATAGATACAATTTTGCAAAAACAAATTAAATAAATATGACAGGCAATTGTTTAGGATAGCCGTGGGTCACACCGCGGTGAGCGGCTAGTCAGAACACAAACTAGTTATAAATAAAAACTCGGTCTTACTATAATGTGTAGGTGACCTTCTGAATGTTGATTGTATAACTTGCTCCTTTTACAAATTAATTGCAAGAATGTTATATAATTCGAATGCATAACTATGCACATCCCTGAGTTATGATTGATTTGAAGAGATGCAAATATCACAGCCAACTGGCCCAATCAGCCTTTCGATCAACAGCCTAGTCTCTTTACTAAACTGCGCTGTTTAATCAGCTTTGCGTCATTTGCAGTACTGTTGTATTACACATACATACCATATTGATTTGACCGGAATCTAATTCCATGAAATTTTATTTACATGATATGTTTAGATTTCCGGCATAAAATGTTTAAAAAACGGTTTAGTTGATCTGAAAACTGACAGACATCAACTAAGTCTAACTGGACTACTAACATAGGTATAGGTAGTCTAAGCTGCTTCCAGAAATTTAAAATCTTTCTTTAAGTTGTACTCATATAAATTACATAATTTCCTATTTTCACTTAATAGTCGAAGACTAGCTAGAAGAGCCTAACACTGTAAAACGGGTTTAAGATCGTTTTTGAAGTGAAAACTTCTTTAGGCGCGCCTAGACAGATTTTTCGTTGGCTATGAATTGAATTCATTCGTCACGCTCGGGTATGATAAGAAAGCTTCGGGTAAACTCGGGACCATGGCTATTGGCCATCTAGAAATACGTCAGCCAATGAGAAATGCTGAAAGGGCGTGTACAGGCCATCATGGCATGGCTATCAAAAACGCATCAGCCAATGGGAAATGCTGACGCATTTCTAGATGGCCATGCCAAGATGGCGAGGCCACGCCCTCCGGTTACACCCGTGTAGTTTCCAAGGTAAGCTATCAAATTCTGAGTTATGAGTTTTCACTTCTATCGGCAGTTCTTAAGACTGCCAATTTTTTTTTTCCTGTGACCACAGAATATCAGATATTGTCTGCGACTACGACTACGACAGATTCTGTCGTAATCGTAGTCGCAGACACCCTACGATAAGTATAGACCAGGACGAGAGTTTTTTAGTTTTACGTTACTAAGGCAAATCGTTAAATATCTACATGTTTATACGCGATTCTTGTCCTAATTTGACAATATGCCTGGACTGTGAAACAAAATCCACACGCAGAGGATCAAACGTCAAAAGTTTACTGACACGCAAACGTCTATCCAAAAAAATGGCCCCTGCCTATTTTTTCGGCGTCGTACAACAAACGGGACCCTTTTACTCAGATTAACTTGTATGTCCGTCTATATATCTGTTTGTTTGTCGAATGTAGGGTATACATACTTATAAAATACTTATACGTAATACCCGACAAAGTTTCGCCTTTATAACGTAAGTGTGATAGTCGTACGGAGCATGTTATAGCTTGCCTCGGATTTGATCGGCTTTTTAGTTTGTAATTCGTATTAGTTAGTTTGACGGGGCCTTTTCTGCTCTTGGTCTCTTAATTGGGCCATTTTGCGTAGCTTATACTACCCTGTTTCTTCTCCAACCAGCCCAGGATGTTTTTTTTTTTTAAATAAAGAGTGACGAGACGAGCAGGACATGTGCCTGATGGTAAGCAACATGCCTGCCACATAACAGCACAGTGACACGCAGCTATTGGAACATTAAGAGCCCAAATCATTACCTAGCACTGCACTGCGCTCGTCACCCAGAGATCTAAGTTGTTATATCTCTAAGCCCTGTAATTTCTCTGGAAACATTGCCCTTCAAACCGGAACACAGTAATGTTTGCACATTACTGCTTGGCGGTAGAATAATTGGCAAAGGTGTGGTACTTCCCCAGGCGGACTCAGCTAAGAGTCCTACCACTACAGAAAAGAAAATGTCCCAGAAAACCAGCGTCCTTTTGTCAAATGCTTCCGAGACAGGACGTCTACTCAGACGTCCTGTCCCAAACATACAAAATGTTTCTACGAAAAACATAATCTCGAAATAAACTGGCGACTTTCCTACTCCTGTTCTACTTCGTTTCATCCGATCGAACATTAATTGACTTTTATATGGTCCGTTTAAATGTTCTAAACCTACTCTAGTTAGAGTAGGCTTAGAATATTTAAACGGACGAAACGACAGATCGAAGTAGAACCGGAAAAGGAAAGTCGCGAATTTATTTCGAAATTACATTTTTCGTAAAAATAGGACTGGTGATTGGAGGACTTGTTATACTTTAGTTCATAATATTATGATTATAAACTGATCTATCGATAGAGACGATGTGATTGTGTGTTAGTCATCGATAACTTGGTTGGAAGTTTTTGCTTGTTAACCCTGTAAAGAGCACACTAACTCAGTCGCATAAACAGTGATAACCATGGCAACCGGCAAAACTAACCAAGTACTTACTATTGTTCTCTCTTTAATTCTGAACTAAATATAAAAGACGTCAATAGCAATGACGTAAGCATAGACCCGCAGCATGACGCATTAGTGCGGCTAAACTCACTACGGACGAGAAAGGGCGACGACACTTGCCTAAGGCTGCGTTTCCACCAGAAATGTGCGAGGATGCGTAGCGAGGGATGTGTTTGTAAAGAACCAATAATATCGCTTCATTTATATTCATATTCATTTATTTGGGAAAGCCAATTTACACGTCACGTATAATTAATAAATATTAAATCCGAAAAAAAAATTGGCAGTCATGGGAACTGCCGACAGAAGTGAAAACTTATAACTCAGAATTTGATAGCTTACTTTGGAAACTACACGGGCGTAACCGGAGGGTGTGGCCTGGACATTATGGCATGACCATCTAGAAATGCACCAGCATTTCCCATTGGCTGACGCATTTCTAGATGGCCATGCCATGATGGGCAGGCCACGCCCTTTTAGCATTTCCCATTGGATGACGCATTTCTAGATAGCCAATGGCTATGGTCCCGAGTTTACCCGAAGATTTCTTATCATATCCGACGCTAGAAGTCATTTCACAGCCTACGAAAAAACTGTCTAGGCGCGCCTCACTTCAAAAATTCAATTACAATTGTAAAAATTCATTTATATCATAAAACGAGTGCTCGACAAGCCAGCGCTGAAGCCGGTGTTTGGAACTGTTATGACTAGGAGCCATCCTCACCTCGGTCAGCACAGCTCTGGTGGAAACGGCTCAGCGGAGGTAGTAGTTTTTGCGCCTACAAAACAAGCGAAGGATTGTGCGAGGGATGTGTTGCGAGGTTTGCGACATATGCACCTGCCAATCCATAGACGCATCCTCGCGCCACACATTATTCACAGCTCCGCTACAAATCCTCGTATGCCGCATTTTACTCGCACAACTTTGGTGGAAACCTCTACACATTTTTCACAGCACAGCTAAACATCCTCGCACGACAAATTTCCCTCGCACATCTGTGGTGGAAACGCAGCCTTAGGGTTGGAATCGCAATTCGCGAAAGAATTGTGTACCGACATGCAGACGAAACTTCTCATAGATCACGCTAGTATTTAAAAGGCAAAAGTTTGTCTGTTTTCTTGTTCTTACGTAACATATTTTTTTTTAAACAAAAGAGTGACGAGACGAGCAGGACATGTGCCTGATGGTAAGCAACATGCCTGCCACATGACAGCACAGTGACACGCAGCTATAGGGACATGAAGAGTCCAAATCATCACCTGCACTGCGCTCGTCACACAGAGATTTATGATGTTATATCCCTAAGCCCTGTAATTTATTTGGAAACATTGCCCTTCAAACCGGAACACAGTAATGTTTGCACATTACTGCTTGGCGGTAGAATAACTGGCAAAGGTATGGTACTTCCTCAGGCGGACTCTGCTAAGAGTCCTACCACTACAACTACATTTCCCTTGCACATCTCTGGTGCAAGATTGATAAGATAAGCAAAAGCTTGTAAAATTGTAAGAAATACCTCTATTTGTCCCGCTAGCAAATAAAAAATAATATATTTATTGTGAATTATGCTTTTAGGTAAAGGTAAATTAAATAATGTCGTTTCCATCGATTTAAAAACTCGATAATCAATTAGAAAAAACTAAAATAGATTCTTTCATTTCATTAATACAAATAAAAATGTAACATACATATATATTATGATTGAAACATGGTAGTGATGCTGAGGTTTGACGATAAAGTACTTGAATTGAGTTCTCTCCATGAATGGTCGTTTCAGCGTGGCAATGGTACCATTCTATTATTGTATTAAACTTTATAGCTTTTTTTATTTTAAATAAAGAGTGACGAGACGAGCAGGACATCATGTGCCTGATGGTAAACAACATGCCTGCCACACGACAGCACAGTGACACGCAGCTATAGGAACATGAAGAGTCGAAATCATCATCTAGCACTGCACTGCGCTCGTCACCCAGAGATCTAAGATGTTATATCTCTAAGCCCTGTAATTTCCCTGGAAACATTGCCCTTCAAACCGGAACACAGTAATGTTTGCACATTACTGCTTGGCGGTAGATTCTAGAATTTCTAGATATTTCGCCAACAGCATTGACCGATGGCGAAGCCTACAGACACTTCATGGACGGCTAGTGTCTCATTGTCTGTCAAGAACATAATAACATAACAGGTTGTCTGCGTATATCATTGTTACGTATGCGGTCTGTCGGTCAGTGTGTACCGGCCGGCGTCGGCAGTGCACGTGTTTAACGACGCGTATCAGTATTCGGATCGTCGAAATTTACAGGCACGTCAATTTAAAAAAAAATAGAAAAAATATCAAAGTTTGTTAGAAAATCAGCATTATGCTTAAAACAAAATAATAAAAGAAAAAAATAAGTAACATACAAGTGAATTAAAAAGTTTGGTAAGGAGAGTAACTTTTGGCTTGTTGCTAATCGTGGTCCATTCTGTGTAAACAGTAACAAAAATATAGAGATATTTATGGACCGGTAATTAATGTTTTTGTTACAAAAAGTGGTACCTTGATTTGGTAATTTAAATTTATCAAAGTGAGTGTTGAATTATGTATGAAAAGTTCCTTGACTTCTGTGATGTATAAATAACAACAAAAAAAGGATATTTTTTGTCAGTTGTTTTAACAAAAGATCGAATCTTGTTTTAGATATGCATATAAATTTAGAATCAAGTGAGTATTGAATTGTGTATGAGAAATTCCTTGGACTTTTGTGATTATTTCTCATTGTTAAATGTTAATTTGAGGAAATTGAGATGTGATAAATGTGTGTACGGGAACTGTAATAAAATGTTTTAACAAAGTTTTTCAAAGTGGTTACTCGTAAATAATAATTATCAAAATGGGTCGAAAGAAACGGAGTCGAACAGGTGAGTTTCTCCTTAACTTCTCTTGTTCTCCTTATTCTATATTAGTTTCTAATCGCAGACTTCAAAAGTAGAGTATACTAAGTTTCATAAGCAACCCACTTAATTTTCCCATTGCTGGGGCTCAGGGCAAAAAGAGATACAGTAAGCCCATAATCCACCGCGTCATGTAAGGTAGACACGTCCTCGGAAGATGTCTTTGAACTTCTGTTTCCTCGCGATGTTTTCCTTTACCGTTTAAACCAGTGGTGTTGACAAACTAGTGCACCTGCACAGCGGGATTCAAATATACGACATTCGATTGTGAACCCTCACGTTCTTGTCACTAAGCCATCAAGGATTCATAAGTTGATAGTTGGATAAAACATCTTTAAAGTTGTATTTGTTTGTGGCATCGTAGATCTGAAATTAACGGCCTGTATGCGATCGGAGATAAACTATTAAGATATTTGTGCAAAATATGTAATAAAGTAAAAGTCCAAATATATATTTTTAAGAGACAAATAGCCAAAAAAGTAGACTAGAACCAAAATGAAAATAATGTATGCAAAACGAATGTAACTTAATATAATACAGCTGAAAGGGACAAATTTAATGGATTATTTTAATATTCGGGTTATATTATACGTTTCAGAGAGTGTGCGTCTGATCTGCATGATCTGATTTAGTAGTGGTAGGACCCTTGCAGAGTCCGCCTGGGGAAGTACCACACCTTTGCCAGTTATTCTACCGCCAAGCAGTAATTTGTAAGCGTTACTGTGTTTCGGTTTGAAGGGCAATGTTTCCAGAGAAATTACTGGGCTTAGAGATATAATATCTTAGATCTCTGGGTGACGAGCGCAGTGCAGTGCTAGGTCATGATTTGGACTCTTCATGTTCCAATAGCTGCGTGTCACTGTGATGTTATGTGGCAGGCATGTTTCTTACCATCAGGCACATGTCCTGCTCGTGTCGTCATTCTTTATTTAAAAAAAAAACTTTCTCTCAGCTACCCACAAGTAGGTACCTCTATTATCTACCTAGCGAGCTATTTTTAAGATGAAACAACTCAATTCAATTCATTTATTCGAACCATAAATTCATAAGAACACTTGGTAACGTCATTAACAAAAAGGCAAAGAATCCGTGTACATAATAAGATAAAATAACAATGTCAAAATAAATAAAGCGGCTGTAAAGGAGCCTCGTCAATCAAATGCAGCTGTAAAAAGGCTTTGTCAAACTTTCAAAGAAACCAATGTACTACTACCATTTTGAGAATGAACTTTAAAATTCACTCTTGCAAGTTGATTCATAGATTATAGGAGACGTTTTGAACCTCAGAGTGTTTTATAAGAAGGAACAATCTCAGTTTTAATCTGAGGAAATAATTTTATTCACGTCTTTGACCTTTTGGACCTTGAAATCGTGAGTTTTGTTTCGAAAAATGCTGTTTGGGTCAAGTTACCTACTCAGAATTATTTTATTTTTTAAATAACAGTCAGAGTAATAACGAAACTAAATTTCAATTATTAGAACTACGCTGTGCACTACTACATACGTAGAACTACTTACATTAACTCTGGTAGTGGTAGGACTCTTGGCAGAGTCCGCCTGGGGAAGGACCACACCTTTGCCAGGTATTCTACCGCCAAGCAGCAATATGCAAACATTACTGGGCAATGTTTCCAGAGCAATTACAGGGACGAGACGAGCAGGACATTTGCCTGATAGTAAGCAACATGTGTGCCACATAACAGCACAGTGACACGCAGATATTGGAACATGAAGAGTCCAAATCATTACCTAGCACTGCACTGCGCTCATCATCCATCCAAGATGTTATATCTCTAAGCTCTGTAATTTCACTGGAAACATTGCCCTTCAAACCGGAACACAGTAATGGTTGCACATTACTGTTTGGCGGTAGAATAACTGGCAAAGGTGTGGTACTTCCCCAGCCGGACTCTCCTAAGAGTCCTACCACTACAAAATTCTTCTTATTCCAGATTACAATCTGAATTGCAAATTTAAGACTGGTCCATTCAACTCTTACAACGTCATCGAGCAATAATCTTTCTTATGAATAATTTAGCTAGCTAGCTTATCGTTTGATATATCGATTATCGTTTGATATGTCGTATCGAATATATTTCGGTGAGTGTGCAACTTGACCTGATGATCTAACACCACCTTGCTCTTTTCTCTATCAAACCGCTCGTGGCTCGAAAAAATCTCTCGAAATGGCAGCAAAATTAGTGATTACCGATATAAATGAAAACTAGTAACTTAGAATTTTAGTATTAAATGGGCGTTATTGTTGCAATACCTACGTCACCTGTGTGGCTACATATTATATACTCTCTATTACGAATATCCGCGTTGCGAATTCACAAGATTTCACCCATCCAAAAAGCGTTTAACGCGCACGTATCACTCCGCTGCTCCACCGCCGCTCCCACGTTACATTAGCGTATCGATGATGCGATCTCATAACATGTTTCCCTATCAAAAAAATTGGCAGTCCGATAGAAGTGAAAAATTTTATCACACAGAATTTGATACTTACGAGTATACTCTGGAAACTACGCGGGTAAAACCGGAGGGCGTGGCCATGACCATGGCCATCAAGAAATGTTGACGCATTTCTAGTCATAGCCATGGGCATGGTCCCGAGTTTACCTGTAGATTTCTTAGAGTGTGACACTAGAATTCAATTCACAGCCCACGATAAATCTGTCTGCGCGCCAAAATAACTTTTTACTTCAAAAATTCTACACGCGCTCAAAGAAATGCTCACTTTAAAAACCGTACTCCACAGATTACAGAAATAAAACACAGATGGAACCTTCGTGAACAACACTGTGAAGCCCGTAATTAGTCATGTTGACTTAAAATTTTCAAATCAACGTTCCAAATTACTTGTATAATGTTGTCAGTCTTAAGAAAAAAGTCCCACTATTGTTGTCTTAGCTTGGGAAATCTTCACGTATAATAAACACATCAATTGATATTTTAAAATATTAATATTATTACACCGATTATGCAAGGATTTCTTGTTACTACTATTTCCATTCTATGAAGAAAAGAATTTTGATTTTGCATGCAACTAGAAATTAACTTGAATCGCAAATAATAATATTAGTGTAATTTACTCACTTAGATGGTTAAACAAAAATTAAAACAACCATCTTTAACACCAAACTATTTTTGATAAAATGCATAATATAGGCTACCTGTATGTTATAGGTCCAAACAACAAACAAAAAAACTAACAAAATAATCATTTTAACAGTTCACTTATTTTTCACCTTTTTTTGACAAAACAAGACTTTAAAATCAAGTAGCCGTATAATATTAAAAAACTTAACAATATAAAAATATTTAATTTTACAAACGTTTACAACGTTATGCATAATATTAACTTCAAAAATATCTTCCTTCAACAAATGTTTTATTTTATAAACCATCATTTTATAACCAATTATATTGCCACCGTTTCACTTAGATAATATATCGAATGACATTACAATACAATACAAAACACTTTATTGGCACCATAAACAAAGTTGACAAGAAGTAACAAATATAATAACAAAACAAAATGGGCACAAAAGGCGATCTTTTCGATAAAAGCGATCTCTTCCATATAACCTTTTGATTCATGAGGAAACAAAATTTGTATTATTTTAGGCAGTGGTGCCACTAACGAAATAAATAAATACACAAACAAATTTTATGATGTATTAACGATTTTGTTTTTTGTACATTTTTATGTCATAAATTACACATTTTACAAATTTAACATTTACCAAAATTAAAATTGAATAATACAATGCCCATCAATAATTTGGTCTACGAGTATCTAAAAAAATATATAATATATATTTTACCCTAAATTCAGGGAAAATGATTTCCATTTAGTATCGCCACACTAGCCTATTTTCGTTGAGGTGTTGTGTTCCATTCATCACCAAAATGAAATCGCCTAAATTATATAAATAACAGTAAAAATGTTCAAATTTTGCTATGAAATTATGTTCGTATTTCCTTTTTTTGTTTTTGGGAACATTGTTTGCAATGTTTTAAGACACAAGACGGCATATTTTAAAACAAAACTTAAAATCACACGGGACTTCCGTACAACACGGAAGTCCGTTTCATACTGACTGGAGTTTGTATTTGCTTCGGCGTTTGTATTTCTTTTGTCTGCTTCAGTAGCTCTGTTCTGCGTGCTCCATCTGGTTTTATTTCTGTAATCTGTGCCGTACTCATAGTCTATTAAAATGTAGCACAATTCATCAGTTCATGGAATAGTATAAATAGATTGTATGTTTAGTTGTAGCGAGTGTTTACCTCGGCGCTCCACCTGCCGACCTCTCGACCCACGTACGTCTACGGTCGATTGTATGCAGAAGGCACGCTGAATATTGAACGGAATAGCTTTTTTCTTTTACATCAGACGAGCGAATGCTCATTCTATCCCCACTGTATCAAATTCATTTGGTGTAAACAAACGTAGAGCATTCTTTCTGTTGTTTTGTTTGCGTTCGCAATGATTCTATGGAATATTTAATATGGAAAACGCTAAGAACGATCTTTCGTTTACACTAAAAGATCGAGAAAGAATGCTCTTGTTCCAACTGTAGCTCTATGTTCGTTCAGTTTAAATCGGCCTTTAGATAATATTCTATTCTGTATCTATTAGTAGTGGTAGGACTCTTAGCAGAGTCCGCCTGGGGAAATACCACACCTTTGCCAATTATTCTACCGCCAAGCAGTAATGTGCAAACATTACTGTGTTCCGGTTTGAAGGGCAATGTTTCCAGAGAAATTACAGGGCTTAGAGATATAACAACTTAGATCTCTGGGTGACGAGCGCAGTGCAGTGCTAGGTAATGATTTGGGCTCTTCATGTTCCAATAGCTGCGTGTCACTGTGCTGTTATGTGGCAGGCATGTTGCTTACCATCAGGTACATGGCCTGCTCGTCTCGTCACTCTTTATTAAAAAAAAAAAAGGAAATTGAATACCAGCGTAGGTTCCTTATTCTAA
Organism: Ectropis crepuscularia; assembly: GCA_963693475.1. Taxonomy (NCBI): domain Eukaryota; kingdom Metazoa; phylum Arthropoda; class Insecta; order Lepidoptera; family Geometridae; genus Ectropis; species Ectropis crepuscularia. The sequence goes on along the minus strand of OY856368.1, from coordinate 5,106,289 downwards.
GAGCGTAGGTTTGTTATGACTTTGAGAGATCTATGAAAGCCTAGTCTTCTTCTTCTTTATTTCTGGCTTCCATTCGGTTGTATGACCATAATTTTGCCAATGTCTTGTGTTTCAGTAGGATGTTCTCTTGGAATTTGGTCGGTATTCAGATTACTAGTAGCTTTTGCAGTTGATCGGTGTAGTAGTGAAAAGCCTAGTCTATCCGAGTTTTTTTTAATACCTTTTCTTTTTTCCGATTTCATAGTTATTAGTATTTTTTTTAGTTTTATTTTCTTCCTAAATGTAACTCTTAAGGTGCGCTTACACGAGGGAAATAATTGCTCGGCGACACGAATGGACCGATCTGGAGCAATTAATGGAGCAATTCCAATAAATTGCGGCAATTATTTCGGCGGTATTGCTTCTAATTCCTCCAGATATGTCATATCGCTCAATGTCGCAGATACGAATTGACGAATATCCAATGGGCTTGGAAATTCCGAGCAATTTTTGTATATATCTCATTCGCACTTGTTTGTTTTGCGGCTTGCCGTCTTGCTTCCGCGGGGAGAGCGAGAGGTCGGGTGGCGCCTAGTTGATGAAGTTGCGCCATATCGCTCAATATTGTATTGCGCAGTATTGATGCTTGTTGCCGTTGCCGTAAATTGCTTGATGTAGTCGTGACGTCATAGTTGACGAGTATTGACTGGAATTGAGCAATTTTAGTTGCCCGTATAAGCGCACCTTTAGGTAAATAAACATTTTTCTCGCCTGAAACACAGGTTCTACCTAGTTCAGGCTAACAAAATAATCTACCTGTTTATAGAAGTAAGAAAATATTGTATCATCATCAATCATCAACAGCCCACTAAACGTTCCCACTGCTGGGACTCGGGGCCTTCTCTCGCAAGGAGAGAGTTAAGGCCATAATCCACCACGCTGGCCTAGTGCGGGTTGGCGGATGACACATGACTTCGAAAGATTCTAGGTACATGTCGGTTTCCTCACGATGTTTTCCTTCACCGTTTTAAGTTAGCGGCATTACGCACATGACTTCGAAAAGACAGTGGTGCGTGTGGGGTTTGAACCCGGGGTCTCCGGATCGGCAGCCGCCGTTCTCCCGACTAGACCAGCCGTAACTTCTAAACGTAAATATTGTATAGTTAAGATCTATTTTATTGTTTTTTTTTTAATTATTTATCAAAGCCTAGTCTCTATCCGAGTTTTTAACTGACAACCTAAGAACCTTCAAGGATGAAAACTTATCACTTGAACGTGAAGTATGTAAAGTAGTTTGCTCCAAAATTATAATTAAATTGCTATTGGGATACTACTCCTTTCTACGTTGTGTTACGACTTAATTTTGTACCAATATATCTGTAACATAATGAAGCAATAAATGATTGAGCTACAAGAACTTATCTATTTTGTTACTTGCTGCTACGGAAGCCTTCATGTGCGAGTCCGACTCGCACTTGAGCGCTTTATTCCAAATATTGCGCTTCTAAAGTCACACGCGTTCGGGAACACTTTTAAAATTGCGTTAATTGCCAAAATCGGCCCATTTAATGTAAGTCAGTATAATAAATATAATGCAAAGAATATTGAACTTGAATAATTGCATAAGACTTACATTTTTGCAACAAATAGATAATAATAGTTGCGGAAAAAATAACCATCTTAGATAAATCACAATATGAGTACTTTGTCACATCATTATGGTGGTATGGGAGGCACGTTTGTACGTGTCAGATTTAGTATATAAGAAGATGACAGCGGTCGAGCGATTAGTCTCTCGCCCCGCGTCACTTGTGTATAATTAAGATCAATATAGTCAGCAGTTTATACAGTGACGTGGGGCGAGAGACTAATCGCTCGACCGCTGTCATCTTCTTATATACTAAATCTGACACGTACAAACGTGCCTCCCATATACAACCCTTTCTTTAGAAAAAAAAATCACGTCGGGGTCACCACTGTATTGATCTTAATTATACACAAGTGACGCGGGGCGAGAGACTAATCGCTCGACCGCTGTCATCTTCTTATATACTAAATCTGACACGTACAAACGTGCCTCCCATAGTGGTATGGTTTCGGACCCACCCTACCACCAGGGGTAGGGCTAGTGGTATGGTGGGTCCGTCACGAGTATATCTACTTACTCAGATCTATCTATCCCGTTTCCCTGTTTTTACGCGATAAAAGCATTTGTGGTATTTCAGACTATCTAGGTAATCTGTGTTCCAAATTTTAACCCAATTCTTTGAACAAGCAACAAATATCCGAACTTAACTTAGTTGGTAGTAACTCTGCCTGCGAAGGCGAGGGTCGTGTGTACAATAGGGTACCGGACTGGGTCAAAAATACACCATCCTAATTAGTCCGTCAGCTAGATCATGGAAAAATATTGGACACGTATTTTTTGTTTTTTCATAATATTAAAAATCGTCAAAGATATAGACCATCAAACTTCGGGAGTGGGGGGTCGCAACGTCACTCGTGAGTAAAAATCGTACTCACAAGTGACGTCACACGAAACTTCGAAGCGCTGTATCTTCGTCATTTTTTGTTTGTGAAACAAAAGAAAAAATACGTGTACAATATTTTTTGGCATCTAACTAACGGGCTACTTAGTTTTTTTGAGGATTGTACCCTATTCTCTACCTTCAGTGCAAATGTTAGTGTGATAAATACATAGTATTTGATCTGCGTTTGAGTGTTTCTATGTACAATAAGTATGTATTTAAACCCATAAAAGTATTATATCAGCTATCTGGCTTCCATAGTACAAGGTTTGCTTAGGTTGGGGTCAGGTGGTGTTGTGTGTGACGTGTTCACCAATGTTTATTCATTTGTAATAACTAACAATTGTAATATCGGATGATCTAGCCGCTAGACTATCACGTCATCTTGTGATTTACAAATACTTAAGTTATTCACAATCTAAATTATGCACCTACATATCACCTAATTTCACAGACAAATAAAGATTATGATAGATGGATAGATAGATTCACTTTTTTGAACAACAAAATAACAATAATTCACAAATTGAAATTGGTTAAACACTTAAATTTAGTGCGACAGATAGCGGCCTTATCGCTAATAGCGATCTCTTCCAGGCAACCTACAATTACCATTTATTATGATTATAAATTAGTATATTTCTTACCAATGTCGAGCGTAACCAGGTTAGTCACTTCTGCTACAAACAGAAAGCGTGGGCGTCAGTGCCGATCGATACTGAACTAGGTTATTGTGAGCTAACTATAGCTGAAATCTGGAGACTTCACTTGTCGGCGAGGGGAGGCACGTACTAAGGAGCTTCGGTCGATGTCGTTACGAAGGCCAACTGTGAAACTAGCCGTCTGCGACATTTACATGCGAATAACTTTTCGTGGGCTGGGAATTGACCTCAAGTCCATGGACTTATACATATATTAGGACCTGGCCAAAGGTGCGACAAAATGGCACAACCGCGTTGGGCCTAAAATTGCATTTTAGGGCCAACGCGACTCAGTTCACAGCGATCAGTGCGCGGGAGGGAGTGAACGAGTTTTTGCTGGCAAAAAAAGGTGTAAGCCACGTCCTTCCTTTGAAGTCATTGCCTCAAGCATCATCACGGAATGAAAGAAATCTTCAGATAAACTCGGGACCGTGGTCATGGCCACGCCCTCCGGTTTCACCCGGGTAGTTTACAAAGTGAGCTATCTAATTCTGAGTTATACATTTTCACTTCTATCGGCAGTTCCTACGACTGACAATTTTTTTCATCTGACAGATGGTAATGGGGAAGGCTTTCACATACATAGCTTGTCACTGTGGCACATATATGTATAGATAGAGAAAGATAGATGGATACTCGTATAGATACTCTTTATTGCACTAAAAACAAAAAACACATATACAGGACAGAAGAACAATAAAAACTAGTGCTACAATCGGCGCCCTGAACGCTAAAACCGATCTCTTCCAGGCAACCTCAGGGATGGAAATGGTTAGCAAGAATATTTTAGAAAGCAGGGTGGATAAGGCATACTTAAAATCGTCTCTAACAATGTTAGACAGCTTATTATGATGATTATACATTGCGTTCCCAGACTTGTACCACAGTCTATTAAATCATACAATCGTTCGACGAAGCCGGCTAGACGTGGCAATCGTGCGGGGTGAGGACGCGGGAAGCGCGCTCCTGCACTGCCTACACAACAATGTTAGTATTACAGGAGCGCGGCTCAGGGCTGACGTCTTCCGTATGTTTTAACTTTATTTTGGTGCCACGTTTTTAAAATTGCGACAACCCTACCCGTGTCTAGACATTATCGGCGTTTCTCCTACGATCAAAGGCGATGAACTACTGGTATTATTTCTTTATACTGTGGCAGTACATAGCGTGTTGCGATTGTGTTAAGGCCGGGTCACACAGAGGCGATCCGATAGCGATAGCGATCCGAGACGGGATTTTTTGTAATGTTCGAATTTGTATGCAACCTGACACACAGCAAGCGCGCGCGATCCCATACTCGGTATCGGATCGCTATCGCTATCGGATCGCTATCGCTATCGGATGCCTTCGTGTGACCCGGCTTTAAAGCAGCTTAGGTTACTAAGAATACGTCGTGTAAGCCTGCTATGGCTTCCTCGCTTCACTTCTGCATTCTGCATATATGCAACTAGCACCATCGCCCGGTTTCACCCGCGTTGTTCCCGATCTCGTTATTTTCCCCGGGATAACGAATAAAGATACTTGTTAAAAACAACATACATGTTCTTATTGATTAGGTAAACGGGTAACTTTAACTCCCGTTTCTTACGGGAAGCCATCGGGCGCGTACGCTCTCCTTGAAAAAGGCCGCCGGCCGCGGCCGAAACTCGAGTCGGATTGACCGACCTCATTACACGTGAGTTACCGGTTTACCTAATCAATATGTGTAACAACCACGTTAATTTTAATACTAAAATAAATGTTATTTTTCAGTCATATCATATGTGCTATTATTTAAAAAATTAAGGGTTGTATGTAATTTTGAATGTCACATTATAAAAAAATAAAAACAAAAAATTTACCAAAAATTAAAAAAACAAATTTAGGGGTGAACTACCCTTATCACTTAGGGGTATGAAAAATAGCTAGTAGCCGATTCTCAGACCTACTGAATATGCATATAAAATTTGGTAAAAATCAGTAAAGCCGTGTCGGAGGAGTAAGGTAACTAACACTGTGACACGAGAATTTTATATATAAGAAGATTAGCAGCGACTTACGGTTTCAATCCCGTATTTGCCAGTCCCTTTATTTATATGTGTAAAAAATAGTATATGTGGTGTTCCGTACTAATAATATCTATCTAACTATCTATGTACTAAATTTCATCCAGATCCTTTGCATAGTTTTTGCGTGAATGAGTTTTTTTGATACGACAACGACCTAACAAATATCACTTTAAACATTTGAAATTAAATCACTAGATGGCGCTGTATGCTTATAAAACGCGGTATTAAAGTTATTTGTGGCTGTTATTAGGCTTTCGATTCCATCTTTATATTTTACCACTTATGACATAAGAGCCATTTGCACTTTGTGCATTCATATTTTTAAAATCCACTTCACCGATTAATATCATCAGTCGGTTAGTGGACGAGCGACTACCGAGTACACAGTCAAGGGCATTTTATTGTACACTAGCTGTTACCCGCGACTTCGCCCGCGTGTAAAATACTAAGATAACTCTGGCATTACCTATTCGTATACCCAGACACATTTACGGTTACTAAAAACAGCTTATAATAAAACAATTTTATACAAATTGAAAGCGTAAGAGACATTCGTCCCCCATTTCAACTCCAATTTCATCCCCGTACAGTTCGAAATTACAAAATTGCTAGAACAAACATTTGGTTGCTTCGTGCCAAGTGTCTATATACAAAGTTTCATGGTTTTATCTTCAACGGTTGGGAACTTCCATATTGACATTCATCCCCCGTTTCAACCCCAATTTAATCCCCGTACAGTTCGAAATTACAAAATTGCTATAACAAACATTTGTTTGCTTCGTGTCAAGTGTCTATAATCAGAGTTTCATGGTTTTATCTTCAATGGTTGGGAACTTCCTTATTGGCATTCATCCCCCATTTCAACCCCAATTTCACCCCCGTACAGTTCGAAATTATAAAATTGATAGAACAAACATTGAATTGTTTCGTGTCAAGTGCCTAGATACAAAATTTGATAACTTTGAAAATGACGAATTTTTATACAACCTTTCACCCCCGTACAGTTCGAAATTACAAAATTGCTAGAACAAACATTCGTTTGCTTCGTGTCAAGTGTCTATATTCAGAGTTTCATGGTTTTATCTGCAACGGTTGGGAACTTTCATATTGACACTCATCCCCCATTTCAACCCCAATTTTACCCCCGTACAGTTCGAAATTACAAAATTTCTAGAACAAACATTTGTTTGCTTCGTGTCAAGTGTCTATATTCAGAGTTTCATGGTTTTATCTTCAACTGTTGGGAACCTTCATATTGACATTCATCCCCCATTTCAACCCCAATTTTACCCCCGTACAGTTCGAAATTACAAAATTGATGAACAAACGTTTAATTGCTTCGTGTCTAGTGTCTAAATACAAAATGTTATAACTTTGAAAATGACGAATTTTCATACAACCGTTCATCCCTTGTTTCACCCTCTTAGGGGTTGAATTTCGCAAAACCCCGTCTTAGCGAGCGCCTACGAGTTAATAGGGACTTCCATGCAAAATTTCAGATCCGTAGCATTTATTGTTTCTGAGATTCCTTGATGAGTGACCTTTCGCTTTTATATATAGATATATATATATATATTAGGGTGTCCCTTAAAATTCAATGTCAATATATTTTTACGCATACCTTCTAAAAACTTTTATATGGACCTAATATAGTACAGAAATAAATATTAGCCCGATTTATAAACGATAACCCGTGCCGACTTTAGTTTTTAACTTGTCCATACAATTGCGCGGGTGCAGCGCTGCGACCTGTTACTGCGAGTTTCAATTGTCATTTCATACGTGATTTCTAACATTATTAGTGCGTTGTTGTTTATTGTGTGGAGATGTCTGTGGAATTACGAAGTGATAAACAAAATATTTACCTTATCGGACTGCCAAGCCACCAGATAAATGGTGCAAAATTACCACCTAATCGACAAGTTCTCGCCGTTTTATGTTACAATATACGTGACGTCAAGCTGACTGTTAGTGAAAGTGCGAATCTTGTTATAAGAGAGTGCATTATATTTTGGGAAAAGCCAGAATTCCTACAAAGGCATTTCCTAACTGCGTGAAGAAACTTGTTGATTTATATAATGTTTGGAGGGAGCTGCAAAAAAAACTGTAAGAAAACTCAGGAAACGTTCAAGAACCGTGAACACAATTTTGTAAAAGACCTTGATAACTTGTTTGATATTGCACATGCTGATGCCTTCGACAGAATGAAAATAGAGGAAGACAAAGATTTTTTAAGGAAACAGAGAGAGGCCAGGTCTACCGGGATGCTTAGGTGGAACTGACAAAACATTGGCGGAGAAAGAAGAACAAGTTAGGCAAAGACGATTGGAAGAAAAGGAAAGAAAGGTAAAACAAAGAGAGCTATTGGCTATTGCATTTACTTCTTCGGTAGATAGCTTGGAATGTCTGGAGAATTCGAATGAGGAACAGATTTCGAATTCTGTACTTAGTAGTCAGATTCGTTGCCCTGAAAAAAGTTCTAAAAGAGGCACGAAAAATTTCATGACTCCTAAACTGGCAGCAGCTTTAGATCGATGCCAATTAAGCATAATATACTCAGTTTACATTCTCCATACGGTTGTAGAAGCGCTTGGTCTGAACACCGATGATTTTCCTATTAACAAATCTTCAATTCAGCGAAATCGTACTCAGGCGAGAAAATCCAGGGCAGAAGCAATAAAAACTGACTTCCAGAATAATTTGCCTGACGTAGTCACAGTCCATTGGGATGGAAAACTATTACCTGGATTGGATGTATGAAGTTTAAAAGAAGAACGCTTGCCAAGTCTTGCTTCATTTGACGATAGAGAACAACTTCTTGCAGTGCCAAAATTAGAGAGTTCTTCGGGAAAACATCAAGCTAAAGCCATTTCAACTGCACTCTTTGACTGGAACCTCTTTGATGGCCGTTTCAGTGGAGCTTGTTCTATTTTGGAGCAGACTTTAGAAAGGGAATTACTGCTTTTTGCTTGTCGTCATCATTTTTATATGTTGGTCTTCAAAGCTGTTTTTGAAACCAAGGTAAAGCAAATTACAAGTAGCCCAGATATTCCAATTTTCAAAAAGTTAAGAGTATACTAAACCTTGGCTCGAATGTACAGTGTCAATTAAAGCACCTAACCAAGACTTATGCTTTTTGAAAGCTCTAAAAGAATATGAAAAACTAGACGCGACAAGTTCCAAGGCATCCACAAGCAAGTTTGTTCTTCATTTATGGTATTTGTGTGAAGAAGCAGTCATGTTATTACTCTTTGATGAAGAAGTTGATTTCAAAACCAAGACAAAAACGATGAATAATTTAAACAGAGATGAAAGTTCAGATTCCGCCAAACGCTATATCCCATCGAAGGAAGAAAATACGCAAAAATTCTTTAGTAAGCTTAATATTTTCTTTTCAAAGTTTCGTGGCTTAGTTTTTGCTTTTTAGACTGTTTTTTCTTTCTTTCAGATATTATGATGATGGATGATTTTGTGACTCAAAGAAGCAAACAATTTCTATCTCGACTGCAGATCGACGACAGTTTTCTTCGGGAGGATAAATCTTCTTGGGGTGACAATACTACTTTTTTGGAAGCTAGAAGACGAATAAGTTGTTTGAAAGGTCGTAAATGACACTGCTGAAAGAGCTGTTAAATGAATGCAAGATTTTAATGGACTTATCACGGCTGAAGAAGAACAAAAACAGTTTTTGTTGTGTTGTGTTCAGGAACATAGAAATCTGTATCCAAACTGTAAAAAAACTACACCAAAGAGAAGTCACCCTAATTAATTATTATTATAATTTGTATTTAAATAAAAGTTTGTGTTGATCTTATTTTGTTATTACTCATATTTACTTTATTTGTTGCATTTTAATTATTTTGGATCAAACCAAGATGTCAGGCCAAAACACAATTTTCTAATAAACTTTAGAGCTCGGTCGGCACGGGTTGCAATCGTGCTACAAATACGAAATTTCGTATTTAAGTATATTTTAGCATTCATAAAAAAAGTAGAGGGTATGCGTTTCGAAATTCTAAAAAAAATTTTTTTTTGCCATATAAGGGACACCCTAATATATATATATATATATATACATAGATTAAGATAAGACTAGCGGCCCATTCCGGCTGCGCTCGGATATTGTCATTTAAAGACTATTAATCGAAATAAAAACTATCCTATCTCTCAAGTTGGACGAGACTGCTCACGGTGTGCCAATTTAATTTAAAATCGGTTAAGTAGTTTAGGAATCCATCGCGGACAAACATCGTGACAGGAGATTTATATATATTAAGATGACAGGAGATTTATATATATTAAGATGTGTACCGTAAAATGTTAAAAATTAATAATTTGACTTTTTTTTACCCATCTATCAATCATTTTTGCAATCGGGAAAACGCCTTATCAATAATCATATCAATCAGAGAATTTAGAGAAATTGTGCAAAATTAAACATTGTCTCAATATTTGGTGTAATTGAATTATCTATGATAGATCTAGTTTTAAAAACATTATTGCGGCATTCTAAATTAAAAAATAAATGTTGTCCGTGTGTTTGTGACGATGTTAACATTGAGTACCTATATGTAATGTGATGATGGTTGCATTCGATAATGGATAGATAATGAATATAATTAATGTCTATTTACATGCCTTTCTGCCATTTAGGGCAGAAGCTAGAGATTTCAACCACATATACACATATTAAGTGCAAATCAATCTGTACTTAACCTAATTTTTATAATAATGGAGGACAGTTCATACGTAACACCATTACATATTATACAAAGCATTGTATCATTGAATGACCTCGTGGCTTAGTCTACGAGCCGTAGGCCGTGGGTTTGATTCCGACACGAATATATGTAAAATATTATGTAATCAGATTTATTGCAATTATTGACTTTTGCTTTTTGAAATGACCTTAACAAACCCGTGCGTGTTTCGAGGCAGTGATGCCTCCTACTGTACACGGGAAAGGAAATATGAAACGGGGAAGCAAGAGCGGATCCAGGGAGGGGGTCATGACGCCCCCCCCCCCCCACTCTGGGCTGGGTCCAGCACCTAGAAATAAAAAAGCGTGCACGTACTTATTGACAGTTTTGTGGCTTTACCACGCCACGACAATATGACCACCCCTGGAGCCAAAGCTCGATCTGCCCAAAGCTGTCACCTCGCTGTTAGTAATGATTGTTCAGTTTAATAAGTGTATGTTATTGTTCCGCAGAGCCGGTGTCAGACGCAGAGTGCGCGCCGGGCTGGTGCGCGCACGGCGGGCGGTGCGCGCGCGCGGCCGGCGGGCGCGTGTGCGCGTGCGCAGGCGCGTGGGGCGGCGCGCGCTGCGCCGTGTACGTGGGACACGACCACGCGTGCGCCGCGCGCGCATGCGCACCGCCCGCGCTCTGCGTGTGGGGACCGGACGGTACGTACCCACACTCTACGCGATATTTCAACTTGCAGATCAGAAATGCAGTCGTGGTCTATACACTGAGATGAGATAGTTTAACTTGCAGATGTCCATCAGTGACAGAAATGCAGTCGTGGTCTATACATTGAGACGAGATAGTTTAACTTGCAGATGTCCATCAGAGACAGAAATGCAGTCGTAGACAGAGGTGCCTGATGGTAAGCAACATGCCTAGCACATAACAGCACAGTCGCACGCAGCTATTGGAACATCATTACCTAGCACTGCGCTCGACACCCAGAGATCTAAGATATTATATCTCTAAGCCCTGTAACTTCTCTGGAAACATTGAAAACGTAGGTCAAAAACCCCGAAGTATGTGTAGTTCTAATCGTCAGCATCGAACTGGCTATATATTTATATAGTCGAGGTGGCATTTGCCAGCGCGGCCCCAGCCAGCGCGGACCCCCACTAGAATAAGTGGCCCGCGCAGGCTAGGTCCTAGCCCTTGCTACCTATTTGTAAAACTAGCCATCTACCCTCTAAAGTCGCTAACTATTGGCATGATGTACAAGCTCAAAGTTGCGCCACGGGCAATGGAGAGAGCTATGCTCGGAGTTTCCCTGCGTGAAAAATCCGAAACGAGGAAGTCCGCAGAAGAACGAAGGTCACCGACATAGCTCTTAAAGTTGAAGAGGCAATGGGCAGGCCATATATCTCGCAGAACTGATAACCGCTGGGGAGTAAAGGTTTTCGAATAGCGACCACGAAACGGCAGACGCAGTGTAGGACGGCCCCCACACGATGGACCGATGATATTGTCGCGGGAAGTCGGTGGATGGAGGCGGCACAAGACCGGTCATTGTGGAAATCATTGGGGGAGGCCTATGTCCAGCAGTGGACGTCCGCAGGCTGCAGATGATGATGAGATGATGACCCTCTAAAGAACCGTTCCGTATATATATATATGTAATATTTATGTATGTAATATTTGTTATAGTGAGCGAAACAGAGACGGGTCCGGTGTACTGCGCGTGTCTGGAAGGAACACAGTGCACGCCCCCGCTGGCCGGGCAAGGGGCACCGGCGGGGGCCGCGGGGGCCGCGGGGGGGTGGATCGCGGCCCTGCTCGTCGTACTGTCGCTGGCGGCCATCGCCGGCGTCGCTGCGATGCTGTTCGTGCATAGGAGACGGCAGTAAGTATCAATACTCATCAAACTAAGACGACTGTGGTATACTGTGCATGTTTAGAAGGCACTCAATACGCAATGCACGCCCCCTCCACTAGCCAGCCAGCTAGGGGGCTTGGATCGCGGTCCTATCGATCCCCATTAAGCTGAGACGGGTCTAGTATACTGCACGTCTCTAGAAGGCACACAGCATGTAATATAGCTTATGGAATGCAGCAGCGTAGCGGGTCAACGGGCAGAGTTCCTCCAATCTTCGTCGTCTGTTCCGGATGCCTGTCGTAATCTGAATAGGATGCTTGCCTTCAGAGACGGCATAGGTTGGTTGGAGTAGAAAATGGTATGATGACGCACAATGGCCCAATAAAGAGGCTAGGTGCGGAAAGGCCCCAAACTAGACATGCTGTTTGTCCATAGGAGACGGAAGTAAGTATCGATACTCATCAAACTTTCACTGTCCATTGTAGGGCTTAGGTATCTCTTTAAGCAAATATTTTATGTATTCAAAGATTTCCAACACCATGTACCAGATTGTAAAGTAAAAAGGTAGTGAAAAGTAGTAAATGAAAGTTAGTTAAATTTTGTGTGTAACTGCAGAAACCTCCGCGTGATATGGCATCACACAACAACTTGCCGATCTTGCCGATGGCATCTTGTGTGATAGCAAATCCCGGCTGAAGAAAGAACAAGTAACACTTCTCTCCCACTTGAGTTCTCGAGTGCGTCACTGGAGCCGAATGCGGGGATTCGTAGCCCCGTGAGCTGGGCTCGTAAGGACACTGCCGCCAAGCTATGGCTGGAGGAAGCTGTAAGGATTTTAGTCGGTAGGGCCAAAGCTCAAACACGAAGCATCAAAGCTGTGTTGCGCCCTACATACATCGATATGTTCTTGCATGGCGTACATGCGGATGCATTTCTCCCCAAAAGTGTGTGTAATTTGTGTGTATGTTACGCGACAGCGCCGCCTATTGTGAATCAATTTCAATGGCTCTTGTTTTGTTAGGTAGATAATAGAGGTGGATATAAATTTTATCGAAACCGGTGTAGTGGTTTTAGAAATATGAACAAAAAAGAACTTAAATTTACCTCGACTTCGCTGTCCGTTCGTCCTTCCGTCCGTCCGTCCGTCCTTCCTTCCGTCCGTCCTTCCGTCCGTCCGTCCGTCCATCCGTCCGTCCGTCCGTCCGTCCGTCCGTCCGTCCTTCCGTCAGTCCGTCCGCCCGCCCGTCTGTCTGTCTGTCTGTCAACAGGCTGTATCTCAAGAACGGTGATAGCTAGACCGTTGAAATTTTCATTTATTTGTGGTGTTGAAGTCGGTTTAATTCTTTATTTAAAAATAGTTTATTAATGTATATACTATGTTAATTTGCAGGGGCGCGTTCGTTCACGCGCGACTGGCTGACAACGTGGAGATCTCCAACCCCATGTACCTCGCCGGGGAAGACGAGGTCGAACATCACAACCATACCGTGAGTACTACCACCATATCTCTTCATAATATCATAGTCTATTAAATCAGTCGTTCAACGAAGCCGTCTAGACGGGGCAATCGTGCGGGGTGAACGCGGGAAACGCGCTCCCGCCATTGCTAACATTACAATGTTTGTATTGCGTGAGCACGGTTCAGTTTTCTGTTTTATCTACCTTTCATATATTGGCGTTTTTTCCAAGATCAAAGTCAATGAACTACTAGCGGTATTTCTTGATACTGAAATAATATGCAGTAGCGGCGTTACCGTAGGGTTACCGCCGGATATATAGGGGCGCTATACCGCAAGCGCAGGCACCCCTTTGCATTCAGTCTGTAACTAGGCGTTGCTCATTGAGCGGCCTAGCGAAAAAAATCTCGCTCAGGGCACTGGTAGTGCTAAAACTGGCACTGATAATGCATAAGCAGGCCATAATCTATCTAGCCCAAACACAAAAAATCATTACTCAAAAATGAAACCAAATTTTGTGTGTCTGTAAACGACAATGTACTAATTAATATTATCGCCTATCTCTTAAGGCCGATTTAAACTGAACGAACATAGAGCTAGAGCTGGAACAAGATCATTCTTTCTCGATCTTTTAGTGTAAACGAAAGATCGTTCTTAGCGTTTTCCATATTATATATTCCATAGAATCTTTGCGAACGCAAACAAAACAACGAAAGAATGCTCTACGTTAGTTTACACCAAATGAATTTGATACAGTGGGAATAGAATGAGCATTCGCTCGTCTGATGTAAATCGGCCTTTAGGCATCAAAATAAACTAATAATCGAGTATGTATATCATGTAAAAATAAGGTTTTAAAGTCTCAAAACCGGTTTTGCCCAAATTTGGCCGCATGGGGCATGAGTGGTTTTCCCACTGCTGAAACTTGGGGCCTTCTCTCTCAGAGAATCGGGCCATAAACCACCACGCTAGCACATTGCAGGTTTGTGTTTGACGCAAGACATCGAAAGATTCTAGGATAGTGTGTGTTTTTATGTTAGCGGCATTGCGCACATGACTGCGGAAAGATAGTAGTGCGCGTAGGATTTGAACCCGAGGCTCCGGATCGATGATATACAACTTTAATATCAAAACGATGACAGACTTTAGCATTGAAGTAGGTAAGTAACTTTTAACCAAAATAATCGGTTTTTGTGAAACGCGAAAAATGTTAATTGGATAAAATTAGCCATTTTATTTGTTATTCGTATGTAATACTCAAGGTTAGAAGCACTTGAAGACACATTTTTCTTTTGATTTTCCTTTTCTGGACTAAATGAGTCCAGTGCAATGTTCCCAGTGAAATTACAGGGTATAGAGACAAAACATCATATATCTCTGGGTGACGAGCGCAGTACAGTCCGCGAGGTATAAGCTGAGCTTTGCATTAGTGTGAGTGATCACCAAAAGTACAGTCAGACGCAGGACGCTGTGACCATGTGCTCTTAATAAGGTGTTTCTTCAAACCAGAAGTGCTGCCATCTGAATATGATTTTGATGAAGTGTGAGTGGTGTCAATATATGTTTCATCGGTATAAACGATAGGCCTGCCCTGAATACGGTATTCGGAAATTTTAAGTAAATAAGTTATACGTAGGTGACGGATCTCATGCTTTTCCATTAAATTTTTTCTGTTATTCTCTGTCCTTGACCATTTGAATCCTAAAAGAGATACTTCTTTTCGCAATGACCATATTGATCCTGGATAGTTAATGTCAGCTTGTTGTTTAAGAGTTTGTTGTCTGACTGTACTTTTGGTAATAGATGCGTATGCATGTGATCACTCACACTAATGCAAAGCTCAGCTTATACCTCGCGGACTGTACAGTGCTAGGCAATGATTTGGACTCTTGATGTTCCAATACCTGCATATCATTGTGTTATAATGGGCAGACATGTTGCTTACCATCGGACACGTGTCCTGCGACTCTTTAGACAGGGGTTGGCAACGTTATGGCAGCCACGGCACAGAATAAATATTAGTACAGAACACTCACTTAGCGAAAACAATTATATAAATAGCGACTCTTGCTGGGACACAACAAAGTTCAATTCAGCTCGCAATACCTGTCGCGATTTTCAAATAAACATTTGCGCTCTTTCTAACGCGTAACTCTGTCCCTGTCTAGCGCGGAGGGTTGTCGACATTTCTAATAACAATATGCGCGGGAAACGTGTTGCGCGAGCGCTCAGCCGTGCGTCCGATAACCGACTGGCACTTGTTCCCTGGGAGGCACGGTCTAGCTGTAGGCTAAAACCGCGCGACCTTGAGCGAGTGATGATGCACTGGCCACGGGTCAAATCGTGAAAAAAGTAGATAAGCGATGGACTCCTAAACTACTTCTTAAACTTCGGAACCTGTACTAAATATTAGCAATTTGTGAAATATACAGAATAGTTTTGTGCCGGGAATAATTTCTTATATCTTATTACAAATTGTCGCGGGTCACATGCGGACCGGGGGCCGGGCGTTGCCGACCCCTGTATATAATATACAATTATACCGTTATACTATGGTATGAAGCATAATATGCTCAACAATATTTATTATTATTATATTCGGTCGCCGTTTTCTCATTATTATTTTTCAATTGTTTACAGAATGGCGGGAACCACTTCGCGAACCCCGTGTATGAGAGCATGTACGCGCCGCCGCAACACAACGCGCCTGAGGTACGAACATGGCCGTACAAATCTTACAATAGACATTAATATTTATAGTCCTCATCATCACCCGAAAGACTTCCACTGCTGAACATAGGCCTGCCCCTAGATTTCCACCACGAACGGTCCTGCGCAACCTGCAACCAGCGGTTTCCAGCGACCTATGTGAGGTCATCTGTCCATCTAGTGGGAGGCCGTCCAACACTGCGTCTTCCGGTTCGTGGTCGCCACTCGAGAACCTTTCTTCCCCATCGGTTGTCAGTTCTGCGAGCGATGTGGCCTGCCCATTGCCACTTCAGCTTGCTTACTCTTTGAGCTATGTCGGTCACTTTCGTTCTTTTGCGAATATCCTTATTACGGATTCTGTCGCGCAAAGAGACTCCGAGCATAGCTCTCTTCATAGCTCGCTGTGTGAGTTTGAGCTTTGTTATGAGGCCCACAGTTAAGAACCACGTCTCAGTTTCATAAGCCATCACTGGCAACATGCTCTGATTGTATGTATAGTAAATGCCGTCAATTGGTCAAAAATATAACATTTCAATTAGTCCGTCAGGTAGATAAATATGAGACTCGTATGTTTTTTTTTAATCAAATTATTAATAATTGACAAACATATTGATCATCAAACTTCCGGGCCTCTACCGCCTAACGAAAAACGCTTTGACGCTTTGACGTTGCTGTCTCTTTTCTTCTCGCTTGAAATGAAAGAGACGGCAATGCCAAAGCATCAAAGCGTCAAAGCGTTTTTCGTTAGGCGGTAGACCCCCAGGTGTGGACGTTGTGACGTCACGTCTACATAAAAATCGTATGTAGACGAGACGTTACTCGAAACTTCTAAGCATGTTCATTTTTTGTTTGTGAAACGAAAGAAAAAAAGTTGGCAGTCATATAGACTGCCGATAGAAGTGTAACTCAGAATTTGATAACTAGGAAACTACGCGAGTGAAACCTGAGGGAGTTGCTAGTCTGGAATAAATCTACAAAGCATTGTCGTCCAAATAAGACTAGATGACCATAGTCCCGTTCACCCGAAGATTTCTTTCATTTACGAGCGTGGCGCTTGAGCTCAATTCACAGCCCACGAAAAATCTGTGTGAGGTGCGTCAAAAGATGTCTTCACCACAAAAATACGTGTACAAATCTAATTGACGGACTAATTAAGTCAATCCGATAAAAAGGCGGAGAGATATGTGGTCACACAGCTACTTAGCCCTAACGCGTTCTAGTCATATCGAGATTTAGTCTTAAATCTATTTAGTCAGACCCGCTATCTAGTCATATCGAGATTTAGTCTTAAACCTATTTAGTCAGACCCGCTATCTAGTCATATCGAGATTTAGTCTTAAATCTATTTAGTCAGACCCGCTATCTAGTCATATCGAGATTTAGTCTTAAATCTATTTAGTCAGACCCGCTATCTAGTCATATCGAGATTTAGTCCTAAACCCTAATTAGTTTTTTTTAGGTCACCCTACCTATTACTATTTTTATAAATATTATATTTATAGATAATAAAATATAACTTAGCTGCTAGATATGGGTACATAATAATGTTGTAGGTCGCGACCACAGTACTAGAAGGTCATAAGATTGCGTCACGGAGGAAAACTAAATGTCAGACGGTTTTTATTCAGTTTTTTGCGCATATGTTCGATTGGCTTGGTAACAATGACATGACTTAAAAAAACTGTCTATCTTTATTTTTGAAGTGAAAACTTCTTTAGGCGCGCTATAGACAGAATTTTCGTGGGGTGTGAAATGGATTCATCAATCGTCTCGCTTGGATATGATAATGGATCGGATCGGATATGAAATCTTCGGGTAAAAACGGCCAGGGAGGTACCAGGGCAACAGAAACAGTAAAGAGTTTCGATTACCTACCTCCAACAGCCCAGCGTTTATCTCCAGATACCAGGACAACAGAAATATAAGAGAGTTGCGTTTGCCCCTAGGTACCAGTACCAGGGCAACAGCAAGTTTTCACTTCTATCGGCAGTTCCTATGACTGCCAATTTCTTTTTTTTTTTAATATCTGAAGCCAAAATGTAGAATGCGAATTGTTTTATCAAAGTCTTGTCATAGATTCAGTATAGCATAATTGCATCAACGAGATGCCAGTGGCGTAGCGTTGGAGCGGGTAGAGCAGTGGAACGGGACTTGTGCATTTTGGATAGCTGAAATCTCGGGAGCTCGCGTCACCTGAATCTAGTATCTTCTTTTGAAGTGAAAACTTCTTTTGGCGCGCCTAGACAGAGTTTTCGTGGGGTGTTAATTGAATTCTAGCGTCACGCTCGGGTATGATAAGAAATCTTCGGGTAAACTCGGGACCATGGCCATTGGCTATCTAGAAATGCATCAGCCAATGGGAAATGGTGAAAGGGCGTGGCCTGGCTATCATAGCATGGCCATCTAGAAATGCGTGAGCCAATGGGAAATGCTGACCTCCGGTTACACCCGCATAGTTTCCAAAGTCAGCTATCAAATTCTGAGTTATAAGTTTTCACTTCTATCGGCAGTTCCTATGACTGCCATTTTTTTTAATTTATATAAATTTACACTTGACCGCCATCTCGCCTCGCCATCTCGCCATCTCTTATGCTACCTATGCTTACCTAGAAGAGATCGATTAATTTTCGATTTGAACCCATATAATTGGGAAACATTAGCGCCTAGTCAATTTTAAGTGTGTATATTTAACTTTTTTTTTGTATATTATATATATATTATATTTTTATTTCTATCGGCAGCCAATTTTTTTTTGTTACAAAAGTATTCTTAGCAGGATTTCGTTTTTTTTTTTTTCGACATCAGTCGAGCTATTTTCGAAAGATCAACGAAAATCTATAGTTGTTTATTTGTATGATATTTTTATTTACTGCAAAATTACGCTGTCTCGTTCACTAATTTTTTATAAAATAGATAGTTGTGTGACTTTGTTTTTTCAATTGTAATCGATTGTTTCATTTCTCAGATAAAAAGTACTGTTTTAACTGATTTAATATGCATCGTTTCTTTATCCACAGGAGCACGCGACTCTCCTGTCGACCGGCGAAGGTTCGCCAGCGCCGGCGGAGCGTGCGGCGTTACTATAACCTATTATCTACTAATATAGCACGCATTCATGAATTCTGCGCTCATATAGCGCCAACGCTATATTCTGCGCCCATATAGCACATACGCTATATTCTGCGCCCATATAGCACATACGCTATATTCTGCACCCATATAGCACATACGCTATATTCTGCGCCCATATAGCACATACGCTATATTCTGCGCCCATATAGCACATACGCTATATTCTGCGCCCATATAGCACATACGCTATATTCTGCGCCAATATAGCACATACGCTATATTCTGCGCCCATATAGCACATACGCTATATTCTGCGCGCATATAGCACTTACGCTATATTCTGCGCTGTTATGGTATTAGCGCTATATTCTGCGCTACCGTGATCTACATATATATTATCTGCGCTGCTATAGTACATGCGCTATATCGTTCGCTGATAAACTATGAGCTAATATATTTTGTAACCTATTTCTAATGCGCTATAGACTGCGTTGTTATAGCAGGTACATACATATATGTGCTATATACTGCGCTGTAATTTACATTACTATAACTTGCGCTAGCATAGTACGAGCGCTATATTCTGCGACGATATAGCATATGCGCTATATTCTGCATTACTATAGTCTATTATTACTATAGTATCAGCTGCTATACAGTAGCTGCAACATCTTTCAGTGCCAAATTACTATAACAAACAAAATGTAATAATATTGCTTGAGGTAGTTCGCTCTATAATACCCGAAAGAGTGACTAAAAAAAGCCTGAAAAAAATGTTTAAAGAAAAAAAAATTACTTTTTTGGTATAGTCCGGCAAACATCTTTAAATTGAACAATAGTTAGTGAATTACTGTAAAAAAATATGTCATCCTTGTTTTTATGTAGGTAAGATATTTTTATTGAAATTTATTTTAAAAATATGTCACAATCAAAGTCACAAAAAAAATTAAGTTATTTAGTGATAGAAAAAAATGTTTTGACGGCAATAAATTCAGTGTAATTATTTTTTTTTGATGATTTTTAACGTCTAGCGACGATGATGACCGACTATATCATTCGTGAGGTGACCGTGACGTAATTAAATATGAGTATTTAGATGTTTGTCGGTAACTATACATTCGAGTTGCGAGGATTTTTTGACGTATCCTATTGACTATGAAACAAAAATAGTTTAAGCGAAATTGGAAATTTTAGTGGAAACTGCATGCCTCTGTTCTCAAAACTCAAAGGCAAATAAATCAAAAACGTAAAACAATTATTGAGAATCAAGTAAAATGATCTCCATAGCAGACCGCATCGTCTCTCAACATCAGACAAGACTGTGGTCAAGTGCAAAACTTTGTTTACCAATAATGAAAGGACCAGTCGGGCAAACGGGATACGAATTACAGAATGTATTATTGTTGCCGTTGTTTCTTTCCTTTTCAATCGACATTAAAGAGAGATAAATAACACATGAGAAAGAATTAAGTTTGACTTTAGACCCTTGAACAACTGAAAAAAAAAATGATTTCACTAGCAGCCCGTCCCGTCTACGTTCAAATTGAACAGTTGACTATCACCATCTCAAGAGGCGAGGCATATCAACAGATATTGTCCTAACTTTATCTTGTTTGCATAAATATAATCCTAAACTATGACCATCTGGACTGTACTTTACCATACATACATAGGTTTAAAGAAAGAGAAGAAAAAATCTCTCTCAAAAATATTGGTAGTTTCTGTATTACTAAAATTATGAAAATATCTAAAATATTGTTACTACCCACAATTTTTCATTAAATGTGGGTATGTACTAATTCTTAAACATTTACGACTGACTACCCGACTTTAGAGTTGGTATTATATTCATTGGAAGTATCAATATGGTGTAAGATTGATTGATAGTTGCAAAGATATTACACGTATATTATGTCACCTTGAAATTGTTAAAACTGGCAATTTATAATAAAACTCGTGATATTATTAACTTACGGCGTTATACAGGGTTATTGGTAATCAGCCTGCATCCTTTTAAGGGGATGTTAGGTACATTCAATACGTCAACTTTTGTTCTACAGTTTAAAAAAAAAAGGTTTTTTTTTCTTTTAAAAAATAAATAAAAAGTTCATTTGCACGGTCTAAAAGTATCGTACTCTTCGTAACAATTCGTAACGAAAGCGCGTAGCGTACGCGCTTTAACGCGCAAAAAATGATGTACCGAAGTGAATAAACACTAAAAAGTCGCTAAACAGTACAAAAAAGGGCAACAAATACAATTTTCTTTTGGGTTATCTATTAAGTTTTAACGAAAGTTGTAGAACAAAAGTTGTTTGTTTAAATATACAGAACATGCCCTTAAATGGATGCAGGCTGATTACCAATAACCCTGTATTGTAAAATGTCGATATTTATAATTTTACGGTAACATAAACACAACTTGATAAAAACGACTTTCTCTCTTTTATACCATTAGTATAGATCTATAGATGTACAACTTCGAACAAAAATAAGTACATTTTATAATTTTATCACAAAATACTACTTTAGTTAAGTAGAAATTATTAAATTTATACATATAAGTTTTGTAATTTAAGTCACAAATAAAATTATTCGATAAGTTTTGATCAAATTGTAAACCAAATCGAATTTCTTATCATTGATTGATTAAATAATTATGACATACAAAATGTTTCTAACGAATAAATAATCCAAACTTTTACTCAACGCATATAAATATGCAAAAGTACCCTTCAAAGCAGTCACATCGATATAAAATTCTCGACGGTGTATAGGTCATCAAAAAGGTGTCAGGTACATCAAAAATACTCAAAGTTACAAGATTGAGCTTAGTTGTGCATTACGACGAATCTTAAAAAATATGTGATTAATTTAACATAGAATATAATTATTTTAATCTTGCCTATTATTATTTAAATTTTCTTTAGACTGAACCTAAAAAGGTGTATCTCTGGGTAGTGCTCAGAACATTGTCTCAGCAAAAGGGGCGTACTTATCCCAGTGGCATGTTTTCCTTCATCGTTAAAGCTAATAGTGATGGCAAATTAGTATAATTAGAAAAGAATGCGACCCTTTGCTTTACTTATAGCCTTTGTGCAAACCCTGTACAACTAACTGGAAAAGTACATTTTTTTTAGATATTTTTATTATTAATAAGAAAAACAAGATCAAATCAGTAATAAATAGATCAATTATACAGTCATTTGTACTCTTCATGTCCGAATATTTGCGTGGCAATGTTATGAGCGAGCATAACACGATCAGGCTCGTTTCTTCACTCTATGAAGGCCGATTTAAACTGAACGAACTAGAGCTGGAACAAGAGCATTCTTTCTCGATCTTTTAGTGTAAACGAAAGATCGTTCTTAACGTTTTCCATATTATAAATTCCATTGAATCTTTGCGAACGCAAACAAAACAACGAAAGAATGTTCTACGTTTGTTTACACCAAATGAATTTGATACAGTGGGGATAGAATGAGCATTCGCTCGTCTGATGTAAATCGGCTTTTATACAAAAAAAGAATTGATCAAATTAGTACGTAGTTAGTTTTATAAGTTTATTATTTTAAGGCGAACGAAAATGTCAGCTAAATTAAGAATACTCTGTAATTGTCTCATTTGGAACAGCGTGCCATAATTTGAGTGTCCACAAACACTGTGAACTATTCAGAAGCAGAGCGGCTACTCAGTTGAAAGACTGCATAAGCAGAACACTAAATGTTCCCACTGCTGGGACTCTGGGCCTTCTCTCTCAAGGAGATAGTCAAGGGAATAATCCATCACGCTGGTACGGTGCATGTTGCCGAATGGCACATTACCTAAGATTCTAGGAATGTGCCGTTTCCTCACAATATTATCCTTCACCGTTAACCTGTTTATGGATTCGGGAAGAATGCCCAGTTGAGCAAATTTAGACTCAATCAACAGGAATTTAGATTTAAATTAACGGGAACGCGGCGTTCCACCGGTAGGCCCATGCCACGTAAGAGGTTAAAGCCAGATTTACTTAAAGCCAGAAATCCTTGTCCATCTCCTTTTGGTAAAATACTGAAAAGTTGCAGAAGGATTTCGACCCTACGGCCTTCATAATTGTAAACCGCACATTCTATTCCCTGGGCCACTGTGGCTTTTTATAATCATTGATGTATTATTTGTGTGTATTTCAATTGTATTTATAGTAAGAATGTATTATATTTATTAAGTGAAAGTATCTTTAGGCGCACCATACACAGATTTTTCGTGGGCTGTGAATTGAATTCTAGCGTCACGCTCGGAAATGCTAAGAAATGTTCGGGTAACGGCCATGTTCACGGCCACGGCCTCAGGTTTCACCCGCGTAGTTTCCAAAGTAAGCTACCAAATTGTAAGGTATAAGTTTTCACTTCTATCGGCGGTGTCTATGACTGCCAATGTTTTTTGTAATTCTATATCTATGTTTTAACATGTCTGTCTCCTTTTGAAAGAAACACTGAGTCCCAGTATTGGGAACATTTAGAGGTTACATCTATATACGTATATAAAAATCAATGCCACATTTCGTTGTTATTGAACTCCTCCTAAACGGTTGGACTGATTTGAATGATTTTTTTTGTATAGGTACGTTTGGGTTTGCCCTGGAAGGTTTAGATTCACAAATCAGCCCGGCAGATGGCGTTGCAGTTGATATGTAGGTTATTATTCGAGCCAAGCCGGAGCGGGCCGCTGGTATGATATAAAAAAACTTTATTATGTCATTAAACTTGAAATCGCGAAAAACAATAACTGTTCCTGTCTAAGTAATATCTAATAGTTTAGTTTGTGGACACCGACTAAATTTAACTTATGTTGTATTTGTAGGGGTCTGCTTGTAAATAGATAATGGCCAGTTTAGTTGATCTACCATGACATTTGTAGTTTTAATTTATTGTATTTTTCTTCGCTTAAGTGATGAATGGTTACTTATTTATTTATATACGAACTTAAGTAATATTTTGTAGGTTGAAATCCTGTCAGTTGACATTAGAATTAAGTTTAACGTATAAAACTTACCGCACCCCTCTCGTACAGCGATAAAGGTACATTCCAATATGAGCTTTAAACTCATGTTGTTTAGATATAATTTACGGTGATCATGATCACCGCTCAAGAAATTACCTTGCCGCGAGTTGTCACAGCAAATTGAATTTACAGTAAACTAGTTAAGGCTCATATTTCAATAACGCCTTTCCTATAGTGCGGGAATAGTGCGCTACTAATCTGTTTTGACCTTCATCCTTGCTTAAAAAGTTTTGTTTTTTTTTCAAATAAATGTTCTCATAATACAAAGTAATATCACTGGAGTAAGAAGAGCCAATGATAATTAAAGGTTACATTCTACGTGTATTGTATGTTTGTCTTGAGATATACACGCATTATATTCATACACGCTATACATAAATTATATTATGTGTAGTGTTTGTATCTGTACAACAGATAATTTATATAATACACTATCTTATATTCATGTAGTGGAGGGGGCTATAGCTAATTAGCTATCAACAGATCAGTCGGATGTTAGACACGGCGCGGGTCGGACGTGCGCTTGCACTCAGAACTGCGTGTGGTGTTATGAACCAGTGAGTGTTATAAATCCCTGTCGTGTTAGCGAACCGTACACCGTGGAATGAATATCAATAGGTGTTCCAAAAAATTACTCCCCTTACATAATCTGATTACTCTATACATGATCTGGTAAACTTGTACAGAGAGTTTAATTTTTCTTTGGGATTATTTTATTGAATGATTAGACATGAGCAATTCTACCCTGATGGGTGTAGGTTTTCATATTTTCGATTTCTATATTGGTTCCATAAAAAATAATATATGTTTATTTTGATTAGTGGAATTATTGATTCTTTTAGTATTATTTGGCCTTCTTATTACAATTTAAACATTATATAATTGATTATTCAATTAGGTACATTTATTTATACAAAATTGTTATGTGATATTTTTGGAGGAACAAAAAATGGCAGCAAATTTTTGAGGTTGTGATTTTTTTTTTTGAGATTATTTTCTTTTCTTTTTAGAAACTTATAGCATCTAACCTAAAAGTACATCGCAGGCATAAAGGTTGTAATGTAACGAAAGGACTGTTTTATACACAAGAACTCAAAAAGTACTTCTACTACGGAGCTAAATCTATCAAAAACATAGGATAATAACTAGTTATTTCATTACAAATTATGGACATTTTTTTACAAAAAAATTTAGTTTTTTTGTAATTTAATAGATGATACTATACAAACGTTATTTATAACTTTGTGTAGATACAGGCACGAAACGTTACAAGCTTTCTGCGTATAAAACTCATTCCTTTCGACTAAGTATCATCTCACCTTTGGGCTAACCTTATATTAGTTAGTTAATCCGAAGTACATTTTTTAGTTATTTAGTTTTGTGATAACGATCATGTCAATTGTAATAATAATTGTATTATTTTTAATTGGTAATTATACATATCTGATTTGTGACTCAATCTTGATGTATCTGTAATAAATAATTAGTTCCAAATAAAAGAATTGGAAAGTAGTGAATGTTTTTTATTTCATTACAAAGTATTTCTCTATTTCAGTTCTACTCAACTTTGTAACGATTCACAAACAGACGAACCATTGACCCGGAAGTAAAATCTTAATATTTATTCATTCTTGCGTGCGTGTACCTAATTATTAAACTCGTCATAAACAGCTGAACCTTAGATAAAAAATAACTAAGACAATAAAAAATAACTAAGACAATAAAAAATAATTATAACACAAGCCCCTTTAACAAGGCATCTTGACCTCCTCTTTAAATCCCTTGACAATAGTAAATCATACGACATCAGTCTTAGACCCAATAATAATTAGTCAGCCAATCAATAATAATAATCATTCAGCCGACACAAGATTTGTCCCAATAAGAAGTCAACCAACATCAGTAAGAATCTAAAAATTGTCAGCCAGTCAGCCGACACTTGTATGATGAGAATTACAATCAATCAGCCTAAGATAAATCTTTTGTAATTAAATACCCCTAATAATAAGTCAGCCGACATTAGATATTAAGTATAGACTACAATTATCTATTCTATGACTACAGGCCCGTGTACGAAATTGATGGGTCATTTGAACCACCAGGAGACATATACAGAAAGATAGAAGGGTATTAAATAAATAAGATGCAGCACTATGCCGTCATTTGTGAGCTGTCCAACTGAGTGCAGGTAAAGATGGGAGGTTTCCAAGTTTCCCGTTTTTCAACTCTCGATCTTTTCTCCTTGTCGCATGATTTTTGTAAGGTGTTGCGGAATAATGGATAAGAAGAGGTATTGAAACTGTAAATTATAATTTTTTTAAGGTCTCTTGGAGGTTCAAATGGCCCATCAATTTTGTACACGGGCCTGTACCTAATCTAATAATTTTATATTTTATCAAGAACAGTAGCTCTACATATTGGCTACAATACATCTACAGTTGCTATGGCGTTCCCTGTTCTTCAATACTGGCAGTCTATTAAATTATACAGTCGTTCGACGAAGCTGTCTAAACGGGGCAATCGTGCGAGCCGCGCGGGGTGAGACGCGGGAAGCGCGCTCCTGCATTGCCTACATTACAATGTTAAGCTGCGTCTACGCTAGGAGAGCCAAGCACGTGCCGAACACAATTCGTCTAGTGTGGACCGACTTACAAGTTACAAACCTCGAACGAGCACGCTGCGCTAGACGAATAGTGTTCGGCTCTCCTAGCGTAGACGCAGCTTAAGTATCGCAGGACCGCGGCTCAGGGCTGACGTCTTCCGTCTGTTTTAATTATATTTTGGCGCCACGTTTTTAAAATTGCGACAACCCTACCGTGTCTAGACATCATCAGCGTTTCTCCTAAGATCAAATGCTATGAACTGTTGGTAATATTTCTTTATTGTTATACTGGCGTAAGCCCAAGCAAAGGTCGTGACATATCTAATGTTGTCGTATTCAATGTACCTACATAATTAGGCCAATATTATGGTATGACAGGACATTTTGTAGTGGTAGGCCTCTTTGCAGAGTCCGCCTGGGGAAACATCACGCCTTTGGCAGTTATTCTGTCGCCAAGCAGTAGTGTGCAAACATTACTGCGTTCCGGTTTGAAGGGCAATGTTTCCAAAGAAATTACTGGGCTAAGAAATAAATATAAACGGGTGACGAGCGCAGTGCGGTGCTAGGTAATGATTTGGAATCTCCATGTTTCAATAGCTGCGTGTCGCTGTGCTGTTATAGGCAGGCATGTTGCTTACCATCAGGCACATGGCCTGCTCGTGTTGTCACACTATACTATAAAAAAACATAGAATAACGTACTCAATCCGTAAAACGTTTTGTTGTTTTGGTGTTGGAAATTAAAATAAATTACAATTTTAAAAATATTTTATTTCAGGTTTCTTAACTCATACTTAGATTATACATTACAACTAGCTGACCCGGTGAACTTCGTACCACCATGTATTTTTTCGTCTACATTTTCTAGACTTTTTTCTGTTCAAATCTTGTCCCGACAAAAACAAACAAAGAATCATCCTATTTGGTGCAGTCATTCAAAAGTTATGAGCGTGCATATATTTTGAAGATCCATTTTTACGGTTCCATAAAACTACTAACTGAACCTTTATGGGTTTGTCATGTCTGTCTGTCTGTCCATCCGTACCTATGTCACAACCATTTTTTTCGAAACTATAAGAACTATACTGTTGAAACTTGACACAGTTAATAACATTTTACTTCAACGTAAATAAGCATTTAAAAGCAAGTAATCCCTTCATGCAGAATACAGAAGACCGCACCTTGTGGCGTTCATTAGGAGAGGCTTACGTCCAACAGTGGACGAATATTAAACAGGCTGATAATGATGATGAATCCCTTTATTGTTAATCAAGTTATTACCAAAAATCAGTTTTATTTTCATTGTAGTGCTTTGTGATATACGATGTTTTTGTTTGATTACCTGGCACGTGGACAAACAAATCTGATGGTTTTCGAACACGGGAGGGAATATGCAACATACAATTGACCATGTGAGAATCATGGGGTTTCTAGATTAATACCACAAACACTATAACACCTCTGCATATCTTCAGCGCACAATTTTCTCTCCAACTTTGTTACTTATGAGATAATGTTTTCTATAAGACGGTCTTCTTGTCATAATAGAGGCTGATGGCACTTCATCTCCGGCTAACTGCGCAGATCGTTTTAGTAAAACTACAATTATTTGTTGCCTGAATTAAGTGATAGTAAGTTTCTTGAGATACTATTTGGTTGAATAATAAATGTGCAATTCAAGAGAGAAACACAGGGAAATAAAATTACGAAATGTGTTTCTTTATTGATGGTGGTGTGATTATTTTCTATACTATTTTAACACCTCACAACTCACAACACTAAAAAAAACAAAAATTAAAAGTTGTCAAAATTTGATAGTATTTCCATATAGGACTTGGCGCTGAGCGTGTTAAGGTTGCCCCTGGGACTTGTTTATGATCATAGCAAAAGCAAGCCGCACTGGAAACTGTAGTCGTTTAAACTCAAATGGTGCATCAGTCGGAATCATTGGGATGCGTGGTATCAAAACGTCTTCTCCTTTATACTTTCCTTTCAGTAGAAATGCTTCTATCATGTTGTTCAGTATTTTTTGTAGCTAACCGTGTGCCGTTGCAAAGACGCGGTTCGTTCATATTTCACAACATTTTAACTACCGATCCAACTTGAAGATTGGGTATGAGGTGGCAATCCTGGCAAATCCAGCGAGTTCAAAAATTCCGGTGGATAGGTAGTTGTTGACGACATCACCTTGAATCGAATCAACTGATTTATAAATCCTCAGTTCTCCTGTAATTTGTTCTTGAATTTTGAAATTTAATTCATTTGCATCTATCTCCTTTACATAATAGGTATAAATATTTATTTATCATGTGGGTGTCTTGTCCCAATATTGGACAACGGCTTCCATACCCTCCTTTCATTTTTCCCTTTCTATGGCTTTCTATGGCTAGTCCAGTCTTTCCGATATTTGTGAAGGTTGTCTTGCCATCGTTTCTTTGGTCTGCCGCGTCGTCGTTTGCAATCTGGCTTCCTCCACGTGGTAATTTTGGTCCAATAATCATCCAACATGCAGCAAACATGTCCAGCCGGATCCCACTTTCAAATTGGCTGCTTTTTGAGTCACATCGGCTATTCCGGTTTTGGAACGCAGTATGGTGTTTCGTATTCTGTCCGTTAGTTTTAATCCAAAAATATTGCACTCCACAGCACAAACAATACAATACAATACAATACAAAAACACTTTATTATACCACAAAACAAACAAAAATAAACAGTGTAAAAACTCAAGATTAAACATTTTGGGCACAAAAGGCGATCTTATCGCTAATAGCGATCTCTTCCAGATAACCTTTTGGTTATTAGGAAAAGGTAACAGATAAGGGCAGTGGTGTGGCATCCTTGAAACATGTATATAAATAATTGCAAAATTAGAATATATACCATGTACACAAACGTGTGTATTCAAATCATTAAAACACTTTTTTTTTTAATGTATGTGCATTAGCCAATAAACACTTTTGGTAACGCGGTTTGTGTTTGACTGACACTTGATTGATATAGTGACGTGAAAACTGTCGCATTTTATATCGCGTGCCGAAACTAAATCAAAGTAAATCATATCGTGGTGCCGACCAAATTGAACATCAGTACTATTCATGTTCATTTATTATTATTATTGATGAAAAAAAAAAAATTGAGTCTTACGTTTTGTGATTATTCAATTTTTATTTGGTTCGCGATATTATCGCTTTTGTTGAGGTTCTTCTGAGTGGGCTTCGGAACGTGACATTAGATCCTCCTATCCTCCAACTGTTTGGATAGACATGATGGAATTTGAACTTTGTGCAGCGGGAATAAAGTGCAAATTGACTCCTTGGCGTTAGGAACACAAATATATTGCTTAGACATAAGCGAGTGCCTGTTATTTAATATGAACTTTATTACATAGCATTAAAGCTCAAATTGCCTTAACATTTAAGTTAGAAAACGTTTGTACAGGAAAAAGAAAAGGGCTGTTTTTAGAATTTTCCCGGCAATTATTCTTGTTTTTCTCGCCGTAAAAACCATCCTTGGACTTCAACGAACATTTAAAACAAAGCATTGTCCAAATTGGTCCAGGCGTTGCTGAGTGCGACACACATTTGCGATTCATTTTAATATTATAGATCTTAGATTTGCCATAAGCTCCGGGAAATTTTAATTGAAATAGAGTGAAAATCATTTACAAATAAAAGCAGCCAAGTATTTATGACGTACTAAAAAAAACTACTCATTAGATCGAGTTCAAACCAATTTTCGTTGGTAGTACACATTTTACCACTTTGGAAGTGTCTGTTGCGCAAATTATTCAGTGTAGACAAAAATGATTTTAGAAACCTCAACATCATTTTTGAAGACCTATCGATAGACAACCCACACGTGTAGGTTTAATGAAAAAATAATGTTTGAGTGTTAGTTCTAAGTATGGGGGCACCCCTATTTTTAATTATTTTTTTAATTTTTGTAAAAATCTTAATGCGGATCACAGAAAACATCTACTACAATACTTACCAAGTTTTAACAGTGTAGTTCTCATAGTTTCGACAAAAAGTAGCTGTGACATACGGACGGACAGACAGACAAACAGACAGATATGACGAATCTATAAGGGTTCCGTTTTTACGTTTTACGGAACCCTAAAAAGACTAAAATTGATCAGTAAAGTCATCGAGCGGGATGAAAAATGATTAAATTACTAAAATGGCTATTAAAAAATAAGGGTTAGTGATAAAAGGGTAAAAATTTAGGGTTGCATGTATTTTTTAACGCCACATTATAAAAAAATAAAAACAATTTTTTTTGACTGAAAATTAAAAAAAAAATTTTTGGGGTGAACAACCCTTGTTACTTAGGGGTATAAAAAATAGCTAGTAGCTGATTCTCAGACCTATTGAATATGTATATAAAATTTGATTAACATCAGTATAGCCGTTTCGGAGGAGTAAGGAAACAAACACTGTGACACGAGAATTTTATATATAAGATAATTATATTACATCTATAAAAATTGCAAAATACATGCGAAAAAAAATATACATTTTATATATTTTAGAACTGTTTTTTAAACATGTGATGTGATATAACATGATACAATATAATAATGACATGATGCTGATTTGATGATGGAACCGGAAGGCAGCTATACTACTTTAAACGACACAACCCTGGGTATTTTCTATGTATAATTAGTATGTAAATATGAAAAAACATGTGATATATCACCTAGCAGTACAAACTTTGCTAAGTTTGTGGGCTAGATAGCGTTGTGTGTGAAATGTACACCAATATTATTATTGTCCACCACCACTTATATTCTTGAGTTTGGACTTATTTGATCTGTCTTTACGAGTACTTCGATGCTAGATTGTAACCAGGGTCTGATTATGGAGCTGGAAAATGGTAATTAACCTTTTAGTTATTTTTGAAGTGAAAACATTCTTTTGGCGCGCCTAGACAGATTTTTCGTGGGGTGTAAATTGAATTCTAGCATCACGATCGGGTATGATAAGAAATCTTCGGGTAAACTCGGGACCATGGCCATTGGCCATCTAAAAATGCGTCAGCCAATGGGAAATGCTAAATGGGCGTGGCCTGGCCATCAAGAAATGCGCGAGCCAATGGGAAATGCTGCTGCATTTCTATATGGCCATGTCAAGATGGCGAGGCCACGCCCTCTGGTAAAAACCCGTGTAGTTTCCAAAGTAAGCTATCGAATTCTGAGTTATAAGTTTTCACTTCTATCGGCAGTTCCTATGACTGCCAATTTTTTTATTAACCCATTAAGCCCGACTCGCGACGCGGCCGGCGTCGTGACGTCACACAAAAAATCATTACTAAAAAATGAAACCAAACTTTGTGTGTCTGTAAACGACAATGAATTAATTAATATTATCGCCTATCTCTTAGGCATCAAAATAAACTAATATTCAAGTATGTATATAATGAAAAAATAAGGTTTTTAATTCTCAAAACCGGTTTTGCCCAAATCTGGCCTCCCGGGGCTAGACAGCTTAACAAGTAATAAAAGCTGTACCAACCCGCACTGGGCCAGCGTGGTGGATTATGGCCTTAATTCTCTCATTGCGCGAGAAGGCTCCGAGTCCCAGCAGTGGGAACGTTTAGTGGGCTGTTGATGATGATGATGAATAAAAGCTTGTTTTTAAATCAATCTTGTTAAAGTGAAAACTTCTTTTGGAACACCACACACAGATTTTTCGTAGGCTGTGACCTCAAGCGTCACGCTCGTAAATGAAATAATTTTTTTGGTGAACTTGGAGTCTTACGCATTTTTAAATGGTAAAATGGTAATGGAAAAGAAATGCGTTAGCCATCTAGAAATGCTAACACCATAGTTAAAAGAGATGATTTCTTTTCCATTACCATTTTAGAAGCGACTTAGCTTAGAATACTTATTTAGACGACAATGCTTTGAAGATTTATTCAAGATTAGCAGCTCCATTCGGTTTCACCCGTGTAGTTTCCAAAGTGAGCTATCAAATTTTGAGTTATAAGTTTTCACTTCTATCGGCAGTTCCTATGATTGCTATTTGTTTTACTTTATTTAGCCTAGACTATGTAGTTTCTCTCGTAGTTTGTAGTTCGGAGTCTCTTTGCGCGACAGAATTCGTAATGAGGATATTCGCAAAAGAACGAAAGTAGCCCACATAGCTCAAAGAGTAAGCAAGCTGAAGTGGCAATGGGCAGGCCACATCGCTCGCAGAACTGACAACCGATGGGGAAGAAAAGTTCTCGAGTGGCGACCACGAACCGGAAGACGCAGTGTTGGACGGCCTCCCACTAGATGGACAGATGACCTCACAAAGGTCGCTGGAAACCGCTGGTTGCAGGTTGCGCGGGACAGTTCGTTGTGGAAATCTAGGGGGGAGGCCTATGTTCAGCAGTGGACGTCTTACGCCTGATGATGATGTAGTTTCTAGCCTATGTAACATAGTCAGGTGACGCCGCGGGACACAGTATGTTGTGAAAACTTCTCGTTTTCCTTCTTCTTCTATCGTTTTCAGTAGAAATCGTCGTAGTTGACTTTGGGCTTGTTGGCCTGGTTCTTGACTTGGTCCTGCGAGAGGTACATCTCGGCGATCTGCTGGGCGGAGGTCGCTTGCTCGGCGGTCTTGTCTTCACGGACGCGGATGAATCTGGACACAAAATACTACTTTTAAGCAAAAAAATCGGTTGTCTGTAAAGTCGGTTTACTGACGATAGTTGAACGTGACAACTTCAACTTCAAACCTAAAATGGAACGCCTCAGAGCGAGGTAACGCCGCATGAGTCATGTTTTTTCGTGCGTGTAGCCGGGGTTATCGAATTATAAGACGTTGTCACGTCAAAAATAACATAAAATCACTTTACATTCCTAATGTTGGGGCTGTATATTGTAGTGGCGGTGATAGTGACTATAGAGGGGTATGTAATTATGATTACGATTAGTATGAAAATTCTTCCCGGCTCAGTCCACACCAAAGCGGCGTTGCGATCTCTTAAAAGTTAAAGATTGGCTTAATACAGTGAGGTTTAATATTTCCTTTCAGATTATGTTGTCTATTAATATTTATTTATTCCCACAGAAAAATAAATAGAAAGAAAACTCACTTAGAAACTCACACAGTCCGCTAGTTGTAATGAAAATAATGAACTTAAATGAATAATGATATAGATTTTTCAAAAAGCAGATAAAATTTAAATGGAACCAGACGGCACGCTTTGAAATAAAAGGAGAAATAAAAAAAACGATCTAAATCGTTTCACCCAAAGTCGAAAGTTCTAGAGCAGGGGCCGGCAACTTTTTTCACTATGTGCCACATAGTGAACAAGAATAATTTAAAAAATTATAAAACCCGACTAAAAAACAACACGTAAGAAAAACACTGTTGGTTGAATTAAAATGCTTGAAATTATTCCAAATGGCATTTAACTACACAACATATTTACATATTTGTAATGCTCTTTAAATTCTCTGTATTTTGATACCCTACTCGATATGCTAGATAACATTTTTTTTTCAACTACTCACAATTTTGCCTCAAAAATCGGCTATATTGATTTTTTTATTTAATACCTATCTAAGGACACTTGGGTAATTGAGACAAATGTAACGATATCTGAATCGTCAAAATCCGTCCAGCCGTTTGGAAGATACGTGGGAATAAAGAAATTTACAAACATACAAGATACGCGCGAAAAACATAACCCTTCTTTCAGTCGGGTAAAAAATTAGATGTAAGAAAAAAACAGTTGAATTGAGAACGTCGATAGAAATCGGTTAAAAAAAACAATCCTGTAGGATAAGCGGAACTAGAAAAAAAGTACAAATAACATTGATATACCTGGGGAAACGTAGCGAGATCCCCTTGTCAGGGTCGACGAGTCCGATGGCGGCGCGGTGCGCGGGAGACAGCGAGAGGTCCGCGCAGCGCACCTCCCACACGCACGCCGCCTCGAACCACACGTCGGGCGCGTGCGAACCGTCGTAACTGGGAAACAACACACACACGAATAATGGGATTTCATTGACTTGGTAACAAACACACACGAATAATGGGATTTCATTGACTTGGAAACAAACACACACGAATGGCCATTGACTTCAAAAAAATTGGCAATCATAGGAACTGCCGATAGAAGTGAAAACTTATAACTCAGAATTTGATAGCTTACTTTGGAAACTACACGGGTGTAACCGGAGGGCGTGGCCTGGTCATCATGGCATGACCATCTAGAAATGCACCAGCATTTCCCATTGGCTGACGCATTTCTAGATGGCCATGCCATGATGGACAGGCCACGCCCTTTTAGCATTTCCCATTGGATGACGCATTTCTAGATAGCCAATGGCCATGGTCCCGAGTTTACCCAAAGATTTCTTATCATACCCGAACGTGACAGTAGCATTCAATTCACACTCCACGAAAAATTTGTCTAGGCGCGCCTAAAGAAGTTTTCACTTCAAAAAGTTCCGGCTAGTCGGGAGAACGGCAACTGTCGACCCAGAACTGTTTTTTCGAAGTCATATGCGTATAATGCTACTTAACTTATAATGGCGAAGAAAAACATCGTTAGGTTCGGCCCAGCTTCACACAATATATAACCTAATAGCAATCAGGGATCACTTACAAATCCAACGGCGAAATAATTTTTGAAATCGGTCTGGTAGTTCTTGATATTATGAATGATCAACATCTAGTAACTTCTAGGTTATTCTATAACATGTTTGTCCAACTCCTCGGTAAGTTTCTGCAACTCCTCGTCGGAGAAGCCAGTCCCAAGATTTACTATGTCTTTTAAAACACCTAAACAGCTCTATGGACTTGTATCTTGGATGAATACCAAACTCCATAGATTTTGACAAACTTCTGGACTGGAGTTATTTCCCTAAATTAGTTTGTTTTACGCCAAAAACAGGACTCATCAAGAATGATTAAAGAAGATTAAAGAAGATGTAGAAGTAGGCGCGAGAGGTATACCAGCAAAATCTCTCTATAACCTGCTGAAAGACCTTGGCTTGTCCAGAAGTGCAGTAAGTTCTATACTAGAACGAGTATCTAAAGCTGCACTAGTAGAATCATATCGGATTTGGCTGGGCAGGGAGAGAAATACGAGTAGTGAAGGTGAGTGTTGACGTACGTCACCAAAAGGGGCCCCTTTTAAACCTACGCCCGAGTCACAAGTCTTGGGGTCTATTCGAGATTTCTCTCTCTGCCACACGATGGACCCGGCACCCGCACGGTGAATCCATGGAATGCTAAGAAGTTCGTCTCTGTGGAATTTCATTAGACATACTATGTACTAGATTTTTTAGCATACATCGATGTTACGTGTGTAGACGAAGTTCATGTGGTTGACAAACCTGTAGCTTTTAGGTGCTTCTATAGCATGTTTGTCCAGCTCCTCAGTGAGTTTCTGCAAGTCCTCGTCCGAGAAGACACTCCCCAGTTTGCTGAACACCTGTTAGGACTCCCGAGTTAGAGAAGCCCTTGTAGTATGATTTACTATGTTTTTTTTAACAATAAACACCCGTACAGACTTTTATCTTCCCAACTTCTAGATTTGGACGAATTCCGACACTGAAGTTCCTCCCTAAATTATTATGATTTACGGCAAAAACAGGAGTCATCAATTGTGAAATCCAACTATTAAAACACATTGATCTTAGCTACGAGCATATTTTTAGGTGTATAACCAACTTGAAGTAACTTCTAGGTGTTTCTATGATGTGTTTGCCCAGATCCTCAGTATAACTTTGTATTTTTGCCAATAAATATTTTTTTCAGCTCCTCTGTAAATTTCTGCAAGTCCTCATCTGAGAAGCCAGTTCTCAATTTGCAGAGTGCTAGATAGGAATCAGAGTTAGGGCAGACGTCCAGCCTCTTACCAACCTTGCTAGATTTGGACGAATTCTGACACTGAAGTTCCTTCCTAAATTAGTCTATTTTACGGCAGAAACAGGAGTCATCAATTGTGAAATCCAACTATTAAAACAATCGATCTTAGCTACGAGTATATTTTTAGGTGTATAACCAACCTGAAGTAACTTCTAGGTGTTTCTATGAGGACAAACACAGTCCAGATCCTCAGTATAACTTTGTATTTTTGCCAATAAATGTTTTGTCAAATTGTCAAAAAGGTGTATGACCAACCTGTAGTAGCTTCTGGGTGCTTCTATAGCATGTTTGTCCAGCTCCTCAGTGAGTTTCTGCAAGTCCTCATCAGAGAATCCAGTGCCCAGTTTGCAGAGCGCCTGGTAGGACTCCGAGTCGGGGTCGCGCGCCGCCGCAAGGAAGCCCCCGTAGGTTCGGTGCCGCTTGCCTCGGCCACGTCTATGGTGTCACCGACTCCGTCAATTGTGACAATCCCAAGTTTACAAACCTGTGGTAACTTCTAGATGCTTCTATGATGTATTTTCTTTCAGCTCCTCTGTAAGTTTCTGCAAGTCCTCATCTGAGAAGCCAGTTCTCAATTTGCAGAGTGCTAGATAGGAATCAGAGTTAGGGCAGACGTCCAGCCTCTTACCAACCTTGTTAGATTTGGACGAATTCTGACACTGAAGTTCCTTAAATTAGTCTATTTTACGGCAAAAACAGGAGTCATCAATTGCGAAATCCAACTATTAGAATAGATGTTAGCTATATAGGTGTAAGACCAACCTGTAATAGCTTCTAGGTGCTTCGATAGCATGTTTGTCCAGCTCCTCAGTGAGTTTCTGCAAGTCCTCATCAGAGAATCCA
The DNA here is from genome assembly GCA_963693475.1 of Ectropis crepuscularia. NCBI lineage: Eukaryota > Metazoa > Arthropoda > Insecta > Lepidoptera > Geometridae > Ectropis > Ectropis crepuscularia. Next base: position 5,068,874 of record OY856368.1, on the reverse strand, counting down.
GTCCCCAGTTTGCAGAGCGCCTGGTAGGACTCCGAGTCGGGGTCGCGCGCCGCCGCCAAGAAGCCCCCGTAGGTTCGGTGCCGCTTGCCTCGGCCGCGGTACGCGCCGATTATCACCACGTCTATGGTGTCGCCCACTCCGTCTAGGTAATCTTTCTTCAGCTGCGAAAAAGAAAAACTATATATAATATGATGACATTGAAGATACATTAAGCACAATTTTAAAGAAGCTATTTTAGGTGAAAAAAAACTTGATTTCGGTCTTAAAAACCATCATTCTAAGACTGTATTTTAAATAAAATCTTCAATTGAGAAGTTTTTAGTTCAGTACAGGACGTCCACTCGTATTTCTACGAAAACGTAATTTCGAAAAAAAACTCGCGACTTTCCTACTCTCGTTCTACTTCGTTTCGTCCGATACAACATTGTTAGACGTTTAAATGTTCTAAGCATACTCTAATAAAATTAGAGTAGGCTTAGAATTAGAACATTTAAAAGGACAAAACGACGGATCGAAGTAGAATCGGAATTGGAAAGTCGCGAGTTTATTTCGAAATTACGTTTTCGTAGAAAGAGAGTAGACGTCCAGCTCTCAAACCGTGTTGCGGAAATGAAGAGTGTTGGAGATCATAGGCTCACCTGTCGAACAGCTCAGAACCTCTTAGTAAGATGGGTTGGCATGGATTTCAGAGCAAGCGCCACAGTAAGCTAGTAAGAAAGTTTTAAATTGTGTTGTGTTGATCCCGATATTCTTATATCGGGATCAAAAGATAGTTTCGACATACGCTTTGTACTGTTTTTCGGAGAAAATGGAGAATTCCATCACCAATACGGTATTTGACTAAATTTGTAAAACCGTTTCAGTGATTTTTGATTACACAATATACCATACTACATGAATATTTCCGCAAGAATCACTGTTTTACCATTAAAAATAAATTTTTAAAGTAAAAAGTTCAAAAACCCCGCCAAAAACGCTGTTGCTGGTCATGTGACGCGTGTGACGTCACATGCCAGTAAAATCAGTGTTCTTAAAGAAACCGTTTGCTGTAGATTGAATATTTACTGGCATGTGACGTCACGGGTGTCACATGACCAGAAACAGCGTTTACGACGCAGATAAAAATTCAGTATTTTTTAAATTTTCATTGGCGTATTATACAAAAAATACACACTATACATATATTCCAAAATAGAGTGAAACATGTTAATTTAATGTGTTATCAGATAGGATGATCATAATTTATGCTATATTTTAAACATTGTCAAATACCGTATTCAACTAGGCAAACTTTGTAACTATAGACTACAGGCCCGTGTGGAAAAGTAATGGGTCAGTTGAATCACCAGAACACCTATGTAGAAAGATAGAAGGGTTTATAATAATAAGATTCAGCACTATGCCGTGACTTGTAAGTTATCCAACTAAGTGCATGTGAAGATAGGAGGTTGCAACCCTCAATCTTTTCCCCTTGTCGCATGATTCTTGTACGGCGTTGACGGAATAATGGATTAGAAGAGATATTGAAACCATGGAACCGATGTCAAAAGACCAACATTTACCCTGAAAATTGCCAGAAAATCAAACCTTTTTCCGACAATAAAAATAATTAAAATTGAGTTCTTCTGAGTTCTTTTTTTTACATGTGTATTGGATTACGAGAAGACAAGAAAAATACGAGGGAGTAGAGAACTTTTTTCCACAGTTTTGGTAGTAATGCTGCTAAAATTTGCCTCTGGTAGTAATACTGCTGAAATGTGCCTCTGGTAGAAATGCTGCTAAAAGGAGCTTTTGGTAGTAATGTTGCTAAAATGTGCCTCTGGTAGTAATACTGCTGAAATGTGCCTCTGGTAGAAATGCTGCTAAAATATGCCTCTGGTAGTAATACTGCTGAAATGTGCCTCTGGTAGAAATGCTGCTAAAATATGCCTCTGGTAGTAATACTGCTGAAATGTGCCTCTGGTAGCAATGCTGCTAAAATATGCCTCTGGTAGTAATACTGCTGAAATGTGCCTCTGGTAGCAATGCTGCTAAAATGTGTCTCTGGTAGCAATGCTGCTAAAATATGCCTCTGGTAATAATCCTACTAAAATGTGCCTCTGGTAGTAATGCTGCTGAAATGTGTCTCTGGTAGCAATGCTGCTGAAATGTGCCTCTGGTAGCAATGCTGCTAAAATATGCCTCTGGTAGCAATGCTGCTGAAATGTGCCTCTGGTAGCAATGCTGCTGAAATGTGCCTCTGGTAGCAATGCTGCTAAAATATGCCTCTGGTAATAATCCTACTAAAATGTGCCTCTGGTAGTAATGCTGCTGAAATGTGTCCCTGGTAGTAATACTGCTGAAATGTGCCTATGGTAGAAATGCTGCTAAAATATGCCTCTGGTAGCAATGCTGCTAAAATGAGCTTTTGGTAGTAATGCTACTGAAATGTGCCTCTGGTAGTAATGCCGCTAAAATGAGCTTTAAGTAGTAATACTGCTAATCTACTGGCAGTAATGCTACAGAATCCTGTCTCCTCCCCCTACCTTCAGCCAGTTGTGGCTCCGTCTCGCGATGTCGTACTTGGCGTGTTCCCCGCTGAGCGTCTTCACCATGAGCCCCTCGCAGGAACCCTTCACCGACTCCTCCAGGAACTGCTGAACTTCTTCCATGTTGGTGCAGTCGCGAGACTCTGCGAACTGCCACACACCTGACAAAGAAAACGACATGGTAAAAAAAAAAATTGGTTGTCTGTGAAGTCGGTTTACGGACGATGATAGTTTATCGTGATAATGTTATGACAAAACATTGTTAGATGCGGCGCAAACGTACAATGAGCGTCGATTTATTAGACGATGTCACGTCAAAATTGGCAGTCATAGGAACTGCTGATAGAAGTGAAAACTATAACCCAGAATTTGATAGCTCACTTTGGAAACTACGCGGGTGAAAGCGGAGGGTGTGGCTACGACCATGGCCATCTAGATCAGCCGAGTTTACCTGAAGATTTTATTTCATTTACGAACGTGACGCTTGAGCTCAATTCACAGCCCACGAAAAATCTGTATGTGGTGCGCCAAAAGAAGATTTCACTTCAAAATAAAAACTTTTTACTAACTATAACACATGCAAAATGCATTCGTACAGTTTTGACAGTTGAACAACAATTCGTAAACTGAGACAGTAATTACTGTGTTTCAATTTTGTTGTTAAACCTGCTATTAATAATGGCTATCTGACACCCATAAGCATAAGTAGTACCAATTGTAATCAATTTCGATCAATTTTTTTTTTGTTTGGTAGTGGTTCGGAGAAAGTAAATTGTATCGAAAAATATTGTGTGGCAGTTTTTGAAATATGAACAAAAAACTAAAATTTACTCTCTTTTACCTAGATGACTTAGAGATGGGCTCTTATGAAATTTGGTCAAGCGTCTGAATTTCATTTTAAATTAAATTTGGTTCTTGATTTTTCAGAGAAAATCATTTATTGAAGTTGATTGTTTTGTTTGTCAATTTTTTTTCTCATAACAAGAAATACTGATGCAATGATACAATTTTTATTGGCCTGTGTTTTCCACGCAGTTAGGATCTCTAGCTTCTGCCTTACTTGGCATACAGACATAGTACTACAAAAAGTAAAGCCAAGCAGTAAAGTGCAAACATTATTGTGTTCCGGTTTAAAGGGCATGTGTCCAGATAAATTACAGGGCTTAGATCTTAGATCTCTGGGTGACGAGCGCAGTGCAGTGCTAGGTAAGGATTTGAACTCTTCATGTTCAAATAGCTGAGTGTCACTGTGCTTTTATGTGGCAGGCATGTTGCTTACCATCAGGCACATGTCCTGCTCGTCTCGTCACTCTTTATTTAAAAAACAAAGACTTAGTTAGATACCTTTGCTATTTATTACCATCACGTCAACACTCAGTATACACAAAAACATTGCACAAATTAATATCATTTATACACAAACACATTAAAGACTGGACTACTTTGACTCAAGACAGACAAAAACGGAAGAAGGGTAGGGTGGTCTTTGCTCAACACTGGGACACAAAACACAACGGACTCCTAATAATATTACACAAACTAACACGTAATTTTAGTAAATACTAAATACTGGTACGTACCTTCGACGGTGTTGAAATGTTCCCTCAGAAGCGCCCGGCGCTCTTTCAACGGCGCCTGCACCAGAGGCCGATCGTTCAGCAACAGTAAGTCGAACACGAAGACACACACTTGCACCGTGATCTCGGACTCCACTGCGCCTTTGCGTTTACGCGTCGACAGGATCTGCACAAAAACTGTCAAATTAGCGTCGGTCGGAAAGAACGAAACGACCGATCCGATCAACCGACCGATTGTCTTTCGTGGTAGGAAACGTCATATGTTCGGCCGATAATATCGTTTATCGGACTTCGTAGTAGACCTGCTGAGCAGAAAGAGGGACCTAGATTATCCTATCTTGAATCATCCGAACACTTCATTTTCCGAACAATTACTAACGTTTATCAAAATATTGATGTGAAATTCTATACGGTTTAGGTACAATGTAAAGTCTACATAACGACACTCAAGAGACCGTGAATATTTTGAGGTTATAGAGAGTGGTCGAAAAATCTGTATTAGTAGAACAAAAAGACAAAAAAATTGGCAGTCAAAGGAACTGCCGATAGAAGTGAAAACTTATAACTCAGAATTTGATAGCTTACCTTGGAAACTACACGGGTGTAACCGGAGGGCGTGGCCTCGCCATCATGGCATGGCCATCTAGAAATGCGTCAGCATTTCCCATTGGCTCACGCATTTCTAGATGGCCACACCATGATGGCGAGGCCACGCCCTTTCAGCATTTCCCATTGGCTGACGCATTTCTAGATACCCAATCGCCAAGGTCTCGAGTTTAACCTAAGATTTCTTATCATACCCGCGTGACGCGCGTGACGGTAGAAATCAATTTACACCCCACGAAAAATTTGTCTAGGCGCGCCTAAAGAAGTTTTCACTTCAAAAACCAATTGTTATTTGAACGGTTTTGCGTAGTCTGATATTTTCGTCTGACGTCTTTTGTTGCACCAGTAATTTTGTTGATTTTTTACTTATTTTACTTGTACCTTACAGTCTACACGCGCAACCAATTAGAATTATTGTAAACAAAAGAATGGATTTCTGAGAAAGATCAAAAGTTAAATTTATTGCCTAGGGCCTAGGATAATAAAGTTACAAAAGAATGTGGACAGCAGCGCAGTTTTTACTTATTTTGGCCACTTGAAAAAAATATTTTGAGTGTTTTTCGACATTTTCGTCATTATTGAAAGTAGGTGTATGTATCGCTATATGAGGCATTGTATGGAATACAAGCTAAACCAACCAAAGTTTAGTAATTTTGACGCTTTAGGGAGTATTTCGTTAAATCGAATGACGTTATAATATGGGGTTTACATTACACTATATGTATTAATTTTACGCACGAAGGGACTTTTCTGAATTCTACGCAGAGGAACTTTTCTAAATGCTACGCGGGCGAACTTATCTAAATTGTACACGGACAAACTTTACTAAATTATACAGGGACGAACTTTCCTAAATACTACGCGGACGAACTTTACTAAATTTTTACGCGGACGAACTTTACTAAATTCTACGCGGACGACCTTTACTTAATTCTACGCGGGCGAACTTCACTAAATTCTACGCTGACGAACTTTACTAAATTATACATGGACGAACTTTCCTAAATACTACGCGGACGAACTTTACTAAATTCTACGCGGACGAACTTTACTAAATTATACATGGACGAACTTTCCTAAATACTACGCGGACGAACTTTACTAAATTCTACGCGGACGAACTTTACTTAATTCTACGCGGACGAACTTTACTAAATTCTACGCTGGCGAACTTTACTAAATTGTACACGGACGAGCTTTTCTAAATTTTACACAGACGAATTTATCTAAAATTTTACAAATAAAGTAGCCAAGTGCGAGTTGGACTCGCTCATGAAGGGTTCCGTTGCAGAAAGTAACATAATATACATAGTACACATAGTTCTTGTAGTTCCTTGTAACTTTGATCGAAGTTTCAATAATAGTGTATTTATGACGTACTAAAAAAAACTACTCATCAGATCGAGTTCAAACTAATTTTCGTTGGTAGTTTACATGGTAATGTACATCATATATTTTTTTTAGATTTTTTATTCTTTTACTTTAGAAGTTAGAGGGGGGGGACACTCATTTTACCACTTTGGAAGTGTCTCTCGCGCAAAACATTCAGTGTAGACGAAAATGATTATTGAAACCTCAATATCATTTTTGAAGACCTATCGATAGACACAACACACGTGTAGGTTTGATGAAAAAAAAATTTTTGAGTTTCAGTTCTCGGTATGGGGGGCAACCCTAATTTTTCTTTTTTTAAATTTTTTTTGTTCAAATCTTAATGCGGTTCACAGAATACATCTATTTACCAAGTTTAAACAGTGTAGTTCTCATAGTTTTGGCAAAAAGTGGCTGTGACATACGGACGGACAGACAGACAGACAGCCAGACATGACGAATCTATAAGGGTTCCGTTTTTACGTTTTACGGAACCCTAAAAATTATCAAAAAAATACACAAACAATTTTTTCCAAATTATACGCGAACGTCCTTGCGAATTGACAATGACATGACAGTCTGAAATGAAATGACAAAGCATTGACATCTCTATGTCAATGTATGTACCTTGTACTTGTACATACACTAGGGTGTAGTAGTACAAGTAGGGTGTGTCAGAAAGCCACGTACCTGGAAGGGCAAGATCTGTTTGTTAACGGTGTCGTAAGCGACTGCCTCGCAGTCTAACACGCAGCTCGTGACGGATTCCTTCAGCAGCGAAGAGAGGCGGCCCAGGATGTCGGGGTATTTACTGCAACAAACACAATGCGTTAGATGCGGAAGAAATACGATAACGCCGCATTTTTTCGTGCGTGCAGCCGGCTCCATCGAATTATAAGACGTTATCACGTCAAAACTGTAATTTTGTCTTTGTTCAGTCTGTTAGAAAAGTAATTTGAAGGGATACAGAAACCGGCAACACAAGCTTTGCTTAGTGCAGGTTCTGTGATCTTTAATTGTATAAGTCAAGATTTTTTCAGGTATTGTGTGTTAATTTGTTTCATGTCATTGTAGTGGTAGGACTCTTGGCAGAGTCCGCCTGGGGAAGTACCACACCTTTGCCAGTTATTCTACCGCCAAGCAGTAATGTGCGAACATTACTGTGTTCCGGTTTGAAGGGCAATGTTTCCAGAGAAATTACAGGGTTTAGAGATATAACATCTTAGATCTCTGGGTGACGAGCGCAGTACAGTGCTAGGTAATGATTTGGACTTTCATGTTCCAATAGCTGCGTGTCACTGTGCTGTTATGTGGTTGCTTACCAGCAGGCACATGTCCTTCCTGCTCGTCTCGTCACTATGCAATAAAAAATGGCTTATTGATGTGATGAATAGTGATATTTATATTTATGTGTACCTGGTGTTGTTTTCTTGGTTCCGGCTGAATACGGAGGCGGCGGGTAGGTCGGGCCCTTCGCCACCCTTCGGGACGTGGATCTGAGCGCGTTCACCATCGTACTTATACTCACAGGTGAATTCGCAACCCTCGAATCTACGGACAAAACCACACACAAAATAAGATTGGTAACATTTTTCAGATTAAAGTGGTAGCCGAATTTCGGACACGCCGTGAAATTGCATCCATAAATGAGTATGGTTGGTCCGAATATACAAAAAAATAAATTATTACAATACAAAAAGTTAACAAACATTTAATAACTATTGCTATCCCTTGGTCATAAAATAAGATCGGTTATATTTTCCAAGGTAGCCGAATGCTGTGTCATTGTCAAATTGCATCCAAAAATGAGTGTAGTTATCTGAAAAACAAACATTTTTTTTTACTTTGCATAACATTTACAAAAATTTAACAATTATTGATATAAAATATTGGTCATAAAATAGGATCAGTTACATTTTCCTAGAATTAGAATGTAGCCGAATTTCGGATACGCCGTGTCATTATCAAATTGCATCCAAAAATTACTGTGGGTGTATGGATACCCATTGGTATGGATCAATACCAAAAATAAATATCCAAAATATTTCTTGTAGCTCTACAAAAAGTTAACAAAAATCCTTATGTGAACCCATTGGCTCTGAACTAGTCGTTGTATTTCGGTAGACGATGACTCCTTTTTAATGTAAATGTGATTTGCCATTTTATGGCGACAGCCATCTTGGAGTTGAAATTATTTACAGTGTGTGATATAATATATACAGTAACAAAATAATTACAAAAGTGATTTATCTTAGTATTGATATTATGTTGCAATATTAAAAACACCAGGGCACCATAAGCTCACCTGTTGAAAACCTCATGACCCTCAAAACAGCTTCACAGCAACAAATGAGCCGAACGAGAGCCGACATGGGACAGGTTGAACCGCCCCGCTATGTCACGGCTTCGGAGCCGCGGAGCCATGCACGTAACGCCTTCATCGAATTCATAGCCATACTGAGAGCAACAAGACTAGTTAACCTCAAGATCTGCGAAAACATCATGCAGTTCTATAGGCTAGGAAGTGAAAGCCTCCTAAAGGTGAATCTCGAGGAGGCCGAAGCAGCCATTTATAATAATGTCACATCCCGGGCCATCAAGGGAACCATGACAGGACAGTATATGGCAGCTTACAGTGCAGAAAATGGCTTCGTGACACTGAACGAGAGTGAGACAGAGCGCGCGGGAAGACCCGTTTATGCGACACCACTAAACGACCCAATTGTAGTTACCGCCCGATGCACCAAGATTATGCTGGACGACAGGATCCTCGAGATGGCCAAGTCCATTGAAGGGACCTCAAACGTCAAAGCGTGTTGGGAAAACTGGGAGGTACCAAGAATACAGTGGGTCAACGGAGTTCCAGGATGTGGAAAGACAACGTGGGTGATTAGACACTTCGACGTGGACAAAGACGCTATCATCACCACAACAACTGAGGCAGCAAAAGATCTAAGGGAGAAGCTATCGCACCGTATCGGAAACCTGGTCAAAACCGGGGTGCGAACTATGGCTTCTGCTCTGGTAAATGGTTGGTGCATACTCAAGAGGAAAAGGAGACCCTGACAAACCAGGGTTACGGGTCAGGCATCGGGTCACGCATCCTTACCATTCATGAAGCGCAGGGATTGACATACGAGTCGGTAATCGTAATTAAAACTAAGTCAAACATGAAGCTGCACGAGAGCGTGTCCCATGCGGTTGTAGCAATCTCACGGCACACGGGGACCTTCACATACTACGCTGACGACACCGACGACGCCATCGGTCGGTTCGTGCGGCGAGCGTTGGCTGCATCACCAAAGACCATTCAAGATTTTAACCTGCAGATGGCCATTAGAGACAGAAATGCGGCTGTAGTGGAGGCTCTGGGCCAGGAGGAGGCGGCTTAGGCAAAAGACGATGTCGAGTCGATTACTATCGGAATCCTAACCGGTAGTGATCGGCTCAACAGACGAAATCGGACTGACTAGCTTTAGAATTACGTTTAAAATGTTCACCACCCCCTACTCCCCCCCTTATTTTCCTCTTCTTCTCCTAATCCAAGAACTATGTAAAAAAAAAGATTATTGTAATAACAAAAGTCACGGACCCCGGAGTCTGTGGAGTGTTTAAATTAAATAAAAAAAAAAAAAAAAAGTAGTAGTGAAAAAAAAATGTGATTCGCCATTTTATGGTGGCAGCCATCTTGGGAGTTGAAATTTTTCATAGAGTGTGATATAAACAAGAACAAAATAATTACAAAAATGCTTTAGCTTAGTATTGATACTATGTTGCAACATTAAAAACACCAGGGCACCATAGGCTCACCTGTTGAAAACCTCATGCACTTCCTTGGTAGGGTGCGCCAGCATCGGTTTGAGTGGAATCCCTACCGTCAGGCGACAGTGCTGAGGCAGAGCTTTGACGCCGTGTTGTAACAGTATAGTTCGAACATTCGAAGTATGTCGTTTTAACTATCAAAAGGTGTTCTAAAAACCCAACCGCAAAGTGAAGTTTGTTCGTTTTCAACACCTCGTGTAATAATTGCAATTTTATAACCATAATAATGCCAAAAATGCTTTAGCTTAGTATTGTTATTATGTCGCAATGTTGAAAACACTAGGGCATCATAAGCTCACCTGTTGAAAACCTCATCCAATCCCTTAATAGGATGCGCCAGCATCTGTTTTAATACCCATATTGAAGTAGTAGTGGAAAAAAATGTGATTTGCCATTTTTTATGGTGGCAGCCATCTTGGAGTTGAAATTTTTCATAGTGTGTGATATATACAGGAACAAAATAATAACAATAAAGTGGCCAAGTGCGAGTTGGACTCGCCCATGAAGGGTTCCGTTGCAGCAAGTAACATAATATACATAGTACACATAGTTCTTGTAGTTCGTTGTAACTTTGATCGAAGTTTTAATAATAGTGCATTTATGACGTACTAAAAAAAAACTACTCATCAGATCGAGTTCAAACTAATTTTCGTTGGTAGTTTTCATGGTAATGTACATCATATATTTTTTTTAGATTTTTCATTCACTTACTTTAGAAGTTAGAGGGGGGGGGACACACATTTTACCACTTTGGAAGCGTCTCTCGCGCAAGTTATACAGTGTAGACAAAAATTATATTGGAAACCTCAACATCATTTTTGAAGACCTATCGATAGACACCCCACACGTGTAGGTTTGATGAAAAAAACATTTTTGAGTTTCAGTTCTCAGTATGGGGGGCACGCCTAATTTTTTTATTTTTTTTTAACTTTTGTAAAAATCTTAATGCGGTTCACAGAATACATCTACTTACTAAGTTTCAACAGTGTAGTTCTCATAGTTTCGGCAAAAAGTGGCTGTGACATACGGACGGACAGACAGACAGACAGACAGACAGACAGACAGACATGACGAATCTATAAGGGTTCCGTTTTTACGTTTTACGGAACCCTAAAAATGCTTTAGCTTAGTATTGATACTATGTTGTAATATAAAAACACCACGGCATCATAAGCTCACCTGTTGAAAACCTCATCCACTCTCTTAGTAGGATGCGCCAGCATCTTTTTTAATACCCATATTGAAGTAGTAGTGGAAAAAAATGTGATTTATCATTTTATGGTGGCAGCCATCTTGGAGTTGAAATTTCATAGTGTGTGATATAATAAACACAGGAACAAAATAATTACAAAAATGCTTTAGCTTAGTAGTTAATACTATGTTACAATGTTAAAAACACCAGGGCACCATAAGCTCACCTGTTGAAAACCTCATGCACTCCCTTAGTAGGGTGCGTCAGCATCGGTTTGAGTGGAATCCCCACCGTCAGGCGACAGTGCTGCGGCAGAGCTTTGACACCGTGTTGTAACAGTATAGTTCGAACATTCGAAGTATGTCGTTTTAACTATCAAAAGGTGTTCTAAAAACCCAACCGCAAAGTGAAGTTTGTTGGTTTTCAACACCTCGTGTAATAAATGCAATTTTATAACCATAATAATGCCAAAAATGCTTTAGCTTAGTATTGTTATTATGTTGTAATGTTGAAAACACTAGGGGATCATAGGCTCACCTGTTGAAAACCTCATGCACTCCTAAAGGAGTGCGCATCCTACAAGTTAGGATGCGCCAGCATCTTTTTTAATACCCATATTGATGAAAAAAAATGTGATTTTCCATTTTATGGTGGCAGCCATCTTGGAGTTGAAATTTCATAGTGTGTGATATACATCGGAACAAAATAATTACAAAAATGCTTTAGCTTAGTATTGATACTATGTTGCAATATTAAAAACACCAGGGCACCATAAGCTCACCTGTTGAACACCTCATGCACTCCCTTAGTAGGGTGCGCCAGCATCGGTTTGAGTGGAATCCCCACCGTCAGGCGACAGTGCTGAGGCAGAGCTTTGACGCCGTGTTGTAACAGTGTAGGGATCAGAAGGTCATAGTTCGGACATTTGCAGTATGTCGTTTTAACTATCAAAAGGTGTTCTAAAAACCCAACCGCAAAGTGAAGTTTGTTGGTTTTCAACACCTCGTGTAATAAATGCAATTTTATAACCATAATAATGCCAAAAATGCTTTAGCTTAGTATTGATACTATGTTGCAATATTAAAAACACCAGGACATCATAGGCTCACCTGTTGAAAACCTCATGCACTCCTAAGGGAGTGCGCTTCCTACTAAGGTAGGATGCCCCAGCATCTTTTTTAATACCCATATTGAAGTAGTAGTGAAAAAAAAATGTGATTTGCCTTTTTATGGTGGCAGCCATCTTGGAGTTGAAATTTTTCATAGTGTGTGATATAATAAACACAGGAACAAAATTACAAAAATGCTTTAGCTTAGTACGGATACTGTTGCAATGTTAAAAACACCAGGGCTCCATAAGCTCACCTGTTGAACACCTCATGCATTCCCTTAGTAGGATGCGCCAGCATCTTTTTTAATACCCATATTGAAGTAGTAGTGAAAAAAATTTGATTTGCATTTTATGGCGACAGCCATCTTGGAGTTGAAATTATTTACAGTGTGTGATATAATAAATACAGGAACAAAATAATTACAAAAATGCTTTATCTTAGTATTGATACTATGTTGCAATATTAAAAACACTAGGGCACCATAAGCTCACCTGTTGAACACCTCATGCACTCCCTTAGTAGGGTGCGCCAGCATCGGTTTGAGTGGAATCCCCACCGTCAGGCGACAGTGCTGCGGCAGAGCTTTGACGCCGTGTTGTAACAGTGTGGGGATCAGAAGGTCATAGTTCGGACACTCGCAGTATGTCGTCTTCACTATCAAAAGGTGTTCTAAAAACCCAACCCCAAAGTGAAGTTTGTTCGTTTTCAACACCTCGTGTAATAAATGCAATTTTATAACCATAATAATGGCATAAATGCTTTAGCTTAGTATTGTTATTATGTTGTAATGTTGAAAACACTAGGGGATCATAGGCTCACTGTAGGCTGTTGAAAACTTCATGCACTCCTAAGGGAGTGCGGATCCTACAAGTTAGGATGCGCCAGCATCTTTTTTAGTACCCATATTGAAGTATTAGTGAAAAAAAGGGATTTGCCATTTTATGGTGGCAGCCATTTTGGAGTTGACATTTCATAGTGTGTGATATAATAAACACAGGAATGATATGTACAGGAACAAAATAATAACAAAAATGCTTTAGTTTAGTATTGATACATTGTTGTAATGTTAAAAACACCAGGGCACCATAAGCTCACCTGTTGAACACCTCATGCACTCCCTTGGTAGGGTGCGCCAGCATCGGTTTGAGTGGAATCCCCACCGTCAGGCGACAGTGCTGAGGCAGAGCTTTGACGCCGTGTTGTAACAGTGTGGGGATCAGAAGATCATAGTTCGGACATTCGCAGTATGTCGTCTTCACTATCAGGGCGTGTTCGTCCACTATACTCTGCAACAAATAGACACACATAAAATTCTATTCATAACAGAATTTATAAATGCGAAAGTTTGGATGTTGTGACGTTTGTTGCTCAATCACATCGGAACACCTTACCGGATCGGGTTGAAATTTGGAACACAGATAGATTATAGTCTAAAATTGCGTTACGTAATACTTGAACGCCCTCATATATATAGGCTACTTTACATCCCGAGAAAACAACGGGAACGAGAACTAAAAGGGTCGAACAGCGGAGCGCTGCTAAAAAAATCTCAACGCAATTTTTCATAGATGTATTAATATGTAACATAAACTCTAAAACAGTAATGTTATAATAAAGTAAAACTCTCTTACTAATTTGAGATCCAGTACTTAAAAAAACATGTTCCAGAAAAAAAAACATTTTTTTTCATGTTATTTCCTCGGTTAAACGGTTTTTTTGCGCTGACTTTGAATGACTAATGTAACGTTACATATTGGCTTTAAACAATATATTATGTAAGCGTACATTTTCTCCCTATTTCATCCCAAAATCACCATTTATTCATAGGAGACTATGTGGACACCTACATACCAAATTTTCATACAACTAATATCTTTTCAATCGTGTCCTCACGATAAAGCATATTTTTCTTGTTATAATAGTAGTATTCTTTATGTATTTATTTCACTTTAAACCAGTAAAAACTTAGTTTTTCTAAAATTTTATTTATGTAAATAAATAAATTTCAAAATAAATTTCATGTCATAATACTTCAAACATCAATCATCGCTAAGCAACCTCTATCATCTTCATAAGGTTGTATAGTTTTTAGGTCTAATTCTCTCTGGCCGCTAATTATAAAATTAACTGTTCTCTTATTCTAGACTTGAACCACTGAAAGTTTTCATGTAAAATCTAGGAAACTGAGATGGAGACAACATTTGGCTTCGAAGAGAGTAACATCTAGATACCTTGAAAGGTGCAAAGAAAATGATACAAAAGTGCCATTCCCTGCTGCGGACTACTGATCCTGCTGTGGGCTGCTGAACCTGCTGCAGGCTGCTGAACCCGCGAGCCATTCCCTGCTGCAAGCCACTGAACCCTCTCAGTTCTTTTGATTTTTTTTACATCGTTTCTTAATTTTACTTTACCTTTTTTTATCATCCCTTTAACTTTTACTACATTTACTAACATTACATTAAACTCTTATTATTTCACCTTTACCTTACTACTACTATATACTTTTATGTTCACTATCGTGACACTGTTCCGCTAGACCGGTACGCTCTTACGCCTACATCAATCTGTGTTTTATCTCACAAAACACAATTAGGTATAGTTATTAAACTATAACTGTCATCTTACTAATTTGAGTTCTTAAAAAAAAACTGAAAAACGTATTTTTTTTCGTGTTTTTTCCTTCAATGCAGAAAACCCCGTATTTTTGCAACACTACTATTCACTTACCTTGAAGGACTCTGTGGAGAGTCCCTTGGAAGCGTTGATATAGGCTATAAATAATTATGTACCGTGAGCGAAGCCGGGAGGGACCGCTGGTTTAACATAAACTCTAAACCAGACATATCTATACTAATATTATAAAGCTGAAGAGTTTGTTTGTATGTTTGTTTGTTTGTTTGTTTGAACGCTAGGATCTCGGGAACTACTGGTACGAATTGAAAGATTATTTCTTTGTTGGATAGTCCATTTATCGAGGAAGGCTACAGGCTATTTAACATTACGCTACTATCAACAGGAGCCGAGCAGGAATGAAAAATGTAACAAAAACGGGGGAAAATATTGCTTTTTGAGAGCTTTCGTTGCATGATAGCTTGTGTCTAACTTAAAGTTTGCGTCATTAGAACTTAAGGTAACCGAATTTGTTCAAAATTTGAATTGGTACGACCAATTTTTGATAGATGGCGTAGCAACGCGCGCACGGATCAACTAATTACATTATAACTGTCTTAAAAATTTGACATCCAGTACTTAAAAATACATGTTCCAGAAAAAACTCAGCTATGGCTTGCTGCACCGACTGCTCCGCTAGACCGATACGAAGCGTGCCTTTTGTTGCGAAGGAATTTTTGGTAAAAATTAAAAAAAAAAATTACAAATTTGTAGTGGTAGGACTCTTGGCAGAGTCCGCCTGGAGAAGTACCACACCTTTGCCAGTTATTTATTCTACCGCCAAGCAGTAATGTGTGAGCGTTACTGTGTTCCAGTTTGAAGGGCAATGTTTCCAGACAAATTACAGGGTCTAGAGATGTAACATCTTAGATCTCTGGGTGGCCCAGTGCAGTGCTAGGTAATGATTTGGACTCTTCATGTTCCAATAGCTGCGTGCCACTGTGTTGTCATGTTGCTTACCATCAGGCACATGTCCTGCTCGTCTCTTCGCTCTTTATTTAAAAAAAAAAAAAGATCCAGTACTAAAAAAACATGTTCCAGAAGATTTTTTTTTCAAGTTTTTTGCTACTATTCACTGACCTTGAATGACTCTGCGGAGAGTCCCTTGGACGCGTCGAGCACGCTGACCCCCGCCGGGTCGGGCGGCGTGGTCGCGGCGGCCACAGCTATGGCTTGCAGCACCGACTGCTCCGCTAGGCCGATACGGAGCTTGCCTTCCAACGATCTGCAATACGAAATACAAAAAAAAAACTTTAAAAAAAAAATTGTCTGCCAGTTAGATTGCAAAAAAATATTGTACACGTATTTTTTCTTTTCTTTCACAAACAAAAAACGACGAAGATACAGCGCTTCGAAGTTTCGCGTGACGTCACTTGTCGGTACGATTTTTACCCACAAGTGACGTCACGACCCCACACTTCGAAAGTTTGATGATCTATATCTTTGGATTTTTTAAATAATTTGTAAAAACAAAAAATACGTGTCCCATATTTTGCCACTATCTAGCATCTAGCTGACGGACTAATAAGTAGAATGGTTTATTTTTGACCCATTCCTATACCCTATTGTCAGTTATAGGGACTGGCGCTAGAAATAAAAACTTACTGCTGATAGATGTGAAAACTTGTATACTAAGAATTTGATGGCTCACTTTTTTTTTTCTTTTTTAACATTTATAGGTCTACACTTGACCACCATCTCGCCTGATGTTAAGCGACGATGCGGTCTAAGATGGAGCGTGCTTACCTAGAAGAAACCGATTCACTCTCGATTTGAAGACACCAAGATTATAACCATCGGGAAAAACCCACTCAGGCAACTTATTCTACAGCCTAGACGTTCTTATCACAAAAGTAGAGTCAAACCTCTTTGATACTTTACTTTGAACTTAAGATAATCTTTGCTAAGACCGCATAAAATATGGTGTAACAATAAAAGAAAATAATGTTTACGAAAAGCGTTAGGTGACGATGACGCGAGTTTCGTAATTTTTGTTCACCCAAATAAGAAAGCATTAGGTGACAATGACGTAAGTTTCATGATTTTCGTTAATCCCAACCGTGCTCAAGAGGCCTAAAAAAGGTTGTACTTAAAAAACCCAACACAGATGTATCACCAAACATATTTTGGGTTATGTAATTTTCGAATAAATTAGCATCAAAATTACTACATTTGTTCGATAGCTCCTGACTTCTGACTCAAGTTGCTTGTAATAAAAACAATCACATTGGTAGTGCAAAGAGTGAAGAGCATTTATTCATCAAAATACTTACCCTAAATCATTTTACAAACGATAGCGCGATCTAGAACACACATCACGCCATCTAGAATTTCTTTTAAGAACAATAAATCACAATATATTTTTTCTGACAATTCACTATAAAGTTTTTATTCTACATTTTGCTATTAAATGAACATTCCACCCCCCAAGAACCACTGTTCTTAAATGTTTTAACCCAAACTTTAACAATAATAATTAAGTAATAAAGGTAATACGAAAAATAAAAACAAATCACAATCTATTCGAATCTATTAAAGGTAAGACACATACTTTGGATATAGGTCTCTTTTTATCTGCTCCTACATGTGCTTGCTGTATCTGCCCACCAATTCGGAGTACTCCAACTTCATCAATGTAAGGATTAAATCCGACATTTCCTGAAATTCATGAAATCCTTTTTCCTCATGAAATCCTTTTTCCTGTGCCTTATTGACCATTCCTGTTAAGGTTTCTTGTAGTTATTCATTTTCAACAATTTTACGCTTTATGTCTTTTTCTTTTTCAGATTAGGGTTTGCCTCCATTTCCCAAAAACTTTTGATTGATTCATCAACTTGAAATTCCTCTTCAACTTGTGTATGCATACTCAACATATTATTTTGTTCGCCATCCGTTTTACAATAGCCACTAAGTATCCAACCAAGGGTTGTATTTTGTGCCACTAATGACCCAGTTGGATACTTGATTATTCCTTCTTGTATTATTGCTCCATAAACCTCCGCTCCCAATAAGATATCAACCTTGTTAGGAGTGTGATAATTAGGATCTGCTAAGGTGGTTTTTTGAAACTCTGGCCAAATATCTGAAGCAACATTAAACCTTTTTGTTGGCAAGTGCGATGTCAACTTTTCTAGCACGTAAGCCTTTACATTGATAGCACCGCTTGCATTGTGGCGGGGTTTGATAGATATATCTACTGCCCATTTGATGCCCAGACCGTTCATTCCACCCAATCCCGATACCCGACTCCTGACTGGTTTCTTCTTTAAGCCCATCATCTGTACAGCTGCTTTCGTAATAAAAGAGACTTGAGAGCCTTGATCAATTAGTGCACGTAACAGATGGTTGACATTTCTCGCTTCTACATTTACTAACGCTGTTGGTAATAAAACGTGGTGAAGCGATCCTTTTGAGAAATTACTGTTGATATCCTGGTGACTTGTGGTTGGATCCTGATGGTTGACTAACCGATTCGCTGGTGGTGGTTCTGATTCCGATGATTCGATATGCTGCGGTTTTATGACACTACAATTGCATTGCAAGCCGGTTGATTTACTCCTTTCAACAGGTTGAAAAGCGTCCTTGGTATGCAATAACGAATGATGACGCCTTTTACACACCTGGCACGAGGTCGCACAACGACAAAATCTAACCGAATGATTATCTGCTAAACAGTTAAAGCACAACCTATTCTCCTGAACAAAATTACGCCTCGAGTTCATATCTGTGGCAACGAACCTTTTACAATTACTGATTCTGTGATCATTTTGTCTACAAAACGCACAAATATTTTCAAAAACATGATGACTAACGTTTACGTTACTATTACCTCTTGCTACATTACTTTGTTTGGTATCAAGAAACTCCAAAGAACGGAATTTAGTTTCTAAGAAATCTTTAAACTGTTTAAATGTTGGTAAAGTTTTTGTCCTCGCTTGTTCACTAACTTTAGCTTCCCAATCCATTCGAGTTCCTTGATCCAACTTCGAACTAATAATATAAATTATGATAACATCCCATGAATCTACATTAACCCCAATATTTTGTAAAGAACTCAAAGTGTCCACGGTAGTATCTAATAACTCCTTAACTGCTTTAGAAGAAACCGTTGAAATACTCTTTAATTCAAAAAACCTCCTTAATATATTATTTGCTAAAAACACCTTATTGTCATATCTGTTCTCCAGCAATGCCCAACATCGTGCATAGTTGTCATTAGAAATCGGTATATTACGCAACAGTTGTTCCGGCTCTCCAGTCAAGTATCCTTTCAAGAAGTGTTGCTTCTGAGACCCAGCATACTCATCATTGTTATGGACAAGCGATACAAACAAATCCCTGAAACTTATCCATTCTGTGTACAACCCCGAAAATATAGGTATCATTATCTTTGGCATCTGAACCTTTGAACTCTTGGTTGTATTAACTTCACTTTCCGTTACTTGGTTTGGCTTTTTAAGTGTGTCTTTGTATTCTTCCATAATAGCCTTAAATTCTATGAAAAATTCTTGTACCTGATCATAAATTTCCTTCTCCATGTATTCCGACTCATCTGCATCTTCAAATTGTATAATCTTGTAGTGGGTTTTTGTAAATTCTTGCCAAATTTCATTTAACACATTTATTCTGCCATCTACATACTGTAAAGTTTTCTTTTCTTTGCCACATTTGTTGTAGTTTTTCTGCAGATTAGTCATTTGCCGTTGAACCTCTATTTGTATGTTTATCAATTGTTCCATTGTGTTCCCTTTTTATTAACAAGATCAGATCAAGATATCAAATTTTTCTAAGTGTTGAGATAAAGTTACTTCTGACCGACCTCGAGCATAGGTTCCCCGTCGGTTACGTTTTTCTCAATCTATTCTAAGTCTTAGACAACACTTAGCCAAATTTCATCTCAAAGTTTGTACTTCACGAAATTTTTACCAGTCCAAAGTTACTTGAAATTCTGCTAAGTCCATAAAACCAGTAATGTATACTACTCACAGTTCAAGTCTTCAATGTATTCAAAACAACTTTCACCCAGTATGACAGCTGACGTCTCCACTGTTGTCCTTTTCGTGTATTATATCTTCCTCCGTAGATGTAGTAGTGCTGCGCTGCTCCAACTTGCTCTTCTTGACTTCAGAAACTTGCGTGTTTCCAATGCGCGTTCGCTTCACGGGAAGCAGGAACCATCAGCGACAATCCGCCACTGCTTCGGTCCCGAAACGGTACAAAAAGGACTAACAGGTCAACTTCAGCCTTCAATTCAACATCCGGCTCGAAGGACCATGTTCGATAGCTCCTGACTTCTGACTCAAGTTGCTTGTAATAAAAACAATCACATTGGTAGTGCAAAGAGTGAAGAGCATTTATTCATCAAAATACTTACCCTAAATCATTTTACAAACGATAGCGCGATCTAGAACACACATCACGCCATCTAGAATTTCTTTTAAGAACAATAAATCACAATATATTTTTTCTGACAATTCACTATAAAGTTTTTATTCTACATTTTGCTATTAAATGAACAACATTCGTTTAGGAGCTTCGATGCCATATACAACTACACAAACAAAGCAGTAGTGGTAGGACTCTTAGCAGAGTCCGCCTGGGGAAGTACCACACCTTTGCCAAATATTCTACCGCCAAGCAGTAATGTGCAAACATTACTGTGTTTCGGTTTGAAGGGCAATGATCCCAGAGAAATTACAGGGCTTAGAGACATAATATCTTAGATCCCTGGGTGACGAGCGCAGTGCAGTGCTAGGTAATGATTAGGACTATCATGTTCCAATAGCTGCGTGTTACTGTGCTGTTATGTGGCAGGCATGTTGCTTACCATCACGAGCACATGACCTGCTCGTCTCGTCACTCTATGCTATAAAAAAAAAACAAACAGACAAACACGCATCAAACTTATAACAGGCCACTTTTTCCGTTAAGTTTAAAAATAGGTTCCTAGCGTTTTAGATCATGTCGTATTTTTATAGCCCTTTTTTCTAAAAATCATCATCTTCAGCCACACGTAACTGAATAAAGATGGCGACGACAGTTTCATTATTTTCACTATTCTGTTTGGTAGGGCAACAATAAACACATGTAAATAAACTATTTCACGATCATCGGTCAGTGAAGCGAAGAAGTTATTTAACTTACCGAATAAGGAATTTAGCTTCGGACTGTCTGCACGCCACGAAAAGGCTTTGTATTTTGCTTATTTTCTTGTTCACTGACTGGGCACCTGTCAAAGAAGTAAACAACTAAATAACTACAAATATACTCTTAACTAAACTTTACTACTTCATAAAAAACTACTATAACTAATACCAGTGCACCCTCACTCGCTCAAGGTCGCGCGGTTTTAGCCTACCGCTAGACCGTTCCTTCCAGGAAACAAGTGCCAGTCGGTTGTCGGACGCACGGCTGAGCGCTCGCGCAAAACGTTTCCCGCGCATATTAGATGTCGTAAACCCTCCGCGCTAGACAGGGACAGAGTTACGCGTTAGAAAGAGCGCAAATGTTTATTTGAAAATCGCGACAGGTATTGCGAGCTGAATTGAACTTTGTTGTGTCCCAGCAAGAGTCGCTATTAATATAATTGTTTTCGGTAAGTGAGGCTTCTGTACTAATATTTATTCTGTGCTAATACTACAAAAAAATACTACTGCGATAAAGATGATATTGTCGACCCATCTTGCCATCAGACCTGGACTTGATTGGGAGAGGGCCGAGAAAGATGGAATGATAAAAGGCAGGCCGATACCCAGCAATGGGGGTAAAGAAAGCTGTGGATGATGATGATATACTACGACCTATGGCTCTGACAGCAGCCTCACTACTCAGTATAGATACCTCTTCATTATTTGTAGCCCTAAGCATAACATAACCAACCCACTGAATATTCGCACTAAGAATCGGAGACTTCTCTCGTAAGGAGAGAGTCGAGGCCATAATACACCACACTGGTCCATTGCAGGTTGGCGGATGACGCATGACCTTGAAAGTGTCTAGGGACATGTTTTCTTACAACGTTTTTATGTCCGGTGATCGGCTGAGCAGCGGACATGGTACGCTGCGCGGCGCGCGCGGCCGCCTGGGTTAGCGTACGGTCGTACGTTATCCAACCGCCTTCATAGTAATTCACCGGTCATGTGAGCTATCTCCCTGAGCGCAGCGAACACCTTCCTTGCGGTGAGCGGCTGTGCGGCGAACATGGTGCGATGAATAGCGTGCGGTCGTACACTGTCCGACCGCCTTCATAGTAACTCACCGGTCATGTGCGCTATCTCCCTGAGCGCAGCGAACATTTTCCGTGCGGTGAACGACTGTGAAGCGAACATGGTACGCTGCGTGGCACGCACCTGCGCTAGCGTGCGGTCGTACACTGTCCGACCGCCTTCATAGTAACTCACCGGTCATCTGCGCTATCTCCCTGAGCGCAGCGAACACTTTCCGTGCGGTGAGCGGCTGTGCGGCGAACATGGTGCGATGAATAGCGTGCGGTCGTACACTGTCCGACCGCCTTCATAGTAACTCACCGGTCATGTGAGCTATCTCCCTGAGAGCAGCGAACACCTTCCTTGCAGTGAGCGGCTGTGAAGCGAATATAGTACGTTGCGTGCACGTCCAAATCATTACCTAGCACTGCACTGCGCTCGTCACCCAGAGATATAAGATGTTTTATCTTTACGCCCTGTAATTCACTGGAAACATTGCCCTTCGAACCGGAACACAGTAATGTTTGCACATTACTGCTTGGCGGTAGCATAACTGGCAAAAATGTGGTACTTCCCCGGGCAGACTCGAGCAAGAGTTCTTACACTACAAAACCCTTGTACTTGTTGTTAAAAAACATGTCCATGAACCACGCTCACAAATTACTAACATATTTGCAGCTCGGGAGCGAGCTTCCCGCATCTCGTCCCGCACGCTTGCCCCGTCTTGGATGCATGATTTAGTAGACTAGTAATAGTTACTGACCGGTCATGTGAGCTATCTCCCTGAGTGCAGCGAACACCTTCCTGGCAGTGAGCGGCTGTGAAGCGAACATGGTACGCTGCGAGGCGTGCGCTAGCGTGCAGCCGTACACTGTCCGACCGCCTTCATAAACGCGTCGTAGCACGGGCGAGCATACGTCTCCACGTAGAGTCGAGGCGCAGGCGGGTATGCTTCCTTCACATTTTACGTAATTTCACGTTGGTTTTAGGCCCAATTTTCACGGCGCGGTTTCAAACCGCGTGAAAACCGGCTCTTACGGTTGCTTTTTTCTTAGTTTTTGAGCTTCACGTTGGTTTAAAAATCGCCACGCATGTTTAAAACGCAGCTTCGCACGAATCCTGATGACAAAATGGCGGTGGAGTCAAGACTCAGGCACACTTGAGCGCCCATAGTAACTCACCGGTCATGTGAGCGATCTCCCTGAGAGCAGCGAACACCTTCCTCGCGGTGAGCGGCTGTGAAGCGAACATGGTACGCTGCGTGGCGCGCGCCGCCGCCGCCGCCGCGCCAAGGTCGCCCGCCTTCTGTGCGGCCGCGCGCACCTGCGCTAGCGTACGGCCCGTACACTGTCCGACCGCCTTCATTAAATACGTCTCTGCTATACCTGGAATGTTTAATATTGTAAATAAAGCAATTATAATTTTTTTCTACCATTTAAATTTATTTATTCGAACCATTACTTCAAAAGAACACTTGGTAACGTCACTTACAATAAAATTATACATAAATAATCTGTGTACATGATAAAATAATACCAAAGAATAATGTCAAATAAAAAATAATCAGCTGTAAAGGGGCCTTGTCATTAAGGTGCAGCTGTAAAAATGCTTTGTCATAGTGAAAAATCAAATTATCCAAATAATGAATACATACAGTAGTACAAATATACATTAATGTTTAGTACTATTTTACCTTACTTAATAGTTCTAGTTTAGACATATTCCTTATCCAAACATTGCTGTCCTTTACAAAATCATCTACAGTGTAATATGCTTTGCTCATTTAGATTGTTAGTAATAACATGGCATAGAAGACTTAAAAGGCTTGAATATCACAGTAAAATTGATAGCTTTTCGTTTTTTTTTTTAATGGAGGCGTCAGCATTTCCCTTTCACTTCTAGATGGCCAATTGCCATGATCCAAGTTTACCCGAAGATTATTTATCATTCCCGAGCGTGACGCTAGAAATCAATTCACAAGCCACGAAAAAATCTGTCTGAGGAGCACCAAAAGAAGTTTTCACTTCAAAAATTAGTAAAATAACTACAGTAGATTAGATTAGCTTAGATCATAAAATAGCCAACATACCTAATTCCAGACTATGATACGCTGGAGCAAGTTTATTCAGGCACATGTAGACACTCGGCAACAAATCCTCCGGAGTGAGAGCGATCACTGAACGTAGATAGTTTGCTAGGATCTCCACAATCTTCAGACGAGCTGATGTGCCTTCAATGGCTTCTAGAGTTCGAGCTAGAGCCAGGTATGGTACTGGCTGGTTAGCTGTCCAGCAAGCATCGTTGATTGGGTGGTATTTAGACTTGGCTGGGTTGTAATCGGAGTCTGAAAACGAATTAACAGCATAAACATAACGAATTAATAGCATTGTCAATCATGTAACTAAAAAAAATGATCATACTTTTAACAGAGTGCATTTTGGAGAGTTTGAAGCGGATTTACACAACCTAATATTGCCTTCCCCTTTCTGCTACAGGACAAGTCGTAAGTCGGCCCAGTACCACCCATACACAGTAGATTTTATTTTTATTTTTTTATAGCATACACGAGACGAGCAGGTCATGTGCCTGATGGTAAGCAACATGCCTGCCACATAACAGCACAGTAACACGCAGCTATTGGAACATGATAGTCCAAATCATTACCTAGCACTGCACTGCGCTCGTCACCCAGAGATCTAAGATATTATGTCTCTAAGCCCTGTAATTTCTCTGGAATCATTGCCCTTCAAACCGGAACACAATAATGTTTGCACATTACTGCTTGGCGGTAGAATATTTGGCAAAGGTATGGTACTTCCCCAGGCGGACTCTGCTAAGAGTCCTACCACTACAAAATCCGTACAAAACGGTTTGAATCCACTTTTCTCGTATATACAGCTTTAGAGTGGAATAAGTTGCCGGCCTCCTTGTTCCCTGAGAGATACAATCTAGAACTTTTCAAGGTCAGAGTGAATAGGTGCTTTCTAAGTCAACGTGCGTCATCTTCGACCACACCGTCGCTTACCATCAGGCAAGTTGGTGGTCAAACGCGGACCTATACGTGTTAAAAAAAACGCCATAAATAAATATTGGTGGACAATTCACACACAACACCATCTGACCCCAAACTAAGCAAAGCTTGTATGATGGCGGCCAGATAGCTGATATAATACTTATATAGTTTTAAATACATACTTACCATACATAGAAACACCCAGACACAGTGCAAACATTTGAATTTATCACACAAATATTTGCACTGGGTAGGAATCGAACCCACGACCCTCGGCTTCGCAGGCAGAGCTACTACCAACTAAGCCACAAGGCCAGTCGATGTTCGGCCATGTTCTTGGAATCTCACTAGATGGGCATTTTCACAAAAATGTATACCTACCTCTCTTCTTGGCACTTGTCACTATCCGGAACATTCCATTTTGTAACTGGATTTTATACAAAACTTGTTTAACAGTAGTACTTAACATTTGTTTTGAATCAAACATACAGACAGACAGACAACAACTTTGGTACAATTGTAAAACAAAGGAGACGGCCCATTTTCCATGGGCATTTGCCCCACAGAAAAAGTGCAAGAGACTTGACCAAAATTGGATCATTGTATAGGATTTTTAATGTTTATTGAGGAACCGTTTATGTTTTTATCCTGCATAGCGGGGTTTAAAAGATATCAACTAAAACATTGAAAAAAAATAACGCCGCAAGTAGGTAATCAAGAACGTGATTATGTACTTACTACTAAAAGAAGGTAGTAAATTCATTACTTAGCGACGTACTGTGCTCAGAATAATGTCGACTCAACACAGAGAAGGACCGGAGATTCAGCCAAACCACAAAAATATTACAAAACCTTTGGAAAAATAAAGAAATTCCATGTGTTGTGTGAGTTTCAAACGAATTTTTACTGTATGTAAACTTCAACTGAACTAGAATGAGAATAACATGGCTGACTTTGACTATAGTCTGTAGGTCTGTACACATAAGTACAATTGAAAGGAGTGTTCACCGTAATATTTATTAATTGGGTTCTGACCCGAAGACACAACACGCAACACGAACTAAACCTTAACAGGCTTATGTAAATTCACATAAACTTAGCTAGCGTATTTTAACGCCGTACAACGCCATCTAGTTTGGTTTTATGGAACTACAGTACCTTAATACAAAATTACTTATACATAGTCATTAAGGTACTTTTTAATCACCAATTTGCAATCCCCGCTTGGCAGGTTAGTATGGAATGTACAGTTTGAATTATTTAATTATATGTTATTTTAATTAAATAACTTGCTTAGGTCTCCGGGGCTAATTAAGTACCTAAACTTGAAACGACTTGGGGCAGAAATGAGCCGTCTCCTTTGGTGTAAAATCTGGACACAAAATGGAATGTTCCGGAAAGTGCCAAGAGGTAATTTTTTGTGAAAAATGCCTAGAATAAGTGTCATCTACCAACCCACATTGGATCATGACTCCTTAACTCATCATCTCGTGGTGGGTCATGGATTTAAGCTCTGTACTTATTTATATTATTCATAGTCATAAGATCGCCTTTTATGCCTAAGTTTAATCTACATTGTTTTCTTTAGTGGTTTTAATAAAGTTTTTTGTAAGTTATTACCTGAGATTTTTTCCACTGGTTCATCTTTAACCTTTGTCTTGTTCGATTGCACATTTTCTTTATTTTTCTCTGGACTCGAATCGCCATTACAAGTTTCCTTCTTAACCTTACTCTCACTTGGACTTGTTTTTGGTGACTCTTCTTTCTTCACCTTAGTATCTTTTTTCTTGGGAGAAACTGACCTGGCTTCCGATTTCTTCTTCTTATTCTTTGGGGAAGCGTATGTTTTGACCGACTTTTCAACTTTGATGGTTTTAGGAGAGGTTTTCGGTGATTCTT
Source organism: Ectropis crepuscularia (assembly GCA_963693475.1). Lineage (NCBI taxonomy): Eukaryota > Metazoa > Arthropoda > Insecta > Lepidoptera > Geometridae > Ectropis > Ectropis crepuscularia. The sequence goes on along the minus strand of OY856368.1, from coordinate 5,041,879 downwards.
TCTCAGTTTTGATGGGTTTTTCGGGTGTCGCTTGTTTGTCGGGTTTTGCTTGTTTCTCGGGTGTTGTTTGTTTGTCGGGTGTAGTTTGTTCTTCGGATGCGCTTTCGTTTTCGCTTCCGGAGCTTTCGATGCGTTGACGTTTTGGTTTCTTTTTCTGTAAAGAAATTGGACATAACAAGCGTCGGTTCAAGTAGATAAAACAATTCACAAATATTTTTGAAGTGAAAACTTCTTTTGGCGCGCCTAGACAGATTTTTCGTGGGGTGTAAGAAATCTTCGGGTAAGCTCGGGACCTTGGCCATTGGCTACCTAGAAATGCATCAGCCAATGGGAAATGCTGACGAATTTCTAGATGACCATGCCATGATGGCTAGGCCACGCCCTCCGGTTACACCCGTGTAGTTTCCAAAGTAAGCTATCAAATTCTGAGTTATACATAAGTTTTCACTTCTATCGGCAGTTCCTATGACAGCCAATTTTTTTTGTCTTTTCTATTTACATAATTATGTAAATCTATTCTCATTATATCCCATTAAGGTGCGCTTACACGAGGGCAATAATTGCTCGGCGACACGAATGGACCGATCTGGAGCAATTTCAATAAATAGCGGCAATTATTTCGGCGATATTGCTTCTAATTGCTCCAGATATTTCATATTGCTCAATGTCGCAGATACGAATTGACGAATATCCAATGGGCTTGGAAACTCCTAGCAATTTTTGTATATATCTCATTCGCACTTGTTTTTTTTTGCGGCTTGCCGTCTTGCTTCCGCGGGAAGAGCGAGAGGTCGGGTGGCGCCTAGTTGATGAAGTTGCGCCATATCGCTCAATATTATATTGCGCAGTATTGACGCTTGTTGCCGTTGCCGTAAATTGCTTGATTTAGTCGTGACGTCATAGTTGACGAGTATTGACTGGAATTGAGCAATTTTAGTTGCCCGTATAAGCGCACCTTTAGCTAGCTCTATAGACACAGTTTTTGTTTTAGCGAGACTACGTCCGCTAGAATTCAATTCACAGCCCACGAAAAATCAGTCTGTGGTGCGCCGAAAGAAGTTTTCACTTCAAAAGTCGGACGCAGTCTCGCTAAAACAAAAACTGTGTCTATAGAGTCGGCCAGTGCGCTATCACATACAGGCTGACCCGCCACACATACACATATTAGACGGTCGCTACGCGCGCAAACTTGTGTATTCGTGTGTGTCAGCTTGTATGCCGACACGCACACATAAACAGCGCACTGGCCGACTCTATAGACACAGTTTTTCTGTTTTAGCGAGACAACGTCCGACTTTCTTAAACGTCTCTGAAACGTCAAAGAAGGTCTCTGAGTTGATACCTATTGTCGACAGGTGGCGTAGCAACTCGCCCAGGGTACAGCTAGTAACTTATAATATAGCCAAAGAAAGTGTAACATGCCTTCTCTGACGTAATCTTTGGCGTCTTCACCTCATTTTCACTGCCACTGCTGCTGTCCAGCCTTTGCCTCTTGCTTGTTTTCTGCAAAATTAAGAAATACATATACAATGGACATGAGGACTAAAAAAACTAATTACCTAGCCCATCAGTTAGATTTAAAAAAAATGGTTGTCTGTAAAGTCGGTTTACTGACGATAGTTGAACATGACAACGTCTTAAGAAAATACTGATGGAATGGTACTGATGACGTCATGCGGCGAGGTAACGGCGGTAACTGCACATGACGTCATGTTTTGCGGGCGTGCAGCCGGCTTCATCGAATTATAAGACGTTATCACGTCAAAAAAATATAATGTACCTACCCAAATTTCTTCTTTTGTTTCATAAACAAAAATTGACGAAGCTTAGAAGCAGTGTCTAGAAGTTTCGAGTGACGTCACTTCACGGTACGATTTTTACGAAAACGTGACGTCACAACCCAGGAGGTTAAACTCCAGAAGTTTGATGATCTACATATGTATATCTTTGCTGATTATTTATTAACAATTTGATTAAACAAAAAAATATGTGTCCCATAATTATTGTTCATAATCTATCTGAGAACTGACTAATTAGAATGGTATATTTTTGAACCAATCGTCATACCATTTGAAATAGGGTACAATCCTCAAAAAAACTAAGATGCCCGTTAGTTAGATTGCCAAAATATATTGTACACGTATTTTTTTTTTGTTTCACAAACAAAAAATGACAGCTGCGCTTTTTCGAAGTTTCGTGTGACGTCACTTGTGAGTACGATTTTCACTCACGAGTGACGTCGCGACCCCCCACTCTCGAAGTTTGATGGTTTGATCTTTGACGATTTTTAATATTATGAAAAAACAAAAAAATACGTGTCCATAATTTTTCCATGATCTAGCTGACGGACTAATTAGGATGGTGTATTTTTGACTCAGTCCGGTACCCTATTCTTCTTATTATTTTTCAAAATACAATTTTTAAAGGGAAATATTTCTTGAGCAATTACAGGGCAAAGAGTAAAAACTCTTATATCTAGGTGACCAGGGATGCTTAGTAGTGATTAGTAATTCTTCACGTTCGACTAGCTGCAAGGCACTGTGCCAGTGCACCCTCACTCGCTCAAGGTCGCGCGGTTTTAGCCTACCGCTAGACCGTTCCTTCCAGGAAACAAGTGACAGTCGGTTGTCGGACGCACGGGTGAGCGCTCGCGCAAAACGTTTCCCGCGCAAATTGTTATTAGATATGTCGTAAACCCTCCGCGCTAGACAGGGACAGAGTTGCGCGTTAGAAAGAGCGCAAATGTTTATTTGAAAATCGCGACCGGTATTGCGAGCTGAATTGAACTTTGTTGTGTCCCAGCAAGAGTCGCTATTTATATAATTGTTTTTGGTAAGTGTGGCTTCTGTACTAATATTTATTCTGTGACTGTGCTGCCATCAGGCGCACGTTTTGCTCGTCGTATCCCACTATTTTATCACATGGGGCTGTCCATTAATTACGTGATGTTTTTTTAACATTTTTTAACCCCTCCCTTCCCATTGGTGATACGTGGTGAGGGGGTACCCCCCCCCCCCCCTCCCCCACCAATAATCACGTGTATTTTTTAGTACCTACAAAGAATCTTAAAATGTTTATGCCTGAGAGATAGGAGATATATCATTTAGTACATTCTCGTTTACAGACACATAAAATATGGTTTCGTTGTTGAGTAATGTTTTTTTTTGTGTGACGTCGCGACGCCGACGGCGTCGATTCGGACCCGGAGGGGTTAAAAATCCCGTGTTTGACGAAAAAATAAATACACGTGATATCTCACTATAGCCCCCCCCCCTCCCCCTTGTGATATTTCGTGATTTTTGCCGAACCCCTCCCCCCCCCCCCTTTTGAACCTCACGTGATTAATGGACAGCCCCCAAGTATTTGCAAAAATTGTACATTGAAATTTTACAGTGAGCACGCTCAAGCGTGCGTGCGTGGACACGTAAGTAAACATTATTGGCGTTACTAATACATACTAACAATAATAGTGACAAACCGACCATAAGCATAAGCTGCCCTCTAAATGTTCCCACACAGCTGGGACTCTGGGCCTTCGTACGCAAAGACAGAGTCAATGTCATAAACCACCACGCAGAGCCAGTGAGGGTTGGCGGATGACACGAGACCTCGAAAGATTCTAGGTACATGTCGGTTTCCTCACGATGTTTTCCTTCACCGCTTTTAAGTTAGCGGAATCACGGAAATTACTTCGAAAAATAGTGGCTCGCGTGGGATTTGAACTCGGTGCTATGGCAGTCGTCATTCTCCCGACTAGACGACCCGTAACTTTACAAACTGACCATAAGGCCAATAGGCTTGTGTACTAAATTTTAAAAACTGGTTTATAATATAGCGTAATGTTTATATAATTCCGAAACATCTATATTTTTGAAAAAAACTTACATTTACAATATGTATTTTGCATTTTAAAAAATCAAACAATTTTCGACACAAAAACGCTCCAGACTGTCATGGCGTCTTGAATGACGTCACGCCGTGGCAAACATATGTGTTTGTGTAAGGACATAGTCAATGTTTTTATTTTAAAATGAATCCCTCGTATTACAAGGACTGTATAGTGCCTCAGTGTACAAGCACAAGTATAAATACGCCAAACAAATTATTCATCTAGGTTCCAAACGATCCACAATTACGAAAAAAGTGGCAATCGCTTGCGAGGAGGAATGATGCCCACTAAATCAAGAATATATTTTTGTGAAGACCATTTTAATGAAAGTATTTGACACAGTACAATCTTAGTAAAGGAAATGTAAAAAACTACTGATAATTTTCCTCAAAAATAGTGGTAAAACAATAAAAAACTAGTTCAGTAAAGCGGCTGAAGAACTAGTATCCATGGCGAAGAATTAATAAAATTAAAAAATTAAAAATATTTGTTCTATGAAAATGTCAACAACATTAGTGATGTCAAGTGATTTTTAGCACGCCGTGACGTCACATTTTCTGATTGGCGTTCACTGTCACGTGACACAATGCCTATTTTTTAAGATTTTCTTTTCTAAAAATATTAATAATCTTTACGTAGTTTGATAAACTGTTTTATTTTTTTAAATCTCTATATCTTAATCAATAGTAAAAACCTCTAATCCATCCGATTCATTCTTAGTGGAAACAAGCCTATTGTCGACGTAGCTGCACGACATCCGCACGATTTCGACAATTGTCGGATGCAAGACGAATGCTTGCATCTTGCGTACAAATAATGAAGTCTGTGTCCACGAAACGACAACGACACGACAGCCGCACGTCTTGCGTTTGTTCGTAGGATGCATGCATTCGACAAAAGACGCGTGCGTGGACAGTAGGCCTAAGTGTCACCTATTAGATACAATCTTTTTTTTTTTAAAGTGGAAACTTCTTTTGGCGCGCCACAGCCGGATTTTTCGCGGGCTGTGAATTGAATTCAAGCGTCACGCTAGGGAATGATAAGAAATCTTCGGGTAAACACGGGGCGAAAATTCTGACGCATTTCTAGATGGCCAATGGCCATGGCCACGCCCTACGGTTTCACTCGCGTAATTTCTAAATTTAGCTATCAAATTCGGAGTTTAACTTTTCACTTCTTTCGGCAGTTCCTATGACTGCCAATTTTTTTTTAAGTACCTATCGACCCATTGTAATCCTACTAATAATAATAAATGCGAAATTTTGGATGTTTGCTGGTCATGATTGATCATCCTGCGTGATCACCAGAACGGGTAAACAAATCAGGTTAAAATTTCAGTTAAATTACAGCCTGGAAAAGCACATGTTGAAGTGAAAACTTCTTTAGGCGCGCCTAGACAGATTTTTCTTGGGCTTTGAATTGAATTCTAGCGTAACGCTCGGGTATTATAAGAAATCTTCGGGTAAACTCGGGATCGGGACCATGGCCATTGGCTATCTAGAAATGCGTCAGCCAATGGGAAATGCTGAAAGGGCGTGGCTTGGCCATCATGGCATGGCCATCTAGAAATGCATCAGCCAATGGGAAATGCTAACGCATTTCTAGATGGCCATGCCATGATGGCCAGCCCATGCCCTCCGGTTAAATCTGTGTAGTTTCCAAGGTAAGCTATCAAATTCTGAGTTATAAGTTTTCACTTATATCGGCATTTCCTATGACTGCCAATTTTTTTTATCACAGTGTTATAACAGGAACAGGACTACGCAGGTTAAGCCACGGGGCGCTACTAGTTCTAGTATTTGGCTGGCCTGGTGGCTTAGTGGGTAGTGAGTCTGCCTATGAAGCAGTGGGTTGTGAGTTCGATCCCCACCCAGTGTAAATAATTGAGTAGTAAATACAAATATTTGTACCATGCTTGGGTGTTTTCTATGTTTAATAAGTATGTATTTAAAATATAATAAGTTTTATTTCAGCTAGTCTGGCTTCTATAGTACAAGCTTTGCTTAGTTTGGGGTCAGATGGTGTTGTGTGTGAAATGTCCTCCAATATTTAATAAGTACAAAATTTCACCCAAAATTGAGAAGGAGTCGCAAGGAGAGACAAGCATGTATACAGACATAAATAATTTTATGAAGTGTTTCGATCTATTCTCTTACCTTCTCTGGGGTAATCTTTGGAGACTTCACCTCATTTTCACTTCCACTGCTGTCCAATCTTTGTTTCTTGCTCGTTTTCTGTAAGATTGAAAATAACTTTAAAACTCTTTTTAGGGTTCCGTAAAACGTAAAAACGGAACCCTTATAGATTCGTCATGTCTGTCTGTCTGTCTGTCCGTCCGTATGTCACAACCACTTTTTGCCGAAACTATGAGAACTAAACTGTTGAAACTTGGTAAGTAGATGTATTCTGTGAACCGCATTAAGATTTTAACAAAAAAATAAAATAAAAATAAAAATTAGATTTATTAGATTAGATTAGAATTAAAAATAGGGTTGCCCCCCATACTGAGAACTGAAACTCAAATTTTTTTTTTCATCAAACCTACACGTATGGGGTATCTATCGATAGGTCTTCCAAAATGATGTTGAGGTTTCTAAAATCATTTTCGTATACACTGAATAGTTTGCGCGAGACACACTTCCAAAGTGGTAAAATGTGTGTGTCCCCCCCCCTCTAACTTCTAAAGTAAGGGAATGAAAAATCTAAAAAAAAAATATGATGTACATTACCATGTAAACTACCAACGAAAATTAGTTTGAACTCTATCTGATGGGTAGTTTTTTTTTAGTACGTCATAAATACACTATTATTGAAACTTCGATCAAAGTTACAACGAACTACAAGAACTATGTGTACTATGTATATTATGTTACTTGCTGCAACGGAACCCTTTATGGGCGAGTCCAACTCGCACTTGGCCACTTTATTTTTTATGTGGCCTGCAGTTTAACTTAGTGAAAACTTCTTTAGGCGCGCTATGGACAGAATTTTCGTGGGCTGTGAAATGGATTCATGATCACGTGATCATCACGCTCGGATATGATAAGAAATTTCGGGTAAACTCGGGATGCTAGAGCGAGAAAGATAATGTGGTCAACAAACGTGCCAGACCGAGAAAGATAATTGTTAGAGGAGGACATGGGACAATAGATACTCTCTCTCTCTCTCTCTCTCGCTGCTCGCTACCGGCAACCAGTGTTGACACCTTAGCGACTTTGTCGCTGAAACTGGCGAATTTTTAAAACCTTTTAGCGGATTTAGACGACGTGTTACCGACAAAGGGGAATATACTAGTGTAGTGTAGAAGGTTGGAGAAGGAAAAACACAAGGTCATTGGGAGTCAGATCATATTTATAAGGAAATTAACTCATTCTCTCAAACATAAACAACATGGAAGTCTACCTTCCAATTTCTATACATACAGATAAACATACGCACATTATAGCAGGAACTTTCCCAATTATATTATTAACATTTTATTCAATCATTTGTATTTTCGTTTGAATCTTACATGATAATAATGTTAATTATTGCCTTAAGTTATTCCTTTTCCCTTTTTTCCTTTTAATTTAAATTGCTTAACATTGTAGGTACTTAGACCAGTGCCATTTTATATTCTTACTAGCAGCTATATTTCTGGGATAAAAATAGCTTATGTATTCTTCCAGACTGTTATTCCCTTAATAATTCAATCAAAACCGGCGACTTTGTTTCATAACTATTTGGCGACAAGCTCAAAATCATAGTGGCAACACTGACAGCTACCAACTCCGAAAGACTTTTCTTTGGGCGGGAACGCGGGAAAACACGACGGGTGCTTTAAAATTTTCACAATCAAATTAATTAGTTTTGCTGTGTAAATATTTCGTTTCTTTCGTGTAAATATTTAATTTTGTATATAGTCAATAGTATAAATAAATATGAGCGTCGCTAGCGACAGGGGTGACCCCGTCGAACAGACCAGAAAAATAAAACTATTGAAGCCAAATCCAAGTGAAAATGTTTCTTACAAATTATTTAGAAAACCCCTAAAAGAGAAAGAGACTATTCCGAGAAAATCGTAGTGGAGACTGTGTAGTGTATGTGGAATCGACAGAACAGGAGAAAGTCGGTAACAAAAATCCTATTATACTCACCAACCTTTTTGCGAACAATGTTAGGGGCATCATAGGGGTGCACCGTGTGAATGCATACAACATTGGATTAACTTTTAAAAAGCCAGCCCCGGCCAACAACTTTTTGAACATGGACACTTTTTTTACTAACCATAAATGTGTATACAATCTGGGCATACAAATAAGTACTGCCTGAGTAACCATAGTATTTATTTCGCGCGGACTAAGTCGCGGGTAACAGCTACTTTGTATATAAATAAAATTTCAATAAATATTTACTTTAATTTCGGGCTTGTTTTACTCGTTTATTCAACTAATACGATCCATAATATTTTATTATAATACGACATACCTATCTCATACAAAAATCAGCTAATGAAGTTTTCACTTCTGCCGTGTGGTCTTAGGCACACACCTTTTTTTTTTTTTTAATGTTGACCTACGACAATTGGCCTGTACTGCTCACAGAACTTATGGTACAGTGTACAGTACAGTTTAAATGGCACAATACCAAACTTATATACCATTCTTTAGGAGTATTTTGCTAAAAACCTATAGTATGCCAAATGAATACATTTTCTAATACAGAATGGATTTTACAATCTTCCTAACATGTTAAAATTCAAAAGAAAAAATAATTAGATATTATTCTTACCACGTGAGTAAACATGCAAGGAGCTGCTAATAAAATCACAGTGAAGTAATGAGTTTTTCAATTTACAATACAATACAAAACGCTTTATTAATAGTCACAAAGTACAATAAATAAATTACAAAACAAAAAGAAAAATAAGCTATTTAACTTATAAAATGATCTATATCAGTTAGCCTCAGATGGTTTCTACTGTTTAATATACTTCGAGCAGACACAGAAAAGGCAGGAGCCTCACAGAAGGTACAGGCCTAGAAATAGGCCAATTTGAATAAACCGGTGAGTTTGTATTATCAGTGTCGAGGCCTTGCTGTAATATTTGTCAATTATAACACCTTAAATACCATAAACAGTTTCTATTTACATTACAACAGCTGGTTTGCCTTTACTCCTCAAGAACTAGATAGGCAAAATTTCTGAATATTCAAGATAAATAAATTAGTAAAGAATACCTTCTCAACTCCATTAGCAACTGGTGATTGTTCTTCCTTCTTCACAACTGATTTACTTTCCAATTCTTTCTTATTATTCACAGCAGGTCTAGGTGGAGTAACTTTGAAAAATGATGTGATACTTCTCTGGGCCATGATCGTAACAGGGCTTACGTGAAATTCTTGTTTCACAAGCTTTGAAGTAATTTGTTTGTGTACAACATGTACAGCTGATAGTATCCTATATGGCACTAAGAGTTTATAAAGACTCATATGTGCACCATTTTCGAAA